>JAQPPZ010017248.1:29653333-32520000 GCA_028583015.1 Wollemia nobilis | reverse complement strand
GAAGGAATATAACCAAAGAGAAAACAGTTTCGAAGGCTTCCTTTTAGATGGACGTAATTGCGAAGAAAACCTTTCTGAAATCTGGCCTTTTCCAAAACTTTGGCGGACACCACATTTTTCGGGAGAACTAGTGCCTCGATTCTGGTGATCCCGGGCAACTCCCGACATACCACGTCGATTGCTGCCAAGACGGCCCGCGTGGCCACGCCCATCTTCCAGTATTTTTTGGAGATGGCGTATGCGATCTCTGCCCGACAGCTGTGGATGCCGACACCCTACTTGAGGATGACGTGGTCGATGGGCCGGTTGCTGCTGTGGAGGCAAATGGCCTTGAAAAATGGGTGGGGCATTGCCACCTTGGCAAGATAGTGTCGCGCCTCTTGTTTTGTCTTGAATGACTGCCATGTCATGTACCTGGTCACCTCTTCGTCGCTCACCCACTTGTAGAAGTCGTCCACGTCAACCTCAGAGAAGTCTCTCAAATGCAATTACACTTGCTGAGCTTGTCCACTTTGCCTGCCTATAGCAGACTCATTGCTACAACTCTTACTTAACATCATTGTTAAGTTTTACAAACTCAAGTGGATATCACAATGAACGAAATATTTATAGAATTCTATATAGTTCCACAACTTATCTGTTAAACTAGATCTTTATACAAGACCATAAACAAGTTATCTAGAACTTTGTGCACTGGAATAGTATTGTTAAGGTAAAATAGGTAGTATATTGCATTATACTACATATGTAGATTATTAAATTTACTTTTCTACTTTTTACTTTCTACCATGTAGATATTTACTGTCTTAAATATCTAATGGTTAATCATAAATATCCTAGGTAAGAGTTCTAAACCTAACATTCTACCTATGTTAGCGTTTAGTTAGCGTGGATATAGAGAGATTAGTTTTCGTTCTATTTTGTAATCTATTTAAATGAATGCTTTATTCCTAAAGCAAATGTTAATGCAATTATCAATTTGATTAAAACTACCTATCTCCTGGTCACATTGGTACCAGAGCTAGAGTGAGGAGTTTGACAGAGCCAGAAAATACGACACCAAATTTGTTGACCCTTAATTATTTCCTACGCCCATTTTTTAATACTCCTAAGCTAGATTTTGATTATTTTATTTTGGCATTTTATTTGGTTTTAGGATTTATTAATCCCTCAGGGTGAATATTTCGATGCAGGGCATGGATCCCAATGTAGGGTGCAGATCTCGACGCTGGGCCGTTTTGACCCTAGTCGTAATTGCAACCCACGGGGATTTTTTTTTGTTCCCATGTAGATCATGACCACCTACGGGCTCGTAGTCCCCACCACGGGAGCGTACAAGGGAAGGCGGCCCTCACACTTCTCATGGCCTTTTGGGCATATATCCTGAGGCCATGGCGGGAATGCCTAGTGTGTAGGAGCGCCCTCACGTATCCTGCAGCATGGATCCCAAAGCAGGGAACACTTTGAGGGTAGGAGCACCCTCACGTTCCCCACAGACCTACACGCACCCTGAGGTGAGGCAGTGCTGACGTGGACCTGCATGCACCCCGAGATAGTGCAAATATGACTCGACCAGCAACTAGGCGACACATGGCACTCTGGCCACGCACCACCTGGCATCTGATCAGGATGGACTGGACTGACACATGGACCTGACACATGGATTGGACTGACACGTGGGACTCGACCTGACAGGTGGACCTCCCTTGTCACGCCACGTGGCTATCGATAAAAGGAGACCTAGAGTCAATTTCTCAAAGGCAATCATGAGCATAAATGCTCGTTGAGGCCTTTAAAGGCCTCTGCATCCTTTACAGGATGCATGTGGGATTTATCCCACTTATTTCCAAAGAAGCCTACGGGATTCTTTAAATCTTAGGCTTCACAGCCTGAGAACCAAGTCACGGGCTTCGTAAGTTGGCCAATGCGGACGCCTTAATCCAACAGGAGTCGACGGATCGACTCCCGCACCCACCATAAGCAAGTTAATATTTTTTTTGATGAAAATTTCATAGTTTTTGGCCTACATTAATATTTTTATTTAAATTTTTATGCTGAATTTTTTTTTTTTTTAGTGTTTTAAATTAGAAATTTTCATGTTAGTTTTTCATAAATTATATCAATTTTGTTTAACTATTAAATTGATGTTTTTTATTTAAAATTTTATGTTAAATTTTCTTTTAAAAAGCTTTAAAATTTATATATATATAGAATTTAAATTTATAATACAAATGCCAAAATCCTTATGCAACTAAACCATTGTTGTTCTTTAGTTTTCTCCGCATGTGGAGATAAAGAGACAAGAACCAAAGTCACATTTTGTTGCTTACAATTTCATCAAAATTTCCTTGATTTTTCATCATTCTTCTACATTTTCATGAAGATCAAATATTGGGTGAGGAAAGCTCTTCGTAGACAAAGAATCATCAGAAAGAGAAACAAATTACGAACGTAAACAACACGATCACATTTTCGTCGTATGCTTCGTGAATATCGTAGATCTATACCTCACTTATCTATACTGATCCATGGAAGGGGTTGGACATAAGCTATGGGCCCATGAGGATTCGTGAGTCTTTTGATCCTAATGCACCACCATTTTTTGAGTGTTGAAAAAAAAAACCAAATCGTGTGTCGACTGGTCTGGAAGCCTTTCAAATGCGGGTCGTGTGTCGAATTGTATTGAAAGGAGTGCTTGATTTCTCAATTTTATAATCATTAAGGTGGGAGAGAAGTTACATTTGTGCTTTTATTTTTTACAAAATTGTAAAGACAAAGGGGGGATTTTCTAGAATAATAAAGGTGCATTCTCGATTGTACTCGACACATTTTTCAAAAATTGGCTTCATTAGGTGCATTTTTGGTTGCATTCGACACCTATAGTGATAAATAATTTGGGTTGCTCTCTTTTTTATTATTGCACTATACATCATTTTGCAATTAAACAATCATAAAAATTGAATAGCACTTCACACTTGAAAACCCAAATTTCACTACAAATCGTGCTACATCTTGCACAGGTTAAACAAAGTCAAATTTTAAAATAATCCTCACCCAAAGGTCCAAAACTACAAACACCTTGATTTACTCTTTTTGTTTGGCTTAATTACCTCAAACTTTTTATCCTTCTTGAAGGGTATTAAGGTAGGTGCCATTAAATATCCTAGAGAGCATAATCAAAAGTCTTTCAAAACCTACCCCTTTAATTTGCTCTATTTTTTTGGCTTAAAATCCTCAAAATTTTCATCCCTTGTTAAGGGTTTTAAGGCAGGTGCCATTAAATATATTATATAAGTAAATCAAACATCTTCCATATACTCTTTTGAGGGTATAGTGCAAGATACAACCATCTTCGTCTTATCAAATTTGAAACCTTAACCATGGCCATGATGCACAAGTATCTCACTGAGAGCCAAATGCTCAAAGGTTCAAATTATTCTGCATGGAAGACTAAGATGAAAGCTATCTTAATTGTAGAGGATCTATGGTCTATAGTGGATGGAAGTGAAACTAGACCTCAATCAGCATGAGTAGATCAAACAACATTTGATAAAAAGGATAGAAAACTATCCTTAATGATCTTGCTAGCCATTACTGATGATATCCAACCTCATATCAGTGAAGCTAAAATGGTAAGGAGGCATGGGATGCCTTAACAACCATATTTGCCGAGAATAATCAATCAACAATTCTTCACCTCTAAACACAACTTCATACTATTCATATAAAATTTGGAGAAACAATACAACTATTCCTCTGTAGAGTGTCAGAATTGAAAACAAAACTACAATCCTTAGGAGAAAAAGTGGAAGACCAAGTCTTGATCTCTATCATTTTGAGGGCTCTTCCCAACTCCTACAAAATGTTGATCACTTCATTACAAGTCTCTGGAAGGACAGTGACTTTTGTCGAGTTGGTAAATATGCTTCAAACAGAAGAAGCTAATCAACTCCATAGAGAAGAGGCATCTAACAATGCTCTTTTATCAAACAGACAAGGTGGTAAGAAAAAGTGGAATCAACAACAAGGTTCTTCTTCTAATAAAAACAAGGGTAAATGCAATGAGACTCAAAAGAAGAAGTAGTATTGTAAGATTTGCGACAAGGACACTCATGAAACCAAAATATGTTGGTTTAAGAACAAACCGTCCAATGAACAAGGAAACAAGAAGGGCAAAGGCAAACCAAAGAACAAGAATACACAACAACAGGGACACATTGTAGCTGAAGATTCTAGTTCGAACTCTGAATGAGCACACAAGGTGCTCATGACACATACAAATTCCCTTATCAAGGATATTGTGTGGTACATAGATTCAGGCGCTAGTAAGCATATGACTGGCGATAAGTCTTGGTTTGAGATATTTGAGGCTCGAGAAGGTAGACCGATCACCATTGCTGATGATTAAACTTATCGAATTAAGGGAGAAGGAAGTGTTTGTCTCCCTTCTAGATGGAAAATGTAAAATTCAAAAATTTCTTTATGTACCGGGATTGAAAAATAATCTCTTGTCAGTTCTAGAAATCCTGGACAATCACATGAATGTCAATTTCAAGGTGGACAAAGAAAATAAATATTGCTTTATCACCAAGAAAGGAAAACCCATAGCAACAGGTTCATACAAACATGGTTTGTTTGTATTAGATGCACTTACCTCAACACATACTGCAATGGTAGTAACCACGAAAGAGGCCATATCTCTATGGCATAAGAGATTTAGGAATTTAAGTTCATGATATTTACTAGAACTTAGTAAATATAAAATGGTGAAAGGATTACCTAATCTTTCATCTACTTTGCCAGTATGCTCAGATTACTTGTCAGGCAAGCAACATAGAGTGCCCTGTGAACCTAGCTCCTTCTGAGATAAGGTACCTTTGGAGTTGGTTCACACATATTTGTGTGGTCCCATGTCTACTAGTTGTGGAGGAAAAAGGTATTTTCAATTGTTTGTCGATGATCACTCACGCAAGATGTGGGTCTTCTTCTTCCAATTGAAGTCTGAAGCATTTACCTATTCTCAACAATTCAAAAATCTTGTTGAGAAAGAATCAGGATGCTTCATCAAGAACCTCCATTCAAATCGAGGGGGGAATACACTTCAAAGGAATTTTCCTCATTTTTATAGACTTATGGGATAAAAATACAATTAACCATAGCCTATTCTCCTCAGTAAAATGGAGTTGCTGAGAGAAGAAATCGGTCCATTATGGAAATGGTTCAATGTATGCTTAAGGGAGTGAATCTTGAGCAAATTTACTGGGCTGAAGTTGTTCAAACTATAGTATATCTTCTAAATAGAGCACCCACAAGGGCTCTTGAATGTATGACTCCTCAGGAAGCATGGAGTGGAAGGAAACCCTCCATATCTCATCTATGGGTATTTGGGTGTAAGGATTTTATGCATATACCCAAGGAGAAAAGAAATAAATTAGATGAGAAGTCCCTACCATGTGTTTTTCTTGGCTATGATGAATTCTCAAAAGGCTATCGATTGATAGACCCATTTACCAAGAAAATACATGTCAGCAGAGATGTAGTGTTTGATGAAGCTTTCACACCTAACACTACATCAGTATACCTTGATGATGAGAAGCAACAACCACTTCCTTCTCCACAAAAGAAAAATCTTCCCAAATGGTATACGATCACAATAAAAGATTCCAAACTCACTTCCCTACCTGATCTTACTCTCAATCATGACTCAACAAGAAAATACTGAAACATCCACTTCAGTTGTTGATATTTGTGCATATTTTCAAGACCTTTCTATTGATAGAGAGTTAGCAAGGGAAGATGATATGAAAATAGATGAGGAGAGGGTTTACTTATCATCATTTGATGAAAATGAACCTTCTACAGTTGATGAAGCACTTAGACTACCTTAGTGGAAGGCAGCTATGGATGCAAAAATAACTCCCTCATCAAGAATAAAATATGGAAGTTGGTAGATTTTCCTAAAGGAAAGAAACCCATAGGCTGGGCTTATAAAGTCAAATATAAGGCAGATGGTACCATAGAAAAGCATAAAGCCCATCTTGTGGTGAAGGGCTATGCTCAAAAGGAAGGACTTGACTATGAGGAAACCTTTGGTCCTGCAACAAGGATGACCACCATTCGAGTTCTTTGTGCTATGATAGAACAATTCGGATGGAAATTACATCAAGTGGATGTAAAAAGCACCTTTATGAATGGTGACTTAAAATAAGAGGTATACATGACTCAACCCCCAAGATTTGCTGAGGAAGGCCATGAGCAATAGGTTTACAAATTGGTCAAATCGTTATATGGGCTTAAAAAAGCCCCAAGAGCATTGTACATTAAAATGGATAGTCACCTACTACAGCACAGATTCAAAAGAAGTCCATATGATGCAAATATCTATATTAAGAACACAGGTTCTAAAATAGTGATTCTTGTATTATATGTAGATGATCTGATCATCACCGGCAATTCAGAGAAAATTATTAGTGCCATGAAAAATGACTTGAAAGAGTCATTTGATATGACAGATATGGTACTTCTCCACTCCTGTCTTGGTCTTGAGATAGAACATAAGAAGAATCATCTTAGGGTGACTCAAAAAAAGTATGCCAAGTCTTTAATAGAAAAATATCGTATGACTGATTGCAAGACCAAGGCAACACCGATGGAATAAGGGTTTCAATTATCACGGTATGATGATTCACCACAGGTAGATGGCACACTATATATACAGATGATTGGAAGCCTTATCTATCTGACCAATACTAGACCAGACATTACTTATGCTATAAAATATATTTCTCGGTTCATGCAGGAACCAAAAGCCTCTCATTGGAAAGCAACTAAGCGTGTTCTTCACTACATTTAAGGTAGTGTAGAATATGGTCTAGAGTACAAGAAAAATAACTCATTCTTCTTATAGAGTTACACTGACTCTAACTATGTTGGATCCTTAGATGATAGGAAATCAACATCAGGATATGTATTTCATCTTGGATCTGGTCTTGTCTCATGGCATAGTAAAAAGAAACAGGTGGTTGCTTTATATTCAACAGAGGCATATTATTGCACTGCATGAGGAGCTATGTGTGAAGCGATATGGTTAAGTCGCATCTTGGCTACCATGGGCCTACCAAAGAAACTTCCTATTCACATGTTTTGCGACAACTCAGGTGTTTTGAACTTGGTCAAGAATCCAGTCCATCATGAATGCACAAAGCATATTGACACAGATTGTCATTTCATTCATGATGAAGTTCCTAAACACAAAATCAAACTCCAATACATTCCCACCGATGAACAGGTTGCTGACATCTTCACCAAGGCACTTGGACATGTCAAATTTGAGTTGTTCTGAAGTAAACTTGGTATATCAAAGTAATGTAATAAAGGGGGGATGTTAGGGTAAAATAGGTAATATATTGCATTATACTACATAGGTAGATTATTACATTTACTTTTCTACTTTTCACTTTCTACCATATAGATATTTACTGTCTTAAATATCTAATGGTTAATCCTAAATATCCTAGATAAGAGTTCTAAACCTAACACTCTACCTACGTTAGCGTTCAGTTAGCGTGGATTTAGAGAGATTAGTTTTATTTCTATTTTGTAATCTATTTAAATGAATGCTTTATTCCTAAAGCAAATGTTAATGCAATTATCAATTTGATTAAACCTACCTATCTCCTGGTCACAAGTATGAGCTTTGCCTGCACTTTTATGTTGCCTAGCAACTCCGACCTATAAATAAGCTCAAGTATATTCCATTAACCGCCCATGTGAAGAAGATGAATAGTTTATAAGCACCACAACAAACCAAGGCCAAACAAATATCTAACTATAGAACTCAGAGTACTGAGTTTTAATATAGAAAGGTCTACTTTCACCCTTGAAATTAAAAAACAAAAATTATATTTGATTTTAGTAGTAGATTCATCTAACATTGTACTTTTATTATAAAATGGTATAAAATATATTTTTCAACTTAAAAAAAACCTTAGGTTCAAATATTATCAAATTAGGAGTGTAGTGGTCATCATATACTCTTAATAGAACCTGTTTATAAAACTTCAATACATTGTATTGAGATAAAAGAAGTCACAAAACTTACCAATCAAAACTTACTTTGTATTTTTATTATAAAATGGTATATAATATATTTTTCAACTTTAAAAAAAACTTAGGTTCAAATATTGTCAAATTAGGGAGTATAGTGGTCACCATATACTCTTAATAGAACTTGTTTATAAAACTTCAATACATTGTATTGAGATAAAAGAAGTCACAAAACTTACCAATCAAAACTTACATTGTATTGAGGTTTTTTTTTGACCTCTTTATATTGAGTGCTCCCCACTCATCACTTTGGGGAGCACTCAATATAAATAGGTAAAAAAAAAAACCTATTTTTAATGACCATGAGGTTTTGCTAGAGTGGTGAATGGAAGGACATTCCAAATAAAGAGGTCATGAGTTCAAGTTCCCTTTACTTATTGAGGACACCCCTTATTCTATTGACCATGGGGTCTTGATAAAGTGAAAAGTGACCACCAGATCTTAAAAAAGTGGTAAATAGGAAAGAAATTAAGAGTTTAAGTTTCCTCCACACTTGAAAATACCCCTCATAATCTGAAATCCAATATATATAAGTTACATCACACAAAAAAAATTGACCACAAAATTATCATAAAATGATAAGTGTAAGGCATTCCAAATAATTTTTTCATGAGATTAAAGTCCATCCGTACCTAATAATACTCTCATAATTTAAGATCCAATATACATAAGTTACATCACACACAAAAAAAAAAAGCATATGCATATCCTTTATGCTTTTACCACCTACCTCCCATGTGATCAACCTGGGAATATGAGCATGAGCATGTGAATGGCATTGCTCATTATTGTCCATAACTTACGGAACCAAGAGAAATTTGCATTTATTCGTTTTACTTTTTTTTGGTAAATAAAAGTCTTCATTAATTACCGGGTTTTGCAGGTTAACCCAAAACCTATTACAATATCCAGCCTTCTACTGAGATTGTAGATCTTAGTCATCCTTGAAAATTTCTTACCAGAACTTGTTTTGAATCCCCTACAACACATTACTAAAAAGGCACACCCATACCTAAACATAACTATAAACATTACTTACATTGACAGGAAATTGAAGTTTGGAACTTTGCACTCGTGAAACCTATTGCTTGCCCATTTTTTATTCTCTATCGGAATCCTCCAAGGCTTACACCCTGTTACCTTCATTTTCAATTTGGTATGATTTAGAGGGAAACCCCATAGTTATTACCAGCTCCATGGGGAAAGAACACCCATTCATCTTTCTCCTTAATGGGTAGGTTTCTTTTCATGACTAATAATGTTTTCCACTTCACATGGCACACCTTGTGTCCATGTCACAAAACTATCAACATAAAAACCTATGTTGGCTAATTTGTTAGCTGACCTTTTGGCCTCACGATACACGTGATGAGCCCTCCTATTCTGTCTTGCCGTAAAAAGGATCCTCACTTCATGGATGACTCCCTCGATTCTCCATGGAGGTTTTTTGCCATTGGTTAATAGGTTGATAATGTTCATTGAATCACCTTCAATCATTAAGTTACCTTGAGTTGCTTGTGCTACTTGCAACCCTATCCAAAGGGCTCTAGCTTCTACTTCATTATTAGTTCTGATTCCCAATGGTTCAGTGAAGGCCTTGACCAGATTTCCTTCATGATCCCTGATTATTCCTCCAGCTCCAGCTCTTCCCGAGTTCTCCTTGGCTGCACCATAAAAATTTAGTTTAAACCAACCCTGGGGGGTGGCTCCCAAGAAATACCATTTCTGGGATTGGGCAAAGGAATGGAAGGTTTGTCCTCAATACCTAAGGCTCAAGCTAATTTTTTTTCTTGGGGAGGAATTGAGTGGTTCTCATCCACTAAGGTGCTAAGGTTTTCTTTCGCAAAGATAATAATCCTGTTGAGGATGGTTTTTGGGTTGTGAATGGTATCCTTAAAGGCTCTATTGTTCCTTTCTAGCCAAATATTCCATAGAAAATGATGCCAACAGATTTTCCATAGGTACTTAAGTTTTAGGATAACAAAGGGTTGAGGTCATTGATGGAACACTTCAGATATAAGAGCAGGCTTAACCCATGAGATCCTAAAGTCTTGGAAAAGTTCATCCAGGATGGACTCTGCTACTAGACACTCCAGAAACAAGTGTTGAGTTTTCTCCCATCCTACCCTGCACATGTAGTAATGGTTAGCAATAACCATACCTTTGGTTAACATATTGTCCATAGTGAGGATTTTTCCTTGAATCACCAACCATGAAAAAAATGATATTTTAGGAATTAAGCCTTTGATCCAAACCAAAATTGGTTGAAATTTATGACCATACCTTTGATGCAAATTATAAGCATAATTAACTATGAAGTCACCACTTTCAGTCTCAGCCCAAACAATGTGATCTTCATCCTCTCCAAAGGGAATAATTTGTTGAGTTAAAATGTTATAAAGCTCTTCAGACTTTGCTTCAAAACCCTGTACTCGATGTGTTTCCACATGTTGATATTTATATCCTACCACATATAATTTGCAACCTTCTTCCCAATATGCTGCTCCATGTGCTCTTGAACCCTAGCCAAACGAGCATTCTGGGATAACTCCTCAGCTCTCACCCACCGATCTTTCCAAAAGTCTATTGTTTGCCCATTTCCTAGAATCCATCTAAGACCTTTCTTGACAAGATCTCTGCTCATGAGGATTGCCTTCCAAAAAGTAGACCCCCTGCTTGCTAAGTTGTCATTAAGGAAGTTCACACCTTGGAGGTATTTCCTCCTAACTATGGAAGTCCATTCATTATCGACCTTAGTCAATAAATGCCATGCTTGTTTGGCTAACAGAGCTATATTGAGATGAGCAACTCTCCTCAATCCTAACCCCCCATCAGCTTTAGGTTTGCAAACCTTGTTCCAACCTACTAAATGGATCCTTTTCTTATCCTCAATCCCTAACCAGAGAAATTTTTTTTGAAGCTGCTCAATTTTGTGATACACCTTGTTGGGAGCTCTAAACACTGATAGGAAGTAAATGGGTATACTTTTAAGTGAAGCCATAGTTAAAACTACTTTGCCTGCTTGAGATAATAGATGTCCTTTCCAACTTGCTAGATTTTTTTGGATCCTCTCCAGAACTATGTTCCACATTGATCCTTCAGGTTTCCCTGTAAACAGGGGAAGACCTAAATAGGATGTGGGAAGGGATGCAATCTGACATTCCATGATCCTTGCTATGTTTTTTTGCCTAGGAATGGGGGTATTGATGAAATAAAATTTGCTCTTATCAAAATTCACTTTCTGTCCAGCCGCTTCTTCATACATTATGAGAATATTTTTAATCCTTCTTGCCTCAACCACAGAAGCCAAAGTCAGTAGCAATGTATCATCAACAAATTGCTGATGTGTCACCAAGGTAGTTAGTGACGTGGCCTTGATACCTGAAATGAGTCCAGCTACCGCTGCTGCCTTAATGGTTCCTTTATTAGTTTTACTCTTTCAACTCTAGATTCTTCAATTTATAATATGTGGACATAAAACACTCCATTCTTTTTGTTTTTTTTTCACTTTTCAAAGTACATAGTGACTAAAGTGAGAATGTTGGGATAGGTTGCCACTTCCATTATGTGTTGGATATCCATACTTCATTATGATATTTATAAAAGGCTAATGAGATTTTTCTTGAGTAGGATTCTTCGGGAGAAGCGACACAATGAGAAGGTAAATTCGTCTGCTGGAGCTTAAAGCTTAAAGAGGCCAGGTTTGATTTGTGGCCACACAAAATAAATGACATAATTATTTCTTGAAATTGTGCTAAATTTCCTAGGTAATTAGTCCTTTGGGATTTTCAAGGTAAATTTTTAAAAGATTATTGAATAAAGCAATTCCATCAAATTTTTCATTTTTAATCCTTGCCACTATTTTATTATGGGATTTATATAAGTTGGTTTATTATGAAAAATATATTCAAACTAGTTAGTTTTGGTTTTAACCTCTTTATTAGGAATGTTAATAAAGTGGTATGTTATTAGGATATTATTTATTTTTTAAAATAGTTTATTTTCATTATCTGATATTATTTGCATTTATAATCTGAAAGATGATTAAAAACTTAGTTTACATCAGTTGGAGTTTAATCAGTCAACCAAGATGCAATGTGTAAGATTATATCCCCTTCATATTTGAAAGTATCAGGGTCTCATACTTCAAAATGAAGCCCCTTTTAAAAAGGAATAATGACAATTTTTAAATTTAAGGATTTTAAATAATAATACCCTATTTTGTTCAAGCCCTCTCTCATAGAAACAAGGTATCACCCTTGTTCATTCAATGTTGCTTAGTTTCACCCTTGCATGTTCTGATTTCAGAAGGATGCTTAGAAAGGAACATATTCCAACTAAAAAATAACACCATAAGAAAACCTACTAAATAATAAAAAGGATTTTTCGTTACCATAATTAGGTTCACTTCTATATTCCAATTCCATCCTATAACTATTTAAGAAAATGTGTGCATTACTTAGTAATAATTGTTTCCAGCATTGGTCTTCCCTTTGCTACTATTAAAATGAGAATTGAGATTTGTCCAAGTGATTCCCCAACTACCTTAAACTTTAAATTTCAGTTTGAAATAAATGTTTCATTTTACTAATCTTGGGCCTAAATGATTTTTTCCAACTCATAATAAGTTTTAGTTTCCCAGACATGAGATATCAACCATCTGACTTATTTCATGCTCGTCCATTGTTGAAACTTTTAAATTTCATTCTACTTATGCTCATTTTTACATTGTGTATATGCTTTGTAGACCCTTCCATACTTGCCATATTAAAATGGTTGTCTAGCTAGATTGATAACATAAACATACTATACTTGATACCCTTTCCCCATTGGACCCTTTGCATCTCTCATGTAACCTTTACCATATTCAACCTAAAGCATGTTTTATGTTGCAAACAATCAAATTAGTTTCATAAGGATTCAATCCCACCAGTGGCAATGTTAAACTTTCAACCCAGAGTGCATTCTTCATAGTTTTACCTAAATGTTTCTTTTTCACATAGATTTAGCATGAAAGCTCATATATACCACATTTGGAATTTGATTCCTAGACTTGATGGTCTTTTTGGAAGGATTGAATGGTGGAATGCTATCATTCAATGAACCACTAAGGTGCTACAAACTATGGATGTTGAAGTTGCAAAGTGATAGAAATAGGTTAAGTCTTCCTTGTAGAGTGAGCTAATCTAAAGCCTTTCTCAGGATTGAAGCCTCTACTTTCAACTCTCTTGCTCAGTCCCAAGTTTCTTCCATTCGGAATGAGCTAAAAACACTGATTTTTATGAAGCCAAGGGTGATCAATTACGTGCTCAAATGCACTGACTCAAAGTGGGGGACAAAGTGGCCATATATATTTTTCAATTCCTTAGACCTCATGTCTAGTATTCCCAATTTCAAGCCATTCAAGTTGATGGGCAAATATTTGAAGAGCTTTCGAACATTGTCAAAGTCTTTGTTTCACATTATCAAGGTATTTTTGCTTCTCAACCCCTTGATGATGCTAGAAGGCAAGATCTTGTTGATTATACCATTGTTGTCCCCAACAAGCTTTCTCCTAAGAAAATGATATTTTGTGACATTCCTCTTTCTTTGGAAGATCTAAAAAATTCCTTGTCACTCATGGCCAATGATAAGACACATGGTATTGATGGCTTCCTAGGTGAATTATTCAAAGAATTCTAGGATATGCTTGGTTATGATCTCCATAATGTGTACTTTGAAGCCCTATAATGTGGTTCACTGGGTTCCATTATTAACAAAGGCAATGTTAAATTTATTTCTAAGTCCGGAGAAGCTGAGCTCATCACTAATTGGAGGTCAATCACCCTGCTTAATGTGATCTATAATAGTATTACCAAAGCCCTTGCACTTAAGTTTAAATCTCTCCTACCTTTGATTGTCAGACCTGAACAAACTAGCTTTGTTAAGGGAAGATACATTCTTTATAATGTTCTTGTTGTTTGGGAAGGTATGTAATGTGCAAGAAATTCTCAACAATATGCTTTATTCATTAATATTGAATATGAGAAATCCTATGATAATATGGAGTGGTACTTCATCATTGTCATGCTTAGGCTTTGGGCTTTGAGCCAGTGTTTGTGAGAACTGTTCTTATGTTATTTCAAGATGCTTCAACTGTTCTTACTTTGAATAATAGTTAATATCAGTAAATTTCTCTTGGTCACTTTGTAATACAATGGTGACAGCTTGCTCAATATCTTTTCATTATTGTTGCAGAGGATTTTGGCTATTTGGTGGTCCATAATGTGGATCAAGGATTAATCAGGGGTATTGCTCTCCCCAATTCTCACTGTCAGTTGGTCAATGGTCATTTTGCTAATGATTCTTTTTTAACGCTTTGATAAGATGAGAAATCTCTTTCCTCGATTATTATTTGCTTAGAGATGTTATTTTTAGCCTCTGGTTCTTCTATTCAATGGAAAAAACCTCCCATTTTTAGCAATATCAATCCCAGCTGCCATGTTGGCCACGTCATTTCCAATGGATTTGGATTCAGTCAAGTGAAGTGTTTAAATTTCTTGGAATTACTTTTGCATTTCATGGTTCCTCTACTCAATTGTGAAAGTATGTTATTGAGAAAGTGGACAAGAAGATTTCTTACTGGACTAGTAAGAAACTTTCTCTAGTAGTAAAATTTCATATTTGTTCTAAGGTTTTAGTCACTATCCATTTTTATTATTCATCTTGTTGGGTTCCATCCAAATATTGTTATAAAAAGTTGGATATTTCTTATGGGTCGAAGACTCTGTAAAATAAGGTTTTCATTAGGTATCCTGAGAAATTTGTTGTTTTCCTAAGGACTATGGAGGCATGGGTTTGCTTGATTATCATTGATAAGGTTTTTCTTTTTGTGCTAAATGGATCATACGATATTTAATTGGGGATGAATCTTAAAAAGTGCTAGTCAGGTATTGCATTTATTTTGGTTTGCTTCAGGGGAATAAAATTTGGAAAGGGGTGGGATTACAATCAATTCTTACTACCTCTGTCCTTGTTAAAGTTAAAGGTTTTTTTGTTATTAAGAGTATTTGGAAAGCCTGGGAGGACTTCAAACCTTGGATCAGTTGGAAAGGGAGTTTTCACAAAGTAGGTGCCTCTTTTTATTCCATGAATATTTTTTGGTCTCCTATTATCACTTGGAAGAGCTCTCCCCTAGCTCTAGTGCAGTGGGTCAGAGCACAAATATTTTATAAGCATGGTATTGCTTCCATTTTTTATTTCTTCTCTTGACATATCAGGATTTGAATACCTTGGGAAATGTTTTGTCAAATTCACAATTTAAATCCTGGTGATAGAGATACTTATGAGGTGGTTATTGATAGTATTCCATTTTCTATTGGTGCAAACTACATAAGCATTTTCAAAAACCTTGGTGGTCAGATTGGTGTTGGCATAGGGAGCTTCTTGTTTTGCAATATAAAGCTCATCTAGGTTACAAATGACTCACCCCACAAGTTCTAATGGTTGATAAGCTCAATATGATATGAGACTTAGTCTCTCTTCCCTCCATATCGAATAAAAGGTTTCGGATTGCTTGGGATACTTATATTGAACCTAATTTTTTTTTTCTTAGGGCCTCTTGCACTAGGGGTTGATTGTTGACAATAGGCTCAAGCATTTCGGTGTTCATAATCCCATTTTCCTAGTTTACAGATAGGTGGAAGATTTACTACATGTTATTTGGTTTTGTTATCAAGCTCAATTGGCCTGGGAGTGGCTTCTTGAATTTTTAGATCTTTTGTAGAACTCAATGGGAAAACCATCAGGACCTAGGGTTTTCCATTTTTGCTTTTTAAAAACTACCTATTGAAGCTCATTGATAGTAACAGGAGCAGTCAAAATAGAGTTCTCCTCAGAAGTTATAAGAGAAGGGATTGCTTGAAGAATATTTTATTGAGAAGTTGAGTCAATAGGAGTAGCAACAAAAATATTGGAAAAGTAATCAACAAAAATAGAGTTCATGCCATCCCAAGTATAAACAACATATCCAAAATTTGATTTTAGGGAAGAAATAAAGTTGTGAGATCTTTGATCTAGAAGAGATTTGTGGAAGAAATTTGTGTTTCGATCTCCTTCTTTGAGCCATTGAATTCTAGATTTTTTCTTCCATAAGATTTCTTCTCTTTTTTTCGATTCCTCTAACTGAGTTGTGAGTTTAATTTCATCTACACTTCTCTTCTCTATGAGGCCATCTAAACAGATTTTCTTATTCAAATTTTCAATATGAGCAATAAATTCATGTTTTTTTATGAACATCCCCAAAATCTTTCCAATTCCAAATCTTGGTTTTGGATTTAATGTATTGCAGTATTTTGGAAAAATAGAAAATCTTAGTCCCATTCCTAGGGTTACCTTCATTCCATCATTGTTGCACATGAGGTCTAAAGGAAATATATCTAAGTCAAATTAATTGAAAATGAAAAGGAGATAAACTCACATTGGTTTTCCACATTTCCACCATGATTGGACAATGATCCGAACCAACATTATTAAGAGTCTTCACTTTAGGAATGTGACCATGGATTAAGCAAATTTTTAGAGAGCAAAAATCTATCCAATCTCTCCATTATACAAGCTAAGCCTTACCTTATACTAGACCAAGTCATATGCCCATTATCTAGTTGGATGTCCACAAGATGGAGGTTTGCAATATATTCACTCATGAGTTCAGTTCTTTTGTCCAAATTTCTATTCCCCCCCATTTTCTCATCCAGAGAGAGGATGGTATTGAAATATCCTCCGATCAAGATCCAAGATTCAGGAAAATAACAGATAATATGAGTTATATCCTTCCACAGTATTATTTTTTCCTCCAAAGCAGTCGGACCATAAATAGTAATGCAGAGCATAATTTGGTTGGAATGTCTACTTTGAATAACTATAGCCAACAGACCCCAACTTCCAACCATATGATGAATAACTACCTCTTTTGGGCCCCAAAGACAATCAATGCCACCAGAAGTCCCTTGGGAACTAAGGGAAACCACTTTTCTAGATGGTAAAATTTTACTGGCAATTGAGTCCATATCCTCCATTGACATCTTTGTTTCTTGAAGTAAAAAAATATGTGGATAATTTATCTGAATCATTCTTCTAATTTCATTTTGTTTTGAAAGACTCCATTTGAGTCCTCTAATATTCCAAGTGATGATCTTCATTATTACCAAGGCTAAAAAAGTTGGGAAGGGAATTAATATTACCTTCCTCTACAAGATTTTCACCTTCTTTTACCATCTGATATTGATTGGTATTGAGACTTGCTTTTTGATTAGAATCCATCTTCAGTTTTTTTTCCCTGTTTCTTGACTTATTCCAACTGAATCTGAGATGACTTCTAACTTTGAAGAATGCTCGTACAAAGACAAAATTTTATTAGAGGGTTCAATGGAGTCTATATTGGGACCTGTATTATTTGATGTTTTGACATTTAAAATATTATTTTTCTTGTGTAAATTTTCTCCATTTTTTTCTATTGAAAACCTTTGATTTGTTGGTTTGTCTATGAGTTCTTCCATTCATATTTAAATTGTTTTTCTAATATTTTTGCTTTCATTATTTCCTCTTCCTCACCTGGGACATCATTTTTGGAAAGGATTTCAAACATATTAGTAGATGACTTTGATTGATCCTTCATAACTGGTTTTTTTTAGTGTTCTTCTTCTTACGCATTTGGAAACCTACTGAGTTTATATATTCTTTATTTTGATCAAGAATTTTATTTGGGCAAGCACTGGCCAAATGACATTATTCATGGCAAATTCTACTACGAAAAGGAATTTTCTCATAGTCCACTACTTGTTTTTTTTTTTTGTATTTAAATGGTGGAATCGATAGCCGCCACGAATCCGGGTAGGTTGTCTAGCTTTTATGGCCGCCATAGTATTCTGTGATGTCCACCCCAGAAGCTGCCACATAGATCTTCACGTAGTACGCCCCTATAACCACCATGCCACAATCATTTTAAACCTTTTACGTCGCTGAAAGCACCAGGAAAGGGACAAGTGTTCAGTCTGACAAATAGTCCACTACTTATTACCAAGTATCTTCCCCAAATTGTAATGTGATACTTTTAGGTAGGGGTTTGTCAAAATCCATTAAAACACAAATCAGAGCATAAATAATATGTTCAAAATTTTGAGTACAATTAGCAGTCATCATAAAAGTTCCAAAAGAGTTTCCAATTGAAGAAAAAAAAATACGTTTCCAAAATTCAATAGGGAGGCCAAAGAGTCTAACCCATGCGGGAGCTATAGAAGGCATCTCTTCTTCGACTTTAAGTTTAGTATGCCAAGGCTTCATGAAAAGCCTTGCCCTTCCAAAAACCAAGGACCCCCTTGAAAAGTTTTCTCTCTATCTTCATTATTAGCAAATAAAACAAGAAAATAACCATTTGGATAAATAGAGATTTGTAACTCACCTTTAGTTTTCCATATTTTTGTAGCCTAGACTTTGAAAGTAGATAGGCTCGGACAAAAACCCACTAATCGACAAATTAGTCCTCTTTTTTCCAAATCTTCAATGTCAGTCTAAATGTTACCCATATCAAGCTTAACAATAGGAGTTCCATCAATTGCTTTAAAAAATCCTGAATCTATTTTCTTGGGATCAATGTTAGGCATTCTTAGAGGTTTATGGGAAGCCCTAGGATTAATATTAGAATTGTGCAGAGGCTATCCACAATGGAGGGTATCCCTAAAATTCATTTTTGGGGCTGAGTTTTTGAAATTCTTACCCTTGATAGGGGTTTTCACAGTAGAATTATTTTGTGGGTGCACATTAGCACCAAATTCACTTGAGATATGAGTCATTTTTTGATCAATTTATTGAAACTTGTTTTGTGATCTCTTTAATCCTTGCCCTAAACATTGTGGAAAGGTATGGTTTTAACTTTTATTTTCTACAGTAAATTGGAAGCTGTTGTCACTCAAATTCATAGTATGATCTATTGAAAGATAAATTTCTAATCCATATTGGATCCCCTACAACATTTCATGCTAAAATATTGAGCAAAAACCATAAAAATATTGGTCGCTAGTGCCCGAAGGCCCTAAAAACCAACCTCTGGAGCTACTTGCACTCAACCCAGATGAAACCCTCGCATAAACGCTTGCAAAAAATATCATTCACACATAGGGATGAAATAGGATTTGTGTTGCTACAAATGATATGAAAATTGGTGGAGATGATACCCTCAAAATTTTAGCTAAATTTGAGTTCGGATGAGTGAGATATGGTCGAAACAAGTTTGACAGTTTGGGCAGTCCTATGGAAAACGTCCCTCCTCTAAAGCCGGTAGCATATATCAATGTTGTCAGAGGACCCAATACTTATTTGAAGGTTACTCTTAGATTTTTCTTATGAATATATTTTGAAATATAATTTTAGACATGTACTTCACGAATGAGTTCTTCATCTCTTGCAACATTTTTAAATATGCTCACAATTTTGTATGTGATAATCATTTTGTGAGCCATGCAGTGAATCAAGAACAAATATGAGGTAACAAATGTTTGAAGTTGAACACAAAGTCCACTTTTGTTACCTTGCATTATAGCAGCACCATCAACTCCAACACATATTAATTTATTGGATATTGTTGCATCATCCATTCTAGTAATATTCTTCAAGCTAGTAACAATAACATTGTAAATATTTTTAGCATTATAGTTTTCCACCATCTTAAGTATTGCTAGCAAATGAGGTTGCCTTACATGATTTTTAAAGGTGTAAACATTCATGGAAATCCAAGATGTGTTGTCAACAATAGTTACCTCATCAATAGAAAGTGAAATGAAATTAGGATTTTTAACTTTCTCTTTCAGGTTCTTCTTCTCAACCAAACATAGAACATTTTCCATTTCCCAATCACTTCGATCTAACCAATGGGACCTGGGGAGGTTCTATACATCAGCTAGTTGAAAGAGATGCTTAAAATCAATAAATTCTAACATAGGTCTACCTTTTTCAAGAATAGTAAATACGATAGCAAACTATAAGCTTTTCAAAACTAAAGTGGTTTTATGATTTTTTAGAAACTATACTAGAATCATTCCACCATTTTGAGCTAGTATTTTTTTTTTCATCTCTTTGTCATAATATATTGTATATATGACATGTACGTATTTTGATGCATTCTTACACCTGATTTTTTTCTTAGTTTTTCCATCAGCTTCTTTTACTTTAATATAAAATTTTCCATAATATATTTCTATTGTATCTAACTTTAATTGAATCTAAAGATATTTTCCTAGTTTCCAACTACAAATAACACATCTACATTCCTTTGGCATATCATTAATATTTTATGGCTGCACTGGTTCAATAAATGGATATTTTTATGCCCATTCAATATGAAACTACCTTATAATAGTTCAACTTGTTAACTTCCTACGTTTAAGTTTCTTATTCAAATATTATGAAGAAATGTGCATTTGGTTAGAATGGTCATTTTCATTTTGGATTTGTATGCTAGTTTCAAGATTCTGTTCAAGTTGTTGCATGTAATTGTTGATCAGATTTTCATGATGCATTTCATTCTAGGGAATATCTTGTAGTGGAGGCATATCAGGATCAATTGGGTATTCTGCATTCAAATATGTTCTATATCATTTTTTAAAATTACTTATAAAAATTATTATCAAGTAGGTAAAACAGGTATGTACCTTGTAACTATTTAGGTTGTTGCATGTCATTGTTGATCAAATTTTCATGATGTATTTCATCCTGGGGAATATCTTCTAGTGGAGGCATATCAAGACCAACTGGGTATTTTGCATTCAAATATGTTCTATATCATTTTTTTTAAATTACTTATTAAAATTACTATTAAGTAGGTAAAACAGGTATGTACCTTGTAAGTGTGCAGGTTTTGGTGTCTTATTGTATTTCGATGCCTCATTGGATTTTGAGATATAGCTAAAATAATTTAGGATACTCTGTTTTTCTAGAATATTTTTCTCCCTTATTTCCATTGGGAGTTGCAGCCATTGTACTTATAAAGTAAAATGTTAGAAAAATAGAGTGATTTTGAAAAATTGATTTCAATCACATGGTATTAATTGTGTGGTTGTAAGTTCATTGTTTTGTAGCAAAAAATATGCTTTGAATTATTACAATGATCTTTGATTTTTTTCATCCATTTATGGATGCCACTTGCTAACATTTTAACAACATGCACTTAAAAGGACAGGAAACATAAATATGCTTTTGTAACTTTTGTAACTTACATTAACAGGAGAAAATTTTCAAAGGAAAGGTAAATCAAATATGCTTTTGTTCTATGGTATGGATCTTGATGAATAAAAAATAACATGCATTGCTACCACCACTAAGATTATAGACAAACAAAAGTAATCAAATAAGGTCTGACTTCATGTCATTATTAAAAAATTAGGGCAATCAAGTGGAGCATCGAAAGAAGTCATGGTCTACCTATTTTTGGTAGTGCTTGTTAGGAGAGTCTATTAACCACAAAAACGAGATGACCATATACACTAGATGACCTAACTGCTACCTATAATTTTTTATTCATAGTTTTTTGTTTACTACCTATAGGATTTTATTTGTAGTATTTTACCTTATTCCTATGGTATTTTAACTATAGTATTTCATCTGCTGCTTATAGTATTTTTCTGTAGTCTTTTGTCTACTACCTTTAAGTTTTTTTATTTTATCTATTGCCTATAGTTTTTTTGTTCGTAGACTTTCATATTCTACCTATAGTATTTTATTTGTAGTATTTTATCTACTATCTATAGTATTTTTTTCATAGTATTTTGTCTATTGCTTATAGTATTTTATCTATTTTCTTTCATCTACTATCTATAGTCTTTTGTATGTAGTCTTTCATCTGCTACATATAGTCTTGTGTCAGTGGTATTTTGTCTACTACATATAGTCTTTTGTTCATAATATTTCATATTCTACCTATATTAGTTTGTTTGTAGTCTTTCATATGCTGCCTATGGTCCTTTATCTGTTACCTATAGTATTTGGTTCATAGCCTTTCATCTACTACATATAGTATTTTATCTTTCATTTGTAGTCTTTTATCTGTTGCCTATAGTATTTTCTCTATAGTATTTCATCTATTGTCTATAGATTTTATTCATAGTATTTCATCTACTACCTATAGTATTTTGTCTATAGTCTTTTGTCTATTGCCTATAGTCTTTTATTTGTATTATTTCATCTGTTGCCTATAGTCTTTCATCTTCTCTACTTCTGTTATTTTTTTGGCTTCTCTACTTTTGCTCATTTTTTACTTTTCTATTGTCGATCGAGAACCAATGTTTAACATGTATGTTTGGGTGCATATAGTGGGGGTATATATAGGTAAATTTGTCTAGGTTAATAAAATTATATATGATATTAAGGTAAATCAATCAAAAATCTATGCGGGAAGACTAGCGATTTAAAAATTAAAAAGTAAAAGTATTATAATTTTAGTGCGAATTGAACCCTAAAAAAATTGGCTTGGGTGAATGGGATGACGTCCAAGATCCCAATATTAGCCAATTTTAAATTTAAAAAACACTAATATTCATTAATTTATGATAATTCACCACTATGCATAACCCTGGAATGGCCCTTCATCCTAGCCATGTTGCAGGACATAGGTTTTGGACCCATATTTCCCTGATCTATTAAAATAATTTATGTATATGTGTCTACTTATTTTATGATTAATGGTTGTTAGTCCTCACCCTTTAGTCTCTACAAATCCATTCATTAAGGGTGCCCTATTGTGATCTCTATGTTATGGAAACTGAAGGGTTTGGATACCTTCTAGATTATGTTATTTCTCATAGGAGAGTGAAATGGGTTTTTCCTTCCTGATTCTTCTCAATAGTTGGTCAATGGGTATTTTGTGGATGATTCCTTCCTAACATTCTATGAAAAGAAAAGTAACATTGCTAATGCACTATAATGTATTGACATGTTTTGTCAAGCCTCTAGATCTAGCATTTAGTGGTAAAAATATTAGTGTTATAAACAATATTTTTTGCCCAAACTTGGTTTAGCTAATTTAATTTGAAATAGATCCAACATGGGGAAATTTTCAGATTCTTGGGCATTATATTTACCTTTTAGTCTTCTTCCTCTGTGTTGTGGTAATATATTTTAGACAAAGTTGAGCATAAGCTACACAAGTGGATTTCAAAGCGTTTGTCACTAGTCGATAAATTCTAGGTTTGTTCCAAAATTATTGTTACCACTCATGTATACTATTTATCTTGTTAGGCCCCATCCAAAGCCTTGTACCAGATGTTGGATAAGCTCATTCAATATTTTTTATGGGCCTTAATAAACATGAAAGACTTCCACAAAGTGGCGTAGGAATTTTATTGCACTCCAGGGAATTTTAGAGGTTTGGGCCTTCTTGATACCCAATGACAAGGAGTAGCCCTTTGTGCCAAATTAATCATCAGAGCTCTGTAGAGAAATAAATCTTGGAAAATATTTCTCCAAAAGTGCATTTCCTTAGATGTTCCATATGGAATAAAACCCTAGAAAGGGCTTCTGTTGCCTTCACTTTTAGGTATGAAAGTGTATTTCATATTTAGGGTATTTGTTACCAAAAGTATTTGGAAGTCCTGGAAATCTATGAAACATTAGCTCTAATGGAGTGGCAGTGGGTTAGGGATTGGTCTATATATAAATAGTCTCTCACTCTAATGGTCCCCAGTTATCATGCATCAAGATCATCCTTTATCCAAAATTTCTTGGGTTAAGGCATTGAATTATTTTGTAGAGGGATAAAGGCCATTTTTGACCTTTTCTCTAGCCACTTCAAAAATTGGATTTTTTGAATTGAAGCCAAATCCTAGTTCAATATCCATAAGCAAAACAAGGAGACCTTCCAACAGTTCAAGAGGTGGTCTCATATTATATGTTGCACAGGGGTCAAAAGTATGCACCCTTGGTGGAAATATTGGAAGTGGTATCCAAATACTCCTTTTAGAAATTTCAAATCCAAAAATGGGTATTGTTGGCTCTCTTTTGATGAGCATACATGGAAGAGTCATATATATATATATATATTATTAGTTGAATGAAGTTTTGAAAGGATCCTCAAACCTTATTACAAAAGGAACAACTAACACCCTATTAGGGAGAGGGATATTAGTATGCTAAACAAAGACCAACCTCCAAAACCCATGCAAGGGAAATTAGCATAGTCATCACTTGAGCAGACAAAAAAAAATAGACAAATAGAAGGAATACTAGACAATCGAAAACCAACCCCCATAACCCATATAGATCAACCCACGTGGGGCACCCATCCACAGAAAACAACTAAAATAAAAATTAAAAAACATAGAAAAACCTATTAAAAAATGCCGCTAACTATTACTTTTCACTGATGTCTAGTTTGTCTTTTCTAAGGCCCTCCGAAAGATGACCCAGCTCAATAGAGATACCTCGAGTATCTGAATCATTGATACCTAGTGGAAAATCCTCTCCAAATAGTTTGACCATCCTATATCAACCCCAATTTTACTAAATAATTAGTCAACTTATTACCTTCCCTGTACACGTGCTTGACAACCACATTTTCAAAGGCCTGAAGGATTATTTTTGCCTCAAAAATCATATTAGCGATAGAAATACTAGGAGTTTGAGAACCTTTCTCTATATTGATGATATTAAGGGAATCACCCTCAATGACGACCTTAATTTACTCGAAGCCACTCAATAGAGAAATCCCTTGGAAGAGAGCATGAGCTTCAAAAAAATGACTCGATTGAGGTCCTAGCTTCTAAGCAAAGGCGAGAAGGAGTTTGTCATTGTTGTTTCGAATTAAACCACCTGCTCCTACCTCTCTTGGGTTACCTTTAGACACCCCATAGAAATTGAATTCAATCTAGTCTGTAGGGGGTGGTTCCCAAGAAATCTATCTTCTCTAACTCGAATCCAAATGGGTAGTAGACATCAAAAAAAATTATACCCTATAGCATGCTCCAAAGGTAATTCTCCAGAAGACGAACCTAAGTCCAAAGAGATGGCATAGGTGTTCTCTACTATTGTTGCAATGATCTTGGCACAAATAGAGAGGGTTGATTTGAATAAAAATTATATTATTGTTGATGTTAATCACCTATTATTAGAGGTTATCTCTTAGAAAAGTAAGTATATTTATAGAGATGGAAATCAAGTAGCAAGTAATTTAGATAATCGTTATATTGATCTTCATCATGGTGAAATTCAAATTTTATAAGGTAAATAACCAAGTGAGAATTTATAAATTAATTGAAATGATGTCAAGAAGTTGATTGTGGAAACATTGCACTTTGAGAAAGTTGAAAATATATTTTATAGAAAAAGAAATGAAAAAAATTATAATAAAAAAGAATGCTAGATATAGTTTAATTGAATTAGTATTTTAGTATTTTGCTGGAAATGGTCCACAATAAAAACCACATATAACTTATTAAAAATAAAAGTAAAATAAAATTTACTCAATTTTTCTATAATAATTAAAATACTTTTGAACTTGTTATATGAAAATTAAAAGTAAGTTTTCTTATATTATATTTAATTATAAGAAATTAATTTGATTATAAAATTACAAAAACATGTACTATGATAGTTCATTTTATTGTAAGAATATGTAATAAGATGTGATCATTTTGACATAAGTTACATTTTTATAATTAAAATTTATTTACAATTTAAATACATTTATAATATTATTATTTAAGTCACTTTAAGTGCTATCTAGATAGGATTAATCCCAGTGGTATCACTATTTATGCATAAAATATGTGAGTTTCAATCTCATATAATCAATTTTTTAAAAATTGTAATAAGAATGAGGTCTGCTACAATCCCATATAACCAATTAAAACAAAACTTATAATTACATGAATAAGCATTCAAAAATGTTAAGAATTGTATCTATGTATTTTAAATTATATTTAGTTGTAGAAAACTTTCAAGTTCTCATGGGTTCACAATTTTTCACAATTATTTTGTTTCCTTTAGAAATTGTAGAGAATATGTCAAAACTTTGCCATAGGGGAAATGCAGAAAATAGAAAATTAAATATATTGTATTTTTTGGTCCTAATATAAAAAATTGTAATTAAATTAAAATATCAAATTGTAATTAAATTCAATATCAAACAGAAAATCAAAATTTTAGCTCTTAAATTTTTGTTTTAAATGTTAATTTACTTTATTTTTTTTTTCAATTTGTTTTTTTCTTTTTTGTTTTTGTCAAGAAACTTTCTAAAATTAAAGTTTAGTTTTAAAGAGTAATAATTTTTTCAATTATAATACAAATATTCTTAATGATTTAAAAAAAAATTAGTATTTTTTATTTATATTCTATATTAGATTAACAATATAAATATTTGTAATAATTTTAAAAATTTAAATTTTTTTAAAAACATTTATATCATTCATAGTGAGTTAACTTCTTTGAAATGAAATATTTTAATTACGTTATGGTCTATGGGACCTCAAATATGGAAGTACAATTGCTCAAATCATATCATATGATCTTTAATATATTTGAGAAGGTTGTTCCTTCTCCTGTTGATTTGGGTTAGCAATTCCCCAACTTTTTTTATTTTACTGTATTCAAATAACTCTGTCATAGACCCGTTTCCAAGTGTTTCTTTGTATTTGCCATGGATTTCTGAAAAACTCGGGAACTTATAGATGAAGTGTTCCTCTGTCTCTACTATCCTTATGCTGCATAAAGTACATATCCTTTATTCCCATTGTTCTTTGGGTGTTGTCCATATCCATGTTTCACATCTAAGCCTATGAGAGCTAGTCCTTATTTGAGCAATGAGGATTTTTTACTTCCACTTGATTTCAGTGCCTATATATGCTTTTTCCTTGTGATCATATGTTGGGTTAAACTTTGCAATATAATATTGTATTTTCCTGCTTGCATTTTTCCACGTTCCACTTCTAAACTTTTCATTCACATAGCTTTTGATGTCTTTGTTGAAATTTGGGCATTCATTTATGTTGATTTCCCAACGTTTCATTCATTTTTTATTTTGTTTCATCCATGTGATCTTCCGCCTATGCAACTCTTCGTCCTTAGTTTTCCTTGGTCATCTGTTATTTTTCATGTTTTCTATTTTTTCAAGTAACATAACAACTTGGTCAGAGCAATTGCTTCTAAAGGAAACATTCTAGTTTTAGCTAGAATAATTTCATAAGGGATTGTGGCCTTAATTTTGAGAAAATTTGTGATTAGATATTTTTGAATCCTTTCTATTTGCCTTCATTTTTCCTTTGTTGTGCCACTAGACCACACCTCACAACCATACAACAAAACCGGTGTAACAAGTAGGTCAAATAAATTCCTGGTGGTCTTCCAGTCCCACAACTCGACATTCCTACACCTATTTTGAAGTGCATACAATGCTCTCCAACCGATTTGAGTTCTTTTCATCCTAAATGTATTCCAATTGAGTTTGTCATGAAAGTCTATGGCTAGGTATTTGTATTCTACTACTACCTCAAGTGGTTCTCCTGCAAACTAAAATTTGTGCTGTTGCTTCTTCTTTTTTGCTGGAAAAATCATGAATTTTGTTTTGCTTGTGTTTATCTGCATCTCAAATTCCTTACAAAAGAGTTCTAGAGCTCGAAGGTGATATCCTAGATCTTTGGCTATTTTGGCCACAATAATTACATCGTCTGCATACATGAGGAGTTTTACCAAATATTTGGCTAAGTGCACACCCTCTCCCCCAAATTTGTTTATCCATTCTTCTAACTTGTCAATGTACAACCCAAATAAGGTAGGAGATAGAGGGCAACATTATTTGACACCTATGTCACTACCAAAACATTCATATAACCCTTCATGTGTTCTGATTCTAGCTTTTACATGCTCATATAATCTATGAACTGCTGCCCTATAGTGAATTGTAACCTTTAGCTCTTCCATTCTACTCCATATTTTTTTGCTTGGCACTGTGTCAAATGCCTTTTTGAAGTCTACAAAACAACATAAAGCCTCCTCTTTTTTGTCCCATATTTTTGCACTATGTTTCTGAGTGTGATACAATGATCAATAGTTGAGTGCTTGGGCCTAAAACCTGCTTGTCCCTTTGCTCTCTTTCCTTTTTGTTCTGGCCATATACTGATCCTATTCTCTATCATACTCCCAAAAAGCTTTGCAAAGAGAGGGTTGATCATGATAGTTTGATAGTTTGAGGGATTATTTACATCTCCACTTTTAAACAAAGGAATGGTCAAGCTAGTTGTCCACTCGGTAGGGAAACCATTTTGTATGACCTCATTGAAAATTTCTTTGATCTGCGATGCCAAAATATCTACCTCCCATTTTATATGCTCTGCTTGAAGATTGTCTATGTCACGGGTTTTACCAGTTGCTATATTTTTTATCCCTTGAATAATGTCTTCATTTGTGAAAAGTTCTTTCTTGACAATGATAATAGGGGGTGTCTCCTTCTGGTTACTACGCTGATACAATTATTTTGAATACTCCAACCACTGATTAACTGTTATGCTATTTTCAGCTTGCATCCTTTTTATGCTTAGCTCCTTCCAAAATTTCTTTGGTTCATGCTTCCCTAGGTAAATTAGTTATTTCCTCCTTGTTCTAGTGTATTCTTTTTTTTTTTCCCTTACCAGTTTCTCATATGCTTTTATGTTTTCTCTTGTTTTACCCGTTGGTTCCTTTAGTAATATTCGTGCTTCTTTGCAATCTTCATCAAACCATGGGTTGGTTGGGAAGCTATTCCTTTATTTATTTTGAGGTTTAGCTCTCTTGTATTTGTTTTGAGCTTCTTGGATAATGTGCATTAACAATTCACTCTTACTATAAACCCTGCTACTTTGAAGTAGTTTCTCCCTTTCCTGTAACTTGTTATTTAATACTGCCCTAAAATTCTGTCAATTTTCATCTGTTAAGAGAATGTTTCCTTTGTGAGGATATTTGTTTTGATTGCTTTGCAAGTGTTTTTCCCTTGGTTTGTCTTCTCGCAATCGATGTTTCATAACAATTGGGTTGTGATCTGACTTAAGTTCCACCGAAGAATCTTCCACTTCTAGCTCCTCTTTTTCTTCGTTTTGTAATTTTGTGAGCATATTACATAGTCTATTACACTTTGTCCCTTATATGTTTTGCATGTATACCTTCCTGAATTTTTCCATTTTTTCATCCCATTGCAAATAATCAAGTTGTGTATGCTACAGAGGCCTAACAACTCCTCTCCATATTGCGTGATAGCCCCACGCTCAACTTCTGAAGTACTGGTCCACTGCTGATTTTCCTCTTCTGGCATCCAAAGAGGATTCATCTCAATATCTTCACTTCCTTCTAGAATGTTAGCTTGCTTATTTGTTGTCTTTGCAGTGAAATCTCCAATTAATATAATCTCCCCCAACTTACTGTATATTGAAATATCTCTTTTTAGAGAGGAGTATGGATCTTCTCTGGTAAGGTCATGTTTATTATAGAATTTAGAATTCTTGGAAGCAAAATAACATGCTGCTATGCTAATAACTGACTTATTTTGTAGGATCTTTATCCAGATGTACTGTTTGTTTTCATCTTGTTTCTCAATTTTAATGACCCTATCCCATTCCTCTTTTATTAAAACCATAATACCCCAATGCCCTTTGCTATTTTATGCTGCTTTATTCCATATTGTTAGGAAATATAAATGAATTTGATAGGTCTGTTTTTCTTCTGCTTTATTCCATAGGCCTGTAAATGAATATAAATAAAATGTTATAAAACATTAATGTAGATAAACATAGATGGTAAATTTGAAAAGAATTATTTTTAATTTATTGGTATTTTTTTATTTATATATAATTAAAGGTGAGGGTTTTGAGAGGCTCCCACAACCTGATACAACAACTCTCGTAAGAGATCGGAAAGGCATAAGCCTATTTGGGCTACCCCACAAGTAACACAGTACCAGGGAGGTGAAAACCAACCAAAAACAAACACCACAAAATAATACAATAAAAGCACACAAATGATAGAAAGTACCACAACAAAAACCCTCCAAAAGAGGGAAAAGAAATTTAAAAACCTACAAGTAACAGAAAGCACCACAAAATAATACAATAAAAGCCCACACGTGGCAGAAAGCACCAGAGGAAATTTGAAGAGACATCAAATTTCAAAGTTTAGATGGATGGACATAGATAAATAAGGATTAGGATAAGTTTAGTATGAAAATAAGATAGTAGTGGCCTAATACTTATAAATATACTGTTATGACTAGAAATTATAGAAATTATAGAGGTTGTAAGATGATTTAATAGGAAGGAGGAGAAGGAATATAACCGAAGAGAAAACAGTTTCGAAGGCTTCCTTTCAGATGGACGTAATTGCGGAGCAAAGCCTCTTTCTGAAATCCGGTCTTTTCCAAAACTCTGGCGGACGGCGCGTTTTCCGGGAGAACGAGCGCCTCGATTCTGGTGATCCCGGGCAACTCCCGGCATGCCACGTCGACCGCTGCCAGGACGGCCCGCGTGGCCACGCCCATCTTCCAGTATTTTCTGGAGATGGCGTATGCGATCTCTGCCCGGCAGCTGTGGATGCCGACTCCCTGCTTGAGGGTGACGTGGCCAATGGGCCGGTTGCTTCCGTGTAGGCAGATGGCCTTGAAAAACGGGTGGGGCATTGCCACCTTGGCAAGATAGTCTCCCGCCTCTTGTTTCGTCTTGAACGGCTGCCACGTCATGTACCTGGTCACCTCTTCGTCGCTCGCCCACTCGTAGAAGTCGTCCACGTCAGCCTCAGAGAAGTCTCTCAAATGCACTTGCACTTGCTGAGCTTGTCCACTTTGCCTGCCCATAGCAGACTCATTGCTACAACTCTTACTTAAGACCATTGTTAAGTTTTACAAACTCAAAAGTGGAGATCACAATGAACGAAATCTTTATAGAATTCTATATAGTTCCATAAACAAGTTAAACAATGAAGGCAAATTCTACTCTTACGTAGAATCATATGGAACTTCAATTAACAACTATTCAGAGGCTAGGCCACTTCTTACAAGGATTATAATTGTAATAGAAAGGGGATCGAATTATATTTCAATTGAGGGGATTTATAAATTATCATTAATGCTATCAACAAAAATGGATGCGGAATTGTATTAAGAAAAAAAAAAAAAAATATATATATATATTATTTTTTTTTATTAGTTGAAAGAAGGAGTTTTGAAAGGATCCTCAAACCTTATTACAAAAGGAACAACTAACACCCTATTAGGGAGAGGGATATTAGTAAGCTAAACAAAGACCAACATCCAAAACCCATGCAAGGGAAATTAGCATAGTCATAACTTTGGCAGACACAAAAAAATAGACAAATAGAAGGAAGACCAGACAGTCAAAAACCAGCCACCATAACCCGTATAGATAAACCCACGTGTGGCACCCATCCACAGACAAAAACTAAAATAAAAATAAAAAAACTTAGAAAAACCTATAAAAAAAAGGCCCCCAACTATTACTTTTCACTGATGTCTAGGTTGTTTTTCCTGAGGCCCTCTAAAAGATGACCCACCATTCCCTAGTTTAGTAGAGATATCTCTAGTATTTGAATCATTGATACCTAGTGGAAAATCCTCTCCAAATAGTTTGACCATCCTATATCAACCCCAATTTTACTAAATAATTAGTCAAATTATTACCTTCCCAATACACGTGCTTGACAACCACATTTTCAAAGGCTTGAAGGATTCTTTTTGCCTCAAAAATCATATTAGCGATAGAAAGACTAGGAGTTTGAGAACCTTTCTCTCTATTGATGATATTAAGGGAATCACCCTCAATGACGACCTTAATTTACTCAAAGCCACTCAATAGAGAAATCCCTTGGAAGAGATCATGAGCTTCAACAAAATGACTCGATTGAGGTCCTAGCTTCTCAGCAAAGGCGAGAAGGAGTTTGTCATTGTTGTTTCGAATTAAACCACCTGCTCCTATCTCTCTTGGGTTACCTTTAGAGACCCCATAGAAATTGAATTCAATCTAGTCTGTAGGGGGTGGTTCCAAAGAAATCTATCTTCTCTAACTCGAATCCAAATGGGTAGTAGACATCAAAAAAAATTATACCCTATAGCATGCTCCAAAGGTAATTCTCCAGAAGACGAACCTAAGTCCAAAGAGATGGCATAGGTATTATCTACTATTTTTGCAATGATCTTGGCATAATAGAGAGGGTTGATTTGGATAGAAATTATATTATTGTTGATGTCAGTCACCTATTATTAGAGGTAATCTCTTAGAAAAGTAAGTATATTTATAGAGAAGGAAATCAAGTAGCAAGTAATTTAGATAATCGTTATATTGATCTTCATCATGGTGAAATTCAAAATTTAGAAGGTAAATAACCAAGTGAGAATTTATAACTTAATTGAAATGATGTCAAGAAGTTGATTGTGGAAACATTGCACTTTGAGAAAGTTGAAAATATATTTTATAGAAAAATAAATGAAAAAAATTATAATAAAAAAGAATGCTAGATATAGTTTAATTGAATTAGTATTTTAGTATTTTGCTGGAAATGGTCCACAATAAGAACCACATATAACTTATTAAAAATAAAAATAAAATAAAATTTACTTAATTTTTCTATAATAATTAAAATACTTTTGAACTTGTTATATGAAAATTAAAAGTAAGTTTTCTTATATTATAGTTAATTATAAGAAATTAATTTAATTATAAAATTACAAAAACATGTACTATGATAGTTCATTTTATTGTAAGAATATGTAATAAGATGTGATCATTTTGACATAAGTTACATTTTTATAATTAAAATTTATTTACAATTTGAATACATTTATAATATTATTATTTAAGTCACTTTAAGTGCTATCTAGATAGGATTAATCCCAGTGGTATCACTATTTATGCATAAAATATGTGAGTTTCAATCTCATATAATCAATTTTTTTTAAAATGTAATAAGAATGAGGTCTGTTATAATCCCAATAACCAATTAAAACAAAAATTATAATTACATGAATAAGCATTCAAAAATGTTAAGAATTGTATCTATTTATTTTAAATTATATTTAGTTGTAGAAAACTTTCAAGTTCTCATGGGTTCACAAATTTTCACAATTATTTTGTTTCCTTTAGAAATTGTAGAGAATATGTCAAAAATCTACCATAGGGGAAATGCAGAAAATAGAAAATTAAATATATTGTATTTTTTGATCCTAATATAAAAAATTGTTATTAAATTCAAATATCAAATTGTAATTAAATTCAATATAAAATAGAAAATCAAAATTTTAGCTCTTAAATTTTTGTTTTAAATGTTTATTTTACTTTTTTTTTTTTTTTTCAATTTGTTTTTTTTTTTTTCTTTGTCAAGAAAATTTCTAAAATTAAAGTTTAGTTTTAAAGAGTATAAGTTTTCCAAATATAATAAAAATATTCTTAATGATTTAAAAAAAAAAATATTATTTTTTATTTATATTCTATATTAGATTTACAATATAAATATTTGTAATAATTTAAAAAAAAATTAATTTTTTTAAAACATTTATATCATTCATAGTGAGTTAACTTCTTTGAAATGAAAATGAAATGAAATATTTTAATTACGTTCGAGAGACCCAAATATGGTCTATGGGACCTCAAATATGGAAGTACAACTGCTCAAATCATATCATATGATCTTTAATATCTTTGAGAAGGTTGTTCCTTCTCCTATTGATTTGGGTTAGCAATTCCCCAACTTTTTTTATTTTACTCTCTTCAAATAACTCTGTCATAGACCTGTTTCCAAGTGTTTCTTTGTATTTGCCATGAATATCTAAAAAACTCGGGCACTTATAAATGAAGTGTTCCTCTGTCTCTACTGCCCTTGTGCTGCATAAAGTACATTTCCTTTATTCCCATTGTTCTTTAGGTGTTGTCCATCTCCTTGTTTCACATCTAAGCCTATGAGAGCTAGTCCTTATCTGAGTAATGAGGATTTTTTCCTTCCACTTGATTTCAGCGCCTATATATGCTTTTTCCTTGTGATCATATGTTGGGTTAAACTTTGCAATATAATATTGTATTTTCCTGCTTGCATTTTTCCACATTCCACTTGGAAACTTTTCATTCACATAGATTTTGATGTCTTTATTGAAATTTGGGCATTCATTTATGTTTATTTCCCAACGTTTCATCCATTATGATTTTGTTTCATCCATGTTTTCTTTCGCCTATACAAATCTTCGTCCTTAGCTACCTTTGGTCATCTGTTATTTTTCATGTTTTCTATTTTTTTCAAATAACATAACAACTTGGTCATAGCAATTGCTTCTAAAGGAAACATTTAAGTTTCAGCTAGAATAATTTCAAAAGGGATTGTGGCCTTAATTTTGAGAAAATTTGTGATTAGATATTTTTTAATCATTTCTATTTGCCTCCATTTTGCCTTTGTTGTGCCACTAGCCCACACCTCACAACCATACAACAAAACCAATGTAACAAGTAGGCCAAATAAATTCCTGGTGGTCTTCTAGTCCCACAACTCGACATTCCTACATCTATTTTGAAGTGCATATAGTACTCTCCAACCTCTTTGAGTTCTTTTCATCCTATATGTATTCCAATTGAGTTTGTCATGAAATTCTATGCCCAGGTATTTGTATTCTACTACTACCTCAAGTAGTTCTCCTGCAAATTGAAATTTGGGCTGTTGCTTCTTTTTTGCTAGAAAAATCATGATTTTTGTTTTTCTTGTGTTTACTTGCATCCCAAATTCCTTACAAAAGAGTTCTAGAGCTTGAAGGTGATCTCCTAGATCTTTGGCTATTTTGGCCACAAGGATTACATCGTCTGCATACATGAGGATTTTTACCACATATTTGGCTAAGTGCACACCCTCTCCCCCAAATTTGTTTATCCATTATTCTAACTTGTCAATGTACAACCCGAATAAGGTAGGAGATAGAGGGCAACCTTATTTGACACCTATGTCACTAGCAAAACATTCAGATAACCCTTCATGTGTTCTGATTCTAGCTTTTACAAGCTCATATAATCTATGAACTGCTGCCCTATAGTGAATTGGATCCTTTAGCTCTTTCATTATGCTCCATATTTTTTTGTTTGGCACTGTGTCAAATGCCTTTTTGAAGTGTACAAAACAACATAAAGCCTCCTCTTTTTTGTCCCATATTTTTCCACTGTGTGTTTGAGTGTGATACAATGATCAATAGTTGAGTGCTTGGGTCTAAAAATTTCTTGTCCCTTTGCTCTCTTTCCCTTTTCTTTTGCCCATATACTGATCCTACGCTCTATCATACTCAAAAAGCTTTGCAAAGAGAGGGTTGATCATGATAGTTTGATAGTTTGAGGGATTATTTACATCTCCACTTTTAAACAAAGGAATGGTCAAGCTAGTTGTCCACTCGGTAGGGAAACCATTTTGTATGACCTCATTGAAAATTTCTTTGATCTGCAATGCCAAAATATCTACCCCCCATTTTATATGCTCTGCTTGAAGATTGTCTATGTCACAGGCTTTACCAATTGCTAAATTTTTTATCCCTTGAATAATGTCTTCATTTGTGAAAAGTTCTTTCTTGACAATGATAATAGGGGGTGTCTCCTTCTGGTTACTACGCTGATACAATTATTTTGAATACTCCAACCACTGATTAACTGTTATGCTATTTTCAGCTTGATTCCTTTTTATGCTTAGTTCCTTCCAAAATTTCTTTGGTTCATGCTTCCCTAGGTAAATCAGTTATTTCCTCCTTGTTCTAGTGTATTCTTCTATTTTTACCCTTACCATTTTCTCATATGCTTTTATGTTTTCTTTTGTTTTACCCATTGTTTCCTTTTGTAATCTTTGCGCTTCTTTGCAATCTTCATCAAACCATGGGTTGGTTGGGAAGCTATTCCATTTTTTTTTGAGGTTTACCTCTCTTGCATTTGTTTAGAGCTTCTTAGATAATGTGCATTAACCATTCACTCTTACTATAATCCCTGCTACTATGAGGTAGTTTCTCCCTTTCCTGTAACTTGTTATTTAATACTGCCCTAAAATTCTGTCGATTTTCATCTGTTAAGAGAATGTTTCCTTTGTGAGGATATTTGTTTTGATTGCTTTGCAAGTGTTTTTCCCTTGGTTTGTCTCCTTGCATTCGATGTTTCATAAGAATTGGGTTGTGATTTCACTTAAGTTCCACTAGAGAATCTTCCACTTCTAGCTCCTCTATTTTTGGTATGTAATTTTGTGAGCATATTACATAGTCTATTACACTTTGTCCCTTATATGTTTTGCATTAATACCTTCCTGAATTTTTTCATTTTTTCATCCCATTGCAAATAATCAAGTTGTGTATGTTGTAGAGGCCTAACAACTCCTCTCCATATTGCGTGATAGCCCCACGCTCAACTTCTGAAGTACTGGTCCACTGCTGATTTTCCTCTTCTGTTCTGAAGTCCTGGTCCACTGCTGATTTTCCTCTTCTAGCATCCAAAGAGGACTCATCTCAATATCTTCACTTACTTCTAGAATGTTAGCTTGCTTATTTGTTGTCCTTGCATTGAAATCTCCAATTAATATAATCTTCCCCAACTTAAGACCATTGTTAAGTTTTACAAACTCAAAAGTGGAGATCACAATGTACGAAATCTTTATACAAGACCATAAACAACTTATCTGTTAAACTAAACTAGATCTTTATACAAGACCATAAACAAGTTAACTAGACCTCTGTGCACTGGAATAGTATGAGCTTTGCCTGCACTTGTTGCCTAGCAACTCCGGCCTATAAATAAGCTCAAGTATATTACATCCCACGTGAAGAAGATGAATAGTTTGTAAGCACCACAACAAACCAAGGCCAAACAAAACTCTAACCGCAGAACTCAGAGTACCGAGTTTTAATATAGAAAGGTCCACTTTCACCCTTGAAATTAAAAAAAAAAAAATTATATTTGATTTTAGTAGTAGATTCGTATATTATAAAATGGTATATAATATATTTTTCAACTTTAAAAAAAGATTTATGTTCAAATATTGTCAAAATTAGAGTGTAGTGGTCACCATATACTCTTAATAGAACCTGTTTTAATCCCTTCCAGATATAAAACTTCAATACATTTTATTGAGATAAAAAAAATCACAAAACTTACATTGTATTGAATATTTTTTTAACCTCTTTATATTGAGTGCTCCCCACTCATCACTTTGGGGAGCACTCAGTATAAAGAGGTCAAAACAAAACCTACTTTTAATGACGGTGAGTTCTTGCTAGAGTGGTGAATGGAAGGACATTCCAAATAAAGAGGTCATGAGTTCAAGGGAACCCTCTACTTATTGAGGATACCCTTTATTTTATTGACCATAGGTCTTAATAAAGTGAAAAGTGACCACGAGTTCTTGAAAAAGTGGTAAATAGTGGTAAATGGGAGGACATTTCAAATAAAGAGGTTATGAGTTTAAATTTCCTCCATGCTTGAAAATACCCCTCATAATCTGAAATCCAATTCACAATTTAAATCCTGGTTATAGAGATGTGGTTATTGATAGTATTCCATTTTCTATTTGGTGCAAACTGCATAAGCATTTTCAAAAAACCTGGTGGTCAGATTGGTGTTGGCATAGGGAGCTTCTTGCTTTGCAATATAAAGCTCATCTAAGTTAAAAATGGCTCACCCCACAAGTTCCAATGGTTGATAAGCTCAATCTGATATGGGACTTAGTCTCTCTTCCCTCCCTATGGAATACAAGGTTTCAGATTGCTTGGGCTACTTATATTGAACCCAAATAATTTTTTTTTCTTGGAGCCTCTTGCACCAGGGGTTGATTATTGGCAATAGGATTAAGCATTTGGGTGTTCATAATCCCATTTTACTAGTTTACGGATAGGTGGAAGATTTAATGCATGTTATTTGGTTTTGTGGTCGGGCTCAATCGGCTTGGGAGTGGCTTTTTGAATTTTCAAACCTTTTGTGCAAGAGGATTTTACTTGGGTGCATGCTGTTTTGGGTGACCCTATTGCTTTTTCCTTCAAATTGAGTGTTGTTTGAAATATTTTTAGAATTGGCACCCTATTTTATCTTTGGAAGTCCTGAAATAGAGTTGTTTTTTATTAGCAAGATGTTAGGAGTGTCTTCTCTATTACTAATAAATATTCTATATTATTTGATTACTGGTTACAGATTCAAGTACAAGTTGAAAAAGTATGCATGGAGTTGTAGTACTTACGTACCCTCATGGATAATTTAGGGAATGTGCCCTGCACTATGAGTCATGTGCCTCTTACTTCCACTTCTAGATCCCAATTTTTGACTCACCATGACACCAGTCACAAACCGCAGCCCTCTACTACAAGACACTGGTCCCAGCCCGCCTGTAGCATAAATGTGAAGAATATAGAGTTGGAGGCCAATCTCACCTAACCTATGGTTGGGATGTTCGACATATTGAGCAAGATGATGCCCCTGGTTGGGGTGAAATTTTACCAAATGCATAGGCTTGTACTGTTAGTGGTAATGCACAGACCTGTACTATTAGTAGTACTATTTCTAATAGCTTATGACCTTATTGTTGTTAGTGGCTTTAACTTCTTCAACCATTGGATGGACTTATGACCTTATGGAGTAAAACTTCAATCCTTCCACCTGGTAGTTATTTCTCGACTCCTTTCTTTCTAAATGCATATTTGACATTGTTTTGGTGGTTGTTATATGGATTTTTGTGGACTTCTTCTGACACTCTTGTGTACTCCTAACCACGCTGGTTAGTGTGTTGGTTTACAGGGTGTGATAATCCCAAATACCCTTTTTTTTATGATTAGACATTATTTTATTAATATAATAATTTTTTCATAAAAAAAGAACAATATGTGAGAGTATTAGTCTTCAAATTGCACTAGTGGAATAAAAACAAAGGAACAAATATTAGGGAGAGATGTTAGAAAGCTAAAAAAATGATAATATCCAAAACCCACATAGGAAAAATCAACATAGCCATCACCAAGGTAAACATAAAAAAAATAGACAAATAGAAGGAAGATGAGACAATCTACAACCATCCCCCATAACCCATATAGATCAACCCATGCAGGGGCACCCATGCACATATAAAAACAAAAACAAAAACAAAATAAACGTAGAATGAACCATAAAAAATAGGCTCCCAACCATTACTATTCGTTGATGTTTAGTTTGTCCTTACTCAAGCACTCCAAAATATGACCCACCTATCCACAACTCAGTAGAAATACCTCTAGTCTCTAAATGATTGAAACCTTGTAGAAAATCCTCGCTTAAAATAATTAGACCATCCTATATCAACCCTAAATTTACAAAGAAATTAGTTGATTTATTACCTTATCTATACACATGCTTGACAACCACATCCACAAAATCTTGAAGGATTATTTTTGCCTCAAAAATCATATTAGCGATAAAAGGACAAGGAGTTTGAGAACCTTTCACTAGCTTGATGATATTAAGGGAATCACCCTCAATGATGACCTTACTTTGCTTGAAGCCACTCAACAGAGAAATCCCTTAAAAAAGAGCACGAGATTCAACAAAATGACTCGATTGAGGTCCCATCTTATTAGTAAAGGTGAGAAGGAGTTCGTCATTGGTGTTCTAAATTAAACCACCTGCACCTACCTCTTGGATTACCCTTAGATGTCCCATCGAAATTGAGTTTAATCCAGTCTATAGAGGATGGTTCCCTGAAAATCTATCTTCCCCTACTCAAATCCAAATGGGTAGTAGACCCAAAAAAAGTTTTAAACCCTAGAGCATGCTCCAGAGCCAATCGCGATGTTGATCTTCATCATGGTGAAATTTAGATTTTAAAAGATAACTAATAAATTCAGATTTTTTTTTTTAAAATTTGTGGAAAACATCTCAAAAGCGATGCCACTTTCGGGTAAGACCCAGGGATGCAGGGAATAAAGTCAGATTTTATCTCTTAATTGAAATGATGTAAAAAAGTTGATTGTGGAAACATAGCACTTTGAGAAAGTTGAAAATATATATTTTATAGAAAAAAAAATGAAAAATATTTATAATAAAAAATCATGTTTTTTTTTTAATCCAGGCAAGCTATCAAAATTTTTATGGCTGCCACAGTATTCTGCGTTGTCCATCCCAAAATCCTCCACACAAATCTTCGTGCAATCCACCCCTATAACTATCATGCCACAATCATTTTAAACTGTTTACACCATTTAAAGCAGTAGGAAAGGGACAAGCGTTCAGTCCGACGAGGCCCGAGATTTGAACCTTGGACCTCCACCCCCATTATGGGGATTGGATGAACCAATTGGTATACTTTTAGGACCTATAAAAAATCACATTAGACATAGTTTAATTGACTTAAAAACAAATATAATATTATAGTTTTTTTTTTTTTTATGGAAGTGGCCCAAATAAAAACCACATTTAAAATTATTAAAAATAAAAATAAAATAAAATAAAATTTATCAATATTTCTATAATAATTAAAATATTTTTGAACTTGTTATATGGAATTTAAAGTAAGTTTTCTTATATTATATTTACTTATAAGAAACTAAGTTTATTATAATATTACAAGAACATGTATTATGACGGTTCATTTTATTCTAAGAGTATATTGTAAGACGTATTTTCACTAAGGACCTCTTTTCATCCGGGGATGAACTGGACATCCTGAAGGAAATCCTATCAAGTTTCATCAAATTTGAAAAATTTACCCTAATCGGGAAGTTTATTGGAGGGTGTCTCGATATGGAGACCATCCGCAGGTGGATGATAGAAAAATGGCGGACCTCGGGTCATATGGAGATGGCTGCCCTATCCCGAGGTTTTTTTGCAATTAGGCTAAATAATGTGGAGGATTACTATAAAATTTTGGATAGGGGCCCTTGGTTTCTGGGACGCTAGAGTATCTTTCTCATGAGGTCAGTGCTTTTGTCCAAATGTCTATTTCCCCCATTTTCTCATCCAAAGAGAGGATGGTATTGAAATATCCTTCGATCAAGATCCAAACTTTGGGAAAATAAGAGATAAAATGAGTTATATCCTTCCATAGTCTTCTTTTTTCCTCAAAAGTAGTCGGAGCATAAACAGTAATGCAGAGCATAATTTGGTTGGAATGTCTACTTTGAATAGCTATAGCCAACATACCTCAAATGCCAACCATATGGTGAATAACTACCTCTTTTGGGTCCCAAAGATAATAAATGCCACCATGAGGGAAATCACTTTTCTAGCTGGCCAAATTTTACTGGCAATTGAGTCCATATCCTCCATTGACATGTTTGTTTCTTGAAGGAAAACAAGATGTGGATAATTTATCTGAATCATTCTTCTAATTTCATTTTGTTTTGAAAGACTCCATTTGAGTCCGCTAATATTCCAAGTGATGATATTCATTAATAACAAGGCTAAAAAAGTTTGGAAGGGCAATAATATTACCTTTCTCTACAAGCTTTTCACCTTCTTTTACCATATGATATTGATTGGTCTTAGGACTTGCTTTTTGATTAGAATCCATCTTCAATTTTTTTTCCTGTTTCTTGAATTATTCCAATTGAATCTGAGATGACTTCTAACTTTGAAGAATGTTCGTACACAGCCAAAATTTTATTAGAGGGTTCAATGGAGTCTATATTGGGACGTGTATTATTTGAAGTTTTGACATTTAAAAGATTGTTTTTCTTGTGTAAATTTTCTCCCTTTTTTTTCTATTGAAAACCTTTGATTTGTTGGTTTGTCTCTGAGTTCTTCCCTTCATACTTAAATTATGTTTCTAATATTTCTGCTTCCATTATTTCCTCTTCCTCACCTGGGACATCATTTGTGGAAAGGATTTCAAACATATTAGTAGATGACTTTTATTGATCCTTCATAAATGGTTTTTTTAGTGTTCTTCTTCTTAAACATTTGGAAACCTACTGAGTTTATATCTTCTTTATTTTGATCAAGGATTTTATTTGGGCAAGCACTGGCCAAATGACCATATTCATGACAAATTGTACAATGAAAAGGAATGTTCTCATAGTCCACTACTTGCTCCCAAGTATCTTCCTCAAATTGTAATGTGATATTTTTAGGTAGGGGTTTGTCAAAATCCATTAAAACACAAATCCGAGCATACATAATATGTTCAAAATTTTGAGTACAATTAGCAGTCATCATAAAATTTCCTAAAGAGTTTCCAATTGAAGAAAAAATAGTACGATTCCAAAATTCAATAGGGATGTCAAAGTGTCTAACCCACGTGGGAGCTATAGAAGGCATCTCTTCTTCGGCTTTAAATTTAGTATGCCAGGGCTTCATGAAAAGCCTTGCCCTTCCAAAAAACCAAGGATCCCCTTGAAATGTTTTCTCTCTATCTTCATTATTAGCAAATAAAACAAGAAAATAACCATTTAGATAAATAGAGATTTGTAACTCACCTTTAGTTTTCTAGATTTTTGTAGCCTAGACTTTGAAAGCAGATAGGCTCGAACGAAAACCCATGAACCAACAAATTAGTCCTCCTTTTTCCAAATCTTCAATGCCAGTCTAAATGTTACCCATATCAAGCTTAACAATAGGAGTTCCATTAGTTGCTTTAAGACATCTTGACTCTATTTTCTTGGGATCAATATTAGGCATTCTTAGAGGTTTATGGGAAGCCCTAAGATTGATATTAGCATTAGGCTAAGGCTATCCACCATGGAGGGCATCCCTAAAATTCAATTTTGGGATTGAGTTTTCGAAATTCTTACCCTTGATAGGGGTTTTCACAATAGAATTATTTTTTGGGTGCACATTAGCACCAACTTCACTTTAGATATGAGCCATTTTTTGATCAACTGCTTGAAACTTGTTTCGTGATCTCTTTAATCCTTGACCCAGACATTGTGGAAAGGTATGGTTTTCACTTTTATTTTGTGCAGTATATTGGAAGTCGTTGTCACCAAAATTCATAGTATGATTTGTTGAAAGATAAATTTTTAACCCATATTGGATCCCATGCAACATTTCCTACTAAAATATTGAGCATAAACCACAAAAATATTTGCTGCTAGTTCCCGAAGGCCCTACAAACCAACCTCTAGAGCTACTTGCACTCAACCCAGATGAAACCCTTGCATAATCGCTTGCCAAAAATATCGTTCACACATAGTGATGCACTAGGATTTGTGTTGCTATAATGATATGAAAATTGGTGGAGGTGTTCTAAGGTTTTTTAGGCATCTACCATCAAAATTTCAGCTTAATATGAGTTTGGATGAGTGATATATGGTCGAAACATGTTTGACAGTTTGTGTAGTCCTACGAAAAATGTCCCTCCTGTAAAGCCGGTAGCATATATCGATGTTGTCAGAGGACCCAATACTTAGTTGAAGGTTACTATTAGATTTTTCTTATGAATATATTTGGAAATATATGTTTAGAAATGTACTCCACGAATGAGTTCTTCATCTCTTGCAACTTTTTTAAATATGCTCACAATTTTGTATGTGAGAATCATTTTATGAGCCATGCAGTGAATCAAGATCAAATATGAGGTAACAGATGTTTGAAGTTGAACACAAAGACCATTTTTGTTACCTTGAATTACAAAAACAACATCAAATCCAACACATATTAATTTATTGGCTATTGTTGCATCATCCATTCCAGTAATATTCTTTAAGCTAGTAACAACAACATTGTAAATATTTTTAGCATTACAGTTTTCCACCATCTTAAGTATTGGTAGCATGATTTTTAAATGTGTAAACATTCATGGAAATCCAAGATGTGTTGTCAAGAATAGTTACCTCATAAATATAAAATGAAATGAAATTAGAATTTTTAACTTTCTCTTTCAGGTTCTCCTTCTCAACCAAATATTGACATTTTTCCATTTCCCAATCACTTCGATATGATCAACGGTACCTGGGGAGGTTCTGTACATCAGCTAGTTGAAAGAGATGCTTAAAATCAATAAATTCTAACATAGGTCTTCCTTTTTCAAGAATAGTAAATATGATAGCAAAACTATAAGCTTTTCAAAACTAAAGTGGTTTTATGAATTTTTAGAAACTATACTAGAATCATTTCACCATTTTGAGCTAGTATTTGTTTTTTTTCATCTCTTTGTCATAATATATTGTATATATGACATGTACATATTTTGATGCATTATTCCACCTGATTTTTTTCTTAGTTTTTCCATCAGCTTCTTTTACTTTAACATAAAATTTTTCATAATATATTTCTATTGTATCTAACTTTAATTGCATTCAAAGATATTTTCCTAGTTTCCAACTACAAATAACACATCTACATTCCTTTGGCATATAATTATTGTCTTCTAGCTGCACTGGTTCAATAAATGGATATTATGATGCCCATTAAATATGAAACTACCTTCCAATAGTTCAACTTGTTAACTTTCGACGTTTAAGTTTCTTATTTGAATATTATGAAGAAATGTGCATTTGGTTAGAATGATCATTTTCATTTTGGATTTGTATGCTAGTTTCAAGATTCTGTTCAAGTTGTTGCATGTAGTTGTTGATCAGATTTTCATGATGCATTTCATTCTAGGGAATATCTTGTAGTGGAGGCATATCAGGATCAATTGGGTATTCTGCATTCAAATATGTTCTATATCATTTTTTGAAATTACTTATAAAAATTACTATCAAGTAGGTAAAACATGTATGTACCTTGTAACTATTTGGGTTGTTGCATGTCATTTTTGATCAAATTTTCATGATGTATTTCATCCTAGGGAATATCTTCTAGTGGAGGCATATCAAGATCAATTGGGTATTCTGCATTCAAATATGTTATATATCATTTTTTAAAATTACTTATTAAAATTACTATTGAGTAGGTAAAACAGGTATGTACCTGGTAAGTGTGCAGGTTTTGGTGTCTTATTGTATTTCGACGCCTCATTGGAGTTTGAGATATAGCTAAAATAATTTAGGATACTCTGTATTTCTAGAATATTTTTCTCCCTTATTTCCATTGGGAGTTGCAGCCATTGTACCTATAAAGTAAAATGTTAGAAAAATAAAGTGAGTTTGAAAAATTTGATTTCAATCACATGGTATTAATTGTGTGGTTGTAAGTTCATTGTTTTGTAGCATAAATGATGCTTTGAATTATTGCCATTATCTTTGATTTTTTTCATCCATTTATGGATGCCACTAGCTAACATTTTAACAACATGCACTTAAAAGGATAGGCAACGAAAATATGCTTTTGTAACTTTTGTAACTTACATTAACAGGAAAAAATTTTCAAAGGAAAGGTAAAGCAAATATGCTTTTGTTCTATGGTATGGATCTTGATGAATAAAAAATAACATGCATTGCTACCATCACTAAGATTATAGACAAACAAAAGTAATCAAATAAGGTCTGAATTCATGTCCTTATTAAAAAATTATGGCAAACAAGTGGAGCATCGAAAGAAGTCATGGTCTACCTATTGTTGGTAGTGCTTGTTAGGAGAGTCTATTAACCACAAAAAGGAGATGACCATAGACATGAGATGACCTAAATGCTACCTATAGTTTTTTATCCGTAGATTTTTGTTTAGTACCTATGGATTTTATTTGTAGTATTTTACCTGATTCCTATGGTATTTTATCTATAGTCTTTCATCTGCTACTTATAGTATTTTTCAGTAGTCTTTTGTCTACTACCTATAAGTTTTTTTCTTTTATCTATTACCTATAGTTTTTTTGTTCATAGTTTTTCATCTTCTACCTATAGTAGTTTATTTGTAGTCTTTTGTCTACTATCTATAGTCTTTTTTCATAATGTTTTGTCTATTGCCTATAGTATTTTATCTATTTTATTTCATCTACTATCTATAGTCGTTTGTATGTAGTATTTCATCTGCTACATATAGTCTTTTGTCAGTGGTATTTTGTGTACTACCTATAGTCTTTTGTTCATAATATTTCATCTTCTACCTATAGTATTTTGTTTGTAGTCTTTCATCTATTGTCTATAGTCCTTTATCTGTTGCCTATAGTTTTTTGTTCATAGCCTTTCATCTACTACCTATAGTATTTTATCTTTCATTTGTAGTATTTTATCTGTTGCCTATAGTATTTTCTCTATAGTCTTTCATCTATTGTCTATAGTCTTTTATTCGTAGGTTTTCATCTACTACCTATAGTATTTTGTCTATAGTCTTTTGTCTATTGCCTATAGTATTTTATTTGTAGTATTTCATTTGTTGCTTATAGTCTTTCATCTTCTCTACTTTTGTTATTTTTTTGGCTTTTCTACTTTTGCTCATCTTTTACTTTTCTATTGTCGATCGAGAACCAATGTTTAACGTGTATGTTTGGGTGCATATAGTGGGGGTATATATAGGTAAATTTGTCTAGGTTAATAAAATTATATATAATATTAAGGTAAATCAATCAAAAATCTATGCGGGAAGTCTAGCGATTTAAAAATTAAATAGTAAAAGTATTATAATTTCAGTGCAAATTAAACCCTAAAAAAATTGGCTTGGGTGAATGGGCTGACATCCAAGATCCCAATATTAGCCAATTTTAAATTTTAAAAATACTAATATTCATTAATTTATGATAATTCACCACTATGCATAACCCTAGAAAGGCCCTTCATCCTAGCCATGTTGCAAGACTTAGGTTTTGGACCCATATTTCTATGATCTATTAAAATGATTTATGTATATGTGTCTACTTACTTGATGATTAATTGTTGTTAGTTCTCACCCTTTAGTATCTAAAAATCCATTCATTAAGGGTGACCTATTGTGATCTCTATGTTATGGAAACTAAAGGGTTTGGATACCTTCTATCTTATGTTATTTCTCATAGGAGAGTCAAATGGGTTTTTCATTCCTAATTCTTCTCAATAGTTGGTCAATGGGTATTTTGTGGATGAATCCTTCCTAACGTTCTCTAAAAAGAAAAGTAACATTGCTAATGCACTGCAATGTCTTGATATATTTTGTCAAGCCTCTAGATCCAGCATTTAGTGGTAAAAATATCAATGTTATAAACAATATTTTTTGCCCAAACTTGGTTTAGCTAATTTAATTTGAAATATATACAACATGGGGAAATGTTAAGATTCTTGGGCATTATATTTACCTTTTAGTCTTCTTCCTTTGTGTTGTGGTAATATATTTTAGACAAAGTTGAGCATAAGCTTCACAAGTGGATTTCAAAGCGTTTGTCACTAGTCAATAAATTCTAGGTTTGTTCCAAAATTATTGCTACCACTCATGTATACTATTTATCTTGTTAGGCCCCATCCAAAGCCTTATACCAGATGTTGGAGAACCTCCTTCAATATTTTTTATGGGTCTTAATAAACATGAAATAATTCCACAAAGTGGCATAGGAATTTTGTTGCCCTCCAGGGAATTTTAGAGGTTTGGGCCTTCTTGATACCCAATGACAAGGAATAGCCCTTTGTGCCAAATTGATCATAAGAGCTTTGTAGAGAAATAAATATTGGAAAATATTGCTCCAAAACTGCATTTCCTTAGAAATAATGAAGGCAAATTCTACTCTTACGTAGAATCATATGGAACTTCAATTAACAACTATTCAGAGGCTAGGCCACTTCTTACAAGGATTATAATTGTAATAGAAAGGGGATGGAATTATATTTCATTTGAGGAGATTTATAAATTATCATTAATGCTATCAACAAAAATGGATGCGAAATTGTATTAAGAAATATATATATATATATATATATATATATATATATATATATATATATATATATATATATATATATATATATATATATATATATATATATATATATATATATATATATATATATTATTATTAGTTGAAAGAAGGAGTTTTGAAAGGATCCTCAAACCTTATTACAAAAGGAACAACTAACACCCTATTAGGGAGAGGGATATTAGTAAGCTAAACAAAGACCAACATCCAAAACCCATGCAAGGGAAATTAGCATAGTCATAACTTGGGCAGACACAAAAAAATAGACAAATAGAAGGAAGACCAGACAGTCAAAAACCAGCCACCATAACCCGTATAGATAAACCCACGTGTGGCACCCATCCACAGACAAAAACTAAAATAAAAATAAAAAAACTTAGAAAAACCTATAAAAAAAAGGCCCCCAACTATTACTTTTCACTGATGTCTAGGTTGTTTTTCCTGAGGCCCTCTAAAAGATGACCCACCATTCCCTAGTTTAGTAGAGATATCTCTAGTATTTGAATCATTGATACCTAGTGGAAAATCCTCTCCATATAGTTTGACCATCCTATATCAACCCCAATTTTACTAAATAATTAGTCAAATTATTACCTTCCCAGTACACGTGCTTGACAACCACATTTTCAAAGGCCTAAAGGATTCTTTTTGCCTCAAAAATCATATTAGTGATAGAAAGACTAGGAGTTTGAGAACCTTTCTCTATATTGATGATATTAAGGGAATCACCCTCAATGATGACCTTAATTTACTCGAAGCCACTCAATAGAAAAATCCCTTGGAAGAGAGCATGAGCTTCAACAAAATGACTCGATTGAGGTCCTAGCTTCTCAGCAAAGGCGAGAAGGAGTTTGTCATTGTTGTTTCGAATTAAACCACCTGCACCTACCTCTCTTGGGTTACCTTTAGAGACCCCATAGAAATTGAATTCAATCTAGTCTGTAGGGGGTGGTTCCCAAGAAATCTATATTCTCTAACTCGAATCCAAATGGGTAGTAGACATAAAAAAAAATTATACCCTATAGCATGCTCCAAAGGTAATTCTCCAGAAGACGAACCTAAGTCCAAAGAGATGGCATAGGTATTATCTACTATTTTTGCAATGATCTTGGCATAATAGAGAGGGTTGATTTGGATAGAAATTATATTATTGTTGATGTTAGTCACCTATTATTAGAGGTAATCTCTTAGAAAAGTAAGTATATTTATAGAGAAGGAAATCAAGTAGCAAGTAATTTAGATAATCGTTATATTGATCTTCATCATGGTGAAATTCAAAATTTAGAAGGTAAATAACCAAGTGAGAATTTATAACTTAATTGAAATGATGTCAAGAAGTTGATTGTGGAAACATTGCACTTTGAGAAAGTTGAAAATATATTTTATAGAAAAATAAATGAAAAAAATTATAATAAAAAAGAATGCTAGATATAGTTTAATTGAATTAGTATTTTAGTATTTTGCTGGAAATGGTCCACAATAAGAACCACATATAACTTATTAAAAATAAAAATAAAATAAAATTTACTTAATTTTTCTATAATAATTAAAATACTTTTGAACTTGTTATATGAAAATTAAAAGTAAGTTTTCTTATATTATAGTTAATTATAAGAAATTAATTTAATTATAAAATTACAAAAACATGTACTATGATAGTTCATTTTATTGTAAGAATATGTAATAAGATGTGATCATTTTGACATAAGTTACATTTTTATAATTAAAATTTATTTACAATTTGAATACATTTATAATATTATTATTTAAGTCACTTTAAGTGCTATCTAGATAGGATTAATCCCAGTGGTATCACTATTTATGCATAAAATATGTGAGTTTCAATCTCATATAATCAATTTTTTTAAAAATGTAATAAGAATGAGGTCTGCTATAATCCCAATAACCAATTAAAACAAAACTTATAATTACATGAATAAGCATTCAAAAATGTTAAGAATTGTATCTATGTATTTTAAATTATATTTAGTTGTAGAAAACTTTCAAGTTCTCATGGGTTCACAATTTTTCACAATTATTTTGTTTCCTTTAGAAATTGTAGAGAATATGTCAAAAATCTGCCATAGGGGAAATGCAGAAAATAGAAAATTAAATATATTGTATTTTTTGATCCTAATATAAAAAATTGTAATTAAATTCAAATATCAAATTGTAATTAAATTCAATATCAAATAGAAAATCAAAATTTTAGCTCTTAAATTTTTGTTTTAAATGTTTATTTTACTTTTTTCTTTTTTTTCAATTTGTTTTTTCTTTTTTTTCTTTGTCAAGAAAATTTCTAAAATTAAAGTTTAGTTTTAAAGAGTATAAGTTTTATTTTTTATTTATATTCTATATTAGATTTACAATATAAATATTTGTAATAATTAAATTTTTTAAAACATTTATATCATTCATAGTGAGTTAACTTCTTTGAAATGAAAATGAAATGAAATATTTTAATTACGTTCGAGAGACCCAAATATGGTCTATGGGACCTCAAATATGGAAGTACAACTTCTCAAATCATATCATATGATCTTTAATATCTTTGAGAAGGTTGTTCCTTCTCCTATTGATTTGGGTCAGCAATTCCCCAACTTTTTTTATTTTACTCTCTTCAAATAACTCTGTCATAGACCTGTTTCCAAGTGTTTCTTTGTATTTGCCATGAATATCTGAAAAACTCGGGCACTTATAAATGAAGTGTTCCTATGTCTCTACTGCCCTTGTGCTGCATAAAGTACATTTCCTTTATTCCCATTGTTATTTAGGTGTTGTCCATCTCCCTGTTTCACATCTAAGCCTATGAGAGCTAGTCCTTATCTGAGTAATGAGGATTTTTTCCTTCCACTTGATTTCAGCGTCTATATATGCTTTTTCCTTGTGATCATATGTTGGGTTAAACTTTGAAATATAATATTGTATTTTCCTGCTTGCATTTTTCCACATTCCACTTGGAAACTTTTCATTCACATAGCTTTTGATGTCTTTATTGAAATTTGGGCATTCATTTATGTTTATTTCCCAACGTTTCATCCATTATGATTTTGTTTCATCCATGTTTTCTTTCGCCTATACAAATCTTCGTCCTTAGCTACCTTTGGTCATCTGTTATTTTTCATGTTTTCTATTTTTTTCAAATAACATAACAACTTGGTCATAGCAATTGCTTCTAAAGGAAACATTTAAGTTTCAGCTAGAATAATTTCAAAAGGGATTGTGGCCTTAATTTTGAGAAAATTTGTGATTAGATATTTTTTAATCATTTCTATTTGCCTCCATTTTGCTTTTGTTGTGCCACTAGCCCACACCTCGCAACCATACAACAAAACCGATGTAACAAGTAGGCCAAATAAATTCCTGGTGGTCTTCTAGTCCCACAACTCGACATTCCTACACCTATTTTGAAGTGCATATAGTACTCTCCAACCGCTTTGAGTTCTTTTCATCCTATATGTATTCCAATTGAGTTTGTCATGAAATTCTATGCCCAGGTATTTGTATTCTACTACTACCTCAAGTGGTTCTCCGCAAATTGAAATTTGAGCTGTTGCTTCTTCTTTTTGCTGGAAAAATCATGATTTTTGTTTTTCTTGTGTTTACTTGCATCCCAAATTCCTTACAAAAGAGTTCTAGAGCTTGAAGGTGATCTCCTAGATCTTTGGCTATTTTGGCCACAAGAATTACATCGTCTGCATACATGAGGATTTTTACCACATATTTGGCTAAGTGCACACCCTCTCCCCCCAAATTTGTTTATCCATTATTCTAACTTGTCAATGTACAACCCGAATAAGGTAGGAGATAGAGGGCAACCTTATTTGACACCTATGTCACTAGCAAAACATTCAGATAACCCTTCATGTGTTCTGATTCTAGCTTTTACAAGCTCATATAATCTATGAACTGCTGCCCTATAGTGAATTGGATCCTTTAGCTCTTCCATTTTGCTCCATATTTTTTTGTTTGGCACTGTGTCAAATGCCTTTTTGAAGTCTACAAAACAACATAAAGCCTTCTCTTTTTTGTCCCATATTTTTCCACTGTGTGTTTGAGTGTGATACAATGATCAATAGTTGAGTGCTTGGGCCTAAAACTTTCTTGTCCCTTTGCTCTCTTTCCCTTTTCTTTTGCCCATATACTGATCCTACGCTCTATCATACTCCCAAAAAGCTTTGCAAAGAGAAGGTTGATCATGATAGTTTGATAGTTTGAGGGATTATTTACATCTCCACTTTTAAACAAAGGAATGGTCAAGCTAGTTGTCCACTTAGTAGGGAAACCATTTTGTATGACCTCATTGAAAATTTCTTTGATCTGCGATGCCAAAATATCTACCCCCCATTTTATATGCTCTGCTTGAAGATTGTCTATGTCACAGGCTTTACCAATTGCTAAATTTTTTATCCCTTGAATAATGTCTTCATTTGTGAAAAGTTCTTTCTTGACAATGATAATAGGGGATGTCTCCTTATGGTTACTACGCTGATACAATTATTTTGAATACTCCAACCACTGATTAACTGTTATGCTATTTTCAGCTTGCATCCTTTTTATGCTTAGTTCCTTCCAAAATTTCTTTGGTTCATGCTTCCCTAGGTAAATCAATTATTTCCTCCTTGTTCTAGTGTATTCTTCTATTTTTACCCTTACCATTTTCTCATATGCTTTTATGTTTTCTCTTGTTTTACCCATTGTTTCCTTTTGTAATCTTTGCGCTTCTTTGCAATAATCATCAAACCATGGGTTGGTTGGGAAGCTATTCCATTTTTTTTTGAGGTTTAGCTCTCTTGCATTTGTTTAGAGCTTCTTAGATAATGTACATTAACCATTCACTCTTACTATAATCCCTGCTACTATGAGGTAGTTTCTCCCTTTCCCGTAACTTGTTATTTAATACCGCCCTAAAATTCGTCGATTTTCATCTCGTTAAGAGAATGTTTCCTTTGTGAGGATATTTGTTTTGATTGCTTTGCAAGTGTTTTTCCCTTGGTTTGTCTCCTTGCATTCGATGTTTCATAAGAATTGGGTTGTGATCTGACTTAAGTTCCACTAGAGAATCTTCCACTTCTAGCTCCTCTCTTTTTGGTATGTAATTTTGTGAGCATATTACATAGTCTATTACACTTTGTCCCTTATATGTTTTGCATGTATACCTTCCTGAATTTTTTCATTTTTTCATCCCATTGCAAATAATCAAGTTGTGTATGTTGTAGAGGCCTAACAACTCCTCTCCATATTGCGTGATAGCCCCACGCTCAACTTCTGAAGTACTGGTCCACTGCTGATTTTCCTCTTCTATTCTGAAGTCCTGGTCCACTGCTGATTTTCCTCTTCTAGCATCCAAAGAGGACTCATCTCAATATCTTCACTTCCTTCTAGAATGTTAGCTTGCTTATTTGTTGTCCTTGCATTGAAATCTCCAATTAATATAATCTTCCCCAACTTACTGTATATTGAAATATCTCTTTTTAGAGAGGAGTATGAATCTTCTTTGGTAAAGTCATGTTTCTTATAGAATTTAGAATTCTTTGGAGCAAAATAACATGCTGATATGCTAATAACTGACTTATTTTGTAGGATCTTTATCCAGATGTACTATTTGTTTTCATCATATTTTTCAATTTTAATGACCCTATCCCATTCCTCTTTTATTAAAACCATAATACCCCATGCCCTTTGCCATTATCTGCTGCTTTATTCCATACTGTTAGGAAATATAAATGAATTTGATAAGCCTGTTTTTCTTCTACTTTATTCCATAGGCCTGCAAATGAATATAAATAAAATGTTATAAAACATTAATGGAGAACGAACGCCTCGATTCTGGTGATCCCGGGCAACTCCCAGCATGCCACGTCGACCGCTGCCAGGACGGCCCGCGTGGCCACGCCCATCTTCCAGTATTTTCTGGAGATGGCGTATGCGATCTCTGCCCGGCAGCTGTGGATGCCGACGCCCTGCTTGAGGGTGACGTGGCCATTGGGCCGGTTGATTCCGTGGAGGCAGATGGCCTTGAAAAACGGGTGGGGCATTGCCACCTTGGCAAGATAGTCTCGCGCCTCTTGTTTCGTCTTGAACGGCTGCCACGTCATGTACCTGGTCACCTCTTCGTCGCTCGCCCACTCTTAGAAGTCGTCCACGTCAGCCTCAGAGAAGTCTCTCAAATGCACTTGCACTTGCTGAGCTTGTCCACTTTGCCTGCCCATAGCAGACTCATTGCTACAACTCTTACTTAAGACCATTGTTAAGTTTTACAAACTCAAAAGTGGAGATCACAATGAACGAAATCTTTATACAAGACCATAAACAACTTATCTGTTAAACTAAACTAGATCTTTATACAAGACCATAAACAAGTTAACTAGACCTCTGTGCACTGGAATAGTATGAGCTTTGCCTGCACTTGTTGCCTAGCAACTCCGGCCTATAAATAAGCTCAAGTATATTACATCCCACGTGAAGAAGATGAATAGTTTGTAAGCACCACAACAAACCAAGGCCAAACAAAACTCTAACCGCAGAACTCAGAGTACCGAGTTTTAATATAGAAAGGTCCACTTTCACCCTTGAAATTAAAAAAAAAAAAAATTATATTTGATTTTAGTAGTAGATTCGTATATTATAAAATGGTATATAATATATTTTTCAACTTTAAAAAAAGATTTATGTTCAAATATTGTCAAAATTAGAGTGTAGTGGTCACCATATACTCTTAATAGAACCTGTTTTAATCCCTTCCAGATATAAAACTTCAATACATTTTATTGAGATAAAAAAAATCACAAAACTTACATTGTATTGAAGATTTTTTTAACCTCTTTATATTGAGTGCTCCCCACTCATCACTTTGGGGAGCACTCAGTATAAAGAGGTCAAAACAAAACCTACTTTTAATGACGGTGAGTTCTTGCTAGAGTGGTGAATGGAAGGACATTCCAAATAAAGAGGTCATGAGTTCAAGTTCCCTCTACTTATTGAGGATACCCTTTATTTTATTGACCATAGGTCTTAATAAAGTGAAAAGTGACCACGAGATCTTGAAAAAGTGGTAAATAGTGGTAAATAGGAGGACATTTCAAATAAAAAGGTTATGAGTTTAAATTTCCACCATGCTTAAAAAAACCCCTCATAATCTGAAATCCAATTCACAATTTAAATCCTGGTGATAGAGATACTTATGATGTGGTTATTGATAGTATTCCATTTTCTATTTGGTGCAAACTGCATAAGATTTTTCAAAAAACCTGGTGGTCAGATTGGTGTTGGCCTAGGGAGCTTCTTGCTTTGTAATATAAAGCTCATCTAAGTTAAAAATGGCTCACCCCACAAGTTCCAATGGTTGATAAGCTCAATCTGATATGGGACTTAGTCTCTCTTCCCTCCCTATGGAATACAAGGTTTCAGATTGCTTGGGCTACTTATATTGAACCCAAATAATTTTTTTTTTCTTGGAGCCTCTTGCACCAGGGGTTGATTATTGGCAATAGGATTAAGCATTTGGGTGTTCATAATCCCATTTTACTAGTTTACGGATAGGTGGAAGATTTAATGCATTTTATTTGGTTTTGTGGTCGGGCTCAATCGGCTTGGGAGTGGCTTTTTGAATTTTCAAACCTTTTGTGCAAGAGGATTTTACTTGGGTGCATGCTGTTTTGGGTGACCCTATTGCTTTTTCCTTCAAATTGAGTGTTGTTTGAAATATTTTTAGAATTGGCACCCTATTTTATCTTTGGAAGTCCTGAAATAGAGTTGTTTTTTATTAGCAAGATGTTAGGAGTGTCTTCTCTATTACTAATAAATATTCTATATTATTTGATTATTGGTTATAGATTCAAGTACAAGTTGAAAAAGTATGCATGGAGTTGTAGGACTTACGTACCCTCGTGGATAATTTAGGGAATGTGCCCTGCACTACGAGTCATGTGCCTCTTACTTCCCCTTCTAGATCCCAATTTTGGACTCACCATGACACCCGTCACAAACCGCAGCCCTCTACTACAAGACACTGGTCCCAGCCCGCCTGTAGCATAAATGTGAAGAATATAGAGTTGGAGGCCAATCTCACCTAACCTATGGTTGGGATGTTCGACATCTTGAGCAAGATGATGCCCCTGGTTGGGGTGAAATTTTACCAAATGCATAGGCTTGTACTGTTAGTGGTAATGCACAGACCTGTACTATTAGTAGTACTATTGCTGATAGCTTATGACCTTATTGTTGTTAGTGGCTTCGGATTCTTCAACCATTGGATGGACTTATGACCTTATGGAGTAAAACTTCAATCCTTCCACCTGGTAGTTATTTCTCGACTCTTTTCTTTCTAAATGCATATTTGACATTGTTTTGGTGGTTGTTATATGGATTTTTGTGGACTTCTTCTGACACTCTTGTGTACTCCTAACCACACTGGTTAGTGTGTTGGTTTATAGGGTGTGATAATCCCACATACCCTTTTTTTTATGATTAGATATTATTTTATTAATATAATAATTTTTTCATAAAAAAAGAACAATATGTGAGAGTATTAGTCTTCAAATTGCACTAGTGGAATAAAAATAAAGGAACAAATATTAGGGAGAGATGTTAGAAAGCTAAACAAATGATAATATCCAAAACCCACATAGGAAAAATCAACATAGCCATCACCAAGGTAAACATAAAAAAAATAGACAAATAGAAGGAAGATGAGACAATCTACAACCATCCCCCATAACCCATATAGATCAACCCATGCAGGGGCACCCATGCACATATAAAAACAAAAACAAAAACAAAATAAACGTAGAATGAACCATAAAAAATAGGCTCCCAACCATTACTATTCGTTGATGTTTAGTTTGTCCTTACTCAAGCCCTCCAAAATATGACCCACCTATCCACAACTCAGTAGAAATACCTCTAGTCTCTAAATGATTGAAACCTTGTAGAAAATCCTCGCTTAAAATAATTAGACCATCCTATATCAACCCTAAATTTACAAAGAAATTAGTTGATTTATTACCTTATCTATACACATGCTTGACAACCACATCCACAAAATCTTGAAGGATTATTTTTGCCTCAAAAATCATATTAGCGATAAAAGGACAAGGAGTTTGAGAACCTTTCACTAGCTTGATGATATTAAGGGAATCACCCTCAATGATGACCTTACTTTGCTTGAAGCCACTCAACAGATAAATCCCTTAAAAAAGAGCATGAGATTCAACAAAATGACTCGATTGAGGTCCCATCTTATTAGTAAAGGTGAGAAGGAGTTCGTCATTGGTGTTCTAAATTAAACCACCTGCACCTACCTCTTGGATTACCCTTAGATGTCCCATCGAAATTGAGTTTAATCCAGTCTATAGAGGATGGTTCCCTGAAAATCTATCTTCCCCTACTCAAATCCAAATGGGTAGTAGACCCAAAAAAAGTTTTAAACCCTAGAGCATGCTCCAGAGCCAATCGCGATGTTGATCTTCATCATGGTGAAATTTAGATTTTAAAAGATAACTAATAAAGTCAGATTTTTTTTTTTTTTAAATTTGTGGAAAACATCTCAAAAGGGATGCCACTTTCGGGTAAGACCCAGGGATGCAGGGAATAAAGTCAGATTTTATCTCTTAATTGAAATGATGTAAAAAAGTTGATTGTGGAAACATAGCACTTTGAGAAAGTTGAAAATATATATTTTATAGAAAAAAAATGAAAAATATTTATAATAAAAAATCATGTTTTTTTTTAATCCAGGCAAGCTATCCAAATTTTTATGGCTGCCACAGTATTCTGTGTTGTCCATCCCAAAATCCTCCACACAAATCTTCGCGCAGTCCACCCCTATAACTGTCATGCCACAATCATTTTAAATTGTTTACACCATTTAAAACAGTAGGAAAGGGACAAGCGTTCAGTCCGACGAGGCCCGAGATTTGAACCTTGGACCTCCACCCCCCTTATGGGGATTGGATGAACCAATTGGTATACTTTTAGGACCTATAAAAAATCACATTAGACATAGTTTAATTGACTTAAAAACAAATATAATATTATAGTTTTTTTTTTTTTTTATGGAAGTGGCCCAAATAAAAACCACATTTAAAATTATTAAAAATAAAAATAAAATAAAATAAAATTTATCAATATTTCTATAATAATTAAAATATTTTTGAACTTGTTATATGGAATTTAAAGTAAGTTTTCTTATATTATATTTACTTATAAGAAACTAAGTTTATTATAATATTACAAGAACATGTATTATGACGGTTCATTTTATTCTAAGAGTATATTGTAAGACGTGATCATTTTTTTTAATTAAATTTATTTACAATTTGAATACATTTATTTTATTTTATTTATTTATTTTTATATATAATAAATATTTATTTATAATATTGCACCTGTGGGGATGCAGACGCAACGGTTTGGGCTTTGGCTCTTTTTTGGGAGGTCCAAGGTTCAAACCGTGGTGTGGGTGAGTGTGTGAGGGGGTGGGTGTGTGTATTGCTTTTGGAGTTGTTGTAACAGGTTGGGGGATTCTTAGTCAAAACCCCCATATCTTAATATTACCCAAAAAAAAAAAAAAATTATAATATTATTATTTAATTTACTTTAAGTGTTATCTAGATAGGATTAATTCGGGTGGTCTCACTTTAAATATTTAAAAACTTGTATTCTTTAAGTCACCTTAAATTTAAATAGATTAATTTAGCTTATTTTAGGCTTTTATTGATATAATATTAATTACGTAATAAAGGTGAAGTTTGTTTCAATCTCATATAATCAATTTAAAAAAAATTGTAATAAGAATGAGGTCTACTACAATCTCATATAACTAATTAAAACCGGACTTATAATTACATGAATGATAATTTAAAAATGTTAAGAATTTTGTCTATGTTTTTATATTATATTTAGGAATAGAAAACTTTGAGTTTCTCATGGGTTCAGAATTTTATTATTTCCTTTAGAAATTGTAAAGAATTTGTCAAAACTATCTGTCCTACAGGAAAAATGCAGAAAATATAAAATTAATTATATTGTATTTTTTTGGTGGTAATACAAAAAATTGTAATTAAATTCAATATTAAATAGAAAAGAAAAAAATTAGCTCTTAAATTTTTGTTTTAAATGTTTATTTTCTTCAAATTATTTTTTTATTTCTAAAAAAAAATTGGTTTTAATGAGTTATAAGTTTTCCAACTATAATTATATTTATAATGCAAATATTCTTAATGAATTTCATAAAGAAATGTTATTAGTTTTTATTTATATTAAATTAACAATATAAATATTCATAATACTTTTAAATTGTTATTTTTTATTATTTCTTTTTGATGTTGAGCGATGAGCGGGAAGGTAGCGGCGGGAGGGCACGGGAGCGGGAGCGCCAGCACTGTGAACCTAGGCACCGACAAGTTGGAGGGCCATAGCAAGGCGTAGGGAGGGCAGTCAGAGAATGGAGGCTCGACGGAGTTACCCAAAGATGGAGGCAGACGCGGGAAGGATTCGCCTGACAAAGTGAGAGAATGCCAATAGAAATCGTATGTAGAGGCAGCGGCTTCTGAAACCCCAAATGGTATTTTCACTAAGGACCTCTTTTCATCCGGGGATGAACTGGACATCCTGAAGGAAATCCTATCAAGTTTCGTCAAATTTGAAAAATTTACTCTAATCGGGAAGTTTATTGGAGGGTGTCTCGATATGGAGACCATCCGCAGGTGGATGATAGAAAAATGGTGGACCTCGGGTCATATGGATATGGCTGCCCTATCCCGAGGTTTTTTTGCAATTAGGCTAAATAATGTGGAGGATTACTATAAAATTTTGGATAGGGGCCCTTGGTTTCTGGGACGCTAGAGTATCTTTCTCATGAGGTCAGTGCTTTTGTCCAAATGTCTATTTCCCCTATTTTCTCATCCAAAGAGAGGATGGTATTGAAATATCCTTCGATCAAGATCCAAACTTTGGGAAAATAAGAGATAATATGAGTTATATCCTTCCATAGTCTTCTTTTTTCCTCAAAAGTAGTCGGAGCATAAACAGTAATGCAGAGCATCATTTGGTTGGAATGTCTACTTTGAATAGCTATAGCCAACATATCTCAAATGCCAACCATATGGTGAATAACTACCTCTTTTGGGTCCCAAAGATAATAAATGCCACCATGAGGGAAATCACTTTTCTAACTGGCCAAATTTTACTGGCAATTGAGTCCATATCCTCCATTGACATCTTTGTTTCTTGAAGGAAAACAAGATGTGGATAATTTATCTGAATCATTCTTCTAATTTCATTTTGTTTTGAAAGATTCCATTTGAGTCCGCTAATATTCCAAGTGATGATCTTCATTAATAACAAGGCTAAAAAAGTTTGGAAGGGCAATAATATTACCTTTCTCTACAAGCTTTTCACCTTCTTTTACCATATGATATTGATTGGTCTTACGACTTGCATTTTGATTAGAATCCATCTTCAATTTTTTTTCCTGTTTCCTGACTTATTCCAATTGAATCTGAGATGACTTCTAACTTTGAATAATGTTCGTACACAGCCAAAATTTTATTAGAGGGTTCAATGGAGTCTATATTGGGACGTGTATTATTTGAAGTTTTGACATTTAAAAGATTGTTTTTCTTGTGTAAATTTTCTCCCTTTTTTTCTATTGAAAACCTTTGATTTGTTGGTTTGTCTCTGAGTTCTTCCCTTCATATTTAAATTATGTTTCTAATATTTCTGCTTCCATTATTTCCTCTTCCTCACCTGGGACATCATTTGTGGAAAGGATTTCAAACATATAAGTAGATGACTTTTATTGATCCTTCATAAATGGTTTTTTTAGTGTTCTTCTTCTTAAACATTTGGAAACCTACAAAGTTTATATCTTCTTTATTTTGATCAAGAATTTTATTTGGGCAAGAACTAGCCAAATGACCATATTCATGACAAATTGTACAATGAAAAGGAATGTTCTCATAGTCCACTACTTGCTCCCAAGTATCTTCTTCAAATTGTAATGTGATATTTTTAGGTAGGGGTTTGTCAAAATCCACTAAAACACAAATCAAAGCATACATAATATGTTCAAAATTTTGAGTACAATTAGCAGTCATCATAAAAGTTCCTAAAGAGTTTCCAATTGAAGAAAAAATAGTACGATTCCAAAATTCAATAGGGATGTCAAAGTGTCTAACCCACGTGGGAGCTATAGAAGGCATCTCTTCTTCGGCTTTAAATTTAGTATGCCAGGGCTTCATGAAAAGCCTTGCCCTTCCAAAAAACCAAGGATCCCCTTGAAATGTTTTCTCTTTATCTTCATTATTAGCAAATAAAACAAGAAAATAACCATTTAGATAAATAGAGATTTGTAACTCACCTTTAGTTTTCTAGATTTTTGTAGCCTAGACTTTGAAAGCAGATAGGCTCGAACGAAAACCCATGAACCAACAAATTAGTCCTCCTTTTTCCAAATCTTCAATGCCGATCTAAATGTTACCCATATCAAGCTTAACAATAGGAGTTCCATTAGTTGCTTTAATACATCTTGACTCTGTTTTCTTGGTATCAATATTAGGCATTCTTAGAGGTTTATGGGAAGCCCTAGGATTGATATTAGCATTGGGCTGAGGCTATCCACCATGGAGGGCATCCCTAAAATTCAATTTTGGGATTGAGTTTTCAAAATTCTTACCCTTGATAGGGGTTTTCACAATAGAATTATTTTTTGGGTGCACATTAGCACCAAATTCACTTTAGATATGAGCCATTTTTTGATCAACTGCTTGAAACTTGTTTCGTGATCTCTTTAATCCTTGACCCAGACGTTGTGGAAAGGTATGGTTTTCACTTTTATTTTGTGCTGTAAATTGGAAGCCGTTGTCACCAAAATTCATAATATGATTTGTTGAAAGATAAATTTTTAACCCATATTGGATCCCATGCAACATTTCCTACTAAAATATTGAGCATAAACCACAAAAATATTTGCTGCTAGTTCCCGAAGGCCCTACAAACCAACCTCTAGAGCTACTTGCACTCAACCCAGATGAAACCCTTGCATAGTCGCTTGCCAAAAATATCGTTCACACATAGTGATGCGCTAGGATTTGTGTTGCTATAATGATATGAAAATTTGTGGAGGTGTTCTAAGGTTTTTTAGGCATCTACCCTCAAAATTTCAGCTTAATATGAGTTTGGATGAGTGATATATGGTCGAAACATGTTTGACAGTTTGTGTAGTCCTACGAAAAATGTCCCTCCTCTAAAGCCGGTAGCATATATCGATGTTGTCAGAGGACCCAATACTTAGTTGAAGGTTACTATTAGATTTTTATTATGAATATATTTGGAAATATATGTTTAGACATGTACTTCACGAATGAGTTCTTCATCTCTTGCAACTTTTTTAAATATGCTCACAATTTTGTATGTGAGAATCATTTTATGAGCCATGCAGTGAATCAAGATCAAATATGAGGTAACAAATGTTTGAAGTTGAACACAAAGACCATTTTTGTTACCTTGAATTACAAAAACACCATCAACTCCAACACATATTAATTTATTGGCTATTGTTGCATCATCCATTCCAGTAATATTCTTTAAGCTAGTAACAACAACATTGTAAATATTTTTAGCATTATAGTTTTCCACCATCTTAAGTATTGGTAGCATGATTTTTAAATGTGTAAACATTCATGGAAATCCAAGATGTGTTGTCAACAAAAGTTACCTCATAAATATAAAATGAAATGAAATTAGAATTTTTAACTTTCTCTTTTAGGTTCTCCTTCTCAACCAAATATTGACATTTTTCCATTTCCCAATCACTTCGATATGATCAACGAGACCTGGGGAGGTTCTGTACATCAGCTAGTTGAAAGAGATTCTTAAAATCAATAAATTCTAACATAGGTCTTCCTTTTTCAAGAATAGTAAATATGATAGCAAAACTATAAGCTTTTCAAAACTAAAGTGGTTTTATGAATTTTTAGAAACTATACTAGAATCATTCCACCATTTTGAGCTAGTATTTGTTTTTTTTTCATCTCTTTGTCATAATATATTGTATATATGACATGTACATATTTTGATGCATTATTCCACCTGATTTTTTTCTTAGTTTTTCCATCAGCTTCTTTTACTTTAACATAAAAAATTTCATAATATATTTCTATTGTATCTAACTTTAATTGCATCTAAAGATATTTTCCTAGTTTCCAACTACAAATAACACATCTACATTCCTTTGGCATATAATTATTGTCTTCTGGCTGCACTGGTTCAATAAATGGATATTATGATGCCCATTCAATATGAAACTACCTTCCAATAGTTCAACTTGTTAACTTTCGACGTTTAAGTTTCTTATTTGAATATTATGAAGAAATGTGCATTTGGTTAGAATGATCATTTTCATTTTGGATTTGTATGCTAGTTTCAAGATTCTGTTCAAGTTGTTGCATGTAGTTGTTGATCAGATTTTCATGATGCATTTCATTCTAGGGAATATCTTGTAGTGGAGGCATATGAGGATCAATTGGGTATTCTGCATTCAAATATGTTCTATATCATTTTTTGAAATTACTTAAAAAAATTACTATCAAGTAGGTAAAACATGTATGTACCTTGTAACTATTTGGGTTGTTGCATGTCATTTTTGATCAAATTTTCATGATGTATTTCATCCTGGGGAATATCTTCTAGTGGAGGCATATCAAGATCAATTGGGTATTCTGCATTCAAATATGTTATATATCATTTTTTAAAATTACTTATTAAAATTACTATTAAGTAGGTAAAACGGGTATGTACCTTGTAAGTGTGCAGGTTTTGGTGTCTTATTGTATTTTGACGCCTCATTGGAGTTTGAGATATAGCTAAAATAATTTAGGATACTCTGTCTTTCTAGAATATTTTTCTCCCTTATTTCCATTGGGAGTTGCGACCATTGTACCTATAAAGTAAAATGTTAGAAAAATAAAGTGAGTTTGAAAAAATTGATTTCAATCACATGGTATTAATTGTGTGGTTGTAAGTTCATTGTTTTGTAGCATAAATGATGCTTTGAATTATTGCAATTATCTTTGATTTTTTTCATCCATTTATGGATGCCACTAGCTAACATTTTAACAACATGCACTTAAAAGGATAGGCAACATAAATATGCTTTTGTAACTTTTGTAAATTACATTAACAGGAGAAACTTTTCAAAGGAAAGGTAAAGCAAATATGCTTTTGTTCTATGGTACGGATCTTGATGAATAAAAAATAACATGCATTGCTACCACCACTAAGATTATAGACAAACAAAAGTAATCAAATAAGGTCTGACTTCATGTCCTTATTAAAAAATTAAGGCAAAAAAGTGGAGCATCGAAAGAAGTCATGGTCTACCTATTGTTGGTAGTGTTTGTTAGGAGAGTCTATTAACCACAAAAATGAGATGACCATAGACACGAGATGACCTAAATGCTACCTATAGTTTTTTATCTGTAGATTTTTGTTTAGTACATATAGGATTTTATTTGTAGTATTTTACCTGATTCCTATGTTATTTTATCTATAGTCTTTCATCTGCTACTTATAGTATTTTTCTGTAGTCTTTTGTCTACTACCTATAAGTTTTTTTCTTTTATCTATTACCTATAGTTTTTTTGTTCATAGTCTTTCATATTCTACCTATAGTATTTTATTTGTAGTCTTTTGTCTACTATCTATAGTCTTTTTTCATAGTATTTTGTCTATTGCCTATAGTCTTTTATCTATTTTATTTCATCTACTATCTATAGTCGTTTGTATGTAGTCTTTCATCTGCTACATATAGTCTTTTGTCAGTGGTATTTTGTGTACTACCTATAGTCTTTTGTTCATAATATTTCATCTTCTACCTATAGTATTTTGTTTGTAGTCTTTCATCTACTATCTATAGTCCTTTATCTGTTGCCTATAGTTTTTTATTCATAGCCTTTCATCTACTACCTATAGTATTTTATCTTTCATTTGTAGTATTTTATCTGTTGCCTATAGTATTTTCTCTATAGTCTTTCATCTATTGTCTATAGTCTTTTATTCGTAGGTTTTCATCTACTACCTATAGTATTTTGTCTATAGTCTTTTGTCTATTGCCTATAGTATTTTATTTGTAGTATTTCATTTGTTGCCTATAGTATTTCATCTTCTCTACTTTTGTTATTTTTTTGGCTTTTCTACTTTTGCTCATTTTTTACTTTTCTATTGTCGATCGAGAAACAATGTTTAACATGTATGTTTGGGTGCATATAGTGGGGGTATATATAGGTAAATTTGTCTAGGTTGATAAAATTATATATAATATTAAGGTAAATCAATCAAAAATCTATGCGGTAAGGCTAACGATTTAAAAATTAAATAGTAAAAGTATTATAATTTTAGTGCGAATTGAACCCTAAAAAAATTGGCTTGGGTGAATGGGCTGACGTCCAAGGTCCCAATATTAGCCAATTTTAAATTTTAAAAATCCTAATATTCATTAATTTATGATAATTCACCACTATGCATAACCCTGGAAAGGCCCTTCATCCTAGCCATGTTGCAAGACTTAGGTTTTGGACCCATATTTCTATGATCTATTAAAATTATTTATGTATATGTGTCTACTTACTTGATGATTAATGGTTTTTAGTTCTCACCCTTTAGTATCTAAAAATCCATTCATTAAGGGTGACCTATTGTGATCTCTATGTTATGGAAACTGAAGGGTTTGGATACCTTCTATATTATGTTATTTCTCATAGGAGAGTGAAATGAGTTTTTCATTCCTAATTCTTCTTAATAGTTGGTCAATGGGTATTTTGTGGATGACTCCTTCCTAACGTTCTTTGAAAAGAAAAGTAACATTTCTAATGCACTGCAACATCTTGATATATTTTGTCAAGCCTCTAGATCCAACATTTAGTGGTAAAAATATCAATGTTATAAACAATATTTTTTGCCCAAACTTGGTTTAGATAATTTAATTTGAAATAGATACAACATGGGGAAATGTTAAGATTCTTGGGCATTATATTTACCTTTTAGTCTTCTTCCTTTGTGTTGTGGTAATATATTTTAGACAAAGTTGAGCATAAGCTTCACAAGTGGATTTCAAAGCGTTTGTCACTAGTCAATAAATTCTAGGTCTGTTCCAAAATTATTGCTACCACTCATGTATACTATTTATCTTATTAGGCCCCATCCAAAGCCTTATACCAAATTTTGGAGAACCTCCTTCAATATTTTTTTATGGGTCTTAATAAACATGAAAGAATTCCACAAAGTGGCATAGGAATTTTGTTGCCATCCAGGGAATTTTAGAGGTTTGGGCCTTCTTGATACCCAATGACAAGGAATAGCCCTTTGTGCCAAATTGATCATAAGAGCTTTGTAGAGAAATAAAGCTTGGAAAATATTGCTCCAAAAGTACATTTCCTTAGAAATAATGAAGGCAAATTCTACTCTTACGTAGAATCATATGGAACTTCAATTAACATCTATTTAGAGGCTAGACAACTTCTTACAAGGATTATAATTGTAATAGAAAGGGGATGGAAATATATTTCAATTGAGGGGGATTTATAAATTATCATTAATGCTCTCAACAAAAATGGATGCGGAATTGTATTAAGAAATATATATATATATATATATATATATATATATATATATATATATATATATATATATATATATATATATATAATTATTTTTTATTAGTTGAAAGAAGGAGTTTTGAAAGGATCCTCAAACCTTATTACAAAAGGAACAACTAACACCCTATTAGGGAGAGGGATGTTAGCAAGCTAAACAAAGACCAACATCCAAAACCCATGCAAGGGAAATTAGCATAGTCATAACTTGGGCAGACACAAAAAAATAGACAAATAGAAGGAAGACCAGACAGTCAAAAACCAGCCACCATAACCCATATAGATAAACCCACATGTGGCACCCATCCACAGACAAAAACTAAAATAAAAATAAAAAAACTTAGAAAAACCTATAAAAAAAAGGCCCCCAACTATTACTTTTCACTGATGTCTAGGTTGTTTTTCCCGAGGCCCTCTAAAAGATGACCCACCTATCCCCAGTTTAGTAGAGATACCTATAGTATCTGAATCATTGATACCTAGTGGAAAATCCTCTCCAAATAGTTTGACCATCCTATATCAACCCCAATTTTACTAAATAATTAGTCAAATTATTACCTTCCCTGTACACGTGCTTGACAACCACATTTTCAAAGGCTTGAAGGATTCTTTTTGCCTCAAAAATCATATTAGCGATAGAAAGACTATGAGTGTGAGAACCTTTCTCTCTATTGATGATATTAAGGGAATCACCCTCAATGACGACCTTAATTTACTCGAAGCCACTCAATAGAGAAATCCCTTGGAAGAGAGCATGAGCTTCAACAAAATGACTCGATTGAGGTCCTAGCTTCTCAGCAAAGGCGAAAAGCAGTTTATCATTGTTGTTTCGAATTAAACCACCTGCTCCTACCTCTCTTGGGTTACCTTTAGAGACCCCATAGAAATTGAATTCAATCTAGTCTATAGGGGGTGGTTCCCAAGAAATCTATCTTCTCTAACTCGAATCCAAATGGGTAGTAGACATCAAAAAAAATTATACCCTATAGCATGCTCCAAAGGTAATTCTCCAGAAGACAAACCTAAGTCCAAAGAGATGGCATAGGTGTTATCTACTATTGTTGCAATGATCTTGGCAAAAATAGAGAGGGTTGATTTGAATAAAAATTATATTATTGTTGATGTTAATCACCTATTATTAGAGGTAATCTCTTAGAAAAGTAAGTATATTTATAGAGACGGAAATCAAGTAGCAAGTAATTTAGATAATCGTTATATTGATCTTCATCATGGTGAAATTCAAATTTTAGAAGGTAAATAACCAAGTGAGAATTTATAACTTAATTGAAATGATGTCAAGAAGTTGATTGTGGAAACATTGCACTTTGAGAAAGTTGAAAATATATTTTATAGAAAAAGAAATGAAAAAAATTATAATAAAAAAGAATGCTAGATATAGTTTAATTGAATTAGTATTTTAGTATTTTGCTGGAAATGGTCCGCAATAAAAACCACATATAACTTATTAAAAATAAAAGTAAAATAAAATTTACTCAATTTTTCTATAATAATTAAAATACTTTTGAACTTGTTATATGAAAATTAAAAGTAAGTTTTCTTATATTATATTTAATTATAAGAAATTAATTTGATTATAAAATTACAAAAACATGTACTATGATAGTTCATTTTATTGTAAGAATATGTAATAAGATGTGATCATTTTGACATAAGTTACATTTTTATAATTAAAATTTATTTACAATTTAAATACATTTATAATATTATTATTTAAGTCACTTTAAGTGCTATCTAGATAGGATTAATCCCAGTGGTATCACTATTTATGCATAAAATATGTGAGTTTCAGTCTTATATAATCAGTTTTAGCTAGAATAATTTCATAAGGGATTGTGGCCTTAATTTTGAGAAAATTTGTGATTAGATATTTTTGAATCCTTTCTATTTGCCTTCATTTTTCCTTTTTTGTGCCACTAGACCACACCTCACAACCATACAACAAAACCGGTGTAACAAGCAGGTCAAATAAATTCCTGGTGGTCTTCCAGTCCCACAACTCGACATTCCTACACCTATTTTGAAGTGCATACAGTGCTCTCCAACCGCTTTGAGTTATTTTCATCCTACATGTATTCCAATTGAGTTTGTCATGAAAGTCTATGGCCAGGTATTTGTATTCTACTACTACCTCAAATGGTTCTCCTGCAAACTAAAATTTGAGCTGTTGCTTCTTCTTTTTTGCTGGAAAAATCATGATTTTTGTTTTGCTTTTGTTTATTTGCATCCCAAATTCCTTACAAAAGAGTTCTAGAGCTCGAAGGTGATCTCCTAGATCTTTGGCTATTTTGGCCACAATAATTACATCGTCTGCATACATGAGGAGTTTTACCAAATATTTGGCTAAGTGCACACCCTCTGCCCCAAATTTGTTTATCCATTCTTCTAACTTGTAAATGTACAACCCGAATAAGGTAGGAGATAGAGGGCAACATTATTTGACACCTATGTCACTACCAAAACATTTAGATAACCCTTCATGTGTTCTGATTCTAGCTTTTACATGCTCATATAATCTATGAACTGTTGCCCTATAGTGAATTGGAACCTTTAGCTCTTCCATTCTGCTCCATATTTTTTTGCTTGGCACTGTGTCAAATGCCTTTTTGAAGTCTACAAAACAACATAAAGCCTCCTCTTTTTTGTCCCATATTTTTCCACTGTGTCTGAGTGTGATACAATGATCAATAGTTGAGTGCTTGGGCCTAAAACCTGCTTGTCCCTTTGCTCTCTTTCCTTTTTGTTCTGCCCATATACTAATCCTATGCTCTATCATACTCCCAAAAAGCTTTGCAAAGAGAGGGTTGATCATGATAGTTTGATAGTTTGAGGGATTATTTACATCTCCACTTTTAAACAAAGGAATGGTCAAGTTAGTTGTCCACTCGGTAGGGAAACCATTTTGTATGACCTCATTGAAAATTTCTTTGATCTGCGATGTCAAAATATCTACCTCCCATTTTATATGTTCTACTTGAAGATTGTCTATGTCACGGGTTTTACCAGTTGCTATATTTTTTATCCCTTGAATAATGTCTTCATTTGTGAAAAGTTCTTTCTTGACAATGATAATAGGGGGTGTCTCCTTCTGGTTACTACACTGAAACAATTATTTTGAATACTCCAACCACTGATTAACTATTATGCTATTTTCAGCTTGCATCCTTTTTATGCTTAGCTCCTTCCAAAATTTCTTTGGTTCATGCTTCCCTAGGTAAATCAGTTATTTCCTCCTTGTTCTAGTGTATTCTTTTTTTTTTCCCTTACCAGTTTCTCATATGCTTTTATGTTTTCTCTTGTTTTACCCGTTGGTTCCTTTAGTAATATTCGTGCTTCTTTGCAATCTTCATCAAACCATGGGTTGGTTGAGATGCTATTCCTTTATTCATTTTGAGGTTTAGCTCTCTTGTATTTGTTTAGAGCTTCTTGGATAATGTGCATTAAAATTCACTCTTACTATAATCCCTGCTACTTTGAGGTAGTTTCTCCCTTTCCTGTAACTTGTTATTTAATACTGCCCTAAAATTCTATCGATTTTCATCTGTTAAGAGAATGTTTCCTTTGTGAGGATATTTGTTTTGATTGCTTTGCAAGTGTTTTTCCCTTGGTTTGTCTCCTTGCATTCGATGTTTCATAACAATTGGGTTACTTAAGTTCCATCGGAGAATCTTCCACTTCTAGCTCCACTTTTTTTTGGTTTTGTAATTTTGTGAGCATATTACATAGTCTATTACACTTTGTCCCTTATATGTTTTGCATGTGTACCTTCCTGAATTTTTCCATTTTTTTATCCCATTGCAAATAATCAAGTTGTGTATGCTACAGAGGCCTAACAACTCCTCTCCATATTGTGTGATAGCCCCATGCTTAACTTCTGAAGCACTGGTCCACTACTGATTTTCCTCTTCTGGCATCCAAAGAGGATTCATCTCAATATCTTCACTTCCTTCTAGAATGTTAGCTTGCTTATTTGTTGTCCTTGCATTGAAATCTCCAATTAATATAATCTCCCCCAACTTACTGTATTGTGAAATATCTCTTTTTAGAGAGGAGTATGGATATTCTCTGGTAAGGTCATGTTTATTATAGAATTTAGAATTCTTGGAAGAAAAATAACATGCTACTATGCTAATAACTGACTTCTTTTGTAGGATCTTTATCCAGATGTACTGTTTGTTTTCATCTTGTTTCTCAATTTTAATGACCCTGTCCCATTCCTCTTTTATTAAAACCATAATACCCGCATGCCCTTTGCCATTTTATGCTGCTTTATTCCATACTGTTAGGAAATATAAATGAATTTGATAGGTTTGTTTTTCTTCTGCTTTATTCCATAGGCCTGTAAATGAATATAAATAAAATGTTATAAAACATTAATGTAGATAAACATAGATGGTAAATTTGAAGAGAATTATTTTTAATTTATTAGTATTTTTTTATTTATATATAATTAAAGGTGAGGGTTTTGAGAGGCTCCCACAACCTGATACAACAACTCTCGTAAGAGATCGGAAAGGCATAAGCCTACTTGGGCTACCCCACAAGTAACATAGTACCAGGGAGGTGAAAACCAACCAAAAACAAACACCACAAAATAATACAATAAAAGCACACAAATGATAGAAAGTACCACAACAAAAACCCTCCAATAGAGGGAAAAGAAATTTAAAAACCTACAAGTAACAGAAAGCACCACAAAATAATACAATAAAAGCCCACACGTGGCAGAAAGCACCAGAGGAAATTTGAAGAGACTTCAAATTTCAAGTTTAGATGGATGGACATAGATAAATAAGGATTAGGTGTGGTAAATTAGTATGAAAATAAGATAGTAGTGGCCTAATACTTATAAATATACTGTTATGACTAGAAATTATAGAGGTTGTAAGATGATTTAATAGGAAGGAGGAGAAGGAATATAACCGAAGAGAAAACAGTTTCGAAGGCTTCCTTTCAGATGGACGTAATTGCGGAGCAAAGCCTCTTTCTGAAATCCGGTCTTTTCCAAAACTCTGGCGGACGCCGCGTTTTCCGGGAGAACGAGCGCCTCGATTCTGGTGATCCCGGGCAACTCCCGGCATGCCACGTCGACCGCTGCAAGGACGGCCCGCGTGGCCACGCCCATCTTCCAGTATTTTCTGGAGATGGCGTATGCGATCTCTGCCCGGCAGCTGTGGATGCCGACACCCTGCTTGAGGGTGACGTGGCCAATGGGCCGGTTGCTTCCGTGTAGGCAGATGGCCTTGAAAAACGGGTGGGGCATTGCCACCTTGGCAAGATAGTCTCGCGCCTCTTGTTTCGTCTTGAACGGCTGCCACGTCATGTACCTGGTCACCTCTTCGTCGCTCGCCCACTCGTAGAAGTCGTCCACGTCAGCCTCAGAGAAGTCTCTCAAATGCACTTGCACTTGCTGAGCTTGTCCACTTTGCCTGCCCATAGCAGACTCATTGCTACAACTCTTACTTAAGACCATTGTTAAGTTTTACAAACTCAAAAGTGGAGATCACAATGAACGAAATCTTTATAGAATTCTATATAGTTCCACAACTTATCTGTTAAACTAGATCTTTACACAAGACCATAAACAAGTTAACTAGACCTCTGCGCACTGGAATAGTATGAGCTTTGCCTGCACTTGTATGTTGCCTAGCAACTCCGGCCTATAAATAAGCTCAAGTATATTCCATTAACCGCCCACGTGAAGAAGATGAATAGTTTGTAAGCACCACAACAAACCAAGGCCAAAAAAAACTCTAACCGTAGAACTCAGAGTACTGAGTTTTAATATAGAAAGGTTTACTTTCACCCTTGAAATTAAAAAAAAAAAAAATTATATTTGATTTTAGTAGTAGATTCATATATTATAAAATGGTATATAATATATTTTTCAACTTTAGAAAAAGATTTAGTTCAAATAGTATCAAAATTAGAGTGTATTGAGGTTTTTTTTTACCTCTTTATATTGAGTGCTCCCCACTCATCACTTTGGGGAGCACTTAGTATAAAGAGGTCAAAACAAAATCTACTTTTAATGATGGTGAGGTCTTGCTAGAGTGGTGAATGGAAGGACATTCCAAATAAAAAGGTCATGAGTTCAAGTTCCCTCTACTTATTGAGGATACCCCGACCACGGGTCTTAATAAAATGAAAAGTGACCACGAGATCTTGAAAAAGTGGTAGATAGTGGTAAATAGCAGGACATTTCAAATTAAGTTTCCTCCCTGCTTGAAAATACCCCTCATAATCTGAAATCCAATAAATATAAGTTGCATAACACAAACAAAAATATATGTTCATGAGATTAAAGTCTATCCATACCTAACAATACTCTCATAATTTAACAATACTCTCATAATTTAAGATCCAATATACATAAGTTGCATCACACAAACAAAACAAAAGCATATGCATATCCTTTATGCTTTTACCAGCTACCTCCCATGTGATCAACCTGCAAATATGAGCATGAGCATGTGAATGGCATTGCTCATTGTTTTCCATATTCGTTTTACTCTTTCTAACTCCAGATTCTTCCATTTCTAATATGTGGACATAAAACACTCCGTTCTTTTTGCTTTTTTTCGCTTTTCAAAGTACAGAGTGACTAAAGTGAGAATGTTGGGATAGATTGCCACTTCCATGATGTGTTGGATATCCATACTTCGTTCTGATATTTATAAAAGGCTAATGAGCTTTTTCTTGAGTAGGATTCTTCGAGCGAAGCGGGACTATGAGAAGGTAAATTCGTTTGCTGGAGCTTAAAGAATAAATGGCATAATTCTTTCCTGAAATTGTGTTAAATTTCCCAGGTAATTAGCCCTTTGGGATTTTCAAGGTGAATTTTTAAAAGATTATAAGCAATTCCATCGTATTTTTCGTTTTTAATCTTGCCACTATTTTATTATGGGATTTATATATAAGTTAGTTTGTTATGAGAAATATATTCAAACTAGTTAGTTTTGGTATTAACCCATCTACTAGGAATGCTAAGAAAGTTGTATATTGTTCTGATATTATTTATTTTTTAATATAGTTTTATTCTCATTATTGGATACTAAATGCATTTATAGTCTGAAAGATGATTAAACACTTAGTTTATATCAGTTAGAGTTTAATAAGTCAACCAAGATGCAATGTGTGAGATTATATCCCCTTCATATTTTGAAAGTCCCAGGGTCTCATACTTCAAAATGGAGCCCCTTTTAAAAAGGAATAATGACAATTTTTAACTTTAAGAAATTTAAATAATAATACCTTATTTTTTCAATCCCTCTCATAGAAACAATGTATCACCGTTCAATGCTACTTAGTTTCACCCTTGCATGTTTTGCATTCAGAAGGATGCTTAGAAAGGAACATATTCCAACTAAAAAAATAACACCATAAGAAAACCTACTAAATAATAAAAAGTATTGTTCGTTGCCATAATTAGTTTCACTTCTATATTCCAATTCCATCCTATAACTAAATAAGAAAATGTGTGGTAATAATTGTTTCCAACATTAGTCTTCCCTTTGCTACTATTAAAATGAGAATTGAGATTTGTCCAAGTGATTCCCCAACTACCTTAAACTTTAAATTTTAGTTTGAAATAAATGTTTCATTTTACTAATGTTGGGCCTAAATGATGACTTCCAACTCATAATAAGTTTTAGTTTCCCAGACATGAGATCTCAGCCATTTGACTTATTTCATGCTCACCCATTGTTGAAACCTTTAAATTTTGTTCTGGTTCTGCTCATTTTTACATTGTGTAGATGCTCTGTAGACCCTTCCATACTTGCCATATTAAAATGGTTGTCTAGCTATATTGATAACATAAACATACTATACCTGATACCCTTTCCCCTCTGGACCTTCTACATCTCTCATGTAACCTTTACCATATTCAGCCTAAAGCATGTTTTATGTTACAAACAATAAAATTAGTTTCATAAGGATTCAATCCCACCAGTGGCAATGTTAAACTTTCAACCCATAGTGCATTCTTCATAGTTTTACCTGAATGTTTCTTTTTTGCATAGTTTTAGCATGAAAGCTCATATATGCCGCATTTGGAATTTGATTCCTAGACCTGATGGTCTTTCTAGAAGGATTGAATGGTGGAATGTTGTTATTCAATGAACCACTAAGGTGCTATGGACTCTAGATGTTGAAGTTGCAAAGCGATAGAAATAGGTTAAGTATGCCTTGCAGAGTGAGCCATCCAAATCATGTCTCAGGCTTGAAGCCTCTCCTTTTAGCTCTCTTGCTCAGTCCTAAGTTTCTTACGTTCGGAATGAGCTAAAAAAACTGATTTGTATGAAGCCAAGTGTGCTCAATTACGTGCTCAAATGCACTGACTCAAAGTGGGGGACGGAGTGACCAAATAATTTTTTCAATGCCTCAGACCTCATGTTCAGTATTCCCAATTTCAAGCCATTCAAGTTGATGGGCAGAGATTCGAAGAGCTTTCGAACATTTTCAAAGCCTTTCTTTCACATTATCAAGGTGTTTTTACTTCTCAACCCCTTGATGATGCTAGAAGGCAAGATCTTGTTGATTGTACCACTAATGTCCCCAACAAGCTTTCTCCTAAGCAAATGATATTTTGTGACACTCCTCTTTCTCTGGAAGATCTGAAAAATTCCTTATCACTCATGGCCAATGATAAGACACCTGGTCTTGATGGCTTCCCAGGTGAATTCTACAAAGAATTTTGGGATATGCTTGGTTATGATCTCCACAAAGTGTATCTTGAAGCCCTATAATGTGGTTCATTGGGTTCCATTATTAACAAAGGCAATGTTAAATTTATTCCTAAGTCTGGATACCCTGAGCTCATCACTAATTGGAAGCCAAGCACCTTGCTTAATGTGAGCTATAATATTATTACCAAATCCCTTGCACTTAAGCTTAAATCTCTCCTACATTTGATTGTAAGACCTGAACAAACTGGATTTGTTCAAGGAAGATACATTCTTTATAATGTTCTTATTTTTTGGGAAGGTGTGGAATGGGCAATAAATTCTCAACAAGATGCTTTATTCATTAATATTGAATTTGAGAAAGCCTATGATAAGATGGAGTGGTACTTCATCACTATCATGCTTAGGCTCTGGGCTTTGAGGCAGTGTTTGTGAGCACTGTTCTTATGTTATTTCAAAATGCTTCAGCTGTTCTTACTTTGAATAATAGTTAATCTCAATCAATTTCTCTTGGACACTTTGTAAGACAATGGTGCCCTCTTGCTCAATCTATTTTCATCCTTGCTATACAGGCTTTTTGCTATTTGGTGGCCCATGATGTGGATAAAGGATTAATAAGGGGTATTGCTCTTTCTAATTCTGAATGTCAGTTGGTGAATGGTCACTTTTCTAATGATTATTTCTTAATGCTTTGATAAGATGATAAATCTCTTTCCTTGACTATTAGTTGCTTAGAGTTGTTCTATTTAGCCGATGGTTCTTCTATTCAATGGGAAAAACCTCTCATTTTTAGCAATATCAATCCCAACTGCCATGTTGGCCACGTCATTTCCAATGGATTTGGATTCAATCAAGTGAAGTGTTTAAATTTTTTGGAATTACTTTTGCATTCCCTGGTTCCTCTACTCAATAGTGGAAGTATGTTATTGAGAAAGTGGACAAGAAGCTTTCTTACTGGACTAGTAAAAAACTTTCTCTAGTAGTAAAATTTTAGATTTGTTCTAAGGTTTTAGCCACTACCCATTTTTATTATTCGTCTTGTTGGGTTAAATCCAAATCTTGTTATAAAAATATGGATAAGCTTATAAGATATTTCTTGTGGGCCGAAGACTCTATAAAATGAGGTTTTCATTAGGTAGCCTGAGAAATTTGTTGTTTTCCTAAGGACTATGGAGGCATGGATTTGCTTGATTATCATCGATAAGGTTTTTATTTTTGTTCTAAATGGATCATCTGATATTTAATTGGGGATGAATCTTGAAAAGTGCTAGTCAAGCATTGCATTTATTTTGGTTTTCTTCAGGGGAAGAAAATTTGGAATGGGGTGGAATTGCAATCAATTCTTACTACCTCTGTCCTTGTTAAAGTTCAAGGTTTTTTATTTTTTTTCAGATTATTTGCAAATCCTAGGAGGCCTTCAAACCCTTGCTCACTTGGAAAGGGAGTTTTTGCAAAGTAGATGCCTTTTTTTCTTCCATGAATATCTGGTGGTCTCCTATTATCACTTGGAAGGGATCTCCCCTAGCTCTAGTGTAGTGGGTTAGAGCACAAAGATTTTATAAGCATGGTAGTGCTTCCATTTTTTATTTCTTCTCGTGACATATCAAGAGTTGGATACCCTAGGAAATTTTTTGTCAAATTCATATTTTAAAAACTGGTGATAGAGATACTTATGAGGAGGTTATTGATAGGATTCCATTTTATATTTCGTGCAAACTGCATAAGCATTTTCAAAAAACTTGGTGGTTAGATTGGTGTTGGCCTAGGGAGCTTCTTGTTTTGTGATATAAAGCTCATCTAAGTTACAAATGGCTCACCCAACAAGTTCCAATGGTTGATAAGCTCAATATGATATGAGACTTAGTCTATCTTTCCTCCCTATGGAATAAAAGGTTTCAAATTGCTTGGGCTACTTATATTGAACCTAAACAATTTTTTTTTCTTGGAGCCTCTTGCACCAGGGGTTGATTGTTGGCAATAGGCTCAAGAATTTGGGTGTTCATAATCCCATTTTCCCAATTTACGAATAGGTGGAAGATTTACTGCATGTTATTTGGTTTTATGATCGAGCTCAATCGGCCTAGGAGTGGCTTCTTGAATTTTTAGATCTTTTGTAGAACTCAATGGGAAAACCATTAGGACCTGGGGTTTTTCCTTTTTGCATTTTAAAAACTACCTATTGAAGCTCATTGATAGTAATATGAGCAGTCAAAATAGAGTTCTCCTCAGAAGTGATAAGAGAAGGGATTGCTTGAAGAACATTTTGTTGAGAAGATGAGTCAAGAGGAGTAGCAACAAAAATATTGGAAAAGTAATCAACAACAATAGAGTTCATGCCATCCCAAGTATAAACAACATATCCAGAATTTGATTTTAGGGAAGAAATAAAGTTGTGAGATCTTCGATCTAGAAGAGATTTGTGGAAGAAATTTGTGTTTCGATCTCCTTCTTTGAGTCATTGAATTCTAGATTTTTTCTTCCATAATATTTCTTCTCTTTTTTCCATTCCTCTAACTGAGTTGTGAGTTTAATTTCATCTACTCTTGTCTTCTCTGTGAGGCCATCTAAATAGATTTTCTTATTCAAATTTTCAATATGAGCAATAACTTCATGTTTTTTTATGAACATCCCCAAACTCTTTCTAGTTCCAAATCTTGATTTTGGATTTAATGTATTGCAATATTTTGGAAAAACTAAAAATCTTAGTTCCATGCCCAGGTTTACCTTCCTTCCACAATTGTTGCACACGAGGTCTAAAAAAAATATCTCTAAGCCACATTAATTGAAAATGAGAAGGAGATAAACTCACATTGGTTTTTCCACATTTCCACCATGATTGGCCAATGATCCGAACCAACATTATCAAGAGTCTTCACTTTAGGAATGTGACCATGGAGTAAGAAATTTTTAGAGAGAAAAAGCCTATTCAATCTCTCCATTATACAAGCTAAGCCTTGCCTTCTGTTAGACCAAGTCATATGCCCATTATCTTGTTGGATATCCAAAAGATGGAGGTTTACAATATATTCGCTCATGAGGTTAGTGCTTTTGTCCAAATGTCTATTTCCCACATTTTCTCATCCAAATATAGGATGGTATTGAAATATCCTTCGATCAAGATCCAAACTTTGGGAAAATAAGAGATAATATGAGTTATATCCTTCCATAATCTTCTTTTTTCCTCAAAAGTAGTCGGAGCATAAACAGTAATGCAGAGCATAATTTGGTTGGAATGTCTACTTTGAATAGCTATAGCAAACATACCTCAAATGCCAACCATATGGAGAATAACTACCTCTTTTGGGTCCCAAAGATAATAAATGTCACCATGAGGGAAATCACTTTTAAAGCTGGCCAAATTTTACTGGCAATTGAGTCCATATCCTCCATTGACATCTTTGTTTCTTGAAGGAAAACAAGATGTGGATAATTTATCTGAATCATTCTTCTAATTTCATTTTGTTTTGAAAGACTCCATTTGAGTCCGCTAATATTCCAAGTGATGATCTTCATTAATAACAAGGCTAAAATTTTTTGGAAGGGCAATAACCTTACCTTTCTCTACAAGCTTTTCACCTTCTTTTACCATATGATATTGATTGGTCTTACGACTTGCTTTTTGATTAGAATCCATCTTCAATTTTTTTTCCTATTTCTTGACTTATTCCAATTGAATCTGAGATGACTTCTAACTTTGAAGAATGTTCGTACACAGCCAAAATTTTATTAGAGGGTTCAATGGAGTCTATATTGGGACGCGTATTATTTGAAGTTTTAACATTTAAAAGATTGTTTTTCTTGTGTAAATTTTCTCCCTTTATTTCTATTGAAAACCTTTGATTTGTTGGTTTGTCTCTGAGTTCTTCCCTTCATACTTAAATTATGTTTCTAAGATTTTTGCTTCCATTATTTCCTCTTCCTCACATAGGACATCATTTGTGGAAAGGATTTCAAACATATTAGTAGATGACTTTTATTGATCCTTCATAACTGGTTTTTTTAGTGTTCTTCTTCTTAAAAATTTGGAAACCTACTGAGTTTATATCTTATTTATTTTGATCAGGAATTTTATTTAGGCAAGCACTGGACAAATGACCATATTCATGACAAATTGTATAACGAAAAGGAATGATTTCATAGTTTGCTCCCAAGTATCTTCCCCCAAATTGTAATATGATATTTTTAGGTAGGGGTTTGTCAAAATCAATTAAAACACAAATCCGAGCATACATAATATGTTCAAAATTTTGAGTACAATTAGCAGTCATCATAAAAGTTCGTAAAGAGTTTCCAATTGAAGAAAAAATAGTACGATTCCAAAATTCAATAGGGATGTCAAAGTGTCTAACCCACATGGGAGCTATAGAAGGCATCTCTTCTTCGGCTTTAAATTTAGTATGCCAGGGCTTCATGAAAAGCCTTGCCCTTCCAAAAAACCAAGGATCCCCTTGAAATTTTTTCTTTCTATCTTCATTATTAGCAAATAAAACAAGAAAATAACCATTTAGATAAATAGGGATTTGGAACTCACCTTTAGTTTTCTAGATTTTTGCAGCCTAGACTTTGAAAGCAGATAGGCTCGAACGAAAACCCATGAACCAACAAATTAGTCCTCCTTTTTCCAAATCTTCAATGCGAGTCTAAATGTTACCCATATCAAGCTTAACAATAGGAGTTCCATTAGTTGCTTTAAGACATCTTGACTCTATTTTCTTGGTATCAATATTAGGCATTCTTAAAGGTTTATGGGAAGCCCTAGGATTGATATTAGCATTGGGCTGAGGCTATCCACCATGGAGGGCATCCCTAAAATTCAATTTTGGGATTGAGTTTTTGAAATTCGTACCCTTGATAGAGGTTTTCACAATAGAATTATTTTTTGGGTGCACATTAGCACCAAATTCACTTTAGATATGAGCCATTTTTTGATCAACTGCTTGAAACTCGTTTCGTGATCTCTTTAATCCTTGACCTAGACGTTGTGGAAAGGTATGGTTTTCACTTTTATTTTGTGCAGTAAATTGGAAGCCGTTGTCACCAAAATTCATAGTATGATTTGTTGAAAGATAAATTTTTAACCCATATTGGATCCCATGCAACATTTCCTACTAAAATATTGAGCATAAACCACAGAAATATTTCCGCTAGTTCCCGAAATCCCTACAAACCAACCTCTAGAGCTACTTGCACTCAACCTAGATGAAACCCTTGCATAATCGCTTGCCAAAAATATCGTTCACACATAGGGATGCGCTAGGATTTGTGTTGCTATAATGATATGAAAATTGGTGGAGGTTTTCTAAGGTTTTTTAGGCATCTACCCTCAAAATTTCAGCTTTATATGAGTTCGGATGAGTGATATATGGTCGAAACATGTTTGACAGTTTGTGTAGTCCTGCGAAAAAACGTCCCTCCTCTAAAGTCGGTAGCATATATCGATTTTTTCAGAGGACCCAATACTTAGTTGAAGGTTACTATTAGATTTTCTTATGAATATATTTGGAAATATATGTTTAGACATGCACTTCACAAATGAGTTCTTCATCTCTTGCAACTTTTTTAAATATGCTCACAATTTTGTACGTGAGAATCATTTTATGAGCCATGCAGTGAATCAAGATCAAATATAAGGTAACAGATGTTTGAAGTTGAACACAAAGACCATTTTTGTTACCTTGAATTATAGCAACACCATCAACTCCAACACATATTAATTTATTGGCTATTGTTGCATCATCCATTCCAGTAATATTATTTAAGCTAGTAACAACAACATTGTAAATATTTTTAGCATTACAGTTTTCCACCATCTTAAGTATTGGTAGCAAATGAGGTTGCCTTACATGATTTTTAAATGTGTAAACATGCATGGAAATCCAATATGTGTTGTCAACAATAGTTACCTCATAAATATAAAATGAAATGAAATTAGAATTTTTAACTTTCTATTTCAGGTTCTCCTTCTCAACGAAAGATTGACATTTTTCCATTTCCCAATCACTTCGATATGATCAACGGGACCTGGGGAGGTTCTGTACATCAGCTAGTTGAAAGAGATGCTTAAAATCAATAAATTCTAACATAGGTCTTCCTTTTTCAAGAATAGTAAATATGATAGCAAAACTATAATATTTTCAAAACTAAAGTGGTTTTATGAATTTTTAGAAACTATACTAGAATCATTCCACCATTTTGAGCTAGTATTTGTTTTTTTTTCATCTCTTTGTCATAATATATTGTATATATGACATGTACATATTTTGATGCATTATTCCACCTGATTTTTTTCTTAGTTTTTCCATCAGCTTCTTTTACTTTAACATAAAATTTCCCATAATATATCTCTATTGTATCTAACTTTAATTGCATCTAAAGATCTTTTCCTAGTTTCCAACTACAAATAACACATCTACATTCCTTTGGCATATAATTATTGTATTTTGGCTACACTGGTTCAATAAATGGATATTATGATGCCCATTCAATATGAAACTACCTTCCAATAGTTCAACTTGTTAACTTCTGACGTTTAAGTTTCTTATTTGAATATTATGAAGAAATGTGCATTTGGTTAGAATGATCATTTTCATTTTGGATTTGTATGCTAGTTTCAAGATTCTGTTCAAGTTGTTGCATGTAGTTCTTGATCAGATTTTCATGATGCATTTCATTCTAGAGAATATCTTGTAGTGGAGGCATATGAGGATCAATTGGGTATTCTGCATTCAAATATGTTCTATATCATTTTTTGAAATTACTTATAAAAATTACTATCAAGTAGGTAAAACATGTATGTACCTTGTAAATATTCGGGTTGTTGCATGTCATTTTTGATCAAATTTTCATGATGTATTTCATCCTGGGGAATATCTTCTAGTGGAGGCATATCAAGATCAATTGGGTATTGTGCATTCAAATATGTTATATATCATTTTTTAAAATTACTTATTAAAATTACTATTAAGTAGGTAAAACAGGTATGTACCTTGTAAGTGTGCAGGTTTTGGTGTCTTATTGTATTTCGACGCCTCATTGGAGTTTGAGATATAGCTAAAATAATTTAGGATACTCTATCTTTCTAGAATATTTTTCTCCCTTATTTCCATTGGGAGTTGCAGCCATTGTACCTATAAAGTAAAATGTTAGAAAAATAAAGTGAGTTTGAAAAAATTGATTTCAATCACATGGTATTAATTGTGTGGTTGTAAGTTCATTGTTTTGTAGCATAAATGATGCTTTGAATTATTGCAATTATCTTTGATTTTTTTCATCCATTTATGGATGCCACTGGTTAACATTTTAATAACATGCACTTAAAAGGATAGGCAACAAAAATATGCTTTTGTAACTTTTGTAAATTACATTAACAGGAAAAACTTTTGAAAGGAAAGGTAAAGCAAATATGCTTTTGTTCTATGGTACGGATCTTGATGAATAAAAAATAACATGCATTGCTACCACCACTAAGATTATAGACAAACAAAAGTAATCAAATAAGGTCTAACTTCATGTCCTTATTAAAAAATTAAGGCAAACAAGTGGAGCATCGAAAGAAGTCATGGTCTACCTATTGTTGGTAGTGCTTGTTAGGAGAGTCTATTAACCACAAAAACGAGATGACCATAGACACGAGATGACCTAACTGCTACCTATAGTTTTTTATCTGTAGATTTTTGTTTTGTACCTATAGGATTTTATTTGTAGTATTTTACCTGATTCCTATGGTATTTTATCTATAGTCTTTCATCTGCTACTTAAAGTATTTTTCTGTTGTCTTTTGTCTACTACCTATAAGTTTTTTTGTTTTATCTATTACCTATAGTTTTTTTGTTCATATTCTTTCATCTTCTACCTATAGTATTTTATTTGTAGCCTTTTGTCTACTATCTATAGTCTTTTTTCATAGTCTTTTGTCTATTGCCTATAGTCTTTTATCTATTTTATTTCATCTACTATCTATAGTCGTTTGTATGTAGTATTTCATCTGCTACATATAGTCTTTTGTCAGTGGTATTTTGTGTACTACCTATAGTCTTTTGTTCATAATATTTCATCTTCTACCTATAGTATTTTGTTTGTAGTCTTTCATCTACTATCTATAGTCCTTTATTTGTTGCCTATAGTTTTTTGTTCATAGCCTTTCATCTACTACCTATAGTATTTTATCTTTCATTTGTAGTATTTTATCTGTTGCCTATAGTATTTTCTCTATAGTCTTTCATCTATTGTCTATAGTCTTTTATTCGTAGGTTTTCATCTACTACCTATAGTATTTTGTCTATAGTCTTTTGTCTATTGCCTATAGTATCTTATTTGTAGTATTTCATTTGTTGCCTATAGTCTTTCATCTTCTCTACTTTTGTTATTTTTTTGGCTTTTCTACTTTTGCTCATTTTTTACTTCTCTATTGTCGATCGAGAACCAATGTTTAACATGTATGTTTAGGTACATATAGTGGGGGTATATATAGGTAAATTTGTCTAGGTTAATAAAATTATATATAATATTAAGGTAAATCAATCAAAAATCTAGGCAGGAAGGCTAGCGATTTAAAAATTAAATAGTAAAAGTATTATAATTTCAGTGCGAATTGAACCCTAAAAAAATTGGCTTGGGTGAATGGGTTGACGTCCAAGATTCCAATATTAGCCAATTTTAAATTTAAAAAATACTAATATTCATTAATTTATGATAATTCACCACTATGCATAACCCTGGAAAGGCCCTTCATCCTAGCCATGTTGCAAGACTTAGGTTTTGGACCCATATTTCTATGATCTATTAAAATGATTTATGTATATGTGTCTACTTACTTGATGATTAATGGTTGTTAGTTCTCACCCTTTAGTATCTAAAAATCCATTCATTAAGGGTGACCTATTGTGATCTCTATGTTATGGAAACTGAAGGGTTTGGATACCTTCTATCTTATGTTATTTCTCATAGGAGAGTGAAATGGGTTTTTCATTCCTGATTCTTCTCAATAGTTTGTCAATGGGTATTTTGTGGATGAATCCTTCCTAACGTTCTCTAAAAAGAAAAGTAACATTGCTAATGCACTGCAATGTCTTGATATATTTTGTCAAGCCTCTAGATCCCGCATTTAGTGGTAAAAATATCAATGTTATAAACAATATGTTTTGCCCAAACTTGGTTTAGCTAATTTAATTTGAAATAGATACAACATGGGGAAATGTTAAGATTCTTGGGCATTATATTTACCTTTTAGTCTTCTTCCTTTGTGTTGTGGTAATATATTTTAGACAAAGTTGAGCATAAGCTTCACAAGTGGATTTCAAAGCGTTTGTCACTAGTCAATAAATTCTAGGTCTGTTCCAAAATTATTGCTACCACTCATGTATAGTATTTATCTTGTTAGGCCCTATCCAAAGCCTTATACCAGATGTTGGAGAACCTCCTTCAATATTTTTTATGGGTCTTAATAAACATGAAAGAATTCCACAAAGTGGCATAGGAATTTTGTTGCCCTCTAGGGAATTTTAGAGGTTTGGGCCTTCTTGATACCCAATGACAAGGAATAGCCCTTTGTGCCAAATTGATCATAAGAGCTTTGTAGAGAAATAAATATTGGAATGGGATGGAATTGCAGTCAATTCTAACTACCTCTATCCTTGATAAAGTTTAAGGTTTTTTTTTTTTTTTTTTTTTTTTTTTGGATTATTTGCAAAGCCTGGGAGGCCTTCAAACCCTTGCTCACTTGGAAAGGGAGTTTTTGCAAAGTAGGTGCCTTTTTTTCTTCCATGAATATTTGGTGGTCTCCTATTATCACTTGGAAGGGATCTCCCCTAGCTCTAGTGTAGTGGGTCAGAGCACAAAGATTTTATAAGCATGATATTGCTTTCATTTTTTATTTCTTCTCGTGACATATCAAGAGTTGGATACCCTAGGAAATTTTTTGTCAAATTCATATTTTAAATACTGGTGATAGAGATACTTATGAGGTGGTTATTGATAGGATTCCATTTTATATTTCATGCAAACTGCACAAGCATTTTCAAAAAACCTGGTGGTTAGATTGGTGTTGGCCTAGGGAGCTTCTTGTTTTGTGATATAAAGCTCATCTAAGTTACAAATGGCTCATCCCACAAGTTCCAATGGTTGATAAGCTCAATATGATATGAGACTTAGTCTATCTTTCCTCCCTATGGAATAAAAGGTTTCGGATTGCTTGGGCTACTTATATTGAACCTAAACAATTTTTTTTCTTGGAGCCTCTTGCACCAGGGGTTGATTTTTGGCAATAGGCTCAAGAATTTGGGTGTTCATAATCCCATTTTCCCAATTTACGAATAGGTGGAAGATTTACTGCATGTTATTTGGTTTTATGATCGAGCTCAATCGGCCTAGGAGTGGCTTCTTGAATTTTTAGATATTTTGTAGAACTCAATGGGAAAAACATTAGGACCTGGGGTTTTTCCTTTTTGCATTTTAAAAACTACCTATTGAAGCTCATTGATAGTAATAGGAACAGTCAAAATAGAGTTCTCCTCAGAAGTGATAAGAGAAGGGATTGCTTGAAGAACATTTTGTTGAGAAGATGAGTCAAGAGGAGTAGCAACAAAAATATTGGAAAAGTAATCAACAACAATAGAGTTCATGCCATCCCAAGTATAAACAACATATCCAGAATTTGATTTCAGGGAAGAAATAAAGTTGTGAGATCTTCGATCTAGAAGAGATTTGTGCAAGAAATTTGTGTTTCGATCTCCTTCTTTGAGTCATTGAATTCTAGATTTTTTCTTCCATAATATTTCTTCTCTTTTTTCCATTCCTCTAATTGAGTTGTGAGTTTAATTTCATCTACTCTTGTATTCTCTGTGAGGCCATCTAAATAGATTTTCTTATTCAAATTTTCAATATGAGCAATAACTTCATGTTTTTTTATGAACATACCCAAACTCTTTCTAGTTCCAAATCTTGATTTTGGGTTTAATGTATTGCAATATTTTGGAAAAACTAAAAATCTTAGTTCCATGCCTAGGTTTACCTTCCTTCCATAATTGTTGCACACGAGGTCTAAAAAAAATATCTCTAAGCCACATTAATTGAAAATGAAAAGGAGATAAACTCACATTGGTTTTTCCACATTTCCACCATGACTGGCCAATGATCCGAACCAACATTATCAAGAGTCTTCACTTTAGGAATGTGACCATGGATTAAGAAATTTTTAGAGAGAAAAAGCCTATCCAATCTCTCCATTATACAAGCTAAGCCTTGCCTTCTGTTAGACCAAGTCATATGCCCATTATCTTGTTGGATATCCAAAATATGGAGGTTTACAATATATTCTCTCATGAGGTCAGTGCTTTTGTCCAAATGTCTATTTCCCCCATTTTATCATCCAAAGAGAGGATGGTATTGAAATATCCTTTGATCAAGATCTAAACTTCGGGAAAATAAGAGATAATATGAGTTATATCCTTCCATAGTCTTCTTTTTTCCTCAAAAGTAGTCAAAGCATAAACGATAATGCAAAGCATAATTTGGTTGGAATGTCCACTTTGAATAGCTATAGCAAACATACCTCAAATGCCAACCATATGGTGAATAACTACCTCTTTTGGGTCCCAAAGATAATAAATGCCACCATGAGGGAAATCACTTTTCTAGATGGCCAAATTTTACTGGCAATTGAGTCCATATCCTCCATTGACATCTTTTTTTCTTGAAGGAAAACAAGATGTGGATAATTTATCTGAATCATTCTTCTAATTTCATTTTGTTTTGAAAGACTCCATTTGAGTCCGCTAATATTCCAAGTGATGATCTTCATTAATAACAAGGCTAATAAAGTTTGGAAGGGCAATAATATTACCTTTCTCTACAAGCTTTTCACCTTCTTTTACCATATGATATTGATTGGTCTTGCGACTTGCTTTTTGATTAGAATCCATATTCATTTTTTTTTCCTGTTTCTTGACTTATTCCAATTGAATCTGAGATGACTTCTAACTTTGAAGAATGTTCGTACACAGCCAAAATTTTATTAGAGGGTTCAATGGAGTCTATATTGGGACGTGTATTATTTGAAGTTTTGACATTTAAAATATTGTTTTTCTTGTGTAAAGTTTCTCCCTTTTTTTCTATTGAAAACCTTTGATTTGTAAATTTTCTCTGAGTTCTTCCCTTCATACTTAAATTATGTTTCTAATATTTATGCTTCCATTATTTCCTCTTCCTCACCTGGGACATCATTTGTGGAAAATATTTCAAACATATTAGTAGATGACTTTTATTGATCCTTCATAACTGGTTTTTTTAGTGTTCTTCTTCTTAAACATTTGGAAACCTACTGAGTTTATAGCTTCTTTATTTTGATCAAGAATTTTATTTGGGCAAGCACTAGCCAAATGATCATATTCATGACAAATTGTACAATGAAAAGGAATGTTCTCATAGTCCACTACTTGCTCCCAAGTATCTTCCCCAAATTGTAATGTGATATTTTTAGGTAGGGGTTTGTCAAAATCCAGTAAAACACAAATCCAAGCATACATAATATGTTCAAAATTTTGAGTACAATTAGCAGTCATCATAAAAGTTCCTAAAGAGTTTCCAATTGAAGAAAAAATAGTACGATTCTAAAATTCAATAGGGATGTCAAAGTGTCTAACCCACATGGGAGCTATAGAAGGCATCTCTTCTTCGGCTTTAAATTTAGTATGCCAGGGCTTCATGAAAAGCCTTGCCCTTCCAAAAAACCAAGGATCCCCTTGAATTTTTTTCTTTCTATCTTCATTATTAGCAAATAAAACAAGAAAATAACCATTTAGATAAATAGGGATTTGGAACTCACCTTTAGTTTTCTAGATTTTTGCAGCCCTAGACTTTGAAAGCAGATAGGCTCGAACGAAAACCCATGAACCAACAAATTAGTCCTCCTTTTTCCAAATCTTCAATGCCAGTCTAAATGTTACCCATATCAAGCTTAACAATAGGAGTTCCATTAGTTGCTTTAAGACATCTTGACTCTATTTTCTTGGTATCAATATTAGGCATTCTTAAAGGTTTATGGGAAGCCCTAGGATTGATATTAGCATTGGGCTGAGGCTATCCACCATGGAGGGCATCCCTAAAATTCAATTTTGGGATTGAGTTTTTGAAATTCTTACCCTTGATAGGGGTTTTCGCAATAGAATTATTTTTTGGGTGCACATTAGCACCAAATTCACTTTAGATATGAGCCATTTTTTGATCAACTACGGGTTTTGATCAACTAACGGGTTTTACGGGTTTTACCAGTTTCTCATATGCTTTTATGTTTTCTCTTGTTTTACCCGTTGGTTCCTTTAGTAATATTCGTGCTTCTTTGCAATCTTCATCAAACCATGGGTTGGTTGGGAAGCTATTCCTTTATTCATTTTGAGGTTTAGCTCTCTTGTATTTGTTTAGAGCTTCTTGGATAATGTGCATTAAAATTCACTCTTACTATAATCCCTGCTACTTTGAGGTAGTTTCTCCCTTTCCTGTAACTTGTTATTTAATACTGCCCTAAAATTCTATCGATTTTCATCTATTAAGAGAATGTTTCCTTTGTGAGGATATTTGTTTTGATTGCTTTGCAAGTGTTTTTCCCTTGGTTTGTCTCCTTGCATTCGATGTTTCATAAAAATTGGGTTGTGATCTGACTTAAGTTCCATCGGAGAATCTTCCACTTCTAGCTCCACTTTTTTTTGGTTTTGTAATTTTGTGAGCATATTACATAGTCTATTACACTTTGTCCCTTATATGTTTTGCATGTGTACCTTCCTGAATTTTTCCATTTTTTTATCCCATTGCAAATAATCAAGTTGTGTATGCTACAGAGGCCTAACAACTCCTCTCCATATTGTGTGATAGCCCCACGCTTAACTTCTGAAGCATCTGGTCCACTATTGATTTTCCTCTTCTGGCATCCAAAGAGGATTCATCTCAATATCTTCACTTCCTTCTAGAATGTTAGCTTGCTTATTTGTTGTCCTTGCATTGAAATCTCCAATTAATATAATCTCCCCCAACTTACTGTATATTGAAATATCTCTTTTTAGAGAGGAGTATGGATATTCTCTGGTAAGGTCATGTTTATTATAGAATTTAGAATTCTTGGAAGCAAAATAACATGCTGCTATGCTAATAACTGACTTCTTTTGTAGGATCTTTATCCAGATGTACTGTTTGTTTTCATCTTGTTTCTCAATTTTAATGACCCTGTCCCATTCCTCTTTTATTAAAACCATAATACCCCCATGCCCTTTGCCATTTTATGCTGCTTTATTCCATACTGTTAGGAAATATAAATGAATTTGATAGGTTTGTTTTTCTTCTGCTTTATTCCATAGGCCTGTAAATGAATATAAATAAAATGTTATAAAACATTAATGTAGATAAACATAGATGGTAAATTTGAAGAGAATTATTTTTAATTTATTGGTATTTTTTTATTTATATATAATTAAAGGTGAGGGTTTTGAGAGGCTCCCACAACCTGATACAACAACTCTCGTAAGAGATCGGAAAGGCATAAGCCTACTTGGGCTACCCCACAAGTAACATAGTACCAGGGAGGTGAAAACCAACCAAAAACAAACACCACAAAATAATACAATAAAAGCACACAAATGATAGAAAGTACCACAACAAAAACCCTCCAAAAGAGGGAAAAGAAATTTAAAAACCTACAAGTAACAGAAAGCACCACAAAATAATACAATAAAAGCCCACACGTGGCAGAAAGCACCAGAGGAAATTTGAAGAGACTTCAAATTTCAAGTTTAGATGGATGGACATAGATAAATAAGGATTAGGTGTGGTAAATTAGTATGAAAATAAGATAGTAGTGGCCTAATACTTATAAATATACTGTTATGACTAGAAATTATAGAGGTTGTAAGATGATTTAATAGGAAGGAGGAGAAGGAATATAACCGAAGAGAAAACAGTTTCGAAGGCTTCCTTTCAGATGGACGTAATTGCGGAGCAAAGCCTCTTTACACAAGACCATAAACAAGTTAACTAGACCTCTGCGCACTGGAATAGTATGAGCTTTGCCTGCACTTGTATGTTGCCTAGCAACTCCGGCCTATAAATAAGCTCAAGTATATTCCATTAACCGCCCACGTGAAGAAGATGAATAGTTTGTAAGCACCACAACAAACCAAGGCCAAAAAAAACTCTAACCGTAGAACTCAGAGTACTGAGTTTTAATATAGAAAGGTTTACTTTCACCCTTGAAATTAAAAAAAAAAAAAATTATATTTGATTTTAGTAGTAGATTCATATATTATAAAATGGTATATAATATATTTTTCAACTTTAGAAAAAGACTTAGTTCAAATAGTATCAAAATTAGAGTGTAGTGGTCACCATATACTCTTAATAGAACCTGTTTTAATCCTTCCAAATATAAAAGTTTAATACAGTGTATTGAGATAAAAAAAAATCACAAATCTTATATTGTATTGAGGTTTTTTTTTTACCTCTTTATATTGAGTGCTCCCCACTCATCACTTTGGGAAGCACTCAGTATAAAGAGGTCAAAACAAAATCTACTTTTAATGATGGTGAGGTCTTGCTAGAGTGGTGAATGGAAGGACATTCCAAATAAAAAAGTCATGAGTTCAAGTTCCCTCTACTTATTGAGGATACCCGACCACGGGTCTTAATAAAATGAAAAGTGACCAACGAGATCTTGAAAAACTGGTAGATAGTGGTAAATAGGAGGACATTTCAAATTAAGTTTCCTCCCTGCTTGAAAATACCCCTCATAATCTGAAATCCAATAAATATAAGTTGCATAACACAAACAAAAATATATGTTCATGAGATTAAAGTCTATCCATACCTAACAATACTCTCATAATTTAACAATACTCTCATAATTTAAGATCCAATATACATAAGTTGCATCACACAAACAAAACAAAAGCATATGCATATCCTTTATGCTTTTACCAGCTACCTCCCATGTGATCAACCTGCAAATATGAGCATGAGCATGTGAATGGCATTGCTCATTGTTTTCCATATTCGTTTTACTCTTTCTAACTCCAGATTCTTCCATTTCTAATATGTGGACATAAAACACTCCGTTCTTTTTGCTTTTTTTCGCTTTTCAAAGTACAGAGTGACTAAAGTGAGAATGTTGGGATAGATTGCCACTTCCATGATGTGTTGGATATCCATACTTCGTTCTGATATTTATAAAAGGCTAATGAGCTTTTTCTTGAGTAGGATTCTTCGAGCGAAGCGGGACTATGAGAAGGTAAATTCGTTTGCTGGAGCTTAAAGAATAAATGGCATAATTCTTTCCTGAAATTGTGTTAAATTTCCCAGGTAATTAGCCCTTTGGGATTTTCAAGGTGAATTTTTAAAAGATTATAAGCAATTCCATCGTATTTTTCGTTTTTAATCTTGCCACTATTTTATTATGGGATTTATATATAAGTTAGTTTGTTATGAGAAATACAAACTAGTTAGTTTTGGTATTAACCCATCTACTAGGAATGCTAAGAAAGTTGTATATTGTTCTGATATTATTTATTTTTTAATATAGTTTTATTCTCATTATTGGATACTAAATGCATTTATAGTCTGAAAGATGATTAAACACTTAGTTTATATCAGTTAGAGTTTAATAAGTCAACCAAGATGCAATGTGTGAGATTATATCCCCTTCATATTTGAAAGTCCCAGGGTCTCATACTTCAAAATGGAGCCCCTTTTAAAAAGGAATAATGACAATTTTTAACTTTAAGAAATTTAAATAATAATACCTTATTTTTTCAATCCCTCTCTCATAGAAACAATGTATCACCGTTCAATGCTACTTAGTTTCACCCTTGCATGTTTTGCATTCAGAAGGATGCTTAGAAAGGAACATATTCCAACCAAAAAAATAACACCATAAGAAAACCTACTAAATAATAAAAAGTATTCTTCGTTGCCATAATTAGTTTCACTTCTATATTCCAATTCCATCCTATAACTAAATAAGAAAATGTGTGGTAATAATTGTTTCCAGCATTGGTCTTCCCTTTGCTACTATTAAAATGAGAATTGAGATTTGTCCAAGTGATTCCCCAACTACCTTAAACTTTAAATTTTAGTTTGAAATAAATGTTTCATTTTACTAATGTTGGGCCTAAATGATGACTTCCAACTCATAATAAGTTTTAGTTTCCCAGACATGAGATCTCAGCCATTTGACTTATTTCATGCTCACCCATTGTTGAAACCTTTAAATTTTGTTCTGCTTCTGCTCATTTTTATATTGTGTAGATGCTCTGTAGACCCTTCCATACTTGCCATATTAAAATGGTTGTCTAGCTATATTGATAACATAAACATACTATACCTGATACCCTTTCCCCTCTGGACCTTCTACATCTCTCATGTAACCTTTACCATATTCAGCCTAAAGCATGTTTTATGTTACAAACAATAAAATTAGTTTCATAAGGATTCAATCTCACCAGTGGCAATGTTAAACTTTCAACCCATAGTGCATTCTTCATAGTTTTACCTGAATGTTTCTTTTTTGCATAGTTTTAGCATGAAAGCTCATATATGCCGCATTTGGAATTTGATTCCTAGACCTGATGGTCTTTCTAGAAGGATTGAATGGTGGAATGTTGTTATTCAATGAACCACTAAGGTGCTGCGGACTCTAGGTGTTAAAGTTACAAAGTGATAGAAATAGGCTAAGTTTACCTTACAGAGTGAGCTATCCAAATCCTGTCTCAGACTTGAAGCCTCTCCTTTTAGCTCTCTTGCTCAGTCCTAAGTTTCTTACATTCGGCATGAGCTAAAAAAACTGATTTGTATGAAGCCAAGTGTGCTCAATTACGTGCTCAAATGCACTGACTCAAAGTGGGGGACGGAGTGACCAAATATTTTTTTCAATGCCTCAGACCTCATGTCCAGTATTCCCAATTTCAATCCATTCAAGTTTATGGGCAAAGATTCGAAGAGCTTTCGAACATTGTCAAAGCCTTTGTTTCACATTATCAAGGTGTTTTTACTTCTCAACCCCTTGATGATGCTAGAAGGCAAGATCTTGTTGATTGTACCACTATTGTCCCCAACAAGCTTTCTCCTAAGCAAATGATATTTTGTGACACTCCTCTTTCTCTGGAAGATCTGAAAAATTCCTTATCACTCATGGCCAATGATAAGACACCTGGTCTTGATGGCTTCCCATGTGAATTCTACAAAGAATTTTGGGATATGCTTGGTTTTGATCTCCACAAAGTGTATCTTGAAGCCCTATAATGTGGTTCACTAGGTTCCATTATTAACAAAGGCAATGTTAAATTTATTCCTAAGTCTGGATACCATGAGCTCATCACTAATTGGAAGCCAAGCACCCTGCTTAATGTGAGCTATAATATTATTACCAAATCCCTTGCACTTAAGCTTAAATCTCTCCTACCTTTGATTGTAAGACCTGAACAAACTGGATTTGTTCAAGGAAGATACATTCTTTATAATGTTCTTATTTTTTGGGAAGGTGTGGAATGGGCAATAAATTCTCAACAAGATGCTTTATTCATTAATATTGAATTTGAGAAAGCCTATGATAAGATGGAGTGGTACTTCATCACTATCATGCTTAGGCTCTGGGCTTTGAGGCAGTGTTTTTGAGCACTGTTCTTATGTTATTTCAAAATGCTTCAGCTGTTCTTACTTTGAATAATAGTTAATCTCAATCAATTTCTCTTGGACACTTTGTAAGACAATGGTGCCCTCTTGATCAATCTATTTTCATCCTTGCTGTACAGGATTTTTGCTATTTGGTGGCCCATGATGTGGATAAAGGATTAATAAGGGGTATTGCTCTTTCTAATTCTGAATGTCAGTTGGTGAATGGTCACTTTGCTGATGATTATTTCTTAATGCTTTGATAAGATGATAAATCTCTTTCCTTGACTATTAGTTGCTTAGATTTGTTCTATTTAGCCGATGGTTCTTCTATTCAATGGGAAAAACCTCTCATTTTCAGCAATCTCAATCCCAACTGCCATGTTGGCCACGTCATTTCCAATGGATTTGGATTCAATCAAGTGAAGTGTTTAAATTTTTTGGAATTACTTTTGCATTCCATGGTTCCTCTACTCAATAGTGCAAGTATGTTATTGAGAAAGTGGACAAGAAGCTTTCTTACTAGACTAGTAAAAAACTTTCTCTAGTAGTAAAATTTTAGATTTGTTCTAAGGTTTTAGCCACTACCCATTTTTATTATTCGTCTTGTTGGGTTCCATCCAAATCTTGTTATAAAAATATGGATAAGCTTATAAGATATTTCTTGTGGGCCGAAGACTCTATAAAATGAGGTTTTCATTAGGTAGCCTGAGAAATTTGTTGTTTTCCTAAGGACTATGGAGGCATGGATTTGCTTGATTATCATCGATAAGGTTTTTATTTTTGTTCTAAATGGATCATCCGATATTTAATTGGGGATGAATCTTGAAAAGTGCTAGTCAAGCATTGCATTTATTTTGGTTTGCTTCAGAGGAAGAAAATTTGGAATGGGGTGGAATTGCAATCAATTCTTACTACCTCTGTCCTTGTTAAAGTTCAAGGTTTTTTTTTTTTTCAGATTATTTGCAAAGCCTGGGAAGCCTTCAAACCCTTGCTCACTTGGAAAGGGAGTTTTTGCAAAGTAGGTGCCTTTTTTTCTTCCATGAATATCTGGTGGTCTCCTATTATCACTTGGAAGGGATCTCCCCTAGCTCTAGTGCAGTGGGTTAGAGCACAAAGATTTTATAAGCATGGTAGTGCTTCCATTTTTTATTTCTTCTCGTGACATATCAAGAGTTGGATACCCTAGGAAATTTTTTGTCAAATTCATATTTTAAATACTGGTGATAGAGATACTTATGAGGTGGTTATTGATAGGATTCCATTTTATATTTCGTGCATAAGCATTTTCAAAAAACCTGGTGGTCAGATTGGTGTTGGCCTAGGGAGCTTCTTGTTTTGTGATATAAAGCTCATCTAAGTTACAAATGGCTCACCCCACAAGTTCCAATGGTTGATAAGCTCAATATGATATGAGACTTAGTCTATCTTTCCTCCCTATGGAATAAAAGGTTTCGGATTGCTTGGGCTACTTATATTGAACCTAAACAATTTTTTTTTCTTGGAGCCTCTTGCACCAGGGGTTGATTGTTGGCAATAGGCTCAAGAATTTGGGTGTTCATAATCCATTTTTCCCAATTTACGAATAGGTGGAATATTTACTGCATGTTATTTGGTTTTGTGATCGAGCTCAATCAGCCTAGGAGTGGCTTCTTGAATTTTTATATCTTTTGTAGAACTCAATGGTAAAACCATTAGGACCTGGGGTTTTTCCTTTTTGCATTTTAAAAACTACCTATTGAAGCTCATTGATAGTAATATGAGCAGTCAAAATAGAGTTCTCCTCAGAAGTGATAAGAGAAGGGATTGCTTGAAGAACATTTTGTTGAGAAGATGAGTCAAGAGGAGTAGCAACAAAAATATTGGAAAAGTAATCAACAACAATAGAGTTCATGCCATCCCAAGTATAAACAACATATCCAGAATTTGATTTTAGGGAAGAAATAAAGTTGTGAGATCTTCGATCTAGAAGAGATTTGTGGAAGAAATTTGTGTTTCGATCTCCTTCTTTGAGTCATTGAATTCTAGATTTTTTCTTCCATAATATTTCTTCTCTTTTTTCCATTCCTCTAACTGAGTTGTGAGTTTAATTTCATCTACTCTTGTCTTCTCTGTGAGGCCATCTAAATAGATTTTCTTATTCAAATTTTCAATATGAGCAATAACTTCATGTTTTTTTATGAACATCCCCAAACTCTTTCTAGTTCCAAATCTTGATTTTGGATTTAATGTATTGCAATATTTTGGAAAAACTAAAAATCTTAGTTCCATGCCCGAGTTTACCTTCCTTCCACAATTGTTGCACACGAGGTCTAAAAAAATATCTCTAAGCCACATTAATTGAAAATGAGAAGGAGATAAACTCACATTGGTTTTTCCACATTTCCACCATGACTGGCCAATGATCCGAACCAACATTATCAAGAGTCTTCACTTTAGGAATGTGACCATGGAGTAAGAAATTTTTAGAAAGAAAAAGCCTATTCAATCTCTCCATTATACAAGCTAAGCCTTGCCTTCTGTTAGACCAAGTCATATGCCCATTATCTTGTTGGATATCCAAAAGATGGAGGTTTACAATATTTTCGCTCATGAGGTCAGTGCTTTTGTCCAAATGTCTATTTCCCACATTTTCTCATCCAAATATAGGATGGTATTGAAATATCCTTCGATCAAGATCCAAACTTTGGGAAAATAAGAGATAATATGAGTTATATCCTTCCATAATCTTCTTTTTTCCTCAAAAGTAGTCGGAGCATAAACAGTAATGCAGAGCATAATTTGGTTGGAATGTCTACTTTGAATAGCTATAGCCAACATACCTCAAATGCCAACCATATGGAGAATAACTACCTCTTTTGGGTCCCAAAGATAATAAATGTCACAATGAGGGAAATCACTTTTAAAGCTGGCCAAATTTTACTGGCAATTGAGTCCATATCCTCCATTGACATCTTTGTTTCTTGAAGGAAAACAAGATGTGGATAATTTATCTGAATCATTCTTCTAATTTCATTTTGTTTTGAAAGACTCCATTTGAGTCCGCTAATATTCCAAGTGATGATCTTCATTAATAACAAGGCTAAAAAAGTTTGGAAGGGCAATAATATTACCTTTCTCTACAAGCTTTTCACCTTCTTTTACCATATGATATTGATTGGTCTTGCGACTTGCTTTTTGATTAGAATCCATATTCATTTTTTTTTCCTGTTTCTTGACTTATTCCAATTGAATCTGAGATGACTTCTAACTTTGAAGAATGTTCGTACACATCCAAAATTTTATTAGAGGGTTCAATGGAGTCTATATTGGGACGTGTATTATTTGAAGTTTTGACATTTAAAAGATTGTTTTTCTTGTGTAAATTTTCTCCGTTTTTTTCTATTGAAAATCTTTGATTTGTTGGTTTGTCTCTGAGTTCTTCCCTTCATACTTAAATTATGTTTCTAAGATTTTTGGTTCCATTATTTCCTCTTCCTCACCTGGGACATCATTTGTGGAAAGGATTTCAAACATATTAGTAGATGACTTTTATTGATCCTTCATAACTGGTTTTTTTAGTGTTCTTATTCTTAAACATTTGGAAACCTACTGAGTTTATATCTTCTTTATTTTGATCAGGAATTTTATTTAGGAAAGCACTGGACAAATGACCATATTCATGACAAATTGTATAACGAAAAGGAATGTTCTCATAGTCCACTACTTGCTCCCAAATATCTTCCCCAAATTGTAATGTGATATTTTTAGGTAGGGGTTTGTCAAAATCCATTAAAACACAAATCCGAGCATACATAATATGTTCAAAATTTTGAGTACAATTAGCAGTCATCATAAAAGTTCCTAAAGAGTTTCCAATTGAAGAGAAAATAGTACGATTCCAAAATTCAATAGGAATGTCAAAGTGTCTAACCCACGTGGGAGCTATAGAAGGCATCTCTTCTTCGGCTTTAAATTTAGTATGCCAGGGCTTCGTGAAAAGCCTTGCCCTTCCAAAAAACCAAGGATCCCATTGAAATTTTTTCTCTCTATCTTCATTATTAGCAAATAAAACAAGAAAATAACCATTTAGATAAATAGAGATTTGTAACTCACCTTTAGTTTTCTAGATTTTTGCAACCTAGACTTTGAAAGCAGATAGGCTCGAACGAAAACCCACGAACCAACAAATTAGTCCTCCTTTTTCCAAATCTTCAATGCCAGTCTAAATGTTACCCATATCAAGATTAACAATAGGAGTTCCATTAGTTGCTTTAAGACATCTTGACTCTGTTTTCTTGGTATCAATATTAGGCATTCTTAGAGGTTTATGGGAAGCCCTAGGATTGATATTAGCATTGGGCTGAGGCTATCCACCATGGAGGGCATCCCTAAAATTCAATTTTGGGATTGAGTTTTCGAAATTCTTACCCTTGATAGGGGTTTTCACAATAGAATTATTTTTTGGGTGCACTTTAGCACCAAATTCACTTTAGATATGAGCCATTTTTTGATCAACTGCTTGAAACTCGTTTCGTGATCTCTTTAATCCTTGACCTAGACATTGTGGAAAGGTATGGTTTTCACTTTTATTTTGTGCAGTAAATTGGAAGCCGTTGTCACCAAAATTCATAGTATGATTTGTTGAAAGATAAATTTTTAACCCATATTGGATCCCATGCAACATTTCCTACGAAAATATTGAGCATAAACCACAAAAATATTTCCGCTAGTTCCCGAAGTCCCTACAAACCAACCTCTAGAGCTACTTGCACTCAACCTAGATGAAACCCTTGCATAATCGCTTGCCAAAAATATCATTCACACATAGGGATGCGCTAGGATTTGTGTTGCTATAATGATATGAAAATTGGTGGAGGTGTTCTAAGGTTTTTTAGGCATCTACCCTCAAAATTTCAGCTTAATATGAGTTTGGATGAGTGATATATGGTCGAAACATGTTTGACAGTTTGTGTAGTCCTGCGAAAAAACGTCCCTCCTCTAAAGCCGATAGCATATATCGATTTTGTCAGAGGACCCAATACTTAGTTGAAGGTTACTATTAGATTTTCTTATGAATATATTTGGAAATATATGTTTAGACATGCACTTCACGAATGAGTTCTTCATCTCTTGCAACTTTTTTAAATATGCTCACAATTTTGTACGTGAGAATCATTTTATGAGCCATGCAGTGAATCAAGATCAAATATGAGGTAGCAAATGTTTGAAGTTGAACACAAAGACCATTTTTGTTACCTTGAATTATAGCAACACCATCAACTCCAACACATATTAATTTATTGGCTATTGTTGCATCATCCATTCCAGTAATATTCTTTAAGCTAGTAACAACAACATTGTAAATATTTTTAGCATTACAGTTTTCCACCATCTTAAGTATTGGTAGCAAATGAGGTTGCCTTACATGATTTTTAAATGTGTAAACATTCATGGAAATCCAAGATGTGTTGTCAACAATAGTTACCTCATAAATATAAAATGAAATGAAATTAGAATTTTTAACTTTCTCTTTTAGGTTCTCCTTCTCAACGAAAGATTGACATTTTTCCATTTCCCAATCACTTCGATATGATCAACGGGACCTGGGGAGGTTCTGTACATCAGCTAGTTGAAAGAGATTCTTAAAATCAATAAATTCTAACATAGGTCTTCCTTTTTCAAGAATAGTAAATATGATAGCAAAACTATAATATTTTCAAAACTAAAGTGGTTTTATGAATTTTTAGAAACTATACTAGAATCATTCCACCATGTTGAGCTAGTATTTGTTTTTTTTCATCTCTTTGTCATAATATATTGTATATATGACATGTACATATTTTGATGCATTATTCCACCTGATTTTTTTCTTAGTTTTTCCATCAGCTTCTTTTACTTTAACATAAAATTTCCCATAATATATTTCTATTGTATCTAACTTTAATTGCATCTAAAGATCTTTTCCTAGTTTCCAACTACAAATAACACATCTACATTCCTTTGGCATATAATTATTGTCTTTTGGATGCACTGGTTCAATAAATGGATATTATGATGCCCATTCAATATGAAACTACCTTCCAATAGTTCAACTTGTTAACTTCTGACGTTTAAGTTTCTTATTTGAATATTATGAAGAAATGTGCATTTGGTTAGAATGATCATTTTCATTTTGGATTTGTATGCTAGTTTCAAGATTCTGTTCAAGTTGTTGCATGTAGTTCTTGATCAGATTTTCATGATGCATTTCATTCTAGAGAATATCTTGTAGTGGAGGCATATCAGGATCAATTGGGTATTCTGCATTCAAATATGTTCTATATCATTTTTTGAAATTACTTATAAAAATTACTATCAAGTAGGTAAAACATGTATGTACCTTGTAACTATTCAGGTTGCTGCATGTCATTTTTGATCAAATTTTCATGATGTATTTCATCCTGGGGAATATATTCTAGTGGAGGAATATCAAGATCAATTGGGTATTCTGCATTCAAATATGTTATATATCATTTTTTAAAATTACTATTAAGTAGGTAAAATGGGTATGTACCTTGTAAGTGTGCAGGTTTTGGTGTCTTATTGTATTTTGACGCCTCATTGGAGTTTGAGATATAGCTAAAATAATTTGGGATACTCTATCTTTCTAGAATATTTTTCTCCCTTATTTCCATCGGGAGTTGCAACCATTGTACCTATAAAGTAAAATGTTAGAAAAATAAAGTGAGTTTGAAAAAAATGATTTCAATCACATGGTATTAATTGTGTGGTTGTAAGTTCATTGTTTTGTAGCATAAATGATGCTTTGAATTATTGCAATTATCTTTGATTTTTTTCATCCATTTATGGATGCCACTAGCTAACATTTTAATAACATGCACTTAAAAGGATAGGCAACAGAAATATGCTTTTGTAACTTTTGTAAATTACATTAACAGGAGAAACTTTTGAAAGGAAAGGTAAAGCAAATATGCTTTTGTTCTATGGTACGGATCTTGATGAATAAAAAATATCATGCATTGCTACCACCACTAAGATTATAGACAAACAAAAGTAATCAAATAAGGTCTAACTTCATGTCCTTATTAAAAAATTAAGGCAAACAAGTGGAGCATCGAAAGAAGTCATGGTCTACCTATTGTTGGTAGTGCTTGTTAGGAGAGTCTATTAACCACAAAAACGAGATGACCATAGACACGAGATGACCTAACTGCTACCTATAGTTTTTTATCTGTAGATTTTTGTTTAGTACCTATAGGATTTTATTTGTAGTATTTTACCTGATTCCTATGGTATTTTATCTATAGTCTTTCATCTACTACTTATAGTATTTTTTTGTAGTCTTTTGTCTACTACCTATAAGTTTTTTTCTTTTATCTATTACCTATAGTTTTTTTGTTCATAGTCTTTCATCTTCTACCTATAGTATTTTATTTGTAGTCTTTTGTCTACTATCTATAGTCTTTTGTCTATTGCCTATAGTCTTTTATCTATTTTATTTCATCTACTATCTATAGTCGTTTGTATGTAGTATTTCATCTGCTACATATAGTCTTTTGTCAGTGGTATTTTGTCTACTACCTATAGTATTTTGTTCATAATATTTTATCTTCTACCTATAGTATTTTGTTTGTAGTCTTTCATCTACTGTCTATAGTCCTTTATTTGTTGCCTATAGTTTTTTGTTCATAGCCTTTCATCTACTACCTATAGTATTTTATCTTTCATTTGTAGTATTTTATCTGTTGCCTATAGTATTTTCTCTATAGTCTTTTATTTATTGTCTATAGTATTTTATTCATAGGTTTTCATCTACTACCTATAGTATTTTGTCTATTGCCTATAGTATCTTATTTGAAGTATTTCATTTGTTGCCTATAGTCTTTCATCTTCTCTACTTTTGTTATTTTTTTGGCTTTTCTACTTTTGCTCATTTTTTACTTTTCTATTGTCGATCGAGAACCAATGTTTAACATGTATGTTTGGGTGCATATAGTGGGGGTATATATAGGTAAATTTTTCTAGGTTAATAAAATTATATATAATATTAAGGTAAATCAATCAAAAATCTAGGCAGGAAGGCTAGCGATTTAAAAATTAAATAGTAAAAGTATTATAATTTCAGTGCGAATTGAACCCTAAAAAAATTGGCTTGGGTGAGTGGGCTGACGTCCAAGATTCCAATATTAGCCAATTTTAAATTTAAAAAATACTAATATTCATTAATTTATGATAATTCACCACTATGCATAACCCTGGAAAGGCCCTTCATCCTAGCCATGTTGCAAGACTTAGGTTTTGGACCCATATTTCTATGATCTATTAAAATGATTTATGTATATGTGTCTACTTACTTGATGATTAATGGTTGTTAGTTCTCACCCTTTAGTATCTAAAAATCCATTCATTAAGGGTGACCTATTGTGATCTCTATGTTATGGAAACTGAAGGGTTTGGATGCCTTCTATCTTATGTTATTTCTCATAGGAGAGTGAAATGGGTTTTTCATTCCTGATTCTTCTCAATAGTTGGTCAATGGGTATTTTGTGGATGACTCCTTCCTAACGTTCTCTAAAAATAAAAGTAACATTGCTAATGCACTGCAATGTCTTGATATATTTTGTCAAGCCTCTAGATCCCGCATTTAGTGGTAAAAATATCAATGTTATAAACAATATGTTTTGCCCAAACTTGGTTTAGCTAATTTAATTTGAAATAGATACAACATGGGGAAATGTTAAGATTCTTGGGCATTATATTTACCTTTTAGTCTTCTTCCTTTGTGTTGTGGTAATATATTTTAGACAAAGTTGAGCATAAGCTTCACAAGTGGATTTCAAAGCGTTTGTCACTAGTCAATAAATTCTAGGTCTGTTCGAAAATTATTGCTACCACTCATGTATACTATTTATCTTGTTAGGCCCCATCCAAAGCCTTATACCAGATGTTGGAGAACCTCCTTCAATATTTTTTCTGGGTCTTAATAAACATGAAAGAATTCCACAAAGTGGAATAGGTATTTTGTTGCCCTCCAGGGAATTTTAGAGGTTTGGGCCTTCTTGATACCCAATGACAAGGAATAGCCCTTTGTGCCAAATTTATCATAAGAGCTTTGTAGAGAAATAAAGATTGGAAAATATTGCTCCAAAAGTGCATTTCCTTAAAAATAATGAAGGCAAATTCTACTCTTACGTAGAATCATATGGAACTTCAATTAATAACTATTCAGAGGCTAGGCCACTTCTTACAAGGATTAGAATTGTAATAGAAAAGGGATGGAAATATATTTCAATTGAGGGGATTTATAAATTATCATTAATGCTATCAACAAAAATGGATGCGGAATTGTATTAAGAAATATATATATATATATATATATATATATATATATATATATATATATATATATATATATATATATATATTTCTTTTTTTTATTAGTTGAAAGAAGGAGTTTTGAAAGGATCCTCAAACCTTATTACAAAATGAACAACTAACACCCTATTAGGGGGAGGGATATTAGTATGCTAAACAAAGACCAACATCCAAAAACCATGCAAGGGAAATTAGCATAGTCATAACTTGGGTAGACACAAAAAAATAGACAAATAGAAGGAAGACCAGACAGTCAAAAACTAGCCACCATAACCCATATAGATAAACCCACGTTTGACACCCATCCACAGACAAAAACTAAAATAAAAATAAAAAAACTTAGAGAAACCTATAAAAAAAATGCCCCCAACTATTAATTTTCACTGATGTCTAGGTTGTCTTTCCTGAGGCCCTCTGAAAGATGACCCACCTATCCCCAGCTTAGTAGAGATACCTCTAGTATCTGAATCATTGATACCTAGTGGAAAATCCTCTCCAAATAGTTATACCATCCTAGATCAACCCCAAGTTTACTAAATAATTAGTCAACTTATTACCTTCCCTGTACACATGCTTGACAACCACATTTTCAAAGGCCTAAAGGATTCTTTTTGCCTCAAAAATCATATTAGCGATAGAAATACTAGGAGTTTGAGAACGTTTCTCTATATTGATGATATTAAGGGAATCACCCTCAATGACGACCTTAATTTACTCGAAGCCACTCAATAGAGAAATCCCTTGGAAGAGAGCATGAACTTCAAAAAAATGACTCGATTGAGGTCCTAGCTTCTCAGCAAAGGCGAGAAGGAGTTTGCCATTATTGTTTCGAATTAAACCACATGCACCTACCTCTCTTGGGTTACCTTTAGAGACCCCATAGAAATTGAATTCAATCTAGTCCATAGGGGGTGGTTCCCAAGAAATCTATCTTCTCTCACTCGAATCCAAATGGGTAGTCGACCTCAAAAAAAGTATACCCTATAGCATGCTCCAGAGGTAATTCTCCAGAAGACGAACCTGAGTCCAAAGAGATGGCATAGGTATTATCTACTATTTTTGCAATGATCTTGGCAAAATAGAGATGGTTGAATTGGATAGAAATTATATTATTGTTGATGTTAGTCACCTATTATTAGAGGTAATCTCTTAGAAAAGTAAGTATATTTATAGAGAAGGAAATCAAGTAGCAGGTAATTTAGCCAATAGTTATATTGATCTTCATCATGGTGAAATTCAAAATTTATAAGGCAAATAACCAAGTGAGAATTTATCTCTTAATTGAAATGATGTCAAGCAGTTGATTGTGGAAACATTGCACTTTGAGAAAGTTGAAAATATATTTTATAGAAAAATAAATGAAAAAAATTATAATAAAAAAGAATGCTAGATATAGTTTAATTGAATTAGTATTTTAGTATTTTGCTGGAAATGGTCCACAATAAGAACCACATATAACTTATTAAAAATAAAAATAAAATAAAATTTACTTAATTTTTCTATAATAATTAAAATATTTTTTAACTTGTTATATGAAAATTAAAAGTAAGTTTTCTTATATTATAGTTAATTATAAGACACTAATTTGATTATAAAATTACAAAAACATGTACTATGATAGTTCATTTTATTGTAAGAATATGTAATAAGATGTGATCATTTTGACATAAGTTACATTTTTATAATTAAAATTTATTTACAATTTGAATACATTTATAATATTATTATTTAAGTCACTTTAAGTGCTATCTAGATAGGATTAATCCCAGTGGTATCACTATTTATGCATAAAATATGTGAGTTTCAATCTCATATAATCAATTTTTTTTAAAATGTAATAAGAATGAGGTCTACTACAATCCCAATAACCAATTAAAACAAAACTTATAATTACATGAATAAGCATTCAAAAATGTTAAGAATTGTATCTATGTATTTTAAATTATATTTAGTTGTAGAAAACTTTCAAGTTATCATGGGTTCACAAATTTTCACAATTATTTTGTTTCCTTTAGAAATTGTAGAGAATATGTCAAAAATCTGCCATAGGGGAAATGCAGAAAATAGAAAATTAAATATATTGTATTTTTTGATCCTAATATATAAAATTGTAATTAAATTTAAATATCAAATTGTAATTAAATTCAATATCAAATAGAAAATCAAAATTTTAGCTCTTAAATTTTTGTTTTAAATGTTTATTTTACTTTTTTTTTTTTCAATTTTTTTTTCTTTTTTTTTCTTTGTCAAGAAAATTTCTAAAATTAAAGTTTAGTTTTAAAGAGTATAAGTTTTCCAATTATAATACAAATATTCTTAATGATTTAAAAAAATATATATTATTTTTTATTTATATTCTATATTAGATTTACAATATAAATATTTGTAATAATTTAAAAAAAAAATTAAATTTTTTAAAGCATTCATATCATTCATAGTGAGTTAACTTCTTTGAAATGAAAATGAAATGAAAGATTTTAATTACGTTCGAGAGACCCAAATATGGTCTATGGGACCTCAAATATGGAAGTACAACTGCTCAAATCATATTATATGATCTTTAATATCTTTGAGAAGGTTGTTCCTTCTCCTATTGATTTGGGTCAGAAATTCCCCAACTTTTTTTATTTTACTCTCTTCAAATAACTCTGTCATAGACCTATTTCCAAGTGTTTCTTTGTATTTGCCATGAATATCTAAAAAACTCGGGCACTTATAAATGAAGTGTTCCTCTGTCTCTACTGCCCTTGTGCTGCATAAAGTACATTTCCTTTATTCCTATTGTTCTTTAGGTGTTGTCCATCTCCCTGTTTCACATCTAAGCATATGAGAGCTAGTCCTTATCTGAGTAATGAGGATTTTTTTCTTCCACTTGATTTCAGCGCCTATATATGCTTTTTCCTTGTGATCATATTTTGGGTTAAACTTTGCAATATAATATTGTATTTTCCTGCTTGCATTTTTCCGCATTCCACTTGGAAACTTTTCATTCACATAGCTTTTGATGTCTTTATTGAAATTTGGGCATTCATTTATGTTTATTTCCCAACGTTTCATCCATTATGATTTTGTTTCATCCATGTTTTCTTTTGCCTATACAAATATTTGTCCTTAGCTACCCTTGGCCATCTGTCATTTTTCATGTTTTCTATTTTTTTCAAGTAACATAACAGCTTGGTCATAGCAATTGCTTCTAAAGGAAACATTTCAGTTTCATCTAGAATAATTTCAAAAGGGATTGTGGCCTTAATTTTGAGAAAAATTGTGATTAGATATTTTTTAATCATTTCTATTTGCCTTCATTTTGCCTTTGTTGTGCCACTAGCCCACACCTCGCAACCATACAACAAAACCGGTGTAACAAGTAGGCCAAATAAAATGCTGGTGGTCTTCTAGTCCCACAACTCGACATTCCTACACCTATTTTGAAGTGCATATAGTACTCTCCAACTGCTTTGAGTTCTTTTCATCCTATATGTATTCCAATTGAGTTTGTCATGAAATTCTATGCCCAGGTATTTGTATTCTACTACTACCTCAAGTGGTTCTCCTGCAAATTGAAATTTGAGCTGTTGCTTCTTCTTTTTTGCTGGAAAAATCATGATTTTTGTTTTTCTTGTGTTTACCTGCATCCCAAATTCCTTACAAAAGAGTTCTAGAGCTTGAAGGTAATCTCCTAGATCTTTTGCTATTTTGGCCACAAGAATTACATCGTTTGCATACATGAGGATTTTTACCACATATTTGGCTAAGTGCACACCCTCTCCCCCAAATTTGTTTATCCATTATTCTAACTTGTCAATGTACAACCCGAATAAGGTAGGAGATAGAGGGCAACCTTATTTGACACCTATGTCACTACCAAAACATTCAAATAACCCTTCATGTGTTCTGATTCTAGCTTTTACATGCTCATATAATCTGTGAACTGTTGCCCTATAGTGAATTGGAACCTCTAGCTCTTCCATTCTACTCCATAATTTTTTCCTTGGCACTATGTCAAATGCCTTTTTGAAGTCTACAAAACAACATAAAGCCTCCTCTTTTTTGTCCCATATTTTTCCACTATGTGTCTGAGTGTGATACAGTGATCAATAGTTGAGTGCTTGGGCCTAAAATTTTCTTGTCCCTTTGCTCTCTTTCCCTTTTCTTTTGCCCATATACTGATCCTACGCTCTATCATACTCCCAAAAAGCTTTGCAAAGAGAGGGTCGATCATGATAGTTTGATAGTTTGAGGGATTATTTACATCTCCACTTTTAAACAAAGGAATGGTCAAGCTAGTTGTCCACTCGGTAGCGAAACCATTTTGTATGACCTCATTGAAAATTTCTTTGATCTGCGATGCCAAAATACCTACCCCCCATTTTATATGCTCTGCTTGAAGATTGTCTATGTCACAGGCTCTACCAGTTGCTAAATTTTGTATCCCTTGAATAATGTCTTCATTTGTGAAAAGTTCTTTCTTGACAATGATAATAGGGGGTGTCTCCTTCTGGTTATTACGCTGATACAATTTTTTTGAATACTCCAACCACTGATTAATTGTTATGATATTTTTAGCTTGCATCCTTTTTATGCTCAGTTCCTTCCAAAATTTCTTTGGTTCATGCTTCCCTAGGTAAATTAGTTATTTCCTCCTTGTTATAGTGTATTCTTCTATTTTTACCTTTACCATTTTCTCATATGCTTTTATGTTTTCTCTTGTTTTACCCATTGTTTCCTTTTGTAATCTTTGCGCTTCTTTGCAATAATCATCAAACCATGGGTTGGTTGGGAAGCTATTCCATTTTTTTTTTGAGGTTTAGCTCTCTTGCATTTGTTTAGAGCTTCTTGGATAATGTGCATTAACCATTCACTCTTACTATAATCCCTGCTACTATGAGGTAGCTTCTCCCTTTCCTGTAACTTGTTATTTAATACTGCCCTAAAATTTTATCGATTTTCATTTGTTAAGAGAATGTTTCCCTTGTTAGGATATTTGTTTTGATAGCTTTGCAAGTGTTTTTACCTTGGTTTGTCTCCTTGCATTCGAAGTTTCATAAGAATTGGGTTGTGATCTGACTTAAGTTCCATTAGAGAATCTTCCACTTCTAGCTCCTCTATTTTTGGTATGTAATTTTGTGAGCATATTACATAGTCTATTACACTTTGTTCCTTATATGTTTTGCATGTATACCTTCTTGAATTTTTCCATTTGTTCATCCCATTGCAAATAATCAAGTTGTGTATGTTGTAGAGGCCTAACAAATCTCCATATTGTGTGATAGCCCCATGCTCATCTTCTGAAGTCCTAGTCCACTGCTGATTTTCCTCTTCTGTTCTGGAGTCCTGGTCCACTGCTGATTTTCCTCTTCTAGCATCCAAAGAGGACTCATCTCAATATCTTCACTTCCTTCTAGAATGTTAGCTTGCTTATTTGTTGTCCTTGCATTGAAATCTCCAATTAATATAATCTTCCCCAACTTACTGTATATTGAAATATCTCTTTTTAGGGAAGAGTATGAATCTTCTTTGGTAAAGTCATGTTTCTTATAGAATTTAGAATTCTTTGGAGCAAAATAACATGCTGATATGCTAATAACTGACTTATTTTGTAGGATCTTTACCCAGATCTACTATTTGTTTTCATCATATTTTTCAATTTTAATGACCCTATCCCATTCCTCTTTTATTAAAACCATAATACCCCATGCCCTTTGCCATTTTCTGCTGCTTTATTCCATACTGTTAGGAAATATAAATGAATTTGATAAGCCTGTTTTTCTTCTACTTTATTCCATAGGCCTGCAAATGAATATAAATAAAATGTTATAAAACATTAATGGAGAACGAGCGCCTCGATTCTGGTGATCCCGGGCAACTCCCAGCATGCCACGTCGACCGCTGCCAGGACGGCCCGCGTGGCCACGCCCATCTTCCAGTATTTTCTGGAGATGGTGTATGCGATCTCTGCCCGGCAGCTGTGGATGCCGACGCCCTGCTTGAGGGTGACGTGGCCAATGGGCCGGTTGCTTCCGTGGAGGCAGATGGCCTTGAAAAACGGGTGGGGCATTGCCACCTTGGCAAGATAGTCTCGCGCCTCTTGTTTCGTCTTGAACGGCTGCCACGTCATGTACCTGGTCACCTCTTCGTCGCTCGCCCACTCTTAGAAGTCGTCCACGTCAGCCTCAGAGAAGTCTCTCAAATGCACTTGCACTTGCTGAGCTTGTCCACTTTGCCTGCCCATAGCAGACTCATTGCTACAACTCTTACTTAAGACCATTGTTAAGTTTTACAAACTCAAAAGTGGAGATCACAATGAACGAAATCTTTATACAAGACCATAAACAACTTATCTGTTAAACTAAACTAGATCTTTATACAAGACCATAAACAAGTTAACTAGACCTCTGTGCACTGGAATAGTATGAGCTTTGCCTGCACTTGTTGCCTAGCAACTCCGGCCTATAAATAAGCTCAAGTATATTACATCCCACGTGAAGAAGATGAATAGTTTGTAAGCACCACAACAAACCAAGGCCAAACAAAACTCTAACCGCAGAACTCAGAGTACCGAGTTTTAATATAGAAAGGTCCACTTTCACCCTTGAAATTAAAAAAAAAAAAATTATATTTGATTTTAGTAGTAGATTCGTATATTATAAAATGGTATATAATATATTTTTCAACTTTAAAAAAAATTCATGTTCAAATATTGTCAAAATTAAAGTGTAGTGGTCACCATATACTCTTAATAGAACCGGTTTTAATCCCTTCCAAATATAAAACTTCAATACATTTTATTGAGATAAAAAAAATCACAAAACTTACATTGTATTGAAGATTTTTTTAACCTCTTTATATTGAGTGCTCCCCACTCATCACTTTGGGGAGCACTCAGTATAAAGAGGTCAAAACAAAACCTATTTTTAATGACGGTGAGTTCTTGCTAGAGTGGTGAATGGAAGGACATTCCAAATAAAGAGGTCATGAGTTCAAGTTCCCTCTACTTATTGAGGATACCCTTTATTTTATTGACCATAGGTCTTAATAAAGTGAAAAGTGACCACGAGATCTTGAAAAAGTGGTAAATAGTGGTAAATAGGAGGACATTTCAAATAAAGAGGTTATGAGTTTAAATTTCCTCCATGCTTGAAAATACCTCTCATAATCTGAAATCCAATTCACAATTTAAATCCTAGTGATAGAGATACTTATGATGTGGTTATTGATAGTATTCCATTTTCTATTTGGTGCAAACTGCATAAGCATTTTCAAAAAACCTGGTGGTCAGATTGGTGTTGGCCTAGGGAGGTTCTTGTTTTGCAATATAAAGCTCATCTAAGTTAAAAATGGCTCACCCCACAAGTTCCAATGATTGATAAGCTCAATCTGATATGGGACTTAGTCTCTCTTCCCTCCCTATGGAATACAAGGTTTCAGATTGCTTGGGCTACTTATATTGAACCCAAATAATTTTTTTTTTCTTGGAGCCTCTTGCACCAGGGGTTGATTATTGGCAATAGGATTAGGCATTTGGGTGTTCATAATCCCATTTTACCAGTTTACGGATAGGTGGAAGATTTAATGCATGTTATTTGGTTTTGTGGTCGGGCTCAATCGGCTTGGGAGTGGCTTTTTGAATTTTCAAACCTTTTGTGCAAGAGGATTTTACTTGGGTGCATGCATTTTGGGTGACCCTATTGATTTTTCCTTGAAATTGAGTGTTGTTTGAAATATTTTTAAAATTGGCACCCTATTTTATGTTTGGAAGTCCTGAAATAGAGTTGTTTTTTATTAGCAAGATGTTAGGAGTGTCTTCTCTATTACTGATAAATATTCTATATTCTTTGATTACTGGTTACAGATTCAAGAACAAGTTGAAAAAGTATGCATGGAGTTGTAGTACTTACGTACCCTCATGGATAATTTAGGGAATGTGCCCTGCACTATGAGTCATGTGCCTGTTACTTCCCCTTCTAGGTCCCAATTTTTGACTCACCGTGACACCCGTCACAAACCGCAGCCCTCTACTACAAGACACTGGTCCCAGCCCGCCTGTAGCATAAATGTGAAGAATATAGAGTTGGAGGCCAATCTCACCTAACCTATGGTTGGGATGTTCGACATCTTGAGCAAGATGATGCCCCTGGTTGGGGTGAAATTTTACCAAATGCATAGGCTTGTACTGTTAGTGGTAATGCATAGACCTGTACTATTAGTAGTACTATTGCTGATAGCTTATGACCTTATTGTTGTTAGTGGCTTCGGCTTCTTCAACCATTGGATGGAATTATGACCTTATGGAGTAAAACTTCAATCCTTCCACCTGGTAGTTATTTCTCGACTCCTTTCTTTCTAAATGCATATTTGACATTGTTTTGGTGGTTGTTATATGGATTTTTGTGGACTTCTTCTGACACTCTTGTGTACTACTAACCACGCTGGTTAGTGTGTTGGTTTACAGGGTATGATAATCCCACATACCCTTTTTTTTATGATTAGACATTATTTTATTAATATAATAATTTTTTCATAAAAAAAGAACAATATGTGAGAGTATTAGTCTTCAAATTGCACTAGTGGAATAAAAATAAAGAAACAAATATTAGGGAGAGATGTTAGAAAGCTAAACAAATGATAATATCCAAAACCCACATAGGAAAAATCAACATAGCCATCACCAAGGTAAACATAAAAAAAATAGACAAATAGAAGGAAGATGAGACAATCTACAACCATCCCCCATAACCCATATAGATCAACCCATGCAGGGGCACCCATGCACATATAAAAACTAAACCAAAAACAAAATAAACGTAGAATGAACCATAAAAAATAGGCTCCCAACCATTACTATTCATTGATGTTTAGTTTGTCCTTACTCAAGCCCTCCAAAATATGACCCACCTATCCACAACTCAGTAGAAATACCTCTAGTCTCTAAATGATTGAAACCTTGTAGAAAATCCTCGCTTAAAATAATTAGACCATCCTATATCAACCCTAAATTTACAAAGAAATTAGTTGATTTATTACCTTATCTATACACATGCTTGACAACCACATCCTCAAAATCTTGAAGGATTATTTTTGCCTCAAAAATCATATTAGCGATAAAAGGACAAGGAGTTTGAGAACCTTTAACTAGCTTGATGATATTAAGGGAATCACCCTCAATGATGACCTTACTTTGCTTGAAGCCACTCAACAGAGAAATCCCTTAAAAAAGAGCATGAGATTCAACAAAATGACTCAATTGAGGTCCCATCTTGTTAGTAAAGGTGAGAAGGAGTTCGTCATTGGTGTTCTAAATTAAACCACCTGCACCTACCTCTTGGATTACCCTTAGATGTCCCATCGAAATTGAGTTTAATCCAGTCTATAGAGGATGGTTCCCTGAAAATCTATCTTCCCCTACTCAAATCCAAATGGGTAGTAGACCCAAAAAAAGTTTTAAACCCTAGAGCATGCTCCAGAGCCTATCACGATGTTGATCTTCATCATGGTGAAATTTAGATTTTAAAAGATAACTAATAAAGTCAGATTTTTTTTTTTTTTAATTTGTGGAAAACATCTCAAAAGGGATGCCACTTTCGGGTAAGACCCTGGGAGGCAGGGAATAAAGTCATATTTTATCTCTTAATTGAAATGATGTAAAAAAGTTGATTGTGGAAACATAGCACTTTGAGAAAGTTGAAAATATATATTTTATAGAAAAAAAATGAAAAATATTTATAATAAAAAATCATGTTTTTTTTTAATCCAGGCAAGCTATCCAAATTTTTATGGCTGCCACAGTATTCTGCGTTGTCCATCCCGAAATCCTCCACACAAATCTTCGCGCAGTCCACCTCTATAACTGTCATGCCACAATCATTTTAAACTGTTTACACCATTTAAAGCAGTAGGAAAGGGACAAGCATTCAGTCCCACGAGGCCCGAGATTTGAACCTTGGACCTCCACCCCCCTTATGGGGATTGGATGAACCAATTGGTATACTTTTAGGACCAATAAAAAATCACATTAGACATAGTTTAATTGACTTAAAAACAAATATAATATTTTAGTTTTTTTTTTTTTATGGAAGTGGCCCAAATAAAAACCACATTTAAAATTATTAAAAATAAAAATAAAATAAAATAAAATTTATCAATATTTCCATAATAATTAAAATATTTTTGAACTTGTTATATGGAATTTAAAGTAAGTTTTCTTATATTATATTTACTTATAAGAAACTAAGTTTATTATAATATTACAAGAACATGTATTATGATGGTTCATTTTATTCTAAGAGTATATTGTAAGACGTGATCGTTTTTTTTTAATTAAATTTATTTACAATTTGAATACATTTATTTTATTTTATTTATTTATTTTTATATGTAATAAATATTTATTTATAATATTGCACCTGTGGGGATGCAGCACAATGGTTTGGGCTTTGGCTCTTTTTTGGGAGGTCCAAGGTTCAAACTGTGGTGTGGGTGAGTGTGTGAGGGGGTGGATGTGTGTATTCCTTGTAGAGTTGTTGTAACAGGTTGGGGGATTCCTGGTCAAAACCCCCATATCTTAATACTACCAAAAAAAAAAAAAAATTATAATATTATTATTTAATTTACTTTAAGTGTTATCTAGATAGGATTAATACGGGTGGTCTCACTTTAAATATTTAAAAACTTGTATTATTTAAGTCACCTTAAATTTAAACGATTAATTTAGCTTATTTTAGGCTTTTATTGATATAATATTAATTACGTAATAAAGGTGAAGTTTGTTTCAATCTCATATAATCAATTTAAAAAAAATTGTAATAAGAATGAGGTCTACTACAATCTCATATAACTAATTAAAACCGGACTTATAATTACATGAATGATAATTTAAAAATGTTAAGAATTTTGTCTATGTATTTTATATTATATTTAGGAATAGAAAACTTTGAGTTTCTCATGGGTTCATAATTTTATTATTTCCTTTAGAAATTGTAAAGAATTTGTCAAAACTATCGCGGGAAAAATGCAGAAAATATAAAATTAATTATATTGTATTTTTTTTGGTGGTAATACAAAAAATTGTAATTAAATTCAATATTAAATAGAAAAGAAAAAAATTAGCTCTTAAATTTTTGTTTTAAATGTTTATTTTCTTCAAATTATTTTTTTATTTCTAAAAAAAATTTGGTTTTAATGAGTTATAAGTTTTCCAACTATAATTATATTTATAATGCAAATATTCTTAATGAATTTCATAAAGAAATGTTATTAGTTTTTATTTATATTAAATTAACAATATAAATATTCATAATACTTTTAAATTGTTATTTTTTATTATTTCTTTTTGATGTTGAGCGATGAGCGGGAAGGTAGCGGCGGGAGGGCACGGGAGCGGGAGCGCCAAAGACTGTGAACCTAGGAACCGACAAGTTGGAGGGCCATAGCAAGGCGTAGGGAGGGCAGTCAGAGAATGGAGGCTCGACGGAGTTACCCAAAGATGGAGGCAGATGCGGGAAGGATCCGCCTGACAAAGGGAGAGACTGCCAATAGAAATCGTATGCAGAGGCAGCGGCTTCTGAAACCCCAAATGGTATTTTCACTAAGGACCTTTTTTCGTCCAGGGATGAACTGGACATCTCGAAGGAAATCCTATCAAGTTTCGTCAAATTTGAAAAATTTACCCTAATCGGGAAGTTTATTGGAGGGTGTCTCGATATGGATACCATCCGTAGGTGGACGATAGAAAAATGGCGGACCTCGGGTCATATGGAGCTGGCTGCCCTATCCCGGGGATTTTTTGCAATTAGGCTGAATAATGTGGAGGATTACTATAAAAATTTGGCTAGGGGCCCTTGGTTTCTGGGACGCTGGAGTCTCTTTCTCAAGAAGTGGGGGATGGATTTTAACCCCGAAACCCAGAGTATTAATATTGCCCCAATATGGGTTAGGTTGCCGAACCTTCCCATTTTTTGTTGGCATGAAAATGTTATCAGGGGTATCACCCGTTCCATTGGTGAGTTGGTCACCATTGACCCTCCCACTCGGGCCCGAACCAGATTTGTCCAAGCTCGCTTCTATGTCCTGGCGAATTTGGAGGCAAACCTTCCATCCTCCATCACTCTTCAGTCTGGAGGCTTTGTTCTTCATAAGCAAGTCATTAACTATGAAAATAGACCGACCTTTTGTCCCTAGTGCAGTTCCTAGGGGCATCTTCAGTCAAATTATCCTCTTCAAAAGCCGGGGATGAAGGGTGGGGCTTTTGGCAACCCCCCGGAGCAAGAAGGAAAACAATCGAAACACCCTGTAGCGACAGTGCCTGAGTCTCCAGATCCTTCTGTGGTTCTCCTCGAGTCGGACGTTGTTCTGTGCAATGCAAGTTACCAACAAGAACCTCAAGTGGAAAAGGATCTATCTCCTTCACGTATGTCTGCTCAAGTTGATTCCCCTATTTGTCAAAATCAAAAACCTCTTGAGTTACTGCTGGAAGAGTATCTACTGGGCAAGAGGGACGAACAACATGGTAGCATTAATCCATGAAACACTAGAAGCTGGAAGCAAGGGGTGGATTTTGGCTATGAAAGAAAATAGGGGCAACCTCCTAACAAAGAAAGAAGGGATAAGGAAATGATAGCAGACATTGCAAATGGATCCCAACGGTTGCTTTTTTAAGAAGATTTCGACTCCCTAGTGGGTGATTCACCTATCCCAAACCCTCCCATTCAACAGGGAAAGGGAGGCAAGAAATTATTTAAAATGTCTAGATGAAAATCTTCTCATGGAATGTGAGAGGTCTTAACGGAGCGACCAATGTAGGGTGGTGGCCGATCTCCAAAAGAAGTCTAACCCATCCATCCTCATTTTGCAGGAGAGTAAGTATGATGCCTCTGCCTCTGTCAAGGTTGCTAAGGCCATTTGGGCCAAGGCTAAATTCCTTTCCAGCCTTGCAATAGGTTCTGTAAGAAGTCTCATGGTGCTGTAGGACTCTAACAAGGTCAAGGGTAGTCTTCTATCGGCTTCCAACAGGACTATCAATGTCCTGTTTCACTCCAAGGTTGATAATTTTTCATGGATTTTGACCAATGTTTACACCTCAAACTCTGCTTTGGAGCGAGCTGAGTTGTGGAAAACCATCTCTTTGATGAGGGAAAGTTTTAGTGACTTCCCGTGGGTTGTGGGAGGGGATTTCAATTGCCCTCTTCATCCCTCTAAAAATAAGGGAGGCGCTAAGCTGGCCAGTCGTAGCATGGAGGATTTCAGAGATTTTGTTTCGTCCAATAATCTACTAGACATCTAACTTAAGGGGACATCCTTCACCTGGAGCAACAGGAGGATTGGGAGCAATCTCATCCAGGTCAAGCTCAACCGTTTCCTAATTTCCCATGAAGCCATTCCCTTCCTCGGTGCTGCAACTCTCTCAGCTTTGCCAAGAATCGGGTCGGACCATAATCCCATTATGTTAGAGGCCACTAGCAAGCCTAGGTTTAAGATCCCTTTTAGATTTGAGTCCATGTGGATTTCCCACAAGGATTTCAAATAGTTGGTTTCGAAATGGTGGCAGGTGACGGTGGTTGGTTCAGCGTCCAAAAGACTGGCCCTAAAACTTAAGATGATTAAAAAGAACTTAAAGGCATGGAATAAGGAGGTTTTTGGCAACATTTTTTAGTCTAAAAGATCCATATCTGAGTGCTTGAAGAGTTTAGAGGAAAATATGGAGGTCGAAGGGTATTTTGAAGGCCTCAGAGAGGAGGAACAGAGCCTCCTAGTGGACTATCATTCCATTCTTGCCAGTGAGGAAACATTTTGGCATCAGAAGTCCAGGGATCTCTGGCTGAAGAGCGGTGATTCAAATTCAAATTTTTTCCACGCATCTACCATGAGACACAGGGGGGCCAACAAGATCAGACAGGTGCTGTGTAAGGATGGGCACACTACCAGGGAGATTGAAGAAATTTGAAGCAAAGCAGTCGATTTATTCCAAGATTTGCTGGGTGCTCCTCTTGATAGCGTCCTCCAAGTTTAGAAATCCTTGCTTGCTAATTTCCCTACCAAAGTCCCCCATGAGGCAAGTATTAAACTCCTGGAACATTTTTCCCATTTCGATATTAAGGATGCTCTTTTTTCCATGCAACCAGATAAGGCCCCTGGGCCTGATGGGTTCCCCCCCGATTCTTTCAAGTTATGTGGGATGTTGTGGGGCCTGATGTCTACGAGGCTATCTTAGAAATCCAAGATTCAAGATCCATCCATCCGAAGCTCAACTCTACCTTCCTAGCTCTCATTCCTAAGTCACCCGCCTGCAAAAGTTTTTCTGACTATCGTCCCATAAGCCTCTACAATGTTTTCTACAAGATCTTACCAAGACCATTGCGAATCGTCTAAGATCCCTCCTCCCATATTTGGTAGGTTCAACTTAGGGGAGCACCATTAAGGGTAGAAACATCCTTGATGGTGTCATTACTATTCACGAAACCTTCCATACTGCCCAATGTTCCAAGAATGCTGTGCTTTTCCTTAAACTATACATGAATAAAGCTTTTGACAGTGTGGACAGGAGGTTCCTCTGTGCTGTCCTTTATAAGTTGGGCTTCCATCATCACTGTATTGACCTTGTGAACAGTTGCATTTCCACTCCATCCTTTTCTGTGTTGATCAACGGGTCCTCTACTGGATTCTTTCAGAGTGCTCGTGGCCTCAGACAAGGTGATCCACTATATCCTATTTTATTCATTCTTTTGGCAGAGGTCCTTAGCTGGTATTTGAATGAAGCCCTCCATCGAAGCAAGATTTATGGCATTCTACATACTTCCAGAGTTGATCCTGTCAGTCACCAATAGTTTGTGGATGACATGCTCATATCCACTAGAGCGTCTGTCACTCAGGCCAAATCTATCAAGCGCATTCTGTCCCGATATGAGAAGGCTTCTAGCCAAAAAGTTAATTATTTAAAGAGCAAAATTTATTTTGTTAATACCCCACTGCGTAGGCAAATTCGCATTACTAGAATCCTCAAATGCACTATTGATTCCCTGCCTGCAACTTATTTGGGGTTGTCGCTAGTTTGCAATGGGCGAGGTGGTGGGAACATCTGGAATTCGATTTTGGAATGGCTTCATAAGAAAATCAGCACTTGGAAAGGCAAATTGCTATCTCAAGCTAGGAAGGCAACCCTCACAAAATCCTGTCTTCAAGGAATTCCCACCTATTTCATGTCTTTTTTCATGCTTCTTGTGTTTATCCATTCCAAAATCGAGCAGATTCAAAGGAATTTTCTCTGGTCCGACAGCGAAGAAAAATCCAGAATTCCTCTAGTGGCATGGGATAAGGTTTGCCTTCGAAAGGACCAAGGGGGCATGGGATTGAGAAGATCCAGGCTCATGAACATTGCCTTAATTGCCAAACATGCTTGGAGAATTCTTATTAATGCACCGGTATAATGGGTCAATATAGTTAAAAGAAAGTATCTTGGGGAAAATTCTCTCCTGGAAGCTAAGTCTCCTCATGAAGCTTTGGCTTTTTGGAAGACGGTGCTTCAGGGCCGTTCGGTAATTAATAGGGGTGTTCATTGGATCTTGGGGGATGGATCCATGATCCTTTTTTGGAGATACATGTGGGCTATAGATGAAGCTCTCGCTGTAAATCAGAACATGGCTGGCTTGAGGGCCCAGATTGATCCAAACAGTCATCTCAAGGTTTTAGATTGCATTGACTGGAGTTCCCTTCCCCCTCGGTGGAAACTTCTGACAATGGATGGGTTTTATAATGAGGTGAGTTTCTTGTATAGTGTCCTCCAATTGGTGTTAATTCCTTCGATCATAAGAGACAACATAATTATTTGGAGCAACACACAGGATGGGCGGTTTTCTGTTAAGTCCACTTATGATCTTCTGTCATGTGAGGCTGCTGTGGACCCTCGGTGGAAATCAATTTGGAGGAAAGGGAATTACTTTGCTTGGATTGCTTTTTATAACAAATCCCTTACCATAGACAATATCCACAAGAGAGGCCTTGCAATTGCCAACAGGTGCTCTCTTTGCTTAGCTGACTGTGAAACATCCGATCACTTATTTTTGCATTGCCCCTTTTCCCATTCGGTCCCAAGCTGTGTGTTGTCTTTGTTCCATGTAATCTGGTGCTCCCATCGCTCCCTTAAATATGCCTTCCTCCAATGGCCCAAGCCCTTTAAGAATTCTAAGCTTCGATTCCTTTGTGAGGCTACCTTTCACCATTCCATCTGGCAAATTTGGCTGGAGCATAATGCTAGAGTCTTCGACAAGATCCCTAGAATGGCTCCCTCTGTTGCCCAGTGGGCCTTATCCTTTGCTGTCGAGAATTCAAAAACTATTCCCAGCTCCTGCCCTCACAATCTTAGGGAGGCAATTATTTTCAAAACATTGGACCTTGTCTCCTCTTCCAGAGTTGACTCAGTGAATGGCCATAGTGAGGTCACTTGGACCAAACCTCCTTTGGGGTGGATCAAACTTAATTTTGACGAGGCTGCTAAAGGCAACCTGGGGCCCACTGGTTTTGGGGGGCTTTTCAGGGATGATAATGGGAAGCTGATCTTGGCTTACTGTGAAAATTTGGGCCCTCAGACCAATCATTTTGTCGAAGCCCATGGTGTGTTGAAAGGGTTGTAGGTCATATCAAATGATCCTAGGCCTTTAATTATTGAATGCGATTCTCTAAAAATTATCAACTACCTTCGTGGCTCTAAAGACCCATCATGGCAAGTCCTGAATATCATCCTCGAGGCTAGGATGCTCCTCTCTCGATGCGCCAGGTGGGAGGCGGGGCACATCTACAGAGAAGGTAACCGGGTGGCGGATCACTTGGACAACAAAGGACTGATGACCACGTGCCCAGTTGTTTGGCGTTCTTGTTTCCCAACCGAGGTGGATAGTTTGGCCAAGGCAGATATTCCCTCATGATGAAGAATTTGTATCATAGGTCTTCTCCCAAAGTTTGTTGATATATTGTCTTCGGCTATTATTTTGTTTTAATGTATTTCAAGATCAAGATTTCCAGGACTGTCCATGTCTTTTGGGGCCCTCGGGCATTTTGTATTTCCCTGTCTTTTTTACGAACTGCTCTATTTACCCAGCCATCCGGCATGAAATATATTTTAGCAAGGCTGATTTTGTACATAAGGTTTTGGGATCCTTTATAAAAACCCACAATTAATCTATTATTATAATTACCAAAAAAAGAAAATTTATATTTTTTTAAAAATATTTATATTATTCATACTGAGTTAGTTTCTTTAAAACATTACTAATTGATTACTTCTTGATTAAGTATTATATTAAACATAAATGCTCAGAGAGCTTAGAAGAAAGAGGAACCAATACTTATTTGAAGGTTACTCCTAGATTTTTCTTATCAATATATTTTGAAATATAATTTTAGATATGTACTTCACGAATGAGTTCTTCATCTATTGCAACATATTAAAATGTGCTCACAATTTTTTATGCAAGAATCATTTTGTGAGCCATACAGTGAATCAAGATCAAATATGGAGCAAAATATGTTTGAAGTTGAACACGAAGACCTTTTTTGTTACCTTGCATTATAGCAGCACCATAAAATCCAATACATATTAATTTATTGGCTATTGTTGCATCATCCATTCCTGCAATATTCTTTACGCTAGTAACAACAACATTGTAAATATTTTTAGCATTACATTTTTCCACCATATTAGTTATTGCTAGCGAATGAGGTTGCCTTACATGATTTTTAAAGGTGTAAACATGAATGCAAATTCAAGATGTGTTGTCAACAATAGTTACCTCATCAATAGAAAGTGAAATGCAAATATAATTTTTAACTTTTTCTTTCAGGTCCTTCTCAATCAAAGATAGACATTTTTCCATTTCTCAACCACTTCGATCTGACCAATGGGACCTGGGGAGGTTTTGTACATTAGCTAGTTGAAAGAGATGCTTAAAATCAATAAATTCTAACATAGGTCTACCTTTTATAAGAATAGTAAATACGATAGCAAACTATAAGCTTTAAAAAACTAAAGTGGTTTTATGAATTTTTAGAAACTATACTAGAATCATTCCACCATTCTGAGCTAGTAATTGTTTTTGTTTCATATTTTTGTCATAATCTATTGTATATATGACATGTACGCATTTTGATGCATTCTTCCACCTGATTATTTTCTTAGTTTTTCCATTAGCTTCCTTTACTTTAACATAAACTTTCCCACAATGTATTTCTATTGTATCCAACTTTAATTGCATCTTAAGATCTTTTCCTAGTTTCCAACTACAAATAACACATCTACATTCCTTTGGCATATCATTGCTATTTTTTTGCTACACTGGTTCAATAAACGGATATTTTGATGCCCATTCAACATGAAACTACCTTCCAATAGTTCAACTTGTTAACTTCCCATGTCTAGGTTTCTTAGTCGAATATTCCAAAGAATTGTGCATTTGGTTAGAATGATCATTGTCATTTTGGATTTGTATGCTGGTTTCAAGGTTCTGTTCAAGTTGTTGCATGTCATTGTTGATCATATTTTTTTTATGCATTTCATTCTGGATAATATCTTGTAGTGGAGGCATATTAGGATCAATTGGGTATTATGCATTCAAATATGTTCTATATAATATTTTGAAATTACTTATAAAAATTACTATAAAGTAGGTAAAAAAGGTATGTACCTTGTAACTGTTCAGGTTGTTGCATGTCATTGTTGATCAAATTTTCATGATGTATTTCATCTTATGGAATATCTTCTCATGGAGGCATATCAAGATCAATTAGGTATTCTACATTCAAATATGTTCCATATCATTTTTTAAAATTACTTATTAAAATTACCATTAAGTAGGTAAAACATGTATGTATCTTGTAGCTATGCAGGTTTTGGTGCGTTATTGTATTCCAATGCCTCATTGGATTCTGAGATATGGCTAAAATAATTTAGGATACTCTTTTTTTCCAGAATATTTTTCTTCTTTATTTTCATTGGGATTTGGAGCAATTGTACCTATAAAGGAAAATGTTAGAAAAATAAAGTGAGTTTGAAAAATATCGATTTCGATCACTTGGTATTAATTGTATGGTTGTAAGTTCATTGTTTTGTAGCATAAACGATGCTTTGAATTATTGCAATGATATTTGATTTTTTTCATCCGTTTGTGGATGTCACTTGTTAACATTTTAATGGCATGCACTTAAAAGGATAGGCAAGGAAAATATGCTTTTGTAACTTTTGTAACGTACATTGAAAGGAGAAACTTTTGAAAGGAAAGGTAAAGAAAATATGCTTTTGTTCTATGGTACAGATCTTGATGAATAAAAACCAACATGCATTGCTACCACCACTCAGATTATAGACAAACAAATGTAATCAAACAATATCTGACTTCATGTCCTTATTAAAAAATTATGGCAAACAAGTGGAGCATCGAAAGAAGTCATGGTCTACATGTTGTTGGTAGTGCTTGTTAGGAGAGTCTATTAACCACAAACACGAGATGACCTAACTACTACCTATAGTATTTATCCGTAGTTTTCTGTCTGCTGCCTATAGGATTTTATCTATAGTCTTTTATCTACTACCTATAGTATTTTATATATAGTCTTTCATCTGTTGCTTATAGTATTTTTTCTATAGTCTTTTGTCTACTACCTATAAGTTTTTTTTCTTTTATATATTGCCTATATTTTTTTTTTCGTAGTCTTTCATCTTCTACCTATAGTCTTTTATTTGTAGTCTTTTTTCTGCTACCTATAGTTTTTTTGTAGTCTTTTTTCTATTACCTATAGTATTTTATATATAATGTTTCATCTACTACCTTTAGTATTTTGTATGTAGTCTTTCATCTGCTACATAAAGGCTTTTGTCAGTGGTCTTTTGTCTACTACCTATAGGTTTTTGTTCATAGTATTTCAAATTCTCCCTATAGTATTTTGTTTGTAGTCTTTCATCTACTACCTATAGTCTTTTATATGATGCCTATAGTTTTTTTTTCATAACCTTTCGTCTACTTCCTATAGTATTTTGTCTTTCATTTGTAGTCTTTTATCTATTGCCTATAGTGTTTTGTCTATAGTCTTTCATATGTTGTCTATAGTATTTTATTCATAGGTTTTAATCTACTACCTATAGTCTTTTATTTGTAGTCTTTCATATGTTGCCTATAGTATTTCATCTTCTCTGCTTCTGTTATTTTTTTGGATTCTCTACTTTTGCTCATTTTTTACTTCTCTATTGTCAATCGAGAACCAATGTTTAACATATATGTTTGGTTACATATAGTGGGAGTATATATAGACGAATTTATCTATGTTAATAAAATTATATATAATATTAAGGCAAATCAGTCAAAAATCTAGGCTGGAAGGCTAGAGATTTAAAATTTAAACAGTAAAAGTATTATAATGTCAGTGCGAATCGAACCCTAAAAAATTGCCTTGGTTGAATGGGTTGACATTCAATATCCCAATATTAGCCAATTTTAAATTTTAAAAATACTAATATTCATTAATTTATGATAGTTCACCACTATGGATAACCTTGGAATGGCCCTTCATCCTATACATGTTGCAGGACTTAGGTTTGGACCCATATTTATTTGATCTATTAAAATAATCTATGTAGATGTGTCTTCTTACTTGATTATTAATGGTTGTTATTCCTCACCCTTTAGTATCTACAAATCCATTCATTAAGGGTGTCATATTGTGATCTCTATGTTATAGAAACTGAAGGGTTTGGATACATTCTAGCTTATGTTGTTTCTCATAGGAAAGTGAAATGGGTTTTCCCTTCCTGATTCTTCTCAATAGTTAGTCAATGGGTATTTTTTTGATGACTCCTTCCTAAAATTCTCTGAAGAGGAATGTAACATTGCTAATGCACTGCAATGTCTTTACATGTTTTGTCAAGCCTCTAGATCCAACATTTAGTGGTAAAAATCCCAATGTTATAAAAATATTTTTTGCCCAAACTTACTTGGTTTAGCTAATTTAATTGAAAATAGATCCAATATGGGGAAATATTCATATTCTTGGGAATTCTCTTTACATTTTAGTATTATTCCTCTGTGTTGTGGTAATACATTTTAGACAAAGTGGAGAATAAGCTACACAAGTGGATTTCAAAGAATTTGTCACTAGCCGATAAATTCTAGGTTTGTTCCAACATTATTGCTACCACTCATGTATACTATTTATGTTGTTAGGCCCCATCCAAATCCTTGTACCAGATGTTGGACAAGGTCATTCAATATTTTAACAAAAATTAAAGGCTTCCACAAAGTGGCATAGGAAATTTGTTGCCCTCCAAGGGATTTTAGAGGTTTGGGCCTTCTTGATACCCAATGACAAGGAATACCCCTTTGTGCCAAATTGATCATTAGAGATCTATAGGGAAATTAAGCTTGGAAAATATTGGTCCAAAAGTGTATTTTCTTAGACGTTCCTTTTGGAAGAAAAACCTAGAAAGGGCTTGTGTTACCTTCACTTTTAGTTATGAAAGTGCATGTTCATATTCAGTGTATTTGTTACCAAAAGCATTTGGATTTCTCGAAAATCTATGAAACCTTAGATCTAATGGAGTGGTAGTGGGTTAGGGATTGGGCTATATATAAATAGTCTCTCACTCTAATCTTCCCCAGTTATCATGCATCAAGATCACCCTTTATCCAAACTTTCTTGGGTTAAGCCACTGAATTCTTTTGTAGAGGGATAAAGGTTATTTTGACCTTTTCTCTAGCCACTCCTTTTAGAAATTTAAAATCCAAAAATGGGTATTATTGGCTCTCTTATCATTTGCCCATGGTAGTCACGTGTAATACCCTCTGGCACATTTAGCCTTCTAACAAGGCCTAGCAACATATTTTTTTCTCTATTTGGTATGCAAATCTAGAACCCATGTTGGCTCACTTATCCTAGTGTTTTATCTTTTAGGGACTACCAGTTAGAGAATTATTGGTCGACTTGGGGATGAAAAACCCCAAATGCTTTATTTTCAACAATGAGAGTACATTAAGAATGTATTTTGGTTTTACCCCAAATCCAACATAGCTTGGTCTTGGATTCATGAATTATTTTAGACATTTATACCTAGGCAATTTTCTTAGCATATGGTTTCCCTTAGGTATAAAACTTGCATGCCTACAAGTATTGATCAAATCTAGCATTTTTTTAGAGTAGAGGTTTGGTTTCACATTTGTAAAGACCATAAAGTGCTATATCTACTAATCAAAACATTTCCATAAAATTCTCTACTTATGCAAAAGTTATTATTTTCTCTAATATGATGTTGCAGATTCAGGCCCAAGCCAACAAGTTGGCTCTTAGAGTAGAGCACTTATAGAATTTTTTGGATCATTTGGTAAATACCCCTTGCATGGTGGCTAGAGTATCAAATTTTATCCACTTATAGGACTTAATGTGGATTTTGCTTCTCATTAGGGTTTAGATATTCATGCCTTGGTTGTACAAGATTTTCTTTGTAAAACCTAGACCTTTTTCATGTTTCTAGGTGGAATCTCAGTCTGAGGTTTTGGGGTGTTCTTCCGTACCACCCACTTTTTTTATGATAAATATATTTTTTATTCTTTTAATTAATAAAAGTTACCTTTCAACAAAAAATAAGCTAAAGTATTATGTATTCTATTGGGAATTGATCCTACCATTTTTGTTGGAATTTATGGCTTGAAAGAAAAAATAGAATTTTTAAAAATAAATGTCAAAATCATGCTCAGATTTGGAACCATATATTATCTCTTTTGTAGAATGTCTACAAATATGGCGCATCATGGAAAGTCTCAAGTGCATTAAAAGAGGACATAACCACCTAGTTACAAGATTTGAGCATACATGGAAGAGTCATTTATGATAATGGAATTAAACCAAATGATTTACTTCAATCTAGAGTAAAATGAAAAGACCAAATGATTTACTTGATGGTGCTTCTAAAGGAAATATAAGAAAAGTTGGCGAAGGTGGTGTTTTTAGAAATAATGAAGGAAAATTCTCCTCACTTACTTAGAATCATATGTAACTTCAACTAACAACTATATAGAGGCAAGGAACTTCTTACAAGGATTAAAATTGTAATAGAAAGAGGATGGAAATATATTTCAATTGAGGGGATTTATGAATTATCATTAATGTTATCAACAAAAATGGATGTAGAATTGGATTAAGAATTACATATATATATATATATATATATATATATATATATATATATATATATATATATATATATATATATATATATTTTATATATATATATATATATATTCTTTTTTTATTAGTTGAAATAAGGGGTTTTGAAAGGATCCCAAAACCTTATTACAAAAGGAACAACTAACACCCTATTAGGGAGAGATATGTTAGCAAGCTAAATAAAGACCAACATCCAAAACCTGTGCAAGGGAAATTATCATAGTCATCACTTGGCAGACACAAAAAAATAGACAAATAAAAGGAATACCAGATAGTCTACAACTAGCCCCCATAACCCATATAGATCAAACCACATGGGAAACCCATCCACAAACAACAACTAAAATAAAAATAAAAAAACTTAGAAAGACCCATAAAAAAAAGGCCCCCAACCATTATTGTTTATTGATGTCGATGTTGTCCTTACTGAGGCCCTCTCAAATATGACCCACCTATCCCTAGCTCAGTAGATATACCTCTAGTATTTGAATCATTGATACCTAGTGGAAAATCCTCTCCAAAAAGTTAGAACATTCACCCCAAATTTACTAAAATATTAGTCAATTTATTACCTTCATTGTACACATGCTGGAAAACAACATCTTCAAAGGCTTGAAGGATTATTTTTTCCTCAAAAATCATATTAGTGATAGAAGGACTAGGAGTTTGAGAACCTTTCACTAGATTTATGATATTAAGGGAATCACTGTCAGTGATGAACTTACTTTACTCGAAACCACTCAATAGATAAATCCCTTGGAAGAGAGCACGAGATTCAAAAAAATGACTCGATTTAGGTCCTAGCTTCTCATAAAAGGTGAGAAAGAGTTTGTCATTGTTGTTTCAAATTAAACCACCCACACGTACCTCTCTAGGGTTACCCTTAGAGACCCCATAGAAATTGAATTTAATCTAGTATGTAGGAGTGGGTTCCCAAGAAATATATCTTCTCTCACTTGAATCAAAATGGGTAGTAGACCTAAAAAAAAATTAAACCCTATAGCATGCTCTAGAGGTAATTTCATAGAATAAAACCCGAGTCCAAAGAGATGGCAGAGGAGTTTTCCACTATCGCTGCAATGCTCTTGGAACAAATAGAGTTGGCTGAATTGGATAGATATTATATTATTGTTGATGTTAATTACCTTTTATTAGAGGTAATATCTTATAAAATTAATTATATTTATAGAGAAGGAAATCAAGTGGCAGATAATTTAGCCAATTGTTGTATTTATCTTCATCATGGTGAAATTCAAATTTTAGAAGTCAACTAGCCAAGTGAGAATTTATCTCTTAATTGAAAAGATGTCAATAAGTTGATTGTGAAAACAAAGCACTTTGAGAAAGTTGAAAATATATTTTATAGAAAAAGAAATGAAACAATTATAATAAAAAAACATGCTAGATATAGTTTAATTGACTTAGTATTTTAGTATTTTGCTGGAAATGGTCCACAATAAGAACCACATATAACTTGTTAAAAATAAAAATAAAATAAAATTTACTCAATTTTTCTATAATAATTAAAATATTCTTGAACTTGTTATATGAAAATTAAAAGTAAGTTTTCTTATATTATATTTACTTATAAGAAACTAATTTTATTATAAAATTACAAAAACATGTACTATGATAGTTCATTTTATTGCAAGAATATGTAATAAGATGTAATAATTTTCACGTAAGTTACATTTTTATAATTAAAATTTATTTACAATTAGAATACATTTATAATATTATTATTTAAGTCACTTTAAGTGCTATCTAGATAGGATTAATCCCAGTGGTCTCACTATTTATGCATAAAATATGTGAGTTTCAATCACATATAATCAATTTAAAAAAAAATGTAATAAGAATGAGGTCTGCTACAATCCCATATAACCAATTAAAATATATATATAATTACATGAATAAGCATTCCAAATTTTTAAGAATTGTATATATATACTTAAATTATATTTAGTTGTAGAAAACTTTCAAGTTCTCATGGGTTATCTATGACCAACGAGACCTGGGGAGGTTATGTACATCAGCTAGTTGAAAGAGATGCTTAAAATCAATAAATTCTAACATAGGTCTACCTTTTATAAGAATAGTAAATACGATAGCAAACTATAAGTTTTTAAAAACTAAAGTGGTTTTATGAATTTTTAGAAACTATACTAGAATAATTCCACCATTTTGAGCTAGTATTTGTTTTTGTTTCATCTCTTTGTCATAATCTATTGTATATCTGACATGTACGCATTTTGATACATTCTTCCACCTGATTATTTTCTTATTTTTTCCATCAGATTCTTTTACTTTAACATAAAATTTCCCACAATGTATTTCTATTGTATCCAACTTTAATTGCATCTTAAGATATTTTCCTAGTTTCCAACTACAAATAACACATATACATTCCTTTGGCATATCATTGCTATTTTCTGGCTACACTAGTTCAATAAATAGATATTTTTATGCCCATTCAACATGAAACTACCTTCCAATAGTTCAACTTGTTAACTTCCTATGTTTAGGTTTCTTAGTCGAATATTCCGAAGAAATGTGCATTTGGTTAGAATGATCATTTTCATTTTGGATTTGTATGCTAGTTTCAATATTCTGTTCAAGTTGTTGCATGTCATTGTTGATCAGATTTTTATGATGCATTTCATTATGGAGAATATATTATAGTGGAGACATATCAGGATCAATTGGATATTATGCATTCACAGATGTTCTATTTAATATTTTGAAATTACTTATAAAAATTACTATCAAGTAGGTAAAACAAGTATGTACCTTGTAATTGTTCAGGTTGTTGCATGTCATTGTTGATCAAATTTTCATGATGTATTTCATCTTGTGGAATATCTTCTAGTGGAGGCATATCAAAATTAATTGGGTATTCGACATTCAAATATTTTCTATATAATTTTTTAAAATTACTTATTAAAATTACTATTAAGTAGGGAAAACAAGTATGTACCTTGTAGCTATGGAGGTTTTGGTGCTTTATTGTATTTTATGCCTCATTAGATTTTGGGATATGACTAAAATAATTTAGGATACTCTTTTTTTCTAGAATATTTTTCTCCCTTATTTCCATGGGAGTTGGAGCCATTGTACCTATAAAAGAAAATGTTAGAAAAAGAAAGTGAGTTTGAAAAATATTGATTTGAATCACATGGTATTAATTGTGTGTCTGTAAGTTCATTGTTTGGTACCATAAATGATGCTTTGAATTATTGAAATTGTATTTGATTTTTTCATCTATTCATGGATGTCACTTGCTAACATTTTAACAAATGCACTTAAAAGGATAGGCAAGGGAAATATGCTTTTGTAACTTTTGTAAATTACATAGAAAGGAGAAATTTTTCAAAGGAAAGGTAAAGAAAATATGCCTTTTTTCTATGGTACAGATCTTGTTGAATAAAAAATAACATGCATTGCTACCACCACTGAGATTATAGAAAAACAAAAGTAATCAAATAATGTCTGACTTCATGTCCTTAAAAAATTATGGCAAACAAGTGGAGCATCGAAAGAAGTCATGGTCTACTTGTTGTTGGTAATGCTTTTTGGGAAAGTATATTAACCACAAACATGCGATTACCATAGACACGAGATGACCTAATTGCTACCTATAGTTTTTTATTCGTATCTTTTTATTTGTTGCCTATAGGATTTTATCTGTAGTCTTTTATCTACTACCTATAGTATTTTATCTATAGTCTTTCATCTGCTACTTATAATATTTTTTCAGTAGTATTTTGTCTACTACCTATAAGTTTTTTTTCTTTTATCTATTGTCTATATTTTTTTTGTTCATAGTCTTTCATATTCTACCTATCGTCTTTTATTTGTAGTCTTTTTTCTATTGTCTATAGTCTTTTATCTATAGTGTTTCATCTACTACCTATAGTATTTTGTACGTAGTCTTTCATATGCTACATAAAGTCTTTTATCAATGGTCTTTTGTCTACTACCTATAGGTTTTTGTTCAGAGTATTTCATCTTCTACCTATAGTATTTTGTTTGTAGTATTTCATCTGCTACGTATAGTCTTTTATATGATGCCTATAGTTTTTTGTTCATAGCCTTTCATCTACTACCTATAGTATTTTCTCTTTCATTTGTAGTATTTTATTTGTTGCCTATAGTCTTTTGTCTATTGTATTTCATCTGTTGTCTATAGTATTTTATTCATAGGTTTTCATATAATACCTATAGTATTTTTTCTATTTCCTATAGCCTTTTATTTGTATTATTTCATCTGTTGCCTATAGTATTTCATCTTCTTTGGTTCTGTTATTTTGTTGGCTTGTCTACTTTTGCTCATTTTTACTTCTCTATTGTTGGTCGAGAACCAATGTTTAACATGTATGTTGGGTTACATATAGTGGGGGTATATATAGATGAATTTATCTAGGTTAATAAAATTATATATAATATTAAGGCAAATCAGTCAAAAATCTAGGTTGGAAAGCTAGCAATTTAAAATTTAAATAGTAAAAGTATTATATTTTCAGTGCGAATAAAACCCTAAAAAAATGCCTTGGGTGAATGGGATGACATTCAATATCCCAATATTAGCCAATTTTAAATTTCAAAAATACTAATATTCATTAATTTATGATAATTCATCACTATGGATAACCTTGGAATGACCCTTCATCCTAGACATGTTGCAGGACTTAGGTTTTGGATCCATATTTCTTTGATCTATTAAAATAATCTATGTACATGTGTCTGCTTACTTGATGATTAATGGTTGTTAGTCCTCACCCTTTAGTCTCTACGATCCATTCATTTAGGGTGCCCTCTCGTGATATCTATGTTATGGAAACTGAAGGGTTTGGATACCTTCTAGCTTATGTTGTTTCTCATAGGAAACTGAAATGGGTTTTCCCTTCCTGATTATTCTCAATAGTTAGTCAATGGGTATTTTGCGGATGACTCCTTCCTAACATTTTCTAAAGTGGAAAGTAACATTGTTAATGCACTGCAATCCAACATTTAGTGGTAAAAATCTTAGTGTTATAAAAAATATTTTTTTCCCAAACCTACTTGGTTTAGATAATTTAATTGGAAATTGATCCAACATGGGGAAATATTCAAATTCTTGGGCATTCTCTTTACCTTTTACTATTATTCCTCTATGTTGTGGTAATACACTTTAGACAAAGTGGATAATAAGCTACATAAGTTGATTTCAAAGCCTTTGTCACTAGCCGATAAATTCTAGGTTTGTTCCAAAATTATTGCTACAACTCATGTATACTATTTATCTTGTTAGGCCCCATCCAAAGCCTTGTACCAGATGTTGGAGAAGCTTATTAAATATTTTTTGTGGGCCTTAACAAAAATCAAAGGCTTCCACATAGTGGCATAGGAATTTTGTTGCCCTCTAGGGAATTTTACAGGTTTGGGCCTTCTTGATACCCAATGACAAGGAATAGCCCTTTGTTCCAAATTGATCATCAGAGCTCTGTAGGGAAATGAAGCTTTAAAAATTTTGCTCCAAAAGTGTATTTTCTTAGACGTTACATTTGGAAGAAAAAACTAGAAAGGGATTGTGTTACCTTCACTTTTAGTTTTGAAAGTGCATGTTCATATTCAGTGTATTTCTTACCAAAAGCATTTGGAAGTCCTGGAAATCTATCAAACCTTAGCTCTAATGGAGTAGCAGTGGGTTAGAAATTGGGCTATATATAAATAGTCTCTCACTCTAATGGTCCGTAGTTATCATGCATCAAGATCATCCTTTATCCAAACTTTCTTGGGTTAAGGCACTGAATTTTTTTGTAGAGGGATAAAGGTCATTTTGACCTTTTCTCTAGCCACTCCAAAAATTGGCTTTCTTGAATTGAAGCCAAATCTCCAAGATAAAAACAAGGAGCCCTTCCAAAAGTTCAAGAGGCGGTCTCATATGATAGGTTGCAAACAATTGGGGTCAAAAGTATGCACCCTTGGTGGAAATATTGGAAGTGGTATCCAAATACTCCTTTTAGAAATTTCAAATCCAAAAATGGGTATTTTTGGCTCTCTTCTCATTTTCCCATGGTAGTCACGTGTAATACCCTTTGGGACCTTTAGTCTTCTAACAAGGCCTAGCAACATAATTTTTTCTCTATTTGGTAGGAAACTCTAGAACCCAAGTTGACTCACTTATCCTAGTGTTTTTTATTTTAGGGACTACCATCTAGAGAATGATTGGTCGACTTGGGGATGAAAAACCCCAAATGCTTTCTTTTAAACAATGAGAGTCCATTAAGAATTTATTTTGGTTTTATCCCAAATCCAAAATAGCTCGTTCTTGGATTCATGACTTCTTTTAGCCATTTAGACCTAGGTAATTTTCTTAGCATATGGTTTCCCTTAGGGATAAAACTTGCATGCCTACAAGTATTGATCAAATCTAGCAATTTTTTAGAGTAGAGGTTTGGTTTCACATTTGGAAATATTGTAAAGTTCTATATCTACTAATCAAAATATTTCTACAAAATTCTCTACTTATGCAAAAGTTATTATTTGCTCTAATATGAGGTTGGATATTCAGGCCCAAGCCAACAAGGTGGCTATTAGAGTAGAGTAGTTATAGACTTTGTTGGATCATTTCGTAAATACCCCTTGCATGGTGGCTAGAGTATCACCTTTTATCCACTCATCGAACTTAATGTGGATTTTGCTTCTCATTAGGGTTTAGATATTCATGCTTTGGTTGTTCAAGATTTTCTTTGTAAAACCTAGACCTTTTTCATGTCTCTAGGTGGACTCTCAGTCCGAGGTTTTGGGGTGTTCTTCCATACCACCCACTTTTTTTATGATAAATGTATTTTTTATTCTTTTAAGTAATAAAAGTTACTTTTCAACAAAAAATAAGCTAAAAAATTATGTATTCTATTGCGAATTGATCCTACCATTTTTTGTTGGAATTTATGGCTTGAAAGGAAAAGTAGAATTTTTAAAAATAAATGTCAAAATCATGCTCATATTTCAAACCGTATTATTATATCTTTTGTAGAAAGTCTACAAATATGGTGCTCATCATGGAAAGTCTCAAAGTGCATTAAAAGAGGACATAACAACCTAGTTATAATATTTGAGCATACATGGAAGAGTCGTTTATGATAATAGAATTAAACCAAATGATTTACTTCAATCTAGAGTAAAATGAAAAGACCAAAAATTTGAGTTATTAAGATTAATTTTTAGGGTGCTTCTAAAGGAAATATAAGAAACGTTGGTGGAGGTGGTGTTTTTAGAAATAATGAAGGCAAATTCTCCTATTACTTAGAATCATATGTAACTTCAACTAACAACTATTTAGAGACTAGGGACCTTCTTACAAGGATTAAAATTGTAATAGAAAGAGAATGGAAATATATTTCAATTGAGGGGATTTATGAATTATCATTAATGTTATCAACAAAAATGGATGCAGAATTGGATTAAGAATTACACACACACACACACACACACATATATATATATTGTTTTTTTATTAGTTGAAAGGTGTTTTGAAAGGATCACAAAACCTTATTACAAAGGGAACAACTAGCACGCTATTAGGGAGAGAGATATTAGTAAGCTAAACAAAGACCAACATCCAAAACCCATGTAGGGGAAATTAGCATAGTCATCACTTGGTAGACACTAAAAAATAGACAATTAGAAAGAAGACCAGACAGTCTACAACCAGCCCCCATAACCCATATAGATCAACCCATTTGGGACACCCATCCACAAACAACAACTCAAATAAAAATTAAAAAAACTTAGAAAGACCAAGAAAAAAAAGGCCCCAAACTGTTACTGTTCACTAATGTCTAGGTTGTCCTTCTTGAGGCCCTTTGAAAGATGACCCACCTATCCCTAGCCTAGTAGAGATACCTCTAGTCTCTGAATATTTGATACCTAGTGGAAAATCCTCTCCAAATAGTTAGACCATCCTAGATCAACCCCAAGTTTACTAAAAAATTAGTCAATTTATTACCTTCCCTGTACACATGCTTGACAACGACATCTTCAAAGGCTTGAAGGATTCGTTTTGCATCAAAAATCATATTAGCAGTAGAAGGACTAGGATTTTGAGAACCTTTCACTAGATTGATTATATTAAGGGAATCACCGTCAATGATGACCTTACCTTACTTTACTCAAAGCCACTCAATAGAGAAATCCCTTGGAAGAGAGCATGAGCTTCAACAAAATGACTCAATTGAGGCACTGCCACCTTGGCAAGATAGTCTTGCGCCTCTTGTTTGGTCTTGAACGGATGCCACGTCTAGTACCTAGTCACCCCTTCATCTCTCACCCACTCATAGAAGTCATCCACGTCAGCCTTAGAGAAGTCCCTCAAATGCACTTGCACTTGCTGAGCTTGTCCACTTTTCCTGCCCATAGCAGACTCATTGCTACAACTCTTACTTAACACCATTGTTAAGTTTTACAAAATCAAAAGTGGAGATCACAATGAATGAAATCTTTATAGAATTTTATATAGTTCCAAAACTTATCTGTTAAACTAGATCTTTATACAAAACCATAAACAAGTTAACTAGACCTCTATGCACTAGAATAGTATGAGCTTTGCCTGCACTTGTATGTTGCCTAGCAACTCCGGCCTATAAATAAGCTCAAGTATATTCCATTAACCATCCACGTGAAGAAGATGAATAGTTTGTAAGCACCACAACAAACCAAGGACAAACAAAACTCTAACCGTAAAACTCAGAGTACTGAGTTTTAATATAGAAAGGTCTACTTTCACCCTTGAAATTAAAAAAAAAAATTATATTTGATTTTAGTAGTAGATTCATATATTATAAAATAGTATATAATATATTTTTCAACTTTAGAAAAAGATTTAAGTTCAAATATTATCAAAATTAAAGTGTAGTGGTCACCATATACTCTTGATAAAACCTGTTTTCTAGATATAAAACTTCAATACATTGTATTGAGATAAAAAAACTTACATTGTATTGAGGTTTTTTTTTTACCTCTTTATATTGAGTGCTCCCCACTCATCACTTTGGGGAGCACTCAGTATTAAGAGGTAATAAAAAACCTACTTTTAATGACCGTGAGATCTTGCTAGAGTGGTGAATGGAAGGACATTCCAAATAAAAGGGTCATAAGTTCAAGTTCCCTCTACTTATTGAGGATACCCCTTATTTTATTGACCACAGGTGAAAAGTGACCACGAGATCTTGAAAAGAGGTAAATAGGAGGACATATCAAATAAAGAGGTTATGAGTTTAAGTTTCCTCCACACTTAAAAATACCCCTCATAATCTGAAATCCAATATATAAGTTACATCCCACAAACAAAATTGAAAGTGACCACAAAATTCTCATAAAATGATAAGTGTAAGGCATTCAGAAAAAAAATGTTCATGAGATTAAAGTCCATCCATACCTAATAATACTCTCATAATTTAAGATCCAATATACATAAGTTACATCACACAAACAAAACAAAAGCATATGCGTATCCTTTATGCTTTTACCAGCTATCTCCCATGTGATCAACCTGCAAATATGAGCATGAGCATGTGAATGGCATTGCTCATTGTTAACTTACGGAACCAAGATAAATTTATCTGTATTCGTTTTACTCTTTCAACTCCGGATTCTTCCATTTCTAATATGTGGACATAAAACACTCCGTTCTTTTTGCTTTTTTTCGCTTTTCAAAGTACATAGTGACTAAAGTGAGAATGTTGGGATAGATTGCCACTTCCATGATGTGTTGGATATCCATACTTCGTTCTGATATTTATAAAAGGCTAATGAGATTTTTCTTGAGTAGGATTCTTCGAGCGAAGCGGCACTATGAGAAGGTAAATTCGTTTGCAGGAGCTTAAACCTTAAAGAGGCCGGGTTTGATTTGTGGCCAAAAAAAATAAATGGCATAATTCTTTCCTGAAATTGTGTTAAATTTCCCATGTAATTAGCCCTTTGGGATTTTCAAGGTGAATTTTTAAAAGATTATAAGCAATTCCATCGTATTTTAGCGTTTTTAATCTTGCCATTATTTTATTATGGGATTTATATATAAATTGCTTTGTTATGAGAAATATATTCAAACTAGTTAGTTTTGGTATTAACCCATCTACTAGGAATGTTAAGAAAGTTGTATATTGTTCTGATATTATTTATTTTTTAATATAGTTTTATTCTCATTATTGGATACTATTTGCATTTATAATATGAAAGGTGATTAAACACTTAGTTTACATTAGTTGAAGTTTAATCAGTCAACCAAGATGCAATGTGTGAGAATATATCCACTTCATATTTGAAAGTCCCAGGGTCTCATACTTCAAAATGGAGCCCCTTTTAAAAAGGAATAATGACAATTTTTAACTTTAATAAGTTTAAATAACAATACTTTATTTTGTTCAATCCCTCTCTCATAGAAACAATGTATCACTGTTCAATACTACTTAGTTTCATCTTTGCATGTTTTGCTTTCAGAAGGATGCTTAGAAAGGAACATATTCCAACTAAAAAAAACACCGTAAGAAAACCTACTAAATAATAAAAAGGATTGTTCGTTGCCATAATTAGTTTCACTTTTATATTCCAATTACATCCTATAACTAAATAAGAAAATGTGTGCATTACTTAGTAATAATTGTTTCCAGCATTGGTCTTCCCTTTGCTACTATTAAAATGAGAATTGAGATTTTTCCAAGTGATTCCCCAACTACCTTAAACTTTAAATTTCAGTTTGAAATAAATGTTTCATTTTACTAATGTTGGGCCTAAATGATGACTTCCAACTCATAATAAGTTTTAGTTTTCCAGACATGAGATCTCAACCATCTGACTTAATTTATGCTCGTCCATTGTTGAAACCTTTAAATTTCGTTCTACTTATGCTTTTACATTGTGTATATGCTCTGTAGACCCTTCCATACTTGCCATATTAAAATGGTTGTCTAGCTATATTGATAACATAGACATATTATACCTTATACCCTTTCTCCACTGGACCCTCTGCATCTCTCGTGTAACGTTTACCATATTCATCCTAAAGCATGTTTTATGTTGCAAAAAATCAAATTAGTTTTATAAGGACTCAATCCCACTAGTGGCAATGTTAAACTTTCAAGCTAGAGTGCATTCTTCATAGTTTTACCTGAATGTTTCTTTTTTGCATAGTTTTAGCATGAAAGCTCATATATGTCGCATTTAGAATTCGTGATGGCGAACAAGAAAATGCACACAGATTCACTCCAACTTTTCTTTCATTAATCTGCAAATTGCAGTTACAGACACATAAATAGCCCACAGGCTTTACAACAGCTAGCGCTCAGCTTAGTTTTCAACTCCTATCCTTTGTGTGCAATCCCTAATCCACCACCCGATCTAATACATTAAACTGGGTTTTTATAGAGGCCTCGACCCTCTGAAACACCTTACGCAAAAACCGGGACACCAACCCGATTTAATAATCCACTTCGCACGGCCCTTATCACCGCTGCTTTTGTCAGAATACCCTACGCGCCCATCCTTTTTGTTTCCCGTGCTTCTTGGTACTCGTCCGCCTTTACTGCACCTTGTGCCACGTGTCGTCCATAACAATACTTGAAAATACTGCCTGTCGCAGTTTCACACCATCTCCTTCTTCTCCCTCGCCTTCTTCTCTTCCTGTCGTGATATCATGACATGTCATGATATCATGACATTTTGGCTTTTCTGCGCTTCCTTTCCCTTCTGGTCGTGATATCGTGACAGGTTGCGATATCGCGACCTCCCCACCTTCGAGCCTCGACTTCAACTTTTCATCATGATTTTGCGACGTCGCGATATCGCGACCTCCCCATTGCCTTGCCTTTTCTTCAACCTTTTGTCATGATTTCGTGATAGTCACGATTTCACGACGTTTCAGGAAATCATGACACTTCCACTATCCCCTTCGACTACTGCTTTGCTGTCATGATTTTGTGACAGTCATGATTTCATGACAGTCATGATTTCACGACATGTCACAAAATTGCGACAACCCAAGTGCTTCCCTCTGCTGCTACCCTACTATCATGATTTTGCGACTATCATGATTTTGTGACATGTCACGAAATCATGACAACCCAACTGCTCCCCCCTACTACTGCTTTCCATGTCATGATTTCATGATAGTCGCAATTTCGTGACATGTCGCAAAATCATGACAAAAACATAGGCGTCTCTCCTCGGTTGTTTTACGTTGCGATTTCATGACAATCATGATTTCACGACCTACACGACCTCCTTAATGACTTTTTCTCTCTCCTATCGACTGTCACGATTTTGCAACATAGCAAAATCATGACAGTTTTTGCTCTGCATTTTCTCCTTGCCTTCTTCTTCTTCTTCCTTAGCCGACTCTTCAGAAGTGGTCCTCCTGCCACTGGATGCTTCTGCATCAAGTGCTGCTGGATGCTCCTGCATCAAACACCCGGGGTTGGTGGAGAAGTGATCTTCACTTCTGCACTGTTCGGTTGCTGCCTCCTACAACATCTCCAAACATTCATCTACCTCTGCAGCCTGCTTCAACCCCTTCTTCTGGTCCACATAACTTTTGTCTTATTCCAGATAGATTCTCCTACTGCTGCATACCTCCTCATCCACAGCCTGCTTATACCCCTCCTCTTGGCTAGTTAAATTTTTGCCTTCTTCCAGGTAGATCCTGGCACTGCTACACTCTTCTTTGCATGCAACCTTTAATGGCTTCATCTTCTGATGAACCCCATCCTCTCTTCTCTTCTATTTTTCCTCACGTTGTTTGCGTAGCTCCCTTTGCAAGGCTTTCACCTGCCTCTGTAAATCTCTTCTAAGCAGCTCCTCTTGCAGGGCTTGCACTTGCCTCTGCAACACCTTGAACTCTTTCATTGTCATCATATCTCCCTCAGATCCTGGTGTAACTGCCTCATGTTTGGTGATCTATTACACACTTAGGAACCCTAACTCACTCTTGTCTCTCTCAGAACCCTACCACAGATCCTGGTGCAAACTGCCTCACAACCAGCAATCGGTTTATGCACTCAGGAACACTAGCTCTTATACCATTTGATGGCAGACAAGAAAACACACACAGATTCACTCCAAATTTTCTTTCATTAATCTGCAAATTGCAGTTACAAACACATAAACAGCCTGTAGGCTTTACAACAGCTAGCGCTCAGCTTAGCTTTCAACTCCTATCCTCTACGTGCAATCCGTAATCCACCACCCGATATAATACATTAAATTGATTTTTTATAGAGGCCCCGACCCTCTGAAACACCTTACGTGAAAACTGGGACACCAACCCAATTTAATACTCCACTCTGCATGGCCCCTGTCATCGTCGCTTCCGTCAGAATACCATGCGCGCCCATCCTTTTTGTTTTCCGTGCTTCTTGGTACTCATCCGCATTTACTGCACCTTATGCCACGTGTCGTCCGTAACAATCCTTGAAAATACTGCCTGTCGCGGTTTCACGACATCTCCTTCTTCTCCCTCACCTTCTTCTCTTCTTGTCGCGATATCACGACATGTCGTGATATCGTGACATTTTGGCTTTCCTACACTTCCTTTCCCTTCTCGTCGCAATATCGCGACAGGTCGCGTTATCGCGACCTCCCCACCTTTGAGCCTCGACTTCAAATTTTCATCACAATTTCATGACCTCCCTGCTACCCTGCATTTTCTTCAACCTTTTGTTGCAATTTCGTGACAATTGCAATTTTGCGACGTGTCACAAAATCGTGACACTTCCACTATCCCCTTCGACTGCTGCTCTATTGTCGCGATTTCACAATAGTCATGATTTCGTGACATGTCGTGAAATCATGACAACCCAACTGCTTCCCTCTGCTGCTGCCCTGCTATTGCGATTTCGCAAAATGTTGCGAAATTGTGATAACCCAACTGCTCCCCCTGCTGCTGCTTTCCATGTCGCGATTTTGCGACAGTCACGATTTCGTGACATGTTGCGAAATCGCAACAAAAACATAGGTGTATCCCCTCGGTTGTTTTACATCATGATTTCGTGATGGTCGTGATTTCACAACCTGTCATGAAATCATGACCTCCTTAATGATTTTTTCTCTCTCCTGTCGACTGTCGCGATTTCGTGATGTTGCGAAATCATGATAGTTTTTGCTCTGCGTCATGAAATCGTGACAATTTTTTCTCTGCATTTTCTCTTTGCCTTCTTATTCTTCTTCGTTAGCCGACTCTTCAGAAGTGGTCCTCCTACCACTGGATGCTTCTGCATCAGGTGTTGCTGGATGCTCCTACATCAATTTGATTCGTAAACCTTATGGTATTTTTGGAAGGATTGAATGGTGGAATGTTGTCATTCAATGAACCACTAAGGTGCTACGGACTTTGGATACTGAAGTTGCAAAGCCATAGAAATAGGTTAATTCTGCATTGCAGAGTGAGCTATCCAAAGCTTGTCTCAGGCTTGAAGCCTCTCCTTTCAGCTCTCTTGCTCAGTCCCAAGTTTCTTCCATTCATCATGAGCTAAAAAAAATGATTTGTATGAAGCGAAGGGTGCTCAATTACGTTCTAAAATGTACTAACTCACAATGGGGGACAGAGTGACCAAATATGTTTTTAAATGCCTTAGACCTCATGTCTACTATTCCCAATATCAAGTCATTCAAGTTTATGGGTAGAGATTCGAAGAGCTTTCAAACATTGTCAAAGCCTTTGTTTCACATTATCAAGGTATTTTTGCTTCTCAACCCCTTGATGATGCTAGAAGGTAAGCTCTTACTGATTGTACCACTGTTGTCCCCAAAAATCTTTCTCCTAAGAAAATGATATTTTGTGACACTCCTCTTTCTCTAGAAGATCTAAAAAATTCCTTGTCACTCATGGCCAATGATAAGGCACCTGGTCTTGATGGTTTCCCAAGTGAATTCTACAAATAATTCTGAGATATGCTTGGTTATGATCTCCACAAAGTGTATCTTGAAGCCCTATAATGTGGTTCACTGGGTTCCATTATTAACAAAGGCAATGTTAAATTTATTCCTAAGTCTGGATACCATGAGCTCATCACTAATTGGAAGCCAAGCACCCTGCTTAATGTGAGCTATAATATTATTACCAAATCCCTTGCACTTAAGCTTAAATCTCTCCTACCTTTGATTGTAAGACCTGAACAAACTGGATTTGTTCAAGGAAGATACATTCTTTATAATGTTCTTATTTTTTGGGAAGGTGTGGAATGGGCAATAAATTCTCAACAAGATGCTTTATTAATTAATATTGAATTTGAGAAAGCCTATGATAAGATGGAGTGGTACTTCATCACTGCCATGCTTCAGGATCTGGGCTTTGAGACAATGTTTGTGAGCATTGTTCTTATGTTATTTCAAGATGCTTCAGTTGTTCTTACTTTAAATAATAGTTAATATCAATCAATTTCTTTTGGTCACTTTGTAAGACAATGGTTCCCTCTTGCTCAATCTCTTTTCATTCTTGCTACAAAGGCTTTTGGCTATTTGGTGGCCCATAATGTGGATCAAGGATTAATCAGGGGTATTGCTCTCCCCAATTCTGACTGTCAGTTGGCCAATGGTCATTTTGCTGATGATTATTTTTTAACGCTTCGATAAGATGATAAATATATTTCCACAACCATTAGTTGCTTAGAGCTATTCTATTTAGCCTTTGGTTCTTCTATTCAATGGTAAAAACCTCCCATTTTCAGCAATCTCAATCCCGGATGCCATGTTGGCCACATCATTTCCAATGGATTTAGATTCAATCAAGTGAAGTGTTTAAATTTATTGGAATTTCTTTGACATTTCATGGTTCCTCTACTCAATTGTGGAAGTATGTTATTGATAAAATGGACAAGAAGCTTTCTTACTGGACTAGTAAGAAACTTTCTCTAGTAGTAAAATTTTAGATTTGTTATAAGGTTTTAGCCACTACCCATTTTTATTATTCATATTGTTGGGTTCCATCCAAATCTTGTTATAAAAGTCTAGATAAGCTTATAATATATTTCTTATGGGACGAAGACTCTATAAAATGAGGTTTTCATTAGGTAGCCTGGGAAATTTGTTGTTTTCCTAAGGACTATAGAGGCATGGGTTTGCTTGATTATCATAGATAAGGTTTTGATTTTTGTGCTAAATGGATCATCTAATATTTAATTGGGGATGAATCTTGGAAAGTTCTAGTCAGGCATTGCATTTCTTTTGGTTTACTTTAGGGGAAGAAAATTTGGAATGGGGTGGAATTGCAATCAATTCTTACTACCACTGTCCTTGTTAAAGTTAAAGGTTTTTTTTTATTTAGAGTATTTGGAAAGCTTGGGAGGACTTCAAACCTAGCTCACTTGGAAAGGGAGTTTTCGCAAAGTAGGTTCCTCTTTTTCTTCCATGAATAGTTGGTGGTCTCCTATTATCACTTGGAAGGGCTCTCCTCTAGCTCTAGAGCACAGAGATTTTATAAGCATGGTATTGCTTCTATTTTTTATTTTTTCTCCTGACATATCAGGAGTTGGATACCCTAGGAAATTCTTTTTCAAATTCATAATTTAAATCCTGGTGATAGAGATACTTATGAGGTGGTTATTGATAGTATTCTATTTTCTATTTGGCGCAAACTACATAAGCATTTTCAAAAAACCTAGTGGTCATATTTGTGTTGGCCTAGGGAGCTTCTTGTTTTGCAATATAAAGCTCATCTAAGTTACAAATGGCTCACCCCACAAGTTCCAATGGTTGATAAGCTCAATCTGATATGGGACTTAGTCTCTCTTCCCTCCCTATGGAATACAAGGTTTTAGATTGCTTGGGCTACTTATATTGAACCTAAACAATTTTTTTTTCTTGGAGCCTCTTGCACGAGGGGTTGATTGTTGGCAATAGGCTCAAGCATTTGGGTGTTCATAATCCTATTTTCCCAATTTACAGATAGGTGGAAGATTTACTACATGTTATTTGGTTTTGTGGTCGGGCTCAATCGGCTTGGGAGTGGCTTCTTGAATTTTCAAACCCTTTATGCAAGAGGATTTTACTTGGGTGCATGTTGTTTTGGGTGAACCTGTTGCTTTTTCCTTCAACCTAGGTGTTGTTTGAAATATTTTTAGAATTGGAACCATATTTTATCTTTGGAAGTCCTAAAATAGAGTTGTTTTTTCTCAGCAAGATGTCAGGAGTGTCTTCTCTATTGTTGATAAATATGCTATATTTTTTTATTACTGGTTACAAATTCAAGTACAAGTTGAAAAAGTACACATAGAGTTGTAGTACTTATGTACCCTCATGGATAATTTAAGGAATGTGCCCTGCACTATGAATCATGTGCCTCTTACTTCCCCTTATAGGTCCCAATTTTTGACACACCATGGGTCCTGTCACCAACCGCAATGCTCTACTACCAGACACTAGTCCCCCCGTAGCATAAATGTGAAGAATCTAGAGTTGGAGGCCCATCTCATTTGACCTATGGTTGGGATGTTCTACATATTGAGAAAGATGATGCCCCTCATTGGGGTGAAATTGTACCAAATGCATAGGCTTGTATTGTTAGTGGTAATGCACAAACCTGTACTATTAATGGTACTATTGCTGATAGCTTACCTTATTGTTGTTAGTGGCTTTGGATTCTTCAATCATTGGATGGACTTATGACCTTATGGAGGAAAACTTCAATCCTTCCACTTAGTAGTTATTTCTCGGCTCCTTTCTTTCTAAATGCATATTTGACATTGTTTTGGTGGTTGTTATCTAGATTTTTATGGATTATTTCTGACAGTCTTGTGTACTCCTACCCACGGTGGTTAGTGTGTTGGTTTACAAGGTGTGATAATCCCATATACCTTTTTTTTATTATTAGAAATTATTTTATTAATATAATGATTTTTTCATAAAAAAAAAAGAACAATATGTAAGAGTATTAGTCTCCAAATTGCACTAGTGGAATAAAAATAAATGAAAAAATATTAGGAAGAGATGTTAGAAAGCTAAACAAATGATAATATCCAAACACCACATAGGGAAAATCAACACAGCCATCACCAAGGTAAACATAAAAAAATAGAAAAATAGAAGGAAGATGAGACAATCTACAACCATCCCCCATAACCCATACATATCAACCCATGCAGGGACACCCATGCACATATAACAACTGAAAAAAAATAAAATAAACTTAGAATGAACCATAAAAAATAGGCTCTCAACCATTACTATTCATTGATGTTTAGTTTGTCCTTACTTAGGCCCTCCAAAAGATGACCCACCTATCCCCAGCTTAGTAGAAATACCTCTAGTCTCTAAATGATTGATACCTTTTAGAAAATCCTCTCTTCAAATAGTTAGACCATTCTATCTCAACCCCAAATTTACCAAGAAATTAGTTGATTTATTACCTTCTCTATACACATGCTTGACAACCATATCCTCAAAAACCTGAAGGATTATTTTTGCCTCAAAAATAATATTAGCGATAAAAGGACAAGGAGTTTGAGAACCATTCACTAGCTTGATGATATTAAGGGAATCAACCTCAATGATGACCTTACTTTGCTCGAAGCCACTCAACAGAGAAATCCCTTAAAAAATATCATGATATTCAAAAAAATGACTCGATTGAGGTCCCAGCTAGTTAGCAAAGGTGAGAAGGAGTTTGTCATTGGTGTTCTAAATTAAATCACTCACACCTACCTCTTGGATTACCCTTAGATGTGCCATCGAAATTGAGTTTAATCTAGCCTGTAGAGGGTGGTTCCCTGAAAATCTATCTTCTCCCACTCAAATCCAAATGGGTAGTAGACCTCAAAAAAGTTTTAAACCATAGAGCATGCTCCAGATCCAATCGCGATGTTGATCTTCATCATGGTGAAATTTAAATTTTAGAAGACAACTAATCAAGTCAGATTTTATCTCTTAATTGAAATGATGTAAAGAAGTTGATTGTGGAAACATAGCACTTTGAGAAAGTTGAAAATATATATTTTATAGAAAAAAAATGAAAAATATTTATAATAAAAAAATAATGTTTTTTTTTTAATCCATGCAGGTTGTCCAGCTTTTTATAGCCACCACAATATTCTGCGTTGTCCACCCCGGAAGCCTCTACATAGATATTCGCACAGTCCGCCCCTATAAACGCCATGCCACAATCATTTTAAATCGTTTATGCCACTAAAAGCACCAAGAAAAGGACAAGCGTTCAGTCTGACAAGGCCTGATATTTGAACCTTGGACCTCCACCCCCCTTATGGGAATTGGATGAACCAATTGGACTACACCTAGGACCTATAAAAAATCACATTAGATATAGTTTAATTGACATAAAAACAAATGTAATATTTTAATTTTTTTTATGGAAGTGGCCCAAATAAGAACCACATTTAAAATTATTAAAAATAAAAATAAAATAAAATAAAATTTATCAATATTTCCATAATAATTAAAATATTTTTGAACTTGTTATATGGGATTGAAAGTAAGTTTTCTTATATTATATTTAATTATAAGAAACTAATTTTATTATAATATTACAAGAACTTTCTTAATTTTATTATAATATTACAAGAACATGTATTATGACGGTTCATTTTATTGTAAGAGTATGTAATAAGATGTGATCATTTTTTTAATTAAAATTTATTTACAATTTGAATACCGTTTATTTTATTTTATTTATTTATTTTTATATGTAATAAATATTTATTTATAACAGTTTGGGCTTTGACTCTTCTTTGGGAGGTCAAAGGTTCAAACCGTGGTGTGGGTGAGTGTGTGTCTGCATGGTGGAGTTGTATTAGGTGATTCTCGGTCAAAACCCCCCATATCTTAATATTACCAAATATATATATATATATATATATATATATATATATATATATATATATATATTATTTAATTTGCGTTAAGTTTTATCTAGATAGGATTAATTCCGATGGTCTCACTTTAAATATTTAAAAACTTGTATTCTTTAAGTCACCTTAAGTATAAATAGATTAATTTAGCTTATTTTAGGCTTTTATTGATATAATATTAGTTACGTAATAAGGGTGAAGTTTGTTTCAATTTCATATAATCAATTTAAAAAAAAAAATGTAATAAGAATGAGGTCTACTACAATCTCATATAACTAATTAAAACTGGACTTCTAATTACATGAATGACTATTTTAAAATGTTAAGAATTTTGTCTAGGTATTTTATAATATATTTAGTAATAGAAAACTTTTAGTTTCTCATGGGTTCACAATTATTTTATTTCCTTTAGAAATTGTAGAGAATTTGTCAAAACTATCTGTCATGTGGGAAAAATGCAAAAAAAATAAAATTAATTATATTGTATTTTTTTTTTTGGTGGTAATACAAAAAATTGTAATTAAATTCAATATTAAATAGAAAAGAAAAAATTAGCTCTTAAATTTTTGTTTTTTTTTTTTTGAAAAAAATGAAAAACTTGTATTAATACAAAGAACAGTTACAAACGGGAGTAAACACATCCCAACCAAGAGCAGAGAACAAGACAACAAGCGCAGAGCAAAAAAGTCAACACTTTCCACCACAGAGCATAGAAGTCAACAGGGCGCAAAAACGCGACATGTCGCCAAATCGCGACAATCAACCCCGTATCGACCGCGTCAGAGCCACCAGTCGCGAAAACGTGACATGTCACGAAATCGTGACAGCCAGAGCCCTCAGCACCTGATCGCCAAAAAATTCGTGAAATCACGATGGTAGCTCCCTTCGGCACACCATCACCAAAGGTGTCACGAAATCACGACGAGAATTCCAAATGGCTCCAGATCTCCAAAAAGGTTGTGAAATTGCGACGATATTTCTCCTAAGTGCCCATCCTGCAAAAGTGTCATGATATCGCGACAAGTTTTCCACTTGGTGCCCAGTCTGCAAAAGTGTCGCGATATCGCGACGGTTTTTCCCCAAGACTCCTATGTGCCAAAAGTGTCACGAAATCACGACGAGTTTTCCTTTTGGCACCCAACCACCAAAAGTGTCGTGATATCGCGACAAGTTTTCCACTTTGCACCCAATCGTCAAAAGAGTCACAATATCGCGATGAGTTTTCCTCATGATGCCAGTTCACCAAAAGTGTCGCGAAATCACGACGAGTTTTCCTTTCAGCTCCCAATCCTCAAAACTGTCGTGATATCGCGACGAGTTTTCCACATTGCACCTAGTCTTCAAAAGTGTCGCGATATCGCGACAAGTTTTCTAGATGGCACAATTTCGCCAAAACTGTCACGATATCGCGACGATTTTTCCTTGCAGCTTTCGAACAGTAGAAATGTCATGAAATCACGACGGATTTTGCACTTTGCTCCAATTCAGAAAAATTGTTGCGATATCGCGACGGTTATCCTCCTTGTCGACCCTGCGCCAAAAATGTTGTGAAATCGCTGCGGCTACCAGTCGAAGGCCGCGATGGCGTGATAGGTCATGAAATCGTGACAATTTCCCACTAAAGGCCTCGACAGCGAAATAGGTCGTGAAATCATGACAGCATCTCACCATGGGCCGCGATCGTGCGACATGTCGCGAAATCGTGACATGTCACGATTTCACAACAGGTTCCCTCCGAAGGCCGCGATGGCGCAACCTATCGCGAAATCGTGATAGCTTCCCACTAGAGGCCGCGACGGCACTATAGGTCGCGATATCATGACAAAAACCTCCCTTAGCAAAAACTTTGCTCATTATCGTAGGGATCGTTCAAGACCTTGCCTAATCACTACATCCTCCATAGGCATATCACTGTGCAGCTACATCCCAACCTCTCTCTCAGCCCCCATATTTGTAAGGAAATTGACCGCCTTGTTTAAATCTCTACTCACATAGACGGGGATCACATCATCTAATTCCCTTCATAGTTCCTTGATTTGAGAGACCAGAATTCACAACCTCCAAGCTTTCAAGGCAAAGTTCCTCATGCAGTCTAGAGCGCCAACCAGAATTTGGGAATCATACTCGAATTATCTTCTTGTGTCCCTGCTTAACAGCCCAGATGGAAGTAGATTTAATAGCAAAGTCCTCTACTTCATTGTTTGTGGCTCATCCCAGACCTTGCATTTCCCAATAGAGCACAGACCCAGCATGATCATGGCACACTACTCCAATTCCAGCACTACCCGGATTGCCTTTTGCAGCTCCATCAGTATTGATTTTGATCCAGCCTTCTGGGGGAGGTTTCCAGCTACCTCTAACCTATCTCTCTTGCTCAACATCTCCCTCTTCCAGTGGCACAGAAACAAACTAATTTTCCTCCTCAGCAAAGATGGCAACCGTTTCCACAACTTTGCTCCAGATGACCTGCCAAATTCCATCTAGCGAAGAGAAGGTTTCTCGAAAAATACGAGCATTTCTCTCCAACCACACCTGCCACCAGATGAAAAGTAAACCAAGCTCCCAACCAATTTGAAGAGCTTTAGATTTAAATCTACCTCTCTTCCATCTTTCCCAAATATTGGTTTGAGTCAAATCACCGTTAGCCTGGATTTTATAGTGAGAGAACCAACGCTTCCAAATCTGTCGTGTGAAGGGGCATTCAAACATTAGATGATCAGCAGTTTCCTCAGTATTGTGGCATAACACACACTGAGAAGGACCGATGATGCCTCTATTTCTAAGATTATCAAAGGTGAGAATTCCATTGTGCATAAACTGCCAGGAAAAGAAGTTCACTTTCGGCCAGCCCTTAGAATGCCATATCTTCCTCCAATCTTGAACCAAAAATAAATGTGGGGGGGCTCTGGGAGGATCTTATCGTATCCCTCCTTCACAGTATAAACCCCAAGGTTCCCATAGCCCCAAGCTAGTTCATCCTCCTCATATATCCCAGTGAGAAACCTTTCTGTCAAAATTTTAGACAAGATGGGTGCCAGCTTCGGAGGGATTGGAATTGGCCACTCTTCCAACCGCTTAAAATTTTTGAACTTGTACTCCCCTAATTGGCTGGTGTTGAAATAACTCTCGATTTTAACCCAGCACTTGTCTTTTATGGCAGATTTAATCGACTGTAATTCGGGAAACACAACACTGATGGGTGGGTGCTGGTCCCAGGAATCGGTCCAGAAACGAGCCTTCTCCCCTCTCCCCACTTTCCAAAATAGTTGATCTTTGATAACTTGAGATCCAAGCTTGAGAGCCTACCACACTAAGGATCCATTACCCTCCAGAGGGAAATGGCCCACATCATTAGGGTGAACATGACCCAAGTATTTACTAGAAAGGATTCTGTTGAAGAGGGATGTTGGCTGGGAAATCCACCTCCATTACAGTTTGCCAGACAAAGCTTTATTTTTAAGCTTGGAGCTTCTCAGTCCCAGCCCTCCTTTTTCCTTGGGGTCGGGTAACCTTATCCCGACCAACCAAGGCCCATTTCTTCTCCCCTTTTGCACCTTCCCATAAAAATCTTCTAGCCATTTTGTCCAGCTCTTTCCATATAGAATGTGGGGTAGCCAGGATGGAGAATTTATATGTTAGCATGGCCTGAATAACTGACTGTAAGAAAGTTAGTCGGCCCCCATACCTTAACCATTTATGAGACCAATGATTCATTCTATCTTTGATGCCATCCAAAAGATCCTTCCAGATATCAATTTTTAGTTTTTTGAAATGCAGAGGAACCCCCAAGTAAACTACTAGGAGAGAGGTCCTAGTGAATCCCAAGATCTCTATAACTCTGTCTGTAACCTTTGGTCAAGATTGAAGAAGACCACTTTGGATTTTTTATCATTGGTGACTTGGTTTGAGGCCCTGAGGTAGACATTTAGAGTATCTCTGATTCCTCTAGCTTCCCTAAGACTGGCCACTCCAACCAATCTTGTATCATCCACAAACTGTAAGTGAGTCAAAACTTTCGCCCCCACATTAATACCTGTTATCAGACCTTGATGTCTTCTTCTCAGGAAGAGTCTACCTAGTCCTTCATCCAAGATGAGGAAGAGATAGGGAGAGCATGGGTCCCCTTGACGAAGACCCCGTGAGGCTCCAAAAGGTGGTGAGGGAAGCCCCTTGATTAGAATAGAATAAGAATGTGTAGAAATACAGCTCATGACCCAATATATCCAGTCCTGAGAGAAACCAAAGGCTACCAACATCTTTGCCAGGAAGCCCCACTCCACCCTATCATAAGCCTTGGACATATCTAGTTTAATGAACATTCCTTTGTTACCTAATTTTTGCATTGTATGGATTGCCTCCTGGGCAAGGACCACTCCATCCAAGATCTGTCTACCTTCTACAAAATTCCCTTGCTCAGAGGAAATTATATTATGAAGGAGAGGTTTTAGCCGTTCAGCCATAATATTTGTGATTATTTTATAAATCACGTTGCATAAGGCAATAGGTCTGAAATCAGAGATATGAACCCCCTCCTCCCATTTTGGAATTAAAGTGATGAAGGTGTGATTTAGAGCCTTGAGCATTCTTTTATTAGTTCTGGACTCCTCTGTGACAGCCAAAACATCCTCCTCCAAGGTATCCCAAAAGGCCTGAAAAAACTCAATAGGAAAGCCATCTGGACCTGGCAATTTTCTAGTGCTCATCCCAAAGACCACATTCTTTAGTTCATCTCTAGAAATGGGTATAATAAGGGCCTGATTCTCTTCGTGAGAGATAATAGAGGGTATGACATCAATAACTTCATTTTGAGCTTCCACATATTGCTCCATACTTTCCTTAAAAAGTTTTGAGAAATAATCCATTGAGTGTGAATGCATACTAGGAAGAGTATCAAAAGAGTGTCCATTCTCATCTTGAAGGACTTCCATGTTATTCATTTGTCTCCTAGCACAGGCTGATCGATGGAAAAATTTTGTATTTCTATCTCCTTCTAATAACCAAGGGTTTCTTGCTCTCTGTTTCCAGTAAATCTCTTCTTGATTATCAATGTCCTCAATCGCTTTGTGCAAAGCATCATCATCGGTTTTTAAGGTGCTAAGTAATTGTTCCTTCCCTGAAGTATTTTTGCACCTCTTCCCATCTGGCCACCAAGGGAGCCCGTTGGAGCTGGAAGTCTGACTTATTAGTTTGCCTCCACTGTTTCAATTTAATCTTGAAAAAATGAAGCTGTTTGTGGAATTTGAACATTGTTGTCCCAAAAGGTAGGCAGCCTTCTTCCCACCACTGTGGAATTTTCCTTCGGAGATCCTCTTTTTGTAGCCAAAAATTTTCAAATTTAAATGGTTTGTGGTGCTGCCTTGTCATAGTCCCTCCCTCCAATAAAATGGGAAAGTGATCTGATACTGGGCCTTCCAAAATCTAAAATTTAATATTCCATTTAAAAAATGCCTCCTCGGAGACCAAAAAATAGTCTAGCTTTACCTTCCTGCTGTGTGGCTCTCTCCTCTTATTATTCCAAGTAAAGTGGGTTCCAGGGCCTTTGATATCAACTAGGTGAAAGGCCTGGACTTGGGCAATCAAAAGCCAGTCCCCTGGATCCAAAACTGGGATACCACCTTCCTGATCCCTAGCAGATAATTTGGCATTAAAATCCCCAACAATAATCTAGTCTAAATATTCCTGGGAGGACCTTGTGTACAGCTTTCCATTGGAGCCTTTGGCCATCAATGCTTTGAGCCCCATAGAAGTTTGTAATTAAAACATGTTCAGCAGTGACATTGTTCCTAAAAAGAGATGTGAGAACACCCCTCCAAGCTATATGTTCTATTGTTGTCCATTCCAGAGGGTTCCAAAGAGTAACAATCCCCCCGAGGCACCTTGAGCAGCCACATCCATATAACCGCAGCCCCTCCATATTCTATTAACAGTTTTGCACATAAGATCTAAAGACATTTTTGTCTCCTGGATGAGCAAAAAGTCTGTTTTATGTTTTCCTAAAAGTCTTTGAATAGTAGATTGATGGGTTCTACTATTTAAACCCCTAACATTCCAGGATTGAATAATCATTGAAAACCTTGGGAGCAATAAGAATCAATTGTCCTCACCGATCCTCCATTGATCAGCTTGTCTCCTTGCACTGCTAGTAGATCCTTATTGGACTTTCTGCTCGCTCCTTGAGAATTACTATTTTTAGATCTCTTCTCCACTTGAGTAATCCCTAGAGCTGGCCTTTCTCTGTTCTTTTTTGCACTTCCCATGTTGACATCCTTAATAACTGGTTGTTCTGGAGATTGGATTACCAATGCCCCTGGGTTCTCTGGCTGCAATATCTTAGAGGGTTCAATCACCTGTTCTAAGACAGGAGTAAATGAATGAGAAGCATGAGAGTGGATGTTATTATCCTCAACATTCCCATCCACTTGATCCACTAGTGACTTAAATATTTCATACCGGTTGGTTGGCTTGAGTTGTGCCTGCTCCTTGCCATTTTTCTTTTTGTTTCTCCTTCGCTTCGGCTGTTCAAAGCCATATTTCTGGACATCAGAACTCTGAGGAGTATTGGATGGTTCTTTTACAGGAGTAAACTTACCCTCTCTGGGGCTATTTGGCATTCCAAGTGGAGCCTCCACTTTTGTGCTCAAAATATTTGGATAGAACCTTGCCAAATGGCCATGCTTATGGCAGACTCTACATCTAAAAGGTAGGGCCTCATAATCTAACTACTGGATCCAAGATAGTCCTGCCAACTCAAGTTCCACCTCGGCTGGTAGAGGCTGGCTAATATCCATTTCTACACAAATTCTAGCAAAGACAGTTGTGTTTCCCTCTATGGTATCTTTGGAGACTCCTAGATATCTACCTAGTGAATTACCAATCATCTCCAAACCTGCTCACCCCAAAACTCCATCGGGAGAGCGTACAACCGGATCCAAACCGGGATAGCCGTGGGTTCAATACGAGGATCGAAACCCACTCTCCAAGGTTGAACAAATAACCCTGTCGGACCGTGGTTCCTCTTCTCTGATTCAAATGCTCTGTTTCTATCTGCTAAAGAAGAGAAACTAATAATGAAATACCCATTGCTTATAGGCCATAAGGAGTACTCACCGAGTGGCTCCCAGTTCTGTCTAACCCAGGTATGCAAAAAATTTAGAGTAGGTCGGATACCCATGAATTTGCAAATCAGATCATGGTTAGCACGGTAGATGATTGTGTCTTCAACCATCTTTGGTTCGATAACAATCTTAGGTCTGGAAGCGGATTGCGAGAGGCATCCATTAACTCGGTGTGCAGTTGAACCCTTGCCAGCATTCTTGAATAGCATTTGAAAAGCATTCCACTGAGCTTCATCAGTGGAAGACGAAGGATTTTCTTTTAACATCTCAGCATATGAGCTCTTTCTCCCAGTGAGAGGAACTGGAGGAGACCCCATTGGGCCCTCCTGGGGCAGCGGACAAACCTTTAGAGTAGCACAAAGTCAACCCACCAAAGTCCCTGGAAAATCCTTCACACCAGAAACCCTAGAGCATCGCCTGACGCCTGCTCAAAAATTTTCTTGCCAAATCGCCAGAGCTCCATTTCGAAGGCGTTACCTCTTAAATTTTTGTTTTAAATGATTATTTTCTTCAAATTATTATTTTTATTTCTAAAAAAAAATTGGTTTTAATGAGTTATAAGTTTTCCAACTATAATTATATTTATAATGCAAATATTCTTAATGAATTTCATAAAGAAATGTTGTTCGTTTTTATTTATATTAAATTAAAAATATAAATATTCATAATAATTTTAATTTTTTTTAAAAACATTTATATTATTCATACTAAGTTAGTTTCTTTAAAACATTACTAATTGATAATTTCTTGATTAAGTATGATATTAAACATAAATGCTCAGATTGCTTAGAAGAAAGAGGACCCAATACTTATTTGAAGGTGACTATTAGCTTTTTCTTATGAATATATTTTGAAATATAATTTTAGACATGTACTTCACGAATGAGTTCTTCATGTATTGCAACATTTTAAAATGTTCTCACAATTTTGTATGCAATAATCATTTTATGAGCCATACAGTGAATCAAGATCAAATATGGAGCAACAAATGTTTGAAGTTGAACACAAAGACCATTTCTGTTACCTTGCATTATAGCAGCACCATCAAATCCAATACATATTAAATTATTGGCTATTGTTGCATCATCCATTCTTGCAATATTCTTTAAGCTAGTAACAACAACATTGTAAATATTTTTAGCATTATAGTTTTCAACCATCTTAGTTATTGCTAGCAAATGGGGTTGTCTTACATGTTTTTTAAAGGTGTAAACATGCATGCAAATTCAAGATATGTTGTCAACAATAGTTACCTCATCAATAGAAAGTGAAATGAAAATATAATTTTTAACTTTCTCTTTCAGGTCCTTCTCAACCAAACATAGATATTTTTCCATTTCTCAACCACTTCGATCTGACCAATGGGACCTGGGGAGGTTATGTACATCAACTAGTTGAAAGATATGCTTAAAATCAATAAATTCTAACATAGGTCTAACTTTTATAAGAATAGTAAATACGATAGCAAACTATAAGCTTTTAAAAACTAAAGTGGTTTTTTGAATTTTTAGAAACTATACTAGAATCATTCCACCATTCTGAGGTAGTATTTTTTTTTGTTTCTTCTCTTTGTCATAATCTATTGTATATATGACATGTATGTATTTTGATGCATTCTTCCACCTAATTATTTTCTTATTTTTTCCATTAGCTTCTTTTACTTTAAAATAAAAATTTCCAAAATGCATTTCTATTGTATCCAAATTTAATTGTATCTTAAGATATTTTCCTAGTTTCCAACTACAAATAAGACATCTACATTCCATTGGCATATCATTGATATTTTGTGGTTACACCGGTTCAATAAACAGATATTTTGATGCCCATTCAACATGAAACTACCTTCCAATAGTTCAACTTGTTAACTTCCTATGTTTAGGTTTCTTAGTCGAATATTTCGAAGAAATGTTAATTTGGTTAGAATGATCATTTTTATTTTGGATTTGTATGCTAGTTTCAATATTCTGTTCAAGCTGTTGCATGTCATTGTTGATCAGATTTTCATAATGCATTTCATTCTGGATAATATCTTATAGTGGAGGCATATCAGGATCAATTGGGTATTATGCATTCAAAGATATTCTATATAATGTTTTGAAATTACATATAAAAATTACTATCAAGTAGGTAAAACAGGTATGTACCTTGTAACTGTTCAAGTTGTTGCATGTCATTGTTGATCAAATTGTCATGATGTATTTCATCTTATGGAATATCTTCTAGTGGAGGCATATCAAGATCAATTGGATATTCTACATTCAAATATGTTCTATATCATTTTTTAAAATTACTTATTAAAATTACCATTAAGTAGGTAAAACATGTATGTATCTTGTAGGTGTGCAGGTTTTGGTGCCTTATTGTATTTCAATGCCTCATTGGATTTTGAGATATTTCTAAAATAATTTAGGATACTCTTTTTTTCCAGAATATTTTTCTCCTTTATTTTCATTGGGAGTTGGAGCCATTGTACCTATAAAGGAAAATGTTAGAAAAAGAAAGTGAGTTTGAAAAATATTGATTTCAATCACTTGGTATTAATTGTATGGATGTAAGTTCATTATTTTGTAGCATAAATGATGCTTTGAATTATTGCACTGATATTTGATTTTTTCATCCATATGTGGATGTCACTTGCTAACATTTTAACAACATGCACTTAAAAGGATAGGCAAGGAAAATATGCTTTGTAACTTTTGTAACTTATATTGAAAGGATAAACTTTTCAAATGAAAGGTAAAGAAAATATGCTTTTGTTCTATGGTACAGATCTTGATGAATAAAAACTAACATGCATTGCTACCACCACTTAGATTATAGACAAACAAAAGTAATCAAACAAGGTCTGACTTCATGTCCTTATTAAAAAATTATGGCAAACAAGTGGAGCATCGAAAGAAGTCACGGTCTACATGTTGTTGGTAGTGCTTGTTAGGAGAGTCTATTAACCACAAACATGAGACGACCATAGACACAAGATGACCTAACTGCTATCTATAGTTTTTTATCCGTAGTTTTATGTCTGCTACCTATAGGATTTTATCTATAGTCTTTTATCTACTACCTATAGTATTTTATTTATAGTCTTTCATATATTGCTTATAGTATTTTTTCTGTAGTCTTTTGTCTACAATCTATAAGCTTTTTTTCTTTTATATATTACCCATATTTTTTTTGTTCATAGTATTTCATCTTCTACCTATAGTATTTTATTTGTAGTCTTTTTTTTGCTAGCTATAGTCTTTTTTTTGTAGTCTTTTGTCTATTTCCTATAGTATTTTATGTATTGTGTTTCATCTACTACCTATAGTATTTTGTATGTAGTCTTTTATCTGCTAGATAAAGTCTTTTGTCAGTGGTATTTTGTCTACTACCTATGGGTTTTTGTTCATAGTATTTCATATTCTACCTATAGTATTTGGTTTGTAGTCTTTAATTTGCTACCAATAGTATTTTATATGATGCCTATAGTTCTTTTTTTAATAGCCTTTCGTCTACTACCTATACTATTTTGTCTTTCATTTGTAGTCTTCTATATGTTGCCTATAGTCTTTTGTCTATAGTATTTCATATGTTGTCTATAGTATTTTATTCATAGGTTTTAATATACTACCTATAGTATTTTGTCTATTACCTATAGTCTTTTATTTGTAGTTTTTCATATGTTGCCTATAGTATTTCATCTTCTCTGCTCCTCTTATTTTTTTGGCTTCTCTACTTTTGCTCATTTTTTACTTCTCTATTGTTGGTCGAGAACCAATGTTTAACATATATGTTTGGTTACATATAGTGGGGGTATATATAGAAAAATTTATCTAGGTTAATAAAATTATATATAATATTAAGGTAAATCAGTCAAGAATCTCGGCTGGAAGGCTAGAGATTTAAAATTTAAACTGTAAAAGTATTATAATTTCAATGCAAATCGAACCCTAAAAAATTGCCTTGGGTGAATGGGCTGACATTAAACATCCCAATATTAGCCAATTTTAAATTTTAAAAATACTAATATTCATTAATTTATGATAATTCACCACTATGCATAACCTTGGAATGACCCTTCATCCTAGACATGTTGTAGGACTTAGGTTTTGGACCCATATTTCTCTGATCTATTAAAATAATCTATGTAGATGTGTTTGCTTACTTTATGATTAATGGTTGTTAGTCCTCACCCTTTAGTGTCTACAGATCCATTCATTAAGGGTGCCCTCTTGTGATCTCTATGTTATAGAAACTAAAGGGTTTGGATACCTTCTAGCTTATGTTGTTTCTCATAGGAAAGTGAAATGGGTTTTCCCTTCTATATTATTCTCAATAGTTAGTCAATGGGTATTTTGCGGATGAATCCTTCCTAACATTCTCTGAAGAGGAAAGTAACATTGCTAATGCACTGCAATTTCTTGACATGTTTTTTCAAGCCTCTAGATCCAACATTTAGTGGTAAAAATTCTAGTGTTATAAAAAATATTTTTTGCGCAAACTTACTTGGTTTAGCTAATTTAATTGGAAATAGATCCAACATGGTGAAATATTCATATTCTTGGGAATTATATTTACCTTTTACTATTCTTCCTTTGTGTTGTGGTAATACATTTTAGACAAAGTGGAGAATAAGCTACACAAGTGGATTTCAAAGAATTTGTCACTAGCGGATAAATTCTAGGTTTATTCCAAAATTATTGCTACCACTCATGTATACTATTTATCTTATTAGGGCCCATACAAAGAGTTGTACTAGATTTTGGAGAAGCTCATTCAATATTTTTTGTGGGCCTTAGCAAAAATGAAAGGCTTCCACAAAGTCGCATAGGAAATTTGTTGCCTTCTAGGGGATTTTAGAGGTTTGGGCCTTCTTCATATTCAATGACAAGGAATATTCCTTTGTGCCAAATTGATCATCAGAGCTCTATAGGTAAATTAAGCTTGGAAAATACTGGTCCAAAAGTGTATTTCCTTAGACGTTCCATTTGGAAGAAAAACCTAGAAAGGGCTTGTGTTACCTTCACTTTTAGTTATGAAAGTGCATGTTCATATTCAGTGTATTTGTTACCAAAAGCAATTGGAAGTCGTAGAAATCTATGAAACCTTATATCTAATGGAGTGGAAGTGGGTTAGGTATTGGGCTATATATAAATAGTCTCTCACTCTAATGGTCCCTAGTTATCATGCATCAAGATAATCCTTTATCCAAATTTTCTTGGGTTAAGGAACTAAATTCTTTTATAGAGGGATAAAGGTTATTTTGACCTTTTCTCTAGCCACTCCTTTTAGAAATTTCAAATCCAAAAATGGGTATTATTGGCTCTCTTCTCATTTGCCCATGGTAGTCACGTGTAATACCCTCTAGCACCTTTAGCCTTCTAACAAGGCCTAGCAACAAATTTTTTTCTCTATTTTGTATGCAACTCTAGAACTCAAGTTGGCTCACTTATCCTAGTGTTTTCTCTTTTAGGGACTACCATTTAAAGAATGATTGGTCGACTTGGGGATGAAAAACTCCAAATTCTTTCTTTTAAACAACGAGAGTCCATTAAGAATTTATTTTGGTTTTACCCCAAATCCAAAATAGTTTGGTCTTGGATTCATGACTTCATTTAGCCATTTAGACCTAGGAAATTTTCTTAGCATATGGTTTCCCTTAGGGATAAAACTTGCATGCCTACAAGTATTGATCAAATATAGCAATTTTTTAGAATAGAGGTTTGGTTTCACATTTGGAAATACCGTAAAGTGCTATATCTATTAATCAAAATATTTCCACAAACTTCTCTACTTATGCAAAAGTTATTATTTGCTCTAATATGATGTTGCAGATTTAGGCCCAAGACAACAAGGTGGCTCTTAGAGTACAGCACTTATAGAATTTGTTGGATAATTTGGTAAATACCCCTTGCATGGTGGCTAGAGTATCACCTTTTATCCACTTATGGGACTTAATGTGGAATTTTCTTCTCATTAGGGTTTAGATATTCATGCCTTGGTTGTTCAAGATTTTCTTTGTAAAACCTAGACCTTTTTCATGTCTCTAGGTGGAATCTCAGTCTGAGGTTTTGGGGTGCTCGTCCATACCACCCACTTTTTTATGATAAATGTATTTTTTATTCTTTTAAGTAATAAAAGTTACTTTTCAACAAAAAATAAGTTAAAGTATTATGTATTATATTGGGAATTGATCCTACCATTTTTTTTGGAATTAAAAAATAAATGTCAAAATCATGCTCAGATTTGGAACTGTATTATTATCTCTTTTGTAGAATGTCTAAAAATATGGTGCTCATCGTGGAAAGTCTCAAGTACATTAAAAGAGGACATAACAACCTAGTTACAAGATTTGAGCATACATGGAAGAGTCATTTACGATAATGGAATTAAACCAAATGATTTACTTCAATCTAGAGTAAAATAAAAAGACCAAAAATTTGAGTTATTAAAATTAATTTTTATGATGCTTCTAAAGGAAATATAAGAAAAGTTGGTGGAGGTGGTGTTTTTAGAAATAATTAATGAAAGTTTTCCTATTACTTAGAATCATATATAACTTCAACTAACAACTATTTAGAGTCTATGGAACTTCTTACAAGGATTAAAATTGTAATAGAAAGAGGATGGAAATATATTTCAATTGAGGGGATTTATGAATTATCATTAATGTTATCATAAAAAATGGATGTATAATTGGATTAAGAATTACACACACACACACACACATATATATATGTGTGTGTGTGTGTGTGTGTGTGTATATATGTATATGTATATGTAATTCTTAATCCAATTCTACATCCATTTTTGTTGATAACATTAATGATAATTCCTCAATTGAAATATATATATATATATATATATATATATATATATATATATATATTCTTTTTTTTTATTAGTTGAAAGATGTTTTGAAAGGATCATAAAACCTTATTACAAAAAGAACAACTAACACCCTATCAGGGAGAAGGATGTTAGTAAGCTAAACAAAGACCAACATCCAAAACCCATGCAGGGGAAATTAGCATAGTCATCACTTGGCAGACACAAAAAAATAGAAAAATAGAAGGAATACCATAAAGTCTACAACCAGCCCCCATAACCCATATATATCAACCCATGTGGGACACCCATCCATAGATAAATACTAAAATAAAAATAAAAAAACTTAGAAATACCCATAAAAAAGGCTCCCAACTGTTATTATTCATTGATGTCTTGGTTGTCCTTATTGAGGCCCTCTGAAATATGACCCACCTATCCCTAGATCACTAGAGATACCTCTAGTATTCAAATCATTGATACCTAGTGGAAAATCCTCTCCAAATAGTTATACCATCATAGATCAACCTAAAGTTTACTAAAAAATTAGTCAATTTATTACCTTCCCTGTACACATGTTGGACAACCACATCTTCAAAGGCTTGAAAGATTATTTTTGCCTCAAAAATCATATTAGCGATAGAAGGACTAGGAGTTTGAGAACCTTTCACTATATTGATGATATTAAGGGAATCACCGCCAATGATGACCTTACTTTACTCGAAGCCACTCAATAGAAAAATACCTTAGAAGAGAGCACGAGCTTCAACAAAATGACTCTATTGAGGTCCTAGCTTCTCATCAAAGGTGATAAGGAGTTTTTCATTGTTATTTCGAATTAAACCACCTGCACGTACCTCTCTGGGGTTACCCTTAGAGACCCCATAGAAATTGAATTTAATCTAGTATGTACGAGGTGGTTCCCAAGACATATATCTTCTCTCACTTGAATCGAAATGGCTAGTAGACCAAAAAAAAAATTAAACCCTATAGCATGCTCCAGAGGTAATTTCGCAGAATAAAACCTGAGTCCAAAGAGATGGCAGAGGTGTTCTCCACTATTGCTGCAATGCTCTTGGCACAAATAGATTTGGCTGAATTGGATAGAAATTATATTATTGTTGATGTTAATTACCTTTTATTAGAGGTAATCTCTTATAAAAGCAAGCATATTTATAGAGAAGGAAATCAAGTAGCAGATAATTTAGCCAATCTTTATATTGATCTTCATCATGGTGAAATTCAAATTTTAGAAGGCAACTAGCCAAGTGAGAATTTATCTCTTAATTAAAATGATGTGAAAAAGTTTATTGTGGAAACATAGCACTTTGAGAAAGTTGAAAATATATTTTATAGAAAAATAAATGAAAAAAATTATAATAAAAAAACATGCTAGATATAGTTTAATTGACTTAGTATTTTAGTATTTTGCAGGAAATGGTCCACAATAAGAACCAAATATAACTTATTAAAAATAAAAATAAAATAAAATTTACTCAATTTTTCTATAATAATTAAAATATTCTTGAACTTGTTATATGAAAATTAAAACTAAGTTTTCTTATATTATATTTACGTATAAGAAACTATTTTTATTATAAAATTACAAAAACGTGTATTATGATATTCATTTTATTGTAAGAATATGTAATAAGATGTGATCATTTTGACATAAGTTACATTGTTATAATTAAAATTTATTTAGAATTTGAATACATTTATAATATTATTATTTAAGTCACTTTAAGTGCTATCTAGATAGTATTAATCCCAGTGGTCTCACTATTTATGCATAAAATATGTGAGTTTCAATCTCATATAATCAATTTTTAAAAAATGTAAAAAGAATGAGGTTTGCTACAATCCCATATAACCAATTAAAAAAAGTTATAATTACATGAATAAACATTCAAAAATTTTAAGAATTGTATCTATGTATTTTAAATTATATTTAGTTGTAGAAAACTTTCAAGTTCTCATGGGTTATCTATGACCAACGGGACCTGGGGAGGTTATGTACATTAGCTAGTTGAAAGAGATGCTTAAAATCAATAAATTCTAACATAGGTCTACCGTTTATAAGAATAGTAAATATGATAGCAAACTATAAGCTTTTAAAAACTAAAGTGGTTTTATGAATTTTTAGAAACTATACTAGAATCATTCCACCATTATGAGCTAGTATTTTTTTATTTTTCATCTCCTTTTCATAATATATTGTATACCTGACATGTACGCATTTTGATGCATTCTTCCACCTAATTATTTTCTTAGTTTTTCCATTATATTCTTTTACTTTAACATAAAATTTCCCATAATGTATTTCTATTGTATCCAACTTTAATTGCATCTTCAGATATTTTCCTAGTTTCCAACTACAAATAACACATATACATTCCTTTGGCATATCATTGCTATTTTCTGGCTACACTAGTTCAATAAACAGAGATTTTTATGCCCATTCAACATGAAAATACCTTCCAATAGTTCATCTTGTTAACTTTCTATGTTTAGGTTTCTTAGTCAAATATTCTGAAGAAATGTGCATTTAGTTAGAATGATCATTTTCATTTTGGATTTGTATGCTAGTTTCAATATTTTGTTCAAGTTGTTGCATGTCATTTTTGATCAGATTTTTATGATGCATTTCATTCTGGAGAATATATTAAAGTGGAGGCATATCAGGAATCAATTGGGTATTATGCATTCACAGATGTTCTCTATAAAATTTTGAAATTACTTATAAAAATTACTATAAAGTAGGTAAAATAGGTATGTACCTTGTAACTATTCAGGTTATTGCATGTCATAGTTGATCAAATTTTCATGATGTATTTCATCCTATGGAATATCTTCTAGTGGAGGCATATCAAGATCAATTGGGTATTCTACATTCAAATATGTTCTATATCATTTTTTAAAATTACTTATTAAAATTACTATTAAGTAGGTAAAACATGTATGTACCTTGTAGCTGTGCAGGTTTTGGTGCCTTATTGTATTTTATGCCTCATTGAATTTTGAGATTTGGCTAAAATAATTTAGGATACTCTTTTTTTCTAGAATATTTTTCTCCCTTATTTCCATTGGGAGTTGCAGCCATTGTACCTATAAAGGAAAATGTTAGAAAAATAAAGTGAGTTTGAAAAATATTGATTTCAATCACATGCTATTAATTGTGTGGTTGTAAGTTCATTGTTTTGTACCATAAATGATGCTTTGAATTATAGAAATTATATTTAATTTTTTCATCTATTCGTGGATGTCACTTGCTAATATTTTAACAACATGCACTTAAAAGGATAGACAAGGGAAATATGCTTTTGTAACTTTTGTGAATTATATAGAAAGGAGAAAATTTTCAAAGGAAAGGTAAATAAAATATGCTTTTGTTCTATGGTACAAATCTTGATGAATAAAAACTAACATGCATTGCTACCACCACTAAGAATATAGATAAACAAAAGTAATAAAACAAGGTCTGACTTCATGCCCTTATTAAAAATTATGGCAAACAAGTGGAGTATCGAAAGAAGTCATGCTCTACATGTTGTTGGTAGTGCTTGTTAGGAGAGTCTATTAACCACAAACACAAGATGACCTAATTGCTACCTATAGTTTTTTATTCGTAGTTTTTTGTCTGCTACATATAGCATTTTAACTGTAGTCTTTTATCTAATACCTATAGTATTTTATCTATCATCTTTCATATGTTGCTTTTAATATTTTTTCTGTAGTCTTTTGTCTACTACCTATAAGTTTTTTGTCTTTTATCTATTGCCTATATTTTTTTTGTTCATAGTCTTTCATCTTCTACCTATAGTATTTTATTTGTAGTCTTTTGTCTGCTACCTATAGTATTTTTTTGTAGTCTTTTGTCTATTGCCTATATTATTTTATCTATAGTGTTTCATCTACTACCTATAGTATTTTGTATGTAGTCTTTCAACTACTACATAAAGTCTTTTATTAGTGGTTTATTTTATAATACCTATAGGTTTTTGTTCATAGTATTTCATCTTCTACCTATAGTATTTTGTTTGTAGTTTTTCATCTGCTACTTATAGTCTTTTATATGATGCCTATAGTTTTTTGTTCATAGCCTTTCATCTACTACTTATAGTATTTTGTCTTTCATTTGTAGTATTTTATCTATTGCCTATAGTCTTTTGTCTGTTGTCTTTCATATGTTGTCTATAGTATTTTATTCATAGGTTTTCATCTACTACCTATAGTATTTTGTCTATTGCCTATAGTATTTTATTTGTACTCTTTCATATGTTGCCTATAGTATTCCATCTTCTTTGGTTCTGTTATTTTTTTGGCTTGTCTACTTTTGCTCATTTTTTACTTCTCTATTGTCAATCAAGAACCAATGTTTAACATGTATGTTTGGTTACATATAGTGGGGGTATATATAGATGAATTTATCTAGGTTAATAAAATTATATATAATATTAAGGTAAATCAGTCAAAAATCTAGGTTGGAAGGCTAGCGATTTAAAATTTAAATAGTAAAAGTATTATAATTTCAGTGTGAATAAAACCCTAAAAAAATGCCTTGGGTGAATGGGCTGACATTCAATATCCCAATATTAGCCAAATTTAAATTTTAAAAATACTAATATTCATTAATTTATGATAATTCACCACTATGCATAACCTTGGAATGGCCCTTTATCCTAGACATGTTGTAGGACGTAAGTTTTGGACCCATATTTCTTTGATCTATTAAAATAATCTATGTAGATGTGTCTGCTTACTTGATGATTAATGGTTGTTAGTCCTCACCCTTTAGTCTCTATAGATCCATTCATTAAGGGTGCCCTCTTTTGATCTCTATGTTATGGAAACTAAAGGGTTTGGATACCTTCTAGCTTATGTTGTTTCTCATAGGAAAGTGAAATGGTTTTTCCCTTCCTGATTCTTCTCAATATTTAGTCAATGGGTATTTTGCGGATGAATCCTTCCTAACGTTCTCTAAAGAGGAAAGTAACATTGCTAATACACTGCAATGTTTTGACTTGTTTTGTCAAGCCTCTAGATCCAACATTTAGTGGTAAAAATCTCAGTGTTATAAAAAATATTTTTTGCCCAAACCTACTTGGTTTAGCTAATTTAATTGGAAATAGATCCAACATGGGGAAATATTCAGATTCTTGGGCATTCTCTTTACCTTTTAGTATTCTTTCTCTGTGTTGTGGTAATACACTTTAGAAAAAGTGGATAATAAGCTACATAAGTGGATTTCAAAGCCTTTGTCACTAGCTGATAAATTCTAGGTTTATTCCAAAATTATTGCTACCACTCATGTATACTATTTATCTTGTTAGGCCCCATCCAAAGCCTTGTACCAGATGTTGGCGAAGCTCATTCAATATTTTTTGTGGGCCTTACCAAAAATGAAAGGCTTCCACATAGTGGCATAGGAATTTTGTTGCCCTCTAGTGAATTTTGGAGGTTTGGGCCTTCTTGATACCCAATGACAAGGAATAGCCCTTTGTTCCAAATTGATTATCAGAGCTCTGTAGGGAAATGAAGCTTGAAAAATATTGCTCCAAAAGTGTATTTCCTTAGACGTTCCATTTGGAATAAAAACCTAGAAAGGTCTTGTGTTACCTTCACTTTTAGTTATGAAAGTGCATGTTCATATTCAGTGTATTTGTTACCAAAAGCATTTGGAAGTCCTAGAAATCCATGAAACCTTAGCTCTAATGGAGTAGTAGTGGGTTAGGAATTGGACTATATATAAATAGTCTCTCACTCTAATGGTCCCTAGTTATCATGCATCAAGATCATCCTTTATCCAAAATTTCTTGGGTTAAGGCACTGAATTCTTTTGTAGAGGGATAAAGGTCATTTTGACATTTTCTCTAACCACTCCAAAAATTAGCTTTCTTGAACTGAAGCCAAATCTCCAAGATCAAAACAATGAGACCTTCCAACAGTTCAAGAGGCGATCTCATATGATATGTTGCACAAAATTGGGGTGAAAAATATGCACCCTTGGTGGAAATATTGGAAGTGGTATCCAAATACTCATTTTAGAAATTTCAAATCCAAAAATGGGTATTGTTGGCTCTCTTCTCATTTTCCCATGGTAGTCACGTGTAATACCCTTTGGCACCTTTAGTCTTCTAACAAGGCCTAACAACATAATTTTTTCTCTATTTGGTACGAAACTCTAGAACCCAAGTTGGCTCACTTATCCTAGTGTTTCTTCTTTTAGGGACTACCATCTAGAGAATGATTGGTTGACTTAAGGATGAAAATTCCCAAATGCTTTCTTTTAAACAAGAGAGTCCATTAAGAATTTATTTTGGTTTTACCCCAAATCCAAAATAGCTCAGTCTTGGATTCATGAATTATTTTAGCCATTTAGACCTAGGTAAGTTTCTTAGCATATGGTTTCCATTAGGGATAAAACTTGCATGCCTACAAGTATTGATCAAATATAGCATTTTTTTAGAGTAGAGGTTTGTTTTCACATTTGGAAAGACCGTAAAGTGCTATATCTACTAATAAAATTATTTCTACAAACTTCTCTACTTATGCAAAAGATATTATTTGCTCTAATATGATGTTGCAAATTTAGGCCCAAGCCAACAAGGTGGCTATTAGAGTAGAGCACTTACAAACTTTGTTGGATCATTTGGTAAATACTCCTTGCATGGTGGCTAGAATATCACCTTTTATCCACTCATCAGACTTAATGTGGATTTTGCATCTCATTAGGTTTAGATATTTATGCCTTGGTTGTTAAAGATTTTCTTTGTAAAACCTAGACATTTTTCATGTCTCTAGGTGGACTCCCAGTCTGAGGTTTTGGTTTGTTCTTCCATACCACCCACTTTTTTTATGATAAATGTATTTTTATTATTTTAGGTAATAAAAGTTACTTTTCAACAAAAAATAAGCTAAAGTATTATGTATTTTATTGGGAATTGATCCTACCATTTTTGTTGGAATTTATGGCTTGAAAGGAAAAGTAGAATTTTTAAAAATAAATGTCAAAATCATGCTCATATTTGGAACCGTATTATTAACTCTTTTGTAGAATATCTTCAAATATGGTGCTCATCATGGAAAGTCTCAAAGTGCATTAAAAGAGGATATAAAAACCTAGTTATAAGATTTGATAATACTGTAGACACCAAAACAGCACCAATCCGATTATGTGACTGCAAACACTGATCGCTTTGACAAACACAGCCCCCAGGGCAGCCCTCAGAGGTCAGACAGTGGTCTTAACAACTTTCATAGCAGTTTTGTAAGGTCAAGGAGCAATTTGGCACACTTGGGCACTTTGCCCAGTATTCGTCTCACCCAGAGACGAATTCAAAATAGAATCCGTCCCACCCCAGGACGAATTCTGAATCCGTCCCTGGGTGGGACGAATTCTAAGATTAACGGGCAAAAGGGCAAATGGTGCCAAGTGGCAGCCCAGAACAGTCAGTTAAGGGCTCCTACCTTGCACACATGTGGAAGTGGACATAGGGGCCGTTAGAGGACTGTTACAAGAAGCATTTATCAAAGTTCAAGTCAGGGAAGGACTCCCCTACCTCATGGGAAGACAAGACCGCCACATGGCGCCCATGGTCAACACTTGGCTTTTGTGCTTCCCTCCCAAAAGAGACCCCTTGGGTCTATAAAAGGTGGGAATTTCCTCACCCAAAATATGCAGGTAGAAGGAGTGTTGAAGCAACGAAGTGCTGTCGAATCGAAGACTCATTTGCATCCCCCTTTGTTCACCTTCCTACATCCATCAATCTCTTTTGCAAGGGAGGTTTTTGGGTGGCCTTTGGAAGCTCAAACCTTACAAACCTGCTATGAAAGTGGTTAAGACCACTGTTTGACCTCTGAGGGCTGCCCTGGGGGCTGTGTTTGTCAAAGCGATCAGTGTTGCAGTCACATAATCAGATTGGTGCTGTTTTGGTGTCTAAAGTATCCAAGTCTATCCGGTATAGACACCACTCTGCCTCCCGTCGATGATAGATAGACAAGGCATCATCACGCTGCGCCAAAACGCTATCCCGCTCTGCCAACTGAACCCGCAGAAGATCCCTCTCTAGATCCCGCATCCGAAGTAGCTCTGTAAGCCGTGCAACCTCATCGCCTACATCCGACCCCACCCCCTCCGTATCTGTCGGACGCATAGGACTCCCGGGGACAGTAGCCTGCCCAGGCTCCAACTGCTCCTCCACATCCTGCATGTTCGGCTGCTCCGGAACACCCAAGTCCACATCTGCCATGTCTGCATCATCCAACGGCCCTCCCCATTCACCCCCTATCACCTCAGCATCCTCCACTGCCACCTCCACACCTCCCAGAGGACCCTCACCTCTCCAGTGCTGCAAAACCCACCACGAGTCATACTCAGTGGTAGTACCTACGTCATCCACATCCAACACCTCAATAATAGCATCCGACTCCTTGCCTAGTGGCACGAGGATAGGTGGCTCCAGATTCCTCTCGTCTCCCTGACACCGATAGCCTACGGGTTCACCAGGAAACCCCTGGCGCACCCCAAACTGTCGTGTAACCCGGCGGTACGGAAAGAACTCATGCTCCGTCCCGTGCCGCCCAGTCAACCATCGCTCCCTTCGTACCCGTCGAGCCACTCTCCAGCCTCAGGCCAGGCTGGACAGTCCCGATAGGGACGCCAAAACACCTCCCTTGGAGTGAGCCGTGAAAAGGCATCAATGTAGTGCTCAACTGCACCTGCCCATCACCGACTCTGCCCCTGCTCCATGAGCCGTCGCCACAACGCTGCATATCCAATATCATCATCCTCCATCGCCACCAGAGTCGTCCACGGTAACCCGGTAGGCCTCTCAACAGCTATGTGCTACCAACCCCAGCACTGCAACAAAAATCTACAACTGACACCCTTCCGCTGTCGACAGCGGACCCCGTACAGCTCTTCGTAAAGCTGCGCCAACAAATTCTATCCCCATCTCAGGATCAATGGTGCCTCTACCGGGCACTCTGCCAACTGCCACACCAAATCCAGCAGGTTCCATGGGAACCTCGTGCCTGACGAATCAAGGAGAAGAATGTTAGAAATGAGGCCCATCAGGAATGTGTGCCTCACTCCTAACACCCCCCTCTCCTTCCACCAGCCAACCAAAATCCCGCTAGCCTGGCAATCCACCTCGGTTGTCTCCACTGGGTCTGCTACACCCAGATCCCCCCCATGACCAAAACATCTCGTGAGTATAGCAGTCCGCTGATCGAACGAAGATGTCCTAACAGGTAGACCATCTATCAGAATCCGAAGCAACCGATAGACGTCCTCAAGAGTCACAGTCATCTCCCCTGTCGGGAGATGGAAAGTATTGGTCCTCGGATCCCAAAGCTTGATCAGGGCCGTCAGATAGGCCTGATCCGAAACCACAGGCTCCAGTTGAGCCACCTACTTGAGCCCAAGGGCATCAAGCCATTCCCAGTCGTCATCAGTCAAGGCCAACCGCGCCTCAGTAAAGGCAGCGGGTACACGGTACCGGCTCCTAAAAACCTGCAAGCAAACAAAAAAAATAAATAAATAAATGAAAAAGATAAAATTTTCAGTTATAGGGTTTCTAACCTTAGTTAAACAAAAACATCACAAAAAAATCTTAAAGTTTTGAAAAGCGTAACACAAAAACAATGCATTAAATTAAAGCAAAATAAACCCTAGGGTCACTTACAGGTCTCGCCTCGGCTCCGCCGCTCGAACCAGTTTGTACACTCATGATGGCGAGAGAGAATTCCGGTGAGCGCTCCGCTTCGCAGAGTACCTCCACCTCCCGCAGCTCCAAAATCGCAAGAAAAAATGACACAAATGAGCCCAAAATCAAGTTTTGGCCCTTAAATAGGCCTTTTGCATCGGAATTCGTCCTTGAGCGGGACGAGCGCTTTGATTAGCGCTCGTCCCACCCGAGGACGAATTCTCCGACTAGAATTCGTCCCACCCAGGGACGAATTCAGGCCAGCACAAACAAAAATTTAGAAAAATGACTAAAAATGCACTAAAAAGACAATAAAACTGCCTGACAGGATTGCAAATGCAACTGACAGCATGAGCATACAAAATCGACATCGGGGTCATAAATTATCAATATCCTACTCCCTAAGAAGGCTACCATAGCCGGACCGCTCCAAGGGAAGACAGATTTTGAAAAATTTAATCCCCAAAATAACGTCACAAAAATAACAAAAACAGTACAAAAATTAACAAAAACAAAACAAAAACATTGCCGGACACAAGTGCTCTCGCACTTAGCCTCTAAACAAAAGAAAATCGATGTCGAGGTCCAAATTATCGCTCTCCTAGTTCCCCAAGAAGGCTATCATAGCCAGACCGCTCCATGGGAAATAGGTTTTCGACGATTTCACCTCATTATGACGTCACCAAAAGGGCTAACACCCACCAAAAATAGGTCCATATGTTGGAAAAATTGCACACGCTTAACGGTAAACCCTCTAAAGGAAAACCTTGCACAAGTCATCTTGGGTCAAGCGACTCGTCACTTCTCTCATGAAGGTCATTCCCTCATCGATTCGTCGCTTGATGGGGTAGTCACACTTAGTCACCAACCAACAATCACACACCCAATTAAGGAAAACGACATGCATTCAAAGAATCATTGACAAAGACAATCACGCTCCTGCTTGGGGCAGTAAACAAGCAACAATCAAATCAATCAAACACTTGGCATTTCATGAATCATGAACACAAGGTTCCCCCTGAGGATAAAAATGCCCTTCACTTGTTCATGACTGATCAATGTCCAAGTTCAAGTTACACCTCACCAAAATAGGTTAATACTTGAAATCAAATTCCTTAGCTCGTCAGAAGCAAGGATTCAAGAATGCATGCCCTTTCCATACTTGGGGCATCAAAATTTGGTTAGGTTACCAAGAAACCCTAATCAGTAGTGCTTTGGTTATCTATTTTTGCTCAGCACTGCGTCACCCGCAGCGCTTCCCAAAAAGGGGCATCTGTAGACACCAAAACAGCACCAATCCGATTATGTGACTGCAAACACTGATCGCTTTGACAAACACAACCCTCAGAGGTTAAACAGTGGTCTTAACCACTTTCATAGCGATTTTGTAAGGTCAAGGAGCAATTTGGCACACTTGGGCACTTTGCCCGGTATTCGTCTCACCCGGAGACGAATTCAAAATAGAATCCGTCCCACCCCGGGACGAATTCGAATCCGTCCCCGGGTGGGACGAATTCTAAGCTTAACGGGCAAAAGGGCAAATGGTGCCAAGTGGCAGCCCGAACGATCGGTTAAGGGCTCCTACCTTGCACGCATGTGTAAGTGGACAGAGGGGTCGTTAGAGGACTGTTACAAGAAGCATTTATCAAAGTTCAAGTCAGGGAAGGACTCCCCTCCCTCATGGGAAGACAAGACCGCCACATGGCGCCCATGGTCAACACTTGGCTTTTGTGCTTCCCTCCCAAAAGAGACCCCTTGGGTCTATAAAATGTGGGAATTTCCTCACCCAAAATATGCAGGTAGAAGGAGTGTTGAAGCAACGAAGTGCTACCGAATCGAAGACTCATTTGCATCCCCCTTTGTTCACCTTCCTACATCCATCAATCTCTTTTGCAAAGGAGGTTGTTGGGTGGCCTTTGGAAGCTCGAACCTTACTCAAATCCGATGCATGGACATCTGAACCCATCAATTCACCGACCCCCCAATCCTAAAAGGTTTTGGGCCCATCCTTGGCGGATTGGCTCCAAAATCGAGGGCCAACGGTGGGAGGCCCACTTGGGCACCCCCGCACCCCCAAATTCTAATTTTAGTTTTTGAGCACTTTAGATTAATTTTTAGATTGCATTCTGTGTTACTAGGTCTGATTAGTCTATAATTGCAATTTTGTAGCTTTTGGTCAGAGTTTAGGGTGTTTTGTATTGCTTTATCGTTTTGCTAACTTGCAGGTGTCAAGGTCAAATTCCCGAGGGAGGAGGTCAAATTGGGAAAATCCGACCATCTGGGTCGTCCCAAAATGGCCCCAATTACCTAACCCCCATGTTTGCAGGAGTTTTGCAGGTCCCGAGATCTGACATTGGAGTAGCAGCAGGTCGATTTCTCATATTCAGAAGAATTCGTCCCACCCAAGGATGAATTACAGTCAGAATTCGTCCTGCCCAGGGACGAATTCCAGTTTAAGGTGAATTGGCTAGCTGCCTCAGTGGTAGTGGCCTTCTGGTGACTGTTCTTACCTTCTGTCAGATTCTGAAGCAATTTGGATTCATTGTTTTCATGGTTTCGGGCAAATATTCGTATGCATATTTTGTTAGTTTTAGAGAGAGAATGATTTTCATTTGCAACAGGTGCTACTAACGTCTTGATCATTTCTTTGTTTGCAGGAGAAGCAGCAGAGGCGAAGAACCCATCAACATAAGCGGCGACATCATCTTAGCCCACCCAGTGCAATTGTGGGCACGCGGAAGGAGGAACCATTCAGAGATTGTAATCAAACCTTATTTGCACTCCTAGCCCCTGAAAAGGGAGGAGGCATTATTGTAACAGAGATCGAAAGAAATTAATGAAAGGGCTGTTTTTCTTTATCTGATTGCGTCTCTTACAACATGTCTCTTTTCATTTCATGCAATGTACATTCCTAGGACTTAAGCATGATTAATTTTGAATGCAATTGCACTTGGTGTTTCTTTTGACCGAAATCTCATGCTTTCAGTGGCGATCACGGTGGGACTCTGTTCCCTGGTTTTTGAAATCATAGAAAACTAATTACATTCCTAGGACTTAGGCGTGATTAATTTTGAATGCAATTGCACTTGAATGATTTCCTTTGACCGGAATCTCGTGCACCCCCGCACCCCCAAGTTCTAATTTCAGTTTTTGAGCACTTTAGATTAATTTTTAGATTGCATTCTGTGTTATTAGGTCTGATTAGTCTATAATTACAATTTTGTAGCTTTTGGTCAGAGTTTAGGGTGTTTTGTATTGCTTTATCGTTTTGCTAACTTGCAGGTGTCAAGGTCAAATTCCCGAGGGAGGAGGTCAAATTGGGAAAATCCGACCATCTGGGTCGTCCCAAAATGGCCCCAATTACCTAACCCCCTTGTTTGTAGGAGTTTTGCAGGTCCCGAGATCTGACATTGGAGCAGCAGCAGGTCGATTTCTCCTATTCAAAAGAATTCATCCCACCCAGGGACAAATTACAGTCAGAATTCATCCTGCCCAGGGACGAATTCTAGTTTAAGGTGAATTGGCCAGCTGCATCAGTGGCAGTGGCCTTCTGGTGACTGTTCTTACCTTCTGTCAGATTTTGAAGCAATTTGGATTCACTGTTTTCATGGTTTCAGGAAAATATTCGTATACATATTTTGTTAGTTTTAGAGAGAGAATGATTTTCATTTGCAACAGGTGCTACTAACGTCTTGATCATTTCTTTGTTTGCAGGAGAAGCGACGAGAGGCGAAGAACCCATCAACATCAGCGACGGCATCATCTTGGCCCGCCCAGTGCAATCGTGGGCACGCGGAAGGAGGAACCATTCAACGATTGTAATCAAACCTTATTTGCGCTCCTAGCCCCTGAAAAGGGAGGAGGCATTATTGTAACAGAGATCGAAATAAATTAATGAAAGGGTTGTTTTTCTTTATCTGATTGCGTCTCTTACAACATGTCTCTTTTTCGTTTCATGTAATTCATATTTCTAGGACTTAGGCGTGCTTAACTTTGAATGCAATTGCACTTGAATGATTTCCTTTGACCGGAATCTCGTGCTTCCAGTGGCGATCACGGTGGGAGGCCCACTTGGGCACCCCCGCACCCCCAAATTCTAATTTCAGTTTTTGAGAACTTTAGATTAATTTTTAGATTGCATTCTATGTTACTAGGTCTGATTAGTCTATAATTGCAATTTTGTAGCTTTTGGTCAGAGTTTAGGGTGTTTTGTATTGCTTTATCGTTTCGCTAACTTGCAGGTGTCAAGGTCAAATTCCCGAGGGAGGAGGCCAAATTGGGAAAATCCGACCATCTGGGTCGTCCCAAAATGGCCCCAATTACCTAACCCCCCTGTTTGCAGGAGTTTTGCAGGTCCCGAGATCCGACATTGGAGCAGCAACAGGTCGATTTCTCCTATTCAGAAGAATTCGTCCCACCCAGGGACGAATTACAGTCGAATTCGTCCCGCCCGGGGACGAATTCCAGTTTAAGGTGAATTGGCCAGTTGCCTCGGTGGCGGTGGCCTTCAGTGACTGTTCTTACCTTCGTCGATTTTGAATCAATTTGGATTCACTGTTTTCATGGTTTCAGGCAAATATTCGTATACATATTTTGTTAGTTTTAGAGAGAGAATGATTTTCATTTGCAACAGGTGCTACTAACGTCTTGATCATTTCTTTGTTTGCAGGAGAAGTAGCAGAGGCGAAGAACCCATCAACATCAGCGGCGACATCATCTTGGCCCGCCCAGTGCAATCGTGGGCACACGGAAGGAGGAACCATTCAACGATTGTAATCAAACCTTATTTGCGCTCCTAGCCCCTGAAAAGGGAGGACGCATTATTGTAACAGAGATCGAAAGAAATTAATGAAAGGGCTATTTTCTTTATCTGATTGCATCTCTTACAACATGTCTCTTTTCGTTTCATGCAATGTACATTCCTAGGACTTAGGCGTGATTAATTTTGAATGCAATTGCACTTGAATGATTTCCTGTCTGCGGATTTTCAGAGCAGAAATTCAGAGATAACAGGAGCATGCAGAGAAGAGGTAGGGATTTTCATGATCTCTGTTATAATTTTTTGTTTCTGTTTCTGTTTCTGCTTCGTTAATTGTTTTCATTTAATCTTGCATTGCATTAGGAAAAGTCATGTATGCTAGTTTCATTTTATTGGATAAAACGAATCCCACACACATCACGAGACAACTTTAAACCAAGGAGCTGGTCTTAAGACCCCAGCCCTTGATCAAGACCATTGGTGGATTTAATCACCGCCTTGGCTTGATTTGCATCCATTTCCCGATTGTCAACTGTTGTTAGGCGTAAATCCTGACGAAGACAGACCGAGCGTAGCTGGGGTGATTCCCATGCGCGCGAGGATAAGTTTTCTATGGTAGGTGTCATTAACAGGACAATCCCCCTTCCGTACCGCCTATGTACCACGTACCTTATGCTCTCACGTACCTATAGTCTCCCTCTCGTAAGGGCGGGTATATAGAGAGGTTGGTATATCGGCCTGGCAGGTATATTGAAGGGGCGACCTTTTTGGAGTTATAAGAGCCTACATGATGCATTTAAACGTTCTACAAAACTTACAAAAACAAAACAAAACATCAAAATGCACTAAACCAGTTTAGGGCACACCAAGAATCCTTAAAAGAGATAATCACGGTCTTGTGAATGTGTGTGTTTAATTCTGCTTAGAGTAGACAAAAAAAAAAAAAAAAAAAAAAGAGAAAATCATAAAACGAGATAAAAAATTATTTAGATAGCATAGAAGCACCGCAATGGTGTACACCCGTAGTCAAGCCCAATCAAGGGCAGAAGCTCCGAGAGGTACACAAAAAGCAGGCACAAGTTGCCTTCACTTCAGTCTCGAGGATTTGGTTATACCGCCTTATCGGTCTAACCTACAAAAGAATCCAATTCAGAATCCTCGGTGGGGTATGCCTATTCAAAGCAGCCCCTTTCGGGAAGATGCCTTACATGTAGACCTTGACATAAATAGAGAATCACCTCTTGAAGGTAGGCATGAGTGGCCATCGCGCAATGAAGCGCTAAACGAGCACTGCTTGTCCATTTAGAGGGGCAACATGGATATGGCGTCCCTTCTTTACCTATCATCAGAACAGAAAGACCACATCCGGAGCGCGGGGCTCCTTACATAGGGCGACCTAACTCCGCCCATCCCATTTACACTCATGAAAGGGAGTATGAGGAAAACCATCACATTCCTCGAGAGCAACAAACAATGCGGGAACCTTGCATTTCCGCACCGACGAGGATATCATGATCACCCCTTGAGGCCAGAACCTCGAGCACATACCACCTACCTCGACAGAGGGAAGCGACCCATTGAAACCTTAGAGCATCAAAATCAAGGTAGACCCATAGGAGGAACATTTGAACCTCCCAAACAAAATAGGGTAGAACAAATTGATCCGGCTGTCGCCAGATATACCACCCGTCAAGCCCAAATCATGCGGCTTAAACAAAGTCAACAAGAGATAGAGTATCAATACCGCTTGGATAAAGAACGCATGCAACGCGAAGCGGATGACTTACGCTATGAAATACCTGAGAGGGGGCCAACCCCTCGCATCCAAAGAGCTGAACAGTATGAGAGGCGTAATCCATTGGCGCAAGACAGGTCTCCACGACCTCGTCAAACTCTGCCTCCAAGACCCCATAGATTTGAAAGGGAGGCAACTCCCCGAAACAATGATGGGTACCTTCAGCAAGAACTTGATCAGGGTCATAGGTTTCGCCCTGAGACTCCTCAAGAATTTTACGAGGAGTATGAACCGGAAGAGGAGTATATCGAAACTCCCCATCAAGGCGGGAAGGATGCCATTCGGCCACCCCTCCATAGGCCTCCGGTTTACCGTAACTTGCAACAAGAGCGAACAAGAGAGGAAGAAATAAAATCTTCCGATGCATACCAAGCGCTATTGGAGCGTTTAGAGTCGGTGGAGACAAAAGTTGCTGGGCATCAAAAACCCACATTACGTCTACTCCGCAATAATCCGGTGCATCCCTCAGTGCCTACACCTCTCTACCCCGAACACTTTAAGTTGCCTCAATTGGCTGTTTTTAAAGGTGAAGAGGACGCACAGGAACATGTTACACGGTTTCTAAGCCAATGCTTCGGCATTCAAGATAATGACGCGTTATTGCTTAGAACATTCATAACCACATTCGCAGGCCCCGCCTCGGATTGGTTCACACAGCTGCCCAAACACAGCATAAGCAGCTTAGATCAGCTAGTAGATGCGTTTCTTGAACGCTTCGCCTTCAACACAAGGAAGAAGGCATCACTTAGTGATCTTGCTAGCCTTAAACAATTTGAGGAGGAAACAATGGCAGCGTACGGGAACCGATGGAGAGCTTTGCTTTCTAAGTTACCCTACCGTCCTCCCATGTCGGACCTCACGCAAATGTTCGCGAAAAGTTGTTTAAAATCAATCTCCGGTCTATTGTTCCTTGCGACAATACGACGACTTAGAAGAAGCTTTGGCGCAAGCCGGAGTCATAGAAAGAGATTAAGATAGGCGAAGGCGCAATTGCCAAGCCTAAGAAGAAAGAGTGGAATAAAACCACTAAAAGCGGGACAATGCAACCACAACATGCTGCAATCAACCAAGTTGCGATAAATGTCCCAGCGCCTATGCAAGAAACGCAGCCTCAAAAGGCTAACTACCAGGCAGTGCCTCCTGCTTACGAAAGAGATAACGGGAGACAAGAACGATATCAGCAGCGTCGCCCTAGGCGACAATTCACCCCGTATGCGGAGTCTAGGGACTCCTTATTTGACCGCTTGTCAGCGGCGAATCTAGTTACTCTGCCAGAAATCCAAATTTTTGACCCTAGCGTTCCTAAGCCTAAGGGGTATAGGGAGGAATTGTATTGCAGATTTCATAGACGTAGAGGACATGACCTAAACGGGTGTTGGAAATTCAAAGAACTAGTCCAGGATTTGATCGACAATCGAACATTGGTCGTGGACAACCCCATCGCACCTAACAACCAACAAATGGGGGTATTCAAGGACCCCTTGCACGCCTACGAGGCGCGAGACAAAACCGCTCCAAATAAACGAGGTGCGACAAGATCTTCCCGCACAAGGATTTGTGGGAATGATTAGCATTGTAACAAGGAACAAGAAAATACCCGGCGAGTTGCCCCCGAGGTACCTGCGAGGGAAGTTCCGTCGACATCGCAGCCTCAACAACGCCCGATGCAGTTACCTCCGCCTAGACCTGAGGTCACGATACGAACCAAACTCACGCCGAGTTTGCGGACCACGTCAGCTAGGCTGTCCATCTACGAGCTTATTCAACAATCAGCTCCACATAGAGAAGCTCTTATGGACATCTTAAAAGCCATTGAAGTACAACCCCACGAAGCTAATTCTTTCAACGCTTTCGTGGGACATGTGAAACAATGTACGGAGCCTGTCATCACATTCAAAGAAAATGAGGTCAAAACAATATCGAATGACATGCCGGATCCACCCCTGCACGTTATCGCGCGGGTCAACGGGATCCCGTACAAGAGAGTGCTGATAGATACTGGCTCGTCCAGTAACATTATAACCACTGCTGCGTTAAAGCATTTAAAACTGCCAGCCTCTCACATCACAGCTTCCACGTACACACTGCGAGCTTTTAACGATGCAATTTGCTCGACAGTCGGCACGGTTGTTCTGCCTATACAGGTAGGACAAAAGTCAATACCCACACTCTGCCATGTGTTGGAAGGCGAAATGGCTTATAACATACTGTTGGGGCGGCCTTGGATCAGGGACATGAAGTGTGTCCCCTCGATCGCACACCAGTGCTTGAAGTATGCCTATGAAGGGCAAATACATGTAGTCCCAATGGACTTAGAGCCCTTCAAGTATTGCAATGCGGTACAATTCATACCTCAATCGACCCTACCATCAACGCATGTGGATTTTCAATTAAATCCATCTAAACGAGGTCCGATACCGCGAGCACAAGCTGGTGGCCAATAAGGTAAAATCCCGACCCGGGTGAGATGTCATCATTGGCTCCTTCATCATCAGCGCCACCTATCGTGGCCCAACGGAAGGACAAGGGAAAGCAAATCATGGAGGAGGTTAAGCCTCTAGAAGAGGGGTTGCCCACGATCTCAACAATATCAACGAGAGGAAGCGCCCAACGCAACGGAAACCAAGATTCTGAACAACCAAACATGGAATGGACTCGGGAAGGACTACCGTTTCCTCCTACCCAATCATCAACAATCATCTGTTGAGATGGCCGGTACTGAGCACTGGGAGAGTACATAGTGCAAAATGTTGTGGCAAACCCCACATTGGAGTCAGTACAAGACATGGGAAGACCTCGCCTCCCCATTGGAACAATCGTCCCTTTAGGCTACCCACCGAACCAAACGAATTTTGTGTATGGGGGCCTTGATCATGGTTACGAACCATGCAAACAAAAGGAAGCAGAGATGAAGAACCTTTTGTCGAAAACATCAATTATCTGTCGAACCCGGAATTTGCCCTAAAATATCTCGAACAATGCAATTGGCATGGGTATGGGCTAGGCAGATACGAGCAAGGGATGCGGATCCTTTGTCAGCCAAGATATCAGATGCCATACGACAAGTCGGGGGTAGGGTTCAACCATCCCCTACCATTAGAAATCTTGGTTGAAAACATGCAAGGCCTCGAAATAGGCAACGGGGGGATTGGCACAAGACCCATACGCCAATCCAAACACGAGAATACACATTGGGGGATTATCTCCCATGGTCTACAAACACCCCTGGTAACAAAAATAATCCCTCTCCTTTGCTAGAGAGAGGTGAAAGTTCAGAGAGCAGTCCTCGAAAAGAAAAACAACGAATTCCAGATATTTTTATGAAACTGTTCCCCTTAGAGGTTCCAGACGAAGTAACGCAGTCTCAAAAGAATCAGGTCCCTCCACTAAGAGTGGAACAACCGCAATGGGATCAGATTAATTCAATGGAACAAGAAGAGTCCTCGATGTCGGAAGCAACGAGATGCTTTGAAGAGGATGAGCAATTTTGGATCTATGAAAGCGATTCGGAAGACGAGGCTGAGATGGACTATCTCAGACATGCGCGACGACATCACCACGCTCTAACCCATGAAGATCTAATGGGACAAATGGGTATACGGTTGGGACATGAATGGCACTTAGACCCAACGAGGTGGGACCAAGTGCTAGGCCTATGGCTCCAAATTCAAGTTGAGCATCGTCCACCTCAAGATCCCATCAGGACAACCGTACCAAGGGAAGACCCCGCCTTCCTTTCCGCACTTAGAGACGAATTTGCACCTAGAGAGGATCCATTCGTGCATGTTCCCGTAGAGCCAGACCCAGAATATAGGGAACATCTGAAAGAATCAAGTCGTCACACCCGTGGTTATGGAGACCAAATTCATTCCATCCACATGATCTCCATTGATTTGACCACACCCATCCGCAATCCGACCGATCCATCACGGTCATTACATCTAAACACGGATGCCATTGACTGGGATCGCGTCAACTCACCATTGTCACCATCAGAGTACTGGCCTTTCGGTAAAATGCTTCATTTTACCCCAAGGACAACTCAAGATATTTTTCAAGCTGAAGAGGGACCCAAAGTCCCCAACGCGAGATCTTAACTCAGTGATGATATCCATTTAATCCCAACTCCACATCGGTTGGAGGACGGATCTCACATGTCGATCGAAGAGACGATGACGTAGACATCGGCACAGATCCAATGAATCCACTGATTCTCAAGCTGGGGGTAGGCCTTTCCCCCGAAGAGCAAGCCGATTACATGGCCCTTCTTAAAGAAAAGAAGGAGGTTTTTGCATGGTCATACAAAGATATGCCAGGACTAGACCCACAGCTAGTCATGCACAATTTAACGCTTGATCCGAAAATCAAGCCAGTAAAGCAAAAACTAAGAAAGATGCACCCAACAGTGGCCTTGATGGTCAAAGACGAATTACAAAAGCTGTTGGATGCACAATTTGTCATCTGCGTGGATTATCCGCCATGGTTGTCCAACATGGTTCCCGTCAAGAAGCCCGATGGGAGGATTCGCATATGCACCGACTTTCGAGACTTAAACAAAGCGAGTCCTAAGGATGATTTCCCCTTGCCAAGCATCGACGCATTGGTAGACGCTACGACGAGGTCACGAAATGCTCTCCCTAATGGACGGTTTCTCAGGATACAATCAAATTCGTATCAATCCTGAAGACCAACTCAAAACGGCATTCACAACGCCTTGGGGGACATTTTGTTATAAGGTCATGCCTTTTGGCCTTAAAAACATTGGCGCTACATACCAACGTGCTATGACGTATATCTTCCACGATTACATGCACAAAACTTTGGAAGATTACATGGATGATTTGTTAGCCAAGTCTAAATTGCGCTCAGATCATCTCGGTGACTTAAGCAAGATCCTCGATCGCCTCATAGAGCATAAGGTCGAGGCGAATCCCAAGAAGTGCGTGTTCGGCGTCACATCCGGAAAACTCTTGGGTTTTATAGTCTCCAAAAGAGGCATCGAAGTGGACCCAAACAAAGTCAAGGCAATCCTTGAAATGGCTCCCCCAACCACTATCAAGCGGCTCGAAGTCTACAAGGAAAGGTCGCGTCGATTAAACGCTTCATAGCGCAATTATCTGACAAATGCCGACCAATGAACAAATTATTGCACAAAGGGGTCACATTTCATTGGGATGACGAGTGCCAATCAGCCTTTGACGAAATCAAACAATACTTGGCTTCGCCGCCAGTATTGGCACCGCCTAGACCAGGTGTGCCGTTCTACTTGTACATCTCAGCCTGCGAGGTGGCAGGGCGTAATGCTAGCCCGGAAGAATGAACTTCACAAAGAACGAGGCTACTTACTATCTTAGCCGCACCACGGTCGATTACGAACTTAACTATGCATACGTTGAGAAACTACGCTTGGCGGTGGTGTTTGCCACCAAAGGCTACGCCACTATATTTTGAGCAACACGACGTATGTTGTGTCTAAGGAGAATCCATTGCGATACATGATGAGTCGTACTTATCATAGTAGCCGCACGGCGAAATGGATCATGTTGTTGACGGAATTTGACATTGAGTTTATTGGACAAAAATCTATAAAAGGACAAGTCATAGCCGATCAACTAGCGGAGGCTCCTCTTGAAGACGATCAGCCTCTGGTCATAGAACTACCCGATGATGAGGTCTTCCATGTCTCAGAATCGCCAGATTACGAAGAGCACGAGTCTCAGGCCGACATAACCTTATTTTTCGATGGTTCTAAATGCGAGCAAGGTGGTGGCGCGGGAATTGTATTCTTCACACCGCGGGGCGCTCCAATGCCCCTGTCATTTAAATTAAACTTCCGAGTGCACCAACAACAATGCGAGAATATGAAGCCTTGCTCCTAGGTCTTGAGACAGCAATCGCCATGAACATCAAAAGACTGAACATCTTTGGCGATTCGCTGTTAATCGTCAATCAAGTCAAAGGGGTATATCAATGCAAATGCCCAGTTATGAAGGCCTATAAAGCCCTCGTGGATAAATTCTTGGCAAAATTTGAGTGGTATGACATCGAGGCACTCCCTCGATCATCGAATCGTTTTGCGGACACAATGGCCTCCTTGGGGTCACTAATCCCGCAAGACCTTTCCGGTGATATAACAACCATTCGAGGTCAAAACCTTATCGCAACCCGCGATGGAGCGCGCAAGCTCGGACTTGGCGCCCAGGAATCCACATGATCCAGATCGAACCATCTTCGGATAAGTTCTTTCGAATCCGAGACTATTTGAAACACGCCAACTGGGGTCTTTGTTCTCCCCAATTCCCATTAATAGCAACACAACGCTATTTTTACAAGTTTTATCCCAATCAGCATTTGTTAGGGAAGAACTCCAAAAGGGATTGGTTGTTCAAACTGTCGAGGTATCTGATCAACAGGATTGGTATTTACCCATAAGAGATTACCTCAAGTTAGGTAATCTACCCCTTGGATTGACGCAAGCCGCAAAACGAACATTCAAACAGCAAGCGGCAAAATATGTCTTGATAGGAGACATTTTGTATCGTCGCAGCTACGACGGAATTCTTCTTCGTTGCTTGGACCAGCAAGAGTCCACTTGGGCAGTCACCCAAGTGCATGACGGTACATGTGGCGGCCACTTTAGTGGTATGGCCATTGCAAAGCGCATTCTTCGCATGGGCTATTATTGGCCATCTTTAGAGCGAGATTGCTGCGCATATGTCAAGAGGTGTGTGAAATGTCAACATCATGCCAATCGATGCACGCACCTTCCCGGGCCCTACGGACGGTCCGGTCTGCTTGGCCATTTTCGTGGTGGGGCCTCGATCTAATTGGAAAGATCTCCCCTGCATCGTCGGGCCGTCACACGTTTATCATAACGGCCACGAGAATATTTTACCAAATGGGTGGAAGCAATTCCGTTAACCTCTACGACGAGGACCCCGCATTGCGGAGTTCATTTTGCATTACATCATATGTCGTTTTGGTATTCCATCCAAAATAATCTCGGATAATGGGCCATCATTCAAGAACAAAGACGTGCGTGCTTTAACCACAAAGTACAAAATTCAGCACGACTTTTCAACACCATATTATCCGCAAGCAAATGGGCAAGCGAGGCGTCAAACAAAACGCTAGTCGCCATCCTTAAAAAGACCGTCGCGAGACGGTCATAAGGATTGGCACATACAAATCCCACTTGCCCTTTGGGCCTATCGCACTAGCATTCGGACGCCCATTGGGCAACTCCGTTTTCACTAGTGTATGGCTCGGAGGCGGTAATGCCTCTCGAGTTGGAAATTCCTTCCCTCCGCATATCAATGCGAGAATTCATCGATGATGACAACTGCGCGGCGAGGCCCGGTTAGACCGGCTTACGTTGCTTGATGAAAGACGCGTTAATGCTCTTGAGCACTTACGTATCTATCAAGAGCGGCTTAAGAGAGCTTACAACATGAAAGTTCACCTAAGAGAATTTCGGGTTGGTGATGCGGATTACGAAGGAAAACCAACAAAACTCTAATTTGCCGTCCCATATGAGGGACAAATTTGCGGCAAATTGGTTAGGTCCGTATGTCATTGATAGCAAAATAGGCCCAGGAACGTACAGGCTAGCTTCTCTTGACGGTATCAAGGAAACGGAACCCTTGAATATCAGTCATTTACGACCATTTCATATCTAAGACAACCATGTACCAAAAAAAAAAAAAAAAAAAAAAAAAAAAATAAAATAAAATTTCAACAAAAACAAACAAACAAAAAGCTCCAAGGATTATTGCAATCTCTTGGTCAACCCAAAAAGCTCCAAGGATTATCGCAATCTCTTGGTCAACCCAAAAAGCTCCAAGGATTATCGCAATCTCTTGGTCAACCCAAAAAGCTCCAAGGATTATCGCAATCTCTTGGTCAACCCAAAAAGCTCCAAGGATTATCGCAATCTCTTGGTCAACCCAAAAAGCTCCAAGGATTATCGCAATCTCTTGGTCAACCCAAAAAGCTCCAAGGATTATTGTCTGAAAACAATTTCTTGGTCACCTAAAAAGCTCCAAAGGATTATCGCAATCTCTTGGTCAATACAAAAAGCTCCAAGGATTATCGCAATCTCTTGGTCAACCCAAAAGCTCCAAGGATTATCGCAATCTCTTGGTCAAACAATCAAGAAATTCAACAAAAACAAAACAACAAAAATCATCAAAAAAAAAAAAAAAGATTTGCATCTCAATTCTAGGCATACTCGAATTCATCAAAACCAACACCATGCATAAATCTTACCACACTACGGTCGAGTGGTGCGGGAATGTACTAGGAGTTTCGAGTAATTCGGTCATCATTTTCCTCTTTAGCCATGTAGTGTACCAAGTCGAACGGATTTTATAAAGGTAGAGTCATACTCGAAATACACCTTGTTACGTAACATCCCAACACAAATTAAAACACTAAAATTCCCAAAATCGTGTGAGCGAAAGATGAAACCTGCAAAACAACTAGGTCACCACAAGCGAAACGGTTATCTTGCTCATCCCCCTGTGCGAATGACCCCTAGAATGCTGAGAGTTGGCAAAAGGACAAGCTTCCTCCCTACCCAATTCCCTAAGAATCCCAAAAGTTCTCAATAGCTGCAAAACACAAAAATTTGCAAAATGTCAAAACTCAAAAATTTGACAAAATATAGTGCACACATCAAAAGGCACAAACAACAGTGATTTTTGTCACTCCATATCCCCAATCCCTTGCTCAAAAGAAAAATCAATAAAAATAAACAGTGATCTTATCACTACAAAAGAGCAAGTATCCCAATACAATTGAAAAAAAAGAAGGGAGTTGACCTTGAATCCCTGGAACTCTCAGCATTCTGTAGGTCATAAGGCAAGCTTCAATACCAACTCGATAACAGAAGTAAACCTCCCGCATGACGATATATCTGTCACATTAACTTGTGTACGAGATCAATGTTTGCATGTGGATGAGCTAGCTTATGGCGGCCTGGATTACAACGCAGATTAATCTTAGTACATACAACAAAGGAATTCGTGGAGCTAATTAGGTGATCCTCGAGTACAGGTTCGGTTGAAAGCCCATCTGGCACTGGCGGTATCCTAACAAATACCACTAAATGAACTCAATTGCACACACGGGGATGTGAAATAGCTCGGTCAAAAACAAGTTTGATTCATACCTTGTTCAAAAGTCTTGTAAGACAAAGTACGATCGTGGATAGTGAGTTAAAACTGTCTGAATCTCAGAAAATCTTACACTCATCCCGAAAACCATCTGCCCTACTTATCATTCTTATGATACCATCAGAAAATACAAAAACAGCAAAGAAAAACCAGATAAATAAAAATAGCATTCATCCATTTTGCATATCACATAGGCATCTAAAACAATTCAATTCATCTGCATCCATCAAACAAATAAACATGCATAACAAAAATCAATCACATCATCACATGTACAAATCCAAAAATAAAACCGGTATATATATATATATCGTCAAAAAAAAAAAAGATGCCCGCAGGCTACAAAAACAGGTCCTTAGACCCCGCAATCATATCCAAAACCCAACCTAAGACGTCGGCCACCATGATCACGCAGGATCGGTGCGACGGGAACTACCCCCCGTGGTGTGGGTCCTACGGGACCCTGCGGGCGACTCTTGCTAGCCTCCGCATCATGCCTACTACCACCCCCCTCATCCAACCGCTGCGGCGAGATGATCTTGGCTGCTCGGTCAGACTATCCCTCGTCCGTCGAGAAGATCTGGCGATAGAAGGCTCAGGGAGCCGCCCGCCAAGGCGGATGACCTCCCTCTCCAAGTCTATCCGGTATAGACACCACTCTGCCTCCCGTCGATGATAGATAGACAAGGCATCATCACGCTGCGCCAAAACGCTATCCCGCTACGCCAACTGAACCCGCGAGAAGATCCCTCTGTAGATCCCGCATCCGAAGTAGCTATGTAAGCCGTGCAACCTCATCGCCTACATCCGACCCCACCCCCTCCGTATCCGTCGGACGCATAGGACTCCCGGGGACGGTAGCCTGCCCAGGCTCCAAGCTGCTCCTCCACATCCTGCATGTCCGGCTGCTCCGGAACACCCAAGTCCACATCCGCCATGTCTGCATCATCCAACGGCCCTCCCCATTCACCCCCTGTCGCCTCAGCATCCTCCACTGCCGCCTCCGCACCTCCCAGAGGACCCTCACCTCTCCAGCGCCGCAAAACCCACCACGAGTCATACTCAGTGGTAGTACCTACGTCATCCACATCCAACACCTCAATAATAGCATCCGACTCCTCGCCCGGTGGCACGAGGACAGGTGGCTCCAGATCCCTCTCGTCTCCCCCGACGCCGATAGCCTACGGGTTCACCGGGCAACCCACGGCGCACCCCAAGCTATCGTGTAACCCGGCGGTACGGAAAGAACTCATGCTCCGTCCCGTGCCGCCCGAGTCAACCATCGCTCCCTCCGTGCCCGTCGGAGCCACTCTCCGACCTCGGGCCGGGCTGGACCGGTCCCGATAGGGACGCCAAAACACCTCCCCAGGGTGAGCCGTGAAAAGGCATCAATGTAGTGCTCAACCGCACCTGCCCATCGCCGACTACGCCCTTGCTCCTGCGGACCGTCGCCACAACGCTGCATAGCCAATCTCATCATCCTCCATCGCCACCCGAGTCGTCCACGGTAACCCGGTAGGCCTCTCAACAGCTATGTCTTTGCCAACCCCAGCACTGCAACAAAAAGCTACAACTGACACCCTTCCGTCGTCGACGGCGGACCCCGTACTGACTCTCCGTAAGGCTGCGCCAACAAAGTCTGTCCCCATCTCGGGATCAACGGTGCCTCTACGGGCACTCTGCCAGCTGCCACACCAAATCCGGCGGGTTCCACGGGAACCTCGCGCCTGACGAATCAGGGAGAAGAATGTTAGAAATGAGGCCCATCAGGAATGCGTGCCTCACTCCTAACACCCCCCTCTCCTTCCACCAGCCAACCAAAATCCCGCCAGCCTGGCAATCCACCTCGGTTGTCTCCACTGGGTCTGCTACACCCAGCTCCCCCCCATGCCCAAAACATCTCGTGAGTATAGCAGTCCGCTGATCGAACGGAGATGTCCTAATAGGCAGACCATCTATCGGAATCCGAAGCAACCGATAGACGTCCTCAAGAGTCACGGTCATCTCCCCTGTCGGGAGATGGAAAGTATTGGTCCTCGGATCCCAAAGCTTGATCAGGGCCGTCAGATAGGCCTGATCTGAAACCACAGGCTCCAGTCGAGCCACCTGCTTGAGCCCAAGGGCATCAAGCCATTCCCAGTCGTCATCAGTCAAGGCCAACCGCGCCTCAGTAAAGGCAGCGGGTACACGGTACCGGCTCCTAACACCTTGCAAGCAAACAAAAAAAAAAATAAATAAATAAATAAAAAAGATAAAATTTTCAATTCTAGGGTTTCTAACCTTAGTTGTTAAACAAAAAACATTACAAAAAAATTCTTAAAGTTTTGAAAAGCGCAACACAAAAACAATGCATTCAGTTAAAGCAAAATAAGCCCTAGGGTCACTTACAGGACTCGCCTCGGCTCCGCCGCTCGAACCAGTTTGTGCACTCATGATGGCGAGAGAGAATTCCGGCGGCGCTTCGCTTCGCAGAGTTACCTCCTCCTCCCAGAGCTCCAAAATCGCAAGAAAAAAATGACACAAATGAGCCCAAAATCAAGTTTTGGCCCTTAAATAGGCATTTTGCCTTGGAATTCGTCCTTGACTGGGACGAGCGCTTTGATTAGCGCTCGTCCCACCCAGGGACGAATTCTCCAGCTAGAATTCGTCCCACCCAGGGACGAATTCAGGCCAGACAAAAAAAAAATTAAGAAAAATGACTAAAAATGCACTAAAAAGACAATAAAAGCGCACGACGGGATTGCAAATGCAACCGACAGCATGGGCATACAAAATCGACATCGGGGTCACAAATTATCAATATCCTACTCCCTAAGAAGGCTACCATAGCCGGACCGCTCCGAGGGAAGGCAGATTTTGAAAATTTAATCCCCAAAATAATGTCACAAAAACAACAAAAACAGTACAAAATTTAACAAAAACACAACAAAAGCATTGCCAGGCATAAGTGCTCATGCACTTAACCTCTAGGCAAAGAAAATCGATGTCGAGGTCCAAATTATCGCTCTCCTAGTTCCCCAAGAAGGCTATCATAGCCGGACCGCTCCACGGGAAATAGGTTTTCGACGATTTCACCTCATTATGACGTCACCAAAAGGGCTAACACCCACCAAAAATAGGTCCATATGTTGGAAAAATTGCACACGCTTAACGGTAAACCCTCTAAAGGCAAACCTTGCACAAGTCATCTTGGGTCAAGCGACTCGTCGCTTCTCTCACGAAGGTCATTCCCTCATCGATTCGTCGCTTGAGGGGGTAGTCACATAGTCACCAACCAACAATCACACACCCAATTAAGGAAAACGACATGCATTCAAAGAATCATTGACAAAGACAATCACGCTCCTGCATGGGGCAGTAAACAAGCAACAATCAAATCAATCAAACACTTGGCATTTCGTGAATCATGAACACAAGGTTCCCCACGAGGATAAAAAGCCCTTCACTTGTTCATGGTGATCAATGTCCAAGTTCAAGTCACACCTCACCAAAACAGGTTAATACTTGAAATCAAATTCCTTAGCTCGTCAGAAGCAAGGATTCAAGAATGCATGCCCTTTCCATACTTGGGGCATCAAAAGTTGGTTAGGTTACCAAGAAACCCTAATCATTAGTGCTTTGGTTATCTATTTTTGCTCGGCACTGCGTCACCCGCAGCGCTTCCCAAAAAGGGGCATCCGTAGACACCAAAACAGCACCAATCCGATTATGTGACTGCAAACACTGATCGCTTTGACAAACACAGCCCCCAGGGCAGCCCTCAGAGGTCAAACGGTGGTCTTAACCACTTTCATAGCAGTTTTGTAAGGTCAAGGAGCAATTTGGCACACTTGGGCACTTTGCCCAGTATTCGTCTCACCCAGAGACGAATTCAAAATAGAATCCGTCCCACCCCAGGACGAATTCTGAATCCGTCCCTGGGTGGGACGAATTCTAAGCTAACGGGCAAAAGGGCAAATGGTGCCAAGTGGCAGCCCGGAACGATCGGTTAAGGGCTCCTACCTTGCACGCATGTGTAAGTGGACGAGAGGGGCCGTTAGAGGAGCTGTTACAAGAAGCATTTATCAAAGTTCAAGTCAGGGAAGGACTCCCCTCCCTCATGGGAAGACAAGACCGCCACATGGCGCCCATGGTCAACACTTGGCTTTTGTGCTTCCCTCCCAAAAGAGACCCCTTGGGTCTATAAAAGGTGGGAATTTTCTCACCCAAAATATGGCAGGTGGAAGGAGTGTTCAAGCAACGAAGTCCTTGCCGAATCGAAGACTCATTTGCATCCCCCTTTGTTCACCTTCCTACATCCATCAATCTCTTTTGCAAGGGAGGTTGTTGGGTGGCCTTTGGAAGCTCGAACCTTACTCAAATCCGACGCATGGACATCTGAACCCACCAATTCGCCGACCCCCAATCCTAAAAGGTTTTGGGCCCATCCTTGGTGGATTGGCTCCAAAATCGAGGGCCAACGGTGGGAGGCCCACTTGGGCACCCCCGCACCCCCAAGTTCTAATTTCAGTTTTTGAGCACTTTAGATTAATTTTTAGATTGCATTATGTATGTTACTAGGTCCGATTAGTCTATAATTGCAATTTTGTAGCTTTTGGTCGAGTTTAGGGTGTTTTGTATTGCTTTACCGTTTCGCTAACTTGCAGGTGTCAAGGTTAAATTCCCGAGGGAGGAGGCCAAATTGGGAAAATCCGACCATCCGGGTCGTCCCAAAATGGCCCCAATTACCTAACCCCCTGTTTTGCGGGAGTTTTGCGAGGTCCCGAGATCCGACATTGGAGCAGCGAGCGGGTCGATTTCTCCTATTCGGAAGAATTCGTCCCACCCGGGGACGAATTACGGTCGAAGTCGTCTCGCCCGGGGACGAATTCCGGTTTAAGGTGAATTGGCCAGTGCCTCGGTGGCGGTGGCCTTACAGTGGCTTGTTCTTACCTTACGTCGGATTTTGAAGCAATTTGGATTCTCTGTTTTCATGGTTTCGGGCAAATATTCGTATGCATATTTTGTTAGTTTTAGAGAGAGAATGATTTTCATTTGCAACGGGTGCTACTAACGTCTTGATCATTTCTTTGTTTGCGGGAGAAGCGAGCGAGGCGAAGAACCCATCAACATCGGCGGCGGCATCATCTTAGCCCGCCCGGTGCAATCGTGGGCACGCGGAAGGAGGAACCATTCAACGATTGTAATCAAACCTTATTTGCGCTCCTAGCCCCTGAAAAGGGAGGAGGCATTATTGTAATGAGAGATCGAAAGAAATTAATGAAAGGGCTGTTTTTCTTTATCTGATTGCGTCTCTTACAACATGTCTCTTTTCGTTTCATGCAATGTACATTCCTAGGACTTAGGCGTGATTAATTTTGAATGCAATTGCACTTGAATGATTTCCTTTGACCGGAATCTCGTGCTTTCAGTGGCGATCATGGTGAACCAGGGGTTTCCTGGTGAACCCGTAGGCTATCGGCGTCGGGGAGATGAGAGGAATCTGGAGCCACCTGTCCTCGTGCCACTGGGCGAGGAGTCGGATGCTGTTATTGAGGTGTTGGATGTGGATGACGTAGGTACTACCACTGAGTATGACTCGTGGTGGGTTTTGCGGCGCTGGAGAGGTGAGGGTCCTCTGGGAGGTGCGGAGGCGGAAGTGGAGGATGCTGAGGAGACAGGGGGTGAATGGGGAGGGCCGTTGGATGATGCAGACATGGCGGATGTGGACTTGGGTGTTCCGGAGCAGCCGGACATGCAGGATGTGGAGGAGCAGTTGGAGCCTGGGCAGGCTACTGTCCCCGGGAGTCCTATGCGTCCGATAGATACGGAGGGGGTGGGGTCGGATGTAGGCGATGAGGTTGCACGGCTTACAGAGCTACTTCGGATGTGGGATCTAGAGAGGGATCTTCTACGGGTTCAGTTGGCAGAGCGGGATAGCGTTTTGGCGCAGCGTGATGATGCCTTGTCTATCTATCATCTGCAGGAGGCAGAGTGGTGTCTATACCGGATAGACTTGGAGAGGGAGGTCATTCGCCTTGGCGGGCGGCTCCCTGAGCCTTCTATCAGCAGATCTTCTCGACGGACGAGGGATAGTCTGACTGAGCGATCAAGATCATCTCGCCGCAGGCGGTTGGATGAGGGGGGTGGTAGTAGGCATGATGCGGAGGCTAGCAGTAGTCGCCCTGCAGGGTCCCGTAGGACCCACACCACGGGGGGTAGTTCCCGTCGCACCGATCCTGTGTGATCATGGTGGCCGACGTCTTAGGTTGGGTTTTGGATATGATTGCGGGGTCTAAGGACCTATTTTTGTAGCCTGCGGGCATCTTTTTTTTTTTTTTTGACGATATATATATATATATATATATATATACACGTTTTATTTTTGGATTTGTACATGTGATGATGTGATTGATTTTTGTTATGCATGTTTATTTGTTTGATGGATGCAGATGAATTGAATTGTTTTAGATGCCTATGTGATATGCAAAATGGATGAATGCTATTTTTATTTATCCGGTTTTTCTTTGCTTGTTTTTGTATTTTCTGATGGTATCATAAGAATGATAAGTAGGGCAGATGGTTTTCGGGATGAGTGTAAGATTTTCCGAGATTCAGACAGTTTTAACTCACTATCCACGATCGTACTTTGTCTTACAAGACTTTTGAACAAGGTATGAATCAAACTTGTTTTTGACCGAGCTATTTCACATCCCTCGTGTGTGCAATTGAGTTCATTTAGTGGTATTTGTTAGGATACCACCGAGTGCCGATGGGCTTTCAACCGAACCTCGTACCGAGGATCACCTAATTAGCTCCACGAATTCCTTTGTTGTATGTACTAAGATTAATCTGCGTTGTAATCCATGCTGCCATAAGCTAGCTCATCCACATGCAAATATTGATCTGTACACAAGTTAATGTGACAGATATATCGTCATGTGGGAGGTTTACTTCTGTTACCGCGTTGGTATTGAAGCTTGCCTTATGACCTACAGAATGCTGAGAGTTCCAGGGATTCAAGGTCAACTCCCTTCTTTTTTTCAATTGTATTGGGATACTTGCTCTTTTGTAGTGATAAGATCACTGTTTATTTTTATTGATTTTTCTTTTGAGCAAGGGATTGGGGATATGGAGTGACAAAAATCACTGTTGTTTGTGCCTTTTGATGTGTGCACTATATTTTGTCAAATTTTTGAGTTTTGACATTTTGCAAATTTTTGTGTTTTGCAGCTATTGAGAACTTTTGGGATTCTTAGGGAATTGGGTAGGGAGGAAGTTTGTCCTTTTGCCAACCCTCAGCATTCTAGGGGTCATTCGCACAGGGGGATGAGCAAGATAACCGTTTCGCTTGCGTTGACCTAGTTGTTTTGCAGGTTTCATCTTTCGTTCACACGATTTTGGGAATTTTAGTGTTTTAATTTGTGTTGGGATGTTACGTAACAAGGTGTATTTCGAGTATGACTCTACCTTTATAAAATCCGTTCGACTTGGTACACTACATGGCTAAAGAGGAAAATGATGACTGAATTACTGAAACTCCTAGTACATTCCCAGACCACTGACTGTAGTGTGGTAAGATTTATGCATGGTGTTGGTTTTGATGAATTCGAGTATGCCTAGAATTGAGATGCAAATCTTTTTTTTTTTTTTTTGATGATTTTTGTTGTTTTGTTTTTGTTGAATTTCTTGATTGTTTGACCAAGAGATTGCGATAATACTTGGAGCTTTTGGGTTGACCAAGAGATTGCGATAATCCTTGGAGCTTTTTGTATTGACCAAGAGATTGCGATAATCCTTGGAGCTTTTTAGGTGACCAAGAGATTGCGATAATCCTTGGAGCTTTTTAGGTGACCAAGAGATTGCGATAATCCTTGGAGCTTTTTGTGTTGACCAAGAGATTGCGATAATCCTTGGAGCTTTTTTGGTTGACCAAGAGATTGCGATAATCCTTGGAGCCTTTTGGGTTGACCAAGAGATTGCGATAATCCTTGGAGCTTTTTGGGTTGACCAAGAGATTGCGATAATCCTTGGAGCTTTTTGGGTTGACCAAGAGATTGCAATAATTCTTGGAGCTTTTTGGGTTGACCAAGAGATTGCAATAATCCTTGGAGCTTTTTGTTTGTTTGTTTTTGTTGAAATTTTATTTTATTTTATTTTATTTTTTTATTTTTTTATTTTTATTTTTGGTACATGGTTGTCTTAGATATGAAATGGTCGTAAATGACTGATATTCAAGGGTTCCGTTTCCTTGATACCGTCAAGAGAAGCTAGCCTGTACGTTCCTGGTCCTATTTTGCTATCAATGACATACGGACCTAACCAATTTGCCACAAATTTGTCCCTCATATGGGACGGCAAATTAGAGTTTTGTTGGTTTTCCTTCAGAACCAGATCACCAACCCGAAATTCTCTTAGGTGAACTTTCATGTTGTAAGCTCTCTTAAGCCGCTCTTGATAGATACGTAAGTGCTCGAGAGCATTAACGCGTCTTTCATCAAGCAACGTAAGCTGGTCTAACCGGGCTCGCCACGCGATGTCATCATCGATGAATTCTCGCATTGATATGCGGAGGGAAGGAATTTCCAACTCGAGAGGCATTATCGCCTCCGAGCCATACACTAGTGAAAACGGAGTTGCCCCGGTGGGCGTCCGAATGCTAGTGCGATAGGGCCCAAAGGGCAAGTGGGATTTGTATGTGCCAATCCTTATGACTGTCTGCGACGGTCTTTTTAAGGATGGCGACTAGTGTTTTGTTTGACGCCTCTGCTTGCCAATTTGCTTGCGGATAATATGGTGTTGAAAAGCTGTGCTGAATTTTGTACTTTGTGGTTAAAGCACGCACGTATTTGTTCTTGAATGATGGTCCATTATCCGAGATTATTTTGGATGGAATACCAAAACGACATATGATGTAATGCAAAATGAACTCCGCAATGCGGGGGCCTGTCGTAGAGGTTAACGGAATTGCTTCCACCCATTTGGTAAAATATTTTGTGGCCGTTATGATAAACGTGTGACGGCCTTGACGATGCAGGGAGATCTTTCCAATTAGATCCCGGCCCCACTATGAAAATGGCCAAGCGGATCGGACTGTCTGTAGGGCCTGGGAAGGTGCGTGCATCAGATTGGCATGAAGTTGACATTTCACACACCTCTTGACATATGCGCAACAATCTCGCTCTAAAGAGGGCCAATAATAGCCCATGCGAAGAATGCATTTTGCAATGGCCATACCACTAAAGTGGCCGCCACATGTACCGTCATGCACTTGGGTGACTGCCCAAGTGGACTCTTGCTGGTCCAAGCAACGAAGAAGAATTTCGTCGTAGCTGCGACAATACAAAATGTCTCCTATCAAGACATATTTTTCCGCTTGCTGTTTGAATGTTCGTTTTGCGGCTTGCGTCAATCCAAGTGGTAGATTACCTAACTTGAGGTAATCTCTTATGGGTAAATACCAATCCTGTTGATCAGATACCTCGACAGTTTGAACAGCCAATCCCTTTTGGAGTTCTTCCCTAACAAATGCTGATTGGGATAAAACTTGTAAAAATAGCGTTGTGTTGCTATTAATGGGAATTGGGGAGAACAAAGACCCCCAGTTGGCGTGTTTCAAATAGTCTCGGATTCGAAAGAACTTATCCGAAGATGGTTCGATCTGGATCATGTGGATTCCTGGCGTCAAGTCTGAGCTTGCGCGCTCCATCGCGGGTTGCGATAAGGTTTTGACCTGAATGGTTGTTATATCACCGGAAAGGTCTTGCGGGATTAGTGACCCCAAGGAGGCCATTGTGTCCGCAAAATGACTCGATGATCGAGGGAGTGCCTCGATGTCATACCACTCAAATTTTGCCAAGAATTTATCCACGAGGGCTTTATAGGCCTTCAGAACTAGGCATTTGCATTGATATACCCCTTTGAATTGATTGACGATTAACAACGAATCGCCAAAGATGTTCAGTCTTTTGATGTTCATGGCGATTGCTGTTTGAAGACCTAGGAGCAAGGCTTCATATTCTGCATTGTTGTTGGTGCACTGGAAGTTTAAATTAAATGACAGGGGCATTGGAGCGCCCTGCGGTGTGAAGAATACAATTCTTGCGCCACCACCTTGCTCGCATTTAGAACCATCGAAAAATAAGGTTATGTCGGCCTGAGACTCAGGCTCTTCAGAATCTGGTGATTCTGAGACATGAAAGACCTCATCATCGGGTAGTTCTATGACCAGAGGCTGATCGTCTTCAAGAGGAGCCTCTGCTAGTTGATCGGCTATGACTTGTCCTTTTATAGATTTTTGTCCAATAAACTCAATGTCAAATTCCGTCAACAACATGATCCATTTCGCCGTGCGGCTACTATGATAAGTGCGACTCATCATGTATCGCAATGGATTCTCCTTAGACACAACATACGTCGTGTTGCTCAGCATATAGTGGCGTAGCCTTTTGGTGGCAAACACCACTGCCAGCGTAGTTTCTCAACGTATGCATAGTTAAGTTCGTAATCGACCGTGGTGCGGCTAAGATAGTAAGTAGCCTCGTTCTTTGTGAAGTTCATTCTTCGGGCTAGCATTACGCCCATGCCACCTCGATAGCTAAGATGTACAAGTAGAACGGCACACCTGGTCTAGGCGGTGCCAATACCGTGGCGAAGCCAAGTATTGTTTGATTTCGTCAAAGGTCGATCGGCACTCGTCATCCCAATGAAATGTGACCCCTTTGTGCAATAATTTGTTCATTGGTCGGCATTTGTCAGATAATTGTGCTATGAAGCGTTTAATCGACGCGACCTTTCCTTGTAGACTTCTGAGCTACTTGATAGTGGTTGGGGGAGCCATTTCAAGGATTGCCTTGACTTTGTTTGGGTCCACTTCGATGCCTCTTTTGGAGACTATAAAAGCAAAGAGTTTTCCAGATGTGACGCCGAACACGCACTTCTTGGGATTCAGTCTGACCTTATGCTCTATGAGGCGATCGAGGATCTTGCTTAAGTCACCGAGATGATCTGAGCGCAATTTAGACTTGGCTAACAAATCATCCATGTAATCTTCCAAAGTTTTGTGCATGTAATCGTGGAAGATATACGTCATAGCACGTTGGTATGTAGCGCCAACATTTTTAAGGCCAAAAGGCATGACCTTATAACAAAATGTCCCCCAAGGCGTTGTGAATGCCGTTTTGAGTTGGTCTTCAGGATTGATACGAATTTGATTGTATCCTGAGAAACCGTCCATTAGGGAGAGCATTTCATGACCCTATTGTAGCGTCTACCAATGCGTCGATGCTTGGCAAGGGGAAATCATCCTTAGGACTCGCTTTGTTTAAGTCTCGAAAGTCGGTGCATATGCGAATCCTCCCATCGAGCTTCTTGACGGGAACCATGTTGGACAACCATGGCGGATAATCCACGCAGATGACAAATTGTGCATCCAACAACTTTTGTAATTCGTCTTTGACCATCAAGGCCACTATTGGGTGCATTTTTCTTAGTTTTTGCTTTACTGGCTTGATTTTCGGATCAAGCATTAAATTGTGCATGACTAGCTGTGGGTCTAGTCCTGGCATATCTTTGTATGACCATGCAAAAACCTCCTTCTTTTCTTTAAGAAGGGCCATGTAATCGGCTTGCTCTTCGGGGGAAAGGCCTACCCCCAGCTTGAGAATCAGTGGATTCATTGGATCTGTGCCGATGTCTACGTCAGTCGTCTCTTCGACTGACATGTGAGATCCGTCCTCCAACTGATGTGGAGTTGGGATTAAATGGATATCTTCAGCTGAGTTAAGATCTGCGTTGGGTACTTTGGGTCCCTCTTCAGCTTGAAAAATATCTTGAGTTGTCCTTGGGGTAAAATGAAGCATTTTACCGAAAGGCCAGTACTCTGATGGTGACAATGGTGAGTTGACGCGATCCTAGTCAATGGCATCCGTGTTTAGATGTAATGACCGTGATGGATCGGTCGGATTGTGGATGGGTGTGGTCAAATCAATGGAGATCATGTGGATGGAATGAATTTGGTCTCCAAAACCACGGGTGTGACGACTTGATTCTTTCAGATGTTCCCTATATTCTGGGTCTGGCTCTATGGGAACAGGCACGAATGGATCCTCTCTAGGTGCAAATTCGTCTCTAAGTGTGGAAAGGAAGGCGGGGTTTTCCTTTGGTACTGTTGTCCTGATGGGATCTTGAGGTGGACGATGCTCAACTTGAATTTGGAGCCATAGGCCTAGCACTTGGTCCCACCTCGTTGGGTCTATGTGCCATTCATGTCCCAACCGTATACCCATTTGTCCCATTAGATCTTCATGGGTTAGAGCGTGGTGATGTCGTCGCGCATGTCTGAGATAGTCCATCTCAGTCTCGTCTTATGAATCGCTTTCATAGATCCAAAATTGCTCATTTTATTCAGCATCTGTTGCTTCCGACATCGAGGACTCTTCTTGTTCCAGTGAATTAATCTGATCCCATTGCGGTTGTTCCACTCTTAGTGGAGGGACTTGATTCTTTTGAGACTGCGTTACTTCGTCTGGAACCTCAAAGGGGAACAGTTTCATAAAAATATCTGGAAGCCGTTGTTGTTCTTTTCGAGGACTGCTCTCTGAACTTTCACCTCTCTCTAGCAAAGGGTTTCTTGGTAACCTAACCAACTTTAACCAAAGCACTAATGATTAGGATTTCTTGGTAACCTAACCAACTTTTGATGCCCCAAGTATGGAAACGACATGCATTCAAAGAATCATTGACAAAGACAATTACGCTCCTGCTTGGGGCAGTAAACAAGCAACAATCAAATCAATCAAACACTTAGCATTTCATGAATCATGAACACAAGGTTCCCCCTGAGGATAAAAATGCCCTTCACTTGTTCATGATCGATCAATGTCCAAGTTCAAGTTACACCTCACCAAAATAGGTTAATACTTGAAATCAAATTCCTTAGCTCGTCAGAAGCAAGGATTCAAGAATGCATGCCTTTTCCATACTTGGGGCATCAAAAGTTGGTTAGGTTACCAAGAAACCCTAATCAGTAGTGCTTTGGTTATCTATTTTTGCTTAGCACTGCGTCACCGCAGCCGCTTCCCAAAAGGGGCATCTGTAGACACCAAAACAGCACCAATCCAATTATGTGATCTGCAAACACCGATCGCTTTGACAAACACAGCCCCGGGGCAGCCCTCGGAGGTCAAACAGTGGTCTTAACCACTTTCATAGCGAGCTTTGTAAGGTCAAGGAGCAATTTGGCACACTTGGGCACTTTGCCCAAAATTCGTCTCACCCAGAGACGAATTCAAAATAGAATCCGTCCCACCCCAGGACAAATTCTGAATCCGTCCCTGGGTGGGACGAATTCTAAGCTTAACGGGCAAAAGGGCAAATGGTGCCAAGTGGCAGCCCAGAACAGTCAGTTAAGGGCTCCTACCTTGCATGCATGTGTAAGTGGACAAAGGGGCCGTTAGAGGACTGTTACAAGAAGCATTTATCAAAGTTCAAGTCAGGGAAGGACTCCCCTCCCTCATGGGAAGACAAGACCGCCACATGGCACCCATGGTCAACACTTGGCTTTTGTGCTTCCCTCCCAAAAGAGACCCCTTGGGTCTATAAAAGGTGGGAATTTCCTCACCCAAAATATGCAGGTAGAAGGAGTGTTGAAGCAACGAAGTGCTACCGAATCGAAGACTCATTTGCATCCCCCTTTGTTCACCTTCCTACATCCATCAATCTCTTTTGCAAGGGAGGTTTTTGGGTGGCCTTTGGAAGCTCGAACCTTACAAAACTGCTATGAAAGTGGTTAAGACCACTGTTTGACCTCTGAGGGCTGCCCTGGGGGCTGTGTTTGTCAAAGCGATCAGTGTTTGCAGTCACATAATCGGATTGGTGCTATTTTGGTGTCTACAAATACATGGAAGAGTCATTTATGATAATAGAATTAAACCAAATGATTTACTTCAATCTAGAGTGAAATGAAAAGACCAAAAATTTGAGTTATTAAAATTAATTTTGATGGTGTCTCTAAAGAAAATATAAGAAAATTTGGTGGAGGTGGTGTTTTTAGAAATAATGAAGGCAAATTCTCTTATTACTTAGAATCATATGTAACATCAAATTACAACTATTTAGAGGCTAGGGAACTTCTTACAAGGATTAAAATTGTAATAGAAAGAGGATAAAAATATATTTCAATTGAGGGGATTTACAAATTATCATTAATGTTATCAACGAAAATGGATGTAGAATTGGATTAAGAATTATATATATATATATATATATATATATATATATATATATATATATATATATATATATATATATATATATATATTCTTTTTTTATTAGTTGAAAGTTGTTTTGAAAGGATCCTAAAACCTTATTAAAAAAGGAACAACTAACAACCTATTAGGGAGAGAGATATTAGTAAGCTAAACAAAGACCAACATCCAAAACCCATGCAGGGGAAATTAGCATAGTCATCACTTGGCAGACACAAAAAAATAGACAAATAGAATGAAGACCAAACAGTCTACAACCAGCCCCCATAACCCATATAGATCAACCCACGTAGGACACCCATCCACAGACAACAACTAAAAAAAAAAAAAAAAAAAAAACTTAGAAAGACCCATCAAAAAAATGGCCCCCAACTGTTACTATTCACTGATGTCTAGGTTGTCCTTCTTGAGGCCGTTTGAAAGATGACCCACTTATTCCTAGCTCAGTAGAGATACCTCTAGTCTTCGAATCATTGATACCTAGTGGAAAATCCTCTCCAAAAACTTAGACCATCCTAGATCAACCCCAAGTTTACTAAAAAATTAGTAAATTTATTACCTTCCCTGTACATGTGCTTTACAACCACATCTTCAAAAGCTTGAAGGATAATTTTTGTATAAAAAATCATATTAGTGATAGAAGGACTTGGAGTTTGAGAAACTTTCACTAGATTGATGATATTAAGGGAATCACCATCAATGATGACCTTACCTTACTTTACTCGAAGCCACTCAATAGAGAAATTCCTTGGAAGAGAGCATGAGCTTCAACGAAATGAGTCGATTGAGGTCCTAGCTTCTCATAAAAGGTGAGAAGGAGTTTGTCATTATTGTTTCAAATTAAACCACCTGCACCTACCTCTCTAGGGTTACCCTTAGAGACCCCATAGAAATTGAATTTATTCTAGTTTGTAGGATGTGATTCCCAAGAAATATATCTTCTCTCACTTGAATCTATATGGGTAGTAGACCACAAAAAAAATTAAACCCTATAGCATGTTCCAAAGGTAATTCCCCAGAATAAAACTCAGTCCAAAGAGATGGCAGAGGTGTTCTCCACTATTGTTGCAATCCTCTTGGCACAAATAGAGAGGGTTGAATTGGATAGAAATTATACTATTGTTGATGTTAATTACCTATTATTAGAGGTAATCTCTTAGAAAATTAAGTATATTTATAGAGAAGGAAATCAAGTAGCAGATAATTTAGCTAATTGTTATATTGATCTTCATCATGGTGAAATTCAAATTTTAGAAGGCAACTAGCCAAGTGAGAATTTATCTCTTAATTGAAATAATTTCAAGAAGTTGATTCTGGAAATATAGCACTTTGAGAAAGTTGAAAGTATATTTTATTAAAAAAGAAATGAAAAAAATTATAATAAAAAAGCATGCTAGATATAGTTTAGTTGACTTAGTATTTTAGTATTTTGTTGGAAATGGTCCACAATAAGAACCACATATAACTTATTAAAAATAATAATAAAATAAAATTTACTCAATTTTTCTATAATAATTAAAATATTCTTGAACTTGTTATATGAAAATTAAAAGTAAGTTTTCTGATATTATATTTACTTATAAGAAACTAATTTTATTATAAAATTACAAAAACATACTATGATAGTTCATTTTATTGTAAGAATATGTAATAAGATGTGGTCATTTTGACATAAGTTACATTTTTATAATTAAAATTTATTTACAATTTGAATACATTTATAATATTATTATTTAAGTCACTTTAAGTGCTATCTAGATAGGATTAATCCAGTGGTATCACTATTTATGCATAAATATGTGAGTTTCAATCTCATATAATCAATTTTTTAAAAAATGTAATAAGAATGAGGTCTGCTACAATCCCATATAACCAATTGAAACAAGACTTATAATTACATGAATAAGCATTAAAAAATGTTAAGAATTGTATCTATGTATTTTAAATTATATTTAGTTGTAGAAAACTTTCAAGTTCTCATGGGTTCACAATTTTTCACAATTATTTTGTTTCCTTTAGAAATTGTAGAGAATATGTCAAAACTTTGCCATAGAAAATTAAATATATTGTATTTTTTTGTCCTACTATAAAAAAGTGTAATTAAATTCAAATATCAAATTGTAATTGAATTCAATATCAAATAGAAAATCAAGATTTTAGCTCTTAATTTTTTGTTTTAAATGTTTATTTTATTTTTATTTTTATTTTTCAATTTGTTTTTTTTCTTTTTTTTCTTTGTCAAGAAACTTTCTAAAATTAAAGTTTAGTTTTTTTTTTTTTTTTGGTGGTGGCCAGAAGGAGAGTTATAAGTTTTTCAATTATAATACAAATATTCTTAATGATTTAAAAAAAAAAAAATTATCATTTTTTATTTATATTCTAGAATAACAATATAAATATTTTTAATAATTTTAAAATTTTTAAAAACATTTATATCATTCAGAGTGAGTTAACTTCTTTAAAACAATACTAATTGATAAGTGATATTAAACATAAATGGTGAGAGAGTTTAGAAAAAGGAGGAACCAATACTTATTTGAAGGTTACTCTTAGCTTTTTCTTATGAATATTTTTTGAAATATAATTTTAGACATTAAATTTTAGGCGTGTAAATGAATATAAATAAAATGTTATAACACAATAATGTAAATAAACATAGATAAAAATTATTTTTAATTTATTGGTATATATATATATATATATATATATATATATATATAATTAATTAATAATTAATTAATTAAAGGTGAGGGTTTTGAGAGGCTCCCACAACTTATACAACAACTCTCCCAGAAGATCAGAAAGGTTGGTTTTCTGATCTCCTGCAAGAGTTAGGTTCAAATATTGTCAAAGTGGTCACCATATACTCTTAATAGAACCTGTTTAAATCCCTTCTAAATATAAAACTTCAATATATTGTATTGAGATAAAAAAAGTCACAAAACTTACATTGTATTGAGGTTTTTTTTTTTGACCTCTTTATATTGAGTGCTCCCCACTCATCACTTTGGGGAGCACTCAGTATAAAGAGGTCAAAACAAAACCTACTTTTAATGATTGTGAGGTCTTGCTAGAGTGGTGAATGGAAAGATATTCCAAAATAAAGAGGTCATGAGTTCAAGTTCCCTCTACTTATTGAGGATACTCCTTATTTTATTGACCATGGGTCTTAATAAAGTGAAAAGTGATCAAGAAATCTTGAAAAATAGGTAAATACGAGGACATTTCAAATAAAAAGGTTATCAGTTTAAGTTTCGTCCACGCATGAAAATACCTCTCATAGTCTGAAATCCAATATATATAAGTCACATCACACAAACAAAATTGAAAGTGACCACAAAACATTTTAAGTGTAAGGCATTCCAAATAAAATATTCATAAGATTAAAGTCCATCCATACCTAATTATACTCTCATAATTTAAGATCCAATATACATAAGTTACATCACACAAACAAAACAAAAGCATATGCATATCCTTTATGCTTTTACCAGCTACCTCCCATGTGATCAACCTGCAAATATGAGCATAAGCATGTGAATGGCATTGCTTATTGTTGTCCATAACTTACGGAACCAAGATAAATTTGCCTTTATTCGTTTTACTCTTTCAACTCCCGATTCTTCCATTTCTAATATGTGGACATAAAACACTCCGTTCTTTTTGTTTTCTTTCGCTTTTCAAAGTACATATTGACTAAAGTGAGAATATTGGGATAGATTGCCACTTCCATGATGTGTTCGATATCCATACTTCGTTCTGATATTTATAAAAGGCTAATGAGCTTTTTCTTCGAGCGAAGCGGCACTATGAGAAGGTAAATTCGTTTGCTGGAGCTTAAAGCTTAAAGAAGCCGGATTTGATTTGTGGCCAAACAAAATAAATGTCATAATTCTTTCCTGAAATTGTGCTAAATTTAGCAGGTAATTAGCCCTTTGGGATTTTCAAGATGAATTTTTAAAAGATTATTGAATAAAGCAATTCCATCATATTTTTCGTTGTTAATCCTTGCCTGGGATTTATATATAAGTTGGTTTGTTATGAGAAATATATTCAAACTAGTTAGTTTTGGTATTAACCCCCTACTAGGAATGTAACGAAAGTTGTATATTGTTTAGATATTAATTATTTTTTAATATAGTTTTACTTTCATTATTGGATACTATTTGCATTTATAGTTTGAAAGATGATTAAACACTTAATTTATATCAGTTGGAATTTAATCAGTCAACCAAGATGCAATGTGTGAGATTATCTCCCCTTCATATTTGAAAGTCCCAGGGTCTCGTACTTCAAAATGGAGCCCCTTTTAAAAAGAAATAAAGACAATTTTTAAATTTAAGAAGTTTAAATAACAATACCTTAATTTTTTCAATCCCTCTCTCATAGAAACAATGTATCACCGTTCAATGCTACTTAGTTTCACCCTTGCATGTTTTGCTTTCAGAAGGATGTTTAGAAAGCAACATATTCCAGCTAAAAATATCATTGTAAGAAAACCTACTAAAAAGGATTGTTCATTGCCATAATTAGGTTCACTCCAGTATTCCAATTCCATCCTATAACTAAATAATAAAATGTGTTCATTACTTAGTAATAATTGTTTCCAGCATTGGTCTTCCCTTTTCTACTATTAAAATGAGAATTGAGTGTTGTCAAGTGATTCCCCAACTACCTTAAACTTTAAATTTCAGTTTGAAATAAATGTTTCATTTTAATAATTTTGGGTCTAAATGATGAATTCCAACGCATAATAGGTTTTAGTTTCCCAGACATGAGATCTCAACCATCTGACTTATTTCATGCTCATCCATTGTTGAAACCTTTAAATTTCATTCTGCTTCTGCTCATTTTTACATTGTGTAGATGCTCAGTAGACCCTTCCATACTTGCCATATTAAAATGGTTGTCTAGCTAGACATTGATAACATACACATACTATACCTGAAACCCTTTCTCCACTAGACCCTTTGCATCTCTCATGTAACCTTTACCATATTCAGCCTAAAGCATGTTTTATGTTGAAAACAATCAAATTAGTTTCATAAGGATTCAATCCCACCAATGGTAATGTTAAACTTTCAACCCAGAGTGCATTATTTGTAGTTTTACCTGAATGTTTCTTTTTCGCATAGTTTTAGCTTGAAAGCTTATATATACCACATTTGGAATTTGATTCCTAGACGTGATGGTATTTCTGGAAGGATTGAATGGTGAAATGTTGTCATTCAATGAACCACTAAGGTGCTACGGACTCTGGATGTTGAAGTCTCAAAGAGATAGAAATAGGTTAAGTCTGCCTTGTAGAGTGAGCTATCCAAATCCTGTCTTAGGCTTGAAGCCTCTCCTTTTAGCTCTCTTGCTCAGTCCCAAGTTTCTTCAATTCGACATGAGCTAAAAAAATCTAAGTTGTATGAAGCCAATGGTGCTCAATTACATGCTCAAATGTATTGGCTCAAAGTGGGGGACAGAGTGACGAAATATTTTTTTCAATGCCTCAGACATCATGTCTAGTATTCCCAATTTCAAGCCATTCAAGTTGATGGGCAGAGATTCAAATATTTTTCAAACAATATCAAAGACTTTGTTTCACATTATGAAGGTTTTTTTGCTTCTCAATCCCTTGATGATGCTATAAGGCAAGCTCTTGTTGATTGTACCACTGTTGTACCCAACAAGCTTTCTCCTAAGCAAATGATATTTTGTGACACTCCTCTTTCTCTAGAAGATCTGAAAAATTCCTTGCCACTCATGGCCAATGATAAGGTACCTGCTCTTGATGGTTTCCTAGGTGAATTCTATAAATAATTCTGTAATATGCTTGGTTATGATCTCCACAAAGTGTATCTTGAAGCCCTATAATGTGGTTCACTGGGTTCCATTATTAACAAAGGCAATGTTAAATTTATTCCTAAGTTTGGAGACCCTGAGATCATCACTAATTGCAGGTCAATCACCCTGCTTAATGTGGGCTATAATATTATTACCAAAGCCCTTGCACTTAATCTTAAATCTCTCCTACCTTTGATTTTCAGACCTAATCAAATTGACTTTGTTCAGGGAAGATACATTCTTTATAATGTTCTTGTTGTTTGGGAAGGTATGGAATGGGCAAGAAATTCTAAACAAGATGCTTTATTCATTAATATTGACTTTGAGAAAACCTATGATAATATTGAGTGGTACTTCATCACTGCCATGCTTCAGGCTTTGGGATTTGAGCTAGTGTTTGTGAGCACTATTCTTATGTTATTTCAAGATGCTTCAACTATTCTTACTTTGAATAATAGTCAATCTTAGTAAGTTTATCTTGGTCACTTTGTAATACAATGGTTCCCTCTTGCTCCATATATTTTTATTCTTGCTACAGAGGCTTTTGGCTATTTGGTGGCCCATAATTTGGATCAAGGATTAATTAGGGTTATTGCTCTCCCGAATTTTAACTATCATTTGATCAATGGTAATTTTGCTGATGATTATTTTTTAATGCTTAGATAATATGAGGAATCTCTTTCCTTGACTATTAGTTGGTTAGAGTTGTTTTGTGTAGCCTCTAGTTCTTCTATTCAATAGAAAAAACCTCCTATTTTTGACAATCTTAATCCCAACTGCCATGTTGGCCACGTCATTTCCATTGTATTTGGATTCAATCAAGTGAAGTTTTTAAAATTCTTGGAATTCCTTTTGCATTTCATGGTTGCTCTACTCAAATGTGGAAGTATGTTATTGAGAAAGTTGATAAGAAGCTTTCTTACTAGACTAGTAATAAACTTTCTCTAGTAGTAAAATTTCATATTTGTTCTAAGGTTTTAGCCACTACCCATTTTTATTATTTGTCTTATTGGGTTCTATTCAAATATTGTTATAAAAAGTTGGATAAGCTTATAATATATTTCTTATGGGCCTAAGACTTTGTAAAATGAGGTTTTCATTAGGTGGCCTAGGAAATTTGTTGTTTGCCTAAGGACTATGGAGGCATGGGTTTGTTTGATTATCATCAAAAAGGTTTTGCTCTTTGTGCTAAATGGATCATCTAATATTTAATTGGGGATGAATCTTGGAAATTGCTAGTCAGACATTGTATTTCTTTTGGTTTGCTTCAGGGGAAGAAAATTTGGAAAGGGGTGGGATTGCAATCAATTCTTACTACCCATATCCTTGTTAAAGTTAAAGGTTTTTTTGTTATTCAGAGTATTTGGAAAGCCTGGGAGGCCTTCAAACCCTAGCTCAGTTGGAAAGGGAGTATTCATAAAGTAGGTGCCTCTTTTTCTTCCATGAATATTTGGTGGTCTCCTATTATCACTTGGAAGGGCTCTCCCATAGATCTAGTGTAGTGGGTCAGAGCATATAGATTTTATAAGTGTGGTATTGCTTCTATTTTTTATTTATTCTCCTGACATATCAGGAGTTGGATACCCTGGGAAAATTTTTGTCAAATTCACAATTTAAATCCTGGTGATAGAGATACTTATGAGGTGGTTATTGATAGTATTCCATTTTCTCTTTGGTGCAAAATTCATAAGAATTTTCAAAAACCCTAGTTTTCATATTGGTGTTGGCCTAGGGAGCTTCTTGTTTTGCAATATAAAGCTCATATAGGTTACAAATGGCTCACCCCACAAGTTCCAATGGTTGATAACCTCAATTTGATATAAGACTTAGTCTCTCTTCCCTCCCTATGGAATAAAAGGTTTCAGATTGCTTGGGCTACTTATATTGAATCTAAACAAAGTTTTTTTTCTTGGAGCCTTGTGCACCAGGGGTTGATTGTTGGCAATAGGCTCAAGCATTTGGGTGTTCATAATCCCATTTACCCAATTTTTGGATAGGTGGAAGATTTACTGCATGTTATTTGGTTTTGTGATCGGCTCAATCGGCTTGGGAGTGGCTTCTTGAATTTTCAAACCTTTTCTGCAAGAGGATTTTACTTGGGTGCACGTTGTTTTGGGTGACCCTATTGCTTTTTCCTTCAACTTGGGTGTTGTTTAGAATAATTTTAGAGTTTTTTTTTCTCAGCAAGATGTCAAGAGTGTCTTCTCTATTATTGATAAATATACTATATTCTAGTACGCGTGGAGTGGCACAAGTTCAAAATTACGTGTGGAGTTGTAGTACTTACGTACCCTCATGGATAATTTAGGGAATGTGCCCTGCACTATGAGTCATGTGCCTCTTTATTCCCCTTATAGGTCCCAATTTTTGACTCACCATGGGACCTGTCACCTACCGTAGCCCTCTACTACCATACATTGGTCATAGCCCCTCCGTAGCATAAATGTGAAGAATATAGAGTTGGAAGCCCATCTCACCTAACCTATGGTTGGGATTTTTGATCTCTTGAGCAAGATGATGTCCCTGGTTGGGGTGAAATTGTACCAAATGCATAGGCTTGTACTATTAGAGGTAATGCATAGACCTGTACTATTAGTGGTACTATTGCTGATAGCTTATGACATTATTGCTATTAGTAGCTTCAACTTCTTCAACCATTGGATGGAATTATGACCTTATGGAGTAAAACGTCAATCCTTCCACCTAGTAGTTATTTCTCAGCTCCTTTCTTTCTAAATGCCTATTTGACATAGTTTTTGCAGTTGTTATCTGGATTTTTGTGGACTATATTTGACACTCTTGTGTACTCCTACCCATGGTGGTTAGTGTGTTGGTTTATGAGGTTTAATAATACCACATACCCTTTTTTAGCATGATTAGACATTTTTTATTAATATAAATGTTTTTCATCAAAAAATAATAATATGTGAGAGTATTACTCTCCAAATTGCACTAGTGGAATAAAAACAAAGGAACAAATATTAGGGAGATATGTTAGAAAGGTAAAAAAATTATAACATCCAAAACCCACACGGGGAAAATATACACAACCATCACCAAGGTAAACATAAAAAAATAGACAACTAGAAGGAATATGAGATAATCTACAACCATTTCCCATAACCCATACAAATCAACCCATGCAGGGGCACCCATGCACATATAACAACTAAAACAAAAATAAAATAAACTTAGAAAGAACCATAAAAAATAGGCTCCCAACCATTACTATTCATTGATGTCTAGGTTGTCCTTATTCAGGCCCTCCAAAAGATAACCCACCTATCCCCAACTCAGTAGAAATACCTCTAGTCTCTAAATTATTGATACCTAGTAGAAAATCCTCTCTTCAAATAGTTAGAGCATCCTATATCAACCCCAAATTTACTAAGAAATTAGTTGATTTATTACCTTCTCTATACACATGCTTGACAACCACATCCTCAAAAACCTGAAGGATTCTTTTTGCCTCAAAATTCATATTAGCGATAAAAGGACTAGGATTTTGAGAACCTTTCACTAGATTGATGATATTAAGGGAATCACCCTCAATGATGACCTTACTTTGCTAGAAGCCACTCAACAGAGAAATACCTTAAAAAAAACATGAGCTTCAACAAAATAACTCGATTGAGGTCCCAAATTGTTAGAAAATGTGAGAAGGAGTTCATCATTGGTGTTCTAAATTAAACCACTTGCACCTACCTCTTGGATTACCCTTAGAGGTCCCATCGAGATTGAGTTTAATCCAGTCTATAGGGAGTGGTTCTTTGAAAATCTATCTTCACCCACTCAAATCCAAATGGGTAGTAGACCTCAAAAAAAATTTAAACCCTAGAGCATGCTCTAGAGCCAATCGCGATGTTGATCTTCATGATGAAATTTAAATTTTACAAGACAACTAATCAAGTCAGATTTTATCTCTTAATTGAAATGATGTCAAAAAGTTGATTGTGGAAACATAGCACTTTGAGAAAGTTGAAAATATATATTTTGAAGAAAAAATGAAAAATATTTATAATAAAAAATCATGTTAGATATAATTTTATTGACTTAAAAACAAATGTAATATTTTAGTTTTTTTATGGAAGTGGCCCAAATAAGAATCACATTTAAACGTATGAAAAATAAAAATAAAATAAAATAAAATTTATCAATATTTCCATAATAATTAAAATATTTTTGAACTTTTTATATGGGATTAAAAGTAAGTTTTATTATATTATATTTACTTATAAAAAACAAATTTTATTATAATATTACAAAAACATGTATTATGGCGGTTCATTTTATTGTAAGAGTATGTAATAAGATGTGATCATTTTTTTTTAATTAAAACTTATTTACAATTTGAATACATTTATTTTATTTTTTTATATTTATATAAACAATTAATATTTATTTATAATATTGCACCTAGGGGTGCAGCACAACGGTTTGGGCTTTGGCTCTTCTTCGGGAGGTCCAAGGTTCAAACCGTGGCATGGGTGAGTGTGTGAGGGGGTGGGTGTGTGTCTCCCTGGTGGAGTTGTTGTAATAGGTTGGGGGATTCTTGGTCAAAACCCCCATCTCTTAATATTACCATATATATATATATATATATATATATATATATATATATATATATATATATATTATTTAATTACTTTAAGTGTTATCTAGATAGGATTAATTCTAGTGGTCTCACTTTAAATATTTAAAAACTTTTATTCTTTAAGTCACCTTAAATTTAAATAGATTAATTTAGCTTATTTTAGGATTTTATTGATATAATATATTTTTTTGTTAAATAAAAGTCTTCATTAATTACCGGGTTTTGCAGGTTAACCCAAAACCTATTACAATATCCAGCCTTCTATTGAGATTGTAGATCCTAGTCATCCTTGAAACTTTCTTACCATAAATTTTGTTGAATCCCCTACAACACCTTACTAACAAAGCACACCCATACCTAAACATAACTGTAAAGATTACTTATATTGACAGGAATTGAAGTTTGGAACTTTGCATTTGTGAACCCTGTTGCTTGCCTAGTTCCTATTCTCTGTTAGAATATTCCAAGGCTTACACCCTATTACCTTCATTTCCAATTTGGTATGATTTATATGGAAACCCCATAGTTATTACCAGCTCCATGGGGAAAGAACATCCATTCATCTTTCTCCTTAATGGGTAGGTTTATTTTCATGACTAATAATGTTTTCCACTTCACGTGGCACACCTTGTGTCCATGTCACCAAACTATCAACATCAACACCTATGTTGGCTAATTTTTTAGCTGATCTGTTGGCCTCACGACACACGTGATGAGCCCTCCTATTTTTTCTTGCCACAAAAGGATCCTCACTTCATGGATGACTCCCTCGATTATCCATGGAGGTTTTTTGCCATTGGTTAACAGGTTGATGATGTTCATAGAGTCACCTTCAATCATCAAGTTACCTTGAGTTGCTTGGGCTACTTACAACCCTCTCCAAAGGGCTCTAGCTTCTGCTTCATTATTAGTTCTGATTCCCAATGGTTCAGCAAAGGCCTTGACCAGATTTCCTTGATGATCCCTGATTATTCCTCCAGCTCCAACTCTTCCTGGGTTCTCCTTGGCTGCACCATCAAAATTTAGTTTAAAACAACCCTAGGGGGTGGCTCCCAAGAAATCCCATTTCTAGGATTGGGAAAAGGAATGGAAGGTTTGTCCTCAATACCTAAGGCCCAAGCTAATTTTTTTTCTTCAAGAAGAATTGAGTGGTTATCATCCACTAAGTTTCTAAGGTTTTCTTTCGCAAAGACAATAATCCTATTGAGGATGGTTTTTGGGTTGTGAATGGTATCCTTAAAGGCTCTATGGTTCCTTTCTAGCCAAATCTGGCAGAGAAAATGATGCCAACAGATTTTACATAGGTACTTAAGTTTTACGCTAACAAAGGGTTGAGGCCATTGATGGAACACTTCGGATATAAGAGCAGGCTTAACCCACGAGATCCTAAAGGCTTGGAAAAGTTCATCCTGGATGGACTTCGCTATCGGACACTCCAAAAACAAGTGTTGGGTTATCTCTCATCCTGCCCTGCACATGTAGCAACGGTTAGCAATAACCGTACCTTTGGATAACATATTGTCGATAGTGAGGATTTTTCCTTGAATCACTAGCCATGAAGAAAATGATATTTTAGGAATTAAGCCTTTGATCCAAACCAAAATCGATTGAAATTGTTGACCTTCCACATTGAGAAGCAAATTATAGGTAGACTTAACTGTGAAGTCACCACTTTTAGTCTCAGCCCAAACAATGTGATCTTCATCCTCTCCAGAGGGAATAATTTGCTGATTTAAAATGTTATAAAGTTGTTCAGACTCTGCTTCAAAACCCTATACTCTAATGTGTTTCCACTTGTTGATATTTATATCCTGTCACATATAATTTGCAACCTTCTTCCCAATATGCTGCTCCATATGCTCTTGAATCCTAGCCAAACGAGGATTCTGGGATAACTCCTCAACTCTCACCCACCGATCCTTCCAAAAGTCTATTGTTTGCCCATTTTCTAGAATCCATCTAAGACCTTTCTTGACAATATCCTTGCTCATGAGAATTGCCTTCCAAAAATTAGACCCCCTACTTGCTAAGTTTTTATTAAGGAAGTTCACACCTTGGAGGTATTTCCTCCTAACTATGGCAGTCCATATTATCGATCTTAGTCAATAACCGCCATGCTTGTTTGGCTAACAGAGTTGTATTGAGATGAGCAACTCTCCTCAATCCTAACCCCCCATCAGATTTAGGTTTACAAACCTTGTTCCAACCTACTAAATGGATCCTTTTCTTATCCTAAGTCCCTGACTAGAGAAATTTTTTTTGAAGCTGCTCAATTTTGTGATACACATTGCTGGGAGCTCTGAAGACTGATAGGAAGTAAATGGGTATACTTTGAAGTGAAGGCATAGTTAAAACTGCTTTGCCTCGCTTGAGATAACGAGATGTCCTTTCCAACCTGCTAGATTTTTTGGATCCTCTCCAAACTATGTTCCACATTGATCCTTCAGGTTTCCCTATAAATAGGGGAAGACCTAAATAGGAGGTGGGAAGGGATGCAATCTGACATTCCATGATCCTTGCTATGCTATTTTGCCTAGGAATGGGGGTATTGATGAAATAAAGTTTTCTCTTATCAAAATTCACTTTTTGTCCAACCGCTTCTTCATACATTATGAGAATATTTTTAATCCTTCTTGCCTCAACCACAGAAGCCAAAGTTAGTAGCAATGTATCATCAACAAATTGTTGATGTGTCATCGGGGTAGTTAGCAACGTGGCCTTGATACCTAATATGAGTCCAGCTACCGTTGTTGCCTTAATGGTTCTTCCCAAGGCCTCAGCTACAATGATGAACAACATAGGACTTATGGGATCTCCTTGTATTAAACCACATTTGCTTTGAAAAAACCTGCAGTAGACCCATTAACAAAAACTAAAAAACAAGGCTTAGAAATACACTCTCTTATTAACTTGACCCATTTCATGTTGAAGCTAAATTTTAATAAAAATGCCTCTAGGAATTCCCAATTTATCCTGTCATAAGCTTTGTTCATGTCTAACTTTAAATCCATGACTGCTTTTTTGGTCTTAGTGGCTGTATGAAGATCTTCATGAACAGTAATAACTCCATTTAACATTGATTTTCCTTGTACAGAACTTCCTTGACTTGGATCAATGATAACCGGTAGAACTTTCTTCAAACGGTTGGCTAAAACTTTGGACATAATTTTATAGGATATATTACACAGGCTAACCGGCCTAAAGTTAGCCATAGTCTTGGGGTTGGGGAATTTAGGGATAAAAGCAATGAAAGTTGAATTGAAACCCCTTGTAATATTATTTGAACATTGGAACTCCTTGATTGCAGCAATAACTTTTGCTCCAACAATATCCCAACAAACTTGGAAAAACCGCGATGAAAACCCATCTGGCCTAGGAGCTTTGTCAGGATCCATGTTAAACAAAGCCTCCTTGATCTCTTCATCTGAAAAAGCTGCTATAAGAGACTTGTTAATCATTTCATCAATGAGTTGTGGAATGATGTGAAGGAGAGAGTCTTTTGCTTGGGCATTACAGGCCCGTTCTTCACCCAATAATGAACTAAAAAAATTAACAACCTCGTCCCTGATCTCCTAAATGTTTTGAATTGAGGATCCATCCACCTTAGTTAAATTTCAAATATTATTGTTGCTTCTATTGCTCAATGTTGTAACATGGATTTTTTTTGAATTAGAGTCCCCTTCCTTTAGCCATAATGTCCTTGATTTTTGCCTCTAATACATCTCTTCACAAGCTAAAATATTATAAAACTCACAAAGGGTTTCCTTCTCTTCAGTCCTTGTCACCTCATCATAGGTTCCATTTTGGATTTTGCTTTCTATTATTCTTAGTTTTCCCCCACTGCTCTCTTATTCTCAAAATATTTCCAAAGACTTCTTTATTCCATATTCTAAGGTTGTTTTTCACCATCTTAAGTTTTTGAGATAGTTTGAAGGAAGCACTTCCCTAGATAGGCTGCTACCACCATTCCTCTATTCGTTTCTTGAAGTCCGGATGTTTAACCCACATTGACAAAAATCTGAATGGCTTTTTAAAGGATTTAGCCTGAAATGCCTCCCATAGAATAATATTATGGTCTGAAGCGCATTTAGGAAGGGCTTGTAATGCTGAATCACCAAACATTGTTGTAACTTCCTTGCATAAAAAAACCTGTCCAACCTTTCTTGAATCAGCTGACTTCCTATCCTCTTGTTACTCCATGTAAATTTTGCTCCTTTTAGTCTTACATCCATCAATTCATTTGTGTTAATGAATTCATTGAAATCCTCCATGCTCCTTAAGGGTAACCCAGATCCTCCCTTCTTATCAGATGGGTAAAGGGGGGTATTGAAATCTCCCCCAATCACCCAAGGAATGTCTTTAAAAGCTTGGCTCAAATGCCCCAAAAACTCCCATAGTTCATACCACCCTTGGACAGAGGTGGGGGTATAAACATTTGACATAATCCAATTCTTATTAGTATCAAAATCATGAAATAATACGCTTAAGACTCTTTTATTTGCTTGAATAATACTTCATTCTATTTTAATAGAATCCCATAAGATCATGAGGCCCCCAGATGCTCCTCTCACCTGTTGAAAGGCCACTTCCCCTTGCTTCCAAACCTTCTAGCTATAAGTGCTGATTGTACCGCATCTATTTTAGTTTCTTGAAGAAAAATGATAGTAGGATTCCAATCCTTCCTTATAGAATTCACCATACTTTGTTTTGGTGGGCCGTTTAGGCCTCTCATGTTCCACGAGAGAACCTTGATTTAGACTGTTTGATATTTTTTCCCCGGTCCCTTCCCTAATCCAAAGGGGGTTTGTCAATTTTGCTATTATCCTGGACAGGAATTGCTTGTTGTAACAATGTTCTTTGCTTTTCATTTGTAATTTATTCATTGATTCTCATTCTATAGTGCTCGGTTGTAGATATTCTCCCTTTCTTTATTTCACTTCCATAATCTATCGAAGGCTTGGTAGTGCTTCTAGTCTATTTTGGAATGAAATGAGGGGGCATATACTGTGATAGTCTAGGGCTTGAACCTTATTCCTCATTTTGGATGTTTTCAATTCCCTCTTCATCCTCATCCTTGTTTTGGTTCACCTCTCCTATCTGGTTCCTAAACAGGGGGCTTTCCTTAAAGGAACCTTTTACCGTTGGGCTCGTTTGATAAGGGAAAATTTGCTCCACTACCAAATTAGGAGCTACATTCTTGGCTCTTGTTTCCACAAATTTGACTCTTGACTCTATTTTTTCCATGTTTAAAATGAAATGACCTGGCAATTTTTCTTCATTTTGAGCATAGCTTTTGGGGCTTTTTCTCATAACTGTGGATGGTCCTGATTTGGATGGGGAGTCTAGGGTTTCAGGAAACTTGACATTGATGGTATCATCCTTACTGTTTTATTTTTCAACTTCTATATTTGCTAGGATATCAAACATGTTCAAGCTAGGATCTTTATTACATACCTTATGATTTTTGCCTCCCTCATTATGTTGCTTTCCTTTCTCCTTGATTTTTCTAGTTCTGTGTTGGCTTAGTTAGCCTAGTTATTCTTAAATTGTATGTATCCTTCCAAGTTAAAACGCGATACTTGAAACTTTCGAATCCCTCTCCCATTAGCTTTCCCCATAAAACCTTCACTCGTGGCTTCCTTGTTTATAGTTATTGTCAGACATTGGGCTTGAAGGTGGCCTTGGGTTTTGCACACACTACAAAATGTTGGCTTGTTCTCATACTCCACAAGATGAATCCTTAGAAACTCTCCATATGCTAGTTCCACCTAAGAAGGTAGATTAGAATCCAAGTTTGCATTTACACAGACCCTGGCATGCGTCAATCTAGTCCTTGCCCGGGTTGAATGGTCTATTACCACAAGCTCTCCTATCATATTTGCTATGCCACTAAGCCAATACTCATTAACAAATTGGGCTGGGAGGTTTGGTAAGTAGACCCAAATGGGTGCTATATTAATGTTCTACTTATCAGGGTTGAAATCCTCCCCCCACTTCCTCAAAAAGAGGCTACGCCTTCCTAGAAACTAGGGTCCTCCTGTAAATATGCGCTCTACATCATCTTTGTTTTTGAGTCTTATCATAAAAAAACCTCTTGACATGGCTACGATTTCTAAGCTTCCTAAATTTTCTACTTTGCCATGGCCCATGAGTCAATAGTCTCAATGTCTGGCCTTCCTCCCAAAAACTTGCCAAATAATGATGATGCCTCCATATCCAAGAAACTTTCCATAATCTCCACTGGTGTAGTTAACCTATTATTGTTTGGTATTAGGGGTGGTAGTTCACTGACTGGCTCCTTCTTTTTCCCTTTTAGCATTTCCAAAAAGGTTGGGCCCTTGTTGCCAGCTCCCGAACCCTAGTGGGACCCTTTGTTTGAGGGTTTATCTAGAGGATTTATACCTTTAACCTTTTCAAATTGAGCTGACAAGGAATCCTTTTTCTTTCCAGCTACAGCATTCTACCCTGCCTCTGGATCTTCTGCTTTCGTTGATTCAAAATTCCTGCTTGTCATTTTTGCTCCTCCTCCGCTTCCTCCACTTCCTCCATCGCTCCTCATCTTCCTCCACTGCTCCTCCGCTTCCACTGCTCCTCCACCACTTCCTTCGCTTCCTCCACCGCTCCTCTTATGGTTATAACTCCCCTTTTTATTGATATAATATTAGTTATGTAATAAGGGTGAAGTTTGTTTCAATTTCTTATAATCAATTAAAAAAAAAAAATTGTAATAAGAATGAGGTCTGCTACAATCCCATATAACTAATTAAAACATAACTTATAATTACATGAATGAGAATTTAAAAATGGTAAGAATTTTTTCTATGTATTTTATATTATATTTCGTAATAAAAAACTTTTAGTTTCTCATGGGTTCACAATTTTTTTATTTCCTTTAGAAATTGTAGAGAATTTATCAAAACTATTTGCCATGCAGGAAAAATGCAGAAAATATAAAATTAATTATATTGTATTTATTTGGTGGTAATACAAAAAATTGTAATTAATTTCAATATTAAATAGTAAAGAAAAAATTTAGCTCTTAAATTTTTGTTTTAAATGTTTATTTTCCTCAAATCATTCTTTCTATTTCTAAAAACAAAATTCAGTTTTAATGAGCTATAAGTTTTCCAATTATAATTATATTTATGATGCAAATATTCTTAATGAATTTCATAAAGAAATGTGATTGTTGTTTATTTATATTAAATTAACAATATAAATATTCATAATAATTTTAAAACTTTTCTAAAATATTTATATTATTCATACTGAGTTAGTTTCTTTAAAATATTACTAATTGATAACTTGTTGATTACGTATGATATTAAACATAAATGCTCAAAAAGATTAGAAGAAAGAGGAACTAATACTTATTTGAAGGTTACTCTTAGCTTTTTCTTATGAATATCTTTTGAAATATAATTCTAGACATGTACTTCATGAATGAGTTCTTCATCTCTTGCAACATTTTTAAATGTGCTCATAATTTTGTATGCAAGAATCATTTTATGAGCCATACAATGAATCAGGATCAAATATAGGGCAACAGATGTTTGAAGTTGAACACAAAGACCATTTTTTGTTCCCTTGCATTATAGCAACACCATCAAATCCAACACATATTAATTTATTGGCTATTGTTGCATCATCCATTCCAAAAATATTTTTTAAGCTAGTAACAACATTGTAAATATTTTTAGCATTACAGTTTTCCACCATCTTATGTATTGCTAGCAAATGAGGTTGCCTTACATGATTTTTAAAGGTGTAAACATAGGTCTACCTTTTATAAGAATAGTAAATACGATAGCAAACTATAAAATTTTAAAAACTAAAGTGGTTTTATAAATTTTTAGAAACTATACTAGAATCATTCCACCATTCTCAACTAGTATTTGTTTTTGTTTCATCTCTTTGTCATTATCTATTGTATATATGACATGTACGCATTTTGATGCATTCTTCCACCTGATTATTTTCTTATTTTTTCCATCAGCTTCTTTTACTTTAACATAAAATTTTCCACAATGTATTTCTATTGTATCCAACTTTAATTGCATCTGAATATATTTTCCTAGTTTCCAACTGCAAATAACACATCTACATTCCTTTGGCATATCATTGCTATTTTCTGGCTACACTGGTTCAATAAACAGATATTTTGATGCTCATTCAACATGAAACTACCTTCCAATAGTTCAACTTGTTAACTTTCTATGTTTAGGTTTCTTAGTCAAATATTCTGAAGAAATGTACATTTGGTTAGAATGATCATTTTAATTTTGGATTTGTATGCTTGTTTCAAGATTATGTTCAAGTTGTTGCATGTCATTGTTGATCAAATTTTTATGATGCATTTCATTCTAGATAATATCTTGTAGTGGAGGCATATCAGGATCAATTGGGTATTATGCATTCAAAGATGTTCTATATAATGTTTTGAAATTATTTATAACAATTACTATCAAGTAGGTAAAACAGGTATGTACCTTGTAATTGTTCAGATTGTTTCATGTCATTGTTGATCAAATTTTCATAATGTATTTCATCTTGTGGAATATCTTCTAGTGGAGGCATATCAAGATCAATTGGGTATTCTACATTCAAATATGTTCTATATCATTTTTTAAAATTACTTATTAAAATTACTATTAAGTAGGTAAAATAGGTATGTATCTTGTAACTGTGCAGGTTTTGGTGCCTTATTGTATTTCAATGCCTCATTGGATTTTGAGATATGGCTAAAATAATTTAGGATACTCTTTTTTTCTAGAATATTTTTCACCTTTGTTTCCATTTGGAGTTGGATCCATTGTACCTATAAAGGAAAATGTTAGAAAAATAAAGTGAGTTTGAAAAATATTTATTTCAATCACTTGGTATTAATTGTATGGTTGTAAGTTCATTGTTTTGTAGCATAAATGATGCTTTGAATTATTGCAATGATATTTGATTTTTTTCATCCATTTGTGGATGTCACTTGCTAACATTGTAACAACATGCACTTAAAGGGATAGGCATGGAAAATACGCTTTTGTAACTTTTGTAACTTATATTGAAAGGAGAAAATTTTCAAAGGAAAGGTACGAAAAATATGCTTTTGTTCTATGGTACAGATATTGATGAATAAAAACTAACATGCATTCCTACCACCACTGATATTATAGACAAACAAAAGTAATCAAACAAGGTCTGACTTCATGTCCTTATTAAAAAATTATGGCAAATACGTGGATCATCGAAAGAAGTCATGGTCTACATGTTGTTGGTAGTGCTTGTTAGGAGAGTCTATCAACTACAAACACGAGATGACCATAGACACGAGATGACCTAACTGCTACCTATAGTTTTTTATTCATAGTTTTTTGTCTGCTGCCTATAGGATTTTATCTACTACCTATAGTATTTTATCTATAGTCTTTCATCTGTTGCTTATAGTATTTTTTATGTAGTCTTTTGTCTGCTACCTATATTTTTTTTGTTTGTAGTCTTTCATCTTCTACCTATAGTATTTTATTTGTAGTCTTTTTTTTTTCTACATATAGTCTTTTTTTTGTAGTATTTTGTCTATTGCCTATGGTATTTTATCTATAGTGTTTTATCTACTACCTATAGTATTTTGTATGTAGTCTTTCATCTGCTACATAAAGTCTTTTATTAGTGGTTTATTTTATAATACCTATAGGTTTTTGTTCATAGTATTTCATCTTCTACCTATAGTATTTTATTTGTAGTATTTCATCTGCTACCTATAGTCTTTTATATGATGCCTATAATTTTTTGTTCATAGCCTTTTGTCTACTACCTATAGTATTTTGTCTTTCATTTGTAGTATTTTATGTGTTGCCTATAGTCTTTTGTCTATAGTATTTCATATGTTGTCTATAGTATTTTATTCGTAGGTTTTAATCTACTACATATAGTATTTTTTCTATTACCTATAGTCTTTTATTTGTAGTCTTTCATCCGTTGCCTATAGTATTTCATCTTCTTTCCTTCTGTTATTTTTTGGCTTGTCTACTTTTGCTCATTTTTTACATCTCTATTGTTGGTCGAGAACCAATGTTTAACATATATGTTTGCTTACATATAATGGGGGTATATATAGAGGAATTTATCTAGTTTAATAAAATTATATATAATATTAAGGCAAATCAGTAAACATTCTAGGCTAGAAGGCTAGCGATTTAAAATTTAAATTGTAAAAGTATTATAATTTTAGTGCAAATCGAACCCTAAAAAATTGCCTTGGGTGAATGGGCTGATATTCAATATCCCAATATTAGACAATTTTAAATTTTAAAAATACTAATATTCATTAATTTATGATAATTCACCACTATGCATAACCTTGGAATGGCCCTTCATCCTAGACATGTTGCAGGCCTTAAGTTTTGGACCCATATTTCTCTGATCTATTAAAATGATCTATGTAGATGTGTTTGCTTACTTGATGATTAATGGTTGTTAGTCCTCACCCTTTAGTATCTACATATCCATTCATTAAGGGTGCCCTCTTGTGATCTCTATGTTATGGAATCTGAAGGGTTTGGATACCTTCTAGCTTATGTTGTTTCTCATAGGAAAGTGAAATGGGTTTTCCCTTCCTGATTCTTCTCAATAGTTAGTCAATGGGTATTTTTCTGATGACTCCTTAACATTCTCTGAAGAGGAAAGTAACATTGCTAATGCACTGCAATGTTTTGACATGTTTTGTCAAGCCTCTAGCTCTAGAATTTAGTGGTAAAAATCCTAGTGTTATTAAAAATATTTTTTGCCCAAACTTACTTGGTTTAGCTAATTTAATTGGAAATAGATCCAACATGGGGAAATATTTATATTCTTGGGCATTCTCTTTACCTTTTAGTATTCTTCCTCTGTTTTGTGATAATACATTTTAGACAAAATGGAGAATAAGCGACACAAGTGGATTTCAAAGCCTTTGTCACTAGCCGATAAATTCTAGGTTTGTTCCAAAATTATTGCTACCACTAATGTATAATATTTATCTTGTTAGGCCCCATCCAAAGCCTTGTACCAGATTTTGGAGAAGCTCATTCAATATTTTTTGTGGGCCTTAACAAAAATGAAATGCTTTGACAAAGTGGCATAGGAAATTTGTTGTCCTCTAGGGGATTTTAGAGGTTTGGGCCTTCTTCATACCCAATGACAAGGAATATCCCTTTGTGCCAAATTGATCATCAGAGCTCTATAGGTAAATTAAGCTTGGAAAATATTGCTCCAAAAGTGTATTTCCTTAGACATTCCATTTGGAAGAAAAACCTAGAAAGGGCTTGTGATAACTTCACTTATAGTTTTGAAAGTGCATGTTCATATTTAGTGTATTTGTTACCAAAATCTTTTGAAAGTCCTGAAAATCTATGAAGCCTTAGATATAATGGAGTGGTAGTGGGTTAGGGATTGGGCTATGTATAAATAGTCTCTTACTCTAATGGTCCCCAGTTATCATGCATCAAGATCATCCTTTATCCAAACTTTCTTGGGTTAAGGCACTGAATTCTTTTGTAGAGGGATAAAGGTTATTTTGACCTTTTCTATAGCAACTCCTTTTAGAAATTTCAAATCCAAAAATGGGTATTATTGGCTCTCTTCTCATTTTCCCATGGTAGTCATGTGTAACACCCTATGGCACCTTTAGCCTTCCAACAATACCTAGCAACATAATGTTTTCTCTATTTGGTATGCAACTCTAGAACTCAAGTTGGCTCACTTATCCTAGTGTTTTATCTTTTAGGGACTACCGGTTAGAGAATGATTGGTCGACTTGGGGATGAAAAATCCCAAATGATTTCTTTTCAACAACGAGAGTCCATTAAGAATTTATTTTGGTTTTACCCCAAATCCAAAATATCTTGGTCTTGGATTCATGACTTCATTTAGCCATTTAGACCTAGGAAAATTTCATAGCATATGGTTTCCTTTAGGGATAAAACTTGCATGCCTACAAGTATTGATCAAATCTAGCATTTTTTTAGACTAGAGGTTTGGTTTCACATTTGGAAAGACCTTAAAGTGCTATATCTATTAATCAAAATATTTCCACAAACTTCTCTACTTATGCAAAAGTTATTATTTGCTCTAATATGATGTTGCAGATTCAGGCCCAAGACAACAAGGTGGCTCTTAGAGTAGAGCACTTATAGAATTTGTTGGATAATTTGGTAAATACCCCTTGCATGGTGGCTAGAGTATCACCTTTTATCCACTTATCGGACTTAATGTGGAATTTGCTTCTCATTAGGGTTTAGATATTCATGCCTTGGTTGTTCAAGATTTTCTTTGTAAAACCTAGACCTTTTTCATGTCTCTAGGTGGAATCTCAGTCTGAGGTTTTGGGGTGTTCTTCCATACCACCCTCTTTTTTGTGATAAATGTATTTTTTATTCTTTTAAGTAATAAAAGTTACTTTTCAACAAAAAATAAGTTAAAGTATTATGTATTCTATTGGGAATTGATCCTACCATTTTTGTTGGAATTAAAAAATAAATGTTAAAATCATGCTCAGATTTGGAACCGTATTATTATCTCTTTTGTAGAATGTCTACAAATATGGTGCTCATCGTGGAAAGTCTCAACTACATTAAAAGAGGACATAACAACCTAGTTACAAGATTTGAGCATACACGGAAGAGTCATTTATGATAATGGAATTAAACCAAATGATTTAATTCAATCTAGAGTAAAATGAAAAGACCAAAAATTTGAGTTATTAAAATTAATTTTTATGGTGCTTCTAAAGGAAATATAAGAAAATTTGGTGGAGGTGGTGTTTTTAGAAATAATGAATGAAAGTTCTCCTATTACTTAGAATCATATGTAACTTCAACTAACAACTATTTAGAGGCTAGGGAACTTCTTACAAGGATTAAAATTGTAATAGAAAGAGGATGGAAATATATTTCAATTGAGGGGATTTACGAATTATCATTAATGTTATCAACAAAAATGGATGTAGAATTGGATTAAGAATTACATATACATATACATATACATATACATACATATATATATATATATATATATATATATATATATATATATATATATGTATATGTATATGTATATGTATATGTATATGTATATGTATATGTAATTCTTAATCCAATTCTACATCCATTTTTGTTGATAACATTAATGATAATTCCTCAATTGAAATATATATATATATATATATATATATATATATATATATATATATATATATATATATATATATATATATATATATATATATATATATATATTTTTTTTTATTAGTTGAAAGGTGTTTTGAAAGGATCATAAAACCTTATTACAAAAGGAACAACTAACACCCTATTAGGGAGAGAGATATTAGTAAGCTAAACAAAGACCAACATCCAAAACCCATGTAGGGGAAATTAGCATAGTCATCACTTGGTAGACACAAAAAAATAGACAAATAGAAGGAATACCATAAAGTCTACAACCATCCCCCATATCCCATATATATCAACCTACGTGGGACACCCATCCATAGATAAAAACTAAAATAAAAATAAAAAAACTTAGAAAGACCCATAAAAAAGGCTCCCAACTGTTATTATTCATTGATGTCTTGGTTGTCCTTATTGAGGCCCTCTAAAATATGACCCACCTATCCCTAGCTCAGTAGAGATACCTCTAGTCTTCAAATCATTGATACCTAGTGGAAAATCCTCTCCAAATACTTAGACCATCCTAGATCAACCCAAAGTTTACTAAAAAATTAGTCAATTTATTACCTTCCCTATACACGTGTTGGACAACCACATCTTCAAAGGCTTGAAGGATTCTTTTTGCCTCAAAAATCATATTATAGATAGAAGGACTAGGAGTTTGAGAACCTTTCACTAGATTGATGATATTAAGGGAATCACCATCAATGATGACCTTGCTTTACTCTAAGCCACTCAATAGAAAAATCCCTTGGAAGAGAGCATGAGCTTCAACAAAATGACTCGATTGAGGTCCTAGCTTCTCATCAAATGTGAGAAGGAGTTTTTCATTGTTATTTCAAATTAAACCACCCGCACGTACCTCTCTGGGGTTACCCTTAGAGACCCCATAGAAATTGAATTTAATCTAGTATGTAGGAGGTGGTTCCCAAGACATATATATTCTCTCACTTGAATCAAAATGGCTAGTAGACCTCAAAAAAAAAATTAAACCCTATAGCATGCTCTAGAGGTAATTTCGCAGAATAAAACATGAGTCCAAAGAGATGGCAGAGGTGTTCTCCACTATTGCTGCAATGCTCTTGGCACAAATAGATTTGGCTGAATTGGATAGAAATTATATTATTGTTGATGTTAATTACCTTTTATTAGAGGTAATCTCTTATAAAAGTAAGCATATTTATAGAGAAGGAAATCAAGTAGCAGATAATTTAGCCAATTTTTATATTGATCTTCATCATGGTGAAATTCAAATTTTAGAAGGCAACTAGCCAAGTGAGAATATATTTCTTAATTGAAGTTATGTGAAGAAGTTGATTTTGGAAAAATAGCACTTTGAGAAAGTTGAAAATATATTTTATAGAAAAATAAATGAAAAAAATTATAATAAAAAAACATGCTAGATATAGTTTAATTGACTTTGTATTTTAGTATTATGCAAGAAATGGTCCACAATAAGAACCAAATATAACTTATTAAAATAAAAATAAAATAAAATTTACTCAATTTTTCTATAATATTTAAAATATTCTTGAACTTGTTATATGAAAATTAAAACTAAGTTTTCTTATATTATATTTACTTATAAGAAACTATTTTCATCATAAAATTACAAAAACATGTACTATGATATTCATTTTATTGTAAGAATATGTAATAAGATCTGATCATTTTGACATAAGTTACATTTTTATAATTAAAATTTATTTACAATTTGAATACATTTATAATATTATTATTTAAGTCACTTTAAGTGCTATCTAGATAGGATTAATCCTAGTGGTCTCACTATTTATGCATAAAATATGTGAGTTTCAATCTCATATAATAATTTTTTTTTTAAATGTAATAAGAATGAGGTTTGCTACAATCCCATATAACCAATTAAAAAAAATTATAATTACATGAATAAGCATTAAAATTTTTTAAGAATTGTATCTATGTATTTTAAATTATAATTTGTTGTAGAAAACTTTCAAGTTCTCATGGGTTATCTATGACCAACGGAACCTGGGGAGGTTATGTACATCAGCTAGTTGAAAGAGATGCTTAAAATCAATAAATTCTAACATAGGTCTACCATTTATAAGAATAGTGAATACGATAGCAAACAATAAGCTTTTAAAAACTAAAGTGGTTTTATGAATTTTTAGAAACTATACTAGAATCATTCCACCATTATGAGCTAGTATTTATTTATTTTTCATCTATTTTTCATAATCTATTGTATATCTGACATGTACGCATTTTGATGCATTCTTCCACCTAATTATTTTCTTACTTTTTGCATTATCTTATTTTACTTTAACATAAAATTTCCCACAACGTATTTCTATTGTATCCAACTTTAATTGCATCTTAAGATATTTTCCTGGTTTCCGACTACAAATAACACATATACATTCCTTTGGCACATCATTGCTATTTTCTGCCTACACTAGTTCAATAAACAGATATTTTTATGCCCATTCAACATGAAACTACCTTCCAATAGTTCAGCTTGTTAAATTTCTATGTTTAGGTTTCTTAGTAAAATATTCTAAAGAAATGTGCATTTAGTTAGAATGATCATTTTCATTTTGGATTTGTATGCTAGTTTCAATATTCTGTTCAAGTTGTTGCATGTCATTGTTGATCATATTTTTATGATGCATTTCATTCTGGAGAATATATTAAAATGGAGGCATATTAGGATCAATTGGGTATTATGCATTCATAGATGTTCTCTATAATATTTTGAAATTACTTATAAAAATTACTATAAAGTAGGTAAAACAGGTATGTACCTTGTAACTATTCAGGTTATTGCATGTCATTGTTGATCAAATTTTCATGATGTATTTCATCCTGTGGAATATCTTCTAGTGGAGGCATATCAAGATCAATTGGGTATTCTACATTCAAATATGTTCTATATCATTTTTTAAAATTACTTATTAAAATTACTATTAAGTATGTAAAACATGTATGTACTTTGTAGCTGTGCAGGTTTTGGTGCCTTATTGTTATTTATGCCTCATTGGATTTTGAGATATGGCTAAAATAATTTAGGATACTCTTTTTTTCTAGAATATTTTTCTCCCTTATTTCTATTGGGAGTTGCAGCCATTATACCTATAAAGGAAAATGTTAGAAAAATAAAGTGAGTTTGAAAAATATTGATTTCAATCACATGCTATTAATTGTGTGGTTGTAAGTTCATTGTTTGGTACCATAAATGATGCTTTGAATTATAGAAATTATATTTGATTTTTCATCTATTCGTGGATATCACTTGCTAATATTTTAACAGCATGCACTTAAAAGGATAGACAAGGGAAATATGCTTTTGTAACTTTTTTGAATTATATAGGAAGGAGAAGTTTTTCAAAGGAAAGTTAAAGAAAATATGCTTTTGGTCTATGGTACAAATCTTGATGAATAAAAACTAACATGCATTGCTACCACCACTGAGAATATAGGCAAACAAAAGTAATAAAACAAGGTCTGACTTCATGTCCTTATTAAAAATTATGGCAAACAAGTGGAGTATCGAAAGAATTCATGCTCTACATGTTGTTGGTAAAGCTTGTTAGGAGAGTCTATTAACCACAAACACGAGATGACCTAATTGCTACCTATAGTTTTTTATTTGTAGTTTTTTGTCTACTGCCTATAGCATTTTAACTGTAGTATTTTATCTACTACCTATAGTATTTTATCTAGCGTCTTTCATCTGTTGCTTTTAATATTTATTTTGTAGCCTTTTGTCTACTACCTATAAGTTTTTTGTCTTTTATCTATTGCCTATATTTTTTTTGTTCATAGTCTTTCATCTTCTACCTATAGTATTTTATTTGTAGTCTTTTGTCTGCTACCTATAGTATTTTTTTGTAGTCTTTTGTCTATTGCCTATAGTCTTTTATCTATAGTGTTTCATCTACTACCTATAGTATTTTGTATGTAGTCTTTTTTCTGCTACATAAATTCTTTTATTAGTGGTCTTTTTTCTACTACCTATAGGTTTTTGCTCATAGTATTTCATCTTCTACCTATAGTATTTTGTTTTTATTCTTTCATCTGCTACCTATAGTATTTTATATGATGCCTATAGTTTTTTGTTCATAGCCTTTCATCTACTACCTATAGTATTTTCTCTTTCATTTGTAGACTTTTATCTATTGCCTATAGTCTTTTGTCTATTGTCTTTCATTTGTTGTCTATAGTCTTTTATTCATAGGTTTTCATCTACTACCTATAGTATTTTGTCTATCTCCTATAGTATTTTATTTGTAGTCTTTCATATGTTGCCTATAGTATTTCATCTTCATTGGTTCTGTTATTTTTTTGGCTTGTCTACTTTTGCTCATTTATTACTTCTCTATTGTTGATCAAGAACCAATGTTTAACATGTATGTTTGGTTACATATAGTGGGGGTATATATAGATGAATTTATCTAGGTTAATAAAATTATATATAATATTAAGGTAAATTAGTCAAAAATATAGGTTGGAAGGCTAGCAATTTAAAATTTAAATAGTAAAAGTATTATAATTTCAGTGTGAATAAAACCCTAAAAAAATGCCTTGGGTGAATGGGCTGACATTCAATATCCCAATATTAGCCAAATTTAAAATTTAAAAATACTAATATTCATTAATTTATGATAATTCATCACTATGCATAACCTTGGAATGGCCCTTCATCCAAGACATGATGCAGGATGTAAGTTTTGGACCCATATTTATTTGATCTATTAAAATAATCTATGTAGATGTGTCTGCTTTCTTGATGATTAACAATTATTAGTCCTCACCATTTAGTCTCTACAGATCCATTCATTAAGGATGCCCTCTTTTGATCTCTATGTTATGGAAACTAAAGGGTTTGGATACCTTCTAGCTTATGTTGTTTCTCATAGGAAAGTGAAATGGTTTTTGCCTTCCCGATTCTTCTCAATATTTAGTCAATGGGTATTTTGGGGATGAATCCTTCCTAATGTTCTCTAAAGAGGAAAGTAACATTGCTAATGCACTGCAATGCATTGACTTGTTTTGTCAAGCCTCTAGATCCAAAATTTAGTGGTAAAAATCTCAGTGTTATAAAAAATATTTTTTGCCCAAACCTACTTGGTTTAGCTAATTTAATTGGAAATTGATCCAACATGGGGAAATATTCAGATTATTGGGCATTCTCTTTACCTTTTAGTATTCTTTCTATGTGTTGTGGTAATACACTTTAGACAAAGTGGATAATAAGCTACATAAGTGGATTTCAAAGCCTTTGTCACTAGCTGATAAATTCTAGGTTTGTTCCAAAATTATTGCTACCACTCATGTATACTATTTATCTTATTAGGCCCCATCCAAAGCCTTGTACCAGATTTTGGTGAAGCTCATTCAATATTTTTTGTGGGCCTTAACAAAAATTAAAGTCTTCCACATAGTGGCATAGGAATTTTGTTGCCCTCCAGGGAATTTTGGAGGTTTGGGCCTTCTTGATACCCAATGACAAGGAATAGCCCTTTGTTCCAAATTGATCATCAGAGCTCTGTAGGGAAATGAATCTTGAAAAATATTTCTCCAAAATTGTATTTTCTTAGACGTTCCATTTGGAAGAAAAAACTAGAAAGTGCTTGTGTTACGTTCACTTTTAGTTATGAAAGTGCATGTTCATATTCAGTGTATTTGTTACCAAAAGCATTTGGAAGTCCTTGAAATCTATGAAACCTTAGCTCTAATGGAGTAGTAGTGGGTTAGGAATTGGGCTATATATAAACAATCTCTCACTCTAACGGTCCCCAGTTATCATGCATCAAGATCATACATTATACAAAATTTCTTGGGTTAAGGCACTGAATTCTTTTGTAGAGGGATAAAGTTCATTTTGACATTTTCTCTAGCCACTCCAAAAATTAGCTTTCTTGAACTGAAGCCAAATCTCCAAGATCAAAACAATGAGACCTTCCAACAGTTCAAGAGGGATCTCATATGATATGTTGCACAAAATTGGGGTGAAAAGTATGCACCCTTGGTGGAAATATTGGAAGTGGTATCCAAATACTCCTTTTAGAAATTTCAAATCCAAAAATGGGTATTGTTGGCTCTCTTCCCATTTTCCCATGTTAGTCACGTGTAATACCCTTTGGCACCTTTAGTCTTCTAACAAGGCCTAACAACATAATTTTTTCTCTATTTGGTAGGAAACTCTAGAACCCAAGTTGGCTCACTTATGCTAGTGTTTTTTCTTTTAGGGACTACTAGCTAGAGAATGATTGGTCAACTTAAGGATGAAAATTCCCAAATGCTTTCTTTTAAACAACGAGAGTCCATTACGAATTTATTTTGGTTTTACCCCAAATCCAAAATAGCTTGGTCTTGGATTCATGACTTATTTTAGCCATTTAGACCTAGGTAATTTTCTTGGCATATGGTTTCCCTTAAGGATAAAACTTGCATGCCTACAAGTATTGATCAAATCTAGCATTTTTTTAGAGTAGAGGTTTGGTTTCACATTAGGAAAGACCATAAAGTGCTATATCTACTAATCAAATTATTTCTACAAAATTCTCTACTTATGCAAAAGTTATTATTTGCTCTAGTATGATGTTGTAGATTCAAGCCCAAGCCAAGAAGGTGGCTATTAGAGTAGAGCACTTATAGACTTTGTTGGATCATTTGGTAAATACCCCTTGCATGGTGGCTAGAATATCACCTTTTATCCACACATTGGACTTAATGTGGATTTTGCTTCTCATTAGGGTTTAGATATTCATGCCTTGGTTGTTAAAGATTTTTTTTGTAAAACCTAGACCTTTTCATGTCTCTAGGTGGACTCCCAGTTTGAGGTTTTGGGGTGTTCTTCCATACCACCCACTTTTTTTATGATAAATGTATTTTTATTATTTTAGGTAATAAAAGTTACTTTTCAAAAAAAAAAAAGCTAAAGTATTATGTATTCTATTGGGAATTGATCCTACCATTTTTGTTGGAATTTATGGCTTGAAAGGAAAAGTAGAATTTTTAAAAATAAATGTCATAATCATGCTCATATTTGAAACCGTATTATTATCTCTTTTATAGAATATCTTCAAATATGGTGCTCATCATGGAAAGACTCAAAGTGCATTAAAAGAGGATATAAAAACCTAGTTATGAGATTTGAGAATACATGGAAGAGTCATTTATGATAATATAATTTTTTTTTTTGAAAAAAATGAAAACTTGTATTAATACAAAGACCAGATACAAGTGGGAGAGAACACATCCCGACCCAGAGCCAAGAGCAACACAACAAGGGCAGCGCACAAAGGCAACACTAGCAGCCATAGGGAAAAGAGAACAAACGGTGCGAAAAGGCGACATGTCACGAAAACGTGACATGTCGCGAAATCGCGACAGGCAAACCCGTCACGGCCGCATCAACGCCAACAGTCGCGATAACGCGACATGTCGTGAAATAGTGACATGTCACGAAATCATGACAGGAAGGGCCCTCGACAGCCACCTGCAGAAGGCGTCACAAAAACGCGATGAAAAAACTAAACAATAGTCATGCCGCAAAATGGTCGCGATATCGCGACAAAAAACCAACCAATTGCTTAAGAGCCAAACATGCCACGAAATCGCGACAAAAAAACCAAGCTGCAACCAATTAACCAACCTGTTGTGAAAACGCAACACAATACCACCTTTGAACAGCATCTTCAAGAGAGGCACAATATCGCTAGCAAATCCCAACAAGAGCCACGACAGCGCTACATGTCGTGATATCGCACAAGAAATACACCAGAGGCCAGGAAGGCACAACTTGTCGCGAAATCGCGACAAAAACCAACTCGTTGCCGCGACAGCGCAACAGGTCGCGATATCGTGACAATTTTCCACCCAGCCGCCTAAGTGCCAAACGAGTCATGAAATCGCGACAGGAATACCTTGCAGCTTCCAATTCTCAAACTTGTCACGAAAACGCGATGAAATATTAACTTTGCTTTTCAACTTCATGAAGGGAACGAAAGCGCGGCAAGAACTCCACACGGACCACGAAAGTGGGACATTTTTATGATAATATAATTAAACCAAATGATTTACTTCAATCTAGAGTGAAATGAAAAGACCAAAAATTTGAGTTATTAAAATTAATTTTGATGGTGTTTCTAAAGGAAATATAAGAAAAGTTGGTGGAGGTGGTGTTTTTAGAAATAATCAAGGCAAATTCTCCTATTACTTAGAATCATATGTAACTTCAACTTACAACTATTTAGAGGCTAGGGAACTTCTTACAAGGATTAAAATTGTAATAGAAAGATGATAAAAATATATTTCAATTGAGGGGATTTACAAATTATCATTAATGTTATCAACAAAAATGGATGTAGAATTGGATTAAGAATTATATATATATATATATATATATATATATATATATATATTAGTTGAAATTAGTTTTGAAAGGATCCTAAAACCTTATTACAAAAGGAACAACTAACACCCTATTAGGGAGAGAGATGTTAGTAAGCTAAACAAAGACCAACATCCAAAACCCATGCAGGGGAAATTAGCATAGTCATCACTTGGCAGACACAAAAAAATAGACAAATAGAATGAAGACCAAAAAACCTACAACCAACCTCCATAACCCATATAGATCAACCCACATAGGGGCACACCCATGCATAGATAAAAACCAAAATAAAAATAAGAAACTTAGAAAGACCCATTAAAAAAATGGCCCCCAACTATTATTGTTCACTGATGTCTAGGTTGTCCTTCTTGAGGTCGTCTGAAAGATGACCCACTTATTCCTAGCTCAGTAGAGATACCTCTAGTCTTCGAATCATTGATACCTAGTGGAAAATCCTCTCCAAATAGTTAGACCATCCTAGATCAACCCCAAGTTTACTAAAAAATTAGTCAATTTATTACCTTCCCTGTACATGTGCTTTACAACCACATCTTCAAAGTCTTGAAGGATAATTTTTGCATAAAAAATCATATTAGCGATAGAAGGACTAGGAGTTTGAGAAACTTTCACTAGATTGATGATATTAAGGGAATCGCCGTCAATGATGACCTTACCTTACTTTACTCGAAGCCACTCAATAGAGAAATTCCTTGGAAGAGAGCATGAGCTTCAACGAAATGACTCGATTGAGGTCCTAGCTTCTCATAAAATGTGATAAGGAGTTTGTCATTATTGATTCAAATTAAACAACCCCCACCTACCTCTCTGGGGTTACCCTTGGAGACCCCATAGAAATTGAATTTAATCTAGTTTGTAGGAGGTGATTCCCAAGAAATATATCTTCTCTCACTTGAATCCAAATGGGTAGTAGACCTCAAAAAAAATTAAACCCTATAGCATGTTCCAAAGGTAATTCCTCAGAATAAAACTCAGTCCAAAGATATGGCAGAGGTGTTCTCCACTATTGTTGCAATCCTCTTGTCACAAATAGAGAGGGTTGAATTGGATAGAAATTATATTATTTTTGATGTTGATTACCTATTATTAGAGGTAATCTCTTAGAAAATTAAGTATATTTATAGAGAAGAAAATCAAGTAGCAGATAATTTAGCTAATTGTTATATTGATCTTCATCATGGTGAAATTTAAATTTTAGAAGGCAACTAGCCAAGTGAGAATTTATCTCTTAATTGAAATGATGTCAAGAAGTTGATTGTGGAAACATAGAACTTTGAGAAAGTTGAAAATATATTTAATAAAAAAAGAAATGAAAAAAAATATAATAAAAAAGCATGCTAGATATAGTTTAGTTAACTTAGTATTTTAGTATTTTGCTAGAAATGGTCCACAATAAGAACCACATATAACTTATTAAAAATAATAATAAAATAAAATTTACTCAATTTTTTTATAATAATTAAAATATTCTTGAACTTGTTATATGAAAATTAAAAGTAAGTTTTCTTATATTATATTTACTTATAAGAAACTAATTTTATTATAAAATTACAAAAACATGTACTATGATAGTTCATTTTATTGTAAGAATATGTAATAAGATGTGGTCATTTTGACATAAGTTACATTTTTATAATTAAAATTTATTTACAATTTGAATACATTTATAATATTATTATTTAAGTCACTTTAAGTGCTATCTAGATAGGATTAGTCCCAGTGGTCTCACTATTTATGCATAAAATATGTGAGTTTCAATCTCATATAATCAATTTTTAAAAAAATGTAATAAGAATGAGGTCTGCTACAATCCATATAACCAATTAAAACAAGACTTATAATTACATGAATAAGCATTCAAAAATGTTAAGAATTGTATCTATGTATTTTAAATTATATTTAGTTGTAGAAAAATTTCAAGTTCTCATGGGTTCACAATTTTTCACAATTATTTTGTTTCCTTTAGAAATTGTAGAGAATATGTCAAAACTTTGCCATAGAAAATTAAATATATTGTATTTTTTTTGTCCTAATATAAAAAATTGTAATTAAATTCAAATATCAAATTGTAATTGAATTCAATATCAAATAGAAAATCAAGATTTTAGCTCTTAATTTTTTTTTTTTAAATGTTTATTTTATTTTTATTTTTATTTTTCAATTTGTTTTTTTTCTTTTTTTTCTTTGTCAAGAAACTTTCTAAAATTAAAGTTTAGTTTTAAAGAGTTATAAATTTTCCAATTATAATACAAATATTCTTAATGATTGAAAAAAAAAAAAATTATTATTTTTTATTTATATTCTAGATTAACAATATAAATATTTGTAATAATTTTAATTTTTTTAAAAACATTTATATCATTCATAGTGAGTTAATTTCTTTAAAACAATACTAATTGATAAGTGATATTAAACATAAATGGTGAGAGAGTTTAGAAAAAGGAGGAACCAATACTTATTTGAAGGTTACACTTAACTTTTTCTTATGAAATCTCTCCCCTCACATGTTGTGGATATGTTGTATATAAAAGGTTCCTCATCAATATATATATATATATATATATATATATATATATATATATATATATATATATATATATATAAAATTTTAAACATTAAATTTTAGGCACTGTAAATGAATATAAATAAAATTTTATAACACATTAATGTAGATAAACATAGATAAAAATTATTTTTAATTTATTGGTATATATATATATATATATATATATAATTAAAGGTGAGGGTTTTGAAAGGCTCCCACAACCTGATACAACAACTCTCCCAAAATATTGGAAAGGTTGGTTTTCTGATCTCCTGCGAGAGTTAGGTTCAAATATTGTCAAAGTAGTCACCATATACTCTTAATAGAACCTGTTTTAATCCCTTCTAAATATAAAACTTCAATATATTGTATTGAGATAAAAAAAGTCACAAAACTTACATTGTATTGAGGTTTTTTTTTTTTGACCTCTTTATATTGAGTGCTCCCCACTCATCACTTTGGGGACCACTCAGTATAAAGAGGACAAAACAAAACCTACTTTTAATGACCGTGAGGTCTTGCTGAAGTGGTGAATGGAAGGATATTCCAAAATAAAGAGGTCATGAGTTCAAGTTCCCCTTATTTTATTGACCATGGGTCTTCATAAAGTGAAAAGTGACCAAAAGATCTTGAAAAATAGGTAAATATGAGAACATTTCAAATAAAAAGGTTATGAGTTTAAGTTTCCTCCACGCTTGAAAATACCTCTCATAGGCTGAAATCCAATATAAGTCACATCACACAAGCTGAAAGTGACCACAAAATTATAAAATGATAAGTGTAAGGCATTCCAAATAAAATGTTCATAAGATTAAAGTCCATCCGTACCTAATTAAACTCTCATAATTTAAGATCCAATATACATAAGTTACATCACACAAACAAAACAAAAGCATATGCATATCCTTTATGCTTTTACCAGCTACCTCCCATGTGATCAACCTGCAAATATGAGCATGAGCATGTGAATGGCATTGCTCATTGTTGTCCATAACTTACGGAACCAAGATAAATTTGCCTTTATTCGTTTTACTCTTTCAACTCCAGATTCTTCCATTTCTAATATGTGGACATAAAACACTCCGTTGTTTTTGCTTTTTTTCGCTTTTCAAAGTACATAGTGACTAAAGTGAGAATGTTGGGATAGATTGGCACATCCATGATGTGTTGGATATCCATACTTCGTTCTGATATTTATAAAAGGCTAATGAGATTTTTCTTGAGTAGGATTCGTCGAGCGATGCGGCACTATGAGAAGGTGAATTCGTTTGCTGGAGCTTAAAGCTTAAAGAGGCCGGGTTTGATTTGTGGCCAAACAAAATAAATGGCATAATTCTTTCCTGAAATTAAATTTCCCATTTAATTAGCCCTTTGGGATTTTCAAGGTGAATTTTTAAATGATTATAAGCAATTCCATCGTATTTTTCGTTTTTAATCTTGCAACTATTTTATTATGGGATTTATATATAAGTAGGTTTGTTATGAGAAATATATTCAAACTAGTTAGTTTTGGTATTAACCCATCTACTAGGAATGTTAAGAAAGGTGTATATTTTTCTAATATTATTTATTTTTTAATATAGTTTTACTTTTATTATCGGATACTATTTGCATTTATAGTCTGAAATATGATTAAACACTTAGTTTACGTCAGTTGGAGTTTAATCAGTCAACCAAGATGCAATGTGTGAGATTATCTCCCCTTCATATTTGAAAGTCCCAGGGTCTCATATTTCAAAATGGAGCCCCTTTTAAAAAGGAATAAAGACAATTTTTAAATTTAAGAAGTTTAAATAACAATACCTTAATTTGTTCAATCCCTCTTTCATAGAAACAATGTATCACAGTTCAATGCTACTTAGTTTCACCCTTGCAATATTTGCTTTCAGAAGGATGCTTAGAAAGGAAAATATTCCAACTAAAAAATAACACCCTAAGAAAACTTACTAAATAATAAAAGGGATTGTTCGTTGCCATAATTAGGTTCACTTCTGTATTCCAATTCCATCAAATAACTAAATAAGAAAATGTGTGCATTACTTAGTAATAATTGTTTCCAGCATTGGTCTTCTCTTTGCTACTATTAAAATGAGAATTGAGATTTGTCCAAGTGATTCCCCAACTACCTTAAACTTTAAATTTCAGTTTGAAATAAATGTTTCATTTTACTAATGTTGGGCCTAAATGGTGACTTCCAACTCATAATAAGTTTTAATTTCCCAGACATGAGATCTCAGCCATCTAACTTATTTTATGCTCATCCATTGTTGAAACCTTTAAATTTCATTCTAATTCTGCTCATTTTTACATTGTGTAGATGCTCTGTAGACCCTTCCATACTTGTCATATTAAAATGGTTGTCTAGCTGTATTGATAACATAAACATACTATACCTGATACCCTTTCCCCATTAGACCCTCTGCATCTCTCATGTAACCTTTATCATATTCATCCTAAAGCATGTTTTATGTTGCAAACAATCAAATTAGTTTCATAAGGATTCAATCCCACCAGTGGCAATGTTAAACTTTCAACCCAGAGTGCATTATTCATAGTTTTACCTAAATGTTTCTTTTTTGCATAGTTTTAGTATGAAAGCTCATATATGTCGCATTTAGAATTTGATTCCTAGACCTTATGGTATTTCTAGAAGGATTGAATGGTGGAATGTTGTCATTCAATGAACCACTAAGGTGCTACGGACTTTGGATGTTAAAGTTGCAAAGTGATAGAAATAGGTTAAGTCTGCCTTGTAGAGTGAGCTATCCAAAGCCTGTCTCAGGCTTGAAGCCTCTCCTTTCAACACTCTTGCTCATTCCCAAGTTTCTTCCATTCAGCATGAGCTAAAAAAAAATGATTTGTATGAAGTCAATGGTGCTTAATTACATGCTCAAATGCACTAACTCAAAGTGGGGGACAAAGTGACCAAACATTTTTTTCAATGCCTCAAACCTCATGTCTAGTATTCCCAATTTCAAGCCATTCAAGTTGATGGGCAAATATTCGAAGAGCTTTCAAACATTGTCAAAGCCTTTGTTTCACATTATCAAGGTGTTTTTGCTTCTCAACCCCTTGATTATGCTAGAAAGCAAGCTCTTGTTTATTGTACCGCTGTTGTCCCCAACAAGCTTTCTCCTAAGAAAATGATATTTTTTGACACTCCTCTTTCTCTAGAAGATCTAAAAAATTCCTTGTCACTCATGGCCAATGATAAGGCACCTGGTATTGATGGTTTCCCATGTGAATTCTACAAAGAATTCTGGGATATGCTTGGTTATGATCTCCACAAAGTGTATCTTGAAGCCTTATATTGTGGTTCATTGGGTTCCTTTATTAACAAAGGCAATGTTAAATTTATTCGTAAGTCTAGATACCCTGAGCTCATCACTAATTGGGGGTCAATCACCCTACTTAATGTGAGTTATAATATTATTACCAAAGCCCTTGCACTTAAGCTTAAATATCTCCTACCTTTGATTGTCAGACTTGAACAAAATGGCTTTGTTTAGGGAAGATACATTCTTTATAATGTTCTTGTTATTTGGGAAGGTATGGAATGGGCAAGAAATTCTCAACAAGATGCTTTATTCATTAATATTGAATTTGATAAAGTCTATGATAATATGGAGTGGTACTTCATCACTACCATGCTTCAGTATCTGGGTTTTGAGGCAGTGTTTGTGAGCACTATTCTTATGTTATTTCAAGATGCTTCAACTGTTCTTACTTTGAATAATAGTTAATCTCAGTCAATTTCTCTTCGTCACTTTGTAATACAATGGTTCTCTCTTGTTCAACCTCTTTTCATTCTTGCTACAGAGGCTTTTGGCTATTTTGTGGCCCATAATATGGATCAAGGATTAATCAGGGGTATTGCTATCCCCAATTCTGACTGTCAGTTGGTCAATGGTCATTTTGCTGATGATTCTTTTTTAACAATTTGATAAGATGATAAATATATTTCCTCTACTATTAGTTGCTTAGAGTTGTTCTGTTTAGCCTCTGATTCTTCTATTCAATGGAAAAAACATATTGTTTTCAACAATCTCAATCCAAGCTACCATGTTGGCCACATCATTTCCAATGGATTTGGATTTATTCAAGTGAAGTGTTTAAATTTCTTGGAATTATTTTTGCATTTCATGGTTCCTCTACTCAATTGCGGAAATATGTTATTTAGAAATTGGACAAGAAGCTTTCTTACTGGACTAGTAAGAAATTTTCTCTAGTAGTAAAATTTTAGATTTGTTCTAAGGTTTTAGCCACTACCCATTTTTATTATTCATCTTGTTGGGTTCCTTCAAAATCTTGTTATAAAAATATGGATAAGCTTATAAGATATTTCTTGTGGTCCAAAGACTCTATAAAATGAGGTTTTCATTAGGTAGCCTGAGAAATTTACTATTTTCCTAAGGACTATGGAGGCATGGGTTTGCTTGATTATCATCGATAAGGTTTTGCTTTTTGTGCTAAATGAATCATCCAATATTTAATTGGGGATGAATCTTGGAAAGTTCTAGTCAGGCATTGCATTTCTTTTGGTTTGCTTCAGGCGAAGAAAATTTGGAATGAGGTGGGATTGAAATCAATTCTTACTACCCTTGTCCTTGTTAAAGTTAAAGGTTTTTTTTTTTATTCAGAGTATTTGGAAAGCCTGGGAGGTCTTCAAACCCTGTATCACTTGGAAAGGGAGTTTTTGCAAAGTAGGTGCCTCTTTTTCTTCCATGAATAGTTGGTGGTCTCCTATTATCACTTGGAAGGGCTCTCCCCTAGCTCTAGTGTAGTGGGTTAGAGCACAAATATTTTATAAGCGTGGTATTGCTTCCATTTTTTATTTCTTCTCCTGACATACCAAGAGTTGGATACCCTGGAATTTTTTTTGTCAAATTCACAATTTAAATCCTGGTGATAGAGATACTTATGAGGTAGTTATTGATAGTATTCCATTTTCTATTTGGTGCAAACTGCATAAGCATTTTCAAAAAACCTGGTGGTCAGATTGGTGTTGGCCTAGGGAGCTTCTTGTTTTACAATACAAAGCTCATCTAAGTTACAAATGGCTAACCCCACAAGTTCCAATGGTTGATAAGCTCAATATGATATGGGACTTAGTCTCTCTTCCCTCCCTATGGAATACAAGGTTTCAGATTGCTTGGGAGCCTCTTGCACCAGGGGTTGATTATTGGCATTAGGATCAGGCATTTGGGTGTTCATAATCCCATTTTATCAGTTTACGGATAGATGAAAGATTTAATGCATGTTATTTGGTTTTGTGATCGGGCTCAATCGACTTGGGAGTGGCTTCTTGAATTTTCAAACCTTTTGTGCAAGAGGATTTTACTTGGGTGCATGCTATTTTGGGTGACCTTTCCTTCAACTTGGATGTTGTTTGAAATATTTTTAGAATTGGAACCCTATTTTATCTTTGGAAGTCCTGAAATAGAGTTGTTTTTTCTCAGCAAGATGTTAGGAGTGTCTTCTCTATTACTAATAAATATTCTATATTCTTTGATTACTGGTTACAGATTCAAGTACAAGTTAAAAAGTATGTGTGGAGTTGTAGTACTTACATACCCTCATGGATAATTTAGGGAATGTGCCCTGCACTATGAGTCATGTGCCTCTTACTTCCCCTTCTAGGTCCCAATTTTTGACTCACCATTACACCCGTCACCAACTGCAACCCACCAGACACTGGTCCCAGCCCCCCTTAGAATAAATGTGAAGAATCTAGAGTTGGAGGCCCATATCACCTAACCTATGGTTGGGATGTTCGACATCTTGAGCAAGATGATGCCCCTGGTTGGGGTGAAATTGTACCAAATGCATAGGCATGTACTGTTAGTGGTAATGCACAGATCTGTACTATTAGTTGTACTATTGTTGATCGCTTATGAACTTATTGTTGTTAGTGGCTTCGGCTTCTTCAACCATTGGATGGACTTATGACCTTATGGAGTAAAACTTCAATCCTTCCACCTGGTAGTTATTTCTCAGCTCCTTTCATTCTAAATGTATATTTGACACTATTTTGGTGGTTGTTCTCTAGATTTTTATGGATTGTTTCTGACACTCTTGTGTACTCCTAACCATATTGGTTAGTGTGTTGGTTTACAGGGTGTGATAATCCCACATACCCTTTTTTTATTAGACATTATTTTATTAATATAATGATTTTTTCATAAAAAAAGAACAATATGTGAGAGTATTAGTCTCCAAATTGCACTAGTGGAATACAAATAAATGAAAAAATATTAGGGAGAGATGTTAGAAAGCTAAAAAAATGATAATATCCAAAACCTACATAGGGAAAATCAACATAGTCGTCACCAAGGTAAACATAAAAAAAGTTAGACAAATAGAAGGAAGATAAGACAATCCACAACCATCCCCCATAACCCATACAACTCAACCTATGTAGGGGCACCCATGCACATATAAAAACTAAAACAAAAACAAAATAAACTTAGAATGAAACATAAAAAATAGGCTCCCAACCATTACTATTCATTGATGTTTAGGTTATCCTTACTCAGGCCCTCCAAAAGATGACCCTCCTATCCACAACTCAGTAGAAATACCTCTAGTCTCTAAATGATTGATACCTTGTAGAAAATCATCTCTTAAAATAATTAGACCATCCTATATCAACCCTAAATTTATAAAGAAATTAGTTGATTTATTACCTTCTCTATACACATGCTTGACAACCACATCCTCAAAAACCTGAAGGATTATTTTTTCCTCAAAAATCATATTAGTGATAAAAGGACAAGGAGTTTGAGAACCTTTCACTAGCTTGATGATATTAAGGGAATCACCCTCAATGATGACCTTGCTTTGCTCGAAGCCACTCAACAGAGAAATCCCTTAAAAAAGAGCATGAGATTCAACAAAATGACTCGATTGAGGTCCCATATTGTTAGCAAATGTGAGAAGGAGTTTGTCATTGGTGTTCTAAATTAAACCACCTGCACCTACCTCTTGGATTACCCTTATATGTCCCATAAAAATTGAGTTTAATCCAGTCTATAGAGGGTGGTTCCCTGAAAATCTAGCTTCCCTTACTCAAATCCAAATGGGTAGTAGACCCAAAAAAAGTTTTAAACCCTAGAGCATGCTCTAGAGCCAATCGCGATGTTGATCTTCATCATGGTGAAATTTAAATTTTAGAAGACAACTAATAAAGTTAGATTTTATCTCTTAATTGAAATGATGTAAAAAAGTTGATTGTGGAAAGATAGCACTTTGAGAAAGTTGAAAATATATATTTTATAGAAAAAAAATGAAAGATATTTGTAATAAAAAAACATGTTTTTTTTTTAATCCAGATAGGTTGTCCAACTTTTTATGGCCGCCACAGTATTCTGTGTTGTCTATCCCGAAATCCTCCACACAAATCTTCGTGTAGTCCACCTCTATAACCGTCATGCCATAATCATTTCAAATTGTTTACACCATTTAAAGCAGTAGGAAAGGGACAACCATTCAGTCCAATGAGGCCCGAGATTTGAACCTTGGACCTCCACCCCCCTTATGGGGATTGGATGAACCAATTGGTCTACAACTAGAACATATAAAAAATCACGATATATTTTAATTGACTTAAAAACAAATATAATATTTTAGTTTTTTTTTTTTTATGGAAGTGGCCCAAATAAGAACCACATTTAAAATTATTAAAAATAAAAATAAAATAAAATAAAATTTATCAATATTTCCATAATAATTAAAATATTTTTAAACTTGTTATATGGGATTTAAAGCAAGTTTTCTTATATTATATTTACTTATAAGAAACTAATTTAATTATAATATTACAAGAACATGTATTATGATGGTTCATTTTATTGTAAGAGTATGTAATAAGATGTGATCATTTTTTTTAACTAAATTTGTTTACAATTTGAATACATTTATTTTATTTTATTTATTTATTTTATATGTAATAAATATTTATTTATAATATTGCACCTGGGTGCAGCGCAACTATTTGGGCTTTGGCTCTTCTTTGGGAGGTCCAAGGTTCAAACCGTGGTGTGAGTGAGTGTGTGAGGGGGTGGGTGTGTGTCTTTCTTGTGGATTTGTTGTAACGGGTTGGGGGATTCCTATTCAAAACCCCCATATCTTAATATTACCAAAAAAAAAAAAAAAAATTATAATATTATTATTTAATTTACTTTAAGTGTTATCTAGATAGGATTATTTCTCGGTGGTCTCACTTTAAATATTTAAAAACTTGTATTCTTTAAGTCACATTAAATTTAAATAGATTAATTTAGTTTATTTTAGGCTTTTATTGATATAATATTAGTTACATAATAAGGGTGAAGTTTGTTTCAATCTCATATAATTAATTAAAAAAAAAAATTGTAATAAAAATGAGTTCTACTACAATCTCATATAGCAAATTAAAACTGGACTTATAATTACATGAATTATCATTTAAAAATGTTAAGAATTTTTTCTATGTATTTTATATTATATTTAGTAATAGAAAACTTTTAGTTTCTCATGGGTTCACAATTTTTTTATTTCCATTAGAAATTGTAAAGAATTTGTCAAAACTATTTGTCATGTGGGAAAAATGCAGAAAATATAAAATTAATTATATTGTATTTTTTTGGGTGGTAATACAAACAATTGTAATTAAATTCAATATTAAATACAAAAGAAAAAAATAGCTCTTAAATTTTTGTTTTAAATGTTTATTTTCTTCAAATTATTTTTTTATTTCTAATTTTTTTTTGGTTTTAATGAGTTATAAGTTTTCCAACTAAAATTATATTTATAATACAAATATTCTTAATGAATTTCATAAAGAAATGTTATTAGTTTTTATTTATATTAAATTAACAATATAAATATTCATAATAATTTTAAATTTTTTTTAAAATATTTATATTATTCATACTGATTTAGTTTCTTTAAAACATTACTAATTGATTACTTCTTGATTAAGTATGATATTAAACATAAATGCTCAGAGAGCTTAGAAGAAAGAGGAACCAATACTTATTTGAAGGTTACTCTTAGCTTTTTCTTATGAATATATTTTGAAATATAATTTTAGACATGTACTTCATGAATGAGTTCTTCATCTATTGCAACATTTTAAAATGTGCTCACAATTTTGTATGCAAGAATCATTTTGTGAGCCATACAGTGAATCAAGATCAAATATGGAGCAAACTATGTTTGAAGGTGAACACGAAGACCTTTTTTGTTACCTTGCATTATAGCAGCACCATCAAATACAATACATATTAATTTATTGGCTATTGTTGCATCATCCATTCCTGCAATATTCTTTAAGCTAGTAACAACAACATTGTAAATATTTTTAGAATTACATTTTTCCATCGTCTTAGTTATTGCTAGCAAATGAGGTTGCCTTACATGATTTTTAAAGGTGTAAACATGAATGCAAATTCAAGATGTGTTGTCAACAATAGTTACCTCATCAATAGAAAGTGAAATGAAAATATAATTTTTAACTTTCTCTTTCAGGTCCTTCTCAACCAAAGATAGACATTTTTCCATTTCTCAACCACTTCGATCTAACCAATGGGACCTACGGAGGTTCTGTACATCAGCTAGTTGAAAGAGATGCTTAAAATCAATAAATTCTAACATAGGTCTACCTTTTATAAGAATAGTAAATATGATAGCAAACTATAATATTTTAAAAACTAAAGTGGTTTTATGAATTTTTAGAAACTATACTAGAATCATTCCACCATTCTGAGCTAGTAATTGTTTTTGTTTCATATTTTTGTCATAATCTATTGTATATATGACATTTACACATTTTGATGCATTCTTCCACCTGATTATTTTCTTAGTTTTTCCATCAGCTTATTTTACTTTAACATAAAATTTCCCACAATGTATTTCTATTGTATCCAACTTTAATTGCATCTTAATATCTTTTCCTAGTTTCCAACTACAAATAACACATCTACATTCCTTTGGCATATCATTGCTATTTTTTTGCTACACTGGTTCAATAAATGAATATTTTGATGCACATTCAACATGAAACTACCTTCCAATAGTTCAACTTGTTAACTTCCTATGTCTAGTTTTCTTAGTTGAATATTTCGAAGAAATGTGCATTTGGTTAGAATGATCATTTTCATTTTGGATTTGTATGCTAGTTTCAAGGTTCTGTTCAAGTTGTTACATGTCATTATTTATTTTTTTTTGGTGGTGGCCACAAGGGGTAAACAGACTGTGACCACGAGCGAACCATTACATAACATATCCGCAACATGTGAGGCAAGAGATTTGAACCTGGGCCTCTCAGCATCTAGAGAGGTTTAACTACCCTATTTTTATGATGCATTTCATTCTTGATAATATCTTGTAGAGGAGGCATATTAGGATCAATTGGGTATTATGCATTCAAATATGTTCTATATAATATTTTTAAATTACTTATAAAAATTACTATAAAGTAGGTAAAACAGGTATGTACCTTGTAACTATTCAGGTTGTTGCATGTCATTGTTGATAAAAATTTCATGATGTATTTCATCTTGTGGAATATCTTCTAGTGGAGGCATATCAAGATCAACTAGGTATTCTACATTCAAATATGTTCCATATCATTTTTTAAAATTACTTATTAAAATTACCATTAAGTACGTAAAACATGTATGTGTCTTGTAGCTATGCAGGTTTTGGTGCCTTATTGTATTTCAATGCCTCATTGGATTCTGAGATATGGTTAAAATAATTTAGGATACTCTTTTTTCTAGAATATTTTTCTCCTTTATTTTCATTGGGAGTTGGAGCAATTGTACCTATAAAGGAAAATGTTAGAAAAATAAAGAGAGTTTGAAAAATATTGATATCGATCACTTGGTATTAATTGTATGGTTGTAAGTTCATTGTTTTGTAGCATAAACGATGCTTTGAATTATTGCAATGATATTTGATTTTTTTCATCCATTTGTGGATTTCACTTGTTAACATTTTAACGACATGCACTTAAAAGGATAGGCAAGGGAAATATGCTTTTGTAAATTTTGTAACTTACATTGAAAGGAGAAGCTTTTCAAAGGAAAGGTAAAGAAAATATGATTTTTTTCTATGGTAAAGATCTTGATGAATAAAAACTAACATGCATTCCTACCACCACTGAGATTATAGACAAACAAAAGTAATCAAACAAGGTCTGACTTCATGTCCTTATTAAAAAATTATGGCAAACAAGTGGAGCATCGAAATAAGTCATGGTCTACATGTTGTTGGTAGTGCTTGTTAGGATATTCTACTAACCACAAACACGAGATGACCATAGACACGAGATGACCTAACTGCTACCTATAGTTTTTATCCGTAGTTTTGTGTCTACTGCCTAGAGGATTTTATCTATAGTCTTTTATCTACTACTTATAGTATTTTATCTATAGTCTTTCATCTGTTGCTTATAGTATTTTTTCTATAGTCTTTTGTCTACTACCTGTAAGTTTTTTTTCTTTTATATATTGCCTATATTTTTTTTGTTCGTAGTCTTTCATCTTCTACCTATAGTATTTTATTTGTAGAATTTTTTCTGCTACCTATAGTTTTTTTGTAGTATTTTGTCTATTACCTCTAATATTTTATCTATAATGTTTCATCTACTACCTATAGTATTTTGTATGTAGTCTTTCATCTGCTACATAAAGTCTTTTGTCAGTGGTCTTTTTTCTACTACCTATAGGTTTTTGTTCATAGTATTTCAACTTCTACCTATAGTATTTTTTTTGTAGTCTTTCATCTGCTACCTATAGTCTTTTATATGATGCCTATAGTTTTTTTTAATAGCCTTTCATCTACTTCCTATAGTATTTTGTCTTTCATTTGTGGTCTTTTATTTGTTGCCTATAGTATTTTGTCTATAGTCTTTCATATGTTGTCTATAGTATTTTATTCGTAGGTTTTAATATACTACCTATAGTAGTCTTTTATTTGTAGTCTTTCATCTGTTGCCTATAGTATTTCATCTTCTCTGCTTCTGTTATTTTTTTGGCTTCTCTACTTTTGCTCATTTTTTACTTCTCTATTGTCAGTCGAGAACCAATGTTTAACATATATGTTTGGTTACATATAGTGGGGGTATATATAGATGAATTTATCTAGGTTAATAAAATTATATATAATATTAAGGAAAATCTATCAAAAATCTAGGCTGGAAGGCTAGAGATTTAAAATTTAAATAGTAAAAGTATTATAATTTCAGTGTGAATCGAGCCCTAAAAAATTGCCTTGGTTGAATGGGCTGACATTCAATATCCCAATATTAGCCAATTTTAAATTTTAAAAATACTAATATTCATTAATTTATGATAATTCACCACTATGCATAACCTTGGAATGGCCCTTCATCCTAGACATGTTGGAGGACTTAGGTTTTGGACCCATATTTCTTTAATCTATTAAAATAATCTATGTAGATGTGTTTGATTACTTGATGATTAATGGTTTTTAGTCCTCACCCTTTAGTATCTACAAATCAATTCATTAAGGGTGCCCTCTTGTGATCTCTATGTTATAGAAACTGAAGGGTTTGGATACATTCTACCTTATATTGTTTCTCATAGGAAAGTGAAATGGATTTTCCCTTCCTGATTCTTCTCAATAGTTAGTCAATGGGTATTTTGTTGATGACTCCTTCCTAATATTCTCTGAAGAGGAAAGTAACATTGCTAATGCACTGCAATGTCTTGACATGTTTTGTCAAGTCTCTAGATCCAACATTTAGTGGTAAAAATCCCAGTGTTATAAAAATATTTTTTGCCCAAAATTACTTGGTTTAGCTAATTTAATTGGAAATATATCCAACATGGGGAAATATTCATATTCTTGGGAATTATCTTTATATTTTAGTATTATTCCTCTGTGTTGTGGTAATACATTTTAGACAAAGTGGAGAATAAGCTACCCAAGTGGATTTCAAAGAATTTTTCACTAGCCGATAAATTCTATGTTTGTTCCAAAATTATTTCTACCACTCATGTATACTATTTATATTGTTAGGCCCCATCCAAAGCCTTGTACCAAATGTTGGAGAAGCTCATTCAATATTTTTTGTGGGACTTAAAAAAAATGAAAGGCTTCCACAAAGTGGCATAGGAAATTTGTCGCCCTCCAGGGGATTTTAGAGGTTTGGGACTTCTTGATACCCAATGACAAGGAATATCCCTTTGTGCCAAATTTATCATCATATCTCTATAGGGAAATTAAGCTTCAAAAATATTGCTCCAAAAGTGTATTTTCTTAGACTTTCTATTTGGAAGAAAAACCTAGAAAGGGCTTGTGTTACCTTCACTTTTAGTTATGAAAGTGCATGTTCATATTCAGTGTATTTGTTACCAAAAGCATTTGGAATTCCTGGAAATCTATGAAACCTTAGATCTAATGGAATGGTAGTGGGTTAGGGATTGGGCTATATATAAATAGTCTCTCACTCTAATGGTCCCCAATTATCATGCATCAAGATCATCCTTTATCCAAACTTTCTTGGGTTAAGGAACTGAATTCTTTTCTAGAGGGATAAAGGTTATTTTGACCTTTTCTCTAGACACTCATTTTAGAAATTTCAAATCCAAAAATGGGTATTATTGGCTCTCTTCTCATTTTCCCATGGTAGTCACGTGTAATACCCTATGGCACCTTTAGCCTTCTAACAAGGCCCAGAAACATAATTTTTTCTCTATTTGGTATGCAGATCTAGAACCCAAGTTGGCTCACTTATTCTAGTGTTTTATTTTTTAGGGACTACCAGGTAGAGAATTATTGGTCGACTTGGGGATGAAAAACCCAAATGCTTTCTTTTCAACAACGAGAGTACATTAAGAATATATTTTGGTTTTACCCCAAATCCAACATAGCTTGGTCTTGGATTCATGAATTATTTTAGCCATTTATACCTAGGCAATTTTCTTAGCATATGGTTTCCCTTAGGTATAAAACTTGCATGCCTACAAGTATTGATCAAATCTAGCATTTTTTTAGAGTAGAGGTTTGGTTTTACTTTTGGAAAGACCATAAAGTGCTATATCTACTAATCAAAATATTTCCACAAACTTCTCTACTTATGCAAAAGTTATTATTTTCTCTAATATGATGTTGCAGATTCAGGCCCAAGCCAACAAGGTGTCTCTTAGAGTAGAGCACTTATAGACTTTGTTGGATAATTTGGTAAATACCCCTTGCATGGTGGCTAGAGTATCACCTTTCATTCACTTATAGGACTTAATGTGGATTTTGCTTCTCATTAGGGTTTAGATATTCATGCCTTGGTTGTTCAAGATTTTCTTTGTAAAACCTAGACCTTTTTCATGTCTCTAGGTGGACTCTCAGTCTGAGGTTTTGTGGTGTTCTTCCATAGCACCCACTTTTTTTATGATAAATATATTTTTTATTCTTTTAAGTAGTAAAAGTTACCTTTCAACAAAAAATAAGATAAAGTATTATGTATTCTATTGGGAATTGATCATACCATTTTTTTTGGATATGGATTCAAATAAAAAATAGAAATTTTAAAAATAAATGTCAAAATCATGCTCAGATTTGGAACCGTATTATTATCTCTTTTGTAGAATGTCTACAAATATGGTGCTCATCATGGAAAGTCTCAAGTGCATTAAAAGATGACATAACAACATAGTTAAAATATTTGAGCATACATGGAAGAGTCATTTATGATAATGGAATTAAACCAAATGATTTACTTCAATCTAGAGTAAAATGAAAAGACCAAATGATTTACTTGACGGTGCTTCTAAAGGAAATATAAGAAAATTTTGTGGAGGTGGTGTTTTTAGAAATAATGAAGGAAAATTCTCCTCTTACTTAGAATCATATGTAACTTCAACTAACAACTATGTAGAGGCTAGGGAACTTCTTACAAGGATTAAAATTGTAATAGAAAAAGGATGGAAATATATTTCAATTGAGGGGATTTATAAATTATCATTAATGTTATCAACAAAAATGGATGTAGAATTGGATTAAGAATTACATATATATACATATATATATATATATACATATATATATATATATATATATATATATATATATATATATATATATATATATATATATTCTTTTTTTATTAGTTGATATAAGGTGTTTTGAAAGGATCACCAAACATTATTACAAAAGGAACAACTAACACCCTATTAGGGAGAGAGATATTAGTAAGCTAAACAAATACCAACATCCAAAACTCATGCAAGGGAAATTACCATAGTCATCACGTGGCAGACACAAAAAAATAGACAAATAGAAGGAATACCAGACAGTCTACAACCAGCCCCCATAACCCATATATATCAAACCACATGGGAAACCCATCCACAAACAAAAACTAAAATAAAAATAAAAAAACTTAGAAAGACCCATTTAAAAAAAGGCCCCCAACCATTACTGTTCAATGATGTCGAGGTTGTCCTTACTGAGGACCTTTCAAATATGACCTACCTATCCCTAGCGTAGTAGATATACCTATAGTATTCGAATCATTGATACCTAGTGGAAAATCCTCTCCAAATAGTTAGACCATCCTAGATCAACCACAAATTTACTAAAACATTAGTCAATTTATTACCTTATTTGTACACGTGCTGGACAACCACATCTTCAAAGGCTTGAAGGATTATTTTTACCTTAGAAATCATATTAGTGATAGAAGGACTAGGAGTTTGAGAACCTTTCACTAGATTGATGATATTAAGGGAATCACCATCAATGATGACCTTACTTTACTCTAAGCCACTCAATAGATAAATCTCTTGGAAGAGAGCACGAGCTTCAACAAAATGACACGATTGAGGTCCTAACTTCTCATAAAAGGTGAGAAAGAGTTTGTCATTTTTTTTTCAAATTAAACCACCTGCACGTACCTCTCTGGGGTTACCCGTAGATACCCCATAGAAATTGAATTTAATCTAGTATGTAGGAAGTGGTTCCCAAGAAATATATTTTCTCTCACTTGAATCGAAATGGGTAGTAGACCTCAAAAAAAAAATTAAACCCTATAGCATGCTCTAGAGGTAATTTTGTAGAATAAAACCCGAGTCCAAAGAGATGGCAGAGGAGTTCTCCACGATTTCTACAATGCTCTTGGCACAAATAGAGTTGGCTGAATTGGATAGATATTATATTATTGTTGATGTTAATTACCTTTTATTAGAGGTAATCTCTTATAAAAGTAAGCATATTTATAGTGAAGGAAATCAAGAAGCAGATAATTTAACCAATTGTTATATTGATCTTCATCATGGTGAAATTCAAATTTTAGAAGGCAACTAGCCAAGTGAGAATATATCTCTTAATTAAAATGATTTCAAGAAGTTGATTGTGGAAACATAGCACTTTGAGAAAGTTGAAAATATATTTTACAGAAAAATAAATGAAAAAAATTATAATAAAAAAACATGCTAGATATAGTTTAATTGACTTGGTATTTTAGTATTTTGTTGGAAATGGTCCACAATAAGAACCACATATAACTTATTAAAAATAAAAATAAAATAAATTTTACTCAATTTTTCTATAATAATTAAAATATTCTTGAACTTGTTATATGAAAATTAAAAGTAAGTTTTCTTATATTATATTTACTTATAAGAAACTAATTTTATTATAAAATTACAAAAACATGTACTATGATAGTTCATTTTATTGCAAGAATATGTAATAAGATGTAATCATTTTGACGTAAGTTACATTTTTATAATTAAAATTTATTTACAATTTGAATACATTTATAATATTATTATTTAAGTCACTTTAAGTGCTATCTAGATAGGATTAATCCCAGTGGTATCACTATTTATGCATAAAATATGTGAGTTTCAATCTCATATAATCAATTTTAAAAAAAATATAATAAGAATGAGGTCTGCTACAATCCCATATAACCAATTAAAAAAAACTTATAATTACTTGAATAAGCATTCAAAATTTTTAAGAATTGTATCTATGTACTTTAAATTATATTTAGTTGTAGAAAAATTTCAAGTTCTCATGGGTTATCTATGACCAACGGGACCTGGGAAGGTTATGTACATCAGCTAGTTGAAAGAGATTCTTAAAATCAATAAATTCTAACATAGGTCTACCTTTTATAAGAATAGTAAATACGATAGCAAACTATAATTTTTTAAAAACTAAAGTGGTTTTATGAATTTTTAGAAACTATACTAGAATAATTCCACAATTTTGAGCTAGTATTTGTTTTTGTTTCATCTCTTTGTCATAATCTATTGTATATCTGACATGTACGCATTTTGATACATTCTTCCACCTGATTATTTTCTTAGTTTTTCCATAAGATTCTATTACTTTAACATAAAATTTCTCATAATGTATTTCTATTGTATCCAACTATAATTGCATCTTAAGATATTTTCCGAGTTTCCAACTACAAATAACACATATACATTCTTTTGGCATATCATTGCTATTTTCTGGCTACACTAGTTCAATAAACAGTGATTTGTATGCCCATTCAATAGGAAACTACCTTACAATAGTTCAACTTGTTAACTTCCTATGTTTAGGTTTCTTAGTCAAATATTCCAAAGAAATGTGCATTTGGTTAGAATGATCATTTTCATTTTGGATTTGTATGCTAGTTTCAAGATTCTGTTCAAGTTGTTGCATGTCATTGTTGATCAAATTTTTATGATGCATTTCATTATGGAGAACATATTATAGTGGAGGCATATCAGGATCAATTGGATATTATGCATTCACATATGTTCTATATAATATTTTGAAATTACTTATAAAAATTACTATCAAGTAGGTAAAACAAGTATGTACCTTGTAATTGTTCAGGTTGTTGCATGTCATTGTTGATCAAATTTTCATGATGTATTTCATCTTGTGGAATATCTTCTAGTGGAGGCATATCAAAATAAATTGGGTATTCTACATTCAAATATGTTCTATATAATTTTTTAAAATTACTTATTAAAATTACTATTAAGTAGGTAAAACAAGTATGTACCTTGTAGCTATGCAGGTTTTGGTGCCTTATTGTATTTTATGCCTCATTAGATTTTGGGATATGACTAAAATAATTTAGGATACTCTTTTTTTCTTGAATATTTTTCTCCCTTATTTCCATTGGAGTTGAAGCCATTGTTCCTATCAAGGAAAATGTTAGAAAAATAAAGTGAGTTTGAAAAATATTGATTTGAATCACATGGTATTAATTGTGTGGTTGTAAGTTTATTGTTTGGTACCATAAATGATGCTTTGAATTATTGAAATTATATTTGATTTTTTCATCTATTCATGGATGTCACTTGCTAACATTTTAACAACATGCACTTAAAAGGATAGGCAAGGGAAATATGCTTTTATAACTTTTGTAAATTACATAGAAAGAAGAAATTTTTCAAAGGAAATGTAAAGAAAATATGCTTTTTTTCTATGGTACAGATATTGTTGAATAAAAAATAACATGCATTGCTACCACCACTGAGATTATAGACAAACAAAAGTAATCAAATAAGATCTGACTTCATGTCCTTAAAAAATTATGGCAAACAAGTGGAGCATCAAAATAAGTCATGGTCTACCTGTTGTTGGTAATGCTTTTTAGGAGAGTATATTAACCACAAACACGATATGACCATAGACACGAGATGACCTAATTTCTACCTATAGTTTTTTATTCGTAGTTTTTTTTTCTGTTACCTATAGGATTTTATCTGTAATCTTTTATCTACTACCTATAGTATTTTATCTATAGTCTTTCATATACTACTTATAATATTTTTTTAGTAGTCTTTTGTCTACTACCTATAAGTTTTTTTTTTTTTTTTATCTATTGTCTATATTTTTTTTGTTCATAGTATTCCATATTCTAACTATCGTCTTTTATTTGTAGTCTTTTGTCTATTGCCTATAGTCTTTTATCTATAGTGTTTCATCTACTACCTATAGTATTTTGTACGTAGTCTTTCATCTGCTACATAAAGTCTTTTATCAGTGGTCTTTTGTCTACTACCTATAGGTTTTTGTTCAGAGTATTTCATCTTCTACCTATAGTATTTTGTTTGTAGTATTTCATCTGCTATGTATAGTATTTTATATGATGCCTATAGTTTTTTGTTCATAGCCTTTCATCTACTATCTATAGTATTTTTTCTTTCATTTGTAGTCTTTTATTTGTTGCCTATAGTCTTTTGTCTATTGTATTTCATCTGTTGTCTATAATATTTTATTCATAGGTTTTCATCTAATACCTATATTATTTTTTCTATTTTCTATAGCCTTTTATTTGTAGTCTTTCATCTATTTCCTATAGTATTTCATCTTCTTTGGTTCTGTTATTTTGTTGGCTTGTCCACTTTTGCTCATTTTTTACTTCTCTATTGTCGGTCGAGAACCAATGTTTAACATGTAAGTTTGGTTACATATAGTGGGGGTATATATAGATTAATTTATCTATGTTAATAAAATTATATATAATATTAAGGCAAATCAGTCAAAAATCTAGGTTGGAAGGCTAGCGATTTAAAATTTAAATAGTAAAAACATACATGGGTGAATAAAAACCTAAAAAAATGTCTTGGGTGAATGGGATGACATTCAATATCCCAATATTAGCCAGTTTTAAATTTTAAAAATACTAATATTCATTAATTTATGATAATTCACCACTATGGATAACCTTGGAATGACCCTTCATCCTAGACATGTTGCAGGACTTAGGTTTTGGACCCATATTTCTTTGATCTATTAAAATAATCTATATAGATGTGTCTGCTTACTTGATGATTAATGGTTGTTAGTCCTCACCCTTTAGTCTCTATGATCCATTCATTAAGGGTGCCCTCTCGTGATATCTATGTTATGGAAACTGAAGGGTTTGGATACCTTCTATCTTATGTTGTTTCTCATAAGAAATTGAAATGGGTTTTCCCTTCCTGATTCTTCTCAATAGTTAATCAATGGGTATTTTGCGGATGACTCCTTCCTAACATTTTCTAAAGAGGAAAGTAACATTGATAATGCACTGCGATCCAGCATTTAGTGGTAAAAATCTTAGTGTTATAAAAAATATTTTTTTCCCAAACCTACTTGGTTTAGCTAATTTAATTGGAAATTGATCCAACATGGGGAAATATTCAGATTATTGGGCATTCTCTTTACCTTTTAATATTCTTCATCTATGTTGTGGTAATACACTTTAGACAAACTAGAGAATAAGCTACATAAGTTGATTTCAAAGCCTTTGTCACTAGCCAATAAATTCTAGGTTTGTTCCAAAATTATTGCTACCACTCATGTATACTATTTATCTTGTTAGGCCCCATCCAAAGCCTTGTACCAAATTTTGGAGAAGCTTATTAAAAAAAATTTGTGGGCCTTAACAAAAATCAAAGGCTTCCTCATAGTGGCATAGGAATTTTGTTGCCCTCTAGGGAATTTTACAGGTTTGGGCCTTCTTGATACCCAATGACAAGGAATAGCCATTTGTTCCAAATTGATCATCAGAGCTCTGTAGGGAAACGAAGATTGAAAAATATTGCTCCAAAAGTGTATTTGCTTAGAAGTTCCATTTGGAAGAAAAAACTAGAAAGGGCTTGTGTTACCTTCACTTTTAGTTTTGAAAGTGCATGTTCATATTCAATGTATTTCTTACCAAAAGCATTTGGAAGTCCTAAAAATCTATCAAACCTTAGCTCTAATGGAGTAGCAGTGGGTTAGGAATTGGGCTATATATAAATAGTCTCTCACTCTAATGGTCCCCAGTTATCCAAACTTTCTTGGGTTAAGGCACTGAATTGTTTTGTAGAGGGATAAAAGTCATTTTGACCTTTTCTCTAGCCACTCCAAAAATTGGATTTCTTGAATTGAAGCCAAATCTCCAAGATAAAAATAAGGAGACCTTCCAACAGTTGAAGAGGCGGTCTCATATGATATGTTGCAAAAAACTGGGGTCAAAAGTATGCACCCTTGGTGGAAATATTGGAAGTGGTATCCAAAAACTCCTTTTAGAAATTTCAAATCCAAAAATGGGTATTTTTGGCTGTCTTCTCATTTTCCCATGGTAGTCACGTGTAATACCCTTTGGGACATTTAGTCTTCTAACAAGGCCTAACAACATATTTTTTTCTCTATTTGGTAGGAAACTCTAGAACCCAAGTTGGCTCACTTATCCTAGTGTTTTTTCTTTTAGGGACTACCAGCTAGAGAATGATTGGTCAACTTGGGGATGAAAAACCCCAAATGCTTTCTTTTAAACAACAAGAGTCCATTAAGAATTTATTTTGGTTTTACCCCAAATCTAAAATAGCTCGGTCTTGGATTCATGACTTCTTTTAGCCATTTAGACCTAGGTAAGTTTATTAGCATATGGTTTCCCTTAGGGATAAAACATGCATGCCTACAAGTATTGATCAAATCTAGCATTTTTTTAGAGTAGAGGTTTGGTTTCACATTTGGAAAGATTGTAAAGTGCTATATCTACTAATAAAAATATTTCTACAAACTTCTCTACTTATGCAAAATTTATTATTTGCTCTAATATGAGGTTGGAGATTCAGGCCCAATCCAACAAGGTGGCTCTTAGAGTAGAGAACTTATATACTTTGTTGGATCATTTGGTAAATACCCCTTGCATGGTGGCTAGAGTATCACCTTTTATCCACTCATTGAACTTAATGTGGATTTTCCTTCTCATTAGGGTTTAGATATTCATGCTTTGGTTGTTCAATATTTTCTTTGTAAAACCTAGACCTTTTTCATGTCTCTAGGTGGACTCTCAGTCTGAGGTTTTGGGGTGTTCTTCCATACCACCCACTTTTTTTATGATAAATGTATTTTTTATTCTTTTAAGTAATAAAAGTTACTTTTCAACAAAAAATAAGCTAAAACATTATGTATTCTATTGGGAATTGATCCTATCATTTTTTGTTGGAATTTATGGCTTGAAAGGAAAAGTAAAATTTTTAAAAATAAATGTCAAAATCATGCTCATATTTCGAACCGTATTATTATCTCTTTTGTAGAAAGTCTACAAATATGGTGCTCATCCTGGAAAGTCTCAAAGTGCATTAAAAGAGGATATAACAACCTAGTTATAAGATTTGAGCATACATGGAAGAGTCATTTATGATAATAGAATTAAACCAAATGATTTACTTCAATCTAGAGTAAATGAAAAGACCAAAAATTTGAGTTATTAAAATTAATTTTTAGGGTGCTTCTAAAGGAAATATAAGAAACGTTTGTGGAGGTGGTGTTTTTAGAAATAATGAAGGCAAATTCTCCTATTACTTAGAATCATATGCAACTTCAACTAAAAACTATGTAGAGGCTAGAGAACTTCTTACAAGGATTAAAATTGTAATAGAAAAAGAATGGAAATATATTTCAATTGAGGGGATTTATGAATTATCATTAATGTTATCATCATATATATATATATATATATATATATATATATATATATATATATATATATATATATATATATATATATATATATATATATATATATATATATATATTCTTTTTTTATTAGTTGAAATGTGTTTTGAAAGGATCACAAAACCTTATTACAAAGGGAACAACTAACACCCTATTAGGGAGAGAGATATTAGTAAGCTAAACAAAGACCAACATCCAAAACCCATGTAGGGGAAATTAGCATAGTCATCACATGGCAGACACTAAAAAATAGACAATTAGAAGGAAGACCAGACAGTCTACAACCAACCCCCATAACCCATATTGATCAACCCATGTGGGACACCCATCCACAGAGAACAACTCAAATAAAAATTAAAAAACTTAGAAAGACCCATAAAAGAAGGCCACAAACTGATACTGTTCACTAATGTCTAAGTTGTCCTTCTTGAGGCCCTCTAAAAGATGACCCACCTATCCCTAGCCCAGTAGAGATACCTCTAGTATCTGAATATTTGATACCTAGTGGAAAATCCTCTCCAAATAGTTAGACCATCCTAGATCAACCCCAATTTTACTAAAAAATTAGTCAATTTATTACCTTCCATGTACACGTGCTTGACAACCACATCTTCAAAGGCTTGAAGGATTTGTTTTGCATCAAAAATCATATTAGCAGTAGAAGGACTAGGAGTTTGAGAACCTTTCACTAGATTGATGATATTAAGGGAATCACCGTCAATGATGACGTTACCTTACTTTACTCGAAGCCACTCAATAGAAAAATCCCTTGGAAGAGAGCATGAGCTTCAACAAAATGACTTAATTGAGGCATTGCCACCTTGGCAAGATAGTCTTGTGCCTCTTGTTTCATCTTGAACGTATGCCACATCTAGTACCTAGTCACTCCTTCGTCGCTCATTCACTCATAGAAGTCGTCCACGTCAGCCTCAAAGAAGTTCCTCAAATGCACTTGCACTTGCTGAGCTTGTCCACTTTGCCTGCCCATAGCAAACTCATTGCGACAACTCTTACTTAACACTATTGTTAAGTTTTACAAACTCAAAAGTGGAGATCACAATGAACGAAATATTTATAGAATTTTATATAGTTCCACAACTTATCTGTTAAACTAGATCTTTATACAAGACCATAAAAAAGTTAACTAGACCTTTGTGCACTAGAATAGTATGAGCTTTGCCTGCACTTGTATGTTGCCTAGAAACTCTGGCCTATAAATAAACTCAAGTATATTGCATTAACCGCCCATTTGAAGAAGATGAATAGTTTGTAAGCACCACAAAAAACCAAGGCCAAACAAAACTCTAACCGTAAAACTCAGAGTATTGATTTTTAATATAGAAAAGTCTACTTTCACCCTTGAAATTAAAAAAAAATATATTATATTTGATTTTAGTAGTAGATTCACATATTATAAAATGGTATATAATATATTTTTCAACTTTATAAAAAGACTTACGTTCAAATATTGTCAAAATTAAAGTGTAGTGGTCACCATATACTCTTAATAAAACCTGTTTTCTAGATATAAAACTTCAATACATTGTATTGAGATAAAAAAAAGTCACAAAACTTACATTGTATTGAGGTTTTTTTGACCTCTTTATATTGAGTTCTCCCCACTCATCACTTTGGGGAGCACTCAGTATAAAGAGGTCAAAACAAACCTACTTTTAATGACCGCGAGGTCTTACTAGAGTAGTGAATGTAAGGACATTCCAAATAAAAAGGTCATAAGTTCAAGTTCCCTCTACTTATTGAGGATACCCCTTATTTTATTGACCACGGGTCTTAAGAAAGTGAAAAGTGACCATGAGATCTTGAAAAATCTTTTTCAATAAAAGAACATTTCAAATAAAGAGGTTATGAGTTTAAGTTTCCTCCACGATTGAAAATACCCTCATAATCTGAAATCCATTATATAAGTTACATTCCAAAAAAAATTGAAAGTGACCACAAAATTCTCATAAAATGACAAGTGTAAGGCATTCGGGAAAAAAATGTTCATGAGATTAAAGTCCATCCATACCTAATAATACTCTCATAATTTAAGATCCAATATACATAAGTTACATCACACAAACAAAACAAAAGCATATGCGTATCTTCATGCTTTTACCAGCTACCTCCCATGTGATCAAACTGCAAATATGAGCATGAGCATGTGAATGGCATTGCTCATTGTTGTCCATAACTTACGGAACCAAGATAAATTTGTCTTTATTCGTTTTACTCTTTCAACTCCAGATTCTTCCATTTCTAATATGTGGACATAAAACACTCCGTTCTTTTTGCTTTTTTTCGCTTTTCAAAGTGCATAGTGACTAAAGTGAGAATGTTGGGATAGATTGCCACTTCCATGATGTGTTGGATATCCATACTTCGTTCTGATATTTATAAAAGGCTAATGAGATTTTTCTTGAGTAGGATTCTTCGAGCGAAGCGGCACTATGAGAAGGTAAATTCGTTTGCTGGAGCTTAAACCTTAAAGAGGCCGGGTTTGATTTTTGGCCAAACAAAATAAATGGCATAATTCTTTCCTGAAATTGTGTTAAATTTCCCATGTAATTAGCCCTTTGGGATTTTCAAGGTGATTTTTTAAAAGATTATAAGCAATTCCATCGTATTTTTGCGTTTTTAATCTTGCAACTATTTTATTATGGGATTTATATATAGATTGCTTTGTTTTGAGAAATATATTCAAACTAGTTAGTTTTGGTATTAACCCATCTACTAGGAATATTAAGAAAGTTGTATATTGTTCTGATATTATTTATTTTTTAATATAGTTTTACTCTCATTATTGCATGCTATTTGCATTTATAATCTGAAAGATGATTAAACACTTAGTTTACATTAGTTGAAGTTTAATCAGTCAAGCAAGATGCAATGTGTGAGATTATATCCCCTTCATATTTGAAAGTCCCAGGGTCTCAAAATGGAGCCCCTTTTAAAAAGGAATAATAACAATTTTTAACTTTAATAAGTTTAAATAACAATACCTTATTTTGTTCAATCCCTCTCTCATAGAAACAATATATCACTGTTCAAAACTATTTGTTTTGCTTTCAGAAGGATGCTTAGAAAGGAACATATTCCAACTAAAATAACACTGTAAGAAAACCTACTAAATAATAAAAAGGATTGTTTGTTGCCATAATTAGTTTCACTTCTATATTCTAATTCCATCCTATAACTAAATAAGAAAATGTGTGCATTACTTAGTAATAATTGTTTCCAGCATTGGTCTTCCCTTTGCTACTATTAAAATGAGAATTGAGATTTTTCCAAGTGATTCCCCAACTACCTTAAACTTTAAATTCCAGTTTGAAATAAATGTTTCATTTTACTAATGTTGGGCCTAAATGATGACCTCCAACTCATAATAAGTTTTAGTTTCCCAAACATGAGATATCAACCATCTGACTTATTTTATGCTCGTCCATTGTTGAAACCTTTAAATTTCGTTCTGCTTATTCTCATTTTTACATTGTGTATATGCTCTATAGACCCTTCCATACTTGCCATATTAAAATGGTTGTCTAGCTAGATTGATAACATAGACATACTATACCTTATACCCTTTCTCCACTGGACCCTCTACATCTCTCATGTAACCTTTACCATATTTAGCCTAAAGCATGTTTTATGTTGCAAATAATCAAATTAGTTTTATAAGGACTTAATCCCACTAGTGGCAATTTTAAACTTTCAACCCAGAGTGCATTCTTCATAGTTTTACCTGAATGTTTCTTTTTTGCATAGTTTTAGCATGAAAGCTCATATATGTCGCATTTAGAATTTGATTCATAGACCTGATGGTCTTTATGTAAGGATTGAATGGTGGAATGTTGTCATTCAATGAACCACTAAGGTGCTACAGAATCTGGATGTTGAAGTTGCAAATCCATGGAAATAGGTTAAGTCTACATTGCAGAGTGAGCTATCCAAAGCCTGTCTCAGGCTTGAAGCCTCTCCTTTCAGCTCTCTTGCTCAGTCTCAAGTTTCTTCCATTCATCATGAGCTAAAAAAAACTGATTTGTATGAAGCGAAGAGTGCTCAATTACGTGCTCAAATGTACTAACTCAAAGTGGGGGATAGAGTGACCAAATATGTTTTTCAATTCCTTAGACCTCATGTCCAGTATTTCCAATCTCAACTCGTTCAAGTTGATGGGCAAAGATTCGAAGAGCTTTCAAATATTGTCAAAGCCTTTGTTTCACATTATCAAGGTTTTTTTGCTTCTCAACCCCTTTATGATGCTATAAGGTAAGCTCTTGTTGATTGTACCACTGTTGTCCCCAACAAGTTTTCTCCTAAGCAAATGATATTTTGTGACACTCCTCTTTCTCTAGAAGATCTGAAAAATTCCTTGTCACTCATGGCCAATGATGAGGTACCTGGTCTTGATGGTTTCCTAGGTGAATTATACAAATAATTCCGGGATATGCTTGGTTATGATCTCCACAAAGTGTATCTTGAAGCCCTATAATGTGGTTCATTGGGTTCCTTTATTAACAAAAGCAATGTTAAATTTATTCCTAATTATGGAGACCCTGATCTCATCACTAATTGGAGGCCAATCACCCTGCTTAATGTGAGCTATAATATTATTACCAAATCCCTTGCACTTAAGCTTAAATCTCTCCTACCTTTGATTGTCATACCTAAACAAACTGGTTTTGTTTAGGGAAGATACATTCTTTATAATGTTTTAGTTGTTTGGGAAGGTATGGAATGGGCAAGAAATTCTCAAAAAGATGTTTTATTCATTAATATTGAATTTGAGAAATCCTATGATAAGATGGAGTGGTACTTCATCACTGCCATGCTTCAGGATCTGGTCTTTGAGACAATGTTTGTGAGCACTGTTATTATGTTATTTCAAGATGCTTTAGCCATTCTTACTTTGAATAATAGTTAATATCAGTCAATTTATTTTGGTCACTTTGTAATACATGGTTCCCTCTTGCTCAATCTCTTTTCATTCTTGCTACAAAGGCTTTTGGCTATTTGGTGGCCCATAATGTGGATCAATGATTAATCAGGGGTATTACTTTCCCCAAAACTGACTGTCAGGTCGTCAATGGTCATTTTGCTGATGATTCTTTTTTAACGCTTTGATAAGATGATAAATATCTTTCCACAACTATTAGTTGCTTAGATCTATTATGTTTAGCCTCTAGTTCTTCTATTCAATGGAAAAAATCTCTCGTTTTTAGCAATATCAATCCCAGCTGCCATGTTGGCCACATCATTTCCAATGGATTTGGATTCAGTCAAGTGAAGTGTTTAAATTTATTGTAATTGCTTTTGCATTTCATGGTTCCTCTACTCAATTGTGGAAGTATGTTATTGAGAAAGTGGACAAGAAGATTTCTTACTAGACTAGTAAGAAACTTTCTCTAGTAGTAAAATTTCAGATTTGTTCTAAGGTTTTAGCCACTACTCAATTTTATTATTCATCTTGTTGGGTTCCATCCAAACATTGTTATAAAAATCTAGATAATATTATAAGATATTTCTTGTGGGACGAAGACTCTATAAAATGAGGTTTTCATTAGGTAGCCTGGGAAATTTGTTGTTTTCCTAAGGACTATGGAGGCATGGGTTTGCTTGATTATCATAGATAAGGTTTTACTTTTTGTGCTAAATGGATCATCCAATATTTAATTGGAGATGAATCTTGGAAAGTGCTAGTCAGGCATTGCATTTATTTTGGTTTGTTTTAGGGGAATAAAATTTGGAATGGGGTGGGATTGCAATCAATTCTTACTACCACGGTCCTTGTTAAAGTTAAAGGTTTTTTTTTATTCAAAGTATTTGGAAAGCCTGGGAGGCCTTTAAACTTGGCTCACTTTGAAAGGGAGTTTTCGCAAAGTAGGTGCCTCTTTTTCTTCCATGAATAGTTGGTGGTCTCCTATTATCACTTGGAAGGGCTCTCCTCTAGATCTAGAGCACAAAGATTTTATAAGCGTGGTATTGCTTCTATTTTTATTTCTTCTCCTGACATATTAGGAGTTGGATACCCTGGGAAATTCTTTGTCAAATTCAAAATTTAAATCCTGGTGATAGAGATACTTATGAGGTGGTTATTGATAGTATTCTATTTTCTATTTGGTGCAAACTACATAAGCATTTTCAAAAAACATAGTGGTCATATTCGTGTTGGCCTAGGGAGATTCTTGTTTTGCAATATAAAGCTCATATAAGTTACAAATGGATCACCCCACAAGTTCCAATGGTTGATAAGCTCAATCTGATATGGGACTTAGTCTCTCTTCCCTTCCTATGGAATACAAGGTTTCGGATTGCTTGGGCTACTTATATTGAACCTAAACAATTTTTTTTTCTTGGAGCCTCTTGCACCAGGGGTTGATTGTTGGAAATAGGATCAAGCATTTGGGTGTTCATAATCCTATTTTCCCAATTTAAAGATAGGTGGAAGATTTACTACATGTTATTTGGTTTTGTGGCCGGGCTCAATCGGCTTGGGAGTGGCTTCTTGAATTTTCAAACCCTTTATGCAAGAGGATTTTACTTGGGTGCATGTAGTTTTGGGTGACCCTGTTGCTTTTTCCTTCAACCTAGGTGTTGTTTGAAATATTTTTACAATTGGCACCATATTTTATCTTTGGAAGTCCTGAAATAGAGTTGTTTTTTCTCAACAAGATGTCAGGAGTGTCTTCTCTATTGCTAATAAATATGCTATATTCTTTGATTACTGGTTACAAATTCAAGTACAAGTTGAAAAAGCACACATGGAGTTCTAGTTCTTATGTACCCTCATGGATAATTCAAGGAATGTGCCCTGCACTATGAATCATGTGCCTCTTACTTCCCCTTATAGGTCCCAATTTTTGACACACCATGGGTCACGTCACCAACTGCAACCCTCTACTACCAGACACTAGTCCCAGCCCCCCCGTAGCATAAATGTGAAGAATCTAGAGTTGGATGCCCATATCATTTGACCTATGTTTGGGATGTTCGACATATTGAGCAATATGATGCCCGTGTTTGGGGTGAAATTGTACCAAATGCATAGGCTTGTACTGTTAGTGGTAATGCACAGACCTGTACTATTAGTGGTACTATTGCTGATAGCTTATGACCTTATTGTTATTAGTGGCTTCGGATTCTTCAATCATTGGATGGAATTATGACCTTATGGAGGAAAACTTCAATCCTTCCACCTGGTAGTTATTTCTCGGCTCCTTTTTTTCTAAATGCATATTTGACACTGTTTTTGTGGTTGTTATCTGGATTTTTATGGATTGTTTCTGACAGTCTTGTGTACTCCTACCCACGGTGGTTAGTATGTTGGTTTACAGGGTGTGATAATCCCACATACCTTTTTTTTATGATTAGACATTATTTTATTAATATAATGATTTTTTCATATAAAAAAGAACAATATGTGAGAGTATTAGTCTCCAAATTACACTAGTGGAATACAAATAAAGGAAAAAATATTAGGAAGAGATGTTAGAAAGCTAAACAAATGATAATATCCAAAACCCACATAGGGAAAATCAACACAGCCATCACCAAGGTAAACATAAAAAAATAGACAAATGGAAGGAAGATGAGACAATCTGCAACCATCCCCATAACCCATACAGATCAACCCATGTAGGGGCACCCATGCACATATAACAACTGAAACAAAAACAAAATAAACTTAGAATGAACCATAAAAAATAGGCTCCCAACCATTACTATTCATTGATGTTTAGGTTGTCCTTACTCAGGCCCTCCAAAAGATGACCCACCTATCCCCAGCTCAGTAGAAATACCTCTAGTCTCTAAATGATTGATACCTTTTAGAAAATCCTCTCTTAAAATAGTTAGACCATTCTATCTCAACCCCAAATTTACCAAGAAATTAGTTGATTTATTACCTTATCTATACACATGCTTGACAACCATATCCTTAAAAACCTGAAGGATTATTTTTGCCTCAAAAATAATATTAGCGATAAAAGGACAAGGAGTTTGAGAACCTTTCACTAGCTTGATGATATTAAGGGAATCAACCTCAATGATGACCTTACTTTGCTCGAAGCCACTCAAAAGAGAAATCCCTTAAAAAGATCATGAGATTCAAAAAAATGACTCGATTGAGGTCCCAGCTTGTTAGCAAAGGTGAGAAGGAGTTCGTCATTGGTGTTCTAAATTAAACCACTCGCACCTACCTCTTGGATTACCCTTAGATGTCCCATCGAAATTGAGTTTAATCTAGCATATAGAGGGTGGTTCCCTAAAAATCTATCTTCTCCCACTCAAATCCAAATGGGTAGTAGACCTCAAAAAAGTTTTAAACCCTAGAGCATGCTCCAGAGCCAATCACGATGTTGATATTCATCATGGTGAAATTTAAATTTTAGGAGACAACTAATCAAGTCAGATTTTATCTCTTAATTGAAATGATGTAAAGAAGTTGATTGTGGAAACATAACACTTTGAGAAAGTTGAAAATATATATTTTATAGAAAAAAAAGGAAAATATTTATAATAAAAAAATAACATTTTTTTTTAATCCATGCAGGTTGTCTAGCTTTTTATGGCCACCACAATATTCTGCATTGTCCACCCCAGAAGCCTCCACATAGTTCTTCGTGCAGTCTGCCCCTATAACCGCCATGCCACAATTATTTTAAACCATTTACGCCACTGAAAGCACCAGGAAAGGGACAAGTGTTCAGTCTGGCAAGGCCCGAGATTTGAACCTTGGACCTTTGCCCCCCTTATGGGGATTGGATGAACCAATTGGTCTACACCTAGAACCTATAAAAAATCACATTAAATATAGTTTAATTGACTTAAAAACAAATGTAATATTTTAATTTTTTTTTATGGAAGTGGCCCAAATAAGAACCACATTTAAAATTATTAAAAATAAAAATAAAATAAAATTTATCAATATTTCCATAATAATTAAAATATTTTTGAACTTGTTATATGGGATTGAAAGTAAGTTTTCTTATATTATATTTACTTATAAGAAACTAATTTTATTATAATATTACAAGAACATGTATTATGATGGTTCATTTTATTGTAAGAGTATGTAATAAGATGTGATCATTTTTTTAATTAAAATTTATTTACAATTTGAATACGTTTATTTTATTTTATTTATTTATTTTTATATGTCATAAATATTTATTTATAATATTGCACCTGGGGGTGCAGCAAAAAAGTTTGGGCTTTGGCTCTTCTTTGGGTGATCCAAGGTTCAAACCGTGGTGTGAACCGTGGTGTGGGTGAGTGTGTGAGGGGGTGGGTGTGTGTCTCCATGGTGGAGTTGTTGTAATAGGTCAAGGGAATCCTGGTCAAAACACCCATATCTTATAAATATATATATATATATATATATATATATATATATATATATATATATATATATATTATTATTTAATTTACGTTAAGTGTTATCTAGTTAAGTGTTATCTAAATAGGATTAATTCCAATGGTCTCACTTTAAATATTTAAAAACTTGTATTCTTTAAGTCACCTTAAGTATAAATAGATTAAATTAGCTTATTTTAGGCTTTTATTGATATAATATTAGTTACGTAATAAGGGTGAAGTTTGTTTCAATCTCATATAATCAATTTTAAAAAAAAAATTGTAATAAGAATGAGGTCTACTACAATCTCATATAACTAATTAAAACTGGACTTATAATTACATGAATGAGAATTTAAAAATGTTAATAATTTTGTCTATGTATTTTATAATATATTTAGTAATAGAAAACTTTTAGTTTCTCATGGGTTCACAATTTTTTTTATTTCCTTTAAAAATTGTAGAGAATTTGTCAAAACTATCTGTCATGCCGGAAAAATGCAAAAAATATATAATTAATTATATTGTATTTTTTTTTGGTGGTAATACAAAAAATTGTAATTAAATTCAATATTAAATAGAAACGAAAAAATGAACTCTTAAATTTTTGTTTTAAATGTTTATTTTCTTCAAATTATTTTTTTATTTCTAAAAAAAATCGGTTTTAATGAGTTATAAGTTTTCCAACTATAATTATATTTATAATGCAAATATTCTTAATGGATTTCTTATTAGTTTTTATTTATATTAAATTAAAAATATAAATATTCATAATAATTTTAAATTTTTTTAAAAACATTTATATTATTCATACTGAGTTAGTTTCTTTAAAACATTACTAATTGATAATTTCTTGATTAAGTATGATATTAAACATAAATGCTCAAAGAGCTTAGAAGAAAGAGGACCCAATACTTATTTGAAGGTGACTGTTAGCTTTTTTTTATGAATATATTTTGAAATATAATTTTAGACATGTACTTCACGAATGAGTTCTTCATGTATTGCAACATTTTAAAATGTTGCAATACAAAAACCATTTTTTTTACCTTGTATTATAGCAACACCATCAAATCCAATACATATTAAATTATTGGCTATTGTTGCATCATCCATTCCTGCAATATTCTTTAAGCTTGTAACAACAACGTTGTAAATATTTTTAGCATTACAGTTTTCAACCATCTTAGTTATTGCTAGCAAATGGGGTAGTCTTACATGATTTTTAATGGTGTAAACATGCATGCAAATTCAAGATGTGTTGGCAACAATAGTTACCTCATCAACAGAAAGTGAAATGAAAATAGAATTTTTAACTTTCTCTTTCAGGTCCTTCTCAACCAAAGATAGATATTTTTCCATTTCTCAACCAGGTCGATTTGACCAATGGGACCTGGGGAGGTTCTGTACATCAGCTAGTTGAAAGATATGCTTAAAATTAATAAATTCTAACATAGGTCTAACTTTTAAAAGAATAGTAAATACAATAGCAAACTATAATATTTTAAAAACTAAAGTGGTTTTATGAATTTTTAGAAACTATACTAGAATCATTCCACCATTCTGAGCTAGTATTTTTTTTGTTTCATCTCTTTGTCATAATCTATTGTATATATGACATGTACGTATTTTGATGCATTCTTCCACCTAATTATTTTCTTATTTTTTCCATAAGCTTCTTTTACTTTAACATAAACTTTCCCACAATGCATTTTTATTGTATCCAACTTTAATTGTATCTTAAGATCTTTTCCTAGTTTCCAACTACAAATAACACATCTACATTCCATTGGCATATCATTGATATTTTCTGGTTACACTGGTTCAATAAGCAGATATTTTGATGCCCATTCAACATGAAACTACCTTCCAATAGTTCAACTTGTTAACTTCCTATGTTTAGGTTTCTTAGTCCAATATTCCAAAGAAATGTTAATTTGGTTAGAATTATCATTTTTATTTTGGATTTGTATGCTAGTTTCAAGATTCTGTTCAAGTTGTTGCATGTCATTGTTTTTTTTTTTTTATTTACATGGTGGACTCGGATAGCCGCCACGAGTCCGGGCCAGCCAGCCAAAAAGCCTCCACAGTCATCTACGCAGTCCACATCCAGAAGCCTGCCACCGAAATACCTCACCCAAACCGCCCCCTATACCACCATGCCCCCATCGGATTGAACCTTTTACGCCACTGCCCGCTCCTGGATGAGAGAACAGGCATAACAGTATGGCGAGGCCCGAGGGATTGGAACCCCAATCTCCTCGCTCCGAAAGAAGCGCTTTGACCGTTGAACCAGGCCCTCGGACCTATTGCATGTCATTGTTGATCATATTTTTATGATGCATTTCATTCTGGATAATATCTTGTAGTGGAGGCATATCAGGATTAATTGGGTATTATGCATTTAAATATATTCTATATAATTTTTTGAAATTACATATAAAAATTACTATCAAGTAGGTAAAACAGGTATGTACCTTGAAACTATTCAGGTTGTTGCATGTCATTGTTGATCAAATTTTCATGATGTATTTCATCTTATGGAATATCTTCTAGTGGAGGCATATCAAGATCAATTGAATATTCTACATTCAAATATGTTCTATATCATTTTTTAAAATTACTTATTAAAATTACAATGAAGTAGGTAAAACATGTATGTATCTTGTAGGTGTGCAGGTTTTGGTGCCTTATTGTATTTCAATGACTCATTGGATTTTGATATATGGCTAAAATAATTTAGGATACTCTTTTTCTCCAGAATATTTTTCTCCTTTATTTTCATTGGGAGTTGGAGCCATTGTACCTATAAAGAAACATGTTAGAAAAATAAAGTGAGTTTGAAAAATATTGATTTCAATCACATGCTATTAATTGTGTGTTTGTAAGTTCATTGTTTGGTACCATAAATGATGCTTTGAATTATTGCAATGATATTTGATTTTTTCATCCATATGTGGATGTCACTTGCTAACATTTTAACAACATGCACTTAAAAGGATAGGCAAGGAAAATATGCTTTTGTAACTTCTGTAACTTACATTGAAAGGAGAAACTTTTCAAAGGAAAGGTAAAGAAAATATGCTTTTGTTCTATGGTACAAATCTTGATGAATAAAAACTAACATGCATTGCTACCACAACTCAGATTATAGAAAAACAAAAGTAATCAAACAAGGTCTGACTTCATGTCCTTATTAAAAAATTATGGTAAACAAGTGGAGCATCGAAAGAAGTCATGGTCTACATGTTGTTGGTAGTGCTTGTTAGGAGAGTCTATTAACCACAAACATGAGATGACCATAGACACGAGATGACCTAACTGCTACCTATAGTTTTTTATTCATATTTTTATGTCTACTACCTATAGGATTTTATCTATAGTCTTTTATCTACTACCTATAGTATTTTATCTATAGTCTTTCATATATTGCTTATAGTATTTTTTCTGTAGTCTTTTGTCTACAATCTATAAGCTTTTTTTCTTTTATATATTGCCCATATTTTTTTTTTCATAGTATTTCATCTTCTACCTATAGTCTTTTATTTGTAGTCTTTTTTCTGCTGCCTATAGTCTTTTTTTTGTAGTCTTTTGTCTATTGCCTATAGTATTTTATGTATTGTGTTTCATCTACTACCTATAGTCTTTTGTATGTAGTCTTTAATCTGCTAGATAAAGTCTTTTGTCAGTGGTATTTTGTCTACTACCTATAGGTTTTTTTCATAGTATTTCATCTTTTACCTATAGTATTTTGTTTGTAGTCTTTAATTTTCTACCTATAGTATTTTATATGATGCCTATAGTTTTTTTTTTAATAGCCTTTCATCTACTACCTATAGTATTTTGTCTTTCATTTGTAGTCTTCTATATGTTGCCTATAGTCGTTTGTCTATAGTCTTTCATATGTTGTCTATAGTATTTTATTCGTAGGTTTTAATATACTACCTATAGTATTTTGTCTATTTCCTATAGTCTTTTATTTGTAGTATTTCATCTGTTGCCTATAGTATTTCATCTTCTCTGCTCCTCTTATTTTTTTGGCTTCTCTACTTTTGCTCATTTTTTACTTCTCTATTGTCGGTCGAGAACCAATGTTTAACATATATGTTTGGTTACATATAGTGGGGGTATATATAGAAAAAATTATCTAGGTTAATAAAATTATATATAATATTAAGGTAAATCAGTCAAAAATATAGGCTGGAAGGCTAGAGATTTAAAATTTAAACTATAAAAGTATTATAATTTTAGTGCAAATCGAACCCTAAAAAATTGCCTTAGGTGAATGGGCTGACATTAAACATCCCAATATTAACTAATTTTAAATTTTAAAAATACTAATATTCATTAATTTACGATAATTCACCACTATGCATAACCTTGGAATGACCCTTCATCCTAGACATGTTGCAGGACTTAGGTTTTGGACCCATATTTCTCTAATCTATTAAAATAATCTATGTAGATGTGTTGGCTTACTTGATGATTAATGGTTGTTAGTGCTCACCCTTTAGTATCTACAGATCCATTCATTAAGGATACCCTCTTGTGATCTCTATGTTATAAAAACTAAAGGGTTTGGATACCTTCTAGCTTATGTTGTTTCTCATAGGAAAGTGAGATGGGTTTTCCCTTATTGATTATTCTCAATAGTTAGTCAATGGGTATTTTGCGGATGACTCCTTCCTAACATTCTCTGAAGAGGAAAGTAACATTGCTAATGCACTGCAATGTCTTGACATATTTTTTCAAGCCTCTAGATCCAACATTTAGTGGTAAAAATCCCAGTGTTATAAAAAATATTTTTTGCGCAAACTTACTCAGTTTAGCTAATTAAATTGGAAATAGATCCAACATGGGGAAATATTCAAATTCTTGGGCATTCTCTTTACCTTTTAGTATTCTTCCTCTGTGTTGTGGTAATACATTTTAGACAAAGTGGAGAATAAGCTATACAAGTGGATTTCAAAGAATTTGTCACTAGCAGATAGATTCTAGGTTTATTCCAAAATTATTGCTACCACTCATGTATATTATTTATCTTATTAGGGCCCATCCAAAGCCTTGTACCAGATTTTGGAGAAGCTCATTCAATATTTTTTATGGGCCTTAACAAAAATGAAAGGCTTCCACAAAGTCGCATAGGAAATTTGTTGCCCTCTAGGGGATTTTAGAGGTTTGGGCCTTCTTGATACCCAATGACAAGGAATATCCCTTTGTGCCAAATTGATCATCAGAGATCTATAGGTAAATTAAGCTTGAAAAATATTGCTCCAAAATTGTATTTCCTTAGATGTTCCATTTGGAAGAAAAACCTAGAAATGACTTGTGTTACCTTCACTTTTAGTTATGAAAGTGCATGTTCATATTTAGTGTATTTGTTACCAAAAGAAATTGGAAGTCCTGGAAATCTATGAAACCTTAGATCTAATGGAGTGGAAGTGTGTTAGGTATTGGGCTATATATAAATAGTCTCTCCACTTATCATGCATCAAGATAATCCTTTATCCAAATTTTCTTTGGTTAAGGAACTAAATTCTTTTGTAGAGGGATAAAGGTTATTTTGATCTTTTATCTAGCCACTCCTTTTAGAAATTTCAAATCCAAAAATGGGTATTATTGGCTCTCTTCTCATTTTCCCATGGTAGTCACGTGTCATACCCTCTAGCACATTTAGCCTTCTAACAAGGCCTAGCAACATAATTTTCTCTATTTGGTATGCAACTCTAGAACGTGAGTTGGCTCACTTATCCTAGTGTTTTCTCTTTTAGGGACTACCATTTAGAGAATGATTGGTCGACTTGTGGATGAAAAACTCCAAATTCTTTCTTTTCAACAATGAGAGTCCATTAAGAATTTATTTTGGTTTTACCCCAAATCCAAAATAGCTTGGTCTTGGATTCATGACTTCATTTAGCGATTTAGACCTAGGCAATTTTCTTAGCATATGGTTTCCCTTAGGGATAAAACTTTCATGCCTACAAGTATTGATCAAATCTAGAATTTTTTTAGAGTAGAAGTTTGGTTTCACATTTGGAAAGACCGTAAAGTGCTATATCTAATAATCAAAATATTTCCACAAACTTCTCTACTTATGCAAAAGTTATTATTTGCTCTAGTATGATGTTGCATATTCAAGCCCAAGACAAGACAACAAGGTGGCTCTTAGAGTAGAGCACTTATAGAATTTGTTTGATCATTTGGTAAATACCCCTTGCATGGTGGCTAGAGTATCACCTTTTATCCACTTATCGGACATAATGTGGAATTTCTCATTAGGGTTTAGATATTCATGCCTTGGTTGTTCAAGATTTATTTTGTAAAACCTAGACCTTTTTCATGTCTCTAGGTGGACTCTCAGTCTGAGGTTTTGGGGTGTTCTTCCATACCACCCACTTTTTTATGATAAAATTATTTTTTATTCTTTTAAGTAATAAAAGTTACTTTTCAACAAAAAATAAGCTAAGGTATTACGTATTCTATTGGGAATTGATCCTACCATTTTTGTTGGAATTAAAAAATAAATGTTAAAATCATGCTCATATTTGGAACCGTATTATTATCTCTTTTGTAGAATGTCTACAAATATGGTTCTCATCGTGGAAAGTCTCAAGTACATTAAAAAAGGACATACCAACCTAGTTACAAGATTTGAGCATACATGGAAGAGTCATTTATGATAATGGAATTAAACCAAATGATTTACTTCAATCTAGAGTAAAATCAAAAGACCAAAAATTTGAGTTATTAAAATTAATTTTTATGGTTCTTCTAAAGGAAATATAAGAAAAGTTGGTGGAGGTGGTGTTTTTAGAAATAATGAAGGAAAGTTCTCCAATTACTTAGAATCATATGTAACTTCAACTAACAACTATTTAGAGGCTAGGGAACTTCTTACAAGGATTAAAATTGTAATAGAAAGATGATAAAAATATATTTCAATTGAGGGGATTTACAAATTATCATTAATGTTATCAACAAAAATGGATGTAGAATTGGATTAAGAATTACATATATATATATATATATATATATATATATATATATATATATATATATATATAATACATATACATATATAATACTTATACATATATATATATATATATATATATATATATATATATATATATATATATATATATATATATATTATACATATATATATATATATATATATATATTATACATATACATATATATATATATATATATATATAATACATATACATATACATACATATATATATATATATATATATAATACATACATATATATATATATATATAATACATATATATATAATACATATACATATACATACATATATATATATATATATATATAATACATACATATATATATATATATAATACATATATATATAATACATATACGTATATATATATTATATAATATATATATATATATATATATATATATATATATATATATATATATATATATATATATATATATATATATATGTATATGTAATTCGTAATCCAATTCTACATCCATTTTTGTTGATAACATTAATGATAATTCGTAAATCCCCTCAATTGAAAAATATATATATATATATATATATATATTCTATTTTTTATTAGTTGAAAGGTGTTTTGAAAGGATCATAAAACCTTATTACAAAAGGAAAAACTAACACCCTATTAGGGAGAGAGATATTAGTAAGCTAAACAAAGACCAACATACAAAACCCATGCAGGGGAAATTAGCATAGTCATCACTTGGCAAACACAAAAAAATAGACAAATAGAAGGAATACCATAAAGTCTACAACCAGCCCCCATAAACCATATAGATCAACCCACGTAGGGGCACACCCATGCATAGATAAAAACCAAAATAAAAATAAAAAATTTAGAAAGACCCATTAAAAAAGGCTCCCAACTGTTATTATTCATTGATGTCTAGGTTGTCCTTATTGAGGCCCTCTGAAATATGACCCTCCTATCCCTAGCTCAGTAGAGATACCTCTAGTCTTCAAATCATTGATACCTAGTGGAAAATCCTCTCCAAATAGTTAGACCATCCTAGATCAACCCAAAGTTTACTAAAAAATTAGTCAATTTATTACCTTCCCTATATACGTGTTGGACAACCACATCTTCAAAGGCTTAAAAGATTCCTTTTGTCTCAAAAATCATATTAGTGATAGAAGGACTAGGAGTTTGAGAACCTTTCACTAGATTGATGATATTAATGGAATCATCGTCAATGATGACCTTACTTTACTCGAAGCCACTCAATAGAAAAATCCCTTGGAAGAGAGCATGAGCTTCAACAAAATGACTCAATTGAGGTCCTAGCTTCTCATCAAAGGTGAGGAGTTTGTCATTGTTATTTTGAATTAAACCACCCGCACGTACCTCTTTGGGGTTACCCTTAGAGACCATTTAATCTAGTATGTAGGAGGTGGTTCCCAAGACATATATCTTCTCTCACTTGAATCGAAATGGCTAGTAGACCTCAAAAAAAAAATTAAACCCTATAGCATGCTCCAAAGGTAATTTCACAAAATAAAACCTGAGTCCAAATAGATGGCAGAGGTGTTCTCCACTATTGTTGCAATGCTCTTGGCACAAATAGAGTTGGCTGAATTGGATAGATATTATATTATTGTTGATGTTAATTACCTTTTATTAGAGGTAATCTCTTATAAAAGTAAGCATATTTATAGAGAAGGAAATCAAGAAGTAGATAATTTAGCCAATTGTTATATTGATCTTCATCACGGTGAAATTCAAATATTAGAAGGCAACTAGCCAAGTGAAAATTTGTCTCTTAATTGAAATGATGTCAAGAAGTTGATTGTGGAAACATAGAACTTTGAGAATGTTGAAAATATATTTTATAGAAAAATAAATGAAAAAAATTATAATAAAAAAACATGCTAGATATAGTTTAATTGACTTAGTATTTTAGTATTTTGCAGGAAATGGTCCACAATAAGAACTAAATATAACTTATTAAAAATAAAAATAAAATAAAATTTACTCAATTTTTCTATAATAATTAAAATATTCTTGAAATTGTTATATGAAAATTAAAAGTAAGTTTTCTTATATTATATTTACTTATAAGAAACTAATTTTATTATAAAATTACAAAAACATGTACTATGATATTCATTTTAGTGTAAGAATATGTAATAAGATGTGATCATTTTTTTTTTTTTTAAAAGCGAAAAACCCCTTGTAGGGCCGCCTTGATCTGAGAGACCACGAACAGGGGTTCTACACCATCAAAGTCACCCAAGAGTCGCACCCAGCCCTGCCCGCACCAACATTATCAATTGGATTTTGGGTACCCAATTCAGCTTTTTTTGGTAGGGTGGATATTCGAACTTGGGACATCCTTGGAGGATTGCCCTCTCCTCTCCAACTCACCTACGACACCTGGGTAATATGTGATCATTTTGACATAAGTTACATTTTTATAATTAAAATTTATTTACAATTTGAATACATTTATAATATTATTATTTAAGTAACTTTAAGTGTTATCTAGATAGGATTAATCTAAATGGTCTCACTATTTATGCATAAAATATGTGAGTTTCAATCTCATATAATCATTTTTTTTTTAAATGTAATAAGAATGAGGTTTGCAACAATCCCATATAACCAATTAAAAAAAAATTATAATTACATGAATAAGCATTCAAAATTTTTAAGAATTGTATCTATGTATTTTAAATTATATTTAGTTGTAGAAAACTTTCAAGTTCTCATGGGTTATCTATGACCAACGGGACCTGGGGAGGTTATGTACATCAGTTAGTTGAAAGAGATGCTTAAAATAAATAAATTCTAACATAGGTCTACCGTTTATAAGAATAGTAAATACGATAGCAAACTATAAGCTTTTAAAAACTAAAGTGGTTTTATGAATTTTTAGAAACTATACTAGAATCATTCCACCATTCTGAGCTAGTATTTATTTATTTTTCATCTCTTTTTCATAATATATTGTATATTTGAAATGTACGCATTTTGATGCATTCTTCCACCTGATTATTTTCTTAGTTTTTCCATTATCTTAATTTACTTTAACATAAACTTTCCCACAATGTATTTCTATTGTATCCAACTTTAATTGCATCTTAAGATATTTTCTTGGTTTCCAACTACAAATAACACATATACATTCCTTTGGCACATCATTGTTATTTTCTGCCTACACTAGTTCAATAAACAGAGATTTTTATGCCCATTCAACATGAAACTACCTTCCAATAGTTCAGCTTGTTAACTTTCTATGTTTAGGTTTCTTAGTCAAATATTCTGAAGAAATGTGCATTTAGTTAGAATGATCATTTTCATTTTGGATTAGTATGCTAGTTTCAATATTCTGTTCAAGTTGTTGCATGTCATTGTTGATCAGATTTTCATGATGTATTTCATTCTGGAGAATATATTATAGTGGAGGTATATTAGGATCAATTAGGTATTATGCATTCACAGATGTTCTCTATAATATTTTGAAATTACTTATAAAAATTACTATAAAGTAGGTAAAACAGGTATGTACCTTGTAACTGTTCAGGTTATTGCATGTCATTGTTGATCAAATTTTCATGATGTATTTCATCCTGTGGAATATCTTCTAGTGGAGGCATATCAAGATCAATTGGGTATTCTACATTCAAATATGTTCTATATCATTTTTTAAAATTACTTATTAAAATTACTATTAATTAGGTAAAACATGTATGTACCTTGTAGATGTGCAGGTTTTGGTGCCTTATTGTATTTTATGCCTCATTGGATTTTGAGATATGGCTAAAATAATTTAGGATACACTTTTTTTCTAGAATATTTTTCTCCCTTATTTACATTGGGAGTTGCAGCCATCATACCTATAAAGGAAAATGTTAGAAAAAGAAAGTGAGTTTGAAAAATATTGATTTCAATCACATGCTATTAATTGTGTGGTTGTAAGTTCATTGTTTGGTACCATAAATGATGCTTTGAATTATAGAAATTATATTTGTTTTTTTCATCTATTCGTGGATGTCACTTGCTAATATTTTAACAACATGCACTTAAAAGGATAGACAAGTGAAATATGCTTTTGTAACTTTTGTAAATTATATAGAAAGGAAAAAAATTTTGAAGGAAAGATAAAGAAAATATGCTTTTGTTCTATGGTACAAATCTTGATGAATAAAAACTAACATGCATTTCTACCACCACTGAGAATATAGACAAAAAAAAGTAATCAAACAAGGTCTGACTTCATGTCCTTATTAAAAAATTATGGCAAACAAGTGGAGTATCGAAAGAAGTCATGGTCTACATGTTGTTGGTAGTGCTTGTTAGGAGAGTCTATTAACCACAAACACGAGATGACCTAATTGCTACCTATAGTTTTTTATTCATAGTTTTTTGTCTACTACCTATAGCATTTTAACTGTAGTCTTTTATCTACTACCTATAGTATTTTATCTATCGTCTTTCATCTGTTGTTTTTAATATATTTTATGTAGTCTTTTGTCTACTACCTATAAGTTTTTTGTCTTTTATCTATTGCCTATATTTTTTTTGTTAATAGTCTTTCATATTCTACCTATAGTATTTTATTTGTAGTCTTTTGTCTGCTACCTATAGTATTTTTTTGTAGTCTTTTGTCTATTGCCTATAGTATTTTATCTATAGTGTTTCATCTACTACCTATAATATTTTGTATATAGTCTTTCATCTGCTACATAAAGTCTTTTATTAGTGGTCTTTTTTCTACTACCTATAGGTTTTTGTTCATAGTATTTCATCTTCTACCTATAGTATTTTGTTTGTAGTCTTTCATATGCTACCTATAGTCTTTTATATGATGCCTATAGTTTTTTTTTCATAGCCTTTCATCTACTACCTATAGTATTTTGTATTTCATTTGTATTCTTTTATCTATTGCCTATAGTCTTTTGTCTATTGTCTTTCATCTGTTGTCTATAGTATTTTATTCATAGGTTTTCATCTACTACCTATAGTATTTTTTCTACTGCCTATAGTATTTTATTTGTAGTCTTTCATATGTTGCCTATAGTATTTCATCTTCTTTGGTTCTATTATTTTTTTGGCTTGCCTACTTTTGCTAATTTTTTACTTCTCTATTGTTAATCAAGAACCAATGTTTAACATGTATGTTTGGTTACATATAGTGGGGGTATATATAGATGAATTTATCTAGGTTAATAAAATTATATATAATATTAAGGCAAATCAGTCAAAAAGCTAGGTTGGAAGGCTAGTGATTTAAAATTTAAATAGTAAAAGTATTATAATTTCAGTTTGAATAAAACCCTAAAAAAATGCCTTGGGTGAATGGACTGACATTCAATATCCAAATATTAGCCAAATTTAATTTAATTTTTTTTTAAAAAATTTTGAAAAAACTTGTATTAAAACAAAGAACAATTACAATATGGGAAGAGACTCTTCCCAGCCGAAGTCAGAGAGAACACAAGCTTACAATAGTAGAAGAAGATTTGCAATGGAGCCAAATCTCCTGAACCATTATCTAGCTAGCAGGGGGGTCGGCATGGACAGTTGATGCAACTTGTCATGAAATCGTGACACTATTCTTCTCCTTAGGCCGCGAAAATGCAACATGTCGCGATATCGCGACACCTTTCCCCTTTGGCCGTGAAAAAGCAACATGTCGCGATATCGCGACATTTTTCTCCTTTGGCCGCGAAAATTCAACATGTCGCGATATCGCGACACTTTTCTCCTTTGGGCACGAAAATGCAACATGTCGCGATATCGCGACACTTTTTCTCTCTTGGCCGCGATGAAGCAACATGTCGCGATATCGCGACACTTTATCTCTTTCGGCCGCGACGGAGCAACATGTCGCGATATCGCGACACTTTTTCTCTCTTGGCCGCGATGAAGCAACATGTCGCGATATCGCGACACTTTTTCTCTTTCGGCCGCGATGTTGCAACATGTCGCGATATCGCGACACTTTTTCCTCCTTTGTCCGCGACTAAGCAACATGTCACGAAATCGCGACACCATTTCTCCTTTGGCCGCGAAAATGCAACATGTCGCGATATCGCGACACCTTTTCTCCTTTGGCCGTGAAAAAGCAACATGTCGCGATATCGCGACACCTTTTCTCCTTTGGCCGCGAAAATGCAACATGTCGCGATATCGCGACACCTTTTCTCCTTTGGCCATGAAAATGCAACATGTCACGATATCGCGACACCTTTTCTCCTTTGGCCATGAAAATGCAACCTGTCGCGATATCGCGACACCTTTTCTCCCTTGGTCACGAAAATGCAACATGTCGCGATATCGCGACACCTTTTCTCCCTTGGCCACAAAAATGCAACATGTCGCGATATCGCGACACCTTTTCTCCCTTAGCCATGAAAATGCAACATGTCACGAAATCGCGACACCTTTCCTCCCTTGGCCGTGACGAAGCAACATGTCGCGATATCGTGACAACTTTCCACCCTTGGCCACGACGAAGCAACATGTCACGATATCATGACAACTTTCCACCCTTGGCCACGACGAAGCAACATGTCACGATATCATGATGACTTTCCACCCTTGGCCGTGACGAAGCAACATGTCACGATATCATGACAACTTTCCACCCCTGGCCGCGACGAAGCAACATGTCGCGATATCGCGACAACTTTCCACACTTGGCCACGATGAAGCAACATGTCACGATATCGTGACAACTTTCCTCCCTTGGCCGTGATGAAGCAACATGTCATGATATCACGACAACTTTCCGCCCTTGACCATGATGATGCAACATGTCATGATATCATGACAACTTTCCTCCAGTGACCACGACGACGCAACATGTCGCGATATCGCGACAACTTTCCTCCAGTGACCACGACGGCGCAACATGTCGCGATATCGCGACAACTTTCCTCCCTTTGCTTTTTCTTTGATCATTGGCTCAAGGACCTTTCAAGACCCTGCCTAATCACCTCATCCTCAATAGCCATGTCATTGTGCAGTTGAACCCCTACCTCCTTCTCAGCACCCATCTTAGCCAGGAAGTCGACCGCTTTGTTTAAATCTCTACTCACATAAACTGGAATCACATCATCTAATTCCTTCCATAATTCCTTAATTTGAGTGACAAGAATCCTCAACCTCCAAGCTTTCAGATCAAAGTTCCTCATGCAGTCTAGAGCTCCAACCATTATTTGCGAGTCTGATTCAAGAATAATCCTGCGGTGGCCATGTTTCACTGCCCAAACAGAAGCAGACTTGATGGCAATGGCTTCGGCTTCATTGTTAGTGGTTCTTCCCAGGCCTTGCAATTCCCAATAGAGCACAGTCCCAACATGGTTTCGGCACACCACTCCAATTCTGGCTCTACCCGGATTGCCTTTTGCAGCTCCATCAGTATTGATTTTAATCCAACCTTCAAGGGGAGGTTTCCAACAATTTTTGTCCTATCCCTCTTGCAGTTCAACGCGATCTTCCATAGCTCCAATGTCAATTTGAGCTTCCTCCTCAGCATGAACAGCCACAGTTTCGGTAACCTTGCTCCAAATGGTCTGCCAAACCCCGTCTAGAGCAGTAAAAGTTTCTCTAAAAATTTTGGCATTTCTTTCCAGCCATACTTGCCACCAGATAAAGCTTAAACCGAGCTCCCAGCCAATACGAAGAGCTTTAGATTTGAATCTACCTTTCTACCATTTTGCCCAGATATTCATCCGGTTCAGGTCACCACTTACTTGAATTTTAAAGTATGCAAACCAACGCAGCCAAATCTATCGGGTGAAAGGGCAACCAAACAACAAATGGTCAGCAGTTTCCTCGCTCTTGTAGCATAGTACACATTGAGAAGGGCCGATGATACCTTTTGATCTGAGATTATCAAAAGTGAGGATTCCATTGTGCATGCACTTGCCAGGCAAAAAAGTTAACTTTCGGCCAGCCTTTAGAGTGCCAGATTTTCCTCCAGTCCTCAACCTGAAAAGTATGAGGGGGGGCTCTGGGAGAATGTTGTCATATCCGTCCTTTATTGTATAGATGCCAAGACTCCCAAAGCCCCAAGCTAATTCATCCTCCACGTCTCCCCCTGTAAGAAATATTTCTATCAAAATTTTAGTCATGATGGGAGTCAAATCCGGAGGGATTGAAATGGGCCACTCATCCAACTTCTTGAACTGCTTAAACTTACACTCCCCCAGCTGAGTAGTTGTGAAATAACTTTCAATACGGATCCATCCCTTGGCTTCAATGGCTGCTTTTATTGGTTGTAATTCTAGAAATTCAGCAATGATGGGTGGGAACTGATCCCAAGAATCTGTCCAGAAACGAGCCTTCTCCCCTCTTCCCACTTTCCAAAATAAGCGGTCTTTAACAACCTGAGACCCTAACTTGAGAGCCTGCCAAACTAGGGACCGAGTACCATCCAAGGGGATGCGAGGTACATCATTTGGGTTGGCCTGTCCCAGGTATTTTCTAGTTAGGATTCTACTGAAAAGGGAGGTGGGTTGGGAGATCCATCTCCAGTACTGACTTTCCAGCCAAAGCTTTATTATTCAGCTTAGATTTTCTCAAACCCAGACCTCCTTTAACCTTGGGCTGGGTAACTTTGTCCCAGCCCACTAAGGCCCACTTTCTCTCTCCCTTTGCTCCTTCCCATAAAAACTTTCTAGCCATCCTGTCCAACTCTTTCCATATTGTAATCGGGGCAGCCAGGATAGAGAAATTGTAAATTGGCATGGCTTGAATGATTGACTGTAAGAACGTTAATCTGCCACCATAACTTAACCACTTGTGAGACCAGTGATTAATTTTGTCCTTGATACACTCCAGAAGATTCCTCCATGTGTCTAATTTTAGCTTCTTAAAGTGCAAGGGGACCCCCAAGTAAACCACTGGGAGAGAAGTCCTTGTGAATCCCAGGATTTCTAAAATTCTGTTCTGAAGCCTTTGCTCCAGATTAAAAAAAACCACTTTGGATTTCTTGTCATTAATGACCTGTTGAGTAGCCCTGAGATAGACATTAAGAGTATCCCTAATCATTCTTGCTTCCCTGAAGCTGGCCACTCCCACCAAACCGAGTGTCATCCACAAACTGCAGGTGCGTTAAAACTTCGTCACCCACCCTGATACCCAATAATCTACCTTGTTGTCTTCTCCTCAAGAAAAGTCTGCCAAGACCTTCAGCCAAAATGAGAAAAAGATAAGGAGAACATGGATCCCCCTGGTGTAGTCCCCGAGTAGCTCCAAATGGTTGCGAAGGAAGGCCCTTGATTAGCACAGAGTAAGTCGGGGAAGAGACACAGCTCATGACCCACTCTATCCAGTCCTGAGAGAAACCAAAGGCTGCCATCATTTTAGCCAGGAAACTCCATTCAACCCTGTCATAAGCCTTTGACATGTCCAGTTTTATGAACATCCCTTTATTACCCGAAGTGTGCATTGAATGGATTGCTTCCTGGGCCACAACCACCCCATCCAGAATCTATCGTCCCTCAACAAAACCCCCTTGCTCGGAGGAGACAATGTTGTGAAGAAGAGGTTTTAGGCGCTCAGCCATTACCTTTGTGATTATTTTGTACAGCACATTACATAAGGCAATAGGCCTATAATCTGAAATATGAACCCCCTCCTCCCCTTTTGGAATTAAGGTAATGAAAGTGTGGTTTATAGCTTTAAGCATTCTCTTATTTTCTCTGGACTCTTCTACAACAACCATTACATCTTCCTCTAAGTAGTCCCAGAAAGCCTGAAAAAACTCAATTGGGAAGCCGTCTGGACCTGGAGTTTTACCGAGTGCTCATTCCAAAGACCACAGTTTTCAATTCATCTCTATCAATGGGTTTGAGGAGGGCCTGATTTTCATCCTCAAAAATAACAGCAGGTATGACAGAAATAACTTCATTTTGGGCCTCTACATCTTGTACCACACTTTCCTTAAAAAGCTTAGAAAAATAATCCATAGCATGGGAATGCATACCTGGAAGTGTATCAAAGGAATGACCGTTCTCATCTTGAAGGGCCTCCATCTTGTTCATCTGTCTTCGAGCACAAGCGATCCGATGAAAGAATTTTGTATTTTTGTCCCCTTCTAATAACCGGGTGGTTCTTGCTCTCTGCTTCCAATAGGTCTCCTCCTGGTTGTCAATGTCCTCAACCGCTGTACGCAGGGCATCATCCTCAGCTTTGAGCAGGTCTGTAATTACTCCTTCTCTGAACTATTTTTGGACCTCATCCCATCTGGCCACCAATGGAGCTCTTTGGGCCTGGAAGTCTATTTTATTAGCACGCCTCCAATACTTCAACTGAGTTTTGACATATTGTAGTTGTTTGTGGATTCTGAACATTGCTCTCCCATAAGTTGGGCGGCCTTCTTCCCACCACTATGGAATTTTCTCCCGAAGTTCTTCTTTCTAAAGCCAAAAATTCTCAAATCTGAAAGGTTTGTGATGCTGCCCCATCCTAGTCCCGCCTTCCAACAGAATGGGACAGTGATCTAAAACTGGGCCTTCTAAAATCTAAAAATTTATATTCCATTTTACAAATGCCTCCTCTGAAACCAGAAAATGATCTAGCTTAACCTTCCTGCTATGTGGCTCCCACCTTTTATTAGTCCAAGTGTAGTTAATGCCAGGACATTTAATGTCCACTAAGTGCAAAGCCTGGACTTGGGCAATCATGAAACGGTCCCCTGGGTCCAAAAATGGTGTTCCCCCTTCCTGATCTCTAGAAGATAATTTAGCGTTAAAGTCCCCCGCTATAATCCAGTCTAGATCTTCCCTTGAGGTTCGCATGTTATGCACAACCTTCCACTACCGCCTCTGACCATCTAGGTTTTGAGACCCATAAAAGTTTGTGATTAGAACGTGTTCCGTAGTGACATTGTTCCTAAAAAGAGAAGTGAGAACACCCCTCCAGGCAAGATGTTCTATTGCAGACCATTCAAGAGAGTTCCACAGAGTAACAATCCCCCCTGAGGCACCTTGGGCAGCCACATCCATATGACCGACACCCCTCCAAATTTTGTTGACTATTTTGGACATAAGATCTAATGACATCTTAGTCTCCTGTAAAAGCAAAAAATTAGTATTACGATTCTCTAAAAGTCTTCGAACAACAGATTGATGGGTTCTGTTATTTAAACCCCTCACATTCCATGATTGTATAATCATTGGTTACCCTAGGAGCAATAAGAGTCTATTGGCCTCACCGATCCTCCCGTGATCAGTTTGTCTCCTTGGATTGCTAGCAACTCCTTATTGGATCTTCTACCTACTCCCTGAGAATTGCTATTTTTTGATCTTTTTTCTACCTGGGTTATCCCCAAAGTTGGCCTTTCCCTGTTCTTCTCTGCTATTCCCATGCTGACATCCTGAGATACTGTCTGCTCCTGGTTATGCACTACTAAAGCCCCTGAACACACTGGTTGTGATACCTCACAGAGTTCAACTACCTGTTGTATGACGGGAGGAGATGAGAGGGGGAGTTGCACGGGAATATTAGAATTTTCCTTATTACCCTCCATGCCCTCCATAAATTGTTCCTCTTCGTCAACCAGTGACTTAAATATCTCATACCTATTGGCAGGTCTGAGATGGGATTGCTCCTTTCCCTCTTTTTTCTTTGTCCGTATTTTTCTTCTAGGCTGTTCAAAACCCTCTCTCTGAGCTTCCTGGCCCTGAACGGTGCTATTAGAATCTTTATTAAGTGTTGCCTTATCCTCTTTAGGGAGGTTTGGCATTCCTAAAGGGGCCTCCATTTTAGCATTCATATTATTAGGGCAAAAATGGGCCAAATGTCCATGTTTGTGACAAACCCTACATCTAAAGGGTAGGGCCTCATAGTCCAGTTGTTGAATCCGGGAGAGTCCTGCCAATTCAATTTCCATCTCTATCGGCAAAGGTTGGTGAGATCCATCTCCACACATATTCTTGCATACACCGCCATGCTCCCTTCAATTGTGTCTCTGGCAACACCCGAGATGTCTTCCAATAGAATTGCCAATCCTTGCCAACACTTGCTCACTCCAGAATTCCATTGGAAGAGCATATAGTCGGATCCATACTAGGACAGCAGTAGGTTCAACTCGGGGATCGAATCCCACTCTCCATGGTTGAACAAATAGCCCTGTCGGGCCATGATTTTTCTTCTCTGACTCGAAAGCCCTATTTCTATCGGCCAAAGATGAAAAGCTAACAATAAAATATCCATTGCTAATAAACCACAATGAATACTCACCGTGAGGCTCCCAGTTTTGGTGGATCCAAGAGTGCAAAAAATTCAGGGAAGGACGTATACCCATGAACTTGCAGATTAAATCGTGATTAGCTCTGTAAATGACTGATTCTTCAACCATACTTGGCTCGATGACAATTTTTGGCCTGGTTTCGACCTGCGGCAAACATCCATTCACACGATGTGCTGTCGACCTATTCCCAGCAGCCGTGAAGAGCATTTTATATGCCATTTTTTGAGCTTCATCGTTCTTTAGAGGAGATTTTTCTTTAAACAAATCTGCGTATGAGTTGCTACTCCCTGGAAAAGGAGCCGGAGAAGTCCCCATTGGACCCTCCTGGGGCACCAATCTAGCCTTCAGATCCACCGTACCCCGAAAGCACTTCTGCAATCCAGCTGATGCCCTATATTTTTCGAAGTTCCAAGAACCCTAGTTCAGAGGAAAAAATTGCCAGAGCCTTTTTTCATTTCACTTGCCAAATTTAAATTTTAAAAATACTAATATTCATTAATTTATGATAATTCACCACTATGCATAACCTTGGAATGGCCCTTCATCCTAGACATGTTGCAGGACGTAATTTTTGGACCCATATTTCTTTGATCTATTAAAATAATCTATGTAGATGTGTCTGCTTACTTGATGATTAATGGTTGTTAGTCCTCACCCTTTAGTCTCTACAAATCCATTCATTAAGAGTGCCCTCTTTTGATCTCTATGTTATGGAAACTAAAGGGTTTGGATACCTTCTAGCTTATGTTGTTTCTCATAGGAAAGTGAAATGGTTTTTACCTTCCTGATTCTTCTCAATATTTAGTCAATGGGTATTTTGCGGATGACTCCTTCCTAACATTATCTAAAGAGGAAAGTAACATTGCTAATGCACTACAATGTCTTGACATGTTTTGTGAAGCCTCTAGATCCAACATTTAGCGGTAAAAATCTCAATGTTATAAAAAATATTTTTTGCCCAAACCTACTTGGTTTAGCTAATTTAATTGAAAATAGATCCAACATGGGGAAATATTCAAATTCTTAGGCATTCTCTTTACCTTTTAGTATTCTTTCTCTGTGTTGTGGTAATACACTTTAGACAAAGTGGATAATAAGCTATATAAGTGAATTTCAAAGCCTTTTTCACTAGCTGATAAATTCTAGGTTTGTTCCAAAATTATTGCTACCACTCATGTATACTATTTATCTTCTTAAGCCCCATCCAAATCCTTGTAATAGATGTTGGTGATGCTCATTCAATATTTTTTGTGGTCCTTAACAAAAATGAAAGGCTTCCACATAGTGGCATAAGAATTTTGTTGCCCTCTAGGGAATTTTGGAGGTTTGGGCCTTCTTGATACCCAATGACAAGGAATAGCCCTTTGTTCCAAATTTATCATCAGATCTTTGTAGGGAAATGAAGCTTGAAAAATATTGCTCCAAAAGTGTATTTCCTTAGATGTTCCATTTGGAAGAAAAACCTAGAAAGGGCTTGTGTTACCTTCACTTTTAGTTATGAAAGTGCATGTTCATATTCAGTGTATTTTTTACCAAAAGCATTTGGAAGTCCTGGAAATCTATGAAATCTTAGCTCTAATGGAGTAGCAGTGGGTTAGGAATTGGGCTATATATAAATACTCTCTCACTCTAATGGTCCCCAGTTATCATGCATCAAGATCATCCTTTATCCAAAATTTCTTGGGTTAAGGCACTGAATTCTTTTGTAGAGGGATAAAGGTCATTTTGACCTTTTCTCTAGCCACTCCAAAAATTAGCTTTCTTGAACTAAGGCCAAATATTCAAGATCAAAACAATGAGACCTTCCAACAGTTCAAGAGGCGATCTCATATGATATGTTGCACAAAATTGGGGTGAAAAGTATGCATCCTTGGTGGAAATATTGGAAGTGGTATCCAAATACTCCTTTTAGAAATTTCAAATCCAAAAATGGGTATTGTTGGCTCTCTTCTCATTTTCCCATGGTAGTCACGTGTAATACCCTTTGGCACTTTTATTCTTCTAACAAGGCCTAACAACATAATTTTTTCTCTATTTGGTAGGAAACTCTAGAACCCAAGTTTGCTCACTGATCCTAGTGTTTTTTCTTTTAGGGACTACTAGCTAGAGAATGATTGGTCGACTTAAGGATGAAAATTCCCAAATGCTTTCTTTTAAACAACGAGAGTCCATTAAGAATTTATTTTGGTTTTACCCCAAATCCAAAATAGATCGGTCTTGGATTCATGACTTCTTTTAGCCATTTATACCTAGGTAAATTTCTTAGCATATGGTTTCCCTTAGGGATAAAACTTGCATGCCTACAAGTATTGATCAAATTTAGCATTTTTTTAGAGTAGAGGTTTGGTTTCACATTTGGAAAGACCGTAAAGTGCTATATCTACTAATCAAATTATTTCTACAAACTTCTCTACTTATGCAAAAGTTATTATTTGCTCTAATGTGATGTTGCAGATTCAGGCCCAAGCCAACAAAGTTGCTATTAGAGTAGAGAACTATAGATTTTATTGGATCATTTGGTAAATACCCCTTGCATGGTGGCTAGAATATCACATTTTATCCACTCATCGGACTTAATGTGGATTTTTCTTCTCATTAGGGTTTAGATATTCATGCCTTGGTTGTTAAATATTTTCTTTGTAAAACCTAGACCTTTTTCATGCCTCCAGGTGGACTCCCAGTATGAGGTTTTGGGGTGTTCTTCCATACCACACACTTTTTTTATGATAAATGTATTTTTATTCTTTTAAGTAATAAAAGTTACTTTGCAACAAAAAATAAGCTAAAGTATTATGTATTCTACTGGGAATTGATCCTACCATTTTTGTTGGAATTTATGGCTTGAAAGGAAAAGTAGAATTATTAAAAATAAATGTCAAAATCATGCTCATATTTGGAACCGTATTATTATATATTTTGTATAATATCTACAAATATGGTGCTCATCATGGAAAGTCTCAAAGTGCATTAAAAGAGGATGTAAAAACCTAGTTATAAGATTTGAGAATACATGGAAGAGTCATTTATGATAATAGAATTAAACCAAATGATTTACTTCAATCTAGAGTGAAATGAAAAGACCAAAAAATTGAGTTATTAAAATTAATTTTGATGGTGTTTCTAAAGGAAATATAAGAAAAGTTGGTGGAGGTGGTGTTTTTAGAAATAATGAAGGCAAATTCTCCTATTACTTAGAATCATATGTAACTTCAACTTACAACTATTTAGAGGCTAGGGAACTTCTTACAAGGATTAAAATTGTAATAGAAAGAGGATAAAAATATATTTCAATTGAGGGGATTTACAAATTATCATTAATGTTATCAACAAAAATGGATGTAGAATTGGATTAAGAATTTTATATATATATTCTTTTTTTATTAGTTGAAAGTAGTTTTGAAAGGATCCTAAAACCTTATTAAAAAATGAACAACTAACACCATATTAGGGAGAGAGATATTAGTAAGCTAAACAAAGACCAACATCCAAAACCCATGCAGGGGAAATTAGCATAGTCATCACTTGGCAGACAAAAAAAAATAGACAAATAGAACGAAGACCAAACAGTCTATAACCATCCCCCATAACGCATATAGATCAACTCACGTAGGACACCCATCCACATACAACAACTAAAATAAAAATAAAAAAACTTAGAAAGACCCATAAAAAAAATGACCCCCAACTGTTACTGTTCACTGATGTCTAGGTTGTCCTTCTTGAGGCCGTCTGAAATATGACCCACTTATTCCTAGCTTAGTGGAGATACATCTAGTCTTTAAATCATTGATACCTAGTGGAAAATACTCTCCAAATAGTTAGACCATCCTAGATCAACCCCAAGTTTACTAAAAAATTAGTCAATTTATTACCTTCCCTGTACATGTGCTTTACAACCACATCTTCAAAGGCTTGAAGGATAATTTTTGCATAAAAAATCATATTAGCGATAGAAGGACTAGGAGTTTGAGAAACTTTCACTAGACTGATGATATTAAGGAAATCACCGTCAATGATGACCTTACCTTACTTTACTCGAAGCCACTCAATAGAGAAATTCCTTGGAAGAGAGCATGAGCTTCAACGAAATGACTCAATTGAGTTCCTAGCTTCTCATAAAATGTGAGAAGGAGTTTGTCATTATTGATTCAAATTAAACTACCCGCACCTACCTTTCTGGGGTTACCCTTAGAGTCCCCATAGAAATTGAATTTAATCTAGTTTGTAGGAGGCGATTCCCAAGAAATATATCTTCTCTCACTTAATCCAAATGGGTAGTAGACCTCAAAAAAAATTAAACCCTATAGCATGTTCCAAAGGTAATTCCCCAGAATAAAACTCAGTCCAAAGAGATGGTAGAGGTGTTCTCCACTATTGTTGCAATCCTCTTGGCACAAATAGAGAGGGTTGAATTGGATAGAAATTATATTATTTTTGATGTTAATTACCTATTATTAGAGGTAATCTCTTAGAAAATTAAGTATATTTATAGAGAAGGAAATCAAGTAGCAGATAATTTAGCTAATTGTTATATTGATCTTCATCATGGTGAAATTCAAATTTTAGAAGGCAACTAGCCAAGTGAGAATTTATCTCTTAATTGAAATGATGTCAAGAAGTTGATTGTGGAAACATAGCACTTTGAGAAAGTTGAAAATATATTTTATAAAAAAAGAAATGAAAAAAATATAATAAAAAAACATGCTAGATATAGTTTAGTTGACTTAGTATTTTAGTATTTTTCTGGAAATGGTCCACAATAAGAACCACATATAACTTATTAAAAATAATAATAAAATAAAATTTACTCAATTTTTCTATAATAATTAAAATATTCTTGAACTTGTTATATGAAAATTAAAAGTAAGTTTTCTTATATTATATTTACTTATAAGAAACTAATTTTATTATAAAATTACAAAAACATGTACTATGATAGTTCATTTTATTGTAAGAATATGTAATAAGATGTGGTCATTTTGAAATAAGTTACATTTTTATAATTAAAATTTATTTACAATTTGAATACATTTATAATATTATTATTTAAGTCACTTTAAGTGCTATCTAGATAGGATTAATCCCAGTGGTCTCACTATTTATGCATAAAATATGTGAGTTTCAATCTCATATAATCAATTTTTAAAAAAATTAATAAGAATGAGGTCTGCTACAATCCCATATAACCAATTAAAACAAGACTTATAATTACATGAATAAGCATTCAAAAATGTTAAGAATTGTATCTATGTATTTTAAATTATATTTAGTTGTAGAAAACTTTCAAGTTCTCATGGGTTCACAATTTTTCACAATTATTTTGTTTCCTTTAAAAATTGTATAGAATATGTCAAAACTTTGCCATAGAAAATTAAATATATTGTATCTTTTTTGTCCTAATATAAAAAATTGTAATTAAATTCAAATATCAAATTGTAATTGAATTCAATATCAAATAGAAAATCAATATTTTAGCTCTTAAATTTTTGTTTTAAATGTTTATTTTATGTTTATTTTTATTTTTCAATTTGTTTATTTTTCTTTTTTTTCTTTGTCAAGAAACTTTCTAAAATTAAAGTTTAGTTTTAAAGAGTTATAAGTTTTCCAATTATAATACAAATATTCTTAATGATTTAAATATATATATATATATATATATATATATATATATATATATATATTATTTTTTATTTATATTCTAGATTAACAATATAAATATTTGTAATAATTTTAAAATTTTTAAAAACATTTATATCATTCATAGTGAGTTAACTTCTTTAAAACAATACTAATTGATAAGTGATATTAAACATAAATGGTGAGAGAGCGTAGAAAAAATATGAACCAATACTTATTTGAAGGTTACTCTTAGATTTTTCTTATGAATATTTTTTGAAATATAATTTTAGACATTAAATTTTAGGCCTGTAAATGAATATTTTTAATGTATATAAACATAGATAAAAATTATTTTTAATTTATTGGTAAATTTGAAAGGAATTATTTTAAATTTATTGGTATATATATATAATTAAAGGTGAGGGTTTTGAGAGGCTCCCACAACCTGATACAACTCTCCCAAAATATAGGTTCAAATATTGTCAAAGTGGTCACCATATACTCTTAATAGAACCTGTTTTAATCTCTACTAAATATAAAACTTCAATATATTGTATTGAGATAAAAAAAGTCACAAAACTTACATTGTATTGAGGTTTTTTTTTTTACCTCTTTATATTGAGTGCTCCCCACTCATCATTTTGGGGAGCACTTAGTATAAAGAGGTCAAAACAAAACCTACTTTTAATGACTGTGAGGTCTTGCTAAAGTGGTGAATGGAAGGATATTTCAAATAAAGATGTCATGAATTCAAGTTCCCTCTACTTATTGAGGATACCCTTTATTTTATTAACCATGGGTCTTAATAAAATGAAAAGTGACCAAGAGATCTTGAAAAATAAGTAAATAGGAGGACATTTCAAATAAAAAGGTTATGAGTGTAAGTTTCCTCCACGCTTGAAAATACCTCTCATAATCTGAAATCCAATATATATAAGTCACATCACACAAACAAAATTGAAAGTGACCACAAAATTATCATAAAATCATAAGTGTAAGGCATTCCAAATAAAATGTTCATAAGATTAAAGTCCATCCGTACCTAATTATACTCTCATAATTTAAGATCCAATATACATAAGTTACATCACACAAAGAAAACAAAAGCATATGCATATCCTTTATGCTTTTACCACCTACCTCCCATGTGATCAACCTGCAAATATGAGCCTGAGCATGTGAATGGCATTGCTCATTGTTGTCTATAATTTACGGAACCAAGATGAATCAATTGGTCTACACTTCGGACCTTTCTTATGAATATTTTTTGAAATATAATTTTAGACATTAAATTTTAGGCTTGTAAATGAATATAAATAAAATGAGCCGACGGACAATTGCCCTAGTGGCTAAATATGATGGTTGTTTCTTAAGTGGTCTTGTGTTCAAACCCCTTAAAGGCCTTAAAGGTGGTTGTTGATGCAATTTGTAAACGTTCTCCTAAAAATATATATATAAACAAAATGTTATAAAACATTAGTGTAGATAAACACAGATAAAAATTATTTTTAATTTATTACTATTTTATATATATATATATATATATATAAAATTAAAGGTGAGGGTTTTGAGAGGCTCCCACAACCTGATACAACAACTCCAAGAGATCGGAAAGGCACAAGTCATCTGCTTGGGCTACCTCACAAGTAACATAGTACCAAGGAGGTGAAAACCAACCCAAAAACAAACACCACAAGATAATACAATAAAAGCCCACAAATGATAGAAAGTACCATAACAAAAACCCTCCAAAATAAGGGAACAAATTTTAAAAAACCTACAAGTAACAGAAAGCACCATAAAATAATACAATAAAATCCCACAGGTGGCAGAAAGCACCACAGTAAATTTGAGCAAGTTTAGATGGATGAACATAAATAAATAAGGATTAGGTGTGGTAAATTAGTATGAAAATAAGATAGTAGTGGCCTAATACTTATAAATATACTGTTATGACTAGAAATTATAGAGGTTGTAAGATGAATTTAATAGGAAGGAGGAGAAGGAATATAACCGAAGAGAAAACAGTTTCGAAGGCTTCCTTTCAGATGGACGTAATTGCGGAGCAAAGCCTCTTTGTGAAATCCGGCCTTTTCCAAAACTCTGGCGGACGCCACGTTTTGCGGGAGAACGAGCGCCTCGATTCTGGTGATGCCGACGCCCTGCTTGAGGGTGACGTGGCCGATGGGCCGGTTGCTGCCGTGGAGGCAGATGGCCTTGAAAAACGGGTGGGGCATTGCCACCTTGGCAAGATAGTCTCGCGCCTCTTGTTTCATCTTGAACGGCTGCCACGTCATGTACCTGGTCACCTCTTCGTCGCTCGCCCACTCGTAGAAGTCGTCCACGTCAGCTTTAGAGAAGTCTCTCAAATGCACATGCACTTGCTGAGCTTGTCCACTTTGCCTGCCCATAGAAGACTCATTGCTACAACTCTTACTTGACACCATTGTTAAGTTTTACAATCTCAAAAGTGGAGATCACAATGAACGAAATCTTTATAGAATTCTATATACTTATCTGTTAAACTAGATGTTTATACAAGACCATAAACAAGTTAACTAGACCTCTGTGCACTGGAATAGTATGAGCTTTGCCTGCACTTGTATGTTGCCTAGCAACTCCGGCCTATAAATAAGCTCAACTATATTCCATTAACCGCCCACGTGAAGAAGATGAATAGTTTGTAAGCACCACAACAAACCAAGGCCAAACAAAACTCTAAAACTCACAGTAAAGGTTTACTTTCACCCTTGAAATAAAAAAACAAAAAAATTATTTTATTTTAGTAGTAGATTCATATATTATAAAATAGTATATAATATATTTTTCAATTTTCGAAAAAAACTTAGTTCAAATATTGTAAAAATTAAAGTGTAGCGGTCACCATATACTCTTAATAGAACCTGTTTTAATCCCTTCTAGATATAAAACTTCAATAAATTGTATTGAGATAAAAAAAGTCATAAAACTTACATTGTATTGAGGTTTTTTTTTGAACTCTTTATATTGAGTGCTCTCCACTCATCACTTTGGGGAGCACTCAGTATGAAGAGGTCAAAACAAAACCTACTTTTAATGACCGTGAGGTCTTGCTAGAGTGGAATGAAAGAACATTCCAAATAAAGATGTCATGAGTTCAAGTTCCCTCTACTTATTGAGGATACCCCTTATTTTATTGACCACGGGTCTTAATAAAATGAACAGTGACCACCGAGATCTTGAAAAAATGGTAAATAGGAAAACATTTCAAATAAAAAGGTTAATGAGTTTAAGTTTCCTCTAGGCTTTAAAATACCCTCGTAATCTGAAATCCAATATATATAAGTTACATCACACAAACAAAATTGAAAGTGACCACAAAATTCCCCATTCCAAACAAAATGTTCATGAGATTTAAGTCCATCCGTACCTAATAATACTCTCATAATTTAAGATCCAATATACATAAGCTACATCACACAAATAAAACTAAATCATATGCATATCCTTTATACTTTTACCAGCTACCTCCCATGTGATCAACCTGCAAATATGAGCATGAGCATGTGAATGGCATTGCTCATTGTTGTCCATAACTTACGGAACCAAGATAAATTTGCCTTTATTCGTTTTACTCTTTCAACTCCCGATTCTTCCATTTCTAATATGTGGACATAAAACACTCCGTTCTTTTTGTTTTCTTTCGCTTTTCAAAGTACATAGTGACTAAAGTGAGAATATTGGGATAGATTGCCACTTCAATGATGTGTTGGATATCCATACTTCGTTCTGATATTTATAAAAGGCTAATGAGCTTTTTCTTCGAGCGAAGCGGCACTATGAGAAGGTAAATTCGTTTGCTGGAGCTTAAAGCTTAAAGAAGCCGGATTTGATTTGTGGCCAAAAAAAAATAAATGTCATAATTCTTTCCTGAAATTGTGTTAAATTTAGCAGGTAATTAGCCCTTTGGGATTTTCAAGGTGAATTTTTAAAAGATTATTTTTTTTGGTAATTATTATAATAAATTAACAGTGGGTTTTTATAGAGGATCCCAAAATCTTATGTACAAAATTAGCCAACTTTCTAATGATGCATCATATCTCTTGGCTGTAACAATAAATCTAAATGAAAATAAAACCATCCTAATGCTGCAGACTTGAAAACAGCAAAAAGGGCTTTTAGGCCTGGAGACCCAACAACAAAGAAAACAGGATAGACCCGAGAGAAACCCAAAAAGAGGCCAAAAATAAGGAGACAGACACCTTGGACTGCTAATCATGATCCTCCTATTCTCCTGAATTTGGGCGCTTCTGGTTCTGCTTCAGGATAGAAATCATGAAGTTGACAGAAGTAAGAATGGAAGCAGCCAAGTCCAGGAGAGAATTACCGGGACTCTCCTTGTTGCTCTCCATGTCCGACGGGATGTGCTACGGACGGACATCCTTCTCCACCTTTCTGAATTTTCGCAGGCGCTGGGAAGATCTTCCAGGAACGGATAGTAGCTTCTTTGCCATGCCACCCCAAAACATGTCGGAATGGGCCTTCCAAAAATTGCGCAAGGAAAACATCAGGAAGGGATGTCTGCCCTTGCCAACCTTTCCACCTTGGATGGGAAGCAAGACCGCCACACAACCGGGCACGTGGTCACGAGCCCTTTATTGGTCATGTGGTCAGCCACGCGATTTCCTTCTCTCAAAATATGATTTGCTTCCCATCTACAATGATAGGAGAGAAGAGATCCAGCCTCAAGGATGATGTTGTAGACTTTCCAAGATGGATTTTTGGTACCAAGAAGGTAATTCACGATGTTGAGCGAGTCACCCTCAATGATAAGAGGCCGGGGATCCTCAAAGAGAATCTGAATACCATTCAGAGTGCCTCGGGCTTCAGCATAGTGATTTGTCTGGGAGCCCAAATCTTCACAATAGGCCATCACAATATTCCTGTCATGATCACGGACAACCCCACCAACACCAGCAGGCCCAGGAATCCCCATAGCCGCTCCATCAAAGTTTAATTTAATCCACCCCATGGGGGGTTTGGTCCACACAACATTCCTTCGACAGGGCCCTTTAACAACTTCCAAAAACGGCCAGAGATTCATCATTTTGAGAATAGCTTCTTCGCTCAGAAGATGGGGACAGGGACTAGGAACCGCAATAGAATTCTCAATGGCGTAAGATAAAACCCATTTAGCGATAGAAGGGGCCCCTCTAGGAGCTCTGCCAAAGATTCTGGCATTCCTTTCTAACCAAATTTGCCAAATTAAATGGTGGAAGGAGGCCTCGAGGAGGAAGCGGAGCTTGGGATTTTTGAAAGGATTAGGCCATTGGTGAAAAGCATCTCTAAGGGATCAGGGAGAACACCAAAGGATCTGGAAGGAGGATAGGACAATGCTCAGAATAGAGTGGGAAAATGGGCAATGCAAGAATAAATGATCCCTCGTCTCACAATCTGCTACACACAAGTAACACCTGTTGGGGAAGGCAAAACCTCTCTTGTGAATTTTGTCAATAGTTAAGGCTTTATTGTGGAAAGCAATCCATGCGAAGAAGTTGATTTTAGGAACAAATTATTTCCTCCAAATAGTATTCCACCTGTAGTCTAGAGCAGTCTTGGTGGTGAGAAGCTCATAAGCTAATTTAATAGAGAAACACCCATCCTCTGTACCACTCTAGATGATCTTGTCATTCCTCCTAGAATAAGTAATTAAAACTGACTGAAGGATGTTATCAAGGAAGGTAATCTCATTATTAAACCCCTCCACAACAGGAAGCTTCCATCGAGGGAAACGGGTGCTCCGATCAATGAGATCCGCCACCCTGAGCTGGGTGTTAAGGTCGGTCAAGCTTCTCAGTCCAGAGAGGTCCTCCCTTGACCCAAGGGCTTCTTCAGTCACCCACCTGTCATTCCAAAAGGAAATGTAGTTGCCATCACCCAAAATCCAATGGACTCCCAGACTAATTAGATGCCGAGTTTGGAACACAGATTTCCAAAATATCGATGCCACGGAGGATGTTTCAACATCCAAGAAGGGGGTGGGGCCAAGATACTTCATTTTAACCAGTGTAACCCACTCCACTGTGTTGCTAGACATAATCCTCCAAGCATGCTTCATGATCAGAGCCAGATTCATAAGTCTTGATCTTCTCAACCCCAGGCCACCTTGATCTATCCTCGAACACACCTTGTCCCAGGCTACAAGGGGAAGTCTAGATTTCTCTTCGTTACCAGACCAAAGAAAGGTCCTCTGAATCTTCTCAATATTGGAGTGGACTGCACTCGAAAGCATGAACACCGACATGAAGTAGGTCGGGATCCCCTAAAGATAGGATTTGGTAAGGGTGGCTTTCCTAGCTTGCGATAGGAGTTTGCCCTTCCAAGTGTCGAGTTTCCTATGAAGGCGCTCAAGAATCATGTTCCACATGTCCCCAATGGCCTACCCACTATAAGATAGAGGCAACCCCAGATAGGATGTAGGCAGGGAATCAATAGTCCATTCAAGAATTTTAGCAATCCAAATTTGTCTATGTAGAGGAGTGTTAATAAAGTAAATTTTGCTCTTGATGTAATTGACCTTTTGCCCAGCAGCTTGCTCATAACGGGACAGGATCCTCTTGAGCGAATTGTCTTGAGCAATGGACGCACCAGTGGAAATGAGGGTGTCATCCACAAATTGCTAATGAGTGATAGGATTAATTCTAGAAGTCGACAAGATGCCAGAAATCTTGTTCTACCGAAGATCCTCTTTCATGGACCAACTCATCACCTCTGCCAGAAGAATGAACAGGACGGGAGAAAGAGGATCACCCTGTCTGAGGCCTCTAGAGCTTTGGAAATGCCCAGCTGGGGACCCATTGACCAAGACAGAAAAAAATGGAGTGGATAAACAGTTGTAGACAAGTTCAATCTAGTGGGGATGAAAGCCAAACTTGAGGAGGACTGCACACAAAAAATTTTGGTCGACATGGTCGAAGGCTTTGTTCATGTCGAGCTTAAGAAAAAGTGCAACATTCTTAGAGTAGTAAGTGGAATGAAGGGTCTCATGGACAGTGATAACACCATCAAGAATTTTTCTGCCTTTGACAGTGCTTCCCTGACAAGGATCAATCAGGAGGGGGAGGATTGTTTTGAGTCTATTGGCTATAGACTTGGTAAGGATCTTGTAAAAAACATTACACAGGCTAATGGGTCGATAGTTAGAGAAAATTTAGTAGGAAGGAGACTTAGGAATGACGGCAAGAAAGGTGGAATTGAGTTTCGGGTAGATAGATTTGGATGCTTGGATAACCCGAATAGCATCACACACATCCGGGCCCACGACCTCCCATATGACTTGGAAGAATCGGGGAGCGAAACCATTGGGCCCAGGGGCATTATCTGGTTGCATGGAGAACAATGCTTCCTTAATCTCAGAAGAGGAAAAATGTTCCAAAAGTTTCATGCTTACATCATGGGGAAATTTAACCAAAAAATTGGCGAGCATATATTTTTGGACCTAGAGATTGCTATCTGGAGGAGTGCCAAGCAAATCCTGAAAGAAATTAACCACTTCGCTCCTGATTTCCTCAATCTTCTTGGTAATGTGTCCATCCTTACAAGTCACTTCTCTAATATTGTTGGCCCCTCTGTGCCTCACAGTAGATGCATGAAAAAATCTCATGTTGGAGTCTCCATTCTTCAACCACAAGTCATGAGATTTCTAGCACCAGAATGTTTCCTCCCTAGTGATAATAGAATGAAAGTCCACAAAAAGGCTCTGCTCTTCCTCCCTGAGACCCCCAGTGTAACCTTCAGTAGCCATCCTTTCCTCCACAGCATTCAAGTTCTCAGCGATGGATTTTTTGGACTAAAAAATGTTGCCAAAAACCACTTTGTTCCAAATATTTAGCTTTTTTGTGACCATTTTGAGCTTTAAATCCACCCTCTTAGGAGCGCTTCCTTCCACCTTCGATTTCCACCATGTTGAAACCAATCCTTTGAAGTCTTTGTGGGAAATCCACATGGATTCGAATCTAAAAGGGGTCATAAAAATAGGACCATCGTTCGCCTCCAATAAAATAGGGTTATGGTCAGACCCAATCCTTGGAAGAGCCAAAAGGATAGCCCCACCAAGGATGGGAATGGCTTCTAGGGAAATGAAGAATCTTTCAAGTTTGACTTGAATCAAATTGCCCCCAATCCTTCTGTTACTCCATGTGAAGGAAGCCCCTTTGAGTTCGATGTCAAGCAGGCCATTAGCAGAGACAAAATATATGAAATCTTCCAAGCTATGGCTGGAGTGGTCAGACCCTCCTTTTTTATCTGAAGGATGAAGGGGACAATTGAAGTCACCCTCTAAAACCCAAGGAAATTTGCTAAAATTCTCCCTCATCAAAGAGATAGGTTTCCACATTTCTGCTCTCTCTGTGGCAAAATTGGAAGCATAAACGTTGGATAGAATCCAAGAAAAATTGGAGGTTTTGGATTGGAAGAGAACATTGATGATTCTGTTGGAAGTTGACAGAGAGATGCCCTCAAACATCGAAGGGTCCCACAGAACCATGAGTCCTCCCGATGTTCCCATTGTAGGGCTGGACAGACAATTTGCCCTGGCCCAAATGGCCTTTGCCACTTTTTCAGATGAGATAGCATCAAGCTTGGTCTCTTGCAAAATAATGATAGAAGGGCTAATCCTACGAAGATCAGCCACTAACCTTAACTTGGTTGCACCATTCAGTCCTCTCACATTCCATGAGAGGACTTTCATTTTTACAGTTTGAAGTTTTTCTTGCCTCCCCTTCCTTGTTGAGGAGGAGGTTTTGGTGCATGAGCTTCGTCCAACTATATGTCACAGTCATCTAGAACCAGCAAATGATGGGTTCCATTTGCAACATCAGTTGCAGTCTCTTTGTCTCACCTTTCCTTGTTAGGAGGATAGCCCTGCTTCCTCTCACTACCAAAATCCACACTTTGCTTTTGGCTCCTCGTATTCCGGGGGCTAATGTGACTGGATTGTTCACCCCTCCTTCCTAAGATGTAATCTTCTAGCAGCGTCTACGACTGGCTAAAATCGGGATGACCCGTATCTTGGAGCAGAGGAATAGCCTGAGTCAAAACTTGGGAAGGGGTTCGTTCCATCTCTTCCTACAATTCGCTTTCCAAGTGGGAGTCTGCTCCTTGTTGGTTGTCAGCCTCATGATGCTCAGGGTCCGATTGGAGAGAGGGATTCTCCTCAAGTTGAGAGAGTCCGCCACAGTCTCTAGAGGGGCTTGGGGATACATGGTCCTTCATTTCTGGAAGATTTGGTTGCTTTTCCTGATCTTCCTTGTGCTCTAAGGGGGTTGTCGTTTTCACGTTTTTGTTTTCCCAGTTTTTGAAGAGGACACTGGGACTGGAGGTGCTCTTGGTACCGACACTGGGTGCAGAGACCTGGTCTATTTTCATAGACAATAGATTTTTTATGAAGAATGGTGCCTCCAAACCGAAGAGTGATGGAAGTTGGGAGTTCTACCTCCAAATCTGCCAGAACGCAAAATCAGGCCTGGATGAACCTTGTTCGAGCTCGGGTGGGAGGGTCAATGGTGACCAACTCCCCAATGGAATTTGCAATACCTCTTATGACATTTTCATGCCAACCAAAGAGGTGAAGATTCAGGAGCTTAACCCATATTGCGGCAATGTTGATGTTTTGGTTCTCAAGACTTAAATCCATGTCCCACTTCCTGAGAAATAAACTTCTGCGGCCCAAAAACCATGGCCTGCTAGCCATAATTTTACAGTAATCCTCGTTATTGTTCAATCTAATGGCAAAAAAACCTCAGGATAGGGCCGCCAGCTCCAAATGCCCAGAAGTCCTTCATTTGCTTGCTGCCCATTTTTTGATAGTTTCCATGTCGGGATGGCCTCCAATGAATTTACCTATTAGGGTAATTTTCTCAAACTCCATGAATCTTGAAAGAACTTCCACCGGCATGTCCAGCTCATCCCCAACCAGAAACAACTCTTTGATAAAAGACCCATTTAGGGTTTCTCAGGCCGCTGCTTGGGCATAAGACTTTTGAGCCCCACAACCCCTTTTGTCTGGTGGGTCCTTACATTGACCAAAACCATTGCCATCTCGGTCATCTTCAATGGGCCCGAGCGTTTTTGCTCCCCCAAAATCATGATGCCCTATGATTGCTCCACTGCATCCAAGAACCGAACCATCACCGCTCCCGATCTCCCCTGTAGACTTCTCGCCCATCAACATCCTCCCGCCTCCCTTATCGGTTGTCTTTGTTACTCACTTTTTAACTCACACGTTTTTTTTGAATTTTTAAAAGATTATTGAATAAAGCAATCCATTATATTTTTCGTTGTTAATCCTTGACTGGGATTTATATATAAGTTGGTTTTTTATGAGAAATATATTCAAACTAGTTAGTTTTGGTATTAACCCCCTACTAGGAATGTTAAGAAAGTTGTATATTGTTTCAATATTATTCATTTTTTAATATAGTTTTACTTTCATTATCGGATACTATTTGCATTTATAGTTTGAAAGATGATTAAACACTTAGTTTATATTAGTTGGAATTTAATCATTCAACCAAGATGCAATGTGTGAGATTATATCTCCTTCATATTTGAAAGTCATAGGGTCTCATACTTCAAAATGGAGTCTCTTTTAAAAAAAAATAATGACAATTTTTAACTTTAAGGAGTTTAAATGACAATACCTTATTTTGTTCAATCCCTCTCTCATAGAAACAATGTATCACCGTTCAATGATACTTAGTTTCACCCTTGCATGTTTTTCTTTCAGAAGGATGCTTAGAAAGGAACATATTCCAACTAAAAAATATCACTGTAAGAAAACCTACTAAATACTAAAAAGGATTGTTCGTTGCCATAATTAGGTTCACTCCAGTATTCCAATTCCATCCTATAACTAAATAATAAAATGTGTGCATTACTTAGTAATAATTGTTTCCAGCATTGGTCTTCCCTTTGCTACTATTAAAATGAGAATTGAGTGTTGTAAAGTGATTCCCCAACTACCTTAAACTTTAAATTTCAGTTTGAAATAAATGTTTCATTTTAATAATGTTGGGCCTAAATGATGACTTCCAACTCATAATAAGTTTTAGTTTCCCAGACATGAGATCTCAGCCATCTGACTTATTTCATGCTCGTCCATTTTTGAAACCTTTAAATTTTGTTCTGCTTCTGCTCATTTTTACATTGTGTAGATACTCAGTAGACCCTTCCATACTTGCCATATTAAAATGGTTGTCTAGCTAGACATTGATAACATACACATACTATACCTGATACCCTTTCTCCACTGGACCCTCTGCATCTCTCATGTAACTTTTACCATATTCAGCCTAAAGCATGTTTTATGTTGAAAATAATCAAATTAGTTTCATAAGGATTCAATCCCACCAATGGTAATGTTAAACTTTCAACCCAAAGTGCATTATTCGTAGTTTTACCTGAATGTTTCTTTTTCGCATAGTTTTAGCTTGAAAGCTCATATATACCACATTTGGAATTTGATTCCTAAACGTGATGGTCTTTTTGGAAGGATTGAATGGTGAAATGTTGTCACTCAATGAACCACTAAGGTGCTATGGACTATGGATGTTGAAGTCTCAAAGAGATAGAAATATGTTAAGTCTGCCTTGCAAAGTGAGCTATCGAAATCCTGTCTTAGGCTTGAAGCCTCTCCTTTCAACTCTTGTGCTCAGTCCCAAGTTTATTCAATTCGACATGAGCTAAAAAAAGCTAATTTTTATGAAGCCAATGGTGCTCAATTACATGCTCAAATGTACTGGCTCAAAGTGGGGGACAGAGTGACAAAATATCTTTTTCAATGCCTTAGACCTCATGTCTAGTATTCCCAATTTTAAGCCATTCAAGTTGATGGGCAGAAATTCAAATATTTTTCAAACAATATCAAAGACTCTGTTTCACATTATGAATGTTTTTTTGCTTCTCAATCCATGGATGATGCTATAAGACAAGCTCTTGTTGATTGTACCACTGTTGTACCCAACAAGCTTTCTCCTAAGCAAATGATATTTTGTGACACTCCTCTTTCTCTGGAAGATCTGAAAAATTCCTTGCCACTCATGGCCAATGATAATTCACCTGGTCTTGATGGTTTCCTAGGTGAATTCTACAAATAATTCTGGGATATGCTTGGTTATGATCTCCACAAAGTGTATCTTGAAGCCCTATAATGTGGTTCACTGGGTTCCATTATTAACAAATGCAATGTTAAATTTATTCCTAATTCTGGAGACCCTGATATCATAACTAATTGGAGGCCAATCACCCTACTTAATGTGGGTTATAATATTATTACCAAAGCCCTTGCACTTAATCTTAAATCTCTCCTACCTTTGATTGTCAGACCTAAACAAACTGACTTTGTTTAGGGAAGATACATTCTTTATAATGTTCTTGTTGTTTGGGAAGGTATGGAATGGGAAATAAATTCTCAACAAGATGCTTTATTCATTAATATTGACTTTGAGAAAGCCTATGATAATATGGAGTGGTACTTCATCACTACCATGCTTCAGGCTCTGGGATTTGAGCTAGTGTTTGTGAGCACTATTCTTATGTTATTTCAAGATGCTTCAACTATTCTTACTTTGAATAATAGTCAATCTTAGTAAATTTATCTTGGTCACTTTGTAATACAATGGTGTCCTATTGCTCCTTATCTTTTCATTCTTGCTATAGAGGCTTTTGGCTAAGTTGTGGCCCATAATTTGGATCAACGATTAATCAGGGGTATTGCTCTCCCCAATTTTGACTATTATTTGATCAATGGTAATTTTGCTGATGATTCTTTTTTAATGCTTAGATAATATGAGGAATCTCTTTCCTTGACTATTGGTTGGTTAGAGTTGTTTTGTGTAGCCTCTGGTTCTTCTATTCAATAGAAAAAATCTCCTATTTTCAACAATCTTAATCTCAGTTCCCATGTTGGCCATGTCATTTCCAATGTATTTGGATTCAATCAAGTGAAGTTTTTAAAATTCTTGGAATTCCTTTTGCATTTCATGGTTGCTCTACTCAATTGTGGAAGTATGTTATTGAGAAATTTGATAAGAAGCTTTCTTACTGGACTAGTAAGAAACTCTCTCTAGTAGTAAAATTTCATATTTGTTCTAAGGTTTTAGCCACTGCCCATTTTTATTATTTGTCTTGTTGGGTTCTATTCAAATCTTGTTATAAAAAGTTGGATAAGCTTATAAGATATTTCTTGTGGGCCGAAGACTTTATAAAATGAGGTTTTCATTAGGTGGCCTAGGAAATTTGTTGTTTGCGTAAGGACTATGGAGGCATGGGTTTGTTTGATTGTGTTAAATGGATCATCTGATATTTAATTGGGGATGAATCTTGGAAATTTCTAGTCAGGCATTGTATTTCTTTTTGTTTTCTTTAGGGGAAGAAAATTTGGAAAGGGGTGGAATTGCAATCAATTCTTACTACCCCTGTCCTTGTTAAAGTTAAAGGTTTTTTTGTTATTCAGAGTATTTGGAAAGCCTGGGAGGCCTTCAAACCCTGGCTCAGTTGGAAAGGGAGTATTCATAAATTAGGTGCCTCTTTTTCTTCCATAAATATTTGGTGGTCTCCTATTATCACTTGTAAGGGCTCTCCCCTAGCTCTAGTGCAGTGAGTCAGAGCACATATATTTTATAAGCGTGGTATTGCTTCTATTTTTTATTTCTTCTCCTAGCATATCAAGTGTTGGATACCCTGGGAAATTTTTTGTCAAATTCACAATTTAAATCTTGGTGATACAGATACTTATGAGGTGGTTATTGATAGTATTCCATTTTCTATTTGGTGCAAACTGCATAAGCATTTTCAAAAACCCTAGTTTTTAGATTGGTTTTGGCCTAGGGAGCTTCTTGTTTTGCAATATAAAGCTCATATAGGTTACAAATGGCTAACCCCACAAGTTCCAATGGTTGATAACCTCAATTTGATATAGGACTTAATCTCTCTTCCCTCCCTATGGAATAAAATGTTTCAGATTGCTTGTGCTACTTATATTGAATCTAAACAAAAACAAAATTCTTGGAGCCTCGTGCACTAGGGGTTGATTGTTGGCAATAGGCTTAATAATTTGGGTGTTCATAATCCCATTTACCCAATTTTTGGATAGGTGGAAGATTTACTGCATGTTATTTGGTATTCTGATCGGGCTCAATTAGCTTGGGAGTGGCTTCTTGAATTTTCAGACCTTTTGTGCAAGAGCATTTTACTTGGGTGCATGTTGTTTTGGGTGACCCTATTGCTTTTTCCTTCAACTTGGGTGTTGTTTCGAATATTTTTAGAGTTGTTTTTTCTCAGCAATATGTCAAGAGTGTATTCTCTATTTTTGATAAATATACTATATTCTAGTACGCGTGGAGTGGCACAAGTTAAAAAGTACACATGGAGTTGTAGTACTTACGTACCCTCATGGATAATTTACGAAATGTGCCCTGCACTATGAGTCATGTGCCTCTTTATTCCCCTTCTAGGTCCCAGTTTTTGACTCACCATGGGACCTATCACCTACCATATTCCTCTACTACCATACACTGGTCATAGCCCCCCCGTAGCATAAATGTGAAGAATATAGAGTTGGAAGCCCATCTCACCTAACCTATGGTTGGGATTTTTGATCTCTGGAGCAAGATGATGTCCCTGGTTGGGGTGAAATTATACCAAATGCATAGGCTTGTACTATTAGTGGTAATGCATAGACCTGTACTATTAGTGGTACTAATACTGATAGCTTATGACGTTATTGCTATTATTAGCTTCAACTTCTTCAACCATTGGATGGAATTATGACCTTATGGAGGAAAACTCCAATCCTTCCACCTAGTAGTTATTTCTTAGCTCCTTTCTTTCTAAATGCATATTTGACATAATTTTGGTGGTTGTTATCTAGATTTTTGTGGACTATTTTTGACACTTGTGTACTTCTACCCATGGTGGTTAGTGTGCTGTTTTATGAGGTGTGCTAATACCACATACCCTTTTTTAGTATGATTAGACATTTTTTATTAATATAAATGTTTTTCATAAAAACAAATAATAATATGTGAGATTATTAGTCTCCAAATTGCACTAGTGGAATAAAAATAAAGGAAAAAATATTAGGGAGAGATGTTAGAAAGCTAAACAAATGATAACATCTGAAACCCACACAGGGAAAATATACATAGCCATCACCAAGGTAAACATAAAAAAATAGACAACTAGAAGGAAGATGAGATAATCTACAACCATTTCCCATAACCCATATAGATCAACCCATGCAGAGGCACCCATGCACATATAACAACTAAAACAAAAATAAAATAAACTTAGGAAGAACCATAAAAAATAGGCTCCCAACCATTACTATTCATTGATGTCTAGATTGTCCTTATTGGGGCCCTCCAAAAGATGACCCACCTATCCCCAACTCAGTAGAAATACCTCTAGTCTCTAAGTTATTGATACCTAGTAGAAAATCCTCTCTTCAAATAGTTAGAGCATCCTATATCAACCCCAAATTTACCAAGAAATTAGTTGATTTATTACCTTCTCTATACACATGCTTGACAACCACATCCTCAAAAACCTGAAGGATTCTTTTTGCCTCAAAAATCATATTAGCGATAAAAGGACAAGGAGTTTGAGAACCTTTCACTAGCTTGATGATATTAAGGGAATCACCCTCAATGATTGCCTTACTTTGATAGAAGCCACTCAATAGAGAAATCCCTTAAAAAAAACATGAGCTTCAACAAAATAACTCGTTTGAGGTCCCAGCTTGTTAGAAAATGTGAGAAGGAGTTCGTCATTGGTGTTATAAATTAAACCGCCTGCACCTACCTCTTGGATTACCCTTAGAGTTCCCATCGATATTGAGTTTAATCTAGTCTATAGGGAGTGGTTCTTTGAAAATCTATCTTCTCCTACTCAAATCCATATGGGTAGTAGACCTCAAAAAAAAATTGAACCCTAGAGCGTGCTCTAGAGCCAATCACGATGTTGATCTTCATGATGAAATTTAAATTTTACAAGACAACTAATCAAGTCAGATTTTATCTCTTAATTGAAATGATGTCAAAAAGTTGATTGTGGAAACATGGCACTTTGAGAAAGTTGAAAATATATATTTTGAAGAAAAAATGAAAAATATTTATAATAAAAAATCATGTTAGATATAATTTAATTGACTTAAAAACAAATGTAATATTTTAGTTTTCTTATGGAAGTGGCCCAAATAAGAATCACATTTAAACTTATTAAAAATAAAAATAAAATAAAATAAAATTTATCAATATTTCCATAATAATTAAAATATTTTTGAAATTTTTATATGGGATTAAAAGTAAGTTTTATTATATTATATTAACTTATAAAAAACTAATTTTATTATAATATTACAAAAACATGTATTATGGCGGTTTATTTTATTGTAAGAGTATGCAATAAGATGTGATCATTTTTTTAATTAAAACTTATTTACAATTTGAATACATTTATTTTATTTTTTTATATTTATATAAACAATTAATATTTATTTATAATATTGCATCTGGGGGTGCAGTACAACGGTTTGGGCTTTGGCTCTTCTTCGGGAGGTCCAATGTTCAAACCGTGGCATGGGTGAGTGTGTGAGGGGGTGGGTGTGTGTCTCCCTGGTGGAGTTGTTGTAATAGGTTGGGGGATTCCTGGTCAAAACCCCCATCTCTTAATATTACCAAATATATATATATAATATTATTATTTAATTACTTTAAGTGTTATCTAGATAATATTAATTCCAGTGGTCTCACTTTAAATATTTAAAAACTTTTATTCTTTAAGGCACCTTAAATTTAAATCAATTAATTTAACTTATTTTAGAATTTTATTGATATAATATTTTTTTTGGGTAAATAAAATTCTTCATTAATTACCGGGTTTTGCAGGTTAACCCAAAACCTATTACAATATCCAGCCTTCTGCTGATATTGTAGATCCTAGTCATCCTTGAAACTTTCTTACCATAAATTGTGTTGAGTCCCCTACAACACCTTACTAACAAAGCACACCCATACCTAAACATAATTGCAAACATTATTTACATTGACAGGAATTGAAGTTTGGAACTTTGCACTTGTGAACCCTGTTGCTTGCCCATTTCCTATTCTCTGTCGGAATCTTCCAAGGCTTACACCCTGTTACCTTCATTTCCAATTTGGTATGATTTAGAGGGACACCCCATAGTTATTACCAGCTCCATGGGGAAAGAACACCCATTCATATTTCTCCTTAATGGGTACGTTTCTTTTCATGACTAATAATGTTTTCCACTTCACGTGGCACACCTTGTGTCCATGTCACCAAACTACCAACATCAACACCTATGTTGGCTAATTTATCAGCTGACCTATTGGCCTCACGGTACACGTTACGAGCCCTCCTGTTTTGTCTTGTCGTAAAAAGGATCCTCACTTCATGGATGACTCCATCGATTCTCCATGGAGGTTTTTTGCCATTGGTTAACAGGTTGATGATGTTCATAGAGTCACCTTCAATCATCAAGTTACCTTGAGTTGCTTGGGCTATTTGCAACCCTCTCCAAAGGGCTCTAGCTTCTACTTCGTTATTAGTTATGATTCCCAATGGTTTAGTGAAGCCCTTGACCAGATTTCCTTGATGATCCCTGATATTCCTCCAACTCCAGCTCTTCCCGGTTTCTCCTTGGTTGCACCATCAAAATTTAGTTTAAACCAACCTTGTGGGGGTGGCTCCCAAGAAATCCCATTTTGGGGATTGGGCAAAGGAATGGAAGGTTTGTACTCAATACCTAAGGCCATTGTTTTTCTTGGGGAAGAATTGAGTGGTTCTCATCCACTAAGGTGCTAAGGTTTTCTTTCGCAAAGACAATAATCCTGTTGAGGATGGTTTTTGGGTTGTGAATGGTATCCTTAAAGGCTCTATGGTTCCTTTCTAGCCAAATATGCCAGAGAAAATGATGCCAATAGATTTTCCATAGGTATTTAAGTTTTAGGCTAACAAAGGGTTGAGGCCATTGATGGAACACTTCGGATATAAGAGCAGGCTTAAACCATGAGATCCTAAAGGCTTGGAAAAGTTCATCCAGGATGGACTCCGCTACCGGACACTCTAGAAACAAGTGTTGGGTTGTCTCCCATCCTACCCTGCACATGTAGCAACGGTTAGCAATAACCATACCTTTGGATAACATATTGTCCATAGGATTTTTCCTTGAATCACCAGCCATGAAAAAAAGGATATTTTAGGAATTAAGCCTTTGATCCAAACCAAAATCGATTGAAATTGTTGACCTTCCACATTGAGAAGAAAATTATAGGAATACTTAACTATGAAGTCACCACTTTTAGTCTCAGCCCAAACAATGTGATCTTCATCCTCTCCAGAGGGAATAATTTGCTGAGTTAAAATGTTATAAAGTTGTTTAGACTCCGCTTCAAAACCTTGTACTTTGATGTGTTTCCACCTGTTGATATTTATATCCTACCACATATAATTTGCAACCTTATTCCCAATATGTTGCTCCATATGCTCTTGAATCCTAGCCAAATGAGGATTCTGGGATAACTCCTCAGCTCTCACCCATCGATCCTTCCAAAAGTCTATTGTTTGCCCATTTCCTAGAATCCATCTAAGACCTTTCTTGACAAGATCCTTTCTCATGATGATTGCCTTCCAAAAAGTAGACCTCCTGCTTGCTAAGTTGTCATTAAGGAAGTTCACACCTTGGAGGTATTACCTCCTAACTATGGCAGTCCATTCATTATCGACCTTAGTCAATAACCGCCATGCTTGTTTGGATAACAGAGCTATATTGATATGAGCAACTCTCCTCAATCATAACCCCCAATCAGCTTTAGGTTTGCAAACCTTGTTCCAACCTACTAAATGGATGATTTTCTTATCCTCAGTCCCTGACCAGAGAAATTTTTATTGAAGCTGCTCAATTTTGTGATACACCTTGCTAGGAGCTTTGAAGACTGATAGGAAGTAAAAGGGTATACTTTGAAGTGAAGGCATAGTTAAAACTTCTTTTCCTGCTTGAGATAACAGATATCCTTTCCAACCTGTTAGATTTTTTTGGATCCTCTCCAGAACTATGTTCCACATTGATCCTTCAGGTTTCTCCGTAAATAGGGGAAGACCTAAATAGGAGGTGGGAAGGGATGCAATCTAACATTCCATGATCCTTGCTATGTTTTTTTTCCTAGGAATGGGGGTATTGATGAAATAAAGTTTGCTCTTATCAAAATTCACTTTCTGTCCAGCCGCTTCTTCATACATTATGAGAATATTTTTAATCCTTCTTGCCTCAACCATAGAATCCAAAGTCAGTAGCAATGTATCATCAACAAATTGTTGATGTGTCACCGAGGTAGTTAGTGACATGGCCTTGATACCTGATATGAGTCCAGCTACCGCTGTTGCCTTAATGGTTCTTCCCAAGGCCTCAGCTACAATGATGAAAAACATAGGACTTATGGGATCTCCTTGTCTTAGACCACATTTGCTTTGAAAAAACCTATAGTAGAACCATTAACCAAAACTAAAAAACAAGGCTTAGAAATACACTCTCTTATTAACTTGACCCATTTCATGTTGAAGCCAAATTTTAATAAAACTACCTCTAGGAATTTCCAATTTATCTTTTCATAAGCTTTGTTCATGTCTAACTTTAAAGCCATGACTATTTTTTTGGTCTGAGTGGTTGTATGAAGAGCCTCATGAAAAATAATAACTCCATCTAAGATTGATCTTCCTTGTACAGAACTTCCTTGACTTGGATCAATGATAACCAGTAGAACTTTCTTCAAACAGTTGGCTAAAACTTTGGACAAAATTTTATAGGATATATTACACAGGCTAATTGGCCTAAAGTCAGCCATAGTATTGGGGTTGGGGACTTTAGGGATCAAAGCAATGAAAATTGAATTGAAACCCCTTGGAATATGATTTGAACTTTGGAACTCCTTGATTGTAGCAATAACTTTTGCTCCAATAATATCCCAAAAAACTTGGAAAAACCACGATGAAAACCCATCCGGCCCAGGAGTTTTGTCAGGATCCATGTTAAACAAAGCCTCCTTGATCTCTTCGTCTAAAAAAAATGTTGTAAGAGACTCGTTAATCATTTCATAAATGAGTTGTGGAATGAATTGAAGGAGAGAGTCCTTTGCTTGGGCATTATAGGCCCGTTCTTCACCCAATAATGAACTAAAAAAATTAATAGCCTCGTCCCTGATCTCCTGAATATTTTGAGTTGAGGATCCATCCACCTTAGTTAAATTTCTAATATTATTGTTGCTTCTATTGCTAAATGTGGTAACATGGAAAATTTTTGAATTAGAGTCCCCTTCATTTAGCCATAATTCCCTTGATTTCTGCCTCCAATACATCTCTTCACAAGCTAAAATATTATAAAAATCACAAAGGGTTTCCTTCTCTTCAGTCCTTGTTGCCTCATCATAGGTTCCATTTTGGATTTTGCTTTCTATTATTCTTAGTTTTTCCCCCACTGCTCTCTTATTCTCAAAAATATTTCCAAAGACTTCTTTATTCCATATTCTAAGGTTTTTTTTCACCATCTTAAGTTTTTGAGATAGTTTGAAGGAAGCACTTCCCTGGATAGGTTGCTTCCACCATTCCTCTATTTTTTTCTTGAATTCCGGATGTTTAACCCACATTTACAGAAATCTGAATGGCTTTTTAAAGGATTTAGCCTAAAATGCCTCCCATAGAATAAGATTATGGTCTGAAGTGCATTTAGGAAGGGCTTGTAACCCTGAATCATCAAAAATTGTTGTAGCTTCCTTGGATAAAAAAACTTGTCCAACCTTTCTTGAATCAGCTGACTTCCTATCCTCTTGTTACTCCATGTAAATTTGGCTCATTTTAGTCTTACATCCATCAATTCATTTGTGCTAATGAATTCATTAAAGTCCTCCATGCTCCTTAAGGGTAACCCATATCCTCCCTTCTTATTAGATGGGTAAAGGGGGGTATTGAAATCTCCCCCAATCACCCAAGGAATGTCTTTAAAATCTTGGCTCAAATGCTGCAAAAACTCCCACAGTTCAAACCGCCCTTGGACAGAGGTGGGGGCATAAACATTTGACATAATCCAATTCTTATTAGTATCAAAATCATGAAATAATACTCTTAAGACTCTTTCATTTGCCTAAATAATACTTCCTTCTATTTTAATAGGATCCCATAAGATCATGAGGCCCCCAGATGCTCCTCTCACCTATTGAAATGCCACTTCCCCTTGATTCCAAATCCTTCTAGCTATAAGTTTTGATTGTGCCACATTTGTTTTGGTTTTTTGAAGAAAAATGATGGTAGGATTCCAATCCTTCCTAATAGACTTCACCATCCTTTGTTTTGGTGGGCCGTTTAGGCCTTTCACGTTCCATGAGAGAACCTTATTTTAGACTATTTGATATTTTTTCCCCACCCCCTTCCCTGATCCAAAGTGGGTTTGTCAATTTTGCTATTATCTTGGCCAAGAATAGCTTGCTGTAACAATGTGCTTTGCATTTTGTTTGCAATTTCTTCATTGATTCTCATTCTATACTACTCTGTTGTAGATATTCTCCCTTTCTTTCTTTCACTTTCATAATCTATCGAAGGCTTGGTAGTGCTTATAGTCTGTTTTGGAATGAAATGAGGGGGCATATACTGTGATAGTCTAGGGCTTGAACCTTATTCCTCATTTTGGGGGTTTTCAATTCCCTCTTCATCCTTAGCCTTATTTTGGTTCACCTCTCCTATCTGGTTCCTAAACAGGGGGCTTTCCTTCAAGGAATCTTTTACTGTTGGGCTCGTCTGATAAGGGAAAATTTTCTCCACTACCGAATTAGGAGCTACATTTCTAGCTCTTTTTTCCACAAATTTGACTCTTGACTCTATTTTTTCCATGTTTAAATTGAAATGACTTGGCAATTTTTCTTCATTTTGAGCATAGCTTTTGGGGCTTTTTGTCATAGTTGTGGATGGTCCCGATTTGGATGGGGAGTCTAGGGTTTTAGGAAACTTGACACTGATGGTATCATCCTTACTATTTTCTTTTTCAACTTCTAGATTTTCTAAGATATCAAACGTGTTCAAGCTAGGATCTTTATTACATACCTTATGATTTTTTCCTCCCTCATTATTTTGGTTTCCTTTCTCCTAGATTTTTGTGAGTTTCATATTGGCTTGGTCAGCCTAGTTATTCTTAACTTGTTTGTATCCTTCCAAGTTAAGACGCGGTCCTTGAAACTTTGGGATCCCTATCCCATTAGCTTTCCCTAGAAAACCTTCGCTCATGGCTTCCTTGTTTGCATACATTGGGCTTGAAGGGGGCCCTGGGTTTTGCACACGCTACAAAATGTCGTCTTGTTCTCATACTCCATAGGTTGAATCCTTAGAAACTCTCCATATGCTAGTTTCACCTGAGAAGGTAGATCAAAATCCAAGTTTGCATTTACACAGATCCTGGCATGCATCAGTCTAGTCCTTTCTCGGGTTGAATGGTCTATTACCATGAGCTCTCCTATCATCTTTGCTATGCCACTAAGCCATTACTCATTAACAAACTAGGTTGGGAGGTTTGGTAAGCGGACCCAAATGGGTGCTATATTAATGTTCTACTTCTCAGGGTTGAAATCCTCCCCCAACTTCCTCAGAAAGAGACTACGCCTTCCTAGAAACCAGGGTCCTCATGTCACGATGCGCTCTGCATCATATTTGTTGTTGAGTCTTATCATAAAAAAACCTCTTGACATGGCTATGATTTCTAAGCTTCCTAAATTTTTACACTTTCTCGTGGCCCATGAGTGAATAGTCTCAATGTTCGGCCTTCCTCCCAAAAATTTTCCAACTAAGGATGATGCCTCAATATCCAAGAATCTTTCCATAATCTCCACTAGCACAGTTAACCTGTTATTTTTTGGTATTAGGGGCGGTAGTTCATTGACTGGCTCCTTCTTTTTCCCTTTTAGCATTTCCAAAAATTTTGGGCCCTTGTTACTAGCTCCCGAATCCCAGTGGGACCCTTTGTCTAAGGGTTTATCTGGAGGATATGTACCTTTAGCCTTTTCAAACTGAGCTGATAGGGAATCCTTTTCCTTTCCAGCTACAGCATTCTACCCTACCTCTGGATCTTCTCCTTCCGTTGGTTCAAAATTCCTACTTGTCATTTTTACCCCTCCTCCACTTCCTTTGCTTCCTCCACCACTCCTCATCTTCCTCCACCACTCCTCCTCTTCCACCGCTCCTCCATCGCTTCCTCCACCACTCCTCTTATGGTTATAACTCCCCTTTTTATTGATATAGTATTAGTTATGTAATAAAGGTGATTTTTTTTTTCAATTTCATATAATCAATTAAAAAAAAACAAAATTGTAATAAGAATGAGGTTTGCTACAATCCCATATAACTAATTAAAACATAACTTATAATTACATGAATGAGCATTTAAAAATGTTAAGAATTTTGTCTATGTATTTTATATTATATTTTGTAATAAAAAACTTTTAGTTTCTCATGGGTTCACAATTTTTTTATTTCCTTTAGAAATTGTAGAGAATTTGTCAAAACTATCTGCCTTGCGGGAAAAATGCAAAAAATATAAAATTAATTATATTGTATTTATTTGGTGGTAATACAAAAAATTGTAATTAATTTCAATATTAAATAGTAAAGAAAAAATTTAGCTCTTAAAGTTGTGTTTTAAATGTTTATTTTCCTCAAATCATTCTTTCTATTTCTAAAAACAAAATCCTATTTTAATGAGCTATAAGTTTTCCAATTATAAATATATTTATAATGCAAATATTCTTAATGAATTTCATAAAGAAATGTGATTGTTGTTTATTTATATTAAATTAACAATATAAATATTCATAATAATTTTAAAACTTTTCTAAAATATTTATATTATTCATACTGAGTTAGTTTCTTTAAAATATTACTAATTGATAACTTGTTGATTACGTATGATATTAAACATAAATGCTCAGAAAGCTTAGAAGAAAGAGGAACTAATACTTATTTGAAGGTTACTCTTAGCTTTTTCTTATGAATATCTTTTGAAATATAATTCTAGACATGTACTTCACGAATGAGTTCTTCATCTCTGGCAACATTTTTAAATGTGCTCATAATTTTGTATGCAAGAATCATTTTATGAGCCATACAATGAATCAGGATCAAATATAGGGCAACAGATGTTTGAAGTTGAACACAAAGACCATTTTTTGTTCCCTTGCATTATAGCAACACCATCAAATCCAACACATATTAATTTATTGGCTATTGTTGCATCATCCATTCCAACAATATTCTTTAAGCTAGTAACAACATTGTAAATATTTTTAGCATTACAGTTTTCCACCATCTTATGTATTTCTAGCAAATGAGGTTGCCTTACATGATTTTTAAAGGTGTAAACATGCATGCAAATCCAATATGGGAGGTTTTGTACATCAGCTAGTTGAGAGAGATGCTTAAAATCAATAAATTCTAAAATAGGTCTACCTTTTATAAGAATAGTGAATATGATAGCAAACTATAAAATTTTAAAAACTAAAGTGGTTTTATAAATTTTTAAAAACTATACTAGAATCATTCCACCATTTTGAGCTAGTATTTTTTTTTTTCATATTTTTGTCATTATCTATTGTATATATGACATGTACGCATTTTGATGCATTCTTCCACCTGATTATTTTCTTATTTTTTCCATCAGCTTCTTTTACTTTAACATAAAATTTTCCACAATGTATTTCTATTGTATCCAACTTTAATTGCATCTAAAGATCTTTTCATAGTTTCCAACTAAAAATAACACATCTACATTCCTTTGGCATATCATTGCTATTTTCTGGCTACAGTGGTTCAGTAAACATATATTTTGATGCCCATTCAACATGAAACTACCTTCCAATAGTTCAACTTGTTAACTTCCTATGTTTAGGTTTCTTAGTCAAATATTCCGAAGAAATGTGCATTTGGTTAGAATGATCATTTTAATTTTGGATTTGTATGCTAGTTTCAAGATTATGTTCAAGTTGTTGCATGTCATTGTTGATCAGATTTTTATGATGCATTTCATTCTAGATAATATCTTGTAGTGGATGCATATCAGGATCAATTGGGTATTATGAATTCAAATATGTTCTATATAATGTTTTGAAATTACTTATAACAATTACTATCAAGTAGGTAAAACATGTATGTACCTTGTAATTGTTCAGATTGTTGCATGTCATTGTTGATCAAATTTTCATGATGTATTTCATCTTGTGGAATATCTTCTAGTGGATGCATATCAAGATCAATTGGGTATTCTACATTCAAATATGTTCTATATCATTTTTTAAAATTACTTATTAAAATTACTATTAAGTAGGTAAAACATGTATGTATCTTGTAGTTGTGCAGGTTTTGTTGCCTTATTGTATTTCAATGCCTCATTGGATTTTGAGATATGTCTAAACTAATTTAGGATACTCTTTTTTTCCAGAATATTTTTCTCCTTTATTTCCATTGGGAGTTGGATCCATTGTACCTATAAAGGAAAATGTTAGAAAAAGAAAGTGAGTTTGAAAAATATTGATTTCAATCACTTGGTATTAATTATATGGTTGTAAGTTTATTGTTTTGTAGCATAAATGATGCTTTGAATTATTGCAATGATATTTGATTTTTTTCATCCATTTGTGGATGTCACTTGCTAACATTGTAACAACATGCACTTAAAGGGATAGGCAAGGGAAATACGCTTTTGTAATTTTTGTAACTTACATTGAAAGGAGAAAATTTTCAAAGGAAAGGTATGGAAAATATGCTTTTGTTCTATGGTACAGATCTTGATGAATAAAAACTAACATGCATTGCTACCACCATTGAGATTATAGACAAACAAAAGTAATCAAACAAGGTCTGACTTCATGTCCTTATTAAAAAATTATGGTAAATAAGTGGATCATTGAAAGAAGTCATGGTCTACATGTTGTTGGTAGTGCTTGTTAGGAAAGTCTATTAACTACAAACATGAGATGACCATAGACACGAGATGACCTAACTGCTACCTATAGTTTTTTATTCATATTTTTTTGTCTACTACCTATAGGATTTTATCTGTAGTCTTTTATCAGCTACCTATAGTATTTATATATAGTCTTTCATTTGTTGCTTATAGTATTTTTTATGTAGTCTTTTGTCTACTACCTATAAGTTTTTTTAATTTTATCTATTGCCTATACTTTTTTTGTTCATAGTCTTTCATATTCTATCTATAGCATTTTATTTGTAGTCTTTTGTCTGCTAACTATAGTATTTTTTTGTAGTCTTTTGTCTATTGCCTATAGTATTTTATCTATAGTGTTTCATCTACTACCTATAGTCTTTTGTATGTAGTCTTTCATCTGCTACATAAAGTCTTTTATCAGTTGTATTTTATCTACTACCTATAGGTTTTTGTTCATAGTATTTCATATTCTACCTATATTATTTTGTTTTTAGTCTTTCATCTGCTACCTATAGTCTTTTATATGATGTCTAGAGTTTTTTTTTCATAGCCTTTCATCTACTATCTATAGTATTTTGTCTTTCATTTGTAGTCTTTTATCTGTTGCCAATAATATTTTGTCTATTGTCTTTCATTTGTTTTCTATAGTATTTTATTCATAGGTTTTCATCTACTACCTATAGTATTTTTTCTATCGCCTATAGTCTTTCATTTGTAGTCTTTCATTTGTTACCTATAGTATTTCATCTTCTCTACTTCTGTTATTTTTTTGGCTTGTCTAATTTTGGTCATTTTTTACTTCTCTATTGTCAATCGAGAACCAATGTTTACCATGTATGTTTGGTTACATATAGTGGGGGTATATATATATGAATTTATCTAGGTTAATAAAATTATATATAATATTAAGGCAAACTAGTCAAAAATCTAGGCTGGAAGGCTAGCAATTAAAAATTTAAATAGTAAAAGTATTATAATTTTAGTGCGAATAAAAACCTAAAAAGATGCCTTGGGTGAATGGGCTGACATTCAATATCTGAATATTAACCAAATTTAAATTTTAAAAATACTAATATTCATTAATTTATTATAATTCACCACTATTCATAACCTTGGAATGGCCCTTCATCCTAGACATGTTGTAGGACTTAGGTTTTAGACCCATATTTCTCTAATCTATTAAAATAATCTATGTAGATGTGTCTTCTTACTTGATGATTAATGGTTTTTAGTCCTCACCCTTTATTATCTATACATCCATTAATTAAGGGTTCCCTCTTGTGATCTCTATGTTATGTAAACTGAAGGGTTTGGATACCTTCTAGCTTATGTTGTTTCTCATAGGAAAGTGAAATGGGTTTTCCCTTCCTGATTCTTCTCAATAGTTAGTCAATGGGTATTTTGCGGATGGCTCCTTCCTAATGTTCTCTAAAGAGGAAAGTAACATTGCTAATGCACTACAATGTCTTGACATGTTTTTTCAAGCCTCTAGATCCAGTGTTTAGTGGTAAAAATATCAGTGTTATAAAAAATATTTTTTTCCCAAACCTACATGGGTTAGCTAATTTAATTGGAAATAGATCCAACATGGGGAAATATTCAGATTCTTGGGCATTCTCTTTGCCTTTTAGTATTCTTCCTCTGTGTTGTGGTAATACGTTTTAGACAAAGTGGAGAATAAGCTACATAAGTGGATTTCAAATCCTTTGTCACTAGCCGATAAATTCTAGGTTTATTCCAAAATTATTGATACCACTCATGTATACTATTTATCTTGTTAGGACCCATCCAAAGCCTTGTACTAGATGTTGGAGAAGCTCATTCAATATTTTTTGTGGGCCTTAAAAAAAATGAAAGTCTTCCACATAGTGGCATAGAAATTTTTTGCCCTCCAAGGAATTTTAGAGGTTTGGGCCTTCTTCATACCCAATGACAAAGAATAGCGCTTTGTGCCAAATTGATCATCATATCTCTGTAGGGAAATGAAGCTTGAAAAATATTGCTCCAAAAGTGTATTTCCTTAGACATTCCATTTGGAAGAAAATCCTAGAAAAGGCTTGTGTTACCTTCACTTTTAGTTATGAAAGTGCATGTTCATATTCAGTGTATTTGTTACCAAAAGCATTTGGAAGTCCTGGAAATATATGAAACCTTGGCTCTAATGGAGTAGCAATGGGTTAGGAATTGGGCTATATATAAATAGTCTCTCACTCTAATGGTCCCCAGTTATCATGCATCAAGATCATCCTTTATCCAAACTTTCTTGGGTTAAGGCACTAAATTCTTTTGTAGAGGGATAAAGGTCATTTTGACCTTTTATCTAGCCACTCCAAAAATTGGCTTTCTTGAATTGAAGCCAAATCTCCAAGATCAAAACAAGGATACCTTCCAACAGTTCAACAGGTGGTCTCATATGATATGTTGCACAAAATTTGGGTCAAAAGTATTCACCCTTGATGGAAAGATCGAAAGTGGTATCCAAATACTCCTTTAGAAATTTCAAATCCAAAAATGGATATTGTTGGCTCTTTTCTCATTTTCCCATGGTAGTCACGTGTAATACCCTTTGGCACCTTTAGTCTTCTAACAAGGCCTAGCAACATAGTTTTTTCTCTATTTGGTAGGCAACTCTAGAACCCAAGTTGACTCACTTATCCTAGTGTTTTATCTTTTAGGGACTACCGGCTAGAGAATGATTGGTTGACTTGGGGATGAAAAACCCCAAATTCTTTCTTTTCAACAATGAGAGTCCATTAAGAATTTATTTTGGTTTTACCCAAAATCCAAAATAGATCGGTCTTGGATTCATGAATTCTTTTAGCCATTTAGACCTAGGCAATTTTATTAGCATATGGTTTCCCTTAGGGATAAAACTTGCATGCCTACAAGTATTGATCAAATCTAGCATTTTTTTAGAGTAGAGGTTTGGTTTCACATTTGTAAAGACTGTAAAGTGCTATATCTTCTAATCAAAATATTTCTACAAACTTCTCTAATTATGCAAAAGTTATTATTTGCTCTAATATGATGTTGGATATTCAGGCCCAAGCCAACAAGGTCGCTCTTAGAGTAGAGCACTTATAGACTTTGTTGGATCATTTGGCAAATACCCCTTGCATTGTGGCTAGAGTATCACATTTTAACCAATCATTGGACTTAATGTGGATTTTGCTTCTCATTAGGGTTTAGATATTCCTGCCTTGGTTGTTCAATATTTTCTTTGTAAAACCTAAACCTTTTTCATGTCTCTAGGTGGACTCTCAGTCTGAGGTTTTGGGGTGTTCTTCCATACCACCCACTTTTTTTATGATAAATGTATTTTTTATTCTTTTAAGTAATAAAAGTTACTTTTAAAAATATATATATGCTAAAGTATTATGTATTCTATTGGGAATTGATCCTACCATTTTTGTTGGAATTTATGGCTTGAAAGGAAAAGTAAAATTTTTAAAAATAAATGTCAAAATCATGCTCATATTTGGAACCGTATTATTATCTCTTTTGTATAATATCTACAAATACAGTGATGATCATGGAAAATCTCAAAGTGCATTAAAAGATGACATAAAAACCTAGTTATAATATTTGAGCATACATGGAAGAGTCATTTATGATAATAGAATTAAACCAAATGATTTACTTCAATCTAAAGTAAAATGAAAAGACCAAAAATTTGAGTTATTAAAATTAATTTTGATGGTGCTTCTAAAGAAAATATAACAAAATTTAGTGGAGGTGGTGTTTTTAGAAATAATGAAGGCAAATTCTCCTATTACTTCGAATCATATGTAACTTCAACTAACAACTATGTAGAGGCTAGGAAACTTCTTACAAGGATTAAAATTGTAATAGAAAAAGGATGGAAATATATTTCAATTGAGGGGATTTACAAATTATCATTAATGTTATCAACAAAAATGGACGTAGAATTAGATTAAGAATTATATATATATATATATATATATATATATATATATATATATATATATATATATATATATATATATATATATATTCTTTTTTTATTAGTTGAAAGTATTTTTTAAAGGATCCTAAAACCTTAATACAAAAGGAAAAACTAACACCCTATTAGGGAGAGAGATACTAGTAAGCTAAACAAAGACCAACATCCAAAACCCATGCAGGGGAAATTAGCATAGTCATCACTTGGCAAACACAAAAAAATAGACAAATAGAAGGAAGACCAGACAGTCTACAACCAGTCCCCATAACCCATATAGATCAACCCATGTGGAACACCCATCCACAAACAACAACTAAAATAGAAAATTTAAAAACTTAGAAAGACCGATAAAAAAAAGGCCCCCAACTGTTATTGTTCACTGATGTCTAGGTTGTCCTTCCTGAGGCCCTCTGAAATATGAGCCACCTATCCCTAGCTCAGTAGAGATACCTCTAGTCTCTGAATCATTGATACCTAGTGGAAAATCCTCTCCAAATAGTTAGACCATCCTATATGAACCCCAAGTTTACTAAAAAATTAGTCAATTTATTACCTTCCCTGTACACGTGCTTGACAACCACATCTTCAAAGGCTTGAAGGATTATTTTTGCATCAAAAATCATATTAGTGATAGAAGGACTAATATTTTGAGAACCTTTCACTAGATTGATGATATTAATGGAATCACTATCAATGATGACCTTACTTTAATTTAATTGAAGCCACTCAATAGAGAAATCCATTGGAAGAGAGCATGAGCTTCAACAAAATGACTCGATTGAGGTCCTAGCTTCTAATCAAAGGTGAGAAGGATTTTGTCATTATTTTTTCGAATTAAACCACCCGCACCTACCTCTCTGGGGTTACCCTTAGAGACCCCATAGAAATTGAATTTAATCTAGTCTGTAGGAGGTGGTTCTCAAGAAATATATCTTCTCTCACTTGAATCCAAATGGGTAATAGACCTCAAAAAAATTAAACCCTATAGCATGCTTCAAAGGTAATTCCCCAGAATAAAACTGAGTCCAAAGAGATGGCAGAGGTGTTCTCCACTATTTTTGCAATGCTCTTGGCACAAATAGAGAGGGTTGAATTGGATAGAAATTATATTATTGTTGATGTTAATTACCTTTTATTAGAGGTAATCTCTTAGAAAAGTAAGTATATTTATAGAGAAGGAAATCAAGTAGAAGATAATTTAGCTAATTTTTATATTTATCTTCATCATGGTGAAATTCAAATTTTAGAAGGCAACTATCCAAGTATAATTTATCTCTTAATCGAAATGATGTCAAGAAGTTGATTGTGGAAACATAGCACTTTGAGAAAGTTGAAAATATATTTTTTAGAAAAAGAAATGAAAAATTTATAATAAAATAACATGCTAGATATAGTTTAGTTGACTTAGTATTTTAGTATTTTGCTGGAAATGGTCCACAATAAGAACCACATATAACTTATTAAAAATAAAAATGAAATAAACTCAATTTTTCTATAATAATTAAAATATTCTTGAAATTGTTATATGATTTTTTTTTTTTTTAACATGGTGGAATCGGTAGCCGCCACGAATCCGGGCGGGCAGTCCAGCTTTTATGGTTGCCATAATATTTTGCACTGTCCACCCCGAAAGCCGCCACACAGATCTTCGTGTAGTCCGCCCCTATAACTGCCATGCCACAATAATTTTAAACCTTTTACGCCACTAAAAGCACCAGGAAAGGGACAAGCATTTAGTCTGGTGAGGCCCGATATTTGAACCTTGGACCTCCACCCCCTTATGGGGTTTGGCTGAACCAATTGGTCTACACCTCAGACCTATGTTATATGAAAATTAAAAGTAGGTTTTCTTATATTATATTTACTTATAAGAAACTAATTTTATTATAAAATTACAAAAACATGTACTGTGATAGTTCATTTTATTGTAATAATATGTGATCATTTTGACATAAGTTACATTTTTATAATTAAAATTTATTTACAATTTGAATACATTTATAATATTATTATTTAAGTCACTTTAAGTGCTATCTAGATAGGATTAATCCCAATGGTTCACTATTTATGTGTAAAATATGTGAGTTTCAATCTTATATAATAAATTTTTAAAAAAATGTAATAAGAATGAGGTCTCCTACAATCACATATAACCAATTAAAACAAAACTTATAATTACACTAATAAGCATTCAAAAATGTTAAGAATTGTATCTATGTATTTTAAATTATATTTAGTTGTAGAAAACTTTGAAGTTCTCGTGAGTTCACAATTTTTCACAATTATTTTGTTTCCTTTAGAAATTGTAGAGAGTATGTCAAAACTTTGCCATAGAAAATTAAATATATTGTATTTTGTTTTGTGCTAATATAAAAAATTGTAATTAAATTCAAATATCAAATTGTAATTGAATTCAATATCAAATAGAAAATCAAGATTTTAGCTCTTCAATTTTTGTTTTAAATGTTTATTTTACTTTTCTTTTTTTTTCAATTTGTTTTTTTCTTTTTTTCTTTGTCGAGAAACTTTCTAAAATTAAAATTTAGTTTTAAAGAGTTATAAGTTTTCCAATTATAATACAAATATTCTTAATGATTTTAAATAAAAAAATATTATTATTTTTTATTTATATTCTATATTAGATTAACAATATATTTGTAATAATTTTAAAAAATTTAAAAACATTTATATCATTCATAGTGAGTTAACTTCTTTAAAACAATACTAATTGATAAGTGATATTAACATAAATGGTGAGATAGCTTAGAAAAAAGAGGAACCAATACTTATTTTACCTTTTTCTTATGAATATATATATATATATATATATATATATATATATATATATATATATATATATATATATATATATATATATTTTTTTTTTTTTTTTTTTTTTTTGAATTTACGTGGTGGAATCGGTAGCCACCACGAATTCGGGTAGGTTGTCCAGTTTTTTTTTGTCGCCATAGTATTCTGCGTTGTCCGCCCTGAAAGCCGCTGCCACAATCATTTTAAACCTTTTACGCTACAGAAAGCACCAGGAAAGGGACACGCGTTTAGTCCGACGAGGCCCGAGATTTGAACCTTGGACCTCCGCCCCCTTATGGGGTTTGGATGAACCAATTGGTCTACACCTCGGACCTTTCTTATGAATATTTTTTGAAATATAATTTTAGACATTAAATTTTAGGCGTGTAAATGAATATAAATAAAATGAGACCCCTTGAGGGTGGTTGTTGATGTAATTTGTAAACGTTCTCCAAAAAAAAATATATAAATAAAATGTTATAAAACATTAATGTAGATAAACATAGATAAAAATTATTTTTTATTTATTGCTATTATATATATATAATTAAAGGTGAGAGGCTCTCACAACCTGATACAACGACTTTAGCAGGAGATCGGAAAGGCACAAGTCGTCTACTTGGGCTACCCCGCAAGTAACATAGTACCAAGAAGGTAAAAACCAACCCAAAAACAAACACCACAAGATAATACAATAAAAGCCCACAAATGATAGAAAGTACCATAACAAAAACCCTCCAAAAGAAGGGAACAAATTTTAAAAAACCTACAAGTACCAGAAAGCACCACAAAATAATACAATAAAAACCCACAGGTGGCAGAAAGCACCACAGTAAATTTGAGCAAGTTTAGATGGATGAACATAAATAAATAAGGATTAGGTGTGGTAAATTAGTATGAAAATAAGATAGTAGTGGTCTAATACTTATAAATACTGTTATGACTAGAAATTATAGAGGTTGTAAGATGGATTTAATAGGAAGGAGGAGAGGAATATAACCGAAGAGAAAACAGTTTCGAAGGCTTCCTTTCAGATGGACGTAATTGCGGAGCAAAGCCTCTTTGTGAAATCCGGCCTTTTCCAAAACTCTGGCGGACGCCACGTTTTGCGGGAGAACGAGCGCCTCGATTCTGGTGATCCCGGGCAACTCCCAGCATGCCATGTCGACCGCTGCCAAGACGGCCCGCGTGGCCACGCCCATCTTCCAGTATTTTCTGGAGATGGCATATGCGATCTCTGCCCGGCAGCTGTGGATGCCGACGCCCTGCTTGAGGGTGACGTGGCCGATGGGCCGGTTGCTGCCGTGGAGGCAGATGGCCTTGAGAAACGGGTGGGGCATTGCCACCTTGGCAAGATAGTCTCGCGCCTCTTGTTTCGTCTTGAACGGCTGCCACGTCATGTACCTGGTCACCTCTTCGTCGGTCGCCCACTCGTAGAAGTTGTCCACGTCAGCCTCAGAGAAGTCTCTCAAATGCACTTGCACTTGCTGAGCTTGTCCACTTTGCCTGCCCATAGAAGACTCATTGCTACAACTCTTACTTGACACCATTGTTAAGTTTTACAATCTCAAAAGTGGAGATCACAATGAACGAAATCTTTATAGAATTCTATATACTTATATGTTAAACTAGATCTTTATACAAGACCATAAACAAGTTAACTAGACGAAACAAAACTCAAGCATATTCCATTAACCGCCCACGTGAAGAAGATGAATAGTTTGTAAGCACCGCAACAAACCAAGGGCAAACAAAACTCTAACCGTAGAACTCAGAATAAAGGTTTACTTTCACCCTTGAAATAAAAAAACAAAAAAATTATTTTATTTTAGTAGTAGATTCATATATTATAAAATAGTATATAATATATTTTCCAATTTTAGAAAAAGACTTAGTTCAAATATTGTAAAAATTAAAGTGTAGCGGTCACCATATACTCTTAATAGAACCTGTTTTAATCCCTTCTAGATATAAAACTTCAATAAATTGTATTGAGATAAAAAAAGTCACAAAACTTACCAATCAAAACTTACATTGTATTGAGGTTTTTTTTTGAACTCTTTATATTGAGTGCTCTCCACTCATCACTTTGGGGAGCACTCAGTATAAGGAGGTCAAAACAAAACCTACTTTTAATGACTGTGAGGTCTTGCTAGAGTGGAATGAAAGGACATTTCAAATAAAGAGGTCATAAGTTCAAGTTCCCTCTACTTATTGAGGATATCCCTTAACCACGGGTCTTAATAAAGTGAACAGTGACCACGAGATCTTGAAAAAAATGGTAAATAGGAAGACATTTCAAATAAAAAAGTTATGAGTTTAAGTTTCCTCTAGGCTTGAAAATACCCTCGTAATCTGAAATCCAATATATATATCCAATATATATAAGTTACATCACACAAAAATATTGAAAGTGACCACAAAATTCTCATAAAATGATAAGTGTAAGGCATTCCAAATAAAATGTTCATGAGATTAAAGTCCATCCGTACCTAATAATACTCTCATAATTTAAGATCCAATATACATAACCTACATCACACAAATAAAACAAAAGCATATGCGTATCCTTTATGCTTTTACCAGCTACCTCCCATGTGATCAACCTGCAAATATGAGCCTGAGCATGTGAATGGCATTGCTCATTGTTGTCCATAACTTACGGAACCAAGATAAATTTGACTTTATTCGTTTTACTCTTTCAACTACCGATTCTTCCATTTCTAATATATGGACATAAAACACTCCGTTCTTTTTGTTTTTTTTCGCTTTTCAAAGTACAGAGTGACTAAACTGAGAATGTTGGGATAGATTGCCACTTCCATGATGTGTTGGATATCCATACTTCGTTCTGATATTTATAAAAGGCTAATGATCTTTTTCTTGATTACGATTCTTCGAGCGAAGCGGCACTATGAGAAGGTAAATTCGTTTGCTGGAGATTAAAGAAGCCGGATTTGATTTGTGGCCAAACAAAATAAATGGCATAATTCTTTTCTGAAATTGTGCTAAATTTAGCAGGTAATTAGCCCTTTGGGATTTTCAAGGTGAATTTTTAAAAGATTATTGAATGAAGCAATTCCATCATATTTTTCATTGTTAATCCTTGCCTGAAATTTATATATAAGTTGGTTTGTTATGAGAAATATATTCAAACTAGTTAGTTTTGGTATTAACCCCTACTAGGAATGTTAAGAAAGTTGTATATTGTTTCGATGTTATTTATTTTTTAATATAGTTTTACTTTCATTATCGGATACTATTTGCATTTATAGTTTGAAAGATGATTACACACTTAGTTTACATCAGTTGGAATTTAATCAGATTATATCCCCTTTATATTTGGGAGTCCTAGGGTCTCATACTTCAAAATGGACAATTTTTAACTTTAAGGAGTTTAAATAACAAATACCTTATTTTGTTCGATCCCTCTCTCATAGAAACAATGTATCACCGTTCAATGCTACTTAGTTTCACCCTTGCATGTTTTGCTTTCAGAAGGATGTTTAGAAAGGAACATATTCCAACTAAAAAATATCACTGTAAGAAAACCTACTAAATACTAAAAATAATTGTTAGTTGCCATAATTAGGTTCACTCCAGTATTCCAATTCCATCCTATAACTAAATAATAAAATGTGTGCATTACTTAGTAATAATTGTTTCTAGCATTAGTCTTCCCTTTGCTACTATTAAAATGGGAATTGAGTGTTGTCAAGAGATTCCCCAAATACCTTAAACCTTAAATTTTAGTGTGAAATAAATGTTTCATTGTACTAATGTTGGGCCTAAATGATGACTTCTAAATCATAATAATTTTTAGTTTTCTAGACATGAGATCTCAACCATCTGACTTATTTCATGCTCATCGATTGTTGAGACCTTTAAATTTTATTCTACTTCTGCTCATTTTACATTGTGTAGATGCTCAGTAGACCCTTCCATACTTGCCATATTAAAATGGTTGTCTAGCTAGACATTGATAATATAAATATACTATATTTGATACCCTTTCCCCAGTGGACCCTCTGTGTCTGTCATGTAACCTTTACCATCTTCAGCCTAAAGCATGTTTTATGTTGCAAACAATCAAATTAGTTTCATAATAATTCAATCCCAATAGTGGCAATGTTAAACTTTCAACCCAAAGTACATTCTTCATAGTTTGACCTGAATGTTTCTTTTTCGCATAGCTTTAGCATGAAAGCTCATATATGTTGCATTTGGAATTTGATTCCTAGACCTTATGGTATTTTTGTAAGGATTGAATGGTGGAATGTTGCCATTCAATGAACCATTAAGGTGATGCAAACTCTAGATGTTGAAGTTACAAAGAGATAGAAATAGGTTTATTCTACCTTGCAGAGTGAGTTATCCAAAGCCTATCTCAGGCTTGAAGCCTCTCCTTTCAGCTCTCTTACTCAGTCCCAAGTTTCTTCCATACAACATGAGCTAAAACAAGATTATTTGTATGAAGCCAAGGGCACTCAATTACGTGCTCAAATGCATTGGCTCAAAGTGGGGGACAGAGTGACCAAATATTTTTTTCAATGCCTCAGACCTCATGTCCAGTATTCCCAGTTTCAATCCATTCAAGTTGATGGGTAGAGATTCGCAGAGCTTTCGAACATTGTCAAAGCCTTTGTTTCACATTATCAAGGTGTTTTTGATTCTCAACCCCTTGATGATGCTAGAAGGTAAGCTCTTATTGATTGTACCATTGTTGTCCCCAAAAAGATTTCTCCTAAGTAAATGATATTCTATGACACTCCTCTTTCTATGGAAGATCTAAAAAATTCCTTGTCACTCATGGCCAATGATAAGGCACCTGGTCTTGATGGCTTCCCATGTGAATTCTACAAATAATTTTTGGATATGCTTGGTTATGATCTCCACAAAGTGTATCTTGAAGCCCTATAATGTGGTTCATTCGGTTCCTTTATTAACAAAGGCAATGTTCAATTTATTCCTAAGTCTAGATACCCTGAGCTTGTCACTAATTGGAGGCCAATCACCCTGCTTAATGTGAGCCATAATATTATTATCAAAGCCCTTGCACTTAAGCTTAAATCTCTCCTATCTTTGATAGTCAGACCTGAACAAACTAGATTTGTTTAGGGAAGATACATTCTTGATAATGTTCTTGTTGTTTGGGAAGGTATGAAGTGGGTAAGAAATTCTCAACAAGATGCTTTATTCATTAATATTGACTTTTAGAAAGCCTATGATAATATGGACTGGTACTTCATCATTGCCATGCTTCAGGCTATAGGCTTTGAGCCAATGTTTGTGAGCATTGTTCTTATTTAATTTCAATATGCTTCATTTGTTCTTACTTTGAATAATATAAAATCTCAATCAATTTCTCTTGGTCACTTTGTAATACAGGGGTACCCTCTTGCTCCATCTCTTTTCATTCTTGTTGTAGAGGCTTTTGGCTATCTTTTGACCCATAATGTGGATCAAGGATTAATCAGGGGTATTTATCTCCCCAAATTTGACTGTTAGTTGGTCAATGGTCATTTTGCTGATGATTCTTTTTTAACACTTTGATAAAATGAGAAACCTCTTTCCTCGACTATTAGTTTCTTAGAGGTGTTATATTTAGCCTCTAGTTCTTCCATTCAATGGAAAAAACCTCTTGTTTTGAACAATCTCAATCCTAGCTGCCATGTTGGCCATGTCATTTCCAATGGATTTATATTCAGTCAAGTGAGGTGTTTAAATTTCTTGGAATTCCTTTTGTATTTCATGGTTCCTCTGCTCAATTGTGGCAGTATGTTATTGAGAAAGTGGACAAGAAGATTTCTATTTGTACTAGTAAGAAACTTTATTTGGCAGTAAAATTTTAGATTTTTTCTAATGTTTTAGCCACTACCCATGTCTATTATTCGTCTTGCTGGATTCCATCCTAATATTCTAATAAAAATATAGATAATCTTCTAAGAGATTTTTTGTGGGCCAAAGACTCTGTTAAACAAGGTTTTCATTAGGTAGCATGGAAAATTTGCTATTTGCCCAAGTACTATGGAAGCATGGGTTTGTTTGATTATCATCGACAAGATTTTGCTCTTTGTGCTAAATGGATCATCTGATATTTAATTGGAGATGAATCTTGGAAAGTGCTAGTCAGACATTGCATTTCTTTTGGTTTGCTTCAGGGGAAGAAAATTTGGAAAAGGGTGGGATTGCAATCAATTCTTACTACCATTGTCCTTGTTAAAGTTAAAGGTTCTTTTGTTATTTAGAGTATTTGGAAAGCTTTGGAGGCCTTCAAACCCTGGCTCAATTGGCAAGGTATTTTTCATAAAGTAGGTGCATCTTTGCCTTCCATGAATATTTGGTTGTCTCATATTATCACTTGGCAGGGCTCTCCCTCTAGTGTAGTGGGTAGAGCGCAGAGATTTTATAAGCGTGGTATTGCTTCCATTTTTTATTTATTCTCTTGACATATCAGGAATTGGATACCCTAGGAAATTTATCATCAAATTCACAATTTAAATCCTGGTGATAGAGATACTTATGAGGTGGTTATTGATAGTATTCCATTTTTTATTTGGTGAAAACTACAGAAGCATTTTTCAAAAACCTTGGTGGTCAGATTGGTGTTGGCCTAGGGAGCTTCTTGTTTTGTAATATAAAGCTCATCTAGGTTACAAATGGCTCACCCCGCAAATTCCAATGGTTGATAAGCTCAATCTAATATGGGACTTAGTCTATTTTCCCTCCCAATAGAATAAGAGGTTCATATTGCTTGGGATACTTATATTAAACCTAAAAAAAGTTTTTTTTGCTTGGAGCCTCTTGCACCAAGGGTTGCTTGTTTGTAATAGGCTCAAGCATATGTGTGTTCATATCCTATTTGCTCGATTTGTGAATAGGTGGAAGATTTACTACATATTTTTTGGTTTTGTGATTACGCTCAGTCAGGCTGGGAATGGCTTCTTGAATTTTTAGACCTTTTATGCAAGAGGATTTTACCTGGGTGCATGCTATTCTAGGTGACCCTATTGCTTTTTCCTTCAACTGACATTGATTAGAATATTTTTAGAATTGGTACCCTATTTTATCTTTGGAAGTCCCGAAATAGAGTAGTTTTTTCTCAACAAGATGTCGGGCATGTCTTCTCTATTGTTGATAAATATGTTATATTCTTTGATTGTTGGTTATAGATTCAAGTACAAGTTGAAAAAGTACATGTGGAGCTACAGTACTTACGTACCCTCATGGATCATTGGAGGAATGTGCCCTGCGCTATGAGTCGTGTACCTCTTACTTCCCATTCTAGGTCTTAGTTATCGACTCACCGAGGGAACCATCACCGTTCGTATCTCTCTTCTACCAAACATTGACCCCCTGTAATGCAAATGTGGATAATCTGGAGCTGGAGGCCTATTTTGCCTAACCTCTAGTTGGGATTTTTGGCCTCTTAAGCAATATGATGCCCCTGGTTAGGGTGAAATTGTATCAAATGCACAAATTTGTACTATCAATGGTACTAATTCTGATAGATGGGGGGCTCCGACTTCTTCAACTGTTGGATGCACTTATGACCTTATGGAGGAAAGCTTCAAACCTTCAACCTAGAAGTGGTTTCTCAACTCCTTTCTTTATGAATGCATATTTGACACTGTTTTAGTGATTGTTTTATGGTTTTTTGTGGATTTTTCTTGAAACTCTTGTGTACTCCTAACCACAGTGATTAGTGTATTGGCTTACATGGTGTGCTAATCCCACCCGCATTTTTTGGTATGATTAGCCATTATTTTATTAATACAACGACTTTTTCATAAAAAAATAAATAAATAACAATAGGCGAGAATATTATTCTCCAAATTGCACTAGTGGAATAAAAAGAAAAAAACAAATAGTAACAAGAAAATAAAGGACTAATGATTAATTGATAATAATAAGTTGCAATACAAACACTATGCTCCAGAATTAAATAAAGAGGTCCACACCTTAGATCTGTATACAAGAAGCAAAAAGGATAAAAAAAATGGTTATTGAAATTCCATATCATCAATTTAATTCTCAGATGTTGAAACTGTCCTCTTCATATGCTTGAATTCAGATGTTGAAACTTTCCTCTACACTTGGGTTCTTCCTATGAACATCAAATCCAAAAATAAAATAAAATCATCAATGATTTGCGACTATCAAATCTATAGATTCCTTAGCATAAGTGAAAAAAAAAAAAAACAATATCTTATATTATTAAGAAAACACAATAGATTCCTTAGCATAAGTCGACAAAAACTTAAAGTTAAGGCAATACAAACAAAGACCAATATCTTATATTATTAAGAAAACATAATAAAAACCTAAATTTCAAACTGCACACTAAGCCATAGTACAAATAAAGTATGATCGGGTGAAATAAATGATACTAAACATTAGACAACAATACCAATAATCAATAATTTATATTTAGTCACACGTTCCTTAGACAATATTATTATAGGCTGTTTTCCAAACGTATTAAACAACTGGCAAAGAGCCTCCAAATTTTCTTCAGCTGGAGTAACTTTAGCATCCGGGCCTAGTAATTCCTATTTGATGCATAATACAATGAAACATTGTCATTTATCTTGTCATTTAACGTTTTACATTTAGTACATGCTCCTGGCAAAAGTTGAAAAGATTAAAAAAAAAACTGTTTAAAGGATATTTATAAAAAAAACTAGGTAACAGTTTAGAGAAAAATTTATTTGAATTAATTAATAATTAAAAAAAAAAAAACTATATATTAGCATTTATTTTTAACATTCACCTGTAGTTAAAACCATTGTTTTCAAACTCCCAACTCGATATAAACTGGGGAGCCTAATTTTCGCTAGTTCTCGACAACTCGTGATAAACTAGACAAAAACTAGGGAAAATCTCAGAAAAAACATCGAGAAATTAAAATAAATAAAGAAACCAATAATTTTTTAACCTAAGTCACAACAACATTAGGTTGCTCAATCCCGTGTCCTAGGCACATAAGATCACCATCGGAAAATCTCAGAAAAAACATCGAGAAATTAAAATAAATAAAGAAACCAATAATTTTTTAACCTAAGTCACAACAACATTAGGTTGCTCAATCCCGTGCCCTAGGCACATAAGATCACCATCGCCCATTGGCATGCCGAACGGCAGCGGCCTCGGTAGAAATTAGCATTTAAGCATACCTTTCGGAGCCCCTCATACCTTTTTAATCTCAGCCTCGTAGAAATTAGCATTTAAGGATAATGTCGCACCTTTCTAATCTCAGCCTCGGCCCTTCGAATCCTTTGACTTAGAAAACGGATTCGTCTTCCCATCCCAATGCATTAAATGCACCCCCAACTACTTGATCGTAAAGCAAGGCCCTGGCATTTGACACGCTCTATAACATTAACGAACGAGCCCGGCATAGGTAGAGGCGGAGATAAGCACCGCGTATGAGTCGCTGCATAGCTGCGCACAGGTGTGTCTCATTAAGGATCTCAAGCATAGCGAGGTCCAATCAATTTCTGTGGAGAAAATGAATATATCCATCCTTACCTAATTCAACTAGAATTGCTTTATGAAAAGTGGATTTATACTTTGTAATGCCTTTGAGTCTATCAACAAAGACTAAAATGAGCCCATAGTAAGAGAATCAGACATCAATCATTTGAATTCAAGAATTTAGTAGTCAAGAAAAAAAACATGCTAATGCCCAAATTGAAGTTAAGGAAAACATTGAATCTACCTAACCAAGACCATTCATCCTAACTCCTAAGTAGGTTTAGGTGCTTATCATCTAGCCACATTTGATGGACACAAACTAAAATAACCCATGAACATAATGCATCTCAATAAATACACTGAATCTACCTAATGAAAACCATTCATCCTAACTCCTAAGTAGGTTTAGGTGCTTATCATCTAGCCACATTTGATGGACACAAACTAAAATAACCCATGAACATAATGCATCTCAATAAATACATTGAATCTACCTAACCAAGACCATTCATCCTAACTCCTAAGTAGGTTTAGGTGCTTATCATCTAGCCACATTTGATGGACACAAACTAAAATAACCCATGAACATAATCCATCTCAATAAATATATTGAATCTATCTAACCAAGACCATTCATCCTAACTCCTAAGTAGGTTTAGGTGCTTATCATCTAGCCACATTTGATGGACACAAACTAAAATAACCCATGAACATAATGCATCTCAATAAATGCTATGTCCAAATCTACATTGTTTTCTTAATGATGCGTTTGTCTACATTGATTGCTTATTGCATGACTAAATGATGATTCACTTTCTTGCGTTCATGTACCTATTATTACCTTACTACTTGCTAGACAAAAGAGTTGAGAGATATACTAAGACTTGTGAAGATCCTAGTTACGATAGATTACATTTTATCTAGGTAGTTGAGGTATCATATCTTTCCTAAGACTCTTCTTTCATAGTCAAAGATAATTTTTTTTTTTTTTTTTAAATCATCTTGCTTCAATAATTTTCTTACATCTTACTAGCACATCTTGATAATCATCACACTGGAAAGCAAGTTTATACATTGCATTGAAAGATATAAGCTAGAAGGTTACCTTCAAAAATCACTAGTCACATTTAATATCATCAATCTTTCTCATTATCTTACAAGAAATTCATAGGTGATCACATTTATCTCTATTGACTGGTTTCTATGTGAACATTTATACATGTGCGAAAGACTAAATAAAAATATGATACATATCCTAACTATTTTCAAAATAGATAAGAAAAACATCATACTCCACTATTTTAAATAACATCAAATTTCATCCCCATATATTGTCAATCTGATTCATATCTATACCTAAGAAGGTTAAATGATAGAATTATCCAATGCTTGGCAAGTTTCTAATACACTTAGACACCCAACAACATGGGATAATTTAATCGAACATCTTCCTTGGTATAGGGGTCTATTGAAAATCTTAAGTTATAATATAGCAATTAATTTTTTTTACCCTAATCAGGTCATATGAGGCACATTTTATAACCCTTGTATACACTGATGACCTTATCCTATCACCTCCTACCAATTTGAGTACTATAAAATTTTAGAAAAAAAATTGTAAGCACTAAGCCCCTCTCTTTAAAGAAGAGTAGATACCTAGTTACTTTGTATTGTGAATCCATAGAAAGTTTAAATATGCATTGAGCAAGGAAGCTAGGTACTTCCACTCCCTTTGATTATTGGAAAGACACTTTGGCAAATAATATTTTCTCCTTTTTCATATCAAAATATATATTTAATAAAGTTTCTGTGGAGAAATCTATTTTTTTTTTTTTTGTGTGAGCCATTAAGTGGAGATTTATTATGACGTAGTTTTATTTTTTTAGTTGTTGTCTGTGCTGATTTTGTGTGAGTCTGTGTATAAATCGTGGTTGAAGCTGGGTCTTTCTATTTTGAGCCTTGGAGTTCATATTAATCAGTTTGCGTGTTGGTGGAACTGTGTTGGTGGAAGACTCGTTGAAGAGGGGAGGAAGGCAAAATAACTCGCCGCGAGTAGGTGAGTTATTCGGCCCGAGTTTTAATTAGAAAAACTAGCAAAACACTGGTTAAAACCCACAGGAGAGAAATACAAATGGAGATTCTTATTTAAACCTAAACGCAGTAATGAACAATTCTTTTAGGTATCATCTTTTGCTTGAATAGCTCTGCGATAAGCCTTATGTTGCCAAGTGTGCAGAGCTTTACCATTCTCTCTTTGTCTCGCCATTCACATTCTTGATCTGGGGTTGCCATGGGTTTGATTTCAGCTCGTAGATTATCTGAACCTTCAAATGCTTCTTGACAAATATTGAGGAGAATCCCTTCATCAGAAGGGAATTGAGGTAATGTTTTACTTAGAGCATCACACAACTCTGCATACATGGGATAAAATGTAGGTTTCAAGACCGCATTTTCAAAATATAAGTGATATAACTCCCTGTCAATCAAACATGCTCGTCATTAGAAAAAACCTGCACTATGGATGGCACAATGTTCAAACCTGTGAATTGAAATGTAAAACAAACAGCTACTGTACGAGGCTGGTACCAACTCCCCTATATAACTTTAAATAATATATATTTTAGGAAGATACACATAAACAATAAATTAAAATTAAAAGAACAATCCAGTAGAATATTTTCTGAGGTAATCCCCGCATTTACAAGTTAGTCTTTAAGCAAATCAATTTTTTTTGGAGTCAATTTGTTCAGTTTCCTGTGTAAAGAGTTATTGCGCAATTTATTTTACTTGACAAACAAAACCTTTTGCTGTAAAGCTGCCTTCAGAGTAAAAAGGAATCCACAAAACAAATTTATTCAATCTCAAAAACAACACAGATGGAAAAATTACCCTTTAACAGTTTTAAGAATTTTATCCTTCTCTGATAAAACCCCGCTCCTCGCAGACTATGGAACAACAGTATTCACTAAAGCAGGAGCTAGCCCTGCCTACATATATAGCATTTTCATAGAGACAACAGAAGTTAAACAATAGCCCAACACTCCATATCAATTTATAGAAGTGACAAATACTATCTTTCAGAGTAAACCAACATGTATTGTTAAAACTGAAAGATCGAAGACTTTAGACAAAGGAGAGGCAAGAAGAGGTATTAAGAGCAAATAAAAAAACAACCATACGGATATTTCACATGTGTCTCAACACAACTAAAAGGTATCACAATGATAACACCCAAAAGGTAAGGGGACTCAGAAACCACATGAATATGGGGAATGATAACAATGTTTGTTAGACAGAAGATGTTGCTAGAAATGAACACAACCAAGGGGAATGATAACAATGTTTGTTCCACAAAACATGTTGCTAGAAAGAAACACAACCAAAGGACCTTCGCCCTAAAGCTTTGCCCCAGGAGTGGCAAATTTTTGGTTCATCAAACAGTTCATTAACCTTCCTTGACCCACAAATTTGTAGGTATTTCCTTCAGGAAAATTTGAAAAAACCCTAGACACCAAGGCAAAACCAACAGTGCTTTAGATCCACAAATTTTGAATCTCCAACCTAATCTCCTCTGCACAGTACTCGTCAAAAACAGGACATGGAATACGACTTGTTTAGAGACTCATATCTTCATTCCATTTTCTTTATAGCGGCCAAGGAGCCAAAGCAACAATTGTACTAGGCAAGGGTTAATGGTTACCTCCCCCAAGCAGTCTCTCCATCCTAAAATGGTTATATATCAAGCCCTGGTGACCGATAACATTCTCTACAAAAGTAAGCATGAGTTAATTTGTAAGTTCATCGACATAAGATCATCTTTAGGATTCATGTTCTCTTGGATCTAAAAAAATTGGGAGCACCTTGGGGATACCTCCATCTCTCTTATTAGCAATGGCTATTATATTGTGAGATTTTCTTCTCAAGCAGATAGAGATAACGCATTTGAATCATGGAGGATAGCATATGGTGTTGAAATTCTTTTTGTTCAGTCATGGAAGCTAGGTTTTGACCCTCAGATGGAGCCCTTTGTGGTGGTTATTTAGGTTTGTCCTTATGCCCTGCCCATGGAATACTAGTGTGAACTAATTTTTGAGAAATTGGGTAACTTCTTGGGGAACTATTTAGGAGTTGCTAGGGACATGATCAAGGGTGACTCTATTGTTTATGCCCTGATATGTGTGGCGATGGATCTCAACCAACCTCTCCCAACTAAAATATAAATTAACTTGGGGGACTTGTCATGCATCCAATAGGTGGACTATGATGAAATCCCATTTCGGTGCACGATTTACCACAAACACGGTAATTTGGCCTGCTTCTGTCCAAAGGGCATCACAAAGATCCCCATCCCTCCAAAAGAAACTATCACCAATAGCAAGTTTGTTGAGAAGAAAGAAGAGAATTAGCCCACAACCTCGAATGTTAATCCCCCTAAGGAGGGTTTTGAAGCTCCAAAGAGAAAGAAGAATAAAAAGAGCAAGACAACACACTCCAACTAGTCAACAAAAGAAAATTTCAATAGGTATAAAATTCTTAACTCTCTCCTATATATGGATGACGAGACCACCATAGTAGATGAACCTCAGAAGGAAAATCTTCCTCTTGTAAGGGTTGAGGAAACTACTCTTCATGTTTCTTTGAATTTAGATTTAGGGGTTGATCACTTAGCATTGATAGATCTAGGGAACCAAACCCTTGCAATGGTTGTGGTGGATAGTGATGTTTCAATGAAATATAGAGATAAGGATAGAGGGAAACCTAACCTTGGGATTCAACAAGTATAGTAAAGGTTAAAATACTCTCAATCCAAGAGTGTAGGAAGAAAATTGAACCAAGAAAATTTGGCTAATGAGGGAGATCAGCTAGTCATTGAGAGAAATATCAAATAGATTGACACTTATTGGAATCGAGGTTCCCAATGATTGTCCAATATTGGAATATAAGATATTTAAACAACAAGCCTCATCAAATTTTTGTTCAGAGTATATTTAAAAACCAAAATTACAACTTTATTCTCCTTTAAGAGACTAAAGCTTCCATTCAAAATATGGATATCATTGTTAAGAAAATTTAGAGATAGGTTGAGCACATGGTAGTTGGATCCCAAGGGGCTTTAGGGGGAGTGGTGACTTTATGGAATCCTCTTCTCTAGACAACTTTAGATCACTCTATTGGTCGAGGTATCCTCACTTCTCTCTTCAAGAGCAAGAACTCCAAGGAGCTTTTATTGGTTTCCAATTTCTATGGTGCTACATATTTTGTGGAGCAACAACACCAATGGTTAATTTTACACGCTAGTAGAACTGAAAAAGAGGAAGTGAATTGGATAGTAGTAGGGGATCTCAATGCTAAACTTGCTCTTAGGGATCAAGAAGGGTAAAATCCCTATTTGGACTAGGGGGATAGATTTATGATGTCCAAAATTAACCAACTCAATTTAATTGATGTCCAACATGTAGGGTATTTGTATACGAGGACAAACAAACAAGTAGGGTTGGAAAGTAGGAAAGTCAAGCTTGATAAATTTTTTGTTTCTAAAGAGGTCTTTCTCTATTGGTCTTTCAAGATTGATATTCTTAATCACACCGACTCTGAACACTTTTCAATTCTTCTAGAATGGAATATGGGCCACAATCCCCATCCAAGACAATTTTGTTTTGAGAATTTTTGGCTAGAAAAGGAGGATCTAAAGGAAATATCCCACTCTGGTGGGAGGAGGGTCATCCTTCCCATGGGAGAGCTATGTATATTTTTTCAAAACAAATCCAATATGTCAAATCTAGTCCCAAATTTTGGAAAAGAAGTAGTAAATATGATTTTCAATCCCAAAAGGCTCCTTTGTTGGCAAATATGGAGGATCTAGCTACCTGCTTCAAGACTAGAGCAGTCATTGAGGACCTAAAATATGAATATGAACTAGTTAGAAAAGAAATAAATTCCATATAAAATCAAGAGAAAATTTATTAGAAGCAAAGAGCAAGAACCAGGGTTATGCATAACGAGTGGAACTCGAAATGTACTTGTAGAAAATTGGTGAATTTTTTTTGAAATCTTAGTGAATCCTGGCCAACTTTGTGTAGAGGAAATGAAAAATTACATTATTTTTTTCAAAACAAATTGTAAAAAATTGGTGAATTGGAAAGTTCTGGCCGGACCATGTGGAAAATGAGATCTGGCCATGAGCTGATAAAAATATGGTCTGGCTTTGAATCGGGTGTAGAAAATGATCCAATCTTGAACCAGGTACAAAATTGGTCTGGTCTTGGATCGGGTGTAGAATACTGTCTGATCTCAAACAGAGTAAAAAAATTGTTCTAGTCACAGACCGGGTACAAAACATGGTCTGGTCTTGGATCAAATGCAGAATATGGTCCGATCTCAGACCTGATATAGAATATGATCCATTCTTGGATCGAGTGCAGAATATGGTTTGGTCTTAGACTGGGTGTAGAATATGGTCTAGTCTTAGACTGGGTGCAGAAACTGATCGGCTCAGATCAAGTACAGAAAATGGTCCAACATTGGGCCGAGTGCAGAACAAGGTTTGACTCTGGATATGGTGCAAAGCAAGGTCCAAATTCATATTGGATGCAGCTAATGGTTCACCCTCAGGCTGAATGCAAAACAAGGTCCAACTTTGGACCAAGTGGATATCAAGGTCCAGGCTTAAATTGGGTGGAGTCAAAGGTTTTGCCTTGGATAGGGTGCAAAACAATGTTTGGCTTTAAATTGAATATGGATAATGGTTTGGCTTCATACAAAGTACATATCAAGGTCCAAACTTGGACCGGGTGCAGTAATTTTTTTAGCTTCAGATAGTGTGCAATATAAGGTTAAGCTTTGGACTAGATGCATATAATGGTTTAACCTCAGATCAAATGTAGAACAAGGTCCTGCTTCAGACCGCATGTATAAAATGGTTAATCCTTGGACTGGGTGCAGAAAATGGTCTAGCCTTGGAAACGTTCCCCCATGAACCAGTTTCCATGTGTCTCATGATCGATCACCCATATTGCACATCCTATACCATGATACCACATGTCAACCTCATCTATTATATCTATAAAGGGCATTAACTATCATTTTTATAGTTTGTTTTCTATGATTGCACCCAACCAGAGCGAACCATTACCCATAAACCTTTCCAATACAATTTCTCCTCCTTCCAAATTCTAGCAATGGCCACCCCTTCCACCCCTATTGCAAAATTTAGGAACATTTGTTTCACTGCAATTTTAGATTTTTTAACAACCCTAGGTTCAGAATTTTCATGGGTAAATGACATATGTTTCACGAACTTGCTTTCAATGCCCTATTTAGAAAATAATAACTTCCTCATGCACACTATCATAGCTATGTATGACCATGACCATACCACAATCAACATGTAATTACGAAATATAAATCTATCATTGACAATCATGCCTACAAACATTCAAATATTGATAGATCTTCCTTTCAGGGATTGTCTTCTAATGTCAATGAAGTTCACGATCTACAGATTATAGAGCATACCTCAAGATAATGTACCATATTGATACAAAATCGTTGCAAGGTATGATTCTTGTTACTTAGATTCTATTGATGTTCAATATTTCAAATTTATAAATTGTTATCTAATTTTTTTTGCAATTTTCATCGCTAAGTCAAAAAGAAGGTTAACAATCACTGATATTCGACATCCAACTTTGAAGGCCATTATTGAGTTCTTTTAGGAAATACTGATTAAACTTAGAAGATCAAAAATTTTGTATTGGAAACTAGTGTATGTTTTTCACTGTGAGAAGCATGAGAAGTTCAACTAGTGCATGTATATTTCATATCATATCAGAGCAAAGTTACATGGCATGCAATTGCAAATAGCCAAGACACAACCTATTGTCAGTAGTGTTAATTAGACTTTAGCACTTTATTATGAATTTTTTTATAATTTGCAAAATGCTCTTGTACCAACTGTAGTTCATGCAACACTACAAACCATTGCCATGACACCCTAGGAATTGAACGTAATAAGTTCATCTTTGACCGTAAATAGTATTTTATATTTTAGTAGGTTTTCATTTTTTTATTTTTCTTTTCATCTAAATGTAGAGTAGGGCAGCCACCACAATGAATAAACATGATGTTGCCTTGAAGAATCATAGACCAGAACAAAATAGTGATTCTGAAGACATTGGATCACAAGTGTCACCATTGTAGAGGCCACATAAACGTTTGAGGTAAGTTGCTTCTCTTGGGGGTTCTTGTGCACATAGGTTTGCACAAAATATGCAATATGAATCTAGTGCGGCCAGCCCTAACCCCATCGACACCCAAATTCAATAGTCATCGTCATCAGGTAAATAAATGTGTATTTACTCTGAATTATTATATTTTTTCTATTTTATTTTCTAAATAATTCAGGCAATTTTTTTTGACTATTTTCAGGTGCCTCTCAACTACAACCTATGAAAATTATATGCCATATGCCGACACCACTTCCACCATTGCAATGACAGTCATCGCTTCCACCATAGCAACAACGACCTATGCAAATGAGAGGCCATATGTGGGTTAGAGGTGGAAAAAAAAATTCATAGAGATCACGGGGGGCAGCACCATGTTTTGGGCATGCATTCTCATATTTTACATTTAACACAACTTCATAGGCACCAAAAGTTTCAATTGTGGGATTGGATAATATCCAACTCGATGGTGATCTTCTATTGCAGGGAAAAATTTTAGGCTTCAAGGAAACAAATATGCTTCAATATCCATAGGGTGAAGCACAACAAACAAAAGCCACTACATCTGGGCATACATCATTGACATATTTTGAAGGAAACGACCCTCATCCTCAAATTGAGGATGACATTGTAAATTTTGATAAAAATATTTTAATGGTTGAAAATACTGAAGCAAGCGTAAAATAAGTTGTGCTTAGAGGTTTGCAATTGATGAAGGATTGGGAATATCGAGCCAAGGTCCTTACGCTTAGTATACAATTTTTTCCAAAAGATAACCAAGTTTTTCTTGGGTTTAGTATGAACCAAAAAATCTTGGTGGCCTGCTAGATCATGCCACATTAGGATCAATGAAGTCAATTTTTTTTGTATGATGATGATGTTTCAAATTTTATGGTTAGTAGAATATAAAATATTAATGTGGAAGCCCAAGATTTTTATAACCAATGGGCTTCTGATAAGAAAATTGTTACACTCGCTAAGGTTGCAAGGAATGTGGCTGAGGTAAGAAAATATTTTTTTATGTTTTAATTTTATTTTGTAGTAAAATTTTAATATTTTATTAAAACCAGTAAATTATTTTCATATAAATATTTTGAATTATGTTTTCATTTTATTTTTGTAGTTAAATTTTGATTACTTAAAAACACAAGTTAATAGCATGGAAGTTAATATCAATGCGGTGAATATATTTCTGCAAAAGGTAATGAAAATGAACAAAAAACAACAATCAAAGTAACAATAATTGTTTAAGTAGATATATTAGGGAAAATCTCAATGAATATCTAAACACAAGCTTATACTGAGAGGGGGGAACATTATAATACCACTTTTTAATTTTCTTTCTCAATCAATATTATGCAATGTATAGATAGCAATATCAACAACAATAATCAAATCAATGCACAAATAACCACACAAAATAGAGACACCAATTTTATGTGGTTCACCCAATGTGGGCTACTCCATGGAGAAAATATTTCACTAAAATTTTCTCAATAAATATCTTGGTAATACTTTCCCTATTACAATGTTTATGGACATCTATCCAAAGGAGACACCAATATCCTAATCAAGTTCATGGATCTCTATCCATAAGAGAAATTATTTCTCCTCTTACTCTGCCTGACGATATTCTAGAAGAATTGTTGTCCCCATTGCTCTAGCTAATGGATATCTATCCACTGAAGACACTTGTCCTAACTACTCTAGCTTATGGATATCTATCCACTAGAGACTATCATCCTCTATACTTTGTCACCTTCAAAGCTCTGTCTCAAATCTACACTAAACACAGTCCTTTGGTCTAGCACAAATATGCTCAATATTTGTCTCTGATTTGTCACAAACCTATCCTCAAATATTCACCAAACTATGTCCTCAAATCTGTACTAAACGTAGTACTTTGGTCTAGCACAAATCTATCCTCAATCTCTATCCTCTGATCTGCACTAAACATAGTCCTTTATTCTAGCACAAATTTGTCCTCAAGCCTTAACACAAAGCTTGACTCAATCTTAAATCAACTCTGCTAGATCTACCCCAAACCTTAACTCAAGGTTTGAACAAATCAATCAATAAAATTTTCTCACAAGTCTTCCCAAAGACTTATCTCAATTCTTCCTTGTAAGCTTCCACAAAATCTCACACTAATTTGTCCACAAGTCCTCTCTAGAACTTGTCTAAATTTTCTCAATAAGTCCTCATTAGAACTTGTCCAATTATGCTCAATAAGTCCTCACTAGAAATTGTCCAAATATGCTCAATAAGTCCTCGTTAGAACTTATCCAATTATGTTCTCAATATCTATTGTAAGCTTCCACAAAAGCTCACACAAATTTGTCCACAAGTCTTCCCAAAGACTTACCTCAAATCTGCTCAACAAGTCCTCACTAGAACTTGTCCAATCTCATAGAAAAATAAAGAGAATTGTTAGAGACTCAATATGCTTCACATTCATCACAATGCTCAATCACTTTCAATCACTCTTTTAGAAACATATAGCCAATTTTTAGAGACTCAATATGCTTCTCATTTACCTCAATGCTTAATCACTTTCAATCACTCTTTTAGAAACATACAGAGAATTTTTAGAGACTCAATATGTTTCACACTCATAAACTCTCAATCACTTTCAATCTCTCTTTTATCACAAAAACATATAGAGAATTTTTAAAGACTCAATATGTTTCACTCTCATCAACACTCATCCTCTTTCTCAATTCAATTTAGAATATAGAACACTTTGTTTCATAGAAATTGAACAATCACTTTAACACATTCACTTGACTAGGTTCAACCAACTTTACTCAACCAATCACTCAATGAAATAATCCTTTCTCACAAACCCTAGTCCAATCATATAACCACTCACTAAAATATTTCCAATAATTCTTATCAACCAATCTCACATAACAATGATACTCATATTCTTTGCAAACCCTAGTTCAAGTTCTTTACTCAACCATCTACTCCAACAACAATGCTTATAAAACATGGTTTTATCAACAACTCTTTATTACAAAAAACCTTGAAGCATTAATTCAACACACACTCAACAATGTTCACCTAACAATTCTTTTCACTCCAAATTTGCATACAAAACATTCAACAATCACTCACTAGGAAGAATATGCCCATACCTTTATTTGATGTGGAAGTGACCTTGGAAAACCTGTCTCAATCACAATTTTCTCTTTTGCCAATCTCAATAGTTAGATGATAAAATATCACACTAACTTTCTCACAAAATAATTCTCAATTACAAAAATAATCAAACTTAATTACACCTTATTTCTCCTTCTTAAAATAATATCCAACACCACAAAAACACTTCTTCAAAAACTCTAAGCCTCTTAACAATTTAATTTCATCATAACCCTTTTCATAAATAAAACTCAAAAATAATCCAAAATCTACTTATGACTCCCTACTCAATATTGCATTTAATTTAAATAACTCACTTTATAACTTAATGCAATAAATAAATTTCCATTTTCCTAAGGTGAAAACAAAATTACCTTAGAAAAAATTAATCTTTCATCACTTAGGTTTATATCAAAACTTACTTGCACCTTAAACCTCCAACAACCTTAGCATATGCAAAATAAAATAATTCAAAAACTTTATTACCTATTTTGCAATCGACAAGATTTGATCTTGCACCAAATGCTTCAACAATGCCTTGGTCGTGGCTTCCACGCCGTGTGAGCCACATGTTTGCTTGATGCTTGAAAGCACAATGTGTGCTTTGACTGCTTCACACTCCACATGACTCTTGCCTCAAACCTCGCATTTTGGAGGCGCATTTAATTTCACTCGAGCTCTCTTTAATGGATATTGCAGATGCATTAATTGAATTCACAAACTATGGTTTGGCTAAGGTATAAATACCTTACGCCCTTGTTCCCATGCACGTCGACGAAGACAAATTCATTGGGGTCGACGCTTATGTTTGAACTCTGAAATATTTAATTTATAATTATTTAAATTTACTAGAATTTAAATATTATAAATTAATATTTAAATATTTTGGCTTTATTAAATATTAAAGCCTCCTTAGGTATTAATAAAAACATTTTATTTTGCCCACTATGTTTTTTAATAAAAACCTTTTATTTTGCCCAACCATGGTTTTAATAAAAACCTTTTATTTTGTCTAAACATGGTTTTAATAAAAACCCTTCTACTTATTCTTCACATAATATTAAAAACAAATATTATTAAGCTCTTTTTCCATCAACCTTTTGCATTGCTCCTTTTGACCTTTTGGCATCAACGGTAGCTTATTTCTTGACATCAATGACAACTTCATTCCTTGACATTAATGACAACTTCATTCCTTGACATCAATGACAACTTTGACTCAAAATATCCAACAATCTCCCCCTTTGTCATTGATGGCAACCCAATAACTTTTTACCATTTTCTTGACCTTTTCATTTTGCTCCCCTTGGGAAACTGCTCCCCTTGGGAAACTGCTCCCCCTGACTCAATGCTCTCTCCTTAAACCAAACCTCTCCCCATTACTCAAATATCTCCCCATTTGACATCAATGGCAAAGGGTCACCTTTGGGGCTCGGGGCTAAGAATGAGTCTCTTATCTTAGCCCCTCCCTCATCTCCTTTTGAGGTGGTTAATTCTTGGGTGGGAGTATTTCTACTCCCAACAAGCATTGGTCTTTTCCTTTTTCCTCTTTCCTTATCATTTGATCCTTTTGATTCCTTTGACTATTCTTGTCCTTATCCATGTTCATGTTCATGTCCTTATTCCTATTCCTATTCATGTCCATATCCATATTTCTATTCCTGTTCCTATTCCTATTCTTGGTCATGTTCATACCCATATTCATGTTCCTATTCTTGTTCTTGTTCATGTTCATGCTTGGTTCTGGAATTTATGCTCTACACCACTTTACTGTATTTCCATAATTATTACACTTATAACACTTAATTTAATTATTCCTTGGAGGTGCAAATGTCTTGGGATTTCTTCTAGTGAAGCCATATCTACTCCTATTATGTACCTTGCAATTCATTTCCTTTTGATCAAATTGATTACATGAGAAGCAATACCCATGGAAAAGCTTCCTATTTTTAAAGTTCCCATATTCTTGTTTTTCATGTGTCCTACATTGTGAAGCCATGTGCCCAAATTTGTGACATGAGAAACATCGAGCATTGAAATTTCCCTACTTTTACCTCATTGGTCTCTTAGTTTCTTTTTCTCTATGTTGATTCCTATTCCATCTATTTCTTCTTTGTGCATTTTTCCTTGTTGAACTTCCTGTTGTCCAACTCATCCTCAGAACTCTCATTTTCTCTTACATTGTATTCTTCTAAAGTTTCTTCTTCTTCTTCAAAACTTGAGGTTGACATTTCTTCATGTTTCCTTTGAGCCTGTTCAAAACCAAGACCTATTTTTTTTGTTTACCTTCTTTGTATGTTGATCATCTTATCCAAATCCTTTGAACTCTTTCCAAACTTATGTAGCTTATCCTTGGATTTTTCTAAATATTCCCTTATTAGAGCTACTTCTTGTTCTAACTTTTCGCATTCTAAAACCTTTGCTTCTAGCTTATTCTTAAACTTCTTTGTCTTAGCCATTGACTTGTTTAAATCCTCTAAAAGCTTTCCTCTCTCTTCATAACATTCTTGAAACTAAAATTCAAGTTGGGATTTTTGCTTTCTTACCTTATTTAATGTTTTAAGAGCATAAATAAGCTCTCCCTCAAGATCAACTCCTTCATTTTTTTATTATTCCTCTATTTATTTGCCTTTGTCAACATCTTTATTATTTTTTGACTTGTCTTCTATAGGATCACCTTATTTTTCTTCTAGAGCCATTAGAATATTCTCTTCTGGTTCTTTAAGTGTATCTTCATATCCATCATCACTAAAACTAAAATCATTCCTTGTACAACTATCTTCAATATGTCAAAAATTACCACATCTAAAAAACTTGAGAATTATTGGTGATCTTTTCTTAACTTCTTATTTTTCTTCTATCAAAAATAGGACTTCATATTTATCATTATCTGAGAAACTATTATCACTATCACTTGAGTACTTACTTGCCTTGTCTACATAGTAGCTCCTATTTTGTATTTGAAATAACTTATTTCCTTGTTTGCCTTGTCCATACTATCCTTTCTTTTGGTATCTGTATCTTTCTGATTCTCTATTCCTGTGATCCTATTTTTCTTCATCATTATTATTTTTAGCTTCTTGAAAATCAGTTGCATAGTGAAAATACTTTCCACAATTGAAACATCTAACATATTTTGCATATTTAAATCTTCTTGAATCCTTATTCCTTCTACCATAATTAGTTTCTTCATCACTGGATGACTCATTGCTTGATTTTGACTTCTTACCCTTTGTCTTCTTAATTTCTTTGAAGGTTGCTTCCTTTCAAATATTAGGTTCCTCTTTTGTTATTAACTCAAAGGCTATGAGAATACCAAGTAACATATCTCTTGTCAAAGAATCACCATCTTTTGATTATTCTATAGCAGAAATATTTTCACTAAATATTTTTGGAAGAGATCTTAAGACTTTATCATAAAAATTTGATTCTTCAACATTAATTCCAAGTCCTTACATGGCATTAAAAACTTCATCTATCTAAAGTAGATAAGTACTAATGTTTTCTTCATCCTTCATTCTTAACTCTTCAAATTTCCCTTTGAGAATTCGTATCTTTGCCTTTTGACACTTTTATCTCCTTCATATATGCTTTGCAACTTATCCCATATTCCTTTTGCATATTTACAATGCATAACTTTTATTGATTTTGTTCTATGCAAACCTCTCAAAATTGCATTCATTACTTTTGAATTGTAATATTGTAGAAGCTTACCTTCCTTATATTTAGGTGGATCAGTTGGTGGTATGTATCCATTTTCAGTTGCTTCCCAAATTTTATTACCAAGTGCCATCAGATGAATCTTCATTCTCATACTCCAAAATATATAATCACTTCCATCAAATATTGGTGTTGAATTATCTGAGAACACATTCTTAGAATCCATTGTGTTCTTGAAATATTTTATTTCAAGCTATTAAATTCTTCCTAAGGAACCCGATCTGATACCAATTGAAGAACACAATATTATACTGAAATGGGGGTGAGTAGTATAAGACCACTTTTTAATTTTCTTTCCAAATCAATATTATGCAATGCATACATAACAATATCAACAATAGTAATCAAAACAATGCATAAATCACCACACACAATAGAGACACCAATTTTATGTGGTTCACCCAATGTGGGCTACTCCACGGAGAAAATATTTCACTAAAATTTTGTCAATCAATCTCTTGGGAATACTTTCCATATTACAATGTTTATGGACCTCTGTCCAAGGGAGACACCAATCCCCTAATAAATTTTGTGGATCGCTATCTATAGGAGAACTCCTTTCTCCTGTTGCTCTGGCTGGTGATCTTCTAGAATAACTATTGTACCTACTACTCTGGCTAATGGATCTCTATCCACTAAAGACACTTGTCCTGATTACTTTGTCTTATGGATATCTATCCATTGGATACTATCATCCTCTATACTTTGTCACCTTCAAATATCTATCTCAAATCTAAACTAAACACAGTCTTTCGGTCTAGCACAAATCTTCTAAATTTCTATCTTTGATCTAGCACAAAATTGTCCTCAAATCGAGACCAAAATTTTTCTTAAAATCTATACTAAACATAGTCCTTCGATCTAGCACAAATCTATCCTCAATATCTGTCCTTTGATCTGCACTAAACATAATCCTTCGGTCTAGCACAAATATGTCCTCAATATCTATCCTCAAGACTTAACATAAAGCTTGAATCAATCTTAAAAAACTTTGCTAGATCTACCCCAAACCTTGACTCAAGGTTTCAACAAATCAATCAATCAAATTTTCTCACAAATATTCTCAAAGACTTGTCTCAATTATACCTTGTAATATTCCACAAAAGCTCACACTAATCTGTCCACAAGTCCTCTCTAGAAATTTTCCAAATATTCTCAACAAGTCCTCACTATAACTTGTCCAATTCTTCTCAATAAGTCCTCACTAGAACTTGTCCAAATCTACTCAATAAGTCCTCACTAGAAATTCTCAATCTCTATTGTAAGCTTCCACGAAATCTCACATAAAAGCTCACACAAATATCTACACAAGTCTTCCCAAAGAGTTACCTCAAATCTTCTCAAAAAGTTCTTACTAGAACTTTTCTAATCTCATAGAAACATAAAGAGAATTATTAGAAGCTCAATATGCTTCACATTCATCATAATGCTCAATCACTTTCAATCACTCTTTTAGAAACATATAGAGAATTTTTAGATACTCAATATGCTTCTCATTTACCTAAATGCTTAATCACTTTCAATCGCTCTTTTAGAAACATACAGAGAATTGTTAGATACTCAATATGTTTCACACTCATAAACTCTCAATCACTTTCAATCTCTCTTTTATCACAAAAACATATAGAGAATTGTTAGAGACTCAATATGTTTCACACTCATCAACACTCAACCTCTTTCTCAAATCAATTCAGAATATAGAACAATTTGTTTCATAGAACTTGAACAATCACTTTAACACATTCACTTGACTAGGTTCAACCAACTTTACTCAACCAATCACTCAATGAAATAAACCTTACTCACAAACCCTAGTCCAAGAATATAACCACTCACTCAAATATTCCCAACAATGCTTATCAACCAATCTCACATAACATTGATACTCATGTTCTTTGCAAACCCTAGTTCAAGTTATTTACTCAACCATCTACTCCAACAACAATTCTTATAAAACATGGTTTTATCAACAACTCTTTATTCCAGAAAACCTTGAAGCATTAATTCAACACACACTCAACAATGTTCACCTAACAATCCTTTTCACTCCAAATTTGCATACAAAACACTCAACAATCACTCACTAGGAAGAATATGCCCATACCTTTATTTGATATGGAAGTGACCTTGGAAAACCTATCACAATCACAATTTTCTCTTTTTCCAATCTCAATAGTTAGATGATAAAATATCACACTAACCTTTTCACAAAATAATTCTCAATTACAAAAATGATCAAACTTAATTACACATTATTTTTCCTTCTTAAAATAATATCCAACACCACAAAAACACTTCTTCAAAAACTCTAACTCATCAAAAGAGCCTCTTAACAATTTAATTTCATCATAACCCTTTTTAGAAATAAAACTAAAAAATAATCCAAAGTCTACTTATGACTCCCTACTCAATATTGCATTTAATTTAAAATAACTCACTTTATAACTTAATGCAATAAATCAATTTCCATTTTCCTAAGGTGAAAATAAAATTACCCTAGCAAAAATTAATCTTTTAGCACTTAGGTTTATATCAAAACTTACTTGCACTTTAAACCTCCAATAACCTTAGCATATGCAAAATAAAATAATTCAAAAAATTTATTACCTGTTTTGCAATCAGCAAGATTCGAACTTGCACCAAATTCTTCAACAATACCTTGGTCATGGCTTCCACACCATGTGAACCACATGTTCCCTTGATGCTCGAAAGCACAATGTGTGCTTTGACCACTTCACACTCCACATAACTCCTACCTCAAACCTTGCACCTCGAAGGCACCTTTAATTTCACATGAGCTCTCTTCAACAAATATTGCAGATGCATTAATTGAATTCCCAAACTATGGTTTGGCTAAGGTATAAAGACCTTATGCCCTTGTTCCCATGCACGTCGATGGAGAAAAATTCATTGAGGTCGGTGCTTATGTTTGAACTCTGAAATATTTAATTTATAATTATTTAAATTTACTAGAATTTAAATATTATAAATTAATATTTAAATATTTTGGCTTTATTAAATATTAAAGCCTCCTTAGGTATTAATAAAAACATTTTATTTTGCCCACTATGTTTTTTAATAAAAACCTTTTATTTTGCCCAACCATGGTTTTAATAAAAACCTTTTATTTTGTCTAACCATGGTTTTAATAAAAACCCTTCTACTTATGCTTCACATAATATTAAAAATAAATATTATTAAACTATTTTGCCATCAACCTTTTGCATTGCTCCTTTTGACCTTTTGGCATCAACGGTAGCTTATTCCTTGACATCAATGACAACTTCATTCCTTGACATCAATGACAACTTTGACTCAAAATGTCCAACAATCTCCCCCTTTGTCATTGTTGACAACCCAATAACTTTTTACCATTTTCTTGATCTTTTCATTTTGCTCCCCCTGGCAAACTACTCCCCATGACCCAATGCTCTCTCCTTAAACCAAATCTCTCCCCCTTACTCAAATATCTCCCCCTTTTACATCAATTGCAAAGGGTCACCTTTGGAGCTTGGGGCTAAGAATCAGTCTATTAGCTTAGCCCCTCCCCCATCTCCTCTTGAGGTGGTTAATTCTTGGGTGGGAGTATTTCTACTCCCAACAAGCACTGGTATTTTCCTTTGTCCTCTTTCCTTATCATTTGATCCTTCTGATTCCTTTGACTATTCTTGTCCATATCCATGTTCACTAAGTGTATCTTCATATTCATCATCACTAAAACTAAAACCATTCCTTGGACAACTATCTTCAAGATGTCAAAAATTACCACATCTAAAACAATTGAGAATTATTGGTGATCTTTTCTTAACTTCTTATTTTTCTTCTATCATAAATAGAACTTCATCTTTATCATTATCTAAGAAACTATTATCACTATCACTTGAGTACTTACTTGCCTTTTCTGCATAGTAGCTCCTATTTTGTCTTTGAAATAATTTATTTCCTTGTTTATCTTGTCCATACTTACCTTTATTTTGGTACATACATCTTTCTGATTCCCTATTCCTATGATCCTATTTTTCTTCATCATTGTTATTTTTAGCTTCTTGACAATCAGTTGCATAGTGAAAATACTTTCCACAATTTAAACATCTAACATATTTTGCATATTTAAATATTCTTGAATCCTTATTCCTTATGCCATTTTTAGCTTCTTCATCATTGTATGACTCATTTCTCGATTATGACTTCTTACCCTTTGTCTTCTTAATTGCTTTGAAGGTTTCTTCCTTCCGAATATTAGGTTCCTCTTTTTTCTTAACTCAAAGGCTTTGATAATACCAAGTAACATATCTCTTGTCAAAGAATCACCATATTTTGATTATTCTATAGCATAAATCTTTTCACTAAATATTTTTGGAAGAGATCTTAAGACCTTATCACAAAAATCTGATTCTTCAACATTAATTTATAATATCAACAACAGTAATCAAAGCAATGCACAAATCACCACACAAAATAGAGACACCAATTTTACGTGGTTCACCCAATGTGGGTTACTCCATGGAGAAAATATTTCACTAAAATTTTCTCAATCAATCTCTTGGGAATCCTTTCCCTATTATAATGTTTATGGACCTCTATCCAAAGGAGACACCAATACCCTAATCAAGTTTGTGGATCTCTATCCATAAGAGAACTCCTTTCTCCTCTTTCTCTGGCTGGCAATCTTCCAGAAGAACTGTTGTCCCCACTGCTCTGGCTAATGGATATCTATCCACTAAAGACACTTGTCCTCACTGCTCTAGATTATGGATCTCTATCCACTAGATATTGTCATCCTGTATACTCTTTCACCTTCAAAGCTTTGTCTCAAATCTGCACTAAGCGCAGTCCTTTGGTCTAGCAAAAATATGCTCAATCTCTTTATCTAATATGACACAAACATATCCTCAAATATGCACCAAAATCTATCCTCAAATTTGTACTAAACACATTCCTTTGGTCTAGCACAAATCTGTCCTCAATCTCTATACTTTGATCTGCACTAAACATAGTCCTTCGGTCTAGCACAAATTTGTCCTCAATATTTGTCCTCAAGCCTTAACACAAAGGTTGACTCAATCTTAAATAAACTCTGCTAGATCTGCCTTAAACCTTAACTCAAGGTTTGAACAAATCAATCAATCAAATTTTCTTACAAGTCTTCCCAAAGACTTATCTCAATTCTGCCTTGTAAGCTTCCAAAAAAGCTCACACTAATTTATCCATAAGTCCTCTCTAGAACTTTTCCAAATTTGCTCAACAAGTCCTCATTAGAACTTGTCCAATTCTTCTCAATAAGTCCTCACTAGAAATTTTCCAAATATGCTCAATAAGTCCTCATTAGAACTTATCCAATTATGTTCTCAATATGTATTGTAAGCTTCCACAAAAGCTCACACAAATCTGTCCACAAGTCTTCCCAAAGACTTACCTCAAATCTGCTCAACAAGTCCTCACTATAACTTGTCCAATCTCATAGAAACATAAAGAGAATTGTTAGAGACTCAATTTCTTCACATACATCACAATTCTCAATCACTTTCAATCACTCTTTTACAAACATATAGAGAATTGTTAGAGACTCAATATGCTTCTCATTTACCTCAATGTTTAATCACTTTCAGTCGCTCTTTTAGAAACATACAGAGAATTGTTAGAGACTCAATATGTTTCACACTCATAAAATCTAAATCACTTTCAATCTCTCTTTTATCACAGAAACATATAGAGAATTGTTAGAGACTCAATATGTTTCACACTCATCAACACTCAACCTCTTTCTTAAATCATTTCAGAATATAGAACACTTTGTTTCATAGAACTTGAACAATCACTTTAACACATTCACTTGACTAGGTTCAACCAAATTTACTCAACCAATCACTCAATGAAATAATCCTTGCTCACAAACCCTAGTCCAAGCATATAACCACTCACTCAAATATTTCCAACAATGCTTATCAACCAATCTCACATAACAATGATACTCATGTTATTTGCAAACCCTAGTTCAAGTTCTTTACTCAACCATCTACTCCAACAACAATGCTTATAAAACATGGTTTTATAAACAACTCTTTATTCTAGAAAACCTTGAAGCATTAATTTAACACACACTCAATAATGCTCACCTAACAATCCTTTTCACTCCAAATTTGCATACAAAACATTCAACAATCACTCACTAGGAAGAATATGCCCATACCTTTATTTGATGTGGAAGTGACCTTGGAAAACCTGTCTCAATCACAATTTTATCTTTTGCCAATCTCAATAGTTAGATGATAAAATATCACACTAACTTTCTCACAAAATAATTCTCAATTACAAAAATAATCAAACTTAATTACACATTATTTCTCCTTCTTAAAATAATATCCAACACCACAAAAACACTTCTTAAAAAACTCTAACTCATCAAAAGAGACTCTTAACAATTTAATTTCATCATAACCCTTTTCATAAATAAAACTCAAAAATAATCCAAACTCTACTTATGACTCCCTACTCAATATTGCATTTAATTTAAATAACTCACTTTATAACTTAATGCAATAAATAAATTTCCATTTTCCTAAGGTGAAAACAAAATTACCGTAGAAAAAATTAATCTTTCAGCACTTAGATTTATATCAAAACTTACTTGCACCTTAAACCTCCAATAACCTTAGCATATGCAAAATAAAATAATTCAAAAACTTTATTACCTGTTTTGCAATCGACAAGATTTGAACTTGCACCAAATGCTTCAACAATGCCTTGGTCACGGCTTCCACGCCGTGTGAGCCACATGTTCGCTTGATGCTTGAAAGCACAATGTGCGCTTTGACCGCTTCACACTCCACATGACTCCTGCCTTTAATTCCACTCGAGCTCTCTTCAACGGATATTGCAGATGCATTAATTGAATTCACAAACTATGGTTTGGCTAAGGTATAAATACCTTATGCCCTTGTTCCCATGCACGTAGACGAATAAAAATTCACTGGGGTCAGTGCTTATGTTTGAACTCTAAAATATTTAATTTATAATTATTTAAATTCACTAGAATTTAAATATTATAAATTAATATTTAAATATTTTGGATTTATTAAATATTAAAGCCTCCTTAGGTCTTAATAAAAAAAAATTATTTTTCCCACTATGGTTTTTAATAAAAACCTTTTATTTTGCCCAACCATGGTTTTAATAAAAACCTTTTATTTTGTCTAACCATGGTTTTAATAAAAACCCTTCTACTTATGCTTCACATAATATTAAAAATATTATTATTAAGCTCTTTTGCCATAAATCTTTTGCATTGCTCCTTTTGACTTTTTGGCATCAACGGTAGCATATTCCTTGACATCAATGACAACTTTATTCCTTGACATCAATGAAAAATTCATTCCTTGACATCAATGACAACTTTGACTCAAAATGTCCAACAATCTCCCCCTTTGTTATTGTTGGCAACCCAATAATTTTTTACCATTTTCATGATCTTTTCATTTTGCTCCCCCTAGGAAACTGCTCCCCCTGACTCAATGCTCTCTCCTTAAAACAAATCTCTCCCCCTTACTCAAATCTCTCCCACTTTGACATCAATGGCAAAGGGTCACCTTTGGGGATTGGGGCTAAGAATGATTCTCTTAGCTTAGCCCCTCCCCCATCTCCTCTTGATGTGGTTAATTCTTGGGTGGGAGTATTTCTACTCCCAACAAGCACTGGTCTTTTCCTTTGTCCTCTTTCCTTCTCATTTGATACTTCTGATTCCTTTGACTATTCTTGTGCATATCCATGTTCCTGTTCATGTCATTATTCCTGTTCCTATTCATGTCCATATCCATATTTCTATTCATGTTCCTATTCTTGTTCTTGGTCATTTTCATAACCATATACCTATTCCTATTCTTGTTCTTGTTCATGTTCATGCTTGGTTCTATAATTTATGCTCTACACCACTTTATTGTATGTCCATAATTATTGCACTTATAACACTTAATGTTATTATTCCTTGGAGGTGCAAATGTCTTGGGATTTCGCCTAGTGAAGCCATCTCTATTCCTGTTATGTACATTGCAATTCACTGCCTTGTGATCAAATTGATTACATGAGAAGCAATACCCATGGAAAAGCTTCCTATTTTTGAAGTTCCCATATTCTTGTCTTCCATGTGCCCTACACTGTGAAGCCCTATGCCCAAATCTGTGACATGAGAAACATTGTGCATTGAAATTTACTTGCCTTGATCTCATTGGTCTCTTAGTCTCATTTTCTCTATGTATGTTCCTGTTCCATCTGTTTCTTCTTTGTGCATTGTTCCTTTCCTTGTTGAACTTTATGTTGTCCAACTCATCCTCAGAACTCTCACTTTCTCTTACATTGTATTCTTCTGAAGTTTCTTCTTCTTCTTCAAAACTTGAGGTTGAATTTTCTTCTTGTTTCTTTTCAACCTGTTCAAAACCAAGACCTGTTTTGTTTGTCGACCTTCTTTGTACCTTGATCATCTTATCAAAATTCTTTGAACTCTTTCCAAATGTATGTAGCTTATATTTGGACTTTTCTAAATCTTCCCTTAGTAGAGCTACTTCTTTTTCTAACTTTTTGCATTCTAAGACCTTTGCTTCTAACTTATTCTTAAACTTATTTGTCTTAGCCATTGACTTGTTTAAATCCTCTAAAAGCTTTCATCTCTCTTAATCACATTCTTGAAACTAAAATTCAAGTTGGGAGTTTTTCTTTCTTACCTTATTTAATTTTTTAAGAGCATAAATAAGCTATCCCTCAAGATCAACTCCTTCCTTTTTTTATTCTTCCTCTATTTGTTTGCCTTTGTCAAAATATTCATTCTTTTCTAAATTGTCTTCTATAGGATCACCTTATTTTTCTTCTAGAGCCATTATAATATTCTCTTCTGATTATTCAAGTGTATATTCATATCCATCATCACTAAAAATAAAACCATTCCTTGTACAACTATCTTCAAGATGAACAAAATTACCACATTTAAAACACTTAAGAATTATTGGTGATCTTTTCTTAACTTCTTATTTTTCTTCTATCAAAAATAGGACTTCATCTTTATCATTATCTAAGAAACTATTATCACTATCACTTGAGTACTTACTTTCCTTGTATGCATAGTAGCTCCTATTTTGTCTTTGAAATAACTTATTTCCTTGTTCACCTTGTCCATACTTGTCTTTCTTTTGGTACCTATATCTTTATGATTATCTATTCCTGTGATCCTATTTTTCTTCATCATTGTTATTTTTAGCTTCTTGAAAATCAGTTGCATAGTAAAAATACTTTCCACAATTGAAACATCTCACATATTTTGCATATTTAAATCTTCTTGAATCCTTATTCCTTCTGCCATAATTAGCTTCTTCATCACTGTATGACTCATTGTTCGATTCTGACTTCTTACCCTTTGTCTTATTAATTGTTTTGAAGGTTTCTTCCTTCTGAATATTAGGTTTCTCTTTTGTTCTTAACTCAAAGGATTTGAGAATACCAAGTAACATATCTCTTGTCAAAGAATCGCCATATTTTGATTATTCTATAGCAGAAATATTTTCACCAAATATTTTTGGAAGAGATCTTAAGACCTTATCACAAAAATATGATTCTTCAACATTAATTCCAAGTCCTTACATGGCATTAAAAACTTCATCTACCCGAAGTAGATAAGTATTAATGTTTTCCTCATCCTTCATTCTTAACTCTTCAAATTGCCCTTTGAGAATTCGTATCTTTTCCTTTTGACACTTTTATCTCCTTCATATATGCTTTGCAAGTTATCCCATATTCCTTTTGCATATTTACAATGCATAATTTGTAATGATTATGTTCTATGCAAACCTCTCAAAATTGCATTCATTACTTTTGAATTGTAATGTTGTAGAAACTTACCTTCCTTATATTTAGGTGGATCAGTTGGTGGTATGTATCCATTTTACACTGCTTTCCAAATTTTATTACCAAGTGCCATTAGATGAATATTAATTCTCATACTCCAAAATATATAATCACTTTCATCAAATATTGGTGTTGAATTATCTGAGAACACATTCTTAGAATCCATTGTGTTCTTGAAATATTTTGCTTCAAGCTATTAAACTCTTCCTAAGGAACCCTCTCTGATACCAATTAAATAACACAAGATTATACTAAGAGGGGGGGTGAGTAATATAATACCACTTTATAATTTTCTTTCCCAATCAATATTATTCAATGTATACATAGCAATATCAACAACAGTAATCAAAATAATGCATAAATCACCACACACAATAGAGACACCAATTTTACGTGGCTCACCCCATGTGAGCTACTCCATGGAGAAAATTTTTCACTAAAATTTTCTCAATAAATCTCTTGGGAATCCTTTCCCTATTACAATATTTATGTACCTCTATCCAAATGAGACACCAATACCCTAATAAATTTCACATATCACTATCCACATGAGAACTCCTTTCTCCTCTTACTCTGGATGGTGATATTCTAGAATAACTATTTTACCTACTGCTCTGGCTAATGGATCTCTATCCATTGAAGACAATTTTCCTGACTGCTCTGGCTTATGGATATCTATCCATTGGAGACTATCATCCTCTATAATTTTTCACCTTCAAATATCTGTCTCAAATCTATACTAAACACAGTCCTTCGGTCTAGCACAAATATTCTCAATTTTTATCTTTGATCTAGCACAAACTTGTCCTCAAATCAACACCAAAATATTTCCTCAAATATGTACTAAACATAATCCTTCGGTCTAGCACTAAACATAATCTATCCTCAATATTTTTCCTTTGATCTGCACTCAACATAATCCTTCGTTCTAGCACAAATTTTTCCTCAATATCTGTCCTCAAGCCTTAACATAAATCTTGACTCAATCTTAAATCAAATTTGTTATATCTACCCTAAACCTTAACTCAAGGTTTCAACAAATCAATCAATCAACTCTACTCACAAATATTCTCAAAGACTTGTCTTAATTACACCTTGTAATCTTCCACAAAATCTCACACTAATATGTCCACAGGTCCTCTCTAGAAATTTTCCAAATCTTCTCAATAAGTCCTCACTATAACTTGTCCAATTCTTCTCAATAAGTCCTCACTAGAACTTGTCCAAATCTGCTCAATAATTCCTCACTAGAAATTCTGAATCTCTATAGTAAGCTTCCACAAAATTTAACATAAAAGCTCACACAAATCTCTCCACATGTCTTCTCAAAGACTTACCTCAAATATGCTCAAAAAATTCATACTAGAACTTGTCCAATCTCATAGAAACATAAAGAGAATTGTTAGAGGCTCAATATGCTTCACATTCATCACAATGCTCAATCACTTTCAATCACTCTTTTAGAAACATATAGAGAATTTTTAGAGACTCAATATGCTTCTCATTTACCTCTATGCTTAATCACTTTCAATCGCTCTTTTAGAAACATACAAAGAATTGTTAGATACTCAATATGTTTCACACTCATAAATTCTCAATCACTTTCAATCTCTCTTTTATCACATAAACATATAGAGAATTTTTAGAGACTCAATATGTTTCACACTCATCAACACTCAACCTATTTCTCAATTCAATTCAGAATATAGAACACTTTGTTTCATAGAACATGAAGAATCACTTTAACACATTCACTTGACTAGGTTCAACCAACTTTACTCAACCAATTACTCGATGAAATAATCCTTGCTCACAAACCCTAGTCCAAGCATATAACCACTCACTCAAATATTTCCAACAATGCTTATCAACCAATCGCACATAACATTGATACTCATGTTCTTTGCAAACCCTAGTTCATGTTCTTTACTCAACCATCTACTCCAACAACAATGCTTATAAAACAAGGTTTTATCAACAACTCTTTATTCCAAAAAACCTTGAATCATTAATTCAATACACACTCAACAATGCTCACATAAAAATCCTTTTCACTCCAAATTTACATACAAAATATTCAACAATCACTCACTAGGAATAATATACCCATACCTTTATTTGATGTGGAAGTGACCTTGGAAAACCTATCTCAATAACAATTTTCTCTTTTGCCAATCTCAATAGTTAGATGATAAAATATCACACTAACTTTCTCACATAATAATTCTCAATTACAAAAATAATTAAACTTAATTACACCTTATTTCTCCTTCTTAAAATAATATCCAACACCACAAAAACACTTCTTCCAAAACTCTAACTCATCAAAAGAGCCTGTTAACAATATAGTTTCATCATAACCCTTTTCAGAAATAAAACTCAAAAATAATCCAAACTCTACTTATGACTCCCTACTCATTATTGCATTTAATTTAAATAACTCACTTTATAACTTAATGCAATAAATAAATTTCCATTTTCCTAAGGTGAAAATAAAATTACCCTAGAAAAAATTAATCTTTCAACACTTACGTTTATATCAAAATTTACTTGCACCTTAAACCTCCAATAACCTTAGCATATGCAAAATAAAATAATTCAAAAAATTTATTACCTGTTTTGCAATCGACGAGATTCGAACTTGCACAAAATGCTTCAACAATGCCTTGGTCGTGGCTTCCATGCAGTGTGAGCCACATGTTCCCTTGATGCTCGAAAGCATAATGTGCCTCAAACCTTGCATTTCGGAGGTACATTTAATTTCACTCGAGCTCTCTTAAACGAATATTTCAAATGCATTAATTGAATTCCCAAACTATGGTTTGGCTAAGGTATAAATACCTTACGCCCTTGTTCCCACGCACGTCGACGAAGACAAATTCATTGGGGTCGGCGCTTATGTTTGAACTCTAAAATATTTAATTTATAATTATTTAAATTCACTAGAATTTAAATATTATAAATTAATATTTAAATATTTTGGATTTATTAAATATTAAAGCCTCCTTAGGTCTTAATAAAAAATACTAATTTTGCCCACTATGGTTTTTAATGAAAACCTTTTATTTTGTCTAACCATGGTTTTAATAAAAACCCTTCTACTTATGCTTCACATAATATTAAAAATATATATTATTAATCTCTTTTGCCATCAACCTTTTGCATTGCTCCTTTTGACCTTTTGGCGTCAATGGTTGCTTATTCCTTGACATCAATGACAACTTCATTCCTTGACATCAATGAAAACTTCATTCCTTGACATCAATGACAACTTTGACTCAAAATGTCCAAAAATCACCCCTTTGTCATTGATGGCAACCCAATAACTTTTTACCATTTTCTTGACCTTTTCATTTTGCTCCCCTTGGGAAACTACTCCCCCTGACTCAATGCTTTCTCCTTAAACCAAATCTCTCCCCCTTACTGAAATCTCTCCCCCTTTGACATCAATGGCAAAGGTTCACCTTTGGGGCTCGGGGCTAAGAATAAGTCTCTTAGCTTAGCCCCTCCCGCATCTCCTCTTGAGGTGTTTAATTCTTTGGTGGGAGTATTTATACTCCCAACAAGCATTGGTCTTTTCCTTTGTCCTCTTTCCTTCTCATTTGATCCTTATGATTCCTTTGACTATTCTTGTCCATAACCATGTTCTTGTTCATGTCCATATCCTTATTTCTATTCATGTTCCTATTCTTGTTCTTGGTCATGTTCATACCCATATTCATGTTCCTATTCTTGTTCTTGTTCATGTTCATGCTTGGTTCTGGAATTTTTGCTCTACATAACTTTACTGTATGTCCATAATTATTGCACTCGTAACACTTAATGTTATTATTCCTTGGAGGTGCAAATATCTTGGGATTTCTCCTAGTGAAGCCATCTCTATTCTTGTTATGTACCTTACAATTCACTGCCTTGTGATCAAATTGATTACATGAGAAGAAATACCCATGGAAAAGATTCATGTTTTTGACGTTCTCATATTCTTGTCTTTCATGTGCCCTACACTATGAAGCCATGTGCCCAAATATGTGACATGAGAAACATCGTCCATTGAAATTTCCTTTCCCTGACCTCATTGGTATCTTAGTCTATTTTTCTCTATGTTGGTTCATGTTCCATATTTTTCTTCTTTGTGCATTGTTCCTTTCCTTGTTGAACTTTTTGTTGTCCAAATCATCCTTAGAACTCTCACTTTCTCTTACATTGTATTCTTCTGAAGTTTCTTATTCTTCTTCAAAACTTAAGGTTGACTTTTCTTTTTGTTTTTTTTAGCATGTTCAAAACCAAGACCTATTTTTTTTGTTGACCTTATTTGTATCTTGATCATATTATCCAAATTTTTTGAACTCTTTTCAAACTTATGTAGCTTATCCTTGGAATTTTCTAAATATTCCCTTAGTAGATCTACTTCTTGTTCTAAATTTTTGCATTCTAAGACCTTTGCTTCTAACTTATTCTTAAACTTATTTGTCTTATCCATTGACTTGTTTAAATCCTCTAAAAGCTTTCCTCTCTCCTCATCACATTATTGAAACTAAAATTCAAGTTGGGAGTCTTTATTTCTTACCTTATTTAAATTTTTAAGAGAATAAATAATATCTCCCTCAAGATCAACTCCTTCCTTTTTTTATTCTTCCTCTATTTGTTTGCCTTTGTCAACATCTTCATTCTTTTCTGAATTGTATTCTATGGGATCACCTTATTTTTCTTCTAGAGCCATTAGAATATTCTCTTCTAGTTCTTCAAGTGTATCTTCATATCCATCATAACAAACTAAAACCATTCCTTGTACAAATATCTTCAAGATGTAAAAAATTACCACATCTAAAACACTTGAGAATTATTGGTGATCTTTTCTTAACTTCTTATTTTTCTTCTATCAAAAATAGGACTTCATATTTATCATTATCTAAGAAACTATTATCACTATCACTTGAGTACTTACTTGCCTTTTCTGCATAGCAGCTCCTATTTTGTCTTTGAAATAACTTATTTCCTTGTTTGCCTTGTCCATACTTGCCTTTCTTTTGGTACCTGTATCTTTCTGATTCTTTGTTCCTGTGATCATATTTTTCTTCATCATTTTTATTTTTAGCTTCTTGAAAATCAGTTGCATCATAAAAATACTTTCCACAAAACATCTCACATATTTTGCATATTTAAATATTCCTAAATCCTTATTCCTTCTGCCATAATTATCTTCTTCATCATTGTATGACTCATTGCTCAATTCTGACTTCTTACCCTTTGTCTTATTAGTTGCTTTGAAGGTTGCTTCCTTCTGAATATTAGGTTCCTCTTTTTTTCTTAACTCAAAGTCTTTGAGAATACCAAGTAACATATCTCTTGTCAAAGAATCACCATCTTTTGATTATTCTATAGCAGAAATATTTTCACTAAATCTTTTTGGAAGAGATATTAAGACCTTATCACAAAAATCTGATTCTTCAACATTAATTCCAAGTCCTTACATGGCATTAAAAACTTCATCTACCCAAAGTAGATAAGTACTAAAGTTTTCCTCATCCTTCATTCTTAACTCTTCAAATTGCCCTTTGAGAATTTGTATCTTTGCCTTTTGACACTTTTATCTCCTTCATATATGCTTTGCAACTTATCCCATATTCCTTTTGCATATTTACAATGCATAAATTTTAATGATTATGTTCTATGCAAACCTCTCAAAATTGTATTCATTACTTTTGAATTGTAATGTTGTAGAAGCTTACCTTCCTTATCTTTAGGTGGATCAGTTGGTGGTATGTATCCATTTTCAACTGCTTCCCAAATTTTATTACCAAGTGCCATCAGATGAATATTCATTCTCATACTCCAAAATATATAATCACTTCCATCAAATATTGGTGTTGAATTATCTGAGAACACATTCTTAGAATCCATTGTGTTCTTGAAATATTTTCCTTCAAGCTATTAAACTCTTCCTAAGGAACCCTCTCTAATACCAATTGAAGAACACAAGATTATACTAAGAGGGAGGGTGAGTAGTATAATACCACTTTTTAATTTTATTTCTCAATCAATATTATGCAATGTATACATAGCAATATCAACAATAGTAATAAAAAAAATGCATAAATCACCACACACAATAGAGACACCAATTTTATGTGGTTCACCCAATGTGGGCTACTCCACGGAGAAAATATTTCACTAAAATTTTGTCAATCAATCTCTTGGGAATCCTTTACCTATTACAATGTTTATGGACCTCTATCCAAAGGAGACACTAATCCCCTAATCAATTTCATGGATCGCTATCCACAGGAGAACTCCTTTCTCCTCTTGCTCTGGCTGGTGATCTTCTAGAATAACTATTGTACCTACTGCTCTAGCTAATGGATCTCTATAAACTGAAGACACTTTTTCTGACTGCTCTGGCTTATGTATATCTATCCATTGGATACTATCATCCTATATACTTTGTCACCTTTAAATATCTGTCTCAAATCTATATGAAACACAGTCCTTCGGTATAGCATAAATCTTCTCAATTTCTATCTCTAATTGGTACAAACTTGTCCTCAAATCGGCACCAAAATCTGTCCTCAAATTTGTACTAAATATAGTCCTTCGATCTAGCACAAATCTATCCTCAATATTTGTCCTTTGATCACATGCTCAGATATTCACATATAGAGAGGTCATTTTAACCATCCTAAAACACTACCCCACATCAATAGTGTGGTAAATTTCTTACATGTTAAATTAGAGTTTTTACCCCTATCAAATCGACCACTACTCATTGGTCATGAAATTCCCTTCTTGCACTGGTTGGTGACATTAGGACTAGTGGCACTTAACCATTAAACTGATATTAGTTGTTTGTTAACCAAAATTATTGCCATGTTGATCTATGCAATCGGTTCAATTTGTTTACATGTGAATAGACAACTTTTTGCCCTTTTAGTATAGGTACGAATATCCCACATGCTTCATGGGGATGCATGTGGGTATTAATTTAATGATAAATTGTCCCATTATCATACAACCATGGGTGATGGTCTTATGAGCTGCATAACATAAATTTCTAATCATGGATACTAGATCATTGGTGGCTTATTATTGAACGATTTTGCTCAAGGTTGTGATGAATTATAGCATAATATAATTTTACCTATGATGTCGGTGTTTGTAGTCAATACTTAGTAAACATTTTTTTGGTGGAGTAGTAACTAGTACCTTTTTGGTGTAGTAGATGATAATTCTTGCTTGAGTTGTAGCTCAAACAAAGCATTACATTTTGAGTAGCAGCTCAAATGTGTATGTGGAGTAGGTGCTCCCATATTGATGTAAAAATACCTCTTGGTAATGAAATTAATTAATTAAGGTATATAACCAAAGGGATACCTTATATGAGAAAGATGTTCTATAATTATTAAGATCAAATACTTTTCATAAAGGGAGATGGGATGATAATCATGCTAAAGATAATTATTCCAAGGACTATGTAAGTTTATCACATAGAGTTATATTTATCTTAGTTATACCATCATGGATATGAGGGTATTAACTAAGCAATAAGGATTTGATGATTATCCATTGGCATGGTTAATCAATCTTCAAGGCATGTATTTATACCATCAGTGCAGCATGAAAACTTTATATAAGTTGATCACTTCTACTCAAAAGTGACTTTGAGCAAGTTAATATCTCTTGATGGATGATGCCTTGTTAAATTAAAATCTAGTTGGAATAATCCCACATTAGATCATGATTATGTCCATTACTATTTGGAAAATAAATATATAAAATTAAAAAAAAAAGAAAAAAAATCAAGTGGATGAGTAGTAACAATTGGGGTTGTTATAGTGATGACATGTTGTTAAACTTCTTATCTCAATGAATTTTTATTCATGGAATGTGCGGGGCCTCATAAACCCCAAGTACAAATACGTAGTGTCTACAGTTTATCAGTAATTCTTTTACTTAAATATCTTGTGCCTACAAGAGATAAAAATTATAGGTCTTTTATTTATAGGTTATTTGGCTTGAAATTCATTTCCTTCATAGTGACCATGAGTAGGGCCAAGTTGGCATTGCCACCTTTATCTCCCCTTTTTAGTGGCCTCATTTGATGGTGTATGGTTGTGACTTCACCTATCATACACTATGGACAACCTTTTATATCAGTAATCATGTGTTTAGGGTAGTTAATATTTACTCTTCCAATTATGTTGTGGAGCATGCCTATATATGGAGTTGGCTAGCTAAGTCACTCTCTTCTACAACTTGGCTTATTTATAGTGGTTTCAATGTGATTGAGGTAGCCACGATGAAGAGTGGTGGGAATCCAATGCATTAAGTAGTGGGTGAACAGGGGGCTTGGTTCCACATGCGCAATAAATTAGGGCTTTATGATCCTAATATGGAACACTCTTGTGTCAAAAAAAAATATCACACATGGTACAACTTGTGCATTGGTTCTAAGAAAATTCTCAAAAGGTTAAAAATGGTAATATTATCTAGGTAGCCTGTATTTAATTTTGCCAATCAATTTTCTCTCCCATTTGAATCGCTCCTCAAGGTTATTCTCTTAGACCACTCGCCCATACACTTTTGTATTGAATGGGTGGTCCATGTAGAGAAATCTATTTTATTTTAGTATTTGTTCCATCATAAATCTTTGATGGCTCACATTAATCATATATGGAACTTGAAGCCTCATCGAACCATACAAAATGATTGGATTAACTAGTGGAATGATGCAATAGAATACACTACTCACTTCCATTGCATCTATAGGCACTAACTAGCCTTCTTTAAATGATTTTTAGATAATACCATTGCCTTGGGGCTCTAAAGTGCCATGCAAGAGTTTTAAGCACAACCCTTCTCCTTTTTTTTGCAACAATAGGTGGCCATAATTTTCTAGTAGCAATAGATCAAAAATGCTCATGCCTCTCATGGTGCCCAAATCATATCCAGATTTCACTAGCTCAAGGTTGGGGATAGGGTATCTAAAGATTTTTTCTAGTTCCTTGAGGTAGGAACCCAACTTAAAAAATCAAATGCATCAGATAAGGACAAAACACATTTATAGAGCTTATTGATATTCTGCAAAACTTTTTCCACCATTAATAGAAGGTGTTACAAGATCAAGAATCCATCCTATCCCAAGCCCAATCTCTTCAACAATGTGTTAGAGTGTTTCCTTGCCATTTTCCTACATCCCAACAAGACCTCTAGCACAACTCCCTTTCAAAATAAGAGCTTAAATTTATCACCTTTTCCATGGCTATAATAAGACCCTTGGCTTCAATGGGTTCCCCTATGAATCTTATAAAACTCTTTGTGATGTTGTAGGACCAAATATACACCAATTTTATTTATAGGCTCTTAGGATTGTTTCTCTTTTCCATTTGATTAATAAGAGCAATATTAAGCTTATTTCCAAAATAAGGGACCTTAAGGACATTTGTAATTGGTGACCCATTACCTTGCTCAATGTATTGTATAAGGTTATAGGTAAGGTCATGGCATTCAAGATATAAAATTTTCTCCCCTTAATCATTCGATCAGAGCATACAGGATTTATCAAGAGTAAATACATATTGGATAACATTATTATTGTATAGGAAGGTATTAAATGGGCAAGACAATTAATAGTAGAAGGTCATTTTCCTTAAAATAGATTTTTTTAAGGCGTATGATAGGATTGAATGGCTCTTCATCCTAGCCATGCTATAGTCCTTAGGTTTTAGAACCATATTTCTTTGATTTATTCAAATACTCTTCATAGATGTGTTTGCCTATTTGACGATTAATGGTTGTCCATACTTACCCTTTAGTATCTATAGATATATTCATCAAGGATGCCCTATTACTCTGGCTCTCTATGTTATGGCAATTGAAGGGTTTAGATACCTTCTAGCTTATGTTATTTCTCATGAGTGAGTGACATGGATTTTTCCTTCTTGACCCTTCTCAGTAGCTGGTCAATGGGAATTTTGTAGACGACTCCTTCCTAACTCTCTTTGAATAGAAAAGTAACATTGATAATGGACTACAATGTATTGACACATTTTTTGAAGCCTATGGATCCAACATTCAGTGGAAAAAACTTAGTGTTACAAATAATCATTTTTGCGCAAGCCTACTTGGTTTAGCAAATTTAATAAGAAATGGATCCAACATGGAGAAATATTCATATTCTTGGGTATTCCCTTTGCCTTTTAGTCTTCTTCCTCTATGTTGTGGTAATGTGTTTGTTCAAATTTAGGGTCTTTATTATCAAAACTATTTGGAATGCCAATGATTCTATGAACCCTTGGCTTCTATGGAGTGGCAACGGGTTGGAGATTGGGCCATCGGTAAAAAATCTCTCATTTTGGTGGTCCCTAGTTATTACGCATCAAGATCAGCCTTTAGCCAAACTTCCTTACATTAAGATACTATATTTTTACATAGAGGGGCGAAGTCCTATGAGATATATTTCTTGTATCCTTAAGAATATGTCACACTGCAAGAAACAACTAATTCCAATTAGTGTTACAAGATCTTGTGGATCTACCTCTTTAACCCATGAATAGATATATCTATGACTTAAATATTTAACAATATAATTTCATGCTCATATAGATAAAAAAAAGGTGTAAACGTTATAAATATTTGACCAAGACTTATTATTCATCTTTAATTGTGCCTTAATGTATAACTGATACCTTTATCTATGGGCTATTATAGAAAGATTCAAGATACATTCGTGTGATAGAAAGAAAAAAAAAAGGTACATTAAGTCAATTATATTTATTCAAATTATTTAATAAACATAATTGGCTATCAGTGAAAGAAAGCATCGAATACACATTCAAATAATGTAATATATAAATGAGACAATAAACAATATTGAACACAGATATCTGATAAAATAATAAGCCCATAATTGTATTAATATCAAGTGTGTTTACAATGAGATCTGGCTTGAATTACCATTAGGCTATTTAAATATTTAATACAATAATAATTCTCATTCAAATGATGTAGCAAGAATCCTTCGCCTTCTCGTTTCAATCTAGTAATAGTTGGGTCTCTAGACCTCTGACTCAATATTTAGAAAAGTTCTTAGTTTCTTGAGCACTTCTCTAACAAATCCTGCATAGAAATGGGAAGAATAAGAGATGAATAAGGAGAAAGACACAAAGGGAATACAAAAACAAATACAAAGGTAACTCAAGTATACCTCTTAGAAAAAATATGCTATGTAAAAAGCTTGATCCTTGATCTTGGTCGTAGTAGCTCCTTATGTAGCCTTGAGTGCATTATATCTATTACAATTATCTTCATCTAGGCCATCCATTTATCATCATATACTGGTCACCAGCTAAGTGTATTACAACCTAATAATAGTTTTCATTTTAATAAAAATGAAAATTATCTATTTATAGATTTTATCTCTCAAAATTGGGTACAGTTGTGCTTCACTTAGATTCTATTGCTTATTTATCCCAATGTTCTTGTTTGTTTCTATGGTAGACCCCTCTTCATTTTTGTCTTCTTTTGAGAAGCTTACCCCTAGTAGGCTGACTATCTAATACCAAGCCTCATCATAAAAAGAAGCTACAATCATAACTACATATTTGATACTTAACAACTTGTTGACATAATTTTTAGATGTAAATTCATTATCCTCTACAAACTTGATTATATTTTACACTATTTTTTCTAAGTCATTGAGTTGTTGAGCTAACTTCAATTCATATTTTTCATCACATTCAAATTATTATACTCTTTTTGTTATTAAATCATCTACATTTTTTGTTGCCACCATTTATTTGGTATGTATGCAACCTTGTTTCCTTTTATTATCAATTTCAGTGGTCCAGCCTTCCATGTATTGAAGGAAATTCTCCCAGTGGGTTTCTCATGAAGATAATAGTTCAACTTATGAAATTATCCTTGGAAATCATAGCTTTCACTCTCTAAGTTTTTTACTTTCTTATCACATATTCGAATGTATTCTACCTTGCAGTTTATGTACACTAGCTTTAGTGTTGTTGCTCTTTGATCTATATTTTGTAGAAGCATATTTATGCTTTGAGTTAGGGTCCTAACATCAGAAATGTATTTTAGTATCTTATATAGTGGTTTCACTTTTTTTTTATATTATCAATTCCTTCTTATAGTTCTTTATAAAATTGGTGATGTCTACTTGTCTCTCAATTTGTTTTGGTTATGCTTGCTCTCAAATTTTGTTGATCTTAACTTGCATCCTACCCTTATAAGCCTATAACTAATCCATATTACCCTTTAGTTATTCATTCTCTCTCAATATTATTTTTGTTGCATATTCTTGAATGTGTTTGCCATATTATATAATTTTGTGAGTTTTCCAAAAACACCTACATCTCCTATTCTAGGATCAACCTCAATTGCATTTGAGAGCTTTTATTTATGGATTGTGACCATAGCAATAGTATGGGGATATTTTTATGTTTGAGTGATGCTCCTTGGATATTTTCCTTCTTCCATGGCCTAAAATTTTTTCTCATCAAATTCATCAATTAAAATCACCTCTTTTGCACTAACCAAATTGATGCTTTTTATGGTAGGGTCATCCGGAGTCCTTGCCTTTTTTTTTTTTGGAGATTTAGAAGGACTAGACATGTTTCCTTGATGATCCCTAAGAGGTTATGTCATGCCTATGTCCTTTTCAATTTTATTTTGTGTGAAGGAATATATATTTATTTCCTTATTTTCTATTACTAAGGCTTTGAGCATGATTTATGTCCTTTGCATTGCTATCTGAAGTCGGTCTTCAATAGAGAGTAATACTTTAGTAGGTATCTGAACATAGAGTATTTTGGTTGAGAGGTAGTAGCTACAATCTCCTTGACTTTGTCTTTTATCCCCAATTCTAGTGGTTTGACTTCTAGAGTGGGAGTGTCAAAAGCCTCTACTTCAATAGGATCAATAATGTGTGCAATACCTATCAGGTTTGGTTGGGCCATTGTTTTTACTATTTCTATTAGCACCATTGTGTCTATAAAAACCTCTACTTGTTTGAAATTTGTTTTGATCACTTCTATTACAAGGTATTCAAATCATTCTGGTGGCTTGGTTGGGATGATAGGAGCACATGCTTCTATATAATTCCTCTCACTAAAACTAGGTCTAAAAAGTAATCTCTATGATGCTCTATTTGAGTATGAGCTCTTTTATGAATGCCAAATAATTTCCACACATATTTTTGAAGAACACAAGCTTATACTGAGATGGGGTGAACAATATAAGACCAATTTTTACTTTTCTTTCCCAATCAATATTATGCAATGTATCAATAACAATATCAACAATAGTAATCAAAGTAATGCACAAATCACCACATAATAGAGACAACAATTTAATGTGGTTCACCCAATGTGGGCTACTCCACTGAGAAAATATTTCACTAAAATTTTCTCAAAAAATTTCTTGGGAATCCTTTCCCTACTACAATTTTTATTGACCTCTATACAAAGGAGACACCAATACCCTAATCAAGTTTATGTATATCTATCCACAGGAGACACCAATCTCCTCAGCTGGTTTATGGATCTCTATCCATAGGAGAACTCCTTCTCCTCTTCTCTAGTTAGTGATCTTCTAGAAGAACTACTGCCTCCACTACACTGGCTAATGGATCTTTATCCACTGAAGACTCTTATCCTCACTCAGAATACCTGTCCTCACTACCTTGGATAATGGACCTCTATCCACTAGAGATTATCGTCATCTATACTATGTCACCTCCAAAGCTTACTCTCAGATCTGTCTCAAATCTGTACTAAACATGGTCCTTCGGTATAGCACAAATCTACTTAATATCTATCTCTGGTATGGCACAAACCTATTCTCAAATCCACACCAAACTCTAACCTCAAATCTACACTAAACCCAGTCCTTCGGTCTAGCATAAATTTGCTCAATATTTATCCTCAAAATTTGCACTATACACAATCCTTTGGTCTAGCACAAATCTGCTCAATTTCTATCTTCAAGCCTTAACACAAATATTTACTCAATCACAAATCAAATCTACTAGATCTACTCCAAACCTTAACTCAAGGTTTGAAACAATCAACCAATCAACTCTGTTCTCAAGTCTTCTCAAAGACTTGTCTCAACTCTACATTGTTAGCTTCCACAAAAGCTCATACTAATCTATCCACAAGTCCTCTCTAGAACTTGTACAATCTTCTCAACTAGTATTCACCAAGACTTACCTCAAATCTACTCAACAATTCCTCACTAGAACTTGTCGAATCTACTCACCAAGTCTTTCTTCAAGACTTGCCTCAAATATGCTCAACAAGTCCTCACTAGAACTTGTCCAATATGCTCAAAAATTCTTCACTAGAACTTGTCCAATTTCCTCAACACTATCATAGAAAACCTCTTCAATCACATAGACAAGTTTCACACATAATCTTGTTTAACTCACAGAAAAATATAGAGAATTGTTAGAGACTCAATATGCTTCATACTCACCACAATGCTCAATCACTTTCAATCTTTATTTTTACCACAGAAACATATAGAGAAATGTTAGAGACTCAATATATTTCACACAAAAACTCAATCACTTCCAACCTCTTTCTTAAATCAAATTAGAATATAGAACAATTTGTTTCATAGAACTTGAACTAGCATTCAAACACTTCCAATCAACTAGGCTCAATAAACACTACTCAATCAATCACTCAATAAAGAATTCCTTTATTACAAACCCTAGTCCAAGTATATGAACACTCACTCACTTATTTCCCAAAATGCTTATCAAACAATCTCACATAACAATGATACTCATGATATTTCACAAACCCTAGTTCAAGATAGTTCTCAACTTCACATAACAATGATACTCATGTTCTTGCACAAACCCTAATAATGCATATGGAGTTTCATTCAATATTTTCAACAATTCTTATCAAACAATTTTTTTATCATCAAATCTCACTCAAAGAAACATTTAACAATCAAACTCAACAGTGCTTATCAAACAAGGTTTTTATCATCAACTTCCACTTAGAAAAAAATCTTTAACAATCATACTCAACAATGCTTATCAAACAACCCTTTTCACTCCAACTTAGAATTCACTACATTCAATAATCACTCACAAGGATAATATGCCCTTACCTCTTGTTTGAATATGATTTGACCTCAAACACTTGTCTCAATCACAATTTCCCTCTTTTGCCAATACTAGGGTTAGATAGCAAATATTTGTTCTCAATAAATTCTTACAAGAATATTTCACCAATTCATAATATCAAAACTTAATCAACCTTATTTCTCCTTCCAATACAATTTATTAACTTTGTATTCAACAAATATTTCTAACTCCTAAGGTACACCTTATTACTCCTCTTAATAAGCTCAAGACACTTAAAAATAAAATCCCAAAATAAAATGATACAAACCCTTTTATCTCCCTCACAAAAACCTTGTAACATGCAATTTCCACTTTATAACTTTAAAAATAATTATTTCCCCAAATTTTGGGTCTCCAAAATTTTTGAAACCAAACAAACTAGCATACCTTAGTCCATAGCAAAAGGTGCCTCGACTAGTTTTGAACGCATAACCTTTCCACAGTCGAGTGCCTTAGCAAGATGTGCGCCCACTGCATGGGCTATAAGCCTCCACACCAAAGGAGAGGCTAGAGTCTTCCCTTTGTCTCCATCTGAGTGTGTAAACTTCAAAAAATCCTCTACTTCACAAAATGTAAATCCACTAGATTCGATCCCTGCACCTCGTACCTACCAAAGTCTCAGTGCCTTCCCTTGTTGCAAGTTGCGCTACAACATGCCTTGGAATGTGAAATGGGAAACTCTCATCCTTGTCCTATATACTACCTCAAAAAACCTTTAAAACAAACGATCGCTTCCTATTTTTCAATGCACACAAAATACTTTGATCATGAATGATTTCATTTACCAAAGCTTTACCCCCCTTTATATGCATTAGGCTATGTCTTCGATGACGTCGACGATAATTCGATTAATTCAAAAATTTAAATTAATATAAGCTTTACAACCCTATTCTTAAGGGTTGGTTTAAGTAAGTTATAAATTAATTCATAATTAATTTATAATTAACTTAATAAATTTAAAATTTAATTAAATTAATTTATAATAAAAATATTATAATTAATTTAAAATTTAATTAAATCTGTGGATTTTGCACTTTTAATATTATAATAAATTATTATAATACTATTTGTCTTGGGCCTTCCTTTTTCCCTTTAAAAATCATTTGACCACCTAGGAGAAAACTTTCTTTTGCACTTGACTACGAAACCTGAAACTGATGCTGCTCACTGAAACTTATGCTTGCTGGTGCTGACTTCTTGACATTAATTACAACAAAACCTACTCATATTTCTAACAATATCACCCTTTTTCATTTATGGCAACCCAATTTTATTTTACCATTGCCTTCACCTTTTCTGTTCTGCTCCCCTTGAGAAACTGCTCCCCCTAACTGAATGCTCTCCTCCTAACTCAAATATCTCCCCCTTACTGAAATCTCTCCCCTTTGACATCAATGGCAAAGGGTCACCTTTGGGGCTCAAGGCTAATAATAAGTATCTTATCTTAGCCCCTCCCCCACATCCTCTTAAGGTGGTTAATTTTGGGGTGGGAGTATTTCTACTCCCAGCATGCACTGGTCTTTACCTTTGTCCAATTTTTTCCTCATCTGATCCTTCTGATTCCTCTAACTATTCTTATTCTTGCTTGTCTTTGGAATTTTTGCTCTACACCATATTTTTGTATACCCATCATTATTGCACTTATAACACTTTATGTTATTATTCCTTGGAGGTGCAAATTCTTGGGATTTCTACTGGTGAAGCCATATATATTCCTATCATGAACCCTACAATTCATTGTCTTGTGACCAAACTGATTACAAGAGTAGTAATACCCTTTAAAAATCTTCATATTTCTAAATTTCTAAAATTCTTGTATTTCATGTGTCATGCATTGTGTAGCCTTGTGCCCAAACCTGTGACATGAGAAGCATCATCCATTGAAACCTCCTTGCCTTGACCTCATTGGTCTTTTAGTCTCTTTTACCCTGTGCGGGTTCTTGTTCCATTTGTTCCTCTTTTGTGCATTGTTCCTTTGTTTGTTGAAATTTCAGTTGTTCAACTCATCCTTAGAAGTCTCACTCTCTCTTATACTCTCTTCTTCTAAAGTTTCATCTTCTTCAGAACTTGACGTTGACTCCTCTCCTTGTTTCTTTTGTACATGTTCAAAACCAAGTCCTGTTTTGCTTGATGTAGGTTTTTGTGTCTTGATAATCTTATCCAATTTATTTGAGCTTCTTCCAAACCTGTGTAACCTACACTCTTTTACTTCCTTCCTTAGTGAGGCTACTTCATGCTCTAACCTTTCACATTCTAATACCTTTACTTCTAAATTATCTTTGAACTTCCTTGTCTTATCCATTGACTTATTTAGATCCTCTAAAAGTTTTCCTTTCTCTTCATCACATTCTTGAAATTGAAGCTTAAGTTGGGAGTTTTGCTTTCTTACCTTATTTAATGCATAAAGGGCATGAATAAGCTCTCCCTCAAGATAAACTTCTCCTATCTCTGATTCTTCCTCTAATTGTTTTCCTTTGAAAACATCTTCATTATTTTTTGACTTGTCTTATATAGGATCACCTCCTTCTTCTTCTAATGCCATAAGAAGATTCTCTTCTGGTACTTCAAGTGTATCTTCATATTCATAATCACTAAAAATCAAACCACTCTTTGTACAACTATATTTAATATGACCAAAATTTCCACATCTAAAACACTTGAGAATTATTGGTGACCTTTTCTTAACTGTTTCCTTTTCTTTTTCCAAAAAATAGAACTTCATATTCATGATTATCTAAGGAACTATAATTACTATCACTTGAGTACTTACTTGCTTTTTTTGCATAGAAACTCTTCTTTTGCCTTTGGAAGAACTTTTTTTCTTGCTTGCCTTGTCCATACCTACTTTTATTTTGATACCTGTATTTTCCTACTTCCCTGTTCTTATGATCTTGTTTTTCTTCATAATTGCTATTTCTAGCTTCTTGACAATCAGATTCATAGTGACCATATTTTTTGCAATTGAAAAATCTAACATATTTTATACCTTTAAACTTTCTTCGATCCTTGTTCCTTTTGCCATAATTTGCTTCTTCATCACTGGATGACTCATTGCTTGAATCTGACTTCTTACCCTTAGTCTTCTTAGTATCTTTGAATGCTACTTCTTTATAGGGAATATGTTCATATTTTGTTCTCATCTCAAAGGCTATGAGAATTTCATATAATTCATCCCTTGTCAAAATATCACTATCTTTTGATTCTTCTATAGCTAAAATATTTTCACTAAACATTTTGGGAGTGACCTTAAAATCTTATCACAAACATCATATTTTTGAATTTCAAATCCAAGTCCTTGCATGGAGTTAACAACATCGTCTACACAAAGTAGATAAGCACTAATATTTTCCTCATCCTTCATCTTTAGGTCTTCAAAAATTCCTTTTAGATTTCTCAACCTTTCCTTTTTGACCTTTTTATCTCCTTCATATATGCCTTGCAATTTATCCCAAATTTCCTTTGATGATTTGTAGTGCATAACCTTTATAAACTTTGTTTTATGCAAACCTCTCCAAATTGCATTCTATATTTTGAATTGTAATGATGTAGGAGCTTACCATATTTATCTATAGGTTGAGTAGATGGTTGTGTGTATCCATTTTCAAATGCTTCCCATATTTCATTTCCAAGTGCCATTAGGTGAATCTTCATTCTCATACTCCAGAATACATAATATTTCCCATCAAATACTGGTGCTCAATTATATGAGGATCCACTCTTAGAATCCATTTGTGTTCTTGTGATATTTTCCTTCAAGATGTTAAACTCTTCCAAAGGAACCCACTGTAATACCAATTGAATAACACAAGCTTATACTGAGATGGGGGTGAACAATATAAGACCACATTTTACTTTTCTTTCACAATCAATATTATGCAATTTATAAATATAAATATCAACAGTAGTAATCAAAGCAATGCATAAATCACCACACACAATAGAGACACCAATTTAATGTGTTTCACCCAATGTGGACTACTCCATGAAGAAAATATTTCAATAAGATTTTCTCAAAAAATATCTTGGGAATCCTTTCCCTATTACAATTTTATGGACCTCTGTCCAAATGAGACACCAATCCCCTAATCAATTTCATGGATGTCTATCCATAGGAGACACCAATAACCTCATATGGTTCATGGATCTCTATCCACATGAGAACTTCTTCTCCTCTACTCTGGCTAGTTATTAGAAGAACTACTACCTCCACTATGCTGGCTAATGGATCTCTATCCACTAAAGACTCATGTCCTCACTTAGAAGACCTATCCTAACTACCCTAGCTAATGGACCTCTATCCACTGGAGACTATCATCCTCTATACTCTATCACCTCAAAAACTTTCTCTCAACTCTATCTCAAATCTATACTAAACACAGTCCTTTAGTCTAGCAAAAATATACTTAATATCTATCTATGGTCTAGCACAAATATATCCTCAAATCTACACCAAAATCTATACTCAAATCTACACTAAATATAGTCCTCCAGTCTAGCACAAACATTCTCAATATCTATCCTAAAATCTATACTAAACACAGTCCTTTGGTCTAGCACAAATATGCTCAATCTCTGTCCTCAAATCTACACTAAAAACAATCCTTTGGTCTAACACAAATCTGCTCAATCTCTATCCTCAAGCCTTAACACAAAGCTTGACTCAATAACAAATCAACTCTGCTAGATCTACTCCAAACCTTAACTCAAGGTTTGAACAAATCAACCAATCAACTCTACTCTCAAGTCTTCTCAAAGACTTGTCTCAACTATGTATTATTAGCTTCCATAAAAGCTCACACTAATATGTCCACAAGTCCTCTCTAGAACTTGTCCAATATTCTCAACTAGTCTTCACCAAGACTTACCTCAAATATGCTCAACAATTTCTCACTAGAACTTGTCTAATCTGCTCACCAAGTCTTTCTTCAAGACTTTCCTCAAATCTTCTCAACAAGTCCTCACTAGAACTTGTCCAATATTCTCAAAAAATCCTCACTAAAACTTGTCCAATTTGCTCAACTCTGTCATAGAAAACCTCTTCAATCACATAAACAAGTTTCACATAGAATATTATTTAAATCAAATTAGAATATAGAACAATTTATTTCACAGAACTTGAACTAGCATTCCAACACTTCCAATCAACTAGGATAAATCAACTCCACTAAATCAATCACTCAATAAAGCATTAATTTCTTACAAACCCTAGTCCAAGTATATGAACACTCGCTCACTTATTTCCAATAATGCTTATCAAACAATATCACATAACAATGATACTCATGATATTTCACAAACCCTAGCTCAAAATACTTCTCAACTTCACATAACAATGATACTCATGTTCTTGCACAAACCCTAATCATGCATATGAAGGTTCATTCAATATTTCCAACAATTCTTATCAAACAAGGTTTTTATCATCAACTCTCACTCAGAAAAACCTTTAACAATCAAACTCAACAATGCTTATCAAACAAGGTTTTTATCATCAACTTCCACTCATAAAAATAAAACCTTTAAGAATCACGTTCAACAATGCTTATCAAACAACCCTTTTCACTCCAACATAGAATTCACTACATTCACTAATCACTCACAAGGATAATATGCCCTTACCTCTTGTTTGAAGATGATTTGGCCTCAAAAACCTGTCTCAATCACAATTTCCCTCTTTTGCCAATACTAGGGTTAGATAGCAAATATTTGTTCTCAATAAATTCTTACAAGAATATTTCACCAATTAAGAATATCAAAACTTAATCAACCTTATTTCTCCTTCCAATACAATTTATTAACTTTGTATTCAACAAATATTTCTAACTCCTAAGGCACACCTTATTACTCCTCTCAATAAGCTCAAGACACTCAAAAATCAAATCCCAAAATAAAATGATACAAACCCTTTTATCTCCCTCATAAAAACCTTGTAACATGCAATTCCCACTTTATAATTTAAAAAAAAAAAAACCCAAATTTTAGGTCTCTGGAAATTTTGGAACTAAATAAACTAGCATACCTTAGTCCACAACAAAAGATACCTCGATGGATTTTAGACGTAGAACCTTCCCACAACCATGTGCCTTAGCAAGGTGTGCATCCACCACATGGGCTACAAGCCTCCATACAAAGGAAGAGGTTACCATATTCCCTTTGTCTCCCTTTGAGTGCGTAAACTTCAAAAACTCCTCCACTTCACAAAATGTAAACCCATGGGATTCGAACCCCTACACCTTGTGCCTACCAAAGTCTCGGTGCCTTCCCTTGCTACTAGTTGCACTACAGTATGCCTCGGAATGTGAAATGGGAAACTCTCCTCATTGTCCTATATGTTGCCTTGAAAAACATTTAAAACATACGATCGCTTCCTTTTTTTCAATGCACACAAAATACTTTGATCGTGGATGATTTCATTTACCAAATATTTACCCCCATTTATATGCATTAGGCTATGTATTTGATGACGTCGACGATAATGCGATTAATTCAAAAAATTTAATTAATATAAATTTTATAACCCTATTCTTTAGGGTTGGTTTAATTAATTCATAATTAAATTATAATTAATTTACAATTAACTTAATAACTTTAAAAGTTAATTAAATTAATTTATAATAAAACTATTATAATTAATTTATAATTAATTAAATCTATGGGTTTTGCACTTTTAATATTATAATAAATTATTATAATATTATTTGTCTTGGGCCTTCCTTTTTCCCTTTAAACCTTATATGACCACCTGGGAGAAAACTTTTTTTTGCACTTGATTACGGAACCTGAAACTGACACTTGCTGGTGCTGACTTCTTGACATCAATGATAACAAAACTTGATCATATTTCCAACACTTTTAAGGGCTTATTTTCTCTCATGGCCTATTGTAGGCTATATTCAAATTAATTAGGCCTATGGTTGATATAAGAAAAGTTTAGGTTTTCTGGTGTGATTTTCCTATAATATCCATAAGGATCGTATTGTCTCCAACTATACTCTTGGAATGCATATGCATACATCGTCCACATCACTTTGAACAAGCTTGGGAATCCTCTTTCTCTCTCTATATATATATATGTGTGTGTGTGTGTGTGTGTGTGTGTGTGTGTGTGTGTGTGTGTGTGTTTGTGTGTGTGTGTGCCCATTCTACAAGGGATTGGAAACCAAGGAACCCTCTTTACCTTCTTGTCTACCCTCATTTTGGCTTCTTCTACTATTTTCCTAGTAATATCCATTTCTACTAGAGAGAAAGGGAAATAAGATGGGAGCATTTGAGGATGGATTTTGGATCCATATAACTAGATATAGGTGAAATTTTTAGTAATGAAAAATTCCCCTACTTTAGTTTTATGCAGAAAGTCTACTATTCCTTTAAGCATTCTACTAAGGGAATATTCGTAGAGATACTCATGGGAAAAATCTCCCTATGAACTGTGCATAGCTAGACTTCCCTTCATGATTCTATTGTAGTCTATCTTGTACATCTGGTGCATCCAGTACCCCTCCAATTCCATGATTTTACTTATTTCCAGATAACCAACAAATACATGGATTAGGAGGGAGTAATGACTGAATTGAGGTATTTTATTCCTTTCTTCTTTAATGTCTTTCTATAAGGCTCTTAACTCTAGGTCCATTCTTTCAATGATGACATATTTCGAGTGATACATGGGCATATGGATTGTTATATTATTTTGGATTATTAAATACACTATTTATTTTGAAATTTTAGATAGGTTAGGGAAACCTAGTGCTATAAAAATCATATTAGCATAATCCATAGCCCATGGATGTAAATATCTATTATTAAGAGGTATTTCATAAGGTACTTGGACATCATAACTGAATAATTTTTTGTAGGATTATGTGAATAAGATTTGGTAGGCTTGAGATATTAGCACGATTCTCTCTAATGTCAAATTAGCATTGTCCAAGCTGAAGACCCTTTTGAATGCTTTAGGAGTGAGCTGTACCGAGGTCCTACCATCATATTTTCTAAACAACTTCCTATTTGGATCATATGACACTACCAACCAAGATATTAAGTCTGGGTATAAGTATACCTTTGGACACATCAGCCTACTGAGGTTGCTCATCCATCAATTTTAGCATGGCCTATATTTACTTATATATATTTGAGCTCTTTTGAAAATCCCCATGAGAAGAGTAGGATGTTTTTGTGGTCATTATTATACCAATTTGAAATAGTATATAGTTGTGTTATCTAGTTTCCATATCTAAGCTATAGAAATGCCACCATCAGGTCCTAATTTTTATATATACTCTACCATCTAGTTGGTCGTTCCTTGTCCACAGATAGTCTGATGTGGGCTATTGTTAGTCAGCCTTCATATGTAAGCAACAATACCTTTTGGGTAAGTGGCTTGAGTGCTATAAGAGGTCATCTTCATTTCTTTGCTAAAATTTATTTGTTTCTCACTACAATTATTTTACTTCTAGCATAACTTTGAGGATTCATTGTGAAGTCTTTTAATATTTTAGTACTTACATTTATAATAGACTAGTGAGTTATCTCTTATGATCCAACTTTATGGTGTCTAACTACTATCTAGTTTTTTTGCCACCTTGCATGCACTACCTTTTTAGTCTTAACAATATTAACTACCTTGGTGCCTATATTTCTATTGACTCATCTCTTTTTAAAATGTGTGTCATTGCTTCTTATTGGTATATTTACACGTGTGACTTTGATGCTTCATAAAATTTGAGCCCTTCCTAACTGTGTCTTGTATTCTTTGAGAATATCTTTGTGGAAAACAAGCACTAGTCAGTAGAAACAAATTCAAATATGCACTTTTTAATATTTGGGACTTATAGTGTCATGGTTGGTGAGAGCATAACATTTGTTTTTTGAAGAACCTCTACTATCACAGATCTGAATTGAGGGTTTTATTTATTGTCAATCTCTGATGAATCTACCAACTCTGCCATTCTACAATCATATCATGTCCATTGGTATTACCTCATGGATAAGACAAAAGGAACTTTTAGCACTTTTAGGATTCATCGACTACCCTTTTGAGTCATAGATATATCGACATTTCTTCTAAGTCATTCATCCAAATAGAGATGAGATAAATTGCCTTCATGTTTTTTCATTAAACTTAGACCATTGATGACCACTTCGAGTCATCTAATATATTAGTAGAGACTTCAAGTCATAAAATATAGTGAAGTTGCTTGAGACTTACTCAAAAAGGGTGTACTTGAAGATTCAAAGTTCTCTTAGACTCTCATTAACATTCGGGCTACTGACCTCCTCTCCAAACCATTAGATTTCTTGACAAAGCCTTTGAGTCATCATAGATGGTGGATTTGCTTGAGGCTTACCCAAAGGGGACACATGGACATGGGAAATAAGGGGGAATTATTGTTTGAGTTTTATTATGAGGAGGCTTAGATTTAATCCATTTTTTATAAATTCCTAAGGTATATTATGCAAGATAGATTATTTTTGTGGAAGGAGCAAGAGATGATATCTTAACATTTCAGGGGGAATAAACACTTCTATGACACAAGGATCAGTTTCTTAAAAATACTTGTAGCTTAAGTTTGAGATCTTGGGATATGATTTTGTATAAGAACTTATGGTGAGCTACGACCAAGTTTTTATGCAGAAAAAAAATTGATATATGGATTATAGGGAATCTAGAGGAGGAGGTTGGTTAGGTTTCTTTTAAGACTATATTTTTTAGGAGATACTAAGCCTATAACCTTAGGAGATATGAAAATACTCAGGGTAATTTTGGGCTAAGGTTGTAGTATTAATTTTAGGTATTAATTCATGAGCTTCTTATTTTCATAAGTCACGTCTTCAAACCATCTAATCTATCAATAGAGGCTCTAAACCATTCATCCAAGCTTAAGTCTAGAAAAAAGCTTTTATGTTCTTGTTATTATATTTCAAAGTATGAGCTCCTCCTCCAAGCAATTGATATTATTGGTAAGGCATCCAAGACATCCATCTAGGAAGAGAAGAATATAAAATACCTTGATGCCCTTTTCGTTAAATTCAGATCATTGCCCCCCCTGTTGCAAGCCATCTGATCTATCAGTAGGGTCTCCAAGTTGTCATATCTAGCAAATTTTCTCAAGACTTTATCAAAAAGGAAGCATTTGAAGAGTCAAAGGTAAGGTAAGACTTTGTTATCCTTTGAGATATCAACCTCCTCTATGAGCCATCAATTTTTTTTATTGTGCCTTTGTGCCATCCATCTAGGAAGAACCTACAAGGGGTTAGGAAAAAATACAAAAGTAAAAAAATAATTCCTCTTAAAGATTATGGTGACTATGGCCATGGAATTATTAGGACTTGAGCTTAATATTATGTGGAGTGGGACCTTAGGAAACTTAATAAAGAGGAAATGTTAACTTTTTAAGACTTTGGGTATTATGATTTTCGAAATGCCCTTAAGGTATATGTTATGGAGTCATATGATGGAAAGAAGGGTGAAAATAACATACAATGACTTAAAGTATTCGGATTTGGAAATATTGTGTGAACTTAGTGTTGGAAATATGAGCAAGTTATGTTGTCATTGATTTCAAGAAGAGATCAAGGTTTTTTTTCATTGATGTCAAGAATATGATGTCCAAGTTTCGGTGTTATTAATGTCCTCCAGTGGTTTTTACAAGGCAAAGAAGCAAGTTTAATGGAAATAATTATATTATAATACATAATATTATAATATTTTGGGTTACAGGTTGGTTTGAAGAAAAAAAAGGCCAAGGAGTTATAAAATTATTATTCCTCCAAAAGACCCATGTGACAGATCTTAAAATCTTAGGTTTAAATTATTTAAATTTAAATATTTTACCCTAAGGTAAAATTTAAATTTAAATTAATTTAAGCTCCAAATTCAAATTTAAATTCGAATTAAAGGATCGCTGACATGTTTGGAAATATGGCACATTGCATATAAAAGGGGGTAAGCTTTACCTTAAAAAATCATCCATGCAAAAATTCAAATGACTAAGTGAAATCATGCGCAGTGATTGAAGAAGGAATATATCACATGTGCTTTAAGTATTAGGAAGGCAAACAAGAGGATAAAGTTGAGTGGAGCGTCGTTCATATTGTCAAGCACTGGGTAGTATGGTTGGAAGCTAGAGGTTGTGCTAGATCGTTCACAGGCAACAGGTTGCAAGTTTGATCCACACGATCTCTATTTTGGAAGGTAGAGACGTGTTTGGTTTGCATCATCGGTTGAAGGTCAAAAGGAAGGTGTGTGCCTTACCTTTTGTATGAGGGCACATAGCCCACTTGGTGGGTGCGCATTGTGTGGAGGCTCTCGGAAGAATGGGATCAAGTGTTTGGATCTTGCCAAGGCCTTTTGGTGTGGTTTACAAAGGTATGCGCTCACATTTTCTAAGGTTAAAGTTGCATCCGAAAATTGAAATGTGTGAAAATTTATTTTTAATTTTCCTAAAGTTTTATTAAGTTAAAATTGCATAGTGGAAAAATTAAAAGGGTTTCCAAACTATAAACGGAGATAAAATGGAAAGTAAAGGTTTACTATTGTGTTTAATTTTTTAGTGGTTAAATAAAATAAGTAATAAGGTATGCCAAGGGTTATATATGTTATATGTTGAAATAAAGTTATATTGTGAAAATAGTCTTGAAAGGAGAAATAAGGTTTAGGTGAGATTTTATATTTTAGCATGGTGAAATATTTTTCAAGGAAAATATTGAGGATAGATTTTTGACATATAACCATTGAGATTTTCAAAGAGGTTGAGTGTGTTTGTGACAGGTTTTGAGATCATTTCTCTATAAAGAAAAGGTATGGGCATATCATCATTGTGAAAATAAATATTGTTGAATTTTGTGAATGCTAAGTTGGAGTGATAAGAATTATTGAGTAATTTTGCATGTGCATGATTGGTGAATGTTTGTGAGAATATTTGAGAGAGAAATTGAGAACTATCTTGAACTAGGGTTTGTGGAAAGATCATGAGTATCATTGTTATGTGAAATTGTTTGATAAGCATTGTTGGAAATATTTGAGTAAACCTTCATGTGCATGATTAGGTTTTGTAAAAATAACATGAGTATCATTGTTATGTGAATGAGGAATCATCTTGAGTCAAGGATTGAGATTCATAGTGTGAACTATTGGAAGTGGAGTGAAACACTTATTTAGGGTTTTTAAGCAAGTTGTGTTTCATTGAGTGAAGTTTGTTGAGCATAGTTTATTGAGAGTGTTGGAGTGATAGTTCAAGTTCTGTGAAACAAATTTTTCTTTATTCGTAATTTATTTGAAGAGAGTTTGGAAGTGATTGAGTGATGTGTGAGAGTGAAACATATTGAGTCTCTAACCATTCTCCATATGTTTTTGTGGTTAAACAAGAGAGTCTAAAAGTAATTAAGTATTGTTGTGGGTGTGAAAACATATTGAGTCTCTAACCATTCTCTTTATGTTTCTGTGAGATTAAAACAAGATGTTGTGTGAAACTTGTTCGTGTTATTGAAGAGGTTTTTTGTGAAAGATTGAGTTGAGTTGAATAAGATTTTGTGAAAGCTTTTGAGATTATTTGAGTAAGTCGTATATTGGACTTAAGGACTGAATTGAATAAGATTTTATAGAAGTTTACAATACAAATTTAAGGTAAGTCTTGGTGAAGACTTGTTGAACAGATTGAGCAAGTTCTAGTGTGGACTTTTTGAGCAGATTTGAGGTAAGTCTTGGTGAAGATTTGTTGAGCAGATTTGAGGTAAGTCTTTATAAATACATAAGAGCAGAGGTGATTGATTTATTTGTTCAAGTTTTGTGTTAAGGCTTGGGGTAGATCTAGAAGATTTAATTTGTGATTGGATCAAGTTTTGTGTTAAGGCTTGAGGATAAATTTGAGGATAGAGTTTGGTACAAATTTGAGGATAGGTTTGTTCTAGACCAAAGATAGAGATTGAGCATATTTGTGCTAGACCAAAGGACTGTGTTTAGGGTATATAAGAGATAGAGATAGATCTAATTTGTGCTAGATCGAAGGACTGTGTTTAGTGCAGATTAGAGATAGATATTGAGCATATTTGTACAAGATCGAAGGAATATGTTTAGTGTAGATCATAGATAGAGATTGAGCAGATTTATGCTATATCGAAGGACTATGTTTAATGCAAATTAGATCAAATATTGAGCATATTTGTGCTAGACCGAAGGACTGTGTTTAGTATAGATTTGAGACAGAGATGAGAGCAATATTTTGAGGTGATAAAGTAGAGGATAGTTGTCTCTAGTGGATAGAGATCCATTAGCCAAGGTAGTGAGGATAGAGGTCTTATGAGTGAGGCTAGGAGTCTTCAGTGGAGAGATATCCATAATCCAAAGTAGTAGAGGTAGTAGTCTTCTAGAGGATCACCAGCCAAAGTAGATAAGAAGAAGTTCTCCTATGGATAGAGATCCATGAACCAGCTAAGGGGATTGGTGTCTCTTGTGGATAGAGATACATGAAATTGATTAGGGGATTGGTGTCTCCTTTGGACAAAGGTCCATAAACATTGTAATAGGGAAAGGATTCCCAAGAGATTTGTTGAGAAAATTTTAGTGAAATATTTTCTCCGTGGAGTAGCCCACATTAGGTGATTCACATTAAATTGGTGTCTCTATTGTGTGTGGTGACTTGTGCATTGCTTTGATTACTTTTATTGACATTGCATTGATATATTGGATAATATTGTTTGAGTAAAGAAAAGTAAAAAGTAGTCTTATACTATTCAGCTCCCCTCTCAGTATAAGCTTGTGTTTTTCACTTAGGCTTATGAAAAGAAATATTTATTTTCAAGGACCTAGTATTTTTGGACTTAGTGGTTAGGGTGGGGGAAGGAGTAATTTATGACAAAGACTCTAGGAAAAATAAAATATTAGGCTCTTCATGGAATTGAAGATGACATTGATGGGGGAAATGATAAATGAATAGTATAAGGTTCGAGGGTAGAAAACTATTGAATACCCTTAGACTTTAGGAAGGAAAAATGACTTAGGAGGTTATGGAGGAAATGTAGGGGGAGTGGTTCATAAAGTGGACTAAGGTTTTATGAATTTTTCAAGGTGGTGTGGACCTTAGTGAAACTTGAGAACAAACATGATTATGACCAAGGAGTATTTTGAGGAGTTTTTTGACTAATTATTTACAACATAACATAAGACCACTTTGATATGACTTTATCAAGCTAGAACTAATAAACCATATGACCTTTCAAATTTTTAAATTAGGGGTATTTTTCAAGTTGGATTTTGAGGATTTAACACAAGCTCTATCTGGGACAAGTGGTGAGAATTTGAAGAAATTGAGAATCGTAGAGTCTCTGGTTAAACAACCTTTATTAACACACTCCTAAATAACCTAAAAAAACTAAAAATAAAAAAATGTGAAAAGTAAAACTTCTCTACCTAATCACCTAATTCTATCAAAGGAAATTTTTTGCAATAAAATGAATTGAGGATTCAAGAAAAAAAATGAACTTTTATTGCCTAATCACCTAAAAAGAAGAGATAAAACATTCTTAGTCACCTAATGGACCAAACATAGGACTTAAAATACACCCCCCATTTTTTTAATAATATAAACACAACTCATTCTCTTCTGACCCCATATCAAAGGTTGTACAACCTCATATGTTGTCCATTTACAAGGATTTCCATTTGTTCACCTTCCAAGATCTGAAACCTATCTGTGTACTATCCAACAACCTGAACTATATGATATGGGCATAACCATTTAGGTTCAAGTTTTCTCTTCTCTCCATGTTAGGATTCCAATAAATGATTATATATCCCTCATGAAAAGGTGTGCCTTTGGCTTTTTTGTTAAAAAGTTGTATCATCTTTTGGGTTTGTTGTATCATCTTGTTCAGGGCTTCTCTTTTCTCTTCTTGCAGTAATGTTATCTAATCTAATATTGTTTATAATGTATCTGGATTTTCATGATCTTGGAGTAGAAAATATAATGCACTTCTCTCTATTTAAGGGGGTAAGAGGGCTTTTTCTCCAAATACCATCTTATATGGGGTTTTTCTTGTATTTATCTTGACCAAAAATCTATCAGACCATAGAGCAAATTCACTATTCCAACTCCTTATATTCTTTCCTAACGATCCCTTAATTCTTTTTATCACATTCTTATTTGATAATTCAGCTAAGCCATTTCCTTGAGGATAGCAATTTGAATCATGAGAAACCTCTATATTGTATTTGGCACATAATTCTATCGTTTGGAATAAAGTAAAGTGCTTACCATTGTTTGTGACTAATTTATTTGGGACCCCAAATCTTGTCAAAATATTTTCTTCTAAAAATTTGATTACTACTTTTGTTGTTGACTTCTTTAGAGGATTTGCTTCTACCCATTTTGTAAAATAGTCAGGAGTTAGTATTCATTTCACCAATTAGATATGCCTCATTATGTGAAAGGTGCTTCAACAATTATTGGCTTAAGAGGCATAGTTGCTAGATGTTTCTTCCTTGCAAAAACTTGATAGTTATGATAGGCTATTACACATTGATGGACATATTTGAATAAAGAAGACCAATAATAGAAAAACCTCATGATTTTGTTGGCAGTAGATTTAGGTGCAAAATATCCTCCACATAATCCATTATGATATTATTTTACTACATCATAAATATTTTTTCAAATAGGCAAAGCAAAAGCACTCCATCAGGATGCCTCCAATAAAGTTGGTCTTCTTGAACATAGTATTTTTGTGCTTGTCGCTTTACATATCTCACTATGTTGGCAAACATTCCTCTCAGGAAGGATAAAGTTTAGAGGTATGACAAAATGTCATAGTATCATCAGATTTTATTAATTCCAATAAATATTTATTAAATGTCTCTCTCTTAAGTGTAACATTTTCTTTTCCTAATATAGGGATGGTGGCATAAGACCAATCCTATTGAATATAACCTCCCAATTGTTATACCTAGTTTCTAATTAGAAGCAAGGAGAAGAAAGGGTCTACATATACAACTACCATATCCATCACTATAGCTTTCTTGATATATTGATATAAGAATACAAGCAATCCAATAATTATCCCTACACATGGTATTTTCCTACTGTTCATTATTGAAATAGGAGGATAATATCTTGTGTAAATGAGTCATAACTGATCTACTATCTACTTAGGCATAATATTGTGAGAAATGCCACTATCAAGAATACAATTATGAATAACATATTTATTCCCTAAGTCTAAGTTATATTTGAGAGATACATAGAAGGGTCTAACTAATGAAGGTGTTCTAGTCTCATGATTTTTAGGTCTGATGGTGTTACATGACTGATTCTCTTTTTGTTTTATAAAACCAAAAGCGTTACAAACTTGTTCTCTAAATTTTTGTACTTTCATCAATTCACCAAAGGTTTATATTAACTTTCTATCTATGCAACTTTGAACCAACATCAAATTATATTTTTATAACATCAGATGTTTTTGTACATTCCTCTTTATGTTGTAATTCTTCTTCTACTTCTACTACTTTAGGAATAGCTCTTTTATCTTTTTTAAATTTTTCCATTTTTTTCTTTGTTTGTAGTTTTTTTTGTAATGACATTTCCCTTGGTTTCACTGGTTGGTGCCTTTTCTACCCTGCTTGGCACTATTATGTTTCTCATATTTAAGGCATGAATTATCTCCAACTCTTCCATCTCTTCTACTATTGGTATTATTTTTCCTTATTTCATTCTTTCATACCTACAATCTTGTGACCTTAGCAGTGTTTTTGTATTTTTAGCTACTAAAATCTTAGGACAATGATTAGAGACATATAAATCCATATTTGTTTCAAATAAATTTTTTCCAGATTCATCCTCTTGAGTCTAAAAAACATTAATTCTAGTATCTTCTTAAAAATAATCATCTAGATCTACATTAGTGTGCATACTTAGATATATCCCATAGTCAACCGAGTTATGGGGTGCATCATAAGTAGAATAGTAAAAAGGAATTTTTTTTATAACACTGACAAAAGACATGGGGTTTGGGACAACATCTACATCTTTCTCAGTCTCCCTATTTTTCTAGCTATTACCATTATTTTTTTTTCTATTTTCATCAGAGTTATTATTTCCCCGAAAACTATTAAAATTTCTCTTGAATAGGGGTCTACTATCACCTTGATGTTTATCTCCCTAAGAGTGTGAAGATTCACCATTATTTTCTTTATTTCTCTCAATTTTTGCCAGCCTATTATTCATCATATTGAACATGTCTATCATTTTATTAGCCAACTTCTCCATAGGTTCTTGTTCTATTTTTCTCAATAATTTGAATCCTACCTTTTTTTGGTTTCTTGTCAAGCTACTTTAGCTCTAAATAATATGGATTAATTTTACCACTGTCTAACATGTTTCTTTTGATCATGATAGAACTATCCATACACTCATCAATAGTAGACACTATTTGCTATTTCAATTCATAATTAAATTCCTCAAGAAATGTATTTTTATAAAAATAAATGGATTGACTATTATTTAACTTCAAAGTTGCAGGAATCTTGTTTCTCATCTTGAAAAACCTTATGTTGAAATATTCCACAGGTTTATTCTCTTTCTCTTTCATAGTGGCTAATTCTATTAGTAAATATTATTCATTTTTCCTCTCTCCATGCTTCCTTAGAAAAACATTTTCCATTGTAGAAAAATCAGAATTATCATTATCTGGGAGACTGTTGAACCAATCCCCAACATATGTTTCTAAGGTTTGAAGAAATAATATGATAACTACATCCTCATATTCAACCTCAAGGCTATCCATGGCATACGAGAGATTCTTAATATGGTCTTCTCTTGTTACTACACTATTCCCTTGGAATTTTTAAAAATACTTATGAGCCTTAATGGGAAGGTCATGCAAGATTGCAGGTAACTGGAAAGGTCTATATCTATTAGTTTACCATAACAGGACATTCTGATTATTCTGGTTTGGAGTTGGATTATTTTGATTTGGAGGAAGATTGACCATATTGGTTATTGTGGAGTGATGTTAGATTTTATATTCACAATAGGGATAGCAATGGAATTGTTTTCAACTTAATTTCTAGTGCTAGAATCATATTTATATCTAGAAGGGTAGATTTTTGAAATTGGAATTTTATAGGTATGAATAAAAACATCTAGATTCTCGATTTATGAATAAAACTCTTTTTGCTTCTTCTTGTTGATGCTAGGACAATATGATCTTATTTTCTTGATTTCTTAATTTTTAGATATCAACCAGACAGATTTGTCATCACAATGTATGTAGAAAGAATATAACATTCTAGTCAAGATTGCTTGACCTTTTTCACTCTCAACCTCACAAAGTATACTTTCAAGAATAAAGAATGAAAATAAAATTTAACATAAAAAATCCCTTGATTTTTATGATATAAATTTTGGAAACTTTGAACGCATAGGGAAAACTGAACACAAAAATAAAAAATTTAAAACAAGATGTTTTCCATCTCTGTTAGCCGACTATTCATTGGTAAAGAGTTTTGAATTGTTATTGGGATATAAACTCTTATAATTTTTAATACAAGAAGAATTTGGTCCCCTATAATGGTGCCATATTATGTTGGAGTTATTTCTTGTATCCTTAATAATATGTCACACTACAAGAAATAATTTATTCTAATTAGTGTTACAAGCTCTGGTGGGTCTACTTATTTAACCCAATAATAGATTTATCTAACTCTAGATATAATCGGTAGGGTAAGGATACCCCTGAGGTAAACTTAAATATTTAACAATATAAGTTCATGCTCATATAGATACAAAAGTTGTAAAATTTATAATTATTTTATCAAGACTTATTATAGCTCTTTAATTATTCCTTAATGTATAATCGGTGTCTTTATCTCTAGGCTATTGTAGCAAGATTCAAGATCCATTCATGTGATAGAAATAAAAAGAAAGAATATATTGAGCCAATTATATTCATTCAAATTATGTAATAAAAATAAATAGTTATGAATGAAATAAAGCATCAAATACACATTCAAATAATGTAATATATAAATGAGATAGCAAACAAGACTGAACACTGAGATTTGATAAGAGAAAAAGCACAAAATTGTATTAATGTAAAGTGTGTTTACAATGAGAGTTGGATTGAATTGCCATTAGGCTCTTTAAAGATTTAGTACAATAAGAATTCTCATTCAAATTATGTAACAATAATCCTTTTCCTTCCCATTCTAATTTACATTTGGGCCTCTAGACCTCTGACTCAATATTTGGAAATGTTCTCAGTTTCTTGAGTACTTATCTATCAAATCTTGCATAGAAATGGGAAGAATAAGATATGAAGAAGGAGAAAGACACAAATGAAATACAACAACAAATATAGAGGGCACTCAAGTATACCTCTCAGATAAAATATTCTATGCAAAAAGCTTGATTCTTAGTATTTATTGTAGTAGCTCCTTATGTAGCCTATAGTGCCTTAGATCTGTTATAACTATCTACATCTAGGCCCTCCATTTGTCATCATCTACTGATCTTGAAATTTTAAGTGTATTACAGCCTAATAATAGTTATCCTTTTAATAAAAATGAAAATTATTTGTTTATAGATTTCAACTCTTAAAATTTGGTATAGCTATGCTTCACTTAGATTCTATTGCTGATTTGTCCTAGTTTTATTGTCTATTTCTATGGTAGGACCCTCTTCAGTTATTCCTTCTTTTGAGAATCTTACCCTTAGTAGGATGGTTATCTACTCCCAAGCCTCATCATGAAAGGAAGCTACAATAGTAACTACATATATGATACTTAACAACTTGTTGACATAATTTTTAGATGTAAATTCATTATCCTCTACAAATTTCATTATATTTTATGCTATTTTTGCCAATTTGTTGAGTTGTTGAGCTCACTTTAGTTCATATTTTTCATCAAATTCAAATTCTTCTACTTTTTTTGTTATTAACTCATCTGCATTTTTTGTTGCCACCATTTCTTTAGTCTGTATGCAACCTTGTTTTCTTTTATCATATATTTCAACAGTCCAACTTTCTATGTCTTGAAGGAAGTTCTCCCAATAGGGTTTCTCATGAAGGTAATTATTCAACTTAAGAAATTATCCTTGGAAATCAAAACTTCCACCCTCTGAGGTGGTTACTTGCTTATCACATATTCGACTCTATTATGCCTTGTACTTTATGTAAACTAACTTTAGGCTTGTTGCTCTCTGATTTGTATTTTTTAGCATAATTTTTATGCATTGATTCAGGGTTCTATCATCAATCATATTTATGAGTATATTAGCTAGTGGCTTTATTTTTTCTTTTATTTTTTTTACTAGTTCTTGCTTATAGTTCTTGATAAAATTGGTGATGTCCACCTATATTTGAGTTTGTGTTGGTTGTGCTTACTCTGCCTGCATCCTATCTTTCTCAATATATAACTAATTCATATTACCCTTTAGTTCTTAATTCTCTTTCAAGACTAGTTTTGTTGTTTTTTTTTTAATGTGTTTTCCAGACGTAATTCTACAGGTTTTCCAAACACACCTACATCTCCTATTCTAGGATCAACCTCAATTGCAGTTGGGAGATTTTATTTAGGGATTGTGACCTTAGTTATAGTATGGGGATATTTTTCTATATGAGTGATGCTTCTATGATATTTTCCTTCTTCCATGGCCTGCACTTATTTTTTATCAAATTCATCAATTGAAATCTGAAAGCACGAGATTCCGGAAGAAAAACAGTACTAGGATATAATGTAAACAAAACTAGATCAATGCATGAAATAAAATGAATGTAATCGAATCAAAACCAAACGTATAATGAAAAACAGGAGCACAGCCCTTTTTTTTTATTAATATAATTCTAGTTTCGGTTACATTCCATCTTCGTCCCCTTTACGGGCTAGGAAGATTAGCATGTTCTGGTTACAATCATTTCTAGTAGTCTTCCTTCCGCGTGCCCACATGTAGAATGGGCGGGCCAAACTGTCGCCGCCGCTTGTGTTGGTGAATTCAAAGAAACAACAGATCTGTTAGTAGCACCTGTGTAAAGATAAAACATTCGATCTTTAAAACAAATAAAACAACGACAAAATAAAATATGATTTAGCTGCAGCGTAGAAAACATAACATAAACGTAATAAAATAATTACGTCATAATACATATAAATTCAACTAGGTCTGCATCATTTTTGAGTGAAATAAAATCCGATGAATGCATGCTTAAAAATCAAAATCTGCATGTTGATATGCTTGCAATTAAAATCCCGAGATCATAATGCAAAAGAAATAAAAATAGAACACTGAGCTTTGTCGGTGAGTGGATGGATCCAGGGATCCGGATTCACGTTCTCCATGAACACCCGATGACCTCCCTTGCAGAAGAGATCACCGATGCGGATGACGTAAATCAATGCTAAAATGTCTGGCGGTAAACTGGCAGGGCTTCGCTGCTCCAAACGTTTCTTTTCTGCTCTCCCCTTTTTTGGGTGGAAAAGTCCACCATTTTATAGACCCAGGGGGTCTCTTTGGATAGGCGTGCATAAGCGCCATGTGTTGGTCATAGGTGCCATGTGGCGGTCATGTCTTCCCATGAGAGAGGAAAGTCCTCCATGACTCGAGCTTTCATGAATGCCTCTGTGACAGTCCTCTAACGGCCCACGCACTTGACTGACTTCCACTTCCAGTTGTTTAAAGTCCACCTTTGTATTTTTTTTAACGTCCGCTTTCGAATGTTTAATGCTCGCTTTTAATTTTTTAAAATGCACTTCTAATTGTTTAAAAGTCCACTTTAATTGGTGTAAAATCCGTCCTCGTTGGTTAAAGTCTGCCCAGGCATAAATGTGGAGTTTTGTCGTGATATCGCGACGTCGCGATATCATGACACCAAAAAGGAAACAGGGCGCAGTGGTAGGAGCTGTCACAATATCGCAACAGTCGTGACATCACGATAGTGCAACGTCGTGACATGTCACGATCGTCGCAATATCGCGACCGTCATGATATCACGACGATTGTGATATCGCGACGGTCACGATATCACGATCGTCGTGATATCGTGACTATCGCGATATCGTGACGGTCGTGACATCACAATAGCATGACGCTATGACTATTGTGATATTGCGACTGTCACGATATCATGACAATCACGATATCACGACCGTCGTGATATCGCGACAGGCAGCATTTGCCTAAGTGCTAAAAGCAACATTTTCTTAAGTGCTTAAAGCAGCATTTGCTTAAGCTCAAACCCGAGCTGGACTTGGAGGATACATTCAATAGTTGGGCCTTCTCACCAGGGAAGGCGGAACGGTCAAAGAAAGCAAACGGGAAATAACCAAAGCATTGTCCGGTAATCATATTGGTGTTGTTTTGGTGTCTACAGATGCCCCTTTTTGGGAAGCGCTATGGGTGACGCAGTGCTAAGCAAAAATAGATAACCAAAGCACTAGTGATTAGGGTTTCGCAGTAACCCGACCAACTTGTGATGCCCCAAGCATGGAAAGGGGATGCATTCTTGAATCCTTGCCTCTGACAAGCTAAGGAATTTGATTTCAAGTATTAACCTATTTTTGTGAGGTGTGACTTGAACTTAGACATTGATCAGTCATGAATAGGCAAAGGGCACAACCTTTTATCCATGGGGGAACCTTGAGTTCATGTTTCAGGAATGCCAAGCATTTGATCGTGTTTGATCAGTTTGTGATTGTTGCTTGTTTACTGCCCCAAGCAAGAGCGTGATTGTCTTTGTCAATGATTCTTTGAATGCATGCCAATGCCCCGATTGGGTGTGTGTTTGTTGATTGGTAACTAAGTGTGACTACCCCCTCAAGCGACGAATCAATGGGGGAATGACCGCCATGAGAAAAGCGATGAGTCACTTGACCTGAGGTGACTTAGGTTAGGTTGCCTTCAAATGTTTGTTTGTTGAATGTGCAAGCAGTTTTCCGAATTTTGGATTATTGTTGTTGGGTAAAAACCCTTTTGGTGATGCCATGATGGGGTGAAAGTGTCGAAAGTCCATCTTCCCGTGGAGAGGTTCAGCTATGGTAGCATTCTTGGGGAAGTAGGAGAGTGAAAATTTGAGCCCCTACATCGATTTTGCTATGCCAAGAGGTTAAGTGCAAGAGCACTTGTGTCTGGCAATGTTTATTGTTGTTTGTTTGTGTTGCATTTATTATTTTTTTTTGTTGTTTTTGTTGTTTTGTTGTTTTTGAGTGTTTGTTGGTTTGTTGTTTTTTATTGTTTTTGAGTGGGTGTTGACCCTTTTGTGACATCGTTTGGGGTGAAATTGGCCAACATCCGTCCTCCCGTGGAGTGGTTCGGCTATGGTAGCCTGCTTAGGGAGTAGGATAGGGACAATGTAAACCCCGACATCAGTTTTTCTATGCCAAGATGTTAAGTGCAAGAGCACTTGTATCCGAAAATTTTTATTGCTCTTTTGTGTTGCATTTTTGTGATGTTTTTGTTGTTTTGATTTTCTTGCTTTGTGTATATGTCATGATTTTATGTTATGCACAATGATTGATGTTGATGGATGCATGTTTATGGTGACGTATGCATATGGTATGATAAATGCGCATGTTGTTGATTCATATGTGATATGAAGAAATGAAATGGATGAATGGAATTTGTGATGTTTGGCTATGGTACCATAGACTGTTTAGAACTCTGTTATTTGTTTTTAGGCGATTGCTATGATGAATGACTTTGTATGTATACATGTGGTTTTTCTTTTTTTGTATTTTCTGATGGTATGGCAAAGATGAAAAATAGCGCAGTTGGTTTAGAAATATAGCTAAGGTTTTCTGAGAATCAGACGGTTTTAACTCACTAGCCATGACTATACTTTATCTTACAAGACTTTTGAACAAGGTATGAATCGGACTTGTTTTTGACCAAGTTATTTCACATCCCTGTGTGTGCAATTGAGTTCATTTATGTGGTATTCATCAGGATACCACCAGTGCTAGATAGGCTGTCAACCAAACCTGTACTGAGGATCACCTAATTAGCTCCACTAACTCCTTTATTGTTTTTGTTGTTTCTAGGATACCATAAGCTAGCTCATCCACATGCAAACATTGATCTGTACACAAGTTAATGTGATAGATATATCATCATGCGGGAGGTTTACCGCCAGTGACCAATAGGCTGTCAACCAAACTGGTACTAAGGCTTACCTCATGACCTGTTGAAATGCCGAGAGTTCCAGGGATTCAAGTTCGAATCCCTTCTTTTCTTCAATTGTATTGGGATACTTGCTCGATTGTAGTGATAAAAATCACTTTCTATTTTTATATATTTTTCTTTTGAGCAAGGGATTGGGATATGGAGTGACAATAATCACTATTGTATGTGCCTTTTGATGTGTGCACTGTGGGATGTCAAATTTTTGAGTTTTGACGTTTGCAAATTTTAGGATTCTTGGGGAATTGGGTAGGGAGGATGCTTGTCCTTTTGCCAACTCTCAGCATTCTTTGGGTCATTTACATAGGGGGATAAGCAAGATAACCATTTCGCTTATGGTGACCTAGATTACTGTGCAGGTTTCATATTTCGTTCGTACAACTCAAGAATTTTTTTAGTGTTTTAGCTTGTAATGGGATGTTACGTAACAAGGCGTATTTCAAGTAGAACTCTACCTTCGTAAAATCTCTCTGACTTGGTATAGTACGTGGCTAGAAAGCATAATGTCAACTGAAAGACGAAAACTCTTGATACATTACAAAACCACTGACTCTATTGTGGTAAACAACAGTTAATGTTGTTTGTTTGTTTGTTTTGTAAAATGGAAAAGTATGGAACAAGATGGATTAGCAGAATAATTACAGTCTATGGTGCCTTTGACTTGTACTACCACAAATGTGTATTGGTGTGATGCTTAATGCAACTACATATTTTTGTATTTTTGATGGATTGATTTTGAGTATAAGATGAGATGTGAGAAAAGATCTCTATTGATGAATTTGAGCATGCCTTGAAATGAGATTCAAATTTTTGTTGTTTTTGATGATTTTTGTTATTTTTTGAATTTTTTTGATGGTGACCAAGGGATTTCAAGAATCCTTTGGGGCATTTTTGGGGTGACCAAGCGATTGCGGGAATCCTTGGAGCTTTTTGGTTTGACCAAGCGATTTTTGGAATCCTTGGAGCTTTTTGGGATTGACCAAGCGATTGCAAGAATCCTTGGAGCTTTTCGGGATTGACCAAGCGATTGCGGGAATCTTTGGAGCTTTTTGGTTTGACCAAGCGATTGCGTGAATATTTGGAGCTTTTTGGTTTGACCAAGTGATTGCAGGAATCCTTGGAGATTTTTGGTTTGACCAAGTGATTGCGGGAATCCTTGGAGCTTTTTGGTTTGACCAAGCGATTGCGGGAATCCTTGGAGCATTTTGTTTTGACCAAGCGATTATGGGAGTCCTTGGAGCATTTTGGGGATTGACCAAGCGATTTCAGGAATCCTTGGAGCATTTTTGTGATTGACCAAGCGATTTCAGGAATCCTTGGAGCATTTTTGGGGATTGACCAAGTGATTATAGGAATCCTTGGAGCATTTTGGTTTGACCAAGTGATTGCGGGAATCCTTGGAGCTTTTTGGGATTGACCAAGCGATTGCATGAATCCTTGGAGCATTTTTGGGGATTGACCAAGCGATTTCAGGAATCCTTGGAGCATTTTTGGATTTGACCAAGCGATTATAGGAATCCTTGGAGCATTTTGGTTTGACCAAGTGATTGCGGGAATCCTTGGAGCTTTTTGGGATTGACCAAGCGATTGTATGAATCCTTGGAGCATTTTTGGGATATGGCTCTCTTAGATATAGAATGGTCACAAATTACTGATATTCAAGGGTTCTGTTTCCTTGATTCCATCAAGAGAGGCTAGCCGGTACGTCCTGGGTCTTATTTTGCTATCAATGACATATGGACCTAACCAATTTTCCATGAACTTGTCCCTTAGGTGGGATGGCAAATTAGAGTTTTGTTGGTTTTCCTTCAAAACCAAATCACCAACCCGAAATTCCCTTAGGTGAACTTTCATGTTGTAAGCTTTCTTAAGCCACTCTTTATAGATACGTAAGTGCTCGAGAGCATTAACGTGTCATTCGTCAAGCAATGTAAGTTGGTCTAACCGGGCCTACCGTGCAGTGTTATCATCGATGAACTCCTGCATTGATATGCGCAGGGAAGGAATTTCCAACTTGAGAGGCATTACTGCCTCGAAGCCATACACGAGCAAAAACGGAGTGGCCCCAGTTGGCGTTCGAATGCTAGTGCAATAAGCCCAAAGGGCAAGTGGAATTTGGATGTGCCAATCCTTATGACTGTCTACGACCGTCTTTTTAAGTATGGCAACTAGTGTTTTGTTTGACACCTCTGCTTGCCCATTTTCTTGCGGATAATAGGGTGTCGAAAACTGTGCTAAATTTTGTACTTTGTGGTCAAAGCACGCACGTCTTTGTTTTTGAATGATGGCCCATTATCCGAGATTATTTTGGATGGAATACCAAAATGACATATGATGTTATGCAAAATGAACTCCATAATGCGAGGTCCTGTCGTAGAGGTCAACGAAATTGCTTCCACCCACTTGGTAAAATACTCTGTGGCCGTTATGATAAACGTGTGACGGCCTGACAACGCGGGGGAGATCTTTCCAATTAGATCGAAGCCCCACTACGAAAATGGCCAAGCATACTGGACTGTATGCAAGGCCTGGGAAGGTACGTGCATCAAATTGGCATGATGTTGACACTTCACGCACTTCTTGACATATGCGCAACAATCTCACTCTAAAGATGGCCAATAATAGCCCATGCGAAGAATGTGCTTTGTAATGGCCATACCACTAAAATGGCCACCACATGTACCATCGTGCGCTTAGGCGATCGCCCAAGTGGACTCTTTCTGGTCCAAGCAACGAAGGAGGATTCCTTCATAGCTACGATGATACAAAATGTCTCCTATCAAGACATACTTAGCCACTTTTTTCTTGAATGTTCGTTTTGCGGCATGCGTCAATCCAAGCGGGAGATTACCTAACTTGAGGTAGTCTCTAATGGGTAAATACCAGTCCTGTTGATCGAAAACCTTGACAGTATGAATAGCCAATCCCTTTTGAAGTTCCTCCCTAACAAATGCTGAGCAGGATAGAACTTGTAAGAACAACGTTGTGTTGCTATTAATGGGAGTAGGGGAGAACAAGGAACCCTAGTTGGCATGTTTCAGACGATCATGGATTCGAGAGAACTTATCCGAGGATGGTTCAATCTGGATCATGTGGATTCCTAACATCAAGTTAGAGCTTGCACGCTCCATCATGGATTGCGATAAGGTTTTGACTTGGATGGTTGTCATATCACCAGAAAGGTCTTATGGTATTAGTGACCCCAAGGAGGCCATTGTGTCCGCAAAATGATTCAATGACCGAGGGAGTGCCTCGATGTCGTACCATTCAAGTTTTGCCAGGAATTTGTCCACAAGGGCTTTATAAGCCTGCAGAACTGGGCATTTGCATTGGTATACCCCTTTGACTTGATTGATGATTAACAACGAATCACCAAAGATGTTTAGTCGTTTGATGTTCACGATGATTGTTTTTTGAAGACCTATGAGCAAGGCTTCATACTCTGCATTATTGTTGGTGCATGGGAAATTTAATTTAAATGATAGGGCATTGGAGCACCCTGCGGTGTGAAGAATACTATTCCCACACCACCACCTTGCTCACATTTAGAACCATCAAAAAATAAGGTTATGTCGGCCTGTGACTCAGGCTCATCAGAATCTGCGATTCTGAGACATGGAAGACCCCATCATCGGGTAGTTCTATGACTAGAGGCTGATCATCTTCAAGAGGAGCCTCTGCTAGTTGATCGGCTATGACCTGTCCTTTGATAGATTTTTGTCCAATAAACTCTATGTCAAATTCCATCAACAACATGATCCATTTCATCGTGTGACTACTATGATAAGTATGACTCATCATGTATCGCAATGGATTCTCCTTAGACACAACATACATAGTGTTTCTCAGCATGTAGTGGCGTAGCCTCTTGGTAGCAAACACCACTGCCAAGCAGAGTTTCTCAACGTATGCATAGTTAAGTTCGTAACTGACCAGGGTGCGGCTAAGATAGTAAGTAGCCTGTTCTTTGTGAAGTTCATTCTTTTGGGCCAACATGGCACCCAGTGCCACCTTAGTAGCTGAGATATAAGTAGAATGGCACTCCTGGTCTAGGTGGTGCCAATACTGGCAATGAAGCCAAGTATTGTTTGATTTCATCAAAGGCTGACTGGCACTTGTCATCCCAGTGAAATGTAACCCCCTTGTGCAATAATTTGTTCATGGGTTGACACTTGTCAGATAACTGTGCTATGAAGCACTTAATCAACACGACCTTTCCTTGCAGACTTCTGAGCTGCTTAATAGTAGTTGGGGGAGCCATTTCAAGGATTGCCTTGAATTTCTTTGGGTCCACCTTGATGCCTCGCTTTGAGACTATAAAACCCAAGAGTTTTCTAGATGTGATGCCGAATACGCACTTCTTGGGATTCAGTCTGACCTTATGCTCTATGAGGCGATCGAGAATCTTTTTTAAGTCACCGAGATGATCTGAGCGCAAAAGAGACTTGGCTAACAAATCATCCATGTAATCTTCCAAATTTTTATGCATGTAATCATGGAAGATGTACGTCATGGCACGTTGGTAGGTGGCGCCAGCATTTTTAAGGCCAAAATGCATGACCTTATAACAAAATGTTCCCCAAGGCGTTGTGAACGCCATTTTGAGTTGATCCTCAGGATTGATACGAATTTGATTGTATCCTGAGAAACCATCCATGAGGGATAGCATTCCATGACCTATTGTAGCATCTACCAACGCGTTGATGCTTGGCAAGGGGAAATCATCCTTAAGACTCGCTTTGTTTAGATCTCAAAAATTAGTGCATATGCAAATCCTCCCATCGAGCTTTTTGACAGGTACCATGTTGGACAGCCATGGCGAATAATCCATGTAGATGACAAACTGTGCATCCAATAGCTTTTGCAATTCGTCTTTGACCATCAAGGCCACTGTTGGGTGCATCTTACATAGTTTTTGCTTAACTGGCTTGATTGTCGGGTCAAGCATTAGATTATGCATGACTAGCTACGGATCTAGCCCCAACATTTCTCTGTATGACCATGCAAAAACCTGTTGAGCAAGGTGTTGCAAGAAGGTTGTCATTGTTGTCAACACAGGCAGTTAGATCCAAGGATGCAGTGGGTAGACAGATCAAAAGTCATTCAGATGCAGAAGATAGAAAAAATTTGAAGAAAAAGACAAGTTAGAAAACTGTCGCGATATCGCGACATGTTTTCTGTCACGATTTCGCGACAAGTCGGAAGAGAGAGAAAGTGCAATAAGAAATGTCATGATTTCACGACGAAAGTGAGGAGAGAGAAAGTGCAGCTAAAAATGTCACGATATCACGACAAAAGTGAGGAGAGAGAAAGTGCAACTAGAAATGTCACGATATCGCGACGAAAATGAGGAGAGAGAAGGTGCAATTAAAAATGTCACGATTTCATGACAAGTGAAGGAGAGAGAAGGCACAATTCAAAATGTCATGATTTCGCGACATGTCGGAGGCCAAGAAGTCAAGTTGAGAAACCGTAGCGATTTCGCTACATGTTGAATTTTCACTGCGTAAACCGGGAGAAAGTGTTAAGTAAAAAAGTTGTAGCGATTTCGCTACAAGTTACAAAGACCAAGTAAAGGTGTAGCGATTTCGCTACAAGTTGCAAAGGCACAAAGTAAAGGTGTAGCGATTTCACTACGAGTTGCAAAGAGACGAAGTAAAGGTGTAGCGATTTCGCTACGAGCTAAAAATGCACAAAGTAAAGGTGTAGCGATTTCACTACGGGTAAAAGATGCACAAAACAAAGGTGTAGCGATTATGCTACAGGTCTAAAGTGCAAGACATCAAAGTTGTAGCAATCATACTTCAAGTCGAAATTGTAAGGGACAAGTCAAAATTTCTCAAAAAGAAGTAAGTTGAAAGCACAAGGCACTAAGTTGTAGCGATTTCGCTATTGAATGAAGCACAAAATGTACGAAAGCCGAAAGCATCACGATTTCGTGACAAAGATGAAGATGACGTCAGCGAAAGCTGAAAGTGTCATGATTTCATGACAAGGTGCGAGAAAAGCTGCCAGAAGCTGAAAGCATCATGATTTCGTGACAAGAATGCGGATGACGTCAGCGAAAGCTGAAAGTGTCACGATTTTGCGACAGGTTGCGAGAAAAGCCGCCAGAAGTCGAAAGCATCATGATTTCACGACAAGAATGATGATGACGTCAGCAACTGATCAAAGTGTCACGATTTCACGACAAGAACGGAGGCAAAGCTGTCAACGGCCAAAAGGGTCACGATTTCGCGACGACAAAGTCAAGGAGGTGTACGGACACAAAAAGTGTCACGATTTCGCGACGTGTTGCCATTTCACGGCAATAAGCTACAGGAAGGTGGTGAAGGTGGCAGAAGAGTTTGAGGCCGACAAGTTTGAATCGAGGCCGATGGTTTTTAGGGTTTGAAGCCGACAGTTGCTAGGGCTTCACAGTGGACGTCGTTAGGGTTTCAAAGTCGACAATTGCTAGGGTTTTACAGTGGACATCTTTGAGGTCTTGAAGCGCTGTGTTAGGGTTTACACACTTAGTGACAATTGCTAGGGTTTTACAGCGGACATCTTTGAGGTTTTGAAGCCGACATGTGTTAGGGTTTTACAATGAACGTCTTTAGGGTTTTAAAGCCGACACTTACTAGGGTTTTACGATGGGGGTTTTTAGGGTTTGCAGCCGACAATCACAAAGGTTAAGCAGCCAAAAAAATTCTAGGGTTTCATGTTGACTTCATTAGGGTTTGCAGCCGACGTCTTTGAGTTACAGTCGAAGATGTTTGATATGGTATTCTCTTCTATAAAAAGGGGGTCTATTGCGAGGTTAAGGTGTGCAATAGATGTGAAAGGTGCGAAACAAGTTCGCGTGAAGCCGAGAGCAAGTCGTTTCGATCCAAAGAGTGAGAAAAGTGTTAGTTCTTTGGAATGGCAATATAGAGAATATAGCGATGAGATAATGTGTAAGTGCGAGAAGGGTGATTGCATCAAGTTCGATTGAGGAAAGTGCAGAGTCGTAATTCGGATCTCGTAGATCGTGAAGTGCATGGATGATAAGAGCGCGATATGCAGAAGTCGTGTTCTAAGTCCGAAGTGACAGTGCGCAGTTTACATAAGTAATCGATAAACTGAATACGACAGAGAGTGCAAAGAAATATAGAGAAGTTGTCGGATAGTGCGAATCATTTTGTGAAGTAGCAGAATGCAGACATACAACAAAATGCAAAAAAATGGCAGATCATGAAAATTAAGGTGAAAGTTTTATTCTGCAATTTTTATTATTGTCTTCCAAGTTGTAGCTTGGCATAAGGGGTTGGTGCCTCTTTCCAGTAGGTGCTGGTAAAATAGGAGTTGGTGCTCCATTCTGTTGTAGCAGATAAAGTTAAGGGGTTGGTGCTCCTTCCAGTTGGTGCTGGTAAAGGATTATGTAAAGTTGTAGCTTTGCATTGACTGGATTTGGATGGTAGTCCAAGCAGTATTTTTGAGGAGTAGCCACATTGGTGAACCTCGTTAAAATGTTGTGTTATGTGTGATGCTTTCTTGATGCATTTAGTATCTCTTTTATCCGCTTTAAACTGCTGCTGGTTTTAAAATCATATGTTTTAGAAATTTTAAAGAACACACTGATTCACCCCCCTCTCAGTGTCATTGTGATTACAACAATTGGTATCAGAGCCAAGTACCTGAACAGGCTTAAACAGCTAAGGTGATCTTGGAAGTTACGCAATGGCAAGTGGTGAAGGATTCTCTTCGAACAAAGTGCCACTGTTTGATGGGACAAATTATGCATTCTAGAAAATTAGAATGCAAACATATCTCAGTGCTTTGGGCTTTGACATCTGGGGTGCGGTAGTTAATGGTTACAAAGCTCCTGCCACCGCTCCAATGGACACTGCAGGTAAAAAGGCATTTGAATATGATTCAAAAGCAAGAAATGCTATTATGTGTGGACTAGTTGACAGTGAGCTAGTCAAAGTCATAAATTGTGAATCAAAGAAAAGATATCTGGGATAAACTAGAGAAAATTCATGAAGGAGATGATAGGATCAAGGAGGCCAAACTTCAAGCACATCGAGCTCAATACGAATCTTTAAAGATGGACAATGATGAGAACATAGAGACTTTCATGCAAAGAGTCAATGGGATCACGAATTCAATCGGAGGTCTTGGTGAAGAACTAACCGATGCCGCTATCGTGAAAAAGGTATTGAGATCACTTCCTTCTAGATTTGATTCAAAAGTCTCTCGCCATAGAAGAAGCCAAAGATTTAAATCATTTTAGTATGGATGAGATGCATGGTTCTTTGACTCGTTTGAAATGAGAATAGGAAGATCTAATCCCACCGATAGAGAAGCAACCTTCAAAGCTCTAAAAGGCAAAAGCACAAAACAAGAATCTGAAGAAGAGAATGATTCGGATGAAATGGAAGCAAATTTTGTAAGAAAACTGAAGAAAGGAAAAGGAAAATACAAAGGGAAGCTACCTCTTAAATGTTTCGATTGTGGAGGCATTGGACACTTTGCTACCAAATGTCCTCTCAATAACAAGAACAAAGGTGAAGAAACTCAACATCAAGAAAGAGGTGAATGGAGGAAGAAAACAAACTTCAGAAAAGGCAATTTCAAAAAGAAAAGCTTTATCTCCCGAAATGCAGAATCTTCAGAGGACAGTTCTAGTGAAAACTCTGAGGAAGGAACAGGTGAGGCTCTATTTATGGCGTTTGAAATAGACGAATCAGAAGAGGCAAAAAACATAGAAAACAGAGAGGGAATGAACTCTGAAGTATCTATTGAAGAAGATGAGGCTGAAGTTGATTTAGAGGGTGAGCTGGTGTCTGCTCTCATGGAATGGAAATCTGAGAAAAAGAAGAATGAAAAACTGTCAAGGAAACTTAAGGATGCAAATGACATTATAGCCAGTCTAAAAACACAGATAGAAGAATACAAGAAAATGTCCGAAGATCTTGAAATACAGGTAACCATGAAGATAGATTACTGCTGCAAATTGGAAGAAGAAAATGTTAGTCTCCGAATACAGATACAAGAGCTGGATCAAAAAATCAACTGTCATTTAAAACGTGAAGAAAGTTCGATGAAGTCGGACAAAATTCTAAGCGATCAAAGATCCACAGGTATCAAATTCGGTCTGGGCTTTATCGAAGGAGAATCATCAAGTGGACCAAAGGCAAGCAATGTTGAAAGTGAAAAGAGTAAAGACAAGAAACAGGTTGTGGAAAGAAAAACAAATCAGGCAAAAGAAAGTTGTAATACCAGTCCTGAAATAGCAGCTGGACAATGATGGCTTTACCAAGGTCATACATCAAAAGAAAAGAAGATCTAAGGCTCCTGCAACAACTTGGCCAAGACCATATTTCAGGTTCAATCATTATTTCTATGGTTTTTGTTTTAAATGTAATGGTTATGGGCATAAAATTGTTGACTGCAAATACAATATAGGTCCAAGAAGTTTCACTAGTAAAAATGCTTTTGCTCCTCTAATGAGTTATGCAATAGAATGTTTTAAGTGTCACAACTTCGGGCATATTGCCAAAAACTGTCGTAGTATTTCTGTTCCATATCAATCTCAGAAAAGAAGAACTCAACCATATAAGGCAAAACACAATAGAATTTCTTCTGAAGGATATGTGCAAAATTCTGAAAAGGGGAAATCCCAGCTAGAACCCAACACCACAGTTAAGACAGAATGGAAACAAAAGGAACAACTCGTAGAAAGAACAGAATCTTTAATAGTGCAGATAGCTTTTAGAGCTCAGAATAAATATGTACCGTGGATTCTTGACAGTGGTTGCTCAAGTCATATGACAGGTGATAAACAGAAATTTGAAAATCTACAGAAATATGAGGGTGGTTCTGTGAAGTTCGGCAATAATGATGGAGCCAAAATAATAGGTAAAGGATCGGTCAAAATTAGTGAAGGGAAAATCAAGTCAGAAGAAGTTTTATATGTGGATGGTTTGAAACATAATCTGTTAAGTGTGAGTCAAATCTGTGATAAAGGACATGAAGTGGTTTTCAAGAAGCAGGGTTGTGAAGTCAGAAAAATAAACAACGGGAAATTGATAGCAACCGGCTCAAGGACGTCTGGCAACCTATACACACTCTCAGAATTTTTAGAAGGTATGTGCTTCATGGGACAAGAAGAAGAGAACTGGTTGTGGCATAAGAGGCTTGGACACATAAGTTTTGATAATCTGGTAAGAATCAGCTCTAAACAAGCAGTGAGAGATATTCCAACCATTAAGAAACCTGCAAACAGTGTGTGTGCTTCATGTCATAAGGGAAAGCAGTACCGCAGTTTCATTTAAAACAAAAGAATACCATACTAGCAGGCCTTTGGAACTCATTCATACAGACTTATGCGGACCCATGAGGACTCAAAGCATAAACGACGACAAATACTTTATGTTGTGTATTGATGATTTTTCCAGAATGACATGGATATTCTTCCTAAAAGATAAAACAGAAGCTTTTGAAATGTTCGAACCTTCAAACAGACTAGTCGAGAATGAAACAGGGAAAAGGATTAAATGCTTGCGATCGGACAGAGGAGGAGAATTCATTTCGAATGAATTTTTAGAATACTGTGAAAAATATGGTATCAGGAGACAATATTCAACAGCCAGAACTCCTCAGTAGAATGGTGTAGTAGAAAGGAAGAACAGAACAATTCAGGAAATGGCACGCACCATGCTGGTAGAAAGCAAAATAGCAGATAGATTCTGGAAAGAAGCAGTTCACACAAAGAAGATACATTCAGAACAGGTATATGTTAAGAACTCATGAATGCAAAACTCCGTATGAGCTGTGGTTTGGTAGAAAAGCAACAGCAAAACATCTCAAAGTATTTGGCTGTAAATGCTACATCAGAAAAACTGATGACAACCTTGGAAAGTTTGAAGATAGAGCAGATGAAGGTGTGTTTGTTGGTTATTCTCCACATAGCAAAGCTTACAAATGCTACAACAAGAGACTCAAGAAAATTGTGGACAGTGCAGATGTTAAATTCGATGAAGGGAGGAAACAAATAGTTAATTTTCAAGAAAACTACCCAATCTACGAAGAAGTAATTGAAGGTGATGAAGTACATGGCACAGAAAATACATCTACGACTGATACAGATGACTTATCAGATGACTCAGAGATGCAAGAAAATAGAAAATTCAAAATGGGCAGCTGGTAGAAAAATCATCCTAGAGACCAAATAATTAGAGATCCCACAATCGGCATTCAGACAAGAAAGAAAGTAATAAGTAATTACTCTCTTTTATCCAACGATTGAGCCCAAAAACATAGATGAAGCAAGCAAAGATGACAGCTGGATGAAGGCAATAAATGAAGAGTTAGATCAGATAGAAAAGAACAGAACTTGGGAGTTAGTACCTAGACTTGCAAACAAGAATGTAATCGGCACCAAGTGGATATTTCGAAACAAATTAAATGAAGACGGACAGGTCATTAGGAACAAAGCAAGACTGGTTTGTAAAGGATATGCACAGGTCGAAGGCATTGATTTTGAAGAGACATTTGCTCCAAGGGCCCGATTAGAAGCAATTAGAATGTTTTTGGCCTTAGCAGTTCACAAAAACTTCAGGGTATATCAGATGGACGTAAAATCTGCCTTCTTAAATGGGAAACTCGAAGAGGAGGTATATATTGAACAACCAGATGGTTTTCAAATCAGTGAAGATCCCAACCTTGTCTACAAATTAAAGAAAGCACTGTATGGATTAAAACAAGCACCACGGGCATGGTATGCTAGGCTAGATAATTATCTCTCTCAACAGGGATTCAAGAAAGGATTAGTGGACAGTAATCTGTATGTGAAAACAGAAGATGGGCATCTCATTGTTCTTGTTGTCTATGTGGATGATATCATATTTGGTAGCAACAAAGATGAATCATGTAAAGACTTAGCAAACAAGATGCAGAATGAATTTGAAATGTCAATGATTGGTGAACTGTCTTACTTTCTGGGGTTACAAGTTAATCAGAATGAGAAAGGTATATTCATTTCTCAAATCAAATATGTGAAAGAAATGCTAAAGAGGTTCACTATGGAGGACAGTAAGCCAGTCAGCACGCCCATGACAACAGGTTGCAAGTTGAGTAAAGAAGACAAATCTCCACCTGTAGATCAAACCATGTATAGATCAATGATAGGAAGCTTACTATATTTAACCGCAACTAGACCTGATATTCTATAGGCAGTTTGCATGGTAGCCAGATTTCAGTGCCAGTCCCAAAGAGACTCATGTAACAAAGCAGTTAAAAGGATTTTTCGGTATCTCAAAGGCACCATGGAGTATGGGTTGTGGTATCCAAAAGGCAAAGATTTCACTCTTATATCATATTCAGATGCAGATTGGGCTGGATGTGTTGATGACAGAAAGAGTACCAATGGAGGAGCATTCTATTTGGGGGACAGATTGGTTGCATGGCATAGTAAGAAGCAAGAGTCAGTGTCTTTATCTACAGCTGAGGCAGAATATATTGCAGCAGCAACATGTTGCACACAAGTTTTGTGGATGAAACAAACCTTGAAAGATCTAGGTATTAATTTTAGTGAACCAATATCAGTAAAGTGTGACAACACCAGTGCAATCAATATTTCTAAGAATCCAAATAATGCACTCACGGACAAAGCACATTGCTATAAGGTATCATTTCTTGAAAGAAAAAGTTGCAGAAGGAGAAGTTAAATTGGACTATGTCCCAACTACAGAACAGGTAGCAGATATTTTTACAAAACCTTTGCCCAAGGAAGTATTTGAGTATCTTCGGAGCAAATTAGGAGTAGTCACACTTCCTAAGAAGTGACTAGCTACAGGGATCACTTTCTGGGGGAGCACTTGAGTGCGTGAGGATGAACTCAGGGGGAGTCAAATTGTGCCTGAGAAGTGTGAGGATGGACACAGGGAGAGTCTGCAGCAGCCCTTTGGTATTATTGACAAAGGGGGAGAAGAGTTACAGGAATGTATACAGGTGTTGCCAACAATTCCAAAGGGGGAGATTGTTGAGCAAGGTGTTGCAAGAAGGTTGTCATTGTTGTCAACACAGGCAGTTAGATCCAAGGATGCAGTGGGTAGACAGATCAAAAGTCATTCAGATGCAGAAGATAGAAAAAATTCGAAGAAAAAGACAAGTTAGAAAACTGTCGCGATATCGCGACATGTTTTCTGTCACGATTTCGTGACAAGTCGAAGGAGAGAGAAAGTGCAATAAGAAATGTCACGATTTCACGACGAAAGTGAGGAGAGAGAAAGTGCAGCCAAAAATGTCATGATATCACGACGAAAGTGAGGAGAGAGAAAGTGCAACCAAAAATGTCACGATATCGCGACGAAAATGAGGAGAGAGAAGGTGCAATCGAAAATGTCACGATTTCACGACAAGTGAAAGAGAGAGAAGGCGCAATCAAAAATGTCATGATTTCGTGACATGTCGGAGGCCAAGAAGTTAAGTTGAGAAACCGTAGCGATTTCGCTACATGTTGAATTTTCGTTGCGTAAACCGGGAGAAAGTGTTAAGTAAAAAGGTTGTAGCGATTTCGCTACAAGTTGCAAAGACGAAAGTAAAGGTGTAGCGATTTCGCTACGAGTTGCAAAGGCACAAAGTAAAGGTGTAGCGATTTCGCTACGAGTTGCAAAGAGACGAAGTAAAGGTTAGCGATTTTGCTACAGTGAAAAGTGCACAAAGCAAAGGTGTAGCGATTTTGCTACAAGGTGAAAATACTCAACACGAAGGTGTAGCGATTTCGCTACGAGTCTAAAGTGCAGACATCAAAGATGCAGCAATCTACTTCAAGTCGAAAGTGTAAGGCACAAGTCAAAATTTCTCAAAAAGAAGTAAGTTGGAAGCACAAGGCAAAGTTGTAGCGATTTCGCTACTGAATGAAGCACAAAATGTACGGAAGCCGAAAGCATCACGATTTCATGACAAAGATGAAGATGACGTCAGCGAAAGCTGAAAGTGTCACGATTTCATGACAAGGTGCGAGAAAAGCCGCCAGAAGCCGGAAGCATCACGATTTCATGACAAGAATGCGGATGACGTCAGCGAAAGCTGAAAGTGTCACGATTTCATGACAGGTTGCGAGAAAAGCCGCCAGAAGCCGAAAGCGTCATGATTTCATGACAAGAATGATGATGACGTCAGCAACTGATCAAAGTGTCACGATTTCACGACAAGAACGAAGGCAAAGCTATCAACGGCCAAAAGGGTCACGATTTTGTGACGACAAAGTCAAGGAGGTGTACGGACACAAAAAGTGTCACGATATCACGACGTGTTGCTATTTCACGGAAATAAGCTACGGGAAGGAGGAGAAGGTGGCAGAGGAGTTTGAGGCCGACAAGTTTGAATCGAGGCCGACGGTTTTTAGGGTTTGAAGCCGACAGTTGCTAGGGCTTCACAGTGGACGTCGTTAGGGTTTCAAAGCCGACAATTGCTAGGGTTTTACAGTGGACATCTTTGAGGTCTTGAAGCCGACATGTGTTAGGGTTTTACAACGAACGTCTTTAGGGTTTTAAAGCCGACACTTACTAGGGTTTTACGATGGGGGTTTTTAGGGTTTGCAGTCGACAATCACAAAGGTTAAGCAGCCAAAAAAATTCTAGGGTTTCATGTTGACTTCATTAGGGTTTGCAGTCGACGTCTTTGAGTTACAGCTGAAGATGTTTGATATGGTATTCTCTTCTATAAAAATGGGGTCTGTTGCGAGGTTAAGGTGTGCAATAGATGTGAAAGGTGCGAAACAAGTTCGCGTGAAGCCGAGAGCAAGTCGTTTCGATCCAGAGAGTGAGAAAAGTGTTAGTTCTTTGGAATGGCAAGATAGAGAATATAGCGATGAGATAATGTGTAAGTGCGAGAAGGGTGATTGCATCAAGTTCGATTGAGGAAAGTGCAGAGTCGTAATTCGCATCTGCAGATCGTGAAGTGCATGGATGATAAGAGCGCGATATGCAGAAGTCGTGTTCTAAGTCCGAAGTGACAGTGCATAGTTTACAAAAGTAATCGATAAACTGAATACGATAGAGAGCGCAAAGAAATATAGAGAAGCTGTCGGATAGTGCGAATCATTTTGCGCAGAAGTAGCAGAATGCAGACATACAACAGAATGCAAAAAAATGGCAGATCATGAAAATTAAGGTGAAAGTTTTATTCTGCAATTTTTATTATTGTCTTCCAAGTTGTAGCTTGGCATAAGGGGTTGGTGCCTCTTTCCAGTAGGTGCTGGTAAAATAGGAGTTGGTGCTCCATTCCGTTGTAGCAGATAAAGTTAAGGGGTTGGTGCTCCTTCCAGCTTGGTGCCGGTAAAGGATTATGTAAAGTTGTAGCTTTGCATTGACTCGGATTTGGATGGTAGTCCAAGCAGCTCTTTTGAGGAGTAGCCACATTGGTGAACCTCGTTAAAATGTTGTGTTATGTGTGATGCTTTCCTGATGCATTTAGTGTCTCTTTTATCTGCTTTAAACTACTACTGGTTTTAAAATCATATGTTTTAGAAATTTTAAAGAACACACTGATTCACCCCCCCCTCTCAGTGTCATTGTGATTACAACAAAACCTCCTTCTTCGCTTTGAGAAGGGCAATGTATTCAGCTTGCTCTTCAGGGGATAAGCTTACCCCTAGCTTGATAATTTGTGGATTCATTGGATCTAAGCCGATGTCTACATTAGTCGTTTCCTCGATCGACATGTGGGATCCGTCCTCCAACTGATGTGGAGTCAGGATCAAATGGATATCATTAGCTGAGTTTAAATCTGCGTTTGGAACCTCGGGTCCCTCTTCAGCTTGAAAAATATCCTGAGTTGTCCTTGAGGTAAAATGAGGCATTTCACTGAAATGCCAATACTATGATGGGGAGATAGGTGAATTGACACAATCCTAGTCGATGGCATCTGTGTCTAGATGCAATGACCGTGCTGGATTGGCCGGATTACAGATGGGTGTAGTCAAATCAATGGAGATCATGTGGATGAAATGAATTTGGTCTCCTTTACCGTGGGTGTGATAACTCGAACATTCTAGATGCTCCCTATGCTCTAGATTTGGCTTTGTAGGGATGGGCATGAACGGATCGGCCCTATGTGTTGATAGGAAGACGAGGTCTTCCCTCGAAACTGATGTCATTATAGGGTCATGGGGTGGACGGTGCTCGTCGTGAACTTGGAGCCATTGATCCAACACTTGGTCCCACCCTACTAGGTCTATGTACCATTCATGCCCTAACCTTATGCCTAGTTGTGCCATCAGTTGTTCATGGGTTACAGGGTGATTGTGCCATCGTGCATGATTAAGGTAGTCCATCTCAGTTTCATCTATTTAATCATTGTCGGTGATCCAAAGGCCCTCATTGGCCCCGACAGCTATCTACGCCATAATATGCTCATCTTGTTCGAGCAAATTAATCTGATCCCATTGTGGTTGTTCCACACTCAATGGGGGGACCTGATTCGCTTGACATTGCACTGGTTCAATTGGAACCTCTAAAGGGAACAATTTTGAAAAGATATCTGGACACTGTTTATGTTCTCCTTGGAAGTTAGTATCCGAACTCTCACCTCTCTCTATCAATAGAGAAGTGTTATTGTTGTTACCAAGGGTGGTTGTTGACCATGGGAGGTAATATCCCAATGTGTACATTGTGTTCGTGTTGGCATAAGGATCTGATGCCAATCCACCCTTGTCGCCTATTCCTAGGCCTTGCATGTTTTCTACCAAGATGTCTAAGGGCAGGGGGTGATTGAACCCTACTCCCAAATTATCATAAGGCATTTGATATCTTGGCTGGCAAAGGACATGCACCCCTTGCTCATACCTGCCTAAACTGTATCTATGCCAATTGCATTGGCTTAGATATCTCAGATCGAAGTCCCGGTTCGATAGATAATTGATGTTTTTGGCAAAAGGCTCTTCGTCCTCGTCCTTTTGCTTGCATGGTCCAACACCATGATCAAGGCCCCCATACACAAAATTTGTCTGGTTTGGTGGGTAACCTAAAGGAACAATTGTTCCTATGGGAAGGTGAGGTCTCCCCATGTCCTGCACTAATTCTAGCATGGGCGTCACTACAACATTCTGCACTATATATTCTCCCAGGCTCGTACTGGCCATTTCAACAGTAATTGTTGACGATTGAGAGGGAGGAAATGGAAGGCCTTCCTGAGTCCATTCCATGTTGGGTGGATTATGAACCTTAGCTTCCATTGTGCTAGGTATTTCTTCTGTTGAGACAGTTGATATCGTTGGCAACACCTCTTCTAGGGGTTGAGACTCTTCCAAGATCTTTTTTCCTTTGTCCTTTTGTTTAGCCATGACAGGTGGCGTTGGTAATGAAGGAGCGAGATGATGTAGATGCACTGGTCGGGGTTTTGATGGATTAGTCATCCGTGGTGTCTGCGGCATCGGACCCTGTCTAGATGGATTTAACTGGAAATCCAAGTGCGTCAATGGGAGGGTCGATTGCGACATCAAATGCACTGCATTGCAATATTTGAAGGGTTCTAAGTCCATCGAGACTACATGTATTTCTCCTTCAAATGCATACTTCAAACACTGGTGAGCTATCTAAGGGACACACTTCATGTCCCTGATCCATGGTCGCCCTAGCAGTATGTTGTATACCATCTCGCCTTCCAAAATGTGGCATAATGTGGGTATCATCTTTTGTCCTACCTGGACGAGTAGAACAATTGTGCCGACTGTCGAGCATATTGCATCGTTGAATGCTCACAGTGTGTATGTTGAAGCCGTGATATGAGAGGTCGGCGACTTCGGATGTTTTAATGCTGCAGTGGTAATGATGTTACTGGATGAGCCAGTATCTACCAACACTCTCTTGTACGGGATCCCATTGACCCGTGTGATAACGTGCAGGGGTGGATCTGCCATGTCATTCGGTATTGTTTTAACCTCATCCTCTCTAAAGGTAATGACTGGATTCGTACATCATTTTACATGTCCTACGAAGTTATTGAAGGAATTTGCTTTGTGATGCTGTAACCTGATGGCTTTTAGAATTTCCATGAGAGCTTCTCGATGGGGCGCTGACTGCTGTATAAGCTCATAAATGGAAAGCCTAGCCGATGTGGTCCGCAAACTCTATGTGAGTTTGGTCCGTATCGTAACCTCGGGTCTAGGCGGAGGCAATTGCATAGTGGGTTATTGAGGTTGCGACGTTGAAGGAACTTCTCTTGTAGCTGCCTTCGGGGCAGCTCCTGGGTATTTCCTGTTCCTAGTTACTATGCTGATCATTCCCACATATCCTTGCATGGGGAGATTCTGTCGCACCTCATTAACCTAAAGAGGTTTTTCCTGTGCCTCATGGACAGGAAAAGGGTCTTTGAATACCCCTATCTATTGATTATTTGGCGCTATGGGGTTGTCCACTACCAATGTTTGATTATCAATCAAATATTGTATCAGTCCCTTGAATTTCCAACATGCGTTTAGGTCATGTCCCCTTCGCCTATGGAACATACAATATAAATCCTCCCTGTATCCCTTAGGCTTGGGAGTGTTAGGATCTATGTTTTGGATTTTTGGAAGGGTGATTAGATTTGCCACTGAAAAGCGATCAAATAAGGAGTCCTTGGACTCCATAGAAGGGGTGAATCATCGCCTAGGGCGACGCTGCTGATTTTGCTTCTGTCTTTGATTTTCTCTTTCATAATTAGGAGGCACTGCCTGATAATTAGCCTTTTGAGGCTGTATTTCTTGCACAGGCTTGGGGACATTTATCGTGACTTGATTAACCTCAGCGGGTTTTTGTTGCGCATTCCCTGTCTTAGTGTTTTTGTTCCACTCTTTCTTTTTAGGCTTGGCAATTGCGCCCTCGCCTATTTTGATCTCTTCTATAACTCTGGCTTGCACCAAAGCTTCTTCTAGGCTAGCGTATTGCTACAACTGCAATAGCCCAGAGATCGATTTCAAGCAACTTCGAGCAAACATCTATGTGAGGTCAGACATAGGGGGAAGGTAGGGTAGCTTAGAAAGCAAAGCCCTCCATCGATTCCCATATGCTGCCATTGTTTCTTCCTCATATTGCCTGAGGCTGGCCAGATCACTCAGTGATGCCCTCTTCTTGGTGTTGAAGGCAAAGCATTCAAGAAATGCATCTACTAATTGATCTAGGTTATTTATGTTGTGCTTCGGTAACTATGTGAACCAATCCAAGGTAGGGCTCACGAATGTGGTTATTAATGTCCTAAGCAACAACGCATCATTATCCTAAATGTCGAAGCATTGCATCAAGAATATTGTGACATGCTCTTGAGCATCCTCTTCACCTTTAAAAACTGCCAACTGGGGCAACTTGAAATGTTCGAGGTAAAGAGGTGTGGGCACTGACGGATGCATTGGATGACTGCGGAGTTGATGTAACGTGGGCTTTTGATGCCCAAAAGCTTTAGTCTCCATAGACTCCAAACTCTCTAATAGCACTTTTTATGCATCAAAATATTTAATCTCTTCCTCCGTAAATCATTCCTGTTGTGTGTTACGGGCAACTGGGGGCCTATGGAGGGGTGGCTGAATAGTGCCTCCTCCGCCTTGATAGGGCGTTTTGGCCTGTTCTTCTTGTTCATACTCCTCATAATCTTCTCAAGGAGTTATTGGGCGAGCTCGATGAACAGGAGTGGGCACCCGTGAAGGGTGCCCATCGTCATTCCTGGGAGTGGCCTTCCGCTCATGTCTCGGGTGTCTTAAAGGCACCTCTTGGCGAGGTCTTGGGGACCTATCATGCACTATGAGGTTGTGCCTCTCGTACCTTTCCGCCCTCTGCGTTTGGGGGGTTTGAACCTTTTCAGGCATAGTGGTGCAGAGCAGCTCATTTTTTTGGCACCAAATGCGCTCTTTATTAAGGTGATATAATTGTTCTAGCTGCTTTTGATCTTGCTCAAGCTGCTTGATTTGCGCTTGGTGGGCGGCATGTCTAGCAAATGATAAGTCAATTTGCTCTGTTGTTTTAATTCTAGGAGGCCTAGTCGCCTTTTCGATGTATCTATCTTGGTTCTGAGGATCTGGGACTCCTATGTGGTGCTTCCCTCTGTCGAGATTAATGGCATTTACTTGAGATGGGTGATCATGATATCTAGAAGGTGCAGAAGCGCAAGGCCCCCGTGCTGTATGTTGCTCTCAAGGAATGTGATGATCTTCCTCGTTCTCCCTTTCATGGGTGTAAAAGGGTCGGGTAGAGTTAGCTCACCCTGTGTGGAGAGCCCTGCGCTCTGGGTTTTGTCTTTCAGTTCTAATGGGAGGCAAAGGAGAGATGTCGTATTCACGTTGTCTCTCTTCATGGACACTGTGCCTCTCTAGTGCTTCATCGTGCTGTGGACACTCATATCTAGCCTCAAAAGGCGGTTTTCTATTTGCATTGAGTGTCACACGTAAAGGTTCTTCCTGAAAGGGGCTATTCTGAATGGGCGTATCCCCCAAAAGGGTGTCCCTATAATTCCACCTAGACATGGAATGATGTGGATTCTCTTGTGGCCTAGACCGCCAAGGCGGTATGACCAAGTCTTTAGGACTAAAGCGAAGGTGACTTGTGCCTACTTCTTGTGTACCTTTCGGAGCTTCTACCCTTGATTTGGCTTGGCTACGGGTGTACACCATTGTGGTACCTTTCTACTAGCTAAGAAGATTTTTTATCTTTTTGTTTATGATTTAAATTTTTTTTTTTTTTTTGACACTAAGCAGAAATGAACACACACATACACAAATGGTGATTATCTCTTTTAAAGATTAATGGTGTGTCCTAGACTGGTTTTAGTGTGTTTTGATGATTTTTTTTTTGTTTTTGAATGTTTTTGAAGAACGTTTAAATGCATAGTGAAGGCTCATATAACTCCCAAAATGGTCGCCCCTTCAATATACCAACCAGGCCGATATACCAACCTCTCTATATACCCACCCTTACGAGAGGGAGACTATAGGTATGTGAAAGCAGATGGTACATGGTACGTAGGCGGTACGGAAGGGGGATTGTCCTGTTAATGGCACCTACCATAGAAGACTTATCCTTGCACACTGGGAATCACCCCAGCAACACTCGATCAGCTTTCATCGAGATTTACGCCTAACAACGAGTGACAATCAGGGTAATGAATGCAAAATCAAGCCAAGGTGGTGATGAAATCCACCGATGGTCTTGATCAAGGGCTGGGGTTTTACGACCAGCTCCTTGGTTTAATTTTACCACGTGAAGTGTGTGTGATTCTTTTTATTTAAAAATAAAACAGGCAGCAACCTCTTTCCCTAAGAAGGCAAACATGACAGAAAACAGAAATATCACAGCAGAAAATGATGGGGACAGTTAGAAACCGTTACCTCTTTTCTGCCCAAATCGGTTGTCTTTCACGCCCAAATTGGCTTTTTCTGATTCTCGGCCCAGTACCTACAAGCATAAAAACATAAATTTCGATCAGTTTCTTGATCTCAAAAATGCAGGGAACAGCGGTCCCACCGTGATCGCCATTGAAAGCACAAGATTTTGGAATAAAAACAGTACTAGGATATAATGTAACCAAAACTAGCTCAATGCATGAAATAAAACGAATGTAATCAAATCAAAACCAAATGTATAATGAAAAATAGGAGCACAGCCCTTTTTTTTATTAATATAATTCTGGTTTCAGTTACATTCCATCTCTATCCCCTTTACGGGCTAGGAAGATTAGCATGTTCTGGTTACAATAATTTCTAGTAGTCTTCCTTCCGCATGCCCACATGTAGAATGGGCGGGCCAAACTGTTGTCGCCGCTTGTGTTGGTGAATCTTCAATCGCTGCTGCTTCTCCTGCATTCAAAGAAAAAACAGATCCGTTAGTAGCACCTGTGTAAAGATAAAACATTCGATCTTTAAAATAAATAAAACAGTGACATAAAAGAAAATACAGTTTAGCTGCAACGTGGAAAACATAACATAAATGTAATAAAATAATTATGTCATAATACATATAAAGTCAACTAGGTCTGCATCATTTTCGAGTGAAATAAAATCCGATGAATGCATGCTTAAAAATCAAAATCTGCATGTTGATATTCTTGCAATTAAAATCCCGAGATCATAATGCGAAAGAAATAAAAATAGAACAATGAGCTTTGTCGGTGAGTGGATGGATCCAGGGATCCGGATTCACATTCTCCATGAACACCCGATGACCTCCCTTGCAGAAGAGATCACCGATGCGGATGACGTAAATCAATGCTAAAATGTCTGGCGGTAAACTGGCAGGGCTTCGCTGCTCCAAACGTTTATTTTCTGCTCTCCCATTTTTTTGGGTGGAAAATTCCACCATTTTATAGACCCAGGGGGTATCTTTGGATAGGCATGAATAAGCGCCATGTGTTGGTCATAGGTGCCATGTGTCGGTCATGTCTTCCCAGGAGAGAGGAAAGTCCTCCATGACTCGGGCTTTCATGAATGCCTCTGTGATAGTCCTCTAACGGCCCACGCACTTGACTGACTTCCACTTCCAGTTGTTTAAAGTCCACCTTTGTATTTTTTTAACGTCCGCTTTCGAATGTTTAATGCTCGCTTTTAATTTTTTAAAATGCACTTCTAATTGTTTAAAAGTCCACTTTAATTGGTGTAAAATTCGTCCTCGTTGGTTAAAGTCTGCCTAGGCATAAATGCGGAGTTTTGTTGCGATATCGTGACATCGCGATATCGTGAAACCAAAAAGGAAATAGGGCGCAGTGGTAGGAGCTATCGTGATATCGCGACAGTCACGATATCGCGACAGTTGTGACATCGCAATAGCACGACACCATGACAGTCACAACGTCACGCTGTCACGACATCGTGATAGCATGACGTCGTGACTATCACGATATTGTGACTGTCATGATATCGCGACAGCACGAGGTCACAATAACGTGATTACACGACTATCACAATATCATGACAGTGCGATATCACGATAGCGTGATGTCACGATTGTCGCGATATCGCGACAGCACGATGTCGCGATTGTCACGATATCACGACAGCGCGATGTCGCGACTGTCACAACAGCATGATGTCGTGACTGTCACGATATCGCGACAGCGTGATGTCATGACTGTCGCGATATCGCGACCATCGCGATATCGCGACAGTCACGACATCACGCTGTTGCGATAGTCGTGACCGTCGCGATATCGCGACCATCGCGATATCGCGACAGGCAGCATTTGCCTAAGTGCTAAAAGCAGCATTTGCTTAAGTGCTTAAAGCAACATTTGCTTAAGCTCAAACCCGAGCTGGACTTGGAGGATACATTCGATAGTTGGGCCTTCTCACCAGGGAAGGCAGAACGGTCGAAGAAAGCAAACAGGAAATAACCAAAGCACTATCCCGTAATCGGATTGGTGTTGTTTTGGTGTCTACAGATGCCCATTTTTGGGAAGCGCTACGGGTGACGCAGTGCTAAGCAAATATAGATAACCAAAGCACTAGTGATTAGGGTTTCTCAATAACCCGACCAACTTATGATGCCCCAACCATGGAAAGGGGATGCATTCTTGAATCCTTGCCTCTGACGAGCTAAGGAATTTGATTTCAAGTATTAACCTGTTTTGGTGAGGTGTGACTTGAACTTAGACATTGATCAGTCATGAATAGGCAAAGGGAACAACCTTTTATCCACGGGGGAACCTTGAGTTCATGTTTTGGGAATGCCAAGCGTTTGATTAGTTTGTGATTGTTGCTTGTTTACTGCCCCAAGCAGGAGTGTGATTGTCTTTGTCAATGATTCTTTGAATGCATGCCAATGCCCCGATTGGGTGTGTGTTTGTTGATTGGTGACTAAGTGTGACTTATTGAAAGCACGAGATTCTAGAAGAAAAATAGTACTAGGATATAATGTAAATAAAAACTAGCTCGATGCATGAAATAAAATGAATGTAATCGAATCAAAACCAAATGTATAATGAAAAACAGGAGCATAGCCCTTTTTTTTTATTAATATAATTCTAGTTTCGATTACATTCCATCTTCGTCCCCTTTACGAGCTAGTAAGATTAGCATGTTCTTGTTACAATCATTTCTAGTAGTCTTCCTTCCGCGTGCCCACATGTAGAATGGGCGGGCCAAACTGTCGCCGCCGCTTGTGTTGGTGAATCTTCAATCGCTGCTGCTTCTCCTGCGTTCAAAGAAACAACAAATCCGTTAGTAGCACCTGTGTAAAGATAAAACATTCGATCTTTAAAACAAATAAAATAGTGACATAAAAGAAAATATGGTTTAGCTACAGCATGGAAAACATAACATAAACGTAATAAAATAATTACGTCATAATACATATAAAGTCAACTAGGTCTACATCATTTTTGAGTGAAATAAAATTCGATGAATGCATGCTTAAAAATAAAAATCTGCATGTTGATATGCTTGTAATTAAAATCCTGAGATCATAATGGAAAAGAAATAAAAACAGAACACTGAGCTTTGTCGGCGAGTGGATGGATCCACTCGTTAGTAGATCTGATGCCAATCCACCCTTGTTGCCTATTCCTAGGCCTTGCATGTTTTCTACCAAGATGTCTAAGGGCAGGGGGTGGTTGAACCCTACTCCTAACTTATCATAAGGCCTTTGATATCTTGGCTGGCAAAGGACACGCACCCCTTGCTCATACCTGCCTAACCCGTATCCGTGCCAATTGCATTGGCCTAGATATCTCAGAGCAAATTCCGGGTTCGACAAATAATTGATATTTTCGACAAAAGGCTCTTCGTCCTCATCATTTTGCTTGCATGGTTCAACACCATCATCAAGGCCCCCATACACAAAATTTGTTTGGTTTGGTGGGTAATCTAAAGGAACAACTGTCCCTATGGGAAGGTGAGGTCTCCCCATGTCCTGCACTGATTCTAACGCGGGCGTCGCTACAACATTCTGCACTAGATATTCTCCCAGGCCCGTACTGGCCATTTCAACAGTAATTTTTGATGATTGAGAGGGAGGAAATGGAAGGCCTTCCTGAGTCCATTCCATGTTGGGTGGATTATGAACCTCATCTTCCATTGTGCTAGGTATTTCTTTTGTTGAGACAGTTGATATCGTTGGCAACACCTCTTCTAGGGGTTGAGCCTCTTCCAAGATCTTTTTTCCTTTGTCCTTTTGTTTAGCCATGATAGGTGGCATTGGTAATGAAGGAGCAGATGATGTAGATGCACCTAGATGGGGTTTCGATGGATTAGTCATCCGCAATACTAACTTGATACCAAATGAACATGCACAAAATAATATGAACGTAATCGAATCGAAATTAACATAAAATGAGAAACAGGAGCACAACCCTTTTTTTTTTTATTAATATGATTCCGGATTTGGTTACAATCTCTCTCCCACCATGATCACCATTGAAAGCACGAGATTCTGAAAGAAAAATAGTACTAGGATATAATGTAAACAAAACTAGCTCGATGCATGAAATAAAACGAATGTAATCGAATCAAAACCAAACGTATAATGAAAAACAGGAGCACAACCCTTTTTTTTTATTAATATAATTCTGGTTTCGGTTACATTCCATCTCCGTCCCCTTTACGGGCTAGGAAGATTAGCATGTTCTGGTTACAATCATTTCTAGTAGTCTTCCTTCCACGTGCCCACATGTAGAATGGGCGGGCCAAACTGTTGTCGTCGCTTGTGTTGGTGAACCTTCAATCGCTGTTGCTTCTCCTGCGTTCAAAGAAACAACAGATCCATTAGTAGCACCTGTGTAAAGATAAAACATTCGATATTTAAAACAAACAAAATAGCGACATAAAAGAAAATACGGTTTAGCTACAGCATGGAAAACATAACATAAACGTAATAAAATAATTACGTCATAATACATATAAATTCAACTAGGTCTGCATCATTTTCGAGTGAAATAAAATCCGATGAATGAATGCTTAAAAATCAAAATCTGCATGTTGATATGCTTGCAATTAAAATCCCGAGATCATAATGCAAAAGAAAATAAAAATAGAACATTGATCTTTGTCGATGAGTGGATGGATCCAAGGATCCGGATTCACATTCTCCATGAACACCCGATGACCTCCCTTGCAGAAGAGATCATCGATGCGGATGACGTAAATCAATGCTAAAACGTCTAGTGATAAACTGGCAGGGCTTTGCTGCTCCAAATGTTTCTTTTCTACTCTCCCCTTTTTTTGGGTGGAAAAGTCCACCATTTTATAGACCCAGGGGGTCTCTTTGGATAGGCGTGCATAAATGCCATGTGTTGGTCATAGGTGCCATGTGGCGGTCATGTCTTCCCACGAGAGAGGAAAGTCCTCCATGACTCGGGCTTTCATGAATGCCTCTGTGACAGTCCTCTAACGGCCCATGCACTTGACTGACTTCCACTTCCAGTTGTTTAAAGTCCACCTTTGTATTTTTTTAACGTCCACTTTTGAATGTTTAATGCTCGCTTTTAATTTTTTAAAACACACTTCTAATTGTTTAAAAGTCCACTTTAATTGGTGTAAAATCCGTCCTCATTGGTTAAAGTCTGCCCAGGCATAAATGCGAAGTTTTGTCGCGATATCGCGACACCAAAAAGGAAACAGGGCGTAGTGGTAGGAGTTATCACGATATCGTGACAGTCGTGACATCGCGACAGCACGACGTCGCGACTGTCACGATATCGCAACTGTCACGATATTGCGATAGTCGCGACGTCGCGCTATCACGACATCGCGACAGCGCAACGTCACAACTATGGCGATATTGCGATTGTCATGATATCGTGATAGCGCGATGTCGCGACTGTCATGATATCGCCCTATCACGATATCGCGCTGTCGCGATATCGCGACAGCGCGATAGCTCAGTGTTCTGTTTTTATTTCTTTTGCATTATGATCTCGGGATTTTAATTGCAAGCATATCAACATGCAGATTTTGATTTTTAAGCATGCATTCATCGGATTTTATTTCACTCGAAAATGATGCAGACCTAGTTGACTTTATATGTATTATGACGTAATTATTTTATTACGTTTATGTTATGTTTTCCACGCTGCAGCTAAACCGTATTTTCTTTTATGTTGCTATTTTAGTTGTTTTAAAGATTGAATGTTTTATCTTTACATAGGTGCTACTAACGGATCTGTTGTTTCTTTGAACACAGGAGAAGCAACAACGATTGAAGATTCACCATGAATCACGGATTGTTCCATCGTGATCGCCATTGAAAGCACAAGATTTTGAAAGAAAAACAATACTAACTTGATACCAAATGAACATGTACAAAACAAGATGAACGTAATCGAATCAAAATTAACATAAAATGAGAAACAGGAGCACAACCCTTTTTTTTTTATTAATATGATTCCAGATTCGATTACAATCTCTCTCATTCCATTTTAAGGGTTAGGAAGATTAGCATGTTTCGGTTACAATCTGTCTTTAGTAGTTCTCCTTCCGCGTGCCCACATGTAGAATGGGCGGGTTGAACTGTCGTCGCCGCTTGTGTTGGTGAATCTTCAATCGCTGCTGCTTCTCCTACGTTCAAAGAAAAAATAGATCCGTTAGTAGCACCTGTGTAAAAATAAAACATTCGATCTTTAAAACAAATAAAATAGTGACATAAAAGAAAATACGGTTTAGCTGTAGCGTGGAAAACATAACATAAACGAAATAAAATAATTACGTCATAATACATATAAATTCAACTAGGTCTACATCATTTTTGAATGAAAAACAATTCGATGAATGCATGCTTAAAATAAAAATCTGCATGTTGATATGCTTGCAATTAAAATCCCGAGATCATAATGCAAAAGAAAATAAAAATAGAACACTGAGGTTTGTCGGCGAGTGGATGTATCCAGGGATCCGGATTCACGTTCTCCATGCACACCTGATGACCTCCCTTGCAAAAGAGATCATGGATGCAGATGACGTAAATCAATGCTAAAACAAGGGCTTCACTGCTCCAAACGTTTCTTTTCTGCTCTCCCCTTTTTTTGGGTGGAAAAGTCCACCATTTTACAGACCCAGGGGGTCTCTTTGCATAGGCGTGCATAAGCGCCATGTGTTGGTCATAGGTGCCATGTGGCGGTCATGTCTTCCCACGAGAGAGGAAAGTCCTCCATGACTCGGGCTTTCATGAATGCCTCTATGACAGTCCTCTAACGGCCCACGCACTTGACTGACTTCCACTTCTAGTTGTTTAAAGTCCACCTTTGTATTTTTTTAACGTCCGCTTTCGAATGTTTAATGCTCGCTTTTAATTTTTTAAAACGCACTTCTAATTGTTTAAAAGTCCACTTTAATTGGTGTAAAATCCGTCCTCGTTGGTTAAAGTCTGCCCAGGCATAAATGCAGAGTTTTGTCATGATATCGCGACGTCACGATATCGCGACACCAAAAAGGAAATAGGGCACAGTGGTAGGAGCTGTCGCGATGTCACGATGAAACAGGGCGCAGTGGTAGGAGCTGTCGTGATATCGTGACAGTCGTGACATCGTGACAGCGCGACGCCATGACTATTGCGATATCGCAACTGTCGTGATATCACGACAGTCACGACGTCATGCTGTCGCGATGTCGTGACAGTCACGACATCGTGACAGCGTGACGTCGTGACTGTTGCGATGTCATGACAGTCGTGACATCGCGATAGCGTGACATCATGACTGTTGCGATATTATGACTGTCGTGATATCATGATAGCGCGATGTCGTGACTGTCGTGATATCGTGATAGCGCGATGTCGCGATAGTCATGATATCGTGACTATCGTGATATCACGACAGGCAACATTTGCCTAAGTGCTAAAAGTAGCATTTGCTTAAGTGCTTAAAGCAGCATTTGCTTAAGCTCAAACCCGAGCTGGACTTGGAGGATACATTCGATAGTTGGGCCTTCTCACCAGGGAAGGTGGAATGGTCGAAGAAAGCAAGCGGGAAATAACCAAAGCACTATCCCATAATTGGATTGGTGTTGTTTTGGTGTCTACAAAATCACCTCTTTTGCCTTGACCAAACTGATGCTTTTTATGACAATTTCAGCCTCAGTCCTTACCTTTTTGTGTTCTAGAGATTTATAAGGACTAGATATGTTGACATGATTCTCCCTAAAAAGTGACGTTAAGCCTCTGGCCTTTTAATTTTTCTTTTGTGTGAAAGGAGATATCTTTATTTCCATGTTGTTTGTTACTAAGGATTTGGGCATGAACTATATCCTTTGAATTGCTATCTAGAGATAGTATTCGATAGAGAGTTCAAATTTAGTAGGTATCTAAACAATAGATTATTATGGTTAGGAGGTAGCAACTACAATCTCCTTGCCTTTTTCTTTTATCCTTAGTTTTGGTGGTCTAACTTCTAGATTGGAGGTGTCAAAAGTCTTTGCTTCAATAGGATCAATAATGTGTTCAGTACCTATTAGGGTTGTTTGGGCTATTTTGTCATTGTTTCTATTAGCACCATTATATCCACACTAACCTCTACTTTTTGGGCATTTGTATTGATCCCTTCTAGTATAGGTTCTTCAAATTATTCTAGTGGCTTGATTGAGATGATAGGAGCATAAGCTTCTACAAAATTTCTCCTCATTGACACTAGGTCTACAAAGTAATATCTAGGATGCTCTATTTGAGTATGAGCTCTCTTTTGAATTTCAAATAAGTTCCACACATCCTTCAGGGACTTATTTTCTCTCATGGTCTACTATAGGTTATCTTCAAATAAATCAGGCCTATGGTTGACACAAGTAGACTTCAATTTTTCTAGTATGATTTTTTAATAATGGCCATAAGGATCATATGATCTCCAACTGAGCTCTAGGAATGCATATGCATCCATCCTCCACATCACTTTGAACAATCTTGGGAATCCTATATATATATATATATATATATATATATATATATATATATATATATATATATATGTGTGTGTGTGTGTGTGTGTGTGTGTGTGTGTGTGTGTGTGTGTGTGTGTGTGTGTGTGTGTGTGCCCATTCTACAAGGGATTTGAAAAAAATTAAACCTATTTACCTTCTTCTCTACCTTCATATTGGCGTCTTTTGCTATTGCCTAGTAATATCCATAGCTGCTAGAGAGAAAGGGTAATATGATGAGAGAATCTAAGGGTTTTGGCTCCATATAACATGATATAGATGAAATTTTTAATAATGAAAATTTCCCTTGCTTTGTTTTTATGTGGAAAGTCTACTATTCCTTTGGGCGTCATATTAGGGGAATATCCACAGAGTTACACATAAATCATGGGTAAAAATTTCCCTAGGAATTGTGCCTAGCTGGAATATCCTTCATGAATCCATGGTAGCCTATCTTGTACATCTGGTGCATCTAGTACCCCTCCCAATTCCTTGATTTTACTTCTTTCTACGTAACCAAAAAATACATGGATTATGAGGGAGTAATGAGTGAATTGAGGCATTTTATCCCTTTCTTATTTAATGGATTTCTATAATACTTTTAACTCTAGGTCCATTATTTCAATGATGACATCTTCCCAATGATACATGAGTGTATGGAATGTTCTATTTTTTTGGATTATTAAATACACTATGTCTTATTAAACCTTACACAGGTCAGATATAACTAATATTATACTTATCATGTTAGCATAATCCATAGCCCATGTCTATAAATATCTATTATTAAGAGGTATTTCATAAGATACTTGAACTTCATACCTAAAAAATTTGGAGTAGGAGTTTGGGAATAATATTTGGTTGGTTTTATATCTCAAGGCAGTTATCTCTAATATCAAATTAGCTTTGTCCAAGTTGAATATCCCTTTGAATGTTTTAGGAGTGAGCTATACCTAGGGCTTGCCATCATATTTTTTGAACTACTTTCTATCTAGATCATATGACACTTCTGGCCAAGAGATTAATTCTAGAAGTATACCTTTGGGTATGCCAACCTACCTAGGTTGCTCATCCCTTGGTTGTAGCTTGTTTTATATTTACTTTTGTATCTTTGAGCTCTTTTGAAAATCCCCATGAGAAGAGTAGGATGTTTTTGTGGTCTTTCTTCTACCAATTCAAAATAGTCTATAGCTATATTGTTAGAGTAATATTCCATTACTTGGGATATTTACCATTTACTCCACTAGGTAAAAGAGTATTTAAATTTATCTTTTACTATCTAGATATTTATTTTTCTATCCTAGGTTAATATCTAAATATCCTAGGTTAGTGGTTAAGTTAGAACTCTCTCCTAGGTTAGTAGTTAATCACATGCAACTCCCTATTCTATTGTTAGAGGGTAGTTAGCATTATTTGCTAATGTCCTATTAATGTTCTATTTTATCTCCTATTTAAACCTAGACTCTCTATAGTCTAAGGTAATGATAAATCAATTTATTTTTGCGACTCCATTTGTCATCATTGGTACCAGAGCTTTTGGCGGGTAGGTGAGGCGATGGGATTATTCTTTCCTGGTTCCACCTACCCAGGTTAAGATCCAATTTTTTTTTCTCTCCCGAAGTTAGAGCTCCTGGCCTGCTGAAGACGTTGTTGTTGAGGCCCCGTAGGCCATAGGCCACAGGCCCCCTCATTCGGATCGACAACCTATAGTTGTTGACCCAGAGCGGTGATCGACAGGTCTCAACTATCAATCGAGCCAACAATCTATGGTCGACTGGGCTTAAGGTCGACAGCTTGTCGACCGTGCACCTATGGATGGCAGGAGCCTTGTATGGCTCCCGCCACAAGGCCCAAACCCCCACCAACCCACCTCCTTGAGTGCAGGCAAGCGGAAAGAAATAGGCTTGCATAAGCCTGCTGATGCGTCCATCGATAGTCAACCAGCACGAGAGGGCAGGAGCGCCCTTCGTGTGGTGGCATACCTCCATGTGAGGTCAGGATCGCCCTTCGTAGTAGGAAATGTGGACACCACATGGGACCCTGGAGACACCTATTTGGCATGCATGGAAACCTAGATGAGGACAAATCCAGAGCAGGCATGTGGCACTGCCACTCTGACCCAATCGGACTGTCCCACCATCGATGATCAAAAAGTGAGGGTATGCATGCCCTCCTTATCTGGTGATCGGATCAACAACACGTGGCAGGTTGACAAAATCTCGGGCATAGATCCTGAGGTACTAACATGGATTTTTTGGATTGGGTAGACTCGACTGACGTGGCGGACTAGACATGTGGACTGACCCTGACATGGCAAACTAGACACTCGTGACAAGTGGCAGGCACACCATGTGTCGTGACCCTAACAATCCACGTGGCTGGCAACAAAACCAGTCATGTGAGGGACTGACTGCCCGCATGCAGTCATAGCGCTATACGCGCTTTTGCTCTTTTAAAGAGCAAATACATTGCCTTCTAGGCAATGTGGGACTAAAAGTCCCGAAGGAATTTCATTTCCTTCTATTAAAGCCTAACGAAGGCTTTAAAAGGCACCACCTGTGCCTTTCTTCCCATCGGGCCCTCTAGCCCGACCGGTTGATCGGGTCGAGCTAAGGCCCTAGGCGGGGAGTCAAGGGTTCGACTCCCGCCGGGTATAAAAAGGCATTTTTTTGCCTAATACAAAGCCCAAGCTAAGGTAATTTTTTTTTGCATTTTTTTTAATTATTTTTTAGTATTTTTTTATTAATAATTTAATTGTTTTTATATAAAAATCATTTTTTTTTATATATTAAGTGATTTTTTTTATAAAATAATTTTATTATTGATTTCAATATGCTAAACCTAATTAGAAAATTGCATTAAAATAGCAATCTTAAGGCCATTTTTTTTGTTGTTTTGCAACTATAAACATTACATATTTTCTTGTTTTCTCCACACTTGGGGATAAATAGACAAGAAAGAATAGCTGAATTTTGTTGCAAATTATGAGACTTCTAAACATCCAAAGCTTTGTCTCATAAAGAAAAAGACCTTCAAACCCATCTTCTCAAAACATTTTTTTTTTTGCAAAAACAAAACATACAAAGTTCAAAGAGTGCATTTGTTTTCTCCAAGGAGATATAATACATAAAATTGCACATCTATTTTTTTTTGCGAATTTGAGAACTTGTAACCTTGGGCCCATAAAAACTAAGTTGTGTGTCGACTAGTTCTGGAAGCCTTCCAAATGCGGGTCGTGTGTCGACTTGTCTTGGAAGGAGTGCTCAAATTGTTCATTTTGCAAAATTCAAGGGGGAAGACAACATTGTACTTCGTTTGCAAAATTGGAAAACAAAGTAGGAGACATAAAAATATCATTTTTTGCACAACACAAAACACACATTTTGTTGCAAAAATTTAAAAAGGTGCATTATTGATTTTACTCGACACCTTAATTGGCAAACTAGGTGATAATAATTTTGAGGCCATTTCTTGTTTGATTGTTGCATCATTCTTTTTGCAACTATAAGTCATATAATCAAGAACATCCAAACCTCAAAATTTCACAAAATTGTGTACATCCATGCACATATTTAAAGTCAATTTCACTTGATATTCTCTCCTAAATCAACAAAACCCCTAATTCACCCTTATTTGTTTGGCTTAATTTCCTCCAACTTCTCGTCCTTCTTGAAGGGTGTTAAGGCAGGTGCCATTAAATATCTGTTTGAGTGAATTATATTTTGGTACTCTTTTAGGGTAATCAAAAGAAAGAACAAGTTTTTGAAAATAAGGAACCTTAAAAGTTGCAATCCTTTGCACTAAGGGGGGATAATTCCTTTCTTCCTTCAAACATAGATTTTGATAAGAGGGAAATAAAACTTGTAAAGGCAATCAGAAAAGTAGAAGTCATCAACATTAAACCTTTTTTCTTTTAGACTTCATAATAGCAATCATGCTTGAAGTACTTGCAATAAGGAAGGACAAATTGGTGAACTTTTTTGATCAAATTGCCTAGAAACCATAGTTTTGCAAAACTTGTAAAAATGAAAACCAAGACACCATTCAGTGTTGGTTTCAAAACAAGCAAAACTAGAATGGCAAAGGCACAACACATAAGCCATATTTCTAGTGAAGTGTCTCATTCTCATTCTCATTCTGATTCTGGTTCAAAGAGAGCACAAGGAGTGCTCCTTGCTAAAATAGTTTTGTAGAGGGAAAACACATGTGTCTCTTGGGCAAAAGCACCATTTTATCTTTCTCTTCTTTTAGGCTTCATAAATAGCATAAGTTTTTTTTTTGAATACCTTGCAATAAGGGGTGCTAGTACCTCTTTTAGGCTTCATAAATAGCAAATTCTAGGTGTTTGAAGTACTTGTAACAAGAGGAGTGACTTTTTGTGATGTAAAATTGTCTAGGAGGCAATATTTGTAAAATCCTTCACAACACTCTTGCGTTGCACACTTTTTGCAATTGAGGGGGGATATAAATTTCTTTTCTTCACAATTTTTGTAAAAATGGAAGATGGCTTATAAGGGTGCATTTTCGACTGGGACCGACACCTTAATCACACTTCTTTCATAAATTAAATACAACATGTTTTGCAACGAGAAGGGGTGAACTTATAAGGGTGCATTTTTGGCTACGACCGACACCTTAGAAAACCTTATCTTTTGCAAAATAATATTGTAAAATGAATGAATCTCGTATGAAGTGATCTACTCTACTACACCTAGCGATTGCAATGGTTGGTTACCCATGAAATTCGGTTGGATGATGTGATTACTATAAGGACATTCATTGGTGTGAAGACAAAGTGAGGAATGACCCATTTTATGCTTAGGGAGCAGCCAGAGAACTGTGACAGAGTAAAGAACCAGCAGATCAACATCTTCTTCACTGTATTGGGGCAGTTATATACTTTACCCAAATATTGTTGTATAGAGAGATATGTATGTATTACCCAAATAATGTAATAAGGGGGGATGTTAGAGTAATATTCCATTACTTGGGATATTTACCATTTACTCCACTAGGTAAAAGAGTATTTACATTTATCTTTTACTATCTAGATATTTATTTTTAATTCCTAGGTTAATATCTAAATATCCTAGGTTAGTGGTTAAGTTAGAACTCTCTCCTAGGTTAGTAGTTAATCACACGCAACTCCCTATTCTATTGTTAGAGGGTAGTTAGCGTTATTTGCTACCATCCTGTTAATGTTCTATTTTATCTCCTATTTAAACCTAGACTCTCTATAGTCTAAGGTAATGATAAATCAATATTTTTGCGATTCCATTTGTCATCATATATTGTCTTCTTCCCATATTTGAATTATAGTAAGGCTGCTGTCAGGTCTTAATTTTTGTATATACTCTACCATCTAGCTGGCCATTAATTTTATAGGGATAATATGATGTAGGTTGTTGTTATTTAGTCTTTTGATATAAGCAATGATGCCTTTTGGGTAGGCGTCTTGAGTGTTAGAAGAGGCCATCAATATTTCTCTGTTATAAGTCTACTTCTCATTGTAATTTTGTTGCTTCTAGCACAAATTTAAGGATTCATTGTAAAGTATTTTAATAATTCAATACTTACATTTATAATAGACTAGTGAGTTATCTTGCATGATCTAAATTTATGGTGTCTAACTATTGTTTGCTTTTTCTACTACCCTGCATGCACTACATTTTTAGTCTTAATAATATTAACTACCTTGGTGCCTGGTTGTCTCATAGAAATTGACTCATCTCTTATTAAAATGTGTGCCATTACTTCTTATTGGTGTATTTACATGCATGACTTTAATGCTTCATAAACCTAAACCCTTCCTAACTCTGTATTTTATGCTTCAAAATATCTTTGTGAAAAAAAGCACTAGTGAGTACAAATAAATTCTAATATGCACTTTTTAGACTTTGGGACTTATAGTGCCATGGCTGGTGAGAGCATCATATTTGTTTTTTCAAATAACCTATACTTTCATGGATCTAAATTAGGGATTTTATTTGTTGTCGATCTCTAATGAATCTGTCAACTCTACCATTTCATAGTCATATCGAGTCCATTAGGATTACCTTGTGGATAAGATAAAAGCATCTTTTAGTGCTTTTAGGATTCATCTGCTTCCCTTTTTAGACATTCATCTGAATGCAGATAAGACAAGCTGCCTTTGCATCTTTTGATTAAACTCAAACCGTTGATCGCCACTTTGAGCCATTTGATGTATCAACAGAGGCTTCAATTTATTGGATTTGGTGAAGTTTCTCAAGACTTACTCAAAAAGAGGGCACTTGAAGAGTCAAAGGTCTCATAGAATCTTGTTAACATTCTATTTTTCAGCCTCCTCTTTGAGCCATTAAATTTCTTGGCAGAGCCTTCGAGTCATTAGATATGATGTATTTGCTCGAGGATTACCCAAATGGATGTGCATGGATATGGGAAAGAAGGGGGAATGATTGTTTGAGTTTTCTTAGGAGGAAGTCTTAGATTTAATCTTTGTTTTATAAAGTCCTAAGTCATATTATGCAAGAAAAATTATTTTTGTGAAAAGGGTGAGAGATAATACCTTAATCCTTGGGGGGAACAAACTTTTTTGTGACATGGGGATCAATTTTTTAACAATCCTTGTAGCTTAAGTTAAATATCTTAAAATATGATTTTGTATAATATCTTATGGTGGGCTACGACCAATGTTTTATGCAAAAAAAATTATGATATATGGATTATAGGGAACCTTAGAGGAGGATATTGGTTAGGTCTCTTCTAATACTATTTTTTAGGAGGGAATAAGTCTATAACCTTAGGATATATGAAAATACTTTGGGTAATTTTAGGCTAAGATTGTAGTATTTATTATAGGTATTATTTCACAAGCTCCTTATCATCATCAGTCACCTCTCCAAGCTATATGATCAATTGGTAGAGCCTTTGAGTCATTCACTCGAGCTTAAGTCTAGAAAAAATATTTTATGTTCTTATTGTTATCTTTCAAAATATTGGCTCCTCCTTCAAATCATTGATCTTATTAGTAAGGCCTCTGGGTCATCCATATAGGAAGAAAAGAAAAAAAAATACCTTAGCACTCTTTTTATTAAATTCATATCATTCTTGGTAGGAACCAAGGGTTCCTAGCACAATAATTTAATAAATGAGAAATAAATAAATAGAATCACTTTTAGATATGAATCACCTTTTGCATTGGTTTTGGAAATCCCTCCAATGGGTTTAAACAAATATATATTATTCTTCTTGGATGATTTGTGTGAATGGCCAACCTAATATATATCTACCCTAAAGCTACGTTGGTGAAGAGACGTGATGATTCACGTTATGAAGATATGTGATGGTTCATGTTATGAAGAGATGTGATGGTTCACTTTATGAGTTAATAATATAATAATTAAATTATTAATAATACTAACTAATACTAATAATGTTAGGATGATCCTAACATGCCACCCTACTTAAAAATATCTTTGTCCTCACAGCTCAAAGTGAGGAGCTCTGTCCTTTGTTTTCCAAGAAGGATTTGCATAATTTCTTGGACTCTTTTAATGTCATCCTTTTGTAGGCAGGGATATCGAGAAGGATGAAGCGTTAACGAGGGATTTCCAAAAATATTAGTAAATGTGTGATGATGAGGGAAGGGCAATCCTTGGGGTTATTCGAACACCTTATAATGATGCATAAAAAGAGGTGGTAAAACTTCTACATTCTCCTGTTGTTCCCTAGGAGAGGCAATGATGATAACTCACTATTGGAGAGGAAATTGAGTGTAGTTATTGTAGAGTACATGTTTGTCCATAATGAGTCACTTTGGGAATGTCTACCTCATCCTTGCCTGATGCATAGACCACTTCTGGTATATCAACCGTATTGCCTTCATTGTTGTGATCAGGTGCTTTGGTTATTGCTTGCTCATTATCCTCATTTTCCACATCTTCATTATATTTCTCATCTTCCTCACGTGCAATTTCTTCATTTTCTTGTGCTTCCATAAAATTTTCAATGCACTTACTAATAGTATTTTCTATAATATTTTCAAAATTTTGCACACTAAAAATATTTTCTATAATATTTTCAAAATGTTGCCAATCTGGTTGAGGCAATTCCCAAAATTTTGCCTTCAATTTCTAAACTTCATCCTTAATTTTTTGGTCCCATATGGCTGGATCCATAATGCTCTGAAACCAGATGGTAGGAACTAAGGGTTCCTAGCACAAAAATTTAATAATTGAGAAATAAATAAATAGAATCGCTTTTAGATATGAATCACCTTTTGCATTGGTTTGGGAAATCCCTCCAATGGGTTTAAACAAATATATATTCTTATTCTTGGATGATTTGTGTGAATGGCCAACCTAATATATATATCTACCCTAAAGCTACGTTGGTGAAGAGACGTGATGGTTCACGTTATGAAGAGATGTGATGGTTCATGTTATGAAGAGATGTGATGGTTCACTTTATGAGTTAATAATATAATAATTAAATGATTAATAATACTAACTAATAATGTTAGGATGGAGGATCCTAACATCTCCATCCTAAAATTTTTAGTTAGTATTAGTTAGTATTATTAATAATTTAATTATTATATTATTAACTCATAAAGTGAACCATCACATCTCTTCATAACATGAACCATCATGTCTCTTCACCAACGTATCTTTAGGGTAGATATATATATTAGGTTGGCCATTCACACAAATCATCCAAGAAGAAGAATATATATTTGTTTAAACCCATTGGAGGGATTTCCCAAACCAATTCAAAAGATGATTCATAGCTAAAAGAGATTCTATTTATTTATTTCTCCTTTATTAAATTATTGTGCTATGAATCCTTGGTTCCTACCATCTGGTATCAGAGCATTATGGATCCAGCCACATGAGACCAAAAATTTTAGGAAGAAGTTCAGAAATTGAAGGCAAAATTTCAGGAATTGCCTCAACCTTATTGGCAACATTTAAAAACTATTTTTAATGTGCAACATTTAGAAAATATTATAGAAAATACTATTAGTAAGTGCATTGAAAATTTTATGGAAGCACAAGAAAATGAAGAAATTACACATGAGTAAGATGAGGAAGATAAGGAAGATGAGAAATATGAGGACACTAAGGAAGATGAAAAATATAACGAAGATGTGGAAAATGAGGATAATGAGCAGGCAATACCTAAAGTACCCGATCACAATAATGAAGGCAATACGGTTGATATACTAGAAGTGATTGATGCATCATGTAAGGATGAGTTAGACATTCCTAAAGTGGCTCATTATGGCCAAACATGCACTCTACAAGAACTACACTGAATTTCCTCTCCAAAAGTGAGGTATCGCCATAGGGTCAAACCTATTTAAAAACAAGGTAGAAAGGTGACTGCACACTCCTCCATTGCCTCTTCTAGGGAACAACAAGAGAATGTAGAAGTTTTACCACCTCTTTTAATGCATCATTCTAAGGTGTTTGAAGAAGCCCAAGGATTGCTCTTCCCTCGTCGTCACACATTTACTAATATTTTTGGCAATCCCTCGTTAACGCTTCATCCTTATCGATATCCCTGCCTACAGAATGATGATATTTAAAGAGTCCAAGAACTTACACAAATCGTTCTTGGAAAACAAAGGATAAATATCCTCACTTTGATCTTTGAGGACAAATCTCTTTTTAAGGAGGGTGGCATGTTAGGATCCTCCATCCTAACATTATTAGTTAGTATTAATTATTATTATTAATCATTTAATTATTATATTATTAACTCATAAAGTGAACCATCACATATCTTCATAACATGAACCATCACGTCTCTTCACCAACGTAGCTTTAGGGTAGATATATATATATTAGGTTGGCCATTCACACAAATCATCCAAGAAGAATAATATATATTTGTTTAAACCCATTGGAGGGATTTTCCAAACCAATGCAAAAGGTGATTCATATCTAAAAGTGATTCTATTTATTTATTTCTTATTTATTAAATTATTGTCCTAGGAACCCTTGGTTCCTACCAGTGTCTCCCTGCTTTGAGCCATCGAATCTAGTGAAGTCACTCAAGACTTACTCAAAAAGGGGGTATTTGAAGAGTCAAAGGTATGACAAGCCTTTGTTAACCTTTGAACTATCAACCTCCTCTTTGAGCCATTATATTTCTCAGTCGTACCTCTATGTCATCCATCTAGGAGGAACCAACAAGGGTTAGGGAAAATTACAAAAGCTAAAAAATAATACCTCTTAAAGGTTGCAGTGATTATGGAGATGGAATTATTAGGACTTGACCTTAATATTATGTGGAGTGGGACCTTAGGAAACTTAATAAAGGGAAAATATTAATTTTTCTATACTTTGGGTATTATGATTTTTGAAATGGCCTTAAGGTATATCTTATGGAGTCATCTAATGGAAATAAGGGTGAAAATAATTCTACAATGGCTTAAGGTATTCGACTTAGGAAATATTGGATGAACATAGGCTTATGAATAGAAATAATTATTTTCAAGGACCTATGCTTTTTGAAGTTAGTGGTTAGGGTGAGGGAAGGAGTAATTTATAATAAAATACTTTAGGATATAGGAAATATTAATATCTTGATGAACTTGAAGAATGTTTTGATGGGGAAATTGATAAAAGGATAGTCTAAGGTTTGGGATGTAGAAAATTATTGAATACCCTTATATTTTAGAAAGGAAAAAAGAATTAGGAGGTTATGGAGGAAATGTAGGGGGTATGGATCATGAAGTGGACTAAGGTTTTATTAAATTTTCAAGGTGGCATGAACCTTAGTGAAACTTGAGAATAGACATGACTACAACCAAGGAGTATTCTAAGGACTTTTTTGACTAATTTTTTGCAATAGAACCTGAGACCACTTTGACCTTGATTTATCAAGCTAGACCTAGGACTCCATATGACCTTTAAAATTTTAAAATTAGGGGTATTTTTCAAGTTGGATTTTTAGGATCCAACAAAATAATTTTTGACCTTTTCCAAAATGACTCCAAGAACTAGATTTCTTGACCTGAAGCCAAATCCTAGTTCAATATCCAAGAGTAGTATAAGAAGACTTTCTATCAGTTCAAGAGGCAGTCCCATATGATATGTTGCACAAATTTAGGATTAAAAGTATGCACCATTGGTGGAAATATTGGAAGTGGTATCTAGATACTTCTTTTAGAAATTCCAAACCCAAAAATGGGTATTTTTAGTTCTCTCCTCATTTGCATATGGTACCCATGCTCTACGCCCTCTAGCACGTTCATTATTCTAACAAGGACTAGAAACATAAACTTTACTATGTTTGTGATGCATCTCTAGAACCCAAGTTGGCTCACTTATCCTAGTGTTTGCTCTTTCAAGGACTACCGATTAGAGAATGACTGGTCCACTTGGGGGTGGAAAATCCCAAATGCTTATTTTGTTAGCATCAAAATTCCATTAAGAATTTAATTTAGTTTTTTCCCAAAGCCCAAATAGCTTAGTCTTATCTTCATAACTTCTTCCATCCATTTAGATCTAATTTATTTTCTTAGCATATGGTTCTCCTTGGGGGTAGGACTTGCATGCTTGCAAGTATTGATCAAATCTAGCCATTTTTTAGAGTAGATATTATTTTTCATAGTTGGAAAGACCATAATAGTGCTATATTTGCTAATAGAAATGTTCTTACAAAATTCTCTTCTCATTCAAAAACTATGATTTTCTCTAATGTGATGTTGTAGATTGAGGCCCAAGTTAACAAGGAGGTTCTTTTTTTCAATTGGTTATATAGTATTAAAATGTACCCCACCCATATTGCATCATCATCATATAGTGGTATTACAACAAAGCTTGGATATTATCCATTTATCATTTTTTGCAAGATTTAAACCTAGGTCTCTTCTTTGAAATGTTGAAGAATCTAATCGGTTGAACTAATGGCACTTGATAACAAGGTGGATATTTGAGTAGAGAACTTAGAAACTTTGTTGGATCACTGGGAAAATACCCCTTGCTTGATGGACAAAGTCACACCTTTACCTTCCACTCGTCAAACTTAATTTAGGTTTTGTTTCTCATTAGGGTTTGGAGATTCCCGTCTTGCTGGCAATTCAAGATTTTCTTTGTAAAACTCAAACCTTGTTCATGGCTCTAGTTCGAATCTCAGTTTGAATTTTTAGGTTGTGCTTCCATACCTCCCAAATGTACTTTTTATTAGTTTAAGTAGTAAAAGTCACTTTTCAACAAAAAAACTAAATCATTGTGTATTCTATGGGGGATTTTCCCTACCATTATTTATTGGAATTTATTGCTTGAAAGGAATAATAGAATTTTAAACATAAATCTCAAAATCATGCTAAATTTTAAAACTGTATTATTGCCTCTTTTACAAAATACCTGCAAATATGGTGCTCAACGTGGAAATTCTCAAGTGCAATAAATGAGGTGGTAACAACCTATTTATAATATTTTAACATACATGGAAGAGTAATTTATATTTAGGGTAAAATATAAATGTCCAAAAATTAGAGTTATCAAAATTAAGTTTGATGGTGCTTCTAAAGGAAATTCAATAAAAGCTAGTAGAGGTGGTGTTTTTAGAAATAATGAAGGCAAAATTCTCCTCACTTAGAATCATATGTAACTTCAACTAACAACTAACATTTGTAATATGAGTTTAATATACTCTCTTAAATACTTTAGATGTAGTTTTCAATAATGTTCAATTGGCATAGGAGAAGCTTGCTAGCCAATCAAGAGGAGCTTGATCTATAGGTCCCACCAAGGTGTCAAAATAGCAATAGTAAGGGAAGAAAACATCTTCTTCATTTTCCTCTTTCTCCTTCTTCTTATTCTTCTAAAATGCCTTCTAATTCTTCATATTCTAAAAAGTTTTGTAGTTATTTTAAAAAGCAAGGGCATGTTAGCACTTAATGTTTCCAGTTACAAAATATGAAGAAGAAATCCTTAGTTTTAAAGTCTTCCAATGAGGATCCAAAATATGGTCTCATTGAGACTATGGGAGAAGGTAAAACATATCAATAATTAAAGGGTAAATTGAATAATTTAACTGTTATGCATCATATATCTTCATTAAGTGGCTATGACAAATTATTCGTCACAAGGGCCCGATTAACTCATGACTTTTTTATAGATTGTATAATAGACAATGGTTCATAGAAAAATATAATTGCAAGTTTTGTTGTTGATAGTGGAAGCTTCCTTTGAGCCCTCATCTCCATCCTTGTTCTTTGGGATATAAGTATAGTGGGAGAAATTCTGAAATCACACACACTTACACCGTATCTTTTGTATTTAGTCCAAATTTTATGGACAAGGTAACATGTGAAGTCACACCAATGGACTATTTGTGATTGTTGCTTGGAAAAACCTATCATTATGATAGGAAAGCCACTTGTTATGCATTCAATAACATATATACTTTACAATTAGATAACAAGAAATATCTAACTAAATGCATTCAATGAATTACCATCCTAGTTTTAAGTTATAGAAAAGCACATAAAAATGAAGATAACGAAGCACCACTATACAAATATTCAAGGCATGCTCCACTTAACAAGATTGTGCAATCATGTTCACGTGTTCAATGAACCTTACACACTTCCTCCTATCTGAGATATCAATCATGGCATAGAACTTATCCTTGGTTCTTCTCTTCCTAATGCACCCATATATAGACAATTAGTACTTCAAAAGGAAGAATTTAAAAATCAAATTCATGATTTGTTATCTAAGGGATTAATTAAACCAATTACCTCTCCTTTTTATTTACCAATTTTTTTGGTGCTTGGTAAAATAATACTTGGTGACTCTACATTTATTTCAGGGCTTTGAATAAAATCACCATCAATAATAGGTATCCATTTCCTAGAATAGATGATATGTTGGATCAACTACAAGAGGATATATTCTTTTCAAAGACTAATATTAAAAGTGGGTATCACTAAGTCTGAGTTTAAGTAGAATACACATGGAACACAATATTTAAGACTAATTTGGTCCTATTTAAATGGTTTGTTATACCCCTTGTTCTTAAAAATGCACCAACTATATTCATGAGGCTAGTGAACGAGGTGTTCAAAGATAGCCTATAAAAATTCATGATCATTTATCTTAATGACATTTTATTTTACTCACCTAATTGGAAGTCCCATCTAGATCACCTAGAACAAGTTCTCAAAACCCTTCAAGAGAACCAATTGTATGCCAACCTTCCAAAATATTATTTTTCTCAATCCTCCATATCTTATCTTGGCTTTATCATCAATGATCAAGGCATTCAAGTGGATCCTACCAAGGTTGAAGTCCTTATTCATTGGCTAAATCATTTTACCATCATTAAATTAAGGATTTTCCTTAGACTTGTGAATTTCTATTGCAAGTTCATCCATAGATTTTTCACTACTACAACACCATTGTATCATTTGACTAAAGCTAAAATTATGATTTAATGGATAAAGGATCATGCTTGTGCCTTCGATAAATTGAAACACAAATTATATACAACTCTTGTCCCCGTACTTCCTAACCTTATTAAACCTTTTGAGATAGAGATAGATGCCTCACAATTTATCCTTGGAGCCACTTGAAGCAAAATGACCATCTAGTGGCCTATCATTTTGAAACATTCTCAATTACCAAATATAACTACTTTACCTATGAAAAATATCTATATGCCTTTGTGCAAGACATAAAGTATTAGATACATTGTATTCTTGGAAAGAAGACTACTGTACATATTGATCACATGCCCCTTAAGTTTCTGCAATCACAAAACAAGATTGAAAAAATCATAACATGAAGTGGGAAACCTATTTGTAGTAGCTTCACTTAGTGATCAAGTACAAGAAAGGATCTATTAACACTATAGTTGAATATTTTAGTTGCCTACTTGTAGCTTTTGCATTGACAGTTGTGACTAATCCTCATACTAGTTTCTAGAATTGCCCTAACAATATGCTCTTGATCCATATTTTAACAAACTTTACCAGCACATTTTATATCCTTCTTCTAATTTAAGTCCTTTTTAAGATTTTCATATAAATTATGGTTTGTTGTCTAAGTTGGATAAACTTTGTGTGCCTTAGGAACATCGATTGTATATTATCAAAGAGGACCATTCTACACTATATGGTGGACATATTCAAAAACATAAGACTCTTTATAACTTCCAATGGTTTTTCCATTGGACTAACATGCAACATGATGTTTTGTAGTTTTTGAGGTAGTGTTTTTTTTGTTACTACTCTAAAATAGAAAATTAAAAGTTGGGTGTCAGTGTTATATTACCCATTCCTTCTCATCCTTGGGAAAGCATTACCATGGACTTGTTGAGTGGTTTTTCAAAGACAGTTTGAAAAAATGATTGTGTTTTTATGGTATGGTCATTTTTTGATATCATTGTGAAAGATTTTAGGATTTTGTCTTAACTTACCCATAGCCTTTCATCCATAGTCATATGGGTAGATTGAAGTGGTTAATCATACTCTTATTTAGAGTTTGAGTATTTATCATCACAATTCTCTAGCTAAGTGGGATTTGAGCTTCAATCACATAGATCATGCCTACAATAGAGTAGTGCACACATCCATGGGACACTCTTCTTTTGAGGTTTGTCTTGGTTTTCAACCCTTGGCACCTTATGAGTTGCCCCCTTACCTTTTCCCTCTCAAGATCCTATTCACATTCAAGAGAAAGATAAGACAACATAACTCATATAGCATTTGCAGAGTCTTTAGTCCAAGGTATTTTAGATATTGTAGAAGACTGAATAATAATAAAAATGAGCTATGGATAAACATTGTGTTCCTTATCCCTTTCAGGTTGGAGATAGAATTTGAAGTTACTTGGATAAAAAATATTTTTCATAAAAGGCACATAGTAAGATCAAACCACTCTACTATGGGACTTACACCATTCTTTAGAAGGTGTCCAAGAATTTATTTTTTATTGATATTCTAGCTCATATTGAAATTCATGATATCATTAATGTGGATCTTCTAAATTTGTATCGTGATTCCACTTGGGAGACTGATCTTGTCATTAGCCATCTTGTAGATGTGGTACCTAACTTCCAAATTTCACTTGATTCAAATTATTTATTCACTATGAAGACTCATCAAAATCAATAGGGTTCTTCCACTTCATACCTAGTTGCCCATTGTTGTTAAATTCAACACCAGGCTCATTAGATATCACACCATCAGATATCCCATGATTTTCCATCCCTTTTTAAAGAATCAGAGTCTAATGCTTCTATGGTGGAGAAGGATGATGAGGACCAAACCTGAGATGTATAAGATGTATTACTTAGGCTTTATTATTTTTATTAGGTATAATTATTTAAAGCTTGTATTTCCTCTTAGTGTTATGTGAATCTTCTTACAACTCATGTTATTGTTAGATAGCTTCTATATAGGTCTAGTTTGTTAGTTGTTATGCATTCTTGGTCATGATTGACCATTAGTTAGAACTACATTGTCTAGTTCTCATATCTCTATTGCTATGCTCATCCAATTTTTTGTATGTATATGCCTATTTAAACATGCTTAATAATAACAATTTTAGATTCTTTTGATCTACATCATTCTTATCAACTCATAAATAAAGAGGTTTTGAAGAATATTAGTAATAATCTAGATGAGTTCATCCAGGAGGCACCAACTACTAATGAGAGAAAGTATGTTGTATACACTTAAATATGTATTGCCATGGATATTTCAAAACCTTTACCACAATCCATTAGTACTTAATTTGAGTCAAGAGAATTAGATCAATAAATGGATTACCAAAGCATTGCATTCAGATCAAATTTGAATCAAGAGAATGAAATCAACAAATGTATATGCTTCAACTACATTTACTCCTCATGAAAAATATTGGAAGGATCTTAGAATATTGTTTTCAAATATAATGATGATTCATTGTGATATATGGATTCTTTGGGGTGATTTCAACAACATTCTATCTCCATTGGAAAAGAAGGGTGGTATTCTAGGATGGTCTAAATCAATGTAATATGTTGCTACATATTTCTATTCAAATGGCCTTTGGGATGTTAGTCCTCAAGTTTTAAATATACATGTGATAATAGAAGTACTGGGTAAACTCATATAGTAGAAATATTAGATAGATTCTTGTTATCCAATAAATGGTTGTAAATAAAGTATAGACTTTAGATATTTTATTGCATCACAAATCCATTCTTTTGACCTGTGAGTTACCTAATAATGTGTTGGCAATTTTGGGTACCTTGGGTACATTGCCTTTACTCTAAGTGTAGATGTTGTCATTGATGTCAAGAAGGTCTTGAAGCAATTTGGTTTGATGTCAAAGAATGTGTCTTGATGAAGGTTTCAGCATGGACAGTGAGTTTCCAAGAAGATCAGGGTAGCCCAATTGCAAAAGATCAAGAAAAAGACAAGTAAGAAAAAGTATGCAGGCAGCTGGAAAAACTGTCGCGATTTCGCGACATGTTTTAGGAGAGAGAAAGCACTGGCAAAACTATCATGATTTCGCGACATGTTTGAGGAGAGAGAAAGTTTGGGCAAATGTGTCACGATTTCACGACATGCGGGAAGGCAGAGACGAAGCAGGCAAAACTATCACGATTTCGTGACATGTCGCATTTTCGTGACTCGGACAGTGCAGGAAGGCAGAGAAAGAAAAGTGTCATGATTTCGTGACATTCTGCAAAGGAGGTTGTATGGACAAGAAAATGTCACGATTTCATGACATGTTGCAGAAGAAAGAGTCCGCAGTGTGATCTATCGTGATTTCACGACAAGATTGAAGAGAGAGAAAGTGATTCAGGAACTGTCACGATTTTGCGACATGATGCAAAGTTCCAAGTAAGGGCTATCACATTTTCGTGACATGCTGTAGAGGTCGAGTTGAGGACTATCATGATTTCACGACATGCAGCAAAGAGAAGAGCCTGAAAGGAGAAGTGTCATGATTTCATGATAGGCAGTGGAGAAAGCATACGAAAGCTAGAAGTGTCACGATTTCGTGATAGGTTGCAGGGAAAGCTTTCAGAAGCTGAAAGCGTCATGATTTCATGACAGGCTACAAAGAAGTTGTACGGATGTAGAAAGTGTCACGATTTCATGACAGGTTGAGTTGGCAGCTTGCAGTTGGAGAAAGTGTCACGATTTTGCAATAGAAATAGTTAGCAAGTCTTAAATAGAAGAAGCGTCATGATTTCATGATGAATTGAAGAAGGAAGAGCTCGAAGGCGAAAGCGTCATGATTTTGCGACATGTTCTAGTTTCATGGGCATATGGCAGAAAAGAGCTTAAGGCAGTGAAAGCATCATGATTTCATGACAGAGTTGTAGATGACGTCAGCAGAAGCAGATGTGTCACGATTTTGACAAAAGGAGAGGAAGGTAAGATGTGTCACGATTTCATGACAAAAGGAGAGGAAGGCCATGAAGACTAAAGTGTCATGATTTCATGATAGAAGTGAGATGACGTCAGCAAGAGGCAAAGGTGTCATGATTTCGTGATAGAAGCACAAAGGAAGTCGACAAAGGCCAAGGTGTCATGATTTCGTGACAGTAGGCTATAGAAGGTGTACGGTTGTAAAAATGTCACGATATCGCGACATGTTGAAGTTTCACGCCAGAAGCTACAGGGAGGCAGTGAAGCCGACAGAGTTAAATCTGGGTCGACGTAGTGTAGGGTTTTGCAGCCGACGTGGTTGAAGGGTAAATAGTCGACTAAGATCAAGATTTTAATCTTGAGATTGTGAGTATAAAAGGAGGGCTACTTGAAGAGTTTGGCATCGATCAAGTGTGCGTTCGAAGTGCGATTTGCGTAGATAGAGTGCGGGGAGAAGTTTGATCGTAGAGGTGCATAAGTGGAAGTCTGATCGACTGTTATGTTTGTGCAGAGTGTGCGACGACTGTGCTACTGTGTTTGCGTAGAGGTTGCAAAGATAGTGTTGTTGTGTTTGAGCAAAGAGTGTGAAGACTATGCTGTTGTGTTTGCACTGGATGTGCGAAGACTGTGCTGTTGTGTTTTCATAGAAGAGCATAAGTAGATCGAGTGTTGTTGTGTTTGCGTAGACTGTGAAAAGTTGGTTTCGACCAAGTGCAACTATAATAAAAAAGAAAAGAGGAAGAGGACAGATTTGTGCCAGACCGAAGGACTGTGTTTAGGTGCAAATTTGAGGAACGACTTTGCGGTGATAGAGTTGAGGACAGAGATCTCCAGCCAGAGCAGGGAAGACAGGTGTCTTCTATGGATAGAGTTCCACTTGCTAAGGGCAGAAGAGGTAGAGGTCTTCTAGAGGATCACCACTAAAGAGCAGAGCTAGGGGAAGGTGTCTCCTTTGGGTTGGTGCCCATAAACTTTGTAATTGGGAAGGTTTCCCAAAGAACTGTGATATAACTTTTAGAGAAAAGTTTTATCCGTGGAGTAGCCCACTTTGGGTGAACCACGTAAATTGTTGTGTCACTTTGTGGATGGTGTGTTGTGCATTGCTTTGATTATCTGCTATCTGTACACTGCATTATACTGTTTTGAAAGTTGATTTTTAAAGCAAATTGAAAAAGTGGTCTTATATTGTTCACCCCCCCCTCTCAGTATAAGCTTGTGTTCTTCAATTGGTATCAGAGCGGGTCTCTCCCGAAAAAGCCTAACATCTTGGAGAAGGATCTTTCAGAAGAACATACAATTTCAGAAAAGAATGAAGAGGTTAAGTTCGATCTCTAAAGAGAATTCTTCTGGGCTTTAAGAATTTCAGGGAAGAGAGTTCTGTTCTCAAGCATCATGACAGGAAGAAGAGACAGCAAGATCAATCTTCAGCCTGAAGAACGATGGATTCCAGTTGGTCACAAGAAGAACAATCATCCAAGGCATCAAAACAGGTTACATAATACTTTCCATGGCTACTGTTTTTCTTGCAAGGAATTTGGTCACAAAGCTATACATTGCATTAAATCCGTGAATAGCCATAGTAAGGAAAATGTTAACTCTTTTGCACCTCTTATGGATAAAAATGTCATGTGTTACAAATGCAAGAATGTTGGGCATATAGCAAGGATGTGCGGTTTGGATAGACCTAGCTTTAAGTTCACTAAAAAGAGAAATGAGATCAAGTCTAAGTCAATGATAGTTCAAACTGCTTTTCATGCTCAAGACAAAGTAGAGAAATGGTATCTTGATAGTGGTTGTTCAAAACATATGACTGGTGAAAAGGAAAAGTTTCTGGTCTTAAAAAACACAAACAGAGGAACAGTTAGTTTTGGAGATAACAGGTCTGCTAAAATCTGTGGTAAAGGGACTCTTAGCTTGGATGGGAAATCCAAAACTGAAAATGTGCTTTATGTAGAAGGTCTAAGACATAATCTTCTAAGTGTGAGTCAACTTTGTGATCAAGGACACATAGTATCTTTCTTTTCAGATAGATGTGAGATTCGTAAAGAAAAAAATGGAAAACTCATTGCTAGTGCTACAAGGACTCCAAACAATCTTTACATGCTAAGTGAGATAAAAAAGGAAAAGTGTTTTCTAACTCAAGAAGATGAGAGTTGGTTATGGCATAAAATATTGGGGCATTTGAGCTTTGATAATCTTGTCAACATTAGTAACAAGGAAGCAGTTAGAGACTTGCCCAAAATAAAAAGGCCCCATAACACCATTTGCGGTCCTTGTCAACATGGAAAACAGACCAGAACCAGTTTTAAATCAAAAGTGTATACTTCTTCAAAACCATTAGATCTCATTCATACTGATTTATGTGGCCCCACCAGAACTCAGAGCATTCAGGGAGAAAGCTACTTCATGCTGTTTATAGATGATTATTCTAGAATGACTTGGGTGACCTTTCTCAAAGAAAAATCTGAAGCTTTTGAAAAATTCAAAGCTTTCAAAGAAATGATTGAGAATGAGACTGAAAAGAGAATCAAATGCTTGAGATCGGACAGAGGAGGAGAGTTCACCTCAAATGAATTTGTGGAATACTGTGAGCAACAGGGAATTAAGAGAGAATATTCAGCAACAAGAACTCCTCAACAAAATGGAGTAGTTGAAAGAAAAAATAGAACTATTGAAAATATGGCTAGAGCTATGTTAAATGAGTCGAAACTTTCAGATGGTTTCTAGAAAGAGGCAGTCAGTACAACAGTATACATTATCACCAGGGCCCAACTTAGAGTAAATCATCATAAAACTCCTTATGAGTTGTGGAAAGGAAGACCAACTACAGTCAAACATTTCAAAGTGTTTGGGAGTAAGTGCTTCATCAGAAGGGAAGATCAGAATTTGGGTAAGTTTGATCCTAGGTGTGATGAAGGAATTTTTCTTGGTTATTCCAGCAGAAGCAAGGCTTACAGATGCTTCAACAAAAGAATGCATACAGTCGTAGAGAGCATAAATGTAACAGTTGATGAAAAGACAGGGATAAGAGAACCTGTCAAGGAAATCAATGATGAAATCTGTCAAGAAGAATTCAGAGAGGTTTCAGATGAAGAAGAGGAAAAATAGCAGCTGCTTCCCAAAACTCCGTCACGATATGTTCAGAAACATCATCCCAAATATTTGATCATTGGTGATCCAAACAGTAGACAAACTAGAAGAAGAGTCATTCCGTCACACGATTCTACAAATATTTCATTATTATCTCAGATTGAGCCAAAAAATTTCAATGAAGCATGTGCAGATAAATTTTGGGTAAAAGCAATGGATGAAGAGCTAAATCAAATAGAGAAAAGTGAAACTTGGGATTTAGTTCCAAGACCTAAGGACAAGAATGTCATTGGCACAAAATGGATATTCAAAAATAAACTCAATGAGGATGGAAGGATTGTCAAAAACAAAGCCAAGTTGGTTTGCAAAGGTTATGCTCAAGTAGAAGGTGTTGATTTCGAAGAGACGTTCGCTCCTATTGCTCGTCTCGAAGCCATCAGAATGTTTTTGGCCCTCTCAAGATTCAAAGCATTCAAGGTGTATCAAATGGATGTGAAATCAGCCTTTTTAAATGGAGTTTTGGATGAAGAAGTCTACGTAGAACAACCGGAAGGCGTGTCTCTCTCAGATCAATCGGACTATGTGTGTAAACTAAAAAAGGCCTTGTATGGGTTAAAGCAAGCACCTAGGGCTTGGTACTCAAGACTTGACAGGTACCTTCATGAGCAAGGTTTCAGGAAAGGTATGGCAGATAGCAATTTGTATATTAAGGATAAAGGTAATGATATGCTGATTGTAGTTGTCTATGTTGATGATATCATTTTTGGGGGAAATAATACCCAGATGTGCAAAGATTTTGCTAACACCATGCAGAAGGAATTTGAGATGTCTATGATTGGAGATCTGTCATTCTTTTTGGGTCTTCAGATTGCTCAATCAAAAGACGGTATATTTCTCTCTCAAGGAAAATATATCAAAGAAATGTTAAAAAAATTGGGGATGATGGACAACAAACCTGTATGTACTCCAATGACTACGGGGTGCAAGATGAGTAAAGATGATGAATCTCCAAGTGGCAGATCAGAGGTTGTACATATCAATGATTAGCAGTTTATTATATGTTACGACTACCGGACTCAGATATCATGCAGGTTGTTGGATTAGTAGCCATATTTTAGGCAGCTCCGAAATATTCTCATGTTATAGCAGTTAAAAGAATATTCAGATATCTGAAGGGCACTATGGACTTTGGGCTTTGGTATCCCAAAGGTGATGATTTTACTCTCACGGCCTATACAGATGCAGATTGGGCAGGCAGTAATGATGACAGGAAAAGCACCAGTGGTGGAGCATTCTTTTTGGGAAAGAGTTTAGTTTCTTGGCTAAGTAAGAAACAACCTTCGGTTTCCTTATCTACGGCAGAAGCTGAATACATAGCAGCAGTGGCTGGGTGTACTCAAGTTCTATGGATGAAAACCACCTTGGAGGATTTCAAAGTCAAGCATGAACAACCCATCTCCATATTTTGTGATAATACTAGTGCCATAAGTATTTCCAAAAATTCGAGTAATGCACTCAAGGACAAAGCATATTTCCATCAAGTATCACTTTCTAAGGGAGAAAGTGCAAGATAAGCAAGTCAAGGTAGAATATGTGTCTACTAAAGAGCAGATTGCAGATATCTTCACAAAACCTCTTCCAAGAGATACGTTTGAGTATCTAAGGGAGAAATTGGGAGTTGTACTCCCACCCCAGAATTAATCACCTCATCGGGAGGTGGGGGAGGGACTAAGCTAAGAGGCTCATTCTTAGTCCCAAGCCCCAAAGGTGACCCTTTGCCATTGATGACAAAGGGGGAGAGATATGAGTAAGGGGGAGAGCTTCATAGTGAAGAAGAGAGCTTCAAGTCGGGGGAGCAAAAACTTCAAAGGCAGATTCTCGGTTGTTGGTTGGTTGTTTTCGTTTTTGGCTCTTGACTTGTGTTTTCAGTTAAGGTTTGCCATCAATGACAAAGGGGGAGATTGTTGGCAATTTTGGGTACATTGGGTACATTGCCTTTACTCTAAGTGTAGATGTTGTCATTGATGTCAAGAAGGTCTTGAAGCAATTTGGTTTGATGTCAAAGAATGTGTCTTGATGAAGGTTTCAGCATGGACAATGAGTTTCCAAGAAGATCAGGGTAGCCCAGTTGCAAAAGATCAAGAAAAAGACAAGTAAGAAAAAGTATGCAGGCGGTTGGAAAAACTGTCGCGATTTTACGACATGTTTTAGGAGAGAGAAAGCACTGGCAAAACTATCATGATTTCGTGACATGTTTAAGGAGAGAGAAAGTTTGGGCAAATGTGTCATGATTTCATGACATGCGAGAAGGCAGAGACGAAGTAGGCAAAACTATCACGATTTCGTGACATGTCGCATTTTCGCGACTCAGACAGTGCAGGAAGGCAAAGAAAGAAAAGTGTCATGATTTCATGACATTCTACAAAGGAGGTACGGACAGAAAAATGTCACGATTTCGTGACATGTTGCAGAAGAGAGAGTCCACAGTGTGAGTCATCACGATTTCGTGACAAGATTGAAGAGAGAGAAAGTGATTCAGGAACTATCATGATTTTGTGACATGATGCAAAGTTCCAAGTAAGGGCTGTCACATTTTTGTGACATGCTACAGAGGTCGAGTTGAGGACTGTCACGATTTTGTGACATGCAACAAAGAGAAGAGCTTGAAAGGAGAAGCGTCACGATTTCGTGACAGGCAGTGGAGAAAGCGTACGAAAGCCAAAAGTATCATGATTTTGTGATAGGTTGCAGGGAAAGCTTTCGAAGCTGAAAGCGTCATGATTTTATGATAGGCTACAAAGAAGTTGTACGGATGCAAAAAGTGTCACGATTTCACGACAAGTTGAGTTGGCAGCTTGCAGTTGGAGAAAGTGTCACGATTTCATGACAAAAATAGTTAGCAAGTCTTAATTAGAAGAAGCATCACGATTTCATGATGAATTGAAGAAGGAAGAGCTCGAAGGCGAAAGCGTCACGATTTCGCGACATGTTCCAGTTTCATGGGCATATGGCAGAAAAGAGCTTAAGGTAGTGAAAGCGTCATGATTTCACGACAGAGTTGCAGATGACGTCAGCAGAAGTAGATGTGTCACGATTTCCATGACAAAAGCTGAGAGGAAGGCCATGAAGACTAAAGTGTCACGATTTCATGACAAAAGCTGAGAGGAAGGCCATGAAGACTAAAGTGTCATGATTTCATGACAAAAGTGAGATGACGTCAGCAAGAGGCAAAGGTGTCACGATTTCGTGACAGAAGCACAAAGGAAGTCGACAAAGGCCAAGGTGTCACGATTTCGTGACAGCAGGCTATAGAAGGTGTACGGCTATAAAAATGTCATGATATCGCGACATGTTGAAGTTTCACGCCAAAGCTACAGGGAGGCAGTGAAGCCGACAGAGTTAAATCTGGGCCGACGCAGCATAGGGTTTTGCAACCGACGTGGTTGAAGGGTAAACAGCCGACTAAGATCAAGATTTCAATCTTGAGATTGTGAGTATAAAAGGAGGGCTGCTTGAAGAGTTTGGCATCGATCAAGTGTGCGTTCGAAGTGCGATTTGCGTAGATAGAGTGCGGGGAGAAGTTCGATCGTAGAGGTGCATAAGTGGAAGTCTGATCGACTGTTGTGTTTGCACGGAGTGTGCGACGACTGTGCTACTGTGTTTGCGTAGAGGTTGCAAAGACAGTGCTGTCGTGTTTGAGCAAAGAGTGCAAAGACTGTTGTTGTGTTTGCACTGGATGTGCGAAGACTGTGCTGCTGTGTTTTCATAGAAGAGCATAAGTTGATCGAGTGCTGTTGTGTTTGTGCAGACTGTGAAAAGTTGGTTTCGACCAAGTGCAACTATAACAGAAAAGAAAAGAGGAAGAGGACAGATTTGTGCCAGACCGAAGGACTGTGTTTTGGTGCAAATATGAGGAACGGCTTTGCAGTGATAGAGTTGAGGACAGAGATCTCCAGCCAGAGCAGGGAAGACAGGTGTCTTCTGTGGATAGAGTTCCACTTGCTAAGGGCAGAGGAGGTAGAGGTCTTCTAGAGGATCACCACTAAGAGCGAAGCTAGGGGAAGGTGTCTCCTTTGGGTTGGTGCCCATAAACTTTGTAATTGGGAAGGTTTCCCAAAGAACCGTGATATAACTTTTAGAGAAAAGTTTTATCCGTGGAGTAGCCCACTTTGGGTGAACCACGTAAATTGTTGTGTCACTTTGTGGATGGTGTGTTGTGCATTGCTTTGATTACTGCTATTATTACTGCTATCTGTACACTGCATTATACTATTTTGAAAGTTGATTTTTAAAGCAAATTAAAAAGTGGTCTTATACTGTTCACCCCCCCTCTCAGTATAAGCTTGTGTTCTTCATAATGATCATCCAAAGCCATTTTACTTCTAGTCTATATGGCTCCAAGACCCTGATTTTTTTCCATATGGTTATGTTATGGTGGGATGAATTAAAATTTGAAGGATCATGTATATACACATTTTTTCGAAAGTTGAAATATTTAAAGGAGTAAATGAAGATATAGAATTTCAAATATTTTGGTAACATTTAAAAAAAAAATAAAGAAACTGAATCAAAGCTCAAAAAATACAAGCGATAGTAGAAAGTAATGGAATGAATTAGGATTCTTATGTGAAAGAAAAACAATTGCTTTTTTTATTATCATAATCTATTGGAAAATGAGGAGTCATATTGGTTTCAAAAATTTAGAGAGAAATGGCTCAAGGATATAGAAATACAAAAAACATTCATGCTATAGCAAAAAAAAAGTTTTATTTTCATCATGTTAAAAATATTTTAACTCTAGATGGAAGAAATGTTGAGGATGAAGAAGATATAAGGAAGGAAGCAGTTAATTCTTTCAAAAATATTTTATCATATAGTAGACAAGATAAGGAAGCACAATATAAGCTTTTCAAAAATATTTCATAAATTATCACTCAAGAACAAAATAAAAACTTTATGAAAAAGATATCTATGGAGGAGCTCCATGAAGCAATTCTATCTTTCCATCCTAACAAGCCACTTGGGCTTGATGGATTTATTGCAATTTTATTTTAAAAAATTTAGGATTTATTGAAGAATGATATGTTATATGCAGTTGAAGAGGCCCAAAAAAGGAAGGCTATAATAAGTGAGATCAATGCTACTTTTATTACCTTGGTTACTACGAAAGGTGACAAAATATTTTGATTATTTTCATCCAGTAAGCCTTTGTAATATGACTTACAAGATCATTTAAAAAATAATGGAAAATAGTTTGAAGGGTATTTTAGGGTGTCTTATCTTAGAATAACAAGGTGGTTTTGTTCATGCTAAACAAATTTTTGATGGTATAATAGAGGCCATACATTCTCTTCATTCCATGAAAAAACCAGGTATGCTTTTGAAATTAGATATGAATAAAGCATATGATAGGGTTTCCTAGAATTTTCTACATCCTATTTTTAGAAATTTTATCTTTGATTAAATTTTGTGTGAGTGGATTAAATTTTGTTATGGCACTGCAAAATTTTCTATTTTTATCAATGGTTCTTTTATTGGGTGCTTCAATAATTGAGTTCAACTCATCTTGTGGACTTCGTCAAGGTGATCGAATTTCTCCTTATCTATTCATTATTTTTGTGGAAGCATTAGGGAGAGCCTTTTCAAAGGAAAAAATAGAAGAAAAATCAAGGGTATTCAAGTTGCAAAAAATGATCCATTTGAATCTCATCTCCAATTTGTTGATGATATTTTTCTTTTGGGCCATCCTTTAGTCAGTGAGGCCATGGAGTTTAAATCAATATTATCATGCTATGATAAGGATACTAGAAAGTTGGTAAATACTTCAAAATCTAGGATTTTTTCATTAATACTACCCTAGATTTACAATAAATTATTGTGAATATTTTAGGGTTTAAAATTGAAATTTTTCCATCAACCTACTTGGGTATTCCTTTGTCTAATAAAGGAAATAAAAAGGATAATTGGATCTATTTTTTGGATAGGAGGAAATATTGCTTGGCAGGTTGGAAAGGTAAGTTCTTAACCATGACAAGAAGGCTACAACTCATAAAGACTACATTTCAATCGATTCCTATGTATAAGTTATCACTTTCAATACTGCCAATAGGCATTGCACAAAAATTGATAAAATTCAAAAATAATTTCTAGCATTGTGATGAAAATTTAAGGTTTCATCTTTGTAAGTGGGATAGGGTTTACAAAGAAAATAATATTGGAGGATCAAGCTTGTGTAATTGCAGACTTAAAAATTTAGCATTAGTAGAAAAGCTTGGGTGGAGATCATTTAGAGATCAAGGAAAGAATTGGGGAAAAAAATACTTCAAAAATATGTAGGTTCTCTTGATGCAATAATTTTTTTTAGGAAAAGAACTCTACCCAAAGGATCATCAACATGGATCTTCATATCAGATAGTTTACAATTGATAAAATAACATATTAGATGGTCAGTTAATGAGGGGGGTTATGCAAATTTTTGGTCTAATTTTTGGTTGAAGCATTATCTTCTTATATCTAAATCAAAATGGAAACCATTGGCTAAAGAATTCCTAGAATGAAAAGGTCCAAAGTTCAAAGACTATTTTATTATGAGTAGAAAATCCAGATCATAAATTTATTTTAGTAACCTGGTTGAAGGAGAGGAACTTAAAAAAATTGTAGATGAACTTCAAATGATGCTTCAAGAGTTTTATTTGTCGATTATTACACAAAAGGATGAATTAGTTTAGAATTTATCAAAGGATGGTGGATACTTAGTCAAGTTGGGATATGAATATTTAGAACAATCAAACTTTCCTTTTCCCAGTAATTTTTCTTGGAAGAACATTTCTATCATCAGAGGCTCTCCCTAATGCCTCAACATTTCTTTGGTTAGCAGTTCAAAGTAAGACTTTTATGGGAGATATTCTACAAAGAGGAGGATATTATGGACCCTTTATATGTGCCTTGTACGAGAAGTATTTAGAAACATAAAACAATTTACTTCTTCATTGTCCGTCTGCTCACACCATTTGGGGTTAGTTTTTAAAAAATATGAAAATATATTGGGTAGCTCCATCAACATTGAAAAAGTTGATAAAATGTTGGATAAATTATTTCAAAGCTAAATCATTATGTATTATTTAGAGGATTGACCTTTCAATTATTTTATGGAATTTATGGCTTGAAAGGAATAACATAATTTTTAAAAATAAATCTCAAAATCATGCCTAAGTTTAGAACCATATTATTGCCTCTCTTGAAAAATATCTACAAATATGGTGCTCATCATGGGAAGTCTCAATTGTAGAAAAATATGTGCTAATAACATGCCTACAATATTTGAACATACATAGAGATTCATATATGAAAACAAAATTAAAAACGAATCTACTTTGATCTATGGTAAAATGGAAATGTCTAGAAATTGGGTTTATCAAAATTAATTTTGATGGTGCTTCTAAAGGAAATCCAGGAAAAGTTGGTGGAGGTGGTGTTTTCATAAATACTGAAGGAAAAACTCTCCTTACCTATTTAGAGTCATATGGAACTTCAAATAAAAACTATGTAGATGCCAAGGCACTTCTTACAGAGATTAAAATTACAACAAAAAAAGAATGGAAATATATTTCAATTCAGGGGGACTCACAAATTATCATCAATGCTATTAGAAAAAAATTATTTGGAGACTAGATAAAAAATAATATTATTGTTGATGCTCATCATCTATTACTAGAGGCAATCTCCTAACATTGTGAGCATATTTATAGAGAAGGAAATCAGATAGTAGATAAATTAACGAATTATGGTGTTGATCTTCATCTCAATGAAATTCAAATTTTAGAAGGCATCTAGTCAAGTGAGATTTTATGTCTTAGTAAAAATTATGTCAAGGATATGATTTTGGAAACATAGCACTTCAAGGAAGTTGAAGAATATATTTAAGGGAAAAAAGAAATGAAAAAATTATGATAAAAAGGTATGCTGCAACAAATATAATAGTTTGTTATTTTGATGGGAGTGGCCTTAATAGAAGCTACATATAAACTATTATATATATATCTATATATTTGTGTTTATAGTATGTGTCAAGTTCTTAAGTGTGAGTATGTGTCATGTAAATAAGTGGTAAGTGAGAGTTATGAGTGTGAAGTTTCAAGTTTAGAAGTAGGGAGTTATGGGAAATCATGAGAGACTTTATCTTTATGTAATATGTAAGATTTACTATGTAAAATAAAAATATGAAGACTTAATTATCCCAAAGATAAAGTCATGTAATATGTAACCTAAAGAAACTTTGCATTTATGCATTTCTTTAGTAGTTTCAATTAAGTTTTATGTGTGATTATTGTTCCTTTGATATGTGTATAATTACTGATGTTATTTATTATCCTAAAAAATATTTAACCTATTAAGGATAGTAATATTTTGCTAACAGTGGTATTAGAGCCACATTGAGTGGACTTCATGATAGCCACATTGAATGAAATATCTATAGGGATAACGGTTTCAATATTGGAAGAGTGCAATATTAGAGGATAAATATTACAAGATTGGAGGAGGAATATAGCAAGAGTCAAAGCTATTGGAAGGATGATTATGTTGTGGTGAGGATACAAGGTTAAGAAGCCAGATAGGAGGAGTGAAGGCAAGTTGAAGATACCCAGGAGAAGCACCAAGTTTGGTGAGACCTAGTGCAACATCAAAAGATATGTAGATGGATATGTTTGAGAATTACTATAAAAGATGAAGATATTCTAGAATCGTTGTAGAAAAATATGTTTAAGAAGAATTGTTGTACTCAAAAGAAGAAGGTATTCTAGAATTGTTATAGTAGAAGGCATTTGGAAAAATCATAGTACACAAAAGGAGAAGGTGTTCTGAAAATGCTATACCCAAAATAATTCGAGAAGAAAAATTTCAAATACTATGCTTTGGAAACATTTGCATTTGAGGAATACACAAAGGCTACAAGAGAGCTATGAAGTCCCTAGGTCATAGTTTGTAATGCATACACTATAATATCTATCTAACGCTTGACTTCGTGCAGGTTGAAGATTCAAAATTGGAAAATTCATAAGGGCCAAATCATTTGGTTTAGATGACATTAGGATATTTTAAGAATGCATCTCAAAGTGGAGACAAATTTGAAATTTGATTCATGCGGCTTATGTTATAAAGCAAAAGATATGTGAAAACCAAAAGTATACTTTAACCTTTAAAGCATTTTAATATTTAGGTGTATATTTGATTATTGAATTTTATTTTAAGAGATATAAGAAGGTGGAGGATAATTAAATTGAAATGAATGAATGAGAGTTATAAGTAGGAGAACAAATTTTTGAAAGGAATTAATTGATTGAAAGGAAAAATTAAATTGATGATTGAAGAAATTGATTTGATGAATGAAGGTAATTAATTAAGAAGGAAGAAGAAATTCAATTAATTATTGAAGGAAATGAAATTGAATTTATTGAAGAATTGAAGAAATTGAATTATTGAAAAATTGAAATAATTATTAAAGGGATATATAAGAAATTTTTTAAAATTGATTTTGATATTTAAAATTAAAAATGAATTAATGCAAAATTTTTGAAAGAAATGAAAAATAAAATAAAATTGGGAGAAGACTAAATGTGAAAGGGAGAAATAAGAATATTTGAAATTTTGAAATTGATTGAAGAATTTGAAGAAATTGAAAGAAGAAAGAAGACAAAATTTAATTTGAGTAATAAGGAATTCCACATCAAATGAAATCATATTTGTATTGATTGAAAGAAAATGAGTACATCAAAAATTCCATATAGGTTTAAAGGACCAAGCTTCATGAAGAGAAACTTTCAAAAATAGAAATATTTCCATAGACATGTGCTAAGATATAATAAGCCACAAGAAATTCAATCAAAACCAAAAATGGAATATGAAGATAATTCTTGGTACATTGACTCAGGAGCAAGCTACCATATGACATGTAATCTTTATTGGTTTGAATCAATTTAAGTAAAAACAAATACACCAATGAAGATAATAGATGAAAAAAAAATTCATGTACAAGGATCAGGGAGTGTCACCTTTAGTCTACCATATTTCAAATGTACCTTGGAAAATGTACATTATGTTCCTGGCATAATATATAATCTTATTCTAGTATCATAATTGTTGAACAAAGGAAGAATAGTGAAATTCAAAAATGTTAATGGAAATAAGAAATGTCTCATTAAGAGACTAAATAAAATTGGAGCTATGGGATCCTACAAAAGTGGGATATTTGTCTTGGATGTAATTAAAATTGCACGAAAGCATTTCAATCCATTTTTTCCAAGAGAAAAATTTCAAAATAAGTATTTCATTGGACACAATATTGTTATGGAAAAAGAATATGACAATGCGTTCTTTGATGACTTATTTGAAAGTCTAAGTAGTAGAGATAGAATTTGAAGTAATACCAAAGCTAGCATGCATGAAGAAGAAGAAATCGGTTGAATCACACCAAATAATATAATACAAGGGGTGTTGGAGGTATTACATTATTTAGTACCTTTATAAATATTTATATTAGGGAGTGTGTTTAATATTTGTGTTTATAGTATGTGTCAAGTTCTTAAGTGTGAGTATGTGTCATGTAAATAAGTGTGTGAGGTGTCTTGTTAGCAAGTGAGAGTTATGAGTGTGAAGTGTCAAGTTTAGAAGTAGGAAGTTATGAGCAATCATGAGAGACTTTATATTTATGTAATATGTGATATTTATTATGTAAAAGAGAAATATGAAGAGTTGGTTCTCCTGTGATTTTGAGGAGAGAAAAGGTCAAGATTCATGTAATGTGAAGAGTCTCATGTATCTATATATTAAATATAAATCCATATAATATGTAACTTGAAGAAGCTTTGCATTTATGCATTACTTTAGTAGTTTCAATAAAGCTTTATGTGAGATTATTTTTCATTTGATATATGCATGATTATTGATGTTATTTATGATCCTAAAAAAATTTAACCTATGAAGCATAGTAATATTTTTCTAAGAATACAATGGTGTGATTTGTTATACCTTCTATCAAGGAGTGTGGTTGTCAATGCCACTACAATGTTGTTCACATAGTGCTAGATCAAGAAAAGGGCTACTTGATTGACTCATGGCTAGGCTATGACATGGATGTTATCAAACTGTTGAGTGAGGTGTTAACTAGGGTTTTCCCTAGAGTGGATTTTAAGGTTTTGGTGAAGACATCATCATTTAAAGTGTTGTGTGTGGATTAATAGTTGTATACATGAAGAACACTTTTTGAAATTGAGTGAGATCATAGTTAGAGTTTTTAGGATTTTTGTAGCCCTACAAAATGAGAAATAATTGTATGATTTTCCCCTTCGATCCTAAATATATAATATATTTATGGAAATTTTTCTTTAGTCTTACAAAATATATGGTATAAGAGATACTTGAAATTTTTCTTTACAATTTAGTAAAGCAACCTATGATAGTGTATTTTTTTGTAAATATTACTCTACTAAGATGCATTGCTTCATTTTTTAGAGGTGGAGTTCTGGTATTATGAAGGCTATTGTAAGAAAAAATCAAAAATAAGGATGCAAAGTTTTAGAATATTTGTATTTACAAAGAAAATTGATCCAGAAAATGAAAATCAAGAATTCAAACATTTTATGAAAAATATGTAGTTATCTAGCTATAGAAGCTCAATTGAGATAAGAATTAAATATATCTATAAAATATCAAAATCTAAAGGATATATATATGATTTATGAAGGGTGGGAGACCCAAGTAAAACCCTTTTTTCTCAAGTAAAAAAAAAAACTAAGAAAATACAATCATTTTGTTTGCATGAGATAATAAAATGTGAATGAAAGTGGGTATTAAATTGAAATGATCCTCTTATTTTTATGAAAGGTAAGGATTAAATAACACCTTTCAATAGTTAAGGGTAAGAAATAAAATATTATATAATAAATAAAAATAATATTTACATGTGAGCAAGGAGTGAGTGCAAGTCACAAGAGAGTGAGAGCTAGGAGTGAGTGTGAGCCAAGAGCAATTAAAAAGCATGATCAAGAAGTAGAAATAAAAGTGTGATCAAGGAGAAAGATCCATTTCTTATTCCAAATATTAAGAGAAAATTAAAAACTAAAGGATTATTTAGAAGAAAATATATATAACAAGGCGAGAAAGTCAGTTTTGAAAGTCCTTACTAAAAGTAAGGATTCCCTAGTTTGAAGTAAGGATGTCTTAGTTGGAAGTAAGGATGACCTAGATAAGAAGAGTAAATATATGGAAAACCCTATCTAGGTATACGATACTACACCAAAAGTGATTATCAAGGATGAGATGATTGAGCATGAAATAATGGTTCTTAAAACCAGAGGGTTACTATGTAAGTTCTATGGATATTAGCCAATTTTTTATGAGATTCAAAATTGGATCAAGTGGAAGTGGAGATTGAGTTCAAATTACTCCATGAATTTTATTTTAAAAAGGTTTTTCCTTATTATATTCTCCACTTTAGAAATAAGGAACAAAATAATGGATGGAGGCCCCTGGTTTAAAGGTAAAGATGCAGTATATTTAAGAGCATGGAATGAGAATTTTTCTATGGATACAAGGACTATTAAAAGGCTTTTTATGTGGTTTAGTATTTTAGGACTTCCTTTTATGAGGACCACACATGCGATGTATAATATGTATTAGTTAGGCTTAATTATTTTAGGCCTGTATTTATTTTTTGTGTTATGTGAAGCTTCTTATAGCTAAAGTTGTTTCTATATAGCTTCTCGATAGGGCTAGCTAGTTAGTTGTTATGCACGCTTTTCCATGCTTGGCCATTAGTTAGAACTACCTTATCTAGTTGTTATATCTTTTTTGTTATGTTTAACTAGTTTATTGTATTTATATTCCCATTTAAGCATGCTTAATATTAACAATCTCATCTTATTTTGATCCACATTAGTGATATCACAGTAGAAGATCAACATAGTGGTAGATTGTCTTATTGTGCATTGGTTTAGAGGATTTTAGACCATTGTTTGGTGCATTTTCACTAAGTAGAAGCTCCAATGAGTGAATAGGTAGACTTTAGTTTACATATCCAAAATTTGATCACTCCACTTCTATTTGGATATTCTCTCTCTCTATAGAAAAACATCCAATATAGCATGGTACCAATGTAGCTCAAATATTGCTCGATGGTGGTAATTTATCACATTGATTAGAGACTTGTGTGGACATTGCCAACATAGATTTATAGGTTTAAAATATTGTTAGTCCAAATAAATTTGTTGCATTAGAATTGGGCATCCAATTTGGATGTTAGACTGTCTTATGATTGGCTAAGTTATTTCAGTGACACAATGCATCACAAACAAGAGCATTAGGCTACGACGGTCAGAATCAGCTCAAAACTAGACAAAACAAGAAGTTCCTTCAAATGACCAATATCTTTGGGATGATATTAAACATACCACATGAAAAGTTTCTAATACCCCATTTATTGGATAATGTGACCAAAACTGTATTACAACTATTATTTTTTATACTTCTCTCTTATGTAATGGAATATTTGTCTATCGTTCGACCATGAAATTTTTTGACAAAGGATTTCATGATAAATACACTAAGTTTTGGTAAACTAATCATTGAAGAAAAGAGGCATGTGGTAGCATCAAAAAATGTGGAGGTCCTTGTTAATAGACTTGACAAGTTTTTAAGCTACCAATGTGATATGTGGTGATGCAATAGTAACAACTGGGTGATTTAAATCTGTCAAGGCACGTGTCATGGTTTTGCAAATAGTGAAAGGTGTACAATTTTGTATTCCTTTAATCCCACATGCATGGGTTGGTAGAATTATACCTATTTAAAGGATTATTGTAGATGGAAGGTTAATCGATCAATCCCAAGTGGTCGATGGACATGTTGTTGTTGTACATGGTTCTATTGACTGTGGTGTTGATACTTGGTGGGCTATGCATAGTTTGGTCATTTTTGACCATGTTGTTGATTTTCAATCAGTTTCATAGTCTATATAGGTGAAAGATATATTTTTTTATTTCTTTTCATCTTAAAGTGAAAATTTAAGGCACTTTGGTATAAATTTGAGTATTAAAATATTATTTTTTAATTTAATACTTTATTTTTTCCAACAACCTTATTTTCAATTAATTCAAATAATTGCATTAATTATTTTATTAATTGAAGAAGCATTTATTGTTTTGATGACAAAAAATTCATTGTTATTGTATCAAAGAGATTTCTTGCATTTTTTGGACAAAGCCACATATTTTTCACCTTAGGCATCCATTTATTTAAGTCCACTTGGTTTATACTCTATTACAAATGGCATTATATTTAGCAAGCCAAATGATTTCTTTAGCCTAGATAGTTGGTCTTTTATGCAATAAGGTCCAAGATATCAAAGTCCAAAGTGCCCCTAATGCAAAAATTTATGATAATGACCTAAGGGCAAAGAAAAAATGTGATGCAAAGACTTATGATGGGTCTAGAAATCCTAATGTTCTAGGTAGTTGGATAATGGATAGAGACTTGGTTCTCCTAAACAAACATTCCTGCTAAGGAAAGAGTGCCCTTTGTAAAAATCAAATTTTTAGGATTAGCCAAGATTATGATTATGGAAATACAAGGTCAAAATCCAATCACCACTTGGGATGGTTTATTCCATGCTTTGAAGGATAATTTTTACCCTTCAAATTATGAACAGGGTTCAAATGTCAAATGGTATATGTTGATACAGACTTATAACATTTATGTTCAAGATTATGTCTTCCATTTCAACAAATTAAGAATTTTGCTTCACATGAAGGATCCAACAAAGGCCTTTATCATCAAATTTATAAGTGGTCTACTTGAAGCTTTGTATAAGGAGTTGAAATATACTCCATTAGCTAATTTGGATGCAACTTTCAATCATGCACAATTGGCATAGGATAATCTTGCTAGCCAATCGAAAGGATCTCGATCTATAGGCCCCACCAAGGTGTCGAATCAACAACATAAAGTGAAGAGAACATCTTATTCCTCTTATTTTTCTTCTTCCAAAAGGTATTCTAATGTTTCTTATTCTCAAAAAAACTTTAGTTTTTGTAAAAATCAAGGGCATATTAGGCCTTAATGTTTCTAGTTATAAAAGATGAAAAAAATCCTTAGTTGTGAAGTCTTCCAATGAGGACCTAAAATATGGTCTCATTGAGACTATGGGAGAAGGTAAAAAATATCAAGAATCAAAGGATAAATTGAATAATTTAACTCTTATGAATCACAACTCTTCATAAAGTGGTTGTGATAAGTTGTTTGTCACAAGGGACCACTTAACTTATGGATTTTTTACAGATAGTATAATCGACATTGGCTCATAGAAAAATCTAATTGCAAGTTCCATTGTTGACAAGTTGAAGCTTCCTTTAAGACTTCATCCTCATCCTTATTCTTTGGGATGAAAGCACTTATAAATGTTGGAAATTTTGAGTCCCTAAGTCAAATTTGTCATTGATGTCACCAGATGAACTCATCATTAATAATCAAGGATTTAAGAAGGAAACAAAGGGGATAAAAATAGTTATTTGATATCCAGGAGGAAGGACAAAGATCAAGTGAATCAGTGCAGAAGTTAAGAATTCGAAAGGAGTTATATTATTTATTTTTATAAATTATTTAAATTCAGTGAGAAGGAGATATTTTATCAAATGTATAATATTATAATAATGGTTATTATAATATTAAAGGTTATATGGTGAAAACCCAAATAAAATATTTGTGATTCTTATTATAATATTTTATAATGCAAAAGTGGGTTTTATAAAGTCTAAATATATTTTATAAACCCAAAGGTTGGGTTTAAGACAAAAGGCATTCAAAGCCTTTATAATCTTCATCGACGTCATGGAAGATAACATGGAGAGTGGTGACGTTTTCAAAATAATGGATGAAGCATATAAATACAATGCCCAAAGTTCAATTAATTATCCTTGCTCAGAAATTAAAAATATTGCATGCAAAGAAAAGAGCTCGTGATTTTTTGTGAAAGTCATGACATAGAAGCGTTTAAGGGAGGAAGCTTTAATCCTCGAAGTTGCATAGGATAGCATGGCCTAGTGGTATTTTTGGAAGCACGAAAGCGCTGGCTCACAAGAGGGTTTGCATTCTAATCTCGACGGGTGCATCGTGAGTTGTGTTGGTTAAGGCACCTACGACGCATGTTATTTTGCCCAAGGTGGAATGTGTGAGGATATTAATAAGAACGTGGTGCTTCGTTAATCATAGACGAGTTCTTGGATCATATGACAACTTTGGATGCAACTAAGGCACACATTAGGGGCAACGTTGAGGGTTCGATTCCCTTCGAAGACGAGGTAATATTTTTGGTTTTAATTTTAATCAAATGCCTAAGTTGGAGGTATAAGGTTTTTTAGTGGTTTGTGTTTGGAAAGGTTACTTTGTAATAAAGTTGTGGTAGTTGAGAATTATCATTAGGATTTATAAGGAGATTTATGTTTTTAAATTTTAATAAAGTCTTAAGTTGCTATAGTGGTATATTGGAGGATTAAGATTTTGTGGGTATTGTGTTATTTTGAATTAAGGGTTTTTGTTATTATTGTGAGGGTGTTGATTATTAATAAATTTGGAGTGATAAGGTGTAAATTTTATATTGTTTTTGTGTTATATTTTATTGAGAAAATTATCCTCTAACCCTTATTGATATTGGCAAAGAAGTAATTGAGTGTGGCAGATATGTGAGATCAACTACTTGTCAAGAAAAAAGGTATGGAAAAATTCTTCTTTGGTTGAGTTGATTGAATGGATTAATAGAAAATAAATTTTGGAGTGAAAAGGATTTGATTAGGGTTGCATTTTTTAAAGTTTTTGAGTTAATGCTTCAAGGTTTTTTTGAAATTAAGAGTTGTGATTAAAACCTTGTTTTATAAGCATTGTTGTTGAAATCATTGGTTGTGTGAAGAACTTGAGTTAGGGTTTGAAAAGATCATGATTATCATTATTATGTGAAGAATGTTTTATAAGCATGGTTGTTGAAGTGAGTTTTAATTCAAATAACTTGAACTAGGGTTTGAAAAGATCATGAGTATCATTGTTATGTGATATTTGTTGTTGAGTATTGTTGGAAACATTTTGAGTTGGATGATACATGCTTGGACTAGGGTTTGTGAGCAATATTTGTTTCTTGAGTGATTGGTTGAGTAATTTTATTAATCCTATTCAAGTGGATGTATGAAGTGGTTGTTCAAGTTCCATAAAATAAACTATTCTATATTCTGATTTGATTTGTGAAAGATATTGAGTTGTGAGAATAGAACATATTGAGTCTCTAACAATTCTCTTTATGCTTCTATGATATTGAGTTGAGAAAGTGATTGAGTTGTGAGAATAGAACATATTGAGTCTCTAAAAATTTTCTTTATGCTTCTATGATATTGAGTTGAGAAAGTGATTGAATTTTGAGTATAGAACATATTGAATCTCTAAAAATTATCTTTATGCTTCTATGAGATTGATTTAATTTGAGAAAGTGATTGAGCTTTGAGTGTAGAACATATTGAGTCTCTAACAATTCTCTGTATGTTTCTATGAGATTGGACAATTTCTATGGGGACTTGTTAAGTAGATTTGAGGTAAGTCTTTGAGAAGACTTGTGGAATGATTTTGTGTGAGCTTTTGTGGAAGCTTACAATAAATATTTGGTTAAGTCCTAGAGAGGACTTATTTAGCAGATTTGGAAAATTTGTGTGTGAGCTTATTGAGCATATTTGAGCAGGTTCTAAGTGGACCTGTTGAGCATATTTGAGCAGGTTTTAAGTGGACCTATTGAGCATATTTGAGCAGGTTCTAAGTGGACCTGCTGAGTAGATTTGAGTAGGTTCTGAGTGGATTTATTGAGCAGATTTGTGCTAGATCGACTAGACTATGTTTAGTGCATATTTGAGTGGACTTGTGCTAGACTGACTAGACTATGTTTAGTACAAGATTTGAGTAGATTTGTGCTATACTAAATGAATAGTGTTTAATGCAAATTTTAGTGATCTTGTTGAGCAGACTTGTGCTAGACCGACTGGACTATGTTTAGTACAAGAGTTGAGCAGAGTTGTGCTAGACTGACTAGACTATGTTTAGTATAGAATTGGGACACAGATTTGGAGGTGATAAAGTAGAGAGTATAGTAGTCTCCAGTGGATAGAGATCCATCAACTAGGGTAGTGAGGATAGGTCTTCTAAGTGGAGATAAGAGTCTTCAATGGAGATAGATGAATAACACAAGTTTATACTGAGACGGGGGGTGAATAGTATAATACCACTTTTTACTTTTCTTTTCAAATCAATATTATGCAATGTACAGATAGCAGTATCAATAGTAGTAATCAAAGCAATGTACATAGCATAAAACACGATAGAGATACCATAATATATGTGGTTCACCCAAATATGGCTATTTCCACGAAGAAAATATTTCACTAAATTTTCTCAATCAATCTCTTGGGAATCCTTCCAAATTACAATGTTTATGGACCTCTGTCCAAAGAAGATGTTGATCCCTTAAATATTGTTTTTGGATATCTATCCACAAGAGAACTCTTTCTCCTCTAATCTAGCTGGTGATCCTCTAGAAGACTCTACCTATACTGCACTGACTGGTGGATTTATCTCTACTTGAAGACTCTTGTCCTCACTCATAAGACATGTCCTTGATGTCCTGGATGATGGATATCTATCCACTAGAGACTCTGTCCTCACTGCTCTATCATATCCAAAGCTCTATCTCAATTCTATACTAAACATAGTCCAGTCGGTCTAGCACATCTCTGCTCAATCTCTTGCACTAAATACAGTCTATTTGATCTAGCACAAGTCCACTCAAATCTACACTAAACACAGTCTAGTCGATCTAGCACAAATATGCTCAATCTCTCTCTTTGGTTTAGCAAAAACCTATCCTCAAATCTACACCAAACTCTACTCTCAAATCTGCACTAAACATAGTCCAGTTGATCTAGCACAAACCAATCTTCAATCTCTGTCTTCAAGACTTAACTCAAGGCTTGACTCAAATCTGCTAGATCTACCTCAAACATTAAATCAAGGTCTAAAAAAATCAATCAACTCTACTCTCAAGTCTTCTCAAATACTTTTCTCAAATATGATTTGCAAGATTCCACAAAAGCTCACACCAATCTGTCCACAAGTCCTCTCTATAACCTTCTCAAATCTTCTCTACAAGTCCTCTCTAGAACTTGTTCAAATATGCTAAATATGTCCACACAGAACCTGTCCAAATATGTTCAACATGTCCATACAGAACCTATCCAAGTATGCTCAACAAGCTCACATAGAACATGTCCAAATATCATAGAAACATAAAGAGAATTGTTAGAGAATCAATATGTTCTTTACTCAATGCTTAATCACTTTCTCAACTCAAATCAATCTCATAGAATCATAAAGAGAATTGTTATATACTCAATATGTTCTATACTAAAAAACCAATCACTTTCTCAACTCAATATCATAGAAGCATAAAGAGAATTGTTAGAGACTCAATATGTTCTATACTCAAAACTCAATCACTTTCTCAACTCAATCTCATAGAAGCATAAAGAGAATTTTTAGAGACTCAATATGTTCTATTCTCAAAAACTCAATCTAAACTCAAATCAGAATATATAATAGTTTGTTTTATGGAACTTGAACAATCACTTCATACAACCACTTGACTAGGCTCAATCAACTCTACTCAACCAATAACTTCAAGAAACAACTCTTGCTCACAAACCCTAGTCCAAGCATGTATCATCCAAATCAAAATATTTCCAACAATGCTCAACAAAAAATCTCACATAACAATGATACTCATGATTTTTCCAAACCCTAACTCAGGTTTTTCACACAACCAATGGCTTCAACAACAATGCTTATAAAACAAGGTTTTAATCACAACTCACAAACCATAAAACCTTGAAGCATTCATTGAAATCACTTCACTCAATCAATGGTCTCAACAACAATGCTTATAAAACAAGGTTTAATCATAACTCTCAATCCATAAAACCTTGAAGCATTAATTCAAACACTTTTGAAAAGGAAAACCTAATTAATTCCTTTTCACTCCAAACTTAATTTACAATCAAGCCAATCACCTAACTCAACAAAGAAGAATTTTTCCCATACCTTTTATTGAAGAGTAGTTGTCCTTACAAAATTGCCACACTCACAATTACCTCTTTTCCAAACTCAAAAAGGGTTAGAGGATAATTTTCTTCAACAAAATATATCACAAAAATAATATCAAAATTACACCTTATCACTCCAACTTTAATAATAATCAATATCCTCACAATAGTCACAAAAACCCTTTATTCAACATAACATACAACCCACAAAGTCTTAACCTTTCAATATTCCACAATAGCAAATTTTAAGACTTTTAAAATAAAAACAAAATTCTCCTTATAACTCCTAAAGGTATTTCTCAACTCCCAACCTTTATCACAATGCAACACTTTGAAAACTTCAAGCACCAAATACCTTATACCTCCAACTTAGACATTCAATAAAATAAAATATAAAAATGTTACCTTTGCCTTTGGAGAGTTTTGAATTTTCAACACATCCCACACAAACGTCTTTACCCATGGTTCACACCACCATACGAGCTATATGCTCATTGGTAAGGAATAAGCACCATGTGCTTCAACACCCTATCTTTCCTTACTTCACAAAAATGATGTGCCTAACGTTTGGCACCTTCAACACGTCCACCAAAAATACTTCTATCGGGATTCGAACACTATCCACCTTGCACCCAAAATGTAAGCTTGTAGCCCACTTGCCACTAGGCCAAGGTGCCTTGTTGGATTTCAACTAATCAACGCTTTTGGTTTTGTTTCCTTCCTCTATCAACACAAACATGAAATTTGCAAATTCGTCTCATAAGCTCTGCATTTAATTTGTATGCTATTCTCTTTTCAAATCGAGCAAGGATGAATTTTATGTCATTTGGCATAGGTTTAAATAATCATTTTTTATCCTTTGCTTGGAACATCGGCACTTCAAAACGTAATTAATCCTCATGATGTCAGCGAGGATTTATCAAGGCATTTGGACTTAAACCCAACCTTTGGGTTTATTAAAATAATTTTTAACTTTATAAAACCCTCTTTTACCTTTTAAAAAATTATAATAAAAATTATAATGTTTTATTTGGGTTTTCTCCATGGCACATTTTAATATTATAATAACCACTATTATAATATTAACCTTCGATAATGTACCTTTAATATTTATTTATAAATTTAAATCCATATTGAATTTAAATAATTTATAAAATAAATATTATAACTCCTTTTTAACTTCTATCTTTTGCATAGTTTTAATTGAACTTTGGCCTTTTCCTTGGATATCAAATAACCATATTTGTCCCCTTTATTTCCTACTGAAATATTTGGTACTAAATGATGAATTCATTTGGTGATATCAATGGTGTCATCAATGACAAATTTGACTTAGGGACTCAAAATTTCCAATAAGAGATCCACAAGCGAGTGTAGTGGAGGCAGTAGTCTTCTAGAGGATCACCAACCATAGTAGAGGAGAAGGAGTTCTCATGTGGATAGATATCCACAAAACAAATTTAGGGGAACAACATATCCTTTGGACAGAGGTCCATAAACATTGTAATTGGGAAGGATTCCCAAGAGATTGATTGAGAAAATTTAGTGAAATACTTTCTCTGTGGAATTAGCCATATTTGGGTGAACCATATTAAATTGGTGTCTTTATTGTGTATGGTGTTTTGTACATTAATTTTATTACTGTTATTGATACTGCTATCTATACACTACATAATATTGATTTGGAAAGAAAAGTAAAAAATGCTCTTATACTATTCATCCCCCCTCTCAGTATAAGCTTGTGTTCTTCAATTGGTATCAGAGTGAGTTCCTTCGAAATATTTTAATAGCTTGAAGTAAAAGCTAACAAGAACACAATGGATCTTAAGGATGCATCATAAAGTAATTCAGCACCAATATTTGATGGAAGTGACTACATGTATCGGAGTATGATGATGAGGTTCTACTTGATGGCACTTGGCAATGAATTTTGGGATGTAGTGGAATTTGAATATGATCTAGCAGCCAATCCTGATACAGATAAGGAATGTAAGCTACTACAACACTATAATTCAAAAGCAATTAAATCACTTGTGAGAGGTTTGCATAGATTAGAATCTATGAAGGTTATGCATTGTAAAACTGCAAAAGAAATATGTGATAAATTGTAATGTATATATGAGGGAGATAAAAGTGTCAAGAAAGCAAAGATATGAAATATCAAAGGACAATTTGAAGCATTAAGAATGAATTATGATGAAAATATCAATGCTTATCTAATTCTAATTTATGAGGTTGTTAATGATATGCAAGGAATTGGAATGAATATTGATGAATTAGATGTTTGTGATAAAGTCTTAATATCTCTTCCAAACATATTTAGTGAATAGGTTTCTGCTATAGAAATATCATTGGATGGTGATACTTTGACAAGAGATAAGTTGCTTGGTATGCTAATAGCTTTTGAGATAAGAACAAAAGATCCTACTTTCAAAAAGGAAGCAACATTCAAAGAAATCAAGGAAACAAAGGGTAAGAAGTCAGAATCAAGCAATGAGTCTTTTAGTTATAAAGAAGCCAATTATGGTAGAAGAGATAAAGGTTCTAGAATACCCATAGATTTAAGATCTGTTAAGTGTTTTAAATTGTGAAAAGTATGGATATTTTGCAATAGATTGTAAATAACCAAAGAACCACAATGGTGAAGAAAAATAGGATCATAGTTATAGGGAATCAGAAAGATATAGGCATAAAAATAAAAGCAAGGATGGACAAAGCAGACAAGGAATTAAGTTCTTCCAAATACAAAAGAAGAGCTACTATGCGGATAATGCAAGTAAGTACTCAAACGATAGTGATGCTAGTTTTTCAGACAATGATAGAGATGAAGTCCTATTTATGATTGAATAAAAAGAACCAGTTAATAAAAAGACTCCAGTTATTCTCAAGTATTTTATATGTGGTAACTTTGGACATCTTGAAGATGATTGCACAAGGGATGATTATAGTTTCAGTGATGATGAATACAAAAATGTACTTGAAAGACCAGATGAAAATATTCTAATGGCATTAGAAGAAGAAGTGAGTGATCATATAGAAGACAAGCCAAAATAAAGTAATTATGTGGACAAAGGTAAAGAAATAGAGGATTATTCAGCATAGAATGGTTATGATCTCAAGGGATAACTTATATTTTCCCTTGAAATGGTAAATAAGGTAAGGAAGAAACACTCTAAACTTGAAATTCAGTTTCAAGAATATGATGAAGAAAGAAGATTGCTCATAGAGGATTTAGAAAAATCAAAGGCTAAGGCAAGGAAGTTCAAAGACAAGTTAGAAGCAAAGATTTTGGAATGTGATAAGTTAGAACAAGAAGTGGCACTACTAAAGGAAGATTTAGAATATTCCAAGAATAAGCTATAAAAGTATGTAAACAATGCAAAGAGTGAGGATAAAATAATCAAGATACAAAGAGGAGCAATAAATAAAAAAAGTCTTGGTTCTAAGAAAGTTCAAATAAATGGGAAGAGGAGTCAACTTCAAGCCTTGAAGAAGACAAAACTTCATATGAAGATACATGAGAAGATGATAGTTTAAGAGGAAGTGAGACATCAGAGGATGATTTGGACAATAAAGGGTTCAAAAAATACAGAAACAATGCACAAAGAAGATATAGATTGAACAATAATTAGAACAGGAGACCAATGAGGTCAAGAAAAGGAAGCTTCAATGGAATATGTTTTTCATGTCATAGGTTTGGGCACATGGCTTCATAGTGAAAGACACATGAAAGACAAGAATATGAGAATAGACAACTTTTCCATGGGTATTGCTATGCATATATTCAGTTTGGTCACAAGACAATGAATTGTAGGGTTCATGACAAGAGAGGATATGACAACCCATACTCTTCTTGATGGGTTGGACATTTTGAGTCCCTAAATAAAAGTTGTCATTGATGTCACCACATGAAGTCATCATTAATAATCAAGGATTTCAGCATGAAACAAAGGGTATAAAAACGGTTATTTGATATCCAAGAAGAAGGCCAAAGATCAATTGAATCAGTAAAGAAGTTAAGAGTTCTAAAGGAGTTATAATATTTATTTTTATAAATTATTTAAATTCAGTGAGAATTTAAATTTTATAAATATTTATTATTTACGACATAGAATACAATGAGAAGGAGATATTTTATCATAGGTATAATATTATAATAATGGTTATTATAATATTAAAGGTGATATGGTGAAAACCCAAATAAAATATTTGTAATTCTTATTATAATATTTTATAATGCAAAAGTGGGTTTTATAAAGTCTAAATATATTTTATAAACCCAAAGGTTGGGTTTAAGACAAAAGGCATTCGAAGCTTTTATAATCTCCACCGACGTCATGGAAGATAACATGGAGAGCGCTGATGTTTTCAAAATAATGGATGAAGCATATAAATACATCACCCAAAGTTTAATTAATTATCCTTGCTTGGAAATTAAAAAGATTGCATGCGAAGAAAAGAGCTCGTGAGTTTTTGCAAAATTCATGATAGAGAAGCATTAAATGGAGGAAGCTTTAATCCTCGAAGTTGCATAGGAAAGCATGGCCTACTAGTATTTTGGGAAGCATGAAAGTTTTTCATTGCAAGAGGGTTTGTGTTCGACGGGTGCATCGTGAGTTCTGTTGGTTAAGGCACCTACATTGCACACTATTTTTCCCAAGCTAGAAGGTGTGAGGAGATTAAGAAGCACATGGTGCTTCATTAATATCAAATGAGCACTTGGATCATGTGGTAATTTTGGTTGTGGCTAAGATGCACATTGGGGGCAACATTGAGGGTTCGATTCCATCTAAAGACAAGGTAATTTTTTGGTTTTAATTTTAATAAAATGCCTAAGTTGGAGGTATAAGGTTGTTTAGTGGTTTGTGTTTGGAAATGTTTCTTTGTAATAAAGTTGTGGTAGTTGAGAATTATCATTAGGAGTTATAAGGAGATTTTTGTTTTTAACTTTTAATAAAGTCTTAAATTGCTATAGTGGTATATTGGAGGATTAAGACTTTGTGGGTATTGTGTTATTTTGAATTAAGGGTTTTTTTTATTATTGTGAGGGTGTTGATTATTAATCAAGTTGGAGTGATAAGGTGTAAATTTTATATTGTTTTTGTGTTATGTTTTATTGAGAAAATTATCCTCTAACCCTTATTGAGATTGGCAAAGAAGTAATTGTGAGTGTGGAAAATTTGTGAGATCAACTACTTATCAAGTAAAAAGGTATGGGAAAATTATTCTTTGGTGGAGTTGATTGAATGCCTTACTAGAAAATAAATTTTTGAGTAAAAATTATTTGATTAGGGTTTCCTTTTCAAAAGTGTTTGAGTTAATTCTTCAAGGTTTTTTTGAAATTAAGAGTTGTGATTAAAACCTTGTTTTATAAGCATTGTTGTTGAAACTATTGGTTGTGTGAAGAACTTGAGTTAGGGTTTGAAAAGATCATGATTATCATTGTTATGTGAAGAATGTTTTATAAGCATGGTTGTTGAAGTGAGTTTTAATGCAAAGAACTTGAACTAGGGTTTGAAAAGATCATGAGTATCATTGTTATGTGAGATTTGTTGTTGAGCATTGTTGGAAACATTTTGAGTTGGATGATACATGCTTGGACTAGGTTTTTTGAGAAAGAGTTTTTTCTTTAGTTATTGGTTGAGTAAGTATATTAAGCCTAGTCAAGTGGATGTATGAAGTGGTTGTTCAAGTTCCATAAAACAAACTATTCCATATTCTGATTTGAGTTGTGAAATAGATTGAGTTGTGATAATAGAACATATTGAGTCTCTAACAATTATCTTTATGCTTCTATGAGATTGAGTTGAGAAAGTGATTGAGTTGTGAGAATAGAACATATTGAGTCTCTAACAATTCTCTTTATGATTCTATGAGATTGAGTTGAGAAAGTGATTGAGTTTTGAGTATAGAATATATTGAGTCTCTAACAATTCTCTTTATGCTTCTATGAGATTGATTTGATTTGAGAAAGTGATTGATATTTGAGTGTAGAACATATTGAGTCTCTAACAAGTTTATTTATGTTTCTATGAGATTGGACAAGTTTTGTGTGTAATTGTTAAGCATATTTGAGGTAAGTCTTTGAGAAGACTTGTGAATTGATTTTGTGTGAGCTTTTGTGGAAGCTTAAAATACAGATTTGGTTAATTCCTAGAGAGGACTTATTCAAAAGATTTGGACAAGTTCTGTGTAAGCTTGTTGAGCAGATTTGAGCAAGTTCTAAGTGGACCTGTTGAGAAGATTTGAGAAAGTTCTGAGTGGACCAATTGAGTAGATTTGAGGAGGTTCTGAGTGGACCTGTTTAGCAAATTTGAGCAGGTTATGAGTTGACCTATTGAGCATATTTGAGCAGGTTCTGAGTGGACCTATTGAGCAGATTTGAGTAGGTTTTGAGTGGAACTATTAAGAAGATTTGTGCTAGACTGACTGGACTGTGTTTAGTGTATATTTGAGTGGACTTGTGCTAGACCTACTGGACTGTGTTTAGTACAAGAGTTGAGCATATTTGTGCTATATCAAATGAAATATGTTTAATGCAAATTTGAGTAAGCTTGTTGAGAAAACTTGTGCTAGATCGATTGGACTATGTTTAGTAGAATATTTGAGTAGAGTTGTTCTAGACCAACTAGACTGTGTTTAGTACAAAATTGAGATAGAGCTTTTGAGGTGATAGAGCAGAGAAGATAATAGTCTCCAGTGGATATATATCCATCAATCAAGGCAGTGAGGACATGTCTTCTGAGTGGGGACAAGAGTCTTCAGTGGAGATAGATCCACAAGCCAATGCAATGGAGGTAGTAGTCTTCTATAGGATCACCAGCTAGAGTAGAGGAGAAGGAATTCTCCTGTGGATAGAGATACACAAACTAGATTTAGGGTATCATTATCTCATTTGGACATAGGTCCATAAACATTGTAATTGGGAAGGATTCCCAAGAGATTGATTGAGAAAATTTAGTGAAATATTTTCTCCATGGAAGTAGCCATATTTTGGTGAACCACGTTAAATTGGTGTCTCTATTGTGTATGGTGTTTTGTGCATTACTTTGATTACTACTATTGATACTTCTATCTATACACTGCATAATATTGATTTGGAAATAAAAGTAAAAAGTGCTCTTACAATTTTCACCCCCCCTCTCAGTATAAGCTTGTGTTCTTCAATAAAATCACTTACACTTGCATTATCTCTTTTGAATTTGGTCGAAACCTTGTGGACAAGGTAACATTTGATGTCACACTAATGGATTATTGTGGATTTTTGCTTGGAAAACCCTATCAATATGATATGAAAGCCACTTATAATGCATTAAAGAACACTTATACTTTACAATTATATAAAAACAAAATATCTAATTAAGTGTACTTAGCAAACTACCAAATTAGTTTTAAGTTATAGACAAGCACACGAAGTTGTAAATCAAGCACATGATCTGGCATTAATCTTCATTAGGAAAAAAAATTAAGATAACTAAGCACTTCATAAATCTTCAAGGTATGCTTCACTTAACAATATTTGACAATCATATCCACATGTGATCAAGTAACCTTCCACACTTCCTCTTATTCAAGATATCAATCATAGCATAGAACTTGTCTCTTGTGCTTCTCTTCCCAGCACCCATGTATAGACAATCAATACTTCAAATGGAAGAAGTTAAAAAGCAAATTCATGATTTATTATCTAAGGGATTCATTAAACCAAGTACCTCTCCTTGTGCTTCACCAATCTTGTTGGTGCTCAAGAAAGATGGTACTTGGTGACTATGCATTGATTTTAGGGCCTTGAATAAAATCATAATAAAGAATAAGTATCCACTTCCTAAAATAGATGATTTGTTGGATTAGGTACAAAGAATAAGTTATTTTCAAAGATTCATGATCTTAATAGTGGGTATCACCAAATCCGATTACAAGCAAAAGACACATGAAATACAACATTTAAGAATAAGTTGGGCCTATTTTAATGGCTTGTTATACCCTTTGGTATTACAAATATACCAGCTACATTCATGAGGCTAATGAATGAGGTGTTCATGGACAACCAGGATAAATTTATGATCATTTATCTTGATGACATTATGGTTTAATTGCCTACTTGGAAGTCTCATATATATCATCTAGAATAGATTCTCAAAACCCTTCAAGAGAACAAATTGTACGCCAACCTTCCAAAATATTAATTTTCTTAATCCTCCATCTATTATATTGGCTTTATCATCAATGTTCAAGGCATTCGAGTGGATCCTTCCAAGGTTGAAGTCCTTATCTATTGGCCAACTCCTTCTATTATCACTAAGTTAAGGATTTTCCTTAGACTTGTGAATTTCTATTGCAATTTCATCCATAGATTTTCCACTATTGTAGACCCATTATATAATTTGACTAAAGCTAAAGTTATTTTTTCAATGGATAAAATATCATGCTTGCACCTTTGATATATTGAAACACAAATTGTGTACAACCTATAGACACCAAAACAACACCAATACGATTATGTAACTACAAAAATTGATTGCATTGACACACATAGCCCCAAGGGCAGCCCCTAGAGGTTAAACAGTGGTCCTAACCACTCTCACAACAATTTTGGGAGGTCAGAGATCAATTTGGCACCTTCTAGGCACTTTGCTCAGAATTTGTCCCTCCCTGGGACGAATTCAAAATGGGATCCGTCCTCCCCTGGGATGAATACAAAATCCGCTCTAGGGTGGGACGAATTCCAGGTTTGATGGGAAAAAAGTCAAATATTGACAAATGGTAGCTCAGATCCACCACTTAACGCTTCCTTCATAGCATGGGAGTTTGGGTGAGCGTTTTCGAGCGTTAGATGCTGTTACAAGGGCATTCATGAAGTCCCTATTCAAGGAGGAATCTCCCTCCCCCTAGCAAGGCATGATTGCCAAGTGGCACCTCTGCATGCCCAATTCAAGAGACCTCCAGGTCTATAAATTGGTGAGTTTCCTCACCCTAAAATATATACAAAGAAGGAGAATTTTGGAGCAACGAAGTGCTGTCGTTTTGCTTTCACACCTATTCCACTTTTGAATTGTGCCTTTCACATCCTTGATATCTTTTGGAGAAGAGGTCATTGGCTGGTCATTGGAAGCACAAATCCGAAACCAAACTTGACATTTGGCCACAGTATCCCACCCAATTTGCCGACATCAAATTAAAAGATATTTTGGGCCCATCCCAAGTGGATTGGTGCGAAAATCAGGTTCCAATAGTGGGCGGCCCACCCGGGCGCCCCACATTACTGCGAGCCTAATCTTCCTTTTTAGGAACGATTGGGGATTCATGGCAGATTGTTCTTTTTGTAATTTTTTTATTTTGTATTCCATATTATGCTGCTTAAATAGCTTGTAAATATGATTTCATAATGCTTTGATCAAATCTTATAATGATTTATCGCTTTTGTTGTCCTCACTAACTTACAGGTAGCAATGTCAAATTCCCATTGATGGAGGCCAAATTGGGGAAATCTGACCATCTAGGTCTTCCCAAAATGCCTCCAATTAGCTAACCCCAAGTTTTTAGGTCTTTTGGAGCTCCCTAGATGCGACATTTGGGGCAGTATCACTTTGGCGCTTTGTTGTAGGTGAATTCGTTCTACCCAGGAGCGAATTACAGTCGAATTCGTCCCACCCTGGAGCGAATTCAAATCGATGAGGAATTTCCTGAATGTTCCTTTTGCAATGCCTTCTTGGTGATGTTTCTATGTCCTTGCCAAGTTTTCATGTCATTTGGATAAGTTTTAGTTATAGTTTAATTCATTTTCTCATCCGCTTATTGTAGGTTTGAGGATCGCATGCTTTGTATTATTCACAGGTGCTACTAATGGTTTATTGTTCCTTTGAACACAGGGTCTAGACATCAGAGGAGAAAAAAAGAATCAACACTCATATACACAATCGGTGGCGACATTTGGTCCACCCATCTTACATGTGGGCATGCGAAAGAGGGATGGCTTTCCATTGATGTGACCAAGAGACAAGTTTGATGCTCCTCGCCCATAAAAAATGAGGAAGTGAATTGTAACCAAATTTGAAATACATTAATAAAAGAAGAGGGTTGTTTTGTTCCATTTGGGTTCCAATTTGTCCATGCTTTCTCCATTTTACGCATTTTTAATTTGTAGCATCAAGTCTAGTTTCATTCTTGCATCATGCTTGAAGTTTTTCCCTTTTTGTTTTCGTATCCTCATGCTTTCACAACCCCTATCCTAGTCCTTATTGACCTTTATCAACATTTTTAGATATATATAGGTGCCTCATAGTTTACCCTTGGAGCCATATTGAAGCAAATGGCCATCTAGTGGCCTATCATTTTGAGATATTCTTAGCTACCAAACAAAACTACTCCACCTATGATAAAGAGTTGTATGCCTTGGTGCAAGCCATTAAGTATTGGAGATATTATCTTATTGGAAAGAAGACTATTGTACATACTGATCATATACCCCTTAAGTTTATCCAATAACAATACAAGATTGAAGAAATTCATAAAATAAAGTGGGAAACCTATTTGCAACAGTTTCACTTACCGATCAAGTACAAGAAAAGAACTAGTAACTCTGTAAGCGATTGTTAGTTGTCCTACAATAGATATTTCTTTCACAATATGCTCTTAATCCATATTTTGGCAAATTTTACCAATACCTTTCACATCCTTCTAATTTAAGTCCTTTTTAGGATTTTCATTAAAAGGATGGTTTATTGTATAAAATTTATGTGCCTCATGAGCATCTATTGTCTCTTCTCAAAGAGGTCCATTCTACACTATATGGTGGAAATTTTGGGAAATGCAAGACTCTTTATCACTTATAATGATTTTTTACTAGCCTCACATGCAATGTGATGTTTTGTGGTTTTTGAGGTAGTGTGTTGTTTGTTGTCGCTCTAATCCAAGAAATAAGAAGTTTGGTCTTAGTGTTTAATTGTCCATTCCTTCTTGTCCTTTGGAAAGAATTTTAATGGACTTGTTGAGTGGTTTTCCAATTACATTTTCAAAATATGATTGCATTTTTATGGTTGTGGACCATTTTAGTATAATGGTGATGTTTATTCCATACCAAAAAACCAGTTTTACACCTAACTTATCATAGCTTTTCTTTGAGATAGTATGACATTCCTTTGATTTACCTACCAACATTGTATCTAACATGGATTCAAGTTTTTTGGGTTATTTTTGGAGATAATTGTGTAATAATTTAGGATTTTATCTTAACTTATCCATGATATTTCATCCATTGTCATATGGGCACACTAAAGTGGCTAATCGTACTCTTGTTTAGAGTTTGAAGATTTATCATCACACTTCTCCAGCTAAGTGGGATTTGAGCCTCACTCACATAGAGAACACCTATAGTAAAATAGTTCACACATTCACATGACACTCCCTTTTTTAGGTTTATCTTTGTTTTATCCTTTGGAACCTTATGATTTGTCCTTATATTTTTCCTCTCTATATATTGTTCACATTCAGAAGAAGCAATATAAGACAACATCATTCATCCAACATTTGTAGAATATTTAGTCCAAGGTAGTTCAAATTTTGTAGAAGACTCAAAAATAGCAGAAGTAAGCTATTGATAAAAATTATGTTCCTCATCCCTTTCAAGTTGGACATAAAGTTTGGATCTACTTGGATAAACAATATTTTGTAAAAAATAAACATAGTAAGATCAAACCACTCTACTATAGGCCTTACACCATTATTTAGTAGGTGTTCAAAAATACCTTTCACCTTGATCTTCCAACTTATATTGGAATTAATGCCATTATTAATGTGGATCTTCTAAAGTTATATCATGATTCTACTTTGGATATAGATCTTATCATCAATATTCATCTTGCAGATGTGGTACCTAACTTCTAGCTTTCACTTGATTTAGATCGAGTGTTCACTACAAAGACTCGTCAAACTCAATAGGATTCTTCCACTTCATACCTTGTTGCCTATCAAGGTTAGCTTCCACACCAAGCTCATTGGATATCATACCATTAGATGTCCCATAATTTTACATCCCTTTTGAAATAATTAGAGTCTAATGTTTCTATTATGGGAGGGATGATGAGAAATACACATGAGATGTAGAGGATATATTAATTAGGCTGAATTATTTGAGGCTTCTATTTCTTATTAGTATTATGTGAATCTTCTTATATCTCACGTTATTGTTAAATAACTTCTATATAGGGCTATTTTATTAGTAGTTATGCTTGCTTGACCATGCTTGGCCATTAATTAGAACTACCTCATCTAGTTGTTTTATATCTATTGTTATGTTTAACCAATTTTTTATATGCATATACCTATTTAAGCATGCTTAATAATAACAATTTTTGTTTCTTTTGATCCACATCATCCTTATCAACTCGTCAATAGAGAGGTGTTGAAGAATATTGGTAATACTCTAGGTGAGTTATATAGGAGGGACATAATACTAAGGAGAGAAGACATGATGTATACACTTGAATATGTATTGCCATAGATATTTCAAAATCTTTATCTCAATCCATTAAGATTAAATTTGAATCAAGAGAATAGGATCAATAAGTAGATTACAAAAAACATTGCATTCCAATGTTGCAAATATCATGAAACCAAGCACATGCTAAGAGAAAACAAATTGAAAATGATGGAGAAAGAGATGTAAAATATTGGACATGAGGGTAACTTCAATATGAAATAAGGAGATCTTATCATAAAACAAACTTAAGTCAAATCAAGGATTTTCCACTCCTAATAAAGTTTCAATAAAAAACCCTTATACATCATCATATGATAAAATCCATTATAGTTCACTCAAATAAACCATTAGAATAAAAAATCACATGATATATGAGGAAGTACAATATGCAAGTTAACATATAGGAGTTAAACATGTGAAGGAATATAGGAAGACAATTTTTAAAGCAAAGGAAGATGGGAAGGAAAATTTTAAAGCAAATGAGGTGAATTGAGGATCATCTAAATGCTTTAGGATTTTTAGGGTAACATAAAGAAGAAATTATTAATGAGGTTATTCCTTGCATTTTAGATTATTTAGGGCAACATCAATTTTTAGAATATAAGTCTCATTATGAACAATATGGAAAAATAAAAGAGATTGATGACAATGAGAGTGCTGGTGTAAATGGAAAAAGGAGGGGAAGCTCATCAAAGAATGAACAAAGAGAAAATAAAATCAAACGGATATGTATTTGAAAATCCAAATAAAATATCACAAGTCTTAACAAAAAGTGGGGCTAAGACCACTAATAAAAATAAAAGTGGTGTTGATGAAAATGATATCATGGAATATTAGGGGTATGAATATGACCCCTAAAAAATAGTTATTTAAGAAATCAATACGTTCTTATAGACTTAATTTTATTTTAATACAAGTAAAAAAATTAAGTAGTGAAAAATGTAAGGATGCTTTTAAGAATATTTGGAAGATGGGTGATTGTCTAGAAGTTCCTTCTATAGGAGCTTCAAGTGGTATTGCAATAATATGGGACAAATAAAAATGGTATGGACAATTATTAGAAATAAAAAGTAATTGGGTTGATATACTAATTTACAGGAAAGAGGAAAACATCAAAGTTGGGGGTATAAATGTATAGGCTCCAACTACACACATTAGGGTTTTAGGGTAACATAAAAAAAAAAGTATTAGTGAGGCTATTCCTTGCATTTTAGATTATTTAGGGCAACATCAATATTTAGAATATAAATCTCATTATGAACAATATGGAAAAATATAATAAATTAATGAATATTAGAGTGTTGGTAGAAATGAAAAAAGGAGAGGAAGATCATTAAAGCATGAACAAAGAGAAAAAAAACTCAAAGGGATATCTATTTAGAAATCCAAATAAAATATCACAAGGCTTAACAAAAAGTGGGGCTAAGCCCACTAATAAAAATAATAAATTGATGTTGATGAAAATGATATCATGGAATACTAGGGGTATGAATAAGACCCCTAAAAGAAGAGTTATTGTGGAATCAATATGTTCTTATATAATTAATTTTATTTTAATACAAGTAACACAATTAAGTAGTGAGGAATGTAAGGATGCTTTTAATAATATTTGGAATATGGGTGATTGTCTAGCAGTTTATTCTATATGAGCTTCAAGTGATATTGCAATAATAAAGGACTAATGCAAATGGGATGGACAATTATTATAAGTGAAAAGAAATTGGTTTTCTAGACTAATTTACAAGAAATATGAGAACATAAAAGTTGGGGTTATAAATTTATATGCTCTAGATATAGTTACTCCTCATAAAATATGTTGGTGTTAGATTTTGATGCCATATATATTGGAAGAAAATATGTAGAAAGAAATAAAATAGATCTACGGAATTATTGAAATATGCTATAAATAGAAATGAAAAAAATATTACAATAGTAGCAATGGAGAAAATGGGTAATCCATACAATATGCTACTACTCCATGAAGGAGCTCTGAGCTTATAGCTCACACACACTACCCTACTGCCTATCTACTACATACTATTATGATCCTCTGTGATGTATTATTATACTCTAATGCTACATCTATGGCCATTATATTGGAAGATAAGTTCATTTTTTGACACTCTATCTAGTTGTACAAGTGGACACCTTGAACATTGACACTTGTGCATTTATTACATTGCATGAAGTAACTAGATAAAGTCCCTCTAAAGTAACCTAATGTTCTAAGTATGTATCAACAAAGGTACATTTACATGATCCAAATAATGTAATATGCTCTATTTCTAACACCCCCATGTATTATAATATTTGGGTATTGAAGACTTTAGTCTTCAATGTGGATCTTATTCCATATGATGGATTTGAATTAGATCTTCATATTTAAAATGGAATTTTGATTCTTCTCTGATTTCTATAACCTTTTCAAGCAAGATGTTAGTATCTTCAAAATTTCTCATTCTTTTTGAAAGAGATTTGATCTCATAATAATCAGTAGCTTCTTCTAGTTCTTCAATTTCTTCTATCCTCTGAACTAGATGTCATTTTTTATTTCTTTTATGATACTCCAATTAGGGATAATTAGAAGAATGTTGAAATTGTTGCTGACAAGGATTTTGATATTATCTTGGCTGAAATTGGCTCCCATTGTTCATTTGATTTCCTTGATTCTGATTCTTGGGTTTGAACCTACAATAGCTGATACTATGGCCTTGTTTCTTGCATATCTGACAATACATGTTGTACCATGGTATTTGTCCTTTTTATGAAGAGGCATTGTTTCTCTATGGATTATATTTAGATGTCAATGCAGTGTTATATATCTCATCCTTTATTGTATTTTCCACTTCATATTCTTGTAGAATATTGACTAAGTCATCAAAAGAAGTATCTTTACTTCGAACTTGTAAATATGTTACCAAATGTTTATAGCTGTCTAGAAGTGTTCTCATGGTTACTTGAGTAAGAAGTTCATCCTTAAATTTTCTCCTAAGGTAAATAATTTCCCTTTACTATTTGTTACCTTTCTTAGGAACAATTCTATGCTTTCTCCATTGTTCATTTTTAATGAATGAAGTTGGCTTTGAATATGGAGAATAGTTGCCTTGTTCTTTCCTTCACATATTTTCTCTAGACTTGACCATGCATATAAGGATGATTTTTATGAATTGATATAGGGTTGTATTTCATCAGTGATAACAAATGTTATTATCATTAGAGCCTTTGAATAATTTTCTATAAACTTTAGAATCCCAGTGTCATATACAATAGGTATTAGTATTTTTCCTTTGACAATGTTCCAAATTTTTTCATATACCAAAATAGATTTCACTTTATTATTCCAAGATAAATAATTAGGACCTTTAAGTAGCTGAGATTCTACTAAGAATAATTTATTTGAAGCCATTTGAATTCCATAATATCAATTTTTAGGATTCGTAGAATGCCTTATGACTCCCTAGTATGTTTTGGAAAAGATATAAAGTGCTTTTGAGAGATATAGTTCAATATTGGTTGATTTTGTAAAGTTATAAAAAAATCTAAAATCAAATTCTATTGTCCTTATTGTTGCTATTGAACTAAGCACTTTTTCCATATTTCAAGAGGTTTTAATGTTGGATATTTTGTCTCTATTTGAGAGGATTTGAGACAAGTAAATATTATAATTTCCAACCTTTATATGATATTGATAAACCTCTTATAATGGCCCTTTGAAATTTGATTTCAATTTTTCTAATTTCTAATAAATAAATTTGTAGTAGTAGACCTTATGAATCCCAACTTTGGAAAATTAGAAATAATAATAATATTTGCAAAATATTTAAATTATTCAACCTAAGTAGAAGGCCTTATATCTACCAAGTTAATTTACAAATAATATTATGATTTTTAGGTAAGTTATGTCCTATGTATTTGCTTTCTCAACCTTAAAAATAATCCATAAAAATATAACCTTATATCTCCAATGTTTGAAAGCAATATTAATGAGATATTTTTCTTACCTTAGCCCTCTTGACTTCACACTTGGATGGCACTAATTTTGACTAAAATATGATAGTACTCTATGTACCCTATCTATGGTGCTTGATTTTATGAGGTTGAGTAAACAAGTGTGGTATGGTTGTCAGGCTTGTTCGTTGATGCTTGGAGAGTAGATGCTGGACTTTTCAATGGAGTATTTAATTCTCTTATGCTCTCCTTCTTCCATGCTATGAATTTATTGGACTACACTTGTTCTTCACACACTCTACGAATATTGGATGTGAATTGTTATTATTTTGCTCTCTACGTTGCATATATGGTTGGCAAACAAGTGGCACTCAAATAGTTTAGTAACGCTACGTCCTATTATTATAATGTTACTCTACTAGTCAATAAGTATTTGGCAAAAAAATGGTACTCAAATAGCTTAGTAACGTTTCCTCCTTTTCTTGTAATGTTGCTCCTCTAACCGTAATGTATCCTTCTTGCTTGAGCGCTCTCAATGTTTATCTATTGAGCATTAGAGAAATCATAGTCATGAGGCAATAATGTGCCAAGTGGCACTCAACCCTTTTGCATGGAGTTTTCTATGTAATACCTCCAAGAAGGAGATTATAACTCATTCAAATGTCTTTCTCCTTAGCTTGCATTGATTTCTTGAAGAGAAAGTTATGTATTTTCTTCTACAGGTAATCCGTGAGCTCCCTTGGATCTTTGGATGAGGATGAGGTAGCTCTCTTGCTATGATTTGTTAATGCTACTCTTAACATAGCATCCACTTTCCTATTGTGTACTTATCCCTATGTTGTGTTGTTTGTTCACGATGATAGAGGTGAAGCTTCATGTTTCTGAATGCTAAAATGTGCTCTATATTTTACTTTATGTAGATAGCTTCTTCTACCTTGCTATGATTTACATAGACCTTCATGATAGATTTCCTTTGGATCCTTTAGCTTATGTAAATAGCCTTTGAAAGGCTTGTTGTAATTTACATAAAACTTCCTTTGTCTGCAGGTTTGATCTTAGAGAGAATGCCATTTCGGTGATGGAGAATGCTCGATATTTTGGTCTTTCATTTGGCCTTTCCTTTGGCTACTTTTCCCTATACCTGTTGTGCCTATTGTGGCACTTTTAAATCTTCTCCTTTACCTTAATTTTATGTATTGTAGAAGTGCAACACCATGTAACCTTTACATGTATATAGAATCCTTTTATTGCACCTTTTTCTTTGCACTCTTTTGCAGGTCTTAAATTCTCATTTTTGTAGCAAATTGATGAGTGTAAAATGAGGGTTTTAAGTATGTCTCTTTGGATAGACTTATTATCCTTTTTTCTTGGATGATTTATGGTGAATCCAAGCCTTGTAAATACTGTAGAAGAGAAGCTTTCTTTTATTTTCACTAACCATTAGTGCTCTAGATTTGAGACTCACCAAGTCTCAATCTTAGAAGCTTCTTTTTGGTTAGATTTTTTCTTTTTCCTTTGCTTGTACTAACCAATTTTGGTGGATTCTATTGGCCACTATGAGTTACAGGTTTCTATGCTTTAAAAAGTGTCTTTAGAAACTTAATCCAAAGTAGATTTTGTAACCTTTATTTCAAAGCACAAAATTAATTTCTTTTGAGAGTAACAATAGTACAAATAAATATAACAAATTCTACTTTTAATGCACTAACATATTACACCTTATCACTTAAATATACTCTCAAGAAAATGCATTAATCAATTCACTACAACTAATCAAGAATAATCTTAAATGAACCTTCAATATTTATTCTGAAATTTTCTTACAAGCAAGATATTAGGAGATAGCTTTCTTTTGCTTTCCAAAGTAGATAATGGGCTAGTTGATATATTATTAAAATTCTGAAATCTAATCAAATCCTAATGCGCAAATGAACCTTAAAAAGAATATTTCTTTTTGCACACTTGAATACTATAATACAAATATCCTTTTTTTGCAACTTTAATTAGGATGAAGGTGCTTTAATAAATTTGATAAGTAATTTACCTAATGAATCTACTTGCATTGATAGTTGCTTACATTTTTTTTAATGCTTTTGTAGTTCCTTTTCTATTTCTGTAGAGGATGTAGATCTTGGTGCTTAAGAACACCAAATTGCTACCTTGAATAGGATCTTGCAGCTATTTGTAGACTTTTTGAATAGTTCCTTCTTCACCAATATGATGGTCTCAAACTTTCTTTCATGAGCCTAGGATTTGGTGAACTTTATCTCCTCTTGCAATCTCCTCCTTTTTTTGTAGATTTGGAGACATTTATATCTTTGAAGCAGTGACCTATTTCTATAGGAGGTAATATTCAAATCTCTTGGATTTGATAAGTGTCTTCTTATTTCAACTCTTCTTGTCAAACTTTGACTTTAGGTAGGATATTGTCCTCAATATTCTTAATATCTTGAGGTCTTCACTAGATTCTTCTTTTGCTAAAATTTGGTACTCCTTCCCAAATTATCCTCCTCTTGTGCGTGTTGTCGGATGATGAGAATTGTCCCAAGTCCTTCACTATCTAGAGATTATCCTTGGTAGTGTATTTCTCCAATGAGTTCTCCTTTGAATATATCTTCAGCAAGGCTCTCCTAGCCTTTTATTGGATGCTCATCGAGACCTAGTGAAGGTCTTTGATCTTGCAACTTCTCTTGGTATTCCTAGAGACCTTATATTCAACCTTCTACTTATGGAAGTATTGGCATTTAGATATTCTCATGGATCTCTGATTCTATTGTTTATGCATACGAGTAGAACTCTCCTAGTCCTTATTCCTATACTGGAAGTTCTTTAATGAGATCTCTTCCTGATCTCTTTTGCTTCAGGTACTGGATTGATTCTGAAGGAGCTTTTCTTCTTAACTTTCTTGTAGTAAGTTTTCCTGACTTACTGGATCACCTATACCTGTAACAAAAAATCTTAGTAGTAAAATATTCTTCTAAATTATATACCTTCCTCTAGAATCTTCTTCAGGATAAAAGGCATATAAGACATATTTCAATATCAAGGTTTATGTGGCCTTTTTATTTTATATCAAGGCTTCTATAGCCTATTCTTCAATATCAAGGCTGCTATGGCCTATTATTTAATATCAAGGTTTCTATGGCTTGTTCTTCAATATCAAGTTTTCTATGGCTTCTTCTTCAATATCAAGGCTTTTATGGCCTATTAAGGCTTTTATGACATTTTCTTATGCATCAAGGCTCTTATGGCCTTTTATTCTGTATCAATGCTCTTATGGCCTTTTCTTCTGGATCAAGGCTTCTATGGCATTTTCTTATGTATCAAGGCTACTATGGTCTTTTCTTCTTGTGAAGTTCTTCAATCTATCAATGGAGATATCCTATCTCCAGACTTCACCATGATTATTTTCCAAAAGATTCTTCTAAAGTATTCTCCTTTCTGTAACAACTAATATCTACACCATGAAGGAACTCTAACCTTAGAGAAACAAAGTTGAGGTCTCCTAGCTTTGTATTGTAGGAGGTATCCCAATAATATGATTATTAATTCCCTACAATAAAATAAACTTTCAGGTAATTATTTCTATATCTCTTAGCTTCACTAGTTGATTCATCAACCTAGTGGATCAAATGATGAGTCCTAGTCTTCACGATTTTTCCTTCAACTCTGTGGAAAGATTCTAGCCCTATATAATCTCAGTATTTCTAAAATTGATATTTTATTCATCACTTGTAAATCTCCCTAATTCTACCACCTAGACTCTTCTAAGAAATTTTGATAGTGACTAGTCCAAAGGCACGTTAGGTTCTCAAAAAATATAGGATCAAATAATACTGGTGGTTTCCCTATAGACCTACTATGGCTTGATCTACCGTAGCTATGATACCACTATTAGCTTTTGATAATACATATATTAGGAGATACCAATCACAATATGCAGAAAGAAATAAAATAGATCTACGAGATGACTAAAATATGCTATAAATAAAAATGACAAAAATATTACAATAGTAGCAATGGAGGAAATGGGCACTCCATACAATATGCTACTGCTCCATGAGGGAGCTCTAAGATTATAGCTCACACACACTACCCTACTGCCTATCTACCACACACTATGATGCTCCTCTATGATGTTGTATGATTATTCTCTAATGCTACATCTATGGCCATTATATAGGAAGATAAGTTCCTTGGTCGACACTCTATCTAGTTGTACAAGTGGACACCTTGCACATTACAACTTGCACATTGACACTTATGCATTTATTATATTGCATGAAGTAACAAGATAACTTCCCCCTAAAGTAACCTATTATCCTAAGTATGTACCAAGGAAGGTACATTTACATGACCCAAATAATTTAATATGCTTTATTTCTAACATTTGGAAGGACATTAGCATACTTTTCCAAATATAATGATAATTCATTTGATATATGGATTCTTGGGGGTGGTTTCAACACTATTCTATCTCCATTGGAAAATAAGGGTGGTATTCCAAGATGGTCTAAATCTATGCAAGATGTTGCTACTTTTTTCAATTCAAATAACCTTTGGGGTGTTAGTCCTCAAGTTTTCAATATACATGGGATAATAGAAGCATTGGACAAACTCATATATTAGAAATATTGGATAGTTATTGTTATCCAAATAATGGTTGCAAACAAAGTATTCAATCTCTTTAGATATTTTATTTCGTCACAAACCCATTCTTTTGACTTGTGATTTATCAAATAATAGTCATACAAATCCATTTTGCTTCCAATCTATGTGTCTCCAAGACCCTAATTTTTTGCATATGGTTATATAATGGTGGTATGAATCAAAATTTGAAGGATCACATATGTACAAGTATGTTCAAAATATGAATTTTTTAAAGGAAGAAATGAACATTTGGAATGCCAACTCTTTTGGTAATATTTTTAAATGAAAGATATAAATTGAATCCAAGGTCAAAAAATTACAAGAGATAGTAGAAACTAATGGAATGGATCAGGATTCTTATGTGAAATAAAAACAATTAATTTTTTAATATCATCATGAACTGAAAAAGGAGTCATATTGGTTCTGAAAATATAGGGATAAATAACTCAAGGAGATAAAAATAAAAAAGTGTTCCATGCTATAGAAAAAACAAAGTTTTATTTTCATCACATCAAAAATATTTTAACTCTAGATGGAAGAAATTTTGAGGATGAAGAAGATATAAGAAAGGAAGCAATTACTTATTTAAAAAATATTTGGTTAGATATTGGGGAATATAAGGAGGCACAAGATAAGCTTTTGCAAAATATTCCATCAATTATCACAGAAGAGTAAAATGAAATATTGCTAAAGAAGATAACTATGGGGGAGCTACATGAAGTAGTTTTCTCTTTCTATCCTAACAAGGCACCTGGCCTCAATGGATTTCTTGTAATTTTCTTTTACAAAAATTTAGGATTTATTAAAGAATGATATGTTAGGTGCAGTTGAAGAGGCATGGAAAAGGAAGGATATAATAAGCAATATTAAAGCCTTTTTTATAACATTGGTTCCCAAGAAAGGTGAGACAAAATATTTTGATAATTTTATTCCAACAAGTCTTTGTAATATGATTTATAACATCATTTCAAAAATTATGTCAAACAAGTTGAAGGGCATTCTAGGGTGTCTTATATTATAGGAACAAGGTGGATTTGTTTATGGTAAAAAAATTCTTGATGGTATATTTACACAAGAGGTCATACATTCTCTTCATTCCATAAGAAAACCAAGTATGTGATGGGGAGCCAAATCGCTCACGCCAATTCTATATTCTCATTCAAAAAATTGAAAAATGATTACAGTAATGAAAGCAGTCTGCCATTAAAACCCTTTTATCTCGAAAGATAGTTTCTATTACAATATCTTTTGCCTGGAAGAAAAATAGCCTAACAAGTCCAGAATGGCCCTCTTGCCTTCACATCTGCAACTCTGTCTCTATAGTTTTTCGACCCCTTTGCATGCCTTTGCTTCTCCTTTTAAAATTTCTGGCGTGACTCTTTGTTTCCCTTTTTAGACCCTTCGTTTCATCTCCCGTGCCTCTTCATTGTTTTGGCTTTCAAAACGTTTCGACTCTTGGTCTTCATCTGCTTTCACTGCACCTTGGTGCCATGTGCTTGTCCAGTGCCGCCACGGTAGACTCTATCCGCCTGTCAACCAACGATGACGTTCGGTATACCCATCGCTTGATAACTCCCTCTGTAATGGCTTCCTGTAACCACCTGCTCTTTTGTCTCTTCTGGTCGCGAAAATGCGACATGTCGCGATATCGCGACATTTTTCTCTCCTGCGCTTCTTTCGCCTTTTGGTCACGAAAATGCGACATGTCATGATATCGCGACACTTTTATCTCTTGTACTTTCTCTCACCTTTTGGTCACGAAAATGCGACATGTCACGATATCGTGACACTTTTTCTCTCTGCGCTTCTTTTGCCTTTTGGTCGTGAAAATGCGACATGTCACGATATCGCGACACTTTTCTTTCCTGCACCTCTTTCGCCTTTTGGTCACGAAAATGCGACATGTCGCGATATCGTGACACTTTTCTCCCCTGCGCCTTCTCTTGTCCTTTGGTCGCGAAAATGCGACATGTCGCGATATCGCAACACTTTTTCCTCCGCACCTTCTCTCTCCTTCTTGAGTCGCGAAAATGCGACATGTCACGATATCGCGACACTTTTTGCTCTATGCCTTCTCTCTCCTTCTTGAGTCATGATAATGTGACATGTCACGATATCGTGACACTTTTTGCTCCGTGCCTTCTCTCTCCTTCTCGAGTTGCGATAATGTGACATGTCGCGATATCGTGACACTTTTTGCTCTATACCTTCTCTCTCCTTCTTGAGTCACGATAATGTGACATGTCGCGATATCGCGACACTTTTTTTTCTATCGCGATATCACGACATCAAGGCAAACACTTAGAAAAAATTTTTGTTGATGCAAGATTGCTCTTCTGCCACTGGATGCTCCTGCATCAGACACCCGGGGTGGATTGAGAAGTGTCCTTTACTTTTGTACTGTTGGAGGAAGACCCAGGTGGTCGACCTCTATTTTTGACAACCAAGTTGCATCTTCGATAGGCCTACCTTTCCACTTGACCAAATATTCTGAATACTGCCTGTTCCTGGTACTTCTGCCTTCTCGAGTGTCTAGTATTTCCTCTATCTCATCTGTGGCTGGCGCAGTCATCGGAATACTCCACAAATCTGTTCTTGGTGCCTCACTACTACCTCCTTCATGGTATTCTACCAAGTCTAAAATATTAAAAATAGGTGATATATTCAGCTCGCTTGGCAGTTCCACTTCATAGGCATTTCTTGAATCTCTTTTACCTATGATCCTGCATGGTCCAAACCTCTTCATCTTCAGTTTGTTGTAGGTTTTGTTAGGAAACCTTTCCTTTCTCAAATGAACCATGACCTCATCTCCCACTTGGAACTCCTTGAAATGTCTCTTCTGATCTACTTTGGCCTTGTACTGAGTATTCATCTTACTGATATGTTGTTTTACCTCCTCATGTAAACTCTTTATGTGTTCTGCAAAATCTTCAGCCTCAGCACTGCTCTTTTCTCCTTTACCCATCATTCTCAACTCCAAAGCATTCCTTGGGTTGTTCCCATACACAATCTGGAATGGTGATTTACCAGTACTTCTATTGATAGAATTGTTGTAAGCAAATTTTGCCTGTGGCAAAATCAAATCCCATCCCTTGGGCTTATCTCCTACCAGGCATCTTAGAATATTACCCAATATTTCGTTCACCACCTCTATTTGTCCATCAGTCTACGGGTGGTATGCAGAACTGAACTTCAAATCCGTTTTTAGCTACTTCCACAAAGTCCTCCAGAAATAACCCACAAATTTGGTATCTCTGTCAAATACTATACTCTTGGGTAGACCATGAAGGCGTACCACCTCCTTGAAAAAAAATCCTGCAATATGAACTGCATCACTCGTTTTCTGACATGGAATAAAATGATCCATCTTTGAAAACCTGTCAACCACAACAAAAATGGAGTCATTTCCTCGTTGTGTCCTTGGTAGGCCGAGAAAAAAATCCATACTGATGTCCTCCCAAGGTCTTTCTGGTACAGGTAATGGCTGATACAATCTTGTATTCTATCTCACTCCCTTAGCCATATGACACACTCTGCAACCCTGCACAAATTTCATCACATTCTGCTGCAACTGTGGCCAATGGTAGTTTTCACTAACAAGGGCAATGGTCTTATCTCGACCAAAATGCCCAACTAGTCCTCCACTATGCTTCTCCTTTATCAGATTCTCCCTCATTGAACTTCTAGGAATGCACAATTGGTTCCTTCGGAATAGCATCCCATCTTGGATTATAAAATCCAACCACTTAGTTCTATCCAAAGTAATAGGAGACAAACATGCCTTCCAAGCCTCTGCAAAATCCGGATCCTCTGGATACAAACTCCTGAGTTCTTCAAACCCAACGACTTCCACTTTCATCTCTAACAACAAATTTTGCCTTCTACTCAAGGCATCTGCAACTCTATTAGACTTCCCACTCCTATGCTTCAAAACAAAGGTATAACTCTATAGGAATTCAACCCACTTCAAATGTCTCTGATTCAGTTTTCCTTGACTATTAATATACTGCAAAGCTTGATGGTCAGTATATAAAACAAACTCTTTTGCTAACAAATAGTGTCTCCATTTCTTAAGAGCCCGAACTATAGCATAAAATTCCTGATCATAAACAGAGTATTTCTTCCTAGCATCATTTAACTTCTCACTAAAATATGCAATAGGTTTACCTTCCTGACTCAACACAGCTCCAATGGCACTGCCGCTAGCATCACAATCAACCTGAAATACTTTATTAAAATCTGGAAGTATCAAAATGGGTTGTTCCATCACCTTCCTTTTCAATATCTCAAAATTGGCACCTGCCTTTGTAGTCCACTTAAACTCCTTCTTATCCCCTCTCATGGTTTCTGTCAGGGGTGCGCAAATACTGCTAAAGTTTCTAATGAACTTTTTGTAGAAACTTGCAAGACCATGGAATGATCTTACCTCCGTTATGTTCCTTGGAGTAGGCCACTCAATGATAGCCTTCACCTTTTTTGGATCCATTTTTAGACCCTCATCCGAGATGAAAAATCCCAGATACACCAACTCCTTCTTCACAAAACTGCACTTCTTCAAATTAATTAGCAACTGCTCCTCCCTCAGCTTTTCAAAAACTATCCGAACTTGCATCAAATGTTCTTCCAATGTCTTACTAAAAATTAGAATATCATCCAAATAAAAAATAACAAAATTCTCTAAGAATTCTCTCAACACCTCATTCATTAACCTCATGAATGTACTAGGTGCATTGGTTAAACCAAATGGCATAACCAACCACTCGTACAAACCCTCTTTGGTTTTGAAGGCAGTCTTCCACTCATCACCTTCTCTGATGTGAATCTGATGATACCCACTCTTTAAATCAATCTTGGTGAAGTATTTAGCTCCACTCAAATAGTCCATTATATCGTCCATTCTAGGTAATGGAAATCTATACTTAATGGTAATCTTATTTATGGTTTTGGAATCAGTACACATTCTCCATTCTCCATCCTTCTTCGGTGCTAGTACTGTAGGTACTGCACAGGGACTCAAACTTTCTCTAATCAATCCCTTCCTCAACAACTCTTGAACCTGTCTGTTCAACTCCTCGTTCTCCATGGGAGACATTCTATGGGCTGCTTTATTGGGTAAACTGGCCCCTGGAATCAAATCAATTTGATGGCTAATATTTCTCACTGGTGGCAAACCCTCAGGCACATTATCTGACACAATATCAGGAAATTCTTCTAACAGACTTTCAACCTCTACTGGAATATCCATACCTTGTTCCTTCTTAACAGTAGGAATTAATGCGTAACACATAGAATCCCTCTTCAAGCCATCCAAAAAATTTCTACCATCTACCAAACAGATTCTAGCACTACTGCATACCTTTTCATCCACTTCCTTCGATGGCTTCAACTTGTGACGCACTACACCTTTCGTCAGAGAGTAAGTATTCACATGTCCATCATGCACCGCACGTCTATCAAATTGCCATGGCCTCCCCAACAAAAAATGGCAAGCATCCATAGGCAAAACATCACATAGAACCTCATCTTGATAAGTTCCAATATGAAATTTAACTAGACACTGCTCACTGACTAATGCTCTATGATCTTTCTGCAACCATGCAATCCGATATGGATGCGGGTGCGCCCTCTTCTCCAGTTTCAACTTAGCAACCATTTCTCCTGAAACCAAATTATCTGTGCTACCATTATCTATGATAACATTACAGGCCTTACCTGCACATTTGCATCTCATGCAAAATAAGCTCTTCCTTTGATCCACATCTTTCCCTCCATTCATCAATGCTCTTCTTGTCATCAACACTTCTCCTTCTTCTGCTTCTTCAGAATGTTCTAATTCAGCACCTTCATCTGCTATAGTAGCTCTGGCATGATCCTTAGGTCTCTTATTCATCCTCTCTTGGTGTTGGGGACACTCATATGCCCGATGTCCCTCTTCCCCACAATGGAAATAGGTTCCACAAAATCCTCCTCTTCCATACCCACATCCAGATCTACCTCTTCCTCTTTGGTAACCATTGTTCTGATTACGAGGGTGGTAGGTATTCTCCTCTTTCTGATCCTGGTTATTACTCGTTTCACCAGTCTTATTCCGATCATCATATTTTCCTCCATTGGTTCTTCCACCAGTTCTTCCACCTCGACCTCTTCCTCTTTGTTTGCCTTCAAATCTTCTGTTTAGCTTCTCTTCAACCTTCAAGGCAAACTGATATGTATCCTCAATGGTGGTTATTCTGACCAAACTGAGTTCTTCTTGGATATTCATTCTTAACCCATTTATGTAACGAGCTACTTTCTCCTTACTATCCTCTGAATGTCCAGTTCTTATTAAAATCTGGTAAAACTCCTCGGTATATTCTTTGATAGTTTTTCTTGACTGTCTCAAGCTCTACATTTTCCTCAACAACTCCAATTCGTAATCTACAGGAATAAACTGCCTCTTCAACTTCTCAACCATTCGATCCCATCTGGTTATCCTTTCCTTTCCTCTCCTATTTCTTTCTAGCTATACTTCTTTCCACCATATGCTAGCATGGCCTTTCAACTTTGTTTTTGCCAATTTGATCCGATCTGGATCTACAACCTCCTCATACTCAAAATACTCCTCCATATCATTGATCCAATCAATCAACTCCTCTGGATTGAGTTTCCCAGAGTACGTGGAGACATCAAACTTTGGCTTCTTCCCGATCTGAGATATGGCCTTAACTAATCTGACTTCTATAGGATTCATTGCTTCCTCTTCCTCCGATGGATCATCAACCTCCCAAGCTTCATCTTCACTACGGTCTTCTCCCCTTGGCTCAACCCCTCTTCGCAACTCCTCTTGCAGGGCTTGCACTTGCCTCTACAAAGCTCTGAAATCTTCTTTCGGTACCACATTCCTCCCACCACCATGGTTTCTTCATGGAGGCATTCTTCCTCACTCTCTTCTCACAACCCTTCCACAGATCCTGGTGCAAACTGCCTCACTTTCGGTGATCTGCTCACACACTCAGGAACTCCTGCTCTGATACCACTTGATGGGGAGCCAAATCGCTCATGCAAATTCTATATTCTCATTCAACAAATTGAAAAATGATTACAGTAATGACAACAGTCTGCCATTAAAACCCTTTTATCCCGAAAGATAGTTTCTATTACAATATCTTTCGCCTGGAAGAAAAACAGCCTAACAGGTCCAGAATGGCCCTCTTGCCTTCACGTATGCAACTCTATCTCCATAGTTTTCTGACCCCTCTGCATGCCTTTACTTCCCTCTTTTAAACTTTCTGGCGTGACTCTTTCGTTTCATCTCCCGTGCCTCTTCGTTGTTCTGGCTTTCGAAACGTTTCGACTCTTGGTCTTCGTCTGCTTTCACTGCACCTTGGTGCCACGTGCTTGTCTAGTGCCACCACGGTAGACTCTGTCCGCCTGTCAACCAATGATGATGTTCGGTATACCCATCGCTTGATAACTTCCTCTATAACGGCTCCTATAACCGCCTGCTCTTTTGTCTCTTCTGGTCGTGAAAATGCGACATGTCGCGATATTGCGACACTTTTTCTCTCCTGCGCTTCTTTCGCCTTTTGGTCGCGAAAATGCGACATGTCACGATATCATGACACTTTTCTCTCTTGTGCTTTCTCTCGCCTTTTGGTCATGAAAATGCGACATGTCACGATATCGTGACACTTTTTCTCTCCTACGCTTCTTTCACCTTTTGGTCATGAAAATGCGACATGTCGCGATATCGCGACACTTTTTCTTTCCTGCACCTCTTTCGCCTTTTGGTCACGAAAATGCGACATGTCGCGATATCGCGACACTTTTCTCCCCGGTGCCTTCTCTCGTCCTTTGGTCGCGAAAATGCGACATGTCGCGATATCGCGACACTTTTCCCCTCTCGTGCCTTCTCTCTCCTTCCTGAGTCACGAAAATGCGACATGTCGTGATATCGTGACACTTTTTGCTCTGTGCCTTCTCTCTCCTTCTTGAGTCACGAAAATGCGACATGTCGCGATATCACGACACTTTTTGCTCCGTGCCTTCTCTCTCCTTCTTGAGTCGTGATAATGCGACATGTCACGATATCGTGACACTTTTTGCTCCGTGCCTTCTCTCTCCTTCCTGAGTCGCGATAATGCGACATGTCATGATATCGTGACACTTTTTGCTCCACGTGTTCTCTCTCCTTCCTGAGTCACGATAATGCGACATGTCACGATATCGCGACACTTTTTGCTCCGTGCCTTCTCTCTCCTTCCTGAGTCACGATAATGCGACATGTCGCGATATCGTGACACTTTTTTTTTCTGTCACGATATCGCGACATCAAGGCAAACACTTAGAATTTTTTTTTTGTTGGTGCAAGATTGCTCTGCTGCCATCGGATGCTTCTACATCAGTATGTTTTTGAAATTAGATATGAACAAAGCATGTGATAGGGTTTCTTGGAATTTTCTACATGATATTATCAAAAGGTTTTATTTTGATTATAGTTGGTTTAAATAGATTAAATATTGATATAACACTATGAAATATAATATTTTTATCAATGGTTCTCTTATTTATTGTTTCAAGTCATCTTGTGGACTTTGCCAAGGTGATCCACTATCTCCTTATCTATTCATTATTCTTACGTAAGCATTAGGGAGAACTTTCTCAAAAGAAAAAATGGAAGAAAATATTTAAGATATTCAAGCTCCAAAAATGGTACCTTCAAATATCATCTCCAATTAGTTTATGATACTTTTATTTTGGGTCATGCCTCAATCAATGAGGCCAAGGAGTTTAAATAAATTATATCACTCTATGAGAAGGATACTGGATAGTTGGTTAATACTACAAAATTAAGGATTTTTTTTATTCACTACCCTAGATTTATAACAACTTATTATGAACGTTTAGGGTTTATAATTGAAAAATTTCCATTCCTTTATCTCATAAAGGAAATAAAAAGAAGAATTAGGTCTCTTTTTTGGATAGAATAAAATATTTTTTGGTAGGTTGGAAAGGTAAGTTCTTCACCATGAAATGAATTCTACAAATCATAACGACTACTTTGAAATCCATCCCTATTTATATGATATTCCTTTCAATATTGCTAACAAGTATAATAATAAAATTTGATAAAATCCAAAGATATTTTCTTCAGAAAGGTTGTAAGAAAGAATTTAGGTTTCCTCTTTGTAAGTGGGATAGGGTTTGCAAAGGAAAGAATATTGAAGGAGTAGGCTTGCATAATTATAGATTTATGAGTTTGATATTAGGGGCAAATCTGGGTGGAGATTATTGAAATATGAAGTAAATAATTGGACCAAAATATTACTTCAAAAATATATGGGTTATCTTGATGTAATGAAATTATTCAAGAACATAATCCTACCCAAAGGATTTTCAACATGGAACTTCATATAAGATAGTTTATAATAGATAAATAAACATATAATATGGTCAATAAATAAGGGAAATTATACAAATTTTTGGTCTAATGCTACATTAGAACCTTATCCTCTTATATTTGTCTCAAAATGAAAACCATTATCTCAAGCATGTCTAGCTTGTAAAGGTTGATAGGTCAAAGACTATATTAATATGAACAATCCTAGATCATGGATTTATTTTAGTAGCCTATTTGAAGAAGAGTAACTCAAAAAATTGTAGATGAGATTCAAAATATGCTTCAAGAGTTTTATTTGTCAATTTTTACATGAAAGGATGAGTTGATTTGAGATCTATCAAAGGATGGTGGATAGTTGATCAAGTTGAGATGTGAGGATTTAGAGAAATAAAAAATTCCTACTCCCAAAGTTTTCTAGAGGTTCTCCCTAAGGCTTCAAAATTCCTTTAGTTATAAATTCAAAGGAATATTATTACAAGAGAAATTCTACAAAGAAGACGATTTAAAGACATCATACCGTTTACTTCTTCATTATCCCTTTGGTCACATCAAGGTTGAGTTGATATGGAACCTCTATAAGGGTTTCTTCCTTATTCATTTTGTTTATGTTTCTTATGCGAAGGTTGTCTATGAACATGGCCCATGGTCCATGTGGATCTCTTTGTTAGTTTTATTGTCATGAACTTGAAATTTCTCTATGTCTAATAAAAATGACTAAGGTTGAGTTCTCTAGTCTTCCCCTTCCTTTGTGGTATGGATTGGAACACATTATGACTATTTTAGGGCATGTAATTTTGGTCAAACGTAAAAAGGTTTTTAATTATCGCTTGATGAGGTGTGTCTATGAAAAGGTTGATCTATCTAGGTACCTCAAAGAGTCCCTCAACATTTGATTTGGTAAGACCATCATATCATAGAGAGTGGTTAATATTAACCTATTGAACACTTGGTTCCAATGTGAGACATCTGATAATAAGGTAAAATATTATCTACTTATATCGCATAACAAGCCAAAACCAACTCCTGCACAAATAATTAGGTCAAATCCTCAACCCAATAAGGAGGGTTGGACCATTGTGGGAGGTAGCAAAAATTAGTGCACTAACTCAACATAATATTTGCATTCTAAACCATCTACAAATATGGTGGTCACTTCAGGTAATTTATAGACATCAAAGAAGGCAAAATAGCAGTTAGTTGGTCACCCTTCAATAGTGGAGATGGTGGTCAAATAAGTCCCTCCACCTCTCTATAACCATACCTCAAATGCAAATAGTGTGCTCCCAAAAAAGGCCACCATGCCTAACTCTCCTCTTATAAGCTCATGTGACTCTCATAGCCCAAGTATGGACATGTAATTGGGATATTTTATTCTAGTGAAGTGGCCTCACCTTACCAATATTTAGTTGGGGATATACAAACCTGACTTTAAAGGTACAAATAATTTTAAAGCATTGGAGTTTCTTGATGGTAATGACATATCGTTAGACTCCTTATCTCAATGAATTTTCTCTCATGGAATGTGCAGGATCCCACAAAACCCAAGTGTAAATATTTAGTGTACACAATTCATCAATAATTTTTTGACTTAGATTTCCTATGCTTGTAGGAGATGAAAATTACATGTTTTGTGTTGGAAACTATATTTTATATTATTTTGCCTAAAAGTAATTTCCTTCATAGTGAGCATGAGTAGGGCCAAAGTGGTGTTGCCACCTTCATCTCCCCCATTGGTGGACTTAGTTGGTGGTGCACGGTTCTGACCCTACCTGTTATGTACTTTGGATAATTCTTCTATCACTAATCATGTGTTTGGGGCAGTTAATATTTACTCTTCCAATAATGTTGTGGAGCATGCCCAATTATGGATATGGCTGGCTAAGTCACTCCCTTCTACCACTTGGCTTATTTACAATGATTTCAACATGATTGAGGTAGCCATGAACAAGAGTAATAGGTGTATGATACATTGGATCATGGGTAAACATGCAACTTGGTTCCATATGTGTAGTGAATTAGGGCTTTATGATCCAAATATGGGGTACTCTCGTGTCAAAAAAATTTGGCACACATGGTCCGACTTGCATTTTGGATTTGATAGAATTCTAAAAGGTTGGACAAGGCATTGTTATCTTGGTAGCTAGTATTTAATTTTATCAATCCATTTTCTCTCACAATTGAAACACTCCCTAAGGTTGTTCTCTCAAACCATTAACCCATATGATTTTGCATTGAATAGGTAAGAGATGGATGGTCTATGCGGAGTAGTCAATTTTATTTTAGTCTCTACTTCATCATAAACCTTTTATGGCTCAAATTCATCATATTTGGAACTTGGAGCCTCACCAAACCATGCACAATGGTTGGATTACCTAGTGGAATGATATGGTGGAATGAACTACTTGCTTTCTTTGCATCTATAAGTGCCAACTAACCTTATTTTATTGGTTTTCAAATAAGACCACTCCCTTGGAGCTTCAACATGCCATGTAGATGTTGGAAGCGCAACCCTTATCCTATGTATTGCAACTTTAGGTGGCCAAAATTTCTAATAGTAATAGATCATAGATTTTCATGTCGCTCATGGTACCTAGCTCAAAGCCTAATTTCACTAACTCAAGGATGGAGATACAATCTCCAAAAAAAAAATTGGTCCCTCTAAGGTAGGAACCTAGCTCAAAAAATCAAACGCATTCAATAAGAGCATAAAATTTTATAGAGCTTACTGATATTTGTAGGCCTTTGTCCACATTACTAGAAGGTGTTTTAAGCTCAAAAACCCACCATGTTCCAATCCCAAGCCCATTAGCAATGTGTCAGAGTGGTTTCTTATCATATTTCTACATCCTAAAAAGCCCTCTATGACAAACCTCTTTCACAAGAAGAGCTTAAAGTCATTACATTTTCCATGCCCAATTATAGGCCCCTAGTTGTGATGGGTTCCTAGTCTATGAATTTTTATAAAACTCTCTAGTATATTGTATGGCCAAATCTACACCAAGTTTACTTAGAGGATCTTAGGATTGGTTCTCTTGGCCATTTGATTAATAAGGGCAATATTAAGCTTATTCCCAAAATAGGGGACCCTAAGGACATTTGCAATTGATGGCCCATTACCTTGCTCAATATCTTGTACAAGATTATAGCTAAGTTTATGGTACTCAAGATAAAAAAAATGCTCCCCTTGATCATTTGACTAGAGCTAATTGGATTTAGCAAGAGTAAATACATATTGGATAACATCATTTGTAATATAGTAATGTATGTAATGGGTATGATGGTCATAGTAGAAGGTCATATTAAAATAATTTTTTCTAATACATATGATAGGATTGAATGACCCTTCATCCTAGCTATGTTGTAGGCCTTAGGTTGTGGACCTACTTTTATTTGATTTGATCAAATGATCTATGTAGATGTGTCTACCTGCTTGATTATTAGTGGTCGTTAGTTCTCACCCTTTGGTATATACATATCCATTCATTAAGGGTGCCCTCTTGCTCTAGATCTCTATATTATGGTAGTTGAAGGGTTTGGATACCTTCTAGCTTATATTTTTTCTCACAAGAGAGTAAAATGAACTTTTCCTTCCTAACTCTTCTCAATAGCTAGTCAATGGGTATTTTGTAGATGAATTTTTCCTAATGTTCTTTGAAGAGGAAAGTAACATTGCTAATGCACTGCAATGTCTTAACATGTTTTCTCAAGCCTCTAGATCCAACATTCAGTGGTGAAAAACTCAATGTTATAGCCATTATTTTTTACCCAAGCCTACTTGGTTTATCCAATTTAATTGGAAATGGACCCAACATGGGGAAATGTTCAGATTCTTGGGCATTCCCTTTGCCTTTCAATCTTATTCCTATGTGTTGTGGTAATATATTGTAGACAAAGTGGAGCATAATATGCACAAGTGGATTTCAAAGCCTTTGTGGCTAGTTGGTAAATTCTAGGTTTGTTCCAAAATTCTTACTACTACTCATGTATACTATTCATCTTGGTAAGCCCTATCCAAAGCCTCATACCAGATGTTGGAGAAGATTCTTGAAGATATTTTATGGGCCTTGAAAAACGTGAAATAATTTCACAAAGTGGCATTTAAAAAATTAAATCATAAATGATTTGTGTCTATAAATACTACAGATTATTTGGCATGAGTTGACAAAACTCAAAGTTCAAGGTAATACAAACAAATATAAATATCTTATATTATTATAAAACACAATAAAAATATAACATAATTGCTTTAATTGAAAGAAATTTCAAACTGAACAAATTAGGCTATAGTACAAATAAACTATAGCTATCATAAATAAATGACACTAAACATTAGACAACAATACCAATAGTCAATAATTTATATTGAATCACACAATCCTTGGACAATATTTTGAAAACATATTGGACAATATTTTGAAAAAACATTACTAAACTAACATCAAGGTATGCTAGCACTCCAATTTATATCAAGTTACTAAAAGTTGTACAGTTGTTGAATTAAAAAGTAAAGCTTAAATCAACTCAAAAAATTATGCATTCTATAATAAAATTTCTAGTGTCTTCTTAAGAAAGATATCTAGTGAACAAATGATATGATTTTTATTAGAAAAATTCTCAAATTGACCTAAAAAATATACAACTCATAATAACATGTTTATTAAAAATTTCCCTAAACACCATAAAAGTATGCTGAACTCACATCAACCACATTTATCTCGTTTTTTAAAATTTAATTTTAATTGATAAGACTTGCAGTAAAATTATATTGAATGCACTAGTAAATAATATAGTCCTATTTAGAAAACACATTTCCATATAAAATCCTCCCCAAATAGGGTCTCTTTTACGAGATAAGTTTCTTGCGCTCCTCATGGTCACCACTTTGAGGAACCAAAATTTCTTTCTGTAGTAGGGCTTGAATTAATGATTGGAAGAGTTGCTTCATATATTTTTCTTCGAATTTTCTAGTCTTCCACATTTGCCATGGCCTCTTTTAGCACACTCTCAGTTTTGTTGCACCTACAATATTGACTTTTCCAATAATCTCTCCAAGAAATTTTGGTACCAATGGTATGTCAATTGTTATATCGTCACATGCTTCAACTACAAGCAATATTCCAAATTTTATGTCTCTTTAAAACAATGTATTTTGTGAGTGCAAGTACTCTAAAAGCTGTACAATTAAATTAGCATGCAGTTAGTTCGTTCTTCTCCTTTTCCATGGTGAAACAAATTGCTTGCTAAATAAATTCCTAGAGTAATCAGGCCATTTCAACTCTTGGACACAGATATTTGCATCCTTCAAATACATAACACTAAAAAACTACTCCAACAATGCTTTTGACTTATTATCTAAATCCTTTGGCAGTTTTCCTACTTATGCAGGCCTTTCAGTAATAGGTTGAGATGCTGGAAACTTATCTTTTTTCAGTTCAACTCTAGAAGTACTTGGAGGAATGTAAGATTTAGTAGGTCTTGCAAACGGGCCTTGACTAAGAGGCTCAAGTGCTCCTACATTAGGGGCCAAGGATACTAATGGCCTACCACCTGCATTTTGTAGCAATGCACTTGGTTTCCTAGAAAGAGACCCTCCATTTACCTATGAAAATCGATGCTTAGGAGTTCTCTTGACCAAGAGTAACACCAGGAAAAGACATTAGACCTTCATTTTTGCTTCTTATTTGATCATGTGTAAGACCTTCTCATCTATTTGGGTTAGATCTAGGTATACCAGGCATATTTTGAGGTATTCTAGGCATACCATGCACCATGCGCCTAGGTTGTCCAATAACAAAACCGCTTCCACCCAAGCCCACGTCAGGTGCACCACGACCATTACATAAGTTGGTGGTTCTAGGCCTTAAACCCAAATTTTTCTCATTTTAGAATGAATTTTATTTATAGTCTTCACTTTTACCTATAATAATCAAAATTATCACAAAGTCAAAAATCAAGATTCAACTGAGGTATGCTATGAAGAGATTGATAACCCTATTTTACATATTAATAGAAATAGAAACCTAAAATAATAGACATTAATTAGTTATTAATACAAATATAAGCTTAAAATATTAGGCACAAATATATTATGAGACCCTTGTATGGAAAAACTAGCACAAACATAGAGTCACTTTTATTTATTATTTATATGCATATTCATGCATCTTTAACAAAGCATATTTTTTATACAGGTATCTCTTAACATTAAAAAATAAGTCCATGGACTAAAATAAAATCATTGGCAAAAACCACCCATACTTTTTAATTTAAGGATACTGTTTAAAAATAAGACCATGGTCTAAAACTATCCATACCTGTAAATCTAAGGAGACTTCCCACAAATAAAACTATGGGCTAAAATAAGACCATGGGCTAAAACTACCCATACCTCCTAATTTAAGAAAACTGGCCAAAAATAAAACCCCCCACTATGCAAAGGATACAAAACATCCATAAATCTCCCACTTGTTGAATACTTTGCAATAGGACCTATACAAATCATACATTTTGCTAATTGCGACAACTAAATTCATTGTCTCCCTACACTGAGAAAACTTCTTAGTACTCAAATACTTAGTTAATGAAACTACAATAAAAGAACAAAGAGCATCCAACCTTCTCGTACAACATCTCATAGGTTGAGAACAAGTAAAGGAGGTGCACCACCCTAACTTCTTAGGAGGTCATCCATACCAATGCTAGTCCAGGCAATTATGCTTAACTATTGGATTCTAATGAGTTTTGGGACATAGAAGGAGATAAAATCATTCCCTTGTGCTTATCATCCATTTTTTCTTGTACTTTACAAGATCGAGAAGCCACCTATCTCTATTTACCTTGTCAATATTGGTATTTGCCCATTTATGACACTAGCACATTAAGACCCTTAGGGTGTAGAGGAAAGTTGAGATAATCCATCCCCTCATAGTGTCTTGCCTTGTTAGTCTTATTATGCACACCTATAAATAAGAGTAGACACAACTCAGATTGTCCTCTCTAGACACTCCTTACACCAAACAACAATCCCAATTCCAACCACCCTCACCAAGTACTCTCTACAGCAAAGAGTAGAAGACATATGAGTTTGTCTAGACTCTATCTCCATGCACACACTGTACACAATAGTGACTATCGCGTGGAAAAATTTATCCACCATGTGTCATAATCTCACATGACACATCAACTTTATGGATCAAGGACCATACTTATTGAATAATCATAAGCTCAAAAATATTTGTCTTGATGAGCAACAAATCAAGTTTACCCTTCCACTAACTAATTTGCATCGATTCGCCACTCCCCGCTATGGGTGAATTAATTACCTCTAACATATTGGCACCTATGGAGGATTGGAGGTCCAAATATCTTTGGCTCGTTGAATAATAACATCATTGTGATCAACATCGGTGCCCCCTATCATCGTGGTTCTCATTCCCTTGATTACCACCATGATAATATTCAACCAAAGCAACCCTTCACTCTTGATTCAATTCATTCCTTATCATTGAGCCTATGGATTTCCCCTATCCCAAGTCACCCATACCATCGAACTCAACCAGTTGAACTCATAAACTCCACATTGTGGATTTTACTACTTTAGAAAACTTTCGAGTAATATTAACACCATGTGTCCCACCCTACAATGTTCCAAAATACTGAATTACCCCACTGATCTATACACTCACTCCATAAATTTATAGGGGTTGTAAGTATTCTTCGACAATCTCACTTCCTTGAAGTTGATGAACTATTTGCAATAGCAAATATTCCATTAAAATTGTTTGAATCATGACTCATGAGCTCCACATGAGCCCATGACCCCTTGTTAGCCACTCTACATACCAGGTCAAAACTTATCACTCCAAGCTCCTTCCAATAATCTACTCCCCATGGTTTTGCATGCCACCAAAATTTCAAGTAGGTTTCTCCACCATACTAGAGTCATATACTCCAATTACCATATTGCTACCTGCACTTCTTGTGCTCTTTTTAATGCTATTAAACTTGCTAGGTACTCTTACAGATACCAAAATAAGTCTCCTAGAAGGAACTTGTATTGTGCTCCAGGTCAGCACTCTAGTTCCTTCACCTTTGGAGAGTTTTATTGTAGAAAAACTAGATCTTGATGCTTGAATCAATGCCTGCAACACTACTAAACACAAAACTACCTATTTTACAACTTACCCAAAGATACCAAGCTCCCCTGCAACCTATTTTATAGGTTAGCCACTCTTTCTCTTATGGCAAGATCACCTCCTCAAGCCCTCCAACTCTAACAACCAATGTCAACTACTACTTCATTGTGGCACCTTGCCACACAAAACCAAAGAACATTTATATTGAGCTTATCCATTGTGACCTGATATCATGGCAACTGCCACCACCATACCTAAGGCTACAACAAACCCACACCAAGTTATGATCCATTGATAATTCTCAACATGTACTCGATAATAACATGGGAAATCCTTCCCCAAGATAGCTCATAACCCACTCTTTGTGTCTCAGCTAGGTATGCATACCCTGAGCCCAACAAACTATCCATCATAATATCCTCTACTCCTCCAACACAACATCATGTTGTACAATAACAATGAACCTTCATTCATTCTTGTTTTCCTCGTCATGCATACCTCCTATAAATGAGCAACTAAACTCAAACTCCTCATACACTAGAGAAGACATAATGCCAACTGCCTACCCCAAGCACTCCCAATACCAACAAGCACATAACATTTGAGTTCAACCCATAATATCCATTGTCCCTCCAGCATAACATAATTGCCACACAAGAGCAATGTATATTATCATAGTGCCCACACAGTCCCCTTCCTATCATCTAAGCACCTTAGGACTCACGAACCCTGAACTATACCATAGCTCCAAAGCCAACCTTATATCCTCACATAGTATAGGAACAAAGCACAAACCATGCTCGCTACCTATTATAATAAAATCGACTATCACACAAGAGTAGGAACATTTCCAAATAGTGCACACACAATATCAACTACTCTTTCTAGAATAATGTCTCGTTACAAAAGAGCAACACACAAATCCTAGCACAACACACCCACTACACAAGAGCCGATGACATTCAATGACTATCGAACAACATGACCTCATAGTTCCTTCAACATTATCCAAGTGCCACCATGACACTATCCAAAAATACCTTATAAGGACATGGTAAACTAACCCACACAGTCCCTTCCAACTTAGTTAACAGACAAGCCCACACAACACCTCATAAAAACATGGCACACCAACCCTCACAGTCCCTCCATATCAGTACATGAGCAAGCATCCCATGCTTAGCATAACATAAGAACAAGGTATCAAAACCATGTCACCACTCCTTTAAGTACTTCCTATTGAAGTACAAGAGCAACAAGCATGCCATCCTTCCTTCACACTAGATTCACCTACACAAAACTCCCACTCAAAAATAGGTTTATTGCAAACCCAAGATACCCTTGCTCTTCTCAAATAGAGTTAAAACCTAGAAAAAAAGGCGTCCCCTAAAGCCAATAACCATGCTATGATACCAGATGAACATATTGATAAACATTTTCTAGAGATATTAATGCAAACAAAATCGTAAAATAGAAGGAAGAATAATATGCATACACAATAAACATGAATGTTTATCCTAGAAACCTTTGATCGGGAATAGAGTCACACCTCTTGATTTTATTTATTATTTATATGCATATTCTGATGCACCTTTAACAAAGCAATTATTTATTTATCTTGTTGCCTTAAAAAATAAGTCAATGGACTAAAATAAGACCATTCAAAAATAAGATCATAGGCTAAAACCACTCATACTTGCTAATTTTAGGAGACTACCTAAAAATAAGACCATGGGTTAAAACCACCTCTACATACTAATTTAAGGATATTGCCCAAGAATAATACCATTTTCTAAAACTACTCATACCTCATAATTTAAAAAAATTACCCAAAAAATAAGACCCTTCACTTTTCTTTGTTTGTTATTTTTTTTATTAATGAAAAAAATACAACATAAAGAAAAAGTTGTAGGGTAATATTATAAAAAAAAATGATTTGAATTAACTACATGCTTTAGGGTCCCTCAAAATTTGACTCAAATTCTAATAGCTTTAAAAAACCTTAAAAAAAGTATAAACTATATATCTCAAATATTAGTAAGAATTAGTAAGTGTTGACTTTTACATGCAAATGTAGTTTAAACCTACGGGAGAGTAAAACACAAATGGAGATTCTTATACAAACCTGAATGTAGTGATGAAAAATTCTTTTAGGAATTATTTTTTGCTTTTCTTGAATAGCTCTCCAATAAACCTTATGTTTCCATGTGTGTGGAGCATTACCATTATTTCATTGTCTCGCCATTCATATTCTTGATCTAGGGTTGCCATGTGTTTGATTTTAGCTCATAGATTATCTAAACCTTTAAATACTTCTTGACAAATACTTGAAATGCTTCTTCACAAATATTGAGGAGAATCCATCTGAAAACTATTGGTTTCCATCTGGTTCATTATAAGTAAATTGAGCTAATACTTTACTGAGATCATCACACAACTCCGTATACATAGGATAAAATGTAGGTTCCAAGACCGCATTTTCAAATATAAGTGATATGACTCCCTCCCAATAAAACATACTCATTATTATAAAAAATAACCTATTGATGACACAATGTCCAAAAATGTGAATTTGAAATGTAAGATAACAACTACTTTAATATTTTATGAGGATGCACGTAAATAATAAACCAAAAATAAAAGAACAAACCTGTAGAATGTCTATTGAGGTAACCCCCACATTTGTAAGTTGGTCTTTAAGCACATCAAAATTTTCTAGAGTCAATTTTTTTGGTATCCTGTGCAAAATATAGTTATTACACAATTTAATTTACTTGGCATACAAAACTTTTTGCTATAAAGCCACCTTCAGAATAAAAAGGAATCAAAAAAATAAATTTATTCAATCTCAAAAACAACATGGATATAAAGTTTAACCTTTAACAATTTTAAGAACTTTATCCTTCTATGATAAAACCCTCTTCGCATACCATGGAATAATAGTCTTCACTAAAGAAAGAGTTGGCTCCACCTACATATATAGCATTTTTAGAGAGACAACAAAAATTAAACAATAGCCCAACACTCCATATCAGTTTATAGAAGTGATAAATATTATCATTCAGAGTGAATCAACATACAATGTTAAAAATGAAATATCAAAGACTTTAGAAAAAGTAGAGGCAAGAAGATGTATTAAAAGCAAACCAAAAAAACAACCATAGGTATATTTCACATGTGGATTAACACGACTGAAAGGCATCACAATGATAACACCCAAAAGGTAAGGGGACTTAGAAACAACATGAATATGGGGAATTATAACAATGTTTGTTACACTAAAAATGTTACTAGAAATGAACACAACCAAGGGGAATGATAATAATGTTTGTTCTACAAAATATGTTGCTAGAAAAAAACACAACCAAAGGACCTTCACCCTAAATTTTTTTCCCAAGAGTGACAAAACTTTGGTGCATCAAAAAATTCATTAACCTTCCTTGACCCACAAATTTGTAGGTATTTCCTTTGAGCAAAACTGAAAAATCCTAGATGCTAAGACAAAACCAACTCTGCTTTAGATCCACAAATTTTAAATATCCAACCTGAGCTCATATACACAATACTCATCAAGAATAGGACATGGATGATGTATTTATTAGAGACTCATATCTTCATTCTATTTTTTGTCCAATAGACAAGAAGCCAAAGCAACAATCGTACCAAGGAAGGGTTAATGGCTACCTTCCCATGCAACTGTTTGTCCTAAACTGGTGATAGATAAAGCCTTGGTGGTCGATAAAATTCTCTACAGAAGAAGGCATGACCTAATTTGTAAGTTAATTAACATAATATCATATTTAGGATTCATGTCCTCTTGGATCCATAAAATATTGAGAGCCCCTTGGGAATATCTCAATTTCTTTTATTAGCAATGGCTAATATATTATGAGATTTTCTTCTCAAGAAGATAGAGGTAAAGCCTTTGAGTTAGGGAGGAGAATATATGTTGTTGCAAATCCTTTTTTTCGGTCATGGAATCTAGGTTTTTATCCTTATATGAAGCCCTCTACGGTGGTTGTTTGAGTTTGTATTTATGTCCTTCACATGGAATATTGGTGTGAACCAATTTTTGAGAAATTGGGTAACTTCTTGGGCATTATTTAGGAGTTCCCAGAGACACGATGAGGGGTGACTCTATTTTTTATGCTCAGATATACATGAAGATGAATCTCAACCAACCTCTTCCATCTAAAATAGAAATCAACATTGGGTACTTGTCATGGATCTACGAGGTGGACTATGAGGTAAATCCATTTTGATGTAGGATTTGCCACAAACATAATCCTTTGACTTAATTTTGTTTGGAGGGCATCATGAAGATCCTGACCCCTCCAAAGGAAACCATCATCGATAACAATTTTTTTGAGAAGAAACAAGAGAATCAGCCCACGAACTCAAATATTAATCCCTCAAAGGAGGGTTTTGAATCTCCAAAGAGAAAGAAGAATAAAAAGAGTAAGACAACGCATTCTAATTGGTTGATAGAAATAAATTTCAATAGGTGTGCAATTCTTAACTCTCTCCTGGTTATGGAGGAGGAGACCATCATAATATATGAACCTCATAAGGATAACCTTCCTCCTATAAGGGTTGAGGAAAATGCCCATCATGTTTCTTTGAATTTAGATTTAGAGATTGATCATTTAGTGTTGATAGATCTATGGAACCAAACCATTGCAATGGTTGTGGTGGATAGTGATGTTTCAATGAAATATAGAGATAAGGATAGAGGGAAACATGACCTTGGGATCCAACAAGTGAAGAAAAGGTTAAAAACTCTCAAGCCAAGAGTGTAGGAAGAAAATTGAACCAAGATTAGGCTAGCCAATGAGGGAGATCATCTAGTCATCTAGATAAAGGTCAAGCAGATTGACACTTACTTGAATCCAAGTTTCCATTGATTGTCTAATATTGGAATATAAGAGGTCTAAACAACAAGACTCGTCAAATTCTTGTTAAAATTTTAATTAAAAATAAACATTTTAACTTTATTCTCCTTCAAGAGACTAAAGCTTCCATTCAGAACATGGATATCATTGTTAAGAAAATTTGGAGACAGGCTAAGCACATGGCGGTTGGATCCCAAGGGGCTTTAGGGGGAGTGGTGACTTTATGGAATCCTCTTCTCTAGATGACTTTATATCACTATGTTGGTCAAGGTATCCTCACTTATCTCTTAAAGATCAAGAACTTTGAGGATCTTTTGTTGGTTTCCAATTTCTATGGTGCTAAAAATTTTGTGGAGCAACAACACCAATGGTCAGTTTTACATGCTAGTAGAACCAAAAAAGAGGAAGTGAATTGGATAGTGGTAGGGGATTTCAATGCTAAACTTGATCTTAGGGATCGAGAAGGGGGAAATCCCTCTTTGGACCAAGGGGATAGATTTATGATATCTAGAATTAACCAGCTCAATTTAATTGATGTCTAGCATGCGGTGTATTTGTGTATGTGTATAAAAAAACAAGTAGGGTTGGCAAGTAGGAAATTCAAGCTTGACAATTTTTTGATAAGAATATCAATTGAAGGTCATTTATAGGAAGTGTGGAAGGAGCTCTGGGTAAAATCCTTTTTTCAGAGTAATTAACACTTACAAGAACAGAATATGGAGGACAAATGTAGTAAGGTCTATGTTTTAAAATTCTAGATAAAAATCATGGAAGTTGGGTAAATTTGTATGGCTCCATGTTGTGCATCTTGAAAAGATATTTCTGAAAATTTTTGAATCACACTAAATGGAAAACCGAGGCCAATGTTATAGCCAAATTACTGAACATCGACCTCCCAAAATGTATGGGTCAATGTGTTCAAAACTGCTTATAGAGGCATATTTAAAAGGTCGTAACCTCTTCGTTAGTGGGCTAAATTGGATGAAATTGGTACCATTATAAATCTGGTTTTGAGGCGTGCATTTCTAGATTGATTTCTTAGAAAATAGAGGTTAGCACAAAATATTATAATAGTTAAAAAAGGACTATTTAGAAGGATAGAAAATTGGTTGTAACTTCAAGAATTAAATGAGTGGGTTATAAATAGCAACACTCATTTAAGAAAATAAGTTGGTTATAAATACCAACACTCATTTAAGAAAAGGGGTTGGTTTTATATACCAACAATCATTTAAGAAATTTTTTTTTTTTGGACAACACATTGTGAGAATTGTTTGCACAACACATTGTGAGGGATTTTATTCACAACACATTGCGAGAGTTTTTTTGCACAACACATTGTAAGGGATTTTTTGCACAACACATTGTGAGGGATTTTCGGGTAACATATTTTCAGGGTTTTATTTCTACATCTATAGTGGGAGAACCAAGAGGTAGAGAAGGAAGAAGAAAGAGCAGATATTGGGGAGAACAAGCTGAAGAACACAACAAACTAAATACCAGTAAGTATTTGTATTAGTTTTGAATCCTAATAACAATCTATCCAATTATTTGGATTGTGGTTTTATCCATTTTGGGATTTCCATGTAAAATCTTGTATCCTACAATTTATGATTGTATGTGTGATTTTATTTATGCAATATTTGAGTTTTAATTTCAATTTGATAAGTAGATCAAATATCACATACTCTAAATCATAAATTCTAAGCATGGATATATTTTACTAACCTAAGATAAAGGATTAAGAAAAATCTCTAATCTATTTGAGGAAAGAGTTAAGTTTTAGCTCTTTATGGAGGAAGTTTGGTATCATAGTAGATTTTTCTGAAGAACTATGTATGCAAGGCAGAAGATATCAAGGAAAGGACTTAGCCCCATACAACCCAAATATTAGGAGAAGAAGGGTCAAATATGAGAAAATGGTATATCAATTAGAAAACTCTCCAACGATGTCCAACAAGAAATTCAAGAGAATATTTATTGAAATGGAAGACACTCTCCAAAGCTTGATGGAGATAATGCTTTCTAAAAGAGAGAAGAAATCAAGGAAGGGAAGGAAGAAATTAGATTCATAATCTGAAATTGAATCTAGTGCTTCCAATATTGATAAAGAAAAGGATTTTGAAATATCCCACTCCAAATAGCCTGAGAATATATCATCACAACCCTTGATAGTAGATCTATTTAAAATAGAGGTTTAGAATTGATATTCTAGCCTATGAATGGGAGTTATATCTTGAAAAATTAGATGGGTGGTTAAAGAAATTGGAGGTTTACTTAAATACTAAGTCTTAAAGAGAGGTACAAAAGATCAAATATGCTAGATTAAAATTAGGTGACCATGCCCTCACATGGTGGGAGGCATACTCAGTTGGATTGGCAAGAAATCAACAACTAGTTGTAAAAACATGAGCATAATTTATGAAGGTTATAAGAGCTCAATTTTATCCTATTGGATATCAAGAGAAGATGGAGGATATATGTCTATTTTTGAGATAGAGGCAGGGCCAAACAGTCCATGAATACACCATGGAATTCATAAAATAAGCTATTTTAAAGGTTGTTAATCTAGTAGGAATCTAGGTCCTAGTAGGTTACACAAATGGAACAAATGGATTTGGATGCAAAAAATAAATGAAAACTGATAGAATCACCTTTTATATTGAATCACCTTTGCACTAGAATGGGGGATCCCTCCAATGAATTCAAATATATATTTTATTATTTTATCCTGGATGATTGTTTACACCCAAGTGAATGAATCTATATACCTATGCTATAGTTATGAGTGAAGGGACACAATTGTCCATATAAAGTTATGCATGGTTAATTAGTGATAATAGTTAGGATTAATGAATCCTAAAATGTGACCCTCCTTAAAAGGAGCTTTGTCCTCAAAGTTGAAAGTTAGGAGCTTTGTCGCTTGTTTGCCAAGTCACATTTTCTTAAGTTCTTGTGCTATTTTAATGTCATTTTTCCGTAAGAAGGGATATTGTGAAGTTTGAAATGTTGGTGGAGGATTTAGAGGAAGAATCGTAGGAGTAGAACGATGGTGGGACAACAACCTTTTTGATACATGAAATATGCTATAAGGGCATGGTAGAATTTGTTGAAAGTTTGGTACCTTATTTTATGACTCCTTGGTGGCTTGGAGAGAAAAAATGTGGGCAACCATTCCCTTACCTCCTTGGCGAATAATTTTCTCCATTCAGTGAGAACTTATGTTTTGGGAAGAGTCATATTGTAACCCTTTATGAGTATACGTTTGATTATTTACTGTAAATTTCATCCATAATTCCTCAAAATCCCATTGGATTGTTTCGAGCATTCGTAACCATTGCAGTCCTAATACAATATCACATCCCCCTAAAGGAATTGTATACATGTCATGTTTCATGTTGTAATCACCCATAATGAGCTTAATATTTTGGCATTTTTCCTTACAGATGATCCTTCCTCCATTACGAATCATGAATTCATAACTTTTACAAGGATGTATAAAGCAGTTAGCTTGTTTTACCACATGTGGGTCGATGAAATTATGGGTACTACCTGAGTCAATAAGCAAAATAAGGTTTTATCATTTTAAGGATCCTAGGACTTTCATAGTTTGGAGAGAAGAATTATTGGTGAGTGCATTAAAAGAAATTTCTAGTGGATCTTTAGCACTATCATTGGGTGTATATGTCACTACTTCTACCTCGATCTCATATGGATCAATGGTTGAACTACAAAGAATAGCGACATCTAGAATATATAATTTGGGTGTAATACATTTATGATTGGGTTTAAATTTCTCATCACAATGAAAATAAAGGTTATTTTATCTTATTTCCTTCATTTCCTTAGGGCTGATACGTTTAATGGGTAAGAATCGGTTAATTTTTGGTGTGGTGTAAGTTTTTTGTGATTCTCCCATAGGTAGTCTTCCTAGTCAATGCTGGTTGTTGAATTTGTATTTCGTCATTTGGGCTAATCCCATGGTTTGCATCATGGAAGTGGGATTGAACATTTGTACTTCTAATTGAATTTATTTCTTTGATCCACTGATGAAACAATCTTGAAAGAATGAGGTATCTAACCCTGATGTACGATTGGCCAATTTTTCAAATTGAGCTTGGAATTCGTGCACAGAAGTGGTTTGAGGAAGCTTGGTAAGGGATTCCTTGAAATTCTTGAGTTTACTAGGGCCAAATTGTACTAATAGATTTTTCGTGAATTCTAGCCATGTAGGGGTACCATTAGTTTTTTGGTACCACTGGTACCATTGGGTGGCATTATTTTCTAGGTGGAAATATGCAATGCGAGCCTTTTGTGCCTCAGGAATCTAGTAGAGGGAGAAGTATTGGTTGACCCGATAAATCCAATTAGTGGGGTCACCACCTTAAAATTTGGGAAAATCTAATTTAGTAGTTTTGGGTAGGATAGAAGTTTGTGGACCCCCAATTGGTGCTTGGTGTTTTGATCCTCCGGTAGATTGGCCAGCTTTGACTAGTGCCATATTTTGTTGTACTATATCGACAAAGTGGTTATAGGTGTTAATTTTTAAATCCATTGTTGAAATTATGTTATCATATTCCTCCCTTTGTATAGTACTGTTTATAATTTTATTCTTCCATTGAAAAAACTCCTCCCTTCATATAGTACTATTTGTAATTTTTTCCTTCCATTTGTGAAACTCCTGGTAGAATTCCTTGAAGGTAATATCCTGGGATCTCCTGCCATCAGCCATTTTAGGGTTGGTTTACAAAATGCAAGTCTTCTTTGGCAAGAGTAATTAAGTTTTGAATTTTTTTGCAAAAATTATGTAATTTGGTTAAATATTTTTGCAAAAATTTGGTTTATCAATTGTTTTGGACCTCAACGGTCACTTATTTTTGAAATTTAAATTTGAAATCAGGCGAGAGCTACTTATTTTTAAAATTTTAATTTGAAATTGGGTGGGAGTGAGAATATGGTAGGTGTCGTTAGCAGCAGGAGCGCGATATGATGACAAGAAGCATAAGGAGAAATGTAGATAGTAGGGTGAAGTAAATTATAGGTGACACGAAGCTAGTAAGAGAGAGCGACGACAATGAGCGATCAAGCGAGGGTTCACAAGGAGCAGAGGGGATAGCATGATCGTAGTCATGTTGTCTAATGTTCATGATATCGTTTTTAAACTACATGATATATTTTCTCTTTTAAATGAGGGATAACTAATTTTTAAATATTTTTGCTTATGTGACGTCTCGATCAATGGAAATTTTACGCAATGGTCGTGAAAAATTTAACCTTTGAATTTTAATGAAATTTCTATCATAGGTTTCTTTGGCATTGATGAAATTATTTTAGCACACACGTTTATTTGTTTTGGACCTTCAATTTTTTTTTTCCTTATTTCGCTTGATCCTAATGTCAGAAATTTGGCACCGGCCATAGAAAATCAATTCTTAACCTTAGTCTTTGATTTAATTTTTTTAATTTTTCGTGATGCTAGTTTTTGAGTGTTCACCAAAAAAGAACATCATGTAGTAGATTCACAATTTCGAATGGTTTTCCATTCTAGGCATGATTGCAAATCTCAAAAATGATAGGTAGGATTGTTTTAAATATCCTAACTTGGTTCTATCCTCCTGAATTCATAATGAAAGTTGTCTTTGGTTGCCTAATGTGTCTCTTAAAATAGATGATAACAGAGTGGGAGTTGATAACAAAAGGGTGATGATGGAATGGTAATGAATCGAATGGTGCATAATGAAACCCTTGGAAGGAAGGCTCTAATATCAAATGGTAGGACTCTAGGTCCTAGCAGGTTACACAAATAGAACAAATGGATTTGGATGTAGAAAATAAATGAAAACTCGTAGAATCACCTTTTATATTTAATCACCTTTGCATTGGAATGGGGGATCCCTTCAATGAATTCAAATATATATTTTATTATTTTATCCTGGATTATTGTTTACACCCAAGTGAATGAATCTATATACCTATGCTATAGTTATGAGTGAAGGGACACAATGGTCCATATAAAGTTATGCATGGTTAATTAGTGATAATCGTTAGGATTAAGGAATCCTAACATAATATCCAAGATCCTCAAATTTTTATAAAATATAAGTGTGTCTTGTCTTATCATATCAAGACAAAACTAGCATTATTTAATGCCAATGACACCGATGAGGTATGCATTAAAGCCACATATCTATAAATGAGGGCCAAAAATCCAATAAAGGATAATACGACATCAACTTCATCTAAACCCTTCAAGCTTATAGATAAAACCAAGGGTTCCAGTAATAAAGGAAAGAAGAAATCAGGGGCTACAACCACAAAATCACAAAAAGAGGAAAAAATTGCAAGGAATGTAATGTTGACACTCATTCAAGTGAGGAAAATTGTAAGCTACACCTTGAAAAGAGGCCAAAATGGTGGAACAAGGAAAAGAAGAAATTTGCTAATTTTGCCAAAAAGTTTGAGCAGGAGGAAGAACGGTGTTTTGAGGAAGAGGATGAAGAAAATCTAGTGTGTGCTACTAGAATTAAGGCTTTAAAGTAGTATAAAACCTCTTAGAAGGAGAAATAAGCTTTAGAGGCCAAGAAAGAGGAGTTATTTTGGGTCTACATACAAGTGCAAAGGACAAAAGTTAAAGTATTGTTTAATAGTGGATACCAAAGGAATTTATTTTTTGAGGATCTAGTGAAGTATATGGGATTGAAGGCTATGGATCATTCACAACTGTACCCATTGATATGGGTGCAAAAGTATGTGGAGCTATAGGTAACCAATCAATGTACTTTACTATTTTTATCAAAAATAAATTCTATGATGTAATTACTTGTGATGTAGTAACTCTTGATATTTTCCAAGTAATTTTTGGTAGCCCATATTTATGGGAAAGAGATTCTTTGTTTAAGCATAGAAACAATGTTTGGAAGTTGAAGAAATATGGAATCACATGTGTGATTAATCCCAACGGGTTGGAAAATAAATTCTAGCTTGTGACAATGCAACAGGCCAAGCATTTGGTGAATGTAAGCAAGAGATTCATACTATTGATGATAAGAGGTATAAATGGTAACGTGCATATCAGTAAGGAGGTGGAATTAGCTAATTGTACTCCCTTGAAAAATAAATAATTGGAGAGATTATTACAAATATTTAGCCAACTGATGCTATAACCAAAAGTCTTACCACCAAAGAGAGAAGTGGACCATGAAATTCAAATCTTACCTGATTCACCTATACCTAATATTAGACTATACAAGAAGTCTGTAATTGAGTCATATGTGGTGAAAAATAGAGTGTAGGGCAAATCCAATGAGGATTTTCATTTGGAAAATTACTTTATATTCAAAGGGGAAAAATTATGTGTGCCCAAGGGAGACAAATGCATACAACTGATAAGGGAAGCTCACACATCACTAGTTGCTAGTCAGTTTGGCATGTAAAAAATAGTAGCTAACCTACAACGATATGTCTATCAGCCCAATATGCAGAATGATGTGTCTAAATCTATCTGTGGATGTGCAAATTGCAGCACAAGAAAATCCAACAACCACAAATTGTGATTGTACATACCTTTACTAGTTTCTAATAAACCATGGGAGAGCATTTCAAAGAAATTCTTGGGTGGATTGCCAGCCACTAAAATATGTAGTGATTATCTATTTGTTATAATGATTTAATAAATTATCCCTCTTTGATGAAATTACTTTTGACAAAGAGACAACAATTTATTGCCTTGAAATAAGGGCCTTAAAATGTCATTATTAATTATCCTTCTTTAATGAAATTGATTTTCATAAAGAAGAAATAATTCAATACTTTAAAACAATAGCCTTTGATGTAATGTATAAATTACCTCTCTTAATGAAATCATAATTTTCATAAAGAAAGGTGAATTTATTGTGCCAAAAATGATAGCTTATGGATTGCCATAAAAATTTACCCCCCTTTAATGAAATCAAAATTTTCATAAAGGGAAGTTTATTTATGCTTGCAAATAAAATATAAAGCTGAAAAAATATGATTTGACTCCAAAATGTAAAAAAATAAAATTCCAAAATTATAAAAATCTGCATAAAACAACAATTTTAAATATTTTTTATAAATTCGAAATGACTTCGAAATGAAAACTTAAATATGCAAAATGAAAGTTTGAAGTTCATTCTACGTAGCCCGTGTAATTATTTTTGGATTTTGAAATTTTTTCGATTTTTATTTTAATATTTGAAAATTAAAAAAACAATCTGCAAAATGAAAAGTTAGAAAAATAAAAAATGAGCAAAATGAAATAACAAAAATTCTGCAACCCCGAATTTCTCCACAAACCCTGCAAGCATTGATTTTCTGCATAAAAACCAGTATTAGAGTGACCCGACTTAACGCAATCAAACCTCTAACACGGTGCAAGCTCCAAAAGAATAAATGCAATATACTGAAAATGACAACAAGCCAACCATTAACATGCATAAAACCTGAAACATTTCCAATATGTATTGCAGCAAAAATTTATTAAATGTTCAACTCCTGTATCATAAAATTATATCCAAAAATTAGCATCTATAGCATCTAATGGTAAAAACAGTCCAACAATATGCTTTTTTCTAAAAAAAAAATTAAAAAATCCCAAAAGATCCAACCCCATTTTTATTGCATGACCTATTTCATGTCTTGCATGTGATCCTTCGTTTCATTTCCTTTTCTGTCTTTTGGATGTTCGTTATCTTTGGTATCCAAGTTTTTGTTTTTCCTTCTCTCCCTTAGGCTTCCAAAAATCCGTTTCCATGGTATTTCAATACCACAAGCGTCCTCATGTCATAACCGCCACATTTGTCCTTTGTATTGCCCTTTTCCCATAAACGCTCCTTTCCTTTTGGGCTTTATTATAAAGAGGTACGAATGATTTTGCATGGTTCTAATTTGCAACGCACCTTTGATTATATAATATCACCTTATAACATAATGCCAATTGGCATATTAATTCTCGGAATTTTCAAACGAATGGATGCTCTGACGATGATTTCTCGTGTTTCGCAGTTTGAGACTGGCCGTGTTTTAGTCGCTCATTGCGTCACCTATTATTCGGTGCTATAAATGCCACATTGCCGTCATGTCAGAGCAGGTGTAAACTTGGGATAGATTTTGCATTCCTTATTTAAACTTCGGAGGTTCTACGCACCACATTTTCAATGGCCAATAGCTCCATGAATGTACGGTAGGGGGATCATATTTAAATAAGTTGGTGATTCATGATTACGAGGTTCCTCTCCACCATCAAATCCCAGGCGTGCCCCTGCTCTTACTTCGTGGACGCCACGCCATGTCCTTAAGCGTCGCTGCCTTTCTTCTGTTTCACTGTATCCAACTACTGCCTGGTCTAATCTTTGGTACCTGCCCAACATTTAATGCCCCCACTGTTGTCGTAATGCATTGTTGGCCCTCTAGAGAATACCATAAACCAACGCCTTCTTTGGTGGGTAGAATGAATCCGCGGTTGACGTCGGGCAGAATGCCGAACCTCCATCATTATCCACCTTCGAGCGCATGGCCTATGGTGTATATTGTTTGTTACCCATCGTAGTCGAGCCAGTCGTGTACGTATTTTCTAGCTGCGCATGTCTACTAGGATGCTGTCGACCCGGGGTGTGAAACAACCACGTCGATCGAAGCGTACGCCAACTATCTTCATCAGCTCACCCATCACTGTTCCACTTTCACGCACAACGATTCCCTGTCTTCATGCCTCGATAGCCATGTCATCATTCTTCCACGCCGTTTCAACCTCCTGCGATCATGGTGCCGACCCATGTGAAGGACCTCTCAAACAACAACCCGGTTTTGATTCTCTCCACAAGCGTCTACGTCCTCGCCGAAGTTTTCATGTATACGATCATGCCAATAGATTCGCGTCTGTGTCGTGTGTCTGTGTTATATTCTGCGTGGCCAATCGATGTATAAGACTCCATATCCGTCCACGGCTCGTCACCAATCGGCATCGTCGGCATCGGTTCCACGGTATCGCCACGTCCAGGTCGTCATGGTCATAGTCTTCTGCAATCTGCACAAAGAATCAAACTCTAATATTAATGAACCAAAACAACTTTATAACATACATACGCTACAAACAATCGCAATTATAATGAAAATAAAAGGCTGAGTCCTGAATAAAATAAAACTTTTTATTTTATTTGTTTTTTATTTATTTATTCATATATATATATAATTTTATTATTTTATTTTAAACTTATATATAAATATAAAAGTTTACTTTTTTTATTTGATTTTTATTGTATATATATATAATTATTTTAATTAAAATTTCCTTTTTTTTTATTTGTTTACTTTGGTAGTATATACCAACTAAAATCACTCAAAGAACTAACCTATTAAAATAAAACATCAATCACTAAAACAAATATAACAATAAAATCACACACAAAACATTAAAGCTCTCCTTGCCCAATCTATCAAGAGAGTCTACCAAACAAATCAAAACACTACCCTGTAAAATAAAAATAATGAGGACACTCAGCACCACCCAAGCCAATGATGCAACCATGAGGACTACAAAACAAACTCAAGAGGAGGATTTGAAATCATTCACTCAAAGAAAACCAAAATCCCCAACCAAGACAAAGTTAAGGGGGTAGGTCCCCAAGCTTTGGGGTATGTTGTGGAGCAGCCACAACAAGAACTCAAAACACACTTGGCTTCAATAGTCTCCTTAACCATCCTTTTGACTCTGAGCCATACCTGTAATGCTCCAAGTTGACATCCCTGAAAAATTCTTCGGTTGCATTCCAACCAAATCTGCCAAGAGATGAAGGAAGGACCCAAATCCCAAGTAGTTTGAAGACATGAAGCTGAGGTAGGAGGTCTACCCAAGCTTTCCCAAAACTCAAAAACATAAGTAGCATGGATGATGGACCTTTTCTAGATCTGCCACCACAATTTCCAGACCTCTAGGGAATATGAGCATTGGAAGAAAATATAGGGAATGGTTTCCTCATTCTTTCCACAAAGAAAACATAGTGAAGGACCCTGAAAACCTCTTTTTTGAATATTATCCCAAGTTGAACATTTATTCTGACACAGAAGCCAAAGAAAAAATTACATTTGGGCCAACCAAACTTATTCTAAATCTTCTTCCACTAGGAGGACACAATCTCATCTCTTCTCTACATAATAAGGGTTTGATAACCTAGAGCAATGGTTTATTTCCCTTTCGAATTATGGCCTCAAGTAAGAATATCAGAGTCTTCAATAGAACAACACAGTCTCTCAGCCAAAATAGAAGCCAGAGCATCACGATCCTTAGGAAAACTACCCTATGGCCGACCTTGTAAAACCCATCAACAGCGAGTAAAAGAACTGCCAAGAGGACTTTGTCACTTGAAGTCAGCCACATTAGACCATATCACATTAGAAAAAATATCCTAAAGAAGATGAATATGGGGGAAGGAATAAAGGATAGGAGGATTATTATCCCAAGAATCTTTCCAAAATAAGGTATTGTTTCCATTTTTAACAATCCAAAAGAGACACTGCTTAATAAGCATGGCACTTTTTTTTAGACTGTCCAAAACAATGGAACCACTCCCCCTCAACTCCAATCTTGAAATCTCATCTTTCGGAGCACCACCAAAGTATTTGAGGCTAAGAATTTTAGCCCAAAGCTGATCAGGATTACTGCACCACATCCAATAAAGTTTAGTAGCAAAAGCAAGACTATTCAAATTGTATTACCTCAAACCAAGACCCCACATCTCTTTAGGGCAACACACAGTATCCCAAATGACCAAGCTCTATTTATTATAGTTCATGTTTCCTGCCCATAAAAAATTTCTAGAAATATAATCAAATTCTTTGAGAAAGAACTTAGGAGTAACTAAGATAGAAAACCTATAAATAGACAAAGCATAAAGGAAATACTTCAAAAGTATTAATATACCAACAAAGGATAGCCACAAAAAAATCCAATGATTAACCCTTGATCGAAATCTATCCAAAATAATTTTCCAGTAAGTCCTTCCAATTTTTTAGAAGAAATAGAAATCCCTAAATACTCCATTGGCAAACAACCCACCTCAAAATGTAGAATATTAGCAATCCTACATTGAATCTAGCCATCCGTATTGAATAAGAAGATATTTGATTTCTATACATTAATCATTTGACGAGAGGCAGATAAGTAAATATCTAAAGTCTTCCTAAAATTCGTTTATTCGTCAATTTTTGCCCTCCCCATTAGATTAGTATCATCGACAAACTCAAGATGATATTGGGATAAAGAATTCTCTTCCCAAGACCATCTCTGGATAGCACCACAATTTTAAAAACTCTTGAGAAGTCTACCCAAACCTTCAACCATAAGGATGAAAAGATAGTGGGACAAGGTATCTCCTTGACGAATCCCCCTAGAGGTCGACAAGAAAGCGAAAGGTAAACCATTGATTAAAACTGCAAGGGATCCTGAAGTCACACAACTCATGAACCATTCAATCCAATTAATGATAACCCAAAATATTGAAGGATGTTCTGAAAAAAAGGCCAGCTAACCCTGTCATAAGCCTTGGACATATCAAGCTTAATGAACATAGCCTTTTCCTTAGAGATATACATAGAGTGAATAGCTTTAGTAGCAACCACCATACCATCCAAAGTCTGATAACAGTCAACAAACCCACCTTGCTCAAGGAAAATGAGAAAACCAAGAACTTTCTTCATCCAATCCACATTAATCTTGGTAATAATTTTGTAAGTAACATTGCATAGGAAAATAGGATGTAAAGACCCCAACGAGCTAGCATTTTCAGATTTAGGAATAAGAGCAATGAAGGTTGAATTAATAGCTTTAATCATTTGCTTATTGACTTGGGATTCCTGAATAACTTTTAGTAGATCAAAAGGTAACACTTCCCAAAATTATCGAAAAAAATCTATAAGGAAACCATTAGTTCTAGGTGCTTTACATTTTTTCATTTGAAAAACCACCACTTTAAGTTCCTCCATCGATATGGGGTCCATTAGCATATTATTCATAGCATTAGAGACTAGCCTAGGAATACAATCTAAAATAAGCCTCATAATAACAACATCACGAGGACCCTTCTTGGAGAAAAGAGAGGAGAAGAACTTGAATGCTTCATTAGAGATATCTTCAAAGGATAAGAGATTTTCACCCTGATCAGAAGTAAGTGAGACTATAGCATTACCATTCCTATGGTATTTAATCGAATTGTGAAAAAAAGAGGTGTTTCCATCCCCTTCCAACAACCAGTCAATCTGAGATTTTTGTTTCCAAAAAATCTCCTCACGAAGCTCCCATTCAAAAATATGGTTATAAAGGGAAGCTTCCATTTTCAATAGATCCTTTGTCACTACTTCATCTTTAATTTGAAAAGTGATCTCCTCCAGGATATCCCGTAGTTGCTTTTTCTTATGAAAAATATTTCCAAAAGAAAATTTGTTCCATTGCCTAAGTTTGAATTTGACAAACTGGAGGCTTTTAAAAAAAGTAAACATATAAGTGCCAAATATGGGTTTCCCTTCGACCCACCACCTCCCCACATATTCATACAAATCATTATCCCTGAGCCACATAAGTTGCAATTTGAAAGACAGATTTCTTGGCAATGAGAATCTTGAGGATTGAAAGAGAATGGGCCAATGATCAGAGCTCCTCTAGGCCTCCAGCCTAGAATATCTGAGAACAAAGTCAAACTATCATCAAACCAACTATTTGAAGTAAGGAACTGATACAATATTTCAGAAATAAAATCTGTTCCACATATTCTATTAGTGGAAGTAAACAGCCCATTTCGAGGCTTCACATAAACAAGATTAAGGAAAGAAATATTGTCCTGCATCAAAGTAGAAGAATGATCCAAACACTCCACACCACCATTACTCTCCTCTAGGGACATGATATAATTAAAATACCCAGCCACAATCCAAGGATAATTGGGAGCAAGAGATCAAATGAATCTAATATGATTCCATAAGAAGATTTTACCTAATAAATCATTGGGAGTATACACATTAGATAGAAGAATAGAATATCCAGATGAAAAGCAAGTAGTAACGACATAAAAACAATTCCTGCTACCCACCCACCAAGAGGGAGTTAAGCTTCATGGATATCACAAACATGCAACACCACCCACTGAACCCTAGGCTCCAATAGCAAGACAATGACCACCTTTCCATACCTTAGAAGCAATTCTAACCATATCTTCACAAGATAATTTTATTTCCTAGATGAAAACAATATTAGGTCTATGATCTCTGATCAAATTTTGATTAGCTTTTTATCTAGGGCTGCTACCCAAACCCGTAACATTCCAAGATATCACTTTTATTTTGGGGGAATAGAAAAATGAGAATCTAATGTCTTAACAACACCAGAATCAACTAAGGATTCCCCTATCAATTTCACTTTTTCTTGATCCTTATTTCTTCTTGCTTTTACCACCTTCTCCATCCCACATTTTTTGATAATTTTTGAGTGAGTACCTAACACAAAAGAAACTTTCTTTTTCCCTTCCTCTCTGACAATCCTGTCTTGGGAGGGTTCAAACCTATTGTCATTGTCATTTCCCTCAATCATGTTTTCATCCAAAGAGGAATGATCAAGAACTTTATCAAGACAATCCGACACCTCTTTGGACTTATCTTTATTTCCTACAAGATGGTTATTAGGCACCACCCCTTCCTTATCATAAGTTTACATTTTAAAAGAAGAATTTAGGAAAGAACAAGTACCCAAATCTTGAATACAAGCATCCATATCACCTCTGTTATAGAATTGCTCTTCGACAAGAAGCTCCTCAAAAAGAAGATCAAGCACATCAAATCTGTTAGCAGAACCTCCCTTTCAAACACCTTTATTCTGAAAAAAAAAAAGCCTAGATATTGAACGAGACTTAACATGAATAAATCCATCATAACCAGACATCTCATTTATCATAGGAACTTTTCCTTTTGCCTTTGTAGATGCATATTGAAAGTTATATGAAGAGGATGAAGGGTGAGAATTCATTTTCTTATAGTTTCTTTGAAGATGCCCATATTCATGGCATATGCAGCATCAAAATGAGAGAGCTTCATAATCTAACTATTGGACCCAAGAAATATTTCCTAGTTTAATATCCAATGATTCAGGTAACAGTTTATTCAGATCTACTTCGACATAGATTCATGTAAAAGAAGCAAATTTCCTATCCAAAGTTTGGTGAGACAAACCAATCGATTTCCCAATAATCTCTACAATAGAATGAAGAATATCCAACCTCTAATATTCCATAGGGAGTCATGGTAAATGAACCCACACAGGAATACTAGAAGACCTCTCCTCCACCGGATCAAATCCTAAATATCAGGGTTTGATAAATAGTCTAGAATGATTATGAAAGTAAGGACCCCTCTCGAACACTTTAATACAATATGCCATATGGGAGAACACCACAATAAAATACCCATTAGCTGCAAGAATAATCTCCATATCACCTTCAGGGCTCCAATTTATCCTAACCTAGTTTTCTAAAAAAGGCATATAAATTCTAAGACCCATGAATTTGCAGATGAGCGCATGCTCAAACAAATATGAAATATCATCTACAACAGAATCAAGACTGATAACCAAGACATGATAATTTTTTCTTTTCTCCAAGCATCTATTATTCTTCGACTTCAAAGTCAAAGAGGAATTAGAAATAAGATCAAGGGTTGCATGCAGCAAAAAATTCATGGCATTTGCATGATTAGAAAAAGAGGCCTCCTTATTCAAAATAGAATATTTATAATACAAATATTAGGGGTGCCCAAGACCCCCTGAATCTATCATATCTAAATCCAAACTACAACACACATTTCACCAGCCAACACGTTGGTTTTCATAGAATTTTTTAGAACTGACCTAAAACCCTATATGTTGTTCATGTTTAAATTAAATTAGGTACTATGAAGTACCACCTTTTCAAATGTGTAAAATGCTGGCAGCTGATAAAATTTGATTGCTTGACCTTGATTACCTGTTTTAATTAATAAGGATGAACCTTTGGGAGAATGAACTTTAACATCAAGATTCAAGGTATTTGTAATTTGCAAAATTAATCTCTAGTGGAGATTTAAACTATGTGATCCTTCAAGCATATTAATTCTAGTGGCTTTGATTTTAAGCTTGAATACCTTGTCTAAATGGGGATGAGACAAGGAGACTGTAAAGTTGGGATAAATAGCAATACATACAACTTCATCATTTAATGGAACATTTACAAGACCTAATAGGGAATATGAATAAAATTTATGACATTAGTCAAGATAAGCTAAAATAGCAGAGGCAATGGCTTTGCGAAAGAGGTCTTATACACCAAATACAATACCTCATAAGCAATTTTGGTCATGATTTTCCAATTTTGAATCTCTAGCCTGCACAAAGTCAAACGTTAGTCAGATGTTACAACATGTGCATTACAAAATCTGACTTGGAAACTTCACAACTCTCATGTAGCCACTACGTATTCCTTGAATGTAAATGTTTCCCAAACATAGTCTCAACATTGTTCCTTCCTAAATTCTTCTAGGTAAAATATTTCTAGAATATCGTCTCTTTTCATGTACTATAATTTTTCTAAATGTCTTTTTCTACAATAATTTCAGAACACCTCCTTTTGAGTACAATAATTATTCTTGAATGTCTTATACAGTAACAATTCTCGAATGTCTTCTCCTTTCATAGTAGTCCTCAAAAATCTCCTTCTGAAACATTCTCTTTCAATGTTGTAGTAGGTCTCACCAAAATTGGTGCTCCTCTTAGTCGTCTTCCACTTGTCTTTACTCATATCTCACTTCACCTTGTCTTCTCACCACAACATAATCATCTATCCAGTAGCTTGGACTCTTGTTATCTTCCTCCAATCTTGTAATCTTTCTCCTCTAGTATTGCACTCTTTCAATCTTGAAATCATTATTCTATTAGATCTTTCACTCAGCATGGTTGTCATGAAGTCCACTCAATGTGGCTCTGATATCACTGTTAGAAAAATATTACTATCCTTCATAACTTAAACAATTTCCAATATCATAAATAACATCAATAATCATACATATATGAAATGAACAATAATATCACAAAAAGATTTATTGGAACTACTAAAGCAATGCATAAATTCTATGCTTCTTTAGGTTACATATTACATGAATTTATCTTCAATATATAAATACATGAGACTCTTCACATTACATGACTCTTTGACCTTTCCATTCCTCAAACTCATCAGATAACCAACTCTTCATATTTTCCTTTTACATAATAAATCTCACATATTACATAAATACAAAGTCTTTCATGATTGCTCATAACTCCCTACTTCTAAACATGACACTTTACCAAATAAGTATTGGTACCTCTTTTTTAAGCTCTCTTAGCATTTATTTTTTGTATCATACATAATAAAAAAGTTATCAATTAGTGTTGTTTCAAAGCAAGTTAACTCGGTTTTAAATTTTTTTAATAATTATTATAAATATTTTTATTGTTAATTTCATATACGATATAAATAAAAAATGATGATGTTTATTTTCAAAAAATCAAGAATATTTGTATTTTTATTTGTATTATGAATATAATTATAGTTGGAAAACTTGTAATTCTAAAAAACTTCAACACTTTAATTTTAGAGATTTTCCTGGCAACTAAAGAAAACTCAGCAAAAAAATAGATTAAAAAATAATTTAAGAACAAAAATATTTTATGTTTTATTTTATATTCATAAAAAATGTTTAATTATATTTTTTTATCATTACAACCAACAAAATACAATATAATTAGAGTTGAGTTAGTGTTATTTTATAAAATATTTAGAGTAAAACATTAGTTTTTAAAAGGGTCCAACCCCGTATATGAGGGTTTCAATTTGAGTTTATATGCAAAAACCCCTTCACTTGACTTAATATTTTAAATATTATTTTAAGTTTAACATAAAAATATTTTTATTTGAAGTGAAAAAGTAGTTAAAAAAGTAACTTAAAATTTTATTAATGAAAAATAATACACAATAATTATAATAACTTAATAAATGTTCCAATGGTAACACAACAATTCGAGCTTTGGCTCTTCTTTTTGTACTATTATTAAATTAATAATTTTTATTTTTATATTTATTTATTTATTATTATTATTTATATTTTGTTTGTGTAAGAAACCCCTACGACTGATGCTAAAGGTTGAGCATCTCCATCCCACCATGAACTCTAATAAGAGAAGAGCTAAGCTTATCAATATGTGGCCAAACACACAACCATAAACACACCCACCCCATATATTTATAATGAAAGTGGTTTCTTATATCTATTTATAAGAAACCTTAGACCTCTTGAAGAAAAGTCAAAGGCCTTTAGGGTGAGCTAATATTATAAGAGCTAATATTATAATGAAAGTTATTTCTTATAAATAGATATAATATAAGATAACTTAATTTTAATCTCATATAACAAGTACAAAAATATTTTAGTTATTATAAAAAATGTGTAGTTTTTTTAATTTTTTTTTGAATAATTTATTTGTTGTTGACTACTATAAAAATACTAAAATATTATATTTGTTGTTAATTCAATTAAACTATATCTAGCATATTGTTTTATCATAAATATTTTTCATTTATTTTTTTATAAAATGTATTTTTCAATTTTCTCAAAGTGTTATGTTTCTACAATCAACTTCTTGACATCATTTTGATTAAGAGATGAAATCTCACTTGGCTAGTTTCCTTCTAAAATTTGAATTTCACAAAGATGAAGGTCAACACTGTGATTGGCTAAATTATCTGCTATCCGATTTCCTTATCTATAAATATGCTTAAATTTCCAAGAAATTGCCTTTAATAATAGGTGATGAATATAAAAAATAATATAATTTTTTATCCAATCCCCACATTCATTTTTTTGATAGAATTAATAATAATTTGTAAACCTCCTCAATTGAAATATATTTTCATATCTTTTGTATTTCAATTTTAATCCCTATAAAAAGTGCCCTAGCCTCTAAATAGTTGTTAGTTGAAGTTCCATATGATTCTAAATAAGTGAGGAGAAATTTACCTTCATTATTTCTAAAAACACCACCTCTACCAGCCTTTCCCAAATTTTCTTTAGAAGCACCATCAAAATCAATTTTGATAAATCAAATTGTTTGACATTTTCATTTTACCCTAGATCAAAGTAGATCCTTTGTTTTAATTCCATTATCACAAACGACTCTTCCATGTATGTTCATATCCTTTAACCATGTTACAACCTATTTTATTACACTTGAGACTTTCCATGATGAGCATCATATTTTCAAACATTCTGTAAAAGAAACCATATTACAGTTTCAAAATTAAGCATGAAATATTTTTAAAAAATTATTTTTTTCTTTCAAGCCATATTTCGAAAAAATAATTGTAGGGCCAATCCCCAATAGAATATGTAATGCTTTAGCTTTTTTTTGGTTAAAAAATGACTTTTATTTCTTAAAAGAATAAAAAATACACTTACCACAAAAAAAATTGGGTGGTATGGAAACACACCCCAAAAATTTAGACTGGGAGTCCACCCAAAGCCATGAATAAGGTTCATGTTTTACAAAAAAAATATTGAACAACCAACAAGGCAAGAATATATACCTTAATAAGAAACAAGACATAGATTAAGTCCAACAATTGGATAGGGAAGGCAAGACTTGGTCACTGATCAAGAGGTATTTACCCAATGATCCACCTTGTTGGTTTGGGCTTTAATATGCAACATCACAATAGAACAAATCATAACTTTTGCATAAGTAGATAAGTTTGTGGAAATATTTTTACTAGAAAATATAGCACTATTATGGTCTTTCCAAATATGAAAATGAATCTCTACACTAAAAAAAAAATTAGATTTGATTAATAATCGTAGGCATGCAATTTGTATCCCTAAGGAGAACCATAATCTAGGAAAATTGTTTGGGTATGAATGGCTGGAAGAAGCTGTGAATCTAGGACTAGGCTATTTGAGATTTGGGAAAAAAAAAAATAATAATAAATGGAATATCGCTATTGACACAAGGAGAACTTGGAATTTTTCACCCCCAAGTGGACCAATCATTCTCCAAATGGTAGTCCTTGAAATAGTAAACACTAAAAATGAGTCAACTTGGGTTCTAGAGCTGTATCTCAAATAGAGAAAAAATTGTGTTGGTAGTCCTTGTTAGAATACTGAAGGAGCCATAGGGTATTGAGCATGGGTACCATGGGCAAAATAGGAGAGAACCAATGATACCCTTTTTGGGTTTGAAATTTTTGAAAGGAGTATTTGGATACCACTTCCACTCTTTCAACCAATGGTGCATACTATTGACCCTAACTTTGTGCAACATATCATATGGGACCTTCTATTGAACTATTAGAAGATCTCCTTGTCCTGATCTAAGAGACTAAACTAGGATTTAGATTTAGGCCAAGAAATCTATTTTTTGAGTGGCTAAATAAAAGGTCAAAAATGACCTTTACCCCTCTACAAAAATATAATACCTTAACCAAAGGAAGTTTGGATAAAGGTTAATCTTGATGCATTATAATTGGGGACCATAAAAGTGAGATTGTTTACAGGTAGTCCAATCCTCAACCTCCTACCATTTCAATGGAGCCAAGGTTCCATAGACTCCTAGGCCTTACAATTATTTTTGGAAAGAAATACCTTGAATATGAATAAATACTTTCATAACTAGAAGTGATGGTAACACAAGCCCTTTCAAGGATTTTCTTCCATATGATATGCCTAAGGAAATACAATTTTAGAGTAATATTTTCCATGCCTCATTGCCTTGCAGTTCTATGATGATCCATTTGGCATAAAGTGCTATTCCTTGTCATTGGGTATCAAGAAGACCCAAACCTCTAAAATTTCTTGGAAGGCAACAAAATTCCTATGACACTTTGTGAAATCCTTTCATGTCTATAGAGACCCACAAAAAATCTCAAAGGAGCTTCTCCAACTTCTAGTTCAAGGTTTTGTATGTGGTTCGATAAGAGGAACAATATACATGAGTGGCAATGAGAATTTTGGAATAGACCTATAATTTATCGGTTAGTGACAAAGGATTTGAAATCCACTTGTGTAGATTATGCTTCACTTTGTCTAAAATATATTGCCACAACATAGAGGAAGAATACTGAAAAGCAAAGAGAATGCCAAAGAATATGAACATTTCCCCATGTTGGATACATTTCCAATTAAATTGGCTAAACCAAGTAGGTTTGGGAAAAAAAATTAATTTGTAACACAAAGTTTTTTCCTTTGAATGTTAGATCTAATGGATAATATCTTTGGCTAATTCAACCTAAGTACTAATGTTTTATATTTTAAGGATCTATACCATAACAACACTTTAACCTTAAAGGATTGAATGAGTAATATAATCATCATATATTCAAAGATGATATCATATACAGTAGCTAGGAAAGCTACATATTGACAATGCTCATAAGCGATTTTTTTTATCACAACTGGGCAATACCTTCAGAAAAAATTTGGTATTTCATGAAGAATTGATATATTGAGGGGACCAATATCATACCAAGGGGGACAAGATTGTTCAACCATAGGAATGACATAACCTATTTATAAATAATACCCGATTTATGAAATTCAAACAAAAAGAATGATTAGTTTTACAATATAATTTTGGGCTCTATCTTCTAAGGAGTCACTATATGAACATATATTCTCTGCAAATGAGGTCAAAACTATTCATTAATTTTTTTTTTCCATTGGGTGTGCTAGAAAATTCTATACTATTGGACTAAAATTTGCCATTATTGTGGAAAGACATTGCACCCGGTGATTATAGCCAAAGTATAGAATTGGTGATTTTAGATAAAGTATAGAATTGATATGCAAATTGTAAATATTTTCTACTTGTGTGAAGCTGATTGGGAGTCATCTACTCATTTATTGATCTTAAGTACCTTATTTCATGATATTTTTATCTACATTCTGGATAAGTTGGGGGTGTAGTGGGTGTTTCCTAGTTCCTTGGAAAACTGTATTCTTTAATGGACCTCCCCCTTTAATACCCCTCATATCAAGTGCCTATGGAGCTTCCTCCTACCACATATTTTTTGGGGTATTTGAAAAGAATTAAATGTTAGGGATTTTAAAAACTACAAAAGAGATGCTCTTAGAATAGGTCTTAGAATCTTGTGGAGTTCAATTGAGAATGTTACCAATGCATTTCCTGATCTGGGGAGAAATTTTCTAAGGAGTTTTCCTTTTGAAGTTCTACTGGAAGCTAAGGTAGGGTTCATGGGGTTTGACCCTGGGCCTCATGTATTGAATCCAAGAAATACTGTAATATGGTCACACCCCCATTGGTTGGATCAAGTTAAACTTTGACGGGGCATCAAAAGATAATCCCATGATTGCTGGGTTGGGTGGCATAATTAGGAACAACATGGACAAAGTTATTAATGCATATTGTGAGCATTTATCATTCCAAACTTCCCACTTAGCAGAGGCTTGATTCACTTTTCAAGGCATTAAAATATTGGCTGATTTGGAATATCTGAATGCTGATATTGAATGGGACTCAAATAATGTAATTAATATTATTAATTCCACTACTAATCCAAGTTGGAATATTGTAAATATAATGTGGGAGTAGAGAAGGCACCTCCAGTTTAGGGTAGCATGTATTCTAATGTAAGGTAATTCATTTGCTAATTGTTTGGCCAATCTTGGAACCAACCTTCTTGGATTTACAATGTGAAGAAATAATTTCTCGGTGAATCTCCTAAATCGTCTTAATGTAGAAGTATCTTAAAGTCTCTCAAGAATATGATCAATGGCAATTCAGTATGTTACATCACCTTTATTTCAAAAATTCTAGCACTTATGGTAATTTGAATTGTTGGAATATTGTACCCTGTGATTACGATTTTCATCTCATCCATTGGTGGCCTAGCTTCTACTTGAGGATAGTAATTCTCCATTGTATCTATTATGAGTAGTTGGTGCCATTCACATCCTTCAATAATTTTTCTTGTTCAAATTCAAACTGGAAGAATGGGACCCATTTTGACTCTATACTTCATGGCAGTCGAGTTTTAAATATTACTTTGATGGAAATCTAGAGCTATCTTATCGTTGATCTTACCTCTGCTTTGCCTATTTGGTTTATGGATCCACCTTCTTATTTTTTGTGTTGGCAATGTTTCCATGTGGTTTTTATGTTTATCTTTTGTGTCCTTTGTTCTAAGCAAGGGTGGTTGTTTTACACAGTTGTGTTTTATGGCCTGTCTGCCATGGGGGAGTTGATGTAAAAGGTTTAGGTATTCCTTTAAAAATCCTCATTTCATAATAATACAAAAAAAAAGTATAGAATTGGATGAAATAAAATATTGCTCTCTATTTCAACCTCTGAAGAAGATCAACTTCTTTTGATTAAATTTTGGAAAAATGATAGAATAGAGTAATGGCTAGAAGGGAGTAAGGATTAGAGAAGTATAAGGAAAATAGATGGGATATAGTGTAACAACATTAGATCTCATTGGGTAATGTGCTATCAAACCAGTTACATGATACTTAATTGACCAACCATTATCACCTACAATTACGAATTCATTTAGCTCATGATATTTACTCTAATAATTTCAAGGATATAAACAATTAGCAATTAAATAGGTGATTCTTTTCTTTAACATAATATACTAAGTGTTGAATGTGTCATAAATATATTTCATAAAATGTATACAAAATCTAATCATTCCAAAGACTTCAATTACTAGCAATCCAAATAGCAAAATTGCTTTAGTAAAATACACTAACAATTAAGTGTAATAGAAATGACTTAAAACAAAATTAAAATAAAAACTTGTAAATTACATAGTAATGGAGGCCAAACAAATATCACTTCATTGATTAATAAAAAAATTACAAAGTAATACCAGGAAAGGAATATAGAGTTGACCTTATGATGAGGCCCCTCTTCATATTTATAGGTAATAATTTTTAAATTACCAGTAGGAATAGAATTGTATGAAAGTTTGAAAGATAGTCTCGCAAGAAACTAGAAATGTTGATGTGGTAACTTTAAACCTCATCTTGGGGATAAATTTGAATCCAACTTGTTGATATGTAACTACCTTTTACAAGTTATTGTATTATTGGAGTCATCATTTTCATGCTTGGCTATCATGATCTAAAACCATTTGGTGAGCATTATGGGAGTTGTAGGTTTAAAAATAAGGGTTAATAGAAAGTTTAATCAAAACTGATCTCAAATAAATATCAAAGTTTATTAGGGGTGAAAGAAAATAAAATAAAACAAGCTATACTACCTTGAACTTTAACTCTAGTTCAGTAAATAAAAATTTCTAATTTATAACCAGCCTCGACATGACCAACATTCACACAACCTAAAATATGAGATGGTGCAATCTTCAAAGGAGAAAAGACTATGAAATATACTAAGTGCAACCACCATAAACATGCATAGATTGAAAATAAAAATTTCATAAGCCTTGTATCAAAAGATAGTCTTCATGCATATTTCTAGATTTTCCCACTTTAGCGGATCACATATTAGAGCTTAAAACAACAACTTGGTTTAGATAACCCGTCCCAATATGAACAAGAAAATAAAGGGATAAGAAAGCTAAAAGCTATGTCATTGGATGGATTCTGACCCTTAAAAATGAGGAGCAATACTCCTTATATAGCTTTTTTATTTAACCTAAATAAAAATAACCTATTATATAAAGGCCCAAAATTAATTAGGTATGATTTTTAGTTATGCTAGCACAATTTGATATCTTTATTTTTCTTTGCATGTCCTTTGCATTGAGATCCTTGAATCCAATATTCCATTGCATGTTCATCCATCTTCATGTTTGCTTTTAATTTCCAACAACCCTACAAAACAAATATTAGAGTTAGAAAATATTACTATTATTAATATTTCTAACTTTAAATATTATTTATATTTATATATTATTTTTTATTTAAAAAATAATAATTTATTTATTTTAATATATATATATATATATATATATATATATATATATATATATATATATATATATATATATATTTATTTCTTTTCCACGTGCTTTCATTTTTTTTTAATTAATTAATTTATTATTATTATTATTTTATATTTGGTTAGTGTAAGAAACCCCTATGATCGAGATGCTCAAGGTTGGGCATCTCCATATCACCATGACCTCTCATAAGGGGGAGAGTTGAGCTTATCAATAGGGATCAAACACACATCAATACACACAACCACCCTATCACACACTAACCTACACCACGATGTGCTTTCCTATATTTTTTATTATTATTTTATTTATTATTAATAATATTATTTTAGATTTGGTTAGTGTGAGAAACCCTTATGATCGACGCTCAAGGCTGGGAATATTCATCTCACCATGACCTCTCATAAGGGAGAGAGTTGAGCTTATCAATATGGCCATACACACACCCACCCCCTCACACACTTGCCCACGACGCGGTTTGAACCTTAGACCTCCCAAAGAAGAGCAAAAACCCAAACTGTTGTGTTGTCCCCCAGGATTAAAAAATTATAACATAATATTTTTTATTGAGTTATATAGGTTTTTTACGAGGGGTACGGTCCCCTTTATTTACTTATTTATTATTATTATTTAAAAAAATGTAATTTTTAAATTTTTAAGTTTCTTTTCTTTTTTGAGGCTTCTACTTTTGCTTTTTTGTAGGTGTCCAGAGATGATGCCTTGTAATATAATTATCCATTTTTTTTCAAGTGTTGAATGTAACATGAATGACTTCAAGAAATGTAGTCTCTAATCATTCCAAAGACTTCAATTTATAGAAATCCAAATAGCAAAATTACTTTAACATAATACACTAACAATTAAGTGTAATAGAAATGACTTAAAGCAAAATTTACATAAAAAAAAAACTATAAATTACATAGTAATGAAGGCTAAAAAAATATCACTTCATTGATCAATAGCAAAATTACAAATACCAGACAAGGACTATAGAGCCGACCCATATATTCCCAATAGGAATACAACTGTATGGTCATTTGAAAGATAGTCTGTCATGAAACCATAAATTTTGATGTGGCAACTTTACACTTCATCACAGGTATAAATTTGAATTCATCTTGTTGATATGTATATACCTTTTGCAAGTGGTTGTATTATTGGAATCATCATTTTCATGCTTGGCTATCATGATATGAAACCAATTGGTGAGCATTATGGCAGTCATATGTTTTAAAATGACGGTAAACTAAAAGGTTGCTCAAAACCAGGCTCAAAGAATGATCAAAGGTTATTAAGGGTGAAAGAAAATAAAATAAAATAAGCTAATATTACCTTGAACTTTAGGTCTAGTCTGGTAAAATGATAATTCTAATTTATAACTAGCCTCAACATGAGCAACATTCACACATCCGAAAATTCGAGATGATGCAATCTTCAAAGAATAAAAGACTATGAAATATACTAAATGCAACCACCATAAACATGCATAAGTTGAACATAAAAATTTCATCAACCTTGTATTCAAAGATAGTCTTCAAGCATATTTGTTCCATATTTAGCCACTTTAGTGGATTACATAGTAGAGCTCAAAACAATAGTAGCTTGGCTTAAATAATCCGTCCAACTAACAATAGAAAAAAAGCAAAGGGATAAGAAAGCTAAAAGCTATGCCACTAGATGGATTCTAGCCCTTACAAATGAGGAGCAATACCCCTTATATATATTTTTGCTTTACCCTAAATAAAAATATCCTATTACGTAAAAATATTGACCCAAAATTAATTAGGCACGATCTTTAGTTAATCTTGCACAACTCGACCTCTTTATTTTGCTTTGCATGCCCTTTGCATTGAGATCCTTGAATTTGATATTTTGTTGCATGTTCATCCATCTTCAAGTTTACTTTTTTTTTTTTAAATTTAATTTCCAACAACCCTCCAAAAAACAAATATTAGAGTTAAAAAATATTACTATTATTAATATTTCTAACTTTAATTAATATTATTATTTATATATAAATTATTATTTTTAATAATTAATTTATTTTAATATATATATTTCTTTTCCATGTGCTTTCATCTCTTTTTTTTTATTATTATTATTAGTTTAGATTTAGTTAGTGTGAGAAACCCCCATGACTGACACTCAGGGTTGGGCATCTTCATCTCACCATGACCTCTCATAAGGGTAGAGCTGAGCTTATCAATAGGGGCCAAACATATAGCCATACACACACCCACCCTTTCACAAACTCACCCACATCACGATGTGTTTTTCTCTTTTTTTTATTATTTATTTATTATTATTATTATAGATTTTGTTAGTATGAGAAACCCCTATGATTGATGCTCATAGCTAGGCATCACCATCTCACCATGACCCCTCATTAGGGGGATATTTGAGCTTATCAATAGGAGCCAAACGCATAGCCATAAAAACACCCACCCCTTACACACACCCACATCATGGTTTGAACCTTAGACCTCCCAAAGAAGATCCAAAACCTAAATAGTTGTGTTGTCCCCACAGGACAAAAAAATATTACATAATTTTTTTCAATGAGTTTACATAGGTTTTTTTATGAGGGATCTGGTCCCCTTTATTTATTTATTTATTTATTTATTACTATTATTATTATTTTTTAAACATTATATTAAAAAAAATCAAATTTATTTTCTTTTTATAGAGATGATACCTTGTAATAACATTATCCATTTGAAATGTATTGATCGAGGTAATTTTTCCCATTTTCAGGCTTAATTTTGATTCATCGAGTAAAATTTTCAATTTTTTGATTTTTTTTTAAATAAAGGGGTAAAAATTTATTGATAAAAAGTATGGATTACAGAGTACAACTGAGCTTCCAACCAGGACTCAAATAAACAACCAAACAAGCTAAAACCACTAGACTAGAATGACACCCAAAAAAGACAACAAGAACAAACCACATTAAGTTTGTACATTCTTGTGGATCAAATCCCACAGACGTTGAGAGTCCCTATATGGGAGACTCTCCCAATTATCGATACTCCAAGGATCTAGCAACTCCGAAGCCCTTTTGTCCAGGTAATCAACAACCACATTCCATTCCCATGGAATGTGCACAAAGGAGATAAATTTGAAATATTCACTCATTCTGAGAATATGAATGGTTATAGAGGCCAACTACCAATTAACTTCCTCCACATTTTTACTGTTTAAAATATTAACCATAATTTGAGATTCAGACTCATAGATAATCCTATGCCAGCCAATAGAAAACCCCCTCTGCAAGGCCTTAATAATTGCAAGAAATTCCATAAAATTGTTGGAGTGAACACCTTTATAAATGGAAAATAAAAAACTGACACCACTGGTAGAATCTCTCCCAACATCGCTAATGCCAACATGTCCAGGATTACCCCTAGACAATCCATTAGTATTAATTTTTAAAACTCCTCTAGGGGGTGGCCTCCACCTATCATATTTCCTAACCTTCTTGTTGAGCTGAGGAACCCTACTAGGGCTAGAAGAGTTCACACCATCCCAAAAGAGACCAAGGGCTTGTTGTACCTTCTCCTCCCTAGAATCCAAAAGAGGATCCACATCACATTTGCTATGGATGGTTTCCTGAACCATATATAGGATCCTTTGCCAGATCTATTGAATAGCCAAATAACTGCCCTAAAATATGCGTCGATTCCATTCGAGCCAAATTTGCCAGATGATGCAAAAAGGGGCACAAATTCCAAGACACTCAAAGGAAGGGGGCCTTGGCTGGAGGTCTTCCCATATCAATTTTTTGCTTTTTATCGAGCTAGGGTAATTTAATTTTATATTTATTTATTTATTTATTTATTTATTTTTATTTAATTTCGTCTGGCATATGTAATCTAGCTGTTTCTTCCAATTGCCATCTTCATGTCTTGGTGAAATTTTGAGTGTCAAGTTCTTTTCAAATCTTAGCCAAATTCTATTGTGCTCAGCTTCTCATTATTATTTTTTTTTTTTTGTGTTCTCCCGTGAGTGGCCTAGTTTCAGGTTGGCATAGATTTCCACTTACATTATGGCACTCATAGTTGTCGATGATATTTTGCTCTTAAATTTCCTCTTTATTCACCTGGCTTTTGGTCGAGGCAATTTCTTCAATTGTTTTCCAGATTTACAACCATTTTCATTTATGCCTTTAGGATTTATCATGTCCACTTGGATAGCCTATAAAATAAGTGTTTTCAAACCTCAAATCTCTTCAAAATATAGGGAAAATTATACTTTTGGAAAGCTATTTTCGAGGGTCACCTAGTGGAAGTGGATTCATGAGATTTCTTTAGTTTCAGGTAGGCATAGATTTCCACTTACATTGATGGGTTTGGGTTGGACATAGCACTCATAGTTGTCGATAATATTTTTCTCTTAAATTTCCTCTTGATTGACCAGGATTCTAGTCGAGGAAATTTCTTCAAATATTTACCAGATTTATCATTTATGGCTTTAGTATTTATTATGGAAACTTGGATAGCCTATAAAATAAGTGTTTTCAAACCTCAAATCTCTTCTAAATATAGGGAAAATTATACTTTTGGAAAGCTCTTTTCTAGGGTCACCTAGTGGAAGTGGATTCATGAGATTTCTTTGAATATTATAAGAGGTAGAGGGATTTTAAAGTGAGTCCATCTATGTTTTTGGGAGGAAAATCAAGTTTACGATATATAATTTTAAGTAATTACAGGGTTCTAAGGCTATGGAACATAAGCTTGTAGGTACCCATTGGAAAGATTATTTCAATATCGATTTAATGGAAGAGGTTATTTGCTAAAAGAAGTTTATCAAAAACATCCATGGCAATAAAAATTATAACAAATTGAAGGTAAGAAAAAAATTGGGCACCTATACAAAAAACGTCCAACTAGAAAATGCTTCCGAGCATTTTGGAAATAAAATGAACCTTTTCTAAAACAATGACAGTTCAACCAATAAAACCAAGAATTTGATATCTATTGAAAGTTAGGGACAAGTAATTTACATAAAAGTAATACTCCATTTAGCTTTATCTAAAGTGTGTGTATGTGAATTCATTTTTGTTCCAAAATCAATTAAAATTTACCACCATAGTTTGGAAATCAGTCTAGTTTAACCTTAAGTGAATATTGATCTACTAATGATGAGCTTTGCAACACAAGTAGACATGTTAGAAATTACTAGATATTACTTCACTACCATCCAGGAATCTATAGCCTCAATAGAGTTATCTCCAATCCCACTCTAGACATTTCTACTTCTAGCTAGGCATCCATAGCCCCAGTAAAGGATGTCTGAATCACCCAAGCACTTGAAAATCCCCCATTTTTTTAAATAGATTTATTTTGGTCAATTTACAAATAATAGGATGTGCTTTTGGGTTGGTGATCACTATGGTAAACCCTTGAGGAAGCCACCATATTTTAAAGTTTTCTTTTTGTCTATGGTCATGTCTCGTAATCCTTTGCAAATTTATGTCTTGTCCTCAAAATTATTATTTTATGCAAAATCATAAACCATTGGTCCCTAAGGCCACTTTTGAGAATTCCAAGGTTGTTGGTCCCCTTTAATATTCCCTCTCATGAACCCCTAGGTATAAGCTTCATTAAATACCATTTCAAAATCATAAAGCCTTAGGACATCCACACATCATTTTCCCCCACCTTTAAGCTTTTCACACTATCATGTAAAATTCACACATAAAGAAGTCCCTTACAAAATAATACCTTCCATCACCTCAAGCCCATATCATATTGGAACATAGGGTAAACTCCCCTTTTTTATCTTAGACTCTAGGTCCAAAATATAAGCCCTTGAATTATAATATCTACTTCAGTTTCTAAGGCCTAAAGTATCACCCCTTACAAAGAGGTATATATATGATACAAATAATTTAAACTTCACCTAATGTTATATTGAATAAAACTGTGTGGTGCAAGTATGAGCTCATGAACTCAAACACTCAATTTTGATTGTCTTGAAAATGTGTGGTGTGGGTGTGAGTGGGCGAACTCAAGTGCTTAATTTTGATTTGCTTTAAAATGTGTGGTGCGGGTATAATCAAATGAGAATGAACGCTCTACTTTGGACAAAAAAATAAATTATTATGGCTCCTAAGGTCTAAAGCTCCCATGTCGCATAAAAGAAACATTTCCTCGAAGGTCCTAAGATTTTCCCATATTTTCCTTTTATATGGTTAAAATCCAAAAATAAATTATTTGCATCCTCCTTACAGTTATTTTAATTCCTAAATATAAAAACTATAATTTCGTTAGGTATTTCATACGTCTTCCTTCTCTTACACATTTTATAATGTCCATTACCTTGGGAGCACCCAGAAAATGATGTCCTCATTATATAATTTTAAGGGTCATCAACACATGTTAAACATTTCCCCCATTCTTCCCTAACCTTATGTGTTAAGGTCTATAATCATGACTTTCAAAATAAGATAAATGCCTCACATAATCAAAACCCCACCTAAGGTTTTATTTAAAAAAAATTATGTGGATTAGATTGAAGCGGACCAATTCAAGCGCTCAATTTTGATTGGTTTTAAAATGCATTGTGAGGGTGCAAGTGATCGAACTTAGGAACTCAATTATGATTGGCTTGAAAATGTGTGGTGTGGGTGTAAGCAGGCAAAAATGAGCACTCTACTCCAATTGGCCAAAAAATAAATTACTCAAGCTCCTAAGGTCTAACGTTCCCCATCACATAGAATAAAATTTCCCCTTTTTTTACCCTAATTGAGAGTGCTCCATAAGGTTTTATCCTAATAAAATCTTCCTTAAATGGTGTTAAGGGTCGATAATTCATGGACCAAAATGACGAGTTTAGGCTTCCTTCAATAATTCACAAAAAATCCTAAGTCACGCATATACAAGGTTGATATTGGCAATTTGAGTTATTTTATGTTGTCATTGATGTCACATGAATAATTGATGTCATATGGATCATTAGCTTTGGTTTGTGTGGAAGGGAGGAAGGACTTAACTGCGGCTAAGGCACTCGCAATGTGTGCAATTTGGGGGTTCAAATCCCCTTGAGGAGGTAATTACGTTTTTCTCTAATTAATTTCGTTGATGTCCTATTATAGGAGTTATAAGGTGGTTAAGGAATAATTAAAATTTTTAATTAAACTTTATTTTTATAAGGGATGTGATTATTATTTTAGAGGTGGATGAGTTGTTGATTTATTTTGATATTCATGAAATTGAAAATTAAGATTTAGGAGAAATAAGGAGTTGTTATAAAATATTTTTGAGAGCCTTATTGATTATTAATTTTGATAAGGGCTTATTAAAAAATACTTTGGTGGATGTGTTTATTAAGTTGGAGTAAAAAGGTGTAAATTGAGTTATGATTATCTTGTGATTATTATTTGAAGTCCACCCTTATTGAGATTGGAAATGAAAGTTGAATTTAGTGTGGCAGATTTTGTGGACAACTTCTTGGCATCAAAAAGGTATGGGCACATTATCCTATTGATTGTTTATGGTGGTTGATTTTTGAAATATCATTGGAGTGAAAAGGATTGATTGTGGTTTCCTTTTCGAAAGTGGTTGGTTAAATGCTTCAAGGTTTTCTAGTTTGAGAGTTGTGTTTAAACCTTGTTTTATAAGCATAGTTGTTGAAACCCATTGGTTGTGAAAGAACTTGAAAAGAACATGAGTATCATTGTTATGTGAGATTTTGTATATTTCATTATACTACATATATTATTACATTTACTTTTTACTACTTACCATGTAGATATTTATTGTTTCAAATATCTAATGGTAAACTAGATTAATTCCTAAATATCTCAGGTTAACAAACCTAAACCAAACTCTATACAACCTCTAACGCATTGGTTAGCATGGATGCAGGGAATATGGTTCAGTTTACTATTTTGTACTTTATTTAAACATCAGCTTCAATGTTAATGGACCCTAATGTAAAATTCATAATCCTTTGATTATTATTATTTAGTGCATATTTTTACTTCAGATTTATGGTTGAGCATTGTTGAAATTTTTTTAGTTGATTGATACATGTTTGGACTAGGGTTTTTGTGAAAAAGAGTAGTCCCATGTGGTGATTGGTTGAGTTGAGTTGATTGAGCTTATTCAAGTCATTGTGTGAGGTGATTGGTCAATTTCCATGAAATAAACTATTCTATAATTCTGATTTGAGTTGAGAGTGAGATTAGAAAATATTGAGTCTCTAAAAATTCTCTTTATGCTTCTATGAGTTGTCTTGATTTGAGTTGAGATTTGTTTGAGTTGAGTTGAGTTAAGAGTGAGATTAGAACATATTGAGTCTCTAACAATTCTCTTTATGATTCTATGAGTTGACTTGAGTTGAGTTGAGATTGATTTTATTTGAGTTGAGTTGAATATAGAGGTTAGAACATATTGAGTCTCTGAAAATTCTCTTTATGCTTCTATGAGTTGATTTGAGTTAAGTTGAGTTGAGATCATTGTGAATCATTGTTGTCATCCATTGAAGAGTACATTGACATTCATTGTTGAGTTAATATTTGAGCTTTGCCTTGATATATTTGTAGATGAGATTTAAGTGCTACTTGAGCATGATTGATTGAGCCTTTGATAAGGCCTTTGTGGACAATTTTGGGATAGCCTTTGTGGAAAGTTTTGGGATAACTTTGTGGATAGTTTTGGGACAGCTTTGTGGACAGTTTTAGGACAACTTTGTGGATAGTTTTGGGACAAATTTGTGGACAGATTTGAGCAAGTTCTTGGTGAGCTTGCTAGAGCAGATTTAGAAAAGTTCTTGGTGAGCTTGCTAGAGTAGATTTGAACAAGTTCTTGGTGAGCTTGTTGGAGCAGATTTTGGGCAAGTTCTTGGTGAGCTTGCTAGAGCAGATTTGGACAAGTTCTTGGTGAGCTTGTTGGAGCATATTTGGACAAGTTCTATGTGAGATTGTTATTAATTTTTGGACAAGTTATGTTTGAGCTTGTTATTCAGTTTTGGATAAGTTCTTTGTGAACTTGTTATTCAGTTTTAGACAAGTTTTGTTTGATCTTGTTATTCAGATTTGGACAACTTATGTGTGAACTTGTTATTCAGTTTTGGACATGTTCTGTGTGATCTTGTTATTCAGATTTGGACAAGTTATGTGTGAACTTGTTATTCCCTAGCTTTGAGCAGATCAAATAAATAATTGTATTAGATAAGGATCCTTATTTCTGTGTGAAATATTATAAGGAGATTATCCGGTGGAGTACCCCACATTGGAGGAACCACGTTAAATATTGTGTCTCAATTGTGTGTGGTGATTTGTGCTCTTGCTTACTACTTCTATTTGAGTTATTAATGCACACTACTATATTTGGTTATTGCAATTAAGGACATTAATTGATATTGATTTGGAAATAAATTAAAAAGTGGTCTTATACTGTTCACCCCCCTCTCAGTATAATTTTGTGTTCTTCAATTGGTATCAAAGCGGGTTCCTTCAAAAAAGCTAACAACTTGAGGGTAGATTCTACAAGAACACAGATGGTTTCACATAATGGATCATCTATAAATAAGGCTCCATTATTTGATGGTAACAATTATGCTTTCTGGAGCATGATGATGAAGAACTACTTGATATCACAAAGATATGAGGTATGGACAATGGTTGAAAAATAGTATAATATTGAAGGTGATCCCGATGCAGATAAGACTATCAAGAAATTGGTTGAGATCAATGCAAGAGCAATGAATTATATTTTGAGTGGGCTTCATGAGATATATTTTGGAAATATCATCATATGTAATTCAGCTAATGATATGTGGACCAAGTTGCAAAATACTTATGAAAGATATTCTAAGGTAAAGTTGGCAAAACTACAAACTCATAGAAAAATATTTGAGGAATTGAAAATGGAATATTCTGAAGATATTGCAAAGTTTTTACTTCGTATTGATGATATTACTAACACCATGAGAGGCCTAGTTTTTGAGATGAAAGAATCAGAAGTTACTCAAAAGGTTTTGAGATCACTTCCCATGAAATATGATTCTAAGGTTTTAGTAATAGAAGAGACAATGGATATCAACAAGCTAACAATGGAAGAATTGCAAGGAACTCTTACAGCTTATGAGATGAGGGTAAGTAAGCATCAGGTTCCAATAAAATAGATTGCATTCAAGGCTTCAAAAAAAGAGAAAGGAAAAGTTTCAGAGATAGATAGAGTTCCAAATAATGATGAGGAAGCTAACTTCATCAAAAGGAATAAGGACTCAAGGAATTTCAGGGATATAAGGAAAGTCAAATGCTACGAGTGTGGTGATATTGGTCACTATGCATACAAGTGTCCACATGAATAAAATAGTGATGATGAAAAATAGGGTTACAGAAGAAAAGAATATGGAAATAATTAGCATGACAAAGATGACAGATACAAGCAAAAAAGGTATGAGAAAAAGAAAATTTTTCGTAAGGTAAATAAATATTATTGCATTGTAGAAGCAAGTGATAGCTCATATCATAGTGATAGAGAAAAATCAGATGACGAAAAGGAAGAACATTTATTCCTAGTAATAGAAAGTGAAAGAGAACAGTTCTTTGTGTGTGGTCAAAGAGATCATAGATCAGGATATTGCAAAGGTTTCAGTGATAGTGAAGATGAGATGGCACATCAAGGAAACAAGCATGGTCAAAGAAATCTTGAGAGTTTTTTTGCTATAGAATATTATAATGATCTTAGTGACAGTGAATATGAAGAAGGTTTTTTCTATGGAATAAGAGAAGTAGAAGAAGAACATTCACTTAAAATAGAAGAAGTTAAGCAAGAGGATAATGTCTTAGTTGATCTAAAGGAAGACTTCAATGTTATCCATGAGCAACTACAAGAGGTTAAAGAGAATCTGAAAGAATTGAAATGTTCCTTACTTGAGAAATTTGATCCATCACGTGACTCAAAAGGTCAAGATATTTTCACTAAGAAGGAAACATGTGTTTCAAAGGCTATAGAGATGGATGCCAAATTGCTACTTGACACAAATAAAGAAAAAGAAGAGGAAGATTCCAAAGTACCAAAGGTCTCATATTTCAGGTTTGGGGAATCACACTCAAAAGGAAAGGAAGTTCTAAAAGATGAAATCAAGGAAGCACCTAAGGTTTGTGAGGAAAGTTCCAAAGTTCCTATGGCTCCAAATATTCAGTTTGGATCTTGTTTTGAGATAGGTGAATCAAGTTCAAAAGAAAAAAAATATTGAAGAGGAAAGCAAGGAAGAAACTAAGGAAGAGGATTTAGATGCTACAAAGAAGGTTCAAGGATGCAATGCACAAGTTGAAAATTATCATAAGGATAATGGTCAAGAAAGGTATGAGGAACCAAGGTATGAAAAAAGGGCTTTTCAAGGACATTGTTTTTCTTGTAATGGATTTGGACACATGGCTATACACTACAAGATCCATGGATCAAAGAAGTTTGATTTTGTTAGAAGAAACTTCAAAGGAAGAAGGTATGGTTTTCAGGGGCATTGCTTCTCATGTAACAAGATTGGTCATAGAGCTTTTCAATGCAAATGAAATGAGCAACATGGTTTTGGTTTTAGAGCTTCACAATTCAAAAGTCATGGGAGTAATGGTCATGAAAACAGAGCTTCACAATACAAGGTTCAGGAAAGGAATGGATATGGATTATTTCAATAAAGAATTTAGGACATGGGCACCATTAAAAGGCTAAAATATCAAGTGTTTTAATTGTAATAACTTTGGGTATATTGCAAAATGGCGTAGGACTCAATTCCAAACAGGTTCAAGGCAAGAAGGTCAAACAGGTTCAAGGCAAGAAGGTCAAACATGTTCTAGACAAGAAGATCAAGTAATTCATCAAGAGAAGGATATCAAAAAAACATGGAAGGAAGTTGATAGAGGAAAGAAACAATGTGATATGGGAGTAAAAGTAATCCTACCCCAAAATTAATCACCTCAAGAGAGAAGGTGGTGAGGGGGATAAGTTTAAGAGTCATATCTTTTAGTCCCATAGGTGTCCCTTTTGCCATTGATGTCAAAGGGAATATATTTGAGTAAGGGGGAGAGCATTGAGTTAGGGAGAGAAGCCTCCAAAGAGAGCATTGAGTTAGGGGGAGTAGCCTCCATAGATATTATTGAGTTAGGGGGAGCATATTTGATTCTCAAAGATGGTTTTTGCAATGATTGTGGTTTTTTCTTTAGAGGTGTTGCCATCAATGACAAAGGGGGATATTGTTGGCAATTTGAGTTATTTTATGTTTTCATTTATGTCACATGAATAATTGATGTCATATGGATCATTAGATTTGGTTTACATGGAAGGGAGGAAGGACTTAAGGCACGTCATGCCTTTTCCTTTCGAACGAGCGGCTAGCTCATGTGTTAACCTTAGCCATGGCTAAGGCACTCACAGTGTGTGCAAGTTGGGGGTTCGAATCCCCTTAAGGAGGTAATTAAATTTTGCTCTAATTAATTTCGTTGATGCCCTAGGATAGGATTTATAAGGTGGTTAAGGAATAATTAAAGTTTTTAATTAAACTTTATTTTTATAAGAGTTGTGATTATTATTTCAAAGGTGGATGAGTTGTTGATTTATTTTGATATTCATGAAATAAAAAATTAATATTTAGGAGAAATAAGGAGTTGTTATAAAATATTTTTGAGACCCTTATTGATTATTATTTTTTATAAGGATTTTATTAAAAATGACTTTTGTGGATGTGTTTATTAAGTTGCAGTAAAAATGTGTAAATTGAGTTATGCTTATCTTGTGATTATTATTTGAAGTCCACTAACCCTTAGTGTAGCAGATTTTGTGGACAACTTCTTGGCATCAAAATGGTATGGGCACATTATCCTATTGATTTTTTATGGTGGTTGATTTCTAAAATATCATTGGAGTGAAAACGATTGATTGTGTTTTCCTTTTCGAAAGTGGTTGGTTAAATGCTTCAAGGTTTTATCGTTTGAGAGTTGTGTTTAAACCTTGTTTTATAAGAATAGTTTTTGAAACCCATTGGTTGTGAAAGAACCTGAAAAGAACATGAGTATCATTGTTATGTGAGATTTATGGTTGAGATTTTTTGGAGACATTTGAGTTGGTTGATACATGCTTGGACTAGGGTTTTTGTGATAAATAGTAGTCCCTTGTGGTGATTGTTTGAGTTGAGTTGATTGAGCCTAGTCAAGTGATTGTGTGAGGTGATTGGTCAAGTTCCATGAAACAAACTATTCTATAGTTCTGATTTGAGTTGAGAGGGAGATTAGAACATATTGAGTCTCTAACAATTCTCTTAATGCTTCTATGAGTTGACTTGAGTTAAGTTGAGATTGATTCGAGTTGAGTTGAGTTGAGAGTGATATTAGAAAATATTGAGTCTCTAAAAATTCTCTTTATGCTTCTATGAGTTGAATTAAGTTGAGTTGAGTCGAATATTGAGCTTAGAACATATTGAATCTCTAACAATTCTCTTTATGCTTCTATGAGTTGATTTTAGTTGAGTTGAGTTGAGATCATTGTGGATCATTTTTATCATCCATTGAAGAGTACATTGCCATTCATTGTTGAGTTCATCTTTGAGCTTTGCCTTGATATATTTGTGGATGAGATTTGAGTGCTACTTGAGCATGATTGATTGAGCCTTTGAGAAGGCCTTTGTGGATAGTTTTGGGACAGCCTTTGTGGACATTTTTGGGACAGCTTTGTGGATAGTTTTGGGATAGCTTTGTGGACAGTTTTGGGATAACTTTGTGGACATCTTTGTGGATAATTTTGGGACAGATTTGTGGATAGATTTGACCAAGTTCTTGGTGAGCTTTCTATATCAGATTTGGGCAAGTTCTTGGTGAGCTTGCTAGAGAATATTTAAACAAGTTCTTGGTGAGCTTTTTGGAGAAGATTTTGGGCAAGTTCTTGGTGAGTTTTCTAGAGCATATTTGGATAAGTTCTTGGTGAGCTTGTTGGAGCAGATTTGGACAAGTTTTGTGTGAGATTGTTATTCAGTTTTGGACATGTTCTATGTGAGCTTGTTATTCATTTTTGGACAAGTTATGTGTGAACTTGTTATTCAATTTTGGACAAGTTCTATGTGAGATCGTTATTCATATTTGGACAAGTTTTGTGTGAACTTGTTATTTCCTAGATTTGAACAGATCAAAGAAATCATTGTATTGGATAAGGATCCTTATTTTTGTGTGAATAAGGATATTATCTGGTGGAGTACCCCACATTGGGGGAACCATGTTAAATCTTGTGTCTCAATTGTGTGTGGTGACTTGTGCTCATACTTACTACTTATATCTGAGTTATTAATGCATATTGCTATATTTGGTTATTGCAATTAAGGACATTAATTGATATTTATTTGGAAAGAAAGTAAAAAGCGGTCTTATACTATTCACCCCCCCTCTCAGTATAATCTTGTGTTCTTCAGTTGACAAGATGATCACCTAGAATTATTCCTAGGCCCCTGTGATTAATTTTTAAGTCATATACATGGGTCTACCACAACTTATTATGCACATAAACATAAGATCACAATCATAGGTAATTACTTCCACTTATAATGCCAAAAGGGACATATTCATTAAAAATTATTTTGCATATACCTAAGGTTTGAAGTTACCCCATGTCTATGCACCCCCTTTTTTTACCCGCTTTGACTTTTCATCTAGGTCATGTGGTACCTTCAAATTTGAGTGGGCGAGATGAAGTGCTAGATTTTAACTAGCCTAAATATGAATGGTGCAAATGACCTCACTAGAAAAGAAGCACATGGCCCAGACATAGTCATTTGAGATGAATCACTCACCTTCAATTGTTCTAAGATGAATGGTGTGGATGACCTCACTAGAAAAATGTGCACGATCTAGATCTTCTCACTCAAGATGAAGTGCTCACTTTTTATTTGTTTGAAATGAATGGTGCATACGACCTCATTGGAAAAAAAGTGTACAACTCATATTCATCCAAAAATTGAGACAAAATACTTGTACTTCAATGAAAAATTGTAAGTATATTTAGTCAAAATTATTTTGTTTCATCTAATGTCTTCCTTGTGATGACCGACCAAGATCACCTCCAATCCATTCCATGACATGCATTCAATTAGTAAGGCCAAATGTTGTATTTTAATTCATTAGTAACACAACACATATTAAAGTGAATATGAACAAAGTGAACTATAATGACAAAGAAGATAATTTTTTTGGTAGAAGGGACAAAGTCCGGATCTTCTGGTACACATGTCAAAAAGTTGACAAATAGCCCTGAATTGATCTCCAAGAAACCAAAAGTCATAGTTCAAATAAGGATATAGTTCACTGGGTAATTATAGAACATGAATACCATGTCATGATCATTAAGGTGGTTATTAGGCAAAAATGTGGTGTATCTCAACTGATGAATCAAATGGATATAGTTGAAGGTAATAAAATCTAGTGCATGTGAGTTTTGCTATTAATATTTGCATTAATTTTTCAAGTTTTTCTTATAGTAAGAACTCACAATTGAAAGCTGCAAGTACACCCAAGTGACAAAGAATAAGCCAAAGGTGAGTAAGCTAGGTTTTTATTGTAGAATTACGAAAATTGTATAGAGGAAAACCACCATGGCATCCTCAAGTGTTGCCCCATAAATTCCTCTTCCACTAGTTGTAGCTATAATAAAAAATCTCACAAATGGCATATCATACCAATATTTGAAAGGAAAATCCACCATTATATATGGAATGGAATTTTCCAATATACCAGGACCAAACCTAGAAATCACTCCTGCTCAGCAGTAGGAAGTAGAGAAAAATACAATTTTTAGTTATTAGAAGACACAAGAAAATTATCAACGCCACCCATGACTGCTTGTGGGACATTTCAAAAGGGCATGGATATTTCGATACAAACCCAACCCTTTTTGCAACAAGTGGACCTGCAACCTAGGTAAATTGATATACCCCAAGGTATATTATTCCTCAGACCTATTTCCATGGTTGGTGGCCACCTACAATCCTCAAACTAGAGCAATTAGATATTTTACAAACCGATCAATGTTCAAAATCATCCCCTAAAAAATCAAATAGGTATTCGCATTAAATGAAGTTGCATTGGTACTGAACATAAAGGTAATAGTTGCTCAGTCTCAATACATGATTTGTAGTTCATTTTACATATAGATTTTTTATCACAATTTAGTTGTATCATATGATTTCCCCATTCATAAATATGATCATCACCCCCGTATTAGATATTATGCAAACATGTTCAATATAGTGTTGGAGGAAAAATGATTAAGTTAGGTTCATAGAGAAGTTATTTATCTAATAGTGCAGTGTAATAGAGGAGGACAACCCACCATGTATATATGTCATAATGCCATTAAAAACACAATAGATAAAGAATTTAAGAATTTACAAAAGACCATCATAGAGCAAAGAGAAGTGATACCACCATTTTCATATTACTCCTTCCTTATACACCTGATAGTGGGACATATGACCAAACAATTGATAAGAGAATGAGAAGGGGTATATGATGAACTCATCCAAGAAAAAATCTTGTGGATTCATGAAGGTTGGTCTAGCCATTCCCAATTTTTTAGTAAGTTTCTTCCATAAATATATTACACACTTTGCAACCACAATCCTAAAAAAAATGTGTATAGGGATGGCTACATTTTTGCATGGGTGAAAAGCATGAGACTTTTTCTTCAATCAAGAATTTACCTATATAAGAGTATATGGGTTGACGATAACACCCAAAGTACTACCCCATGTCCATTGCAGTATTAGAAATCATGATGCAAGCAGTTGAAGAAACTAAAATGAGAGCATACAAGAAGAAAGCCAAAATTCAATGGCTAGCCTTCCCTTAAAGAATGGGATATTACAAATATGAAAGACATTATAGTTTGTTAGATGCCATATTGAAAATGGATTCATATGGTTTATTTGAGATCACTTGATGACCTTATGATCCTTTCAATTATTATAGGGACAATGTTGTTGATAAGCTACTGAATACCTTGGTTGTTCATCGAGGAGATAAATTTGAAGATGAAATACAATTGGCTATAAGGAAAGGAGAATATTTGGAATCCATATGGAAATAATATTTTGTAAGAAGTCCCAAACTCAAATAGAGGTGGTAGATAAATACTCTACTGAATTAAGAATGTTGAGAAGAGATTCAATAGAATCCTTTGCTCCATTAGTTTCTTCCATACACCCTGAAGAGTTGCAAGAACCAATCATAAATATGATAAAGAAAGATCCCAAAAATATAGAGATAGTCATGGAAGTCATTGATTCAAATGTAGAAGAAACATAAGTGTCTTCAATTATAGAAGGGCAAAGAAATTGTCACCTTTTATTATGCACCAACTCAGCCAGTTATCTTAGATCTGGTACAAATTGTAATGGCTCCCAAACATAAACTCTAGTTCATAGTAAACTTGCCCAAGGTCATACCTAGATCTATAGTGGTGAATAATGAGGAAATTGAAATCTCCTCAATTATGCTCAAGAAAATCTAAGAAGCTGGAGGATTGACCAATATACTATGAGAACATCAGGTAAAATCCAAGGACCGATCAAACTCCCCAAAGCATAAGAAGTCCAGATACGAAAGCACTTTGGAAGAACCCAAAAGCTTTGTTCTCACTAGGATAGAAGAAGCTACACTTTTTTATCCAAATGATGATAAATAGATTCAGGATATAGAAGAAGGAAAAAATCTAAGTGAAATATAGTATAGGGTGGAATAATCAAATTATTAGAGCTCTCAACTTCCAACAGTACCCCTTGTAATAGTGTAAGCAATAATACCAATGGCCAAGGTCACATCCCTGCAAATGGATAAGGCTACGAGATAAAAAAATTGTTCAATATCAAGAAGATCCTCTAACTTTAGCAAAATAACAAACTCAATACTATGTAGCCATAATAGAAAGCCTTTACAAAAGCAACCAAGTTTTAACAATGAAATTAAATCAGTTGTAAGTCAAGAATAAGAAATTAAAAGTAGATGTCAGTGAGCTTCAAGAACAGACATCATAGATTCAGGTAGAAGAACATTTTTATAGCACTTTTTTTGTTAAAATGTACAAGAAATAACTGATATCAAAACTAAAAATAGGGGTAAAAACATTGGCCAAAATACCTCAAGATCTTGCTGATATCATGGCTATGACTCAAAGTATTAAGACACTATTATAAGATATAGATCATAGGGTTGTATCTCTAACACATATCTACAAAATGTGTAGAGAGGTGTACAACCAGATAAATAATAAAAAAGTGACTATATCAAATGGTAGAAGCTACAAATTCCAAGTAGAGTTCTTTAAGCTAAATATCTATCTCCATGAGAAGCCATACTGGAAAAATTGTCTCTAAGACATGGAGGATTGGACGAGTAAAATGGATAAGAAAAAAAACAACCTGGCATCCTACTTGAAGAACATTTGGTAGCATATAAATTTGATAATTTGATATCTAAAATAATTCAAGAGTTCAAATGTTATGGAAAGGATGAGCATAATTTATCCCAATAGCTTAATGACTTGTCAAAAATATTTCAACCAATATTGATATTCTCCAAGGAAAATTAATTTTCAACCAAAGACTATGCCAACAAGTCATTACATATGAAATATGCAATTACATGTGCAACTTCCTTTTGCGATGAAGCATGGAGGAAAATTACAAATATTCTAGGAATAATTCAAATAGGAAAGATAAAACTGAAGTGGGACCCAATGTAGAAAAAGAAATAACTCTAGAAAAGTAGAATAAAAAGTTATAATTAAATCCTATAAAGGACCATGCCTGACATAACTATACTCCACAAAGGAAAAATTAAGGTCTTTGAGAAACGAAGTGTCAATAAAATAGCTCAAGATAGTTGTAATTTTTCTATGGTGCATTTAAGAAATGAAAGGTAAAGATGATGCCACATGGAATAATTTCTTGAGCACAAATGTAATAGATACAAAGCACTCAAATATTATAATAAGGATTGCCACAACCAAGAAAAGGATCAAGTTTTTGCATAGCCATTTTGGCTAGAGGTATTATAAGTGTTACTATTATTGTCGTTGTATTCCCCTTTTAATGTATTCTATATTTCGACATTTCTTATTCCTCGCCATTGCTGTGTAGGTTTTGATAGTTAATAATTTAAGAAACTACAATCATTTCTAGATACTGAATTAGAATTTTGGAGGCCTACTGTTACCATATTGGAACAAAGGTTGAAGAGTTCTTGTTACATCATTTGAACAAGAATTCTAATTGTATTCATTTAAAAGAGCTTTGTGCCAATTCAAGCCAGACTCTCATTGTAAAATCCTTTGATATTAATACAATTATACCTTCTTCCCTTGGGTAATTTTTTGCATTCAGGTTTGAATGTGTAATTGGTGCTTTATTTCATTTATAATCAATTGTGCTTATTACAATATTTGAATGAACATAATTGACTCAACATCTTCTTTATTTTTCTTTTTGTTACATTAATATTTTTACAATATTGCTAAAATTGGTAATTAAGGCATTGATCTAGGCATAATTAGAGAACTTATATAAATCTTGATCAAATAACATCAACTAGTTAACATATTTTTTATATGGATGAACATGAGCATATAAATAAATGTTATAAGCTCACTTTAGGGGTATCCTAATCTAGTTCAGTCTGTCTAGAGTCTTTATCATAATATTTTTCTGAATTAAAGTGGCAGATCCACCAGAGTTTGTAATACTTCTTGTGATTAAGAAATATCTTGTGGCATGACTCATATTAATAGACACAAGATAATTCCATAATATATTTTAGTGTCATTTTTGAGGAATAAAATTGTATTTTTTCTATAGATTATTTTTCTATGAGTTTATTTCCCATCAATATTTAAAAATATTTTAGCAAAAATAGTCAACCAATAGTTTTAGGTACTATTGCCAAGGAATAACTTGAGCTTTTATTTTTAATTTTCATAGGTTTCCCTATTTTTAGTACAAAAGTCATGGGCTATGTTGGTTTTTAATTTTCTTGTCTATTATTTTCACATTACCCAAATCCCTTAAAGTGTATAAAATGTTTGAGGTTGAGAGTATCAAGGTCAAGCAATCTTGACCAGAACATCCTTGTTATTTTTGCACATACCATGCTAGCAACTTCGAGATATGGAGAAAATTGTCCTAGCATATATAATAATGAGTGCTCAAAAGCTTTTCTTAGAGCTATCAAATTCATAGGTACTTATGCACACTCATAACAAAATTTCCTCATCTAAAAGTTCTATTTTTAGAAGTAATTCAAATTCTAATATTGTTGCTAATAGCTCCACTGTACATAGCACTACTATTATTCCTTCTGCTATCATTACTATAAATCCTATTAAAACTGGCCCTATAGTTAACATGGCCAATCCACAACCCAATATACATAAATGGAGAACTAATAAGTATCTCCCTTTTGTATTACCCCATACACTAAATCCCCTACCTAGAAAATCTCATAAGTATTTATCTAAGTTTCAAGAGAATAATGTTGTTTGTAGAGAATACCACATTAGATATTTCATATATGCCATGTACAATATCGAAGTAAATGAAAAATATGTAGTCCTTAGGTTGTTCTTACAAACATTAGATAAAGGTGGTAGATAATGGTTTAACAATATTTCAACTAGCACGATCCGTAATTTCCATGACATGGAAGAAAGTTTTCTCAAGAAATATGGTGAAAGAAAGAATGAACAATCCCTTTTAATAGAATTAGTTACAATGAAAAAAGAGAATAAATTTTTTGAAGATTTTAATAGAAGTTTTATCAAGATTAGGAATAAGATCCCTGCTAGAAGACCTAATTATGTTCAGTCAATCTATTTTTACAAGAGTGCATTTCTAAGAGAATTTAATTATGAGCTAAGACAAGAACAAGTGACTACTATTGATGGATGCATGGATAAAACAATTTAGATTGAAATAAATATGATTGATAGTGATAAAATGAAACCTTAATCTTTAGAACTAAATCAACTTGACAAAAAATCAAAGAAGGTAGGCTTCAATATATTAAATAAAATAGAGCCAAACCCTATGGAAAGGATTGCTAATCATATGATAGAGATATTTAATATAATTAACAACAACTTAGCAAGAATACAAAGAGGAAAAGAGATTCGAAGTGAAACTTTACATTCTCAAAGTGATAAACAACAAGGGGATAACAAATCTCCTTTTAGGAGAATTTTCAATAAAAATTGGAATAATAACAACACAAAATAAAGAAACAAAAATAGAAATAATGAAAATGTTTGGGAAAAGAGAGAAATATAAAGAGACTTAGATGCTATCCCAAACCCCATTATTTTTGTTAATGTAACAAAAATAATTTCTTTTTTATTGCTCTACTTATGATGCTCCTCACAATTTAGCAAACTATGAAATCTATTTGAGTATGCATAATAACGTGGACCTTTAGGATGAGTCTAAAGAAGATATAAGTATTAATGTTTTCTAGACTCAAGAAGATGAATCTAGAGAAAAACTATTTGATGAAAACATGGATTTATATACTTCTAATCATCATTCTAATATTCTAGTCACTCATAATGTAAAAATCATGTAAAGACCACCAGATTCTAAATATGATAGAATGAAAGAAGGAAAATTGACACGAACAATAGAAGATATAGAGGAATTAGAAAGAATCCATGCCATAAATATAAGGAATAGAATAGTCCAAGAAATATAGAAACAACATCTACTAGTGAAAACAAGGGGCAGACATACCCAAAAAAAATTTCCTATAAATATAAACAACAAAAAGATAAGAGGGTCATTCCTGAAGTAGTTGAAGTAGATGAAGATTTACAGAAGGAACAAAAAGAGGAAAATTTAAGAACATTTGATGTCAAGAAAATTGAATTTGATGTTGGCTCAAAAATAACCAAATAAAAGGTCAATATCAATTTTGATGAATTAATGACAGTCCCGAAATATAAATATCAAGTCTTATAATAGATAGGATATCAAACATGTAATGCCTTAAAACTTGAAACTCATTATAACGACACACCTTCAGTTAGACCGTTTTATGTATCTCTTAGGTATAAATCATAATTAGGATATCAATATGTTATTCATAATTGCATGCTTGATAGTGGTGCTTCACACAATATTATGCCAAAACAAATAGCAGATCAGTTAGAACTTATTTGCACAAGAGATTCTTCCCTTGTTTTAGTAATGGATAGTAGATAGATACCATCTGTAGGAGTAATAGTTGGATTGCTAGTATTCTTAGATCAATATTCAAAGAAATACATTGTAATGGATATAATAGTTGTAGATGTAGATATTTTCTTTTCTTCACTTTTGAGCAAATATTGGGTTGAAAAAATAGGTGGTTCTATTATCTTATATTGGTTTTAGGCTACTATTCCCCTAAAAGGAAAAATTGTTACTCTCAAGAGAGAGCCTTTTAACAAGTATTCGATGGAATTTAGAAAATATGATGATACTATGATTAACCTGGTTAATCTATTGAGAAAAAAGAAATGGGAGTATATTCAGTTTGGCATAAACCATTTTTAAAAGAAGTTCCTGATGCTCAAGACATGGATCCAAAAATCAAAGCAAAGGTTGATGCAAAATCTACTAGGATTCTAACTACAAAAATGTGGACCATGACCTTTGATGGGGTAAAATCTCATACTGGGGTTGGTGCAGGAATAAATTTAATAGATATTAAAGGTAACTACTTAGGCATTCCTTATAGACTTGAATTCCCATGCACAAATAATGTGGTTGAATATGAAGCATTATTATTAGGACTCAAAAAATCCAAAGAATTAGGTATAAATTACTTGAATTTCAATAGATATGTGAAACTAATCATTCAATAGGTAAAAGGGAAATATGAAGCTAATAATCCAAGGCTGAAATAGTATAAACAAACAGTGCTAGTTAAAATAGATAATTTTTTAGCATTTAAATTGTATATTCCAAGAGAAAATAATTATGTTGTACATCTATTGGCCATAAATGCAACTGGTGCAAACTATCCAAAAATTGATAGAGTACATGGAAAGATATCCTACTATTTTTTTCTATAAACCATCTATACTAAATAATGTTGTCTATCTTAAAGTATTTCAAGATGATGTAGATATTAAAGACTTCATGACTCTTCAGAATCAATTTCTTGATGTAATATGTGAGGAAGAGGATGAATCGAGATTAAAATATATAATTGGAAAATCAGTTGAAGTTGTCCAACTAAAAACATATAAAATTCCTAGGGTTTTTTTTCCATATAAATATTATTTTATGATTTATACAAAGCTTATAAGCCACTTTTTCAAGGGTCTAAATATGATTATGTTAATATTGGAATAGAGGAAGAGCCTAGGCCTATAAAAATAAACAAATCTTTGTTAGGAAAGGAAAGACAACAATACATTAGCTTTCTGAAAAATAATAAAGATGTTTTTGCATGGAGTTATGAAGATTTGAGGACATTTAATACAAATGTTATGACTCATATAATACCTCTACAAGAATATGCAAAACCTTTCAAGAAAAAGTAGAGAAAATTCAACCCCACATTACATCTAGTCATGCAAAAAGTACAAAAACTATTGGATGCTAAAATAATTAAAAATGTAAGATTTTCTTCTTGGATGGAAAATTTAGTACCAGTAAAAAAGAAGAATGATGATATAATATTATATTTTGAATTCAGGAATATGAATAAGAATTTTATTTAGGACAACTACCTGCTCCTCAACATGGAGCAATTATTGCAAGTAGTAGTTGGATCAGTCAAGATGTCATTACTGGATGGTTTTTTAGGGTATAATAAGATATTGGTTAATCCAAAAGATAGATATAAGACTACTTTTACTACACCATGGGGAAACTTCAAATATATTAGAATGCCATTTGGATTAATGAATGCAGGTGCCACATTTTATATGGCTATGAATTTTACTTTCAAATATCTCATGTTTGAAATAGTTATCGTGTACCTCGATGATATAACAATGTTTTCTAAGGATCTAGAAGACCACTTTGAACATTTGGCTATTGTTTTCATCAAGCGTAAGGAATTTGGTATATCCCTTAATACAAAAAAATATATATTTCGAGCAACACAAAGGAAGTTGTTAGGATACGTTATGTCTAAATAAGGTATCAACATTGATCCATAGAGGATGGAAGCTATAGCTAAAATCCCTCCTAAAAATATAAAAGGAGTTAGATCATTCTTTCATAAGATCAACTTTGTAAGGAGGTTTGTACCCAACTTTGACAAAAATGTGAAGCCTATCAATGACATGATTAAGAAAGATTGGGATATAAGGTGGATAGAAGATAATACCAAAGCTTTTCAAATTATTAAAGATGCCATCATTAGAATCCCTATGTTGAATTTTCCTAACTATTCTAAACATTTCAATATATATTCCTTTGCATTAGAGCATACTATTGTCATAATTATATCTCATATAGAGGATAAAAACAATGAAATATCCACAACTTTTATAAGTACAAGACTAAAAGGAGCTCGGTTAACATATACCATGATAGATAAGCATGCTTATACCTTAATAAGAGCATTGGAGTATTTCAAGAGCATATTTTGCTATAACAAAGTTATATATTGTATTCCTTACTTAGCTATAAAATATATCCTTACTTAGTCTGAATCCATAGGCAGTCCTGCGATGTGGATGGTTAAACTATTGTAGTATGATGTAGAATTTAAAGCAGTTTATATTTTCAAGGGACAATGATTGGCAAAATATATGGCTATCAGAGAAGGGGAGAACATGAACAATATTGTCATGTTATATGAAATGCATAACATTAGAAGGACTGATAATGTAGAATGTAAATGGTATGATTACATATTATCATATCTTTAGACTTTATATTTCTTGAGAGGTATATATGCAAATAGAATGAGATCCATGAAGCAACAAGCCCCAAAATACTATGTCCAAGAAGATAAAATTTACTGGAGATATACAAACGAAGTATTATTGCTCTGCTTATTTGAAAAAGATGTTCTTCAGGTAATTAAAAAATACCATAACAGATCTTTTGGAGGTTATTTTACACCTAAATCCTCTTTCCATAAAATCATGAGAGCTAGCCACTATTGGCCTTATTTTTTCAAGGATGTTCATCAATATGTGAGAGGGTGCCATAATTGTTAGGTTTTCGCAGGGAATAAATATTTACTAGGTATACCTCTAAAGCTAGTAATTATCGATGCTCCATTTACATAGTGGGGAATTAACATAATTGGTGAAACGAATCCCAAATATTTAGGAGGTCACAAATGGATTATCATAACAACTGATTATTTCACTAAATGAGTAGAAGTAGCTCCATTATAGAATTCAACAACTGAAGTAGTTATCAAATTTTTAGAAGAAAATATTTTTGACTAGATTTAGGGTCCCCAGCAAGATAGTTATAGACAATGGAAACTACTTAACCTCCCTAAAAATGATTGAATTTTGTGCCAAGTATAGCATAGAAATTTCTCATGCTACAAATTATTATCCTCAGGTAAATGGTTTGGCTAAGTATTCAAATAATAATTTGATTACGAGGATCAAGATATCACTAGGCAATAACCAAATAGGTTGGGACAAGTAAAAAAATGCTTTATGGGCAAATAGGTTGTTTGTGAAAAGAAACATAGGAAAGTCTCCAAGATAGTGTTTAAATAAAATGCTTTATTATCTCCTCAAATAGAAATACATGCCTTATCTCTGCTTCTCCAAGATCATAAAAATATACACACTCTACAAAGGAGATTAGATCAAATTGCACAGTTATAGGAAGATAGGAGAGAATCCCTTAGTATAATGACAAAGAAAACACATAAAATAGTACAACTTTTCAATAATAATGTAGGAGGTAAACCATTTTCTAAAGAAAATATAGTGATATACTAGGACCCCAAGAATGATAAGGATGGTAAAAAGAGTAAACTAGAGCCTAAATGGATTGGTCCATATCAGATAATTCAAATTATTGGGCATCACACTTACAAGTTGTAGATTCTAGAGGAAGAAAAAATGTAGATTTTGATCAATGACCAACGTTTGAAGTTGTATCAACCCTGTTTTTGGATAAGAAGAGAATGAAGTTGTTTTTATTACGAAAATAAAAAAGTTTTTCAAGTCCTTAATTTTTTCTTTAGGTGATTAGGAATGTTTATTTTGATTCTTATGTATTCATACCATTTGTTGCAACAATTTTATTTTCAGTTTTCTTTTCATAGCATGAGGTTATTAGGTAGGAAAATGTTTGTTTTTCAATATCTTCTTCAATTATTTATGGTGACCTAGGAAAGTATAACTAGGGATTCTAAGGTTCTCAAGTGTTGCATTTTTTTATCACTTGTCCCAGTTGGAGCTTGTGTTGGATCCCAAAAATCCAACTTAAGAGTTACCTTTAATTTCAAAATCTGATTGGTCTTATGGAGTCCTAAGTCTAGGTTGTCTAGTTGTTACACCTAAGTCAAGGTATTTTTACTCTGAGCTTGGTAAATTTTAAATTATTGCAATAACCCTTGAGGAAGACACCATATTTTAAAGTTTTCTTGTTGTCTATAGTCATGTTTGATAATCCTTTGCAAATTTATGTCTTGTCCTCAAATTTAAATTTTTTATGTAAAATTATAAACCATTGGTCCCTAAGGTCACTTTTGAGAATTCTATGGTCATTGGTCCCCTTTAATATTCCCTCTTAGAAATGCCTAGGTCTAAGCTTCAGTAAATGTCATTTCAAAATCATAAAGCCTTAAGTCATCCACACATCATTTTCCCTCCCTTTGTGCTTTTTGCACTATCATGTAAAATTCACACCCAAAGAAGTCCTCCACAAAATAATACCTTCCATCACCTCATGATCATATTATATTGGCACATAGGGTAAACTCTCCCTTTTTTACTTAGCCTCTAGGTTCAAAATATAGGCCCTTGAATTATTATATATACACAATTTTCTAAGGCCTAAAGTGTCACCCCCACAAAGAGGTATATATATGATACAAATAATTAAAACTCCACCTAATTTTCTATCGAAGAAAAATACATTGTGTAGGTGCGAGCGAGTAAACTCAAGCACTCAATTCTAATTGGCTTGAAAATATGTGGTGCAACTATGAGCAGGTAAAATCAGGCACTCAATTCTGATTGGATTGAAAATATGTGGTGCGGGTATAAAGAGTCGAGAATGAGTGCTCTACTCTAATTGGCCAAAAAAAAAATTACTCATGCTCCTAAGGTCTAAAGTTATCATATCGCATAAAAGGAAGATTTCTCCCATGGGGGGTCACTCTCAGGAAATGGTAAATACCACCTGAGTGCATACAGGGGGTATTTTTAATACCAAGTTGAACCATCGGTATATTGGCAAGTATCATATAGGGGAGGTGCATTTAAAATTTATGCATATGTAGATATAGATTCTACTGATAAAAAAAGGTGTTGGAGAAGAGGGGGTGAGGGTTATATTTGAGTTGCATACCAAATATTTATATCATTTATAACATGAAAGATTTCTAAAATAGTAAAATATTAAAAAAAAACAAACCTTGTAAAATTTAAAACTAAAATTACACAAAAAAAAATTAGTTAACTTTATAAAACCTGATATTAAAACTTAAATTTAAATAATAATAAATGAAGTGGACATCATTTATCAAGAGTGAGAATGCATTATTAAAGTTGCCAAGTTGAATCTAGTAAAATTCTCAAGCCATCATATGCCACAATAGTTACAGGTCATTCCCCCCTAAAAATGCTTGAGTGCATGTGCATGCATGCATGATATTCATTAATATCCTCACAATAAAAAAATTATTCCTTCAATTTTGAATTGTATCGCATAATAGACACAACCATTTCAAAAACATCACCAACATTAGTAATAGTATACCCAGTTAGGGAAGATGCTCAAACGAATATATATATATATATATATATATATATATATATATATATATATATATATATATATATATATATATATATATATATATTAAATTTAAACAAAGGCCCTTAGCGAGGAAGAAAGAGAGGGTTCCAATTTTATAGGTCGCATCTCCAAGCATTTCATTTTTCCTCTCATATTCATCAATGACAATTGTGTTCAAACACAGATCTAAGGAAAGTCATCCTCGCTCTTTCCTTTTGGTTCTACATTGTTACTACTATTCAAACCTGAAGCACACACACTTGGTTGGTGGTAACCAAAAGTTTAAGTTGATATAAAATGGTGGAGTGCATGAACTCCAACCTTTGTCTGTACCTCTATCGCAATATGACCTTCATGTGCAAGTGTCTCTATGTTGAATATCCATAGTTAAGTAGCATAAAATCCTTTCACTATTAGGGTAATGTTATATTAAGCATTTAATTTATTGAAAATTGTGACTAGGTTTTATAGTAAAAATTAAGAGTCTCCAGAGAAATAACATGTTGTTCAGTGTTTAAGATATGTGTTGTCCATTCGGTAGTCCAGACTAAAAAACCTGCTTTTGCTCTCAAGCTGGATATGAACAAGGCTTATGACCACATAAACTGGAGTTTTGTCTCTGCCATTCTTCAGAAATTTGGTTTTCATCATGAATGGATCAAGCTTTTGGAAGGATGTTTTATGAAACCTTGGTTTTCAGTCCTTGTTAATGGTGCTCCTACTGGATACTTTCAAAGTAAAAGGGGCCTAAGGCAAGGTGACCCTATCTCTCCCATGTTGTTTATCATTGTGGCTGAAGCCCTTGGGAGGACAATCAAAGCTGCCTGTAATATTGGTCTTATTTTAGGAATTAAAGCATCATCACAAACACAGGCAGTTACACATGAACAGTTTGTGGATGATACTTTGTTGTTAACTCTTGCATCAGTTTTTGAGGCTAATGTCATAAAACATATTCTAGAGCTATATGAGGATGTCATGGGCAAAAGGTAAATTTTTCAAAGAGTAAAATTTATTTCTTTAACACTCCCATTCAGAGGCAGATTAAGATTGCTAGGATTCTTGGATGCTCAGTGTCTACTCTTCCATCCACATACTTAGGCCTTCCTTTATTTACAGGAAGAGCTACTAATTCTATGTGGACTAATGTAATTGAAAGAATTCAGAGGAAGCTGGCTGGATGGAAAGGGAATTTGTTATCTCAAGCTGGCAAGGCAGTTCTCACTAGGTTTTCCATTCAAAGCATCCCTGTCTACTTTCTCTCTGTTTTTAAAGCTCCTACAAGTGTCTACACTAAAATTGAACAGATCCAGAAGAGGTTCCTATGGACTGGTTCTGAATCTAAGCAGCGCTTTCACTTGGTGTCCTGGGATAGGGTTTGCAAACCAAGGGAGTTTGGAGGTATTGGGCTAAGGAGAATACAACATTTAAACATGGCCCTCCTGGCCAAACAAGCATGGCGTCTTCTGAAAAATGCAAATGCAGAATGGATTACTATAATCAGAAGAAATTATTTGCAAGAAACTAAATTTTTAAGTTATTCCTTTCCTCCCAGGGGATCAATTTTTTGGAAATCAATCCTTCAAACTAAAAACTTGCTAAGCAAAGGGCTACGTTGGAAGCTTGGAAATGGAAGAAACATTGATTTCTGGGACCACAAATGGTTAAAGGACTATCACCTCTCTGCAGACTCCATCCTTTCAACCCTTAGAGCTTGGACAATTGAAGTTTTTGGTACCAAAGTTGCAGATTTTATTACTTTGTCAAACAATAGAAGGGTTTGGAAGCCAATAATGAACAATGATCTACCAGGGGCATCAATAATACTGGAGAATGAATTAAGACAGTCTTTACTCCCTTATGGCATTCTTGAGGACCAGCTTATCTGGGAAGCTTCAGAAAATGGGGAATTTTCTTTCAAGACTGCTTATCTGATGCTTATTGATAATGATGAACCTACTTTCCCTCACTTGGAAGTTTGGCCCAAAAGCATTGTTCCGAAGGTTGGGTTTTTTGCATGGTTGGCCATCCAAAATAAGATCCTCACCATGGATAACTTAATAAAAAGAGGTGTGATTGTTGTTAATAGGTGTTATATCTGTATGTCTGAGTGGGAGTCTATTGATCATTTGTTTCTGTATTGTAAGTTTTCTGTCTCAATCTTGTTAGGTCTATTACAAGTGTTTCATATTTATTGGGTCCATCCTCAGTCCATTTTTGACTTATTTGTCTAGTGGCCTTCTCCCTTTTTGAATAGGCGTCTTAGGTATATGTGGAAGATCTGCCTTCATCACTACTTGTGGCAGATATGGTTGGAAAGGAATCATCGGGCCTTCTTGGATAAGGTTTCTCAGTCATCCTCTGTCCTGTCAAAAATTTTAGTATATGCTAATGAGAATGCTTGTTTAGTGCCTGCAGCATCTAGACCTCCAAATCCTTTTGAAGCTTCATTAGGCCAATCAATAAACTTACCTCTCACTGATGGCCTCAATCATCCTCAAGTCTGTCCTAGAACCATGATCACATGGACCCCACCCCCCCTAGGGTGGATTAAGTTAAATTTTGATGGGGCATCTAGGGGCAACCCAGGTGAAGCTGGGGCTGGTGGCTTACTTAGAGACCACAAGGGTGAGGTGCTTGTAGCTTTTGCTGAACATATTGGAGCTCAAACTAACAATGTGGTCGAAGCGAGGGCAGTTTGGAGGAGCCTCAAGGTGGCAGAGAATTATCCAGGGAAACTGTTGGTGGAAGGTGATTCTCTTATTATTATAAATCTTCTAAAGAACACTAAGAGAGCTCCTTGGATATTTTATGACTACATCCACGAAGCAAGGGCTCTAATTCATGATCGACCTGAGGCCATAATTTTGCATACCTTCCAGGAAGCAAACATGGAAGCTGATAGGCTGGCAAATGAAGGCATTGTAGCAGCAAATTTGATCACGTGGACTGAAAATCTTCCTCATGCAGTCTCAATGGTGATAGATAATGAAAAATTTTAGATTGGAAGGCTCAAAGTGGATTTTGTCTTTGTTAGTTCTATTTTGCGTCTTTCTTTTCGGATGGCCATAATATTAGGCTTCCATAGTTTAGTTTGGCTGTATTCTGTTGGAAGAGTAGGTCTTGGCCATTTTTTTTGTCAGTTTAAACTTTTAGGGCTTGGCCTTTGTCCATTTGGTCAGTGGACCCTATTTTGTAAAATGGTTTTGGGTCAACCAGTTAAAACCCGGTGTTAATTATAAATATTCTCTTACTTACCAAAAAAAAAAATATTTTAGTCTTGTTTGATAATATTATAAATCTTTTGTATGGAAAGAGTGACGCATTTTGAATGTTAGCTATGAAATAAATTAGTCGTGTGAATCCCCTATTTTAGATTATCTAGGCTTTAATGACCAAAATGGGAAGTCAAGATAACACCTATAAAAAATGTGTTAGAATAAAGTGCAAGGGAAATGAGAATTGATATTTTATTAATTTAAACTATTTCAACGAATTAAATTTTATAAGGATAGTGGAAGTTGATATGTTATCCTATAGGCCAAGTAATTTGGCTTTGTTATGCCTAGGATAGGTAGGTTGGTTGCAACCAAGCATTTTCTAGCTGCAAACTTTATTTGATTTTGTTTTTATTTTATTTGGCTTTTGTGTATGACAAGGTATAGTAAAAAGTAAATATAAGACTTTTCAGATGCTAGTTGAATTATCTTTAGTATTTTGGCAGTGGCAACCAAGCATTTTCCAACGGCCATTGTGACCATGTATTCTATCCGATAAAGTATAGGGTGAAGTCAATAGGAGACTTTTCAAATGGTAGACTTTTCAAATGGTAACTAAGTTATATTTAGTATTTTGATAGTGGTAAAAAGCATTTTCCAATGATCGACCTCTATTTGTTTGACCTTTTTTTCCTATTTTCTTTGGCTTTTTATAGCGATAAAGTAATCATATGATTCATGCAAGTAATCTATAACCATGCAAGTAATCAGATAATTGATTATCTTTTGGAGATAATTTTTTGGTTAATCTATATTTCCACATGGGTGTCATAGATGATTAATTAAATTTTGAATAGGAACTCTAGGATCATGTTAGCTTACATGAGAAGCATCTAGATGATTGATTGGTTTACATTTCATGCAAGGAATATTATGTATCTTAGCATATATTTTTAGTTAAAAGTGCATCTTTGAGTGTACCATTTTTCAATAGTCATGAATATAGGCAAGGCACAAAATAAGGTAAGGTCCAAATTAGCGCTCAAAAGCACAATTTATAATTGTTCTAACATTAAATAATGGCACAAAACATACCTTTAACTTGTTAAATTTGGAAAGCATTATACATAACCATGACTATCAAATGTTACATTTGCTTGGCAACATTTTACAAGAAAATGTGGTACAAAATATTATCATTCTAGGTAGGATAGAGTATAGATATTGTTCTAGATTAGACAAAGCTAAAATGATATTTTAACAAAGGTAACAAAGCAACTGATAATTGATTTATCAAAGAGTCTCATACAATAAAAATTGAAACATTATAAAACTTATCTTATGGAAAAAACACATAATATTAAAAATAAACAAAATTGATGCATGACTTTGTACATGATGCTATTGTAGGCTGCATTTTACTCAACATTTTCTACAACAAATCTAAACTGAAATATAAACTAATGGAAACCAAAATATATTGCATGTCAGTTCCCATAACTACCACAGGGGAAGCAAATAAGACATTCAAGAGACTAACTGATATGCTTACAAAATTCAAATTGTAGCTAATAGGGTAGCTTTTGAATTTAGTTGGATAACATCATCTTCTAGAATCATTGTGCATGGAAGTTCAGGGTCACCATCATTTATGTCCCCATTGCACCAAGAAAAATTGGATAATGAAAAATACCTATTTGTTTACCCTTGAATTCCACATTAACTACCACCCAATAAAATTTTATCCCTTTCTATTTATCACAAATATGTTGGGACTCACCCACAAGTCATAAACATAGAATTATAATAGACTTTAGAACTTGGGACCCAATGACTTATCCATCACAAAATTAGTACTGATAAACAATATAAATGATATATTTTTTTATAAATGATTAGAATTCTTCATCACTATCTATTATTTTGGCTTCCTAAGTGTTAATGTTTTATAAATACAAGCTTGAGTCCACACATGCAATTTATTTTTAAAAATATCACCCAATATACAATAATATATATACAATTCCTAATGGCTTGATGATTTATGTAATATGGTTGATCTAGTAAATATTTTAATTATAGAAAATACACATCATATGCATTAGGTGATATTGTGTCTTCCTGAGATGATAGATACTTAAAATATTATTGCTAGTTCATAGAAATAATTATTACTGGAAAAATAAAAGTTAAATGGAAATACCCTAGATTAAAATTTACAAAGACCCATTGAGTACTTACTTGATAGGAAGTGAATCCTCAAGGGACCTCATTTGGTTCAAAGGTCCTTTCGAAGAGCTCTAAAATTCATCATATTCCTCTACATTTATGTTATGATCCTCCATAAAATAATTGTTCTCCCCTATTGAAGAAAAGATAACGAATCCTCCATATGAATTTGGGGTCCCCTTCATGCATAAAAATGTATGAAATAGAATATATCATAAAATAATCATGTGTTATACCAGCTTGATCCTAAATATCCAGTTCTACATGAATTTTTAGAATTTGCAGAAAGTGTTCACAGATGTGTGTTAATCACATGAATAGGAAATGGACAAGAACAAAAAAGTGCTACTATCCAATCATTTAATACAAATCACCCAGTTCTAGAATTAGGACAATACCATCGCCTCAATCTAATTATTATAGTCCTCACAACAGGGGAGTAGGTAATTTTTTGGCACCTATCCATTGGGGTTGGGCTCAATGCATAAATCTTGGTGTATGTTCATAATATGATTAATTATAAAAATCAAAATATACTCGAATATATTATTGCACTAAGAGCAACACCACCACCCTATGGAAATTTTTACTTTCTGGTGGGGCTAGTCCATCACAATTGCATTGCCTTACCTTACACGAGGAGGTTTGGATTCCACGACATGGTAAAAATATAGGTAGTGCTCTCGTTGATAAGGTTGAAAATTGGCATGAAACAAAAAATGTAGTTTTGGGGACCACCTCAATCCTTTTCATATAATTGCAGAGAATATTTTGTAGGCCCAATAAAACCATGGAGGTGCTTCATGTGAGCTATTTCATTTTGACTCTTGGGATGTGGACATATAAGCACAAATCTTCCAAGTGGATAGCTTTATCCCCAAATGTTGACTTTGGCAAAAATAAAATAGATTTATCCTCAAATGTTTGGAATTTTTAAATCTTCCCTTCCCTATTGCAAATTTGATGACACCAAACATGCAATGTATAGCTTATATTATCCTTTCTTATTAATATTTTTCTAAAGGGTCTCCTAATGGGCATGTTGATGTAGCCTGTATTATCCTTTATTATTAACATTTTTCCAAAGGGTATTTTAATAGATAATGTATTTATTGGAAATATAGCATATATTATCCTTTGTTATTAAAATTTCTCTAAGAGCTCTTTAATGTTTAAGGTGTTTATTGGTCAAAGAGATATTTAAGGACATTATCAAATGATGGATTTTGTGGACTTTGGGATTGGCACACATAATACCTCCATTAGTAAGCTTAGGGTAAAACCCCATTTTTTATCAACTAAGTGATAATGATTTGCTATTAGGATAATTATAAATAACCTCTCCCCAAATAAGTTGTCTATAAAATGGGAGGATTTTGGTTTCATTTAGTGGGTGTTGGTGATCCTACGACCTAATCCTAGACATGAAGTTGTTAGGGCCTAGCTTAAGAATTATAATTTGCAAAGAGTAGTAGGTACTTGTAGTGGATAATGCCTATTTTAAATTTTTTGAATAATCTTTCAAAAATGTTTTCCTTAGGCCAAGGATGTCTAAGAACAACTTGCAGAAGAATGTATTCCACAACCTTAATATCAAGTGAAAGTTCTAAATTATTTTCACTTATTATGTACATGATTATTCTAGGTTGGAAGGAGTGGCAAATTTAGATTATTTTTTAAATATTTAAGTTAAAATTTAAGTGTAAACTTGGTGGATGTTACACTGTGGGAGGTATTTCATTACAAATTGTTAGAGATGTGAGTTGTATTTTTCACTAAGTTAATTATTATATTTTTTTTATAAGTTTAATAAAATAAATTTGTTTAATTAGAAAATATTTAGGTTTTAATCTATTTAAATTTTATTAAATAATACATGTATAATTGTTAAGTTGTTATAATAAGACTAGGATATAATATTGGCGGGTCTCTTTCAATTCTATAAAACCAAATAAAAAAAAGCAAATAAAGACTTAACCACAAAGTCTTGGTAGATTGATGAGTAGAAGATACTCAATAATATCCCTCTACTTTCAAGTTTTCATGTGTATACATAACATTTAAAAAGTAATAAAAATTTAAATTTGATTTATATATCAAATGAAGTGATCTTAAAGTATCTAAGAATATAGATTTTAATATAAAGTTGTGTAGGGGGTTTAAATGTGGTTTAAATCAAGTAGGAGATTTAAATTAAGTAGAGGCACTCGCTAGTATCCTTCATGATTTCAAGCTCTCTTGTGCCTATGCAACATCTAAAAATAAAGAAATAAAGTTAAAAGTATATTCAATGAAGTGAGCTCAAGAAGTAAAGAATATACGTTTTTAACCTAAAGTTACATATTTAAATATCATTAAGCGATGCATATATAATACGTAATAATTTTATGATTTAAGGTTTTATATAATTTAATTATAATGAAAGATAATTTTCATTAATAAAAAATCACGATGTGTCTGTGGAGTGATAAGCCTAGCTCTCGGCCTTACGAGGTGTCATGGAGTGATCTTTTTTTGTCACTCATGAAATCAATATAATTTCTTTATTTCTTCTAAGTTTTTTTCAATTTAAAAACCAATCAAAAGGTTCCATTCCATGAAAACTATTTGCATATTACAATTGGATTTAAATTATGTCAAAAAACATCATTCATCATTCATTCATATAATTTCTGGAGACATAAGATTACCACCATCCGTGAATACAAGGAATTGGATGTTGGAAAACTCATTATCATATGGATATTAAATTTTGAATATTTTTGTATGTATCTGAAGTATTTTTTTTTATATTTCTTAATGAATTAATATAAATTGATAAATTTCAAGCATTAGAGTAGTTGAATAATTTTATAAAATATTTCAATTTATGTCTATGTAATTTTATTTTTCATAATTATTATAATCAAAACTTGCTTTTTTATATTATTAGTCAAGTCAAATGTGTGAAGACCAAGAATATACACATTTTCATTTCAAGTTAGAGCTCAAACCACTAATTTTTATATGCTCATAAATACTTGATAGTTCGATGGAGTCAAACATGCTCAATAGATATACATTGACAAAATGGTAAAACTACTAAGGGATATTAAAAATTGTTTCAAATTATTTTTGGTAAAATGGTAAGTTTTAAAAAGTGGTTATTTTTTATTATATAGGGGTTTACCACTAGGCGTTTAATAAATTAAAGGGGAGATGATAAATTTTAAAAATAGGGGATTTTTTAAGAATCCCGTGAATGCACGTGTTTTGAAGGCTTTCAACTAAATGATCCCCCCTGTGATTTACCTAAAGATCCTAAGATTTCCTCATATTTTCCTTTTATATGGTTAAAAGCAAAAAATAAATCATTTGTGTCCCCTCTTAGAGTCATGTCAATTCCTAAAGATAAAACCTATAAGTCCCTTAGGTATTTCATACGTCTACCTTCCCCTATATATTTTATAATGTCCATTACGTTGGGAGCAACCTGAAAATAATGTCCTCATAATATAAGTTCAAGTGTCATCAAAACATGTTTGAAATTTCCCCCCTTTCGCTCTAACCTTATGTATTAAGGTCTAAAATTATGGATTTCAATAAATAAATGCCTCACATAACCAAAACCCCACCTAAGGTATTATTTAATAAAATTGTGTGGATCAGATTGAAGCAAACCAATTCAAGTGCTCAATTTTGATTGGCTTGAAAATGTGTGGTGTGGGTGTGAGCAGGTGAACTCAAGTGCTCAATTTTGATTGGCTTGAAAATGTGGGGTGCGGGTGTAAGAGGACAAGAATAAGTGCTCTACTCTAATTGGTCAAAAAATAAATTATTTAGGTACCTAGGGTCTAAAGTTACCCATTGCATAGACTCAAATTTCCTATTTTTTATCCTAATTGAGAGTTCTCCATAAAGTTTTCTCATCAGAAAATCAGCCATATATGGTGTTAAGGGTCGATAATTCATGGACCAAAACAATGAGTTTAGGCTTCCTTCAATATTTCCCCAAAAATCCTAAGTTGTGCATATACAAGGTTGACAAGCTAGTCCCCTAGAATTATTCCTAGGCCCTTGTGATTCATTTTTACGTCATATACATTGGACTCCCAATACTTATTATGCTCCTAAAAATAAGGTTACAACCATAGGCAATTACCTACACTTCTACTACCAAAAGGGACATCTTCATATATATTATTTTATATCTAGCTAATGCTCGATGTTCCCCATGTCTATGCATCTCTTTTTGTTGCTCATCTTGAATTTTCATCTGTGCCACGTGGTACCTTTGGATTTGAGCGAGTGAGATGAATAATTGGCTTCTTACTGGCCCAAAGATGAATGGTGCGGATGACCTCACTATAAAAAAAAGTGAACGACCCAAATCTACTCGCTTGAGTTGAAGCACTTGCTTTTGATCAGTTGAATATGAATGGTGTAAATGACCTCACTCGAGATGAAACACTCACTTTTGATTGGTCCAAAATGAATGACACGGATGACTTTGCTGGAAAAGGAGTTCATGGCTCATATTCATTGATAGATCAAGATAAAATACTTGTACCCCAATGAAAAACTATAAGTTCATTTATTCAAAATCATTTTGTTTCAACTAATGTCTCCCTTGTGATGAACAACCAAGATCACCTCGATGCCATCTGATCACGTGCATTCAATCAGCAAGGCCAAGAGTGTTGTATTTTAATTTATTGGTAAAATAATATCTATTAAATTGAATACGAATAGAGTTGACCCCAATGATAAATAAGATAATTTTTGGTAGAAGATACAAAGACAGGATATTCTGACACACATTTCAAAAAGCTGGTGGATAGCCCAAAATCAATGTCTAAGGAACCAACAATCATAGTTCAAATAAGGACATAGTTTGCTAGCCAATTACAAAACATGAATATCATGTCACGACCATTAAGATGGTTATTAGAAAAAAATATGGTGAAGCTCAACTGGTGAATCAAAGGGAAATAGTTGGAGGTAATAAAAGCTAGTGCATGTGAGGGTTGTTATTAATATCTACATAAAGTGTTCAAGTTTCACTTATAGTAAGCACTCACATTCAAGAGCCACAAGTACACCAAAGTGATATATAATGGGCCAAAGGTGAGGAATCTAGGTTTTCATCATAGAATTAATGAAATTTTATAGAGTAACATCACCATGGCATCCTCAAGTGCTTCCTCACAAATTCCTCTTCCACTAGTTGTAGCCAAAATATAAAACCTCATAAATAACATATTGTACCAAAATCTAAAAGGAAAAAACACCACTACATATGGAAAGGAATTTACTAAGCTATCAAGGACAAACTTGAAAATCACTCCTCAGTAGTGTGAAGTAGAGCAAAATATCATTTTTGGCTATGAGCAAACATGGGAAGATTATCATTGTCACCAACGGTTGCTTGTATGACTTTTCAAAATGGCATGGAGAGCTCGACACCAACCCAACCCTTTTTATAATAAGTGGACCTACAACCTGGGTAAGTTGATATAACCCAAGGTATATTATTCCTTAGACCTCCTATCATGGTAGTCACCTACAATACTCAAACAAGAGAAATTAGAGATTTTGCAAACCGATAAACATTCAAAATCACCTCTAAAAAAATAAAAAAAGGTCTTCACATTGAATGAAGCTGCATTGGTAGTGAACATAAAGGTAATATCTTCTTAGCCTCAATACAGGATTAGAACTTCATTTTACGAAAAGCTTTTTGATCACAATGTAGTTGTATCATATGATTTCCTTGTTCATAAATCTGACCTTCACCCATGGGTTAGATATTATGCAGACATGATCAATATAGTGTTCAAGAAAAAAATTAATCTGGGTTCATAAAGAATGTCTATACATAATAGTGTAATATAATAGAAGATTATAACCCACCATGTTTATATGGGAGGAGGCCATTAGTAACACAATAGACAAATAATTTAGGGAGTTACAAAAGGCCATCATAGAGCAAAGAGAAGTGATGCAACCATTTTCATATTACTCCTTCGTTATACACCTGATAGTGGGACCAATGACAAAAATTAATAGGAGAATGGGGAGGGGTATATGATGAACTCGTTTAAGAAAGACATTCATGGATTCATGAAGGTTGGTCCTGCCATTCCCATTTTTTTGGTAGGTTTCTCCTAGAAATTCATTACAAGCTTTGCAACCATAATCCTAATAGAATTTATACAAGGATAGCTACATTTTTGCATGGGAGGAAAGTAAGAGACTTTTTCTTCACTAAAGAATTTACCTACATAAGAATATATGGGTCCAAAATTTCACCCAAAATACTACCCAAGTTTTTCCCCATGTCCATTGCAACATTAGAAATCATGAGGCAAGTAGCCGAAGAAACTAAAATGAGAGCCTACAAGAAGAAAGCCAAAATTCCATGGCTAGCCTTCCCCTATAGAATGGGATATTACACATATAAAGGACAATATAGTTTATTATATGCCCTATGGAAAATGGATTCATATGGTTTATCTATGATAACTTGAAGTCATTATTATCCTTTCAATTATTATAGGGATAATGTTATTGATAAGCTACTGATTGTAATGACTTTCAAATGTAAAATCTACTTGGAAGTAAACTTGCCTGAGGTCATACCCAAATATATAGTGGTGAATAAGGAGGAAATTGAAATATCTTCAATTATGTTCAAGAAAATCCAATAAGTTGGAGGATTGGACAATCTACTATGAGAAAATCAAGTGAAATCCAATGACCCATCAAGCTTACTAGAGCATAAGAAGGCCAAAAATTAAAGCACTCTGGCCAAACCCAAAAGCTTTGTTCTCACTAGGATAGAAGTATGTTTTGATTCAAATGATGAGAAACAAATTCAAGATATATAAGAAAGAAAAAATCCAAGTGAAATGCAATATAGAGTGGAAGAATCAAATGATAAAAGATAACAACTTTCAATAGTACTCCTTGTAATTGAAGAATCAAATTATCAAAGATATCATATTTCAATAGTACTCCTTGTAATAGTGGAAGCGATAATACCAATGGCCAAGGTCACATCCCTACAAATGGATAAGGCTACGAGACAAGCAATTGTTCAATATTAGGAAGATCCTCTAACTTTATCCAAATCACAAGCTCAAGCTCATGTAGCCACAATGAAAAGCCTTTACAAAAACAACCAAGCTTTGATAGTGAAATTAAATTAGTTACAAGCCAAGAAAGATAAGTTATAAGTAAATTTCAGTAGGGTTCAAGGACAAACATCATAGGTGCGGGTAGAAGGACATTTCGACAATGCTTGTTTTGTTAAAAGTACAAGGAATAAGTGATATCAAAACTCAAAATAGGTATAAAATAATTGGAAAAAATACTTCAAGATCTTATTGATATCATGGATATGACTCAAAGAATGAAGGAACTATTACAAGATGCAGATCAGAGAGCTGCAACTCTAAAACCTATCTATAAAAAGTGTAGAGAAGTGTACAACCAGATAAATAATAAACAAGTGACTATCTCAAATGGTAGAAGCTTTGAATGCCATGTAGATTTCCTTAAGTTGAATACCTATCTCCATGAGAAGCCATACTAGAAAAAAATTTCCAGGACATGGAGGCTTGGGTGAGTGAAATGGATAAGAAAAAAAAAAGTTGACATCCTACTTGAAGAACTCTTGGCAGTAGAGAAAGTTTATGAGCTTATATCTAAAAGAATACAAGAGTTCAAATGTGATGAAAAGGATGAGAAAAAAATATTCCAACAACTTAATGACTTGTCAAAAATAGTTCAACCAATAGTGATATTATCCAAGGAAAATAAATTTTTAACCAAAGACTATGCCAAAAAGTCATTAAATATAAAATAGAAAATTACATATACAACCTCCTTTGGTGATGAAGCATGGGGAAAAATTGCAAATCTACTAGGAATAAGTGAAATAGGAAAAAACAAAACTAAAGTGGGATCCATTGAATAAAAAGATAAAACTCCAAAAGAGTAGAATAAAAAGTTACAAGCAAATCCTATAAAGGACCATGTCTAACATAGTACTTCACAAAGGAAAAATTAAGGTCTTGGAGCAACTATGTGCTAATAAAACAACTCAAGACAACTATAATTTTGTTGTGGTGCACTCAAGAAATAAAATGTAGAGATGATGCCACATGGAAGAATCTATTGATTACAACTATAATAGAAACATGGCACTTAAAGAATATAAGAAGGATTGCCACAACCAAGAAAATGATCAAGTTTTTACATGGCCATTTTACCTATAGGTATTCTAGCTGTTATTGTTCTTGTTTTTGTATTCCTCTTTTAGTGTCTTCTATAATTTGTCATTTCTTATTCTTCCCCATTATTGTGCAGGCTTTGACAGGGAAGCATTCAGGAAATTGCAATCATTTCTAGCTATTGAATTAGAAGTTTGGAGACCTCCTATTACCATATTGGGAGGAAACTTGAAGAGTTCTTATTACATCATCTAAACAAGAATTCTAATTGTATTCATTTATAGATATCTACGTGAATTCAATCCAAGCTCTCATTGTAAAATCCTTTGATATTAATACAATTCTAGCTTCTTCCCTTGGGCAATTCTCTGTGTTTAGTTTTGAATGTGTGTCTCTTTTACATATTACATGATTTGAATGTGTAATTGACTCTTTTTTATTGATAATTAATTATTATTATTATATTATTTAAATTAACATAATTTAATCAACATATTCCTTCCCTTTATTCTATTACATTAATGTGTTTACAATCTTGCTACAAATGGTAATGGATAAGGCACTGGTCTAGGCATAATTAGAGAATTATTGTAAATATTGGTCAAAGAACATCAACTGTTTAACATATTTTTATTTGGATAAACATGAGCATATAAAGAAATATTACAAGTGCACTGCATGGGTATCCTAACCCAATTTAGCTTGTCTAAAGTATTTGTGATAATTTTTTTCCTAAATTAAAGTGGCAAATCCACTAGAGTCTGTAATACTGCTTGAGATAAATAAATATCTTGTGGCATGACTCATATTAAGGGACACTAGATAATTCTACAACACATCCCCAAATTGCACATAAACCTTTCCAGCTTAGAGCAACTAGAATTTGGTTGCACTTGGATGATTTGAACCAAAAAAAAAAAATAACACAATATAGAGAAAAACTAAAAACAATAATAAAGTAAAAACATAAATGAAATGAAACAAAACTAGCACACAAAAAAATTAAAGCAAAAACTATGTACAAGGTTATTTACAATATAGGACAAAAAAATTTATATTTGAAAGAGTCCTAGCCAAAGGAGGTCAACTTTCCAAGGGTCCCAAACATAATTACTATAATTTGAGAGATTTATGTCAAGATTGAAATGCTAGATTTTATGGGTATCATCCCACAACAACACTAGATATAAAATTATAAATGTATTCATTTTGCATATCTCACCTCACTAACTCAAATTAATCCCATCACTACTACCATACTTGAACATTGATCCATTAAACTCTAGGGTCCACAACTGATATTGATTTTTTATTGTTTATTGTGTGGGGTCTCCACTACTAGATAAATATCATCTTTAGTTATAATTTCTATGGCCATAGTATATACTCCCCATTCTATTTTGCGGTACAAAACCTCATTTATATTTTTGGACTCATTGATAAGCTCTCTTTATAAAAAATAAATTGCCATATAGCCATTCAATATTTTGATCATTCATGGTTGAGCAACATCCCAAATACATATGGAATATCTACAATCTAAATATTAGTGAATTGTTGTATCCTAGGTTTAGCAACCAATTGTATATGTATTTGATTTGGTATTCCAATGATATGTACCTCTCTCTTATAATAATATTACTATTTGATGATAATTGACATCACATTACCAGAAGAACTTGAATCCAAAAGGTAGTTATGTAAGCTTTTATCAACAATTTTAATATTCAAAAGAAAAGGTGTGGATTCTATCTTTTTCTTGTACATAGTCAAGTATGAATCAATAACCCATTTTAACCTCTCTTCCCTTTTTAAATCACGGAGTGTCTTGAAAACTCATTTTGGTTAGTCAATTGAGCTACATCAAACAAAGGAATGTTCTCATTGGTTTTCTTAAGATCTTCTATAATGTTATATTCAAATTTGGTTTGTTCTAATATTTTTTCTATTTGTAGTATTGGTATATTAACTTCTGGGTATATAGGCATTTAGGGATCCTTAGGTGGGACTAAGTTTTCATTGTCCTTCACATTAGGTAGGATGGAAGTTTCTTTGGGAGGTGTCGAAGAAGTCAGTGACACCTTTTCTTTACTTTGAAGAGTATAAATATTATCTCTCTGAAATCGTTGATGATATTGCACCTCTTCTTCTAATTATTCTTTAGGCTACTCTTCATCTACTCTTAAGGGCTTATATGTTTCTAAAACTACGGCAGTCCCTGCATTTTGATCAACTTGATTTCTGCAATCCTCATTGGTGGGAACTAACTCTAGATTTTTTATTTCTTTCTATACAATGTTCAAATGAGTCTTAAATTTTGGATAATTAGTTTCAATCTATTGGGTACTATAATGGATCATGCACCACTTGGGAAGAGCAAGGTCAGCCAAATTCATGGAAGTACCTAGGTTATCATCCAATTGTTTGTTAAAAATATTTGGGATGACTCCATTGTTTGGGTAAGTATGCCATAGGTGGTTAGTCCTTTGGAAGTCAAAGTTCTTATTATGAATGTCATTTGTAGGCAGGTTTTGAATAATTTGCATTTGAAGTTTAAGCATATTATTGCAAAATGTTTGAACCATATTTTCTAAGTTATTAAATTTAATATTTGGGTTATTAAGTTGACTTGGTTCTAGTTGAGTTGTTATATTATTTGTTGATGCAAATGTGTTCAAAAGTGTAGGTACGCTTAGTTGATCATTTTTTGGAAGTGCATTATTGAGAATATTATTTGTGGTTACCTAATTAGCCAAGGCTATTGGAATGGTCTGTTGATTTCTTGTATAGGTATTATCTAATTTAGGGGTGTCATATTCAAATATTGGTATTGATTAGGATACATAACTCTTAGTAATGGGTTTAGCATGGTAAGATTTTGTGTAAGAGCTTGATTTATTTATGGTATCTGATTGTGATATCTATATTGTCCAAGTGATTGTAATTGACCTAATCCAAAGCCTTGAGGTATTAATTGATACTCAATTGTTATAGACTCACTATATGATTTGGGAAATCTACTAAAAAACATGTAAGTTAATGAGCCTAAGGTTCTAAAGTACATCTAGATGGATGCTTCGTTTGTCAAGGTGTAATATATCACTAGCTTAGTATATATTTTATGGAACCTTATGTTGAAAAGTCTTAGGGGTTCATTATGTTCTCTACGAGCAAAGGTAAACTGATGATATACCTTAGTAGGATCCACAAAAAGTCTAAAATGGCTGATAAATGCTACTTCTAGTTGAGCCCATGAAGTGATAGAGCTTTAAGGTAAGTTGATATACCATTCATATGTAAACTCATCTACTATGTGTGGAAACATTCTATAGGTAACATCCTCATGCTTACTTTACAAATGCATTAAGGTGTATTTGTAAGCCTAAATATGTTCCTCAGCTAACCTCATTCAATCATGACTATACTAGGGAAGATATCTTTCAACATCCTTAGGCATATCATGTGCAGGCCTAGGTATATTTAGAGGACCACTCCTTACTAGCTATGGAGCAGGAGCTTCCATTGATGGACTTTGGGGAGTGGTAAAAGGATCAATAAATGACACTAGTGATGATGACTTCGTGTTATAGTTTTGATAGTCAAGATGTATAACATGAAAATTATACCAAAAAAAAATTCTCAGAGTTTGACCCTCCTTATAGCATTATTTTTGTTGAGTGCTAAGGGCTTAGAGGACCTAGAAAATCAACAATTCAACCCTCCTTCTAGTTCTATTTTTGTTGAGCATGCAAATGACACAATGTCAAGGGTAAGTCAACATACTTGGAACATAGATTTATCCCATCTTGAACGAAATTTTGTTTCCCCCAAGGTTCGGGTATGCTAGGTCTTGGCCAATGCAATATGGACTTAGATGTTATTGTTTTACTATTATTTCAAGGGAATTTTACAAATTAGGACTCTAAAGATAATTTTTATGGGTATAATGCTTTAAAATTAAAATTAAAATATTTACCTAAAAAAAAAAAAAAAAAAACAATTCCACTACATTAATATTATCATGCATGCAAACTTATCATAATGTAAATGGTTGCAAAAAAGAAATTGTCATTCATTGCATTCAGATTTATTAGGTTGAAAACTTAAAAGAATTTTAAAATTGACACAACAAATATCAACTTCAAATATTTATTTAATCTACTCATTCTAAACAAGTTCTAAAGAAATATCAAAGGTTTTTAAGGGTGATAGAAAAAAAAAAAAAAACTAATTCTATCTAGAACTCCATCTCTAGTATGGTAAAAGTGATAATTCTAATTTATAACTAGCCTCAGCATGAACAATATTCACACAGTATAAAATCCGAGATGATACAATCCTTCAAAAGATAAAATACTATGAAATATATTAAACACAACCACCATCAACATGCACAAATTTATAATATAAATTTCATCAGCCTTATATCAAAATATAGTCTTCAAACACATTTGTTCCAGATTTCCCACTTCGGTTGATTACACAACAAATTGGTTTGGATAATTCGTTCAACTACCAACAAAAAATAAAAGGGAGAAGAAAGATAAAATCTATGCCACTAGATAGATTCTGACCCTTACAAATGAGGAGTAATACCCCTTAAATAGCTTTTTGCTTTGCAATAAATATAAATTAACCTATTACATAAAAATATTAGGGCCAAAAATAATTAGGCATGATCTTCAATTAATCCAACACAACTTGGCTTCTTTATTTTGCTTTGCATAGCCTTTGCATTGAGATCCTTAAATATGGTATGTTCATTTTTTTCCAACAACCCTACAAAACAAATACTAAAGTTAGAAAAAATATATATATTTTTATTATCTATATACTAATGTAAAAGGTTATGGGACCTTTGAAAACCCTATTTTTTCACCATATATATATATATATATTTGGGTAGTGTTATAAATACCTACGATTGATGTATAGGGCTTAGCAGTATCCTCCCAACCATTACCCCTCGTAAAGTCGAGAGCTACACTTATCAATAGAGAATTTAACATAGCCATCACACACCCAACCCCTCACACACTCGTCCACACCATAGTTTAAACCTTAGAAGCCCGAACCGTTGCGTTATTCCCCCTAGGACCCTACAGTTAGAAAATATTACTATTATTAATATTTCTAAATTTAATTATTATTAATATTTTATTTATATATATTTTATTATTTTATTATTTTTTAAAATTATATATATATATATATTTCTTTTCCAAGCATTTTATTTTTTAATAATTATTTATTTATTTAAACATTTTTAATTTTTTAATTTTTTCAAGTTTCTTTTCTCTTTCTTCTACTTTTGCTTTTTTGTAGTTGTTCGGATATGATACCCTATAATAGCATTATCCATTTGAAATATATTTATTGAAATAATGTTTCCCATTGCCAGGCTTAATTTCGATTTATCGGGTAAAATTTCTAATTTTTTGTTTTTTACCGAGCTAGAATTTCTAATTTTTTGTTTTTTATTGATCTAGGATAATTTAATTTTATATTTATTCATTAATTTTTAGTTTCATCCGAAATCCATCATCTAACTATTTCTTCCAATTGCCATCTTCATGCCTTGGTGAAATTTTGAGTGTTGGGTTCTTTTCTAATCTTAGCCAAATTCTATTGTGCCCAACTTCTCTTTATTTATTTTTTGTGTTCTCCCATGAGCAACCGAGTTTCATCTAGCCATGGATTTCCACATACATTGACAGGTTTGGGTTGGACATAGCATTCATAGTTGCAAACAATATTTTACTCTTAAATTTCCTCTTAATTGACTAGGCTTCTGGTTGAGGCAATTTCTTCAATTATTTTCTAGATTTACAACCATTTTATTTTATGCCTTTGGAATTTATCATGGAAACTTCGATAGTTTATAAAATAAGTGTTTTGAAGCCTCAAATATCTTTGAAATATAGCGAAAATTATACTTTTGGAAAGCTCTTTTCTAGGGTGACCTAGTGGAAGTAGATTCATGATATTTCTTTGAATATTATAAGAGATACACGGAATCAAAAGTGAGACCATTTATGTTGTTGAGAGGAAAATCAAGTTTACGATGTGTAATTTTAATTAATTTTAGGGTGCTAAAACTATGGAACATAGGCATGCAAGTATCTATTGGAAATCTTATTTTGAGCCCAATTTAATGGAAGATGTTATTTGCTAAATGAAGTCTACCAAACACATCCATAGCAATAAAAATCATAACAAAATCAAGGTAAGAAAAATATTTGGGCACCTATACTAAAAACTTCCAACTAAAAACCTTAGTTTTAGATGGCTAAAAATTGCAAATAAAAACAAAAAAAAAACTTAACAAAAAATTTCAAAGGTGGGTCCCCAGCCCATGCAGACTGGGGCATGTTGTGTGAGCACAACAACAATGCGATCTCGTGCTCTATTGTGGCTAAGTTGACATCACTTGTTCAACGAGAATGATTTGGAACATCACGAGCTTAGGCACTTAACTTTGTATGTATCCATGGTGATGAGATTTTGTGCTTACTTATTTTCTGACCTAGTACTAGTCTCGAGCATCCTGGTTTTGGGTAATATTGAAGCTTTTGCAATACTTAGCCAATCCTTTTTCAAAAACAAGTGTGGTGCATTAAAATTCAAATGGAATCATGAATTTGACCTACACTTGTCAATATTGCAAACAAGGACATCCATGTTTTAGGATGCTACCACATACCTTTTTTTTCAATGATTGGTCGACTAAAATTTCATGTCTTTATCATGAAACCCTCTATAAAAAAAAAATTAAGGTTGGATGATAAATAAATATTTTTTTAAGCTAGAGCGAAGCTTCAAAAAATATAATTATTATACTACAATGATCACATTATCTGGTCAAAGGGATATTAGCAACTCACCATGTGGTGTGTGCAAAATCATCCCAAAGTTGTTAATCAATCAAAGGTACTTCCTACATTGTCTAAATATGAGCTAATTTAGATTATTGTAGTCTATCAGTCTTGTTTGTGATACCTCATTTCACTAGAATAACTTATCCAATTGAAATACAATCCAATATTTATATTGAGCACTCAATTCTAATGCAACAAAGTATTTTTCACCAGTCGTTGTGTTTTTACCAGTCATCAATTTGGATTGACATGTTGCCAAACTGTAAACCCACATTGGCAATGTACACGTAAGTCTCCAATCATTGTGAAAAATTACCATCACCAAGCAATATTTGATTTGCATTGGTACCACATTATATTGGATGCTTTTCTATAAGGAGAGAGAGAATGTCCAAATAGAAGTGGAGTGATCAACTTTCTGTTATGTAAACTAAAGTCTGCATATTCACTCATTAGAGCTTCTACTTAGTACAAATGCACCAAACAATGGTCTAAAATCCTCTAAACCAATGCACAATTAGAAAATCTACCACTATATCAATATCTTGCTCTGATACCACTAATGTAGATCAAAATAAGCTAAAATTATTATTATCAAGCATCCTTAAATAGGCATATACATATAAAAACTAGCCAAACATAGCAGTAGAGATATAACAACTAGATAAGGTAGTTATAACTAATGGCTAAGCATACATAACAACATATAGAAGCTATCTAACAATAACATGAGTTGTAAAAAGCTTCACATAAACCAAGGTTCTGCATCATTATTGTGTTCCTTATTTCTAAACTAGAGAAGATAATGAGTAAAAACCCTTTTAGAAGAAAATTCATCAAGTAATTTGGATTCAATCCTCACTACCACTTGATCCAAATTCGAATCTCATAGAAATTTGTCCAGTATCCATGGAACTTACATATTAACACTTTGGTTTTAAGAACCATTATACCATTCTCAATCATCTCATCATTGATAATCATTATTGTTGTAGTATCAACTACCTAGACTAGGTTTTCCATAGATTCACTCTTCTTCTTATCTAGGGCATCCTTATTCCAACTAAGACCTCCTTAATTCCAACTAGGAAATCCTTACTTTCAATAAGGACTTTTAAAAATGACTTTCTTGCCATGTTACCTAAATTTTCTTCACATGAATCCTTTTGTTTTTAAGTTTCTTCTAATATTTGAAAACAAAAGTGACACTTGCTCCTTGATAAAACTTTCCTTTCTACTTCTTGAGCATGCTTCCTACTTGCTCCTGGCTCATGCTTTCTCCTAACTTGCACTCACTCCTAGCTAGCATGTAAATATTATTTTTATTTGTCAAATAATATTTTATTTATTACCTTTCACTATTGAAATGTGTTATTGAATCCTTTCATTTCATAAAATATAAAATAAGCCTTTCAATTTAATCCCCACTTTCATTCAAATTTTATTATCTCATGCAAACAAAATGATTGTGTTTTTTTAGTTTTTTAGTTTTTTTGCTTAAGAAAGGGGGTTGTACTAGGGTCCCACACCCTTCATAAATTACAAATATCTCCTTTAGATCTTGATATTTTACAAATAGATTTTAATGTTTATCTCAATTAAGTTGCTATATCTAGATAATTACATATGTTTTCATAAAATGTCTAAATTCTTGATTTTCAATTTTCTGGATCTTCTTTAAAAGAAAAAAATATTCCAAAATTTTGCATCCTTCTTTTTGAAATTTTCTTACAATAGCCTTCACAACACCAAAACTCCACCTCTACTATCTAAGCAATGCATCTTAGTAGATTAATATTTCCAAAACTTTACGCTATCATGATTTGCTTCATTAAATCATAAAGAAAATTGCAAACATCTCTCATACTATATATTTTGTAACACTAAATCAAAATTTCTATAAATCTATTATATATTTAGGATCAAAGGAAAAATCAAACAAATATTTCTCATTTGATAGGACTAAAAAAATTCTAAAAACTCTAAGTATGATCTCACTCCATTCTAAAAAGTGTTCTTCATGTATACAACTCTGAATTCACATACAACACTTTAAATGATGACATATTCATCGAAACCTTAAAATCCACTCTAGGGAAAACCCTAGTTAACAAATTAGTCAACATTTGAATGACCTCCACATAAATATCTAGCCATGAGTCTATCAAGCAACCCTTCAATTTCTCGACCTGGCACTATGTGAGCAGCATCACAATGGCATTGATTACCACACTCCTTTATAGAAAGTATGACACATCACATCATTATATTTTTAGAAAAATATTACTATGCTTCACATGTTAAACAATTTTTAGGATCATAGTTAACATAAATAAGCATGCATATATCAAATGAATAATAATCTCATCGAAAGATTTACTAAAACTACTAAAGTAATGCATAAATATGAATATCCTTCAAGTTACATATTATATGATTTTTCTTTAATATATAGATACATGATACTCTTCACATTACATGAATCTTGATCTTTAATCTTCTCAAAATCATGGGATAACCAACTATGCATATTTACATTTTATATAACAAATATCACATATTATATAAAGATAAAGTCTCTCATGATTGATAGGGATTCCTCTGTGAGGGTTTCACTCCCATTCTGACATCGATACTCTGAAACCCTTTGAGAGGGAGGCCTCATTTTTCCCATTATGGATATGGCTGCTAGTCATGATTAGTTTCTCTTTTGTGGTTCATGACCAGGGTGTTTTTCTTATTGGGGGTCTTGTTGGTATGTTCTACTCTTTTATGGGTTTGGTATTATCACTCTTATTTGGGTTAGAGGGCTGAATGCTGACCAAAACATGTAGGAGTGATCCTGAGTTGTTATAATACAATGGAAAATTTTGGTTGTTGACCCCTTGGATGGCTCTCACTCTGGTTGTTGACCCCTTTGCTAGTTTTAGAGACTTGGTTGAATTGTGTAGCATTTCTTATAGGTTTGATAATTTCATGTTTTCTTGGATTTCTAATGAGAGAAAAGGGCCATCTATCGATCCAAACCTATTGGGGTGAGCTTGGTATGATGTTTGTCTACAAAAATTTGATAATTTTACCTTGGCTGGCTTTGAATTTGATGGCTTGGATGCTCTAGTTGGATGGTGCTTGAATGACTCTATTGCTAGGGTTCTCTACTAGTAGTGGGTTCATGGTTGGTTTGTACCACTTTCTTCTAGGTTCAATAATTTCTTGTTGTATCTAGCTATTCCAGGGAGACAGGACCAAATACTAATCCAAAATAATTAGTATGAAAGTGGGTTGTTATGTTACGGTGGTTTTTGACTTTTGGCCCCATGTCTCTGGTGGGTTTCTTAGCTTTGACGATCTGCAAAGATCTCTTTCTCCAATTCTAGCAGTGGTGGTGTGTTTGATCCCAGGGTTCTAAGGCTTATTTTTTAGCATCTTACCCTTCTCCCTCATCTCTCCAGTTGCGTTGTTGTCAGAAACTTGCTCCCAAATACTATGGTCCTTACCAAATGTTGTAGAGGCTCGGGGTAATAATGTATAAACTAGCCCTTCTAGATAGTTCTAAAATTCATCCAGTATTCTATATGTCCTCTCTAAAGTAGGTAATTAGCAACAAGATGAAGGTGCAATATACACTTGCAAATTTGGATGATAAAGGGTCCATCATTCTTGAACCTAGATGCATTCTTGATCAAATATCCTATACCCTTCATCGATGAGTTATCATAGATGTCTTGGTCCAGTGGCACAACTTACAACTAGAAAATATGACATGGGAACCTCTTCACCAAATCCAACAACAATTTCCTCACCTTTAGCTTTGAGGATAAAGCTTTGTGGAGGGGAAGGGTATGTTAAGACCCCATCCTAACACTTGATGTAATAGTCCTTGTAGAACATGGGTAGTACCCATATTAATATTTTGTAATATTTATTATAGTTTTGTATTAAGAAGCACCTATTCCAAATGGCACCCTTCTATGTAACATTTTCTTCAAGAATGTAACTGATTGTAGGTAGGAGATTCAAGCCCGGGTGGCATTTTGCATGTAAGCCAACCTTGGGAGCTAGGTGCTAGAGGAATTACTTAAATCTGTCAGATGTAATATTGTATATATATTTTTGCATAATTGAATGAAGTATTGAAGAAGGTTGTACCCTCGAAGAGGCTTACGGTTCAGTGTTATTGTGAGATTGTTATTTTTCTACAATTTACTTTCATATTGTGTATTTTATTTTGAAGTGTGTTGTGAGCATGTGTATTTATTTTCAAGTATTTGTGTGACAATGTTATTTTTAATATTAGGTTACTAGCACTTAGACATAGATAAATCTCAGGTCCATGATGATAAAACTAACAATGAGCTTTGCATGGACCATCGATCGTGTTCATAGATAACCTTCACATGAGCAACATAAGAAAAATAAAAAATAAAGAAACCCTTCAATAGGTTTCGTATAAAATCAAGCATGACAACATTAAGGGCCCAATTTGTATTCACTGAAGCCCTCAAAATTGACTCATTGGGAATAGAACCCATTAAATACCCAACTAGGGTAAATTATTCTAACTAGTTGCATGCAAAATCAAAATATGGTAGAGGGAAATCAACATTAGAAAATGAGACATTACCTTTTAAATGTACTTCCTGGGATGTTTTATGGGGAATATTTTTCCCATACTTGTCACTTGTGACACCGGAGTGAATGCTTGAGCCACCATGGTTGAGTGCCATATACACGTAGAAAAAAATTCTAATACACAACAAGAGTGATTGCACACAAAAGACGTGCACTTGTACCTTAGTGTTTCATAGAGTTACATAGAAAAAAATAGTTCACCTGCACCTGCACCCACACTCTAGATAACCATCACTGAATAGGACCTTTTCAATCAAACAATTAAAAATTTATAATACTTGAACCAATACTTTAGATTTGAAATAATTAATCCAACATCTCATTAACCCATTCAGTATTGATGGATCTACACAATTTATTTTCATATTTTAAAAAGTAACCCCAAATGGTGTGAGCAAAGGGATAACGAAGAAGTAAATGATTTGATGTTTTTAAATCCTTCTCACACAAGGCACATCTAAAAGATCCATGATATCCTCTTTTCTGTAGAAATTCTCTTGTAAGAATATTCCTTAGAATTTCTAACTAAATAAACATTGAAGCCTTAGGGAGAGCCTCTACATATCTCTAGAAGTAGGAAATTTTGGTTGCTCTAAATCCTCACATCCCAAATTGATTGAGTATCCACCACCCTTTGATAGATTCCAAATAAACTGATTATTTCATGTAAAAATCGATAAATAAAACTCTTGAAGCATCTATTGAATCTCATCTAATTTTTTTTTAGTTCCTCTCCTTAAACTACGTTACTAAAATAAATCCATGATCTAGGGCTATTCATATTAATAGTATTTGAACTTTAGAAGTTTACAAGCTAGGCATGCTTGAGCCAATGGTTTCCATTTTGAGGTAGAGATAAGAGGATGAGGTTTCAATTTATCATCAATCCAAAAAATTATATAATTTTCCTTATTGATTGACCACGTTATATGTTTCTTTATCAATTGTAAACTATCTGATATGAAGTTCCATGTTGATTATCCTTTGGGTAGGATTATGAAGATACTAAAATCATTTCAATCAATATGATTATACAGCCAAGACAAGGTCTAATTGACACCATGTGATCCCCTTGGGCAATCCTCGAAGGTTTAATATTGGTCCTAACCACTTTTGGGAGGTTTTACCCCATTTTTTGAAAGTTATGGGGCATGTGGGCATGGCCATCCGACCCAGGGATGGCCACCAGTGGTTGTCCCTGGGTGGGATGGCCATGAAATTTGACCCCCAAAAAGTCAAAATATGGTCAAATGACATCTATAAACTACCATTTATACTGCCTATTCAAGCATGTAGACTTGAGGACACAAAATTCTTATGACATGCTACAAAATGGAGGTAAAAAAGGGAGATTCCTTCCCCCTCCAATACATGCCAAGTTTTGGACAAGTGGCGCCTCTTGCCCTACATGTCCTTACATTCCCATTTTACCATAGGCCTCTTTTGGCTATAAAGTGGATTCATTTTATACCCAAATCCATGGAGAGGAGTTTTGAGACAGCAACGGAGTGCTACCAAGATTTACCCTCACCCTTTTGTGTCCTTTCCCCTTGAAATATCTACCTTGCAAAGGAGGTTCTCAAGTGATTCAACAGGTACATATTGTTTTAAAAATCAAACCAATTGAGTGAATTTCACCACCACATTTTATGACAAAACTATTGATAGGGTTTTTGACCAATTCACAAAGGAATTTGTGACAAATAAGTAGCATAAATAGTGGTCGCCCCACCCCAGGACGGTCCCCATTCTATGACAGTCACCACCATCCCTGAAAGTTATGGTGACATATTTATGCATTATTATTCTAATTTTTTTAATATAAATGTTCCCTGGTAGTATAGTAACATACTATCCAAATTTTACGTAATTTGGATTTATATTGAATGAGATATTGTATTTTTAAGGTTTTTGAGGTCTTTGGAGACCATCTGAGGATGCACATGAATTTGTGAATGATATTGCTAATTTAATAATATGGGTCCTATTAAAATATCATTTAATGTATACTGTCCAATTTTGGTTTTATTTGGAAGTGTTTTGGTCTAGAAATTGCTTGTTTTAGGTTTTGTAGGCTTAGTAGGTGCACTGCGAATGTACCACATATTTGGATGCAATTTATGTTCTGTTTGTGATAATATCTTCCTAAAATCATATTTTATGCATACCCCTATGATTTCAGATTATTTGGAGTTGTTTTATGTATGTGCATTACATATTTACACCGTCTAGTCTATAGTTGCATGTATTGCTTTTGCATGTTTTACATTTCACACTTGCTATTTAACGAATATGGTTTCCTTGTGTGTAGGTGAAGGTTTTACAGTGCATGAGGGACGATATCAATATCATAATATTTAATAATAAATTGGCTAAATAATAGGTTCTCCCACCTCAATGTACGAGGAAAAACATTGGAAGTGCACCCGAGTTTCTGAAATTATTTGATCCTTGGGCACCCCATTTTGTAACAATTGTATCAATCCAGAGCCCTCAAGGGGACACTTATGTAACCATGGTTTTGATCCACCAAAATAATAGAAGATTTTTTTTTTCATTTCATTTCTTGCATTTTGGTTATCTTTCCATGTTTACTTGCATGTTTCCCTTTTGATGCTCATTAAAAATTCATGATAGATGCATATTTTTTAGCATTATCAGGTGCACATTTTTTCCCATACTTCAGTGGTGATCATGTTGGGACCTTGTCCCTATTGATTTGGTTAAATATTTGACCCTATTTTTTCCTTTGTTTTTTTGTAGGAACTGGTAGTTCTGACCTGAAATGGCCTTTGGACTGCTAACCATCCCACCAAAGAATGACCACACAACCATCCCACCCTGGGATGGCCATTAAATTGGCTACCATCCCACCCTGGGATGGTCACAAAATAGGAGATTTTATGCTCAAAATTTCAAAAACAACAAGCTTTTAGGCCATTGACGTAAGTGCCTAAACCTTCAGTTTTCAAAATTGCTAAAATTTGGTTTTTCTTGCCTCCCTTGATTGCTTGAAAGGTAGAAAGATAGTTTTAATTTTACATAATTGCAAAAACAATACAAAAATAAGAAAAAATAAAAAGGAACTAAGTAGGAATGCATTTCTATGGATTGCTTGCTAGTATCCTACCTAATGGGTAGGCTATCATTTAGGACATGAATTTTGTAGTTTTACCTTTTACCTAACATTTTTGAAAGTAAAACATTCATTTTGCATCTAGTGAAATATCATTGAGTGCTTTATTTTTTACTTTATTTAAGCATAAAAGGAACCACACACACTTACACGTATCACAATAATATTGTTAAGGTTGTATTTCATCATCAACCCCCAATTTAGACTGGTGATTTTGGATTTCACCTCCTTCCAATGTCTTGCCCCCTTGACACCTTAGATATAATAGGGCACTCTCTCAAGATGTAATAGGTCACTAGTGTTCAAACTCCCTCCCACTATTTGAAATGCTTGTAGTTTTAGAGTGTAAGATCTAAGTGAACCCTCCATTTATTATGGGTTTTAAGAAGTTTACCCTAGATTATTTTGAGAACCTCATGTTTGGCACTAGTGTTCCTAGTCACCACTTTGGTTGAGTTCCCTCATTCTAAATCCAAAACTTGAACAAGAAAGCAAGAGCAAAAAAAAATCTAAACACACAAAACAACTTAGAGATTCATATCTAAAACTTAAAGGAGATAATAAAATTGTTTGATTACATACTTCTTTGATCATTTTATTGTGTGTTCTTAAGATTTAAAAGATATAATCATACATATATAATCCTTAAAAGAGAAAAAACATATTGTCTACTTTATGTTTTTCCTTATTGTTTGGGTAATCAAAAAAATATCCTTGATCTATGACCAAACCCTATTTTTCAAAAAAAAAAATCTACTTTTTTATTATGCATCCGATGGATCGAGAATAGTGCAAATCGGAGCTATAATGAAAAAGTTATGTTGGTTTTATGATTACTCTATTTTTGAAGCCAAAAATAGGGAAAAACTACACTAAAAAAGTATAAAATGCTCTAGACAACCCAAAAAATTGCCAAATTTGTTTTGTTGTCTTAGTTAGCCCCTTATGCACCTCTCATAGAAATTTGAGTCCTAACTCTTCATGCTTCAAAATTTCCCAAAAATTCCTAAAATTGGGATTTTCCCCACAAGTTCTAGTTGGCCAAATATTTCAAAAATACAAATTTTGGATCCAAAAGTCAAATTTTGGAGCCATATCCCATTGATATTAACATGTCACATCGATCATTTTGTTATATAGCACCCATAACCTTTTTTGGGAGTTAAAATTTTCTTTAGTGTGGGTTTCCTTTAGGGTTTCCCTAGTCAACACACTATGATAACTATGCATAGCTGAGCTCAATCATGAGTCAGTGAAGCAAAAAACTATAGGAGAGGCCTTAAGCATCACCATTATAGATATGAGGATCTCACTATTCCTTCACAACACCCTCATAGTCATCGCGAAGCTAATCCATATGAGGATCTCCTCATTCCTGCATAGTGCCCTGATAGTAGTCACCTTCGCTATTCTCCTGAGGATCTCATCATTCCTACACAACATCTTGAAATTCATCATGAGGTCAAATACTCAGTCAGAGGATCCAACCACCAAGGTACATTTTCCAGGAGAACACCAATGGGTTATCCACATGATCAAATGGATTATTCGGTTAGTCAACACCAATCCCAGGGACAAACTAGATATAATTAGCCTTCCAAGAGGCCTAGTAGGGAGGTCTACATTCCCTCTACATCATGGTATTCACTACCCATAACTCTCATCCAACACATTTTAGCAAGCCATAGTAGGCTTGTGCAAAGTTTGCATGCACCATAATCCAATATGACCATGAGGGAGCTTCTAATAAAGTCCTCCAAATATTGGAAAAATTTCATGATGATCTTGGATTCCATAGAGGTACAACCTCATGACTTTGATGCTTTCACCAAATTTATGGGATACATACAAATGCACAAGAGTCCTATTATATCATTTCAAAATCATGAGGCCAAACCCATGCCTACCAATTCACTAAACCCTGTGTTGCACATCATCGCAAGTATCAATAGACTCCCCTATATGTGAGTATTGGTTGACATAGGTTCCTCAATAAACAATATTACCACAACTTCACTAAAACGTCTCAACCTTCCATCCTCACACATTGTACCATCCAAGTTCACCTTGCAATAATTCAATGATGCTTTATTGTCCATTGTGGGCATGATAATCCTAATTGTTGAAGTTGGAAAAAAGAATATGCCTATATTTTTCTACATCTTGGAAGGTGCAAGACAGTACAACATACTTCTTGGAAGGCCATGGATAAGAGACATGGAATGTGTTCCATCCATAGTGCATCAATGCATTAAATACATTGATGAAGGTAAGGTACATGTGGTTGATGCTGATCCAAACCCCTTCAAGTATTATAAATAGGTGGATCATCCATAGGAGCCTATTGTATCACCCATGCACTTGGATACTAAACTCAACAACCTTATCCAGAGTTTAGGTTCAACCTCACAATTAGTCGTGAAGCTACCTTCACCACCTCTAGTACCATCCTCTATTTATTTGAGTGAGGAAGAGTCAAAAGAGCCAATTGTAGAGGCTCCCATAGCTATCATCAATACGCTTGTATAAGACTTTATCACTCCTACCATAAAGGAGGAGGAACCCATAGTTGATACAGATGAATCAAATCATATCATGTTGGAGGACACAATTCAATTGACCCACATAAAACTCGATGAGTGCATAGTACCCAAAGTTACATTCATGTCTATCATCAAGTCGATCAAGGATCTAGGCCATCCTCCTACCAAGTCACCTCCCATTGATATCATTTTTTATGCACCCCTAAACATGGGGATCAAGTAAATCACCTTGGACAAGTTGATGAGGTAACCATGACTTGTCCAAATGCAAATGCATCTTATCATGAGTTTGTGGGAATAATGAATGTAATGAAAGAGAATCAAAGTCCTTTGAATCCATTTTTGCCACTTGCAACTCCATACAAAATTCCATACATACCACAAGACATACCATTTATGGATTCAATCACACCTACTCCATCTCACTCAACATCTCCATAAAATCAATAACAGGTGTACCCCCTACACCAAAGTAGGGGTAACCCAACTACCACAAGTGAAAACTCTGAGTTGGAACAAGAAGATGTGGATATACTCACTAGCCACAATCATCATGAATCATCCACATCTACTCAGACTTTGGTAACTTTTGATCCATCCCTACTCAATTGTCTCTTGGATCCCACACCCAATTCACCCCCACCACCTATTAGTATCCATCCAGTTTCCCTGATAACCATCCAGTAATCACTTTTATTATTTTCACAACATATCTTAGATAGTCTAGCAAACATGGAGTTACAAGTGAGTCACCAACACAATGATTTACAATAGATATTGAATCGACTCACAAGCATTGAGTTACAGTTGAGTCATCCAAAACCTCAACCCCTTGATTGTCAAGACCAACCCACTCCTGTGCAATCCAATGTTAAGTCTCAAAAAAATTAGTGGCAAAACTAAAAACATTGCCCTAAGAGATCATTTATGCCCATTATCGAGTCCATGGACTCCTTATTTGAGCACCTCTATGAAGCTAAGGCAGTTAATTTACCTGAGAGTCGATCTTTAGGTCCAAATACACCAAATCCCAAAGGATATCGTGAAGACCTATACTGCAATAACCATAGGTAAAATAACTCTAGATAGGAGTCTTCCAAGACTCCTTACCTTCACGCAAAGTAAAAACAACACCTGGATACCAAGTCGAGCAACCTAATTAGTTGTACATTAATCCACATTCCCAAGGGTTTACAGGTGTGATTGATGTCAAAACAGAGTGACATAAATATCATAATCGATCTACGCAACCTATGACATTATCCAATGTTTCACCACCGCTCGTATCACATCAGGGGGACATGGGCACTACATAAAATTACACCTCATAGTAGGGGGATTGGATTCTACTATCCCCCTTAGCCAAGCCAATCATAGTACATTAAACATATGGCACATCAAGGGTATACAAGGTATCACACCTTCCTCCTAGAACCACCAAGCCATAAAAGTTGTAAAATGCTCCAAGGGTACCTACAAATCACTTGGTCAACCTAAAACACTCCTAGGCAATCTACAACCATCTAGGTCACCCTAAAATTCTCCAAGGGTATCTACAAATTGCTTGGTCAACCAAAAAATCTTTTAGGTGGTCTACAATCATTTAGGTCACCCTAAAATGATCCAAGGGTATATCCAAACCACTTGGTCAATCCAAAATTCTCATAGGTGGTCTACGATCATATAGGTCACCCCAAAATACTCCTAGGTAGTCTACGACTATCTAGGTCACCCTAAAATGCTCCTAGGTGGTCTACGACCTTCTAGGTCACCCTAAAATGCTCATAGGTGATCTATGACTGTCTAGGTCACCCCAAAATGCTCTTATGTGGTCTACAACCATCTAGGTCACCCAAAACACCCCAAAGGTGTCTATAACCCCTTTGGTCACCCAAAAAGACCCAATGGCATATACTAAACCTATTGGTCAAATTGTATATACATATATATATATATCAAATACTCCAAAACATCATTAAAACAATAAAAATACAAAAATATTGCATTGCATTGCATTTCATATCACTACATTATACAATCACTTGCATTAGGTATACTCATCATTGCACTTTGCATTTTAGAGTTGCTCATACATGTCTAGCACCAAGAATGTACATTAGTTATCAATAAAAATCAATCTTATCAAAGTCATCATTCACACCATTTCATATTTCACATATCATTTCCACCTACATTTCCCACTTTTCATGTGTGTGTCTGTTCCCCATAACCTGGTCATTTTTTCTAGAATATATTTAGGGTTTTCATTCATTCAATTGTCTCTAGTTTTATTTTCAGATTTTATAGAAATCTAGCCTTATTTTTAGGAGGTAGAGTCTTGCTTTAATTGTACCTTGTATACATCAAAATACCAACACATTTTCACACTAATAAATCCAATTTTTGCACAAGAAAATATGAAACCTACAAAGTGGTATAGGTTACCTTAAGTGAAAAGTCTATCTTGCTCATCCCTTGTGTGAATGGTTCAGAAATATTCATAATTGACAAAATGACAAGCTCCTCCTTACCCAATTCCCCAAAATAAACAATGGTTTTCACCAGTATCAATCAAGAAAAATCCCAAAAAGAAAAAATCAAAAGCAAAATAAATAGTGGTTATCACCACTCCCCAAATCCCTTGCTCAAAGAAAAAAATACAAAATAAATAGTTATTTTAATCACTAAGTATGAGCAAGTATATCAAACCAAATAAAATATAAGAAGGAAGTATTGAACTTGAATCCCTAGAATTCTCAACATTTTCCAAACCATAAGGTGATCCTCATTACAGGTTAGGTGGCATCAAGCCTACCTAGCAATGTTGGTATCCGTACGCATGATGATATGTTTGTCACATTAGAATCTTGTGTGTGTATAGAATAATGTTTGCATGTGGATGAGCTAGCTTTTGGTAGCTTATACTACCTAGTGGTCTAATCCAACTATGTATAAAACCTAGGATTGTAATACTCATCGGGTGATATTCAGTAGAGATGGACTATATCAATCTTGTTTGGCACTGGAGTAATCTTATGCTTATCACAAAATAAAATCACTTGCACACATAGGGATATTGAGTATCTTGGTCATCTTAGTAGATTCATACCTTGTCAAAAGTCTCGTATGGTTAGTATATAATTTTTGACCAGTTGACTAGAGTGGTTGAGTTTCATAAAAACCTCAAGGACATCCTATAACATCCTATTATTCATTCCATTTTATCACATTTATGTCAATTTACATTTTCACAAATTCATTACATAGTCTCATGACAACATTACACATGAATTGATGAATTTTATACAGTCTATGATGTTAACATAGTATGTCATATAGTGTTCATATTCCATCAATACACATCAATAGATCATCCATTTCATAATGCATACACACATTGCATATCATAAAATAACATCATAGTACAATACATCCATCCATTAATGCACCCATAAATAATAACACATCGTGCATGTAACACTCCAAAATATCAAAATTGAAAAGCAAACAATTTTTTTTAAAACATCAACTTGGGCATTATTTGTATCATACCTACCCTGATCAGCAATCCAATAGTTAAGAAATAAACCTCCTAAATACCCAAAGGTATATATAAACCCATTGGTCACCCAAAAATCCCCAAAGGTATCCATAACCCTTTGGTCACCCAAAAAATCCCCAAAGGTACCCACAAACCCTTTGGTCATCCAAAAAGCCCCAAAGGCATCCATAAACCTTTTGGTCATTTAAAAATCCCCAAAGGTATATATAGCCTTTGGTCAACTCCCAAAAATCCCCAAAGGTATCCATAAACTCTTTGGTCCCCCCAAAAGCCCCAAAGGTATCCATAAAACCTTTGGTCACTCAAAAAGTACCAAAGGTATTCATAAACTCTTTGGTCACCCAAAAATCCCCAAAGGTTTTCTTAAACCTTTTGGTCACCCAAAAAAAATCCCCAAATGTATCCCTAAACCCTTTGGTCACCCAAAAATCCCCAAAGGCATCCATAAACTCTTTGGTCACCCAAAAATCCCAAAAGGTATCTATAAAACCTTTGGTCAACTCTCAAAAAGTCCCAAATGTATCCATAAACCCTTTGGTCACCCAAAAATCACCAAAGGTATTCATAAACCCTTTTGTCACAAAACAAAAAAATGCCCAAAGGTATCCCTAAACCCTTTGGTCACCCAAAAAGCCCCAAAGGTATCCCTAAACCCTTTGGTCACCCAAAAAGCCCCAAAGGTATCCCTAAACCCTTTGGTCACCCAAAAATCCCCAAAGGTATCCATAAACTCTTTGGTCACTCAAAATGCCCCAATGGAATCCAATAAGCCCATTGGTCAAATGTATATACATATATATTAATTGAAAACCAAAAAACATTGTAAAAACAACACAAAAGCCAAAGAAAAGGGTCCAAAACCCACAAAAAAAAAGTCAAATCTAATGGAATTCACTCACGATAAATATGAAATACAAATTCTTCATGGATGCATTAAAAATTTACTACTTCAATCCCCAAGAAGGCCATTTTGGCTGGACTTACCCACGGGAACAAGGTTCTCCACTCTTTTCTTCCATGAAACATCAACAAAATCATCAAAATGCTCACAAAAATGCTCAAATTCAAAATACGTATAGCTGAAGAAACCCCAACCAAGTCATATTGGTCAAGTGACTCATTGCTTTTATCACTAGTCATTCCCTCATCGACTCATTGCTTGAGGGGGTAGTCATACTTAACAAATTCATAATCAAAATCAACAATCAAACACTCAATCATGCAAATTACGTTCATCTGACGAATCATTGACAAAGATAATCACACCCCTACTTAGGGTAGATAAAAATCAAACATTTCAACTAAGCACATAACATGGCAGATGAACCTTCCTATTTGGTACACCTCAAAAGTTACCAAATACTTGGTATTCTCTAAAACCTAGGGTTATAAGTCCCCCGAGCATACCTGGAAGTTGAAGAGAAACCAAGACCAATTTCTTTACTAAGTCAGAAGCAAATATTCAATAACGCATGCTCTTTCCATGATTGGGATATCTAGAGTTGGTTAGGTTATTGAATAAACTTAATAATTTGACATTTTGGTTATCTATTTTTGCTCAACGTTATGCTGCACACAATACATATAAAAAATGGGCATATGTAGACACTAAAATCATGTCAATCTGATTAGACTACCAATACAAGGTCTAATTGACACCATGTGATCCCCTTGGGCAACCCTTGGAGGTTTAATAGTGGTCCTAAGAAATTTTGGGAGCTTTAACCCCATTTTTAGGAAGTTTTGGGGCATGTAGGCATGGACGTCCCACCTAGGGATGACCATAGTTCATGGTCATCCCACCCAGGGATGGCCACCAGCGGCCATCCTTGGGTGGGATGGCCATGAACTTTGACCCTAAAAAAGTCAAAATATGGACAAATGACACCCAAAAACTACCATTTAGCCTGCCTATTCAAGCATGTAAACCCGAGGGCATAGAATCCTTATGACATGTTGCAAAATGGAGGTCAAAAAGGGATATTCCTTCCCCCTTCAATACATGCCAATTTTTGGACAAGCGACACCTCTTGCCCTGCATGTCATTGCATGCCCATTTGGCCATAGGCCTCCCTTGGGTATAAAGTGGATTCATTTTCCATCCAAATCCATGGAGAGGATTTTTGAGACCTAGCAATGAAGTGCTGCCAAGATTTCCCCTCACCCTTGTGTGCTCTTTTCCCTTGAAATATCTAACTAGAGAAGGAGGTTCCTAAGTGATTCAAGAGGCACAATTTATTTTCAAAATCTAACCAATTGAGTTAATTTCACCATCAAATTTAATGAAAATACTATTGAGAGCATTTTTTACCAATTCATAGAGGAATTGGTGGCAAATAAGTAGAACTGGTGGTCGTCCCACCCTAGGACAGTCCCCATTCTATGATAGTCACCACCATAATTGCAAGGTAAAATGACCGATTTATGCATGATATTTCAACTATTTTTTAATAGGAATATTATAGGGTAGTATAGGAACCTACTATCCAAATTTCATGCAATTTAGAGTTATATTGAATGAGATATTGTATTTTTAAGGTTTTTACAGGTCTTCGAGGACCATATGATGATGCACATGAATATGTGGCTAATATTTATAATCTAATGACACAGGTCCTCTTAAAATATAATTTTAAATATATTGTCCAAGTTTGGTTTTATTTGGAAGTTTTTTGGTCCAAAAATTGCTTGTTTTGAGTCTTGGGGGTTTAGTAGGTGCACTGCGAATAGGGTTATTCATAAGGGGTCGGCCCCAAAATATATTTATAAAAATTTGATGAATCGGTTTCAAAATATAGGTGAATAGTTTCAAAACACATGTAGAAGGTTCACTATTATTAGGGGCAATGTTGAAAATTTAAACTTAAAATGGTCAAATTATTATAAAATTGGGGCGAATCAACCCTAAAATAAAATTATACCTATAAATTTTTGGCTAATGGACCCTGGTCAAGGGTCCCAAATATTAGCCAATTCCAAATTTTGAAAATCCTAATTTTAGCCAATTTTGCAAAAATAGCCACTATGCATAACCCTGACTGCGAATGCGCCATGGATTTGGATGCAAATTATGTTCTGTTTGTGATCATATCTTCCCAAAATTTTATTTTATACATGACTTTATGATTTTATATCATTTGAAGTTTGTTTAGATAGGCAAATTACATATTTACACTTTCTAGTATATAGTTGCATGTATTGCTTTTGCATGTTTCACATTCTGCACTTGCTATTTAATGAATCTGGTTTCCTTGTGTGTAGGTGTAGGTTTTATAGTGCATGAGGAAGGATATCAATATCATAACATCAAATACCAAAGTGGTGGCATCATAGGTTCACCCACCTCAATTGTGGGTACAAGGAAGAACATTGGACGTGCACCCAAGTTACTAGAAGGATTTGATCCTTGGGCACCCCATTTTGTAACAATTGTATCAATCCAGAGCCCTCAAGGGGACACTTATGTAACCATGGTTTTTATCCACCAAAATAATAGAAGAAAACTTTGCTTCACTTCATTTATTACATTTTGGTTATCTTGCCATGATTACTTGCATGTTTCCATTTTTATGCTTATTCGACATTAGCGATAGATGAATATTGTTTAGCATTGTTAGGTGCACCATTTTTACCATACTTAAAATTTATTTCCTAAAATATTTCATTACATCAAGAGAACCTATTTGTTTTTGTAGTTATATTTGACCCAATTCTTTACTTGAGATTGAATAATCTCCACCCAAGCTTTGCCCCTAATGCCAAACTCATAAATATGTAATTTCACAAGCCTGCTCCTCCAATACTTTCCTTTATAAACCTATCCCACTTACAAAGAGGAAACCTAAATTTTTCCTTTCAACCTTTCCAAAGATATTCTCTTTGTATTTTATCAATTTGTGATGCCATACTTGATGGTAATGTTGAAAGTAACATCATATAAATAGATATGGATTTCAATACATTATTTATGAGTTGTAGCCTTTATGCCAATGTGAAGATCTAACTTTTAAAACCTATCAAAGAAGATTTCATTCTATCCAAAAAAGAGACCCAAAACTCCTTTTTATTTCCTTTATGAGACAAAGGAAAAAAAAATTAAATATAAACCATAGATATTCCCAATAACTTGTTATAAATTTAGGGCAATGTTAATAAAAAAATCCTTGATTTTTGTAGTATTAACCAATTGTCCAATAACCTTCTCATAGCATGGTAATATTTATTTAAAATCCATGACGTCATTGATTGAAGGATGGTCCAAAATAAAAGTATCATGAACAAATTGGATATGAGATTTGAAGGGAATACTTTTTTGTAAATTGAATTCCTTTGATTTTTCCTTCCATTTTTGTCTTTGAGAAAGCTCTCCCTAATGCTTCTGCAAGAATAATGAATAGATAATGATATAGTGGATCACCTTGAAAAATTCCACAATATGACTTGAAGTAACCAATAAGAGAACCATTGATCAAAATAGAATATTTCGTAGTGATATAACAATATTTAATCCATTTACACCAACTAAAATAAAAACCAAATATTTTGAGAATATCACGTAGAAAATTACATGAAACCCTATCATATGCTTTGTTCATAACTAATTTCATAATCATAACTAGTTTTCTCATGGAATGAAGAGAATGTATGGACTCATGTGAAAACATTATACCATCAAGAATTTGTTTACCTCAAACATAACCACCTTGTTCCTTTGAGATAACACAACCTAGAATGCCTTTGAACTTTTTTGCCTTAGTTTTTGAAATGATCTTATAAATCATATTACAAAGGATTATTGGATAAAATTATAAAAATATTTTGTCTCACCTTTCTTGAGAACCAATGTAATAAAAGTGGCATTGATATCACTTATTATAGCCTTCCTTTTTTGTGCCTCTTCATCCGCACCTAAAATATCATTCTTTAAGAAATCCTAATATTTTTATAAGAAAATTACTAGAAAACCATCAAGTTCAGGTGCCTTGTTAGGATAGAAAGAGAAAACTATTCATGTAGCTCCCCATAGTTATCTTCTTCATCAAGCTTTCATTTTGTTGCTGTGTCATAATTGACGGAATATTTTGCAAAATATTATCTTGTGCCTCCTTATATTGCCTAGTATTTGACAAAATATTTTTCAAATAATTAATTTCTTCCTTCCTTATATCTTCTTTTTCCTCAATATTTCTTCCATATAGAGTTAAAATATTTTTTATGTGACAAAAATAAAAATTTATTTTTTCTATAGCATGAATTTTTTTGCACTTTTATCTCCTTGAGTCATGTCTCCCTAGATTTTTAGAACCAATATGACTCCTCTTTTTCAATGCAATATGGTAATCAAAAAGTAATTTTCTTCTTTCACATACGAACCTTGATCTATTCCATTAGTTTTTACTCTCTTGTAACTTTTGAGCTTGGATTCAAATTCTATATTTTCTTTGAAAATGTTACCATAAAGAGTTGGCATTCCAAATATTCATTTTCTCCTTTAAATATTTCATCTTTTCAACAAACTTGTACATAGATGATCCTTTAAATTTTGATTCATCCCAACATAACATAACCATCTACAAAAAATCAAGATCTTGGAGCCACATAGACTAGAAGCAAAATGGCTTTGGATGACCATTATTGGGTAAATCACAATTTAAAAGAATGGTTTTGTGATGCAATAAAATATCTAAAGATATTTTATACTATGTTTACAAAAATTTATTGGATAACAATAATCGATCCAATATTTCTACTATATGATTTTACCCAATTCTTCTATTATCCCATGTATATAAAAAATTGAGGACTAACATCCCAAAGGTCATTTGAATTGATAAATGTAGAAAAATATTGCATTGATTTAGACCATCTTAGAATACCACCCTCATTTTCTAATGGAGATATAATAATGTTGAAGTCACCCCCAAGAATACATAGATCACAATTAATCATGATTGTATTTGACAAATATATGATAAAGTTCTTCCAAAATATTCCATGAGGAGTAACTATAGTTGGAGCATATACATTTATAACCCCAAATTTAATGTTTTTATTTTTCCTATAAAATAGTCTAGCAAACCAATTATTTTGATTCTAATAATTGCCCATCCCATTTGCAATTATCCCATATTATTAAAATACCACTTGAAGCTCCTATAGAAGAAATCACTAGACAATCACCCATTTTCCAAATTTTCTTAAAAGAATCCTTACATTCCTTACTACTTAATTTTGTTACTTGTATTAAAATAAACTTAAGACTATAAGAGCATATTGATTCATTTTTAACTCTCTTTATAGGTGTCTTATTCATACCCCTAATATTCCATACTATCATTTTCATCATCGTCACTTTTTGTTTTTATTAGTGGGCTTAGCCCCAATTTTTGTTAAGACCTATAATATATTATATTACATTCCAAATACATATCCCTTTGAATTTATTTATTTATTTTTTCATGCTTTGATGACCTCCTCTCCTTTTTTAATTTCCTCCAACACTCTCATCTTCATCAATCTCTTCTATTTTTCCATATTGTTCACAATGAGACTTATCTTCTAAATAAATATGCTACCCTAAATAATCTACAATGCAAGAAATAACCTCACTATGACTTTTTTATTTATGTTGCCCTAAAAACACTAAAGTGTATAGATGATCATCCATTCATTTCATTTTTTTTAAAAATTGCCTTCCCATATTCCTTAAACACCTTTAGCTCCTATATATGAACTTGTATATTGTGCTTTCTCATCTCTCATGTAATTTTTTCTTCTAACAGTTGATTCAAATGAACTATAATGGCCTTTATCATCTGATGATGTATAGGGTTATTTCATAAAAATTTCTTAGGAGTGGAAATCATTGATTTGACCTAAGATTCTTGTATGATATGGTTTGCTTATTTCATATTGAAGTTAGCCTCATACCCAAAATTTTCCATCTCTTTCTCCATAATTTTCACTTTGTAGTCTATTGTCATGTGCTCGGTTTCATGATATTTGCAACATTGAAATATAATGCTTTCGTAATCTTCTTGTTGATCCAATTCTCTTGATTCATATTTAATCCTAATGGATTGCGGCAAAGGTTTTGAAATATCCATGGCAATACATATTAAAGTGTATACAACATGCCTTCTCTCCTTAGTAGTTGGTCCCTCCTCGTTGAACTCACCTAGACATTTTTTTTTTTGTAATGGTAAAAAAGAAGCTTTTTTATGCAGGATTCCAAAACTTGTTTATATAGAGTGAGATACTATAATACCAATTTACAAAATATGACCAAAGAATAACAAAACTGTAGTGTTCCTATTCCAACTATAGTGAGATATAATAGTATTTTTTCTCTCCTAGATGAACTCACATAGAGTATTACCATTATTCTCAATATCATCTTTATTGATGAGTTGATAAAAATTATTTGGATCAAAAGAAGTTGAAATAGTAATTATTAAGCATACTCAAGTAGGCATATACATACAATAAACTATATGAATATATTAATAGAGATATAACATATAGATAAGGTAGTTATGACTAATGGCCAAGTATTGCCAATCATGCATAACAACTAACCATATAGCCCTATCTAGAAGCTATCTAATAATAATGTGAGTTGTAAGAAACTTAACATAAAACTAAGAAGAAATACAAGCCTTAAAAAAATAGGCCTAAAAAAAATAATTAAGCCTAACTAATACATATTATACATATCATGTGTGATCCTCATAATCCCTCCCTACCATAGAAGCATTGGAATCCAATGCTTTTGAAAGATATGGAAAATCATAGGATATATGGTGGTGTGATATCCATAAATCTTGGTGTGGAAGTTGATTGAATGGGTAAAAAGGTATGAAGTAGAAGAAACCTATCAATTATGACGAGTCTTCATAGAAAACACTCAATTTGAATCAAGTGAAAATTGGAAGTTAGGTACCACATCTACATGATGGCTAATTATAAGATCGATCTCCAAAGTGAAATCATGATACAACTTTAGAATATACACATTAATGATAACATGAGTTCCAATATGAGATGGAAGATCAAGGTGAAAAACATTCTCAAACACCTTCTAAAGAATGGTGTAAGGACCATAGTGGAGTGGTTTTATATTAATATGTGCCTTTTATACAAAATATGTTTATCAAAGTAAATACAAACTCTATCTCCAACCTAAAAGGTATGAGGAATATGATGTTTATCCATAACTCACTTCTTCTATTATTGTGCCTTATGCAATATCTAAACTACCTTTGACTAAAGACTCTATAATTTCTATATGAATGAGGTTGCCTTATCTTTCTCCTTTTGAATGTGAACAATAGCATGAGAGGGAAAAGGTAAGGGCAACTTATAAGGTGTCAAAGGCTAAAAACCAATACAAATCTCAAAAGGAGAGTGTCTGATAGATGTGCAAACTACTCTGTTGTAGGTACAATCTATGTGAGTGAGTCTCAAATCCCACTTAGCTAGAGAAGTGTGATGATAAATCCTCAAACTCTAAACAAGAGTATGATTAACCACTTTAGTCTACCCAATTGACTATGGATGAAAGACTATGGAGAAATTAAGAGAAACTCCTAAAATATTCCACAATGATCTCCAAAAAATACCAATAAAACATGAATCCTTGTTAGATACAATGATGGTAGATAGACCAAAGTAACACAATAAAAGTTGTGCTAAGTCAGGTTCAAAATTGATCTTTTGGTATGGAGTAAACTTAGACATTTTACTAAAATGATCCATAAAAAAAAAAAATACAATCATGTTGTCAAAATATCATTGAAAAACCACTCAACAAATCCATCAATTTTTTTTTCCAAGGATGAGAAAGAATGGGCAATGGAACATCAGTGAGACCTGATTTTCTATTTTCTAGCTTAAAGTAGCAACAAAGAACGCATTGCCTAAAAAACTACAAAACATCACACTGCATGTGAGGCATGTAGAAAAACCACTAGAAGTGATAAAGAATCTTATGTTTCCAAGAATTTCCACCATAGAGTGTAAAATGGGCCTCCTTGAGAAGAGATAATCGATGCTTCTAAGGCACAAAAAGTTTATCCGACTTATACAACAAACCATCCTTCAAATGAAAATCCTAAAAAGGACTTAAATTAGAAGAAGGATATAAAAAGTGTTCGTAAAATTTGTCAAAATATGGATCAAGAGCATATTGTGTAGGACCAATATAGGAAGTAGTCATAATTATCAATGCGAAAGTTGCTAGAGGGTGACTTAAATAATTAACTACATTGTTACTAGTTTATTTTTTATACTTGATCACTAAGTGAAATTGTTGCAAAAATGTTTCCAATTTAATATTTTGTGATTAGAGAAATTTAAAGGACATGTGATAAATATGTACAATAGTCTCCTTTACAAGAAGATAATGTCTCCAATACATGATGGCATACATTAAGGTATATAGCTCATTATCATAGGTGGAGTAGTTTTGTTTGGTAGTTGAGAATGTTCTCGAAGTGATAGGTCACTGGATTGTCATTTTGACTCAATATGACTCCAAGGGTAAACTATGAGACATTTATCTCTATCTCAAAATATTGAGAAAGGTCAGGAAGGACTAGGATAGGGGTTTTACATAGTTTGTATTTCAATGTATCAAAGGCACGGATATGATCCTTTGTCTGCAGAAATATAACTTTGGCTTTATTCAAATGATATAATGGGGTTACAATAGTGGAAACTCTATGGATGAAATTGTGATAGAAATTTGCAAGTCTAACAAAAATCCTTAACTCAATGATGGTAGAAGAAGTTGGCCAATTCAGAAGGACTTCAACCTTGGTAGGATCCAATTTAATGCCTTGATAATTGATGATAAAGCCAAGATAAGAGATGGAGGATGGATCAAAATAACATTTTAGAAGGTTGGCATACAATTCATTCTCTTGAAAGGTTTTGAGAACCTATTCTATATGAGATAGATGGGTCTTCCAAGTAGGCGATAAAACTAGAATGTCATCAATATAAATGATAAAAAATTTATCCAAGCTATCCTTGAATGCCTCATTTATTATTATCATGAATGTAGTTGGTGTATTTGTATGACCAAAGAGCATAGAAAGCCATTTAAATATCCCTAAATTAGTCTTAATTATTTTATTCCATGTATCTTCTATCTATACTTGGACATGGTGATACCTAATTTTAAGATCAATATTTGAAAAGAACTTAGCCCCTTGTATTTGATCCTACAATTCATCTATTCTAGGAAGTGGATACCTATTCTTGATGGTGATTGTATTTAAGGCCTTGAAATCAATGGAGAGTTGCCAAGTACCATCTTTATTGAGCTCTAGTAAAATTGGTGAAGGATAAGGAGAGGTAATTGGTTTAATAAATACCTTAGATAATAGATAATAAATTTGCTTTTTAACTTCTTCCTTTTGAAGTACTAACTATCTATATATGGGTATGTTAGGAAGAGAAGCACTATGGACAAGCTCTATGCTATGATTGATATCTTAAATATGAGGAAGTGTGTAATATTCCTTCAACACATGTTAATATGATTGCAAAATATTATTAAGTTAAGCATGCCTTGAATATTTATGAAGTGGTGCTTGATTATCTCTATTTTTTATCCTAATGAAGATTAGTGCCAAATCTTGTGCTTCATTTGCATGTTTGTGTGCTTGTATACAACTTAAAACTATGCTGGTAATTTTTTTAGTACACTAAATTAGATATGCCTGGTTATCTAATTTTAAAGTATAAGTGTTCTTGAATGCATCATAAGTGTATTTTCTATCATATTGATAATGTTTTCCAAGCAACAATCCATTGGTGTGACATCCACAAATTTTGGACCAAATACAAAAGAGATGATATAAGTGTGTGTGATTTCAAGAGTTCTCCCACTATCCTTCCATCCCAAAGAATAAGGATGAGGATGAGGGCTCAAAGTAAGCTTCAACTTATCAAAAATGAAACTCACAATTAGATTTTTTTTGTGAGCCATTATCAATTACGCAATCTATAAAAAAACATGAGTTAAGTGGGTCCTTGTGATGAACAATTTGTCATAGCCACTTAATGAAGATTTGTGATTCATAGGAGTTAAATTATTCAATTTACTCTTTAAATATTGATATGTTTTACCTTCTTACATAGGCTCAATGGGACAATATTTTGGTTCCTCATTTGAATACTTTACAACTAAGGATTTATTCTTCATCTTTTGTAACAAAAACATTGAGGCCTAAGATGCCCTTGCTTTTTACAAAAACTACAAAATTTTTGAGAATAAGAAGTATTAGAAGGCCTTTTAGAATAAGAAAAAAAAGAATAAGAGGTATGAGAAAGATAAAAAAGTAAGAAGATATTTTATTCCTTTACTATTGTTGATTTGATACCTTGGTGGGGCCTATAGATCGATCTCCTCTCGATTAGATAGTAAGATTATCCTCCACAAATTGTGTATCATTGTAAGATACATCTAAAATAGCTAATGGAGTATATTTCAACTCCTGATACAAAGGTTCAAGTAGACAACTTGTAAATTTTATTATAAGGTCCTCTTTTGGATCATTCACGCGATGTTCTTAATTTGTTGAACAAGAAGACATAATATGGAACAAATATGTTATAAGATTGTCTTAGTATATACCATTTAATATTTAACTCCTATTCATATTTTGAAGGGTAAAAATTATTATTCAAAGCTTGTACTAAACCATCCTAAGTGGTGATTTAATTTTGACCCTTTTGTCTTCCTATAATCATAAGTTTGGATAACCTTGACAATTTGAGTTTTGCAAACGATACACTTTCCTCAATAGGAACCTTTGTGTAGGAGAACCAAGTCTCCATGTCTATTATCCAACTACCTAGAACATTAGAGACCCATAATAAGTATTTACATCATATTTTAACTATGCCCTTAGATCATTATTATAGATCTTTACATTAGGGGTTTCTTGGACTGTGTGTTGAAGTATATTACATTATTTGGTACATGCTAATGCACCCCCATGGTACCTTCATTTTTCATTTGTAATTATGTAATATATTAGGGTTGAGTCTATAGTTTAGAATTTTTATTTATATTTCTCCTTTTATGTAAGTTTTAATGTGCAATAAATGCACAAGTGTCATGTAAGAATATAATGTGTAGGAAATCCATAAGTTTCATGTAAAATTGTAATGTGCAGGAAATGCACAAGTGTCATGTGAGTTAGAGTGCAAGTGTATAATGAGATAATTTGCACACGTGTCTTATATGTAAGAGTGCAAATATGTAATGTAAGGATTTTCAAAAGTATCTTATATTAGGGATGCATGTAGAAGTGTAAGAGTCATGTAGATGTGTGCAAATTTCTTAGAGTCAAGTATTCATCTAGTATGCAAGTGGCAATATGATAAGCCAAGAGTTATAGGACTTGTCATATGGAGAGAAATAGTCAAGTACTTTGAAGAGTCACAATACTATGGCTATATTATGCATATAATTCTCCATAAGAAAATAAGATTCAATATTCATATATCATTATTTGATTGTAAGAGTATTAATATTGTAATTTTTCTTCATGCATATTCATAAATGATTCAATCTATTTACATTCATATTTCAGTATATAAATGAATGTTATTTGCTTTATTATATAAGCCTTTATATACATATTAATTTTCTCATATTATTCTACTCTTATTATTATTATTTTAACCTTTAATATTGTGGTTATTTTATGTTGGGACCTATGATATTTTGTGGTAGTAAGGCTTAAAAAGCCAACATTGTGATGTATTAGACCTTATTGAATAATACACCAACAATCTGGGCTAAAGCAGTCATTTGGTCTACTAAATTTTATGTCATTTGTGACAAGGTATAAGCCAAGTGGACTTAAACAAATGGATGACCATAAAACAAATATATTTGATACAATAACAAGAAAATCCTTGTAATAAAAACAAGAAATGCTTCTTGAATTAATAAAATAATTAATGCAAATACTTGAATTAATTGAAAATAAGGCTATTGGAAAAATCAAGTATTAAATTATAAAAAACAATAATACTCAAATTTCTAATAGGTGCCTTAAATTTTCACCTAGGGTGAAGAGAAATTTAAAAAATTTATATTTCACCTATATGAACCATGAAACTAAGGAAAATTCAAGAAGCACGGTCAACACCAACCAAACTACACATAGTATACTAAGTGTGAACACCACAATCAACAAAACCATGTGTAACAATAACATGTTTGTTGACCACCTGAGGTTGACCAATTAACCTTCCCACTACAAGGTTCCTTTAAACAGATATACTTATGCCACCCTATGCATTTGGGATTAAAGAAATTTAAAATTATCCACCTTTCACTATTTGCAAAACCATGATGCATGCCATGATACACTTAAATCACCTAGTTGTTGCTATCACATCGCCATGTGTTGCATTGGCAACTTGAAAAATTGTTAAGTCTAAAATAAAGGACCTTCATGTCTCAATATTTTCCATGTGCCTCTTTCCTTTAATGATTGGTTGGTGAAAAATTCATGCCTTCATCGTGAAATCCTTTGTTAGAAATTTTCATGGTTGGATGACAGATAAATATTTTGTTACGTCAAAGAGAAGTGTCAAATATGACAATTGTGATACTATAATGGTCACGTTGTTCGATAAAATGGGTATTAGCAACTCACAATGTGGTATGTATTAAATTTTTCCAAAGGTGTTGGTCCATCGAAGGCACTTCCAACATTTTTTTAGTTTGAGCTTATTCATATTGTCATAGCCCAACGCTCTTGTTTGTGATACCACATGTCATCAAAATTACTTATCCAATTAAAAGATAGTTCAAAATCTAAATCAAATGCCTGATTCTAATACAACAAAGTAATTTTAGCCAGCTACCAAATTTTTTCTAGCCACTAGTTTGGACTAATAATATTGCCAACTCGCAAACCCACATTGGTAATGTCCATGCAAGTCTCCAATCAATGTGAAGAATCATCATCATAGAAAAATGTTTGATCTACACTGGTACCACACTATATTGGGCACTTTTCTATAAGGACAAAGAATGTCTAAACAAAAGTCGACTGATCAAATTTTTGCTATGTAAACTAAAGTCCACCTATTCACTCATTGGAGCTTCTACATAGTGTAAATGCACCCAATGATGGTCTAAAATCTTCTAAACCATCATACAAGTAGACAATCTACCGCTATGGTGATCTCCTACTTTGATACCATTGATGTGGATCAAAAGAAATTGAAATTATTATTATTAAGTAGCTTAAATAGGTATATACATACAAAAAACTGGCTAAATATAGCAATAGATATATAACAACTAGATAAGATAGTTCTAACTAATGGCCAAGTATGGCCAAGAATTCATAATAACATCTAGAATTTATCTAACAATAACATGAGATGTAAGAAGTTTCACACAATACTAAGAAGAAATACAAGCCTAAAAAAGTTAAGTCTAGTAAAAGTAATTAAACCTAACTAATACACCTTATACATCTCATGTGTGGTCCTCATAAAAGGAATTTAGAAAAAAACCTAATCCACAATAGAAGTCTTTTAATAGTCTCTATCTCTATAGAAAATTTCTCATTCCATGGTCTTAACTATAATGCATCTTTGCGTCTAAACCAAAGGTCTCAATTCATTATTTTGTTCCTTATTTCTAAACTAGAGAATATAATGAGGAAAAATCCTTTGAGAAAAAAATCCATCGAATAGTTTGAATTCAATCACCACTTCCACTTGATCCAATTTTAAATCTTATAAAAACTTGGCCAGTATCCATGGAACATACACATTAACCATTTGGTTTTGAGAACCATTATATCATGCTCAATCATCTCATCCTTGATAATAACTTTTGGTGTAGTATCCACTACTTGGACAATGTTTTCTATAGATTCACTCTTCCTCTTATCTAGGGAATTCTTAATTCTAATTAAGGCATACTTACTTCCAAATAGGGAATCCTTACTTTCAATAAAGACTTTCAAAAATAACTTTCTTGCCATGTTACCTAGATTTTCTTCACATGAATCCTTTAGTTTTTAAATTTCTCCTAATATTTGGAACAAGAAGTGACACTTACTCCTTGATCACACTTTACTTTCTACTTCCTAATCATACTTCATACTTGCTCTTGTTTCACGCTCGCTGCTGCCTCTCACTCGCTCTTGACTCACATATAAATATTATTTTTATTTACAAAATAATATTTTATTTATTACCCTTCACTATTGAAAGATGTTATTTAATCCTTGTATTTCATAAAAAAAATATGAGCCTTTCAATTTAATCCCCTTTTTAATTCACATTTTATTATCTCATGGAAACAAAATGATTGTATTTTCTTAGTTTTTTTTGTCTTTTCTTGAGAAAAAAGGGTTGTACTTGGGTCTCCCGTCCTTCATAAATCACAAATCTCTCCTTAAGAGATTGAGAGTTTACAAATATATTTAATTCTCAAATAAATTGAGTTGCTATAGGTAGATAACTCCATATTTTTTCTTAAAATGTTTGAATTCTTGATTTTCATTTTCCGGATCTTCTTTAATTTTATTTGCAAATATAAATATCACAAAATTTTGCATATTTTTTTAATATTTTCTTTAAATAGCCTTCACACTACCAAAAATCCACCTCTATTATCTAAGAAATGCATCTCAGTAGAGTAATATTTATTTAACTTTGTGCTATCATAGTTTGCTTTACTAAATGATAAAGAAAAATTTCAAGTATCTCTTATACCATATATTTTGTAAGACTAAAGAAAAATTTCCATAAATATATTATACATTTAGGATAAGAGGGAAAATCAAAAAAATATTTCTCATTTTATAGGGTTAAAAAAACCCAAAAAATCTAATTGTGATCTCACTCCATTCCAAAAAGTGTTCTTCACGTATACAACTCTGAATCCATACACAACACTTTAAATGATGATGTCTCCACCAAAATCTTAAAATCCATTCTATGGAAAACCGTAGTTAACACCTCACTCAACATTTTAATAACCTCCATGTCATAGTTTAGCCATGAGTCCATTAGGCAACCCTTCAATTTATTAATCTAATACTATATGAGCAATGCGACAATGGCAATGATGACCACACTCCTTCATAGAAAGTATAACACATCTTGCCATTGTATTATTAGCAAAAAATCACTATGCTTCACATGCTAAACAATTTTTAGGATCATAAATAGCATCAATAGTCATGCATATTGTTAGAGTTAGAGTATATTACATCATTTATGTCATGTAAATGTACCACCTTTGGTACATAGTTAGAGTAGGAGATTACTTTAGGGGGAAGTTAGCTAGTTACTTAAAGCAATGTAATAAATACAAAAGTGTTAATGTGGAAGTTGTAGTGTGCAAGGTGTACCCTTGTACAACTAGGTAGAGTTTTGGCCAAGGAATCTATTTTCCTATATAAAGGGCCTCATAGAGTCATATCAACATCAAGTGCATTATTTTAGAGAGTAGTAGAACTCTTGTATGGAGTACAATGTAGTTATTTAGCTTATATTAATGGAGTGACCATTACTCATTACTACATTATATTTCCATCATATCCATTTATAGTATATTTCAGTCATATTGCAAAATCACGTTCTCTCATATTTACTACATCTTATTAAGACCTATGTTAGATCTCTCCTATTGCATATATCCTCAAAAGCTAATAGTGGTATCAGAGCCATGGTGAATCAATAAGGGATTAGGGAGAGTCACCATTGCTACTATGGGTCTACATCTTTGCAAATTGGATTTGTTATTATGCACCGCTCCATGAATTTGTTATTATCTACCTATAGCAACTCAAATCAATTGAGTTGCTATAGGTAGATAACTCTATATTTTTTCTTAAAATGTTTGAATTCTTGATTTTCATTTTTCGTATCTTCTTTAATTTTATTTGCAAATATAAATATCACAAAATTTTGCATATTTTTTTAATATTTTCTTTAAATAGCCTTCACACTACCAAAAATCCACCTCTATTATCTAAGAAATGCATCTCAGTAGAGTAATATTTATTTAACTTTGTGCTATCATAGTTTGCTTTACCAAATGATAAAGAAAAATTGCAAGTATCTCTTATACCATATATTTTGCAAGACTAAGGAAAAATTTCCATAAATATATTATACATTTAGGATAAGAGGGAAAATAAAAAAATTATTTCTAATTTTATAGGGTTAAAAAAACCCAAAAAATCTAATTGTGATCTCACTCCATTCCAAAAAGTGTTCTTCACGTATACAACTCTGAATCCACACACAACACTTTAAATGATGATGTCTCCACCAAAATTTTAAAATCCATTCTATGGAAAACCCTAGTTAACACCTCACTCAACATTATAATAACCTCCATGTCATAGTTTAGCCATGAGTCCATTAGGCAACCCTTCAATTTCTTAATCTAATACTATAGGAGCAATGCGACAATGGCAATGATAAACACACTCCTTCATAGAAAGTATAACACATATTGCCATTGTATTATTAGCAAAAAATTACTATGCTTCACATGCTAAACAATTTTTAGGATCATAAATAGCATCAATAGTCATGCATATTGTTAGAGTTAGAGTATATTACATCATTTTTGTCATGTAAATGTACCACCTTTGGTACATAGTTAGAGTAGGAGATTACTTTAGGGGGAAGTTAGCTAGTTACTTAAAGCAATGTAATAAATACAAAAGTGTTAATGTGGAAGTTGTAGTGTGCAAGGCGTACCCTTGTACAACTAGATAGAGTTTTGGCCAAGGAATCTATTTTCCTATATAAAGGGCCTCATAGAGTCATATCAACATCAAGTGCATTATTTTAGAGAGTAGTAGATAGTAGTAGAACTCTTGTATGGAGTACAATGTAGTTATTTAGCTTATATTAATGGAGTGACCATTACTCATTACTACATTATATTTCCATCATATCCATTTATAGTATATTTCAGTCATATTGCAAAATCACGTTCTCTCATATTTACTACATCTTATTAAGACCTATGTTAGATCTCTCCTATTGCATATATCCTCAAAAGCTAATAGTGGTATCAGAGCCATGGTGAATCAATAAGGGATTAGGGAGAGTCACCATTGCTACTATGGGTCTACATCTTTGCAAATTGGATTTGTTATTATGCACCGCTCCATGAATTTGTTATTATCTACCTATAGCAACTCAAATCAATTGAGTTGCTATAGGTAGATAACTCCATATTTTTTGTTAAAATGTTTGAATTCTTGATTTTCATTTTCCGGATCTTCTTTAATTTTATTTGCAAATATAAATATCACAAAAATTTGCATATTTTTTTAATATTTTCTTTAAATAGCCTTCACACTACCAAAAATCCACCTCTATTATCTAAGAAATGCATCTCAGTAGAGTAATATTTATTTAACTTTGTGCTATCATAGTTTGCTTTACTAAATGATAAAGAAAAATTGCAAGTATCTCTTATACCATATATTTTGTAAGACTAAAGAAAAATTTCCATAAATATATTATACATTTAGGATAAGAGGGAAAATCAAAAAAATATTTCTCATTTTATAGGGTTAAAAAACCCAAAAAATCTAATTGTGATCTCACTCCATTCCAAAAAGTGTTCTTCACGTATACAACTCTGAATCCACACACAACACTTTAAATGATGATGTCTCCACCAAAATCTTAAAATCCATTCTATGGAAAACCCTAGTTAACACCTCACTCAACATTATAATAACCTCCATGTCATAGTTTAGCCATGAGTCCATTAGGCAACCCTTCAATTTCTTAATCTAATACTATATGAGCAATGCGAAAATGGCAATGATGACCACACTCCTTCATAGAAAGTATAACACATCTTGCCATTGTATTATTAGCAAAAAATTACTATGCTTCACATGCTAAAAAAAAATTTAGGATCATAAATAGCATCAATAGTCATGCATATTGTTAGAGTTAGAGTATATTACATCATTTATTTCTTGTAAATGTACCACATTTGGTACATAGTTAGAGTAGGAGATTACTCTAGGGGGAAGTTAACTAGTTACTTAAAGCAATGTAATAAATACAAAAGTGTTAATGTGGAAGTTGTAGTGTGCAAGGTGTACCCTTGCACAACTAGGTTGAGTTTTGGCCAAGGAATCTATTTTCCTAAATAAAGGGCCTCATAGAGTCATATCAACATCAAGTGCATTATTTTAGAGAGTAGTAGATAGTAGTAGAACTCTTGTATGGAGTACAATGTAGTTATTTAGCTTATATTAATGGAGTGACCATTACTCATTACTACATTATATTTCCATCATATCCATTTATAGTATATTTCAGTCATATTGCAAAATCACGTTCTCTCATATTTACTACATCTTATTAAGACCTATGTTAGATCTCTCCTATTGCATATATCCTCAAAATCTAATAGTGGTATCAGAGACATGGTGAATCAATAAGGGATTGGGGAGAGTCACCATTGCTACTATGGGTCTACATCTTTGCAAATTGGATTTGTTATTATGCACCGCTCCATGAATTTGTTATTATCTACCTATAGCAACTCAAATCAATTGAGTTGCTATAGGTAGATAACTCCATATTTTTTCTTAAAATGTTTGAATTCTTGATTTTCATTTTTCGGATCTTCTTTAATTTTATTTGTAAATATAAATATCACAAAATTTTGCATATTTTTTTAATATTTTATTTAAATAGCCTTCACACTACCAAAAATCCACCTCTATTATCTAAGAAATGCATCTTAGTAGAGTAATATTTATTTAACTTTGTGCTATCATAGTTTGCTTTACTAAATGATAAAGAAAAATTGCAAGTATCTCTTATACCATATATTTTGTAAGACTAAAGAAAAATTTCCATAAATATATTATACATTTAGGATAAGAGGGAAAATCAAAAAAATATTTCTCATTTTATAGGGTTAAAAAAACCCAAAAAATCTAATTGTGATCTCACTCCATTCCAAAAAGTGTTCTTCACGTATACAACTCTGAATCCACACACAACACTTTAAATGATGATGTCTCCACCAAAATCTTAAAATCCATTCTATGGAAAACCCTAGTTAACACCTCACTCAACATTATAATAACCTCCATGTCATAGTTTAGCCATGAGTCCATTAGGCAACCCTTCAATTTCTTATTTCAGTCATCTATCATATTTACTTTATTTCATATTATTTTGCATCTTGTGATTGCTATCTCTCCATGCTTGCTACATCAAAAGCTATCAGTGGTATCAGAGCTACTGTAGATCTAGTCTATGTAGTTCTATAGGAAATCCACCATTATCATTGAGCCTAAGCGTTTTGAAAAACTGAAACACCGCTGGACCAACCAATATCAAAATCCCTAAGAAGAATATAGGTGGTAGAATTAGGGAGAGTCACGAGTGAGGACTGAAATAAGTCTCAGTTATAGGAAATACTGATATTGCAATTTAATAGATTATTTCCACAAGAGTTTTAGGAAAAACTTATGATGATCAAGACTTAGAATTCAAGCCACTAGATTGATAAATCATTCAATGAGGATTATCCAAGATATCTAAAATTTTCCATCTAGTGCCTAAAGTTTCTTTTATTTGCAAAAAACTAATTCTTAGAGGATTGGGACTCCTACTATGACAGAAATATAGGAGACTCCAACTTCATTGCCTAAAGGTCAGTGTTTCATCATAGTACATATATTGGTTATTATGCAACAAAAGAATACTATGGAAGAAGACATCTTGTTAAAAGTTGTGGTGAAGTTAGGAGACTGAAGATCTCCATTATTGAATCAAATAACTTAACACGTTGAAAAATAGGCCATAGAAGCCTTGACATAAAAATGTCACAAGAGCCTTGAAGGAGAAGCCACCGAATTCTTGATACCAAAAGGCCACAAGAGCCTTGGTACTAAAAAATGCCACAAGAGCCTTGATACCAAAATACAACAAGAGCCTTCGTACTAAAAAATACCAAAGAAGCCTTGATCCTAAATTTGAAGATAATATCTGATTCAAAAGTAGACTAAATATTTTAGTGCTAATACTTTTTTGTAGAGAAATAATATTCACTGAGTTAGTAAACTTCCTACAATAAATTTAGGAAGGGTATCTTCTTCATAATCAATTTAACACCTAAAGCAAAATCAAAGAGATAAGGAGAAGATCTCATTGTATAAATTCCAATCAAGGAAGAAGGATAATAAGGACTAGGTGAGTCCTTATTGAATCCAAAATTAGTAAAATGAGAGATCCATAATTAAATCTCATCACCAACACTTCAAGGAGTATAAGGTTGAAGGAAAGGTCTTAAGGAAGACCATCAAATCTATCAGATCAGAGACCTTGGGAAGGTCTTATTAAGCATCCATAAAAATTCTAGGAGATACTTATTGAAGATATTATCAAAGGAGAACTCATTGGATAAATCCACTACCAAGGAAAAGCCTATGGTAGTGAAGGACTTGGGACAATTTTTTCCATCCAATAAAAACCCCAAGAGAAGAAAATGTTTGCAAGAAGTGCCAAATTTAAGAAGAAGAATTTAGCAAGGAGTGTCAAATCCGTGAAGAAAAATTTGGAAAGGAGTTTCAAATATCTGAAGAAGATCTTGCTTGAAGTCATAAATTGACAAGATGACCTGAATATAGAAGAAGCTCACCAAATATTGAATATTTGAAGATTACCTCTCATAGCAAGAAGGCATCCCTTCAGAGACAAATAACTTCTACAAATATTTCGTAGAATAAGGAGAATTAAAGAGGATAACAAGCCATCAAATCCTAGGCTCGTAAAATAAAGGTCAAGACCAACATTTGGTGAAGAAGGAGTTATTCAAGATAGTCTAAAAATATCTACAAGGACATTCTCATAGAAACAACTTGGTGATTCTAGACACCAATATCGACATCCTCTACAAAAGCGATAAAAGAGCTAATACAAAAAGGTATGAAACTATTTGGTGCAAGTAGGTTTATTAACTTATTTACCTATCATATTTGTTAGAAGCACTTGAATTTGGATTAAAGTTACCAATAGAAAATTGTATTACAGTATTTGAAAGTGCAAAAAGAAATAAGTGCCTTTTTAGGTTCATTTGCACTTTTATTAAGATATTATTATATTTTAAAATTGCTTCTATCAACTACCTATATTGTGAAAAAATAAAACAAATACTAAGTCCTACAATGTTAATTGTAGTGAAATTTTAGAATAACTCTTAAAGATTCATTTTAGATTATTCTTGATTAGTTTCAGTAAATTATTAGTGCATTAATGTAAGAGTTAATTGGATTGATAAGGCATAATCTTAGTGCATTAAAAGAAAAAAAAAAACTTGTACTATTACACTACTCTCAAAAGAAATTAGTTTTGTGTTTTTGAAGGGCATAAAATCTGATCTGTATCAAGTTTCTAAAGAAACTATTGAAGCAAAGAAATTTACAAATCATAGTGGCATAAATAAGCCACCCAAAAATGTTAGAATCCTTCAAAATATGGAGAATAACACCACTAACCAAAAATAGATATAGAAGCATTAAAGTTCGAGACTTAGTGAGTCTCAAATGCAGAAGTATTACAGGATTGAATGCAAGAAAATAAAATGCAAAAAATTGCATAAATTAAAAATATTCTATCTACTATTATATAAGTTTGGAGTTATTATCTAAGTGTCCAAGAAAAAATGGGAAGGTGTCTACTGATTAAAGACAACCTCAAAACCCTTGTATTGTAGGAGAAAAAATCAAACATAAAACCAAAATTTCTAATTTGAGATAAGAGTGCAAAAGAAGGTGTATCAAAGAAAATTTATGTACATACTATAGTATATTTTATAGTACCATTTTAATTTGGATTTTTACAGTCTAAAAGAAAATTTGAGTGTGCCCCAAAAAGGCACAATAAATATAGGAAAAAGCAAGCAAGAAAGGACCGAATGTAAGCACCCTTCCCAAGCAATAAGAGCCACTTAAAGGGCTCATCTTGAACAGTTGAACCTACAGAAGATAAGGCATAAGGAAATATCAAGTAGTATAAAAATTTGAAGATAAAGTAAACATATGTTAAATAAAAGGAGAATTCTTATCAAATAATTTCTACCATAGGTGAAAGCTAACAATGGAGTAAAGCATAAAGGAGTCTTCATCCAAGTGCTTCCATTCAGACTCCATTCAAGGGCCACCAAAGTTATTCCATATCTCCACCAAATCTCAGCCATATCTCCATCATAGCTCATCCATTAGCCTTGCTTGGATGGAGACACTTGAGCTTATACATAAAACAACCAAGATCAATGTGGAAAATGTATTGGAGAGTCTTCAAATAATAATTGATAGAAATAAAGGCATGCAACTTACACTTGTCCTATGAGATATTCTCTATAATGCTCACAAATAAGAAGTTATATTTCTTGGTACCCATACTCCAAATAGTGGAGTTATGTACATTTTGACGTTATAGGAATATAACTTGTAGATGTTAAGGAAGGAGTGTTTCTTAGACATTGCTCAAGGCAAAATCAAAATGTTTACATCCAAAAGTGACATTTTTCACTTATAGTGGAGTGAGTTTGGGACCTCCATCAACCAAGTCGAAGCTTCCATGGGAATTTAGAAATTTATGCCATGACACTTGTCACTCATTCTACCATATATCAAAGATGCCTTGGACCATGGAAAGCAAGCACAATAGTTGAAATAAATACAAGCAGTAGTGGAAGATTCTCGCTATATCGATGATAGATGCTGCTAATAGTTCATAAATGATTAAACATATTTATGACAGACACTCGATATCAATTCAAGTGCAATTTGGTAGGGATTTGAAGCAAGACAGGTACAATTGAAAACACTCAATCAATAAAAATTTGCGTAGAGCATTATAGCCTTGGAAATTTCACACTCAAGAAGGAGAGTTTATAGTCATATTCACTAGATGTCATAAAGGTACAAAGCCTTGATTTATCATTCAATTTGATTTCATTTTAAAAAGGGATTTATAAGGTTATAGGATAAGGTTGATATATTAATTGAAATAAATCTTTGTTTGAAAGAAAAACTTAGGTAATTAATTTGATATTTGTAAAATATAACTTAGGATCAATAAGAAATTCTCGTTGGAATTAATCCATTTAATGTTTACAAATATTAATGTGTTCTAGTTTTCCAAGTTTAGGAGTGATAAGGGTTACAACTTCAAATTAGTTTTTTGAAAATTAGAAACACTTGAATAAAATTCCTAAGGGTTTCAAAAGGGGTTGTTCAAATCTTCTATCAATTTTGGAAATTTATATTCTTGTCTCAAAAAATTTCTCTTTAGGGACAAATGAAATCCAACATTAAAACCTCTTCAAAAATTGAAAAGTGCTTAGTTCAATAGGAATTTTAAGGAGTTAAGAAGTTGGAGGTTGATCCTTACAAAACTTGTACAAACTCAACAAAAAATTGAACTATATCTTACAAAAGCACTATATTATACTCCAAAAATATATCTAGGGATTCATAAGGAATCCTACAAAACTTGATAATAATATCCATAAAAGATAGTCAAGTTGTGAAGATATAAAATTTCTTCAAAAATTTAAAATTAGATATTCATAACTAGGGAGATATAAGGAAGCCTACATGACTAATAAAGGTTTTATCAAATCAATATTATATAATTCAATTATGGAGCTACAATTCTATCCTACTTCTTCTTCAAATGGGTAAAGAAATTTCATATAATCATGAACACATGTGGTATATCGACTCAGGAGCCAATCATCATATGATAGGAAATATACAATGGTTTGACTATCTTTAAATTGCTAAATATTACAGACTAAGGATTTCAGATATTCAAATGTATCGTATATATGGATATGGATATGTAACACCAAGTAAATCATTTTCAAATATTTTACTACAGAAAGTATTGTATGTTGTTGGATTAACATTCAATATCATCTCAGTAAGCAAGTTAGTTGAAAACAAGTATGTGATTAACTTTTGATATATGGATAGGATAAATACTTGTCTCATTATGAATCAATATGGTATAAAAGCAACATGTTCAATTCATGAAAATACATAAATATTGGACTCAATAAAAATCTCACAAGACATTGTGATTTTTCAAAAAGATACTAACATATTTAAAGAGAAATAGGTTGAAGAAAATGAAGAACCAGTACACCAAAAATGTAAGCATAGAAGGATCAAAAATAAAAATATGAGAGGAAAATTGCATCATGCCCTACTCATTCATCATAAATCAGAATCAAATGGAGATACTTACAAGTATAACTATAAAGGTGGTTTTCTAGAATACAAGGAATATGAATTTGAACAAGTCATGAACCACCCAATGAAAGTAGAAGCCTTAGCTCTGCATCATATGAAGACGCATCTTACCTACAGAACCTGAACACAAATAATGCAAAGGTAGAAGACAAATTTCAAGAAAAATAAGAAGATCCATATTGAAGACTAAACACAAATAATTTAATATAGGGGATATTAGAAATAGAGTCTATTCCATCATTTGGGTTATGTAAATATATTTTAAAGGTACATACTTATATTACTTTAGATGCAAGTTATCTAGTTACTTCATGCAATGTAATAAGTGCACAAGTGTCAATGTGCAAGTTGTACATGTGCAAGTTGTCCCTTTCATAGCTAGATAGAGTGTTGGCTAAGTATCCTATTTTACCCATGTAAGGATGGCCTCATATATAGATAGATATAGAGTTATAGATAGAGTCATAGACAGAGAGAGTTGGGTGACATAGTGTAGCTTAGTGTGTGATATTATCCATTGGTTATGGATGCAATATAGTTCAGTAGCCTTATATTGGAGTGTTCATTTCCACCATATCTACATTGCAATATTTTATATCATTTATATTATTGCATATTTAAGTCATCTAGTAGATTTACTTTATTTCATATTATTTTTGCATCTTGTTATTGCTATATATCCTTGCTTGCTAAATAAAAAGCTAACAGAAAGGCCATAAAAACCTTGATCCATAAGAAATCCATAGAAGCCTTGATCCAAAATTATAAATTATTTCATTCCAGTATCTAACTACTTGTTGTAGGAAAATAAGATTTAGGAAAAAGGTTGGAAATCTTCCTACAAGAGAGTTAGGAAGAATATATTATTAGAATCATTCCAGCACTTGCAACAACAATGAGAATACTAATTATTAGAGATACCTAATAACAAAATATCCCATTTCAAGAGTTGCAAATCCTATAGATTGCATAAGTAAATAAAATGTAACAATAGCCTTATATCAAACTCAAGGAAGAAGAGGCTCTAGAAGACGAGTCAAGGAAGATATAGAAGATTGTTGATCTCCATTCAAGATCAATACCTATAGAGTGCATAAGTAGAAAAAGCCACAGAAGCCTTAATTATGAAGAAGACTTTAGAAAATAATTCCTAATTCAAAAGGATAATTCCTGATTCAAAAGAAGACTCTAGAGACGAGTTCCAAAATAAGACTCTAGAGAAGTGTCCATGAAATAAGATATTGTTGATCTTCATTAAAGCCTACAAATTATAGAAGAAAAGGACCAGCAAAGTCCCATTCCAAAATACAAAAGTAGTAGATTTTAGAGATCTGAAAAGAAGATCTCATCACCAAAAATTACAGAAGTAGAAGGTTGAAGAAAATGTATCAACTAGAAGACCAGAGAAGCTACAAGATAGAATACCTTGGAGAGGTCTTAAGGAGAAAAAGAAGAAGGCTTGGAGAGCCTTGTTACAGAGCTCATAGAAGCATCATCAAATGAGTTCCTAGGAGAAATCACTAGAGAAATCCACTACCAAGGAGAAGCTCCTAATAGTGAAGGACTTGGGACAATTATCGCCATATGACAATAAGCCCAAGAGAAGAAAATTTTGGCAAAGAGGGCCAAATCCTAAAGAATAATCCAGTGAAGACCTCAAGACATTCGGGATCTTGATAATAAGAAGAACATATTTGAAGATAAAATTTAGCAAGGAGATTGAAGGAAGATTCAAATAGAATAATCCTACCAAATCCAAGAGATTTAGAGATTACCTCTTACAAAAATAAGGCATATATCAAATATATGAGTTCTCTAAAGATAGAATATCACTAGAAGGATTAGGCCACCAAACCCTAGGCTCAAGATAGAAGTTCAAAGACCATATTTTGGTGAAGCAAGAAGTTATTCAAGACAATCAATAAGAAGCTACGAATTAATCCATTACAAGGTAGCATCTTGGTGAATCAAACATCAAGATCTACTTCTGCTTCAGAAGCCATTAAAATTAAACAACTTGGGTGCAATTATTTGAACTTTAAATTAGGGCTCTTATCAAATTCCATTAAGCACCATGTTTATATTAGAGTTGCAAAGGAAAAAGGCTTTTATTATAGTTTTCAAGAAAGTGCAAAAAGGAGAGTTCATTTTAAGATATGTTTGCACATTAAATAGGATTTGTTTATTTTTCAAAAGAAATAAAATTATCACCTATCTATTATCTACCTAGAAAGCAAGAAGACAACATCCTACAATATTGATTGTAGTGAAAAATTGTAGAATATTCATTAAGGGTTCTTTACAAATTGCTCTCAAAGTTTGTAGATATTATTAAGTGAATTTGAAATTATTTTGAGAATTTATTGACATGAGAAATAATGTGAGATTATTGTTACCATTAAAAGTGCATAATTAATCCATTAGCACTATACTAGTTGATATTTAACTAGTTACTCTCAAAATGATTAGTTTGTGTTTGTTGATTGTTAAAGATCAATGGCACAAAACTAGAATATTATCAAATTTTCTAGAGACACTATTTGGTGTACATAACCTACAAGATTTCATGGTCCAAATAAGCCACCAAAATCAAATCATATTCCTCCAAAGAGTGGAGAAGAAAGCCATCATTAAAAATAGTAAAATAAGCTACAAATCGAGACATGGTGAATCTCAGATTCAAGGTGAACTAAAGGCTATTTACAATAAAAAAATTAGTGCAAAAATTACTTCTACAAAATATTTTATGTATATGGTTATTAGCTTGAGTTTATTACCAAAGTAACCAAGCAAAGGATAGAGTTGTCTAGAAAATAAGACAACATCAAATCAACCTTTACCTACAAAAATGCCACCATTAAAACCAAAATAATAGAGTGTAAAAGGAGGTGCAAAAAGAAGGTATTATATTTACAAGTTTATTTACATTATCTTACACCATACCAATCTATCCTACGTAGGAATAAGGATAGCGTTTAAGTGACACAAAGGCATATTTTTCATAAGGAGAAATCAACTCAAAGTGGCCATGTAAAAGCATACTCCAACCAAGGTAAAAGATCCTCTCAAAGAAATCATATCATCCATAGTTTTTGACAGTCGTATCAAGGTACCTGCAAGAAAATACAACAGAATGCAAGGAAGGAGAAATATTATTACAAAGTAAAATACATTATAGGTTGAAAGAAGGAGGAAAAATAAAGCACAAGAAGAAAGGCTATACCAGCTAGATTTACGTCCATAAGGAGCAGTCAAGGGTATCATTGGAATAGCTCAAAACTCCACCAAAACACTACTTGTAGCTACCAAAGGAGTTGCTCACAATCCTAGCTCATAGACATCGAAGAATTGCTCATTACTAAAATTGGAAATATTTCAAACCAAGCACCATCGAAAGTATACAACAAAGGATAATTTATCCACAATACATTGATAAAAGAACCTTGCAAAGTATACATTGAAATACATTGAGAATAAAATGTTCATGCAAAGAGGGAAGGTGACATTTGTCACATTGAAGGAAACCCTAACGTCACCCACATGAGTGCTCACCCTTTGGATGCTTGAAGTAAGGTCCAAGAAGCCATTACATATGAGGAGGAATATGAGTGTTCATACAATATAGTAATGCTCATTTTGCAGAAGAGTCCAAGCATCAACTCTCCCAAGCATTAAAAATAAATGGATGTGCACTTATCACCCACTACAAGACATAGTTCTTATTTGAGGTGCCAAAGACCAAGGAGGTAGAAGAATTCAATAGCAACATTCATAGTTGAATTTGTATAAGCGTTCATAGCCGAGTTCATGGTATATTTCATAAAAATATTTGCATTCGTAGTAGCATTCAATAGTAGCAAAAAAAGAGCTTTTAAAGCTCTTAGTCAAGGTAGTCAGATTTGAGGCATCCACTATTCAAATATTACAATCAAAAGGAATCAAAATTTAATCACTATCCGAGTGTTAGAGTTAGAGTATATTACATTATTTGGGTCATGTAAATGTACCACCTTTGGTACGTAGTTGAGTAGGAGATTACTTTAGGGAAAATTTAGTTAGTTACTTCAAGCAATGTAATAAATACACAAGTGTCAATGTGCATGTTATAATGTGCAAGGCATTCCCTTGTACAACTAGGTAGAGTGTTGGCCAAGGAATCTATCTTCCTAGATAAAGGGCCTCATAGAGTCATATCAACATCAAGTGCATTATTGTATAGAGTAGTAGATAGTAGTAGAACTTCTATATGAAGTACAATGTAGTTCTTTAGCTTACATTAATCAAGTAACCATTGCATTGTATTTCCTTAATTTCTAATTATAGTATATTTCAGTCATATTTTCTCTCATATTTACTACATATTATTAGGACCTGTGCTAGATATCTAGCATTACATATATCCTCAAAAGCTAACACATATATCAAATGAACAATAATATCACAAAAAGCTTTATTGAAACTATTAAAGTAATGCATAAATGTAAAGCTTATTCAAGTTACATATACATGAGACTCTTCATATTACATGAATCTTGACCTTTGCTCTCCTCAAACTCATTGGAGAATCAACTCTTCATATTTCCCTTTTATATAATAAATATCACATATTACATAAATATAAATTCTCTCATGATTGCTCATAACTCCCTACTTCTAAACTTGACACTTCACACTCATAACTCTCACTTGCTAACAAGACACCTCACACACTTATTTACATGTCATAAACACACACTTAAGAACTTGACATATACTATACACACAAATATTAAACACTCCCTAATCTAAATATTTGTGAAGGAACCAAATAATGTAATACCTCCAACATATCTTTATATTACATTATTTGGTATGAAGACTTCAACTACTTTCTTATTTTTCATGCATGCTAGCTTTGGTATTGCTTCAAATTCTATCTGTGTTACCTATACTTTTGAAGAAGTCATCAAAGAAAACACTGTCAAGTTATTTTATCATAAAAGTCTTGTGTTCAATATAATACTTCTTTTGAAAATTTTCTCTTGGCAAAAGTTGCTTCAAATGTTTTTGTGTAATTTTAATTACAATCAAGGTAAATATCCCACTTTTGTAGGATACCATGGCTTCAATTTTATTTAGTATTTTAATGAGACATCTATTATTGCCATTAATATTTTTAAATTCCATTGTTCTTTCTTTGTCCAACAATTGTGATATTGAAATAATATCATTTGTTACTCTATGAACACAAAGTATCTTTTCTAAGGTACATTTAGAATATGGTAGAGTAAGGGTGACACTCCTTGATTTTTGTACATGATAAATTTTATCATTTGCTATCTTCATTGGTATATTTGTTTTTACTTGAATTGAATCAAACCAATAAATATTGCTTGTCATATGGTGGTTTGCTTCTAAATCAATGTACCAAGAATTGTCTTCATATTCCACTTTTGATTTTGATTGAATTTCTTGTAGCTTATTATATCTTAGCACATGTCTATGGTAATATTTTTGTTTTTGAAAGTTTCTCTTCATGAAGATTGGTCCTTTAAACTTATATAGCCTTTTTGATATACTCATGTTCGTTTAATCAATACAAATTTAATTTAATTTTATGTGGAATTCTTTGCTACTCACAAATAAAAAATTGTCTTCTTTCAATTTCAATCTTCAAATTCTTCAATTATTTTCAAAATTTCAAAGCTTCTCATAACTCTCTTTCACAATTAATCTTATCTCAATTTTATTTTATTATTCAATTTATCTTTCTTCAATTATTTCAATTTTTTTTCATCAATTCATTTTTTATATCAGATATCAAATTCAATTTAAAAAAATTCTTATATCTTCCTTTAATAATTCTATTAGTTTTTCAATAATTCAATTTCTTCAATTCTTCAATCAATTCAATTTCTTCAATTCTTCAATCAATTCAATTTCATTTACTTCAATCATTCATCAAATCATTTTCTTTAGTCATCAATATTTTTTTTATAGTGAAAACCCCTTGCACAGCTGCCTTGGTCTGAGAGACCATGAATAGGGGATCTACATCGTCAAAGTCACCCGGGAGTCGCACCCAACCCTTCCCGCACCAACATTATCAATTGGATTTTGGGTACCCAATTCAGCTTTTTGGTAGGGTGGAGATTCGAACCTGGGACCTCCCTTGGAAGATTGCCCTCTCCTCTCCAACTCACCTACAACACCTAGGTGTTTAGTCATCAATTTAATTTATCCTTTCAATCCATTAATTTCTTTCAAATATTTAATTTCTCCTACTTACAACTCTCATTCATTCCAATTTAATTATCCTTCACCTTCTTATAACGCCTAAAAAAGTTATAAGAGTCAGTTTTGTTTTGTTTTGCAAACCCTTTTTTCAACAATTGGTATCAGAGTGTGTTAAAGCTCAAAGTTGGTGTTGAAACTAGGATTCCCAGGATCTTACATAGTGGCTTAGATGAAATGTTGGAACAATGAGTAAGACTCCTACATTTGAATCATAAGCTAGTTCAAGGAGAAGCCATAAGCTCATAGAAAAACAACCTCATCTGATGGAGGTCCTAAATTCTAGTCCTAGTTATTTCATACCCTTAATAAGGTATGAGAGTCAAAATAATAAAGTATGGAGGTCCTAGATTTTAGTAATAGGATATGAGAATCAAAGTAATCAAATTAAAAAAGATAAGCAAAAGCAAAAGCTACCCTAAAAGAAAAAAAGAGAAGCAACAAAAAATATCCAAAAAAAGAAGAAGTAGTGATGAGAATCATTAGATAAAAATTGTGTGAAAGTAAGGCCCGCACATGAAAATAAATAAATAAATAAAATAAAAGGATGCTTCCCTATCCTTTCTTCATTTGGATGAAGATAATTATGAATTTGTTAATAGATTAGTTAGTCGATTAATATCCTCTTCTATACTGAAAACTTTGTTTGAAGGCTCTAGAAAGGCATATTCATTCTAATTCTTCCGTTAAGCAAACGACTGTCGAGCGGACCACCGGAGTTTTTAGGCATTTATCGTTATCTGGACTATGCAGAAGCAGAGGTAGAGCACCTCACACTGTCTACTGTCCTTCGTTGATTCTCGACTTTCATTACATGTCTTAAATTCGTAAATATTCGTTATCGAAAATTACGTCTTAAATTCGTGAATATTAGTTATCAAAATGTTGGTTGTTTGATTGCCAGCATCCGTTAATCCATTTTTTTTTTTCCCGATAAAATTCGTAATTCACTGGGCACTATGATTCTCTCACGATTTTTCCTTGCAAAAAGCCAAAAGCTTTTAAGCATACACCAAAATAGATCAGATGTATTGCTATCCCTCATTTTTCTTGAATGCCTTGGACGTACTTCCATACTTTTCAGCTTGGACTTGTAACGAATTAACTATTGTCCACAAATATCTTTCTTGTGGCCCATTTAATTTATGAATTTATGAATACGCGTTGGTAGGTTGTCACTTCAAACATTAACAGTATTAAATTAAAATTTATTATTAAAAAAAAAAAATACCTTCAACGAAAGTCTTTCATTTTAATCAAAACGGCTCATGTGGGACATGGATTTTCATTAAGATTTCATTTTAGCCTTTCAGATGGCTACCGCTTCCATTTCGATAGCCACTTCGTGTAATAAAATTTGTTGAGTGTACAACTGCATGAATTTGAGTCTTTCAAGTGAGCTGTACAGAACAAAGAGGCTGAAATGTTCATGGCCTTCGTTTAACGATTAAGATTTCTCAAAATCTTTCCATTTTTATCAAATTTCCAAAATAAAAAAACCTGTAGCATTTTTTAAAATTATATCTTTAGTATGCAAACGATTTTGTTGGAATGCCACAAGCTCCATTAGCTACATCTCTTATAGTTCTCTGTGGTTTACTCCGTGATTTATTTTCAATTTATGTGATATTCTTCTTATTCAAATTATTTATTTTCAGTAAATATGATATTTCCTCCCACAATAATACATTCTCTCCTCTAAGGTCTAATTTTTATTGGGAGCTGACATGCTATATGACCAGTATTAAATCTCAGGAATGGGTCCATAAAACCTTCAACTACATGTCATGGAAAAATATACAGAGATTACGGGAGGTGTTAGGCATATCTTTAGTTGGACAAATTCTTGTGCTTCCATTAACGTAGAGTTGGATCATTGCTTTTCTTTTGTGAAAAAATGGATAGGATTTGCTCGTTGCAAGAACAGAAGTTCCCTTTCACGAGCTCTTCCAATTGACTTTTAGACTTTCTCGCATTATCAGCAATTGTTTCCATGTTCTTACTTCATCATAAGTTGTTACTTCATCAATTGTTTCCATGTTCTTACTCTACGAAATCAGGACACTTGGGATATCGGAGTTGTTTGGCGGAGATACGGTTTGCACCAAAATCTCATTTCAAGAAAATTATGAAGTTTCTCCATTCTAATATTGTGACAGCTTCTATACCCATAGTGTATTGTAAAATTATCCAAAATTATAAATATATAAACATTCTTTTGTTGATAGCTTTCATGTAATGTCTAGTTGGGATTATAGCCATTTAACCTAGAATTTTAACAATTAACATGTTGTTAATATAATTTTTACAATCATAGTTCAAGTGAGCAGTCAATACATTTGAACCAACCTAACGTTCTTTTTTCCCATAACTTTTGCTAACCTAGATCTAACTAGAATCTATTAGTTGTTGTTTATTTATACTTGAAAAATAAGGAGTAAATACATCAAAAGACATATGTCAAGTAATTTCTCAAATGAGTCTAAGGTATATCACTTAAAACTCATGGAAAGTGGAGGGTTCGCTTAGCTCTTCTACTTTTGAATGATTGTGGATATATTCATGGGAGAAATAAACTCGAACATCGATAATCTTGAGTACTGATCTTGTCCTTACCAAGAATGTATTGTTTTAAAGTTATGAAATTTAGGTTTTTTAGCTTCTTCATCACGAAAGAAGTTATCCCTTTGAACTGCACTCTTATACCAACTATAACAACCCTAATTGTTACTACTCATCCACTTACATTTTTTTCGTATATTTATCTTCTCAAAAGTAGAGAAATGATATAATCAAGATCTAAGACAAAGTTATTCCAAGTGAACTATAAGTTAACAAGGCAACAATAATCAAGAGTTATTAAGACTTGATCAGAGTCACTTTTGAGTAGAAGTGATCAACTTCTACAAAGACTACATACCACACCGATGGTAAGAGCACTTGCCTTGAAGATGGAGAACCACACCAATGGTTAATATTCAATATTAGTTTCTATCCACATCTCCCTGATTGAGCCACTAAGATAAAAGAATCACTACATGTGATGCACTTACACAAAACTTGGAATAAATGTCTTAAGCCATATTATTTCCCTTGTCAATCCCTAAGACTTGCTTGTGCTTTTTACTTGTCTAAGGAATCCCCTAGTCAAGTAATTTTATTACCATGAGGTATTTTATATCTTTTGGGAGAACCCACTCCACATGGACATTCGAGAACTTTCTCAGAATGTATGTATTTACTTGAGCTATAGCTCAAGCCTATTTTACCATATGTAGGCTCCTACCTACTCCAAGTTCCAAATCGGTTTATGTTATTTTAATTATCTATTTTACATTTTATTACTATAGTTTCTTTGGTTATGTCATCCATACATGATTATGAAGTGAATATCACAACATAATTCCATTTACCATCTTAGTTATTAACCACATTCAACCATTTAAGCATAGAATCCATTGCATCATATTCCCTCAGTCTACATTCTAATATCATAATAAATTATTTTTAGATTAGAAAATAAATAAAAATTATTAAGCAATACATCATTCATCTAAAATATTGTATAGCCATTACATTAAAGCAATTAATATCTCAATAACATCTCAAATATTCTAATTACCATATTTAAAAAGCATGTTAAAAAGTATATGCAACAGTCATACTCCATTTAATAAATAATATGTTACAAATTATAAATAGATGCAAATTTTATAGGAAATAAAAAATCAAACCACAATTAGGGTGACAAGTATTTATCCTAGGAACCCTCATGGGAAATACATCCAGCCTACAAAATATATTTTTTTCCTCTCATTCATAATCAAAGAATGTACTAATTACAATTTAGAAAGACATATCATGGATCATTTCGTATATCATTTATACACTTTCAATATATCAACATGTATCTTGAAAAATCAATATGCAAATAAGGAAACACCAATTTAATTTCTTTAAACCATCATCATATTACTAGGAATATCATAAATTCTTAGGTATGCATGTTTATGAATGGTCATTGAAGCCTTATTAAGGAGAAATTTATTCTATAATTAAAGAGGGAACCCCCATAAATTCCCTCGAGAATGAATTCTGAATCCATTCCCTAGGATTGATACACTATCAATCCCTTGTTCTATGAATTAAAGTCTCATACATTTAATTCATGAAAAAACACTCTTCCCATGTTAACTAATCTATGTTTACTTTAATATAACTTAGCTAAATTATACCAATTATCTTAATAATCACTGGATAGCTTAAACACATTGATTTTAAGCGTTTTCAGAAGGATGGTTTATGTATATCTATTTCCATTATGATCATCCAATACCACTTTTTCTAATTAATTAACCAAAATTCTCCAATTTATAACATAATTCTCTCCTCTCAAAGGATTTTTCTATCAATTTTTCCGTATTAAATAATATTATCTTTTAACTTGTTTCGAATACACTTTGATCTATAACACTTACCCTCTAACGTACCCATATAGGTCTAATTCTCTTTTAAACAACTAGTATAAAAGATTGGGTTATAATTATTCCAAAGTCCATCTATAATTTACCTTAATTAATCAAGGGTCTAGCTCGGATGAACTCTAAACAATATCTTTAATTAATCAAAGGTTTTGGTTTTATTAAAACCTAGTTTATAACCGTCACTAAATCCCTTTCGTATAAGTTTCCATTTTTATGACATTTTAAGGAACCCATCTTCTTAATTCAATTTTTCGTGATTGTATGTAAAAATTTATATGCAAAACTAACTTTCTAATTGAAAAATATGGATTTATTCCATAATTCAAGTAGGATCAATTTCTTAATTAATCAATCTAACCTAAACCTTCCCCCTGAATGAATAACACCTATCACAAATCATGAGGTTAATCGGTCAAACTTCCCATGTAATTCAAAAATGATGATCGATGAATTCAGCCAAGCGCTTCGATGTTTGGCTACTAGGTCTTGGTGTCTTTTTTATATAAGTTATGAGATATTCTCTTACCTAACGCATGAAAAAAATTTGTCTCGATAGAATATTGGGCTATTCGAACACCTAAATCAAGTGGGACATAAGGTTGGTTTGGTTTGGGTCTCTTATCACACTGAACATGAGCAAGGAACCACTTGTACCACCATCAACCCTATGTCAAGTATTGGTCGTTCCTTTACTGACAAACAACTAGATCTCTGTATGTATACCATGTATCAACTTGAGATTGGGAAAGAAAAGGGTAAAATTGAAGCTAAAGATCATGAATTAAATCATCAACGAATCGTAAAAGAAAAAATATTCGAACAACAATGATTATAAAGCACAATACCTCGTAGATATGTCTTGGAGAACCAAAGTTCGGAGAACCTCTCCATTTCATTATTAAGCCAATAATTTACAAGGAATATACATCAGAGTTTACTTCTTCTACACTTCTCTAGGATCAAACCGATGATAGAGGAGTCATTTACGTATGTTTTTGAGCATGGTAAAATCGAAGCTAATAATTTTAGGGGTGTTGATATAGAATCTCTAGTATCAGTTTAGGCTAGACTCTGGATTATATCCTTTAATTTACAGACAAAAAGAGCACTTGAATATTTCGATCGCATCGTCCAAGATAACATAACTTCTTAGGTATTAAAGACAAGTTCTCAGATGTACATGCGACGTCTTACAAAGATTAAAGTTATGATAGAAATCTATGATCATATGATATTTTTGCAAACGAACCAATATCGAAGACAGTTCAAACAACATGCAATATAGATCCCCATAGCACAAAACATGCACAGGTGATGATCCCTATTTTTATAATTTTGATCTACACTTTTCTAGAGTGTGCGTGATGAACTCGCGATTGAATATTTTTATCCCAAAACATAGTTTATATAGAATTGTAGTTCCAAGGGGGCAGATTATAGATAAATAGAGTGATCATTTCTGGTTCAATTTGGATTAGATCTATTAGTATGACAGGTATAGCCCTTGGAAATTCCACCAAATGTTAAATCAACTACTATGAGCAGTGATATTTGATGGAGAGTAACCTCGTAGGCATGGCAAACACATTATGGAATGCACTGGATGGCATTATTCGGCCTATGTTTTAAAAATTTAAACTATTAAAATACTCCTTCTAATGGACACTTACCGAGGTATATTCGAATGTCACAATTAGATCAAAATATGTACGGATGTAAGTTCCTTTATTTCAAAGGCTTCCATAAAGATCTTTGAGAGGTATGCGAGTTAGATTCATGGCCCAATATCCACGTCTGATATGTGTAGTTTATGCTACTAAACTTATTTAACCATGGTGTATCTAATTTTATATTTAAAATACCATATGTGGAGTAAAACATATGTGTTATTATTCTAATGTGCGAATTCAATAGCCAATTCAAATATTCAAACATTCAATGATAGAGTTTATTTAGGAAAGCCCCTACCTGGACTCCCGTAAAGCACTCCTTCCTTCTTGCTCCTAATTCCCTTCCTCTATGCATTCTCTAAGGCTCCCTAAACTTATCTTGGCCAAATACCTTTAGCTTAATCCTTAGTACTTTCGTGAAAGCTTTTTGGTTTTTGATCCACTCAAGGTGGAGAGCATACTTAATAAACCTTCAATATTTCCTCACCTCTCTTCTCAAGAAGCTCTCAATTTATAGGCACCTTCTCCTTATCATGAGCCAACTATTGGCCTTATCATTTTAACATTAAAAATATCTTACGTCAAATAAGACATGTCATGCCATGTGAAGGGTAATATAAAAAGTAGTAGAGGGTCCACATCCCACTAAATCATACCTAATTAAAAATAGAGTTGAGAATCTCTCTTTTCTCTCCACCAACCACATTAGACAATGAGACAAATAAAATAAACCTTAAATATTAAATAATGCTAGTGCCTATTTTTTTCTAATAAGAGTTGGACATTTGATTGCATTTAAACTTAAATGCAATTATCCTAATCAAAACATGATTAATTAGATTTCCATAATAATTACTTTTCCTCCAAAACCCTTCAAAATCCCTAAATTTAATTTTTTGTTGAATTCGATTTGGTCTATGACCCCTTTTGTTGAGAATTAATTGATTCCCATGATCAATTAATATCATTTTGATAAGTTTCAAGGGTGACGATTCATGATAGTAAGCGCCCTCTAAGGTGTGCTATCTCATCCTCCAAATTTTGTGTGTATGACAACTCCTCTCAATGACTAGTCTGGTAGTCACCCAGTAAAGTGTGGAGCTATGTCACCTCCCCTATAGCCTCGTTACCTCGTCATTGTCCAGTGACCCCTAGCTCAATCTCCCTACTCTAATCTATGACAAAAAAGTATCTAGCTCTACCGCTTGCCCCTCAATCACTGCTGCCTTCCTCTCAATCTCTATATTCCTTTGATCAAATCACCTTGTAGCTCAACAATGGTGGCATCCCATGCTACTAGTTGTGCCTACACTTCCTGCTCATCAAAATAATCCTCATCATAATCATCCTATTGATTCTCCATATCCATATCATCCATCCACTCATAATTTGTTCAGCGATGCACATGTCACTCCCCTAAGTCTATCTCCTCATCATGTTGCTCACCTAATTCTAGCTCCTCCTCATCTAGAGCCTCAATCTAAACCTCATTTGGAGTATCCCCATGAGCCTCCTCTATCACCGTATCTATACCACCTCCTAGTGGTTCCTTCCCTCACCACTGTCACATCGCCCACTAGGAGTCATGATCTAATGTGATCTTTGCATCATCTTTATCAGATATTACCTTCATAATATCTACCTGCACTACAAGCCAAGTAAGTTTCTGATCATCTACATGGTATCGATAGATCACTGGCTCACCAGGAAACCCTTGGCATAGCCTAAACTACCACATCAATTGAGCATATGGTAAATACTCTCACTTAGTCCCATTTTGACCCACTAACCATCTTCTTTACCATACCTATCAAAGCTACAATTTAGCCTCAAGCCATGCTGGACAATATATGTATGGTCTCTAGGTAACCTTATCTACCCTAAGTTATGCAAATGAATTTGCATAGTGATTAATCATACCTGCATAAGGACAGCTCTGACCCCTCTCCTGGTCGTACTACTAAAGGATACCATATCCTATATCCACATCTGTGAGATGTGCCCACATCATCCAAGGTAGTACCCACGCTCGATCCATGACAATGTGCTACCATCCCCACACTTGCAATAGAAAGCTTCAACCCAATCTTTTCCATCCATAGTAATATATCTCATACAACTCATCATAAAGTTGTGCTAACAAAGTAGTACCCCATGCCATCACTAACAACCTCTCTATGGTGCACTCCACCAGTGAAAATGCCAACTCCAAAAGGTTCTAGGAGAACCTGGCTCTTGATGAGTCTGGTAACAACATGTTGGAGATAAGCGTCATAAGCAAGGCATGTCTCCTATTCAAGACCTCTACCTCATACCATAGCTTCACTAGGATACCTCTACTAGGTAAGTCTCATAATACCTCATGTAAGTCCTCTCTAAAATACCTCTACAAAATTGTATCTCTAAGATACTGAGAAGTAGATATAATCGGATTTCCCTCTATCAAAATATACCAAATCTAGTAGACATCCTCTAAAATCACTGTCATCTCCCCAATCGGCAAGTGGAAGGTGTTAGTGTGAGGATCCCACATATCTATCGAAGCCATAAAGTATGCTTTGTCTCCCATCACTGGATCTAACCATGTCACTTATTTGAGACCAATGGTGTCAATCCATTCCCATTCATCCTCTATCATTAGGTCCCTAGTGGTCTGAAAGAGAGTGAAAATTTGATATTGTCTCTTGATCACCTGGCAAGAGCAAGCAAGCTTAAAAAAATAAAAAAACACCTAAAAAAGACATCTTTTTCTTTCAAAATCATGGTCGTACCACCTAGGGATGGCCACCAAATTGGTAGTCATCCCACCTAGGGGCGACCATCAATGGTCACCCCACCTAGATATGGCCCCCAAAATACTCAAAAAATTGGCTCCCCACCTAGGGATGTCCACCAAAAAACAAAAAAAAACCTCATAAAAATACAAAAAAATAAAACAAAATTGCAGAAAAATAAAAAGTAAAGCACGAAATAATAAATATTTCCACTAATGAGGTTAATTTTCCGAGATTTAGTGTGTTTCATTTGCAAACATGAAAATAATTACATTTCCAAAATTAAAAAAGGATAGTCGTAAATTTAGCCCTTACCCATCTCGTGTCGGCTTCACCACTCATTGAGTCTAAAGGCTAGCTCATGGTGATTATGGGATGGTTTCAACAGTGCCCCACTTTGCAAAATCACTCTCCTACTCCTCACCTCTCAATCTACCAAGTCAAAAGTGTGCAAATAAGCCTCATTTTGCCAATTTTGAGCTTAAATATCCCTAGAATAAGCATGGCAACCCCATGGTGGGAAGGTCACAAAATTTGGTGATCGTCCCACCCTGGGATGACCACGAATGTTGCAGCCATCCCACCTTGGGACAACCACCAAAAAACACACCAAAAAAAACATAAGAAAAAACAAAGAAAAGGCCTAAAACCATCAAAATCTTAACAAAACTGATAAATTTCAATAAATCTCCATTAGCAAACTAAGAAACAAAAATAAATGCATATTTTTTCTCAGCATAAAAAATCACAAAATTACCAAAAAAAAGAAAATAATCATCAAAAATTTCAAGTGAGCCTCGTATTCAGTTATTTACCCAGATATGGCCATTGATTTTGCATCTAATTTCATCTCTCTTTTAGCATAGATCAATTCTAGAGTAGAATATATCCATTAAACTAAGTTTTGGTGCAATTTGGAGTAGTTTTGCATCTTTTATTATGCTTTTCACTTTTCATATTCACTACTGCATGCATCTCTGTGACTTTATTTCAATCCACATACGCTATTAATAAATTTGACTTCTTTGTGTATAAATCTAGATATTTTAGCATGCACGAAAGGAGTTACAAGTTCAAATGTAGATAGATCATCGCAACGATATCAAAAAAAATCTTGCTCTTTATTTCATGACTAGGAGGAAGGCCTTGAAGTGCATATGAGTTTTTTTAAAGGATTAAATCCTTTCAACACCTTCTAATGATTGTATCAATTCAGAGCCCTCAAGGGGATGCATTATAACCATAGATTCTACAAATCGATTAAAATAAAGAGGACCCCCATTTCTTTTATATGTTGTTATCATGTATACAATTAAATGCCACTTTTGAATACTTAAATCAGTAGGTGCAATTTTTTTTCCTTTGCTACATGTGTTATTTTTTTGCTCTACATGTGGATCTCTTCTCATTTGCCCATGGTACCCATGTGCATTACCCTATGGCACCTTGAGTCTTCTAACAAAGCCTAGCAACAAATTTTTTTTCTCTATTTGGGATGCAACTGTAGAACCCAAGTTGGTTCACTTCTCCTAGTATTTTCTCTTTTAGAGAATACCAGTTAGAGAACGACTGGTTAACTTGGGGATAAAAATCCCCAAATGCCTTTTTTATCAACAACAAGAGTCCATTAAGAATTTATTTTGGTTTTATCCCAAATCCAAAATATCTTGGTCTTGGATTCATAACTTCTTGCATATGGTTTTTCTTAGGGATAAGACTTTCATGCCTACAAGGATTTATCAATTCTAACATTTTTTTAGAGTAGAGGTCTGGTTTTACATTTTGAAAGACCGTAAAGTGCTATATTTGCTAATCAAAATGTTTCCACAAACTTCTCTACTTATGCAAAAGTTATGATTTGCTCTAATATGATGTTGCATATTCAGGCCCAAACCGACGAGGTGACTCTTAGAGTAGAGCACTTATAGACTTTGATGGATCATTTGGTAAATGCCACTTGCATGGTGGTCAAAGTATCATCTTTTTTCCACTCGTCGGGCTTAATTTAGATTTTTGTTTCTCATTAGGGTTTAAAGATTCATGCCTTGTTCATGTCTCTAGGTGGAATCTTAGTCTGATGTTTTTGGGTGTGCTTCCATACCACCCATTTTTTTATGATCAATGTATTTTTTATTCTTTTAAGTAATAAAAGTCACTTTCCAAAAAAAAATCAGCTAAAGCATTATGTATTCTATTGGGGATTGGCCTTGCCATTTTTGTTGGAATCTATGGCTAGAAAGGAAAAATGGAATTTTTAAAAATAAATGTCAAAATCATGCTCATGTTTGGACCTGTATTATTACCTCTTTTGTAGAATGTCTACAAATATGGTGCTCATCATGGAAAGTCTCAAGTGCAATAAAAGAGGAGATAAAAACCTAGTTACAATATTTGAGCATATATGGAGGAGTCATTTGTGATAATGGAATTAAACCAAATGATTTACTTCAATCTAGGGTAAAATGAAAAGACCAAAAATTTGATTTATTAAATTTTTATTTTGATGGTGCTTCTAAAGGAAATATGAGAAAAGATGGTGGAGGTGGTGTTTTTAGAAATAATGAAGCCAAATTCTCCTCTTACTTAGAATCATATGGAAATTCAACTAACAACTATTTAGAGGCTAGGTCAATTCTTACAAGGATTAAAATTATAATAGAAAAAGGATGGAAATATATTTCAAATGGAGGGATTTACAAATTATCATTTATATTATCAACAAAAATGGATGTGGGAATTGGATTAAAATATATATATATATATATATATATATATATATATATATATATATATATATATATATATATATATATATATATATATATATATATATATATATATATTCTTTTTTATTAGTTGAAAGAATATGTTTTGAAAGTATCCCCAAACCTTATTACAAAAGGAACAACTAACACCCTATTAGTAAGAGGGATATTAGCAAGCTAAACAAAGACCAACATACAAAACCCATGCAGGGGAAATTAGCACAACCATCACCAGGGTAGACACAAAAAAATAGATAAATAGAAGGAAGACCAGACAGTCTACAACCAGCCCCCATAACCTATACAAATCCACCCATGCAGGGGCACCCATCCATAGACAACAACTAAAATAAAAACAAAAAAAATTAGAAAGACCCATCAAAAAATATACCCCTAACCGTTACTGTTCACTGATGTCTAGGTTGTCCTTATCGAGGCCCTCTTAAATATGACCCACCTATCCCTAGCTCAGTAGAGATACCTCTAGTCTATAAATAATTGATACCTAGTGGAAAATTCTCTCCAAATAGTTAGACCATCCTAGTTCAACCTCAAATTTACTAAAAAATAAATCGATTTATTACCTTCCATGTACAAGTGCTTGACAACCACATCTTCAAAGGCCTGATTGATTATTTTTGCCTCAAAAAACATATTAGCAATAGAAGGACCAGGAGTTCGATAACCTTTCACTAGATTGATGATATTAAGCGAATCAACATCAATGATAACCTTACTTTACTTGAAGCCACTCAATAGAGAAATGCCTTGGAATAGAGCATGAGCTTCAGCAAAATAACTCAATTAAGGTCCTAGCTTGTCAGCAAAGGTGAAAAGGATTTTGTCATTATTGTTGTGAATTAAACCACCCACACCTACCTCTCTTGGTTTACCCTTAGATACCCCATAGAAATTGAGTTTAATCTAGTCTATAAGGGGTGGTTCCCAAGAAATCTATCTTCTATCACTCAAATCCAAATGGGTATTAGACCTCAAAAAAGTTTTAAACCCTATAGCATGCTCCATAGCCAATTCCCATCAAAGGAACCTGAGTCCAAAGAGATGGCTTAGGTGTTCTCCACTATTGCTACAATGCTCTTGGCACAAATAGAGAGGGCTAAATTGGATAGAAAATTATATTATTGTTGATGTTCATCACCTATTATTAGAGGTAATATCTTGGAAATGTAAGCATATTTATAGAGAAGGAAATCAAGTAGCAAATAATTTAATCAATTGTGATATTGATCTTCATCACGGTGAAATTCAGATTTTAGAATTCAACTAGGCAAGTGAGATTTTATCTCTTAATTGAAATGATGTCAACAAGTTGATTGTGGAAACATAACACTTTGAGAAAGTTGAAAATATATTTTATAGAAAAAGAAAAAAATTATTATAAAAAAGCATTTTAGATATAGTATAATTCACTTCACAAAAAATGTAGTATTTTAATATTTTGTTGGAAGTGGCCCCTAATAAGAACCACGTACAACTTATTAAAAATAAAAATAAAATAAAATTTACTCAAATTTTCTATAATAATTAAAATAGTTTTGAACTTGTTATATGAAATTAAAAGTAAGTTTTCTTATAATATTTTTACTTATGAGAAACTAATTTTATTATAATATTACAAAAACATGTATTATGATATTTCATTTTATTGGAAGAGTATGTAATAAGATGTGATCATTTTGACATAAGTTATATTTTTATTATTAAAATTTATTTACAATTTGAATAAATTTATAATATTATTATTTAAGTCACTTTAAGTGCTATCTAGGATTAATCCTAGTGGTCTCACTATTTATGAATAAAATATTTAAAAACTTGTATTATTTAAGTCAACGTTAAAGATTAATTTAGCCTATTTTACACTCTTACACTTTTATTAATATAATATTAGTTATGTAATAAGGGTGAGGTCAATTTCAATCTCATGTAATCAACTTTTAAAAATATTGTAATAAGGAGGTCTGCTACAATCCCATATAACAAATTAAAACAAAAATTTACAGAAACAAGAATTCAAAAATATTAAAAATTTTGTCTGTGTATCTTATATTATGTTTAATAATAGAAAAATTTCACGTTCTCATGAGTTCACAATTTTTTGTATTTTTTATTTTTGTTTTCCTTTAGAAATTGTAGAGAATATGTCAAAACTCTGTCATGCACAAAAATGCAGAAAATATAAAATTAAATATATTGTTTTTTGTGGTAATATAAAAAATTATAATTAAATTAATATCAAATAGAAAACAAAAAATTTGGCTCTTAAATTTTTGTTTTACTTAATTTTTTTTTTTTTCAATTTGTTTTCTCTTATTTTTTTTCTAAAATTAAAGTTTAATTTTAAAGAGTTATAAGTTACAAAAATTTACAGAAACAAGAATTCAAAAATATTAAGAATTTTGTCTGTGTATTTTATATTATATTTAATAATAGAAAACTTTCACATTCTCATGAGTTCACAATTTTTTGCATTTTTTATTTTTGTTTTCCTTTAGAAATTGCAGAGAATATGTCAAAACTCTGTCATGCAAAAAAATGCAGAAAATGTAAAATTAAATATATTGTTTTTTGCGGTAATATAAAAAATTATAATTAAATTAATATCAAATAGAAAATAAAAATTTTGGCTCTTAAATTTTTGTTTTACTTAATTTTTTTTTTTTTTCAATTTTTTTTCTCTTATTTTTTTTCTAAAATTAAAGTTTAATTTTAAAGAGTTATAAGTTTTCTAAATATAATACATATATTCTTAATGATTTTAAAAAACTATATTATTATTTTTTATTTATATTATTAACAATATAAATATTTTAAAAAAATTTAAAAAATTTAAAAACATTTATATGATTCATAGTGAGTTAACTTCTTTAAAACAATACTAATTGATAACTGATATTAAACATAAATGCTGAGAGAGCTTAGAAAAAAGAGGAACCAATACTTATTTGAAGGTTACTCTTAGCTTTTTCTTATGAATATTTTTGAAATATAATTTTAGACATTAAATTTTAGACCTGCACACAAATATAAATGAAATGTTATAAAATATTAATGTAGATAAACATAAATAAAAATTAAAGACATCAAATTTCAAGTTTAGATGGCTGGACATATATAAATAAGGATTAAGTATAGTAAATTAATATGAAAATAAGATAGTAGTGGCTTAATACTTATCCATAGACTGTTCTGACATTGACTAGAAATTATAGAGGTTGTAAGATGGTTTTAATATGAAGGAGAAGGAATATAACCGAAGAGAAAACAGTTTCGAAGGCTTCCTTTCAGATGGACGTAATTGCGGAGCAAAGCCTCTTTGTGAAATCCGGCCTTTTCCAAAACTCTGGCGGACGCCACGTTTTCCGGGAGAACGAGCGCCTCGATTCTGGTGATCCCAGGCAACTCCCGGCATGCCACGTCGACTGCTGCCAAGACGGCCCGCGTGGCCACGCCCATCTTCCAGTATTTTCTGGAGATGGCGTATGCGATCTCTGCCCGGCAGCTGTGGATGCCGACGCCCTGCTTGAGGATGACGTGGCCGACGGGCCGGTTGCTGCCGTGGAGGCAGATGGCCTTGAAAAACGGGTGGGGCATTGCCACATTGGCAAGATAGTCTCGCGCCTCTTGTTTCGTCTTGAACGGATGCCACGTCATGTACCTCGTCACCTCTTCGTCGCTCGCCCATTCGTAGAAGTCGTCCACGTCAGCCTCAGAGAAGTCCCTCAAATGCACTTGCACTTGCTGAGCTTGTCCACTTTGCCTGCCCATAGCAGACTCATTGCTACAATTCTTACTTAACGCCATTGTCAAGTTCTATAAACTCAAAAGTGGAGATCACAAGGAACGAAATCTTTATAGAATTCTATATAGTTCCACAACTTATCTGTTAAAGTAGATCTTTATACAAGACCATCAACAAGTTATGTAGACCTCTGTGCACTGGAATAGTATGAGCTTTGGCTGCACTTGTATGTTGCCTAGCAACTCCGGCCTATAAATAAGGTCAAGTATATTCCATTAACCGCCCACGTGAAGAAGATGAATAGTTTGTAAGCACCACAACAAACCAAGGCCAAACAAAACTCTAAATGTAGAGTGATTTCAAAAAAAAATTATAAAAAAAATCTAAAATTAAAATTAGTAGAGTTTTAATATAGAAAAGGTTTACTTTCACCGTTGGAAAATTTCCAAAAAAAATATTTATATTTAATTTTAGTAGTAGATTCATCTAAAATTGCATTTTTATTATCAAATGATATGGCATATTTTTTAACTTAAAAAAAATTAAAATTAAAATTTTGTCATGTATACCTTTAATATTATTATGTGGTCATCATATATTCTTAATAATATTTGTTTTAATCATTTTTAGATATAGAACTTCAATACATTGTATTAAGATAAAAAAAATCACAAGACTTACCAATCATAAACGATTTTCAAGATCTTTAAAATTCAAAACCTCAAAGTAATGAGTGGGGAGCACTCAGTATAAAGAGCTCAAAACAAAACCTACTTTATAAGAGCTCAAAACAAAACCTAATTTTAATTACCGTGAGGTTATTGGTAAAGTGGTGAATGAAAAGACATTTCAAATAAAAAGTCACTGGTTCAAGTTCCCTCCACTTAATGAGGATACCCCTTATTTTATTGACCACGGGTCTTGATAAAGTAAATAATTCAAGCTCCCTCCACACTTAACAATATCCCTCATAATATGAGATCCAATGTATATAAGCGACATCAGAAAAATAAATTGGCATTTGGTGTAATGACAGTTGCCTAGTTATTCTCATCCATGTGGTTGTGAGGTCGATTCCTCTCGTGTTTGCTTGAACGAGCGCTGATCTTTGTAAATATTTGTAATATTTGTAAACGATGTTCAATATAAAAAAAAAAAATCATAAGTAGTCCCAAAATATTCATAAAGTAATAAGTGTAAGAAGTCACAAGGGCTAGGTGGATTGATAAGTGCTAGTCTGAATGGGCACTTGCTCAAAAGAGATCTGAGTTCAAACCTTGGTGGTGTCAGTCAATTTGCAAAGGAAGTAGCTCTGAATCCTCTTAGTGCGTGGAACCTCGAGCCGCCGACGGTCCCCATATCACGCCGGGTTAACAATTAACGAGACTGATAGGTTTCGTGGTTGCAGTTTCTATGGTTTGAACCCTGCACTGTCACTTACTAAAAATAGTGGCTATAACCAACTCTCCTATGTAACAAAAATATATATATATATATATATAACACATTCCAAAATAAAAAGATCATGAGTTTAAAGTCCTTCCCATACTCCTCATAATTTAATTTCTAATGTACATAAATTACATCACACAAACAAAACAAAAGCATATCTTTTATATGCTTTTACGATTTTACGAGACACCTCCCATGTGATCAAACTGCAAATATGAGCATGAGCATGTGAATGGCATTGCTAATTGTTATCCATAACTTACGGAACCAAGAGAAATTTGCCTTTATTCGTTTTACTCTTTCAACGCCAGATTCTTCCATTTCTAATATGTGGACATAAAACACTACGTTCTTTTTGCTTTTTTTTTCGCTTTTCAAAGTACATAGTTACTAAAGTGAGAATGTTGGGATAGGTTACCACTTCCATGATGTGTTGGATATCCATACTTCGTTCTGACATTTATAAAAGGCTAATGAGCTTTTTCTTGATTATGAGTTTAAATTCCTTCCATACCTAATAATACTCCTCATAATTTAATATCGAATGTACATAAATTACATCACACAAAAAAACAAAAGCATATCCTTTATATGCTTTTACCAGTCACCTCCCACGTGATTAACCTGCAAATATGAGCATGAGCATGTGAATGGCATTGCTCATTGTTGTCCATAACTTACGGAACCAAGAGAAATTTGCCTTTATACGTTTAACTCTTTCAACGCCAGATTCTTCCATTTCTAATATGTGGACATAAAACACTCCGTTCTTTTTGCTTTTTTTCGCTTTTCAAAGTACATAGTTGCTTAAGTGAGAATGTTGGGATAGGTTGCCACTTCCATGATGTGTTGGATATCCATATTCTGACATTTATAAAAGGCTAATGAGCTTTTTCGTGAGTAGGATTCTTCGAGCGAAGCGGCACTTTGAGAAGGTAAATTCGTCTGCTGGAGCTTAAAAAGGCCGGGTCTGATTTGTGGCCAAACAAAATAAATGGCAAAATATTTTCCTCAAATTGTGCTAAATTTCCGAGATGATTAGCCCTTTGGGATTTTCAAGGTGAATTTTTAAAGGATTATTGAATAAAGAAATCCTATTATATTTCTCCTTTTTAATCCGTGCCATTATTTTATTATGGGATTTATATATAAGATGATTTGATAGGGAAAGTATATTCAAAATGGTTAGTTTTGGTGCTATATCCTTCTACTAGGAATGTTAAGAAATTGACATGTTGCTTCGATATTATATATTCTTTAACATAATTTTACTCCCATCATCACATTATAGAATACTATTTGCATTTATAGTTTGAAAGATGATTGAGCACTTAGTTTACATCAATTGGAGTTTAATCAATCAACCAGATGCAATATTTGAAAGTTCCAAGGTCTCATACTAGAAAATGCTAGAAAATGGAACCCCTATTAAAAAGGAATAATGTTCCTTCTTAACTTAACAAAGTTTATATAATAATACTTAATTTTGCTCAAACTCTGTCTCACACAAAAAAGTATGAACTTGTTCATTCAATGCTACTTAGCTTCACCTTTCGAAGGATGTTTAAAAAGGAGAAAATAACACCACAAGAGAACTAATGATTGCTAAAAAAGGGTTTTTGGTTGCCATAATCAGGTTGACTATAGTAATCCAGCTCCATATTATAACTAAATAAAAAAATATGGTCATTAGTCAGTAATAATTCTTTCCAATATTGGTCTTTTAGTTTATGCTATTAAAATGAGAATTGAGAGTTGTCCATGTGATTCCACAACTGTCCTAAACCTTAAATTTCATTTTGAAATAACTATTTCATTTTATTAATGTTGGGTCTAAATGATGACTTCTGGTTTATAATAAGTTTTAGTTTTCTAGACATGAGATCTCACCACATGACTTATTTCATGCTCATCCATTGTTGAATCCCTTAAATTTCATTATGGTTCTATTCATTTGTACATTGTGTAGATGCTCAGTAGACCCTTCCAACTTGCCATATTAAAATGGTTGTCTAGCTAAATATTGGTAACATAAATATACTATATCTGAAACCCTTTTCCCATTGTACCCTCTGCATCTCTTATGTCTTTACCACATTCAATCCTAAAGAATGTTTTATGTTGCAAACAATCAAATTAGTTTCATAAATATTCTTTCCCACCAAAACCCAAAATAACAATAGGTGAGAGTATAAGTTTCCAAAATTGCAACTAGTGGAATCAAAAGAAAGGAACAAATATTAACAAGAAAATAAAAGAGAAATGATTAATTGATAATAATTATTAAGTTACTATACAAACACTATGCTCCATAATTAAGGAAAAACAATAACTTGCAAGTAGTGGGTTCACTATTGATCTATATTCATGAAAGAACATGAACAAAAATATGGTCATTGAAATTCCATATCTTCAATTTAGTTCTGAGATGTTGAAAACCATAGTACACATAGAGTATGGTCCATATATTTTTTTTATTAATGGTGAAAAACAAGGTTTTGAAAGGTTCCAAATCCTCTTACATTAAAGGAGGCAGAGAAAGATTAGACTAATTAAGCACAAACCAACCTCCAAGGCAAAAAATAAAAGTAAAACAACCATTCAAAACCAAAGACCAACCCACCACTCAATAGGGCATAAAAGAGAACATTAAGATGCAAATAACAAAACTCCAAACTCATAAAACAAGGATGAAGGCAAAACACCAAGCATATGGAGTATAATCCATATTTCATCTCAAGTAAATGACACTAAACATTAGAAAACTATACCAATAATCAATAATTTATATTTAATCACAAACAAAGATAAATGTCTTATATTATTAAAAAAACAATAATAAAAACCTAATTAATTTCAAATAGCAAAATATTATGCAATAGTATAGATATAATATTTCATAAATAAATGACACTAAACATTAAACAATAATACGAATAATCAATAATCAATAATTTATATTTAATCACATGAAGCTTAGACAATAGTATTATAGGTTGTTCTCCAATTGTATTTAACAACTGGAAAAGAGCCTCCACATTTTCCTCAGATGGAGTAACTTTTGCATCCTAGCCTTGTAATTCCTATTTGATGCATAATACAATGAAACAATGCCATTTATCTTTTCATATTATTCGGCTATTTCTAACGTTTTATTACATGCTCATCGCAAAAATTGAGAAGATTTTAAAAAATAAATAAATGATATTTATAAAAAATTTAGGTAATATTTTAAATAGAAAATGATTTGAATGTAGGTCCCTCAAAATTTGACATAAAATTTAAATTCTAATAGCTTTAAAAAAAAACAAATAAAAAATATATATTTTAAATATTAGTAAGAATTAGTAGGCATTGACTTTTAACATGCACATGTAGTTAACACCCACATGAGAGAACCCACATGAGAGAAACATAAATGGAGATTAGAAATTTTTATATAAACCTGAATGCATTGATGAACAATTCTTTCTGGTATCATTTTTTGCTTGAATAGCTCTTTGATAAGCTTTATATTTCCAAGTGTGTAGAGCTTTACCATTCTCTCCTTGTCTCACCATTTACATTCTTGATCTAGGGTTGCCATGGGTTTGGTTTCAGTTCATAGATTATCTGAACCTTCAAATTATTCTTGAAAAATATTGAGGAGAATCTCTTCGTTAGAAGGAAATTTGTTGAAAACAAGATCTACATAAAGCCATCTAAAATGAACAACACAATAACAGTGGATGAACAATAACCATTTTTGTATACACAAGATGTCCAGACTCAATGCTAGGGAGGAAGAATCATATTGATTATGATCATAATAATATTGATGATATTGATCATTTTATGATTATACATTCAAGAATATTGATACACTTTATAGGAGTACAAAATAGTTAGATGCGGTTTCCATAACAAAACCAAACTGATTGCATGTCGTTGAGCACCTAACTATTGCTTATCAAATCCTTAACCATTACAAATAATTAATTTCTCCAACAAACTCCCCCTTAATGCTTAAGGGTAATTTCTCAAACAAACTTTCTCCATGCTTTCAAATTGTAACATCCATTCTATTTTTCTGGTCATGATGTGTCCTAAAAATTTCCAAGTGTATCACACAAGGAAATGGTGTGTCTGACTGACACCCAAAAATGAATTTTAACAAATTCATTTTCAACAAATTCATTCTGCAACAAAAAGTGAGGAAATGGTGTCTTTGCTGGTTGACACCCCAAAATGAATTTCAACAAATTTATTCACCAAATTAGAAACAACATCAATATGCAGTTTCTAATAAATTCATCACTTTGAATGAATATGAGACTTTGAACATGGTCTCACTACAAAAACAAAACATTAGCAAATCCACAACTAGTTTTAACCACATGAACATGAAAGCATTCTTTCACTCTCCCTTTTTCCTTTGGGTATACTCCTGCTGCTGCTCTTTCTCTTCCATATTTTTCCTCTTAATTCTCTAATCTGATCAATTTTTTATCACACCTGGTTTCCTTCTGAAGAAACCATACAACATGCCTTTTAATTTATCCCAAGCATTCGTATCAATCCATCCACAATTCATTTTTAATGTACATTTTTTCTTTCTTTTTTAAACAAAACATATGTGAATGATTGTCTTCCACAAAATTGACAAGAATAGAGATTCCAACATTTCTCTATTCTATGACCATATTTACCACAATGGTCACATCTATTTTCTTGCACTAACTTGCCATCACTCTTACCTATTACAAATTTTGTGCTTGTGCTTGAATCATGTGGACTCACTTGTCTTGTGTATCCAAGACCTTGATATTTGGGTCATACTATGGGTACAAATAGTTCTTCCATACCTTGGTCATGTTTTCCCAAGACTTTTTGTTTGTAGCCCATTTTATGTAACAATTTTGAACCAATTCCCTTAGTGTGCTTCTCAAAATGGCCAAAACCATCATCACATTGCTCAACATAAATTTGAGCATCACTAAGTCTATCATCATTGGAGTCTATGTCCTCATCAATTACAACAACATAGGCTCTCTCTGAACAATCACGAACTATGGTCAAGTCACTTTCATTTGGAAAGGGATCACAATCTACTACTTTTTCCTGCTCACAAAGATCATTAGTATCACAACATTCATCCATCATCATGGGTTTCAAATCATTAGTGTTACAACATTTGTCCACCATTATGGACTTCAAATCACCAGTATCACAAACAACATCTTTCATCAATGGCCTTTTTTCTTGTGCTTTGATTTTGGAAACATTAAGAGTAATTATCCCCTTATATATGACTTGCCATAAATCAGTAGGTATAGTGACAAAATTTTCTTTAACATCATTAGCATCATGAAGGATTCCTTGAATGCATTGTTGCAGGACCAAATATTCTCCTTTTTGGGCTTCTTTAACAATGGAACGTAAATATTTCCATACTTTGTCTGACACATCTTTTTCTTTTTCTGTAGATTCTTGAATAAATACTTTTAGAAAATTGTGTTTCTTGCCTTTTGTCATTTTTTTTCTTTCTTTCTTCCCTTTGGTTTAATTTTTCCTTTGAGGTAGAAAACCTTTTACCTCCCAAAAATTAAAGCAATTCAATAAAACAAACAAAACTATTTTTTTTTTCAACCTTTGAAGTCAAAAACCTTTTATCTCCCTGCTTTAAATAAAACAAATTTCAAAAAACCTTACAACCTCCTTTATAAAAATAAACAAACTTATTTTTCCACAACTTTTAACAATTTCAAATAAGACTTATACCTCCTTATTAGGCTTAACCAAAAGCGTAATTCAAACTTGAATAAAAAAAAACCTTATTTCTCCACATTAAACTTTTTTTTTTTTATAAATAATCAAATATTAAATTCATATACATTATGCCTCCCTTTAACTTTAGAAAATGTTGAAATTATTAAAAACTTATAATGTCACCTATCAGCGGCTGTGCAAAATAGTTTACACATATCCTCGGGTGTGTTACTATTACCACGCATCAAGAAATGCTTCACTTACTACTTTCTTGTCTTCCTCCGAACATGTTCAATGGTGCTTAGCTCTTTGATAGGTGGTGCTAAATTTTTCCAACCCTAGTGTTTGACTCTCCAATTTCTAGTGTTTTAGTTCACCTTATTTTGCAAAACTCCAACTGGTATCTTCTTCTCTGTTACGACCATCGACTAAAACTCTATAGAAATGACCTAGTGAGAGTTTGAAATAGTGCTAGAACAAATTTCCATGTTTGCTATAGATACAAGAATATATGTAGTGATAGATAATAATCCACATAAGCATAGGTGCTTTCAAATTCAACACCAGAGGAAAATATATGGGTGCATATTCTGACCATTTGTCATTCAAATTGTCAATAGTGCATCATAGCTACGTCGCTCTCTGGATTAAACCATTTAAACAAGATTCCCATGGAATCAAATGATATCATTCTATTTTCCTAGCTCTGATACCATTTGTTGAAAAGAGGATCTACATAAAGCAATCTAAAATGAACAACACAATAACAACGGATGAACAATAACCATTTTTGTATACACAAGATGTCCAAACTCAATGCTAGGGAGGAAGAATCATATTGATTATGATCATAATAATATTGATGATATTGATCATTTTATGATTATACATTTATGAATATTTATAAACTTTATAGGAGTACAAAATAGTTAGATGCGGTTTCCATAACGAAACCAAACTGATTGCATGTCGTTGAGCACCTAACTATTTTTTATCAAATCCTTAAGCATTACAAATAATTAATTTCTCCAACAAAATTAAGGTAATATTTTACTTGAATCATCATACAACTCTACATACGTAGGACAAAATGTAGGTTCCAAGATTACTTTTCAAATATAAGTGATATGAATCTCTATCGATAAAACATGCTCGTTATTAGAAAAAGTTTGCCCTATGGATGACACAAGATCATGAATTTGAAACGTAATATAACAAATACTTTAATATTTTATGAGGATGCACATAAAAAATAAAACAAAATGAAAATAACAAACCAATAGAATGTCTACTGAGGTAATCCCCACATTTACAAGTTGATATTTAAGCATTTTAAATTTTTTTGGAGTCAATTTGTTTAGTTTCCTATGTAAATAGTTATTACACAATTTATTTTACTTGACACACAAAATATTTTGCTGTAAAGCTACCTTTAGAATAAAAAGAAATCCAAAAAATAAATTTATTCAATCTCAAAAATAGCGTATATAGAAAGATTACCCTTAACAGTTTTAAGAACTTTATCCTTCTCTAATAAAACCCACCTCCTTGTAGACCATGGAACAACAGTCTTCACTAAAGTAGGAGCTGGTCCTGCTTACATATAGTATTTTAGAAGAGACAATAGAAATTAAACAATAGCCCAACACTCCATATCAGTTTATAGAAGTGACAAATACTATCATCCAAAGTGAACCAACGTGTACTGTTAAAACTAAAATATGAAATACTTTAGACAAAGGATAGGAAAGAAGAGGAACTAAAAGAAAACAAAAAAACAACCATAAGTATATTTCACATGTGGCTCAACACAACTAAAAGGTATCACAATGATAACATCCAAAAGGTAAGGGAATTTAGAAACCACATGAATATGGGGAATGATAACAATGTTTGTTACACAGAAGATGTTTCTAGAAACGAACACAACCAAGGGGAATGATAACAACATTTTTTTCCTAAAAACATGTTGCTAGAAACAAACACAACCAAAGGACCTTCACCCTAAAGCTTTGCCCCAGGAGTGGCAAATTTTTGGTGCATCAAAAAGTTCATTCACCTTCCTTGACCCACAAATTTATAGGTATTTCCTTTGGGTAAAACTAAAAAAATCCTAGATGCCAAGGCAAAACCAACTCCTCTTTAGATTCACAAATTTTGGATCTCCAACCTAATCTCCTCACTCATCGAAAAAATACATGGAAGATGTCTTGTTTGGAGGCTCAAATATTCATTCCATTTTCTCTACAGCAACCAAGAAGCCAAAGTAGCAATCGTAACAAGCAAGGGTTAATGTTTACCTCCCTTAGGTGGGCTCTACGTCCTAAACTAGTTATATATCAAGCATTGGTGGCTGATAACATTTTCTACAAAAGTAAGCATGAACTAATTTGTAAGTCCATCGACATAAGATCATATTTAGAATTCATTTCCTCTTGGATCCAAAAACATTAGGAACCCATTGGGGATTCCTCCATCTCTCTTAATAGCAATGGCTATTATATCGTGAGCTTTTATTCTCAAGTGGATAGAGATAAATACTTTGAGTCAAGGAGGATAACATATGGTGTTGATAATTTTTTTGTTCAGTCATGGAATATAGGTTTTGAACCTCATATGGAACCCTTTGTAGTGGATATTTGGGGTTATATTTATCCCTTGCCCATAGAATACTGGTGTGAACCAATTTTCGATAAATTTGTTAACTTGTTGGAGCACTATTTAGGATTTTCCAAGGACACGATGAGGGGTGACTTTGTTGTTTATGCCTTAATATGTGTGGCTATGGATCTCAAACAACCTCTCCCAATTGAAATATAAATTTACATGGGGGACTTGCAATGGATCAATCAGATGGACTATGAAGTAATCCTATTTCGATGTAATATTTTCCAAAAACACATTCATTTGACTCACTTCTATCTAGAGGGTATCACGAAGATCCCCGTCCATCCACAGGAAATTATTTGTAATTGCAATTTTGTTAATAAGAAAGAAGAGAATCAACCTACAAACTCAAATTTTAATCATCCTAAGGAGGGTTTTAAATCTCCAAATAGAAAGAAATTTGGTAAAAATAAATTTCAACACGTAAGAAATTCATAACTCTCTCCTACATATGGAGGAGGAGGCCACCATAATAGATGAACATCAGAAGGATAACCTTCCTCTTGTAAGGGTTGAGGAAACTGCTCATTGTGTTTCCTTGAATTCATATTAGGGTTTGATCACTTAGCATTGATAGGTCCAGGAAACCAAACCCTTGCAATGGTTGTGGTGGATAGTGAAGTTTCAATGAAAGATAGAGATAACAATAGAGGGAAACCTAACCTTGGGATACAACAAGCAGATAAAAGGTTAAAAATATCTCAAGCCAAAGAGTGTAGGAAGAAATTGAACTAGGATAATCTCACTAATGAGGGATATCATCTAGTCATCCAAAGAAAGATCAAGCAAATTAATACTTATTGGAATCCATATTCCCGATGATTGTCCAATATTAAAATATAAGAGGTGTAAACAACAAGCCTTATAAAATTGTTGTTCAAAGTTTATTTAAAAACCAACATTCTAACTTTATTCTCCTTCAAGAGACTAAATCTTCCATTCATAAGATGGATATCATTTTTAAGAAAATTTGGAGATAGGCTGAGCACATGGTGGTTGGATTCTAAGGGGATTTATGTGGAGTGGTGACTTTATGGAATCATCTTCTCTATATGGATTTAGATCACTCTATTGGTCGAGGTATCCTCACTTCTATTTTCAAGAGAAAGAACTTCGAGGAGCTTCTATTGGTTTCCAATTTCTACGATGCTACAAATTTTATGGAGAAAAAACACCAATGGTCAATTTTACACTCTAATAGAATAAAAAAATATGAAGTGAATTGGATAGTGACAGAGTATTTCAATGCTAAACTTGCTCTTAGGAATCAGGAACGAAGAAATCCCTCTTTGGACCAGGGGATAGATCTATGATATCAAAAATCAACCAGCTAAATTTAATTGATGTCCAGCATGCAGGGTCTCTGTATATGTGGATAAACAAACAAGTAGGGTTGGAAAGTAGGAAGGTCAAGCTTGAAAAAATTTTGGTTTCTAAAGAGGTCTTTCTTCCTTGGTCTTTTGATATGGAGATTCTTAATCGCATTGAATCTGAATACTTTTCAATTCTTCTTGTTATATTTTGAGGATATATGTAGTGGAAGAGATCTAACACGGGTCCTAATAAGATGCAGAAAATATGAGAGAGAGTGATTTTACAATATGATTGAAATATACTATAAATAGGCAGTGGCAAAAATACAATGTAGTTTGGAGGTAATGGTCATTCCCTTACTATATGCTAAAGAACTACATTGTACTCCATACAAGAGTTCTACCACTATCTACCACTCTCTCTTAGAATAATAAATTATAGCCTAAGTTGTTACTAGGATAATCTATGTGGCTGAGATTAGTTCAGTTGGTTATGATCCAATGGATCAAATTGTATGCCTTTGCTATTTAAGCAAGTCTCCTTCCAGTTAATAATATCAATTTTCATTATTCTAACATGGTATCAAAGCGGTCCTTCCCTGCCCTGTGAGTCTAAGGATATTTTCCTCATGGGGGGATTTCCTTAATGGAAATCCCCCCTTCCATTTTTTTTTCCTCCAATATTATTTTACCGAGGGACTATGCTCTCCATATTTTGATGGATCAGAAACCAGATGGTTTAAAAAAATGGGAGGTAATTTTTTAGTTTTTTAGGGCTACTGAGGGTTTCAAACTTCCATGGTCTTTTTGGATATAATCTGTTGTTGTTGCGTGATATCATTCCTTCTAATTTTTTTTTTCAAGAGAATGTCAATTGTGAGGAGTTCAATTTTGGCATCCATGATTTGGCCTTTTTTGTTTAACTTATTTTCTAGTTTTTGTCGAGCCGGACCCATTTTTGCCTTTCTGATGCAGAAAATGAAGGTGCTGGTCATTACGCAAGATGGCGGAGAATCGATTTGGATCAATTTTGTGATAGCGCGAGGAAGTAGGCATAATTTTTTGGTATACTGGTATACCACTTCCATGGTGCACTGTATTTCTACAAGCGATTATCGTAGTAAATATTTTTGGAGTTTTTTTTGGATGTCGACCACAAAGTAAATGAACCCGGATGAAATGTGTTGCGCATGGTGGAGCTCCAGAACACCCGTGATCATGGGTGACTTTGAATCTCGGTGAAGCACTCATCAAGGGAAGCTTGGTGACCCTGTGCAATGTTGTTTTTTGGTGCAGTATTGTGATCGCATCGACATCGTAATGTGATATTTTTTTGATGTAGAATACTCAAATTTTTTTTTTTCTGTAGTGCATTGGGAGTCAAAGCACCTATTTTTTAGAGATATCATAAATCGTAGGTGGAGCAGCACAATCTAAAAATTTTAAAGCCTAAGTTATTTGTCTACTCCCAACGGTAGCATGGCCAAGTGGCAAAAGTCATCTGCCATGTATTTTCTCATATTTTGATGAGATCGACACTGGAACTTATTTTTGTTCAGATGATCATCACTATTTTTTTTGTAACTTCAAATATCATGGAGGGTTCGAGTAGAGATGCAGTTGTTGTGAGCAGCGGCCTCACCCTTTCTCAATCCGGTGCAATAGGAGGTGATGGTAGTGTCGATATGTGAACCATGGCTCAGATTACCTAAATATGTTGTGTGGTCATGGTTGTGATAATTTGTCACCATTAGCTTATAGCGTAGCATGATTGGATGTGGCAGCACATTTTTTTGCATAGAGAATAGAGTGGTGATAACTACCGAATGCGCTACGCACTCTCTACTGATGACAGTGTGCCAAATATATTTTTTACTACTACCTGCAAAAAGGATCAACTGTTGACACTGATGGTTTCCAGTTGAGCTGTGTAGTCTACCATGAACTTGATCCATCGATGCTTCCATGTTTTTTTCTAGAATTGGTGTGATCATGTTGAGTTCATCATTTGCTTGTAGGTCGTGTAGGTTCATAGTAGAAGGCAAAACTTGAAGGACAAAATCTCATGATTAAGCAACCATTTTTTTTATGGTGCAAGATGCTTACAAAGCCAGTGTGAGCTCTAAACTAGCCTTGACTTCTAAGTTTTTTTGAAAAGTTGCTTTTCGTGTGTACTTTGTGCAAGCACTAAAAGACTTGTGCCCTTTTTTTCCTGGTGGGTATTTTCCACCCTTGTCATTATCAATCTGCAATGGCAAGAATGAGGATGGGCATGTATTTTTTTCCAGTGCAAATCTACTGTCACAACATCCAAAGAAAATCTTGAAGCGTCTGATGATTGATGGCATAGGTTTTTCAATGACTATGTGTTTGGAAGCCATTGAGCAACTGCCATTGAACGTAAACTTTGAGCGTGTGTAGCCCCTATTGAAGATAGGAGTCATTTTTTTTCTGACTTGTAATGGATTGCACATCGGCCATAGCAATTCCAAACACATTAGAGAAAGTGGATTGGACTAATGCTTTCCCATGCTACTATGGAGGAGATAAATTGGTTTAAAATAGAGGAGGTTACTACTTGCATAAGTGATAAGCAAAAATGGTGTAGTGAGGTAGTTTTTGTTGCATGTATGAGGAGAAGGACAGGCTATAAACTTTGGTATGTTGTCTCCCGATAACCTGATCGCCAAGATTTTATTCAAAAGGTTTGATGTTAGGTGTGAGCTCTACTGATGCTATTTTTTTTCCTTCGATACACTCACCCTTCAGACGGATCCACCTTTTATTCTTCTTTTGTCGTGATTGCAATTGGCTACAACAGTTATCTGAGGATTGTAAAATATGTTTAAGTCTTTCATTGTGTGGTGCAAGAGATAGTGGTTTTTTAGATTTGCAATGTGTTTCAATGGATGTAATGAGCAGTGATATTGAACCCATTTTCTATTAGGCCACCATTGATTTTTTGGGGTAGATATGTGTCATGACTGCTCCGAATCTACATAAATCTCAACCATGAGAGATCCATGCATATTTTAGCTGAGACGTAGATTCCTTTCAAACACTATTTTGGACATTGCATAACTAGTTTTTCATGGTGATAATATTTCCAAATGTAGCTACCAATATTTTGTGTAGTAGTTCATGGGATTGTAGCATTCTGGTAATCAATAGTGCCAAAAGTGACAAGTGTACCCTGATTTCCTCCAATGGTGCCACTTTGGGTGCACTATACTCCCCCATTGATGGATATGTTGACATCACTCTCGAATCAGGACGTGTTCACTTAGTCTTTTGTCTCATGTGGTAGTTGTTTATGATGCCAATTTTCTTTCCCACTTGCATAACACTGCTTTGTTTTGTGACATTATCTTTCTTGGTTGCAGGGAAACCACATTGTTGGATATTGAAGATGAATTTTTTTTATCTGTTTGTGGGAGTTCTTGGAAATAGCACTGCTAGAATTGTTTCAGTGAGTTAGTTTCCAGATAAATAGTTCGATATGATTGATGTGGCACCCAATGTGGGTGATATCGAGCCACCAACTATGACTTGAGGTCTTGCTGGTCTTGAAGACAAAATGATTCTGTGCACCCTAAAATGCAGTTTTTTGGATTCTAGCACTTGATTATAAAGGGAACCACCTTTTTATATGAGGAATATTTTAACAAATAATTTATAGGAATGTCTATTAGCGGGGGATGCTTTTTTATTTCCTCTTTATTTTAAAAAGTATGTAAAAAGTAAAGACTTTATTGTATAGCAGTTTAAACAATATATTTTATCCTGTCAGAGAAATATTTAAAATCATACTTTCTTTTGATGGACATTTTCAAAATTTTCTCTTATGAAGAAAAAAAAAAGTTTCTTGTTTTTTCCTGCAGAAAATTTTTCCATTATAACCGAAATATAGGGGTATTTATAGTCGTAGGAAAGGTTTTTCTGAGTCGGACAAGATGGTGCAATCCATTTTTAGTTTTTAAAATTTGTTTCCATACTTTTTTGTGGATAAAAAATATTGTAACATGGAGTGCATTCTCGGTTGAACCCGACACTCCCAGAAATTTACTTTGTAACTAATCCTAGTATGTAGTCATCTCCTTTATATCACCTAGTGGTTGTAGCAGTAAGTTACCCATACATTCTTGTAGGATGAGGAGGTCACCATAAGGACACGTTCGAAAGCTACACTGGTACTTTTTATTTTTTAGATTCCCTTGAAGTAAGTTATTTTTCCACTCATTTTGGACCTTGTTATCAACACCATTGTGTTCATATAGGTGGAAACCACTACTTATACTTGTGGAGTCGATTTGGACATCCCTTGCGATTCATATGATTCTTTCCACACTAACTTCACACTCTTTTTTCTGTGTGAGGCACTTTGGTTTCCAGGAATTTTCTTTAGTGATATTTTTTCATGGTTCATAGCCTTGATCTATGTCACAAGCACCAGTCTGGGAGTATGGTTTCATTATTTCAGTGACGAGTCTCTACTTTTTTTAGACATATGATGGATACTTTGTAGGCTTCTTGATGAAATTTATCCTATAGAGGGTTGAAGAGAACATCTTCCTTCTTCTCCATCCTCTATGCACATCTTCCTCCTTATTCTTCTTCTATTATGATAGGTGGTTTATCATCATCTCTCTAGTATATCTTATTATTCACATATTGTATATGAGTACCTTATCATGCCTTATTGCTGGGACTCATACTTGTGGATATGCCACTTGTTTTTGGTTTGTTGTTTTCACTACTTCCTAGTATCACTTAAGGGGGGTGTTAGTATATCCTAGTACCACTTAAGAGGGGGTGTTAGAATAATAAATTATATCCTAAGTTGTTACTAGGATAATATGTGTGGCTGATATTAGCTCAGTTGGTTATGATCCAATGGATCATATTGTATGCCTTTGCTATTTAAGCAAGGCTCCTTTCATTCAATAATATCAAGTATTTTTATTATTCCAACACTCACTACTAAGATGCACTTGATATATTTGATCTCTATATGAGGCCCTTTATATAGGAAGATAGATTCCTTGGCCAACACTCTACCTAGCTATACGAGGGAACACCTTGCACATTGAAACTTGTGCATTTATTACATTTTTTGAAGTAAGTAGCTAACTTCCCCCTAAAGCAATATCCTACTCTAACTATGTACCATAGGTGGTACATTTACATGACCCAAATGATGTAATACATTCTAACTCTAATGCCCCCTGTATTACATTATTTGGGTGTTGAAGATTTCAATATTCAATAGGAATCTTCTTCTATTGGGTACTGGAACTTATATCCTCCTTCATTGCTTACTGTAATTTGATTAAGCAAATAGTTGGTGTCTTCATAACCTATTGTTCTTGTTGAACAAGCTTTGAATTCATAACCATCTGTAGATTATTCCTATTCTTTGATTTCTTCTATCCATCCTCCTTTGTTTTATTTTTTGTGAGTGTCTTCATTTGGTTTTATTGCTTCTTCAAATTGCAGTTGGTTGAGTAGAGCATAGTTTTTTTGACCTCTCATATTTTTTATTTTGATTCTTCTATGCTTGCCTTTATGGTGTACTGGTTCTTCATTTTCTTCAACTTGTTCCTCAGGAAATGAGTTAGTATCATTTTTAAATACAACAATGTCTTGTGAGATTTCCATTGAATCTAGGATATATGTATTTCCATGGATTGATCATGTTGCTTCTATCTCACTTTGGTTCATGATAAGGCATGTATTTATCTCATTCATATATCTAAAATTTACTGTCCAATTACTTTCTACTAACTTGCTTACTAAAATGAGATTGAATGTTAATCCAGGAACATACAATACTTTTTGTAGTAGAATTTTTGGAAATGAATTTCTTGGTGTTACACATCCATATCCATGTATAGGATAAATTTTTCTATCTATAATTCTTATTCTATAACCATTAGTAATTTCAAAATAATCAAACCATTGTAGATTTCCAATCATGTGATGACTAGCTCATGAGTCAATGTGTCATGTATTCTTCTGCTTTGTTGAGTTTTCTATGCTAGGATTATTTTTGTATTTATGGCATGATGTAGCATGCGCACCTTGTTCTTGTTTCTTTGTGTGAAGATGTATTCTTCTTTCCATTTTGGTATAATAGAACATTTTTAGTAGTCTACCTTATGACTCCCTAGTTTAGAGTATATGAGCTTGATTTGATAAAACCTTTTTAGAGCTTTAGATTTTATAGACTTCTTTATATCTCCCTAATTAAGAGATGTAAATTTGATTTAATAAAATCCTTGTAGAATTTATATTTTGTGGAAACCTTATGACTCCCAAATGAGTTGGGTACTTGATAAACTCTAATGGATGCTATTATTATCAAGTTTTGTAGAATGACTTATGACTCCCTAGTTATTTTGGATATGATATATGATTGATAAATTGCTTTTTAATAATAGTAGTTCAATTTTGAGTTGATTTTGTAATATTTTGTAAATAGAAAAAATCAACTTTATTACACCTTATTACTCCTATTGAACTTAAGCACTTTCTAATTTGATGAGGTCCTAATGGTTGGATTTCTTTTGTGCCTTTAATGTATTTTGAGAAAATTCTACCAATTAATTTCCAACTCTTGATAATCCTTAATGAACCTTCTTTTATAGTTTTTGATATTTAATATTTAATGTTTCTAAATTCCAATAATTTATTTGGTGTAGTATTATTTATAACTCCCTAATTTGGAATATTAAAAAACAATAATATTTGCAATAATAAGGTTTTAATTTCCAAGTTGAAAAACCTTATACCTCATACTTTATTATTTGTAAATATAAATATACTTTATTAATATATTTCTAATACTAAATGGATGATTGCAATAGTAAATATAATGTGCCCTTATAACTCCAATATATCTTTAATTTCTAGCAAACAATGAATAGTATGAGGTTTTACCTTAATAACCCTTCTGGATTATCTTGCATTGATGTTGTGACGTGGAGGATTTGAAACCTTATAGAATCTAGTGTGCATGGGCAGTCAATTCCTTATTTTACTAGTATTGGTTTCTCCCTTGAGTAGTACTTCTCTCCTCCATAAATGACATTGCTATTCTCCTTATGGAATTCTTGGTCTATGATGAATATCCTCCATGAATAAGGTTCTAGTATTTTTGGTCTATGATGAATATCCTCCATGAATGAGGTGTTGGTATTATTGGTTTATGATGAATATCCTCCGTGAATGAGGTGCTGGTATCATTTTTCTATCATAACTTCTTAAATGTAGGCTTACTTCTCTGAATGGTATGCAATCTTGAATTAGCCTTCCTCCATTTGAATGAAATTCACACCATTCAATGATTGAATTATTTTGACCTCATTTTGTTCTATTCATCCAATATGGGTGCCTTAAATAGGACTATTTTATTGTTAATTGAGAATAAGTGTTACTTGAGCGTTACTCATTAGGTGTTATATTCCAATGTACCTTTATGCAATGATGAGTTTTGTGGTAACCTCCCAAAGCTTTGTAACTCCCTTTTAGGTGAGAACCAAATTATTCATGAATGTTGAGGTGCTTAGAACTCTTGTGCCAAGTGGCATTCAAGGCTTGTGCATGTAAGCCTTTCTTCTAACACTCCACAAATGAGCTTTCTAACCCTATATTTGTCTATATCTTTGTATTGTACATTGGATTGCTATGTTTCTTGAAATGCAAGTGTTTCCCCTTCTCATTCTACACATTTTCTTGATGAATATAATGGGTGTCTCTAGTTATAATGCTCCAAGGTTCTATGACGCTCCTAATGATGATATTGTGGTATCTTTTTGTGCTCATTTTCGATGGTCATTTTCTCCAAGTAGTGGCCTTGGGTATAGCACATTTTATTTGTTCTTTTATGTTGTATTTGTATCTTCTATAACAACACCCATGTATCAATAAAGTTATATGTCCTACCAGAGTCGATAAGGCTAGTGATTCTCTCACCCTTCAATTTTCCTATCACTTTTATAGTTTGGGGAGTAGATATTCCTGCTAAAGAGTTGAATAAAATTTATGGATGAGGTTCCTTTTGTGCTTCATATTTTTCTAGATGCTCCTTTTCTTGATGTGTCTCTTCCTCTTCATAGGGTTAATTCATTGAAGATTCATCCACATCCAACAAATACAATTTTTTTGTACATATTTGTGTCTAGGAGAGTATTTCTCATCATATTTATAACACAAACCTTATGCGTTATGAGCTTCAATTTCCTCTTGAGTTAGTCACTTCATGGTTTATGACTTACTCTGGAATTGACTATTGATGAACATAAGGGTTGTCCCTAAGGAATTTGGAAGTATGTCTCTGAGTAGTGAATTTTTCCTCTACCAGCCTATCAGAACTAAATATCTACATCATGGTTTTTTATTTGAACATTATCACCTTGACCTTGATATCATCCTTCAACCCACTATTAAAAAAAAATTGAAATTTTTTTTTATCAAACCAAAGGACTCCTAAAAAATAGATGTGTGTCTCTCTAAGAGAATCTAGTGCTCCATTTCATAATTATTGGATATTTATATAGTAAAAAATTGGACCACTATCCTCTAAGATGATTTATGTAGGATCTTTTCCTTATGATAAGAAATAGGTTGGGTAGCACAAGCATGCATCCCTTTGAGAGTGTATTCTAAAAATCCCATAGTACTAGACCCAAATTTTTAATTCATTATATTCCCAATCCTACATCACATCCTCCCAAGGGAAGGGTCAACAAGTTGGTCTTAAGATTTTATTCTCCTATTTTTACCTTGATATTTCTACATTTACCCTTAAAAGGAAAAGTTCTTCCATTGGCGATTATCACTTCAAAGGAGTTATAGGAATTTATCTAACAATTTGCTTTTTTTTTTTTCACCCAATAATTAATGAAGTTATATGTACTATTAGAGTCAACAAGGATTGTGATTCTCTCACCCTTTAAATATCCTATCAACTTCATAGTTTAGGTAGTAGATATTCCTGCAAGAGAGTGGACTAAAATTTTTGGCTAAGGTTCTTATTATGCTTCACATTTGTATATAATCTCCTCTTCTTGATGTTCCTCTTTCTCTTCATGGGGTTCATTCATTGAAGATTCATCCACATCAAACAAATATATTTTTTGTTGTACATATTTATGTCTAGGAGAGTTTTTCTTAACATAGTTATAACATAACCCTTATGCTTTATGAGCTTCCATTTCCTCTCAAGTTAGTTGCTTCATGTTGATGAGTTATTTCTTGAATTTTCTATGGGCTTAGATGAAAATGAGGGTTGTCCTTGAAGAAATTTGGAAGTACATCTTTGAGGAGTGGATTTTTCCTTTGCTAGCCTAGCCAAATTGATTTTCTATGTTATGATCTATGGTTTGAATATTATTACCTCAACCTTGATATCATCCTTCAACCCACTAATTAATCAACTTCAAAAAACAATTTCTCTCAAACCCCTTATCTAGTTAGCCAATTTTTCAAGTGAGTTTGATATTCATGAATGGTGGAGGTTTGCTTCAATTTTGTGAGAGCTCCTATGAAGTCCTCATACTCACTAGGTCCAAATCAAGTGAGTAATTATTTTTCAAATTCCTCCCAAGAAATATTGGGATTCATATATTTTACCTATTGATACCATTGAAGGACTTTAGATTCAAAATTAAAATATGCCATTGTGATCCATAAATATCAAGGAATATTGTGAAGCTTGAAATATTAATTTTTCTTACGTAGTCATCTATCCAAGTCTTTTTCATCAAGATTTGAAAAATCTAACTTTAGCATTTTATATGCATTATTCTAGAAAATGGTATTATGTGCCTCCTTATTTGAAGTCCTTAAACTGCTAACCCATTCTTCACCTTCACCATGGTTAATTTGGTTGTATGCATGGGTAGACCCTTGTAAGAGATTTTCAACATCATGTAGTTTTTGATGAACTTCCTTTCTTAATTTATTTTTCTCATTTGCCAAGTATTCCATAATTTATTGTTGCATTTTACCTTATAATTGACTAGATTGTTCGCTTAATTGACTCATATATTCACTCAATTGGTTAGGATGCTCCATATTCATCATATACCATTTAGTTCCTTCATCCATGGAATTATGATTTGGGCTTTCTAGAAATATTTTACTAAAAATAAATTATTTTTTTAGTAGTTACTATTTTCAGTAAGGATCCTCAAAAAATATTTGGGAGCTATATACCAAAATGATCAACTCAAAAAGATAATAAAAATGGAATATACCCCAAAATGATAAATTTTGGCACCCCATACATATTTTTTAGTAGATTATTTTTCTCCGGTATGTTTTCCACAAAATGAGATATTTTTTATACTACTAATATCTTGATGATTGCACTAAGTTTCTTTTGCACTAATAGACTATTTACTGATAAATGTATGTTCTATTATCTGCTACTAATATCAACTATATTTACAATTATCAACACACCTAACTATTAGTGACACCACCATTTTGTTCTTAACTGCCAAGAAATATTACTATATTATCAAGTTTGAGATAAATGTAGTCTTCTTAGTATGCTTAAGTCTATGTTAGGGTTTTTAGGTTTGATAGTTTATGTTTAAGGTTTGAAAAGCAATAGAAAAAGGGTTACTTTAGGACAAGGTGTTTATTATCCATAGCCCTTTGATATATTGCAAAAATGATCGATAATGCTCAAACCAATATTTTAGACCACTACCCAAGGATGATTAGCCTATATCCTTGGGCGTACTACCCATCTATTTGATCAATATAAGAGGGTATTTGTTTTTAGTGTTATGCTTGGTGCACTATCAAAAATACATGGTCAAAATCTTCCCATGGCTAAAGGTCTCTCCTAAACCTAGGGGGTCTCCCTATATACCTAAGGGTACATGGGATCTCAAGCATGTCTATGGGTGTTGTTTGAGGCCTACGTATTGGAGTTTGATCATCTTTCATTTCACTAGATGTTTTATGGACAATATAGCTTAGCCAACAAGATAACTCCTTTGTGATAATTTAAAATGTATGACGCAAAGTTTCTAACCCATCAAACTAAAATAGAAAATTATTAATTCAGTTTTTCACAAGGTATTTCATAGAAAAAAAGTATGAAAGGAATTAAAATTATACCTAACATGAATGGAATGGCAATACATGAACTATTGTAGCTTTAACATAACATGACCCTAGAAAGTGCTTGGATACCACTTGGCAGTAACCTTCTAAATAAAATAAGCACATACACACAAATATTGCAATAAATAATATATTTAATAGAAATGAAAATAGTAATATTGCAATATGAATGATAATGTAGTAGCTTTATTGAAAAAAACAAAATCACAATATAAAATCGTTGACCTCTTCGAGGAGAAACTTTTTAGAAGCAGAGCTTCGATAATATATGAAAATAATTGATACATTTGATTCACACTCTTGTTTTTTTTAACTCTTACCAACCCTAACCCTAATATTCAAAGGTCAATTTCACAAGAAAGTAAAAACCTGAGCTAAAATATTTTACTAAAAAATCAATTATTTTTTATATCTCTGACCAAACTCATATGTCTAAACATCTCAAATGCCACATATATTGTTGGATATGCAGGGGGAAAATACAACTATGCCAAAAAAAATATTGAACAAAATTAATGGAGACACCAAGTTGCTACTGCAACAATCATTCCAACTAATTACACAATTACATTGCTCTCAATGAAATGTAATTGCAATAGTCATTCCAAAATTTCTTGCAAATAGAGAAAGCCTCTAAAATAAAATAAAAAATGCACCCCATGCTAAAAACAATCTGGTTTCTCCCTTTTTAAAAAGCAAAAAAAGACGTTACATTATAAAACCATATCTATACAGGTTTATTTAATTATCTACTAATTAAGATATTGAAGTATTCATAGCATTTAAATTCTAATTATGTTATAGGTGTTGTTGTCACATCCCAACCTTCATCTAATTAAGGGATTGGAGTATTCATAACATTTAATCTCTTGTAGGAATATATTATGTTATAGGTGTTGTTGTCACATCCCTACCTTGATCCAACCATGTTGCGGATGAATAAGGATCTAGTATTTAGTTTGAAAGGAAACATATATATATTAGAAATTATATTATAAAACAAAGTTGCCTGAGAATATAAAACTAAATTTAAAATGGGACTAAGTCCTAGATAAAGAAATTTTAAATGAATCCAAGGTTTATTAAGTCCATACATGAACAATACCATAGTGTCCTTAGTTTTACTCTTCAAATAAAAATGTCTTCTTTTATAAGATAATCCAGAGCCATTCTCCAGATTGTTATAGTCAGTCTACTGACTTTTATCTCTGCTAAACTTCAAGTCGATTTTACGAAAGATTATAGTTTCATGTACATTAATGACAAAGTATGAGGTACGTATACACATATACAATGCATATGTTGTCAAAAATGGTTTCTATCTCCGGTGCCAGGTGTCCTTAGAAACAAGGTCTTAGCATGCCACCTAAATCTACACTAGATTGTTTGTTTTACATACAAAGGGAGTAATGATAGCTAGACGTATGGAGCATATGTTTGGATAAGCGATACCTCTACTGTAGGTGTTGCATCCATTAAACCACCAATATCTAAATTAACTTAAATGTTGCCAAACATCCAATAGTTCACTGAGTACTTAAGTACGAGGTTTAATAAAATTTAGAATATCCATTAACCTCTATTGCTCACTGTCTAGGAAGAAGAATCGTGCTAGCCGCGCTCAGTAAAATGCAGGTAAAAGTTTGTTGACAAAAGACCTATCCAAATATCGTCCCACATAGGACATGTTTGAGAGAGTAAGTATGATATTAGGAGGTGTTTCCCCCATTTTTATCCATTGAGAGTCACTTCGTGATATGAACGACCATGTTGTTGGTTGACTTACGAAATTCGATGCAAGTGAGATTGTCTATCCATTGTCTTCATGGGTGATTATGATAATGTTGTTTTAACATTGTTGTTTCTAATTGTCCCACATGCTCCAAGAGAGCAAGTGGTGACCCTTTTAAGAAGAAATATCGCCCTTATGGTAGTCAGGTTAGAATAAACCATTGCATAGCCTTGGTTGGATAAACATGGAGTTACTCAATGGAGTTAGTCATTAGCTAAGCTAAAATAGCTTGTGGGTCATAAATGTGACCATTGCTCGCGAATTTTGTGGACCATTAATGTGACCATTACTCACGAACTTGATTAAGTATTGAGGATTTCAAGGGACAAATATGAAACTACCTCATTCACTAGCTCGCGAAGTTTGTGAACCATTAATGTGACCATTACTCACGAACTTGATTAAGTATTGAGGATTTCAAGGGACAAATATGAAACTACCTCATTCACTAGCAAATGCTAGTGGTTATAAACCATGTTTATCTTACCACCATTTTATATTAAAATATAATATAAATTGGAAAAATTTGCATCGATAAAATATAATATAAATTGGAAAAATTTGCATTACTCTAATATAAGTATATAGGATGATCTTATAATAAAAGTATAATCTTATAATGAAAGTATATAGGATGATCTTGTTAAAGAATATAATCTTATTTGCCTTACTCTAATAAAAGTATATAGGATGATCTTATAACGAAAGTATAATCTTATAATGAAAGTATATAGGATGATCTTGTTAAAGAATATAATGTTATTTAACAAATTACCTTACCACCATTATAAACCTTACACTAAGCTACTTCGATAAATATAATATAAATTGGAAAAAATTGCATTACTCTAATGAAAGTATATAAATTGGAAAAAATTGCATTACTCTAATGAAAGTATATATGATGATCTTATAATGAAAGTATATACGATGATCTTGTTAAAGATTATAATGTTATTTAATAAATTATGGAAATTTTTGAGGAATAGTATGAATAATATTTGCAAAGATAATAGTATAATATTGGGAAATATTATGGTGCAAATTGATAATAATTGTAAGAACTATAGTGTAATTTTGGGCGAAGATTACAGTACAAAATTTTATGCAAAACTTGTGGAAATATTAGAGACAACTATAGAACAAATTTTGTATGAATTATAGTATAATCTTGGGAAAGATTATGGTACAATATTTGGGTGAACTGTAGTGAAATAACATAGAAAATTGTAACACATTTTGTGAATAAAATTGGGGAAAACGTTATGCTATTTGATTAATTGTGTTAGTATTGTGTGGATGGATAATGGAGAAATTGTGGTTGTGCTAGAATAGAATATATTGGGAATCTATTTTGAGAGAAAACATGAAATTATCTTCATTTAATTTAATACTTGCATATAGCATTGTTTGATCAAGGCATAGTATTTTGGGAGAAGGATAGGAATGAATGGGATTTTATTCTTGGAATTGATGGGGTTTCATTCCTTGGTTAACATGTATGAAAATGCTACATTGTGTGAATTTATATTACATGGTTTCATTTAAATAAAATAGTTACATACTATTGTGTGAATATAATGCATTTCATATATATGTCATGAGTTGTCCTAATCCCTTAACACCATCATCAAGCGATGGAGATACGATATGGATTGGGAAGAGATTTATACAAGAAATTACTATTATGATGTACTAATATATTTAGATAGAAATATCTTGAATTTATGTGAAGCAATTGTTATTGTAGATCTTTGATTTAAGACCTTCATGTTGAAAGGATATTTATTGTAAATTGTATCCATTTGAGGAACAAATTGTAACTTGGAAACATGTCATAAATTGTTAAGTACCTAGTGGAGGTATAAAATTATGTAATCTTATTCAAGTTAAAATGTGAAGAAAATATGTAATTGATTTATGATAATATACAATGACTATTGCTATGGACTAGATAAGGATCATATCTCTAGTTGACATTTAATGTGGAATACTATTTGTTTATACTTTATGAATGAAAATGTAATTCCAATTAATTAAGAGAGAGAAAAAACTCAAGGGTAATCTAATTACAAAGGATACACCTTGTAGTAAATCATTAAATATCAAGCATGACTTAAGAGGATAAATTGATAGGGAAAATAAATGGAAAGTATGGACTTTTTTCCTTCATGGAACTAGGAAATGAATTGCTCAAGTGGTATTTCATAATAAAGCTTGCATCTATAGGAGTCACGGGAAATGTGACATCCATTTAACTACCATTGATAGGATGGAAACAATTAAACAATATATTGAACTTTTATCGATATGACCTAAGTTGGGACCTAACCTTAAGGGGTTTTAAGTTAGGGATATAATATTTCATAATGTTGTGGCCAAGAATTTCTAACATTCAGGTGTATGGAAGAAATAGAGGATGACCACTGAAGATATCATTATACCAGGAGGGTATTAAGGTAAACCCGTAAGATAAATAGGAGAGTTACTCCTACTCACTGTTTATGAAAGCAGCCTTGAAATTCACTATGTAAACTGCCCTTAGACATGAGTGAAAAATTCATTCTACAAGATCCTTGATCAATCTATAAGTGATTCTTTATTAGAACTCAACTGATACAAAAAAAATCTCTCTAGAAAGGGATGAATAAATAGAGTCATTACAACTGTAGACCAAATAATGTTGCTATAGGTGTTTTAGCCCTAATAATGCTACTAGAGGTCCGCTTCAGTAGCACTCCCAAAATAGGTGATGTGGAGATAATGCCTGCCATCACACCTTATTCTCTAATGCTTGTTCAACAACAAATCATCATTGCTCATACCTAAAACTACAGGTCCATTTTTGCATCATGACATTACTCATACCTGTTACTATGCATGTTTGTTACAATGTAGGTGGCATTAAGCATTAACTTCATCATTCTCCCCCTTAATGCTTAATGCGGTAACACCTAACATATTTCTCATCCTTATAAAAAAATTGTTGATAAGGCTTTAGTGAACACATCAGCAAGCTAGTTATCAGTTCTATAAAACTTCAATTCAATTTGACCTTCTACCATAATATTTCTAATAAAATGATACTTAATATCAATATGCTTAGTCAGATTGTTGGAGATTGGGTTTTTTGCTATGGCAATTGCAAAATTGTTATCACAATGAATGATTGTTTTCATATTTTGTGCATACCTCAAATCTGCCAAAATCCTCTTCAACCATATTGCTTGACATGAAGCTAATGTTGTTGCAATATATTATGCTTCTGTTGTTGATAGTGCAATTATTGTTTGCTTCTTTGAGGACCAAGAAATCACATCTGATCCTAAGATGAACACATTTCCAAAAGTATTTTTTTGCTCATCAAGAAATCCTACCCAATAAATATTTGTATACCCAACCAACCCAAAATTATCAGTTTATGGGCAAAAAATACCAAAGTTTCTTGTACCCTCAACATACCTGAGTATCCTTTTTGTTGCATGAAATTGAATCTCACTTGGATATTGAAATCAAACATACATCATACATGATATCAGGTCTTGTGGAAGTAAGATACATAAGACTACAAACTAGGCTTTGGTATAGTGCATCATCTACCCTTTTACAACCAATATTATTGACTAGTTTCTCACTCACATTCAAGGGTGTCTTCAATGGTTTACAATTTCTCATTCTAAACTTCTCAAGCAAATCAACAACATACTTTTATTGTGAGATAAAAATACCATCATTCATTTGTCTTACTTCTAATCCAATAAAGTAATGCATCAACCCCAGGTCTGTCATATCAAATTCATTCTTCATGGTATTCTTAAATTTTTTAATTAACACTATGCTATTACTCTTTTAAATTAAATCATAAACATACATGCAAGAAATAAGTAGTTCATCCCTACCTCTACATTTGATATAGAGTCTAGATTCATTTCTACTCTTGTTAAAGATATTTTTCTTAAGATACCCATCTATTCTACTATACCAAGCTCTTGGTGCTTTCTTAAGCCCATAAAGAGCCTTTTTCAACATGCAAACCTTATGTTCATTTCCTACAACTTCATAACCTGATGGTTGTTCAACAAATACTACTTCATCCAACACACCATTTTAAAAAGTTGATTTAACATCAAATTTATATACTGGCCACTTAAATTGTGCTACCAATGCCAAAACAGTTCTAATGGTTTCCAACCTTGCAACAAGAGCATAGGTCTCATTGTAATCTATACCTAGTTGTTGTGAGAAGCCTTTAGCTACCAATATTGCTTTGTGTCTCTCAACGGATCCATCTACCTTATATTTTGTTTTGTAGATCCACTTTAGCCCAATCACATCCTTTTTTGCTGGAGGATCTACTAACTCCCATGTTTCATTCCTTTTTATGGCATCCATCTCCTCATCCATGGCTTTGCACCAAACTTCATGTTTCACTACATCTTCAAAACATCTAGGTTCTACCTGAATATGAGATAAAGCAAAATTTATAAATGGATTACTAGTTCTTTCATAGATTTCTTCAAGAGTTTTTACCTTCCTTGGAGGAGGACTCGGACTTGAAGGACTATATGAAGGATATGTTGACCTTGAAGAAGTGGGAGTAGAACTTGAGCTACTGCTTAGGCTAGTAGAATAAGATGAAGCACCTTGTTCTATATCTACAATTGCAAGTTTTTCTTGCTGCACACTTTATTTCCATTTCCATGCATCATTTTCAGCAAAAATTACATCACGACTAACTATCAAGCTTTCTATCACTAGATTATACAACCTATAACCTTTTGTATCCTCACTATAGCCAATAAAAATATATTTTTCACTTTTATCATCAAGTTTTTTTATTTTTTCTTCAGCAATATGAGCATAAGCAATGCAACCAAATACCTTAAGATGAGCCACACTAGGCTTCCTTCCACTCCATGCCTCATAATTAAGCCAAATTATTATAAAAGCAATGCGAGAGAATAATATGAATGTAGAACTAAAATATTATTGCCATTTTAGGAGGGTTAAGTCCTTTGCCACTAAGGAGGGCTAAGTCCTTGCAAATACGTAATTAGAATTCAAAGAGATAAGATGATTACAATTAAATAAACCTACTTATATTTATAAGAATAAATCATTGAATAAGTGAAACTTAGAAATATGACCAACTTGGCTATATTTGTGTTGTAACATGGCTCCCCTCATCCAAAATATTTGTCCTCAAAGTTAGAAATGACTCAAAGATACTTTATGGTTCCCATGTAGCATCTTCTACTAGTAATTCCTGCTATCTTATTAGGAATTCTTTGATGTAGCGAGATCGAACATAACGTGATCTACTTTGCAATATTGATTTTGTATGAAGATATATACATCCTTCATCAAGTACAATAAGATCTGACTAAGAGTGTAGTCTTTGTCCAATGGCATTTTTGAGATATGAAATGTGAAAAATTGGATGTATACGAGATGAGGGAGGAAGCTCAAGTTGATATGAGACTTCGCCTATGCGATGTACTATCTTGTAAGGTCCATAAAATCTTGGAGTCAACTTCTAACTAGACTTGATATTTAATGACAACTGTTTGTAAGGTTGTAGATGTAAGAAAAACATATCTCCTATATTGAATTGTCTTTCTGAATGGTGTATATCTATTAGAATAAGTAATTATTCTCTTAAGTCCTACTAGGATAGACATACTTGAGTTTCCACTCCTCCATGAGTCAGGTGAACTCTCAGTATAGTCTAGATCAGATTTGATGAGTTGTTGTAATCCAACGACTCTCAATGATCAACTTTGCTATTTATACAAAGTTGATCCATGGAATAAATCAATCAGTTCTATTTTGTTTCTTCAAATATTGTAATGCTTTGTAGTTCTACTCTTGGGAAATTCTAACATGGTACCAGAGCAGGATAGATTATGCTAGGCATTCTCTCTTGAAGGCAGTTTCATGAACTGGTTCATAATCTCTTATCTTTTGTTTTTTAAAAAAGAGAAGAGTTTTTTTTTAGATTGCTCATTTTATATCTGCAATTTTTTTTGAGAAATTTGTTTATGGTAATCTCTAAATAGTTAAACTATATTTGTTTTACCATATTATGTAGTATTCTCCTCATATTTTTTTCAAATAATATAGATATTTGAAATTTTTTTTGCCTACAATTTTTTATTGTTCTCCTCATATGCCTATTTCAAAAAATATATCTCCATATCTCTTCTCGGATGTAGGCTTCCATTGGCCCCAATAGCCATCACTGCATATCATTTTTTAGTGAATGCATGCTTGCGTTGGCTGCATTATAGCCATCGTTGCATACGTTCATTAGTGGAGACCAAGCTTCATAGGCATATACCTTTTGGTAGGCAATAAAAATCGTGGGTAAATTTTAGTGACTGTTGGAATTTTTTTTATCTTCGAATCTCTTTAACTAAAGGTTTGCAACATTTCTGGCATCAGTGTTAATGGACATTTGGTCAAACCAAAGTCCATTAATATTTTTTTTAAATGTGGCATCTTTGCCGATGTTTTTTTAAATTGGCATCCGAGGATTTCTCACGTATAAGTCAAGTGGACATTTGGTCAAACCAAAGTCCATTAAATTTTTTAAAGAGAATGTGGCAACTTTGCCAACGTCTCTTACTGGCGCGCGATGATTAAAATAACAATGAGCATTTCCAAAGTTACTTCTCAGATATTCGAAGATCAAATTCTCCATCCGTATTCAGTTAATTCGAAGTTTCTCCTTATTTTTCGTCCTTCGGCGCTTCATAGAAGAGCTTCAATTTTTTTTTTATATATTCATCTAAGTGATTGATAAAAATTATAATTCCTCCTCTGTGTATTCTCGAGATATTTTTTAACAGTGTTGTCTCTTGATTTGCATTGTGAATCTTCAAATTATTATTGAGCATTATAGGTGAATGATTTTTGCATGGTGCCTTCACTAAGTCTTCCACATCCTTCGCTGCACTCTCAAGAAACTTTGTGGTACCTTCAGTGATGTCTTCCATAGTCTTGTGTACCTTCTCTTTGATAAGTTTCTAGGAGCCCCTCTACGTGTGGCGCCATCTGTGGGAACACGTTCTCGGGAGCCTCTCTTCGTGTGTGCCTTCCAAACGTCTTCTACGAGGCCTCTCTGAGTAACGCCCTCTCTGCATACTACGGGCGCCTTCCCTGCGTCTTGCGCAGCAAAAGAGGTGGTATTTATTTTTTTAAATTTTTTTATAAAAAAATATTTCGTTGGCTTCCTTTTATCTCCTTTTCGAATGCAGTGATAAGAAATCAAATCGTACCCTTTCACAATTTTCAAAGCTCCATTCTTAGCTGCTCATGGACGCGGAACCATAAGGTAAAATTATAGTTTTTTTATGTTTTTTCACTAATCAAATCTCCTCTAAGTGCAGCGAAATTCGTAGTATTTCAAAAGCTTTCAAATCTCCTTCCTCGCTGCCCATTGATGTCTCTTGTTCATTGATGGACGTAGCCTTGGAGGATTCAAAATACTTCACTGCCTCTTGTCATCTCTTCTGACGTCAATTGTAATTAAAGCTCAGATCTTCTGGTTCTTTACATTTTTTTCTCAAGAAAAAATATAGATCTGCACTGTGTTTTATAATTATGTACCTTTCCTTGGCCACAAAGAAAACAAAAATATAGAGTTGTAATCTCAATAAAATAAAAAAAAAATTGGGGAGGGGGTTTATAGGTGCCATTTTTTGCACCTATCATAGCTTCAAAGGGGGGGGTTATTGTTGTGTCCATATTTGCCTCTTTTATTCTTTGCCTCATTGCCTTTGTTCTAATTCCTTTTTACAAAGTTCTTTATTATTATATAAAGAGAAATTTTGGTAGTAGAATCTAAGTGAGGATAATTTTTTTTCTAAAGTTACCTTTTTTTTCATATCATTAAAGAATTTTATAAAATAGATTATTTTATACAATCATTAATGTTCATTTCTTAAAATATAACTAAAGAAAATACATTAACAAATTTATTATAATCACCTATATACCTCGTATTGGACTTCTAAATAACTTATAGTTTCCCTCACGTAAGGGTGGGTTATTCAGATATCTGATATAAAGGTCTGGCTGATTATCCATTTAAAAGCCTATGTTCCAAGTATCAATTCTACTCATTACTTATAGTTTCCCTCTCGTAAGGGTGGGTATTTGAGAAGAAGAGATATATAGGCCTGGCAAACTTTTTTTCATTAAGCCTAACAATTATATCAAATCTCCTCATTTACTTATAGTTTCCCTCAAGTTAGGGCAGGTATTTTGAGGATTTTTGGTATTTCTTACAAGGCTTTTGTTAACTTCTTTAAAATCCATTGCATTCTCTAATATATATAATTGAAGTTGAAGGGGGGAATTATTGGTTCACTTCAATTTTTCTTTAGCAAAATGAATACAATGAATACAATTGATCCACTCACTCCTCATAACTATCATACATGGAAACCCAAAATATTAAATCTCATTTCTCAAAAAGGGCTCACACACCTACTAGAAGAAAAGCAACCTGAATTTGAAAAAGAATATGAAATATTTGTTCATAAAGGGAAGATGTATGAAACAATGGGTATTATAAGCACTAATGTAAATGAAAGCTTATGGTTTCACATTACGGATTGTAAAACTCCTTATGAAAGTTGGGAGAAACTAAAGAACTTATTTGGAAAAGTAGATCAAATAAGGTCAATGCAGCTAGAGGCAGAATTAACTGCATTATCTCCTGAAGATTTCAGCAATATTATTGACTTTCTCACCAAATTTAAAGAAATCCTCACTCAATACAAAGGTAGTGGCAAGTCTAAAATAGAAGAAGAATGCATCTATCTAATTCTTTCTAAATTAAATGGTGTATTTCAAATTTTTGCAACCACCTTTTTATCTACAAAAGATGCTCTTGGTGCAAGTTTTAAAATGCCCTCCTTAGAGGAATTTTGTGATAGGCTAACTAGAGAAGAAACCAAAATTGCAAAGTATGAGATCTCTTCCTCTTCCTCAAGAGCCTTAGTAGCATCCACCTCTACTAAAGAAAAATTCAAAAAGAAAGAAAGGAGTTCCATTACTTGTACTCACTGCAAAAAGAATGGTCATTCTATGAACAAATGTTGGAAAAGACTACAACAACTAGAGGCAGCAATGAAGGATCAAAATATAGACACTAAGAAGCAAATAGGAAAATCCCTAAATGTTCAAGGCAAGATCACAAAAACTTCATCAAAATATTGGGTTCTAGATTCAGGAGCAACTCATCACATGACTTCCTCAGATGAGTCATTCTCTTCAATCTCCTCAAGTTCAACAAGTAGCATAGAAGTTGGTGATTCATCCTTTATCCTAGTCAAAGGAAAATGTGACATATCCATTTATGGTGGTTATATCAATAATGTTCTCTATGTTCCAAACATTGCAACAAATCTCCTCTTCATCTATCATATTTGCACTTCTGGAAAGGGAAAAATAGTTCTCTTCTCACCAATAGGAGTTGAGATAAGAGACTTTCAAGATCCCAACTCTCTCATAGCCAAAGGAGATATTGATCACAACACTCACCTATTTCACTTCAAAGGATTCAAAAATTTAGAAGGGGCCTCCTATTTTGTTGCACATGGAGATCTTGAAAGCAAAATTTGGCATGAAAGGTTTGGGCATCTCAGTTATAACTACCTAAAAGAATTGAACACCCATGAAATGGTAACAGGATTACCACAAGTCTCTTCTATTGATGGAGTATGTCCTGGATGTGCTCTTGGAAAGCAACATCAAGATCCTTTCCACCCTAGTGGTTCTCTAAAGGCCTCATCCCCTCTAGAGTTAATCCATAGTGACTTGATGGTCTTCCCAGAGCCTTCTTTCAAAGGAGAAAAATATGCTTTAACCTTCATTGATGATTTTTCTAGAAGAACTTGGGTATACTTCCTAAAATACAAGAGTGATGTTCTATCCCACTTCAAAATCTTCAAAGCCTTAGTTGAAAATCAGGCCTCTTGCAAAATCAAGCAAATTCGTACAGATAATGGGGGGAATACTTCAGTAATGAGTTCTCAATTTTTCTATCAGGTCATGGAATAATTCATCAACATTCTGTCTCCCATAATCCACAGCAAAATGGCATTGCAGAGAGGAAGAATAGAACTTTAAATGAAATGGCCAACTGTATGCTCCACTCAAGAGATCTTCCAAAAGTTTTTTGGGCAGAAGCAATTAACTATGCAAACTATATTCAAAACCACACACCTCACAAAGCTCTTGGCCATTTAACTCCCGAGGAAGCATGGACTGGCTCAAAACCTGATGTCTCCTTCAAAAAATTTTGGGTGTACTACTTGGGCACATATCCCAAAGAAGAAAAGGAAGGCTCTAGACAAGAAAAGCAAAAAGCTCATCTTTGTTGGTTATTGTGAGGAAATGAAAGCATACAGGCTCCTTGATCCCACAACTCATGAGGTCTTTTTTCATAGGAATGTTCAATTTGATGAAACATTCCCTCATAAATATCCTCAACCATCCTCTTCCTCAATTGATTCTCTTGAACCATCTCCAATGTTAGAGCCTCAATACAATGAAGAACCAACATTAGAGGTTAATTTAGAGATTAATGATCAATATGAGGATCCTATAACTCCAACTCAAAGTCCTGCCACTCCTACTATTCCCTCTTCTATGCCAAAATGGGCCAGCACCATTGTTAAATAAGCTACTCCATTCATCCAAAATCTTCCATCATCCAGATTAAGCAACTCCATAGGCTCTGGTCTTGTCTGTCAGTCCATTTCTACAGATCCTCAATCCTTCAAAGAAGCAACTGGTATTAAAGAATGGGATGATGCCATGGAAAATGAATTCTCTTCCTTAATCAAAAATAAAACTTGGGATTTAGTTCCCCTACCTAAAGGAAGGAAGTTAGTTCGATGTAAATGGATCTACAGAATGAAATATGGACCTAATGGAGAAATTGACAAACACAAAGCTCACCTGGTAGCCAAAGGTTTCTCTCAAATTGAAGGGATTGATTATTCTAAAACTTTTGCACTAGTTGCCAAAATGGATTCTGTTAGACTGGTTCTTGCTCTAGCTGCTTCCCAAAAGTGGCATGTCTTTCAAATGGATGTAAAAAGTGCTTTCTTACATGGGGACTTAAAGGAAGAGATATTCATGGAATAACCTATTGGATTCACTCAAGACTCCTCCCTTGTTTGTAGGCTAAGGAAGTCTCTCTATGGCCTCAAACAAGCTCCTAGAGCTTGGTACAAAAAAATGGACTCCTTCCTTCTTTCCTCAGGTTTTTCTCATTGTGAGTCTGATGCCACAATCTACATTTGGAGAGATGAAGAAAAAATCACCATACTTGTTCTATATGTTGATGATCTACTACTCATTGGTAGTGACTTCACTCACATTCAGACTATCAAGGACTCCCTCTCTAAAAATTTTGAAATGGCTGATCTGGGTTTAGCTCATTACTTCCTTGGGATTCAAATAAATCAAATAGATGCAGGAATTTCATTGTGTCAATAAAAATACACTCTAGACCTTCTTCAAAGGTTTAATATGATAGATTGCAAACCCTCTTCTACACCTTTTCAGTCTGGAGTCACTCTAAGTACTTCCTGCACATCCCCTCTATGTGATGCAACTCTATACCATCATCTTGTAGGGAGTCTGTTATACCTTACTCATACTCACCCAGATATCTCATATGTTGTTGGCTTGATATCCAGATTCTCACATCAACCTCATTTCAGTCATTGGCAAGCAGCAAAAAGAATCCTCCGCTACTTGCAAGGCACTACTCACTTTGGGCTCTTATATGAGGGAAAATCCATGGATATCATTGGTTACATGGATTCTGATTGGGCAGGTTCAGTAGAAGATAGATGTTCAACTTTTGGCTATGTTTTTTGTCTTGGTTCTTCACCAATTGCTTGGTCATGCAAAAAACAACAAGCAATGGCTTTATCATCTACAGAGGCCGAATACAGGGTAGCATTTTTGGCAAGTCAGGAAGCTCTTTGGCTTCATCAGATACTAAGAGAATTTGGTTTTTCCCATGACAAACCTATTACTCTTTGGTGTGACAATCAGAGCACAATTCATATTGCACGCAATCCAGTTGAGCATCAACGCACCAAGCACATTGAGATTCACATGCACTTCATTCGGCAACATATTCAGAGAGGGGAAATATACTTGGACTATATTCCCACTAAAAATAAAATTGCAAACATCTTCACCAAGTCATTTCCTTCTCCGTGTTACATTCAGTTGTGAGAGAAACTTGGGGTAAAACAGCTGCATTAAACAACAAAGATCTTTCACCTCTCCTTTCTTCTTATTGTTGTATTCTTTGGAGGATGGTTTTTTCCCATGTGGTTTTTTTATCATCTCTCCTAAAGTATAAATTGTACATGAGTACCTCATCAGGCCAAGTTGTCGGGACTCATTCCTTTTTTTAATGAGGACAATCTTCACCATCTGAAGACATGCCTCTATCTTTATTTTCTGACAGATGGTTTTTTCCCAAGTGGTTTTTTCACCATCTCTCACATATTAATGTAAATGAGTACCTCATCAGGCCCTATTGCCGGGACTCATCCTTTTTTTGTCATTGAGGATAATCTTCGCAAACCGAAGACATGCCTCTTCTTTTTTCTTTTTTGATAGATGGTTTTTTCCCATGTGGTTTTTACCATCTCTTCAAATAAGACATATATGTACATGAGTACCTCATCAGGCCCTATTGTCGAGACTCATTTGTATCAAACTCCCCTAGTATCACTTAAGGGGGGTGTTAGAATAAGTAATTATTCTCTTAAGTCCTACTAGGATAGACATACTTGAGTTTCCACTCCTCCATGAGTCGGGTGAACTCTCAGTATAGTCTAGATCATATTTGATGAGTTGTTGTAATCCAACGGCTCTCAATGATCAACTTTGCTATTTATACAAAGTTGATCCATGGAATAAATCAATCAGTTCTATTTTGTTTCTTCAAATATTGTAATGCTTTGTAGTTCTACTCTTGGGAAATTCTAACAATATCTTGTTGCTACTTCATAATATTTTATGTTTGGATCAAATTGTCTTTGAGAATGTTAAGCATTGTCTGTTGGTGTTGGAGCCAATCATCTACTTGAGCTACTTTGGAATATCCTAGAACATAATCTACTATTTTTGGTGGTTTTACCCTATACAATGCTTCAAATGGGGATATCTTAATGGAGTAATGATACGATACCACCATTCTGCTAATGAAAGCCAGTGACTTCAATGATATTGCTTATCTTGAGCAACGCATCGTGAATAAGTATCCAAACATTTGTTAACAGTTTTAGTTTGGCCATCCATATGAGGATGGTATGTAGAAGATATGTTTAATTTGGTACCACTAATACGAAATAATTCTCGCCAAAAATTACTAGTAAATATGGATCACTTATAATATTTTTGGGTATTCCATGTAACTTGAAAATGGAGTCCATAAATACCTTAGCCACTTTGCTTGCTAAATATGGGTGTTGTAGAGCATTGAAGTGAACATACTTGGAGAGACGATACACTACCAAAAAATCATTGTTTTAACTTCATATTTAGGAAGACCTTCAATAAAATCCATTGATATGTGTTCCCACTAGCGGTTCAGAATTGGTAATGGTTGAAGAAGTCCTGGAGATTTGATTTTTTTACCATTGTTGTGCTGGCATACTTCATATTTGGCCACAAATATTTTGACATTAGATTTTAATCCTTTCCAATAAAAATATTATTTTACCCTCATATATGTCTTCAAAAATCCTAAGTGTCCTGCTTACGGAGAAGCATGTGATTCTTCAAGGATCATGGAATTTATAATGAAACTTTGCAAAATGTAAATGTGATCTTTCTTTCTTAACACCTTATTACTATATGAAAAATGAGGGTGCTTGGATGATCCTAGAATAAAATATTGAATAATTTGAGCAGTTTCAGTGTTCATCAACCATTCTTCTTGGAGATGAGAAACCCATTGATAACAAGGACCCAAAATGGTATTGATAGAAACTTCATCTTTATATTTACGAGATAATGCATCTGCTACCACATTTTCATTGCCCTTCTTATAATCGATACAAAATCATATCCCAATAACTTTGTCAGCCACTTGTTTTACTCTGGATAGGAAAAATGTTGTTCTAGAAAGTGCTTGAGACTAGTATGATCCATTTTTATGATGAAATAACTACTAATTAAGTAGTGTCTTCATTTCTCAACTGCATGTAGAATAGCCAACATTTCCTTCTCATATGTGGACCTTCCCAAATTTTTACCTAAAATTTGCTTGTTTTCAAATTCCAATGGATGACCATCTTGCATCAATACTGCCCCAATACCTATTCCTGAAGCATCACATTCAATAATAAATGGTTTGTGAAAATCTGGAGTTACCAAAATTGGAGTAGTACACATAGTTTCTTTGAGTTCTATGAATGCTTGAGCAGCCACATCCGACCAGTGAAAGTAATCTTTTTTTGTAAGGGTGGTGAGAAGAGCTACAATTTTACCATAATTATGAACAATATCGCAATAATAACTTGTAAGACCCAAAAAACCATGAAGTTTCTTGATGGTTGTGGGTAAGGGCCAATCCTGAATGGCTTTAATTTTAGTAGGATCCACTTTAACACCTTCATGAGAAAATATATGACCCAAATATTCAAATTCGTTAACACCAAAAGAACACTTGGAGCGTTTGACAAAAAATTTCTCCTTGTGTAAAACATGAAGAACTTTCCCCACATGTATCAGATGATCCTTCCATGATTTACTATATATTAAAATGTCATCGAAGAATACTAAGACGAATTTATGAAGAAATAGATGAAATACATGGTTCATGAGACTTTGTAAGGTAGAGGGGGCATTGGTGAGACCAAAAGGTATGACTAAGAACTCATAATGAACTTCATGAGTACAAAAGACGGTTTTGGGAATGTCCTCATCTCTTACTCTGATTTGATGAAAATCTGAACGTAGATCCAATTTTGTGAAGAATTTAGCACCATGCAATTCATCTAATAAATCATCTATGACATGGATAAGGAACTTGTCCTTGATGGTGATTTTGTTAAGGGGCTGAAAATCAGGACAAATACGCCAAGAATTATTTTTACGACGAGCCAACACTACTGGTGATGAATAAGGACTGGTGCAATGATGAGTGACTCCATGTTCAAATAGTTCTTTGAAAATGCTTTCAATTTCTATTTTGTGAGGTTGAGGTATTGATAAGGACATACATTAGGAGGAAAATTCTAGGGGCAAGATGTATGGCCCTTTTGGTTCCTTGAAAACTTCATCATAGTTAGCCACAATATCTTGAAGATCCTTTGAGGGAATTATCGTTGTATCTTGTGCTTGCACTTCCATGTAATTGATTTGAGATATGAATCCATAACCTCCTTTCCTTAATATTTTTTCCATGTTGTGAGAACTCACTACTTGTGATGGTGAAGTTTGAATTCCTTAAAGTCGAATAGTCTTTCCATTTTCTTTCCATTCCATAAATAATTTTTGAAAATTGAAACTAACATTGTCGAGTTGTTCTAGCCATTCAACACCCAAAATAACATCTAAAATTCCCAAACTCGTAACAAAGAGAGTTCACTGCCATGTGTAACTTACCATTTGTATTGATATTGAAGAGGTTCCACCAATACATTGAGTATTTTCTCCATTTGTAACTAAAACTTGAAACTTATCTTGGTTGAAAGAATTAATGTCCAAATTCAATGCTTTAGCAGTCTTGATGTCAATAAAGTTATGAGTACTACCTGAATCACTAAACACATTTATTTTTTTATGCCTAATAAATCCTGATACCTTAATTGTATGGTGAGTTGTTAATCCCATGAGATCATGCACTAAAATATCCATAGTATCCTCTTCTGGTATTGTTTTATTGTTATTTATTTGTTCTGCATACATAGGTGATTCTAGCTGACTGACATCCTCTAATTCATCTTCTTCATCCTTATTATCATGTTCTATTTGAAAGGTTTGTCTTCTTATATATGCTTGATCTCTTGGATGATGATTGCGACATTTATAGCAAAAATATCTTGATAATTGTTCATTTTTGTGGAAGGAATTGTTGCGATATTGAGGACATATATTAGAGTCTCGTCTAGAATATGTCCAATTTTGAAAATTCTTTTTAGAAATCTTAGCAATCCTTATAATTTCATCCAAAGTGTATGGATCATGTAAGTCCACTTAGAGTTGAATATTTTCTTTTAGACCATGTCGAAATGCAGAAACCACCATCGAAGCGTTTGCTTGTTCAATGTAAGAAAGAAGACTTGTGAAATCTGAAACATAATCTTGGACAAAACTAGTTTTTTTGAGACCCAATAGGCGAACAATATAGGAATAAGAACTATCTTCATCAAATTTCTTGAGAAAAATATCTATAAATTCAGGCCATAATATGAGGGTATTACGTTGACGTTGCTACCAAGAAAACCATAATCTTCTATACCCAATTTGGAAGAGGCATAAGAAACTTTTCTGGATTTAGGAATACGATATAAGTGTAGGATACTATCCATTTTAGCAAACCAACCATGTGTATCTCCACTCTCAAAGGTGGGCATATCAGTACACGAAACATTAACACATGTAGGCCATCTTGCATATTGATAAACTTCCTCTGTATCTTGATCTGCATTATCATTTTGTCCATGGTAATTATTTCGGGTGAGAGGAGCTTCTTGGTTTTGTTTACCTACTAGTTTTCTAAGAATTATTGACATATTGTTCATATTAGCAAATATTTTAGTCAAACATGCTTGTAATTCTTGGATGCATGTAGTGGGGATTACTATTTTCTCATGTGTGAGATTTTCTTGGGATGAGTTGGAAGGAGGCATGTGGTTGATAGTAGGATGATTGAGATTAAAATTATTAATGCACAAAGGAGAATTATGCTACATACCTTTATTTCATAGAGGTCTTCTTGATGAATTCAAGAATCCTTCATTTGGTCTTTCGTTACATAGTAATCTCCATTTTTGTCCTCTATTCCAATTGGTAGGAATGTCGTGGTCACTTATACATTTGATTGCCAAAAATCAATATTTAATGAGAAAACAATTTGATTAAAGGGATCAAAATTTATTATCAATTAATTCGCTCCAACTACAATTTTTTAATATTTTTTGCTTCAATTTGAAGTTGACCCAAACTACTAATTTACTTCAATGATAATTTCTAAATTTTTGCTTCAAATTGAAGTTGACCCAAACTACTAATTTACTTCAATGGCAATTTCCAAATTGACCCGACAACTAGTTTCGGCTATGTTCACTAACAATAACTACCAAATTGACCAATGTCTAATTTCCTCAATAACCCAATGGCTAGTATTGGTTGTTTGACTGGCAAGTGAGAACTCAACCATGGATTGACTAGCGACTAGTTTTTGTGATAACCCAACAACTATATTATTATTGGTTGTTGACTGACACGTGAAGACTCGACTGCGAATTTATTGGGGATTGACTAGACCACCTAACGGCTAGGAACTAGAGATAACGACACACCGTACAAATAGACGACATGTTCTTAATAAGTCGATGCTAGACTTGTATGCTATTAGGACTGACAAGGACACGTACAACAAATTTCGGAAAGCGGACTAAAATATTTGTACAAATTATTGGTGAATAGGAAAATCGAATACAAATAGCAATTACACGGAATGAATAGGAAGAAGGCAGCAAACATACTTAGAACGAAGCTGACACATGAGTAACGAGATTGACCACAAGTGGTGTATAGGTTATGTGGGATAATTTATATTAAAATTGTCACGACAGGTAAGCACCCTTTGTGTGGCATAAAGTTTTTGAGAACAAAGAAATTTTTTTGGCTCTTACCTTTCAACGGTGGTTGTAGCTTCCACTAGCGACTTTAAAAGTTTTTAATATCCTCTCGATGATGTCGTAACTAAGAGTAATGGACTGAGCTTTAGTTGTTTTCTATCAAGAACCTTCTTCAGTGGACACTCGCATCAGATTGTCTTCCTGTGACAAATTATTTTGTACTTGTGTATGCCCGTACTTGGCTAGCTTTTCGAATTCTCTATACTAGACAATGTACGTTTTCAGGAACTTCTTTTCACCTGGCCTCACAGAACCATTATCAATATTTCTATAAATGAAATAGTTCTCGACAAATGGTTAAGGATGATTGTGCTATATTCACCTATGGACTGGTGAAATTATTTTCAGCAATTGCTTTGATTGTCTTCGGAGTGATTACAACATTACTTCTCAATCCTTTTACCTGGAGACTTAATTTAAAGAAAAAAGAACTACTTCCAATACTTGGATTTTTATTTTGACACAATATATATATCCGCAATGCGAATAGGTAAGATCAATTTGTTTTAACAATGTATTGAAATATAATTGTTTTAACCTTCCTTTGACGTAGTTGCCCGCGGATGAAATATATATTTACTCTTAATATTCAGTTACGATTTAATCATTTTAAGGCGAAGTGAATATGATAAGGAGTATATTTACTCTACTTCAAATACTCTAAAACTTTAGCTCCGTTTATATAATATTTTCTACTTACTTAATAAGTGTCTTATGTATAGTCTTTGATTATATCTGATTTATATAATCTCTCGTGCATGTTGCACTCATATTCGGTGCTTGAACCCTAACTAAAGGTCGCATCCGAATAAGATCTTTAATGAAGGATGAGTAAAATTTGAACCTCTATGCATTGTCTTACAAAACATTTAGTATCGTTTGTTCTACAATAATCCGGTCTGATAAACTGTGACTCATTGACTGGTGTGATTGAGAGAACAATGATGGATAATCAATTCCTTTGTAAGCCAAAGTAAGCTTTGAATGTCTACTAGTACCTATGAATCCAAATCTTTGCGTAGTTCTATTAAAAATAGCAGTCTTTGTCTTAAAGGAAAAAAAATAATTATTGGTAACCAGAAGGCATTGATATCGGCTAGCTATGATACCACTTGAATCTGAATTATTATAAAATCAATGCGAAAGAATAATACGAATGTAGAACTGAAATGTTATTGCCACTTTAGGAGGGCTAGTGACTCCTCTCTAGGATGCCCGTGGTTGCTATTGGTCCTATCATTTTGGGTAGGGCCCTTTTTGGTTTTCTATTCTGAGGCTTCTTCTTGTTGAATCTGCTTTTTGGTGGACACCCAGGGCATTGGTTGGCCATCGGGGTGGGCCTCTTCCTCTGCCTGGGTTGTTCCCAGCCCCAGTCCCAGTTCCTTGAAGCTTCCATGAGCAAGGATGGGGGGCTCTTGGTCCCTTCTTCTGGGGTTCCTAGGGTTTTTTTTGCATGTCTGGATCTTGGGAGGGGGCATGATCAGTGCATGCAGACCTTGGTTCCCCCAAGTTAGGCTTTCGAGGATCTCATATTTTTGCATGTTTCCACTCCCCACCTGGGATCCTCAAGTTGTTCGTTTCAGAACCTACTTAGGGGCTTATGGTCCCAGTTCTCTGGATCTGTTTGTGAGAAAGGATGGTTATTCCCAGGCCTTTCTGTTAGAGTGGTAGGGGCTTCCTTTTGTATTCTCTAGTCTCGGGGGAGGATAAGTGAGTTTGCAGTTGTGGTCCCTCCTTTCTCCTTCAGTTTTGGCTTCCAAAATCATGTTTTTGCACCTGTTGTTGTTTTCCCTGGATACTTTCAGCTTCCTCGTATTTCTCCTTGCTGTGCATAGGGATATCTTGGCTTGTAGATATCCCTAGTAGTGTTGTTCCTCTTTTTAGGCTCAAGCAAAGGCATCTCATTTTTTTTCTTTGAGGACCCTAATGCCATTTCCCAGACTATCCCATTATTGATCCCTGGCCTGTATCCTGATGTTGCTTGCTGCTTTGCTCGCGTAGCTGCTTGCTACCCCCCTGCACCCTGAATTGCATCCTGTGGCATCCCTGGGTGAGTATCCTCTCCAATTTTATAAATTTCCCTGCTTCAGGTTTTCGGGCAGGATTTCTAGTTGCAAGCTATCCTTGGCCTTCCCGTTCTCCTTGTGCAGGTCTATGCATATGTTCTATTTCCACCCCTGGGAGGATCCTGGACTGTTGTATCCACCCTCGGATGGATCCCAGACTGTTGTATTCACCCTTGGGAGGATCCTAGTCTACCAGCAATGGGAGGATGATGCCTTGGCAAAGCGAGTCTCACTAATGGTTTCTAGAATATGGTATTTCTACTAGATAAAGGGATTTTTCTGGCTATTTTCCTTTTATTTTGTGTTTATTTTCATGTACTTAAGAATTACTTTAAATCTCAGTACTACGACCCTTTTCGTTATAAGGTTTTGGAATCCTCTTAAAAAACCCAATTTGTATATAGAATTCTAGTTACTTATAAAAAAAAATCCTTCACCACTAAGGAGGGCTGAGTCCTTGCGGATACACAATTAGAATTCAAACTGATAAGATGATTACAATTAAATCAACCTACTTCTATTTATAATAATAAGTTAATGAATAAATGCAACTTGGAAAATATAGCTGACTTGGCTATATTGATGTTGTAACACATAAGGAGTCATATTTCTTACACTTTTTGTTGGACATCTATTAAGCAAGTAAATAGATTTTGCTACAACTTCAGCCCAAAAAATATTTGGAAGATCCTTGGCCTTTAGCATGCTTCTTGCCATCTCCACAATTGTACAATTCTTACATTTAGCTACTCCATTTTGCTGAGGAGTATAGCTTGCAGTCAACTATCTTTGAATACCATAATTCTTGCAAAAATCTTGAAATTCATTAGATGTAAATTCTCCCCCTCTATCTGTACACAGAGTTTTCAAAAAACAACCACTTTGCTTTTCTACATTAGCTTTAAATTGCTAAAAAATAGAAAAAGCTTCTGACTTTTCTTTGATAAGTACTCCCAAGTCCTTCTATTATAGTCATAAACAAAAATGATAAAATACCTATTTTTATTGAGTGACAAGGTTTGCATTGGACCACATATATCAGCATGTACTAATTCAAGTGGTTTATTTGCCCTCCATGCTTCTCCTGCTAGAAAAGAATCTCAATGTTGTTTACCAAGAATGCAACCTTCACAAACTTGATCATCTCAATCAATTAATGGTAATCCTCTCACCATATCCTTTTGACATAGTAGTTTTAGCCCTTGAAAATTCAAATGTCCATACCTCATATGCCATAACCAAGAGTTATCATTCAAGACTGCTTTCATAGCTTGAGCTTCTCCATATGCAAGTCTAAGAGGGAAAATTTTATTTTGTAGCATACTTACTTTTGCTACAATCTAATTGCTATCATTTTTGTCATAGATAACACATTCATTATTTTTAAAATAGTTGAATATCCCTTTTGAATAAGCTACCCTATACTCAAAAAATTATGAGCCAATCCAGGCACATATAAAACATCATGAATGAACCTTATCTCACCTTGTTTTGTTTTAGTTGTAATGGTGCCTTTGCCTTTGACCTAAAATTCCTTGTCATCTCCAAGCCGAACTTGAGATTTGAAAGACTCATCCATATTTACAAAGATATTTTTGTTCCCTATCATGTGATTGCTACAACCGCTATCCAGAAGCCATACTTCATCAAAAATTTCTTTTGCAACATCACAAGCAAAAAATAAACTATTTTGTTCTTCTTTTTCTTCAAAAAAATTAGCTTGTTGCTTTTGCTTTTTCCAGCAATCACGTTCATAATGGCTAAAATTTTGGCAATAATAACATTGAACTTGTGATTTATCAAAATTTTGATTACCTCTTTCTCTATTGTTGTTATAGTTTCCTCTTCCTCTATTATTGTTGTAGTTGCCTCTTCCTCTATTGCCATTGTAGTTGCCTCTACCTCGTCCACTACTACTTCCTCTTCCTCTATTTGCACATCCTCTTCCTCTACAATTTTTTGTTCCTTCACTAGATGATTCTCTTCCCTTATCCACTGAAATATCAAGTTGTGTTTGAAAAGCTTGTTCAACAGATTTTTCAGTAGATCTATTCATCCTCTGCTCATGAGTTTGAAGAGATCCCATAAGCTCATTAACTGAAAATGTGGTTAGATCCTTTGATTCTTCAATAGCAATCACAATGGGATCAAAACATGGAGTAAGACTTCTCAATATTTTTTCTACAATTTTTTGATCTATCAAATTCTCCCCACAAGATCTAATTTGATTCACTAATCCCATCACTCGAGTGAAAAAATCTTGCATAGATTCAGAAATTTTCATAAAAATATTTTCAAAATCTCTTCTAAGTGTCTGAAGTTTGATGATTTTTACGTCCCTTGATATGCATTTTGAAGTAGATCCCATGCCTCCTTTGATTTTGTTGTTGCAGCAATTCTTGGAAAAACTGACTCATGCAATGCTTGTTGAATAAAGAAAAGGGCTTTTGAGTCATTTTTCCTATTCTCCTTTAATTGATCTTGTTGTGCTTGAGACCAAGTAGCAAGTACTTGTGCATCTGTAGGTTCTGTGTAACCTGTCTCAACCAAATCCCACAAATCTTGAGAAATAAAGAGCGTTTTCATCTTAATGCTCCAAAAATCATAGTTCTCCCCCTTGAACACTAAACCCATTGAGAAATATGGTGACTACTGCTACTGCTTGTAGTCATTCTTCTCTTTCCTTTGCTTCTGCTGCTGCTCTTCTTTTTACTGCACCCTTCTCCATCTTCTTCACTCTATGTTGCAGGCTTCTCCCCCTTCTCTTCACAAACAAACCTCGCTCTCATACCAATTGTTGGATCTGCAAGGAAAAAACACAACCATACCAAAACAAATATTGGACAAAAATAAAGGAAACACCAAGTTACTGCTGCAACAATCATTCCAACTAATTACGCAATTGCATTGCTCTCAATGAAATGTAATTGCAATAATCATTCCAAAATTTCCTGCAAACAAAGAAAGTCTCTACAATACAAAAAACTGCACTCCAAGCTAAAAACAGTTTGGTTTCTCCATTTTTAAAAAAGATAAAACAATATTACATTTTAAAATCATATCTATGCAGGTTTATTTAATTATCTACTAATTAAAGGATTGAAGTATTCATAGCATTTAAACTATCCCAAGAATCCATGCTGTTATAGGTGCTGCAGCCCTAATAATGCTCTTACAAATCTGTCTCCCAAAATAGGTGATGTGGAGATGATGCCTACCATTCCACCTTATTCTCTAATGCTTGAACAAGCAGCTCATGACATTATTCATACCTGTTACTATATATGTCCGTTACACTGTAAGTGGCATTAAGCATTAATTTCATGATATATATCAGAATGTATTATAGGATGGGGTCCTAACATTCAAATAGTAGGGCGATGATTTGCACGCAACTTAGGAATATGAAACTATCTTGCAATTGTAACGGATGAATGAAGCTATCTCTTCACTGTTACAAATTACAAATGTTAATGATGGCCTAGGTAACTGAGTTGGATGTGCACTGTTTATACAACCTTAGTTTAAGTAATAAAATACCATCGCATGGGTTGACTCAATTATGCGGCACAATGAGCATCTCTTAGAAGGCTTTTTGCCCTGTGAAAACACTAGTAATCATCCCTCATCAATTTCAATGCCATCATAGTCTTTTGCGTAATCACCAACAAAGGAAACTATCATATACAGAGCAATTACAGTTTACAGAATAAATAGAATAAATGGAATAAATGGATACCTATTGTTGGAAATTCAAGGAGGATAGTGAAAAGAAGCATAATTTCTCCAAACGTGAAGACATATTAAAAGTCGAATCATACCAATAAAATATCTTGTCATTTTGGCATTCTCTCTCGCCGGAAGAATAGCCAACGATATCAAATATAACTATAATTTTCTCTTCGGTGTAATATAGATTTATGTATTTTTTAAGTTTATGGTACTTCCAACCCATCACAAAATGTTATTGGTAAATTTGTTCAATACAAAATTGAAAAGAAAACAGTTAACAATAATAAACAAGTTCAGTATTTTATGACTTTTATTTCTTTTGAAGACTTAAAGCTATAATCTTTTTGTTATTATTAGTTTTTATTGTATATTAATTTATAAATACTTTAGTCTTTTTTCATATCATTTAATTTTTAACTTGTTAACAATATTAACACCATAATGTAAATGTTAATAAATTAATATAATCTAACATCAACTAGAATCACACTATTAACAGCTGTTTTATCAATCATTTAATTTTTAACTGTTTTATCAATCATTTAATTTTTAACTGGTTAACAATATTATCACCATCATGTAAATGTTAATAAATTAATATAATCTAACATAAACTAGAATCACACTATTAACAGCCGTTTTATCAATCAATGATTATTTATTCGTCTTAGACAATTTTATGTTTGTAAACAGGGGTCTTAATCTTTAAAAATAAAAATAAAAAATGGTCCCTCTCAACGAATTGGATCATTCCCTTAACGGAATGGACATAATATCTATAATAATAAGGCATCCATCGTTGGGTGTACGTGGATGGCCGATGGGGCCCGATTTGGACGATACAGCGTTCGGAGAACTCCAGACAAAGATTTCTGTGGGCGAGGAGTTAAAGATCTCATAATGCATGTAGCCTTGTAGGTATGGTATTTCCTGACTTAGCAGCTCTCGTGATATCTCCCTCCGCACGAAATTCATCGAAAATTGCGATGGTTAATGTTTTTTTATTAGATAAGAGAGTTGGTAATAGTCACTATTTTAGTAATTGGTTAGGGTAGGGTTCAAACCACAGGGACTGCACCCAACAAACTTATCCTTCTGGTTAAGGTTAACCTATTCATCGAAAATTGGGATGGTTAATGTTTTTTTATTAGATAAGAGAGTTGGTAATAGTCACTATTTTTAGTAACTGGTTAGGGTAGGGTTCAAACCGCAGGGACTGCATCCAACAAACTTATCCTTCTCGTTAAGGTTAACCTGTGTGAGATGGGGACCACCGTCGCTCCGGATTCACGATTTGTACCATCATCGTCGGCGTGACACACACACAGAGGATTCAGAACAGACTACTACCTACCTTTCACTGCAAAAGTTTAAACCTACATCTCCTCTTGATAAGTGTCCAACCTAACTAGCACTTACCAATCCACTCACCCTTAAAATTTTTAGATGGTTAATGTTAATTACAACTTTATTGCCGTATGCTTAGGTTTGTCATGTGCTACTAAACGACAAAGATTAAATGCGCCTGCAAGTGGGCGTGGCAGTGAAAGAGTTAAGCTTGATGCCTCATCTCATATCATCCCCTTTACCTTTCATATATTTTTATGACCACATATACCTGCACTGTTCATATCATAGACTTATGAAATTTCAGAAAATAATATTGTCAATATATTGGCGACATATCAATATAAGAAAGACTTAATGTTTAGCGAACAACTTTATGGCACTAAATATTAAGGTAGTTGAACTTAAGTTTGATGACCTTTTACTTTGATTGTATATTCTTTTGTCTTTGTTATTGTATTTTTTCGAGCGAACGTCACTACCTATCATAATCTTTAGGTAATGTAATTTTGAAAATGATACGTCGATTATTATTATTTTAAATGTTAGCCACTCATACTATGCAATCGCAGCAAGTTCTAGTGTAGAATCCTGCTCCTGCTAGCCTCTATTTTAGTTAAATAGAGCGAGAAGGTTTCCAAAGACAATCTAGACATTTGTTAGAATTTAATTTTGAAGCGGATGAAAACAAAATCTATTTGTTTTTTCTTGGTGGAAATGCAAGAACCATGCTCCTTTTTCACTAATTTAAATGGACAACAGTGAATTTTTCACTAATTTAAATGGACACCAGTGAATTACGAATTTTATCAGGAAAACAAATGGATTGACAGATGCTGGAATATATGTCAAACAAACAACCAACTTTTTGATAGCGTATATTCACGAATTTAAGACAATTTTTTATAATGAATATTTACGAATGTAAGAGATGTAATGAAAGTCGAGAGTCAACATATTTTTGAATCAACTATTAATAATTTTTTTTTTAATATGGATTTGATCTTGCAATTTAATCATAAGTTTTTTTATGGTAACCTTCTTATTCTATAAAACTACATAGATAACTAGTTATTGCAACAGCCATTGCAACTCTTAGATGTAATAAAGTATATTATTACCACATCAATCCTTCATCTTTTATTTAACTAAAATGGTAGACATAAAACTCCTTGGCTGGAGCCCTCTTCATGTGAAGTACATACCCAAAAATCCTCTGTATATTTCGGGTTCATACCTAAAATCTAACTAATACATTTAATTTTCTATAAAAATAACACATCCGACTAATGCTTCCAAACTACCACACCTACCATAATTTTCTAGTCTTGATGTGCCCGTGACATTTTAAGACATTAGCTTGAAATTCATTCTACATCATGCAAGGAAATGGTATATGTCTAAAACCCCAAATAAATTACCACTTAACAAATCATAATGAGTACCAACATGCAATTTCAAACAAGTTTGCTTAACAAAAGACTTGGAATGAATATGTCTGTCTACAAACTTCAAACAAAGTTTTACTATAGAAGAGGACATTAATCGACTAACTCACCCATTAACAAATTCATAATTATTTTCATCCAAACGCAAAGAGGACATGGAAGCATCCTTTCATTTTTTATTTCTTTCTTTCTCATGTGTAGGACCTTGCTTCCACACATAACCTTCATCCAATGATTCTAATCACTCCCCTTATTTCTTTGGGGATATTCTTGTTGTTGCTTTCTATTTTAGTATAGCTTCTACTTTTTCTTATCTTTTTTAATTTAAATACTTTGACTCTCATACCCTATTAAGGGTATGAACTAACTAGGACTAGAATCTAGGACCTCCACCGTTTGGGGTTGCTCTCCTATGAGCTTATGGATCCTCCTTGAAATAGATTATGATTTGAATGTAGGATTCTTCTCATTTCTCCAACGTTCAACCTAAGTTAATCTGTAAGTTCTTGGGACTCCTAGCTTCAACACCAACTTTGAGCTTTAACATTGGCTCTAATACCAATTATTGAAAACAAGGCCTACAAAAAAAAAACAACACTGGCTCTTATAACTCTTTTAGTATTTATAAGAAGGTTAAGGATAATTAAATTGAAATGAATGAATGATAGTTACAAGTAGGATAAATTAAATATATGAAAGGAATTAATTGATTGAAAGGATAAATTAAATTGATTATTGAAGAAAGTGATTTGATGAATGATGGAAATGAATTAGGAAGAAAGAAGAAACTCAATTAATGATTGAAGGAAATAAAATTTAATTGATTGAAGAATTGAAGAAATTGAATTTTTGAAAAACAAAAAGAATTATTGAAGGGAGATATAAGAAGTTTTTTTAAATTGATTTTGATATTTGAAATAAAAAATGAATTGATGATTTTTTTTTAAATAATTGAAAAAAGATAAATTTAAGAATAAAATAAAATTGAGAGAAGATTAAATGTGAAAGGGGGTTATGAGAAGATTGATTGAGGAATTTGAAGATTGAAATTGAAAAAAGAAAAACTTTAATTTATGAGTAATAAGGAATTCCACATCAAAGGAAATCAAATTTGTATTGATTGAAAGAACATGATTATATCAAAATGTAACAACCCAAGTCTACTCACCTAGTTGTACCACATAAAATAACCCAAGAAAATTTTAAGGTAATTTTTTTTATTTGAATTTAATGCTCATCCTAGAATGAGGTTTCATATTCATGGTAATTAAGATACACCCAATAATTCATTAATATAAAATAAAATCAATACAAGGTCAATCAATCGCTTTTAGAAAATTGGACTACTGCAATCAGTCACCTAAGTGGATGAGATTGGAAAAATCTCATAAAGGTGCCATTTTGTATAATCAACTTTCTCATTTTTATTCCACTTGTTCTTGCATGAGTGTTAATCTATGGCTGAGGTACTAGCCCATAATACCTAGAGAGTCAACGTATACTCTCCCCATTCCTTAGCATGTTGAACCTTGACTTAACTGATCAAATTGTTTCAAACTTAGTATACAAGCGGTTAGTGTAGATATGCTTAGTGTCTAGTAGATTTTCCTCTTTCTTGGAGATAGCTAGAGACATGTCATTACCTTAACACTAGTCTTAGTCTCATTTGTCCATTATGACTCATGATAGTTTATCCCATACCAAACATCATGGTAGATCTAGTTTATTTGTCATACTAGCTCTCTACTAGTCAAATGGTACAAGGACTTATCACTTGTACTCCCAAGCAATAACCTAGAGGAGACATCTCATACCACTCATTACAAGTTCTAAAAAGGTTACTTATTTTGACCTATCTAACCAAAAAATGATCGTTCTCAGGCCACGTTGAATGCAACCGGTATTCCAATAGTATTGGTTGTTTCAAGCCATTCATTTTATTTGGCATTAAATCTTTTTCATCCTTCATGACGAACAAAAATAAGATTTTTAGGTAATTTATATTAAATATAAGAGTTTTATATTGTCCTACAACTAGCAAAATCGATAACCAAATTTATTATCACACTCATGTAATACTACTCTTTCCCTTACTAAGGCAATTCCTTTATCCCATGGTAGTGATAAGTTATAAAGGCTTTAAATAATCCTATTTAAACCCAATTAGCTTGACAAATTAGGGTGCCACTCCTAAATATGAGGGGATAATTAACCTCAACATTTTTTGTGACCCTTAAGGTATTTTAATTATATAATTATTTATTATTTAAATATAACCCTAACACCAACCATTTCCTAATTAGAATACCCATGGGGTCAAATTGGGAATAGCCCAATGTTATCAACTCAACACATATCTCACTAGATTTCAAATTTATATTTAAAGATACCAATTTCACTTGTCAAAAATTTATCCATTTTGACGGTAAGCATATACGTTTAACATTAAATCCCATAAAGATCCTCAAATATATCATATAGTCTTATATGCAATTTAGTATACCATAATATCTCCTCATAACTTGGAATCTCAGGTTAATTATCATTTTCACTTCTTCTTGGACTAGAGGATCATGTATGCGCTCCTTCGCATAACCCTTTTCCAACATCTAAACTTTTATAGTTAATAAATTTTTGCACCTCAAAGTCCCAAAGGATATCCCAAATATGCATCAAGGAAAACTATGTTATTCTCAACAAAATAGGTATTTGTGTACCAAAATTTTCTTAACAATTATTTTATATATAGCTAAGCTCTAGAATCAATTTGATATACAATTTGACTGCTTAATTTATTTCAAATCAATAGGAATCAAGATAGAGATAAATTCATTTGCCATTACATGCATAATAAAGTCTAATTTTTACATCATAATCATTCCAAAAATATTCTCATCAACATTAGTTTTTTCTTAGAAAGAACAATTTACATATCATTTGAGAAAATGACAATGAAGAGTTTTGTTCTCTATTTCATAGTATATCAATTCAACTCAAATGTTCTTATCAAAAGCACCATAGCTCTCAATGCTCACAAAGTTTCTTTAGAAAAACAACACCAGTAATTAACAATCTCTTCAACACATTTTCTTTAAGGTTTTACCTCTACCAAATACCGAACAACAGGATACTGAAGTTGACTCTCTTTTTTAAAATGATATGTCTTTCACAAAAGGACTAATAATACAAATGCCTCTTTAGTAAAGACCAATATGCCTCTATAGGCATAATTCTACAAGTCATATTGATGATTTGTTGTATATAAATTTGTAGGACTTGCTTAATAGTTAAATTAGTTGGTTCCAATTTCACAAAACACAAATAGCATCACACTATCTCTCATAGTCTTTAATTTTTTTTGGGACAACCAATTCGTATCCCCTACACTATATCTCCAACACTTGAAATTTCTTCTTCAATGCTCAATGCTTCTTGTTTAAAATGGGATTAGATACAACCATCATAAATTAAATAATGAATGCATCTAAACTTACAAGCAATCTCAAACACTTACTTTCAAAATTTTCTTTCCAAATTCCATGTAGTGCAACTATGACAAAGCACCTTTAAACACTTCTCTTTAGAAAGGAAATAACCTACTGTTATGGCACAACTTTGTTTATCATCATCTAAATCAAACAAAACTCATATTTCATCTGATGTTAATGCTTTGAATATGCATTTCAAAGAAAACTCTTTTGCACAGTTATTCTTTTAGTAGGTTTATTCAAATTTTCAAATAGAAACCATGCTTTGCCAAACAATTCTCTCAACTCTACTAATAACTCAAATAAATATTAAGATGGCTTTAAACAATATCATCTACCACCTTGAAGCTACGCTCAATTCACTAGCTCCAAATGTGGAATCTAAACAAGAAAATATGAGATAGCTTTCGGATTCTCATAAAAGAGCATTCAAAAACTGACCTTTTAATGATACAACAAATATTCCATACAAAATAAAAATACACTAATTCAAGAAATTCCTAGCAGATTTCTTCTTAAAAACACTTATTTCTTTTTAAAAGAGAAACTCAACAATCATGAAATCAACTGACCTGGAAAGCACTTGAGAAAAGCAACACAAATTTATTTTCAAACTAGATCCTTCCTACGCATTCAAGCCAGTCCCAGATGAAAATACCACAACAAAATAGATTTTGATCTCTTTTTCTTCTTTCCAAAAAATGATATATTCCTCTGCACTCCTCACACCGAACTTCCTAAGTTTTCGTTCTCTTAGCCAGTGAGGTTAATTTTTGAAATCGTGATAAATTATATAAATTTATTCTCCACTTGAGGTGCCCACCAACCAAACATCCTCCTAGTACCACAAATATTACCCTTTTATTTTATTTAATTTTTACAAACACAATAATAAATATATCATTAGCAAAAATTTTACTAATTGATTTAATTAAATATGGCTCCAATGCACTAAGAATTTTTACTACCAATGAAACTAAATGCATTCATCACTTCTAACAAACAACAAAAATATTTCCAAAGAAAAGCACTCAAATAATGTAAATCTTTCATGATACCTTATATGATATGTAATTCATGTGAGTTTCCATGTACTCACAAGTCGAATCATCACTTCCCTCTTACCTTTTTTGTTGACATTCTTCTATCTATTGAAGGTATATACCTGGTCCTACATTCACAAGAACCATCATCATTACAATATTCTATAAAAGGCAAGTATAAATCATCAATTCATCTTCTTAACAATGGTCGTGCGCGGAGGGTCATTACATCCTCCCCTACTAGAAACAAACATATTCCCTATGTTTTATTGCATATTTTAACAAGTCAAAACATATATATTCATTTGCATATCCATCAATATATATGTACATTTATGATTATACATCATTTAATAATTCAAGCATGTTCACATAATCCACTTCACACAATAAGTCAATTTTGCATTCAACCATATATCCATACATTAACCAAAAAAAATCCAAAAGCAACTCTACTCAGTAGTCTAGATATACTTCCATACAAATTTACATAAATATCCATAATCCACATAACAATTTTTAAAATTTATAAGTTCACTCAAAAAAAATAGGAAATTATTTATGCATATCAACCACATTCTCCCATGTGGCATTTTTGTCTGAGTAGTGGTCCCATTGGACTCAATATTGATCAATGTTCCTTTTTCTCAAGATCTTGGTCCTAAACCAAGTATTCTGGCTGGACGCACTTTAAATTTTAGTGGGTATGACATCTACAAATTGGAAATATCCCAAATGTGAGTGAGGTCATCAATGTACTTCCTAAGAAGGGACACATGGAAAACATTATAAATTTTTGATAAGATTGGTGGCAGAGCAAGTTTATAGGCAACATGGCTTATTTTACTTGTAATTTCAAATGGATACACATATTTAGGTTCATGTGTGGAATATTTAATGGAACTATTAGTAGGATTAAGCCTTTAGAAGATTCTATTACCTATAGAGTATTATCTCAGTGTTTCTTTGAGGTTCGTGTAGCTCTTTTGCTGATGTACGACCTCCTTAAGATTTTATTGAATTTCTTTAAATATTTCTTCCATTTCTTTAATAATATCCTACTCGATCACTACCCAATATTCTAGATTATCCCATGATAAAGAAGTCCTAAATCTTCTTTCATACAGGGCTTCAAATGGTGCCATACCTAGTGATGCATGATAGCTATTGTTCTATGTGAACTCGACTAGGTACAAATAAAATTCTCATTTAGTATGCTGATCCATATAATTCATTCTCAACATATCTTCTAAGACCTGATTCACCCTCTTAGTCTATCCATCTGTCTCAGGGTGATAGGTTGAAATGATATTAATTTTGGTACCCAATGCTTCATGCAACACTTGTCAAAATTTTGATGTAAAATGTGAATCTCTATTGGATATTATAACTTTTAGAAATCCATGTAATCTCACTCTCCCGAGAAAATTTAATCTCTATAGCAAGTGCATCATCTTGCATATTCCTAGGTATGAAATGTGTAACCTTGGTTAACTTATTTACTATTACTAGGATTGCATTATGCCTAAATCTTGTTTTAGGAAATTCGACCACAAAGTCCATAGAAACCACCTACCTTTTTTGTGCAGGAATATCATGTGGGTACAAACAACCTATCAGGTGCAAATGCTCTGCTTTTACTTTCTGACACTCCAAGCACCTAGCCACGTAATCACTAATGTCTCTTTTTATTCCTAGCTAATAATAGCACTTTCTCAAAATATCATGCATATTAAATCCTATTGGATGCACATAATAAGGATTATTATGTGCCTCATTTAGGACCGTTTCTCTCAATCCACCCAAATTTGAAACAATCAATCTATTCTTATAGTACAAAAATTCATCTTTATAAACAAAACATGTATATTTTCCAAGTTCTTGCTCAATTTGAGCTTGGAAATTCTTATAAAATTCATCATTTTGTTACATTTATTTAACCTAATTTATCAAGTCATAATGATATTTCATCATTGTAGCAATACATTGTCTCCTACTTAGGGCATCATCTATCTTGTTCTCCTTACCCTTGATATATTCAATGCCAAAATCATACTCAGCTAGAAAATCCATCCACTAATGCTATCTAGAATTAAAAAAGGGTTGAGTAAAAATATATCTTAAAATTCGATGGTCTATCTTAACTTCAAGCAGTTTCCTCAGCAAGTGGTACCTCCAAACTTTAAGGATATGCACAACTACTACCAACTCCAATTCATGAGTCACATGGTTTACCTCTTATCTCTTAATTTTTATTTACTCAAAGGTAAAGACCACTTCATATTGGGTTAAAAACCTTCCTAATACCTCAATAGATGCATCGATACACACTATAAACCTCTTGGAAGGATCAAGTAAACATAGAATCGGTGTGGTCATCAACCTTTCCGTAAGAGTTCAGAATTTTTCCTCACACTAATATGTCCACTTAAAAGCTCTTCCTTTCCTTTATAGATTAGTGATTGGTTGAAAATTTTTCAAGAAATATCTAGCAAAATATCTGTAATAGCCTACCAATCCCATAAAACTACATACCTTAGTTAACTTTGTGTATGTAGGCCAGTCAACAATAGCTTCAATTTTCTTGGGATCAATAGCAATCCCTTTAGTAGATACTATGTGCCCCAAATACTGCACTTGAGGAGTGTAGAATTCACATTTTTATAGTTTCCCATACAGTTGATTCCTTTTAAGGATCTCAAGTAAAGTTTTCATATGTTGATCATGCTCCTCCTTATTTCAAGAATAGATCAATATGTCATCAAGGAACATGAGCACAAAATGGTCTAGTTGCTCTTGAAAAATACTATTCATGAGATTCATAAATGCAGTTGGGACATTAGTCGACCCAAAAGGTAGGACTATAAAATCATAATATTTATACCTTATTCTAAAATCAATTTTATGCATGTGTTCTTCTTAGTTGATTGTAACCTGATCTAAGATCAACTTCTGAGAAAATGGTAGCTCCTTTCACCTAGCAAAAAATATCATCTATTCTAGGTAATGAATATCTATTCTTGACGGTAACCTTATTTAGCATCTGGTAGTCTATGCATAATATCAAGGATCTATCTTTCTTTTTGATAAAAAAATAGGAGCGCCCCATGGTGACACACTAGGTTTAATAAGCCCTTTCTCTAACAAGTCCTGAAGTTGCATCTTGAGATATTGTAACTCTATAGGGGTTATTCTATATGGTGTTCTAGAAATGGGTGTAGCTCCAAGCAATGACTCTAAAAATAAATCAAATTCTCTTTGGGGAGGTAGACTTGGTAGGTCATCCAAAAATACATTCTTAAATCCACTCAAAACATGATTCTTTTGGAAGAGGTCAGAGTTAACTTTAGTTTATTATTTCTTGTTCATTTTGACCAAAAAATTATTCCTCTTCCTTATTGTATTCTTCACTTACATTGTTGATAACAGATGTGGTTTAAAAAAACCACAGCCAAAATGAATTCTAATTCCATGATTAGAATCATCTATGAAATCTATCCATATATCCTAAAAATTCGGGAGGGATTTATAAACTTTCAACCAATCAACACAAAGAATTATGTCAAAGGCATGGAAAGGTGCCACATAAAAATGCCATTTGGTTTGACATTGGTTAACTCTATAGATCTACCTTGATCCATACTCCACCTTCCAACCATTAGCCAAAAATATAGGTCTTTTTGATATGTTCCTCACTAAACTAGTGGAAATAAAACTATCAGTAGATCCACTATTAATTAAAATGCGTACATCCTTATCATAAATTTTACCATATAATATAAAATGAGTAACTTTTCCATCAAGTACGGGACTACCTATTGTCGCAAAAAAATGGTGGTTAGTCTCTTCTAGTACTTCCTGATGAAGGTTTTATCTGTGTGGGAACTTTTTGGCAAAGTGGGTGCCTTTGCATACATACCAACCATTTGGAGGAACCCTACTACCCTTGTTGCTATCCTCATTCTTACCTTGTGATGCAACTTCCTTATCAGTCTCCTGATTTGATGGTCTCTATTCATTTCTTCTATGATACCCTTTTCCATATAAACTAAACTTATTATCTTGGAAGTTATTTCAGTTTTTGTTTCTCAACTTATTTTTATTCCTTCATTTAGGATTTTTACTATGTTCCTTTTCCCACTTCATGAATTTTGCACTCTTTTTATTCCTAATTTCATCCTGATATTTTTCAGATAACTTTTGATAATTAAAATATGCTCTTTTGTCTTCTTGATTTTCTTCTTCTTGATGATCCAAATTAAAGCTTTAGTTAGGTCTTCAGAGTTAACCATATTCACCACAATTCTAATCTTGGGATGGAGTCCCAAAATGAACTTTTGGACCTTCATCTCTTCATTGTTCTCATACTAGATTGCATATTTTAGCATTTGGATGAATTTCTAATGATTGGCTCAAACTGTCATTGGTTATTGTTGCAAGTTAGTAAATTACCCAAATTTCTCTACATAGTACTATTTAGTTAGAAATATTTTTATAGATTCCTTAACAAAGTCCTCCCATTTGAGGTCTGTAGCTTCAATGCCCTACCATCTCTTAAATGTTTTCTATGAGTCCAAAGCTACTTCTACCATATTCATGACAACTATTACAGTTTTAGATTCTAATGACAAACATGCTAGGGAAAAGTATGACTCTAGTTCATTCAGCCAATTCTCTACTGCATCTCCATCATCTTTTCCATTAAATTTGTAAATCACAACCTTTTTTAAAGTTTTTGACCAACTCCACGCTCACTCTGGTGCTACCAGTTCCTACAAGCTCATTTGATGCTCCCTTTACTCTGCCTATAGGTTCCCTACCCTTGGTTAAGTCCTCTATCAATTTTTGTTGTTGGACTATTAACTCTTGTTGTTGGGCCATGTGTGCTTTCTATTGAACCATTTCCTCTTTTTGTTGTTCCATATGGGTTTGCAATAGTTGTACTACTTTTGCCAAACTTCCTTCCTCCCTATTAGACTCATTTGGTGGAGGCTCATTTAATTGTTTTATTCTTCTTTCTCTTTGAGGACCTTCTTTTCTAACCCCTATCTATGGTCCCCTTGGAGGTATTATGGTGGTCTCTTCCTCCCCATCTCCCCTGGCATTCCTCGAAGAACTACCTCGCAACATTTATACCATTATACCTATTACAAAGGAAAGTAAGTTAATTGTTTGTTTTAAATTTATTTAAACAAAATATTATTCAGAGTCCTACATCATAAGGATATGTTCTACTCTGATATCAAATGTAACAACCCAACTCTACTCACCTAGTTATACCACATAAAATAACCCAATCAATTTTCAAGGTAATTTTCTTATTTTGAGTTTAATATTCATACTAGAATGAGGTTTCATGTTCATGGTAATTAAGGTACACCCAATAATTCATTAAGGTAAAATTCAATCAGTATAAGGTATATTAGCCACTTTTAAAAAATTGGATAGTTGTAGATAGTCACCCAAGTGGACAAGATTGACCAAATCCCATAAAGGTGTCATTTTGTAGAATCAACTTTCTCATTTTTCACCTTAGGATTTCATTGCTATTATATCAAAGAGATTTATTGTATTATTTGGACAAAGCCACATATTTTTCACCTTAGGCATCCATTTGTTTAAGTCCAAATAACTTATATCTAATCACAAATGACATCAAATATAATAGATCAAATTACTATTTTGGCCCAAATAGTTGGTCTATTAGCCAATAAGATCTAAGACATCATAATGTTGGATTTTTTATATGGGTGTAGACTCCTAAAAGTCACACATTGCTATACCTATGTACTTGTAGATCATTTTTGGACACTTGTAGGTTCACATAGGCCATCCTAGGTACCCCTGGGCTATCGTAGAAAAACGTAGGCTATGGTAGATCATCCTAGATATGCATAGATTGTTTTAGTCATGCATAGTAAAGCGTAGATGGATGTATTCATGCACAGTCAGACGTAGATCACCATATACTATCGTAGCATTGCGTAGACTTCCCCACACCACTTTTCTAGGTTTTAGGTCCAAAACCCTAATAAGTTAGCAAAATCACATCACAAACATTTCCCATGCATTGGGATACCTTCCATCGGCTTCCCAAGGTGATACAAAGCCTATTTGCACTCAATTGAGGCCCCCACGGGATATTAATTGGCAAAATCAATTATCAAGTCAATTCCAAAAATTTAATTTAATGTTGAATTCACTTATGTCCCCTTTTTAGAGTAAAATTTATTAATTAAAATATTAATCCCTAATTAACACTAATTGCACCCTCCCACATGTGTGTAATTAGGGTTAGTTAGGATATTTTCTTAAGAACCCTAATCAAGCCCTAATTTGACTTAGGACCTCTTAATCCTTATTAGACTTAATCCTTCCTCACACATGTGTGAGGATAGGATATTTCCTATGGGGAATGTGAGGTTACCACCACAAAAAACCCAACCTAAATCTAGTTAGACTTCAGCCTAGGGTTATTTTCCTTAAATCCCCCCTTGCACCTTGCCATTTTCTATATATAGTGGGACTAAAACCCTCATTAAAAGAGCTATCCAATTATGTCCAAAGTACATAAACTCTGCAAAAATATGTATAGAAGCATAGCAAAGCAAATATGAACCTGAATAGCAGCAGTACAACACCAAAGGAATCTCTCCACCGAAGATTATTTACATAACAACACTCAGACTCTGATTTATCCCCCGTCGCTTGAATCCGGTACCGGTTCACCCCTAGGTGTCGAATTGGTTCTATAGGCCCCAAATTAGCTCATATTTGGGAGGTAAGCTTATTTTTGCAATTTTATAACCTTATGCACAATTTATTCTAGTTTGCAATATGTTTTTACAGTCAGTTTGTCTTTCTTAATATGGGGCTTGACTAAGGTAAGCTCCCTAATGAACTAACCTCTTTTTGTAGGTTTAGCCTAGAACCAAGGAGGGAAACAACTACAAACTACAACCCCGCGATGGTACGAAAACCCATATACACTAAGGGACGTGAAAAGAAGGCATCAGTCCTATTGTAACATTTATGAAAAGAAATGATAAAGGGGAATTTTCCCCCATTGTAACCAATGCACTCTTTACATGAATAAAAATATAGTTTCCTAAATAACATGTGTTATTAATATGTTTTTAGATCAGATGTAATATTTTGGCTATTTTATTCTTGCATGCCCGGTGGGACCCCCACAATGGCTAGTGTCAAGCTAATTTTTTCTTGTGAATCTTATATTATCCTCTATTTATGTTTTTTCCAGGTACTAAATCTGATTGTCACATAGATCTCCAAAGCCTTGGGAACAACCTCAGGCCTTCAGAATAGATATTTGGGATCTCCAAATCCAGTTCACCCCCTGCCCCATGAACCAGATCTCAATTCGTCCCCTGAGTGAGGAAGTCAACCTACCAGCCTCAAAAGCCCCCAAAATTGTAGGGGTGAGTAGAACAAGACCTAACAAGACCATTTGTAGCATCAGAGTACAAGTATGCCATATATTTATTTCTATTTTGGACTTTATAAGTGCAATATAATTTACTAATTAAAGCATAAATAGGGTTGGTAAATTTTACTTTTCTTATATATACATCATGTTAGAAAAAGCACTTGAGTTGCAGGAACCTGCACAAAACCAACAACTTTGATTTTTTAAAATTTCGTGCAAATTTAAGTCTCTTTTGCTTAACTCGAATGTAGCATAAGATTTCCATTATTTCTTTGTTCCATAGCATACATTTCCATTACAAATTTTTGTTCAATCTCTCAATTCTAAAGTTTAGATTTAGGATTAAGATTTCTTTCCTTTGTACATGCTTGATGTAATATTGACAATTTATCCTCATATAAATCCGTGTTACATATTCTACCTTATGCTAGAATCTAGGGTCACATAAACCCCTTTCTTCACACCTCCACATTGCATGTTTCTATGATTTAAAAAAAAATAGAGTAAATTTATTTTCCTAAAGGCATCTAGGATTAGATTATTTTTTTACAAAAAGGCATTTCATTCTAGTCCTTTACTTTTGGAAAATGCATATAGGGCTAGGATTTGATTTTAAAATGCAATTAGTTAGATTTCTTGTTTTACATAACATCGATAGAAAAACAAAAACCCACACACACACACGTGGTATCTTAAATAAGTGGTGAGATTGTATTTCATCCCCAATCCATTGCTTGATATTGGTATGGTAGGTGTTTTACCCTCCACAAAATAACCTCCATAGACACCTAGAAGCCCCAAAGGAATGGTTTTATGGGCCTCATCACCTAAAAACCACCAAATTTTAATATTGGGCTTCTATATTTCATCACCAGTTGTTACCTTCAGAGTGGGATAGGATTAGACGTCTTTGCTCATAAGGCTTACATAATAAATAAACACGGTAACTGTTGTTATTAACTAAGCCCATCCGAGGGTGAAGCGAAAGCATGGGTATACCAGTAGCAAGACTTATATAATACCACCTCTTATCGTGAGAGGATATAGAGAACTCACTTCAACATAGTGGGTTCCACCCTTTTAGAATATCATTTTACTGCACCTTCCATATAGGTCACTACTTGCACGTTGTGATATTGTTCTATTATGTGCATATTTGGGTGTTTTATGAGGTTCGATACTGATGAAATTCTTGATTTACTATAGTACTCACTCCATTACCCGTGATACTACCTAGGAAGTACCAACATCAAAACACACATAAATGAAAAAAACACTTTTATTTTCAGCATTTAGAACTGATTTTGGTCTATCATTGTTTGCATGATTATAGAACCATTTCAATACACTACACCACATACTGTTTAGCTATATACATAACTACATTTATGTACACCTATATTATGCACAGTCTAGTCTATACCACATAGGGTTATTCCTAAAATCCCCTTTACACAACACACATAGAATTATAGGATTTAACTCCCACATAGTTCTAAAACATTCACGACATCACACATGCTACCATGCCTATTGTCACCCAAATTCGAGTGTACGAGCAATAACAACTCATAGAGGAATAACCTTCCACTTATTATAGGCAACCCCCTCCTACTCATTCAATCATGAAGAGGAAGACCATAGATACATGTTATTTATTCATAGGATATGACCTACAGTTCCTACACATGGTTCTACAGGATGAGACGTCGACTTTGAGTGAAGCTCTCACTTCTTCACTTGTAGAGGATTAATCACTTCTTTCATCCCCATCCTCACGTAATCCCTTGAACATTTTCTGTGACCATGTGATCTATACATCACCAGGACAACCTCATCCATTATTTACCATAGACGAGGAGGTCATAGCTACTTCCCCTACCTTTGCACATCCCTTTTTCTAGATTTTATCTCAATCCATTTTTTAAAATGACTCCTTCCTCTTGAACTACACTCATCCAGAGGTCACATCATTCACCCCTAATGTAGGAATGATTTCTGATCATTCCTCTTCCAACACGGGTGTTTAGAGTCCAACATTCTAAACTATACAACAACCTCCTCTACGAGAACAACAAACAAACCCTAGAACATCATACCCATCCTCTTCCAAATATCCCCAACCATCATCATCTTAGAGCTATTTTTCATAATTTTCGAATACCTAACACGAGAACCTCTTCAAACCCAAACTACCAAATATCAACAATGATAATCAACAACCCAAATTCCTTCAGGAGTGGACACAAGAACTACCTCTAATTCCCAAGCTTCTACATCAGAAGCTTACCCCTCTTTTTCTACTACATTATCACCTACATCTCAAGTTCATAGAGTGTACAATCCCCATTATTCCACCCTACCTTCACCTTAATCGACCTTTAGGATACCGTCTCCTTCTCATTTCTAAGTACCTACTACTAATATTCCTCCTACTTACGAATCAAAATCCATAGTCCATACATCCTCAGGCTAATATTCCTTAGGCTATTCCATAGAATTTAGCTTCACCACATCTCATCCTTTAGGACAAAAGTATTTCTAAGCTTTTGAAACCTTACCTCGATCATCCCTAGCACCAATAGCATCGGTACTTCCACTCTCATAGACTAGCGCTACATTTTTCACACCTCCTCCTTCATGGTCATAACCTCCTATGGCCCAGCCATTATAGTAGTCTCCTACCCAATAGAAACCCATGCCATAATAATACACATCCCAATCACAGTATTATTATTCCCAAAAAACATTTGTTCTGCAACCTAGTATCCTACTAGCTCCTACATTATATGCCACCCAATACCTAGTATACCAAGACCAGCTGGAATAATTCCCTTCACAATATGAGGAAGAACAACAACAACCTCAATATCCACTGCACTCCCAAGCTCAACCAATCCTAGCTCAATTGCCCACACCCTTAACACCCTAAATTCAACTCCTATGATATGGAGTCATGATGTTAAACCTATGCACCGCAAGATATGAGCCAAAAAATCCATCCTATGATGAACTTTACAATGAGCCAGTACATCCATTTGTCCCTATCCCACCTTACCCTTACTGCTTTGAGATCCTGAAGTTTGATAAATATAAAGGTAAGGAGGAACCTAGAGAGCACGTTAGTAACTATCGCTCAGTGTGCTACTAGCTTCATATTAGAAACCCCCTTATGTTGCATACCTTCTACCTCTCCCTTGAAGGACAAGCCTTGGATTGGTATAAAATTCTACCATGACATGGCCTTTATACCTTTGAGCAATTGGCAAACACCTTCTTAGAACACTTCTCAATTAAAATTAATAAGAAGATAACCTTTTTAGACGTCTATGCCCTACTATAGGATGATGATGAACCTATCACCGAATTTGTATCTAGATGGATAGTGATCATCCATGAGATTGCCCATAGCCTCCCTACCATGGATCTAGTGACACTATTTTCCAAGAGTTGCCACAAACACATATCTACCTCTCTACAGCTTCACCAAAGTTGTACCTTCAAGGAAGCCATTTCACAAGTAAAGGTTATTGAAGACATCAAATTCCAATCAGGTACAATTAAGTTAAGATCAAAGTCTAACTAAAATTCCAACATCCATTTAAACAGGAATACACCCAATCAACCTTATCCTCGACATTCAAAAACTAACAAAGTGGTAGTTTCTACCTTAGCACCAGCACCAAGCCCACCACCTTATGTTCCACAACAACAAGTATTACAAACCAATGCACCTCCCCCACCTAGACCTCAACAATCTCATGGCATGCACCTACAGGGCCCACAATGTAACCTTACACCACTGTCCAAACCATTACCAACCCTCTTCCATAGGTTACATGATGGTGTACATCTTCTTCTACCCAAAATTTGACCATTAGATCCAAATATGCCGAAGCCTTATGGATACAACGAGCAGCTCGATTGTCCATATCATAGATAGCATGGACATGACATCGAGTCATGTTGATCCTTTTGTGCTCAAGTGCAAGACCTAATAGATAGGGGTACCATTTAGGTATTGAAACCTTTGGCCCCACAAAACCAAAACCTAGGGATATTCCATAATCCTCTATCGAACCACAGAGGAACATATCCTCAAAGACCTCCAGCCAACCCTGTAGGACCTCCTTGCCAAGTGAACAATTTCCAATGTGATCCTCCATCATGTGGAGTAGTAGGCACGATAAGACTTACCACATGGAACTAATGATACCCATATCATCATACCACACCCATTGTATCCCCACCTACCCAATTTACATCACCATAGGTTTCCTAAAATTCTAGCATCATACCACGTCCACCCAAAAATATGATTACCATCCATGGTAGCCTCACCCATCAATTACATAATGCCCCCACATGATTATCCATTTTCAACCTCTTATAACAATCTCAACCCCACCACAAAGCGTTGAATGACATTTTATGGTCTATATATTTACAAACGCATGATAAAAATGCATTTGTAAACTTTGTAGATGCCTTCAACCATACATTAGTTTCCATGACCATGAGATAACAAAAATCATAGGAGAAGGAGCAGATTCTCCTCTCCATATACAAGCTAATGTCAATGAAATAACCTACAAGCGGGTCCTCATTGACACAGGATCATCCATTAGTATCATATCTACTGTAGCCCTACACCATTTACATATATCACCAGCCCATTTTTCCATGCCTTCCCTTGATCTATGAGCATTCGATAGTTCTATGAGATATAAAATATGATCCATAGTACTACCTATTTGAGTAGGTATCCATACTATTTCCATCCTCTTCCACATAATCCAAGGGGAGATGCAATATAATATCCTCCTTGGTCACCCATGGATCAGGGATATGTAATGTGTCCCTTCCACGTTACACCATTACCTTAAGTATGTCCACAAAAAACTTTTTCATTGCATCCCAGCTAATGGATACCCTTTTAAATTCTACAATATCACCAATATTCCATCGGCACCTTCCTTCTCATCCATGCAACTATTCTCAGTTTCCTCCCATCAATCAGTCAGAGCATCGACATCTACTCCTACATCTACTATGTTACCCCAATCCTCATCAAGAACACATGCTTCAATATCAACACCCTTAGCACAATAATTAGTTGCACCTAATCCCATTACCATACCATTTTCACCTCCCATATTGTGGCCACCATCACCGTCCCAACCTTCATCCTCTACCAAATCACCCCAATACCGCAACCACCGTCACCACCGATATCGCACCCTGTCACTTCACCCCAAGCATCCTCTTCTATGGAAGCACCTATTATCCCTACACCGTGCACAACTCCTATTCCTTTTTATCCATGGTCTAGGTCATTCACTTCCCAACATCATCCAATATCCACTCCACCGCCTTTGCAATTCTCATAGGCCAATCATCCCATACTAGCTACCACAGTTGAATGCCATGAGTGGGAGCAATGAGCATATATATTAGATGATCAATTGTTGCACCCCTATAGTGATACTATTAGATACTCTCAGACTTCACCATAATCATATAATTTAGATTCACCTTCGCTTTCATGAAAACATGTGGCATCGTGCATTTTTGTTTTTATGACAAATTCAGGCCTAGGTGATTCCAATGTATGTGACACCCGTGTACGCCCACCTATCATCCAATCTACCCAAGACTTTGGTCGCCCTTTAACCTCTATATTAACTATCAGAACAGTTGTAAAATTAGGATCCCTTGAGAATCATACCAATTTTATCTATGCTAGAGTTGATTCTTCACTCCCACCTATAATATATCCACCACAAAAATCTAGCATGTGTGGTACAATTGATCACTTGGCTAATTTATACTTTGTCTTACGCTACCTTCGACACTTCTATTTGCGTGGGTTCATTCTAGGCTATTATGAACAAGGGTTACGTGCACCCATTAACCCTTGTGTCCAATATCCTATCGATAAATCTGGCTTAGGTTATCGATCAACCGTTGTCCACACGTTAGAAGATGAAATCCAAGATTTATCCCTGCATCCTCCCTCACTTCCACACACACTTTAGAATAATATATTTATATGGACATTCCCTTTGCCTCATTTTTGATTCCTCATTTGAGGGGGTATTCATATCCAAAGTCATCTTTGCATGCAACCAACAAACCAAAAATATAAATGTACGGATATCGCATATGTTTATGAATTTTTTTACTGAATATTATCTTACAAATATAATCTCAATCCCAACTAGATGTTTGTTAAATCAAGATAGTTGTGTGTAGAAATGGAGAGGTTACTTTGTCATTCATGGTGCACAATGAATGAAAAGATTGACTAATTTAGCACAACATTTGGAGGACTTCACTCTACCATTCATGGTACATAATGAACGACACATTTGAATAATACAAATGTTAACTAACTCAAATGGTTTGACAATTGTTGCCATGTGCTCATCAATAAATCAACAGTAAAGACTTGAATAGCCATTTTTTCTATTCGTACTTTTGGACCACCCTGAATTGGTTGCAAAAGCAAAGAAGTAAAAAGTTGCCTACCTCAAGAAACTAGTATGACATCAAAAATATAAGAAATACTTAGCAAAACCACCGCATTGCATCCTCAATCACCCACTTCCATTTATCGGTATTATTTTCATTCCATTTTATCTTTTTCCTCTTCTTCTCTTCTTTCTTCATCCTTCTTGGCTATCGATCAAGTTGGTATGGGCACGCTTAGGGCAACTACATACTTTTGATTGGATCCCATTCTCCTCCCATCCCTTCTCTTCTACACAAACCCTTCACATTTTTGTATTAAACTGTGCTTCATGCAGTATAGCACAAAAAGGAGTAAAATGTAAACAACTAAAAATTGTGCATTGCTATACCTACATACTTGTAGATCCTTTTTGGACACTTGTAGGTTCACATAGGCCATCCTAGATACCCCTAGGCTATCGTAGACCAATGTAAGCTATGGTTGATCATCCTAGACGTGCATATATTATTATAGTCATGCGTAGTCAATGCGTAGATGGTCATAGTCATGCGTAGTCATACGTAGATCGTCATAGATTATCATAGCATTGCATAGACTTTTACATACCACTTTGCTAGGTTTTAGGTCCAAAACACTAATAAGTTAGCCAAATCACATCACAAACATTTACCATGCATCAAGATACCTTTCATCAGCTTCCCAAGTGATCCAAAGCCTATTTCCACTCAATTGAGGCCCCCACGGGCTATTAATTGGCAAAAGCAATTATCAAGTCAATTCCAAAAATCTAATTTAATGTTGAATTCACTTAAGTCCCATTTTTAGGACAAAATTGATTAATTAAACTCTTAATCCCTAATTAACACTAATTTCACCCTCCCACATGTGTGTAATTAGGGTTAGTTAGGATATTTTCCTAAGAACCCTAATCAAGGCCTAATTTTACTTAGGACCTCCTAATCCTGATTAGATTTAATCCTTCCTCACACGTGTGAGGATAGGATATTTCCTATGGGGAATGTGAGGTTGCCACCTCACAAACCCTAACCTAAATCTAGTTAGACTTCAGACTAGGGTTAGTTTCCTTAACTCACCCCCTTGCACCTTGCTAGTTTCTATATATAGTGGAACCAAAACCCTCATTAAAAGAGCTCTCCACTTATGTCCAAAGTACAAAAACTCTACCAAAATGTGTACATAAGCATAGCAAAGTATATCTAAACCTAAAAAATAGTAGTATAGCACCAAAGGAACCTCTCCAATGAAGGGTTTTTACAGAACAACACTCAGGGTATGATTCGCCCCCCACCCCATGAATCTGGCACCGACTCATCCCTCGGGTGGTGAATTGGTTCTATAGGTCCCAAATCAGCTCAGATTTGGGAGGTAACCTTATTTTTGCAATTTCATAACCTTCTACACAATTTATTCTAGTTTTCAATATGTTTTTATAGTAGGTTTGTCTATATTAATATGGGGATTGACAAAGGTAAGCCCCCCAATGAACTAACCCCTTTTTTGTAGGTTTAGCCTAGAACCAAGGAGGGAAATAACTAGAAACTACAATCCTGTGATGGTACACAAGCCCATATACACTGAGGGACACAAAAAGAAGGCATCAGGCCTATTGTAACATTTATGAAAAGAAAGGATAAATGGGAATTTGCCCTCATTGTAACATATGCACTCTTTACATGAATAAAAGTACATTTTCCTGAATAACATGTGTCATTGATATGTTGTTATATCAAATTCAATGTTTTGACCATTTCAGTGGGAGCAGTTACAACAGAAAAATAAGTTGCAAAGACAATCCAAAAACTTAGTTTTCCATTAACAACATAAGCCTATAAATAGGTATTACAAGACATGTAACAAATAAGGTTGCATTCAATGATAATGGTGCACCTTAATCCTTACAACTGATAATTAAAAATAAATGGCTTACACTAATTAAACACATTTAATTCCTTATCATTCCCCCCCACCATAGAAGCATTGCTCCGCAATGTGTACAAATGTGGAATAGAAATAAGGAAAACAACCAAGAGTATCAGGTACAACCAAAAATCTACTCCTATTACAAACTAAAATAATAACTTTTTACATGTCTTCATAAAACAAAATTTTGGTACTAGATCTAAGTCGAGCTCAGACAATGCTCTCCAATGACTGTAAACACTACTATACCAATGAACAACTAAAATGTGTCCCTCGAAGTAGCAAAAGGAAGCATCAATAGATGTCGGATAATATGCAGCAAAAGATTCCTCAAACCACATGTGCAAAAAAGGTTCCAATGGAAGTGGGAATTCAATTGTTGTATTTATTGTTGATCCGGCATTAATGACAAATGCAATACATTAAATTAATATGAAATTCATTTTTGGTGTGAATAAAATATCATAAAATATCATAGGTCCCAATATAAAATAGCCACAATATTAAAGGTTAAAATAATAAAAATAAGAGTAGAATAACATGAGAAAATCAATATGTATATCAAGGCTTATATAATAAATAAAATAAAATTCATTTATATACTAAAATATCAATGTAAATAGCCAAAATCATTCATGAATATGTATGGAGAAAAATTACTATATTAATTGCTCAAATTTGTATACAATATTTATTACCTATCTTCCTCTTACAATCAAATAATGCGATATGAACTTTGTATCTTACTTCCTCTTGGAGCATTGTATTCATAATACAGACATAGTAATGTGACTCTTCAAGTACTTGACTATTTCTCTCCATATGACAAGTCCCATGACTCCAGGATTATCATCTTGTCACTTGCATACTATATGGACACTGGAATCTAACACACTTGAAAACATCTACATGACTTTTACACTCCAAAATGCACCCCTAATATAAGACACTTGTGCACATCCTCACATTACATATTTTCACTCTTACATACAAGATACTTGTGCACATTATCTCAATAGACACTTGCTCTCTAACTCACATGACACTTGTGCATTTCCTGCACAATACACTTTTACATGACACTAGTGCATTTTCTGCACATTAACACTTACATAAAAGAAAAAATATAAATTAAAATTCTCACCTATATACTCAACCATAATATATTACATATTTACATATGTACCATTAAGGTACCATAGGGGTACATTAGCATGTACTAAATAATGTAATATACCTCAACAAATAGTTCAAAGTACCCATGATATAAAGATCTATAATAATGATCTAATAGAAAATACAAAATATGACATAAAGAATTATGATGGGTCTATAAATCCTACTGTCCTAGGTAGTTGGATAATAGATATGTATACTTGGTTCTCCTACACAAACGTTCCTGCTGAGGAAAGAGTACCCTTTGCAAAACTCAAACTATCAAGGTTATCCAAGCTTGTGATTATGGGAAGACAAGAGGGTCAAAATCAAATCACCACTTAGGATGGTTTAGTCCAAGATTTTAAGGATACTTTTTACCATTAAAATTTTAAAAAGGAGTTAAATATCAAATGGTATATATTAATACAAACATATAACATGCTTTTTCAAGATTATATCTTCTAGTTCAATAAATTAAAAAATTTGCTTCGTGTGAAACAAAGGATCTTATCATCAAATTTACAAGTTATCTACTTGAAACTTTGTATCAAGAGTTGAAATATAATCCCTTAGCTATTTTATATGCATCTTTGAATCATGTGCAATTGGTGGAGGATAAGCTTGGTAGCCAATCAAGAGGAGCTCGATCTACAGGTCCAACAAAGGTGTCAAATTAGAAATATTAAGGGAAGAAAACATCTTCCTTTCCTTCTATTTCTCCTACTTCTTCTTCTTCTAAAATTCCTCCTAATGCTTCTTATTATCAAAAAAATTATATTTTCGTAAAAAATCAAGGGCATATTAGGCCTCAATGTTTTTACTTACAAAATATGAAGAATAAATCCTTAGTTGTAAATTCTTCCAATGATGACTCAAAATATGGTCCCATTAAGACTATGGGAGAAGGTAAAACCTATTAAGATTTAAAGGTTAAATTCAATAATTTAACTATTATACATCACAACTCTTCATTAAGTAGCTATGACAAATTGTGCATCACATGAGCCCACTTAACTCATGATTTTTTTATAGATTGTATCATCAACAATGACTCATAAAATAATCTATTTGTGAGTTTCATTGTCAATAAGTTGAAGCTTTCTTTGAGCCCTCGTCCTCATCCTTATTATTTGGGATGGAAGGATAGTGGGAGCACTCTTGAAATCAAACACACTTATATCATCTCTTTTGGATTTGGTCCAAAATTTATGTACAAGGTAACATGTAATGTCACACCAATGGATTATTGCTTGGAAAAACCTATCAATGTGATAGGAAATCCACTTATGATTCATTCAATAACACTTATACTTTACAATTATATAACAAGGCATATCTAATTAAGTACACTCACCAAAATACCAACATAGTTTGAAGTTGTAGACAAGCACACAAAGTTGTAAATAAAGCACAATATTTGGCATTAGTCTTCATTAGGCTAAAAAATAGAGATAACAAAGCACCACTTCACAAATATTGAAGGTATGCTTCACTTTAAAATATTTTTTAATCATATTCATATGTGTTCAAGGAACCTTACACACTTCCTCCTATTCAAGATATCAATCGTAGCATAAAACTTGTCCTTGGTTCTTCTCTTCCTAATGCATCCATGTATAGATAATTAGTACTTAAAATGGAAGAAGTTAAAAAGTAAATTCATGAATATTATCCAAGGGATTTATTAAACCAGTTACCTCTACTTTTCCTTCAACAATTTTTTTTATGCTCAATAAATATGGTACTTGGTGACTCTACATTGATTTTAGGGCCTTGAATAAAATCACCATCAAGAACATGTATCCACTTCCTAGAATAAATGATCTATTAGATCAACTACAAGGGGCTAAGTTATTTTCAAAGATTGATCTTAAAAGTGGGTATCACTAGGTCCAAGTATAGGTAGAAGACACATGGAAGACAACATTTAAGACTAATTTGGACCAATTTAAATGGATTGTTATGCTCTTTGGTCTTACAAATGCACTAGATACATTCATGAGACTAATAAATGAGGTGTTCAAGGATAGCCTAGAAAAATTTATGATAAATTATCTTGATGAAATTCTAGTTTTCTAACGTATTTTTAATGCCTATATAGCTCATCTAGAATAGGTTCTCAAAACCCTTCAAGAGAACTAATTGTATACCAACCTTCTAAAATGTTCTTATGCTCAATCCTCCATCTCTTATATTATCTCATCAATGATCAAGGCATTAAACTGGATCCTACCAAGGTTGATGTCCTTATCCATTGGCCAAATACTTCTACCATCATTGAGTTAAGGAGTTTCCTTAGATTTTCAAATTTCTATCACAAGTTCATCAATATATTTTCCACTATTGTAGCCCCATTATATCATTTGAATAAAGCCAAAGATATGTTTCAATGGAAAAAATATCATACTCATACCTTTGATATATTGAAACATAAAATATGTACAACCCCTATTCTAGTACTTCCTAACATTTCTCAACCTTTTGAGATAGATATAGATGTCTCATATTTTACCCTTGGAGTTGTATTGAAGAAAAATGACCATCCAATGACCTATCATTTCAAGAAAATTCTTAGCTTCCAAACATAACTACTCCACCTATGATAATGAGCTATATGTCTTAGTGTAAGACATCAAGTATTTAGGATATTATATTATTAGAAAGGAGACTATTGTACATATTGATCACATGTCCCTTAAGTTTCTCTAATCACAAAACATGAAAAATGAAACCTTTTAACAGTAGTTTCACTTAGTGATCAAGTATAAGAAAGTAATTGATAACAATGTAGTTGATTTTTTGAGTCATATTCCAAAAAAATTTGCATTGATAGTTGTGACTACTTACCATATTGGTTTCTAGACTTTGCCTACACAATATGCTCTTGATCCATATTTTGACAAAGTTTACCAACACCTTTTATATTATTCTTCTAATTTAAGTCATTTTTAGGATTTTCATTTGAAGGATGGTTTTTTGTATAAGTTGGATAAACTTTGTGTGCCTCAGGAGCATTGGTTTTCTCTTATCAAAGAGGCCCATTTGAAACTCTATGGTGGAAATTTTTGGAAACATAACTCTTTATCACTTCCAGTGGTTTTTCTATAGGCCTCACATGTAGTGTGATGTTTTGTAGTTTTTTAGGTAATGTGTTGTTTGTTGTCGCTCTAAGCCAGGAAATAGAAAGTCTGGTCTTAGTGTTCCATTACCCATTCCTTCTCGTCATTGGGAAAACATCACCATGGACTTTTTGAGTGGTTTTCCCATGATAGTTTGATAGAATGATTGTGCTTTTGTGGTTATTGACTATTTTAGTAAAATGTCTAATTTTATTCCATAATTAAAGATCAATTTTGCACCTGATATAACACAAATTTTATTTCAGATAGTATGGTGTTCCTTTAGTCTACCTATGATCATTGTATCTAATAGGGATTAAAATTATGGAGAAATAAATGGAAAATTTTGGGTATGAGGGTAACTTCAATATGAAACAAGGAGATCATATCATAAAATAATTTTAGATTAAATCAAGGATTTTCCACTCCTAAGAAAGTTTTAAGAAATACCCCTATACATCATCAAATGATAAAGACCATTATATTTCACTCGAACCAACCATTAGAAGAAAAAATGATATGAGAGATGAGGAAGAACAATGTGCAAGTTCATATATAGGAGTTAAAGGTGTTTAAGGAAAATGGGAAGGCAAATATTAAAACAAATGAGATGAATGGAGGATCATCTATACACTTTAGGGTTTTCAAGGCAACATAAAGAAGATAGTATTAGTGAGGTTATTCCTTGCATTTTAGTTTTTTTAGGGTGCCATCTATCTTTATAAGATAAGTCTCATTATGAACAATATAAAAAAATAAGAGATTTATGAAGATGAGTGTTGGTGGAAATGGAAAAAGGAGAGGAATATCATCAAAGTATGAACAAAAATAAAAAGAAACTCAAAAGGATATGTATTTTGAATACAAAATAATATATCACAGGTCTTAACAAAAAGTGGGGCTAAGCCCACTAATAAAAATAAAAAATGATGATGATGAAAATGATATCATGGAATATTAGGGGTATGCATAATACCCCTGTAAAAAGATTTATTAATCGATCAACATGTTATTATAGTATTAAGTTTATTTTAATACAAGTAACAAAATTAAGTAGTGAGGAATGTAAGGATGATTTTAAGAATATTTAAAAAATTGGTGATTGTCTACCATTTTTTTCTATAGGATATTCAGGTGGTATTGTAATAATATGAGACAAAGGGGTGGAAAATTATCAGAAGAAAAAAGTAATTTGGATGCTAGAATATTTTATAGTAAAAAGAAAAATATCAAATTTGGGCTTATAAATTTATATGCTCCAACTATAGTTACTCCTCATGAAATATGTTGGAAGGACCTTAGCATATTTCTTCAAATAAATGATGATTTATTGTGATCTATGTATTCTTGGGGATGATTTCAACACTATTCTATATCCACTGGAAAATAAGGGTGGTATTCTAGGATGGTCTAAATCAATGCAATATTTTGCTACATTTATCAATTCAAATGACCTTTGGGATATTAGTCCTCAAGTTTTTAATATAGATGAGATAATAGAAGCATTGGGTAAACTCATATAGTAGAAATATTGGATAGATTCTTGTTATCCAATAAATGGTTGCAAACATAGTATACAATCTCTTTATATATTTTATCGTGTCACAAAACCATTATTTTAACTTGTGATTTACGTAATAATGGTCATCCAAAGTCATTTTACTTCCAATCTATGTGGCTCCAAGACCTTGATTTTTTGTAGATGGTTATGTTATGGTGGGATTAATCAAATTTTAAGGATCATGTATGTACAATTTTGTTGAAAAGATGAAATATTTAAAGGAGCAAATGAAGATTTGGAATGCCAACTCTTTATGGTAACATTTTCAAAGAGAATATAGAAATTGAATCCCAACTAAAATAATTGCAAGAGATAGTAAAAACTAATGGAATAGATCAGGGTTCTTATGTGAAATAAAAATAATTACTTTTTGATTATCATAATGCATTGAAAAAAGAGTCATATTGATTCTAAAAATCTAGGGATAAATGGCTCAAGGATATAGAAATACAAAAATATTTCCTGCTATAGGAAAAACAATATTTTATTTTTTTCACATCAAACATATTTAACCTCTAGATGGAATAAATATTGAGGATGAAGAAGATATAAGGAAGGAAGAAATTAATTATCTGAAAATATCTTGTTAAATATTGGACAATATAAGGGGTCACAAGATAAGATTTTGCAAAATATTCCATAAATTATCACACAGGAACAAAATTAAAGCTTGATGAAGAATATAACTATGGGGGAGCTAGATGAAGCAATTTTCTCTTTATATCCTAACAAGGTACCTAGTCTTTATGAAATTCTTGTAATTTTCTTATAAAATTTTTAGGATTTCTTAAAGAATGATATGTTAGGTGTGGTTGCAGAGGCATAAAAAAGGAAGTTTGTAATAAGTAAGATCAATTCCACTTTTATTACATTGGTTCCCAAGAAAGACGAGAAAAAATATTTTTATAATTTTAATCCAATAGCCTTTGTAATATTATTTATAAGATCATTTCAAAAATTAAGGCAAACAATTTTAAAGGCAATCTAGGTTGTGTTATCTCAAAGGAATAAGGTGGTTTTATTTAAGGTAAACAAATTCTTAATGGTATAATTATTGCACATGATGCCATGCATTCTCTTCATTCCATGAAAAACCAGTCATGTATATGAAATTAGATATGAAAAAAGTATATGATAGGGTTTCATGTAATTTTCTACATGATATTTTCAAATCTTTTAGTATTTATTGTAGTTGGTTTAAATGGATAAAATACTATTATAGCACTACAAAATATTCTATTTTTATCAATGATTCTCTTATTGGTTACTTCAAGTCATATTGTGGACTTCGTCAAGGTGATCCACTATCTCCTTATCTATTCATTATTATTGCATAAGCATTAGAGATAGCTTTATCAAAGGCAAAAATTGGAGGAAAAATAAAAGGTATTCATGTCGCAAAAAATATTCCCTTCAAATATCATCTCCCATTTGTTGATGATACTTTTATTTATGTCCATCCTTCAATCAATGAGGCCATGGATTTTAAATCGATATTATCATTCTATGAGAAGGCTATTGGACAATTGATTAATACTACAAAATAAACAATATTTTTATTAACATTACCCTATATTTATAATAAATTATTGTGAATATTTAAGGTTTATAATTAAAAATTTCTCATTACTTTGTCTCATAAATGAAATAAAAAGGAGCTTTAGGTTTATTTTTTGGATAGAATGAAAGCTTGTTTGGTAGGTTGGAAAGGTAAGTTATTCACCATGGTGTGAAGGCTACAACTCATAAAGACTATTGAAATCCATCTCTATTTATATGATACTTTGAATATTGCTAGCAAGTATAGCATTAAAAATTGATAAAATCCAAAGAGAATTTCTTTGGAAAGGTTGCAAGGGAAAATTTAGGTTTCCTCTTTGTAATTGGGATACAATTTGCAAATGAAAGAATATTAGAGGAGCAGGATTGCGAAATTACAAAAATTATGAGTTGGCAATAGAGGCAAAGCTTGGGTGGAGATTATTCAAAGATCAAGGAAAGAATTGGACCAACATATTACTTCAAAAATATATAGGTTCTCTTTATGCAATGAAATTATGTAGTAAAATAATCCTACCAAAAACATAATCAAAATGGAAATTCATATCATATAGTTTGCAATTGATAGATAGATATATAATATGATCAAACAATAATGGGAATTATAAAAAAAAATTTATTGATGCTAAATTGAAACCTCATCCCCTTATATCTACTTCAAAATAGAAACCATTTTCTAAAGTATGCCTAGCTTGTAAATGTCTAAAGGTCAAAGACTATATTAATATGAACAACCCTAGATCATGGATTTCTTTCAGTAACCTAGTTGAAGGAGAGGAACTCAATACAAATGTAGATGAGCTTCAAAATATGCTTAAAGAGCTTTATTTATTTATTTTTACATGAAAGGATGAGTTGATTTGAAATTTATCAAAAAAAAATGTGGATACTCGATCCAGTTGGGATGTGAGGATTTAGAGCAATAAAACTTTCCTACTTTTAAATATTTTTAAAGGCTCTCCCTAAGGCTTCAACATTCCTTTAGTTAGCAATTAAAAGTAAGATTCTTACAAGAGAATATCTACAAAGAAGAGGATATCATGGAACTTTTAGATGTGTGTTATGTGAGAAGGATTTAAAGACATCAAACCATTTACTTCTTCATTGTCCCTTTACTCACACCATTTAAGTTACATTTTAAAAATATGAAAATATATTGAGTCGATCCATCAACATTGAGTGAATTAATGAAATTTTGGATTAATTATTTCAAAGATAAAGTGTTGGTTCAAGTATTATAAAATTTCAATTGGTTTATTGAAAAGGTCCCATTTGGTGATGGTTATATGGGTTGTAAGTGTGGGTGCAAGTGAACTATTTTTTCTATGTAATTCTATGAAACACTAAGGTAAAGGTACAAGTACTTTATGTGAAACCACTCTTGTTGTTTATTAGGATTTTTTGTAGGTGTATATGGATCCTAGCCCTAGTGGGTCAGACATTAGCTCTAGCATCACAAGTGTCAAATCGAGGGAAAATTTTACCCATAAACATCCTAGGAAATACATCCAAAATTTAATGTCTCATCTCTTGATGTTGATTTCCCTCTACCATATTTTGATTTTGCATGTAGTTGGTTAGTATCATTTACCCTAGTTAGGTATTTAATGGGTTCTATTCCGAATAAGTCAAATTTGAGGGCTTGGGTCAATACGGCTTGGGAACTTCATGGCATAAATATTGAGTTGATACAAAACATCTTTAAGGGTTTCTTTATTTTATATTTTTCTTATGTTGCTTATGTGAAGGTTTTCTATGAACATGGTCCATAGTCCATGTAGATATCTTTGTTAGTTTTCTCATCATGGATTTGAGGTTTCTCTATGTTTGAAAAAAAAATGACTAAGGATCAATTCCTCGGTATTCCTCTTCCTTTATGGAATGGATGGAAATGCATTGTGACTATTTTAGGGTATGTAATCTTGGTCAAACTACAAAAAAAATTAATGCTCACCCAATGAGGCGAGTCTATGTAAAGGTTAATCTATCTAGAGATCTCAAAGAGTCCATTAGCATTCAAGTTGGGAAGACCATCATATCATAGAGACTGGTCTATATTAAATTGTTGTACACTTACTAACAATACCAAGAATCTTACCATAAGGTAAAAAAATCATCTACTTATGTTGCGTTATAGGTCAAAATAAGCTCCTACATAACCTATTGGGTCAAATCCTCAACCTAATAAGGAGGGTTGGACCATTGTGGTAGATTGCAAAAATTAGTGCATCAACTCAACATAATATTTGCACCGTAAACCATCTATAAATTTGGTGGTCACTTTAGGTTCACAACCATTAGATAGGATAAAAGAGCACTAGTTGGTGACCCTTCAACTATGGAGATAGTTAATAAAGAAGTCCTACCACCTCTCAAAAACCATACCTCTAATAAAAATACTATGGTACCCAAAAAGGCTACCATGTTTGATACTCCTCCCTAGTCTCATATCATAAGTTAACACTACTCTCGTAGCCCAAGGATGGACATGGAATTGGGAGATTTGTTTATGGAGATGAGGCCTCACCTTGCTAACATTCAATTGAGGAGATACAAACCTGAATCTAAAGGTACAAACATTTTCAAAGCATTGAAGTTTCTTGATGGTGATGGCATGTTGTTAGACTTATTATCTCAATGAATTTTCTCCCATGGAATGTGCAAGGTATTATTGACCCTAAGTGCAAATACATAGTGTGTATATTTTATTAGTAATTATTTGATTTAAATTTATTTTGCCTACAAGATATATAAATTATAGATCTTTTATTGGTAGTTTATTTAGCTTGAAATTCATTTCCTTCATAGTGAGAATGAGTAGGGCCAAGGTGGCATTACTATCTTCATCTACCCTTGTTAGTGGCCTCATTCGGTGGTGTATGGTTGTGACCCAATATATCATGACTATGGATAAATTTTTCTATCAGTAATCATATGTTTAGGGTAGTTAATATTTACTCTTCCAATGATGTGGATAATGCCTAGTTATGGTGTTGGCTAGCTAAGTCACTCCCTTCTATAGATTGGTTTATTTACAATGATTTCAATATTATTGAGGTAACCACAAAGATGAGTGGTTGGAATCCAATGCATTTGGTAGTGGGTGAATAGGGAGCTTGGTTCCACATGCACAATAAATTGGGGTTTTATGATCCCAATATGGGGTACTCTTGTGTCAAAAAAAATTGGTACACATGGTCTAACTTGTGCATTGGTTCTGAAAAAATTCTCAAAAGGTTGGAAAGGGTATTATTATCTAGGTAGCTAGTATTTAATTTTACCAATAATTTTTCTCTCTCAATTGAATCACTCCCTTATGTTGTTATCTTAGACCACTTAACCATATGCTTTTGCATTGAATGTGTGTTCCATGTATAGCAGTCCATTTTAGTTTAGTCTCTACTCCATCATAAACCTTTTATGGCTCACATTAATCATATCTGGAACTTGAAGCTTCACCCAACCATGCACAATGGTTGGAATAATTGGTGGTATGATGTAATGGAATGCACTACTCACATAAATTACATTTATAGGTACTACCAAACTTCAATCACTGAAGTTTAGACAAGACCACTACCTTGGATCTGCAATGTGCCATGCAAGAGTTGGAAGCACAACCCTTCTTTGTTTTACAATTTTAGGTGGTAAAAATTTTCCAATAGCAAAAGATCATAGATGGTCATGCTACTCATTATGTCTATATCAAATCTATATTTCACTAGCTCAAGGTTGGGGATAGGGTCTCTAAAGAATTTATCTAGTCCATCCAAGGTAGGAACCCAACGTACTCAAAAAATCAAATGCTTTTGAGAAGGACAAAACACATTTATGGAGCTTATTGATATTTTGTAAGCCTTTTTTCCACCATTAATAGAAGGTGTTTTAATATCAAGAATTTACCCTAGCCCAAGCCCAAACCCTTCAATAATGTGTCAAAGTGATTCCTTGTCAATTGTCTACATCTCAACAAGCCCTCTATCATAACTCCCTTTCACAATAAGAGCTTAAAGTCATCATATTTTTGATGGACATAATAAGACCCCTAGCTTTGATGGGTTCCCCTATGATCTCATAAGACTCTTTGGAATGTTGTAGGGACAAATCTACACCAAGTTTATTTAGAGGCTCTTAGGACTATTTCTCTTGAGAATTTGATTAATAAGGGCAATATGAAGCTTATTTTCAAAATAGGGGACCTTGAGGAAATTTGTAATTGGCAACCCATTACCTTGCTCAATGTCTTGTATAATATTATAGGCAAGGTCATGGCACTCAAGATCAAAAAATTTCTACCCTTGATCATTCAACTAGAGCAAACTAGATTTATCAAGAGTAAATACATATTCGATAACATCATTATTGTCTAAGAATGTATTAAATGAGCAAGACGGTTAATAGTAGAAAGTCATTTTCCTTAAAATATATTTTGTTAAGGCATATGATAGGAGTGAATGACCCTTCATCCTAGCCATGCTACAGGCCTTAGGTTTTGGACCCATATTTCTTTTATTTATTCAAATACTCTTCATAGATGTGTTTATCTGCTTCATGATTAATGGTCGTCCATCCTCACCCTTTATTTTCTATATATCCATTCATAAATAATGCCCTATTACTATGGATATCTATGTTATGGTAGCTGAATGGTTTTGATACATTCTAGCTTATGTTGTTTCTCATGAGTGAGTGAAATGGATTTTATCTTCTTGAATTTTCTCAGTAGTTGTTCAATGGGAACTTTTCAAATGACTCCTTCATAACTCTTTTTTTTTTGGGGTAGATAAGATTCTATAGCATTAATACCGGGTTTTACAGTTTGACCCAAAACCTTTTACAAAAATCAGCCTAGGGATGTTGATGAACATGTCCTTACTAAGGATCCTATATATGTAAAATCTACATGCCGCCAAAGCCATTACATCCGGTAAGGCACATAGCTTGTTATAAAAATAAAATTCCCATAAAACATTTTGGGTATACCCTAAGAAAAAAAACCTGCATCATAATTACAAAAAAAGAAACATACACAAATCCCTTCCTTGAAACAGTGAAGAAATAAAAAGTTGCAGACACACATAACAGAGTACTAAAAAAAACTCCCACAAGCTCTGTACTGAAAGTTACTCTTAATAATTATTTTGTATTTGCTTTATTCCATATATGACATGCTTTGGGACCACATCCTGGTCTTGGCCAATCAGCATTGGAGAAGTGAACCTGCTGGTTAGATTTATGGCAGTGGCTATCTGGTGGTCCACGTGGCTCTGGTTTGAAGTCTTATATTATCGTTTCTTTTCTACCCTGTGATTATCAACCAACCTTAAATTACTAAGATGACTAGGAGCTATGTTATATGACATGTGACTGTCCCCATTAGACTTTGTGGTATTTCCAAGTAGCATCCACCAAGACTGACAACTCGGATAATTTTTATTGTGAGTCCATTCCAAAAAGATACGGGAATACTCATAGCCTTTGAACTTACAGTGCCTTCCTTGTTGGTAAATTCGGCTATCATTATTGGCATTCTTGTTGAATAATCTCCTCTACTTCACTCGGGACACCGTGTTCCCATTTTAAAAGTCCGTCACCATCGAAACCTAAATTGGCCATCTTATCAACAACTTTGTTAGCTTACCGAAAGACATGTTTGGCTTTTCTCTCCTATATTCCTTGGAAAAGGATCCTAGCATCTTCAAAAATTATTTTAATCCTCCAAGGATGTGTTTTTCGATTATTGAGGAGATTTATAACATGCATAGAGTCTCCTTCTATGATCAAATTGCCTTCTAAGTCTTGAGTCATTTGAAGGCCTCTCCACATAGCTCTAGCTTCAGCTTCGTTGTTCGTCCTTGTTCCAAAATATTTGGAAAACGCAAGCATCATATTTCCATTATGATCTCACAAAATATCGATAGTGCCTTCTATTCCAGGATTATCCTTAGCCAATCCATCAAAATTAAGCTTAAACCAACCTGTAGGATGTGGGGACAACTTAACATTGGCTTTGGGGTTGACTACCCGAGGCACAAACTCATCTAACAAGGTTAACATTAAATATTGAGCAATCGTGGTCTCCTGCAGATGAGGTTTAAAACTATCAAAAGGGATAAGGTTCACATTCTCATTGGCAAAGGATAGGATCCTGGAAATGATAGTTTTATGATCATGGATAGACTCATTAAAGACTCTATGGTTCCTTTCTAACCACACCTACCAAATATAGTGATTGAGATAAATTTTCCACATGTATATTGCATCAGTGGTTCATCCTTATCCCACTTGTCATTCCAACAATTTATCCTCTCACCATTGCCTAAAACCCATATTAAACCTTTTTTTATGATTTCCTTACAATTGAGAATTGATTTCCAAAAAGCAAAATCTCTGATTGGAACTGAGTCACTTAGAAATTCCATATTTTGAAGATACTTTCGTTTTATGATAGTTGTCCATTCATTTTCTTCACCAAAAATGAGGTGCAATGCATTCTTAGCTAGTAAAAGTAAATTCATATGAGCAATTATCCTTAGACCTAAGCCCCCATTTTCCCTGCGTCTGCACACTTTAGTCCATCCTACAAGGTGTATCCTTTTTTTCTCCTCTGATCCAGTCCATAAAAATTCTTTTTGGAGTTTCTCAATTTTTTGGAAAACCTTCACAGGGGCTTTGAAAATGGAGAGGAAATAGACTGGAATGCTCTGAAGAGAGGCCTTAGTGAGGGTCAGATTTCCTGCTTGAGATAGAATACGACCTTTCCATCCAGTAACTTTTTTTTGAATTCTTTCAATAAACCTATCCCACATTGACTCTCTCGAAGAACCAATGAAAAGAGGGAGACCAAGATACGAAGTGGGGAGGTTTGCTATATCACACGCTAAAATTTCTACAATCCTTCCTTACCTCTGAATGGGGGTGTTCAAGAAATATAATTTGCTTTTACTAAAATTAACTTTCTGACCAGCAAAATCCTCGTATAGGAAAGTAACATCGATAATGCAATATAATATCTTGACATGTTTTTTGAAGCCCTTGGATCCAATATTTAGTGGTAAAAATATTAGTGTCACAAATAATATTTTTTTCCTAAGCCTACTTGGTTCAACCAATTTAATTGGAAATGGATCCAACATGGTGAAATGTTCATATTCTTGGGTATTGCTTTTACTTTTTAGTCTTATTTATTTGTGTTATGACAATATTTTTGTTCAAATTTAGGGTATTTGTTGTAAAAACCATTTAGAAGGCCAATGAGTCTATAAAACCTTAGCTTCTATGGAGTCACAGAACATTGGAGATTGGGCCATCTATAAATAGTCTCTCACTTTGGTGGTCCCCAGTTATCATGCATCAAGATTAGTCTTTAGCCAAACTTCCTTGCATTAAGGTACTGTATTTTTTCATAGAGGGGCAAAGGCTATTTTTTATCTTTTCTCTAGCCACTCCAAGAACTAGTTTTCTTGGCCTAAAGCCAAATCCTAGTTCAATATCCAAGAGCAGGACAAGGAGATATTTTAGCACTTAAAGAGGTAGTCCCATATGATATGTTGTATAAAAGTGGGGTCAAAAGTATATGCCCTTGGTGGAAATATTGGAAGTGGCATCCATATACTCCTTTTAGAAATTCCAAACCGAAAAATGGGTATTGTTGTCTCTCTCCTCATTTGCCCATGGTACCCATGCTCAACGTTGTATAACACCTTCAATATTCTAACAAGGGCTAGAAACATATTTTTTTCTATGTTTGGGATGCAACTCTATAACCCAAGTTGGATCACTTCTCCTAGTATTTTCTTTTTCAAGGACTACTAGTTAGAGAACAATTGGTCCACTTGGGGGTGAAAAATTCAAATTCTCCTTTTTTTAGCATCTATATTCCATTAAACATTTATTTTTGTTCTTCCCTAGAGCCCACATAGCCTAGTCCTGGATTCATAACTTCTTCCATCCATTTAGATCGAATAATTTTTCTTGGCATATGGTTCTCCTTGGGGGTAGGACTTGCATGCCTACAAGTATTGATCAAATCTAGCCATTTTTTAGAGTAGATATTATGTTTCACGGTTGAAAATACCGTAATAGTGCTATATTTTCTGATCATAATGTTTCCATAAACTTCTCTACTTATGTAAAAGCTATTATTTTCTCTGATATGATGTTGCAGATTGAGGCCCAAGTTAACAAGGTGGGTATTTTTTAAATTGGTTATATGGAATTAAAATGGGCCCCACTTGTATTGTGTCATCATCACATAGTGGTATTATAACAAAGCTTGGATATTATCCATGTATCATTTTTGGCAAGATTTGAACCTAGGTCTCTTATTTGAAATGTTGAAGAATCTAACCAGTTGAACTAATGCCACTTGATAACAAGGTGGCTCTTAGAGTAGATTACATAGATACATTGTTGGATCACTGGGAAAATACCCCTTGCTTGATGGCCAAAGTCTCACCTTCCTCTTCAACTCATCAAACTTAATCTAGGTTTTTTTTCTCATTAGGGTTTGGAGATTCCCGTATTTTTGGTTGTTACAATTTTATTTGTAAAACTCAAACCTTGTTCATGGCTCTAGGTTGACTCTGAGTCTGAATTTTTGGGGTGTGCTTCCATACCTCCCATTGTTTTGTGATCAATGCACTTTTTTATTATTTTAAGTAACAATATTCACTTTTAAAAAATAAATAAAACTAAAGCGTTATGTATTCTATGGGGGATTGGCCCTACCATTATTTATTGGAATTTATGGCTTAAAGGAACAATAGATTTTTTAAACATCATGCTCAAATTTAAAATTGAATTATTACCTCTTTCTAAAATACCTACAAATATTGTGCTCATCATGGAAAGTCTCAAGTGCAATAAAATAGGTGGTAAAAACCTCATTACAAGATTTGAACATACATGCAAGAGTCGTTCGTGGTCATGGAATTAAAACAAAGGATCTACTTTGATTTAGGATAAAATGGAAATATCCGAAAATTAGAGTTATAAAAATTAAGTATAATGGTGCTTCTAAAGAAAATTCGAGAAAAGCTCATGGAGGTGGTATTTGTATAAATAATGAAGATAAAATTATCCTCACTTAGAAATATATGGAACTTCAACTAACAACTATTTAGAGGCTAGATCACTTCTTACTTGGATTAAAAATACAATAGAAAGAGATGGAAATATATTTCAATTGAGGGGATATACAAATTATTATTAGTACTATCAACAAAAATGGATGTGTGATTGGATAAAAATTTATATTATTGTTGGTGTTAATCACTTATTATTAGAGGTAATCTCTTGGAAATGTAAACATATTTATAGAGAAGGAAATCAGGTAGAAGATAATTTAGCCAATTGCGGTGTTGATCTTCATCCTGGTGAAATTCAAATTTTAGAAGGCAACTAGCCAAATGAGTTTTTATCTCTTAATCAAAATGATGTCAATAAGTTGATTATGGAAATAGAGCAATTTGAAAAAGTTGAAAAATGAAAAAATAAATGAAAATAATTATTGTAAAAAGACATGCTAGATATAGTTTAATTTACCTAACAACAAATGTAATATTTAAATATTTTGATGAAAGTGGCCTCCAATAGATGCCACATATAACTTATTAAAAATAAAAATAAAATAAAATAAAATAAAATTTATAAAAAATATCATAATAACTAAAATATGTTTGAACTTGTTATATGGAATAAAAATTAAGTTTTCTTATATTATATTTGTTTATAAGTAAAAACAAATTATGATCAATTTATTTACAATTTGAAATAAATATTACATATAATTTTATTAGTTTAATAAATATTTATTTATAATATTATATAATTCACCTTAAGTCCTATCTAGATAGGATTAATCCCTAGTGGTCTTAGTGTGCATAAAATTAAAAAAAAAAATGTTGCTTATAAAGGTTGTTGATAGCAATTTTTTTAGTTGCACTTAGGCCTATATTACACTCTTATTGACTTGTATTTCTTATTGTACTATTATTGAATTATTGTATTTTTTATATTTAAATATATTTATTCATTAATTTATTATATGTATTTTTTATTAATAAAATTTTAAAATCTTTTTTCAACTACTTTTTTTTTGGAAAAAAATATTTGAAATGATTATATTAAAACAAGATTATTTACAAGTTGATACAAGACCCTTCTCATCCTTAATTGATAAGAAAATATGTTTACAACAGTAATAGGAGACATGCATTGGAGCCAAATATCCTAAACCATATGTCTGCTATGGTTGTCCAAATTAACTAAACACTAGATTTGCTCACCAACCTACCTAATCCTCTCATCCTCAATAGTCATGTCACTATACGACTAAACTCTTGCCTCCTTATCGGTACCCATATTAGCTATGAATTCTACCACTTTATTCAGATCTCTACCCATACAAATAATAATCACATCATATAATTTTCTCCACAATTTCTCAATTTGGGTGACAAGAATCCTCAATGTCCATGTCTCCAAAGCAAAGTTCCTAATGCAATCTAAAGCTCCTACCAATATTTGAGAATCTACTTCTATGATTATCCTCTTATAACATTGTATTAATACCTAGATAGAAACATATTTAATAGCTAAGGTTTTTGATTCATTGTTTGTGGACCTGCCTAGGCCCTACAGTTCCTAGTAGAGCGCTATCCCAACATGATTCCTATAGACCATTCCAATTCTAGATCTACCCAGATTACATTTTGTAGCTCCATTAGTATTAATTTTAATCCAACATCCTAGGGGTGGTTTCCAACTATATTTGTCTTACTCCTCTTGCACTTTAGCTTCCTTCTCCATATTCCCTATATAAACTTGATTTTCCTCTTTAGCATACATTTCCATAATTTATGTGATTTTGTTCAAAATGACCTATCAAATGCCATTCAAGGATGAAAAGGTTTCTATAAAAATTCTTCCATTTCTCTCAAACCACACTTACTACCAAATAAAATTTAATCCAAGCTTCCACCTAATATGAAGAGCTTCAAATTTAAATATACCCCTCTTTCATATTTTCTAAATATTAATCTGATTCAAATCACCATTGGCTTAGATTTTATAAGGTAAAAATCATCGCTTCCAAATATGGATATGAACAAGCAATTAAACATCAAGTGGTCATATATTTCCTCACTTTTTTAGCATAAAACACATTGGTATGGACCAACAATTACCATACATCTCAGATTATCAAAAGTAAGAATTCCATTATGTGTGAACTACTAGATAAAGAAGCTTACTTTTAGCAAACCCTTTGGCTACCAAATCTTTCTCTAACACTCAACCAACATGTCATCTATTTGTATGATGTGTCGTTATCTCTAGTTCCTAGCTATTAGGTGGTCTATTCAATCCCCAATAAATTTGCAGTCGAGTCTTCACATGTCAGTCAACAACCAATAATAATATAGTTGTTGGGTTATCACAAAAACTAGTTGTTAGTCAATCCATGGTTGAGTTATCACTTGTCAATCAAACAACCAATACTAGCCATTGGGTTATTGAGGAAATTAGACATTGGTCAATTTGGTAGTTATTGTTAGCGAACATAGCCGAAACTATTTTTTGGATCAATTTGTAAATTGCAATTGAAGTAAATTAGTAGTTTGGGTCAACTTCAAATTGAAGCAAAAATTTGGAAATTATCATTGAAGTAAATTAGTAGTTTGGGTCAACTTCAAATTGAAGTAAAAAATATTAAAAAATTGTAGTTGGAGCGAATTAATTGATAATAAATTTTTATCCCTTTAATCAAATTGTTTTCTCATTAAATATTTATTTTTAGCAATCAAATGTATGAGTGACCACGACATTCCTACCAATTGGAATAGAGGATAAAAATGGAGATTACTATGTAACAAAAGACCTAACGAAGGATTTTTTAATTCATCAAGAAGACCTCTATGAAATAAAGGTATGTAGCATAATTCTCCTTTGTACACTAACAATTTTAATCCCAATCATCCTAATATCAACCCCATGCCTCCTTCCAACTCATCACACTCATCTCAAGAAAATCTCACACATGATAAAATAGTAATCCCCACTACATGCAACCAAGAATTACAAGCATGTTTGACTAAAATATCTGCTAATATGAACAATATGTCAATAATTCTCAGACAACTAGTAGGTAAACAAAACCAAGAAGCTCCTCTCACCCCAAATAATTACCATAGACAAAATGATAATGCAGATCAAGATACAGAGGAAGTTTATCAATATGCAAGATGGCCTACATGTGTTAATGTTTCATGTATTGATATGCCCACATTTGAGAGTGGAGATACACGTGGTTGTTTAGCTAAAATGGATGGTATCCTACACATATATTGTATTCCTAAATCCAAAAAAGTTTCTTATGCCTCTTCCAAATTGGGTATAGAAGCTTACCAATGGTTTTCCTAGTAGCAACGTCAACATAATACCCCCATATTATGGCATCAATTTATAGATATTTTCCTCAAGATATTTGATGAAGATAGTTCTTAATCCATATTTTTCACCTATTGGGTCTCAAACAAACTAGTTCTGTCACAGATTATGTTTCAGATTTCACAAGTCTTCTTACTTACACTGAATAAGCAAATGCTTCGATGGTGGTTTCTGCCTTTCGAAATGGTCTAAAATAAAATATTCAAATCTAAGTGGATTTACATGATCCATACACTTTGGATGAAATTATAAGGATTTCTAAGGTTTCTAAAAAGAATTTTCAAAATTGGACATCTTCTAGACGATACTCTAATATATGTCCTCAATATCGCAATAATTCCTTCCACAAAAATGAACAACCATCAAGATATTTTTGCTATAAATGTCGCAATCATCATGCAAGAGATCAAGCATATATACCAAGATAAACATTTAAAATAGAACATGATAATAAGGATGAAGAAGATGAAGTAGAGGATGTCAGTCAGCCAGAATCGCCCATGTATGCAGAACAAATAGATAACAATAAAACAATACCAGCAGACGATACTATGGATATTTTAGTGCATGATCTCATGGGATTAACAACTCACCATACAATTAAGGTACCAGGATTTATTAGGCACAAAAAAATAAACGTGTTTATTGATTTGGATAGTACTCATAACTTTATTGACATCAATACTGCTAAAGCATTGAATTTGGACATTAATTATTTCAACCAAGATAAATTTCAAGTTTTAGTTACAAATGGAGAAAATACTCAATGTATTGGTAGAACCTCTTCAATATCAATACAAATGGGAAGTTACACATGGCAGGGAACTCTCTTCATTACAATTTTGGGAATTTCAAATACTATTTTGGGTGTTGAATGGCTAGAACAACTCGACACTGTTAGTTTCAATTTTAAAAAATTATTTATGGAATGGAAATAAAATGGAAAGACTATTCGAATTTAAGGAATTCAAACTTCACCATCACAAGTAGTGAGTTCTCACAACATGGAAAAAATATTAAATAAAGGAGGTTATGGATTCATAGCTCAAATCAATTACATGGAAGTGCAAGCACAAGATACAATGGTAATTCCCTCAAAGGATCTTCAAGATATTGTGGCTAACTATGATGAAGTTTTCAAGGAACCAAAAGGGCCATACATCTTGCCCCTAGAATTTTTCCTCCTAATGTATGTCCTTATCAATACCTCAACCTCAAAAAATAGAAATTGAAAACATTTTCAAAGAACTATTAGAACATGGAGTCATTCATCATAGCACTAGTCCTTATTCATCACTAGTAGTGTTGGCTCATCATAAAGATAATTCTTGGTGTATCTGTCCTAACTTTCAACTCCTTAACAAAATCACCATCAAGGACAAGTTCCTTATCCATGTCATAAATGATTTATTAGATGAATTGCATGGTGCTAAATTCTTCACAAAATTCGATCTACGTTCAGGTTTTCATCAAATCAGAGTAAGAGATGAGGACATTCCCAAAACCATATTTTTTACTCATGAAGTTCATTATGAGTTCTTAGTCATGCCTTTTGGTCTCACCAATGCCCCCTCTACCTTACAAAGTCTCTTGAACCATGTATTTCATCTATTTATTTGTAAATTCGTCTTAGTATTCTTCGATGACATTTTAATATATAGTAAATCATGGAAGGATCATCTGATACATGTGGGGAAATTTATTTATATTTTACACATGGAGAAATTTTTTGTCAAACGCTCCAAGTGTTCTTTTGGTGTTAACGAATTTGAATATTTGGGTCATATAGTTTCTCATGAAGGTGTTAAAGTGGATCCTAATAAAATTAAAGCCATTCAGGATTGGCCCTTACCCACAACCATCAAGAAACATCATGGTTTTTTGGGCCTTACAAGTTATTATTGCCATATTGTTCATAATTATGGTAAAATTGTAGCTCATCTCATTGCTCTTACAAAAAAGGATTCCTTTCACTAGTCGGATGTGGCTACTCAAACATTCATAGCACTCAAAGAAGCTATGTGTACTACTCCAGTTTTGGAAACTCCATATTTTCACAAACCATTTGTTATTGAATGTGATTCTTCAGGAATAGGTATTGGGACAGTATTAATGCAAGATGGTCATCCATTGGCATTTGAAAGCAAGCAAATTTTAGGTAAAATTTTGGGAAGGTCCACATATGAGAAGGAAATGTTGGCTATTCTAAATGTAATTGAGAAATGGAGACACTACTTAATTAGTAGTCATTTCATCATAAAAATGGATCATACTAGTCTCAAGCACTTTCTAGAACAACATTTTTTCTATCCAGAGCAAAACAAGTGGCTGACAAAGTTATTGGGATATGATTTTGTTATCGAGTATAAGAAGGGCAAAGAAAATGTGGTAGCATATGCATTATCTCGTAAATATAAAGATGAAGTTTCTATCAATACCATTTCGGGTCCTTGTTCTCAATGGGTTTCTCATCTCTAAGAAGAATGGTTGATGAACACTGAAATTGCTCAAATTATTCAATATTTGATTCTAGGATCATCCAAGCACCCTCATTTTTCATATAGTGATAAGGTGTTAAGAAAGAAAGATCACATTTACATTTTGCAAATTTCCATTATTAAATCCATGATCCTTGAAGAATCACATGCTTCTCCGTAAGCAGGACACTCAGGATTTTTGAAGACATATATGAGGGTAAAACAATATTTTTATTGGAAAGGATTAAAATCTAATGTCAAAATATTTATGGCCAAATATGAAGTATGCCAACACAACAAGGGTAAAACAATCAAATCTCCAGGACTTCTTCAACCATTACCAATTCTGAACTGCTAGTGGGAACATATATCAATGGATTTTATTGAAGGTCTTCCTAAATATGAAGGTAAAACAATGATTTTTGTGGTAGTGGATCATCTCTCCAAGTATGCTCACTTCAATGCTCTACAACACCCATATTTAGCAAGCAAAGTGGCTAAGGTATTTATGGACTCCATTTTCAAGTTACATGGAATACCCAAAAATATTATAAGTGATCGTGATCCCATATTTACTAGTAATTTTTGGCGAGAATTATTTCATCTTAGTGATACCAAATTAAACATATATTCTACATACCATCCTCATACGGATGACCAAACTAAAATTGTTAATAAATGTTTGGGTACTTATTCACGATGCTTTGCTCAAGATAAGCAAATATCATTGGAGTCACTTGCTTTCATTAGCATAATGGTGGTACAACACTTCGTATCATTAATCCATTAAGATATCCCCATTTGAAGCATTGTATAGGGTAAAACCACCAAAAATAGTAGATTATGTTCTAGGATATTCCAAAGTACCTCAAGTAGATGATTGGCTCTAGAACCAACAGACAATGCTTAACATTCTCAAAGACAATTTGATCCAAACATAAAATCATATGAAGCAGCAACAAGATATTGTTAGAATTTCCCAAGAGTAGAACTACAAAGCATTACAAGATTTGAAGAAACAAACTGATTTATTTATTCCATGGATCAAATTTGTATAAATAGCAAATTTGATCATTGAGAATCGTTGGATTACAACAACTCATCAAATCTAATCTAGACTATACTGAGAGTTCACTTGACTCATGGAGGAGTGGAAACTCAAGTATGTCTATCCTAGTAGGACTTAAGAGAATAATTACTTATTCTAACACCCCCCTTAAGTGATACTAGGGGATTTTGATACAAATGAGTCCCGACAACAGGGTCTGATGAGGTACTCATGTACATATATGTCTTAGTTGAATATATGGTAAAAACCACATGGGAAAAACCCATTTAAAAAAAAGAAAAAATAAGAAGCATGTCTTTGGTTTGTGAAGATTATCCTCAATGACAAAAAAAATTATGAGTCCCGGTAATAGGGCCTGATGAGGTACTCATTTACATTAATATGTGAAAGATGGTGAAAAAACCACTTGGTAAAAAACCATATATCAGAAAATAAATATAGAGGAATGTCTTCGGATGGTGAAGATTGTCCTCATTAAAAAATGGAATGAGTCCTGACAACTTGGCCTGATGAGGTACTCATGTACAATTTATACTTTAGGAGAGATGATAAAAAAAACCACATGGGAAACAATCATCCTCCAAAGAATACAACAATAAGAAGAAAGGAGAGGTGAAATATCTTTGTTGTTTAACGCAGTTGTTTTACCTCAAGTTTCTCTCGCAACTGAATGTAACGCGAAGAAGGAAATGACTTGGTGAATATGTCTGCAATATTATTTTTAGTGGTAATATAGTCCAAGTATATTTCCCCTCTTTGAATATGCTACCGAATGAAGTGCATGTGAATCTCAATGTGCTTGATGCGCTGATGCTCAAATAAATTGCGTGCAATATGAATGTGCTCTGATTGTAACATCAAAGAGTAATATGTTTATCATGAGAAAATCCAAATTTTCTTAGTATCTTATGAATCCAAAGAGCTTTCTTACTTGCTAAAAATGCTACCCTGTATTCGGCCTATGTAGATGATAAAGCCACTGCTTGTAGTTTTGTGCATGACCAAGCAATTAGTGAAGAAACAAGATAAAAAAATATAGCAAAAAGTTGAATATTTGTCTTCTAATGAACCTCCCAATCATAATCCATGTAACCAATGATATCCATGGATTTTCCCTCATATAAGATCCCAAATTGAGTAGTGCCTTGTAAGTAGTGGAGGATTCTTTTTACTGCTTGCCAATGACTAAAATGAGGTTGATGTGAGAATCTGGATATCAAGCCAACAACATATGAGATATATGGGTGAGTATGAGTAAGGTACAACATAATCCCTACAAGCTGATGATATAGAGTTGCATCACATATAGGGGATGTGCAGGAAGTGCTTAGAGTGACTCCAGATTGAAAAGGTGTAGAAGAGGGTTTGCAATATATCATATTAAACATTTTAATAAGGTCTAAAGTGTATTTTTATTGACACAATGAAATTCCTTAATTTATTTTATTTATTTGAATCCCAAGGAAGTAATGAGCTAAACCCAGATCAACCATTTTAATTTTTTAGAGAGGGAGTCCTTGATAGTTTGAATTTGAGCGAAGTCACTACCAGCGAGTAGTAGATAATCAACATATAGAACAATTATGGTGATTTTTTCTTCATCTCTCCAAATGTATACTGTGGCATCAGACTCACAATGAGCAAAACTTGAGGAAAGAAGGAAGGAGTCCATTTTTTTGTACCAAACTCTAGGAGCTTGTTTGAGTCCATAGAGATATTTCCTTAGCCTACAAACAAGGGAGGAGTCTTGAGTGAATCCAATAGGTTATTCCATGAATATATCTTCCTTTAAGTCCCCATGTAAGAAAGCACTTTTTACATCCATTTGAAATATAGGCCACTTTTGGGAAGCAACTAGAGCAAGAACCAGTCTAACAGAATCCATTTTGGCAACTAGTGCAAAATTTTCAAAATAATCAATCCCTTCAATTTGAGAAAAAAAATTTGGCTACCAAGCGACCTTTGTGTTTGTCAATTTATCCATTAGGTCCATATTTTGTTCTGTAGATCTATAACATCCTTCCTTTAGGTAGGGGAACTAAATCCCAAGTTTTGTTTTTGATTAAGGAAGAGAATTTCTTTTCCATGGAATAATCCCATTCTTTAATACCAGTTGCTTCTTTGAAGGATTGAGGATCTATAGAAATGGACTGACAGACAAGACCAGAGCCTATGGAGTTGCTTAATCTGGATGATGGAAGATTTTGGATGAATGGAGTAGCTTCTTTAACAATGGTGTTGGCCCATTTTGGCATAGAAGAGGGAATAGTAGGAGTGGCAAGACTTTTAGTTGGAGTTATAGGATCCTCATATTGATCATTAATCTCTAAATTAACCTCTAATGTTGGTTCTTCATTGTATTGAGGTTGTAACATTGGAGATGGTTCAAGAGAATCAATTGATGAAGAGTATGGTTGAGGATATTTATGAGGGAATGTTTCATAAAATTGAACATTCCTATGAAAAAATACCTCATGAGTTATGGGATCAAGGAGCCTGTATGCTTTCATTTCCTCACAATAACCAATAAAGATGAGCTTTTTGCTTTTCTTGTCTAGATCCTTCATTTTCTTCTTTGGGACATGTGCCCAAGCAGTACACCCAATTTTTTTAACGAGACATTAGGTTTTGAGCCAGTTTATGCTTCCTTGGGAGTTAAATGGCCAAGATCTTTGTGAGGTGTGTGGGTTTGAATATAGTTTGTATAGTTAATTGCTTCTGCCCAAAAAACATTTGGAAGATCTCTTGAGTGGAGCATGCAGTTTGCCATTTCCTTTAAAGTTCTATTCTTCCTCTGTACAATGCCATTTTTCTACTGATTATGGGAGATATAATGTTAATAAATCATTCCATGACCTGATAGAAAAATTGAGAACTCGTTACTGAAGTACTCCTCCCATTATCTGTACAAATTTTCTTGATTTTGTAAGAGGCCTGATTTCAACTAAGGCTTTAAATATTTTAAAGTGGGACAGAACATCACTCCTGTATTTGAGGAAGTATACCCAAGTTTTTCTAGAAAAATCATCAATGAATGTTAAAGCATATTTTTCTCCTTTGAAAGAAGGCTCTGGGAAGACCATCAAGTCACTATGGATTAACTCTAGATGGGATGAGGCCTTTAGAGAACCACTAGGGTGGAAATGATCTTGATGTTTATTTCTAAGAGAACATCTAAGACATAATCCATCAATAGAAGATACTTGTGGTAATCATGTTACCATTTCATGGGTGTTCAATTATTTTAGGTAGTTATAACTAAGATGCCCAAACCTTTCATGCCAAATTTTTCTTTCAAGGTCTCCATGTGCAACAAAACAGGAGGTCCCTTCTAAATTTTTGAATCCTTTGAAGTGAAATAGGTGAGTGTTGTGATCAATATCTCCTTTGGCTATGAGATATTTGGGATAGTGAAAGTACCTTATATCAACTCCTTTTGGTGAGAAGAGAACTATTTTTCCCTTTCCAGAAGTGCAAATCTGATATATGGAGAGGAGATTTGTTACAATGTTTGGAACATAGAGAAAATTATTGATATAACCACCATAAATGGATATGTCACCTTTTACTTTGACTGGGATAAAGGATGAATCACCAACTTCTATGCTACTTGTTGAACTTGAGGAGATTGAAGAGAATGACTCATTTGAGGAAGTCATGTGATGAGTTACTCCTGAATCTAGAACCCAATATTTTGATGAAGTTTTTGTGATATTGCATTGAACACTTAGGGATTTTCTTATTTGATTCTTAGAGTCTATATTTTGATCCTTCATTACTACCTCTAGTTGTTGTAGTCTTTTCCAATGTTTTTTCACAGAATGACCATTATTTTTGCAGTGAGTACAAGTAATGGAACTCCTTTCTTTATTTTTGAATTTTTCTTTAGTAGAGGTGGATGCTACTAAGGCTCTTGAGGAATAGTAAGAGATCTCATACTTTTCAATTTTGGTTTCTTCTCTAGTTAGCCTATCACAAAATTCCTCTAAGGAGGGCATTTTAAAACTTGCACCAAGAGCATATTTTGTAGATAAAAAGGTGGTTTCAAAAATTTGAAATACACCATTTAATTTAAAAAAAATTAGATAGATGCATTCTTCTTCTGTTTTAGACTTGCCACTGCCTTTGTATTGAGTAAATATTTCTTTAAATGTGGTGATAAATTCAATAATATTATTGAAATCTTCAGGAGATAATGCAATTAATTATGCCTCTAACTGCATTGACCTTATTTTATCTACTTTTACAAATAATTTATTTAGTTTATCCCAAATTTCATAAGGAGTTTTACAATCCGTAATGTGAAACCATAAGCTTTCATTTACATTAGTGCTTATAATACCCATTATTTCATACATCTTCCCTTTATGAATAAATATTTCATATTCTTTTTCAAATTTAGGTTGCTTTTCTTCTAGTAGGTGTGTGAGCCCTTTTTGAGAAATGAGATTTAATATTTTGGGTTTCCATGTATGATAGTTATGAGGAGTGAGTGGATCAATTGTATTCATTGTATTCATTTTGCTAAAGAAAATTTTAAGTGAACCAATAATTCCCCCCTTCAACTTCAATTATATATATATTAGAGAATGTAATGGATTTTAAAGAAGTTAACAAAAGCCTTGTAAGAAATACCAAAAAATCCTCAAAATACCCACCCTGACTTGAGGGAAACTATAAGTAAATGAGGAGATCTAATATAATTGTTAGGCTTAATGAAAAAAAAATTGCCAGGCCTATATATCTCTTCTCAAATACCCTCCCTTATGAGAGGGAAACTATAAGTAATGAGTATAATTGATACTTGGAACATAGGATTTTAAATGGATAATCATCCAAACTTCTATATCAGATATCTAAATAACCCACCCTTACGTGAGGAAAACTATAAGTTATTTATAAGTCCAATACGAGGTATATAGGTGATTATAATAAATTTGTTAATATATTTGCTTTAGTTATATTTTAAGAAATGAGCATTAATGATTGTATAAAATAATTTATTTTATTAAATTATTTAATGATATGAAAAAAGGGTACTTTAGAAAAAAAATTATCCTCACTTCGATTCTACTACCAAAATTTCTCTTTATATAATAATAAAGAACTTTGTAAAAAGAAATTAGAACAAAGGCAATGAGGCAAAGAATAAAAGAGGCAAATATGGACACAACAATAACCCCCCCCCTTTGAAGCTATGATAGGTGCAAAAATTGACACCTATAAACCCCCCTCCCCCAATTTTTTTTTAATTGAGATTACAACTCTATATTTTTGTTATATTTGTGGTAAAGGAAATACATAATTATAAAACTGAGTGTAGATCTATATTTTTTTCTTGAGAAAAAGAATGTAAAGAATTAGAAGATCTGAGATTTAATTACAATTGACGTCAGAAGAGACGACAAGAGGCAACAAAGTATTTCAAATCCTCGAAGTCTACGTCCATTAATGAACAAGAGATGTCAATGGGCAGTGAGGAAGGAGATTTGAAAGATTTTGAAACACTACGAATTTCGTTGCACTTAGAGGAGATTTGATTAGTGAAAAACATTAAAAAAATTATAATTTTACCTTATGGTTCCGCACCCATGAGTAGCTAAGAATGGAGCTTTGAAAATCGTGAAAGGGTACAATTTGATTTCTTATCACTAAATTCAAAAAGGAGATAAAAGGAAGCCAATGAAATATTTTTTTTATAAGAAAATTTAAAAAAATAAATACCACCTCTTGTGCTATGCAAGACACAAGGAAGGTTCTCGTAGTATGCAGAGAGGGCGTTACTTAGAGAGGGCTCACATAAGATGTTTGGAAGGCACACACAAAGAGAGGCTCCCAAGAATGTGTTCCCATAGATGATGCCACATGCAGAGGGGCTCCTAGAAACTTATCAAATAGAAGGTACACAAGACTATGGAAGACGTCACTGAAGGTACCACAAAGTATCTTGAGAGCGCAGCGACAAATGTGGAAGACTTCAGCGAAGGCACCATGCAAAAATCATTCACCTATAATGCTCAATAATAATTTGAAGATTCACAATGCAAATCAAGAGACAACACTGTTAAAAAATATCTCGAGAATACACAGAGGAGGAATTATAATTTTTATCAATCACTTAGATGAATATATAAAAAAAAATTGAAGCTCTTCTATGAAGCGCCAAAGGACAAAAAATAAGGAGAAACTTAGAATTAACTGAAGACAGATGGAGAACTTGATATTTGAATATCTGAAAAGTAACTTTGGAAATGCTCGTTGTTATTTTAATCATTACACACCAGTAAGAGACGTTGGAAAATTTACCACGTTCTCTTTAAAAAATTTAATGGACTTTGGTTTGACAAAATGTCCACTTGACTTATACGTAAGAAATCCTTGGATGCCAATTTAAAAAACATTGACAAAGATGCCACGTTTTTAAAAAAAATATTAATGGACTTTGGTTTGACCAAATGTCCATTAACACTGATGCCAGAAATGCTACAAACCTTTAGTTAAAGGGATTCAAAGATAAAAAAAATTCCAACAGTCACTAAAATTTACCCATAATTTTTATTGCCTACAAAAAGGTATATGCCTACGAAGCTTGGTCTCCACTAATGAATGTATGCAGTGATGGTTATAATGCAACCAACACAAGCATGCGTTCATTGAAAAATGATACACGACGATGGCTATTGGGGCCAATGGAAGCCTGCGTCCAAGAAGAGAGATGGAGATTTATTTTTTGTAATAGGCATACAAGGAGAACAATAAAAAAATATAAGCAATTTTTTTTCCAAATATCTATATTTTTGAAAAAATATGAGGAGAATACTGCATAATATGGTAAAAAAAATATAGTTTAACTATTCAAATATTACCATAAACAAATTTCTCAAAAAAAATTGTAGATATAAAATGAGCAATCTATAAAAAAAACTCTTCTATTTAAAAAAAAAAAAAAGATAAGAGATTATGAACCAGTTCGTGAAACTACCTTCAAGAGAGAATTCCTAGCAGAATCTATCCTACTCTGGTACCATGTTAGAATTTCCCAAGAGTAGAACTACAAAGAATTACAAGATTTGAATAAACAAAATAGAACTGATTGATTTATTCCATGGATCAACTTTGTATAAATAGCAAAGTTGATTATTCAGAGTCGTTGGATTACAAAAACTCATCAAATATGATCTAGACTATACTAAGAGTTCACCTGACTCATGGAGGAGTGGAAACTCAAGTATGTCTATCCTAGTAGGACTTAAGAGAATAATTACTTATTATAACAGATATACACCGTTCAGAAAGACAATTCAATATAGGAGATATGTTTTTCTTACGTCTGCAACCTTACAAATAGTTGTCATTAAAGATCAAGTCTAGTTAGAAGTTGGCTCCAAGATTTTATGGTCCTTACAAGATAGTACATCGCATAAGCGAAGTGTCATATCAACCTGAGCTGCCTCCCTCATCTCGTATACATCCAATTTTTCACATTTCATATCTCAAAAAGTCCATTGGAAAAAGACTACACTCTTAGTCAGATCTTACAGTACTTGATGAAGAAGGACGTATATATCTTCATATAGAATCAATATTTCAAAGTAGATCACATCATATTCGATCTCGCTACATCAAATAATTCCTAATAAAATAGTAGGAATTACTAGTAGAAGATGCTACATGGGAAACATAAAGTATTTTTGAGTCATTTCTAGATTTGAGGACAAATAATTTGGATGATGGGAACCATGTTACAACACCAATATATCCAAGTTGGTCATATTTCTAGGTTTCATTTATTCAATGATTTATTCTTATAAATAGAAGTAGGTTGATTTAATTGTAATCATCTTATCACTTTGAATTCTAATTACGTATTTGCAAGGACTTAGCCCTCCTTAGTGGCGAAGAACTTAACCCTCCTAAAATGGCAATAATATTTTAGTTCTACATTCATATTATTCTCTCGCATTGCTTTTATAATAATTTGGCTTAATTATGAGGCATGGAGTGGAAGGAAGCCTAGTGTGGCTCATCTTAAGGTATTTGGTTGCATTGCTTATGCTCATATTGCTAAAGAAAAAAGAAAAAATTGATGATAAAAGTGAAAAATGTATTTTTATTGGCTATAGTGAGGAGACAAAAGGTTATAGGTTGTATAATCTAGTGATAAAAATCTTGATAGTTAGTCGTGATGTAATTTTTATTGAAAATGATGCATGGAAATGGAAAGAAAGTGTGTAGCAAGAAAAACCAACAATTGTAGATATAGAACAAGATGCTTCATCTTATTATACTAGCCTAAGCAGTAGCTCAAGTTCTACTCCCACTTCTTCAAGGTCAACATATCCTTCATATAGTCTTTCAAGTCTGAGTCCACATTCAAGGAAGGTAAAAACTCTTGAAGAAATCTATGAAAGAACTAGCAATCCATTTATAAATTTTGCTTTATCTCATATTCAAGTAGAACCTAGATGTTTTGAAGATGTAGTGAAACATGAATTTTGGTGCAAAGCCATGGATGAGGAGATGGATTCCATAAAAAGGAATGAAACATGGGGGTTAGTAGATCCTCTCGCAAAAAAATATGTGATTGGGTTAAAATGGATCTACAAAACAAAATATAAGGTATATGGATCCATTGAGAGACAAAGATAGATTGGTAGCTAAAGGCTTCTCACAACATCTAGGTATAGATTACAATGAGACCTATGCTTCTGTTGCAATGTTGGAAACCATTAGAACTATTTTGGTATTGGTAGCACAATTTAAGTGGCCAGTATATCAATTTGATGTTAAATCAGCTTTTTTAAATGGTGTGTTGGATGAAGTAGTATTTGTTGAACAACCACCAGGTTATGAAGTTGTAGGAAATGAACATAAGATTTGCATGTTGAAAAAGGTTCTTTATGGGCTTAAGAAAGCACCAAGAGCTTGGTATAGCATAATAGATGGGTATATTAAGAAAAATAGCTTTAACAAGAGTGAAAATGAACCTACACTCTATGTCAAATGTAGAGGTAGGGATGAACTACTTATTGCTTGCCTGTATGTTGATGATTTAATTTACAAGAGCAATAGCATAGTGTTAATTGAAGAATTTAAGAATACCATGAAGAATGAATTTGATATGATAGACATGGGGTTGATGCATTACTTTCTTGGCTTAGAAGTAATGAAAATGAATGATGGTATTTTTATCTCACAAGAAAAGTATGTTGTTGATTTGCTTGAGAATTTTAGAATGAGAAATTGTAAACCATTGAAGACACCCTTGAATGTGAGTGAGAAGCTAGTCAAGAATGATGGTAGTAAAAGGGTAGATGCTACACTATACAAAATCTTAGTTGGTAGCCTTATGTATCTTACTACCACAAGACCTAATATCATGTATGTTGTATGTTTGATTTTAAGATCCAAGTGAGATTCATTTTCGTGCAACAAAAAGGATACTCAGGTATGTTGAGGGTACAAGAAACTGTCAGGACTAAAAACTGAAGGGAATGTATTATTGATAAAAATGGGTTACATATATAGGCAGAAGGCCTATATGATAAACTGACAAGTGTCAGTATAAACTGACAAGTGTCAAAACAAAGGCATAGTGCACTTTAACTCTAACATTCCCCCTTAAAATGCACTATCCTAACTAAAAAAAAACAAGTCAACATTAGGTAACATTCCCCCTTAATGTTGAATTCTAAAAAAAATTCTACATCCTTCTTTATTATTGATTTGGTCTAGGCTTGTGCTCTTTGCGCTTGGCTCTCCAACTGTGAATAATGCTAGATTCACTGTGTATACATCTCGGTCTGTTGCCTCAGGGTCAGCCACTTCCACGGGTCTGTTGCCACTGGGTCAGCCGTCTAAGTGCCTCGGGGTAATCATGGGTGCCTCAGGGTCAGCCACTTCTGGGTCTGTTGCCTCTGCAGGTCATCCTCAGAGGATGTTGCCTCTCGTAGGTCACTGACTAGATTCACCATGAGTATGAAATCCCTCCTCATGGTGAACTCAATCTAGAAGGTGTCGGTCTCTGCCGAAAATGCACCTAATACAAAGGAAAAACGAGCCATATAAGAGTGTCGGTCTCTGTCGAAAATGCACTCAATACAATAAAATGAGCCATAGGTCAAAATAGGAGGAGAGACGAAGAAAATAAGAGAATATTCTGAAGTTTCTTCGTCTGTAGTCTTCAAAAGTAGATCCGGAAACACCTCGGATAGAGTCTAGGGTGTCTATGTCTGTAGTCCCTAGTATAAGTGTCCTTATGGTGACCAGGTCATCCCACCGAAATGCATGGGTAACCAGCCGATGCATTCACCAAGTGTATAGAAAAGGTCACTAGGTACAAGGATCACATATAAAATTACCTTGGGAGTGTCGGGTTCTACCGAAAATGCACTCCAAGGTAGAGAAAATTTTGAGGCTAAAAAACTCAATTGAAACAGCCTCAAAATTAGAATATGACACCACCATTGTGTCCGTCGCAGAAAAACATTTCCAACGACTATAAATACCCCTATATTCCACCATCAAAGGGGCCTTCATCATGTGGAATAAACATCATGCCTAACTAAACAGCAAAATTAACCTCACGAATAAAAAATTCTCGGCATCGCACTCCAGCGGAAAAAAAAACAGCATCAATATCTCCCTTATGGAAAAAAAAAACATCATCGCACAATGGTCCATGTGGACAAAAAATATACATTTGAAAGTGGTCCCTCCACTTTATAAGCATGCCCTTTCAATGGATTATTTTTAAATGAAATGCCCCACTAAATATTTTTAATAAAATACCCCATGATTTTTAAATATTAAACCCCATATGCTTTTAATAAACAACAACTTGGGCCTTTTAAAAATGACAAACACACACTGCGTCCCTCCACCATCACCGCGATCGCCTTCTCGACTGAATTTGATTCGAAAGGGGATCCGCAGCTCCGGCCTTCTTCACCTCGATGACGTGGAAGGAAGACGTTACCTCAAGTGTCTCCACTGCATGCATCTCTCCGCCAATTCTGGCCACGCCCAACGCACCTTCTCGGGTAGGTCTTCATCCTTGTTGTCCTTCTCCAGCGCGCGCTTCTCTCTCTTCATTTCGAACCTTTAAACAAAAAAAAAACAAAGGCAAAACAAAACCCTCGGCCCTTTAAACCATCAGATCTTCAAACTTAACCTCTGGGGTCCCCGTCTGTGTTACTCCACTGCGGATCCAATAACAAAAAATCAGAGGGAGGGGCGCTGGCGCTTCTCAGGATCGATCCAGTTCGTTTGCCATGATTGGAGGAAATCTAACATTCTGGGACATGATCGCGGCCCTAGGAGAAGGTGACGGACGACGAAATCTCAGCCTCCATCAAGAGCTGGAATCTTCGTTAGCTGCATCTGTGTCAAGAAAAGCAAGCCTTGATCGCCTAGCAATGAAATCAACTGTTGTCTCATAGTACTCATTTCTTGCACAGTAGGCAACTTCTACCTCTAGAACAAAATATCCATGAGCTAATCTTCTGCCCAAATTTTTGTTCTGGGCTATTGATGCAACTCTTTCTGCCATACTACCATATGCATGTGCAAGCTTTGTAAATGATGCTGGATCCCAATACCCTTGAAGGAAATAGCAGTAGCATCATAAGCTTTGGCGGCTTGCTCGGTGATGTCGAAGGTGCCAAGCCAAACCCTAACTTGTTTTTGCACGAATCTCTGATTTCGGCCGCGTATCGACCCCACGGCCGCCTCCTCACTCCTTTGAAATGCACTTCAAATCTCGTCGAAGCCCCTTCCTTCCTGTGAGCCATCACCATTGAAAACAACAAAAGACTACTCTTTAGCTGAATCACAAACACAAAATTGAAGGCTTTGGCTTGCGATCATTTGATGAAAGGCGACTGCTCATTTTTATTTATAGTAGCTACCGCCAGGTAGGGAAGACGGCAGGAAGACGAGAGGGAATCCGCTCAGGTATTTTTGGTTTCAGGACGACGTTGCCACCGGAGTTGCTATCCATCGACGATCCCTCTCAGTGTGTGACGTCTTTGATCACTGTCTATCACTGTGAGCAACGGTGGACTGACATGGTGGTGCTACTCCAACTTCAAACGTGGAAAAATAAATTAGAAACCTGTGATCTGTCCACAAGCAAAAGCCTATCGTCGAGGCATCGGACTGCACTGGAAGGTGAGAAAATCCACCGCCCATGCGAAAAAAAAAACGCGGAGATTGCTCTCTGTAGACCACTCGGAACCCCTCCGAGCGACGGCGGTAGCGGTTTCAGAGAATGACAGGAGGTGGCGCGGGTCCGCGGCAATGGCACCAGCCATGATTTCTCGGCCAAAGACGTGCCCTTCTGCCCGGGGGTGGCCATGGACGAGGAGTATTCCCTGGACGAGATCGTGTACCGCAGCCGATCCGGAGCTCTTTTGGACGTCCAACACGACATCTGGTACATCGGTCTTCATGCGCAGGTTATAGTCATATCTCACCGCGGGTGGCAACTTTCAAAACTCAGGAAACAACAATCCACCTTTATTTATTTTGCTCTCAGCAAAGACACTTCTTCATCACCATTGTCCGTTGATGCCATTTTTCGGAAATACTGAATCACCGGTTTCATCTCCAGCAGCAGCAGAATCAACACCCGCTGTCCTAAAAAACTAAAAAAAAAATTCTGACCAAACCCTTATGCAAGCAATATGTATTTCAACACCATCTAAAAAAAATGAAAAAATTTCCCAAACTTTTAAAAAATTTTACCATCTAGTTTCTGATCCATCAAATGATGGAGAGCATACTCCCTCGATAAAAATTAAAAAAAAAATAGGAAAAAAAAATAGGGGGAGGGAGGATTTCCATGAGGGAAATCCCCCTAAAGGGTTTCAGATCCATCAAATGATGGAGAGCATACTCCCTCGGTAAATTTTTTTTTTTTTAAATGGGGGAGGGAGGATTTCCATGAGGGAAATCCCCCCTCAAGGATTTTCACAGGGCAGGTAAAGCCTGCTCTGATACCAAATGTTAGGAGGAAAACTGAAGGGATATATATTTTATTGATAAATGGTTACAATATATAGGCATAAGCCTATATGATGAACATGACACTTGTCAATGAAACTGACAAGTGTCAAACTAGCATAGTGCACATTACATTAACTCTAACATTGGGACTGAATAGAAACTTTGGTAATTTTTGCACATAAACTGATAATTTTGGATTGGTTGGGTATACAACTAGTTATTGGGTAGGATTTCTTGATGAGCAAAAAAATACTTTTGGAAATGTGTTCATCTTGGGATCAGATGTGATTTCTTGGTCCTCAAAGAAGTAGACAATAATTGCACTATCAACAACAGAAGCATAATATATTGCAACAATATTAGCTTCATGTCAAGCAATATGGTTGAAGAGGATTTTGATAGATTTGAGGTATGCACAAAATATGAAAACAATCATTCATTGTGATAACAATTCTGCAATTGCCATAGCAAAAAACCCAATCTCCAACAATCTGACTAAGCATATTGATATTAAGTATCATTTTATTAGAAATCTTGTGGTAGAAGGTCAAATTGAATTGAAGTTTTATAGAACTGAAAACCAGCTTGCTGATGTGTTCACTAAAGCCTTATCAACAAATTTTTTTATAAGGATGTGAAATATTTTAGTTGTAACTGCATTAAGCATTAAGGGGGAGAATGATGAAGTTAATGCTTAATGCCACCTACAATGTAACAAACATGCATAGTAACAGGTATGAGTAATGTCATGATGCAACAATGGACCTATAGTTTTAGGTATGAGAAATGATGATTTGATATTGAACAAGCATTAGAGAATAAGGTGTGATGGTAGACATTATCTCCACATCACCTATTTTGGGACTACTATAGAAACGAACCTATAGTAGAATTATTAGGGCTAAAACACCTATAGCAGCATTATTTGGTCTACAGTTGTAATGACCCTGTTTATTCTTCCCTTTCTAGAGAGATTTTTTTTTGTATAAGTTGAGTTCTAATAAAGAATCACTTATAGATGTATCAAGGATCTTATAGAATGAATTTTTCACTCATGTCTAAGGGCAGTTGACCCTGTGAATTTCAAGGCTACTTTCATAAACAGTGAGTAGGAGTAACTCTCCTATTTATCTTACGGGTTTACCTTAATACCCTCTTGGTATAAGGATATCTTTAGTGGTCATCCTCTATTTCTTCCATACACCTGAATGTTAGAAATTCTTGGCCACAACATTATGAAATATTATATCCCTAACTTAAAACCCCTTAAGGTTAGGTCCCAACTTAGGTCATACGGACAAAAGTTTAGCATATTGTTTAATTGTTTCCATCCTCTCGATGGTAGTTAAATGAACGTCACATTTCCCATGACTCCTACAGATGCAAGCCTTATTTTGAAATACCACTTGAGCAATTCATTTCCTAGTTCCATGAAAGAAAAAAGTCCATACTTTCCATTTATTTTCCCTATCAATTTATCCTCTTAAGTCATGCTTGATATTTAATGATTTACTACAAGGTGTATCCTTTGTAATTAGATTACCCTTGAGTTTTTTCTCTCTCTTAATTAATTGGAATTACATTTTCATTCATAAAGTATAAAAAAATAGTATTCCACATTAAATTTCAACTAGAGATATGATCCTTATCTAGTCCATAGCAATAGTCATTGTATATTGTCATAAATCAATTACATATTTTCTTCACATTTTAACTTGAACAATATTACATCATTTTATACCTCCACTAGGTACTTAACAATTTATGACATGTTTCCAAGTTACAATTTGTTCCTCAAATGGATACATTTTACAATAAATATCCTTTCAACATGAAGGTCTTAAATCAAAGATCTACAATAACAATTGCTTCACATAAATTCAAGATATTTCTATCTAAAGATATTAGTTCATCATAATAGTAATTGCTTGTATAAATCTCTTCCCAATCCATCTCATATCTCCATCGCTTGATGATGGTGTTAAGGGATTAAGACAACTCATGACATATATATGAAATGCATTCTATTCACACAATAGTATGTAACTATTTTATTTAAATGAAACCATGTAATATACATTCACACAATGTAGCATTCTCATACATGTTAACCAAGGAATGAAACCCCATAAATTCCAATAATAAAAGTCCATTCTCCTATCCTTCTCCCAAAAGAATATACCTTGATAAAACAATGCTATATGCAAGTATTAAATTAAATGAAGATAATTTCATGTTTTCCCTCAAAATAGATTCCCAGTATATTCTATTCTAGCACAAACACAATTTCTCCATTATCCATCTACACAATACTAACACAATTAATCAAATAGCAGTTACGTTTTCCCCAAATTTATTCACAAATTGCGTTACAATTTTCTATGTTATTTCACTACAGTTCACCCAAAATTTGTACCATAATCTTTCCCAAGATTATACTATAGTTCATACAAAATTTGTTCTATAGTTTTCTATAATCTTTCCACAAGTTTTGCATAAAATTTTATACCGTAATCTTCTCCCAAAATTACACTATAGCTCTTACAATTATTATCAATTTGCACCATAATCTTTCCCAATATTATATTATTATCTTTGCAAATATTATTCATACTATTCCCCAAAAATTTCCATAATTCATTAAATAACATTATAATTTTCATAATTTATTAAATAACATTATAATATTTAACATCCTATAGACTTTCATTATAAGATCATCCTATGGAAAATCGAAGTCGAAGTAGCTTAGTGTAAGGTTTATAACCACTAGCCTTGCATATGAATGAGGTGGTTTCATATCTATCCCTTGAACTCCTCAATACTTAATTCTTAATCAACTTTGTCAAATAGCTTAGTGTAAGGTTTATAACCACTAGCCTTGCTTGTGAATGAGGTGGTTTCAACTTCTTCAGCAATGGTCACATTAATGACCCATAAGCTATTTTAATTTAGCTAATGACTAACTCCATGTTTATCCAACCAAGGCTAGGCAATGGTTTATTCTAACCTGACCACCATAAGTGGTCGTTTCATTAAGGATGATATTTCTTCTTAAAAGGGTCACCACCTTGGAGCATGGGGGACAATTAGAAACAATAATGTTAAAACAACATTATCATAATCACCCGTCGAGACAATGGATAGACAATCTCACTTGTATCAAATTTTGTAGTTCAACCAACAACATGGTCGTTCATATCACGAAGTGACTCTCGATGGATAAGAATGGGGGCAACCCCTCCGAATATCATACTTACTCTCTCAAACATGTCCTATATGGGACGATATTTGGATAGGTCTTTTGTCAACAAACTTTTACCTGCATTTTACTGAGCGCGGCTAGCACGATTCTTTTTCTTAGGCAGTGAGCAATAGAGGTTAATGGATATTCTAAATTTTACTAAGCCTCATACTTAAGTACTCAGTGAACTATTGGATGTTTGGCAACATTTATAAGTTAATTTACATATTGGTGGTTTAATGGATGCAACACCTACAGTAAAGGTATCGCTTACCAAAAATATGCCCATATGTCTAGCTATCATTACTCCATTTGTATGTAAAACAAACAATCTGGTGTAGATCTAGGTGGCATGCTAAGACCTCCTTTCTAAGGACGCATGGCACCGGAGATAGAAACCATTATTGACAACATAGGCATTATATATGTGTATACGTACCTCATACTTTATGTCATTAATGTACATGAAACTATAATCTTTCGTAAAATCGACTCGAAGTTTAGCAGAGATAAAAGTCAGTAGACGGACTATAACAATCCGGAGAATGGCGCTGGATTATCTTATAAAAGAAGACATTTTTATTTTAAGAGTAAAACTAAGGACACTATGGTATTGTTCATGTGTGGACTTAATATACCTTGGATTCATTTAAAATTCCTTTATCTAGGTCTTAGTCCCCATTTAAATTTAGTTTTATATTCTCAGGCAACTTTGTTTTATAATATAATTTCTAATATATATATATATATTTCCTTTCAAACTAAATACTAGACCCTTATTCATCCACAACATGGTTAGATCAAGGTTGGGATGTGACAACAACACCTATAACATAATATATTCCTACAAGAGTTTAAATGCTATGAATACTCCAATCCTTTAATTAGATAAGGTTGGGATATTACAACAACACCTATAACATAATTTATTCCTACAAGAGTTTAAATTCTATGAATACTTCAATCCCTTAATTAGTAGATAATTAAATAAACCTGCATAGATATGGTTTTATAATGTAACATTTTTTTTTTACTTTTTAAAAAGGAGAAACCAGACTGTTTTTAGCGTAGAGTGCATTTTTTTTTGTATTTTAGAGGCTTTCTCTATTTGCAAGAAATTTTGGAATGACTATTGCAATTACATTTAATTGAGAACAATGCAATTGCGTAATTAGTTGGAATGATTGTTGTAATAGCAACTTGGTGTCTCCATTATTTTTGTCCAATATTTGTTTTGGCATAGTTGTATTTTCTCCTTGCAGATCCAACAATATATGTGGCAATTGAGATGTTTAGACATATGAGTTCGGTCAGAGTTATAAAAAATAATTGATTTTTTAGTAAAATATTTTAGCTCATGTTTTTACTTTCTTGTGAAATTGACCTTTGAATATTAGGGTTAGGGTTGGTAAGAGTTAAAAAAAACAAGAGTGTGAATCAAATGTATCAATTATTTTCATATTAAATCGAAGCTCAGCTTATAAAAATTTTCTCCTCAAAGAGGTCAACGATTTTATATTGTGATTTTGTTTTGTTCAATAAAGCTACTACATTATCATTCATATTGCAATATTACTATTTTCATTTCTATTAAATAAATTATTTATTGCAATATTTGTGTGTATGTGCTTATTTTAATTAGAAGGTTACTACCAAGTGGTATCAAAGCACTTTCTAGGGTCATGCTATGTTGTAGCTACAATAGTTCATGTCTTGCCATTCCATTCATGTTAGGTATAATTTTAATTCCTTTCATACTTTTCTATGAAATACCTTGTGAAAAACTGAATTAATAATTTTCTATTTTAGTTTGATGGGTTAGAAATTTGTGTCATACATTTTAAAATATCACAAAGGAGTTATATTGTTGGCTAAGCTATATTGTCCATAAAACATCTAGTGAAGTGAAAGATGATCAGACTCCAATACGTAGGCCTCAAACAACACCCGTAGACATGCTTGAGATCTCATGTACCCTTAGCTATATAGGGAGGCCCCGTAGGTTTAGGAGAGACCTTTAGCCATAGGAAGCTTTTGACCATGTATTTTTGATAGTGCACCAAGCATAACACTAAAAACAAATACCCTCTTATATTGATCAAATAGGTAGGTAGTGCGCCCAAGGATATAGGCTAATCATCCTTGGGTAGTGGTCTGAAATATTGGTTTGAGAAAGCATGAATATACGAAAACAAAAAAATGAAAATGCCAAGTACGATGCGTCTAAAACCAAACTTAACGCCAAAAGCCTATGTATTGAAAAATGCATAAAAGGAAAGAACATGAGCGAATCGACACAAGATAAAAGCAATATGGAATAGGGTCCTATTTATTGATGTGCTTTCAAAGTCGTGTTACAATATGTCTCCTTCCTTTTTAAGGGATAGGAGTGTCAAATATGTTTCTTGTCACATCCATGATAGTAATCCTTCTTTCGCGTGCCCACATGTAAGATGGGTAGACCAAAATGTCGCCGCAACTTGTGTATATGATTTTTGACTCCTTCCTGCTCCTATGATGTCAAAAACCTGCATTCAAGGAAACAAAAAAGATCAGTAGCACCTGCAGATAGAATAAAACATGTATTTCCCAAGGCCTACTATTAGTGTATGCATGAAAATATTAAAACGATATCCAAATGACCGCGGATCAACCTGAAAATTTAACAAAATCATGAATATGTTACCAGGAGATCATTGCAAAAATAACAGTCTAGAAATTCCTTACATATTTGTATTTTCTCCAGGGTGGGACGAATAGACCTGTAATAAATTATCAGAAAGCACCTTCTTCAATGTCCTATCTAGAAAGCTTCAAATGACCTACAAAGTTGGGGTTAGCTAATTAGGGGTGTTTTGGGAAGACCCAGAAGGTCAGATTTCTCCAATTTGGCCTCTATCACCCAAATTTTTCTGGTGCCATCTGCAAGTTAGTAAAGGTGGGAAATGATAAAAACCTAGTCAAAAATGCTCATAATGAAATGAAATTTAAACTACAGCCTATTTAAATAACCTAGAATAAGATGCAAAATAAAAATCAAAGAAATCTATCACAGATTTCTATTCACTCTGGGCTGGGGCGATTAGAGCTATGACAGCTTGGGGGGCGCCCGGGGGCAGAACACCCACCGTTTGGGACTCTGTTTCGGCACCAATCCACTTGGGATGGGTCCAAAACTTCTTATGGGGTGTTTTCAAAAAATTTTGTGGAATATTGTGGCCAAATATTTGGGTTTGGGTCTAGAATGCACCTCCAATAATCACCCAATAACCTCCCTCCAAAAGAGAGATCAAGGATGTGAAAGCACAAAAAATGGGTGAGGATATATTTTAGCAGCACTTCGTTGCTCCAAAAGCTCCTCTCTGTATCTTCTTTTGGTTGAGAAGACTCACCAAATTATAGACCTAGGGTCTCTTTGTTTGAATGTGAATGTGAGGGCACCACTTGAGTTGATTGTCCTATTTTTGAGAGAAAAGATTATTCCTTGATTTAGAGTCTTCTTACATGAGGTCTCTAAAATTAAAGACATGCATGACTGAAGTCTCTCTAATTGATTTTGAAGTTTGTCCTTGTAATTGCATGTCCTGAAGCTTAAATTAACTGGTGGACTTGTCGAGGTTTGACTTTTTTCCAGTCAAACTTTCTATTCGCCTCACCCTGAGGCGAATGCTGATATTCGTCCCTGGGTGGGACGAGCAGAGAGCAAGGTGCCAAAAAGATGCCAAATTGACCTCTAACCTCCAAACTGCTTTTGGAAGTGGTTAGGACCACTGTTTAACCTTTGGGGGCTGCCCTAGGGGCTATGTGTGTCAATGCGATTGATGCTTGTTGTCACATAATCATATTGGTGCTGTTTTGGTGTCTACAAATGCCCCTTTTTGGGAAGCACTGTGCAAGGCGTAGCGCTGAGCAAAAATAGATACCTAAAGCACTAATGATTAGGGTTTCTCAGTAACCTAACCAACTCTTGATGCCCCAAGTATGGAAATGGCACGCATTATTGAATCCTTGCTTTTGATGAGCTAAGGAACTTAATTCAAGTGTTAACATTTTTCGGTGAGGTGTTACTTGAGCTTGGACATTGATCAGTCATGAATAGGTAAAGGGCGCAACCTTTTGTTTATGGGAACCTTGAGTTCATGATTCATGAATGCCAAATGTTTTATCAGCTTATGATTATTGCTTTTTTACTACCCCAAGTAGGAGCATGATTGCCTTTGTCAATGATCCTTGAATGCATGTTATTTCCATAATTGGGTATATTTTTGTTGATTGGTGACTAAGTGTGACTACCCCCTTAAGAGACAAATCGATGAGGGAATGACCGACATCAGAAATGCGACGAGTTGCTTGACCCAAGATGACTTAGGTAAGGGTGCCTTCAGTTGTTTTACCATGGAATGCTTCAGCAGTTTTCAAACATTCTAACCTATTTTTGGTGGGTTTTAACCCTTTTTGTGATGCACTTTGGAGTTGAAATTGGCAAAAATCCATCCTCCCGTGGAGCGGTCCAGCTATGGTAGCCTTCTTAAGGAGTAGGATAGTGACAATTTGTAATCCCAACGTCTAGTTTGGATGCCAAGAATGTCAGGCGCAAAGGCGCCTTCGTTCGGCAATGTTATTGCTATTTTTGGTTGGGTTGTGACCCTTTTGTTGACATCGTTTGGGGATGAAATTCATGAAAATCCGTCATCTTGTGGAGCGTTCCGGCTATGGTAGCCTTATTAGGGAATAGGATAGTGAGAATTTATGACCCCGACATCTATTTTGCATTCACGGAATGTCAAATGCAAAAGCACTCTTATCGGACACTTTTTTTTATTGTTTTTGGTGCATTTTGTGCAGTTTTTGCTATTTTTGAAATTTTTGCCTGTATTCATCCTAGGGAGAGACGAGTGCTAACCAGAGTGATCGTCCTAATGGGGAACGAGTATAGGCTCAAAAATCCTATTTAAAGGCCAAAACTGAGTTTTGGGCTCATTTGCATTTGTTTTTCTTGGCAATTTGGAGCTCTGAGGAGGAGGAGGTCAATTCTGCGAAGTGAAGCACTGTTAAACTTTTCCTGCCACCATGAGTTCACGGACCGGATACTCAAGCGGTGGAGCCGAAGCGATACCGGTGAGTGCTCTTCCTCTTTATTGGTATTTTTTTGTTATTTCTTATTACAGTCTAAAAACTGCAAGTTAATTGTTTATGTCCGTTTGTTTTTGCTTTTCAAATTTAAACATGAAACCCTAGTTTATCAAAAATTAACTTAAAACTTAGTGTAACCCTAGGTAAATAAAGATCAAAATTTAGTTGAAAAAATAGCTAAAAAACTTAGTTTAGAACGTAACTTAAAAACTGCGCTTAACTCAAATTTTAACAAAGATTAAAACTTAGGTTAGAAACGTAGGGTAAAACTAAGCGTAAAAAACGTAGCTCAACCCTAGTTATTTGTTGTGGTTTGTGTTTTTGTGTTTGTAAGTGATCAGTCAATTTTTAGAGTTAAAAACCCTAGGACTGACAAACAATTATTTTTTTTTTTTTTTTTAAATTGTTTTTAATTTATCAGTTAGAGTTAAAACCCTAGAACTGACAAATGATTTGTTTGTTTTAATTTTTTTGTTTTTAATTTATCAGTTAGAGTTAAAACCCTAGAACTGACAAATGATGTGTTTGTTTTAAATTTTTTGTTTGTAATTTATCAGTTAGAGTTAAAACCCTAGAACTGACAAATGATTTTTTTTGAATTTTTGTTGTGTTTTTGTTTAAGTTATCAGTTGAGAGTGAAAACCCTAGGACTGAAAACTTAGTTTTGAATGTTTTTTGTATTTTTGTGTATTTTATGTCCCATTATATGGCTATTTTTAGTTGTACAGTTTTTCCTGGATTTTAATGTTTTTGGTTTTGTTTTCTTTTGTAGGTTGTGAAGAGTCGGTACCGTGTGCCCACGGTTTTCACTGAAGCATGTACGACGTTGACCGTGGCTGACTGAGATTGGCTTGATGCCCTTGGGCTCAAGCAAGTGAGCCAGCTGGAGCCAATGGTTGGGGATCGAGCCTATCTGATGGCCCTGATCAACTTGTGGGATCCTCGAACCAATACCTTCCATCTCCCAACACGGGAGATGACGGTGACCTTGGAGGATGTCTATCGGATTCTTCGGATTCCAATAGACGGATTGTCGATCCGGACGACGTGGTGGGATCAGAGGACAGCAGTGTTGACACACTGCTTTGGACATGGAGAGGAGATGGGGGTGGACATCCCAGTGGAGAGGGCATAGGGTGACTGCCAGATTGGTGGCATATTGGTTTGATGGTGGCTAGAGAGGGGTGTGTTGGGAGTGAGGCACGCATTACTTATGGGCCTTATTTCCAACATGCTTCTCCCCAACTCTTTGGGTGCGAGGTTCCTGTGGAACCTGCTAAAGGTGGTTTTTTGGTTGGTGGAGTGTCCTACGGATGCACCTATGATCATGACATGGAGACAAACTCTATTGGCACAGATCTATGATGAGTTGTACGAGGTCCACTGTCAGAGGCGAAAGGGGATTAGTTGTAGCTAATTCTATTGTACTACTGGGCTTGGCAGCACATAGCAGTGGAGAGGTCGGTGGGGCTGTCATGGATGACGTGGGCAGAGATGGTAGACTGGGAGATTGGATACGAGGAACTGTGGCAGAGGTCTAAGGAGCAAGGACAGAGTCGGCGATGGGCAGGTGCCGTAAGGCACTATGCCGATGCCTTCGCTCGACTTGCTCCAGGGGAGGTGTTCTGGTGCCCCTACCGGGACTGTCCATCCTGGCCTGAGGCTGGAGAGTGGCTTCAGTGGGTATGCAGGGAGAGGTGGCTAATTGGGCAGCACGGGAATGAGTAGGAGTTCTTCCCATATGGCCGGGTTACTAGATAGTTTGGGGTTCACTAGGGGTTGCTTGGTGAGCCCGTGGTCTATCGGTGTCGGGGAGACGAGAGGACTCTAGCTTGGCCAGTCATTGCATCGCTGGGGGATGATACATATACAGTGATTGACGTCCTAGATGTGGATGACATCGAGGTTAACGCGGAGTATGATCAGTGGTGGAATTTACGATGATGGTGAGGCGAGGGGCTTCTAGGGGGTGCAAAGGCAAGTGCAGTAGGGGATGTGGGTGCAGAGGCACCCAGAGAGGGCTGGGGGGTTCCGCTAGATGATGTGGACATGGTGGAGGTTGAGGATATTGGAGGGGAGTTTGGGGCACCGTATCAGCTGGAGATGCAGGACATCCCATAGTAGTGGGAGTCGGAGCAGCCTGCCTTTCTAGAGATGTCGATGCATCAGGTAGTCTTGGAGGATACGGAGGCAGAAGTGCGTGTTGAGAATGCACGATTGGTGGGGTTACTCCGAAGGTGGGATGAGGAGCTCAGGGATGCGCTATGGGAGAGGGATCTCATGCAAACGTAGCTAGTGGAGCGGGAGAATGCATGGGCTACATACCACCGGTAGGATGGGGATATCGATGTTGTGCGGGAGAGGGATCTCCTACGGACGTAGCTAGCACAGTGCAATGATACTTTGGCTATGTATTTTCAGTAAGAGATGGACTTGATGCGGTATCGGTTGTAGCTAGAGGTAGAGATTAGTCACCTCGATGGGCGGGTTCTTATGTTTAGTGATGGCAGATCATCGCGTCGCTTGAGAGGGAGTGATACTGAGCAGTCAACAACCACTCGATGCAGGGGACTGGAGGAGGGAGACGCTAGTAGGCGTGATGTGGGGGCTAGCAACAGCTGCCCTGAGGGGTCCCATAGGACTCACACCATGGGGGGTAGTTCCCGTCGCATCGATCCTGCGTGATCATGGTGGTCGACACCCTAGGCTTGGGGGTTTTTGAGTTTTTGGCTTTGTTGCGGGGTCAGAGGACCGTTTCATTGTAGCCTGCGGGCAATTTTGATGATATATATACAGATGAATCTTTTTTTGATGTTTATGTACTTTTCATGGTTTTTTTTTATGTACATGTATTTACATTGATGTATGCATATGCTATTATGAATGTGAGGTTTCTAATTTATATGATGTATGCATATGGAATAAATGAAATGAGTTGTTGATAACTTGTCGATGGCACCATAGACTGTACAAGATTTACTGGCTTGTTGTACTTATGGGATGGCTTTGTGAAATGACTTTGCATGTGATAACAATGTTTTTGTATTGCGCATATTTTTTGATGGTGATGTATGGAATGAAATGTACTAGTTGTTTTTAAAATGTAGTTAAGCTTTTCTAGGATTCAAATATTTTAACTAACTAGCCAAGACCATACATTTATCGTACAAGACTTTTGAACAAGGTATAAATTCGACTTGAGTTTGACCAAGTTATTTCACATCCTTGTGTGTGCAATTGAGTTCGTTTATGTGGTATTTGTCAAGATACCGCTAGAGCCAGATATGCTATCAACCAAACCTGTATTGGGGTTCACCTAATTAGGACCACTAACTTCGTTGTTGTATGCAGTAAGACTAATCCATGGGGCAATCTACGATACCATAGGCTAACTCATCCACATGCAAACATTGGTCTGTTCACACGTAAATTTAATGTGACAGACATATCGTCACATGGTTAGGATACTGCCATTACCAGGTAGGTTGTCCACCAAACCCGTAATGAGGATCACCTAGATGGTTTTAGAATGCTGAGAATTCCAAGGATTCAAGTTCAGGCTTTTTATTTTTTCAACAGTTTAGGATACTTGATCATGTACATAGTGATAAAAATCACTTTTTATTTTTATTTTTTGTTTTTCTTTTTGAGCAAGGATTGTGAATAGTGGTGATAACCACTGTTATTTGATTTTGCATTTTTGGTCGCAAAGTCAAGCTTGTAGGTTTGTGGCTTTATGGATGGCTTTGATCCTTTTAGGCCTTGGGGATGACTACCCATCCTGTTTAGGGACGTGTAGTATGAATCCTTATGACTTTTGGGAACCAAAGGGATTTATGGAGACTATGAAGTAAGGGCATTGATCTTTTAGGCCTTGGGGATGACTACCCATCCTGTCCAGGGACATGTAGTACAAATCCTTACAACTTTGAGACCAAAGGTGAGTGGAGATGATCGTGATGATGGATCGGGAATTTTATTTTTGAATTGTCATTGATCCGTTTAGACCTTGGGGATGACTACCCATCCTTGGCAGGGACATGTAGTACGAATCCTTACAACCTTAGGGACCAATGGTGATTGGGGATTTTTGTGAGTAGTGGTGAAAAACACTATTTATTAGGGGGAATTGATGGGGAAGAGCTTTTTCTTTTGTCAATTCTTAGCACTCCTAAACCATTCACACAGGGGGATGAATAGTCTAATCTTTCACCTGTGGTACCATAGACTACTTTGTAGGTTTCTCTTGTGGTCACACAACTTGGGAATTATTTTATGTGTTTTAACTTGTGTAGGGATGTTACGTAACAAGGCGTGATCCAAGTAAAACTATCCCGTGTAAAATCTGTTTAACTTTGTACAGCTTTTGGCTAGCAATTTAAAGACAGCTGAATGACGAAAACCCTATATACATTAGGAAACAACTGACTATGCTAAAAATGACGATGGTGTTATTCTGGATGTATGTGTTTATAAAATGGATGGAATGTGGAAAATGAAGGAATTTTCGAGCAATTACAGTCTATGGTGCTTATGACATGTATGACCAACAAATATGCAATGTATTGATGCGATGCCTAATGCAACTTATATTTTTGTTTGTATTTTCATTTTTACGAGTATGCATTGAATTAAAATGCAATTTTTTTTTTGTTATTTTTGATGATTTTATTGTTTGTCTTTTTTTGTTGAATATTTGTTTTGACCAGGCGGTTAGGGTAACCCTTGGAGCTTTTGTGTGTGACCAAAGGGTGTATGGACATATTTGGGGCATTTTGGGGTGACCAAGTGATTGTGGGAATCCTTGGAGCTTGTGTGACCAAAAGGTGTCGGTCATTCCTCGATGAGGGAATGACCGACATGAGAAAAGTGATGAGTCGCTTGAGCCAAGATGACTTAGGTAAGGGTGCCTTCAGTTGTTTTACCATTGAATGCTTTAGTAGTTTTCGAACATTCTGACCTATTTTTGGTGGGTTTTAACCCTTTTTGTGATGCATTTTGGAGTTGAAATTGGCAAAAATTCATCCTCCCATGGAGCGGTCCAGCTATGGTAGCCTTCTTAGGGAGTAGGATAGTGACAATTTGTAATCCCAATGTCTATTTTGGATGCCAAGAATGTCAAGCGCAAAGGTGCCTTCGTTCGGCAATGTTATTGCTATTTTTGGTTGGGTTTTGACCCTTTTTGTGACGTCGTTTGGGGATGAAATTCTTGAAAATTCATCTTCCCGTGGAGCGGTCCGGCTATGGTAGCATTATTAGGGAATAGGATAGTGAGGATTTGTGACCCCGACATCTTTTTTGCATGCCCGGAATGTCAAGTGCAAAAGCACTCTTATCGGACACTTTTTTAGCTTGTTTTTGGTGCATTTTGTGTAGTTTTTGCTTTTTTTGAAATTTTTGCTCTATATTCATCCTAGGGTGGGACGAATTCCTGTTGAGTATTCGTCCCTGGGAGGGACAAGTGCTAACTAGAGTGCTCATCCCAAGGGGGAACGAGTATAGGCTCAAAAAGCCTATTTAAAGGCCAAAACTGAGTTTTGGGCTCATTTGCATTTGTTTTTCCTGGCGATTTGGAGCTCTGAGGAGGAGGAGGTCAATTCTACGAAGCGAAGCACTGTCAAAATTTTCCTGCCACCATGAGTTCATGGACCGGATCCTCAAGCGGCAGATTCGAAGTGAGACCGGTGAGTGTTCTTCCTCTTTATTGGTTTTTTTTGTTATTATTTTTATTATTTTATTTTTTTTTTATTATTTTTTTGTTACAGTCTGAAAACCGTAAGTTAGTTTTTTATGTTCGTTTGTTTTTGTTTTTCAAATTTAAACATGAAACCCTAGTTTATCAAAACTTAGCTTAAAACTTAGTGTAACCCTAGGTAAACAAAGATCAAAAGTTAGTTGAAAACTTAGCTGAAAAACTTAGTTTAGAACGTAACTTAAAAACTGCGCTTAACTCGAATTTTAACAAAGATTAAAACTGAGGTTAGAAACGTAGGGTAAAACTAAGCGTAAAAAACATAGCTCAACCCTAGTTATTTTTTGTGGTTTGCATTTTTGTGTTTGTAAGTGATCAATTGATTTTTAGAGTTAAAAACCCTAGGACTGACAAACAATTATTTTGTTTTAAAAAAAAATTGTTTTTAATTTATCAGTTAGAGTTAAAACCCTAGAACTGACAAATGATTTGTTTGTTTTAATTTTTTTGTTTTTAATTTATCAGTTAGAGTTAAAACCCTAGAACTGACAAATGATTTGTGTGTTTTAATTTTTTTGTTTTTAATTTATCAGTTAGAGTTAAAACCCTAGAACTGACAAATGATTTTTTTTGAATTTTTGTTGTGTTTTTGTTTAAGTTATCAGTTGAGAGTGAAAACCCTAGGACTGAAAACTTAGTTTTGAATGTTTTTTGTATTTTTGTGTATTTTATGTCTCGTTATAAAGCTGTTTTTAGCTGTATATTTTTTCTTGGATTTTAATATTTTTGGTTTTGTTTTCTTTTGCAGGTTGTGAAGAGCCGGTACCGTGTGCCCACGGTTTTCATTGAAGCATGTGTGGCACTGAACATGGCTGACTGGGATTGGCTTGATGCCCTTGGGCTCAAGCAGGTGACTTGGTTGGAGCCGATGGTTGGGGATCGGGCCTATCTGATGACCCTGATCAACTTGTGGGATCCTCGAACCAATACCTTCCATCTCCCAATAGGGGAGATGATGGTGACCTTGGAGGATGTCTATCGGATTCTTTGGATTCCAATAGACGGAGTGCCGATCCGGATGATGCCACAGGATCAGAGGACAGTAGTGTTGACACACTGCTTTGGACATGGAGAGGATATGGGGGTGGACAACCCAGTGGAGAGGGCAGAGGGTGACTACCAAATTGGTGGCATATTGGTTCGATGGTGGCTAGAGAGGGGTGTGTTGGGAGTGAGGCACGCATTACTTATGGGTCTTATTTCCAACATGCTTCTCCTTGACTCTTCGGGTGTGAGGTTCCCGTGGAACCTACTAGAGGTGGTGTTTCGATTAGTGGAGTGTCCTACGGATGCACCTATGATCATGAGATGGGGACAGACTCTGTTGGCACAGATCTATGATGAGTTGTACAAGGTCCATTGTCGGAGGCGAAAGGGGATTAGTTATAGCTATTTGTTGTAGTGATGGGCTTGGCAACACATAGTAGTGGAGAGGCCTGTGGGGCTGCCTTGGATGACGTGGGTGAAGATGGTAGACCGGGAGATTGGATATGGGGCACTGTGGCAGAGGTCTGAGGAGTAGGGACAGAGTCGGCGATGGGTAGGTGTCGTAGGGCACTATGTCGATGCCTTCGCTCGGCTTGCTCTAGGGGAGGTGTTTTGGCGCCCCTATCGGGACTGTCTAGCCTGGCCTGAGGCTGGAGAGTGGCTTCGGTGGGTATGCAGGGGGAGGTGGCTGATTGGGTGGCACGGGGCTAAGTAGGAGTTCTTCCCATATGGTCGGGTTACCCGACAGTTTAGGGTGCACCAGGGGTTTCCTGGTGAGCTCGTGGTCTATCGATGTCGGGGAGACGAGAGGACTCTAGCTTGGCTAGTCATTGCACCATTGGGGGAGGATGTAGATACAACGATTGATGTCTTGAATGTGGATGACGTCGGGGTTACCATGGAGTATGAGCAGTGGTGGAATTTACAGTGATGGCAAGGTGAGGGGCCTCTATGGGGTGCAGAGGCAGGTGCAGTAGGGTATGAAGGTGTAGAGGTACCAGGAGAGGGCTAGGGGATTTCGTTGGATGATGCAGACATGGTGGAGGTTGAGGATATTGGAGGGGAGTTTGGGGTATTAGATCAGCTAGAAGATGCAGGACGTCCTAGAGCAGTGGGAGCCAGAGCAGCCTGCCTTTCCAGAGATGTCGATGCCTCAGGCAGTCTTGGAGGATACGGAGGTAGAAGTGCATGCTGAGAATGCATGACTTGCGGGGTTACTCTAGAGGCGAGATGAGGAGCTCGAGGATGCGCTATGGGAGAGGGATCTCCTACGAACATAGCTAGCGAAGCGGGAGAATGCATGGGCTATGTACCACCGGTAGGATGGGGATACCGATGTTGTGCGGGAGAGGGATCTCCTGCGGACGCAGCTAGCACAGTGCAACGATACTTTGGCTATGTATCGTCAGTGAGAGATGGACTCGATGTAGTATCGGTTGGAGCTAGAGGTAGATATTAGTCACCTCGATGGGTGGGTCCCTATGTTTAGCGACGGTGGATCATCGTGCCACTCGAGAGGGAGCGATACTGAGCAGTCAACATCCTCTCGATGCAGGCGACTGGAGGAGGGAGGTGCTAGTAGGCATGATGTGGGGGCTAGCAGCAGCTGCCCTGAGGGGTCCCACAAGACTCACACCATGGGGGGTAGTTCCCGTCGCATCGATCCTGCATGATCATGGTGGTCGACGCCCTAGGCTTGGGGGTTTTTGAGTTTTTGGCTTTGTTGCGGGGTCAGAGGACCGGTTCATTGTAGCCTACAGGTATTTTTGATGATATATATATACAAATGACTTTCTTTGTGTTTATACACTTTTCATGGTTTGTTTTTATGTACATGTTTTTACATTGATGTATGCATATGCTATTATGAATGTGATGTTTCTAATTTATATGATGTATGCATATGGAATGAATGAAATGAGTTTTTGATAACTTGTCGATGGCACCATAGACTGTACAAGATTTACTGGCTTGCTGTACTTATGGGATGGCTTTGTGGAATTACTTTGCATGTGATAACTTTGTTTTTGTATTTTGTATATTTTCTGATGGTGATGTACATAATGAATTGTTCACTAGTTTTGTTTTTAAAATGTAGTTAAGCTTTTCTGGGATTCAGATATTTTAACTAACTAGCCAAGACCGTACATTTATCTTACAAGACTTTTGAACAAGGTATAAATCCGACTTGAGTTTAACCAAGGTATTTCACATCCCTGTGTGTGCAATTGAATTCATTTATGTGGTATTTTTTAGGATACCACTAGTGCCAGATAGGCTATCAACCAAACCTATACTGAGGATCACCTAATTAGCTCCACTAACTTCATTGTTGTATGTAGTAAGATTAATCCATGGGACAATCTAAGGTACCATAAGCTAGCTCATCCACATGCAAATATTGGTCTGCTCACATGCAAAGCTAATGTGATAGACATATTGTCATGCGGTTAGGATATCGCCATTTCCAGGTAGGTTGTCCACCAAACCCGTAATGAGGATCACCTAGATGGTTTTTGAATGCTGAGAATTCTAGGAATTCAAGTTCAAGATTTTTATTTGTGCAATGGTTTAGGATACTTGCTCATGTACATAGTGATAAAAATCACTGTTTATTTTTATTTTTTGTTTCTCTTTTTGAGCAAGGATTGTGAATAGTGGTGATAACCACTGTTATTTGATTTTGCATTTTTGGTCGCAAAGTTGAGCTTGTATGTTTGTGGCTTTATGGATGGCTTTGATCCTTTTAGGCCTTGGGGATGACTACCCATCCTGTTTAGGGATGTGTAGTATGAATCCTTACAATTTTGGGAACCAAAGGGATTTATGGAGACTATGAAGTAAGGACATTGATCTTTTAGGCCTTGGGGATGACTACCCATCATATTCAAGGATGTGTAGTATGAATCCTTACAACTTTGAGACCAAAGGTGAGTGGAGATGATCGTGATGATGGAATGGGAATTTTGTTTTTGAATGGTCATTGATCCGTTTAGACCTTGGGGATGACTACCCATCCTTGGCAGGGACGTGTAGTATGAATCCTTACAACCTTAGGGACCAATGGTGATTGGGGATTTTTGTGAGTAGTGGTGAAAACCACTGTTTATTAGGGGGAATTGATGGGGAAGAGCTTGTCCTTTTGTCAATTCTCAGCACTCTTGAACCATTCGCATAGGGGGATGAACAGACTAATCTTTCACCTATGGTACCCTAGACTGCTTTGTAGGTTTCTCTTGCGTTCACACAACTTAGGAATTATTTTATGTGTTTTAACTTGTGTAGGGATGTTACGTAACGAGGCGTGATCCAAGTAAAACTTTCCCGTGTAAAATCTGTTTAACTTTGTACAGTTTTTGGCTAGAAATTTAAAGACAGCTGAATGATGAAAACCCTATATACATTAGGAGACAAATGACTATGCTAAAAATGGCGATGGTGTTATTCTAGATGTATGTGTTTATAAAATGGATGGAATATGGAAAATGAAAGAATTGTCGAGCAATTACAGTCTATGGTGCTTGTGACTTGTATGACCAACAAATATGCAATGTATGGATGCGATGCCTAATGCAACTTATTTTTTATTTTTTATTTTTTTTTTGTATTTTGATTTTTACGAGTATGCATGGAATGGAGATGCAATTTTTTTGTTATTTTTGATGATTTTATTATTTTTGTTTGTTTTTGTTTTTGAATATTTGTTTTGACCAGGCGGTTAGGGTAACCCTTGGAGCTTTTGGTTTGACCAAAGGGTTTATAGATACCTTTGGGGTGTTTTGGGGTGACCAAGCGATTGTGGGAATCCTTGGAGCTTTTGGGTTGACCAAAGGGTTTATAGATACCTTTGGGGTTTGGGGTGACCAAGCGATTTGGAATCCTTGGAGTTTTGGTTTGACCAAAGGGTTTATAGATACCTTTGGGGCGTTTTGGGGTGACCAAGTGATTATGGGAATCCTTGGAGCTTTTGGGTTTGACCAAAGGGTTTATAGATACCTTTGGGGCATTTTGGGGTGACCAAGCGATTGTGGGAATCCTTGGAGCTTTTGGGTTGACCAAAGGGTTTATAGATACCTTTGGGGCATTTTGGGGTGACCAAGCGATTATGGGAATCCTTGGAGCTTTTGGGTTGACCAAAGGGTTTATAGATACCTTTGGGGCATTTTGGGGTGACCAAGCGATTGTGGGAATCCTTGGAGCTTTTGGGTTGACCAAAGGGTTTATAGATACCTTTGGGGCATTTTGGGGTGACCAAGGGGAATTGATTTTCCATTAACTTTTTTCTTTGTCCACGCGATTGTGGGAATCCTTGGAGCTTTTGGGTGGACTATGGCTCTCTAAATGTGGAATGGCCTCAAATGACTGATGTTCAAGGGTTCTATTTCCTTGATTCCTTCAAGAGAGGCAAGCCGGTATGTTCCAGGTCCTATTATACTGTCAATCATATAAGGACCTAACCAGTTTTCCATGAACTTGTCCCTTAGATGGGATGGCAAATTAGAATTCTGTTGGTTCTCTTTTAAGACCAAGTCACCAACCTAAAAGTCCCTGAGGTGGACCTTCATGTTGTATGCTTTCTTAAGTCGCTCTTGATAGATACACAAATGCTCGAGAGCATTGATGCGTCGTTCATCGAGCAACGTAAGTTGGTCTAACCGGGCCTACCGCGTAGTGTCATCATCGATGAACTCTTGCATTGAAATGTGTAGGGAAGGGATTTCCAACTCAAGAGGCATGACTGCCTCGGAGCCATACACCAGAAAATGGAGTTGCCCTAGTGGGCATCCGAATGCTAGTGCGATAAGCCCATAGGGAAAGTGGGATTTGAATATGCCAATCCTTATGACTGTCTACGATGGTCTTTTTGAGGATGGTGACTAGCATTTTGTTCGACGCCTCTGCTTGCCCATTTGCCTACAGATAATAGGGTGTTGAAAAACTATGCTAAATTTTGTACTTTGTTGTCAAAGCATGCACATATTTATTCTTGAATGACATCCCATTATCCAAAAGAATATTGGATGGAATACCAAAATGACATATGATGTTATGCAAAATAAACTTCGTAATGCGGGTTCTAGTCATAGAGGTTAGCGAAATTGCTTCCACCCACTTGGTGAAGTACTCTATGGCCGTTATGATGAACGTGTGATGACCTGACGATGTAGGGGAGATATTTCCAATTAGATCGAAGCCCCACTATGAAAAATGCCAATCCGATTGGATCGGCTGCAAGGCCTGAGAAGGTACATGTGTCAAATTAGCATGGTGTTGACACTTCACGCACTTCTTTACATATGCACAACAATCTCACTCTAAAAATGGCCAATAATAGCCCATGCAAAGAATGTGCTTTGCAATGGCCATACCGCTAAAGTGGCCACCACATGTACCATTATGGTCTTGGGTGATCCCCCAAGCGGACTCTTGTTGGCCCAAGCAATGGAGGAGGAATCCTTCATAACTTCGATGATACAAAATGTCTCCTAAAAAGACATGTTTTGACACTTTCTATTTAAATGATCTTTTTGTGGCTTGTGTGAATCCAAGTGGGAGGTTACCTAGCTTGAGGTAATCCCTTATGGGTGTGTACCAATCCTTCTGATCATAAACCTCGATGGTATGAATGGCAAATCCCTCTTTAAGGTCATCCCTAGCAAAAGCTGAGTGGGAGAGAGCTTGTAAAAATAGCATTGTGTTGCTATTAAGAGGGGTCAGGGAGAACAAGGACCCCCAGTTGGCTCGAGTCAGACAATCATGGATTTGAGAGAACCTATCCTGAGATGGTTCAATCTGGATTAGGTGGATTCCTGGTGTTTGGTCAGAGCTTGCATGCTCCATCACAGATTGTGATAATGTTTTGACTTGAATGGTTGTCATTTCACCAGAAGGGTCTTGCGGGATTAGTGACCCCAAGGAGGCCATAGTATCCACAAAATGATTCGATGATCGAGGGAGTGCCTCGATGTCATACCATTCTAGTTGTGCCAGGAATTTGTCCACAAGGGCTTTGTAGGCCTACAAAACTGGACATTTACATTGGAATATCCCCTTGACTTGATTGACAATTAATAATGAATCACCAAAGATGTTTAAACGTTTAATGTTCATGGTGATTTTTGTCTGAAGACCTATGAGCAAGGCTTTGTATTCTGCATTGTTGTTGGTGCACGGGAAGTCTAATTTAAATGACAGAGGCATTGGAGCCCCTTGTGGAGTGAAGAATACAATTCCTGTGCCACCTCCTTGCTCACATTTAGAACCATCAAAGAATAGGGTCATGTCAGCCTATGACTCTAGGCTCATCAAAATCTGGTGATTCTGAAACATGGAAAACCCCATCATCCGGTAGTTCTATGGTCAAAGGTTGATCATCTTCAAGAGGAGCCTCTGCCAGTTGATCGGCGATGACTTGATCTTTTATGGATTTTTGTCCAATGAATTCTATGTCAAACTCCATCAACAACATGATCCATTTTTCCGTGTGGATACTATGATAAGTACGACTCATCATGTATCACAATGGATTCTCCTTAGACACAACATACATCGTATTGTTGAGCATGTAGTGGCGTAGATTTTTGGTAGCAAACACCACTACCAAGAAGAGCTTCTCAAAGTATGCATAGTTAAGTTCATAACTGACCAAGGTGTGGCTAAGATAGTAAGTAGCCTATTCTTTGTGTAGTTCATTTTTCTGGGACAACATGGCACCCAGTGCCACCTCAGTAGCTGAGATGTATAAGTAGAATGACACTCCTGGTCTAGGTGGTGCCAATACTGGTGGCGAAGCCAAGTATTTTTTGATGTTGTCAAAGGCTGACTGGCACTCGTCATCCCAGTGAAATGTTACCCCCTTGTGCAATAATTTATTCATGGGTCGGCACTTGTCAGATAACTACGCTATGAAGTGCTTGATCGATGCGACCTTTCCCTGTAGACTTCTGAGCTGCTTGATGGTAGTTGGGGGAAGCATTTCAAGGATTACCTTGACTTTGTGTGGGTCTACCTCGATTCCTCATTTGGAGACTATGTAACCCAAGAGCTTTCCAGATGTGATGCCAAATACGCACTTCTTGGGGTTTAGTTTGACTTTATGTTCCATGAGGAGATCAAGGATCTTGCTCAAGTCATCGAGATGATATAGGTGCAAAAGAGATTTGGCCAACAAATCATCCATGTAATCCTCCAAATTTTTGTGCATGTAATCATGGAAGATGTACGTCATGGCACATTGGTAGGTGGTGCCAAAATTTTTAAGGCCAAAGGGCATGACCTTATAGAAAAATGTCCCCCAAGGCATTGTGAATGCCATTTTTAGTTGGTCCTCGGGATTGATACGAATCTGATTGTATCCCGAGAAACCATCCATGAGGGAAAGCATTTCATGGCCCACTGTAGCATCTACCAATGCGTCAATGCTCGGCAAGGGAAAATCATCCTTAGGAATCACTTTGTTTAGATCTCAAAAATTGGTGCATATGCGAATCCTCCCGTCGGGCTTTTTGATGGGCACCATGTTAGACAACCATGGTGGATAATCCATGCAGATGACAAACTGTGCATCCAACAACTTTTGTAGCTCATATTTGACCATTAAGGCTACTTTTGGGTGCATCTTACGTAGTTTTTGCTTTACTGGCTTGACTATCGGATCAAGCGTTACATTATGCGTGACTAGCTGTGGGTCTAGCCCCGACATGTCTTTGTAGGACCATGCAAAAACCTCCTTATTCTCTTTGAGAAGGGCAATGTAGTCGGCTTGCTCTTCGAGGGAGAGACTTACCCCTAGCTTGATGATTTGCAAATTCATTGGATCTGAGCCGATGTCTACATCAGTCGTCTCCTCGATCGACATGTGGGACCCATCCTCCAACTGGTGTGGAGTTGGGATCAAGTGGATATCATTTGTTGAATTGAGATCGTCGTTAGGAACTTCAGGTTCCTCTTCAGCATGGAAGACATATTTAGTCTATCCTGGGGTGAAATGGAACATCCCATCGCAAGGCTAGTACTCTGATGGGGATGGTGGTGTGTCAGCGCGATCCCAGTCTATAGCATCTAGATATAGATACAATGACCATGTCGGGTCGGCTGGATCATGGATGGGGGCGGTTAAATCAATGGAGATCATGTTGATGAAATGATTATGGTCTCCATTACCACGGGTGTGGTTACTCGGACATCCTAGATGATCTTTGTGCTTCGGATCTGGATCTATGGGTACTGGCACAAATGGATCAGCCCTATGCATGGATACAAAGATAGGGTCTACCCTAGGCACTGATGGTTTTATAGGGTCTCCAGGCGGAAGATGCTCTCTATATACCTGGAGTGGCGGGTGCAGTAATTGCTATAACTATACCTGGTTTAAGTGCCACCTATGCCTGGGCCCTATGTGCAGGTGTTCAAACATGTCATCTATGTCCAAGGGATATTGTTGTTGCATCTTTCACATGTGATTGAGATAGGCCATCTCAGTTTCATCTTTCGAATCACTGTCAGAGATCCAAAGGCCTTCGTTGGCTCCAACGGCTGTTTGCGACATATGAGGCTCATCTTGCTCGAGAAAATTAATGTGGTCCCATCGAGGTTGCTCCATTCTCTATGAGGGGACCTGATTCTCTTGAGGTGGCATGTGCTCAATTGGAGCATCCAAAGGGAACATTGTCAGGAAGCTCTCCTAACCATCATCCATGCGATGCACTTGTGAATGATTGCTATCAGACTCGAAAGGATCCCAAGGTGCTACCTCGTACTCTGAATCATCTTTTGAAGACCCTTCTTGGTCTTGTCCATATCCTTCTTGTAGGTGAGTCCTCAAACTTTCTCCCTTTTTGACCAAAGGGAAAGGGTTGTTACGGTCAACAAGGTTGGTCGTTAGCAATGGGAGATAATCTCCCAATGTATAGGTTGTATTAGGATTAGCATATGGATCTAATGCCAACCCATCCTTGTTGCCTATCCCTAGGCCTTGCATGTTCTCGACCAAGATGTCTAGGGGCAAGGGGTGGTTGAACCCTACTCCTGACTTGTCATATGACATTTGATATCTCGGTTGGCATAGAACTCGCACTCCTTGTTCATATCGGCCCAAACCATATCCATGCCAATTACGTTGGCCAAGATATCTTAAAGCAAATTCCGGGTTGGACAAATAGTTGACATCCTCAGTAAAGGGCTCTTCATCTTCGTCTTCTTGCATATATGTTTCAACACCATTATCCAGGCCCCCATAAACAAAGTTTGTCTTATTGGGTGGGTAACCTAGAGGAACCACAGAGTCGATGGGGAGTCGAGGCCTCCCCATGTCCTACATGGACTCAAGTGTGGGTGTTGCTACAATATTCCTTACTATATACTCCCCCAAGCCCGTGTTGGCCATCTCAATAGTGATCGTTGGCGGTTGAGGGGGAGCGAATGGGAGTCCTTCCTGAGTCCACTCCATGTGGGGTGAACTAGGCATCTCGACTTCCATTCGGCTAGGCATCTCTTTGGTAGAGATGGTTGAGACTAGGGGTGGTTCCTCTTCTAGGGGTTTCTTTCCCTTGTCCTTTGGTGTGGCCACCGTAGGTGGCATCATTGTTGAAGGACCGGATGAGGAACATGGACCCGGTTGGGGACTTGATGGTTTTGTTTAGATGGATTCAACTGAAAATCCAAATGCATTGATGGGAGGGTCGATTACGGCATGAATTGCACCATATTACAGTACTTGAAGGGCTCTAAGTCTATCGGGACTACATGCACCTGTCCTTCAATTGTATACTTTAGGCACTGATGAGCTATTGAAGGGACACACTTCATATCCCTGATCCAAGGCCGGCCCAGCAAGATATTATAAGCCATCTCACCTTCCAAGATGTGGCACAATGTTTGAATAGTATTTTGTCCCACTTGGATGGGTAGGACAATTGTGCCAACCATCGAGCATATTGCATCATTGAATGCTCGAAGAGTATAGGTGGAGGCCACGATGTGAGATGTTGGAAACTTTAGATGTTTCAATGTTGTTGTTGTGATGATATTATTGGATGAGCCAGTGTCCACCAACACCCTCTTATATGGAATCTCGTTGACCCGCACAATGATGTGCAGGGGTGGATCCACCACATCACCAGTCATTGATTTCAACTCATCATCTCTAAAAGTGATGATTGGTTCTGTACATTGTTTTACATGTCCCATGAAGTTGTTGAAAGAGTTTACTTCATGGGGCTGTAGCTCGATGGCTTTTAATATCTCCATTAGAGCCTCCCGATGGGGTACTGATTGTTGAATGAGCTCGTATATGGAGAGCCTAGCCGACGTGGTCCTTAGAATTTAGGTAAGTCTAGTCCGAATCATGGCCACTGGTCTAGGTGGGGGAGATTGTGTAGGGTGCTGTTGAGGTTGTGACATCGATGGAACCTCTCTTGTGGCTACCGCGGGGGTAGCTCCTGGGTACCTTTTGTTCCTAGTCACTATGATTATCATCCCCACATATCCCTGCATAGGGCAATTTTGTTGCACCTCATTGACTTGAAGGGGTTTTTTCTACGCATCATGGGCAGGTAGGGGGTCTCTGAAGACTCCCATATGTTAGTTGTTTGGCACTACGGGGTTGTCCACCGCCAATATCTTGTTGTCGATTAGGTCTTGCACCAAGCCTTTGAACTTCCAACATGCATTAAGGTCATGTCCCTTCCATCTGTGGAACCTACAGTATAAGTCCTCCCGGTAACCCTTAGGCTTGGGCACATTGGGGTCTATGGTTTGAATCTCTGGCAGGTTGATCAAGTTCACCGCTGACAAGCGGTCAAACAGGGAGTCCCTGGACTCTATGTAAGGTGTGAATTGTCGCCTAGGATGATGCTGCTGATTTTGTTCCTGCCTCTGGTTTTCTCTGTCATAATTGTTAGGAGGCACCACCTGATAGTTAGCATTTTGAGGCTATGTTGCTTGTGCAGGCTTAGGGACGTTGATAGCAACTTGATTGACCGCAGTGGGTTTCTATTGCATGGTCCCTATTTTGGTGTTCTTGGTCCATTCTTTCTTCTTAGGTTTGGTGATATCTCAATCTTGTATCTTGATCTCCTCAATGATTTTGGCTTGCGCGAGAGCTTCCTCTAAAGTGGCATATTGTTGCAGTTGCAATAGCATGGAGATCAATCTCAAATAGCTCTTTGAGAACATCTGAGTCAGGTCAAACATGGGAGGGAGGTAGGGCAGCTTTGAAAGCAGCATCCTCCACCGGTTCCCATATGCCGCCATGGTCTCTTCCTCATACTGCCTGAGGCTAGCTAGGTCACTTAATGATGCCTTTTTCTTGGTGTTGAAGGTGAAGCATTCGAGGAACGCGTCCACTAGCTGATCCAAGTTACTGATGCTATGTTTTGGCAATTGAGTGAACCAATCCGAGGCAGGGCCTATGAATGTGGTTATAAATGTTCTTAATAACAAAGCATCGTTGTCCTGAATGCCAAAGCACTGGCTCAGGAATCTAGTCACATGCTCTTGGGCATCCTCCTCCCCTCTAAAGAGTGCCAACTAGGGCAGTTTAAAGTGTTTAGGGTATGGGGGTGTCGGCACTGACGGATGCACAGGATGACTACGAATTTGGCATAAGGTGGGATTTTGGGGCCCAAAAGTTCTGATTTCCATAGAATCTAAGCGCTCTAGCAGCGCTTTATATGCATCGAAGGATTTGATTTCTTCCTCCTTGGTTTGCTCCCATTGTGGGTTGCGGGGAACTTGAGGCTTGTGGAAGGGTGGCTGGATAGCAACCCTTCTACCTTGGTAGGGCATTTCAGCCCACTCTTCTTCTTGTTCATACTCCTCATAAGCTTCCTAAGGAGTGCCTGGCTGAGACCTATAAACATGGGTGGGTGCCCACGGAGGGTGCCCATCATTGTTTCTGGGAGTGGCCTCCCGCTCAAGTCTAGGAGGTCTTGGAGGCAATACTTGATGAGGTCGCGAAGACCTATCTCGCACCAAGGGGTTATGCCTCTCATACACTTCTACTTTATGCGTGCGAGGGGTTGGGACCTTCTCAGGCACAGTGTTATGAAGCAATGCGGCTGTCTGACGCTGAATGCGCTCTTTGCTAAGGTGGTACAGATGCTCTAACTATTCTTGATCTTGCCTAAGCTACGTGATTTGTGCTTGGCGGGTGGCATGTTTGGCAAACACCAAGTCAATTTGTTCTGCCGTCTCTTGTTTAGGAAGCCTAGATGCCTCTCCTACATGTCTATCTCGATCGTGGTGATCCGAGATCCCTATGGGTTGCTTTCCTCTGTCGAGGTTAGCGGCATTCACCTGAGGCTCTAGCCTCGATAGGTGATCCTGATACATAGCAGGTGTAGAGGTTCATCGCTCTCGCACTGTGTACTGCTCTTGAGGAATGTAATGTTCTTCCTTGTACTCCCTTTCATATGCGTGCAAGGTGCGGGAAGAATTGTCTTGCCCTATCTGGAAAGCCTGATACTCTGGATTTGGTCTAGTGTTTCTAACAGTAATACGGGGTAGAGGAGGGATGATGAAATCATGTGGCCCCTCCTTCTGGACCCTCTGTTGTTCTAGCACTTCATCACTAGGCCACTCATAACGAGCATCTAAGGGAGGTCTCCTGTCTATGTTGAGTGCTACGTGTAGGTTCTCCTCTTGAAAGGATCTATGTTGAGTAGGGGTGCCTCTCAAAGAGGTGCCTCTATAGTCCTATTCTATAATGGCATGATGTGGACTATCTTGTGTGCCATGCCACCAAGGCGGGATGACTAAGTCCTCAGGACTATATCGGAGGTGACTTGCCCCCCTTTGTACACTTTCTGTAGCGCTTTCCCATGATTGGGCTCGGCTACGGGTGTACACCATGGTGATGCTTACCTAAATATGTGTACATTTTTTTTTGTCTTTTTATTATGATTTTTTATGCTACACTAAACAAAAAATATCACACACACGCAAAAGCGATGATTATCTCGTTTAAAGATTAAAAGTGTGCCCTAAATCTGGTTTAGTGTGTTTTGATTTTTTTGTTTTGCAAGATTTTGTAAAGAACATTTAAATGCAATATGATGGCTCTTGTGACTCCCAAAAATGGTCGCCCCTTCGATATACCATTGCCAAGTCGATATACCAACCTCTCTATATACCCACCCTTATGTGAGGGAAACTATTGGTACGTGAGAGTAGATGGTACGTGGAACATAGGCGGTACGAAAGGGGAATCACTCTCTTTATGACACCTACCATAGAAGACTTATCCTCATGCACTGGGAATCACCCCAGCTACACTTGGTCAGCTTTCATCAGGATTTACATCTAGCAACAATCACGATCGAGGTTATGTATGCAGTATCTCAAGCCAAGGTGGTGATGAAATCCACCGTTGGTCTTGCTCAAGGGTTGGGGTTTTACGACCAACTCCTTGTTGTTTTAAATTACCATGTGGTGTGTGGGGTTCTTTTTAAGTTGCATAAATGAAGCAAACAAGCATTCAAACTCTCCTATGCAAGCAAATAACTAGAGAATAGAAAGCAAAAATTGACAGATGGTGTTTAAGACCTCTACCTCTTCTCTGCCCAAATCGGATGTCTCTAAATTTCTGCTCTAAAATTGCACAGGGAGCTATTCATCCCGGGGTGAGATGAATAATAGATTTTTATTCATTCTAGGGTAGGACAAATTCCTATTCATCCCTGGATGAGACAAATTCTAGCTCTGCACTCGTCATAGACTGAAATGAACAATAGTCCAGGGTTTGAAAACTTGGTACCTGTAAGCAAAAACAAGCAAATTTGATCAAAAAATTAATCTTAAAAATCAAGGGACAGAGGTCCCACCATGATCGCCACTGAAAGCATGAGGATACGGAAACAAAAAAGGAAAATGCCAAGTACGATGCGTCTAAAACCAAACTTAACGCCAAAAACCTATGTATTGAAAAATGCATAAAAGGAAAGAACATGAGCGAATCGACACAAGATAAAAGCAATATGGAATAAGGTCCTATTTATTGATGTGCTTTCAAAGTTGTGTTACAATATGTCTCCTTCCTTTTTAGGGGATAGGAGCGTCAAATATGTTTCTTGTCACATCCATGATAGCAATCCTTCTTCCGCGTGCCCACATGTAATATGGGCGGACCAAAACATCTCCACCACTTGTGTATATGATTTTTGACTCCTTCCTACTCCTCTAATGTCAAAAACCTATGTTCAAGGAAATAGAAAAGATCAGTAGCACCTGCAGATAGAATAAAACATGTATTTCCCAAGGCCTACTGTTAGTGTATGCATGAAAATATTAAAATGATATCCAAATGACCTCAAATCAACATGAGAATTTAATAGAAGCATGAATATGTTACCAAGAGGTCACTGCAAAAATAATAGTCTATAAATTCCTCATAGATTTGTATTTGCTTTGGGGTGGGACGAATAGACCTGTAAGAAATTGTCAGAAAGCACCCTCTTCAATGTCCTATCTAGAAAGCTCCAAATGACCTTCAAAGTTGGGGTTAGCTAATTGGGGGTGTTTTGGGAAGACCCAGAAGGTCAGATTTCTCCAATTTTACCTCTATCACCCAGATTTTTCTGGTGCCATCTACAAGTTAGTAAAGGCGGGAAATGATAAAAACCTGGTCAAAAATGCTCAGAATGAAATGAAATTTAAACTAGAGCCTATTTAAATAACCTAGAATAATATTCAAAATAAAAATCAGAGAAATATATCACATATTTCTATTCACTCTGGGGTGGGGCGATTAGGTCTGCGACAGCTTGGGGGGCGCCGGGGCAGAACGCCCACCGTTTGGGACTCTTTTTCGGCACCAATCCACTTGGGATGGGTCAAAAACTTCTTATGGGGTGTTTTCAACAAATTTTGTGGAATATTGTGGCCAAATTTTTGGGTTTGGGTCTAGAATGCGCCTCCAATAATCACCCAATAACCTCCCTCCAAAAGAGAGATCAAGGATGTGAAAGCACAAACAATGGGTGAGGATATATTTTAGCAGCACTTCATTGCTCCAAAATATCCTCTCTGTATATTAATTTGGGTGAGAAGACTCACCAATTTATAGACCTAGGGTCTCTTTGTTTGAATGCGCATGCGAGGGCGCCACTTGAGTTGATTGTCCTATTTTGAGAGAAAATATAATTCCCTGATTTAGAGTCTCCTTGCATGAGGTCTCTAAAATAAAGACATGCATGACTGAATTCTCTCTTCTTGATTTTGAACCCGTTCCTCGCAATTGCATGGCCTGAATCTTAAGTTAATTGACAGACTTGTCGAGGTCTGACTTTTTGCCAGTCAAACCTGCTATTCACCTCACCCTGGGGCGAATGCTGCTATTCATCCCTGGGTGGGGCGAATACCAGTTTGTATTCATCCCAGGGTGGGTCGAGTAGGGAGAAAAGTTCCAAATGGTTCCAAATTGACTCTTGACCTTCCAAACTACTGTTGGGAGTGGTTAGGACCACTGTTTAACCTCTGGGGGCTGCCCTAGGGGTTGTGTGTGTCAATGCGATCGGTGCTTGTTGTCACATAATCGGATTGGTGTTGTTTTGGTGTCTAAAGGGTCATGATATGTTGTATCTACAATAGTTCATGTCTTGCCATTCCATTCATGTTAGGTATAATTTTAATTCCTTTCATACTTTTCTATGAAATACCTTGTCAAAAACTAAATTAATAATTTTCTATTTTAGTTTGATGGGTTAGAAATTTTGTGTCATACATTTTAAAATATCACAAAGGAGTTATATTTTTGGCTAAGCTATATTTTCCATAAAACATCTAGTGAAGTGAAAGATGAAGACTCCAATACGTAGGCCTCAAACAACACCCGTAGACATGCTTGAGATCTCATGTACCCTTAGGTATATAGGGAGGCCCCCTAGGTTTAGGAGAGACCTTTAGCCATTGGAAGCTTTTGACCATGTATTTTTGATAGTGCACCAAGCATAACACTAAAATAAAATACCCTCTTATATTGATCAAATAGGTGGGTAGTGCGCCCAAGGATATAGGCTAATCATCCTTGGGTAGTGGTCTAAAATATTGGTTTGAGCATTATCAATTGTTTTTGCAATATATCAAAGGGCTATGGATAATACAAACACCTTGGCCTAAAGTAACCCTTTTTCTATTGCTTGTCAAACCTTAAACATAAACTATCAAACCTAAAAACCTTAACATAGACTTAAGCATACTAAGAAGACTACATTTATCTCAAAATTGATAATATAGTAATATTTCTTAGAACAAAATGGTGGTGTCACTAATAGTTAGGTGTGTTGATAATTGTAAATATAGTTGATATTAGTAGCAGATAATAGAACATACATTTATTAGTAAATATTCTATTGGTGCAAAATAAACTTAGTGTAATCATCAAGACATTAATAGTACAAAAAATATCCCAATTTATGGAAAACATACCGGAGAAAAATAATATACTAAAAAAATGTATGGGGTGCCAAAATTTATCATTTTGGGGTATAGTCCATTTTGATTATCTTTTTGGGTTGATCATTTTGGTATATAGCTCCAAAATATTTTTTGAGGATTCTTACTGAAAATAGTAACTACTAAAAAAAAAATTATTTTTAGTAAAATGTTTCTAGAAAGCCCAAATCACAATTCCATGGATGAAGGAACTAGAGGGTATATGAGGAAGATGGATCAAAGTAACCAATTGAGTGAATATATGAGTCAATTAAGTGAACAATCTAGTCAATTATAAGGTAAAATACGAGAAGAAATTATGGATTACTTGGCAAATGAGAAAAATAAATTAAGAAAGGAAGTTCATGAAAAACTACATGATGTTGAAAATCGCTTGCAAGGGGCTATCCATGCATACAACCAAATTAACCATGGTGAAGTTGAAGAATGGGTTAGCCGTTTAAGGACATCAAATAAGGAGGCACACAATACCATTTTCCATAATAATGCATATAAAATGCCAAAGTTAGATTTTCCAAAGCTTGATGAAAAAGACTTGGATAGATGACTACATAAGAAAAATTAATATTTCAAGCTTCACAATATTCCTTGATATTTATGGATCACAATGGAATATTTTATTTTTGAATCTAAAGTCCTTCAATGGTATCAATAGGTAAAATATATGAATCCCAATCTTTCTTGGGAAGACTTTGAAAAATAATTACTCACTTGATTTGGCCCTAGTGAGTATGAGGACTTCATAGGAGCTCTCACAAAATTGAAGCAAACCTCCACCATTCATGAATATCAAACTCACTTGAAAAATTAGCTAACTAGATAAGGGGTTTGAGAGAAATTGTTTTTTGAAGTTGTTTAATTAGTGGGTTGAAGGATGATATCAAGGTTGAGATAATAATATTCAAACCATAGATCATAACATAGACAATAAATTTGGCTAGGCTAGTAAAGGAAAAATTCACTGCTCAAAGATGTACTTCCAAATTTCTTCAAGGACAACCCCCATTTTCATCTAAGCCCATAGAAAATTCGAGAAATAAATCATCAACATGAAGAAACTAACTTGAGAGGAAATAGAAGCTCATAAAGCATAAGGGTTATGTTATAACTATGTTAAAAAAACTCTCCTAGACACAAATATGTACAACAAAAAATATTTTTTTTTGATGTGGATGAATCTTCAATGAATGAACCCCATGAAGAGAAAGAGGAACATCAATAAGAGGAGAGTCTAGACAAAGGTGAAGCATAATAGGAACCTTAGACAAAAAATTTAGTCCACTCTCTTGCAGGAATATCTACTACCCAAACTATGAAGTTGATAGGATATTTAAAGGGTGAGAGAATCACAATCCTTGTTGAATCTAATAGTACATATAACTTCATTAATTCTTGAGTGAAAAAAAAAGTAAATTGTTAGATAAATTTCTATAACTCCTTTGAAGTGATAATAGCCAATGGAAGAATTGTTACTTTTAAGGGTAAATATAGAAATATCAAGGTGAAAATAGGAGAATAAAATCTTAAGACCAACTTGTTGACCCCTCCCTTGGGAGGATGTGATGTAGCATTGGGAATATAATGAATTAGAACTTTGGGTCTAGTATTATGGGATTTTTAGAACTATGGATGAAATTTAAATAGCAAGGTATAGAATACACTCTCAAAGGGATGCATGCTAGTGCTACCCAACCTATTTCTTATCATAAGGAAAATATCCTACATAAATCATCTTAGAGGATAGTGGTCCAATTGTTTACTATATAAATATCCAATAATTATGAAATGGAGCACTAGATTCTCTTAGAGAGACACACATCTATTTTTGAGAATTCCTTTGGTTTGATATTTGTTTTTTCAAATTTGTTTTAATAGTGGGTTGAAGGATGATATCAAGGTCAAGGTGATAATGTTCAAACAAAAAACCATGATGTAGATATTTAGTTTCGATATGCTAGTAGAGAAAAAAATCACTACTCAGAGACATACTTCCAAATTTCCTTAGGGACAACCCTTATGTTCATCAATAGTCAACTCAAGAGTAAGTCATAAACCATGAAGTGACTAACTCAAGAGGAAATTGAAGCTCATAAAGCATAAGGTTTGTGTTATAACTATGATGAGAAATACTCTTCTAGGCACAAAGATGTACAACAAAATTGTATTTGTTGGATGTGGATGAATCTTCAATGAATGAACCCTATGAAGAGGAAGAGACACATGAAGAAAAGAAGCATCCAAAAAAATATGAAGCACAAGAGGAACCTCATCCATAAAATTTATTCAACTATTTAGCAGGAATATCTACTCCGCAAACTATGAAAGTGATAGGAAAATTGAAGGGTGAGATAATCACTAGCCTTATCGACTTTGGTAGGACATATAACTTCATTGATACATGGGTGTTGTTATAGAAGCTCCAAATACAACATAAAATAACAAATAAAATGTGCTATATCCAAGGGCACTACTTGGAGAAAATGACCACTAAAAAGGAGCACAAAAATATACCACAATATCACCATTAGGAGCGCCATAGAACCTTGGAGCATTACAGCTAGAGACACCCATTATCCTCATCAAGACAATGTGTAGAATGAGAAGGAGAAACACTTGCATTTCAAGAAACATAGCAATCCAATGTACAATATAAAGATATAGACAAATATAGGGTTACAAAGCTAATTTTTGGAGTGTTAGAAGAAAGGCTTACATGCACAAGCCTTGAATGCCACTTGGCACAAGAGTTCTAAGCACCTCAACGTTCATGAATAATTTAGCTCTCACCTAAAAGGGAGTTACAAAGCTTTGGGAGGTTACCAGCAAACTCATAATTGCATAAAGGTACGTTGGAATATCAATACCTAATGACTAACGCTCAAGTAACAGTTATTCTCAATTAACAAGAAAATAGTCCTATTTAAGACACCCATCTTGGATAAATAGAACAAAATGAGGTCAAAATAAAGTCAATCATTGAATGGTGTGAATTTCATTAAAATGGAGGAAGGCTAATTCAAGATTACGTACCATTCAAAGAAGTAAGCCTACATTTAAGAAGTTATGATAGAACAATGATACCAGCACCTCATTCATGGAGGATATTCATCATAGAACAATAATACCAGCACCTCATTCACGGAAGATATTCATCATAGACCAAAAATACTAGAACCTTATTCATGGACGATATTCATCATAGACCAATCATTCCTTAAGGAGAATAGAAGTGTCATTTATGGAGGATAGAAGTGCTACTCAAGGGAGAAACCAATGCTAGTAAAATAAGGCATTGACTGCCCATGCACACCATATTCTATAAGGTTTCAAATCCTCCACCTCACAGCATTAATGCAAGATAATCCAGAAGGGTTATTAAGATAAAACCTCATACTATTCATTACTTGCAAGAAATTAAAGATATATTGGAGTTATAAGGGTACATTATATTTACTATTGCAATCATCCATTTAGCATTAGTAATATATTAATAAAGTAGATTTATATTTGCAAATAATAAAGTATGAGGTATAAGGTTTTTCAACTTGGAAATTAAAACCTTATTATTGCAAATATTATTGTTTTTTAATATTCCAAATTAGGGAGTTATAAGGAATACTACACCAAATAAATTATTGGAATTTAGAAACATTAAATATTAAATATAAAAGGCTATAAAATAAGGTTCATTAAGGATTATCAAGAGTTGGAAATTTATTGGCATACTTTTCTTAAAATACATTAAAGGCACAAAAGAAATCCAACCATTAGGACCTCATAAAATTAGAAAGTGCTTAATTTCAATAGGAGTAATAATGTGTAATAAAGTTGATTTTTTATATTTACAAAAAATTACAAAATCAACTCAAAATTTAATTACTACTCTTAAAAAGTAATTTATCAATCATATATCATATCCAAAATCACTAGGGAGTCATAAGTCATTCTACAAAACTTGATAATAATAGCATCCATCAGAGTTTATCAAATACCCAACTCATTTGGGAGCCATAAGGTTTCCACAAAATATAAATTCTACAAGGATTTTATTAAATCAAATTTACATCTCTTAATTAGGGAGATATACGGAAGTCTATAAAATCTAAAGCTCTAAAAAGGTTTTATCAAATCAAGTTCATATACTCTAAACTAGGGAGTCATAAGGTAGACTACTAGAAATGTTTTATTATACCAAAATGGAAAGAAGAATGCATCCTCACACAAAGAAACAAGAATAAGGTGCACATGCTACATCATGCCATAAATACAAAAATAATCCTACCATAGAAAAATCAACAAAGCAGAAGAATACATGGCACATTGACTCATGAGCTAGTCATCACATGATTGGAAATCTACAATGGTTTGATTATTTTTAAATTACTAATGGTTACAGAATAAGAATTATAGATAGTAAAACTTATCCTATACATGGATATGGATGTGTAACAGCAAGAAAATCATTTCCAAAAATTCTACTACAAAAAGTATTGTATGTTCCTGGATTAACATTTAATCTCATTTTAGTAAGCAAGTTGGTAGAAAGTAATTGTACAGTCAATTTTAGATATATGAATGAGATCAATACATGCCTTATCATGAACTAAAGTGAGATAGAAGCAACATGATCAATCCATGGAAATACATATATCCTAGATTCAATGGAAATCTCACAAGACATTGTTGTATTTAAAAATGATACTAACCCATTTCCTTAGGAACTGGTTGAAGAAAATAAATAACTAGTACACCATAAATGTAAGAATAGAAGAATCAAAATAAAAACAATGAGAGGTCAAAAAAACTATGCTCTACTCAGCCAACTGCAATCTGAAGAAGCAATAAAATCAAATGAAGACACTCACAAAAAAGAAAACAAAGGAGGATGAATAGAAGAAATAAAATAATAGGAAGAATATATAGATGGTTATGAAGTCAAATCTTGTTCAACAAGAACAATAGGTTATGAAGACACCAACTATTTTCTTAATAAAATTAAAGTAAGCAATGAAGGAGGATATAAGTTCCAGTACCCAATAGAAGAAGATTCATATTGAAGATTGAAATATTCAACACCCAAATAATGTAATACAGGGGGTGTTAGAGTTAGAATGTATTACATCATTTGGATCATGTAAATGTACCACCTATGGTACATAGTTAGAGTAGGATATTGCTTTAGGGGGAAGTTAGCTACTTACTTCAAAAAATGTAATAAATGCACAAGTTTCAATGTGCAAGGTGTTCCCTTGTATAGCTAGGTAGAGTGTTGGCCAAGGAATCTATCTTCCTATATAAAGGGCCTCATATAGAGATCAAATATATCAAGTGCATCTTAGTAGTGAGTGTTGGAATAATAAAAATACTTGATATTATTGAATGAAAGGAGCCTTGCTTAAATAGCAAAGGCATACAATATGATCCATTGGATCATAACCAACTGAGCTAATATCAGCCACACATATTATCCTAGTAACAACTTAGGATATAATTTATTATTCTAACACCCCCCCCTTAAGTGGTACTAGGATATACTAACACCCCCCTTAAGTGATGCTAGGAAGTAGTGAAAACAACAAACCAAAAACAAGTGGCATATCCACAAGTATGAGTCCTAGCAATAAGTTCTGATAAGGTCATCATATACAATATGTGAATAATAATATCTACGAGAGAGATGATGATAAACCACCTATCAGAATAGAAGAAGAAGAAGAAAGAAGATGTGCATAGAGGATGGAGAAGAAGGAAGATGTCCTCTTCAACCCTATATAGGACAAATTTCATCAAGAAGCATGCAAAGTATCCATCAGATGTCTCAAAAAAGTAGAGACCTGTCATGGAAAGAATGAAACCATACTCCCAGACTGGTGCTTGTGACATAGATCAAGGCTATGAACCATGAAAAAGGATCACTAAATAAAATTCCTAGAAACCAAAGTGCCTCACATAGAAAAAAGAGGGTGAAGATAGTGTGGAAAGAACCACATGAATCGCAAGGGATGTCCAAATCGACTCCACAAGTATAAGTAGTGGTTTCCACCTATATGAACAAAATGGTGCTGATAACAAAGTCCAAAATGAGTGGACAAATAACTTACTTCAAGGGAATCTAAAAAATAAAAGGTACCAGTGTAGCTTTCAAATGTGTCATTATGGTGACCTCCTCATCATACAATAATATATGGGTAACCAACTACTGCAACCACTAGGTGATATAAAGGAGATGACTAGATACTAGGATCAATTACAAAGCAAATGTCTGGGAGTGTCGGGTTCAACTAAGAATCCACTCCATGTTACAATATTTTTTATCCACAAAAAAGTATGGAAACAAATTTTCAAAACTAGAAATGGACTGCACCATCTTGTCCAACTCAGAAAAACCTTTCCTACGACTATAAATACCCCTATATTTGGATTATAATGGAACATTTTTCTATAGGAAAAAACAAGAAACTTTTTTTTTCTTCATAAGGGAAAATTTTGAAAATGTCCATCAAAAGACAGTATGATTTTAAAGATTTCTCTGACAAGAGAAAAGATATTGTTTAAACTGCCATACAATAAAGTCTTTACTTTTTACATGCTTTTTAAAATAAAGAGGAAATAAAAAAGCATTCCCCCTAATAGAAATTCCTATAAATTATTTGTTAAAATATTCCTCATATAAAAAGGTGGTTCCCTTTATAATCAAGTGCTAGAATCCAAAAAATTGCATTTGAGGGTGCACAGAATCATTTTGTCTTCAAGAGCAGCAAGACCTCAAGCCATAGTTGGTGGCTCAATATCACCCACATTGGGTGCCACATCAATCGTATCAATCTGTTTATCTGGAAATTGACTCACTCAAAAAATTCTAGCAGTGCTATTTCCAAGAACTCCCACGAACAGATAAAAAAAAATTCATCTTCAATGTCTGACAATGTGGTTTCCCTGCAACCAAGAAATATAAGGCCACAAAACAAAGAAGTGTGACACAAGTGGGAAATAAAATTGGCATCATAAACAACTACCACATGAGGCAAAGAACTAAGTGAACGCGTCCTGATTCGAGAGTGGTGTCAACATCTGCATAAATGGGGGAGTATAGTGCACCTAAAGTGGCACCATTGCAGGAAATCAGGGTACACTTGTCACTTTTGGCACTATTGATTACCAGAATGCTACAATCCCATGAACTGCTACACAAAAAATTGTAGCTAAATTTGGAAATATTATCACCATGAAAAACTAGTTCTGCAAGGTCCAAAACTATATCTGAAAGGAATCTACGTCTCAGCTAAAATATGTGTGGATCTCGCATGGCTGAGTTTGATGTAGATTTAGAGCAGTCATGACACATATCTACCCCAAAAAAGCAATGGTGGCCTAATAGAAAATGGTTTCAAAATCACTGCTCATTACATCCACTGTAACACACTAAAAATATTAAAAACCACTATCTTTTGCACCACATAGTGAAATACCACTATCTCATTACAATACCCATATAACTATTGTAGCCAATTACAATCATGGCAAAAGCAGAATAAATGGTGGATCCATATGAAGGGTGAGTGTATCGAAGGAAAAATAATAGTATCAATAGAGCTCACACCTAACATCAACCTTTTGAATAAAATCTTGGTGATCATATTGTCGGGAGACAACATACCAAAGTTTATAGCCTGTCCTCCTCATATACATGCAACAGAAACTACCTCACTACACCATTTTTATTGAGCACTTCTGCACGCAGTAACCTCCTGTATTTTAAAACAATTTATCTCCTCCATAGTAGCATGGGAAAACATTAGTCCAATCCACTTTCTCTAATGTGTCTGGAATTGCTATGGTTGATGTGTGATCCATTACAAGTAAGGAAAACAATGACTCCTATCTTCAATAGGGGCTACACACGCTGAAATTTTACGTTCAATGGCAGTTGCTCAATGATTTCCAAACACATAGTCACTAAAAAAACCTACGCCATCAATCATCAGATGCTTCAAGATTTTGTTTGGATGTTGTGACAGTAGATTTGCATTGGAAAAAAATTCATGACCCTCCTCATTCTTGCCATTGCAGATTGATAATGACAAGGTTGGAAAATACCCACCAGGAAAAAAATGGCGTAATTCTTTTAGTGCTTCCACAAAGTATGCACAAAAAGTAACTTTTCAAAAAAACTTAGTAGTCAAGGCCAATTTAGAGCTCGTAGTGGCTTTGTAAGCATCTTGCACCATAAAAAAATGGTTGTTCAATCATGAGATTTTGTCCTTCAAGTGTTACCTTCTACTATGAACCTACACAACCTACGAGCAAATGATGAACTCAACATGATCGTGCCAATTCCATAAACAAACATGGAAGTCTTGATGGATCAAGTTCATGGTAGACTACATAGATCAATCAAAAACCATCAGTATTAGCATTTGATCCTTTTTGAAGGTAGCAGAAAAAAATGTATTTGGCACACTGTCATCAGTAGAGAGTGCGTAGCACGTTCGATAGCTATCACCTCTTTGTTATTTGCATAAAAACAATGTGCTGCCACCTCCAATCATGTTGCACTATAAGATAATGGTGATTAATTATCACAACCATGATCACATAGTATATTTAGGTAATTTGATCCATGGTCCACATATCGACACTACCATAACCTCCTCTCGCATCGGATTGAGCAAGGGTGATGCTGCTACTCACAACAACTGCATCTCCACTCAAACCCTCAACGATATTTAAAGTTACAAAAAAAATAGCGATGATCATCTGAACAGAAAGAAGTTCCAATGTCGATCTCAGCAAAATATGAGAAAATACATGGCAGATGACTTTGCCACTTGGCCATGCTATCGTTGGGAGTAGACAGATAACTTAGGCTTTAAAATTTTTAGATTATGCTGCTCCACCTACAATTTATGATATCTCCAAAAAATAGGTGTTTTGACTCCCAGTGAACTATAGAATAAAAAAATTGAGTATTCTACATCAAAAAAATATCACATTACGATGTCGGTGCGATCACAATACTATGCCAACAAACAACATTGCATAGGATCACCGAGATTCCCTTGATGAGTGCTTCACCGAGCTTCAAAGTCACCCATGATCACGGGTGTTCTAGAGCTCCACCATGCACAACACATTTCATTCGGGTTCATTTACTCCGTGGTTGACATCCAAAAAACACTCCAAAAATATTTACTATGATAATTGCTTACAGAAATATAGTGCAGCATGGAAGTGGTATACTAGTATACCAAACAATTACGCCTGCTGCCTCGCGTTGTCACAAAATTGATCTAGATCGATTCTTCGCCATCCTGCGCAATGACCAGCACTTCATTTTCTACATCAAAAAGGCAGAAATGGGTCTGACTCGACAAAAACTAGAAAACAAGTTAAACAAAAAAGTCCAAATCATGGATGCCAAAATTGAACTTCTAGCAACTGACATTCTCTTGAAAAAAAAAATCAGAAGGAATGATCTCACACAACAACAACAGATTAGATCCAAAAATACCATGGAATTTTGAAACCCTCAGCAGCCCTAAAAAACTAAAAAATTACCTCCCAATTTTTTAAACCATATGGTTTTTGATCCATCAAAATATGGAGAGCATACTCCCTCGGTAAAATATATTTGGAGGAAAAAAAAATGGAAGGGGGGATTTCCATGAGGGAAATACCCCCATGAGGAAAATATCCTCAGAATCACAGGGCAGGGAAGGCCCACTTTGATACCATGTTAGAATAATGAAAATACTTGATATTATTTACTGAAAGGTTGCTTAAATAACAAAGGCATACAATTTGATCCATTGGATCATAACCAACTAAACTAATCTCAGACACACAGATTATCCTAGTAACAACTTAGGATATAATTTATTATTCTAAGAGAGAGTGGTAGATAGTGGTAGAAAACTTGTATGGGTTACAATGTAGTTCTTTAGCTTATAGTAAGGGAATGACCATTACCTCCAAACTGCATTGTATTTTGGCCACTTTCTATTTATAGTATATTTCAATCATATTGTAAAATCACTCTCTCTCATATTTTCTGCATCTTATTAGGACCCGTGTTAGATCTCTTCCACTACATATATCCTCAAAATATAACAAGAAGAAATGAAAAGTGTTCAGAGTCAATGCAATTAAGAATCTCCATATCAAGAAACCAAGGAATACATATCTCTTTAGAAACCAAAAAAAAATTAAACTTGAATTTCCTACTTTCCAACCCTACTTTTTTGTTTGTCCACATAGAGACCCTGCATGCTAGACATCAATTAAATTTAGATGGTTGATTTTCGATATCATAAATCTATCCCCTAGTCAAAAGAGGGATTTCTCCCTTCTTGATTTCTAAGAGCAAGTTTAGCATTGAAATATTTTTGCCACTATCCAATTCACTTGCTCTTTTTTTATTCTATTAGAGTGTAAAATTGATCATTGGTGTTTTTTCTTCACAAAATTTATAGCATCGTAGAAATTGGAAACCAATAGAACTTCCTCGAAGTTCTTTCTATTGAACATATAAGTGAGGATACCTCGACCAATAGAGTGATCTAAATCCATCTAGAGAAGACGATTCCATAAAGTTACCACTCCACCTAAATCCCCCTAGAATCCAACCACCATGTGCTCAGCCTATCTCTAAATTTTCTTAAAAATAATATCCATCTTATGAATGGAATCTTTAGTCTCTTGAAGGAGAATAAAGTTAGAATGTTGGTTTTTAAATAAAATTTGAACAACAATTTGATGAGGCTTGTTGTTTACACCTCTTATATTTTAATATTGGACAATCATCGGGAATATGGATTCCAATAAGTATTAATTTGCTTGATCTTTCTCTAGATGACTAGCTGATATCCATCATTAGTGAGCTTCTCCTAGTTCAATTTCTTCCTGCACTCTTGGCTTGAGATATTTTTAACCTTTTCTCTGCTTGTTGGATCCCAAGGTTAGGTTTCCCTCTATCCTTATCTCTATCTTTCATTGAAACATCACTATCCACCACAACCATTGCAAGGGTTTGATTCCCTGGATTTGTCAATGTTAAGTGATCAAACCCTAATATGAATTCAAAGAAACACGATGAGCAGTTTCATCAACCCTTACAAGAGGAAGGTTATCCTTCTGAGGTTCATCTATTATGGTGGCCTCCTCCTCCATATGTAGCAAAGAGTTAAGAATTTCATACGTGTTGAAATTTATTTTTACCAAATTTATTTGTATTTGGAGATTTAAAATCCTCCTTAGGAGGATTAAAATTTGAGGTTGTAGGTTGATTCTCTTCTTTCTTATTAACAAAATTGCAATTACAAATAATTTTCTTTGTATGGATGGGGATCTTCGTGATACCCTCTGGACAAAAGCGAGTCAAATGAATGTATTTTTGGCAAATATTACATCAAAATAGGATTACCTCATAGTCCACCTGATGGATCCATGACAAGTCCCCCATGCAAATTTATATTTTAGTTGGGAGAGGTTGGTTGAGATCCATATCCACACATATTAAGGCATAAACAACAAAGTCACCCCTCATCGTGTCCTTGGAAAATCCTAAATAGTGCTCCAACAAGTTAACCAATTTATCAAAAACTGGTTCACACCAGTATTCTATTGGCAAGGGATAAATATAACCCCAAAGAGCCATTACAGAGGGTTCCATTTGAGGTTCAAAACCTATATTCTATGACTAAACAAAAAACTATCAACACCATATGTTCTCCTCCCTGACTCAAAGTATTTGTCTCTATCTACTTGAGAAGAAAATCTCACGATATAATAGTCATTGCTATTAAGAGATATGGAGGAATCCCCAATGGATTCGTAATGTTTTTGGAGCCAAGAGGAAATGAATTCTAAATATGATCTTATGTCGATGGACTTAAAATTTAGGTCATGCTTACTTTTTTAGAAAATGTTATCAGCCACCAATGCTTGATATATAACTAGTTTAGGATGTAGAGCCCACCTGAGGGAGGTAACCATTAACCCTTGCTTGTTACGATTGCTACTTTGGCTTCTTGGCTACTGTAGAGAAAATGGAATGAAGATCCGAGTCTCCAAACAAGACGTCTTCCATGTATTTTTTTTATGAGTTGGGAGATTAGGTTGGAGATCCAAACTTTGTGAATCTAAAGAAGAGTTGGTTTTGCCTTGGCATCTAGGATTTTTTTAGTTTTGCCTTGGCATCTAGGATTTTTTTAGTTTTTCCCAAAGGAAATACCTATAAATTTGTAGGTCAATGAAGGTTAATGAACTTTTTGATGCACCAAAAATTTGCCACTCTTGGGGCAAAGCTTTAGGGTGAAGGTCCTTTGGTTGTGTTTATTTCTAGCAACATGTTTTGAGGAAAAAATGTTGTTATCAGTTCATTTCTAGAAACATATTTTGTATAACAAACATTGTTATCATTCCCCATATTCATGTGGTTTCTAAATTCCCTTACCTTTTGGATGTTATCATTGTGATGCCTTTTAGTTGTGTTGAGCCACATGTGAAATATACTTATGGTTGTTTTTTTGTTTTCTTTTAGTGCCTCTTCTTTCCTCTCCTTTGTCTAAAGTCTTTCATATTTTAGTTTTAAGAGTACATGTTGGTTCACTTTGGATTATAATATTTGTCACTTCTATAAACTGATATGAAGTGTTGGACTATTGTTTAATTTCTATTGTCTCTTTGAAAATGCTATATGTAAGCAGGACCAGCTCCTGCTTTAGTGAAGACTGTTGTTCCATGGTCTGCGAGGAGGTGGGTTTTATTAGAGAATGATAAATTTTTTAAAACTGTTAAAGGGTAATATTTTTATATACGCTATTTTTGATATTGAATAAACTTATTTTTTGGATTCCTTTTTAATCTAAAGGTAGCTTTACAACAAAATATTTTGTGTGTCAAGTAAAATAAATTGTGTAATAACTATTTACATAGGAAACTAAACAAATTGACTCCATAAAAAATTTGAAATGCTTAAATATCAACTTGTAAATGTGGGGATTACCTCAGTAGACATTCAACCGGTTTTTTGTTTTCATTTTGTTTTATTTTTTATGTGCATCCTCATAAAATATTAAAGTAATTGTTATATTACGTTTCAAATTCATGATATTGTGTCATCCATAGGGCAGGATTTTTCTAATAACGAGCATGTTTTATCGATAGAGATTCATATCACTTATATTTGAAAATTAATCTTTGAACCTACATTTTTTCCTACGTACGCAGAGTTGTATGATGATTCAAGTAAAATATTACCTCAATTTTGTTGGAGAAATTAATTATTTGTAATTCTTAAGGATTTGATAAAAAATAGTTAGGTGCTCAACGACATGCAATCAGTTTGGTTTCGTTATGGAAATTGCATCTAACTATTTTGTACTCCTATAAAGTTTATCAATATTCATGAATGTATAATCATAAAATGATCAATATCATCAATATTATTATGATAATAATCAATATGTTTCTTCCTCCCTAACATTGAGTCTGGACATCTTGTGTATACAAAAATGGTTATTGTTCATCCGTTGTTATTGTGTTGTTCATTTTAGATTGCTTTATGTAGATCTTATTTTCAATAAAGTATCAGAGCTAGGCAAATAGAATGATATCCTTTGAGAATATTGTTTAAACGGTGCAATCCAGAGAGCGACATAGCTATGATGCACTATTGACAATCTTAATGACAAATGATTAGAATATGCACCCATATATTTTCCTCTAGTGTTGAATTTGAAAGCACCTATGCTTATTTGGATGTTTATCTATCACTGCAGAGATTCTTGTATCTATAGCAGACATGACAATTTGTTCTGGCACAATTTCAAACTCTCACTAGGTCATTTCTATAGATTTTTAGTCGATGGCCGTAACAGAGAAGAAGAGACCAGTTGGAGTTCTATAAAATACGGTGAACTAAAACACTAGAAATTGGAGAGTCAAACACTAGGGTTGGGAAAATTGAGCACCAACTATCAAAGAGCTAAGCACCATTGAATGTGTTTGGAGGAAGACAAAAAAGTAGTAAGTGAAGCATTTCTTGATGCATGGTAATAGTAACACGCCTGAGGATACGTGTAAACTGTTTGGCACAACCGCTATAGGTGACATTCTAAGTTTTTAATAATTTCAACATTTTCTAAAGTTAAAAGGAGGCATAATGTATATGAATTTAATATTTGATTATTTATACAAAAAAAAAAAAAGTTTAATATGGAGCAATAAGGTTTGTTTTTATTCAAATTTGAATTAAGCTTATGGTTAAGCCTAATAAGGAGGTATAAGTCTTTTTTAAAATTGTTAAAATTTGTGGAAAAATAAGGTTGTTTATTTTTGTAAAGGAGGTTGTAAGGTTTTAAAAAATATATATATATTTAAAGCAGGGAGAAAAAAGGTTTTTGACTTCAAAGGTTGAGAAAAAAAAAAATAGTTTTTTTTTTTTTTTTTGAATTGCTTTAATTTTTGGGAGGTAAAAGGTTTTCTACCTCAAAGGAAAAATTAAACCAAAGGGAAGAAAGAAAGAAAAAATTTGACAAAAGGCAAGAAACACAATTTTCTAAAAGTATTTATTCAAGAAGCTACAGAAAATGAAAAAGATGTGTTAGACAAAGTATGGAAAGATTTTTGTTCCATTGTTAAAGAAGCCCAAAAAGGAGAATATTTGGTCCTACAACAATGCATTCAAGGAATCCTTCATGATGCTAATGATGTTAAAGAAAATTTTATCACTATACCTACTGATTTATGGCAAGTCATATATAAGGGGATAATTACTCTTAATGTTTCCAAAATCAAAGCACAAGAAAAAAGACCATTGATGAAAGATGTTGTTTGTGATACTAGTGATTTGAAGTCCATAATGATGGAAAAATGTTGTAACACTAATGATTTGAAACCCATGATGATGGATGAATGTTGTGATACTAATGATCTTTGTGAGCAGGAAAAAGTAGTAGATTGTGATCCCTTTCCAAATGAAAGTGACTTGACCATAGTTCGTGATTGTTCAGAGAGAGCCTATGTGGTTGTAATTGATGAGGACATAGACTCCAATAATGATAGACTTAGTGATGCTCAAATTTTTGTTGAGCAATGTGATGATGATTTTGGCCATTTTGAGAAGCACACTAAGGGAATTGGTTCAAAATTGTTACATAAAATGGGCTACAAACAAAAAGGCTTGGGAAAACATGACCAAGGTATGAAAGAACCATTTGTACCCATAGTACGACCCAAATATGAAGGTCTTGGGTACACAAGACAAGTGAATCCACATGATTCAAGCACAAGCACAAAATTTGTAATAGGTAAGAGTGATGGCAAGTTAGTGCAAGAAAATATATGTGGCCATTGTGGTAAATATGGTCATAGAATAAATAAATGTTGGAATCTCTATTCTTGTCAATTTTGTGGAAGACATAACCATTCACATATGTTTTGTTTAAAAAAGAAAGAAAAAAATGTTTAAAATGAATTGTGGATGGATTGATATGAATGATTGAGATAAATTAAAAGGCATGTTGTATGGTTTATTCAGAAGGAAACCAAGTGTGATCAAAAATTGGTTAGATTAGAGAATGAAGAGGAAAAATATGGAAGAGAAAGAGAAGCAACAGGAGTATACCCAAAGGAAAAAGGGAGAGTGAAAGAATGCTTTCATATTCATGCGGTTAAAACTAGTTGTGGATTTGTTAATGTTCTCTTTTTGTAGTGAGACCATGTTCAAAGTCTCATATTCATTCTAAGTGAGTGAATTTGTTAGAAACTGCATATTGATGTTGTTTCTAATTTGGTGAATGAATTTGTTGAAATTCATTTTGGGGTGTCAACCAGCAAAGACACCATTTCCTCACTTTTTGTTGCAAAATGAATTTGTTAAAATTTATTTTTGGGTGTCAGTCAGACACACCATTTCCTTGTGTGATACACTTGGAAATTTTGAGGACACATCATGACCAGAAAAATAGAATGGATGTTACAGTTTGAAAGCATGGAGAAAGTTTGTTTGAGAAATTACCCTTAAGCATTAAGGGGGAGTTTGTTGGAGAAATTAATTATTTGTAATGCTTAAGGATTTGATAAGCAATAGTTAGGTGCTCAACGACATGCAATCAGTTTGGTTTTATTATGGAAACCGCATCTAACTATTTTGTACTCCTATAAAGTGTATCAATATTCTTGAATATATAATGATAAAATGATCAATATCAAAAATATTATTATGATCATAATCAATATGATTCTTCCTCCCTAGCATTGAGTCTGGACATCTTGTGTATACAAAACTAGTTATCGTTCATCTGCTATTATTGTGTTGTTCATTTTAGATTGCTTTCTGTAGATTTTGTTTTCAGCATATTTCCTTCTGATGAAGGGATTCTCCTTAATATTTTTCAAGAAGCATTTGAAGGTCCAGATAATCTCCAAACTGAAATCAAACCCATGGCAACCCTAGATCAAGAATGTAAATGGCGAGACAAGGAGAGAATGGTAAAGCTCCACACATTTGGAAACATAAAGCTTATTAAAGAGCTATTCAAGCAAAAAATGATACGAGAAAGAATTGTTCATCATGAATTGTTCATCAATGCATTCAGGTTTATATAAAAATTTCCAATCTCCATTTATGTTTCTCTCATGTGGGTGTTAACTACATGTGCATGTTAAAAGTCAATGCCTACTAATTCTTACTAATATTTGAAATATATATTTTTTATTAGTTTTTTTTGAAAGCTATTAGAATTTAAATTTTATGTCAAATTTTGAGGGACCTACATTCAAATCATTTTTTATTTAAAATATTACCTAATTTTTTTATAAATATCCTTTATTTATTTTTTTAAATCATCTCAGCTTTTGCGAGGAGCACGTAATGTAAAACATTAGAAATAGCCGAATAATATGAAAATATAAATGGCATTGTTTCATTGTATTATGCATCAAATAGGAATTACAAGGCTAGGATGCAAAAGTTACTCCATCTGAGGAAAATGTGGAGGCTCTTTTCCAGTTGGAGAACAACCTATAATACTATTGTCTAAGGTTCATGTGATTAAATATAAATTATTGATTATTGGTATTATTGTTTTTATGAAATATTATATCTATACTATTGTATAATGTTTTGCTGTTTGAAATTAATTAGGTTTTTATTACTGTTTTTTTTTAATAATATAGGATATTCATATTTGTTTGTGATTAAATATAAATTATTGATTATTGGTATTGTTGTCTAATGTTTTGTATCATTTACTTAAGATGAAATATGGATTATACTTCATATGTTTGGTGGTTTGCCTTCATTCTTGTTTTATGAGTTTGGAGTTTTGTTATTTGCATCTTAATGTTCTCTTTTATGCCCTACTTGGTTTTGAATGGTTGTTTTAGTTTTATTTTTTGCCTTGGAGGTTGGTTTGTGCTTAATTAATCTTATCTTTCTCTACCTCCTCTAATGTAAAAGGTTTTGGGACCTTTCAAAACCTTTTTTTTCACCATTAATAAAAAAATATATGGACCATACTTTATGTGTACTATGGTTTAATGTTATGCAGTTTGAAATTTCTTTCAACTAAAACAATTAGGCTTTTATTGTGTTTTTGTAATAATATAAGATATTCGTATTTTTTTGTATTGCCTTGAACTTTGATTTTTAGTCAACTCATGCCAATGAATCTATATATTTTATGATAGCCACAAATAATTGATGATTTTAGTTTTTTAAATGCCAAGTTCATTTCCATGCATCTATTTAGAATATCATGAGTTCATTCCCATGATTTTTTGGATTTGATGTCCATAGGAAGAACCCAAGCATATGGGGAGGAGAGATTCAACATCTTAGAACTAAATTGATGATATCGAATTTCAATGACCATATTTTTGTTCACTTTCTTTCATGAATACAGATCAATAGTGGACCCACTACTTGCAAGTTATTGTTTTTCCTTAATTTTGGAGCATAGTGTTTGTATCATAACTTAATCATTATTATAAATTAATCATTTTTATTTTATTTTCTTGTTAATATTTGTTCCTTTCTTTTGATTCCACTAGTTGCAATTTTGGAGACTTATACTCTCACCTATTGTTATTTTGGGTTCTGGTAGGATTGAATCTTTATGAAAATAATTTGACTGTTTGCAACATAAAACATGCTTTAGGATTGAAGATGGTAAAGACATGAGAGATGCTGAGGGTACAATGAGAAAAAGGTTTCAGATATAGTATATTTATATTACCAATATTTAGCCAGACAACCATTTTAATATGGCAAGTTGGAAGGGTCTATTGAGCATCTACACAATGTACAAATGAACAGAACCATAATGAAATTTAAGGGATTCAAAAATTGATGAGCATGAAATAAGTCATGTGGTGAGATCTCATGTCTCGAAAACTAAAACTTATTATAAACTAGAAGTCATCATTTACTCCCAACATTAATAAAATGAAATAGTTATTTCAAATTGAAATTTAAGGTTTAGGGTAGTTGTGGAATCACTTGGACAACTCTCAATTCTCATTTTAATAGAAGAAACTAGAAGACCAATGTTGGAAAGAATTATTACTGAGTAATGACCATATTTTTTTATTTAGCTATAATATGGAGCTGGATTACTAGAGTCAACCTGATTATGGCAACTAAAAACCCTTTTTTTAGTAATCCTTAGTTCTCTTGTGGTGTTATTTTTTCCTTTTTAAACATCCTTAGAAGGGTGAAGCTAAGTAGCATTGAATGAACAAGGTTGATACCTTATTTGTGTGAGTAAGAGTTTGAGCAAAATTAGGTATTATTATATAAATTTTCTTAAGTTAAGAAGGACCATTATTTCTTTTTTAAAGGGATTCCATTTTCAAGTATGAGACCTTGGAAATTTCATATATAAAGGGGATATAATCTTATATAATCTCACATATTGGGTTGATTGATTAAACTCCAACTGATGTAAACTAAGTGTTCAATCATCTTTCAAACTATAAATGCAAATAGTATCCTATAATGTGATAATGAGAATAAAATTATGTTAAAAAATATAATTATGTTAAAAAATATATAATATCGAAGCAACATGTCAATTTTTTATCATTCCTAGTAGAGGATCTAGCACAAAAACTAACCATTTTGAATATATTTCCCCTATCAAATCATCTTATATATAAATCCCATAATAAAATAGTGACACGGATTAAAAAGGAGAAATATAATAGGATTGCTTTATTCAATAATCCTTTAAAAATTCACCTTGAAAATCCCGAAGGGCTAATCATCCCGGAAATTTAGCACAATTTGAGGAAAATATTTTGCCATTTATTTTGTTTGGCTACAAATCAGACCTGGCCTTTTTAAGCTCCAGCAGACGAATTTACCTTCTCAAAGTGCCGCTTCGCTCGAAGAATCCTACTCACGAAAAAGCTCATTAGCCTTTTATAAATGTCAGAATATGGATGTCCAACACATCATGGAAGTGGCAACCTATCCCAACATTCTCACTTAAGTAACTATGTACTTTGAAAAGCGAAAAAAAGCAAAAAGAACGGAGTGTTTTATGTCCACATATTAGAAATGGAAGAATCTGGCGTTGAAAGAGTAAAACGAATAAAGGCATATTTCTCTTGGTTCCGTAAGTTATGGATAACAATTAGCAATGCCATTCACATGCTCATGCTCATATTTGCAGTTTGATCACATGGGAGGCGTCTCGTAAAAACATATAAAGGATATGCTTTTGTTTTTTTGTGTGATCTAATTTATATACATTAGAAATTAAATTATGAGGAGTATCATTAGGTAAAGAAGGAATTTAAACTCGATCTTTTTATTTTGGAATTTCTTATACTAATTTTTTTTGGATACATAGGAGAGTTGGTTATAGCCACTATTTTTAGTAAGTGATAGCGCAGGATTCAAACTATAGGGACTGCAACCACCAAATCTATCCATCTTGTTAATTGTTAACCCGACGTGAGATGGAGACTACCGGCGGCTCGAGGTTCGTACCATCGTTAATCTGAGATGGAGACTACCGGCGGCTCGAGGTTCGAGCCATCGTTAATCTGACACGCATTCAAAGGATTCAGAGCAGAATACTTCCTTTGAAAACTGACACCACCTAGCCCTTGTGACTTCTTACACTTATTACTTTATGAATATTTTAGGGTTACTTATGATTTTTTTTTAATATTGAACATCGTAAATATCAACACTCGTTCGAGCAAACACAAGAGGAATCGACCTCACAACCACATGGATGATAATAGGCAACTACCATTACACCAAATGCCATTTTGTTTTTCTGATGTCACTTATATACATTAGATCTCAGATTATGAGGGATATTGTTAAGTGTGGAGGGAACTTGAATTATTGACTTTATCAAGACCCGTGGTCAATAAAATAAGGGTATCCTCATTAAGTGGAGGGAACTTGAACTAATGACATTTTATTTGAAATGTCTTTTCTAAAACAAATCTTATTAAAAATATATGGTGACCACAAAATAATATTACAATAATTTAAACTTGTACATGACAAAATTTAAATTTAAATTTTTTAAAGTTAAAAAATATGCTATATCATTAATAAAAATGCAATTTTAGATGAATCTACTACTAAAATTAAATATAAAAATTTTCCAACGGTGAAAGTAAACCTTTCTATATTAAAACTCTACTAATTTTAAATTTAGATTTTTTATAATTTTTTTTTGAAATCACTCTACATTTAGAGTTTTGTTTGGCCTTGGTTTGTTGTGGTGCTTACAAACTATTCATCTTCTTCATGTGGGCGGTTAATGGAATATAGTTGAGCTTATTTATAGGCCGGAGTTGCTAGGCAACATACAAGTGCAGGCAAAGCTCATACTATTCCAGTGCACACAGGTCTAGTTAACTTGTTTATGATCTTGTATAAAGATCTACTTTAACAGATAAGTTGTGGAACTATTTAGAATTCTATAAAGATTTCGTTCCTTGTGATCTCCACTTTTGAGTTTGTAAAACTTAACAATGGCTTTAAGTAAGAATCGTAGCAATGAGTCTGCTATGGGCAGGCAAAGTCGACAAGCTCAGCAAGTGCAAGTGCATTTGAGGGACTTCTCTGAGGCTGACATGGACGACTTCTACGAATGGGCGATCGACGAAGAGGTGACGAGGTACATGACGTGGCATCCGTTCAAGACGAAACAAGAGGCGCGAGACTATCTTGCCAAAGTGGCAATGCCCCACCCGTTTTTCAAGGCCATCTGCCTCCACGGCAGCAACCGGCCCATCGGCCACGTCATCCTCAAGCAGGGCGTCGGCATCCACACCTGCCGGGCAGAGATCGCATACGCCATCTCCAGAAAATACTGGAAGATGGGCGTGGCCACGCGGGCCGTCTTGGCAGCGGTCGACGTGGCATGCCGGGAGTTGCCCGGGATCACCAGAATCGAGGCACTCGTTCTCCCGGAAAACGTGGCGTCCGCCAGAGTTTTGGAAAAGGCCGGATTTCACAAAGAGGCTTTGCTCCGCAATTACGTCCATCTGAAAGGAAGCCTTCGAAACTGTTTTCTCTTCGGTTATATTCCTCCTCCTTCTCCTTCATATTAAAACCATCTTACAACCTCTATAATTTCTAGTCAATGTCAGAACAGTCTATTACAACCTCTATAATTTCTAGTCAATGTCAGAACAGTCTATTTATAAGTATTAAGCCACTACTATCTTATTTTCATATTAATTTACCACACTTAATCTTTATTTATATATGTCCAGTCATCTAAACTTGAAATTTGATGTCTCTAATTTTTATCTATGTTTATCTTCTTTAATCTTTTTTAACATTTCATTTATATTTATGTAGGGGTCTAAAATTTAATGTTTAAAATTATATTTCAAAAATATTCATAAAAAAAAACTAAGAGTAACCTTCAAATAAGTATTGGTTCCTCTTTTTTCTAAGCTCTCTCAGCATTTATGTTTAATATCAGTTATCAATTAGTATTGTTTTAAAGAAGTTAACTCACTATGAATCATATAAATGTTTTTAAATTTTTTAAAATTATTAAAAATATTTATATTGTTAATAATATAAATAAAAAATATTAATATATTTTTTTTAAATCATTAAGAATATTTGTATTATACTTAGAAAACTTATAACTCTTTAAAATTAAACTTTAATAAAAAAAAAAAATGGCGAAAAAGATAAGAGAAAACAAATAGAGAAAAAAAAAATATTAATGTAAAACAAAAATTTAAGAGCTAAAATTTTTATTTTCTATGTGATATTAATTTAATTATAATTTTTTATATTACCACAAGAAAATACAATATTTTTAATTTTATATTTTCTGCATTTCCGTGCATGGCAGAGTTTTGACATATTCTCTACAATTTCTAAAGGAAAACAAAAATAAAAAATGTAAAAAATTGTGAACTCATGAGAACGTGAAAGTTTTTTATAATTAAATATAATATAAAATACATAGACAAAATTCTTAATATTTTTGAATTCTCATTTCTGTAAAGTTTTGTTTTAATTGGTTATATGGGATTGTAGCATACCTCCTTGTTACAATTTTTTTAAAAGTTGATTATATGGGATTGAAACTGGCCTCACCCTTATTACATAACTAATATTATATTAATAAAAGTGTAAGAGTGTAAAATAGGCTAAATTAATCTTTAACGTTGACTTAAATAATACAAGTTTTTAAATATTTTATGTATAAATAGTGAGACCATTAGGATTGATCCTAGATAGCACTTAAATAATAATATTATAAATGTATTCAAATTGTAAATAAATTTTAATAATAATAATAATAATGTAACTTATGTCAAAATGATCACATCTTATTACATACTCTTGCAATAAAATAAAATATTATAATACATGTTTTTTGTAATATTATAATAAAATTAGTTTCTCATAAGTAAATATAATATAAGAAAACATACTTTTAATTTCATATAAAAAGTTCAAAAATATTTTAATTATTATAGAAAATTTGAGTAAATTTTATTTTATTTTTATTTTTAATAAGTTATATGTGGTTCTTATTACGGGCTACTTCCAACAAAATACTAAAATACTACATTTGTTGTGAAGTGAATTACACTATATCTAGAATGTTTTATTATAATTTTAGTTTCTTTTCTTTTTCTATAATTTTCAACTTTCTCAAAGTCTTGTGTTTCCACAAACAACTTGTTGACATCATTTCAATTAAGAGATAAAATCTCACTTGGGTAGTTGCATTCTAAAATCTGAATTTCACCATGATGAAGATCAATGTCACGATTGACTAAATTATCTGCTACTTGATTTCCTTCTCTATAAATATGCTTACATTTTCAAGATATTACTTCTAATAAGAGGTGATGAACATCAACAATAATATAATTTTTTATCCAATTCAGCCCTCTCTATTTGTTCCAAGAGCATTGTAGCAATAGTGGAGATAGTGGAGAACACCTTTGCCATATCTTTGGACTCAGGTTCCTTTGATGGGAATTAGCTATGGAGCATGTTATAGGGTTTAAAACTATTTTGAGGTCTACTACCCATTTGGATTCGAGTGAGAGAAGATAGGTTTCTTGGGAACCACCCCCTATAGACTAGATTAAACTCAATTTCTATGGGGTCTCTAAGGGTAAACTAAGAGAGGTAGGTGTGGGTGGTTTAATTTGAAACAACAACGATAAACTCCTTTTCACCTTTTTTGATAAGATAGGACATCAATTGAGTCATTTTGCTGAAGCTCATGCTCTATTCCGAGGCATTTCTCTATTGAGTTGCTTTGAGCAAAGTAAGGTCATCATTGAGGGTGATTCCCTTAATATCATCAATCTAGTGAAAGGTTTGCAAACTCCTGGTCCTTCTATTGCTAATATGATTTTTAAGGCAAAAAGAATCCTTCAAGTCTTTGAAGATGTGGTTGTCAAGCACATGTGCATGGAAGGTAAGCCATCGACAAATTTTTTAGTAAATTTGGGGTTGAACTAGGATGGTCTAACTATTTTGAGAGAATTTTCCACTAGGTTTCGATGATTTATAGACTAGAGGTATCTCTACTAAGCTAGGGATATGTGGGTCATATTTAAGAGGGCCTCAGTAAGGACAACCTAGACATCAGTGAACAGTAACGGTTGGGGGCCTATTTTTTTATAGGTCTTTCTAAGTTTTTTTATTTTTATTTTAGTTGTTGTCTGTGGATGGGTGCCCCTGCATGGGTTGATTTGTATAGGTTATGGGGGCTTTTTGTAGACTGTTTGGTCTTCCTCCTTCTATTTGTTTAATTTTTTGTGTCTACCCTGGTGATGGTTGTGCTAATTTCCCATGCATGGGTTTTGGATGTTGGTCTTTGTTTAGCTTGCTAATATCCCTCTTACTAATAGGGTGTTAGTTGTTCCTTTTGTAATAAAGTTTGAGGATACTTTGAAAAATCCTTCTTTCAAATAATAAAAAATAATATATATATATACAATTAAATCCATCTGGTTCCATTATTGTTGATAGTATAAATGATAATTTGTAAATCCCTTCATTTGAAATATATTTCCATCCTATTTCTATTACAATTTTAATCCTTGTAAGAAGTGCCCTAGCCTCTAGATAGTTGTTAGTTGAAGTTCCATATGATTCTAAGTAAGAGGAGAACATGGCTTAATTATTTCAAAAAACACCACCTCCACCAACTTTTCTTATATTTCCTTTAGAAACACCATCAAAATTAAAATTTAATAACTCAAATTTTTGGTCTTTTCATTTTACCCTAGATTGAAGTAAATCATTTGGTCTAATTCCATTATCACAAATGACTCTTCCATATATGCTCAAATCTTGTAACTAGGTTTTTATCTCCTATTTTATTACACTTGAGACTTTCTATGATGAGGACCATATTTGTAGACATTCTATAAAAGAGGTAATAATACAGTTCCAAACTTGAGCAATAAAAAATACAAAAATGGCAAGGCCAATCCCCAATAGAATACATAATGCTTTAGTTGATTTTTTGTTGAAAAGTGACATTTATTACTTAAAAGAATAAAAAATACATTGATCATAAAAAAAGTGGGTGGTATGGAAGCACACCCTAAAATGTCAGACTAAGAGTCCACTTAGAGACATAAATAATGCATGAATATTTAAACCCTAATGAGAAACAAAAACCTAAATTAAGGCCAACGAGTGGAAAAAAGGTGATACTTTTACTACCATGCAAGTGGCATTTACCCAATGATCCAACAAAGTATATAAGTGCTCTAATCTAAGAGTCACCTTGTTGGTTTGGGCCTAAATATGCAACATCATATTAGAGCAAATCATAATTTTTGAATAAGTAGAGAAGTTTGTGGAAATATTTTGATTAGTAAATATAGCACTTTACGGTCTTTCCAAATGTAAAACCAAACCTCTACTCTAAATAAATGGTAGAATTGATAAATACTTGTAGGCATGCAAGTCTTATACCTAAGGAAAACCATATGCCAAGAAAATTTCCTAGGTCTAAATGGCTAGAAGAAGTTATGAATCCAAGACCACGATATTTTGGATTTGGGGTAAAACCAAAATAAATTCTTAATGGACTCTTGTTGTTGATAAAAAACTCAATGGGGATTTTCATCCCCATGTGGACCAGTCGTTCTCTAACTGGTAGTCTCTAAAAGAGCAAATACTAGGAGAAGTGAGCCAACCTGAGTTCTAGAGTTGCATCCCAAATAGAGAAATAAATATGTTGCTAGGCCTTGTTAGAAGACTCAAGGTGCCAAAGCGTATTGCACATGGGTACCATGGGAAAATGAGAAGAGATCCAATTGCAGAGTAGAAAAATAACACATCTAGCAAAGGAAAATGAATTGCACTTATTTATTTAACCATTCAAAAGCGGAATTTAATTGTATACATGATAACAACATATAAAAGAAACTAGGGTCCTCTTTATATTAATTAATTTGTAGAATCCATGGTTATAATGCATCCTCTTGAGGGCTCTAAAATGATACAATCATTACAAGGTGTCGAAAGGATCTAATCCTTTCAAAAAACTCATATGCACTTCAAGGCCTTCCTCACAGTCATGAAATAAAGAGCAAGTTTTTTTTTTATATCACTGCGATGATCTATCTATATTTGAACTTGTAGCTCTTTCTGTGCATGCTAAAATACCTGGATCTATGGACAAAGAAGTAAAATTTATTAATAGCATATTTGGATTGAAACAAAGTCATAGAGATTCATGCAGTAGTGAATATGAAAATTGAAAAGCATAATAAAAGGTACAAAAATACTTTAAATTGCACCAAAACTTAGTATAATGCATATATTATACTTTAGAATTGATCTATGCTAAAAAAGAGATAAAATTAGATGCAGAATCCATGGCCATAACTGGGTGTTACTATTGGGATTGTTAACTACCCTAGAGTAGGGCAGCCACCAATCCTAGTGGTTTTTACATCCAATTCTTCTGGGATCTGGTTCAAAATATTCCTAGGGGTGTTATCATCAAGTTTGGTGATCTAATTCACTGAAATGGGTGGGTTTTGATGGGATTTGCATATTTGGTATCACTTGGAAACCTCCTTTGATTGATGGAGATTTCAAGGAAAAACATGCAATGAAAAGGGGATTGAATCTCGGTAGCACTTCATGGTGAAATATTACAAAAGACTCTCTTTTAATTGGGTGGATTGATACCAATTTATAGCTCAAGAGAGCACAAGTTTGAATGGGTAATTTTGGCCATGCGAGGCAAGTGCCACCATTTTTTAAAATCTTACCATGCATTGGGTGGGAGAAACCTCCAATTCGAATCTCCAATTTGTATCTTGTGATTGAATTGATGCACCCTCAATATGTCATAAATCAATAGGCAAGATAAATGGCAGAATTTGATTGCCATTTATCCTTCCCTTTAATTTTTGAGAGCTCAGGGGCTTGGCCATCCCACCCAAGGGTGGTTGTTGGTGGCCATCCTTGGGTGGGACAACCATGAACTAGTGGTTGTCTCAGGGTAGGATGGCCATGGCTTCATGGCCCAAAACTTCCCAAAAGTGGGGTAGAACATCCCAAAAGTGGTAAGGACCACTATTTAACTCCTAATGTCTACCCAAGGAGGCCATATGGTGTTGATAAGAGTGTGTCTTGGTATTATAATCATATTGACATGATTTTAGTGTCTACAGGTGCCCTTTTTTGGGATGTGTTATGTGAAACAGAGCGCAAAGCAAAAATAGATGACTAAACTATCAATAAATTAAGGTTATTCAGTAACCTAACCAACTTTAGATGTCCTGATCATGGAAGGAGCATACATTCTTAGAATCCTTGCTTTTGACATATTTGAAGGATTTTATTTTGGTATACCTTTCAACCACACTATAAGGACAGGTTTTGGGACTTAGGGTATACTTGGGCTTGGTTCATTGTTTTTCTTATAAGCATATTCTAAGGGTTGTCCCAAGGCTTCAAGGAGACCAAGACTTTGTTTTGCAGAATTTGTGCTAAATTATGTGCCCCAACATGGGCTTGGAATTGTCTGGCAATAATTTTTTTGAATGTATGCAAGTTGCACTTTTGAGTGTTTGAGTGTTGATTTTGATTATGTATTCATAATTATGACTACCCCATCAAGAGACAAGTCAATGAGGAATGACCAATAATGAAAGTGATGAATCACTTTACCAATATGACTTGATTAGGGTTCCTTCAGATTTACCCATTTATGTCTACTTCTTAGTTTTCTAATGGAGATTTATTGAAATTTATCAGTTTTGTTAAGATTTTGATGGTTTTTAGGACTTTTTATTTGTTTTTTCTTATGTTTTTTTGGTGTGTTTTTTGGTGGTTGTCCCAAGGTGGGATGGCTGCAACATTCATGACCATACCAGGGTGGGACAATCACAAAATTTGGTGACCTTCCCACCCTAGGATGACCATGCTTATTCTAGGGATGTTTAAGCTCAAAATTGACAAAATGAGGCTTATTTTCACGCTTTTGACTTGGTATATTGAGAGGTGAGGAGTAGGAGAGTGATTTTGCAAAGTGGAGCACTGTTGAAACCATCCCATAATCACCATGAGCTAGCCTATAGACTCAATGAGCGACAAAGCCGTCACGAGATGTGTAAGGGCTAAATTTGTGACTATCCTTTGTTAATTTTGGAAATGTAATTATTTTCGTTTTGCCAATGAAATAAACTAAATCTCGGTAAATGAACCTCATTAGTGGAAATATTTATTATTCCTTGCCTTAATTTTTATTTTTCTACAATTTTGTTTTTTTTTGTAGTTTTATGAGGTTTTTTTATTTGTTTTTTGGTGGCCATCCCTAGGTGGGGAGGCCATTTTTTGAGCATTTTAGGGGCCATCCATGGATGGGGCGACCATTGATGGCTGCCCCTAGGTGGGATGACTACCAATTTTGTGGCCATACCTAGGTGGGACGACCATGATTTTGAAAGAAAAATATACCTTTTTTAGGTGGTTTTTTTATTTTTTAAGCTTGCTTGCCCCTGTCAAGTGATCAAGAGCCGATATCAATTTTTGAGTCTTTTTCAAATCACTAGGGACCTAATGATAGAGTATGAATTGGAATGGATTAATGATATTAGTCTCAAATAAGTGATACGGTTAGAGCCAATGATGGGAGACAAATATTACTTGATGGCTTTGATAGATCTGTGGGATCCTCGCACCAACACCTTCCACTTGTCGATTGAGGAGATGACAGTGATATTAGAGGATGTCTACTAGATTTTACATATTTCAATAAAGGGGAATTTGATTATGTCTACTTCTCAGGATCTTAGAGATGCAATTTTGTAGAGGTATTTTAGAGAGGATTGACATGAGGTATTACAAGACTTGTCTAGCAGAGGCATCCTAGTTGAACTATGGTATGAGGTAGAGGTCTTGACTAGGAGACATGCGTTGCTGATGACGCTTATCTCCAACATGTTGTTTCCAGACATATCAAGATCCAGGTTCCCCTGGAATCTTTTGGAGTTGGTATTTTCATTAGTGGAGTGCACCATAATGATGTTGTTAGTGGTGGCATGGGGTACTACTTTGTTAGCACAACTTTATGATGAGTTGTACGAGATATATTACTATGGATGGAAAGGATTGGGTTGTAACTTTCTATTGTAGGTGTGGGTATGGTAGCACATTATCGTGGATCAAGCATGGGGACTTCCTCGGATGATGTGGGCACATATCACGGATGTGGAGATAGGATATGGTATCCTTTGGTAGTAGGACTAGGAGATGGATCGGAGTTGTTCTTATGCATGTATGATTAATCACTACGCAGATTCATTTGCATAGCTTAGGGTAGAGGAGGTTACCTAGAGATCATTCAGAGATTGTCAAGAATGGCCCGAGGCTAAGGTATAACTTTGATAGATATGGTAAGGAATATGGTTAGTGGGTCAACATGGGACTGAGTGAAAGTATTTCCCATATGCTCAAGTGTGATACGGTAGTTTTGGCTATGCTAGGGGTTGCCTAGTGAGCCATTGATCTATTGATACCATGCAGATGATAGGAAACTTAGCCTGTAGTGGAGGCAGATATTACGAAGGTAATCTCTAATCAAGATGATGCTAGGATCACATTAGAGTATGAATCCTAGTGGGTGATGCACCAATGGTAAGGGGAGGAACCACTAGGAGGTGGTATAGATGTGGTGACAGAGGAGGATCATGGGGAGGCTACAAATGATGTTCTGGTTGAGGATATATGAGGAGGATCTAAATTAGGTGAGCAAAATGATGAGGAGATAGACTTAGGGGAGCATCATGTGCATCACTGAATAAATGATGAGTGAATGGATGACATGGATATGGAGGATCAATAGGATGATTATGATGAAGATGATTTTTATGAGAAGGAAGTGTAGGCACAACTAGTAGCATGGGATGCCACCATTTTTAAGCTACATGGTGATCTGATCAGATGAGAGGACTCACCTATATGCACAAGTGTAGACTACTAAGGTAGATATTGAGAGGCAGGCAGTAGTGATTGAGGGGCAAGCGGTAGAGCTAGCTACTTTTTGGTCATAGGTTAGAGTAGGTAGCTCGAGCTAGGGGGCACTGGATAGTGATGAGGTAGTGAGTCGATAGATGGAGGTGACAAAGCTCCAAACTTTACTAGGTGACTACCAGGATAGTCGTTGAGAGGAGTTGTCATACACACATGATTTGGAGGATGAGATAGCACACCTTAGAGGGCACTTACTATCATGACCCATCACCCTTGAAACCTATCAAAAGGATATTAATTGATCATGGGGATCAATTATTTCTCAACAAAAGAAGTCATAGACCAAAGCGAATTCAACAAAATTCAAATTTAGGGATTTTGAAGGGTTTTGGAGGAAAAATAATTATTATGGAAAGTTAATTAATCAGGTTTTGATTAGGATAATTGCATTTAAGTCTAAATGCAATTAAATTTCCAACTCTTATTAGACCAAATTAGGCACTATAATTATTTAATGTTTAAGTTTTATTTTATTTTTCTCATTGTCTAATGTGGTTGGTGGAGATAAAATATAGATTCTCAACTCTATTGTTAATTAGGGATGATTTAGTGGGATGTGGACCGTCTTCTACTATTTAGATTACCCTTCACATGGCATGACATGTCTTATTTGGCCTAAGGTATTTTTAATGTTAAAATGATAAAGCCAATAGTTGAATCATGAGAAGGACAAGGTTCCTATAAATTGAGAGCTTATTGAGAAGAGAGGTGAGGAAATCTTGGAGGCTTAGAGAGTATGCTCTCCACCTTGGGTGGATCAAAAACCAAAAGGTTTTCGGGAGAATACTAAGGATTAAACTAAAGGTATTTGGTCAAGATAAGTTTAGGGAGCCTTAGAGAATACGTAGAGGAAGGGAATTAGGAGCAAGAAGCAAGGAGTGCTTCACAACAGTCCAAGTAGAGGCTTTCCTAAATAAACTCTATCATTGAATGTTTGAATATCCCATAGATATTTCTTCTTTCTTAACTCTCATTATATGAAGTGGTTATTGAATTCTCACGTTAGCATAATAACACATATGTTTTACTCCACATATGGTATTTTAAATATAAAATTAGATACACCATGGTTAAATAAGTTTAGTAGTATAAACTACACATCTATACCCATCAGACGTGGATATTGGGCCACAAATCTAACTCGCATACCTCTAAAAGATCTTTCTGGAAGCCTTGAAACAAAGGAACTTACATCCGTAAACATTTTGAGCTATTTGTGATATTTTAATATGCCTCGGTAAGTGTCCATTAGAAGGAGTATTCAAATAGTTTAAATTTTCAAAACGTAGGCTGAATAATACCATCCAGTACATTACAGAATGTGTTTGACATGCCTACGAGGTTACTCTCCATCAAAGATCACTGCTCGTAATAGTTGATTTAACATTTGGTGGAATTTCCAAGGGCTATACCTGTCATACTAATAGATCTAACCCAAATTGAACCAGAAATGATCACTCTAGTTATCTGTAATCTGCCCCCTTGGAACTGCAATTCTGAATAAACTTTGTTTTGGGGTGAAAATATTCAATCGCGAGTTCATCACATACACTCTACAAAAGTGTAGATCAAAATTATAAAAATAGGGATCTTCAACTGTACATATTTTGTGCTATGGGGATCTATATTGCATGTCGTTTGAAGTGTCTTCGACATTGGTTCGTTTGCAAAAATATCATATGATCATAGATCTCTATAATAACTTTAATCTTTGTAAGATGTCACCTATACATCTCAGAACTTGTATTTAATACCTAAGAAGTTATGTTATCTTGGAGGATGCGATCGAAATCTTCAAGTGCTCTTTTTTTCTGTAAATTAAAAGATATAATACAGAATCTGGACTGAACTGATACTGGTGCGTCTATATCAATACCCCTAAAATTATTAGCTTCTATTTTACCATGCTCAAAAACATGCGTAAATGACTCATCTATCATCAGTTTGACCCCAGAGAAGGGTAGAAGAAATAAACTCTCATGTATATGCCTTCATAGGGTTTGAAAGGCCAAATTAGTGGCTTAATAATGGAATGGAGAGGTTCTCTGGCCTTTGGTTCTCCAATACCTATCTACGAGGTATTGTGCTTTACAATCATTGTCGTTCGAATATTTTTTCTCTTACGATTCATTGATGATTTAATTCATGATCTTTAGCTTCGATTTTACCCTTTTATTTCCCAATCTCAAGTCGATACATGGTGTACATGCAGAGAACTAGTTGTTTGTCAGTAAAGGAACAACCAATACTTGACATTGACATAGGGTTGATGGTGGTACAAGTGGTTCCTTGGTCATGTTTAGTGTGATAAGAGACCCAAACCAAACCTACCTTATACCCCACTTGATTTGGGTGTTCGAATATCCCAATATTCTATCGAGACCAAAATTTTCATGCGTTAAGTAAGATAATATCTCATACCTTATATAAAAAAGACACCAAGACTTAGTAGCCAAACATCGAAGTGCTTGGCTGAATTCGTTGATCATACTTTTTGAATTCCATGGGAAGTTTGACCGATTAACCTCATGATTTGTGATAGGTGTTATTCATTCAGGGGGAAGCGTTAGGTTAGATCGATTAATTAAGAAATCGACCCTAATTGACTTATGGAATAAATCCATATTTTTAAATTAGAAAGTTAGTTTTGCATATAAATTTTTACATACAATCATGAAAATTTGAATTAATAAGATGGGATCCTTAGAATGTCGTAAAAAGGGAAACTTCTAAGAAAGGGATTTAGTGATGATTCTAAAATAGGTTTTAATAAAACCAAAACCTCTGATTAATTAAAGAGATTGTTTAGAGTTCACCTGAGCTAGACCCTTGATTAATTAAGGTAAGTTATAGATGGAATTTTGAATAATTATAACCCAATATTTTATATTAGTTGTTTAAAAGAGAATTAGACCTATATGGGTACCTTAGAGGGTAATTTTTATAGATCAAAGTGTATTCAAAATAAGTTAAAAGAGAATATTATTTAATACAGAAAAAATGATAGACAAATCCTTTGAGATGAGAGAATTATGTTATAAATTGAAGAATTTTGGTTAATTAATTACAAAAAGTGGTATTGAATGATCATAATGGAAATAGATATACATAAACCATCCTTTCGAAAATGCTTAAGCTCAATGTGTTTAAGCTATTCATAATTGAAAATGATTAATAAGAGAATTGGTATAATTTATCTAAGTTATATTAAAGGAAACATAGATTAGTTAACATGGGAAGAGTGTTTGTTCATGAATTAAAGGTATGGGACTTTAATTCATAGAACAAGGGATTGATTGTGTATCAATCATGGGGAATGGAATCAAAATTCATTCTCGAGCGAATTTATGGGGGTTCCCTCTTTAATGATAGAATAAATTTATCCTTAATAACGCTCCAATGACCATTCATAAACATGTAGAACTAAGAATTTATGATATTCCTCGTAATATGATGATGGTTTAAATAAATGAAATCGATGTTTCCTTATTTGCATATTGATTTTTCAAAAGACCTATTGATCTCTTGAAAGTGTATAAATGATATAGGAAAGGATCCATGAGATGCCTTTCTAAATTGTAATTAGTACATTCTTTGATTATGAATTAGAGGAAAAAGATATATTTTGGAGGCTGGGTGTATTCCTCATGAAGGTTCCTAGGATAAATACTTGTCACTCTAATTGTGGTTTGATTTTTTATTTCCTATAAATTTTGCATCTATTTATAATTTGTAACAAATTATAAATGTGGCATTGACTTTCTAACATATTATTGATTAAATGGAGTATTACTGTTGCATATACTTTTTAACATGCTTTATAAATATGGTAATTAGAATATTTGAGATGTTATTGAGATATTAATTGCTTTAATGTAATAGCTATACAATACTTTAGATGAATGATGTATTGCTTAATAATTGTTATTTATTTTCTAATATAAAGATAATTTATTATGACATTAGAATGTAGACTTAGGGAAAATGATGCAATGGATTCTATGCTCAAATGGTTGAATGTGGTTAAGAACTAAGATGATAAAAGGAAGTATGTTGCGATATCCACTTCATAATCATGTATGGATGACATAAATAGAGAAACTATAGTAATAACATGTAAGATAATTAAAATAACATAAATCAAGTTGGAGCTTGGAGTAGGTAGGAACCTACAGTTGGCAAAATAAGCTTGAGGTATAGCTCAATTAAAGCCATACGGTCTGAGCAAGTTCTCGAATGTCCATGTGGAGTGGGTGTTGCCAAAAGATATAAAATACCTCATGGTAAAAAAATTAATTGACTAGGGGATACCTTAGAGAAGTAAAAAGTACTAGAAAGTATTAGGGATTGAGAAGGGAAATAATCTGGCTTAAGAAATTTATTCCAAGTTTTGTGTAAGTGGATCACATGTAGTAATTCTTTTATCTTAGTGGCCCAATCAAGGAGATGTAGATAGAAACTAAGATTGATGATTAACCATTAGTGTGGTTCTTCATCTTCAAGGCAAGTTCTCTTACCATCGGTGTGGTATGTAGTATTTGTAGAAGTTGGTCACTTCTACTCAAGAGTGACTCTAACCATGTATTAATAACTCTTGATTATTGTTGCCTTTTTAAATTATAGTTCACTTGGAATAACTTTGTCTTAGATCATGATTATGTCCTTTCTCTACTCTTGAGAAGATAAATACATGAAAAAAAATTAAGTGGATGAGTAGTAACAATTAGGGTTGTTACAATTGGTATCAGAGCATATTTCATAGGGATAACTTCTTTCGTAAGGAAGAAACTAAAAAACCTAAATTCCATAACTCTAAAACAATACATTCTTGGTAAGGACAAGGTTAGTACTCAAGATTATTGATGTTCGAGTTTTTTTCTCCCACGAATAGATCCACAATCATTCAAAAGTGGAAGAGCTAAGTGAACCCTCCACCTTCTATGAGTTTTAAGTGGTGTACCTTAGACTCTTTTGGGAAATTACTTGACATCTGTATTTTGACATACTTACTCCTTATTTTTCAAGTATAAATAAACAACAACTAATAGATTCTAGTTAGATCTAGGTTACAAAAATTTATGGGCAAAAAGAACCTTAGGCTGATTCAAATGTATTGACTGGTCACTTGAACTATGATTGTTAAACTTATATTAACAACATGTTAATTGTTAAAATTTAGGTTAAATGGCTATAATCACACCTAGACATTACATGAAAGCTATCAATAAAAGAGTGTTTTATTTATTTATAATTTTGGATAATGTTACAATACACTCTAGGTACAAAAGATATCACAATATTTGAATAGAGAAACTTCATAATTTTCTTGAAATAAAATTTTGGTGCAAATTATATCTCCTCCAAACAGCTCTGATATCCCAAGTGTCTCGATTTCATAGAGTAATAAACCACCCGATCATCGGGTGATGGTTGAATGTAATAATATGTGCTATGCTATTTAAATAGGAAACTAACCATCATATCATGTATGTGGTATTATTATTATTACAAGAAAATTGACATATAAACCTACAATAGATGGCATCACCATGACCTCAACTAGAATCTGAGTCATCAAAATACTCAACTGGAGAAAATTCATGCTCTGAATAGATAAATAGAGGGACATTGTTGTAAATTTTAATGTATCTATCAAATACATAATATGGCTAAGGAGTGCCATGATGTCCATATATAAGAAGATCCATTTCTATCAGCCACTAAGTATGAGGAAATCTATTTTGAATTTCCTAGGATAAGTGAGTCTGCACATATCTCTGATATAGCTTGATGTTAAAAGTTGCTTTCCCAGTGAGAACATATTTCTTGAAAACATCCAAATAACACTGAGGCAAAAACATGAATGAAATATTTGAAGGATCTCTTATAGAATATAACCAAGAATATCCAAATCAAACATTAAAGTTCTAGTTTAGCCAGCTAAAGAATCTATCAAACCATTCAAAACAACTTAAATGACTTTCCTTAGCAAAAGAAGTCTATGAATTATTTCTTAGCCAAAAATTACAGTGTGAATCACGAATAAAGGTTTCACAATAGATATGATCCATGGATATGATAACATTACGATATTCTATAGCCTGACCTTGTAGGGACTTCTACAACTCTTCTTTTTGTCGAAGCATATTTCAAGGAATCCAAACAAAAGAGTCATAAAAATCATGTGTGTCCTCTTCATAGAGAAACATGTTGGCTACATTCTAAATTGGCTATATTCCAAAAAAAGTGATGAGAATATTTTATTTATTTTTTTCTAACATGCTTAGTGTTGACAAGTACTTATGGCCAAATTTGGAAATAGTACTTGAGGATAAGATACCAAAATAAGTGTGTACAAAATCGTCCATTGGGTCATCGAAGGGTCGATGATGGGATGTCGTGCAAATCTAGAAAATGATAATGGAGGGATACGTGTGTCATGACATTGAATTATAAGACACATTGAAATATGTTACCTCCTCGGGAACTGGATGAAATTAGATAGCCCGATATGATTGATTCACGATCTAAAAAAGTGACTGGATCTTGAAATGGGGATGAATAAATAGAACCATGGTAATAAATCTAACATCACGATATCGATAAAAAGATACAAAATCATAACTGGGAAATTTTTATCTTAGTTTTAGTAGGATAATTAACTTTTCAATTACACATGGTAGTAAATATAATTCTGCTCTTATTATGGTTCATCCTATTAGTATTGGTGATAGTGGGAACAAACACCATAGTGTGCCTTCTGGTAGTCGATCTATTGGTACATACACTCTGAGAAATGGCTTTTGACAGTGTGAAAACCAATAGTGGTAGCAATACAAAGCCATAAGAGGTCAGACCATTAAATATCATATGAGCATGACCACCATTGAAGGTAATATTTCATAAATCTAGAAATAGACTAGATGCAGATGACTAGCAATGGCTCGTCTAGAACCAATATGAGTAGACAAGTGTTATCTATCTACCCTAGTTGAAAAATTGGATTCTAGTAGAGGGATATTTTAGTTACCCACTGAAGAAATAACCATCACTTTGGAATATGTGTATCAAATTTATCAAATCCCGGTAGAAGGATGTACTGTGATTGCTTCCAATGAAGCAAAAATGGGAAACCTTTTGGAAAGAGTGTTCGGGCTTGATTGCAGAAGCGTGAACACATATATGGGTAGTATAGAATTTTAACTGCACTATGTGAAGGGCAAATTGACACATAGACATGTTGTATTAATGGAACTCATATCAAGTATCATTATACCTACATAAAGGAGTGCACGATTTCCCTAGAATTTTCTTGGAATAGTTCAGGAACTTATAGAAAAATCTATTGTATATGCATGGGCTCCAACATTGTTAGCCTAGACCTATAGATAGTTTTTTGAAATAAGAGCATTGAAGAAAATTGGATTGAGATGTAGTTTCTTACTACAAATCTGGGCATAGGAACACATAGCCATAGCAAGACCCCAAGGGCTACCCTATGATGCACATAATTTTATGGGGCTGGAGATGTCCTATGCATTAATATGGTAGTGGGGAAAAGAGTGGACCAATAATAGGCCACTTGAAGGTAGTAGAGAGCAGTTTCAATCTATTTGGGATAATCTGCAATCCCAAGATGTAATCTAGAGGCCATGGAGAGAGGGCCCAGCTTGGTTAGAAGATGAAGTGCAACTCGCTCATGTGTGATAAGCAAGATGGTTTATCGGGCACATGAGTATGCTATATGAGTATTTTCAATATACTCGAGTATTGTGATAGTTCGATATTATGTAACAAATACCAAATTCACATAGAATTTATACAAGGAAGGGGTAAAAATTAGTGATACCTCCACCAATGGAACCATTAGCCTTAGAACCCGATGAGGTTTTATGGACACTAGAGGATGATGATGCAGGTACAACCCCAAAATATGATAGTTGGTGGGTCACACAATAGTGACAACAAGAGGAATATTTAGAAAATGACATGAAAGATATCAAGGAAATGATCAAGGTTGTTGGTATAGGGGATGAGAATTCATATAAAAAGGGAGAATATCCTAGAAGAAATATACATCATCAAATAGAATCAGAAGCAAGTCCATCGAACATCAGAGAAGATGACTCATTGAGAAGAGTGCAACATGAAGTGGAAGCATTGAAATAATGAGTCCAATTGTTAGAGACCTGATAGTTTACCCTAGTAGATAAATGGGCACAAGAAAAGTTCAAGTTCAAAATCGAGAAAGAAGCTACCATTACAAAGAAAGTGAGACTCCAAAAAGAGTTAGAACAAATGCATTACTGGAGGGATACAACAGTAGCAGTCTTGCATGCTAAAAATGCATAGTTATGGTAAGAAAGGGACGATTATCGAACTGCATTTTTGGCTTCCTATTTTGATGCTCTAGTGAGTCATGGATTGATTATTCCATCACAACCAGTTATTAGTGTACAAAATGTATGTGAGAGAACACCTAGAGCAACTCGAGAAACAACCCAAAGTGGAACTCAAATCATTTCTCAAGTATTTTCTCCAATAATCTCTCAAACATACGGTGTTGATACAACACAACATGAAGAAAGGATCGAGGGAAAAAAACCTTAAGAACCTTTCATTAGGCATAAAACCATCATTTTGAAACCTATAGGCATGTATCGTACATATGCCAAGGAATTTGGCAAATTATAACTAATAAATGACTATGATTATATATTTTTGTTTGGGTATTTTTGGAGTAGAAATAGATAGCAAAATATTATGTGTTCATGGTGAAAATGATATACGAATGTAATTAAATCAAAGTACGTAGTGTGTAATCCAAAAAAAAATCTAATAGACTTTTGTTTTCATGATCATAAAATAAACGTATTTAATTATGTAAATGAAACTGAATGAATTTGGAGGATGGATTGTTTGTTGAGCAAGGTGCAGCAAAAGCATTGAGAAAGTATTGTCATTGTTGTCAACACAGACAGATTGATGCGATTGATGCGGTTCGGAGGTCGATCGGATCAAGTGCGAAAGTTTCAAGCAAAACAGAGGTGACCCAGATTCCGAAATTGGCAGAAAGAGACAAGGAAGAAAACTGTCGCGATATCGCGACATGTTTTCTGTCGCGATTTCGCGACAAAAAGTAGGAGAGAGAAAATGCACGCCAAAATGTCGCGATGTCGCGACATGTCGAGTTTTCGCTGAGGAGAGAGAAAATGTGTCGCGATTTCGCGACATGTTCCATTTTCGCTGGAGTTGGCAAGGAGAGTTGTACGGAAGAGCAAAGTGTCGCGATTTCACGACATGTTCCTTTTTCGCTGCTGCTGGCAAAGAAGAGTGTACGGAAGCCGGAAGTGTCGCGATTTCGCGACAAGAAGGATGATGACGTCAGCAAAGTTGAAAAGTGTCACGATTTCGTGACAGGATGAAAGAAAAGCCACTGGAAGCCGGAAACGTCACGATTTCGCGACAACCTTCAGGGTGACGTCAGCATAAGTTGAAAGTGTCGCGATATCGCGACAAGATGCAGGGAAAGCTTCCAAGAGCCAAAACGGTCGCGATTTCACGACATGCTTAAGGATGACGTCAGCAAATGTTGAAAGTGTCGCGATATCGCGACAAGATGCAGGGAAAGCTTCCAAGAGCCAAAACGGTCGTGATTTCGCGACATGCTTAAGGATGACGTCAGCAAATGTTGAAAGTGTCGCGATATCGCGACAAGATGCAGGGAAAGCTTCCAAGAGCCAAAACGGTCACGATTTCGTGACATGCTTAAGGATGACGTCAGCAAAAGTTCTAAGTGTCGCGATATCGCGACATGAACAGAAGGAAAGCTTTCAAAGCCAAAATGGTCGCGATTTCGCGACAACAAGGGCATGAAGTGTGCGGCTTCAAAAAGTGTCACGATATCATGACAGGTAACAGTATGGAAGGTAAAACCCGTAGGAGCATGCAAGGTGACACGTGTCGGAAAAAGCAGACAGGAAAATCATGCAGCCAGTTACGTAAAAAGTAACTGATGTCTGATCAGCAGTTACAAATTGACAGGTGTCGATCATGCACTAGAACAATTGTATACTCTTGATTGAAAAAGCATTCGATGCATCACATATGGAGTTTCAAAAAAGCATTCGAAAAGCCGTATTCGAAGAAATTGAACAACCGAATATGGAGAATCAGAAAAGCTTTTTAAAAGACGTATTACAGGGTTTCGAACAGTCGAAGTGCATGGAACCGAACAACCGTATTGCAGGGTTTCGAACAGTCAAAGTGCATGGAACCGAACAACCGTATTGCAGGGTTTCGAACAGTCAAAGTGCATGGAACCGAACAGCCGTATTGCATGGATTCGAACAGTCAGAGTATGTGATTCGATTGCATGCAGGATTGAAAGGTTATAAAAGAATAATCATACAGAGAAGATGGTGCTGCTGTTAGAGAAAAGTTGTTGCAGAAAGAGAAATATTGTTGTGAAAAGAGGGTTTGGATAAGAAAATTAGCAGAGCCATGAGAGTGTGCAGAGTTGGATTAATTGCGGACCGATCAGGGTTGTGCATGAAGTGAAGACACTTTTATGTCATTCTAATTGATCAGAATTGTAGTCCAAGTTGGTGCTTGGTACTAGGGGTTGGTGCTCCATCTGTTGCAGCAAAAAATTACAGGGGTTGGTGCTCCTTCCAGTGGATGCTGGTAAAGAAGTTGTAAAATTGAAATTTTGCAAAGACTGGATTTGGATTGAAGTCCAAGCAGTTAATTTTTGAGGAGTAGCCAAATTGGTGAACCTCGTTATATTGTGTGTTGTGGTGTGCTCTCATTTTGTTCTTCTGGTTTTATAAGTTTTATGTGCTTCAGTCTTTGAATGTCACTTGCTTTCAAAATTAAATAACTACACTCGATTCACCCCCCTCTCGGTGTCATTGTGTGAACATCAATTGGTATCAGAGCGAGGTTCCTTGTACAAGCTTAATCAGCTAAGGAGATCTTGGAAGAAACAATGGCGAGGCGGTGAAGGATTTTCATCCAACAAAGCTCCCTTATTTGATGGAACAAATTACACCTTCTGAAACTCGGAATGCAAACATATCCGAGTGCATTGGGATATGATATTTGGGATTCTATAGATAGTGGATACATAACACCCACTACTCCTCCAACAGATACTGCTGAGAAAAAGAAATTTGAGAACAACTCCAAAGCTAAGAATGCCATAATGTGTGGGCTTGTTGACAGTGAACTGATAAGAGTCATGAGTTGTAAATCAGCAAAAGACATGTGGGATAAATTGAAGAGCATCCATGAAGGAGAAAGTAAGATTAAGGAAGCAAAACCGCAAACTCATCGAGCACGGTTCGAAGCACCTGCAAATGAATGAAGATGAAAACATAGAGACTTATATGCTGAGAGTCAACGGAATTATTAATGCAATCAGAGGACTTGGTGAAGAAATTGATGATGCAGTTGTTGTGAAAAAGGTTCTCAGAACACTTCACAAAAGATTTAACTCCAAAGTCTCTGCAATAGAAGAGGCAAAAGATCTAAACAACTTCAGCATGGATGAGTTGCATGGTTCCCTGACAGCATATGAAATGAGAATAGGACAAACCAAGTCTACAGACAGAGAAGCGACTTTTAAAGCACACAAGAATGTAAAAGCTGAACATGAATCCGAGGATGAAGGAACACCTGGATGAAACAGAAGCCAATTTTGTTCGAAAACTCACAAAAGGAAAAGGAAAATATAGAGGGAAGCTACCTTTTAAATGCTTCAATTGTGGAGGAGTCGGTCATTTTGCAGCCAAATGTCCAATGCGAGGAGAGAACCAAAAATGGTGAAGGTTCACACCAAGAAAAAGGTGACTGGAAGAAGAAACAAAATTTTAGAAAGAACAACTTCAAGAAGAAAAGCTTCATAACCAAGAATGTCAACAGTTCTAAAGAAAGCACAGATGAGGAGTCTAAAGAAGAAGGAGGTGAAGCTCTTTTCATGGCACTTGAAGAAGAAAGAACAGAGAAAAATCAGGAAGGTGATGAAAATTCCAAGGATGAAGCTGAAGTGTATTTGGAAGGAGAATTGGTTGTTGCACTTGAAGAGTTGAGTGCAAAAAGGAAGAAGAATAAGAAATTTTCAAAGAAATTAGAGAATGCCACAGACATAATAAACAATCTGAAAATACAGACAGAGGAATTCAAGAAAATGTCCGAAGTTCTTGATGAACAATTAGCTGTAAAGACAGTTGAATGCGAGCAAGCTAGAGGAAGACATTGTTAAGTTAAGGATGCAGTTAGAGGAGATGAATAGAAAATTGAATTGTTTTCATAAGTTTGAAGAAAGTACTGTAAAGCTGGATAAAATGTTAAATAACCAAAGGCCTTCCGGCATAAAATTTGGTTTAGGCTTTGATGAAGGAGAATCTTCAAAGGATTCAAAGAACTTGAATATAGAACTCATAAAGAAAGAAGAAAAGATCGGGGTTGAACCAGAAAAACCAAATCTTGCAAAAGAAAACAATAATGCCAGATTCAAGAAGAATACTGACAAAGATGGATTCACAAAAGTCACACATCCAAGGAGGAGAAGAGTCATGGCTCCTACTTCAAACTGGCAAAGACCGGCACCCGGGTTTAATCATGCATTTTCCGGTTATTGTTTTAAATGCAATGCTTATGGCCATAAGATTTCAGATTGCGAGGCATAATGTATCTCAAAGGAATTTTACCAAGCAGAAATGTTTTTTCTCCTTTAATGAATTATGCGGTTGAATGTTATAATTGTCATAATTTTGGACATATTGCTAGAAAGCTACGAAGCACTTTTGCATCAAATAATTATCAGGGTAGAAAATCTCAGCCAAGTGGGTTGAAACAAAACCAGAAATTTCCTGAAAAACAGGCACATGCTAATGAAAGGACAAAGGCAAAACAAGTAGCAAAATCTGCTATCAAACCAGAATGGAAAGAAAAGGAATCTTTGATTGTCCAGACCGCTTTTAAAGCTCAGAACAAATCAGCACCTTGGATACTTGACAGTGGTTGTTCCAGTCACATGACAGGTGACAAGCAAAAGTTTGAGAATTTACAGAATTATGAAGGTGGTTCTGTGAAATTTGGAAATAATGATGGAGCAAATATTGTTGGAAAGGGATCAGTCAAGATCAGTGATGGCAATATAAAATCAAAAGAAGTCTTGTTTGTAATTGGCCTGAAGCATAACTTGCTAAGTGTAAGTCAAATATGTGACAGAGGCCATGATGTAATCTTCAAGAAGGAGGGCTATGAAGTAAGAAAGACAAAAAATGGAAAGTTAATAGCCACTGGACTGAGAACTTCTGGAAATCTATATACACTTTCAGAAACTACAGAAGGAACATGCTTGATTGGACAGGAAGATGAAAACTGGCTATGGCACAAGAGGCTTGGGCATATTAGTTTTGACAATCTGGCAAAAATCAGTTCAAAAAGAGCAATTAGAGATATACCAAACATTGGCAAACCCGTAAATAGCATCCGTGAGTCATGCCAAAAGGGAAAACAAACCAGAGCCACTTTCAAAGCAAAAGAATACTTCACTAGCAAGCCATTAGAACTAATTCACACCGATCTATGTGGACCCATGAGAACTGAAAGCATAAATGGACACAAATATTTTATGTTGTGTATAGATGACTACTCAAGAATGACATGGGTACTATTTCGAAACTCAAGTCGAAGCCTTTGAGATGTTTAAAACCTTCAAAAATCTTGTTGAGAATCAATCGAGAAAAATAATTAAATGCCTAAGATCAGACAGGGGAGGAGAGTTTATCTCCGAAGAATTTGCAGAATACCGTCAAAAACATGGGATAAGAAGACAGTTTTCAACGACTAGGACACCTCGACAGAATGGTGTTGTAGAAAGGAATAATAGAACAGTGCAGGAAATGGCAAGGACAATGTCGCGAGAAAACAAAATAGTCGACGATTTTGGAAAGAGGCGATTCATACTTGCAGTTTACATTCAAAACAGGTGCATTCTGAGACCACATGAAAGCAAAACAACTTATGAGTTGTGGTTTGGCGAAAAGGCAACAAGCAAGACATTTCAAAGTATTTGGCAGCAAGTGCTACATAAAACGGCATCGAAGATAACCTCGGTAAATTTGAAGATAGAGCTGATGAAGGTATCTTTCTTGGTTACTCAACAAAAAGCAAGGCATACACATGTTACAACAAGAGGTTGAAGAAAATTGTTGAAAGTGCTGATGTGAAAGTTGATGAAGGTAGAGAACAAGAAACTACTTATCAAGAAAACTACCCTATGTATGAAGAAGTCATTGAAGGTGATGATGAAAAAGAAACAGGAGAAGAATCGAGAAAATTGATCCGAGATGGTGTAAAAGCCGAATCGAAGAAGAAGAAAACAGGAAATTTAAAACAGAGCAAGCTGCAGAAAAATCATCCAAGTGAACAGATTATTGGGGATCCCAAGATGGTATTCAGACAAGAAGAACAATAGTGAGGAACTATTCTCTGTTATCTAGTATTGAACCTAAAAATGTTGTTGAAGCAAGCACTGATGAAAGTTGGATGAAGGCAATCAATGAAGAACTAGATCAGATAGAGAAAAACAATACCTGGGAATTAGTACCTAGACCAACAAATAAAAACATAATTGGCACTAAATGGGTTTTTAGAAATAAATTGAATGAAGATGGGAAGGTTGTCAGAAATAAGGCAAGATTGGTATGTAAAGGCTATGCTCAGGTTGAAGGCATTGATTTTGAAGAAACTTTTGCACCGGTAGCGGACTAGAGGCAATCGAATGTTTACGGCATTAGCGAGTTCATAAAAACTTCAAAGTATATCAAATGGATGTAAAATCAGCATTTTTGAATGGAAAAGCTGGAAGAAGAGGTTTACATTGAACAACCGAGATGGCTTCCAACTTGGTGACAATCCAGATTTTGTTTGCAGGTTAAAGAAAGCTTTATATGGATTAAAACAGGCACCCGGAGCATGGTATGCAAGGCTGGATAATTATCTAATTAAACAAGGGTTTAAGAAAGGTTTGGTGGATAGCAACTTATATGTCAAAACAGAGAAGGGTCATCTTATTGTTCTTGTTGTTTATGTAGATGACATAATATTTGGCAGCAGCATGGATGAATACTTGCAAAGACATATCAATTAAAATGAAAAAAGAATTTGAGATGTCAATGATTGGTGAACTTTCTTATTTCTTAGGACCGCAGGTCAATCAAAATGAAAAAGGCATTTTTATTTCTCAAGTTAAATATGTAAAAGAAATGCTGAAAAAGTTCACAATGGAAGACAGTAAACCGGTCAGCACTCCCATGACAACAGGATGCAAGTTGAGCAAGGATGATAAATCTCCAGATGTGGATCAAACAATGTACAGGTCTATGATTGGAAGCCTACTGTATTTAATAGCTACTAGACCGGATATACTACGAGCAGTATGCATGGTTGCTAGATTTCGGGCAAGTCCCAAAGAAACTCATGTCACAAGCTGTAAAAAGGATCTTCGGGGTACCTCAAAGGTACCATGGATTATGGGTTGTGGTACCCAAAAGGCAAAGACTTCACTTTGATTGCATATTCTGATGCAGATTGGGCAGGGTGCATTGATGACCGAAAGAGTACAAGTGGAGGAGCATTTTATCTTGGAGACAGGCTGGTAGCATGGCACAACAAGAAACAAGAATCAGTTTCTCTATCCACTGCAGAGGCATAATACATTGCAGCCACAACTTTCTGTACATAGATATTATGGATGAGACAAACTTTGAAAGATCTTGGTATCCACTTCAAAGAGCCAATATCAATAAAATGTGATAACACTAGTGCTATCAACATATCCAAGAATCCAATTATGCATTCAAGAACCAAACACATTGCAATCCGATATCATTTTTTGAAGGATAAAGTTGCAGAAGGAGAAGTCAAGTTGGATTTTGTTCCAACTACAGAGCAAGTAGTTGATATATTCACAAAACCATTGCCCAAGGATGTTTTTGAGTACCTTAGGAATAAGTTGGGAGTGGTCACAATTCCCAAGAACTGACTATCATTAGGGATCACATTCTCAATGGGTGCATGCATGCCTATACTTATAGTTTTGCTTATGTTTATGATTTTTGCTAACTATAACAATATTTTCCTGAGAATGGTGTACAGAGAGACTCAGGGGGAGTCTGCAGTAGGCCCTTTGGTATTATTGGCAAAGGGGGAGAAGAAGTTGAGCAAGGTTGATGTGTGTTGCCAACAATTCCAAAGGGGGAGATTGTTGAGCAAGGTGCAGCAAAAGCATTGAGAAAGTATTGTCATTGTTGTCAACACAGACAGATTGATGCAATTGATGCGATTCAGAGGTCGATCGGATCAAGTGCAAGAAAGTTTCAAGCAAAACAGAGGTGACCCAGATTCAAAAATTGGCAGAAAGAGACAAGGAAGAAAACTGTCGCGATATCGCGACATGTTTTCTGTCGCGATTTCACGACAAAAAGCAGGAGAGAGAAAATGCACGCCAAAATGTCGCGATGTCGCGACATGTCGAGTTTTCGCTGAGGAGAGAGAAAATGTGTCGCGATTTCGCGACATGTTTCATTTTCGCTGGAGTTGGCAAGGAGAGTTGTACGGAAGAGCAAAGTGTCGCGATTTCGCGACATGTTCCTTTTTTGCTACTGCTGGCAAAGAAGAGTGTACGGAAGCCGAAAGTGTCACGATTTCGTGACAAGAAGGATGATGACGTCAGCAAAGTTGAAAAGTGTCGCGATTTCGCGACAGGATGAAAGAAAAGCCACTGGAAGCCGAAAACGTCGCGATTTCGCGACAACCTTCAGGGTGACGTCAGCATAAGTTGAAAGTGTCGCGATATCGCGACAAGATGCAGGGAAAGCTTCCAAGAGCCAAAACGGTCACGATTTCGTGACATGCTTAAGGATGACGTCAGCAAATGTTGAAAGTGTCGCGATATCGCGACAAGATGCAGGGAAAGCTTCCAAGAGCCAAAACGGTCACGATTTCGCGACATGCTTAAGGATGACGTCAGCAAATGTTGAAAGTGTCGCGATATCGCGACAAGATGCAGGGAAAGCTTCCAAGAGCCAAAACGGTCGCGATTTCGCGACATGCTTAAGGATGACGTCAGCAAAAGTTCTAAGTGTCGCGATATCGCGACATGAACAGAAGGAAAGCTTTCAAAGCCAAAATGGTCACGATTTCGCGACAACAAGGGCATGAAGTGTGCGGCTTCAAAAAGTGTCGCGATATCGCGACGAGTAACGATCGCAGGTAAAACCCGCAGGAGCATGCAAGGTGACACGTGTCGAAAAAAGCAGACAGGAAAATCATGCAGCCAGTTACGTAAAAAGTAACTGATGTCTGATCAGCAGTTACAAATTGACAGGTGTCGATCATGCACTAGAACAGTTGTATACTCTTGATTGAAAAAGCATTCGATGCATCACATATGGAGTTTCGAAAAAGCATTCGAAAATCCGTATTCGAAGAAATTGAACAGCCGAATATGGAGAATCAGAAAAGCTTTTTAAAAGACGTATTGCAGGGTTTCGAACAGTCGAAGTGCATGGAACCGAACAGCCGTATTGCAGGGTTTCGAACAGTCGAAGTGCATGGAACCGAACAGCCGTATTGCAGGGTTTCGAACAGTCGAAGTGCATGGAACCGAACAACCGTATTGCATGGATTCGAACAGTCAGAGTATGTGATTCGATTGCATGCAGGATTGAAAGGTTATAAAAGAATAATCGTACAGAGAAGATGGTGCTGCTGTTAGAGAAAAGTTGTTGCAGAAAGAGAAATATTGTTGTGAAAAGAGGGTTTGAATAAGAAAATTAGCAGAGTCGTGAGAGTGTGCAGAGTTGGATTAATTGCAGACCAGTCAGGGTTGTGCATGAAGTGAAGACACTTTTATGTCATTCTAATTGATCAGAATTGTAGTCCAAGTTGGTGCTTGGTACTAGGGGTTGGTGCTCCATCTGTTGCAACAGAAAATTACAGGGGTTGGTGCTCCTTCCAGTGGATACTGGTAAAGAAGTTGTAAAATTGAAATTTTGCAAAGAGCTGGATTTGGATTGAAGTCCAAGCAGTTAATTTTTGAGGAGTAGCCAAATTGGTGAACCTCGTTATATTGTGTGTTGTGGTGTGCTCTCATTTTGTTCTTCTGGTTTTATAAGTTTTACGTGCTTCAGTCTTTGAATGTTGTTGTTTCGAAATTAAATAACTACACTGATTCACCCCCCTCTCAGTGTCATTGTGTGAACATCATTGTTGTCCATTCTCAGAGAAGGTATGGGACTTCTCTATGATTTAATGATGATGAAAACCAGAGGTCATCTAGGTGGATGCACTGGTATTATAAAAAAGGTTTGCCAAAATGAATCTTAGGATATGTAAGCATCCTAAATGGAGATATGAGATTATGTTTTTGTTTGGATAACTCTTGGTAATATTTAACAAACCATAAGGTGCTAATCCTTGGTGGGAGTTTGATAAAATTAATGAGACTTATTGTGTCTAACATACTATAGAAAGATAATTTCATGACATATCTATGAAACCATTTTGCAAATTCTATTATTGCAATATAGCTTATTATGCAGTAATAGATGATTTAAAGTTGTAATTTTATGTATTAATGATATTTTCAATAATTATTGCTATGCAATTATAGATATTTTATAGTTCCAAGAGCATGGTACTGCTAATATTTTACATTTTTTTAGGTCCATGTACTCTTGTGGATGGAATATGTTTTTTGCCATCGAGAACAAGACGTTGGAAATATAAGGAAGTTTGTGAATCAACTTGGGCTAAAATGGATAAATAGTAGTTTAGTAAGTTTATGCACTCACTTAGATAGGAACAATACAAAATATAGATGACTGCGTTTAATTCAAAGGGGGTGTATGTCACGACCCTTCACCCTTGAACCCTATCAATAGGATATTAATTGATCATGGGGATCAATTAATGCTCAAAAAAACAGGTCATAGACCAAAGGAAATTCTACAAAAATTCCAATTTAGGAATTTTGAAGGGTATCGGAGGAAAAGTAATTATTATGGAAAGTTAATTAATTAGGATTTGATTTAGATAATTGTATTTAAGTTTGAATGCAATTAAATTTCCAACTCTTATTGGACCACATTAGGCACTAACATTATTTAATGTTTAAGTTTTATTTTGTTTGTCTCATGGCCTAAGGTGGTTGGTGGAAAGAAAAGAGAGATTCTCTCATCTATTTTTAATTAGGAATGATATAGTTGGATGTGGACCCTCTTCTACTTTTTAAATTACCCTTCACATGGCATGACATGTATTATTTGGCCCAAGGTATTTTTAATGTTAAAACGATAAGGCCACTAGTTGGCTCATGAGAAAGAGAAGGTTCCTATAAATTGAAAAATTCTTGGGAAGAGATGCAAAGAAATATTGATAGCTTAGGGAGTATGCTCTCCACCTTGGGTGGATCAGAAACCAAAAGGCTTTTAGGAGAGTACTAAGGATTAAAATAAAAGTATTTGGCCAAGATAAGTTTAGGGAGCCTTGGAGAATGCATAGACGAAGGAAATTAGGAGCAAGAAGCAAGAAGGAGTGCTTCGTGGGAGTCCAGGTAAGGGTTTTTCAAAATAAACTCTATCATTGAATGTTTGAATATCCTATAGCTATTTATTATTTATTAACTCTCATTATTCGAAGTGGTTATTGAATTCACACGTTAGCAAAATGACACATATGTTTTACTCTGCATATGGTAGTTTAAATATAAAATTAGATACACCATGGTTAAATAAATTTAGTAGTGTAAACTACACATATATACCCATCAGACATGGATATTGGGCCACGAATCTAACTCGCATACCTCTCAAATACCTTTACGGAAGCCTTGAAATAAAGGAAACTTACGTTCGCAAACATTTTGAGCTATTTGTGATGTTTGAAGATGCCTCGGTAAGTGTCAATTAGGAGTATTCAAATAGTTTAAATTTTTAAAACATAGGTTGGATAATGCCATCCGATGCATTTTAGAATGTGTTTGTCATGCCTATGAGGTTACTCTCCATCAAATATCACCACTCATAGTAGTTGATTTAACATTCGATGGAATTTCCAGGTGTTATACCTGTAATACTGATAGATCTAACCAAAATTGGACCAGAAACGATCGCTCTAATTATCTATAATATATCCCTTAGAACTGTGATTTCGTATTAACTGTATTTTGGGATAAAAATATTGAATCACGAGTTCATCACATACACCCTACAAAAGTGTAGATAAAAATCATAAAAATAGGGATCTTTGCTTGTACATGTTTTGTGCTATGGGGATCTATATTGTATGTCGATTGAAGTGTCTTCGACGTTGGTTCATTTGCATAAATATCATATGATCATAGACCTCTATCATAACTTTAATCTTTGCAAGACATCGCTCGTACATCCCGAAACTTGTCTTTAATGCCTAACAAGTTATGTTATCTCGGAGGATGCGATAAAAATATTCAAGTTCTCTGTTTGTCTATAAATTAAAGGATATAATCTAGAGTATGGCCTGAAATAATACTGGTGCCTCTATATCGATGCCCCCAAACTTCTTTGCTTCTATTTTACTATGCTCAGAAACATGCGTAAATGACTCCTCTGTCGTCTATTTGATCCTAGAGAAGGGTAGAAGAAAGAAACTCTGATGTATATGCCATCTTAGGTTTTTTAAGGCCAAATCATTGGATTAATAATGAAATGGAGAGGTTTTCCAGCCTTTGGTTCTCCAAGACATTTCTACGAGGTATTGTGCTTTACAATAGTCATTGTTCGAATATCGTTTCTCTTACGATTCATTGATGATTTAATTCATGATCTTTAGCTTCGATTTTACCCTTTCCTTTCCCAATCTCAAGTCGAAGTCGGTGCATTGCGTACGTGCAGAGAGACATTTTTTTGTCAATAAAGGAACAACCAATACTCAACATAGGGTTGATGGTAGAACAAGTGGTTCCTTGCTCATGTTCGGTGTGATAAGATACCCAAACCAAACCTACCTTATACCCCACTTGATTTAGGTGTTCGAATAGCCCAATATTATATTGAGACCAACTTTTCTCATGTGCTAGGTAAGAGAATATCTCATACGTTATATAAACAAGACACTCAGACCTGGTAGCCAAACATCGAAGTGCTTGGCTAAATTTGTCGATCATCCTTTTTGACTTCCATGGGGAGTTTGACCGATTAACCTCAAGACTTGTGATAGGTGTTATTCATTCAAGGGGAAGGTTTAGGTTAGATCGATTAATTAAGAAATTGACCCTACTTGACTTAGGGAATAAATCCATCTTTTTTAATTAGAAAGTTAGTTTTGCATATAAAGTTTTACATAAAATCACAAAAATTTCAATTAAGAAGATGGGTTCCTTAGCATGTCATAAAAAGGGGAACTTCTATGAAAGGGATTTAGTGACGGTTCTAAAATAGGTCTTAATAAAACCAGAACCTTTTATTAATTAAAGATATTGATTAGAGTTCACCCGAGCTAGACCCTTGATTAATTAAGGCAAATTATAGATGGACTTTGAAATAAATATAACCCAATATTTTATAATAGTTGTTTAAAACTTGGGTACCTTAGAATCTAAGTGTTATAGATCAAAGTGTATTCAAAACAAGTTAAAAGAGAATCTTATTTTAATATGAAAAAAATGATAGACAAATATTTTGAGAGAGAATTATGTTATATATTGGATAATTTTGGTTAATTAATTAGAAATAGTGGTATTGAATGATCATTGGATATGAATCCCACCATCGTTGGTCTCGATTAGTGGTTGGGGATTATGTTCCAACTCACTAATGTTCAAATGTGATGTGGTGTGTGATTCATTTTATACTTTAAAAAGGTAAAAACAAAAGAGCACTCAATGATAACTTCACTAAATGCAAAATAACATTTCACTTTTAGAAGTATTGAATAAATGATTGAACCTACAAAATGCATGCCCTATATGGCAACCTAACCATTAGGTAGGTCACAAGAAATCAAACCACACAAATGCATTCTTACTTGGATCTTTTAATTTTTTTATCTTTTTTTTTGTTTTTGAGATTAATAAAAGTGAAATCTACTTTTCAAACAAACAAGGAAAAGAAATAAAAGTTAAATCTAACTTTCTCTAAATAACAAAGATGTGAAATAAGATCAAGATACTCATCTTGAAAGCCTAAGTTTGCCATTTTTTCTATCAATTTGAGTTCTAGGATCCCTATTTGGTGGCCACCCCTAGGTGGAATGGCTACCAATTTGGGGTCATCCCGGGGTGGGACGACTGTCATGGTCATCCATGGGTGTTCCAATTATGAAATTAGGGGTTGTTTCATGATAGAACGATCGAAACCTACAATATTTCAATGGTAAAAAGCAAAGTTAAAACTTGTCTAAATCAAATGGGACAAGCATCCCACCATGATTACAACTATAGAGAAAAAAAATGGTGCATCTAGAAAAGGGAAATGAATTGCACCTATTTATTTAAGCATTCAAAAGCAACATTTAATTGTAAACATGATAAATAAAAAATAAATGGGGGTCCTCTTTAGATTAATCGATTTGGATAATCCATGGTTAAAATGCATCCCCTTGAGGGATCTAAATTGATATAATCATTACAAGGTGTTGAAAGGATCTAATCCTTTCAAAAACTCAGATGTGCTTCAAGGCCTTCCTTGCACTCACGAATTGAAGAGTGGGTTTTTGATACCGTTGTGATGATCTATCTATATTTGGACTTGTAGATCCTTCCTTGCATGCTAAAATATCTAGATCTACACACAAAGAACTCAAATTTATTAATAGCATATGTAGATTGAAACAAAGTCAAAAAGATGCATGCAATAGTGAATATGAAAAGCAAAAATCATAATAGAAGGTGCAAAAGTACTTCAAATTACACCAAAAATTGGTATAATGAATATATTCTACTCTAGAATTGATCTATGCTAAAACAGATATGAAATTAGATGCATAATCCATGGCCATCCCTAGGTGTTACAATTGGGACTATTAACCACTCCGGCATGGGGTGGCCACCAAACATGGTGGTTTTCGCCTCCAATTCTTTTGGGATATGGTTTAAACTATTCCTAGGGGTGTTGTCATCGAATTTTGTGATCTAATTCACTAAAATGGGTGGGTTTTAGAAGGAATTTGCATATTTGGGATCACTTGAAAACCTCATTCGATTGATGGATATTTCAAGGGAAAACATGCGGTGAAAATGGGATTGAATCTCGATAGAATTTCATGGCAAAATACTACAAAAAAATCTCTTTTAATTGGTTGGATTGGCTCCAATTTATAGCTCAAGAGAGCACAAGGTTGAATTGGCAAGTTTGGCCATGTGAGGCAAGTGTCGCCATTTGTTAAAACCTTGCCATGCATTAGGTGGGAGAAACCTCCAATTTACAGTTTGTGATTGAATTGATGCACCCTCAATATATCATAAATAAATGGGTGAGATAAATGGTAGAATTTGATTGCTATTTTTCCTACCTTTGACTTTTTGAGATTTTAGGTGCTTGGTCATCCCACCCAAGGGTTACTATTGGTGGCCACCCCACCTAAGGGTGGCTTTTGGTGGCCGTAACTAGGTGGGATGACCATGAAATGGTGGTCGTCCTAGGGTGGGATGACCATGGCTATGTGACCCAAGACTTCCCAAAAGTGGGGTAGAACTTCCCAAAAGTGGTAAGGATAATTATTTAACCCTTTAGGGTTTCCCAAGGAGGAAAAATGATGCTTATAAGAGCACATATTGGTAGTCTAATCAAATTGATGTGATTTTAGTGTCTACAACAACAATACCCATCTTTGGATTTGAAATTCCTAAAATGAGTATTTGGATACCACTTCCACTCTTTACACCAAGGGTGCATACTTTTGACCCCAATTTTGTGCAACATATCATATGAGACCACCTCTTGAACTATTGGAAGGTCTCATTGTCTTGCTCTTGGATGTTGAACTAGGATTTGAATTCAAGTCAAGAAATCCAATTTTTGGAGTGGCTAGAGAAAAGGTCAAAAATAACCTTTATCCCTCTACAAAAAATATAGTGCATTAACTTAAGAAATTTTGGATAAAGGATGATATTAATGCATGATAACTAGGGACCATTAAAGTGAGATACTATATATAGATAACCCAATCCCTAACCCACTGCCACTCCATTAGAGCTAAGCTTTCGTAGACTTCTAGGACATCCAAATACTTTTGGCAACAAATACCCTGAATATGAACAGGAACTTTCATAACTAAAATTGAAGGCAACACAACCCCTTTCTAGGTTTTTCTTCCATATGGAACATCTATGGAAATACACTTATGGAGAAATATTTTCTAAGCTTCATTTCCCTAAAAATATTTGATGATCAATTTTGTATAAAGGGCTATTCCTTGTCATTGGGTATCAAGAAGGCCCAAACCTCCAAAATTCCTTGGAGGGCAATAAAATTTCTAGGGCACTTTGTGGAAGCCTTTCATGTTTGTTGAGGCCCTCCAAAATCTGGTACAAGTCTTTGGATGGGGCCTGAAAAGATGAATAGTATACATGAGTGGTAGTAATAATTTGGAATAAACCTAGAATTTGTCGACTAGTGACAAAGGCTTTGAAATCCAATTGTGTAGGTTATACTCCACTTTGTCTAAAATATATTACAACAACATAGAGGAAGAAGACTAAAATACAAACAGAATGCCAAAGAATCTAAATATTTACCCATGTTGTATCTGTTTCCAATTAAATTAGCTAAAATTAGGCTTAGGTAAAAAATATTGTTTATAACTCTAAGATTTTTACCACTAAATTTTGGCTATAGAGTCTTGACAAAACATGTCAAGATATTGCAGTGCATTAGCAATGTTACTTTCCTCTTTAAAGAATGTAAGGAATGAGTCATTTGCAAAATACCCATTAACCAATTATTGAGAAGAATTAGGAAGGGAAAACCCATTTCACTCTCCTATGAGAAACAACATAAGCTAGAAGGTATCCAAACCCTTTAGTTGCCATAACATAGAGATCGCAAGAGGGCACCCTTAATGAATGGATATGTAGAGAATAAAGGGTGAGGACTAACAACCATTAATCATCAATTAGGCATACACATATACATAGATCATTTGAATAGATCACGGAAATATAGGTCCAAAACCTAAGTCCTGCAATATGGCTAGGATGAAGGGTCATTCTAGGGTTATGCATAGTGGTGAATTATCATCAATTAATGAATATTAGTTTTAAAAAAAAATAAAAATTGTCTTATAAAGGCCCATGTAGTGATAAAAATAGAATTTCATCAAGATAAATGATCACAAATTTGACCAAGCTATCTTGAACAACTCATATATTAACCTCATAAATGTAGCTAGTGTATTTGTAAGACCATAAAGCATAACAAGCCATTTAGATAGGCCCAAATTAGTCTTAAATATTGTCTTCTATGTGTCTTATACCTATACTTGGAATTGGTGATACTCACTTTTAAGATCAATATTTGAAAATAACTTAGCCCCTTGTAGTTGATCCATTAGATTATATATTCTAGGAAGTGGATGCTTGTTCTTGATGGTGATTGTATTCAAGGCCCTGAAATAAATGTAGAGTCGCTAAGTGCCATATTTATTGAGCACCAAAAAACTTGATGAAGTACAAGGAGAGGTAATTGCTTTAATAAATACCTTAGATAATAAATTATTAATTATGCTTTTTAAATTCTTCCATTTGAAGTACTAATTGCATTTACATGGGTGCATTAGGAAGATAAGCACTAGGAACAAGCTATATGCTATGATTGATATCTCGAATAGAAGGAAGGGTGTAAGGTTCCTTGAACACGTATGAATATGATTGCAAAATATTTTCAAGTGAAGCTTACCTTGAATATTAGTGAAGTGGTGTTTGGTTGTCTTTTTTTTTTTTCCTAATGAAGAGCAATGCCAAATCTTGTGCTTGATTTACAACTTAAAAATATGTTGGAAGTTTATTGAGTGCACTTAATTAGATATGCCTTATTATCTAGTTACAAAGTATAAGTGTTCTTGAATACATCATAAGTGGATTTTCTATCATATTGATAGGGTTTGTCAAGCAACAATCCACAACAATCCATTGGTGTAACATCACATGTTACCTTATCCACAAATTTTGGACCAAATATAAAAAAAGATGATATAAGTGTGTGTGATTTCAAGAGTGCTCCCACTATCCTTACATCCCAAATAATAAGTATGAGGATGAGAGTAGGAAACTGCAATTTTTTGAAAATGGAACTCACAATTATTTTTTTCTGTGAGCGTTTGTTGATTATACAATCTTTAAAAAATTCAAGAGTTAAGTGGGCCCTTATGATGTAAAATATTTCATATCCACTTAATGAATAATTTTGGAGCATAAGAGTTAAATTATTCAATTTACCCTTTAAATCTTGATATGTTTTACCTTATCCCATAGTCTCAATGGGATCATTTTTTGGGTCTTCATTGGAAGAATTTACAACTAATGATTTTTTCTTCATCTTTTGTAACTAGAAATATTAAGGCCTAATATGACCTTGCTTTTTACAAAAAACTACAATTTTTTTTTATAATAATAAACATTAAAAGACATTTTATAAGAAGAAAAAGAAGAAGAATATGTAGTAGGATAAAGAGAAGAAAAGGAAGAAGATGTTTTATTCTCTCACTATTGCTAATTTTATGCCTTGGTGGGGATTGTAGATCGAGTTCCTCTCGATTGGCTAGAAATTTTATCCTCCACCAATTGTGTATGATTTAAAGATATATATAAAATATCTAAGGGAGTATATTTCAACTCTTGGTACAAAGTTTCAAGTAGAACACTTGTAATTTTGATGATAAGGTCCTCTGTTGAGTCCTTCATGCAAAGAAAAATTTCTAATCTATTGAACTAAAAAATATAATCTTAAACAAGAATGTTATAAGTTTGTATTAATATATACCATTTTTTGTTTAACTCCTATTAATAATTTGAAGGGTAAAAAGTATCCTTCAAAGATTGGACTAAACCATCCTAAGTGGTGATTGGATTTTGATACTCTTGTCTTCACATAATCACAAGCTTGGATAACCTTGATAATTTGAGTTTTGCAAAGGGCACTATTTCCTCGGTAGAAACCTTTGTGTAGGAGAATCGAGTCTCCATGTCTATTATCCAACCACCTAGGATAGTAGTATTTACAGATCCATTATAAATATTTACATCATATTTTGTGTTTGCCCTTAGATCATTATTATAGATCTTTACATTAGGGGTACTTTAGACTATGTGTCGAGGTATATTACATTATTTGGTACATGCTAATGTACCCCCATGATACCTTCATGGTACATTTGTAAATATGTAATATATTATAGTTGAGTACATAGTTTATGTTTTATTTATATTTTCCCTTTTATGTAAGTGTCAATGTGCAAAAAATGCACAAGTTTCATGTAAGAATGAAATATACAGGAAATGCACACGTGTCATGTAAAAGTGTAATATGCAAGCAATACACAAGTGTCATTTAATAATGTAATGTGCATAAAATGCACAAGGATCACGTAAAAGTGTAATGTGTAGGAAATGCACAAGTGTCATGTGAGTTAGAGTGCAAATATGTAATGTGAGGATGTGCACAAGTATCTTAGATTAGGAGTGCATGTAGAAGTGTAAGAGTCATGTAGATGTGTGCAAGTTTCTTAGATTCAAGTATCCATATAGTATTCAAGTGGGTAGATGATAATCCAGGAGTCATGGGACTTGTCATGTGGAGAGCAATAGTCAAGTACTTCAAGAGTCACATTACTATGGCTATATTATGGAGAAAATACTCCATGATAAAGTAAGATTTTATATTCATAACTCATTATTTTATTGTAAGAGGAAGAGAAGTAATAGAGCTTGTATAAAAATTTGATAAATTAATATTCTATGTTTTCTTCATGCATATTCATTAATGATTCAAGATATTTACATTTATATTTCAGTATATAAATTAATTTTATTTGCTTTATTGTATAAGACTTTATCTAGATATTGATTCACTCATATTATTCTACTTTTATTAATATTATTTTTAACTTTAATATTGTGGCTATTTTATATTGGAACCTATGATATTTTATGGTAGTAAGGCTTAAAAGGCCAACACTGTGATATATTAGACCTTATTAGCTAACAGACCAACTATCTGGGCGAAAACAACCATTTGGTCTCGTAAATTTGATGTCATTTGTGATTAGGTATAAGCCATGTGGAATTATACAAATGGATGCCTAAGGTGAAAAATATGTGGTTTTATCCAGACAATACAAGAAATCTCTTTGATACAATAGTAATGAAAGCCTTGTCTTCAAAATAAGAAATGCTTCTCCAATTAATCAAATAATTAATGAAAATATCTGAATTAATTGAAAATAAGGCTATTGGAAAAAATAAAGTATTAAATTAAAAAAAAAATTAATACCTAATTTTATAATAGGTGCTTTAAATTTTCACCTTAGGGTGAAAAGAAATAAAAAAAAAGTCATCTTTCACCTGCAAGAACTACAAAACTAAGAAAAAGTCAACAGGCACGATAAACAACAACCAAACTACATGTAGTCTACCAAGTTTCAACACTACAATTAATAAAACCATATGCAACAATAACAACATGTTTGTCGACCAGTTGAGGTTGATCGATTAACCTTCCCTCTACAATGTGCCTTTAAATAGGGATAATTCTACCACCCCATGCATGTGGGATTACATAAATACAAAATTATCCACCTTTTACTATTTGAAAAACCATGATGCATGCCCTGAAGCACTTAAATCATCTAGTTGTTGTTATCACATCATCGTGTGTCACATTGACAACCTAAAAACCTATCAAGTCTGCAAACAAGGATATTTTTGTTTCAATATTTTTTCATGTGCCTCTTTCCTTCAATGATTGGTTTATAAAAACTTCATGTCTTCATCATGAAATCCTCTATAGGAATTTTTCATGGTTGGATGTGTTGTGGCCATTCCACAACTAGCCCCAAAATTTTGGAATTTTTGTTAAATTTTAGTTTCTTTGCATGATAATTTTTATAGGCTAGTGTGTTGACTAGTGTCTCCTTTTGGTTTCTTTTAAGTTGTTGGTTAGGTTATTTCTTATTTTTGTTATTTTATTGTTTTTCTTAGTTTTAATGTTTTGAATTAAACCAATCCAAATAATTTAAATTAATTAAAAAAAAAAAAAAAAGATAAAACAAGTAAAATTTAAATAAAGAAAGAAAATAAAATAAAAATAGAAGAAAAACAAAAAAACAAAAAATAAGCAAATAAGAATTACACACACATATATAATAAATAAAAGAAAACAAAATAATAACATTTATTTTTCTCATGGCACATTAATATTTCTTTACATATTGGTTTGATATTAATTTCTATGCTGACTTTATGATTTTATTAAAGTTAGTTTGAATTAATGAATTATATTGATGTTGAGAGGTTTCTAAATAAAAGAAAAACATTATTTAAATAATTGCTAGTAAAAAATATTTATGGAAGAAGTGTTTCATTTGGAATACATTTACCAATTTATTATTGATAAAATGCATTATGGAAGAAGTATTTCATTTAGAAGATATTACCAATTTATTATTGGCAAAAAACATTATGGAAGAAGTGTTTCATTTAGAAGATATTTACCAATTTATTATTGGCAAAAAGTATTATGGAAGAAGTGTTTCATTTAGAATATATTTACCAATTTATTGTTGGCAAAAAGCACTGTGGAAGAAGCATTTCATTTGGAATATATTGGAGTTACAAAGAAGTTATGCAACTAAGCCAAAGGAAAAGGGGGGAAAATTAAATGAAGAGGTTCCTTTATTTTTGGAAAGGTTTAAAAGGCCATAGAAGAAAAGGAAACAAGGGCTGGAATTTTCGGGAGTAGAAGCATGAGAAGAGGATTGGAAGATTTGTGTAGCTGCTACTATGGAATTTCTCTCCTTGTAAACAAATAAGGTTTTGAATGAAAGTTTTTATTGAATATTTTTCTCCTCCATATGTTGATTTCATTAGATTATGTTTATGCATGTTAATGGTTGCATCATATAAGGCGATTAATGTATGGTTGATTTCCTTACAGTCTCGCACTTAACTCAATTTAGATTGTGTGGATGTAGGTCTAATTTGGTTTTATTTTTTTCATTTTCATGATCTTATATTTTTTGCAAGACAAGGAGGATTAAAATTTATAGTAGCTCACCTTCATTTATTTTATGCATTTTTTTTTTGTTTAATTTTAGATTCATTTTATTTCTTTTTTCTAAAGCTAAATTTTGTTATATTTTTTTTATCTTTTATTTTTTTTTTGTTCAAGTTCCAATCAAGCACTCAAGCCCTAAAATGTTATTTCATTTTGCACAAAAAAATCATTAATGAGGGTTTTGGAGTAATAAGAATACCCAAATAATTTTGTTCTTAAGGTTGACTAATTAAAATTATCTGGGTGCATTTTCTTTGATTAAAGCATTTTATTTAAAATTCCAAATAAGATTTTTGCACTTCACAAGTCTTATCATTTTCTTGATTTAACAATGCAAGATTAAAATTCTATTTAAACAATGCAAGACTAAAAAAAAAATTACCATGCAAGATAAAATGAATTGAAGCATCATTTAGGATTCACATTTCATATTTAGATTCGGTCACTTTATTTTCTTGCTCGAACAGAGCTTAACCATCCAAGATAAAATTAATTTACATTCAAGGGAAGGATTTACTAACTCCAATCTTACATTAAGGCAAATATAAAATGAAGTGGTTTTCCACAGAACTTGCTAACAACAATATTTTAATCTGAATATAAAATAATCTACTAACAACAAATACTAACTCCAATTTAAATTAAATCTAAGATAAAATAAAGTGGTTTTCCACAGCACTTGTTAACATAACATGTTTAATTTAAGATAAAAGGAATTTGCTAATAGTGATTCAATGATAGATCACTTTAACAAATCAGAAATGAAAAATGAATGAGGATCAATTTCATGAATTCATTCATCATTTTATTTTTTCACATAAGAGAAATCAAGCCCTTTTAATTAATGAACAATAAAAGCTTGGAAAAATCAAAGTATAATAAACATAGGACCCTTGTTAACAATTGGTTTTAAATCACTAAGGTGTGTGTTCTAGTACTTATTTAACACATTTTCATAAGCATACATGCACATATTAAGTAAAACAAACCTTGGAAAAATGTTTATTTCTTTGCAAGAGAGGATTTTCTAATAAAAATTCTAATTGTGAGTGTGGTTTTGTGATTGGGAAAAATTACCATTCATTTTTTTTGCTAGGAGGGCCTGAATTGGTTTACTATATTGCTACTTAAATGCTAATTTTTTCATGTGTACTTGAAATATTTATTTTTAGGCCTTGGTATTGACTAACGAGGTTTTGTTGACTTGTGATCACTTCCATTGATTCAAATATTCTCTAATTGATGATGTATTGGTGCTAACCTTTTTTACAAATTTGAGAATGTTCTTTAGAGTTATGGCTTAATTAATGCATAGTTTTTAGTTGATTCTAACGTGATGATCTATATGTTTAAAATTTGAAGGTTGTTAGTTATTTCATGCTTCTTTACAAGATATATTTATTTGACTAACAAATTTAGAACTGAAATTGTATTCCTTAATGTCCACTAATGACAACGTTTACCCCAAAAAGAATGGCATCATGGATAGGTGGTTATTATTGTTATTTAAACATTCCTACCCATTAAATCCCTAAAGGTGTAGAAGAATATTTTCCCATGTTTAGGCATGATGTGGCATTGGCTGAGGAACATATTTAGAGATACAAGAACATTTTAGTTTATTTGAAAATTATACATGAAGATGTTTCTTGTAGGTTGTTCTCATACACATTATATGAGTTTATATTTTATTGGTACATCCACTCACCTATATATTCTATCATGTCTTGGGATCAATTGGAGCCAATATTTCTTAGCCATTTTAGAAAAGGGGTTGGCACAGATATGATAGAAAATTATTTTACCTCTATTTGTAAAGAACCTAAAGAATCCATGAGCTATGTTGATACACCACCTTCTTCCATGATAAAGTATTCTTGAGGAGTTATCGATTCCAACTAAAACCAACTATCCAATATAGCCTCCTTGAATCACATGCATGAGTCTTAAAACAATGGAAGAGTCCTAGATCTAACTAGCCTTGAAATATGTGATAGGTCAAGAACTTCCATAGAACCAAATGAAATGATCAGAGTGGATGATCAAGAAAGCCAACATGCTCCAAGTAATGAAAAAATGGATCTGAGTGGTATAGAGTCCTTATTCACAAAGGAGGATTGGGATAGGTTTAAAAGGCTTGAAAGTGAATTTTAAAGGGAATCAATAGATGAGTTGGAATATTATCCCGTGATTTCAGATGATGATTTTTATAATGGTTGGGAAAGGTATGAGGAGTCATTGGTTTTTCACACTCCTACTAATGAAATTTCTATTCCTTTGATATGTAGGATGTTGATGAAGGTAAGGGCTACAATATGGTGATGATAGAGATCATGAGGAAAATAGAAGTGCTCATCAATTCATGGTAAATGAAAGTGTACTAAAGGTAGAATCTCACCTTTTGTTTTCAATCATTCAAACTCTAGGTAAAAGTTTACCTAATTCTATGTTTGATTCACATGTTATTTATCATGAAATGCCATTGGAGGTTGATAACGAAGTAGAGTGGATTTCTACTCACACCATTAATGATATTGCTTTGTTAAATGAAGGAGAAGTAGATATGCTTGAATTGATGAATCAATTTTATCACCAATTAACCATTGAATCTAGGATACAAAGTTATAATTATCCTCATTTAATAGATATCCTAGATGCTTGCAAATTGTTGCGTGAGTAAGATTGGCCTAAAGATATAGATGATGACTTTGCTTTAAAATTTTCAAGAATAGCCTCCTATTTGAAGAAAATCCTATATGCTTGTAAAAATAAAAATTTAAGTAAAAGTGATGAATCATATTTTGAAATTTACACCTCATTGAGCAAGCAAAGGATAGTTGAAAATCATGTATTCACTTGCAAGTTTAATTAATCAAATGCTCAACATGAAATTACTAATACCCTTGAATCAAATTGGTGGGGTGATAGAGGTAAAGTGAGGATGTTTGTATTGTGTGGCCTAATCTGGTTTTGGTTATATTTTGGTATTTCTTGGCATGCATATCATTGTAGAGGTATTTTAAAGTGTGCTAATCGTGTTTGGGATCCAGGGAAGTGATGTCCAATTTTTTTGCATCATCTTGTATACTATTGTATATAGTTTTTTGTTTGTTTTTTGTGTGTTTGACTTTTGGTTTTTCTTTGTGTGGTGTTTTTATTTGTAATTTCTTGTTTGCAAGGTTTTATTTTTGGCTTTCTTATTAATTTTCATTAGGTTAGATTTTGGGTTTATTTCCAAGTTTCGGTTTGCAAGATTTATGTTTTTGGTTGGTCCCTCCTTTGGTGGTTGTATTTTATGGTAGTTTCTAGTGTTTGGCCTCTTGACTGATTGTTGTGTTCCTTTTTCATGAAGGATGAGTTTCCTATCATGTGGATCAAAGAAAAGGGTATGAATTTGTCTAGGGATAATTTCTAGATCTTGGGACTAAGATAGTGAAGTTTAGAATAATGAATCATTTGATAACGCTACACATGAACACATATTATTAAGGGGCATTCCTTGAAAACTTGAAGGATAAAGTCATTTTTATTTTTAAATTAAGCCAAAAATATTTATAGACTCTATATTTAGCCTTAAATGATATCTAACCCAGGTGGTAGGTGAAGTTTGTAAAGCAATACAATGATGTTAAAAAATAAAAAAAATAAAAACCAAATCAATCAAATGGCTTAGGGCATCTCCACTAGGGCTATAGATGTATGGCTGGCAGTGGAGCAATGTCTATGAAAAAGGTAATGTAAATTTAATCTAACACCTGGGTGAGTAAGGCCATATCCATCGGGGCTATAAATTCCTAGCTAGCAGTGGAGCAATGCAGATGCACATTCTTTCATGAGTAATATTTTTATAACCTAATGCAATGCAAGTGATGAAATCTAGATAGTTTTGAAGAATACAAAATGAAATCACTCTCACACACATTCAACAAATCCAAATGATTCATGGGTTTCATTTGAAGTTATCTACCCCAATTTCTTGGAGGTTGCTAGATGATTTGTTTTCTGATCTTTGGTTTGTTTGTTTTCAAAATTGGGTTCTTCATTCGAAACGCTCAGGAACTTTTCCTAGCAGAGTCACAATTTTTTTGGCCATTCCACAACTAGCCCTAAAATTTGGGACCCACCTTTAATTTTTGAAATTTTTGTTAAATTTTAGTTTCTTTGCGTGATAATTTTGATAGGTTGATGTGTTGACTAGTGTCTCCTTTTGGTTTCTTTTAAGTTGTCTAGTGCGTTGGTTAGGTTCTTTCTTATTTTTGTTATTTTAATGTTTTGAATTAAACCAATTCAAATATTTAAAATTAATTAAATCAAATTTAAAATAAATAAAGAGAGAGAGAAAATAAGTTAAATTTAAATAAAGAAATAAAAGAAAAGAAAAATAGAAGAAAAACTAAAAAACAAAAAAAAAAAATGCAAATAAGAATATATATATATATATATATTTAATGAATAAAAGAAAACAAAAGAATAACATTTATTTTTCTCATAAAACACTAATATTTCTTTACATATTGGTTTGATATTAATTTCTATGTTGACCTTATGATTTTATTAAAGTTCATTTGAATTAATGCTTTATATTGATATTGGTAGGTTTGTAAATAAAAGAAAAACGTTATTTAATTTATTGTTGGCAAAAGAGCGTCATGGAAGAAGGGTTTCATTTGAAATATATTTATGAATTTATTATTGGCAAAAAGCATTATGGAAGAAGTGTTTCATTTAGAAGATATTTACCAATTTATTATTGGTAAAAAGTATTATGGAAGAAGCATTTCATTTAGAAGATATTTACCAATTTATTATTGGAAAAAAAACATTATGGAAGAAGCATTTCATTTAGAAGATATTTACCAATTTATTGTTGGAAAAAAGCATTATGGAAGAAGCATTTAATTTGGAAGATATTGGAGTTACAAAGAAGAAGTTGTGTGACTAAGCCGAAGGAAAAGGGGAGAAAATTAAATGAAGAGTTTTCTTTATTATTGGAAAGCTTTAAAAGGCCATAGAAGCAAAGGAAACAAGGGTTGGAATTTTTGAGAGCAGACGTAGGGGAAGAGGATTGGAAGATTTTTTTAGTTGTTGCTATGGAATTCCTCACCTTGTAAACAAAGACAAAAGGTTTTGAATGAATGTTTTTATTGAATATTTTCGCCTGCATATGTTGATTTCTAAATATGATGTTTATGCATGTTAATGGTTGCATCATATTAGGTTATTAATGTATGATTTATTTCCTTAGAATCTCGCACTTAACTCGATTTAGATTATGTGGATGCAACTCTAATTTGGTTTCATTTTTTTTTTTTTCATGATCTTCTCGTTTTTGCAAGACAAGGAGGAATAAAATTTACAATAGCTCACCTTCATTTATTTTCTACATTTTTGTTTTCAATTTATTTTAGATTCATTTTATTTCTTTTATCTAACCCTAGATTTTGTTATATTTTTTATCTTTTATTTTATTTTTGTTCAAGTTCCAATCAAGCACTCAAAGCCCTAAAATGCTATTTTTTTTTGCACAAAAAAAATCATTAATGAGGGTTTTGGAGTAATAAGAATACCCAAATAATTTTGTTCTTAAGGTTAACTAATTAAATTATTTGGGTGCATTTTATTTGATTAAACCATTTTATTTAAAGTTCCAAAGTAGATTTTTGCACTTCATAAGTCTTATCATTTACTTGATTTAATAATGCAAGATTAAAAGTTTGTCTAAACAATGCAAGACTAAAACATGTTTAACCATGCAAGATAAACTGAATCGAAGCATCATTTAGGATTCACATTTCACATTTAGATTCAATCATTTTATTTTCTTGATGGAACAGAGCTTAACCATCCAAGATAAACTCAATTTGCATTCAAGGGAGGGATTTACTAACTCCAATATCACATTAAGGCAAATATAAAATGGAGTGGTTTTCCATAGCACTTGCTAAAAACAATATTTTAATTTGAATATAAAAGAATCTGCTAACAGCAAGTACTGACTCCAATTTACATTAAATCAAAGATAAAATGAATTGTTTTTCCACAACACTTGTTAACAGAACATGTTTAATTTAAGATAAAGGAATATGCTAATAATGATTTAGGGATAGATCATTTTAATAAATCAAAAATAAAAAATTAATTAGGATCAATTTCATGCATTCATTCATCATTTTATTGTTCAACATAAGGGAAATCAAGCCCTTTTAATTAATGAACAATAAAATCTTAGCAAAATTAAAGTAAGATAAACACAGTCCCCTTGTTAACAGTTTCTTGCAAATCACTAAGGTGTTCTAGTACTTATTTAACACATTTTGATAAGCATACATGCACACATTAAGTAAAATGAACTTTGTAGAAATGTTTATTTCTTTTCAAGAGAGGGTTTTCTAATCAAAATCCTAACTATGAGTGTGGTTTTGCAATTGGGAAAAATTACCAATAGGGTGATAGACAAATATTTTGGTATATCAAAGAGAAGTGCTAAAAATTATGCTTGTGATACTATAACAGTCATGTTGTCCATTCAAAGGGGTATTAGCAACTCATCCTGTGATGTGTGTGAAATTGTCCCAAAGGTGTTGTTCCATCGAAAGCACTTCCTATGTTGTCTGATTTTGAGCTTATTCAGACTGTTGTAGTATGAAACTCTTTTTGTGATACCTTGTGTCATCAAAATAACTTAGCTAATCAAAATATAGTTCGACATCTAGATAAAATTCTTGAATTCTAATGCAACAAAGTAATTTTAGCTAGTCACCATATTTTTTCCAGTTGCTAGTTTGGATAGATAATATTGTCAACTCGTAAACTTGCATTGGTAATGGCCATGCAAGTATCCAATCAATGTGAAGAATTATCACCATAACAAAATGTTTTATCTACACTAGTACCACACTATATTGGGTGATTTGATATAGGGAGAGACATAATTTCTAAACAAAAGCAAAATGATAAACATTTTGCTATGTAAACTCAAGTCTACCTATTTACTCATTGGAGCTTATACTTAGTGCAATGGTCTAAAATCCTCTAAAAAAATATACAAGCAGGCTATCTACCACTATAATAATATCCTACACTAATACCATTGATGTGGATCAAAATAAAATGAGTTTGTTATTATTAAGCAGCTTAAATAGACATACACATAAAACAAACTGGCTAAATATAGTAGTATATATATAACAAAGATAAGGTAGTTCTAACTAATGGCCAAGCATGCACAATAACATCTACAAGTTATCTAACAATAACGTGAGCTATAATAAGCTTCACATAACACCAATAAGAAATACAAGCCTAAAAGAATTAAGCCTAAGCCTAACTAATACATATTTTACATCTAATGTGTGGTCGTCATCAAAGTAATTCTAAAAGTCCTAATCCACACTGTAAGCCTTTTAATAGTCCCTATATCCATAAAAAATGTATCATTCCATGGTCTTAAATATAATGCATATTTACCTGTAAACCAAGGGTCTTCATCTGTTATTTTATTCCTTATTTCTAAACTAGAGAAGATAATGAGAAAATACCCCTTGAGAAGAAAATACATGGAGTAATTTGAATTCAATATCCACTTCCACTTGATTCAATTTTGAATCTCATAAAAACGTGGCCAATATCCATGGAACTTACATATTAACCCTTTGATTTTAATAACCCCTATATCATGCTCAATCATATCATACTTGATAATCAATTTTTGTGTAGTATCCAATACCTGGAAAAGGTTTTTCATAGATTCACTCTTCCTCTTATCTAGGGAATCCTTACTTCAAACTAATGCATCTTTACTTCCAAATAGAAAATCCTTACTTTTAAAGACTTTCAAAAATACCTTTTTTGCCATGTTCCCTATATTTTCTTCATATAAATCCTATAGTTTTTAATATTTTCCTAATATTTGGAACAAGAAGTGGAACTTTCTCCTTGATCACACTTTTATTTCTACTTCCTAATAATTCTTCCTACTTACTCCTATTTCACGCTCACTCCTGGATCTCACTCACTCCCGACTCGCGTATACATATTATTTTTTATTTATGAAATAGTCTTTTATTTATTACCCTTCACTATTGAAAGGTGTTATTTAATCCCCTCATTTCATAAAAAGGTAGAGGAGCCTTACAATTTAATCCCCAATGTCATTTACATTTTACTATCTCATGCAAAAAAATGATTGTATTTTCTAAGATTTTTTTTTTCTTGAGAAAAGGGGTTGTGAAAGCACGAGGATACGGAAACAAAAAGGAATATGCCACAAGAAAAGAACAAGAAAGAACATATGCAAATTGACACAAGATAAAAGCAATATGAAATATGGTAATCTCTTTATTGATACGCTTTGCAAATTGTGTTACAATACGTCTCCTTCCTTTTTAGGGGATAGGAGCGTCAAATGTGTTTCTTGTCACAACATCCATGGATAACAATCCTTCTTCCGCGTGCCCACATGTAAGATGGGCGGACCAAAACGTCACCGCCGCTTGCATATGTGATTCTTTGCTCTTTCCTGCTCCTCTACTGTTGGAAACCTGCGTTCAAAGAAACAGAAAATATTAGTAGCACCTACAGACAGAATGAAACATGTATTTCCCAAGGCCTATTGTCAGTGAATGCATGAAAATAATAAAACGACTATCAAATGACCTCTGATTGACCTGAAAATTTGACAGAAGCATAAATATATCATCAGAAGACCATTGCAAAAAGAACAGTCTAAAAATTCCTCACGGATTTGTACTCGCTCCAGGGTGGGACGAATAGACCAAGAGAATAACTGTCGAAAAGCACCCTCTTCAATGTCCTACCTAGGAAGCTCCAAAAGACCTGCAAACTTGGGGTTAGCTAATTGGGGGTGTTTTGGGAAGACCCAGATGCTCAGATTTCTCCAATTTTGCCTCTAGAACCCATATTTTGAATATGGCATCTGCAAGTTAGTGAAAGCGGGAAATAACAATAACCTGGTCAAAAATGATCAGAATGAAATGAAATTTGAACTGTAACCTATTTAACCTATCTAGAATCAAATGCAAAAGAAAAACATAGAGAAATATATCACATATTTCTATTCATCCCGGGGTGGGGCGAATTTCACTATGATAGATTGGGGAGCGCCTGGGGGCAGGACGCCCACCGTTTGAGGCACTGTTTCGGCACCAATCCACTTGGGATGGGTCCAAAACTGGTTATGGGGTGTTGTCGACAAATTTTGTGGATATTTGTGGCCAAAAATTGGGTTTTGGGTCCGGATTCGCGCTTCTAATAGTCACCCAATAACCTCCCTTTCGAATGAGAGATTAAGGATGTAAAAGCACAAATCGCAAGTAGGTATGTAAATTGGCAGCACTTCGTTGCTCAAATGCTCCTTCTCTGTATATCTTTTGGGTGGGAAAACTCCCCAATTTATAGACCTTAGGGTCTCCTTGTTTGAATTGCGCATGCGAGGGCGCCACTTGAGTTAACTGTCCTATTTTCAGAGAAAAGCTAACTCCCTGATTAAAAATCTCCTTGCATGAGGTCTCTAAAATAAAGACATGCATGACTGAAGTCTCTCTTCTTGAATAAAAGCTATTCCTCACAATTGCATGGCCTGAAGCCTCAGTTAACTGGCGGAGTTGCCGAGGTTTGACTTTTTGCCAGTCAAACCTGCTATTCGCCCCACCCTGGAGCGATTGCGTAATCGTCCCTGGGTGGGACGAATACCAGTCTGAATTCGTCCCTGGGTGGGACGAATAGAGAAAAAGGTGCCAAAAAGGTGTAAAATTGACCTCTGACCTTCAAAACTACTTTTGGGAGTGGTTAGGACCACTGTTTAACCTCTAGGGGCTGCCCTAGGGGCTGTTTGTGTCAATGCGATCAGCGCTTGTTGTCACATAATCGGATTGGTGCTGTTTTGGTGTCTACAGATGCCCCTTTTTGGGAAGCGTTGTGCAAGGCACAGCGTCGAGCAAAAATAGATAACCAAAGCACTAATGATTAGGGTTTCTCAGTAACCTAACCAACTCTTGATGCCCCAAGTATGGAAAGGGCACGCATTCTTGAATCCTTGCTTCTGACGAGCTAAGGAACTTAATTCAAGTGTTAACCTTGTTCGGTGAGGTGTTACTTGAACTTGGACATTGATCAGTCATGAATAGGCAAAGGGCGCAACCTTTTGTCTGTGGGAACCTTGAGTTCATGATTCACGAATGCCAAGTGTTTGATCAGCTTGTGATTGTTGCTTGTTTGCTGCCCCAAGCAGGGGCGTGATTGTCTTTGTCAATGATCCTTTGAATGCGTGTCATTTCCATGATTGGGTATGTTGTTGTTGATTGGCGACTAAGTGTGACTACCCCCTCAAGCGACGAATCGATGAGGGAATGACCGACATGAGAAAAGCGACGAGTCGCTTGACCCAAGATGACTTAGGTAAGGGTGCCTTCAGTTGTTTACCATTGAATGCGAAAGCAGTTTTTGAACATTTTGACCTATTTTTGGTGGGTTTTAACCCTTTTTGTGACGCATTTTGGAGCTGAAATTGGCAAAAATCCATCCTCCCTTGGAGCGGTCCGGCTATGGTAGCCTTCTTAGGGAGTAGGATAGTGACAATTTGTAACCCCAACGTCTATTTTGGATGCCAAGAATGTCAGGCGCAAATGCGCCTTCGTTCGGCAATGTTATTGCTATTTTTGGTTGGGTTTTGACCCGTTTTGGTGACGCCGTTTGGGGATGAAATTCTCGAAAATCCGTCTTCCCGTGGAGCGGTCCGGCTATGGTAGCCTTCTTAGGGAGTAGGATAGTGAGGATTTGTGACCCCGACATCTATTTTGCATGCCCGAAATGTCAAGTGCAAAAGCACTCTCATTGGACAATTTTATTGCTCTTTTTTGTGCATTTTTGTGCATTTGTTTGCTGTTTTTTGAAATGTTTGTTTATGATGATGTATGCATGTGGGATTATGATTGCGATGTTGCTAATTATATGATGTATGCATATGGAATGAATGAAATGATTTGTTGATAACTTGTCGATGGCACCATAGATTGTACAAGATTTATCGGCTTGTTGTACTTATGGGATGACTTTGTGGAATGACGTTGCATGTGACAACTGTGTTTTTGTATTTTGCATTTTTTTTTGATGGTGATGTATGGAATGAAATGGACCAGTTGTTTTTAAAATGTAGTTAAGCTTTTCTGAGATTCAGATATTTTAACTAACTAGCCAAGACTGTACATTTATCTCGCAAGACTTTTGAACAAGGTATAAATCCAACTTGGAGGTTAACCAAGTTATTTCACATCCCCGTGTGTGCAATTGAGTTCGTTTATGTGGTATTTGTCAGGATACCGCCAGTGCCAGATAGGCTATCAACCAAACCTGTACTGAGGATCACCTAACTAGCTCCACTAACTCCGTTGTTGTATTTAGCAAGATTAATCCACGGGACAATCTAAGGTACCATAAGCTAGCTCATCCACATGCAAACATTGGTCTGCTCACACGCAAAGCTAATGTGACAGACATATCGTCATGCGGGTAGGATACCACCATTGCCAGGTAGGCTGTCCACCAAACCTGTAATGAGGATCACCTAGATGGTTTTCGAATACTGAGAATTCTAGGGATTCAAGTTCAGGCTTTTTATTGGCTCAATGGTTTAGGATATTTGCTCGTATACAAAGTGATGAAAATCACTGTTTATTTTGTTCTTTTTTTTTTGTTCTTTTGAGCAAGGATTTTGAATAGTGGTGATAACCACTGTTATTTGATTTGGCTTTTGAGCTTTGTAAGGTGATTGGTGAATAACATTGATTCTTTTAGGCCTTGGGGATGACTACCCATCCTTGGCAGGGACGTGTAGTACGAATCCTTACGACTTTGGGAACCAAAGGGTAGTATGGAGATTATGAAGTAAGGGTATTGATCTTTTAGGCCTTGGGGATGACTACCCATCCTTGGCAGGGACGTGTAGTACGAATCCTTACGACTTTAGAGACCAAAGGTGATTGTGATGATGGCTTGTGGAAATGGTGTTTTTGAATGGTCATTGATCCTTTTAGGCCTTGGGGATGACTACCCATCCTTGGCAGGGACGTGTAGTACGAATCCTTACAACCTTAGGGACCAATGGTGATTGGAATTTTGGTAGTGGTGAAAACCACTATTGATTAGAAGGAATGGATGGGGAAGAGCTTGTCCTTTTGTCAATTCTCAGCATTCTTGAACCATTCGCACAGGGGGATGAACAGGCTAATCTTTCACCGATGGTACCCTAGACTGCTTTGTAGGTTTCTCTTGCATTCACACAACTTAGGAATTATTTTATGTGTTTAAATTTGTGTAGGGATGTTACGTAACGAGGCGTGACCCAAGTAAAACTTTCCCATGTAAAATCTGTTTGACTTTGTACAATTTTTGGCTAGAAATTTAAAGACAAGTTGAATGACGAAAACCCTAAATACATTAGGAGACAACTGACTTTGCTAAAAATGGGGATGGTGTGATGCGGGATGTATGCATTGATAAAATTGATTTGATGTGAAAAATGATGGAATTGCCAAGTAATGACAGTCTATGGTGCTTTTGACTTGTATAACCAACAAATATGCAATGTATGAATGTGATGCCTAATGCAACCTATATTTTTGTATTTTTGATGTTTTATGAGTATGCATGGAATTGAGATGCAATTTTTTTTTTTATTTTTGAGTGATTTTATTGTTTTTGTTTATTTTTGAATATTTATTTTGACCAAGCGGTTATGGTAACCCTTGGAGCTTTTGGTTGACCAAAGGGTTTATGGATACCTTTGGGGCATTTGGGTTTGACCAAGCGATTATGGAAATCCTTGGAGCTTTTGGTTTGACCAAAGGGTTTATAGATACCTTTGGGGCATTTTGGGTTGACCAAAGGGTTTATGGAAACCTTTGGGGCTTTTGGGTTGACCAAGAGATTACGAAAATCCTTGGAGCTTTTTAGGTTGACCAAGAGATTACGAAAATCCTTGGAGCTTTTTAGGTTGACCAAGAGATTATGGAAATCCTTGGAGCTTTTTAGGTTGACCAAGAGATTACGAAAATCCTTGGAGCTTTTTAGGTTGACCAAGAGATTACGAAAATCCTTGGAGCTTTTTAGGTTGACCAAGAGATTATGAAATCCTTGGAGCTTTTGGTTGACCAAAGGGTTTATGGACCCCTTTGGGGCATTTTGGGGTTGACCAAGCGATTGCGGGAATCCTTGGAGCTTTTTGGTTAATGTAGTCGGCTTGCTCTTCGAGGGATAGAAGTACCCCCAGCTTGAGAATCTATGGATTCATTGGATCTGAGCCGATGTCTACGTCAGTCATTGCCTCGATCGACATGTGGGATCCATCCTCCAACTGGTGTGGAGTTGGGATCAGATGGATATCATTTGCTGAATTAAGATCATCGTTAGGAACGTCAGGTTCCTCTTCAGAATGGAAGACATCCTGAGTCTGTCCTGGAGTGAAATGAAACATCCCACCGCAAGGCCAGTACTCTGATGGGGATGGTGGTGTGTCAGCGTGATCCCAATCTATAGCCTCTATGTCTAGATGCAATGACCATGTTGGGTCGGCTGGATCATGGATGGGGGCGGTCAAGTCAATGGAGATCATGTTGATGAAATGATTGTAACCTCCATTACCGTAGGTGTGATAACTCTGACATTTTGGATGTTCTTGATGCTTTGGATCTGGCTCTGTAGGCACTGGCACAAAGGGATCAGCCCTATGCGTGGACATGCAGACAGGGTCTGCCCTAGGCACTGATGGTTTGATAGGGTCTCCAGGCGGAAGATGCTCTCTGTGTACCTAGAGTGGCGGGTGCAGTAATTGCTATAACTACACCGGGTTGAGGTGCCACCTATGTCTTGGACCTATGTGTAAGTGTTCAAACATGTCATCTATGTCCAAGGGATATTGTTGTTGCATTTGTCGCATGTGGTTGAGATAGGCCATCTCGGTTTCATCTTCGTAATCATTAGAGATCCAAAGGCCTTGTTGGTTGCAAGAAGATGGGGCTCATCTTGGTCGCAGCAAATTAATATGGTCCCATCGAGGTTGTTCCGCTCTCTGCAGGGGGACCTGATTTTCTTGAGGTGGCCTCTGCTCAATTGGACCATCCAATGGGAACATGGTCGTGAAGCTTTCTTGATAATCATCCATGGGATGCACGTGGGAATGATTGCTTCCTGACTCAAGAGGATCCCAAGGTGCTACCTCGTACTCCAACTCATCATCCGAAGACCCTTCTTGGTCTTGTCCATACCCTTCGTGGAGGTGAGTCCTTGAATTGTCTCCCGTTGCGACCGAAGGGAAAGGGTTGTTGAGGTCAACAAGGTTGTTTGTTTGTAATGGGAAATAATCCCCCAATGTATAAGTTGTATTTGGATTGGCATATGGATCTGATGCCAACCCATCCTTGTTGCCTATCCCTAGGCCTTGCATGTTTTCGACCAAGATGTCTAGGGGCAAAGGGTGATTAAACCCTACTCCTGACTTGTCATAAGGCATTTGGTATCTTGGTTGGCACAAAACACGCACTCCTTGTTCATACCTACCCAACCCATATCCATGCCAATTACATTGGCTAAGATATCTTAATGCGAAGTCTGGGTTAGACAGATAATTGACATCCTCAACAAAGGGCTCTTCATCTTCCTCTTCTTTGAGGGAAGGTTCAACGCCATTATCCAGGCCCCCATAAATAAAGTTTGTCTGATTAGGTGGGTAGCCTAAAGGAACCACAGAGCCTATGGGGAGTCGAGGTCTCCCCATGTCTTGCATGGACTCAAGTGTGGGCATTGCTATAATGTTTTGCACTAGATACTCCCCCAATCCTGTGTTGGCCATCTCAACTGTGATTGTTGGCGTTTGAGGGGGAGCGAATGGAAGTTCTCCCTGAGTCCACTCCATGTGGGGTGAACTAGGCATCTCGACTTCCATTCTACTAGGCTTCTCTTCTGTCGAGATGTTGGAGACTAAGGGTGGTTCCTCTTCCAGGGGCTTCTTTCCTTTGTCCTTTGGTGTGGCCACCGTAGGTGGCATCATTGTGGGAGGACCAGATGAAGAAGATGGACCCACCTAGGAATTTGATTGATTTGGTAATGGAGATTCTTGCGTAATCGGACCCCTTTTAGATGGATTTAACTAAAAATCCAAATGCGTTGAAGGAAGGGTCGACTGCGGCATTAGTTGCACTGAATTGCAGTATTTGAAAGGCTCTAAATCTGCGGGGACCACATGCACTTGTCCTTCAAATGTATACTTCAAGCATTGATGAGCAATTGAAGGGACACACTTCATGTCCCGGATCCAAGGTCGCCCCAACAAGATATTGTAAGCCATCTCACCTTCTAAAATGTGGCACAATGTATGAATGGTCTTTTGTCCCACTTGTATGGGTAGGACAATTGTGCCAACTATCGAGCATATCGCATCATTGAATGCTCGAAGAGTATAAGTGGAAGGTACGATGTGAGAGGCCGACAACTTCAAATGTTTTAATGCGGCGGTTGTAATAATGTTACTTGGACGAACCAAGTGTCTACCAACACCCGCTTATACGGAATCCCGTTGACCCATGCAATAACGTGCAGGGGTGGATCCGCCACATCACCAGCCACCGATTTTAATTCATCTTCTCTAAAGGTGATGACTGGTTTCGTACATTGTTTCACATGGCCCACGAAGTTGTTGAAAGAATTTGCTTCATGGGGATGCAGCTCAATTGCCTTTAATATCTCCATGAGAGCCTCCCGATGGGGCGCTGATTGTTGAATAAGCTCATATATGGAGAGCCTAGCCGACGTGGTCCTTAGACTTTGAGTAAGTCTAGTTCGAATCATGGCCACTGGTCTAGGCGGGGGAAGCTGTGTAGGGTTCGGTTGAGGTTGTGACGTTGATGGAACTTCTCTTGTGGCTACCGCGGGGGCAGCTCCTGGGTATCTCTTGTTCCTTGTCACTATGCTTATCATCCCCACATACCCCTCCATGGGGCAATTTTGTTGCACCTCATTGACGTGAAGAGGTTTTGCTTGTGCATCATGTGCGGGCAAAGGATCTCTGAAAATGCCCATTTGTTGGTTGTTGGGCGCTATAGGGTTATCCACTGCCAATGTATTATTGTCAATGAGGTCTTGCACCAAACCTTTGAACTTCCAACAGGCGTTAAGGTCATGTCCCTTTCGTCTATGGAACCTACAGTACAAGTCCTCCCTGTACCCCTTAGGCTTTGGCACGTTAGGATCTATCGTTTGAATCTCTGGCAGATTAATCAAGTTTGCCACTGACAAACGGTCAAACAAGGAGTCCCTGGACTCTGTGTATGGTGTAAATTGCCGCCTAGGGCGACGCTGCTGATTTTGTTCCTGCTTTTGGTTTTCTCTATCATAGTTGTTTGGAGGCACCGCCTGATAGTTAGCCTTTGGAGGCTGTGTTGCTTGGGCAGGCTTAGGGGCGTTGATAGCAACTTGATTGACCGCGATGGGTTTCTGTTGCGTAGTCCCTATTTTAGTGCTCTTATTCCATTCTTTTTTCTTAGGCTTGGCAATTTTGCCATCCTGTATCTTGATCTCTTCGATGATTCTAGCTTGCGCCAGTGCTTCTTCTAAAGTGGCATATTGTTGTAGCTGCAATAGCACAGAGATCGATCGCAAACAGCTCTTTGCGAACATTTGAGTTAGGTCGGACATAGGAGGGAGGTAGGGTAGCTTTGAAAGCAACGTCCTCCACCGGTTCCCATATGCCACCATAGATTCCTCCTCATACTGCTTGAGGCTAGCTAGATCGCTTAGTGATGCCTTTTTCTTTGTGTTGAAGGTGAAACGTTCTAGGAACGCGTCCACTAGCTGATCCAAGTTGCAGATGCTATGCTTTGGTAGTTGAGTAAACCAATCCGAGGCAGGGCCTACGAATGTGGTTATAAATGTTCTTAATAGCAAAGCATCATTGTCCTGAATGCCAAAGCATTGGCTCAGGAATCGAGTCACATGCTCTTGGGCATCTTCCTCCCCTCTAAAGAGTGCCAACTGGGGCAGCTTAAAATGTTCGGGGTATGGAGGTGCCGACACTGACGGATGCACAGGATGACTACGGAGTTGGCGTAAAGTAGGCTTTTGGGGCCCAGAAGTCTTGAGCTCCATAGTCTCTAAGCGTTCTAACAACACTTTGTATGCATCGGAGGACTTGATCTCCTCCTCCTTGGTTTGCTCCCACTGTGGGTTGTGGGGAACTTGAGGCCTTTGGAGGGATAGCTGGGTAGCACCCCTTCTGCCTTGATAGGGCATTTCAGCCCGCTCTTCTTCTTGTTCATAATCCTCATAAGCTTCTTGAGGAGTGTCTGGCCTAGGCCTATAAACATTGATGGGTGCCCGCGGAGGGTGCCCATCATGGTTTCGGGGAGTGGCCTCCCGCTCAGGTCTAGGAGGTCTTAGAGGCAGTGCTTGATGAGGTCACGGAGACCTGTCTCGCACTAAGGGGTTGTGCCTCTCATACACTTCTGATTTATGTGCGCGAGGGACTGGGACCTTCTCAGGCACATTGTTGTGAAGCAATTCAGTTGTCTGACGCTGAATGCGCTCTTGGTTAAGGCGACACAAATGTTCTAATTGTTGTTGGTCTTGCCTAAGCCGCATGATTTGCGCTTGGCGGGCGGCTAGTTTGGCAAATGCCAAGTCAATTTGTTCCATCGTCTCTTGTTTAGGAGGCCTAGATGCCTCCCCTACATGTCTTTCTCGATCATGGTACTCCGAGACCCCTATGGGTTGCTTCCCTCTATCGAGGTTAGCGGCATTGACTTGAAGCTCTGGTCTTAATGAGCGATCTGGATATAAAGCGGGTGCAGACGTGCATCGTTCCCATGTTGTGTACTATTCTTGAGGAACGTAGTGATCTTCCTCACACTCTCTGTTATATGCATAAAAGGTGCGGGCAGAATTGTCTTGCCCTGTCGGGAGAACCTGATACTCTGGATATGGTCTAGTGTTTCTGACATTAATCAGGGGTAAATTAGGAGTAACAAAATCATATGGTTCCTCCTTGTGGACCCTTTGTTGTTCAAGCACTTCATCACTAGGCCACCCATAACGAGCTTCCAAGGGAGGCCTTATATCTAGGTCGAGTGCTACATGTAGGTTGTCTTCTTGAAAGGATCTTTGCTGAGTGGGTGTGCCCCTCAAGGGGGTGCCTCTATAGTCTTGTCTAGTGATGGCATGAGTTGGAGTGCCCCTCAAGGAGGTGCCTCTAGAGTCATGTTCTGTAACTGCATGGTGTGGACTAACTTGTGTATCCTGCCGCCAAGGCGGGATGACCAAGTCCTCAGGACTATATCGGAGGTGACTTGTCCCCCTTGGTGCACTCTCTGCAGCTTCTGCCCGTGATTGGGCTTGGCTACGGGTGTACACCATGGTGATGTTGACCTAAAGATGCGTAGATTCTTTTTTTGGATTTTTCTTTTTATGATTTTTTTGATACACTAAACAGAAAATAGCATACACACACAAGCAATGATTATCTCTTTTAAAGATTAAAAGTGTGCCCTAAATCTGGTTTAGTGTGTTTTGTTGTTTGTTTTTGAAAGCTTTTTGTGAAAACCATTTAAATGCAATTATGAAGGCTCTTATGACTCCCAAAATGGTCGCCCCTTCAATATACCATTGTCGGACCGATATACCAACCTCTCTATATACCCGCCCTTACGTGAGGGAGACTATAGGTACGTGAGAGCAGATGATACGTGGAACATAGGCGGTACGGAAGGGGAATCACTCTGTTTATGACACCTACCATAGAAGACTTATCCTCATGCACTGGGAATCACCCCAAGCTACACTTGGTCAGCTTTCATCAGGATTTACGTCTAGCAACAGTCGCGATCGGGGTAATGGATGCAATATCTCAAGCCAAGGTGATGATGAAATCCACCTTTGGTCTTGCTCAAGGGTTGGGGTTTTACGACCAACTCCTTGTGTTTAAAATACCACGTGGTGTGTGGGGTTCTTTTTAAGTTGCAAAATTGAAACAAGCAAGCCTCTAAACTCTCCTATGCAAGCAAAAATCAGAGAATAGAAAATAGAAAACAGAAAATTGACAAAGGGTGTTTAAAACCCCTACCTCTTCTCTGCCTAAATCGGATGTCTCTGAATTTCTGCCTGAAATAGTCTAGCATTTGAAAACTTGGTACCTGTAAGCAACAAAACAAGCAACTTTAATCAGAATTTTAATCTTAAAAATCAAGGGACACAGGTCCCACCGTGATCGCCACTGAAAGCACGAGGATACGGAAACAAAAAGGAATATGCCACAAGAAAAGAACAAGAAAGAACATATGCAAATTGACACAAGATAAAAGCAATATGAAATATGGTAATCTCTTTATTGATACGCTTTGCAAATTGTGTTACAATACGTCTCCTTCCTTTTTAGGGGATAGGAGCGTCAAATGTGTTTCTTGTCACAACATCCATGGATAACAATCCTTCTTCCGCGTGCCCACATGTAAGATGGGCGGACCAAAATGTCACCGCCGCTTGCGTATATGATTCTTTGCTCTTTCCTGCTCCTCTTCTATTGGAAACCTGCGTTCAAAGAAACAAAAAATATTAGTAATACCTGCAGACAGAATGAAACATGTATTTCCCAAAGCCTATTGTCAGTGTATGCATGAAAATAATAAAACGACTATCAAATGACCTCTGATTGACCTGAAAATTTGACAGAAGCATAAAAATATCATCAGAAGACCATTGCAAAAAGAACAGTCTAGAAATTCCTCACATATTTGTATTCGCTCCAGGGTGGGACGAATAGGCATTGATTCCCGGTGGGACGAATAGACCTGCAATAACTTGTCAAAAAGCACCCTCTTCAATGTCCTACCTCGGAAGCTCCAAAAGACCTAAAAACTTGGGGTTAGCTAATTGGGGGTGTTTTGGGAAGACCCAGATGCTCATATTTCTCCAATTTTGCCTCTAGAACCCATATTTTGAAGATGGCATCTGCAAGTTAGTGAAAGCGAGAAATAACAATAACCTGGTCAAAAATGATCAGAATGAAATGAAATTTGAACTGTAACCTATTTAACCTATCTAGAATAAAATGCAAAAGAAAAACTAGAGAAATATATCACATATTTCTATTCATCCCGGGGTGGGGCGAATTTCACTGTGATAGATTGGGGAGCGCCCGGGGGCAGGACGCCCACCGTTTGAGGCACTGTTTCGGCACCAATCCACTTGGGATGGGTCCAAAACTGGTTATGGGGTGTTGTCGACAAATTTTGTGGATATTTGTGGCCAAAAATTGGGTTTTGGGTCCGGATTCGTGCTTCCAATAGTCACCCAATAACCTCCCTTTCGAATGAGAGATTAAGGATGTAAAAGCACAAATCGCAAGTAGGTATGTAAATTGGCAGCACTTCGTTGCTCAAATGCTCCTTCTCTGTATATCTTTTGGGTGGGAAAACTCCCCAATTTATAGACCTTAGGGTCTCCTTGTTTGAATTGCGCATGCGAGGGCGCCACTTGAGTTAACTGTCCTATTTTCAGAGAAAAGCTAACTCCCTGATTAAAAATCTCCTTGCATGAGGTTTCTAAAATAAAGACACTCATCACTGAAGTCTCTCTTCTTGAATAAAAGCTATTCCTCGCAATTGCATGGCCTGAAGCCTCAGTTAACTGGCGGAGTTGCCGAGGTTTGACTTTTTTTGCCAGTCAAACCTGCTATTCGCCCCACCCTGGAGCGATTGCGTAATCGTCCCTGGGTGGGACGAATACTAGTTTGTATTCGTCCCTGGGTGGGACGAGTAGAGAAAAAGGTGCCAAAAAGGTGCCAAATTGACCTCTGACCTTCAAAACTGCTTTTGGGAGTGGTTAGGACCACTGTTTAACCTCTGGGGGCTGCCCTAGGGGCTGTGTGTGTCAATGCGATCAGCGCTTGTTGTCACATAATCGGATTGGTGCTGTTTTGGTGTCTATAGGTTGTACTTGGGTCTCCTAACCTTCATAAATCACAAATATCTCCTTTAGAGATTGAGAGTTTATAAATAGATTTAATTTTCATCTCAATGGAGTTGCTATAGCTAGATAACTATATCTTTTTTCTTAAAATTTTTGAATTCTTGATTTTCATTTTCTAGATCTTCTTTAATTTTCTTTGCAAATATAAATCTTCCAAATTTTGCATTCTTTTTTTTTTTAATGTTTTCTTGCAATAACCTTCACACTAAAAAAACTACACCTCTATTATCTAAGCAATGCATCTTAGTAGAGTAATATTTCCCAAACTTTGTGCTATCATAGTTTGGTTTACTAAATCATAAAGAAAAATTGCAAACATCTCTTATACTATATATTTTGTAATACAAAAGCAAAATTTTTACAAATATCTTATACATTTAGGATCTGAGGGGAAAATCAAAAAATTATTTCTCATTTTACAGAGTTAAAAAAACCCTAAATACTGTAATTGTGATCTCATTCCATTCCAAAAAGTGTTCTTCACATATACAACTCTGAATCCACCAAAATCTTAAAATCCACTCTAGGGCAAACCCTAATTAACACCTCACTCAACATTTTTATGACATCCACATCATAGTCTAGCCATGATTGCATCATGCAAGACTTCACTTTCTCAATCTAGCACTACGTGAGCAACGCCACAGTGGCAATGATGACAACACTCCTTGATAGAAAGTATAACATGTATTTCTATTATATTCATAGTAAAATATTACTATGATTCATATGCTAAACAAGTTTTAGGATCATAAATAACATCAATAGTAATTAATATATCAAAGAAACAATAATCCCACATAAATATTTATTGAAACTACTAAAGTAATGCATAAATACAATGTTTCTTCAAATTATATATTATGTGGCTTTATATTTAATATATATATACACACACACATGATACTCTTCACATTACATGAATATTGACCTTTTACCTCCTTAAAAACACAGGATAACCAACTCTTCATAGATCCATTTTACATAATAAATCTCATATATTACATAAATAAAAATCCTATCATGATTGCTCATAATTCCCTAGTACTATACTTGACACTTGACACTCATAACTCTCACTTGCTAATAAGACACCTCACACACTTATTTACATGGCATATACTCATACTTAAGAACTTGACACATACTATACATATAAATATTAAATAATCCCTAATCTAAATATTTATGAAGGCACCACATAATGTAATACCTCCAACAACCCCCTGTATTATGTTATTTGATATGAAGCCTTCAACTACTTTCTTCTTCTTCATGCATATTAGCTTTGGTATTGCTTCAATTTTTATCTTTGGTACTTGTACTATTGAAGAAGTCATCAAAGAATACATTGTCATGTTCTTTTGCCATAAAAGTTTTGTGTTCAATATAATACTTCTTTTGAAATTGTTCTCTTGGAAAAAGTTGATTCAAATGCTTTTGTGCAATTTAATTACAACCAAGGAAAATATCCCACTTTTGTAGGATCCCATGGCTTCAATTTTATTTAGTATTTTAATGAGACATCTCATATTGCCATTATTTTTTTTGAATTCTATTGTTCTTATTTTTTCCAACAATTGATATTGAAATAAGATTATTTGTTATTCGAGGAACACAAAGTATATTTTCTAAGGTACATTCAAAATATGGTAGAGTAAGGGTGACACTTCCTTTTCCTTGTACATGATAAATTTTATCATCTACTACTTTTGTTGGTCATTTTTTTTTAACTTGAACTAAATCAAACCAATAAATATTGCTTATCATATGGTGGCTTGCTCTTGAGTCAATGTACCAAGAATTGACTTCATAGTTCACTTTTGGTTTAATTGAGTTTCTTGTGGTTTATTAAATCTTAGCACATATCTATGGTAATAGTTCTATTTTTTAAAGTTTTTATTCATGTAATATTGGTCCTTTAAACCTATATAGCCTTTTTGATATACTCATATTCTTTCAATCAATACAACTTTGTTTTCCTTTGATGTGGAATTCCTTATTACTCACAAAGTAAAAATTTTCTTCTTTCAATTTCAATCTTCAAATTCTTCAATAAATTTCAAAATTTCAAATCTTCTTATAACTCCCTTTCATATTTAATCATCTCTCAATTTTATTTTATTCTTCAATTTATCTTTCTTCAATTATTTCAATTATTTTCATCAATTTATTTTTTATTTCAAATATCAAAATCAAATTAAAAAACTTCTTATATCTACCTTAAATAATTATTTTGGTTTTTCAATAAGTCAATCATTCAATCAATTCAAATTAATTTCCTTCAATCATTAATTGACTTCATTTTATCTTCCTAATTCATTTCCATCATTCATCAAATCACTTTCTTCAACCATCAATTTAATTTCTCCTTTCAATCAATTGATTCCTTTAAAATATTTAATTTCTTCTACTTATGACTCTCATTCATTCATTATAATTTAATTATCCTTCACCTTATTATAACTCCTAAAATATTTATAAGAACCAGTGTTGCTTTGTTTTGTAGGTCCTATTTTCAACAATTGATATCAGAGCTAGTGTTAAAGCTCAAAGTTGGTGTTGAAGCCAGGAGTCCCAAGAAGTTATAGAGTGGCTTAGGTAAAATGTTGAAGCAATGAGTAAGACTCCTAAATTTGAATTATAGGCTAGTTCAAGGTGGAGCCATAAGCTCATAGGAGAGCAACCTCAATAGATGGAGGTCCTAGATTCTAGTCCTAGTTAGTTCATACCCTTAATAGGGTATGAAAGTCAAAGTAATCAATTTAAAAAAGATAACCAAAATCAAAATCTATGCTAAACGAAAAGGAGCAACAAATGAAAATAAAAATTATTATGAATTTGTTAATGGATTAGTTAATTGATTAATGTCCTCTTCTATAGTGAGACTTTTTTTGAAGTCTTCGGATATCTAAGTCTTCCATTAAGCAAACTTGTCCGAAATTGCATGTTGGTGTTGATTATGATTTGTTAAATGGTAATTCATTTGGGGTTGTAGACATAGACCATTTCCTTGCATTTTGTATAATAAATTTCAAGATATTGTCTTGGAATGTCAGGGACACATTGAGATTGGAAAAATATGGTGGATATGATAGTTTTGAAGCATAATTTGGATGTGTTATTTTTGTAGGAAATTAAATGCATTAATTAGAGTATAGGTATGGAAACAGAGTATATAGAGGAGTTTTGGTTATATAATTCACATGAAGAGGGCTCTAGTGGAGTTTTATGTCTACAATTTTGGTTAAAAAAAAATTAAGTTTTGATGTGGAAATAATAGAGTGAACCTCATAAGTAGTAATATCCTTAATTACACATAGCAATTGCAATGACTAGTTATCTATATAATCTGTTAGGATGATAAGGTTACCATAAGGACACTTATGGTTGAGTCATGGGATCAAACCCATGTTAAAAAAATAAAACAAAATCACTGGAAGGTTATTCAAAAATATGTAAGTTCATTACAATGTAGGTGTATGTGCAATAACAAGTTGAAGAGAAAGTTTTATTCAAGAAATAAAAAATTGGAACCTTAAGCATTAAGGGGAGTAATGTTAAATAGTTATTTTTATTTGTAATAATATGTATGAGGAGAAGGTTTTGGAAGTATCTTACCATATCCATCCTTCACTTTGTAGACTCCAAGACTTCCATAGCTCCAAGCTAATTCATACTCCTCATATCTACCTATGAGAAATCTTTCTACCGAAATTTTAGTTATTATGGATGTTAATTTTGGAGGGACTAAAATTGGTTATTCATCCAACTTCTTAAACTAATTAAACCTATAATCCCCTAGTTGACTAGTGTTGTAATAACTTTCAATCTAGATTGAGCCCCTACTTTCCATGGTTTTTTTTGTAGGCAGGAAAATCCATATTCAAGAAGCAAGAATAAACTTTGGATTTACACAGTATTGAATATAAATGTACAATTGGTGTAATTGTACAAGGGGTAAGTAAAATGTACAATTTGGTATAAATTGTACAATTGGCAAGAAAAACATACAATTGGGTGGAATTGTACAATTAGAAAATAAATTTAAAGAAAAAAGGTAAAATGCATGTGAAATTAAATGAAATGGAAAGACATGCGGATGAAATGTAATTTGATAAAAATAAAATTAAACCTTAGTAAACATTAAATAAAGTTATTAATGTGAGTTACGGGCCATTGTAAATAATGAATTATCTCCGAAAACCGCTTTGGAACGGCCTAGGCAGCCATTATAAGCCTCCCATTCAAATTTTTGGTGTTGTTGGTTGATGGTTGGTTGTAGTTCAGTGATTGTTTATGGATTGTTGTTTTTCATGGCTGTCCATTCATGTGTAGTTCATGGATTGTGAAGCATGGATTAATGTTGCAATATATTTACTATTGTGTAATGTCATACACTACTTGTGTATAACACCCAAAATAATATAAATCCTAATTTAGACTAGATTTGTGTATGCATATGTGTGGATCTAAGGGAAATCTCAATAATTATATTGTTGGTGTATTTTTATTGATATTGCAGGTATTGGTGATTCCAGATCAAAAGTGCATACCCAAAAAACATACAACCATCCATGTGCTCTTGGGTGAAATGCATAAGTAAAGAGAAAATGGGAATAATGGTTGTTACCCATTATTGGGAATGATGTTTTTATCAATAATATGTAAATGGGTATTTTGTCTGAGTCAATTTATTTTGTAGAATGAGGGTTTCACCCAAACCATAAAAGTAGCATACTCAAACTATACAAGGATTTGTAAATTCATACAGTTGATGGTATTTGGCCTAAAATTGTATTTTTAAGCATTCTAGAGGTAGATCAATGAGTTTCCAAGTGAATAATTACAAAGTTATTGAGAAATTCCAAAATTCTTGGAGAAAATGTACAAGTGTGCAGTTAAAACTGTACAAATATATGTTTTTGGGTTGTATAGTCTTTGAGTGTTCATTTTGGAATTTTACAGTCTTCGAGTGTAGGTTTTAGGAATTGTATAATTGCTAACCGTACAACTATATGGAATGGACCAAATTAAGTGCAAATAGTTCCAATTCATATAAAAATCTCTTATCACATGCCCCTCCATGAATACTACACTCCACTCGTGCTATAGTTTTTACTAGATGTAATTCTAGAAATTCAATAATGATAGGTGGGTATTGATCCCATAAAATCTATCCATAATCATGTCTTCTACCCTCTCCTCACTTTTAAAAATAATCCATATTTCACTACATGAGATCTTAACTTTAGAGCCTACAACACTAAGAAACCATTACCATCCAAAGGGAAATGACTCACCTCATTTAATTTCACCTGTCCCAGATATTTACTAGTTAAAAATCTACAGAATAAATAAGTTGGTTGGGAGATCCACCTCCAGTAAAGCTTTCCAGCAAAAGATTTATTATTTAACTCTAATATCATCAATACCAAACCTCTCTTTACCTTGGGCTAGCCATAAAAATTTTCTAACCATGTCATCCAAATATTTCCATATGGTATGTGGGATAGAAAGGATATAAAATTTATAAATTGGCATGACCTGAATGACTGACTAAAAAAAAGTTAATCTACCCCAAAGGTTAACCATTTGTGAGACCAATGGTTAATTATTTCTTTGATACAATCCAAAATATTCCTCCATATAGCTATCTTCAATTTTTTTAAATGCAAAGGAAACTCCAAATATACCACTAGGAGAGAAGTCCTCGTGAATACCAATATCTTTAAAATTTTATCTTCAAACCTTCGATCAATATTGAAGATCACTTTAGATTTATTATCATTGATGACTTGGTTTTTTGACCCTAAGGTAAAAATTAAGAGTATCTCTGATCATTCTTGCTTCCTTGAAGTTGGCCACTCCCACAAATCTTGTGTCATCTAGAAACTGTAGGTGAATCAAAATATCCTTACCACCTTGATACCTATTAGAAAACCATGTTGTACTCTCCTCAAGCAATTCTACCCAAGCTTTTAGCCAATATAAGAAAACAATAAATGGAACAAGGATCTCCTCTATGAAAGCCTTGATTGGCTCCAAACGATTGTGAGGAAAGGCCTTTGATTAACACTAAGTATGCCAGAGTATAAACGTAACTCATGATCCATTCTATCTAATTATGAGAGAAATCAAATTTTACCATCATCCTTGAAAATAAGCTCCACTCCACCCTACATAAGTCTTTGACATATCCAATTTTATGAATATTCCTCTATTGCCATATTTTTACATTGAGTGGATTGCCTCATGAGCTAGAACCACACCATCCAATATTTACTTGCCCTCTACAAAACCCCCTTTATTTGATGAGATAATGCTATGTAGAATATTTTTTAGCTCCTCAACCATTACCTCTATGATTATTTTATATATGGCATTGCATAAGGAAACAAGTCTATAATCTAAAATATGCTCCCCCTCATTCCCTTTCAAAATTAATGTATTGAACGTATGATTTAATGATTTAAGTATTCTATTACTACCTCTTGACTCCTATATAATAGCCATTACATCCTCCTTCAAGTTGTCCGAAAAGGTCTAAAAAACTTAATTGGGAAGCCATCTAGACCTAGAGTTTTTCTCGTACTCATTAAAAATAATACGTTATTTAGTTCCTCTTTATAAATGGGTTTAAGAAGGGCCTAATTTTCTTATTTAGAGATAATAGAGGGTATGAAAACAAATATTTATTTCTAAGCCTCTTTGTCTTGCACCATACTTTACTTATTTAAAAAAATAATCTATTGAATGGAAATGCATACCCATGATTATAACAAAGGAGTTCTGATTCTCATCCTAAAGAGCATATATATTGTTCATCAATATCCTAGCACAAGCAACCTGATGGAAAAAATTGGTGTTTATGTCACCTTCCAATAACCAAGTAGTTCTTACTCTTTGTTTCTTGTAGATCTCCTCTTGGTTGTCAATATCCTCAACTGCTTTATGCAATGCATCATTCTCTTCTTTGAGTTGCTCCATAATTATTCCTTACCTCATCCCATCTGAACACCAATGGAAGTCTTTGGAACTAGAAGTCCATATTGTTAGCTCATCTCCATTTTTTTAGTTGATCCTTGACATAATGAAGCTTCATATCAAAAAGTGTTATCCAAAAGTGTTGTCCAAGCCATCACTATATTAGGAGCAAAAAATATATAGTAATTTCTTCTCTATTCCACTTGGTAGAATAAGTAATAGAACACCTAGTGTTGTATTTCATAAGACTTTCTAGAAATTACATGAAATATAACATTCACCATAATTCATATGCAAGAGAATGGAGAAGCAAAATAGAAAGATCAATAAGACAAAATAGGATGGATGGGTTCCTAAAGTGGTCACTCACAATAATAGCTCATATAATAATGTTACATACACACTAATACAATGAATTAGTGGGTGGATGTATCTATAGTAGATACCTAATCCCCAAAATATAATTACAATTACATTAAACAAACCTAACATTAGGCTCAAATTTAAATCAAGTTTACTAAACCTTAGTTAAAGGTTTAGTTCAAGTAAACCATCAATGTGGTTTAACAAAATCCTATAAGGGGTGAATACATAACCATATAGGTGGATTAATCAGTCCCATAAAGGATAAATAAATTAATAATTTTGCTATATTACAGCATCATATGATTGCTTGTAGTCTTACATTAAAGGTTTCCTAAAGGCTTACATCATCATATGTCAAACTTGGTTGATAAGGTTAAGTTATCATATCTTCCAACATCCTCCCATAACTTGATATTAGGACCAAAGATAAAATATATTAGATATGAACTCATCTTCCCCTCATAATGAATTCTCGATTGGGCCAAAGGGTATCAAATCACTAAGCCTATTGCATCATCTATAAGATAGTCAAATTTCCAAGTAATGAGGCTCCATAACCCTTTGGAATATTGTCAAGATGTTAATAAGTGGATCTCCCTATCCATATGGAACACTAATAAGAGGTAAAAAGAGACTCTTCTCCATCTTGATGACTATCAAACTCCCTATAAGAAATATACTATCAAGTCCAATATACTCCCATAACTGCTCTCATGGTACTTTAGGCATGATCTAGGTCAATTTTACCCACTAGTTAGGAAAAATGAATCCTCCTATCTTCTCTTCCCAAAGGTACATGAATTGGATCAACCCTTCCTCATATATGAAGTCAAGACTCCATATTTGGTCCCAAGGTGTTAAGCTTCCCTTGAGAATATCTTCAACATGCAATATAGTGAACATAATCTATCCTCCAATAAAATAGAAAAAAATAGTTAAATCACCAAACAATAGGTAGATTTATAAATAATAAGACCCCATGTTTATAAATGGATCCATAGTAATAAGGTATAACTTGTTGTAACAACCCTCTGAAACTCTATTTTCTTATACGCCTAATTTTTTTGTAAGTATGACATACTTCTAATGTATATGTGGTTGTAGGAGACAAGTAAATGTTGTTGGCAGGGCGATGCAAAAGAAAGAGGTCTCCTCAATAGGAAAAAAAAGATTATTCCGGTGTAAGGCAAGTCAAGGGAGATGATGAGCGGTGGTGTAATTGCAAGTTCATAGGGGTAAATAACCCTATAGGCAATGCATTCGCTAGCGGTCCATGTAGAATGTATATCATGTAGTTGCATTCATAGGGATGTTTAATGTTTGTTAAATTGTAAAGTGAGTTGTTTGTATGGCAATGAAAGTGCTTAATGCATGGGAGCCATAGTTTAAATTATTGGTGGATAATGAAAATGCTTAATGCATAGGAATCATGGTTTAAAATTAATAAAATAATTTGGAATATATATATATATATATATATATATATATATATATATATATAGTAGTATGTAGAGTTTAAAAAGAAAAGAATATGTGTGTTTTGCTTTGGAAATTGACTTATTTAAAAATTAACTTATATATATAATTGTAGAAGCAAATAATACTTTGGAGGGAAGGTAAATAAATAAAATTAAAAAAGTGTCATATTAAAATTAAATAGCAAACTAATACGTAGATTATAGAGGTGTTATTGAGGCACTTTTTGAAGACGACAATTAGGGAATTATCGACATTATTATTTATGGAGGTTGTTGAAGTGGAGAAGTGGATACCACATGGTGCTTGGTTAAGATGAATAGACTTTAAAACTAATGTGGGATTCGTGTGTGAAGAGAAGTGGGAAAAAAAAACATCTCTAGATGGTGGACTCAGGTGAGAAGGGGGTGCAAATTGGTATGAATGGTGCCCTTTCGGCAAGGAGAAAATCAAGTGTTGGAGGTGGAGAAATAGAGTAGGTGAGCTAGGTGTTAGTGCAAGAAAGAACAAAATGTGACAGATGAAGATCAAGAGTTGGTTGCATGTAAAAACCAGTAAGCCATTCTGATTTTAAAATCTCAGGGAAAAAGCCAATAGTTATTACAAATATGTTTGTATGGTTTTTATTTAAAAACAAATATGATGGTGCTCTGTGTGTTTTCCCATAATAGCAAACGTAATATAGAAATTTAAAAAAAAAATACCTTGTGTGAATTGGATATGCTTTTAATACATGAATTCGTTGAAGTGTTAAATGGAGAGAACTGGATATGCTTTAATGCATGCGTTCATTGAAGTGATACATTGAGTGAACTAGAGATGTTCATATTGCATGTGTTAGTTGAGGTAATGGGATGTGTGAATTGAACATGATTATAATGCAAGCGTTTACCAAGTATTGTGAGAATTGTTGGTTGTGAACCTAGACTCTTCTTTGAATTGATTATTGTTGCATGATATGATAATATTAAACACCAATGTTTACTGGGAGTATTTTTGGAAGCGAACCAAGACCAAGTTTGATGTGGTATAATGTGTCAAGATATGCTTGATATTGTGTTTGTGTTAGAAAATATTTGGAGTTCTGCATGTTGATTTAAATGAGGAAATGATGTATGCATTCTAAGGATTAGCTGCATTTCATCATAGAGAAAATACCAATTAATTTTATTAATGGAAAGGACTACTGCTGAGCACAGCAAAATACAATACATGCTATTTTTTTAGTGATATTGATAGTGTTTAGGTTCTAAATTGCACATAGAAATGAAATGTGATGTTGTGTATACTTAGTAACTCCACTCAAGTGTAATGAGTCCTGAGTCATAAGAGAATATATAGCCAAAATGTATCATGTCGTAGTAAAGGAGTATATAATTCCTTGGTTATATGCTAAGTAAAGTTGTAAACCTTTCACTAACTACTGAAACATAACTCTGGAAAAATATGAATTGGTTGAATACTAACTGCTAGATGTAAATTATGTAAATTGTAATTTTAAAAGGATATGATGCTACTTTCATTTATAAATATTTGATTGAAATAGAATGCATTTTGAATCTTTATTTTTAGAAGAGCTATTGCTTTTTCATACCCTGCGGCAATCAATAAACATTTATTGCTTTTAAGGTCAACTTGAGATTGTATATATTAGCGTCGAGTATAGATATTTCAGATTATGAATTTTATTAAGTTTATTGTATATACTTGGTTACGTAAGCCCTGAATTCTTGAAGTGTAAAATCAAATTATAATATAATCAAGATTAAATAATGTTCACTTTAAACCAATAGAGAGGACATACCTTATGTCATTGTCGTACAATCTTGAAGGGTCAATGGGCTAAGGCATTTGTAATAAATTATAATCCATTTTTATTTTAGAGTATTCATTGTACAATGTTATCCAAAATTTGGATGGTAATTATCTTCTTATTATATCAAACAGAATTATGTTTCTTTAAGCCTAAACATTGTGGAGTTTTGACCCCAATACTTATTCTGATTAAAGTAGGTTGTTCATCCCTATGCTTATGTAATTTATTCTTTGTGGAAGTTTTTAATTAGTATAAAATACCTTTTTTTACTTAAGTGGGAGATAGTTTCTATTTGTAAAAAAAACAAATTATTTACATATAGTATGGCAAAAGCATAGATATTTTAAAATGATTACAATGGTTCCTTTGTTTAGTGATTTCTATTTAATTTTAGTGGTAAACTTGTAATATGAAAAGGTGGAAACTTGATAACTTGAGTTACTTTTCTAAACCTCAAAATAATTCAAAAATGGTGTTTTATTAACCATAGATTAGTCAAAAACAGTGATAGACCCTTCAAACCATAGCTAATTTTACAATATATATATATATATATATATATATATATATATATATATATATATATATATATATATCATTATTAATATTGTGGGATTAGGTAATCTTAAAATGCAACCTAAGGTTGTGGGCAAGACAACCTTGATTGAAATTCATGATTGTTAGGTAGACAATCTAATGGAATAAATAATGATGATGTAGTGGGTAGAAAAACATCATGGAACAGGGCTCTAACTGTACTTCTGACGGAAAAAGGTCATAAAATGAGGTAATGAAGAGTTGTATGGGCATATATTCTAGGTTAACCCTGCTAGTGATGAGTGGTGACTTGTGTTAGACTAGGTGAAACCGACAGCATGATGGTATGGGATATCATGTTCGTTAATCTGCATAAGTCATCGGGTGGTTACCAGGGTATTAGTAAGACCCTAGACGATGCTTCATAAATAATGGTTGATCATCTAGCTCAAGCATGTATATACTAAGTCTTACATGAGTTTAATATAATATATGAGTTCATGTATTCATGTAGATACACGGGAAAGTTATGCATCACACCTCTAGGTGTTACGGGCCTTAGAGGAAAAGAAACCCACTACCTAAAATTAGAATCTCGGGAGGAGAGTGAAGTTAGAAATAGGAAACAATACGAAATTTGGCCAATCTCAATCTCATGAGTATTTCAACTACAGTGGAATGGCACTCATGAAGATGAACTTAACATGCTCATACTAGAAAATGAAACAAAAAAAGAATAGATAAAAAAAATTCTCATAATGAGATCTCTGATATTAGACAACCAAGTGGAAGACTTGGTGTGAATTGATAACCATGTGGGCTGACTTGGGATGTTACACTTGCACTAACCATACAAAACCTACTCCTATTGCATCACAAATAACTTTAAAAACCTAAAGTAGATCCCTAAACAAACATGGCCTTTGTGGTCTATGATGCTATTGCAAAATTTTCAAATTTTGCTAAAAAAATAGAAAAATAATTATAACTAATATGAAGACTAAAAGTTTGTGTGATTTTAAAAAATGAGTTAAAAATACTTTTGTATGCATAAGTTATGTCCTTTAAAAATATTTCCTCCATATACTGAAAAAATAGCTAAATCTTAAATTTTCAAACATTCAAAATTTTAAACCACTACCTATGATAAATCAAATTGTGCCATTTTTTGGAGAACTACCAAATGAAAAAACTACCACTTGTCCTCCATAGACACTACTACTTACTAGGCATGCAATTGTCTTCTTCATCTATTGCCAAAGCATTCACAACAGGAAGTATAGACCGATATATATTTCCATTGTGCCAAAAATTATTCAATACACACATGAACACTTCACCAAATAACATAATGAGCCCCTATCTAATTTGAACTATAAACCTATAGTATAGGATACAAATTCCCTATCATTGTGTCACAACCATGATTGTGAAAAATCTTGATTAATAAATTAAGGTACCAATGCATGGTGAACAAAAATCAGCCATGAGTCATCAACCAATTCCACGATTGTGAAAAATCTTGATTAATAACTTAAGGTACCAATGCATGGTGAACAAAACTCACCCATGAGTCATCAACCAATTCCATGGTGTCAAAAATAAATGATGCACCAGGGATCAAAAACTAAGACCTCAAGGTTACATGTGAGTGTTCATACCATTGTGTCATTGCTAACTACAAGCACCAATGTTGCTTTCTTCCAACTCAACATAACAATACCATGCACACAATCTATCATAATTTTATTAGTATTGACTTCATCCAACCATTTTTATTTTATCAAAATGTCTTACCACCATGACACCATTGTAGGCTAAAAATCAAAATACCTTAAATAATACAAAATAAGAGGATATTGAAAGAGGCAATTCATACATTATAAACTCGATGCTTCTTAGTTCTTGTAGCTTTTCCTTTTGACTATGCTATAGCATTATTCAAACATAAACTTAGCACATCCCTCCTCTAAAGATAAAAGAGAAAGTAGAACAACAAAAAGTTGATCATCATCATCTAAATCCTTGTCCAAACTAGTGATCTTCTTAACAATAAATTGTCCTTAAGAGATTATAAAAAACCAAGGTTACCAGTTGTGCAGGTGCAAGTGTGGCTATTTAAATATATCTATATCTATATATATATATATATATATATATATATATATATATATATATATATATATATATATATATAGTATATTTTATAAAAAAAATTAAAAAATAAAATAAATCATACACATTGCAAAATATTTAAATATGGCATTATAAAAGCATATATGATATTTGTGTACAAAAATGACAGGATGTCAAAGTCATAAAGAGATAACAATATACTATATAGTAGTGTGCATGTACAAATATAAGATCAGATATTTGACTCTCATTCATCACATTCCTCATCATCATCTTCCAAGACCTCCTCCTATAGATTTGGTGGTGGTAGATCTAAATCGCCATCACACCTATTATCATATTTTTTATCGTCAAGAGTTGCATCCCAACATGCAAAAGGCCCCTACATATAACCCTTGTCCCTACAAGATGTAATAGAATATTACTATGGACATGCATGAGTTTCTCTCCCCCACTCGCCCCCAATCACTTTAAAATAAATTGGAGTAAACTTCATAATTTATTATAAAAAAATTAAAAATATTTTTTTTTGCCTGTATGGCTGGGTGCGGTTGGGGCCCATTTAATTTTTTTTTTTTTAAGTTTTTTTTATTCCCAAAATGGATTGGGTGCAGTCGATCCAATGGGATTTGGCCTAGTTAAACCTAACCTCACATCCAATGTAGGTGTGGGTACATGTTCACACACCTGGTCTATCGGGTGTGTGAAACTTTTTATCTTGTGAAAAACCCTCCTAAAATATTCTCTAATATTTCTCATTTGATTAGATGGTTTCTTCCACTCATGCCACCAATTCATCTTGACCTGTGTTAAGACTTCCTCCATCAGGCTTGGACAAAGTTCAATAAACCTTGATTTATAGAATTTCCTTGTCATATAAGATACTATATAATTTTTTGTATGAACCAACAAGATTTGTATAGATGTGTTTGACATCCTCTATTATTAACCACAATACTAGAGACCCATTCCCATACCCTAGTATTTCTTATTTTTTCATAGGTATAAACTCATCACATTGGAAAAATTTAGACTTATTCAATTTTCCCTCCTTGGAAAAGATCATACCAGAGATCAATAACATCCACTATTTCAACTAGTTGGTAATTACCTTGGGAATCATAGATAATGAGATTATTCAAACTCCTCTAAGAGGTATCATCATGTGGAGCTTAGGGATCCATTTTTAATCCAATTACAAGATCTTTCTCCCATATATTCAGGTTCTTCTTTGCTTCAATAATGGATTACTTCTTGTCCTAGAAAATCCAAGTTAAAACTTTATGAACCACTTTAATCATGGGATTTTACCTCGACACTATGTTCACCTTAAAATGTCAGTGCTTCATATCTACATGCATGGAGGGATCACTAAATATCATATGGATACATCATGCATATGAAGTCAAAAGAAAATATCATTCCATTTGGGTGAGAAGGCACGTGTACCTATTGATATTTGCTAAAAAAAACACTACAAACTTACAAATGACAACCTTGTCCACCGTTTGTGTTGAGTCTTAAAATTTTTGCTTCCTAATCATTCACAAATGATACTTCATAGTTTGCTTACATTGTGACTTACTCTTACTTTGAGTTCATCCAAAAATTCCAAAGGTATCAAGAAAGGCACACCTCTTTCTCTATCAAAAGTGTAACACTTTATGCCCATACTATTGCTTTGTATGCTTGAAAGGTGGCAAGACAATTTGCCAAATGGTACCATATTGCAGAATGCTCCCAAAGCTAGTGTAGATAAAACTAATAGTGAAGGACTTTGTGTTGCTCAAAAAGTGACAATAGTGGTACCAAAAAGAAGAGTGTTTGAGGAATAACATTCTTATCTTCTAACAAAGGGGTACTTTGACTTCATCTCCTAGTTTCCATGTGAAATAAATGTGTCAACTAAAATAAAGATTCAATGAATCTCAAACTAGGGCCTCCCACTTGTAGGGGTGATGCTTTACAAATTATATTACCACTTACAATAAAATCTTACATCTATGATTTCATGTATGTTGTGCTTCACCAGTAAATAAAACAATAAAATATGCATCTTTTGTACCATGCTTCAAATCCATAGCCTATGGATTATATCTAGTCGTATCTTCCACTTTAGATCTATGAATCAAACTACAAAAAAAAAAAATTATACAACATATTATTTTAAGACAGTTTTATTTTTATTATATTATGATCACATAATAGTAATATAATAGTTTAATTATCAGTTTCATTTATATTATATAATAATATAATAATTTAACTATTATTTTAAATTGTTTTTAGTAAGATTGAAACTCGTATCTCCTTAAAAAATATCATTACTTGAACTCATGTCATTCCATAAAGTTTAAATTTTGAAAAAAGTGTTGTATTATTGTGTCAACACACATTATTACCATGCTTATTATTTGAAAAAAAAATATTATCAACATATTATTATTCAAATTTTTATATTAATTTAAAATAAATATTTTAAATGTAAGTATTAAATAATTATAAATTTTTATCTTAACTATATACATATAAAGTCCATCATGTCTTAATATTAAATCATATAATATATATCAACAAAAAAATATGATAATACTTTTTATCATTTTGTTGCTTCTATTAAAGCAACTCCAATGCCTTAAAGTTGTTATGTCTTGAGATCACTAACCAAATATTGGAAATATGACATCAATTCTCTGGTAGGAATTCCCCTACATCTTTATCCTAGCTGGGACTACGGGAACGATAATAACTCATAAGAGGAGAAATGGAGGAGCCTCAATGACCACCATTTCCATATTAGCTATTGGGGCGTGGCTTTGGGAGGAGCCTCAATGACCACCATTTTTGTCATTGGAGGCCCTCCACTAGGTTCTTCTTCAACCATTTTCAAGGATTGCGGGACTGAAAAACCAACCTCATTTATTTTTGGTTGAGGGTTTTGTGCTTTGGCTATAGTAGAACATGATTTTTTACATCATCCCATTGTGGTTCAACCATCCTCTATGGCTTGGGTAGAATACAATAGTTGGCATGAGGCTAGCTTTGGCAATAAGCAAATCCTTAACCTTGTGGTCTGATGCTTAGAATTTGAAGCAAGTATTTGGAAGGTTAATATATACCACTCATTGTAAAATAGTGGTGTCCCCAACCTATATCTTGATAACCTCTTGTAGGTCCTTAGACAAATCAACCTCAACACAAACCCTTTTCTATTGGAGGGCATCGAAATACTTGCCGACTTCAACCAATAAGACATGCCCTAAGACTATCACCCATGTGATTTAAAAAAGTACCAAAGGGGAAACAGAAACCAAAGGAACTCAATCCATATTAGAACCTTTAATGTTATTTTGTCAAACACTAAAAAATATAGAGTACATGGAAAGAAGACTACCAAGGACCTTCTCACTGACCAAGGTCCATGATCTTAAACTGCCTTTGCATTAGTAGCATCTATAAACCAAAAGATAAAAAACCCTTTGTTTGGTTCTGAATCAACATGAGTTTGACTCCATGAGGAGTCCAAGTCAATCTAACCCAAGACAATAACATCACTTTGTTGGGAATACGTCCCACAAAATACCCAACAAGGGTAAAATATTTTAGCCATTAACAAGTATTATAAAAATCGAGCAAAGGTAAATTGAATGTACCTTGTGACTCCATCAAAAGTAATTTCTTAGGACAATTTGTGGGTGTCCTTTTATTTTCCCTTCTCTCTAGTGGCATCAACGGTAATTGCTATGCCTTTGGGGTTGGGGGCGATGGAAAACCCTAGAAAGTTGAGGAAACCCTAAAGCAAAGCAAAAATAGCTCTCACTAGAGATTGAAACTCTAGCAAAGCAATATATCAATACTTTTCATTATTTTTATCTTTTAAAAAATGGTATTTAGTTCAATTGGTTCATTTTTTTATACTTTCAAAGAAACTCAAGTTCAAACCTTGTCAAAAAATACATGTATAGTAATCAATTTATTATAATACTAGTATGTAGTCATAATGTAATACATGTAGGTCCATTTCAATCCTATATAACAAATTTTAAAATAAAAAATAGTCATGCATTTGAATGCTAAACCTCAAAGCTCAAAATTTTTATCAAGATGATGTGTCCTCAAAATCAACCATAAATTGAACTTTATTTTACAAAAGCACTATATCATATTCCAAAATCATTAGGGAGTCATAAGGTATTCTACAAAACTTGATCAAAGATTGTCAAGTTGGGAAGATATAAGCTTTCTTCAAAACCTACAATTAGGTGTTCATACTCTCATTACTAGGGAGATATAAGGAAGCCTACAAATCTGAAATATTACTAAATATTTCATCAAATCAAGCTTATATACTTCAATTAGGGTTCATATATCCTAATAAAGGGAGTTGTAAGGAAGACTACAATTCTATATCATTTATTTAAATTCAACCTCTTCAAATGGGTAAAGGAATGTCATACAATGAATGCAACTCACTCCAATAGGAATCAAATAAAAAAATATGAGCATGTGTGGTATATTGCCTTAGGAGCCAGTCATCATATGATAAGAAATATACATTAGTTTGATTGTCTTGAAGTTTCTAAAGGTTACATACTAAGAATTGTAGACAAAAAAACTTATCCTATACATGGATATGGATGTGTAACTCCCAACAAATTATTTCCAAATATTCTACTACAAAAAGTATTGTATGTTCCTAGATTAACATTAAATTTCATCTCAATAATAAAGCTAGTAGAAAACAACTATATGATTAACTTTGGATATATGGATGGGATCAATACATGTATCATTATGAATAAATATGGAATAAAAGAAATAGGTTCAATCCATAAAAATACATACATACTAGACTCAATGGAAATATCACAAGATATTGGGATGGTTCAAAATGATACTAACATATTTATAGAAGAACAAGTTGAATATAATGAAGAACTAGTACACCAAAATGGTAAGCTCAGAAAGATCAAATGTAAAAATATGAGAGGACAATCACACTATGCCCTACTCATTCATCAACAATCAGAATCAAATGAAGACACTTGCAAATAGAACTATAAAGGTTGTTGGATAGAAGGAAGATGAATCGAAACAAGCCAAATATAATTCGATGAAAGAAGAATATGTAGCTTCAACTACAACTTAATTTACATCATATGAAGACACAATTTACGTACTAAAACTGAATACAAAGTATGCAGAAGAAGAGTACAAAGATCATGGAGAAGACAAAGATCCATATTGAATACTAAAAGTCTTCAATACCCAAAAAAATTAATACAAGGGGTGTTAGAAATAGATTATATTCCATCATTTGGGTTATGTAAATGTATCTTCCAAGGTACATACTTAGGATATTAGATTACTTTAGGAGGAAGTTATCTAATTACTTCATTCAATATAATAAATGCATAAGTATCATTGTGCAAGGTGTCCCTTGTACAATTATTTTGAACAAGTAACCTAATTTACCTATATAAGGAAAGCCTCATTGTTAGATAGTTATAGAGAAGAGTCGAGGACATAGTAGCTTAGAGCATATTCATAGGTAGTTCATTTTTGTGTGAATCACCATTAAGTGGTGATGGGTGAAATGTAGTCCAATATCTTTACTAATAGAGTGTTCACTTCCTCCATAGCTACATTGTATTCATTTATATCATTTTTATTTATTGCATATCTAAATCATCTAGCATATTTACTTTCTTTCATATTATTTTGAATCTCATGATTGTTATATCCCTTTGCATATTATATCAAAAGCTAACATGATTTTATTTCTTCGTTCCACCTCAATAAGTAGACAAAGGAATTCTTTGACTTGTCTTTAGAACTTCAATGGACAAGTAATGGACACTATACTAGGTAGGTAAAAAGCAACAAATAATTTTTTTTTTAAATAATTTACTGCCCATGATCTCCCTAATATTGCAATGAAACAAGAGATACTTAAATTTGTTCCTCATATTATTTCAGTTGAGCAAAACCAAGCCCTTTCAGTCTAGTGGATAAGGATGAGGTGAGTAGCATAGTTCTTAGCATGAAATCAAGGAAATATTCAAGGCTTTATGCTTTTACAATTGAATTTTTTAAGGCTTTCATGGATGTCATAGGTGATGATTTAACCAAGGTTGTTGAATAATCTCATTCTGTGGTACAAGCCTCTAGCCTTGGATATTTTTTCCCAAATTTTCTCTACAATGTGACCTACAACATAATTACTAAGTTGATGGTTGAAAGGCTTAAGAATATTATGAATAACATAATATCCTAGGAACAAGGAGAATTTGTGGAGGAGAATCAAATTTGTGATGGATTTATTCTATATTAGGAGGTTATACACTCAATGCAACATTCTTTTGAAGAGGCATGTTTATTAAACTAGAGATATCTAAGGCTTATGATAGAGTCCCTTGGCAGTTTTTAGATCAAATGTTTAGCTCCTCTCAGGAGTGGAGATAGTGGATCATGAGTTGTGTCTCAATTATTTCCTTCTTTGTTCTCATCAATGACTCCCTCCCAACCCCTTACCATGCTTCCACGGGTATTATCAAAGGAGACTCTATTTTCCTATTTATTTTTATTATTCTAGCAGAAGGATTGGGTAGGTTACTCTAGAGAAATATGCAACAAGATCTTTTGGTAGGTGTGTAATTGGGAGAGGAGATGCCAAATCACATTCAAATATTTGGATGACACAAGTCTCTTTGGGGAAGCTAACATTCAATAGGTTAGAATGCTCAAAGCCATATTAAAAATTTGCATGGATGCTATTGGGTAGCAGGTGAATGTAGCCAAATACAAAATTATTTTCTTCAATAGAAGTAGAAGTATCTAGGATCATATTCTATCCATTTTGATTTTTGCCTATGGCACCCTTCTACTTGATTACCTAAGTATTCCCCTCTATTTCAAGAGTCTAAGGGCAATTGATTAGAAACAATTAATGGATAGAATCATTGCTAAAGTTATTCTTTAGACTCACCATTGGCTTACCTTCATAGGAAGAATGGATCTCATTCAATCTGTGATCCAAGCCATGCATGTTTATAAATTATCCATCCCAGATGCCCGTATGAAATTCCTTAGAGAGTTGGATTCGTTTATGTGATATTTTTTGTGGAATGGCCCAAGGATGGGTAGGAAGTGGGCTCTTGTTAGTTGGGATAATATATGTCAGTCTAATGTTTGAGGGTGTCTTAATTTTTTGTAAAGCATGTTTAAACAATCAAGCTCTTGTAGGAAAGCTTTATTGGAGATGTATCTCCAACAAGGAGGCATTCTTTAGTAAATTCATCAATAGTAAGTAGTTGGTTTCCATCCCTTGTCAAGAAGATGGTTGCATTCCTCTAAGGGACCTTGGCTTCTTTATTTGAAAGGTATCAAAACCTGTTGAATAATTGGTTAAATCTATACTTTTCTGGAAAGTAGCTATTGGAGATAAATATAACTTTTGGACTGATTCTTGGGACCAACATCCCTCCTTAATCTATGAGTTTCAAGAGTTGTAGCCCTTACAAAAAAGCCTCAAATGTAGAGGATAGATAAATGTGGCTTCATACATTACTTCCAAGTAAATTAGAGATTTCTCTTTCTTTCATTGGAATAAACTTATCCTCCATAATGATAAACCTTTAGCTTTATGCAATGCTATTTAGGGTCTAGCATTTCTAAAGAAAGGTATTAATAGAATAAGAGATATTTGGGATTTGGGTAGCTTCTCAATTCTTACATGGAACCATATTTGCAATTATTGCTCTGTTTCCTCTAGGTTCAAAGAGTCTTATGGCTTAGTTGTGGCTTTCATCCCTTGTGAGGTTCTTATAAAGTTCGAAACTATTGCCCATAATATATGAAATGAATGGAGGTTGTTGAAGGGTCATAAAATCTCTTCCATTACTTCTAGTTGGATAAAAAAAATCTTTTGTGTCCTCCTTATTTAGACTCTAATCTTAATTTCAAGTGGCAAGTAACTTTTACCAATGCCCAATGGTAGTCTCTTGTTGTTCAAATTTGAAAAGTTCTTGTTGAATCTAAAACTTGGCTTCGTAGATGGTAGATTTTGCATCAAAAAAATTTAACTTCTAAAAGTTTGGCTTCGATTTTACACATTTCCCCTCAATACAATTTTTCTAATACTTTAGAAACTCTTATTCACTTGTTTTGATTTTGTGACATGGCTAAATATTTTTGGTATGTCTTCTAAACATTTCTTTTTCCCTCTTTCACTAGATCTTGGAAGCCTTCTTTGCTTGATTTTTCTTAGTTCGATCAATGCCCCAAACTCCGGGATGTTTGTAGACTCATCCTTCTCAAGCACATTTGGAAGTGCAAATGCAAAAAGGTATTTATTGATTCTACTCCTCCATGAGATATAGTTTTAGCAGACTTGACCTTTGATATTTTTTTACATGTGGGACGCATTCATTCCCAAGTCTATGGAACTTTCAACACACCATGAGATGTTATTGATAGACTTCATCAACTTTCTCATATGGTTCAAGATCTTCAAAAGGACTAACGGAAAACTAAAAAGAAGATAATTAACAATGATGAGTACGTTCAAAATTTGATTAATTCTATTTCTTCTTTGAAGATTTTAGGAGATATCAGGGAAGACATACCCATAATTTTCTTATATAATAGGTTCTCCCACAAATAAGTGTTGATATCTAATGTATTGCAGCAAGATATAGCTATAGTCTTTTTATTGCTATTAGCTTCTATTCTTTTGTATAATCAGTTATACATGTTTCACTCTTATCCATCTCATTTTGTTTTTCAATTAATAAACAATATTAACACCATAATATTATAATATTCTAATTAATAAATTAATGTAATCTAACTTAAAAAATAAAACCCAACTAAAATTTTCTATTAAAAATCAATTATATTTTTATAACTATTATGAAACCATATTTAAGCATTTAAATGTATATATATATATTGTTCAAATGTGATCATAGGATGGGATCCTAACATTCAAATAGTCGGACGATGATTTGTACGCAACTTAGCATCTACACTATTACAAATGGTAATGATGGCCCAGGTAACTGATTTGGATGTGCAGTATTTATACCACCTTAGTTGAAGTAATAAAATACGATCACATGGGTTGACGCAATTGTGCGGCACAATGCATATCTGTTAGAAGGGTCCTGCCTGTGAAAACACTCGTAATCATCCCTCATCAATTTCAAAGTCTCACCAACAATGTTTTTTTGCAGTTGGTTGCATCCATATTAATTATAATTTTTTTGTTTAATTATCAATAAATGTTTTTTTAGAAGTTGTTTATATTTACGTTATTTTTTTTTTTTTTTTAGTAATTGTTAAGTGCAAGATTTAATATATAAGAACTGCTCCCAACAAACTTATACTACATGATATTGTTAGATGATATTGTTAGATACAAGGGGGACCATGGGTCGCCCACGTTTCGTATCGTTCTTGTTGGTCTTGGTGCACACTTAAAGGATTAAAAATAGACAATAGACTACTAACTTTATAATAAACATTCATCAAAGTTTGAACCTAAATCTCTTCTTCATAAATGCTTAACTAAACAACTACTAATCTAACCCTTGAAAACAAACCACGACCGTAATAAATGAATACGGATAGTTGAAAATTCAAGGAGAATAGTGAAAGGAAGCGTAATACAGACAGGGGACGTGACATGACACATAACCCGCATGTTGTTGGGGAGATGAATTCGGTCCTTTTCTCATAGAAATTCCTTGTGTCGTAATCTAGTATAGAAATTTTGGAACGTGAAGACATTCAAAGTCGCATGGTACCAATAAATATCTTGTCATTTTGGCATATTCTCTCGCCAGAAGAATAGCCAACGATATAAAATGGGAACGATGCAGGTGGAGACAGTGTTGTCAACTAACTCCAGGTAAACGAACGTAGGAGGTGACCAGCCAATTTTATAACTACAATCACACACTTTTAACAGCCGTTTTGTCAATCAATAATTATTTCTTCGTCTTGGGCAATTTTATGTTTGTAATGAGTGGTCTTAATTTTAAAAAATAAAAATAAAAAATAAAAAAAATGGTTCCCTTGAAACGAATTGGATCATTCCCTTTCATTTCTCTCCCGTGAACTCACATGCTGGGGGCACTGTTTGTAACCGATGAAACCTACCTACGCTCAAAACACCCTCCTGCACTTTCTCGTCTAACTTTTGCAAGCAGTAAGGTGATGTAGCGTTGGGAGCAAAGCTAAGTCCTTAGAAACAAAGGAATGGATGGTTCATGGTACATCATCACAAACACCACCAAAACCAATGTGCCCACTGTCAAAGACACGAACACGGACACCAAGCGTTAGTGTGCTTCAAAAATTATAAAATGCTAGAATGGACGGCGAGAGTCGTGGTGCAGAAAAGTTGAGAGTGAACTCCAAATGCTATTAATTAGGCCTCTCCTCCTTCTTTGCGGTGTACACGCATTCATTAGAATTTCGTATCAAACTTACAATATCAATTCATTATAATTTAGTACCAAACTTACAATATAAACTTACTTGAGCTCTGTCAAGTAGTTATAGTGTTTGCCTCACCCTGCCCGCTAAAGTCCAGACAATGGAAGTTGTAGCTTCTGCAAGAGGGCTCTTACCCGCCATTATTTTGATTTTAGTGATGTGTTGGTTTAGAGATGGTAATGCAGCAAGGTTAATGCTGAAGTTTCGATTTCAATTCTTCAACGCCGGACTGCGCAAGTAGAGCTCGCGACGTCGGGCTGCGGCGTTCAAATATCGCGAAGGCGGGCGAACGCAGCTGGTCAACGTCCGGCTGCGCAAGTCAAGCAGTCCGCACTCGGATTGCGCTGCGCAGTCGGGTGGGGGCCAAGGACATAGTCAATTTTGGCAGTCTTGTCCGGCTGCGCAAAACAAACCTTGCGCAGTGGGACTTCGCTGCGGAAGCTGGCTGCACGTTGGGCGTTTAGCCAAATTTTGGTTAAGTGAAAAATAATGCGCCGTCGGACTGCGCAGTTTAACTTGTGCGCAGTCGGACTGCGGCAGCAGACTTAACCAAAAAATTTTGCCTAATAAGCTGTCGAGTGGCAGGTGGCGCATGCGAAGTCGGATGTCAATGAGAAGTGCTGCGCAAATGAGCAGCTTAAACTCTAACACTTAGAGGAATTTTCTAAGTGTTCCAACAACCGCATAAATCGGGCGGAGATAGTGTCCGATTTGCCACAAGGTAGGATGTTGCTTGCCCCCGGAAACTTAGAGAAATGCAGAATATTTAATATAACACAAGTACAAATTGAGATAAGCAAAGCCTTGCCCCAGGAAACTTAGAGAAATGCAGAATATTAAATATAACACAAGTACAAATTGAGATAAGCAAAGCCAAGTGAGATAGAAAAAAAATAAATCAGTCAAACTCAGAAACAGGTAGTTATCATTTATCGCATAAACAGATTCCAACAGTCCTCGGGTGAGGATTACATTCATCTGCAAGTGTGATTGCAAGATTAACACCAAGGAAAAACTAATACCACAAGGCTGCTGCTCGGGTATGAAAGAGGTGAGCTTTGCTGCTCAACAAACTGGTCTTATTAACAACTCTGCACTTGTCTGCCACAATCTCTTGCTGTTGCTCTGCTTTAGCATCCTCTCTCTACTGAAATGTACCCCAAGCTAGGGTTTATATAGCAGGGGATGAGGAACCAACCACCTACTACAGCATGAAGGAGATCAATGTTGATTGGACAAATGTCAGAGGGCACGTGCGACGTCACATCGAATATTTTGACAAACTGCCCAGCTTCGCTATTTTTGCCGAGTGAAATTCGGGAGTGCCTAGTTTTAGAGTGCAGTTGGACGGAGGCGTGAAATCAAGGTTAATTTTTCTAACACCCTCCATTAAACCTGATTTCATGAGTGCTTTGACTCCAAGCTGCCCTCGTAATCTGCTGAAGTCTTCCTCCTTCAAAGGCTTCATGAAAATATCCGCCAACTGCTCCTTGGACCTACAAAACTGCAACTGAATTTCTTTGAACTTCACCAGCTCTCTGATGAAGTGAAATTGAATGTCGATATGCTTTTTCCGGCCATGGAATATGGGATCCTTTGATAGTGCAATGGCAGAATTGTTGTCATAGAGAATTGTTGTCGCGTCTATCGATGGATTATTCAGTTCACCCAAAACTCTTCGTAGCCAAACTACCTGGCACGCGGCTGACATGGCGATGACATATTATGTTTTTGCAGTGGACAACGCAATGATAGGTTGCTTCTTGGACGCCTATGATACTGCCCAAGATCTAAGATGGAAAGCATACCCAGAGGTACTCTTTCGATCATTGGTGCTACCAGCCCAATCCCTATCTGTGTAGCCCATCAAATCAACTGTTCTCGTCTGGCATAGAATAGGCCATGGTTTTGCATCCTATTGACATAGCATAAGATTATCTTGCCTGCTTGCCAGTGCGTGTCCTATGGAGTCTCCATGAATTGACTGATCAAGCTGACTTCGAACATCAAATATGGTCAAGTTGATGTTAGATACATCAAACTGCCAACTAGCCTCTTGAACAAAGTTGGATCGACATTTTTGCCAAAGTCCAACTTGCACAGCTTCAAACCTGTGGCAACCGGTGTGATGGCAAGTTTGTTGTCCTCCATCTTGAACTGCTTCAAGACATCCTTTCTATACTTGCCCTGAGAAATGAAGATGCCATCTACTGATGGGTCAACTTCAATGCCGATAAAATACTTCATCAACCCTAAGTTCGTCATCTCGAACTCCTTTTTTATGGCTATTCCGAATTGGTCAAATAGTGTTGTGTTGTTGCCAGTGTAAATTAAATCGTCCACATATAAGCAGATGATAATGAGCTCACTTGCTTCATTTATCTTCATGTATAGAGTGTGCTCATATGGGCATTTTACAAACCCATTCTCCTAAAAATAGTTGTCAATCCAACTGTACCAAACCCGAGGTACTTGCTTCAAATTGTATAGGGCCTTCTTAAACTTTAGGACTTTGCCCTCTTGGCCTTCAATATTGTAACCCGATGGCTGTTCTATGTAGACCTCTTCCTTTAGAACTCTGTTGAGGAAGGTTGACTTGATGTCCATCTAGTAAACACTCCAGTCCTTCTAAGCTGCCAATGCCAGGATCATCCTCATTGTGTCAAGTCAGGCTATAGGCGCATGCACCTCATGGTAATTAATGCTTTACTTCTGCTTATAGCCCTTCACCACCAATCTGACCTTATGTCGATCAACTTCACCTTGGGTGTTGAACTTCGTCTTATACACCCATTTGACCCCAATGGTCTTCTTTCCTACTGAAATATTCGCTAGCTGCCATGTATCGTTCTTCTCAATGGCTTCTATCTCTTCATCCATTGCCTTCACCCACTTCTAATTTTGACTTACATCTTCAAAATCCACTAGATTGACCTCAGTAAAGAATGCAAAGTCAGAGTACTCTTCCTCTTCATGGTTGTGGGTTGACTCATAAATGTCTTGCAAGTTCCTTGTCTTCACTGGCATCATCAGGTTCTAGATTCTGCTTGTAAGTGGAGGTGATCGAGACGGTGTGGTTGTGCTACTACTAGCACCACTGCTACTTCTTGAGGCAATAAGTGGTTGCACACTACCCTCCTCCAAGTCAATAGACTCCACTACTACTGGCTCAGGCTAACCAGTCTTTGACTTCCAATTCTAGGCTTCGTCTTCCAAGAACTTCACATCATGGCTAATGATGAGCTTCTTCATCACAAGATTGTACAACCTGTACGCCTTCGCCTACTCACTATATCCTATGAAGATACACTTCTCAGCTCTATCATCCAACTTCTATTGCTTCTCTTCTAGAATATGTGCATAAGCAATGCATTCGAACACACACAAATGAGCCACACTTGGCTTCACACCACTCCAGGCCTCTTGAGGATTTTGTCCTTCATGCTTTTGGTGGGACATTTGTTTAGTAGGTAGACTATACATGTTACAACCTCTACCCAGAACTTGTGTAGCAATCCCTTCGCCTTCATCATGATGTGTGCCATCTCCATGATGGTCCAGTTCTTCCTCTCAGCTATGTCGTTCTACTGCGGCGTGTGTCTGGTAGTGAGTTGCCTTCAAAGTCTATGCTACTTATAGAAGTTGTGGAATTTGTTGTAGATGTATTCACCTCCACCATCTGTCTTGAGAGTCTTGATCTGATATCTACTTTATTTCTCCACTAGAGCCTCGAACTCCTTAAATCTAGCAAATGCTTTTGACTTTAGCTTGATGGTATAGATCCAGGTCTTTCGACTGAAGTCATCAATGAAGTTTAGGAAATACTTGTTATCGAAAAATGTGCTAGTTTGCATTGGACCATAGATGTATGAGTGCACTAGTTCCAATGGTTGTGATGCTCTCCAAGACTTACTAGAAGTGAACAATTCCCTATGTTGTTTCCTGACTAAGAAACCTTCGTAAATCTAATTTTGTTGCTCAATAAGGGATAAACCCTTCACCATCTACTTCTTGTGTAGCATATTTAGGTCATTGAAACTCAGGTGATCAAACCTGAGATGCCACAACCAGGTAGCATCCTTCACAACTACACTCAAAGACATCAATGATTCGTTCTGAATTTGTAATAGAAACATCTTATTTTTTGTCATGGACACCGTTCCAATCTACCCATGCGTCTTGTCTCTAATGGTGCATACTCCTTCTTTGAATTGGACCATGTCCCTTCTACATGAGTTGTCCAATGCTCAACAGGTTGTGCTTCAGACCAAACACATAATAGATGTCATAGATTTGCTTCTATGCGTTGTGCCTGGTGCGGATGAGGATCTTTCCTTTCTCCATCATGGGAACCTTGTTGTTGCTTCCTATTTTCACCTTGGACTAGACTATTTCATTCAGTTGTGAGAACACTTCCTTATTCTTCGTCATGTGGTTGTTGCACCCGTTGTCCAAATACCAGACGTTCTTATGGCATTCCTCCTCAATATTGTAAGTCAGCAGCATGTTCCCTCCTATCGTATTTCCTATTTTATCCATGTAATGGGCTTGTTGCTGGTTCTTCTTGGCCATCTTCTTTCTGTACTATGAGATTTAATGGTTGAATTTCTTGCAATAGTAACATTGGACCTTTAACATGTCCTTTTTCTAGTTGGACCCACCTTTTTGGTTCTTCGGTCCACCTCTTCCACCTTACTAATGGAAATTACAATTGGTTTATCCCTCACTAGGGTTTGACTATCCTCCTTGCTTGTTTCCTTTCCCATGCCTGCCTCTGTCTCTTCCTCCTTAAGAACTAGAGGTGCCTTGGTGAGAGTATTGTCTATCGCTGTCTTGGAATGAGACCTGAGCCTTGAATGCCTACTCTAGAGAGGTCTGATATGAATGGCTCAGCCTCTACTCATGCGTCTGCAGAGAACCCATGAATTTGTCCGTCGATAGGGTTATCAAATCCCTTGAATCCTCTATTGCAATCATGATAGAGTCAAATTTTATAGGTAAACTTTTGAGAGTCTTCTCCAGGATTCTTTGGCTATACACGATTTCTTCATTCAACCGCATCTGGTTGATGATGTCCATCATCCGAGTGAATAAATCACTCATGGACTCAGACTCACTCATCTATAGATTTTTGAACTCTCTCCTGAGCATCTATAGTTTCACCAACTTCACCTTATTGGTGCCCTGGTATGAGCTGACCAAAATCTCCTAGGCATGTTTCACCTTGGTGGCTGATGCAATCTGTGGGAAGATGGTCTCCTCGATCACTTGCATAATGTAGAAGAGGGCCTTTTGGGCCTTCTTCATGTTCTCCTTAAAAGGTCCTTATTTTCTTGGAAGAGGGCGGCTGCTATTGTTGTGTCTGACCATTCTGGATAGCTGTTCTTGACTAACTCCCACAACTCTTGATATCCAAACAAGATCTTCATATAAATGCTCCAATAATCATAGTTCTTGTTGTTGAAGCGCATGATCTGCAACTGCAATGAATGGCTACTGTCAAAAGCCATTATGCTTTGGTCTTCGCATCAAGGGCACTATGGCTTTGTTACCAATTTGAAGTTTTGATTTCAATTCTTCAACACTAGACTACGCAAGTAGAGCTCGCGACATTGGGTTGTGATGTTCAAATATCGTGAAGGCAGATGGACACAACTAGTCAACGCCTGCCTATGCAATTCAAGTAGTGCATAGTCTAACTATGCTATGCAGTTGGGTGGGGGTCTAGGGACTTAGCCAGTTTTGGCAGTCCTGTCCAGATGTGCAAAACAAACCTTTCATAGTTAGACTTCGTTGTGCAAGTTGGAAAAACGTTGGGCGTTTAGCCAAATTTTAGCTAATTGAAAAATGTTGCACCATCAGACTACGTAGTTTAGCTTGTGTGTAGTCAGACTGGGCTATGCAATTGGGCGACGACAACAAACTTAACCATTTTTTTTTGCCTAATAAGTTGTTGGGTGGCGCATGCGAAGTCATGTGCCAATGAGAAGTGTTGCACAAGTGGGTAGCTTAAACTCTAACACTTAGAGGAATTTTATAAGTTCTCCAACAATCGTAGAAATGAGTTACAGCGTCTAAGGTTCCAACACTGGCAGAGATAGTGTCCTATTTTCCGTAAGGTAGGACGTTGCTTGCCCCCAAAAACTTAGGGAAATGCAGAATATTTAATATAACACAAGTACAAATTGAGATAAGCAAAGCCAAGTGAGATAGAAAAAAAATAAATCAGTTAAACCCTTGAAACATGCAAACCCAAAAACAAGTAGTTATAATTTATCACATAAACGGATTCCAAAAGTCCTCGGGTGATGACTACATTCATATGCAAGTGTGATTGCAGGATTAACATCGAGGAAAAACTAATACCATGAGGTTGTTACTCAGGTATGAAATAGGTGAGCTTTGCTGCTCAACAAACTGTTCTTATTAACAACTCTGCACTCGTCTGCCACAATCTCTTGTTGTTGCTCTACTTTAGAATCCCCTCTCTACTGAAATATACCCTAATCTAGGATTTATACAGCAGGGGTTGAGGAACCAACCACCTACTATCGCATGAAGGAGATCAATGTTGATTGGACAGATGTCAGAGGGCACGTATGACATCACATCAAATATTTTGAAAAACCACCCAGCTTCATTATTTTTATTGAGTGAAGCCTGGTAGCACCCAATTTTGGAGCACAGTTGATCGGAGGCATGAAATCAGGGTTAATTTTTCTAACAAATGCATCATGCCTGTAACTCTTCTCACGAGCATCTGTCTCTTGTCGAAGAAGTCCTTTCACCTGAGAACTTTCCCAATTATTCTTCCAACAGTTGTGATATAACATTCAACGTGCAATCATACGAGCTATAGGAGATGGTAAATGCATAAGTTGGTGGAGTACACTGTAATGTGCATAAACCTCCCATTTTCTTCATATGCTAATATTAATATTAATGCAGCCAAGCCTTCATATACTAATAGGCTTGTATGGTTGACAAGTTGTACATTTGATAGCACTAATTTATTTCTTAGTAGAAGCCATTTTTAAGCAATATATAGTTGAGTATGAGTTTTGTTTTTAACAATATGTGTTTCAGTTAGCATGGGAGGCTATGTGCCGATTTGAATCAATGGTCCTCCAGGTCCCTCAAGGCTACAATTTTATGATACAATCTACTATTTTATCAAGGCCTTGCAAAAAAGGTTTTAAATTTTAGGTAAAAGTTCAAATACTTTCTGTTATTGTAAATAAGGGGGTTGCTAACAAATGATAATGCTATGCGCTTATGCATACATGCATTCGATTGAATTCAAGGTGGACAACATTCTGACCACCCCGAATGGCCCTGACTGCTGGTCAAAAAATTCCAACAAACTTCAATGGATTGTATTTTACAAGTTAGAAGAGTTCAGCCTTCAAGGACAAGGCCTTATTTGTTGGAAATTATTTTAATCTAAATTCCATGTCTTAGCGAGTGTTCATGTCTGACCTAGGGGCACGACCTTTCACACATATTTTTGTAGCCTTCAGCATCTTGTCATCTGGTCATCTGAAGAAGTAGGTGTGTCATTTAATGTAGTAGGTAAGCTCCAGCTGGCCTAGAGATTCCCGCCACCAACATATGCTTTTGGAGAGTTCCTCTACATTCTATAAATCTTGTTCTTGGGTCCTCATTCTACAATCTGGGTGTAGCAACACTAGGTTCCCTGCACAACAACAATTTAGGTGATTCGGCAGTGTATTTTGAATTTGGGCGGTGTATTCCATAGCTAGTGTATTCTACAACTGTTTTATGTGTTTGAAGTATGCTTAGCAGAGTCTCTTTGTGTTGAATCTATTTCTTAATAAAATCATCTTGTTTTCTTTTTTTCTGCCTCTGTCTATCTGTGTTTAAGTTACCTCTCATGAGGCTATTAAGGATCCTGTGGTTTAAATTTTTTACATGGTATCATAGATGTAGTGCATTGATGTAGAGACCGAAGCAGAATGGCTTCCAATAGCAACCATTTTCTATAGTTTCAAATCTCACGCTTCAATGGTAAGAATTATGATTACTGGAGCATCCAAATTAAGATCTTGTTCAGATCTCAGGAGCTGTGGGAATTAGTCGAGAATGGCTACCCAAAATCGGAAGATGCAACATCACTAGTTGCCCTCGCCCAAGCAAACAAGGACCTCCTACATCATTCAAGCGGTCAAAGAGACCATCTTCCTATGGATCACATCAGCCACCAAAGTGAAGTAGGCCTGGGAGATTCTGGCAAGATCATTTCAGGGCACCAACAAGGTGAAGTTGATGAATTTGTAGACGCTAAGGAGAGAGTTTGAGAACCTACAGATGAGTGAGTCCATGAGCGACTTCTTCACCCGAATGATAGACATTATCAACCAGATGTGGTTGAATGAAGAAATCATGTAGAGCTAGAGAATCGTGGAGAAAATTCTTGAGAGTCTACCTACCAAATTTGACTCTTTTGTGATTATGATAGAGGATTCAAGAGATCTAACAACGCTTTCGATAGATGAGGTCATGGGTTTATTGTAGACACATAAGCAAATGCTGAGCCACTCATCTCAATACTCTCTAGAGCAGGTATTCAAGGCTCAAGTCTCATTTTGAGACAACGAAAAACAAGACTCTCACTAAGGCACCTCTAGTTCTCAAGGAGGAAGAGGAAGAGGTAGGCATGGGAAAGGCAAAAAGCAAGGAGGATGGTCAAACCATACTGAGGGAGAGACCAACTGCAACTTCCATCAGCAAGGAGGAAGAGGTGGTGCAAAGAACTAACAAGTCAGATCTGGTTAGAGAAAGGACGTCAAAGGTCCAGTGCCACTATTGCAAGAAATTTGTCCATTACATCTCATAGTGCAGAAAGAGGATGACCATGGATAATGAGCAACAAGCCCATTATACAAATGAAGCTAGAAATGTGGTAGGAGGGAACGTGATGCTGAATTGCAATATTGAGGAGGAGATCCAGAAGAATATCTAGTATTTGAATAGTGGGTGCAACAATCACATGACAGGGAATAAGGATGTGTTCTCACAACTGGATAAAACAGTCCAGTCTGAGGTCAATATGGGGAAAAACAACAAGGGTCCTATAATGGGGAAAGGAAATATCCTCATCCACACCAGGAACAATGAATGAAAGTAGATCTATGATGTCTACTATGTGCTTGGTCTGAAGAACAACCTGCTAAGCATTGGACAACTCGTGCAAAAGGGGCATACGGTCTAGTTCAAAGATGAAGAATGCACCATTAGATACAAATTGCATGGGAAAATTGCAACTATGTCCATGATGAAGAATAAAATATTTCTGCTATAGATTTAGAATGAATCTTTGATGTCTTTGAGTGTAGTTGTGAAATATTCTACCTAGCTATGGCATCTCAAATTCGATCACCTAAGTTTCAGTAGCCTGAATATTCTACACAAGAAGAAGATGGTGAAGGGTTTACCCCTTATTGAGTAGAAAAATAAAATTTGTGAAGGTTTCTTTGTTGATAAACAACATAGGGATTCGTTCCTTTTTGGACAATCTTGGAGAGCATCACATCCATTGGATCTGGTGCACTCAGACATCTACAGTCTAATGCAGACCATCACGTTTGTCAGTAACAAATACTTCTTAACACTCATTGATGATTTCCGCTAGAAGACTTGGATTTACCCCATCAAGCTGAAGTCAGAAGCATTTTTCAAGTTCAGGGAGTTCAAGGCTCTCATGCAGAAATAGAGTGGTTATTAGATCAAAACCCTCAAGATGAATGGTGTATGAGAATACATCTCCAATTAATTCCACAACTTCTACAAGCAACACAGAATTCAGAGGTATCCCACCGCCATATACACACCACAGCAGAAGGGTGTAGGTAAGAAGAAGAATCGAACCATCATGGAGATGGTGCGTAGCATGATGAAATCGAAGGGATTACCACATGGATTCTATGTAGAGGTTGTAACATGTGCAGTCTACCTGTTGAACAAATGTCCCACCAAAAGCGTGAAGGATAAAATCCCTTAGGAAGCCTAGAGCGGTCTGAAGCCATATGTGGCTCATTTGCATGTGATGGGTGCATTGCATATGAACATTTTCTATAAGAGAAGAGGCAAAAACTAGATGATAGAGTGCAGAAATGTATTTTCATAGGGTACAGTGAATAGGCAAAGGCATATCAGTTGTACAACCCTATGAAAAAGAAGCTCATCATCAACCGTGATGTGAATTTATTGTAAGATGAAACCTAGAACTTAAAATTGAATACTGGCCAGCCTAAGCCAGTAGTAGTGGAGTCTGTTGACTTGGAGGAGAGCAACGTATTACCACTTGTAGCCTCAAGTAGCAACAATGATGCCAGTAGTAGCACAACCTCACTATCTCGATCGCCTCCACTTACAACCAGGTTCCAGAACTTGGTGACACCTACAAAGACAAGGATCTTGCAAGATATTTGTGAGGCAACTCGAACTCATAAAGATGAGGAACATTCTGATTTTGCATTATTTACTGAGGTTTATCCAATGGATTTTGAAGGCGTAAGTCAAAATCAGAGTAGGTGAAAGCGATGGATGAGGAGATAGAAGCCATTGAGAATAATGATACTTGGCAGCTTGCAGATCTTCCAACAGGAAAGAAGACCATTGGGGTCAAGTGGGTGTATAAGACGAAGTTCAATGTCCAAGGAGAAGTGGATAGGCATAAGGCTAGATTGGTGGTAAAGGGTTACAAGTGGAAGTTAGGCATCGACTACCATGAGGTATATGCACCTATAGCCTGACTTGACATAGTGAGGATGATCTTGGCACTAGTAGCTCAGAAGTGCTAGAGTGTTTACCATATGGACGCCAAGTCAGCCTTCCTCAACAGAGTTTTTTAGAAGAAGGTATACATAGAAAAACCACCAGGTTATGAGATTGAAGGCTAGGAGTGCAAAGTCTTGAAGCTGAAGAAGGTCCTATACAGTTTCAAGCAGGCACCATGGGCTTGGTACAGCTAAACTGATAGTTATTTTTAGAAGAATGGGTTTGTCAAATGCCCATATGAGCACACCCTGTACATGAATACAAATGAAGTAATAGAGCTCATAATCGGCTTCCTGTATGTAGATGATCTGATTTACACTGGAAACAGTGCATCACTGTTTGCCCAGTTCAGAACAACAATGAAAAAGGAGTTTCAGATGACAAACTTAGTGTTGATGAAATATTTCTTAGGCATTGAAGTTGCCCAATCAGTAGAAGGCGTCTTCATTTATCAGGTCAAGTATGCGAAGGATGTCTTGAAGCAGTTCAAGATAAAGGATAACAAACCTGCCATCACACCTATTCCTATAGGTTTGAAGCTAAGCAAGTTGGATTCAGGCAGGAACGTTGACCCAACTTTATTCAAGTGGCTAGTTGGTAGTTTGATGTATTTGACTGCAACTCGCAGATCTAATGTTCGGAGTCAATTTGATCAGTCATTTTAAGGAGACTCCAAAGTACACGCACTGTTAAATAGGCAAGAGTATCTTGTGCTATGTCAACAGGACATGAAACCATAGCCTATTCTATGCCAGACAAGACCAGTTAGATTTGGTGGGCTACACAGATAATGATTGGGCTAGCAGCACCGATGACCGAAAGAGCACCTTCGGGTATACTTTCCATCTTGAATCAGGGGCAGTCTCATGGGCATCCAAGAAGCAACCTATTATTGTATTATCCATGATAGAAGAAGAGTATATCACCGCCACATTAGCCGCATGCTAGGCAGTTTGGATGTAAAGAGTTTTGGGTGAACTGAACCATTCTATGGTGGGCGTGACAACAGTGTTTTTTGATAACAATTTTCCCATTGCACTGTCAAATGATCTAGTGTTCCATGGCCAGATAAAGCACATCAACATTCAGTTTCACTTCATCAGAGAGCTAGTGAAGCTTGGGGAAATTCAGTTACATTTTTGCAGATCCAAGTAGCAGTTGGCAAACATTTTCACGAAGCCTTTGAAGAAGGAATATTTTAGCATATTGCATGAGTAACTAGGAATCAAAGCACTCATGAAATTAGGTTTAAAGGAGGGTGTTAGAAATATTAAACCCATATTTCATGAATCGCCCAACTGTGCACAAAAAATGAGTGCAGTCAAACTTTGCTTGCCAACACATCGAAGTTGGGCGTCTTGCCTAAAATTCTGATGTGATGTCACACATGTCAATTTTCCAATTAGCCTTTATTTCTCGTGTGTGAAATTAGGTGATTGGTTATTACATTCATGCATGGTTTGTGATTGGCTTTCTCTGCCCTTCTATATAAACCCTTGCTTAGTTAGTTTTTGGTGTGGGGGATTCGGAGAAGAAAAGATAAGGTGCCAGTAAATCTTGTAGCATACGAGTGCAGAGTAGTTATTCTATAGAGTAGTTGACGAGGATAGTTCGTTGAGCAAAAAATATCATCTATTTCATACCCGCGTAGTAGCCTTGTGGTTTTAAATTTCTTTGTGTTAATCCTGTAATATCACTTGCAGATGAATGTAAATCCTCATCCGAGGACTTTTGTAATCCTTTTATTTGATAAATTAAAACTACCTATTTCCAGGTATTTTTGAGGGTTTGTCTAATTTAATCCTGTCTCATTCTGCATTGCTTATCTATACTTGTATTTATGCATTAAGTTCTTTTTTTTGAAATGTTTCACCTGCTAAGTCTTCATTAGATAGCAATAACCATTTTTAGATCAATCTATTTGTTGCACAAGTAAAGCGTGTGACCTCCAGCATTAAGTTTGGATGGGTAACATTGGGCCAAATTTATCTTATGCCTGATAGTGCTACTCTTTGAGTGTGCCTTTGGATGGGATTCATTTAGCAATATTTGGTTAAGTTTACTAGCTGCCATCCAAGTGTGCAGCACAGCCCGACCGTGCAGCTAATAACTTGCGCAGTTCATCAGGACGATAAATTTTTAGCCAAAAATTGGCTAAGTGTGGGTGCACCGCCCAACTGCACTACACAGTCCAACTACATAGTCATTAACTTGCATAGTCCGACGATGCACCCTTTGATTGAACTACCCCTTGCGATGTTAAAATGCCCACCATCACAAAGTTTTGATCATGCAACCTGATGTCACAGGGCTTCTTAGCACACTCAGGCATACTCAAATTTAAAACAAAACTTTAGATTGGTATCAAAGCCTAGAGAAAGGAGATCAATAGACATAGGTCATGGAAATCTGCATGGAGAGAAGCCATGAAAAGCTTTGGGATGATTATGAAGAGCTCTCTACTCTTTCTAAAAAGGGTGAAGCCACCGTCACTACAGGAAATGTTTGAATTTGGCAAGGGTTTCATGGGCTCTGAAAATATGTGGTCAAATTTATTGGTTTCATGTAAAAATACAGGGGACTTAGCAAATTTGTCGCATTCCTGGTCAGCAGATTTGATACACGAATGCATTGCCTGGGCAACGTGTGAGGAGCACTTCAGGAGTCTGATTAACTGGGTGGAGCTGCATAGACCTAGACCCGTTGTTGCCAAGATTTATTGCACCGACAGAGAGGACAACGAGCCTTCCATGGTGGTTTCTTCTAGCCTGATATTTTTGTTATGTGATGTAGATTTAGGATGGAAGAAGGCTGACTTTGCAAGATTTTAATTCCCTTGGAGAGGGGAGGTCGGTTATGTGATGCCATTGTTGATTCCAATGGGAGACAAAAGTTGGATCGTATATATAAATTTGACTTAGTCCCTTGTCAGTCGCCCGACTATGCAGCGCAATCAGACGACGTACACTTTGACCTATGCAATTGGGCATTGATTGTCAAAATTGCCTGTTGTCACAAATTTTGGACCACACAACCTGATATTGTGTGATTTCTCTGTACACTCAAGCGGTCTCAATCATCAACCAAAACTTTAGCTTTGACCAGCAAGTCCTTTCCACCACGTTTAGATAAAACCACCCTTTGTCACCACTTTCGAATCATGCAACTCGACTGCGTAGGATATTTCAGTGCACTCCAATAGTTTTGAATTTTAAAACTTAGTCTTCAAATTATTGTTTTGTATTAGCTGGAAATTTAGATTAAGGGGGGATGTTGGAAATTATTTTAATCTAAATTCCATGTCTTAGTGGGTGTTCATGCCTGACCTGGGGGTACAACATTTCGCACATGTTTTTATTGCCTCCAGCATCTTATCATCTGGTCATCTGGCAGAAGAAGTAGGTGTGTCATTTAATATAGTAGGTAAGATCCAGCTAGTCTAGATTTTCCTGCCACCAACATGTGCTTTTGGATAGTTCCTCTACATTGTATAAATCTTTTTCTTGGCTCCTCATTCTACAATCTAGGTGCAGCAGCACCAGGCTCCCTGCACAACAATAGGGTAGGTGATTCAGCAGTGTATTATGTATTCGAAAGTGTATTCTACATTTGGGAAGTGTATTCTATAGGCAGTATATTCTACAACCATTTGATGTGTTCGATGTATGCTCAGTAGAGCCTCTTTGTGTTGAATCTGTTTCTTAATAAAATCATCTTGTTTTTTGCCTCTGTTTGTCTACATTTGAGTTACCTCTCATGAGGTTGTTAATGATCCAGTGGTTTAAATTTTCGATATTATTTATGGAGAAGGAGAAAACTGGTGGACACTTCCATGTAAACCACACATGGTGATGCCTCATTACTATTTTTTAATGTGTATGTGTGTTAGTAATATCAATTTAGAGTTGATATTTTGGTTGTTTGACAAATACAAGGACCAAATGGTATGACATTGCCTAACACTTGTGAGAGTTCCACGGTAAGCATCTGATGTTTGATTTGCTATCCAATCATAGTGTCTTTGGCTAAAAGCACAGGAAATGTAAAAATGTAAAAGACTCTTTTTTAACAACTCATAGGCATACTAACGCTTTTTATTTTTATGTGTAAGGTTCTAAGATTCTTCGATAGCACTGGTTTAACTCTAAGGGACATGAGGATCAAGATCATCCCATGATATATTTAATGCTTTAATGCTTAATTCCTGCAATGTAACGTATGTCTACAGTGTAACGGGCATGCATAGTAATAGGTATGAATAATGTCATGATGAAAAAAATGGACCTGCAGTTTTAGACCTATAATTTTAGGTATGAGCAATGATGATTTGCTATTGAACAAGTATTAGAGAACAAGGTGTTATGGCAAGCATTATCTTCACATCGCCTATTTTGGGAGTGTTTTAGCGATGCACCTGTAGAAGTATTATTTGGGTTGTAGTACCTATAATAGAATAGATTCCTACCAAAGTTTAAATGTTATGAATACTCCAATCCCTTAATTAGTAGATAATTAAATAAATCTGCATATAAATGGTATTATAATGTAACATTTTTTTTCTCTTTCTTTTTTTAAAAAATGGAAATCAGATTATTTTTTGAGTGGAGCATGGTTTTTTTTTTTTTATTGTAGAAGATTTCTATGTTTGTAGAAAATTTTGGAATGACTATTGTAATTACATTTCATTGAGAGCAATGCAATTGCGTAATTTGTTGGAATAATTGTTAATGCAGTAAGGTTAATACTGAAGTTTCGATTTCAATTCTTCAACACCAGAATGTGCAAGTAGAGCTCACAACGTTGGGCTATGACGTTCAAATATCACGAAGGCAGGCAGACGCAACTGGTCAATGCCTGGTTGTGTAAGTCAAGTAGTGCGCATTTCGATTGTGCTGCACAGTCAGGTGGAGGCCAACGACTTAGTAAATTTTGGCTTTCTTGTCTGGATACGCAAAATAAACCTTGCACAATTGGAATTTGCTGCACAAGCTGGCGGCACGCTGGACGTTTAGCCAAGTTTTGGTTAAGTGAAAAATACTGCATCATGGGGCTGCGTAGTTTAACTTGTGTGCAGTCGGACTACGCTATGCAGTCGGGTAGTGGCAACAGACTTCACCAATTTTTTTTGCCTAATAAGCTATCGCATGGCAGGTGGTGCATGCGAAGTTGGGTACCAATGAGAAGTGCTACGCAAATGAGCATCTTAAAATCTAACACTTAGAGGAATTTTCTAAGTGTTCCAACAACCACATAAAAGAGTTACAATGTCTGAGGTTCCAGCGCTGGCAGAGATAGCGTCTGATTTGCCACAAGGTAGGATGTTGCTTTCCCCCCAAAACTTAGAGAAATGCAGAATATTGAATATAACACAAATACAAATTGAGATAAGCAAAGCCAAGTGAGATAGAAAATAAATAAATCAATCAAACTCAGAAACAGGTAGTTATCATTTATCACATAAACAGATTCCAACAGTCCTCGGGTGAGGATTACATTCATCTACAAGTGTGATTGCAATATTAACACCAAGGAAAAACTAATACCACGAGGCTACTGCTCGGGTATGAAATAGGTGAGCTTTGTTGCTCAATAAATTGTTCTTATTAACAGCTCTGCACTCATCTACCATAATCTCTTGTTGTTGCTCTTCTTTAGAAGCCTCTCTCTACTAAAATGTTCTCCAAGCTAGGGTTTATATAGGAGGGGATGAGGAACCAACCACCTACTACCGCATGAAGGAGATCAATGCTGATTGGATAGATGTCAGAGGGCACGTGCGGTGTCACATCGAGCATTTTGACAAACTGCCCAGCTTCACTATTTTTGTCGAGTGAAGTCAGGGAGTGCCTAGTTTCATAGTGCATTTGGGCGGAGGCATGAAATCAAGATTAATTTTTCTAGCACCCTCATTTAAACCTGATTTCACGAGGGCTTTGACTCCAAGCTGCCCTCGTAATCTGCTGAAGTCTTCCTCCTTCAAAGGCTTCGTGAAAATATCTACCAACTGCTCCTTAGACCTGCAAAACTGCAACTAAATTTCTTTGAACTTCACCAGCTCTCTGATGAAGTGAAACTGAATGTCAATATGCTCTGACAAATATTCACCAAAAATAAGATATGGAGGATATCTTGTTTAGATACTTAGATATTTATTCTACTTTCTCTACAACGACCAAGAAGCCAAAGCAACAATCGTACCAGGTAAGGGTTAATGGCTACCTCCCTTAGGTGGCTCTTTGTCCTAAACTGGTGATAGATCAAGTTTTGGTGGTCAATAATATTCTCTATAGAAGTAAGCATGACCTAATTTGTAATTTTATTTACATAAGATCATATTTAGGGTTCATGTCCTCTTGGATCCAAAAAAATTAGGAGCTCCTTGGGGATACCTCTAGCTCTCTTATTAGCAATGGCTACTATATTGTGAGCTTTTCCTCTCAATCAGATAGAGACAAATCCTTTGAGTTTAGGGAGGAGAAAATATGGTGTTGCGGGTCTTTTTTTCCAAAAATGGAAGCTAGTTTTTTATCCTTATATGGAACCCTTTGCAGTGGTTTTTTGGATTTGTCTTTATGCCCCACCCATGGAATACTGGTGTAAACCGATTTTTGAGAAATTGGGTAGCTTCTTGGGGTGTTATTTAGGAGTTGCTAAGGACATAATGAAGGGTGACTCTATTATTTATGCCCATATATGTGTGGATATGGATCTCAACCAACATCTTCTAGTTGAAATAGAAATTAACATGGGGGACTTGTCATGGATCCAACATGTGGACTATGAGGTAATATCATTTTGATGTAGGATTTGCCACAAACACAATCGTGTGACCCACTTTTTTTTGGAGGGCATCACGAAGATCCTCATCTCTCTAAAGGAAACCATCACCAATAGCAATTTTATTGAAAATAAAGAAGAGAATCAATCCACAACCTTGAATTTTAGTCTCCCTAAGGAGGGTTTTTAAGCTCTAAAGAGAAAGAATAATAAAAAGAGCAATACAACATGCTCCAACTAGTCGACAAAAATAAATTTCAATAGGTATGAAATGTTTAAATCTCTCCTGGATATGGAAGAGGAGATCACCATAATAGATGAATCTCAAAAGGATAACCTTCCTATTGTAAGGGTTAAGGAAACTATCCATCACGTTTCTTTGAATTTAAATTTATGGACTGATAATTTAGAGTTGATATATTCATGGAAACAAACCCTTACAATGGTTTTGGTGGTTAGTGATGTTTCAATGAAATATAGAGATAATGATAGAGGAAAACTTGACCTTGGGATCCAACAAGCGAAGAAAAGATAAAATAAATCTTAATCCAAGAGTGTAGGAAGAAAATTGAACCAGGAGAAGTTGGTTACTGAGGAATATTAGCTAGTTGTAGACACTAAAATAGCACCAATACGATTATGTGACTGCAAACATTGATCGCATTGACACACACAGCCCCAAGGGCATCCCCTAGAGGTTAAACATTGGTCCTAACCACTCTCACAGCAGTTTTGGAAGTTCAAAAATCAATTTTGCACCTTTAGGCACTTTGCTTAATACTCGTTTCACCCAAGGACAATTTCAAACTTGGATTCACCTCACCCAGATGAATAGCAGTATTCACTCCAAGTTGGGGTGAATTAGCAGGTTTGACGGGCAAAAAAGTCAAATCTTAACAAATGGCAGGTCAGATTTGACACTTAACGCTTCCTTCATCGCATGGGGGTGTGGGTGAGTGTTTTCGAGCGTTAGAGGTAGTTGCAAGGGTAGTCATGATGTCCCTAATCAGGGAGGAATCTCCTTCCACTTGGGAAGGCATGATTGCCAAGTGGCACCTCTGCATGCCCAATTCAAGAGACATCCAGGTCTATAAATTGGAGAGTTTCCTCACTACAGAATATAGAGAGAAGAAGAATTTTGGAGCAATGAAGTGTTGTAATTTTACTTTCACACCCACACCCTTTCGAGTTGTGCCTTTCACATCCTTGATCTCTTTTGGAAAAGAGGTCATAGGGTGGTTATTGGAAGTGCAAATCCGAAACCAAAACCCGACATTTGGTCACAATATCCCACCCAATTTTTCGACAATACCCCACAAGATATTTTGGACCCATCCCAAGTGGATTGGTGCCGAAATTGGGCCCTCAAACGGCAGGCGGCCTGGCCCTGGGTGCCCCCCCCCACACTGCTACAATCCTAATCGCCCTGCCTCAGAGTGATTGGAAATCTATGGCAAATCTCTTTCTTGTTATTCTTGTATTTAATTCTATGCTTCTTAGATAGGTTGCCATTTAAATTTGACATTGTTTTAAACAATTTTGATCATGTTTCTATCTTTGTTTGCCTTTACTAACTTGTAGGTAACCCCCATCAAATCCCCATTAATGGAGTCCTTAGTGGGGAAATATGACCATTCGAGTCTTCCCAAAACACCCCCAATTAGCTAATCCCAACTTTACAAGTGATTGGGAGCTCCCAATATCTGACATTTGTGACAGTGCCTTTCAACATTTTTGTTGTAGGTCTATTCGTCCCGCCCCAGAGTGAATTCAAATCTATGAGGAATTTCCTGACTGTTCTATTTGCAGTGATTCCTTTGTGAGGTCTTTATGCCCCTATCAAATTTTCATATCATTTGGATATATGTTAGTTATCATTTTATTTATTCTTTGCATGAACTAATCGTAGGCTTGGGGATTGCATGTTTCATCTCATCTGCAGGTGCTACTGACTGTTTCTTGTTTCTTTGAACACAGGATCTGGACATTAGAGGAGCAGTGAAGATTCAAGACTCATCAACACAAGCAGTGGCAATGTTTGGTCTGCCCTCTTTACATGTGGGCACATGGAAGAAGGAATGGCATCCATGGATGTAACAAAGAAACAAATTTAACGCTCCTCACCCCTAAAAAGGGAGGAGGTGAATTGTAACAGAATTCCAAAACATATCAATAAAATAAAGGGCTATTTTCCACATTGGCTTTTCATTTGAGTTTCAATTCGTTTATGCTTTCCCTATTTCATGCATTTTCAATTCGTAGGACTTAGCATTAAGTTTAGTTCTATTTTGCATCGTACTTGGAGATTTTCCTTTTTTGTTTACGTATCCTCGTGTTTTCTGTATCTGCATGCACAATTCAAGAGACCTCCAGGTCTATAAATTGGTGAGTTTCCTCACCCTAGAATATAGTGAGGAGCATTTTGGAGCAACGAAGTGTTGTCATTTTACTTTCACACTCACACCCTTTCGAGTTGTGCCTTTCACATCCTTGATCTCTTTTGGAAAAGAGGCCATAGGGTGGTTATTGGAAGCACAAATATGAAACCAAAACCTAACATTTGGTCACAATATCCCACCCAATTTTTTGAAAATACCCCACAAGAGATTTTGGACCCATCCCAAGTGGATTGGTGCCGAAATCGGGCCCCCAAACGGTGGGCGGCTTGCCCCCGGGCACCCCCCCCACAATGCTACAGTCCTAATCGCCCTGCCTCAGAGTGATTGGAAATCTATGGTAGATCTCTTTCCTATTATTCTTGTATTTAATTCTATGCTTCTTAGATAGGTTGCCATTTAAATTTGACATTGTTTTGAACAATTTTGATCATGTTTCCATCTTCGTTTGCCTTTACTAACTTGCAGGTAACCCCCATAAAATTCTTGTTAATGGAGGCTTGATTGGGGAAATCTGACCATCTGGGTCTTCCCAAAACACCCCAAATTAGCTAATCCCAACTTTATAGGTGATTGGGAGCTCCCCAGATGTGACATTTGGGATAGTGCCTTTCGGCATTTTTGTTACAAGTCTATTCGTCCCGCCCTAGAGCGAATTCAAATATGTGAGGAATTTCCTGACTATTCTATTTATAGTGTTTCCTTTGTGAGTTCTTGATGCCCCTGTCAAATTTTTAGATCATTTGGATATATGTTAGTTATCGTTTTATTTATTCTTTGCATGAACTAATCGTAGGCTTAAGGATTTCATGTTTCATCTAATCTGCAGGTGCTACTGACTATTTCTTGTTTCTTTGAATGCAGGATCTAGATGTTATAGGAGCATCAAAGAGTCAAGACTCATCAATGCAAGTTGTGGCAATGTTTGGTCCACCCACTTTACATGTGGGCACGAGGAAGAAGGAATGGCATCCATGGATGTGACAAAGAAACAAATTTAACGCTCCTCGCCCCTAAAAAGGTAGGAGGCGAATTGTAACCGAATTCCAAAACATATCAATAAAATAAAGGGTTTTTTCCATATTGGCTTTTCATTTGAGTTTCAATTCATTTATGCTTTCCCTATTTCATGCATTTTCAATTCGTAGGACTTAGCGTTAAGTTTAGTTACGTTTTGCATCATACTTGGAGCTTTTCCTTTTTTGTTTATGTATCCTCATGCTTTCAATGGTGATCACTATGGGACACCATCCTCTATTTTTTTTTAGATCAAAAATCTGATCAAAACTTGCTTTTTTCTTGCAGGTATCATTTTTTTTTAATGTGGGACTACTATTCGTTCCAGTCTGTGGTGAATACAGAGCTGGAATTCATATTACCCAAGGATGAATGGGAATGCACCCCACCCTATGACGAATTCAGTTCTGTTATTCATCCCATATAGGGATGAATAGCTCTCTACGTAGTTTCAAGGTAGAAACTCAGAGCCAGCAGATTTGGGAAAAGAAGAGGTAGGGATTCTGAACTTTTCTTGTCATTAAAAGTTTTTAGTTTTTCTATTTTTGGGTTGCTTGCTTGCTTAGGGAAAGTTTTCTTTTATTGCTTGCATGTTTCCATTTTGTAAAATAAAAATAACCCCACACATAATGTGGCAAATTAAACACCAAGGAGTTGGTCGTAAAACCCCAGCCCTTGATCAAGACCAACGGTGGATTTCATCAACACCTTGGCTTGAATTTTTGCATCCATTGCCCTGATCGCTACTGTTGCTAGACGTAAATCCTGATGAAAGCTGACTGAGTGTAGTTGTGGTGATTCCTAGCACATGAGGATAAGTCTTCCATGGTAGGTGTCATAAACAAGGTGATTCCCCTTTCGTACCGCCTACGTTCCATGTACCATCTGCTCTCACGTACCTATAGTTTCCCTCACATAAGGGCGGGTATATATAGAGGTTGGTATATCAGCCTGGAAATGGTATATCGAAGGGGTGACCATTTTTGGGAGTCATAAGAGCCATCATATTGCATTTAAATGTTCTTTACAAAAACCTTCAAAAACAAAAAAAACAAAAACCAAAACACACTAAACCAGGTTTAGGACACACTTTTAATATTTAAATGAGATAATCATCACTTTGTGTGTGTGTGACCTTTTTTGTTTAGTGTAGAATAAAAAAATCATAAAAAGAGATAAAAACCTACATAGCTTGTATAAAAACACCACCATGGTGTACACCCGTAGCCAAGCCCAATCAAGGGTGGAAGCTGCGAAGAGTGTACAAGGGGGCACAAGTCACCTCCGCTATAACCCCAAGGACTTGGTCATACCACCTTGGTGGCCTGACCCACAAGAGAGTCCACATCATTCCATTTCAGAATGGGACTATAGAGGCACCCCTTTGAGGGACACGCCCGTTCATCATAGCCCCTTTTAGGAGGAGTCCTTACACATGGCACTCAACATAGACAAGAAGGCTCCCTTAGAAGCTCGATATGAGTGGCCATCACACGATGAAGTTCTAGAGCAGCATAGGGTCCATAAGGAGAGGCCACATGATTATGGCATCCCTCATTTACCCCTTCTCACTATTAGAACCAATAGACAAAACCCAGAGTGCAAGGCTCTCCAAATAGGGCGAGCCAACTCTACCTGCCCCTTTCACACATATGAAAGGGAGCACGAGGAAGACCATTACATTCCTCAAGAGAAATATACAGCATGGGAACCATGCGCTTCCGCACTCGCTATATACCATGATCACCTAGTAAGCCCAGAGCCTCGGGTAAATGCCACCAACCTCGATAGAGGGAAGCGACCTATTGAGTTCTCGGATCATCGCGACTGAGGTAAGTGCATAGGAGAGGCATCCAGGCCTCCTAGGATCAATATGGTGGAACAAAACGACCTGAAAATCGCTAGATATGTCACCCGCCAAGCGCAGATCATGTGGCTTGAGCAAGACCAACAGCAGCTAGAGCATCTATATCACCTTATAAAAGAGTGCATTCGATGCCAAACATATGAACTGCTCCATAACCTGGTGCCTAAGAGGGTTCCAACCCCTCACATAAAAAGAGTAGAACCATATGAGAGGTGCAACCCCTTAGTGCGAGATAGGTCTCCGTGACCTTACCAAGTGCTGCCTCCGAGACCTCCTAGACCTGAGTGGGAGGCCACTCCCTAGAACAACGATGGGTACCCTCCATGGGGACCCACCCAAGGTCATAGGTCTATTCCAGATACTCCTCAAGAAACTTACGAGGAGTATGAGCAAGAAGAAGAGCAGGCCGAAATGCCCTACCAAGGCATGGGGGTTGCTATCCGGCCACCCCTCTATAGGCCTCAAGTCTCCCACAACCCAAAACAGGAGCAAACTAAAGAGGAAGTGATCAAATATTCAAATGCATATAAAGCATTGCTAGAGCATCTGGAGTCTGTGGAAACCAAAACTTTCAGGCCCCAAAAGCCCACTTTACGCCAGCTCCGTAGTCATCCTATGCATCCGTCCGTGCCAGCACCCCCTTACCCTGAACACTTTAAGCTACCTCAGTTGGAAACCTATAGAGGTGAGGAAGATGATCAGGAGCATGTGACGAGATTCCTGAGCCAATGCTTTGGCATTCAGGACAATGATGCTTTGTTATTAAGAACATTTATAACCACATTCGTAGGCCCTACCTCGAATTGGTTTACTCAATTACCAAAGCACAACATTAACAACTTAGATCAGTTAGTGGATGCATTCCTCAAATGCTTTGCCTTCAACACTAAGAATAAGCTGTCACTAAGTGACTTAGCCAGCCGTAGGCAGTATGAGGAAGAAACCATGGTGGCCTATGGGAATTGATGGAGGACTTTGCTTTCAAAGCTTCCCTACCTCCCTCCTATGTCCGACCTCACTCAAATGTTCTCAAAGAGCTTTTTGAGATCGATCTCTATGCTATTGTAGCTGCAACAATATGCCACCTTAGAAGAAGCCCTAGCACAAGCTAGGATCATTGAAGAGATCCCATATAAGAGGGTTTTGATAGATACTAGCTCATCCAGTAATATAATCACAACTGCGGCCCTAAAACATCTAAATTTTCCTGCATCTCACATCACAGCTTCCACCTACACTCTGCGAGCATTCAATGATGCAATATGCTGGACAATTGGCACAATAGTCCTACCCATCCAAGTGGGACAAAATACTATACCTACATTGTGCCAAATATTGGAAGGTGAGATGGCCTACAACATCTTGTTGGGTCGACCATGGATCAGGGACATGAAGTGTGTCCCTTCGATAGCTCACCAATGCTTAAAGTATACATTTGAAGGAGAGGTGCATGTAGTCTCGATAGACTTAGAACCCTTCAAGTATTGTAATGCGGTGCAGCTGATATCGCAATCGACCCTTCCATCAACGCATTTGGATTTCCAATTGAATCCATCTAAACAGGGTCCTATTCTATAGGCATCCCTGTTAGCAAGTTCTTCAAAACCCCAACCGGGTCCATCTTCATCATCTGGTCCTCCACCAACAACACCAACTATGGGGGTCAAATAGAATGATAAAGGGAAGAAACCTTTGTAAGAGGTGCAACCTCTGGAAGAGACACTGCCATCAGTATCAACTATCTCTTCTAAGGATATTCCTAGCCAAATGGAAGTTGAGACTCCTAGTTCACTCGAAATGGAGTGGACTTAGGGAGAACTTCCATTCCCTCCCCCTCAACTGCCAACAATCACCGTTGAGATGGCAAATATGGGCCTGGGGAAGTATCTAGTGTAGAATATTGTAGCAACACCCACACTGGAGTCCATGCATGACATGGGGAGACCATGCACTATTTTTCCCCTAGGCTACCCATCAAACCAGACAAACTTTGTGTATGGGGGCCTTGATCATGGCATTGCACCATGCACGCAAGAGGGTGAATATGAAGAGCCTTTTGCTAAAAATGTCAACTATTTGTCTAACCTAGATTTTGCTTTGATATACCTTGGCCAATGCAATTGGCATGGATATGGGTTAGGCAGATATGAGTAAGGGGTACGTGTTCTTTTCTAACCAAGATACCAAATTCCATATGACAAGTTAGGAGTAGGGTTCAACCACCCCCTGCCCTTGGACATCTTGGTGGAGAACATGCAAGGCCTAGGGATAGGCAACAAGGGGGGATTGGCATCGGATCCATATGCCAACCCTAACACGACATATACATTGAGGGATTATCTCCCATTAATGGCAATCAACCTTGTTGACCCTCGCAATCCCTTCCCTTCGCTCGAGAGAGGAGAAAGTTCGAGAGCTCATTTTCAAGGAGGGTCTGGACAATGTCAAGAAGGGTCCTCAGAGGACGAGTTAGAGTATGACCCCTTCGAATAAAATAGTGATCACTCACAGGTGATACCCATGGATGATTATCAAGAAGGCCTCTTGACAATGTTCCCTTTAGATGCTCCAATCGAGCAAGCACCACTCCAAGGAAATCAAGTCCCCCCACAGAGAGCAGAACAACCCCGATGGGACCACATCAATTTGCTCGAGCAAGATGAGCCTTTAATGTCGCAAGTAGTTGTCGAAGCCAATGAAGGCCTTTGGATCTCCGATAGTGATTATGAAGATGAGACTGATATGGCATATCTCAATCACATGTGACAGATGTAGCAACAATACCCCTTAGAGATTAACGATATATTTGAATAGTTAAACATAGTGCCAGGGCATGAGTGGTACATAGACCCAGCACGATGGGAACAAGTTTTGAATCCACCACTTTAGATATACGAAGAGTATCTTCCACCCAGAGACCCTAGAATGATATCAATGTCGAAGGCAGACCCTGTCCTCCTATCCGCACATAGGGCCGATCCATTCGTGCCAATACCTCTAGAGCCAGACCCGAAGCATAGAGAACATCTAGAATGTTCGAGTCGCCACACCCATGGTAATGGATACCAAAATCATTTCATCAACATGATATCCATTGATTTAACTACCCCCATCCACAATCCGACCAATCTAGCATAGTCATTGTATCTAGACATAGATGCCATAGACTGGGATCGCGTCAATTCACCACCATCCCCATCTGAGTACTGGCATTTCGATGAAATGCTTCATTTTACCCCTGGGCAAACTCAAGATATATTCTATGCTAAATAGGGACCCGAGGTTCCCAACGCAGATTTAAACTCAACAAATGATATCCATTTGATCCCAACTCCACACCAGTTGGAGGACAGATCCCACATGTCGATCAAGGAGATGACTGACGTAGACATTGGCTCTGATCCAATGAATCCATAGATTATCAAGCTGGGGGTAATATTATCCCTCAAAGATCAAGCCAACTACATCACCCTTCTCAAAGAGAAGAAGGAGGTTTTTGCATGGTCCTATAGAGACATGTCGAGGCTAGATCCACAGCTAGTCACGCATAATCTAATGCTTGATCCGACAGTCAAGACAGTTAAGCAAAAACTATGCAAGATGCACCCAATAGTGACCTTGATGGTCAAAGATGAATTGCAAAAGCTATTGGATGCATAGTTTGTCATCTGCATGGATTACCCACCATGGCTATCCAACATGGTACCCGTCAAGAAGCCTGATGGGAGGATTCGCATATGCACCGATTTTCAAGATCTAAACAAAGCGAGTCCTAAGGATGATTTCCCCTTGTCAAGCATCGATGCATTGTTAGACGCTACAGTAGGCCACGAAATGCTTTCCATCATGGATGGTTTCTTGGAATACAATCAGATTCGTATCAATCCTGAGGACCAACTAAAAATGGCGTTCACTATGCCTTGGGGGACATTTTGTTATAAGGTCATGCCTTTTGGCCTTAAAAATGCTGGCACCACCTACCAATGTGCCATGACGTACATCTTCCATGATTACATGCATAAAACTTTGGAATATTACATGGATGATTTGTTGGCCAAATCTCTTTTGCACCTAGATCATCTCAATGACTTAAGCAATATCCTCGATCGCCTCATGAAACATAAAGTTATATTGAATCCCAAGAAGTGCATATCTAGCATCAAATCTAGAAAACTCTTGGGTTTCATAGTCTCAAAGCGAGGCATCGAGGTGGATCCAAACAAAGTCAAGGCATTCCTTGAAATTCTTCCCCCAACTACCATTAAGCAGCTCAGAAGCTTGCAAGGAAAGGTCACGTCGATCAAGCGCTTCATAGCGCAACTATCTGACAAGTGCTGACCCATGAACAAATTATTGCACAAGGGGGTAGCATTTCATTGGTATGACGAGTTCCAGTTAGCCTTCGACGACATTAAATAATACTTGGCTTCGCCTCTAGTATTGGCATCACCCAGACCAGGAGTGTTATTCTACTTATACATATCAGCTACTGAGGTGGCAATGGGCGCCATGTTAGCCCAAAAGAATGAACTTCATAAAGAACAGGTTACTTACTACCTTAGCTGCACCCTGGTCATCTGTGAACTTAATTATGCATACGTTGAGAAACTCTGCTTTGCAGTGGTGTTTGCTACCAAAAAACTACGCCATTACATGTTGAGCAACAAGACGTATGTTGTGTCTAAGGAGAATCCATTGTGGTACATTATGAGTTGTACTTATCATAGTAGTCACACGTTGAAATATATCATGTTGTTGACGGAGTTTGACATAGATTTTATTGGACAAAATTCCATAAAAGGTCAGGTCATAGCCGATCAACTAGCAGAGGCTCCTCTCAAAGACGATCAGCCTCTGACCATAGAACTACCCGATGATGGCGTCTTCCATGTCTCAGAATCGCTAGATTATGATGAGCCTGAGTCACAGGCCAACATAACCCTATTTTTTGATGGTTCTAAATGTGAGCACCAATGTCACGGGAATAGTATTCTTCACATCACAAGGCACTCCAATGTCTCTGTCATTTAAATTAGACTTCTCGTGCACCAACAATAATGTCGAGTATGAAGCCTTGTTCATAGGTCTTCAGACAGCGATCACCATGAACATCAAATGATTGAACATCTTTGGTGATTCGCTATTAATTTTCAACCAAGTCAAAGGGGCATTCCAATGTAAATGTCTAGTTCTGTAGGCCTACAAAGCCCTTGTGGACAAATTTTTGACACAATTTGAATGGTATGACATTGAGGCACTCCCTCGATCATCGAATCATTTTGCGAACATTATGGCCTCCTTGGGGTCACTAATCCTGCAAGACATTTCTGGTGATATGACAACCATTCAAGTAAAAACACTATCATAATCTGTGATGGAGCATGCAAGCTCTGACTTAATTCTAGGAATCCACATGATCTAGATTGAACCACCTCAGGATAAGTTCTCTTGAATCCACGATCATCTGAATCATGACAACTGGGGGTCCTTATTCTCCCCTACTCCCCTTAATAGCAACACAATGCTATTCTTACAAGTTCTTTCCCACTCAGCTTTTGCTAGGGATGAACTTCAAGAGGGATTGGTTGTTCATGCCGTCGAGGTTTCTGATCAGCAAGATTGGTATTTTCCCATAAGGGACTACCTCAAGTTAGGTAACCTCCCACTTGGATTGACGCATGCTGCAAATTGATCATTCAAACAAAAAATGGCAAAACATGTCTTGTTAGGAGAAATTTTGTACCGTCGGAGCCATGAAGGGATCCTCCTCCATTGCTTGGACCAACAAGAGTCCACTTGGGTGATCACCCAAGCGCACGATGGTACGTGCGGTGGCCATTTCAGTGGTATGGCCATCGCAAAGTGCATTCTCTGCATGGGCTATTATTGGCCATCTTTAGAGTGAGATTGTTGCACATATGTAAATGTCAACACCATGCTAATATGACACACGTACCTTCCTAGGCCTTGTAGCCGATCCAATTAGCTTGGTCATTTTCACAGTGGGGCCTAGATCTAATCGCTAAGATCTCCCCTGCATCGTCAGGTCGTCACACGTTTATCATAACGGCCATAGAGTACTTCACCAAGTGGGTGGAAGCAGTTCTACTAACCTCTACGACAAGACCTCGCATTATGGAGTTCATTTTACATAACATCATATGTCGTTTTGGTATTCCATCTAAGATAATCTCGGATAATGGGACGTCATTCAAGAACAAATATGTGCATGCTTTGACCACAAAGTACAAAATTCAGCACAGTTTTTCAACACCCTATTATCCACAGGCAAATGGGAAAGCAGAGGTGTCAAACAAAATGCTAGTTGTCATCCTCAAAAAGATAGTCGCAGACAGTCATAAGGATTGGCACATTTAGATCCCACTTGCCCTATGGGCTTATCACACTAGCATTCGGACACCCATTGGGGCAACTTTGTTTTCGCTCGTGTATGGCTTTGAGGCTGTCATGCGTCTCGAGTTAGAAATTCCTTCCCTGCACATATCAATACAAGAGTTCATCGATAATGACACTACACGGCAGGCCCGGTTAGACCATCTTACGTTGCTTGATGAATGATGCATTAATGCTCTCGAGCATTTACGTATCTATCAAGAATGACTTAAGAAATCATACAACATGAAAATTCACCTGAGGGACTTTTAGGTTGGTGACTTTGGTATTCCATCCAAGATAATCTCGGATAATGGGACGTCATTCAAGAACAAATATGTGCGTGCTTTGACCACAAAGTACAAAATTCAGCATAGTTTTTCAACACCCTATTATCCACAGGCAAATGGGCAAGCAGAGGCGTCAAACAAAATGCTAGTTGCCATCCTCAAAAAGATAGTCGCAAACAGTCATAAGGATTGGCACATTCAGATCCCACTTGCCCTGTGGGCTTATCGCACTAGCATTCGGACACCCACTGGGGCAACTCTATTTTTGCTCGTGTATGGCTTCGAGGCTGTCATGCCTCTCGAGTTAGAAATTCCTTCCCTGCACATATCAATGCAAGAGTTCATCGATGATGACACTACGCGGTAGGCCCGGTTAGACCAGCTTACATTGCTTGATGAACGATGTGTTAATGCTCTCGAGCATTTACGTATCTATCAAGAGTGACTTAAGAAAGCATACAACATGAAAGTTCACCTGAGGGACTTTTAGGTTGGTGACTTGGTCTTGAAAGAGAACCAACAGAACTCTAGCTTGCCGCCCCATCTAAGGGACAAGTTCATGGAAAACTAGTTAGGTCCCTATGTAATTGATAGTAAAATAGGACCTGGAACATACCGGCTAGCCTCTCTTGATGGAATCAAGGAACTAGAACCCTTGAACATCAGTCATTTGCGGCCATTCCATATCTAGAGGAGCCGCAACCCAACCAAAATGCTCCAAGGATTCCCACAATCGCTTGGTCAATCCCAAAATGCTCCAAGGATTCCCATAATCGCTTGGTCAACCCAAAAAGCCCCAAGGATTCCCATAATCGCTTGGTCAACCCAAAAATCCCCAAGGATTCCCATAATCGCTTGGTCAACCCAAAAAGCCCCAAGGATTCCCATAATCGCTTGGTCAACCCAAAAATCCCCAAGGATTCCCGTAATCGCTTGGTCAACCCAAAAATCCCCAAGGATTCCCATAATCACTTGGTCAACCCAAAAAGCCCCAAGGATTCCCGCAATCGCTTGGTCAAACCCAAAAATTCCCCAAAGGTGCCCATTACCCCTTTGGTCAAACCAAAAGCTCCAGGGGTTCCCACAATCGCTTGGTCAAAAATAAGAAAATTCAAAAACAATAAAATCATCAAAAATAACAAAAAATTTGCATCTCATTTCCATGCATACTCACAATCATCACAACAATAAAGAGCTCTTTTTGCATCTCATCTTCATATTCACAAAAATCAATCCATCAAAAACACAAAAATATATAGTTGCCTTAAGCATCACATCCATACATTACATATTTGTGGTCATAAAGGTCAACGCACCATAGACTGCCATTACTTGGCAAAACCATCATTTTTCACATTTTTTCCACTTTATCAATAATTCATCGCAAATAACCGCCACTCACGTTATTTTCCCACATCATAGTCGGTTGTCTTCTAATGTATCAAGAGTTTTCGTCCTTCAGTCGTCATTAGCTTTCTAGCCACGTACTGTACCAAGTCAGACAGATTTTACAAAGGTATAGTTCTACTTGGATCACACCTTGGTACGTAGCATCCCAACACAAATTAAAACACATAAGAATTCCCAAGTTGTGTGAACGAAAGATGAAACCTGCAAAGCAATCCAGGTCACCATAAGCGAAACGGTTATCTTGCTCATCCCCTTGTGCGAATGACCCCAAGAATGCTGAGAGTTGGCAAAAGGACAAGCATCTTCCCTACCCAATTCCCCAAGAATCCCAAGTTCTCAAAAGGTTGCAAAACATCACAAATTTGCAAAAGTCAAAACTCCAAAAAATTTGACATCACAACCAAAGTGCATACATCAAGAAAAGCACATAAAATAGTGATTCTCATCACTCCATATTCAAATCCCTTGCTCAAAAGAAAAACAAAAATAAACAGTGATTTTTATCACTACACAAGAGCAAGTATCCCAATACAATTGAAGAAAAGAAGGGAGTCAAACTTGAATCCCTGGAACTCTCAGCATTTCGATAGGTCATGAGGCAAACCTCAATACTGGTTTGGTGGATAGCCTATCGGTCACTGGTGGTAAACCTCCCGCATGACGATATATCTATCACATTAACTTGTGTGCAGATCAATGTTTGCATGTGGATGAGCTAGCTTATGGTATCCTACGACAGCACCATAGATTAATCTGACTAAATACAACAAAGGAGTTAGTGGAGCTAATCAGGTGATCCTCAGTACAAGTTTGGTTGACAACCTATCTGGCACTGGTGGTATCCTAACAAACACCACATAAATGAACTCAATTGCACACACAGGGATGTGAAATAACTTGGTCAAAAACAAGTCCGATTCATACCTTGTTAAAAAGTCTCGTAAGATAAAAGTACAGTCTTGGCTAGATAGTTAAAACATCTGAGTCTCGAAAAACCCTACCTACATTCTAAACCAACTTACTATCTTTCATTCTCACATTGCCATCAGAAAATACAAAAAATAGCCCGTATACATAAAGAAAGTCAGGTCACACAGCAATCACCCAACACAAAAAGCCATAAATTCTAAATAGTCTATGGTGTGACCGCCAAAAATCACAAATTCAATTCATCCATTCCATTTGCATATCATATAAATTAAAAACATTTGCATTTCATCAAAACATATGCATCCATCAATATAAATTAACATGCATACATCCATATTCATCAATCATCGTGCATAACATCAAATCATGACATGTGCATAAATAAAATAAAGTCATCTATATATATCATCAAAAATGCCCGTAGGCTACAATGAACCGGTCTTGTGACCCCACAACAAAATCCAAAAGCTCAAAAATCCCCAAAGCCTAAGGCGTCGGCCACCATGATCACGTAGGATCGGTGCGATGGGAACTACCCCCCATGGTGTGGGTCCTATGGGACCCCTCAAGGTGGCTGCTGCTAGCCCCCGCATCACGCCTACTACCCCCTCCCTCATCCAATCGCCTATGATGAGATGATGTTGACTACTCAGTATCACTGCCCCTCGTCCGACGTGAAGAGCCACCTCTAGAGGGCTCAGGTACCCGCCCCCGAGGTGGATGATCTCTCCCTCCAAATCCATCTGGTGTCGACACCACTCCGCCTCCCGTCGATGGTACATCGCTACTACATCATCGCGTTGTTCCAGCTACGTCCGTAGGAGATCCCTCTCCCATGTAGCATCGGTATCCCCCTCCTACCGGCGGTGCATAGCCCATGCGTTCTCCCGCTCCGCTAGCTGAGCCCGCAAGAGATCCCTCTCTTGCAGAGCCTCCCCTAGCTCCTCATCTCACCTCCGTAGAAACCCCACCAATCGTGCATTCTCAGTGCACACCCCTGCCTCCGTGTCCTCCACCACTGCCTGGTGCATAGGCAAATCCGAGACTGCAGCCTACTCTGGCTCCCACTACTCTAGGGCGTCCTGCATCTCCGGCTGATCTAGAACACCATAATCCGCACCCACATCATCTACCTCCACCATGTCCGCATCCTCTAGCGGAGCTCCCCAATCATCTCCTGGTGCCTCGGCACCCTCCCCGCCTGCTACTGCTGCCTCTGTGCCTCCCAGTGGCCCCTCTCCTCGCCATCGCCGTAGTATCCACCACTGGTCATACTCTGCGGTAGTCCCGACGTTGTCCACGTCCGGGACGTCAATCACCGCATCTGAATCCTCACCAAGTGGCATGATGACTGGCCGGTCCAGAGTCCTCTCGTCCCCCCGATGTCGATAGACCATGGGCTCACCAAGAAACCCCTGGCACACCCCAAACTGTCATGTCACCCGGCTGTAAGGGAAGAACTCCTGCTCGGTCCCATGCTGCCCAATCAGCCATCGCTCCCTGCGTACCCACCGAAGCCACTCTCCAGCCTTAGGCTAGGCTGGATAGTCCCGATAAGGGCACCAGAACACCTCCCCTAGAGCAAGCCGAGCGAAGGCATCGACATAGTGCCCTACGACACCTGCCCACCGTCGACTCTATCCCTGCTCCTCAGACCACCGCCATAGAGCCGCATAACCTATATCCTTATCCACCATCTCTGCCCGAGTCATCCACGGTAACCCCACCGGCCTCTCCACCGCTATGTGCTGCCAAGCCCAGCTCTGCAACAGATAGCTACAGCTAATCCCCTTCCGCCTCCGGCAGTGGACCTCGTACAACTCACCATAGAGCTATGCCAGTAGTGTCTGTCCCCACCTCATGATCAAAGGCTCATGCATCGAACACTCCACCAACCGACAGACCACATCCAGCAGGTTCCACGGGAACCTCGTGCCTGACGAGTCAGGTAGCAGCATGTTGGAGATAAGGCCCATGAGTATTGCGTGCCTCACTCCCAACACCCCCTTCTCCAGCCACCATCGAACTAGAATCCCACCAATCTAGCAGTCGCCCTCTGCCCTCTCCACTGGGCTTTCCACACCCACCTCCTCCCCATGCCCGAAGCAGCGTGTCAGCACTATTGTCCACTGATCATGCGGCGTCATCTTGATAGGTAATCCATCTATCGAAATCCGTAGAATCCGATAGACATCTTCCAAGGTCACTGTCATCTCCCCTGTTGGGAGATGGAAGGTGTTGGTCCGGGGATCCCACAAGTTGATCAAGGCCATCAGATAAGCCCGATCCCCGACCACAGGCTCCAACCGAGTCACCTGCTTGAGCCCAAGGGCATCAAGCCACTCCCAGTCAGCCACAACTAGTGCCTCCCGTGCTTCAGCAAAAATAGTAGGCACACGATACCGGATCTTCACAACCTGCAAAAGAAAACAACACAAAAACATTAAAATCATGAAAAACTGCATAAATAGTAACATGAATATACAACACTACATCAAACAATGTACAACTCAAAAACAACAAAATTCACAAAAATTCAAAACAAAAATAGTTTGTCAGTCTTAGGGTTTCTGCATTCTAAGTTTAAAACTGACAGACAACATAAAAAAAAAAAACAAATTGTAAAATACAGTTTGTCAGTCTTAGGGTTTCTGCATTCTAAGTTTAAAACTGACAGACAACATAAAAAACAAAAAAACAAATTGGTAAAAAAAGTTTGTCAGTCTTAGGGTTTCTGCATTCTAAGTTTAAAACTGACAGACAACATAAAAAAAAAAAAAAAATTGTCAAATACAGTGTGTCAGTCTTAGGGTTTCTGTATTCTAAGTTTAAAATTTTTCTTTTACTTAAGGTTTACCTTACTGTAAAAAGGAAACAAATTTCATACTGTTATCACGTCTTTTCAGCATACATGTAAACTCGGGTTTCATTTTTACGAAGCCAACTAAAAAGAAAAACAAATTTTTAAACTAAGTTTTGAACTCAGTTTTTTCTTACCTAGGGTTTTTTACCTAAGTCATAAGACAACAAGTCATGCATAACGACATACAGTTAATCAAGGTTTTTCAAATCAACAACAAACTACAAAAGAAGCAACAAATTGCGGTATTAAAAACTGTAAACAACAAAATGCAAGCAATAACGAGGAGGATCACTTACTGGTCTCGCTTCGGCTCCGCCGCTCGATCCGGTTCGTGCACTCATGATGTCGGGAGAAATTTTGCAGCGCTTCGCTTCGCAGAATTAACCTCCTCCTCCTCAGAGCTCCAATTCGCCAGGAAAAACAAAGGCAAATGAGCCCAAAACTTAGTTTTGGCCTTTAAATAGGCATTTTAAGCTTGTAATCATTCTTCCCTGGGATGAGCACTCTGGTTAGTGCTCATCCCACCCTGGGAAGAATACTAAACTGGTATTCGTCCCACCCAGGAATGAATTCAGGGCAAAAATTTCAAAAACATCAAAAAAAAAATTGCACAAAAATGACCCAACAACGAACAATAAACTTGCCCGATGAAAGTGCTTTTGCACTTGACATTTCGGGCATGCAAAACAGATGTCGGGGTCACAAATCCTCACTATCCTACTCCCTAAGAAGGCTACCATAGCCGGACCGCTCCACGGGAGGATGGATTTTCGAGAATTTCATCCCCAAGCGGCATCGCAAAATGGGTCCACACCCAACCAAAAATAGCAATAACATTGCCGAACGAAGGCGCCTTTGCGCCTGACATTCTTGGCATCCAAAACAGACATTGGGGTTACAAATTGTCACTATCCTACTCCCTAAGAAGGCCACCATGGCCGGACCGCTCCACGGGAAGACGGATTTTTGCCAATTTTAGCCCCAAAAAGCATCACCAAAAGGGTTAACACCCACCAAAAATAGGTCTAAATGTCAAAAAATTGCACACACATTTAACGCTAAACATCTAAAGGCACCCTTACACAAGTCATCTTGGGTCAAGCGACTCGTCGCTTTTCTCATGTTGGTCATTCCCTCATCGATTCGTCGCTTGAGGGGGTAGTCACACTTAGTCACCAATCAACAAATACACACCCAATCATGGAAATGGCATGCATTGAAAGAATCATTGACAAAGACAATCACGCTCCTGCTTGGGGAAGTAAACAAGCAATAATCACAAGCTGATCAATCACTTGGCATTCATGAATCATGAACTCAAGGTTCCCATAGACAAAAGGTTGCGCCCTTTGCCTATTCATGACTGATCAATGTCCAAGATCAAGTAACACCTCACCGAAAAAGTTTAACACTTGAATTAAGTTCCTTCACTCGTCAGAAGCAAGGATTCAAGAATGCATGCCCTTTCCATACTTGGGGCATCAAAATTTGGTTAGGTTACTGAGAAACCCTAATCATTAGTGCTTTGGTTATCTATTTTTGCTCGATGCTTGTGCCTTGCACAGCGCATCCCAAAAAGGGGCATCTGTAGACACCAAAACAACACCAATCCGATTATGTGACTGCAAACACTGATCGCATTGACACACACAGCCCCAAGGGCAGCCCCGAGAGGTTAAAAAGTGGTCCTAACCACTCTCACAGTAGTTTTGGAAGGTCAAAGATCAATTTGGCACCTTCAGGCACTTTGCTCAATACTCGTTTCACCCAGGGACGATTTCAAACTTGGATTCGCCCCACCCAGGGACGAATAGCAGTATTCGCTCCAGGGTGGGGCGAATAGCAGGTTTGATGGGAAAAAAGTCAAATCTTGACAAATGGTAGCTCAGATCCACCACTTAACGCTTCCTTCATCGCATGGGAGTGTGGGTGAGCGTTTTCGAGCGTTAGAGGCAGTTGCAAGGGCAGTCATGAAGTCCCTAATCAGGGAGGAATCTCCTTCCCCCTGGGAAGGCATGATTGCCAAGTGGCGCCTCTGCATGCCCAATTCAAGAGACCTCCAGGTCTATAAATTGGTGAGTTTCCTCACCCCAGAATATAGAGAGAAGGAGCATTTTGGAGCAATGAAGTGCTGTCATTTTACTTTCACACCCACACCCTTTCGAGTTGTGCCTTTCACATCCTTGATCTCTTTTGGAAAAGAGGTCATAGGGTGGTTATTGGAAGCGCAAATCTGAAACCAAAACCCGACATTTGGTCACAATATCCCACCCAATTTGTCGACAATACCCCACAAGAGATTTTGGACCCATCCCAAGTGGATTGGTGCCGAAATCGGGCCCCCAAACGGCGGGCGGCCTGCCCTCGGGCACCCCCCACACTGCTACAGTCCTAATCGCCCCGCCTTGGAGCGATTGGAAATCTATGGCAGATATCTTTCCTGTTATTCTTGTATTTAATTCTATGCTGCTTAGATAGGTTGCCATTTAAATTTGACATTGTTTTGAACAATTTTGATCATGTTTCCATCTTTGTTCGCCTTTACTAACTTGCAGGTAACCCCCATAAAATTCCCATTAACGGAGGCCTGATTGGGGAAATATGACCATCTGGGTCTTCCCAAAACACCCCCAATTAGCTAATCCCAATTTTGCAGGTGATTGGGAGCTCCCCAGATGCGACATTTGGGATAGTGCCTTTCAATGTTTTTGTTGCAGGTCTATTCGTCCCGCCCCAGAGTGAATTCAAATCTGTGAGGAATTTCCCGACTGTTCTATTTGTAGTGTTTCCTTTGTGAGGTCTTGATGCCCCTGTCAAATTTTTAGATCATTTGGATATATGTTAGTTATCATTTTATTTATTCTTTGCATGCACTAATCGTAGGCTTGGGGATTGCATGTTTCATCTCATCCGCAGGTGCTACTGACTGTTTCTTGTTTCTTTGAACACAGGATCTGGATGTTAGAGGAGCAGCGAAGAGTCAAGACTCATCAACGCAAGCGGTGGCAATGTTTGGTCCGCCCACTTTACATGTGGGCACGTGGAAGAAGGAATGGCATCCATGGATGTAACAAAGAAACAAATTTAACGCTCCTCGCCCCTAAAAAGGGAGGAGGCGAATTGTAACCGAATTTTGAAACATATCAATAAAAGAAAGGGTTGTTTTCCGCATTGGCTTTTCATTTGGGTTTCAATTCGTTTATGCTTTTCCTATTTCATGCATTTTCAATTCGTAGGACTTAGCGTTAAGTTTAGTTCCGTTTTGCATCGTACTTGGAGCTTTTCCTTTTTTGTTTCCGTATCCTCATGCTTTCACTAGTCATCCAGAGAAAGGTCAAGTAGATTGATACTTACTAGAATCTAAGTTCCTAATATGTGTCTAATATTATAATATAAGAGGTCTAAACAAAAAGCCTCATCAAATTGTTCTTTAGAGTTTAATTAAAAATCAACATTATGATTTTATTCTCCTTCAAGAGACTAAAGCTTCCATTTAGAATATGGATATCATTTTTAAGAAAATTTAGATATAGATTGAGCAAATGGTAGTTGGATCCTAAGGGTCTTGAAGGGGAGTGGTGATTTTATGGAAACCTCTTCTCTATATGACTTTAGATCACTCTATTGATCGAGGTATCCTCAATTCTCTCTTCAAGAGTAAGAACTCCAAGGAGCTTCTATTGGTTTCTAATTTCTACGGTGCTACAAATTTTTTGGAGCAACAACACCAATGTTCAGTTTTACATGCTAGTAGAATAAAAAAAGTGGAAGTGAATTAGATAGTGGTAGGGGATTTCAATTCTAAACTTGCTCTTAGACATCAAGAAGGGAGAAATCCATATTTGTACTAAGGGGATAGATTTATGATATCCAAAAATAACCAACTCAATTTAATTGATGTCCAGCATGTGGGGTCTTTGTATACGTGGACAAAAAAACAAGTAGGGCTAGCAAGTAGAAAAGTCAACCTTGACAATTTTTTGGTTTCTAAAGAGGCCTTTCTCTATTGGTCTTTCAAGATGGAGATTCTTAGTCACACTGAATTTGATCTTCCAATTATTGTATAATAAAATATGGGCCACAATCCCTACCCAATATATTTATGTTTTGAGAAATGTTGGTTGGAAAAGGATGATCTGAAGGTAAAAATCCTCCTTTGGTGGGAGGAGGGTTGTCCTTCCCATGGGAGAGCAATGTATGTTTTCAAAACAAATGCAATATGTCAAATATCATCTCAAATTTTGGAAAATAAGTATTAAATCTAATTTTTTAGTTTCAAAAAGCTCATTTGTTGGTGAAGATGGAGGAGCTAGCTACCTACTTCAGGAATGGAGCAATCACAGAGGACCTAAAATATGAATATGAACTAGTCAAAAAAATATTAGAGTCCATAGAAAATAAAAAGAAAATTTATTAGAAGAAAAGAGCGAGAACTGATTGGTTGTTGGAGGGGGATCAAAACACGAGTTTATTTCATAATTCCACCTTGAAAAGTAGACAAAGCAATTCTTTGACTTGCTTTTAGGAATCAAATGGATAGGCAATGGAGACCATACCAAGTAGGAAAAAAGCAACAAATAATTTCTTTCAAAAACATTTATTGCCCTTGCTCTCCCTAATCTTGCAATACAACAAGAGATACTTAAATTGATTCCCTATATTATTTCAGTTGAGCAAAACCAAGTCCTTTTCAATCCAATGGATAAGGATGAGGTGAGAAGCATAGTTTTCAACATGAAAATAGGGAAATATCCATAGCTCAATGGTTTCCCAATTGAATATTTTAAGGTTTTCATGGATGCCATAGGTGAGTATTTAACCAAGGTTGTTGAAGAATATTGTTCTATGGGACAAGCCTCCAACCTTGGATATTTTCACCCAAATGCTCTCTACAACATGACCTACAAGATAATTACTAAGTTAATGGTTGAAAAGCTTAAGAATATTATGAATAGCATAATCTCCCAGTAATGAGGAGGATTTGTGGAGGGGCATAAAATTTTGGATGGAGTTATTCTAGACTAGGAGGCTATACACTCAATGTAAAATTCTAGTTGAAGAGTAATGTTTATTAAAGTAGACATGTCTAACTCTTATGATTGTTAGGATCCCATCCTAACATTATTTTTTAATTCTCATTGGCTTATGTAATGACCTACTTCCAATGTGGGGGATTCTATTACAATGTTATTTTGTAATACTTTGTAATGTATGTGGAAAGTAAGACACCTAATCAAGTGGCACCATCTCATGTAACCGTTATCAAGATTGTAACCGATGTTTGGTAGAATATTCTAGCTTGAGTGGCATTTTGCATGTAATCCAACTCTTGAGCCTTTAGGTGGGGTTGCATGAAACTTTCTCTTTAAAATACATGGATCCATGTATGAATGTATATATTTGCAAGTTAATGAAATATTTAAGGAGGTTTCCCCCTCGAAGAGGCTTGCGATTCTGAGTTATTTGTGATATTGTTTCAATTATGCAATTACTTTTTACAAAGTGTTATTTTGTTTTTTGATGTATTTCAGTTATTTTTTAGTATTTTTTGTGAGTGATCTTTATTTTAATAGTAGTTTCCTAAAAAGTGGTATTAGAGATATTTCAAGGGCTGAATTCTGCTACAATTGTGACAATTCTTGCTCAGCCATTTTTTCATGTTAGGTATAATTTTCATGTGTTTTTCATTCTATTTTCTTTTTTTTTTAAACTAGAAAATTAAAAAAAAATATAGTTATTTTTGTAGTAGTTGAGTAGGCTAGAAACCTTGTGTTGGGGTTTTTAAATATTGTGAAGGAGCTATTGTTATTGGATAATCTAGATAGCCCATAAAGTTTCTAGTGAAGTGAGGGCTAATCAGGCTCCAATACCCAGGCCTCAAACAACACTTGCGCATGGAATTGAGGTCTCACACATCTTCGGGTGTATCAGAAGACCATTTTAGGCTTAAACAAAATCTTATCTAGTAGAAATATTTTCAACCTTATATCATCCATAGTACATGGAACACAAAATTTCAAATGATTACCCTTTCATACTATCAGAGAGACAAATAGTGTGCTCAAGGGTATGTATGGAATCCTCCTTGGGTATTGTCCTAAAACATTGGTCCGAGAACTATTGTTCATCACTGTAGTATAACAGAAGGCGTATGGGTGTTACATACTTCTTTACCTAGTGTACCCTGGTTCTATTAAAACTTCAACCAGTAAAAACATCTCCCTATTATGTTGAACCTACATTCATGACCCCTAAAAAGTGAACATATGGAGGACTTCCCTATCATAAAAGAATAAACTTTGCATGCACTAAATAGTTTAGACATAATATGCAAATGTCTAGAAGTATGAAATATTCCAGTACCTTTTGGGTTATTGGCAATAATATTTAGGTCAATGATAGTAACAGTCAATTCAGTAACAGTAAAATTCAGGTGCAGTGATTGTAATAGTCATCCATAATAGTTAGAAATTACAGGTGGTCAAGGTTAGAAACATAATTGTCAATGTCAGTAATTGCATAGTATAAAGGATCCCAGGGTTAGAGATATGAATAATAGTATAAGCGAGAGGGACAATGATAATATGGTCAATCGATATAATGCACAGGTCAGAGACAATTGATCCAGTACTCAATGTTTGAACCATATATTTGAATAAAAAATCGACCACACGAGTAGACTCATGAAAACAGAGGATAAAAAAAGTTTGAGGTGTCCAAAATCAATGTTGTGGAATATAGCTCATTGTGACAGTATTTTTGAGCTGATCATTTTGATATATAACACCCAAACACTTTTTTGGACCCCTTACCAAAAATAGTAACTCCTAAAACCACACTTCTATTTTTAGTAGTTCAGTAAAAGAGGTTCAAGACTATCCAAAATATAAAAAATAGATATATCAGGTCACCTCATTTTTGGAATCCCTACAAAGCACCGTTGATAGCATGCAAATATCAAATCAAGTTATGATGACAAAGCATCAAAATTTTAGAGATGATTGCAATACCTCTAGAACCTGCATAGAAGAACAACTTGCAAATGTTGAGTCCAAATTTCAAGGAGATCCAAGCATGTTTGAGTACCGTACTGAACAATCACATTTTGATCAAGGTAAAGGAAGGACAACATATGAATCTCACCCTCACTATGATTGTGATCCTACCTTTAAGATGCCTATATTAGACTTTTCTAAGTTCAATGGGAAGGATGTAGATGGGTTGTTATGTCGTGTTGCTCAATTTTTAACTCCATGATATCCTTAGATATTATTGAGTTCAAATGGCTTCCTTCAACTTGGAATATTAAGCTTTACAGTGGTACCAATGGTCTCAATTACTCACTCGCTTTGGCCCTATTGAGTATGATGATTTTACAAGAGCATTGACAAAGTTGAAATAAACTTCGATAGTTTGAGATTACCAAATACAATTTGATAAATTAGCCAACACAACTAACGGATTGAATGAAGGGTTATTTATGAGTTGTTTCATTAGTGGTGTGAGGGATGATCTCGAAGATGAGGTCATGATGTTTAAACCACAATCCATGATGCAAGCCATCAAGTTGGCTCATTTGGCCGAATCCAAATTTTTAGTTCAAAGGTGGATATCTAAATTTTCACAAGCTAGACCCTCCTTCCCTCCTAGACCCCAAAATTAGAATAAACAAAAAACTACAACACCCAAACTATTGACTAACGTAAAAATGGATGTGTGATGCGCTCAAGGATTATGCTACAATTGTGATGAAAAATTTACTCGTAGGCATAGGTGCACTCAAAATAAGTTGTTCCTCATAGATGCTGATGAGCTTAACACTAGTGACCAAAGCGATGCTAACACAAAACCAATAGAGGAACCACCCTAACCTAATAAAGAAATATAAGAACAACAGGATAAAAAAAAATTTCAGGCTCTTGCTGGCATTACTACTCCCTAAACCATGAAAGTTATGGGTTATTTCAAAGGCCTACATCTTAACATCTTGATTGATTCTGGTAGTATACAACTTTATTGATCCTCGCATTGCCAAGAAGGTAAATTTTTACATACATACATGTAATTACTTTGAGGTTATGGTAGCCAATGGTGGGACCTTACCTTGCAAGGGTATATATCATATTGTCAAAGTAAAAATTGAGGAATATGAGATCAAACAAAATATGTTTGTACTTCAACTAGGAGTATGTGATATCGTGTTGGAAGCTCAATGGTTGGGCATATTAGGGACCATATCATGGAATATTTCTAAGATATGGATGTAATTTTCACAAAATGGATAGTCCCACACTCTCCATGGCTTAAAAGTAGGGCCTTCATGGATTATCAGTTCAAGCAGGATGGAGAATTTGTTAAAAAATATTCTCGGGGAGTCATAGCTCAAATATTTGCAATCCAACCTCACCCTTCTGAGAAGTATTTTGTTCCCAAATATTTACAAATTATTTTGGCCAAGCACAATTCTATTTTTGTTGAACCATCAGAATTACCACCTTGTTGCTCCCATGACCATACTATTCTATTTTTACCTGGTAATGCATCTCCTAACATTAGATCGTACCAGTATCCTCATGCTCTTAAGCCAAAAATTGATAAGTTCGTACAGGAATTATAAAAATTTGGAATCATTCAGCCAAGCAACAATCCTTAATTTTATCTAGTTTTATTGGTGTGCAAGAAATATGGGTCCTAGTGATTGTGTATTAATTATTGTGAGCTCAAAAAACTCACCATCAATGATCAAGGATAAGTTTCCTATTTTTGTGGTGGATGAATTATTGGATAAACTACATGGGACTATGTACTTTTTCAAACTAGACCTTCGCTTTGGGTACCATCAAATCAGGATCAAGGATGAGGATATTTCCAAGACTGCATTTCATACTCATGAAGGTCACTATGAGATTTTGGTGATACCCTTTGGCTTGACTGATGTTCCTTCCACTTTTCAAAGCCTCATGAACAACATATTTTACCCAATCCTTCGAAAATTTATTCTAGTTTTCTTTGATGACATTTTTGTTTATAGCCACTCATGGGAACAACATCTTGTTCATGTGGATCAGACTCTACAACTATTGGCACAACATCAAATTTATGCTAAGTGGTCCAAGTGTTCTTTTGGGTTGACAGAAATGGAGTATTTGGGACACATTATCACCAAGTATGGTGTCAAAGTTAACCCTAAGAACATCCAGGCAGTTCAGGAATGGCCGAAACCTCACACTCTCAAGGGTCTTCAAGGAATTTTAGCGCTTACAAGTTATTACCATAAATTTATTTGTAACTATGGTAAAATTGCAGCACCCCTCACTTCCATGTTAAATAATATTTTTACTTGATCCGGACCCATTGAACAAGCTTTCCTAGAGTTGAAGCATGTTATGACCCACTCCAGTCTTAGCCATGCTATATTTTTCCAAATATTTTATCATTGAAAGCGATGCTTCTGGTCATGGTATTGGTGTCATGTTGATGCGAGAAGGACGACCCTTGGCTTTCACTAGTAAAGCTCTCTATAGTCATATTTTAGGAAAATCTATTTATTTCAAGGAGATGATGGCAATTCTGCATGCGAAAATCCATTGGTGACTATATTTCATTGGGTATCATTTCTCCAATAAAAAAAACCATCAAAGTCTTAAATACTTTTTGGAGCAATGGGTTGCCACCCCTGAAAAATAAAAATGGGTCTCAAAACTCATGGGCTATGATTATGATATCACCAATAACAATAGCAAGGAGTATATTGTGGTCAATTATCTCTCACACAATTTGAGGCTCTAAGTATGTTTTGTGCCATTTCATAACTTATTCCCCAATGGATCGATTCCTTATGCTAGGAGGTACTTTAGGATTATGGTTTGCAAACTTTGGTATCCTCCTTACACACTGAGCCTACTTCATACCTAAGCTACACTTGGTATATCCATGATTTGCATTACCACCAATGCTTTGTTGTTCCCCACACATCTCCACTTCAGGAATTTCTCATGAAATAATTGCATACTGCCCCATTTGCATGCCATTCAAGATATAACATATGAACGACTTAAGCACATGTTTTTTTTGGAAGGGTATGCAAAAGGACATTCAAGATTTTTTGGTAGCTTGTGATACCTATCAATGGATGAAAGCTGAAACAATGCATTCTCTAGGTACTCTTCAACCCTTTCCCATTCTTGACCAAGTTTGGATGGATATTTCCATGGATTTTATTGAAGGGTTACCTAAGTTTGAAGGAAAATATGTTATATTCATGGTAGTGGATTTTCTTTCAAAGTATGCTCACTTTTTTTCTCTCTCCCACCCTTACACAGGCTCCACTATTAACCAAATTTTCCTTGATTTTATATTTTTCCTTCATGGTATGCCTACCTCCATCGTGTTCGATCGTGACCCAACCTTTACTAGTCATTTCTAGAAAGAATTATTTAAGTTGCAGGGAACTCAACTCAAAATAATTTTAGCATATCATCTACAAACAAATGATCAGATTGAGATTGTTAACAAATGTTTGGATACCTACCTTCATTGCTTTGTATATGATCATCCTACTCAATGGGTGAAGTGGCTTCCTTTGGTCGAATGGTGGTACAACACTTCTTATCATACAACAACAAAGGTTACCCATTAGAGGTAGTTTATGAGAACCCTCCACTCATGCCTTCCTCTTACATTTTGAGTAGCTCCAAGGTCCATGCCATTGACACTACTCTTAGTCAATGCATTGATGTCCTCCACCAACTAAAGCTGAATTAAGATGTAGCCCAAACTTATATGCGCTAACAAGCTAACCAGCATCATTTGGAGTGCATTTTTGATGTGGGTGATATGGTTTTTATTTGCTTGTAACCATACAAACAATCATACCTCCAAATTCATAGGTACCAAGAACTTGTTTTAAAATACTATGGGCCCTACAGGTTTTACAGTGGATTGGTGCCATAACTTACAAACTGTTCCTTCTTCGTACCTCCTAGATCTATCTTATTTTCATGCCTCCTCTCTCAAAAATGTTGTGGGCACTTAGATATAGGTTCAATCTGCACTTCTGAAATTGGATTAAGAAGGTTCTATCTTGCTTGAGCTTGAATAATTATTGGATCGTCAAACTTGCACTCTCTGCAACCGCACCATTACTGAGGTCCTTGATCAATGACATGGACTTTAGCTAGAAGATGCTACATGGGAGTCTCTCCAATAGCTCCAAAACCAATTTCCTTATCTTTAGCTTTGAGGACAAAGCTTTTTGAATGGGAAGGACATGTTAGGATCCCATCCTAACATTATTTTGTAATTCTCATTGGATTATGTAATGACCCACTTCCAATATGGGAAATTCTATTATAATATTATTTTGTAATACTTTGTAATGTATGTGGTAAGGAACCTAGCCAAGTGGTGTCATCTCATGTAACCATTATCAATATTGTAACCGATGTTTGGTAGAAGATTCTAGCTCGAGTGGTAGTTTGCATGTAAGTCAACTCTTGAGCCTTTAGGTAGGGTTACATGTATCTTTCTATTTAAAATATATGGAGCCATGTACAAATGTATCTTTTTATAAGTTAATAAAATATTTAAGGAGGTTGCCCCCTCGAAGAGGCCTATGCTTTTGAGTTATTTGTGAGATTGTTTCAATTCTGCAATTACTTTATGCATAGTGTTATTCTATTATTCGATGTACTTCAATTATTTTTTAGTATTTTGTGTGAGTGAGCTTTATTTTAGTAGTAGGTTCCTAACAATGATAGAGTCCCTTGGCAATTTTTTGGATCAAATGCTTGACAAATTTAACTTCTCTCAGGAGTGGAGAGAGTGGATCATGAGTTGTATCATAGTTATTTCCTTCTTCGTTCTAATCAACAACTCCCTCTCAGGCCCTTACCATGATTCCAAGGGTATTCTCCAAGGAGAGACTATTTATCTATTTCTTTTTATTATTCTAGTAGAAGGATTGGGTAGATTCCTACAAAAAATAAGTAACAAGATCTTTTGGAAGGTGTGCATTTGGAATAGGAGATGTTAACTCACCTTCAAATTTGTGGATGACACAGGTCTCTTAGGGGAAGCTAAAATTTAGGAGGCTAGAACACTCAAAGCCATCTTAAAAAATGTACATGGATGCTATTGGACAACAGGTGAATGCAACCAAATCCAAGGTTGTTTTCTTCAATACATATAGAAGTATCTATGATCATATTCTATCCATTTGGATATTTACCTAGTGCACTCTTTTACTTGATTACCTAAGGATTCCCCTCCATTTCAAGAGTCTAAGGGTGGTTTATTAGAAATATTTAATGGATAGAATCAATGATAAAGTTAATCATTGGACTCACCATTGGCTTACTTTCAAAGAAAGAATGACTCTCATCTAATCAATGATCCAAGTAAATTCTATTTATAAATTCTCCATCCTAGCTACCCCTATGAGAGTCCTCAAAGAGTTGGATTCGTGTATAAGAAATATTTTTTGGAATGGCCCAAGTATGGATAAGAAGTGGGCTCTTATTAGTTGGAATAATAAATCTAGACTAATGCTTGAGAGGGTCTTGGTTTTTGTAAATCAAATTTAAACAATCAAGCTCTTGTTGGGAAGCTTTATTGGAGATGGATCTCCGACAAGGAGGCTTTCTTTAGTAGAGTCATCACTAGTAAGTATTTGGGTTCCATCCCTCATCAAGAAGTTGGATATATTTCTTTGAGGGCCTTTGGCTTCATTATTTGGAAGGTCTTGAAAGATGGTGAACAATTGGTTAAATCTAGAATTTTCTAGAAAGTAGGTACTAGAGACAAAGCTAACTTGTGGACTTATTCTTAGGACTCACATCCCCATTTTAATCTATGAGTTTTAAGAGTTGTAACCCTTGCAACAAAATCTCAAAGGTAGAGGATGGATAAATATGGTTTCATACATTACTTCCAGGCAGGTTTGAGACTTCTATTTCTTTCAATGCAATAAACTTATACTCCATAATGATAAACCTTTAGCTTTATGCAGTGTTATTCAAGGTCTAGCATTTATTAAGAAAGGTATTAATAGAATAAGAGATATTTGGAATTTCAATATCTACTCAATTCTTACCTGGAACTAGATTTGCAATTATTGCTCCCTTCCCTCTAGGTTCTAAGAGTCTTATGGTTTACTTGTGGCTTTCTTTTGGTGCAAAAATCAGCATCGAACAAGTGGGTGGTGCGCCTAGCAATCCCCAAACAACATTGAATGATCACCTAGCCTAGAAGAGGTGAGGTGATCAATCTCTAGAGGAGGTTGACTCCTTAAGTCCCAACTACCTACACTGTAAAGGAAAGAGGAGAAAATAGAAATAAGAGAGGAAGCAAATGGAGTCCATAGCTAGAACTCACAAGGATGGGTTATGGTTGCATCAAGACACATGCACTCAACATCACTAGAAAAAATATGAGCACACCACCTAACAAATCACCTCATCTCACCCTCACTTATTGTTCAACACAACGAGCTGGAGCGAATTCTAAAACTAACGGTAGGGTGCATGAAATCCATAATGTAAAATTAGAGCACTTCCACCTGACCAACCTTAGCAAAAATAAAACCCAACACCGAAATGTGGATGCGAATTCCAAAACCACCCAACAAGACCCATGAAATCTAGATTGTAAAATTAAATGAGTAAACTCAGATGGCCATCGTAGAAATAAGCACCCAAATTTAATCACAAGGAAGTGAAGATAAAATGAGAGACCAAATAGTGATATACTTATATTTACAAGGCTAGAATAATTACATATGAATTGTAATGGCCACAAAGTCACCCTTTGGAATGGTGAGCATTCCACTATTTATAGATGATTTTACAATGAATTCAAATTCAAACATTAATGGCACTTTGACGAGAATATCATGTTGTAATGGATGGATGATATGTTGATATTCTGCTCTATGGAAGAATGGCAATTGTCCAAAAGGACTTAGGTGCTTTTGCATCAATTCAGACCTTTAATCACTCTAACATTCATGTTGGGCTATAAATTTTGATCTACTTTACCCCTTCATGTTGTGGGAAGGCCTAGGATTGATTACCTCTGAAGTCGTGCATTTCAAATTACCTTATTTGTGCCTATTGATCACGAAGGCAACTGGTATCATTAATGCCTATTCCTAGGAATTTCCAGTGCTTCCCTCATGATCCATGATGACTTCAACCTTAAACAGATATTTGAGCACTTCTCTCTCCACCAACCTCCCAATATTAAGTTCCATGATCAGGTAATCAGGCGTGGACCTTTGCTTTTGTTTTCCTAATGTTCTACCCATTTTTGGGGATGAAAACTTACGACTAATAACCATTATGATGTGGTCTAATCCTTTCGTTCTTCTATTGGATGGGGATTTGGGATCCCATTTTTCATTTAAGGTCAGGGTGGGAATTTGGGATCCACCTTGAATATTCATCCACCTATTTATTTGTCCAACCTTATACTTAGCCAAATTTGATGCACTTGGGTGTTCGGGGTGCTTTGCCATATTTCCACCTTTTGTAGCTTTGGTATGGAATGAGATTTTGGGACTGCTTCTTGCTTCATGGAAGCCCATTCTTTCATCCATACGATTTGACTCTGAGATCCACCTTAACCATCAATGCCTTGGATTTGCCTAGTCATTTGTCAAGGTCATCATCATGCAAAAAAGGAGAGTGAGTGAAGGGATGAAAAATTTCACCCACACTTCCATCCCTTGTGAGATCCTTATAAAGTTGGGAACTACTACCCATTATATATGGAATGATTGGAGATGGTTTAATGGTCATAGAATCTCTTCCATTACTTCTAGTTGGATATATAAAAATCTTTTGTATCCTCCTTTTTTAGACTCTAAGCTCAATGTCAAGTGGCAAGTGAATTTTACCAATGCCCAATGGTAGTATCTTACTACTCAAATTTGAAAAGTTCTTGTTGAATCCAAAACTCAACTTCATAGATGGTAGATTTTGCATCAAAAATTTCCAACTTCTAAAAATTTTCCTTTTATTTTACACATTTTCCCTCAATGCAATTTTTGTAATGCTTCAGAAACTTTTATTCACTTGTTTTGATTTTGTGACATGGCTAAACAATTTTAGTATTTCTTCTACACATTTATTTTTCCCTGATTTACTAGATCTTGGAAGTCTTCTCAGCTTAGCTTTTCTCAGTTGGATCAATGCCCCAAACTCTTGGATGTTTGTAGACTCATATTTCTCAAGCACATTTGGAAGTGCAGATGCAAAAAAGTGTTTATTGATTTTGCTCCTTCATAGGATATACTTGTAGTAGACTTGACCTTTGATATTTTGTTATATGTGGGACACATTCATTCCCAAGTCTATGGAACTTCCAACACACCACGAGATGTTATTGATAAAATTCATCAGCTTTCTCATATGGTTCAAAATCTTTAGAAGGTCTAACAAGAAACTAAAAAGAAGACAGTTAACAAGGATGAGCAAGTTCAAAATTGAATTACTTATATTTCTTCTTTGAAGACTTCAAAAGATATCACGGAAGACATACCCATAAATTCCCCATTTAATAGGCTTTCCCGCATGTGAGTGTTGATATCTAGTATATCGTAACAAGATATAACTATAGTATTTTTTGTTTCTATTAGCTTTTATTCTTATATATATTCATTTATGCATGCTTTACTCCTTATCCACCTCATTTTATTTTTTAATTGATGAACAATGTTAACACCATAATATTATAATGTTTCCATTAATAAATAAATACAATCTATAAAAAAACCAAAACTAAAATATTTTACTAAAAATCAATTATATCTAAGCATCTCGAATATATATATATATATACCTTTCAATCAAAAAATATACATTATATTATATTATAATGTTCAAATGTGATGATAGGATGGGGTCCTAACATTCAAATAGTCGGGCGATGATTTGTACGCAACTTAGGATGTGCACTATTACAAATGGTAATGATGGCCTAGGTTTGGATGTGCATTATTTATACAACCTTAGTTGATTGAAGTAATGAAATACCATCACATGGGTTGTCTAAATTGTGCGGCACCGTTAGAAGGGTTCTGCCCTCTGAAAACTTCTGCCCTCTGAAAACTCTCGCAATCATCCCTCATCATTTCAATGTGACGTTTTTTTTAATAATTATAAAGTATAAGGTTTAAGATATATGGATTGTTATATTATTTTGTTATTGTTAATCGGTTTTGAAAGTGATTTTTTTTTTTATATATAGAAGTAATGGTTACAATCACGATTTTTAGTAACTACCAGCACAGTTGGTAGGGTTCAAACTATCTACGAAGGCTCCCAGGACTTCCACTGTCTCGGTACATGGTAACCCGACGTGAGATGGGGACCGTCGGACGCACAAGGGTTGCACCGTTGTCATCAATCTAGCGCACAACTCAGAGGAATCGGATCTGGGCTACTGTCTGTGCATGGGCAAGCCCGTGCGATTGGAACCTAGGTCTCCTTTCGGTAAGCGCCCCAACTTACCAACCACCTAGACCCACGGACTTTAGGATCGTTGTTTTGAAAGTGACTTTGAATGACTTAAGATTAGGATCGTTGTTGTTGATTTAATGTGTACGCAAAGAATTCAAAATAAACTATAGACTACAATAAGAATAACCTAAGATTTGAATCTAGATCTCTTCTTGATAAATGCTTGGATAACTCACCTAACCCTTGACCAAACAAATAACTACCAATCCAAGGATTCAAAATAAACTATAGACTACAATAAGAATAACCTAAGATTTGAATCTAGATCTCTTCTTGATAAATGCTTGGATAACTCACCTAACCCTTGACCAAACAGATATACCTGAACAATCCACCCAACCTTTGACCAAACAAATAACTACCAAAAAAAAAATATATATATATATAATCGAAAATAATTACGTATACCGAATAAATGGATCCCGATAGTCTAGGGAAACTATCATATAGAGAGCAATTACAGTATACAGAATAAATGGATACCGATAGTTGGAAATTCAAGGAGGATAGTGAAAAGAAGCATAATACATGTGGGTATAGTGTTAAACATACGGGGAACTCCAAGCGAAGATTTCTGTGGGCGGAGTTATAACGCATGTGGATATGGTATTTCGTGACTTAGCACTCCTCGTGATCTCACCCACCGCACGAAATTCATCGAAAATTGCCCTATGACCTGTACTGGCAGGACGTCTTGTGTGTTTGATTGGCTTAGGTTTTGTCATGTGCCACCAAACGACAAAGATTACATGCGACTTCCAGTGGGCGTGACAGTGGCGGTGGCGGTGAAAGGGTTAAGCTTGATGCCTCATCTCATATCATCCCCTTTACCTTTCATACTTTTTATGACCACATATACCTGCACTGTTCATATCATAGACTTTTGAAATCCATACCAGCACTGTTCGTATCATAGACTTTTGAAATCCAATTATCTCTCGAAAATAATTTTGTCAATACATTGGCGACACACCAATGTAAGTCTTATCATTTCAAAAGACTTAATGTTTAGTGAACTCCTTTATGTAGTTGAACTTACGTTTTACGAACTTTTACTATGATAGTGATTGTATATTCTTGTGTATTTGGGATTGTATATCGTCAATACCTATCATATAGGTAATTTAATTTTTTTATATGATACACCTATTATTATGGTTTTAAATGTTAGCCTCTATTTTAGTTAGATAGAGCGAGAAGATTTCCAAAGACAAACTAGACCCTGATAGAATTTAATTTCAAAGCCGATGAAAACAAAATCTATTTGTTTTTTCTTAGTGGAAATGCATGAACCATGCACCTTTTTCCTAATTTATTGTGAGTGGGCTTCTAAAAAGATACCGTCCAAAATTCTTTGGCCACGTGGTAGAAATTTTTAAGCTTGCAGATATCGTTGTGCAGTTAGGATTTCCAGGAACTATCGATTAAAAAAATGGGTCTCCGCCGTTTCCGAAGAAAAGCGATTTGGGATGTATTCGGAAATCGGAAAACATTACACATTAGCAGAGAATATTTTCAATCAAAGAGCATTCCTTCCTTACTTTATTTTCTCTCCCGTGAACTCACATGCCAGGGGAAAGAGCATTCCTTACTTTCCTTCTTTTCTCTCGCGTGAACTCACATGCCGGGGGAACTGTTTGTAACTGATGAAACCTACCTACGCTCAAACCACCCTCCTCCACTTTCTCGTCTAACGTTTGCAAGTAGTAAGCTGATGTTGCTGTTAAGTGCTAGGTACCGTTGAGAGCAAAGTTCAGTCCTTAGTAATAAAAACCACCAAAAACCAATGTGCCCAGTGTCAAGGACAGGAACACGGACACCAAGCGTTAGTGCGCTCGAAAAATTATAAAATGGACGGCGAGAGTCCTGGTGCAGAAAAGTTCAGAGTGAACTCCAAATGCTATTTATTAGGCCTCTCCCCCTTCTTTTCGGTGTACACGCATTCATTAGAATTTAGTACCAAACTTACGATATAAACTTACTTGAGTTCTGTCAAGTAGTTATAGTGTTTGGCTTACTCTGCCCGCTGAAATCCAGACAATGGAAGTTGTAGCTTCTGCAAGAGGGCTCTTACCCGCCATTATTTTGATTTTAGTGATGTGTTGGTTTAGAGATGGTAATGCAGCAAGGTTAATGCATCATGCCCGTAACTCTTCCCACGAGCATCCATCTCTTGGCGAAGAAGTCCTTTCACCTGAGAAGTTTCCCAATTATTCTTCCAGCGGTTGTGATCTAACATTCAACGTGCAATCATACGGGGCTGTAGGAGATGGAAAGACAGATGACACTGAGGTATATGCATATATAAGCTGGTGGAGTACACTGTAATCTGCATAAACCTCCCATTTTCTTCATATGCTAATATTAACATTAATGCAGCAAGCCTTCATATACTAATAGGCTTGTATGGTTGACAAGTTTTGCACTTGATAGCACTAATTTTTTTCTTAGCAGAAGCCATTTTTAAGCAATACATAGCTGAGTATGAGTTTTGTTTTTAACTAAAGGCGTTTCAGTTAGCGTGGGAGGCTGCGTGCCAAATTGAATCAGCAGTCGTCCAGGTCCCTCATGGCTACAGTTTTATGATACAGTCTGCTATTTTCTCAGGGCCTTGCAAAAAAGGCTTTACATTTCAGGTAAAAGTTCATCTACTTTCTGTTATTGTAAATAAGGGGGTTGCTGACAATGCTATGAGCTTATGCATTCGATTGAATTCAAGGTGGACGGCGTTCTGACCGCCCCGGATGGCCCTGACTGCTGGCCTAAAAATTCCAGCAAACTTCAATGGATTGTATTTTACAAGTTAGAAGACTTCACCCTTCAAGGACAAGGCCTTATTGACGGAAAAGGAGAAAACTGGTGGACACTTCCATGCAAGCCACACAGGGTGATGATTCCTTTTCATTTTTTTCAGACGTGAAATCGAACTATTCTACTGTCATAATCTACTGTGTATGTATGTTAGTAATATCAATTCACAGTTAGAGATTTTTGTTATTTGACAAACACAGGGACCAAACGGTACGACATTGCCTGGCTCTTGTGAGAGTCCCACGGTAAGCATCTCATGTTTGATTTGCTGTCCAATCATATGCTCTTGGGCTAAAAGCACGGGAAACGTAAAAGATGCTTTTTTAACAACTCATCGGCATACTAACGCTTTTTCTTTTGATGTGTAAGGCTCTAAGATTCTTTGATAGCACCGGTTTAACTCTAAGGGACGTGACGATCAAGAACAGCCCAATGTTTCACGTCAGATTTGATGGCTGCAAATCGGTCCTCATTGACAACATAATCATAAACTCGAGTCCAGTGAGTCCCAATACAGATGGCATACACGTCTCCAATACCCAGTGTGTAGGAATATACAACTCACTCATCTCCAATGGTGAGACCTCTGGGCCCCTCATCCTAGAAAGCAAGCTTTTACAGAGCTTGAAGTTCATTAACAATAGCACTGGAAAGTGACAGAGTTTCTTCCTGGTGATTATGATTGACAGGAGATGATTGCGTATCGATTGTTTCGGGTTCATCTAACGTAGACATCCAAAATGTGTCGTGTGAATATAGTCACGGGATCAGGTTTCCTCTTTCTCTCTCCTTCACCCCACTTCACATGTTGTTTTATACGTTGTCTGTTCCCAATATAATTTTGAGAAATTTATGTTAGAGGGAATCAAATCATCGACAACAAAAGACTCATCGTACCGCATTTTACTTTCTTATTTTGATGATCAGCATTGGATCACTTGGGAACCACCATTCACAAGCTTGTGTTTCCAATATAAGCGTCAGCAACGTCCTGATGAAGAACTCAGACAATGGCCTTCGAATCAAGACATGGCCGGTATGAATATAAAATAAAAATATATTGTAAACATTTTAAAGACAAGGCATAACATGTCCCTATGTGTGTGTGTATAAAGCTATTTTAACCCAAATTTTTGTGGCATGTTACAATGTTGATACAGGGAGGATTTGGATCAGTACATGGCGTGACCTTCGACAATGTGAAAATGGAGAATGTGAGGAATCCGATTATAATTGATCAGTTTTACTGTCTTACGAATAATTGTCACAATCAAACAGAGGCAGTATACGTGTCTAATATTGCCTACACGAATATCCGTGGGACTTACGACGTGAGGAGCCCTGCGATGCACTTTGCATGCAGCGACAGCATTCCTTGTACAAATATTAGTATTGCCAACGTTAAGCTTCTCCCAGCAGAGGGACAAATGATAGAGGATCCATTCTGTTCTAATGCTTTTGGAACGCTTCACACTCTCACCATTCCGCCGCTCACATGTTTGCAAGAAGGCGATCCTCAGAATAAAATTGACAAAAACATAGATAGCTGCTCCTATTGACATTGTATATCATAATTTATACTTTATAGCCCTTCATTCCCCATTTTAATATCCTAGAAATTTGACCACCCTGCTATAACAATGATTTTTGAAGTATAGATCCATACTTTAGATTAGGATTAGGATGATCATGGTGTTTGTAATATTTGACGTGGATTCCGGTGCCGTTGAGGTAACAGGAGAATCCCTATAGGCTTTCTAGCCCGTTGAATGTAGAATGTATACATTTTTAAATTAAAAAAAAAATTATAACTACCTGTCGCTTATTTTCCAAATAATGGAAACATTTGATAAATATTTATATATTGCCATCAGCATTTCATTTCGTTTCGTTTAAATAGTCTACCGTTTTTATTGTTGTAAATACCGTCCAAATCGCCGTACATCAATGGGACAAATTAATTGCAGCTCTCATAAGTAAAAAAGGAAATGGTACATTCCATGACGTGTTGCAGAGTTTGACTTAAAATGTTATTTCTTGCAATGTAGCCTAATGCACATTGTCTTATAGTTATCTAAACTCCTCACAACCGAGGAAGTTGAATTATAGTTATCTATTTCTTGGTGGTATATCGAAGCTTTACGTGTTCATTTGGTCGCATCGATAATGGACAATATGGTTCGAAGACAAAATTTAGATATTTATTTGTTATGGGCAGTCTGTGAAGAAAGAAAGGCAAAAACAAGGTTTATAAAATAACAAAACAGAGATAAAATTATTTAATGGGGGACAGAAAAGTGACATATCCGAATGTTACACTTGAGAATATAGAAGAGAAACTAGTACAATACATTGTTTAGTTTTAAATTTATTTGTAATATTTATTATTGGAAGGGTTTATAGCAGTATCAGCTTCGGATGTGGAAGAAGAAAAATTATTATTGTGGAAAAAAAATTTATTATTAGAAATAAATAATCTCAATAAGAAAATAAATCATAGAATAAACTACGATTAACTATAAGAGATGTAGCAAAGGGACTTGTGGCGTTCCAACAAAATCATTTGCATACATAAAAATATAATTAAAAAAATGTTACAATTTTTTTAATTTATAATATTAAATAAAAATTAAAAAAATTTGAGAAATTTTAATTGTTAAACCAAGGCCATGAACATTTCAGCCTCTTTGTTCTGTACAGATCACTTGAAAGATTCAAATTCATGCAGTTGAACACTTAACAAATTTTATGACATGAAGTGGCTATCGATAGCCCCACATGGAAGGCTAAAATGAAATCTAAATGAAAATCCATGCCCCACATGGTGCCGTTTTGATTAAAATGAAAGACTTTCGTTGAAGGTATTTTTTCTTAAATAATAATAATTTTTAATTTAATAGTGTTTTTGTTTGTGCAAACAGTGTAGGCGTGTTTTGGGGTTTTTATAAGAAAATTAGATTCGAACAGTGTTTATTCTATTCTAAGGAGGGTCTAGATCCCTTGTCTTTGTCTGAACTAGCAAATAAAGGTATTATGAATTCTTTATATTATTAAAATATAATTTAACAGTGTTGCACTCTAATAATGAGACTGAATGTTTTGTGTTTAAAAGATTCCATATTAAAGTTGGTGTTATAATGATCTTTCCGTATACGGCGTGCTTTAAAAAGTAAAAAGAGAAAGCAGGTTGGTGTATGCTTAAAAGCTTTTGGCGTTTTGTAACCATATATATAATTTTAAATATATAAAGAATGGGTTATAATTATAGTTTTTTATTAAACAGTTTTAAATCTTGGTTGTTCTTTATATTATTTTGTTATCGTTAATGTGGTTTAAAATTTATTTAATATTATCATCATCCTTTGTATGAAGTAGATTACTACTTTACAATGCTCAATATTTAAACTTAAATTTCTTCTTATTAAAAACCTACCAATTCCTTAACGTTTTGCAATCATATTACTCCATAAGGGCAAGGAAAAATCGTGAGACAAACATAGTGCCTAGTGAATTAGGAATTTTATCGGGAAAAAAAAATGGTAACAGATGCTGGAATATGTGTCAAACAAATGGAAAAAAACTCCGGTTGTCCGCTCCATATTACTTTTCCTTGTCTTCAAGTTTTGCTTTTGCAAGCGTGCAAACGTCAACTTTTTGAGTCGCATGAAGGCATTGGCATAAGAATAAGAATAGGAATGATAATTCCCACTGCCTCCCTCCACCATTGCTTGTGCGCTGTTCAGATGAGAACGGCGTAACCGAAAAAGGAAGAAATATATATATATATATATATATATATATATATATATATATATATAATATCGTCGACCATCCATCTGTCAATTGTGAACGTGAAGAATAAGATGACTGACAAAGCGGAAAGAAGAGATGTAAGCTATTCGCGACTGCCACAAACCAAATTATTCCTTGGACCCACTAGTTTCTGCCTTCCATTCCTCCCATAAAAATTAAATATCTATTATATGTACAAACTTTTCAAGGGGAGTAATTTCAGCTCTTCGCTTTACCAGTCCACATTTTATCCACTGTCTCCCCTCTGACATCTGAATATTTTTATATCTCTTCTGATTACTACATATTTACATTCCCACGATAAGCACTTGCGTAGGTTGGTACTGAGTTTATTCAATAATTTCATTCTTTTGGAGAATGAACGGCATCCCAGAAGAGGAGGCCATGCACAGACAAATTAAATTCAATTGTTTCAAGTTTTAACATAGTACACGCCATCCTGTTGTGACAGGAATGGATTATCAATGATTATTATTAGTGCTAGTTACATGAATGCATGGATCAGTAACAGGCCATAGCAATGGATGAAGTTTGAATTTGTTTTCGACGGGATCGGGAGTGCAGTTCGACGGGAGGGATCGGGAGTGTAGGTCGAGGGGGCCCGAAGTCGGGCTGCGCACCCGAAGTCGGGTTGCGCTCCCGTCTTTTGCGCAGTCGGGCTGCGCAAGTAAAACTTGCGCAGTCGGGCTGCGCAAGGGTTTATGTGCGCAGTCGGGTTGCGCACGAAATATGTGCGCAATCGGGCTGCGCACGAAACAAATTGCTAAGTCGGGGAGCGGCTGGTCAACGCCCGACTGCGCTGGTCAAAGGCAGCGAAGTCCGACTTCGCTGCGCAGTCGGGTGGACAGCTCCAGACTTAGGCAAATTTTTGGGGAGCGGCTGGTCAACGCCCGACTGCGCTGGTCAAAGGCAGCGAAGTCCGACTTCGCTGCACAGTCGGGTGGACAGCTCCAGACTTAGGCAAATTTTTGCCTTGCGAACTTTTGCTGTCCGGAGGCTTGCGCGGCTACAGCGATGGTTTGCTTGGCTTGGCAAGAACTAAATGGGGAGGAGAGAAACACCGAATCTGAATGCAATGTTTCAGATCTGAGCTCAAACTTATAGAACACGAAAGAAAATGCTCTGAGGCGATTGTACAGACAACAACAGATTTTATGCCGACAAAGATAACCGCAAACCCTACAGATGCCTTAAACAACAGCGAATTTTATTCTTATAAGACGAGGGTTACAAAAGTCCTCAAGCGAGGAAAAACTAACATCTATAGACTAAAGCTGCAGGATAAACTGAGAGGGAAAACAAATGTCGAGTCTGCTGCTCGGACATTAAACAGATGAGCTACACTGCTCACTGAAACGATCTCGTCTGCTACTCTGTGAATGACTATTCTTCTCTTCTGTTTCTCCAAATTTCCCCCACTCTCCTCCCTTTGTCTGAAGACCCGAACTGCCTTATATAGCCACGGGGAGAGGAAGATAGAGGTTATCCTCTGACAGGTTTTGACAGACCCTGAACTAGGGTTTCTGACCAATCGTCGAACTGGCATTAACTTCTACGGTGATCGGATCTGTCAGACGTCACATCTGTCAGAAGGCACGTGCGACGTCAAGTCAAAAATTTTGTCGGATCCCCGCCCCTCCCCCCAATTGAGGTTTGGTGGAGGCGTGAAATCGGATTAATATTTCTAACACCCTCCTTTAAACTTGATTTCATGAGCGCTTTGACTCCAAGCTGCTCTCGCAATCTGCTGAAGTCTTCCTCCTTCAAAGGCTTCATGAAAATATCTGCCAACTGCTCCTTGGATCTGCAAAACTGTAGTTGAATTTCTCCGGACTTCACCAACTCTCTGATGAAGTGATAACGAATATCGATGTGCTTCATCCGGCCATGGAACACGGGATCCTTTGATAGTGCAATGGCTGAATTGTTATCACAAAAAATTATTGTCGCGCCTTTCGGAGGATAGTTCAGTTCACTCAGAACTCTTCGCAACCAAACTGCCTGGCATGCGGCTGACGTGGCGGTGACATATTCTGCTTCAATTGTGGACAACGCAATGATGGGTTGCTTCTTGGATGCCCATGAGACTGCCCCTGATCCGAGATGGAAAGCATACCCGGAGGTGCTCTTTCGATCGTCGGTACTGCCAGCCCAGTCACTGTCTGTGAAGCCCACCAGTTCCAACTGGTCCTGTCTGGCATAAAATAGGCCATTGTTCCGCGTCCCGTTGACATAGCGCAAGATCCTCTTGCCTGCTTGCCAATGCGTGTCCTTCGGAGTCTCCATAAAATGGCTGATCAGACTGACTTCGAACATCAGATCTGGCCGAGTTGCAGTCAAATACATCAGACTGCCAACTAGCCTCTTGAACAATGTTGGATCTACATTCCTCCCTGAATCCAGCTTGCTCAGCTTCAAACCTGTGGCTACAGGTGTGATGGCAGGTTTGTTGTCCTCCATCTTGAACCGCTTCAGGACATCCTTCGCATACTTGCCCTGAGAAATGAAGATGCCATCTGTCGATTGGTCAACTTCAATGCCGAGAAAATACTTCATCAGCCCTAAGTCCGTCATCTCGAACTCCTTCTTCATGGTTGTTCTGAACTGGGAAAACAGTGTTGTGTTGTTGCCAGTGTAAATTAAATCGTCCACATACAGGCAGACGATTATGAGCTCACCTACATCATTTGTCTTCATGTATAGGGTGTGCTCATATGGGCATTTTACAAACCCATTTTCCTGAAAATAACTATCAATCCGGTTGTACCAAGCCCGGGGCGCCTGCTTCAAACCGTACAGGGCCTTCTTCAGCTTCAGGACTTTGCCCTCCTGGCCTTCAATTTCGTAACCTGGTGGCTGGTCTATGTAGACCTCTTCCTCCAACACTCCGTTGAGGAAGGCTGACTTGACATCCATCTGGTACATCTTCCAACCCTGTTGGGCTGCCAATGCCAGGATCATCCTGACTGTGTCAAGTCGGGCTACAGGCGCATAAACCTCATGGTAATCGATGCCTGACTTCTGCTTGTAGCCCTTTGCCACCAGTCTGGCTTTATGCTTGTCAACGTCTCCTTGGGCATTGAACTTTGTCTTATACACCCACTTGACCCCAATGGTCTTCTTCCCTACTGGAAGATCTATCAGTTGCCATGTATCATTCTTTTCAATGGCTTCAATCTCCTCGTCCATCGCCTGCACCCACTTCTGATTTCGACTTGCATCTTCGAACTCTACTGGATCAACTTCAGTAAAGAATGCAAAGTTCGAGTACTCTTCATCTACATGGGTTTGGGTTGCCTCATAGATTTCTTGCAAGCTCCTTGTCTTCGCTGGCGTCACCAGGTTCTAGATTCTACTTGCACATGGAGGCGACCGAGATGGAGTGGTTGTGCTACTACTGGCACCGCTGCTGTGCTGGAGGTTGCAGGTGGCTGCACACTTCCTTCTTCCAAGTCAACAGACTCTACTACTACTGGCTCTGATCGGCCAGTCTTCGACTTCCAGTTCTAGGCTTCATCTTCAAGAAACTTCACATCACGGCTGATGATGAGCTTCTTCGTCATAGGGTTGTACAACCTATATGCCTTCGCCTGCTCACTGTACCCTATGAAAATGCACTTCTCAGCTCTATCATCCAACTTCTGCCGCTTCTCTTCTGGAACATGTGCATATGCAATGCACCCGAACACACGCAAGTGAGCCACACTTGGCTTCACACCGCTCCAGGCCTCTTGAGGGATTTTGTCCTTCACGCTTTTGGTGGGACATCTGTTCAGTAGGTAGACTGCACATGTTACAACCTCTGCCCAAAATTCATGCGGTAATCCCTTCGCCTTCATCATGCTTCGTGCCATCTCCATGATGGTCCGGTTCTTCCTCTCAGCTACGTCGTTCTGCTGTGGCATGTATCTGGCAGTGAACTACCTTCGAATTTCATGTTGCTTGCAGTAGTTATGGAATTCGTTGGAGATGTATTCACCTCCGCCATCTGTCCTGAGAGTCTTGATCTGATATCCGCTCTGTTTCTCCACTAGAGCCTTGAACTCCTTGAATCTGGCAAATGCTTCTGACTTCAGCTTGATGGCATAGATCCAAGTCTTTCGGTTGAAGTCATCTATGAACGTTAAGAAGTATTTGTTATCGACAAACGTGTTGGTCTGCATCGGACCGCAAATGTCTGAGTGCACCAGCTCCAGTGGTTGTGATGCTCTCCAAGACTGATCGAAAGGGAACGAATCCCTATGTTGTTTGCCGACTAAGCAGCCCTCACAAACTTGATTTTGCTGCTCTATCAGGGGTAAACCCTTCACCATCTGCTTCTTGTGCAGTTGATTCAGGCCACTGAAGTTCAGGTGACCAAATCTGAGATGCCACAACCAGGTAGCATCTTTCACAACTGCACTCAGAGACATCAATGATTCATTCTGAATCTGTAGTGAAAACATTTTATTCTTCGTCATGGACACTGTAGCAATCTGCCCATGCGACTTGTCTCTGATGGTGCAAGCTCCGTCTTTGAACTGGATCGTATGTCCCTTCTGCACGAGTTGTCCAACGCTCAGCAGGTTGTGCTTCAGGCCAGGCACATAGTAGACATCACAGATCTGCTTTCGTTCATCGTGCCTAGTGCGGATGAGGATCTTTCCTTTCCCCATTATGGGAACCTTGTTGTTGTTCCCCATCTTCACCTCAGACTGGACTATTTCATCCAGTTGGGAGAACATCTCCTTGTTCCCCGTCATGTGGTTGTTGCACCCATTGTCTAAATACCAGACATTCTTCTGGCACTCCTCCTCAATGTTGCAAGTCAACAACACGTTTCCTCCTATCACATTTTTGGTTTCATCCGTGTAATGGGCTTGTTGTTGGTTCTCCTTGGCCATCCATTTTCTGCACTATGAGATGTAATGGCCGAACTTCTTGCAGAAATAGCACTGGACCTTTGACATGTCCTTCTGACTAGATCCAGCTTGCTAATTTTTTGAACTGCCTCTTCCACCTTGCTGATGGAAATTATAGTTGGTCTCTCCTTCGCTAGGGTTTGACCGTCCTCCTTGCTTGTTGCCTTTCCCATGCCTGCCTCTGCCTCTTGCTCCATGAGAACTAGAGGCACCATGGTGGGAATCTTGTCTGTCGTTGTCTCGAAATGAGACCTGAGCCTTGAATGCTTGCTCTAGAGAGGTCTGAGATGAACGACTCAACCTCTGTTCATGTGTCTGCAATGAACCCATGAGCTCGTCTATCGAGAGGGTTGTCAGATCCCTCGACTCTTCGATTGCTATCACAACCGAGTCAAACTTGGCAGGCAGACTTCTGAGAATTTTCTCCATGATTCTCTGGCTCTGCATAATTTCTCCGTTCAACCGCATCTGGTTGATAATGTCCGTCGTCCGGGTGAAGAAATCACTCATGGACTCGGACTCACTCATCTGCAGATTTTCAAACTCCCTCTTGAGCATCTGCAGCTTCACCAACTTTACCTTATTGGTGCCCTGGTACGAGCTGGCCAGAATCTCCCAGGCCTGCTTCGCCTTGGTGGCTGATGCGATCCACGGGAAGATGGACTCCTCGACCGCTTGCATGATGTAGAAGAGGGCCTTCTGGTCCTTCTTCATGTTCTCTTTCAATAGGTCCTTGTCTGCTTGAGAGAGGGCGGCCAGTGTTGCTGCATCTACCGGTTCTGGGTAGCCGTTCTCGACTAACTCCCATAGCTCTTGAGATCCGAATAGGATCTTCATCTGGATGCTCCAGTAATCGTAATTCTTCCCGTTGAAGCATGGGATCTGCAACTGCAAGTTGTTGCTACTGGAAGCCATTCTGCTTCGGTCTCCGCATCAAGGGATCAGTGGCTCTGATACCAATTTGAAGTTTTAATTTATTTTTAATTTATCAAGAGTGCGAGGCGAAGGGGGGCAAAGTTGGGTGAAGGAAGTCGGGTTGCGCACCGAAGTCGGGTTGCACTCTGTTTAGAGTTGGGTAGCAAGTAAAACTTGCGTAGTCGAGTTAGTAAGGTTTATGTGTGTAGTCGGGTTGTGCACGAAAAATGTGCGCAATCGGGCTACGCACGAAAAAAGTGCTAAGTCGGGAGCGGTTGGTCAACGCCCGACTACGCTGGTCAAAGGCAATGAAGTCCGACTTCGCTGCGTAGTCGGGTGGACAGCTCCAGACTTAGGCAAATTTTTGCCTTGCAAACTTTTGTTGTCCGGAGGCTTGCGCGGCTACAACGATGGTTTGCTTGGCTTGGCAAGAACTGTATGGGAGGAGAGAAACATCGAATCTGAATGCAATGTTTCAGATCTGAGCTCAAACTTATAGAACATGAAAAAAATGCTCTGAGGCGATTGTACAGACAACAATAGATTTTATGCCAACAAAGATAACCGCAAACCCTACAGATGCCTTAAACAACAACGAATTTTATTCTTATAAGACGAGGGTTACAAAAGTCCTCAACTGAGGAAAAACTAACATCTGCAGACTAAAGCTGCAGGATAAACTGAGAGGGAAAACAAATGTCGAGTCTGCTGCTCGGACATTAAATAGATGAGCTACACTGCTCATTGAAACGATCTCGTCTGCTACTCTACGAATGACTGCTTTTCTCTTGCCTATTTCTCCAAATTTCCCCCACTCTCCACACTTTGTCTGAAGACCCGAACTGCCTTATATAGCCACGGGGAGAGGAAGATAGAGGTTATCCTCTGACAGGTTCTGACAGACCCTGAACTAGGGTTTCTGACCAATCGTCGAACTGGCATTAACTTCTGCGATCGGATCTGTCAGACGTCACATCTGTCAGAAGGCACGTGCGACGTCAAGTCAAAAATTTTGCCGGGATCCCCGACTGCGCGAGCGCAGTCCGGCTTCGCCCAAGTTCGGAGCGCAGTCCGGCTTCGCCCAAGTTCGGAGCGTAGTTTGGCGGAGGCGTGAAATCAGGATTAATATTTCTAACAATGGACGAGTCGATCCATTTACAGCGTGCATTTCAGTAAATTTTTTACTTTTACGTAGGTATCTATCTTAATTACGACAAGATCACTAAGCTCCAGCAAGTGCTAAGTGATGAGCGGCCACGTGGGGCTCTCCTTCCTGGTTGATAGTTTTTATTTTTATTTTTTTTACTTGCTTTAGTTATGGTGGTTTCTTTTGAAACTCTTTTGTTTTTGTTTACCTTTTTAGACTGCCTTGTCCTACAACAAAGATCACAAACTTGCAAAAACATGTATTTTGAATGCCTACAAGATTGAGGCTTAAAGATATTAATACTCACACAAAACAAAGATTTTATTAATCAAAGCCAACACGACATAACTTCTACAAAAGGATGGTTGCAAACATGCAACATGATTTTCACTCTTATCCACCACACTCATGGCTAAGGTTCTCCTCTAATTTATAAGCATGGGCAATGAGTTGCCAACTAACTTACAACTTTTATCCTTATCCTTATCCGGTCTTCAAACTAAAAAAAAAAAAACCAGTTATTTTTTTTATTATTATTATTTTTGCTTTTGCCAACTGGTTACTCCCAAATGCAAGTTGGCTGATGATGTTTGGTGGATGTTCCCAAGTTGGATGCTCTCGCATCATACTCACCGGGTAACAAAAGAAATGTTCCCTGAACATTTTGGAAGTCATCAATGGATACTCCATACTTGGCAATCTCGAAAGGTGTTAGCCATGTCGTAGCATCAACATTTTGGTTCTTCCACTTAACCAAATATTCATGATATGCCTTGCCTCTTGTCTTCCTTGCCACTCTTGAGTCTATAATGGCTTCAATTTCATCGCGTTCCTTCTCAGGCAACTGTGCGATCCATTCCTCTACTTGGATATCAGTTGTGTGAGCTTCATCCTCATCAGTAGGTTGACCATAGTATGGATAGAGGTCGGCTACATTAAAGATCGGTGATATGTCGATCCCTTCTGGAAGCTCAATTTCATATGCATTTGCGGTAAACTTCTTCAAGACCTTACACGGTCCAATCTTCTTCCAGTTGAGCTTGTTGTATGTGCCTTTGGGAAACCTCTCCTTTCGCAAATGTGCCAAAACCAAATCTCCAACTTGGAACTCCTATGTACGACGCTTGAGATCGACATATTGCTTGTATTTATGGACATTCTTTTCCAACTCAGCCTTCACTTCATGATGCAAGTCTTGCATATACTCAACAAAATCCTCTGCCAAAGCACTAGGCTTCTGCAATTCAGTTGTACTTCATAACTCATCTACTCCCCTAGGATGAGTTCCATACACAATTTGGAATGGGCTTTTGGTCGTACTTCTATTCACTAAATTATTATATGCAAACTTTGCCTGTGCCAATACAATATCCCACAACTTTGGCTTCTTACCAACGAGACATCGTAGCAAATTCCCAAGGCTTCTGTTCACAACTTCTGTTTGTCCATCTATTTGTGGGTGATAAGTTGAACTAAAGCTTAACTTGGTACCCAACTTCTTCCACAAGGTACGCCAAAAATGACCAACAAACTTGGCATCTCTATCTGACACAATGCTCTTCGGCAAACCATGCAACCTTACCACTTCTCGAAAGAACAAGTCAGCGACATGGGTCACATCATTCATTGACTTACAAGGTATGAAATGTACCATCTTCGAGAATCTATCAACAACAACAAAAATAGAATCATTACCCCTTTGTGTTCGTGGCAACCCAAGAACAAAATCCATGCTTATATCCTCCCATGGCCTCTCTAGTACTGGTAATGGTTGATACAACCCAGTATTTTGGCTCCTTCCTTTGGCATGTTGACAAACTCTACAATATTGCACAAACCTTCTAACATCTGCATTCATTCCAGGCCAATAGTAACTTGCACAAAGTTGACCCATCATTTTATCTACTCCAAAATGTCCAGCTAGTCCTTCGCTATGCTTCTCTCGTATCAGGTTCTCCCTCATCGAACCTCGTGGTATGCACAACTGCTGCCCCTTGAACAATAATCCTTCTTGGATGAAGTAGTCCAACCATGGTGTCTTGTCCCCTATAGTAGGATTATTGCATGCTACCCAAGCTTCCTTGAAGTCTACATCATCGGTATAAAGCTCCTTCATAGCATCAAAGCCAACGACTTCAATTTGCATCATGTTTACCAATAAATTTCTTCTGCTCAAGGCATCAACCACTCGATTTGAATGACCACTTCTATGCTTCAAGACAAATGAATATCCCTACAAAAATTCCACCCACTTCATATGCCTTTGATTCAACTTACTCTGATTGTTAATGAATTGTAGAGCATGATTATCTATGAACAAGATAAACTCTTTTGGCAATAAATAATGCCTCCATTTCTTCAAGGCTTGAATAATGGCATAAAACTCCTGGTCATAGACTGAGTACTTCTTCTTTGCCTCATTTAGCTTCTCACTGAAATAGGCAATGGGCTTGCCTTCTTGGCTCAAGACTCCTCCTATTGTTGCTCCACTTGCATCACAATCCACCTGAAAGACCTTATTGAAATATGGTAAGGCTAAAACAGGTTGCTCTGTTATCTTCTCCTTCAAAATTTGAAAAATCTTTTCTACTGCATTTGTCCACTGAAACTCATGCTTTCCTCCCTTTATCATTTTTGTGATTGGAGCACAGATTCCACTAAAGTTTCTGATAAACTTCCTATAAAAACTTGCTAGACCATGGAAACTCCTGGCCTCAAACTTACTTTTTGGTGATGGCCAATTCACAATGGCTTTGATCTTCTTAGGGTCCATCCGTAACCCCTCTTGGGAAATCACAAAACCCAAGTACACCAATTCCTCCTTCAAAAAACTGCATTTCTTCAAGTTGACTAGCAACTTTTCTTCCTTTAGCCTTTGCAAGACCAATCTTAGATGTGTCAAATGGTCTTCTTTGCTCTTACTAAATATCAAGATGTCATCCAAATAGACAACCACAAACTTGCCAAGAAATGGCTTCAACACCTCGTTCATCAACCGCATAAAGGTACTAGGTGCATTTGTCAATCCGAATGGCATAACTAGCCACTCGTATAACCCATCCTTTGTTTTGAATGTGGTTTTCCACTCATCTCCTTCCCTGATCTGGATTTGATGATACCCACTCTTCAAGTCTATCTTTGTGAAGTACCTTGCTCCACTCAAGCAATCCATCAAATCATCCATACGTGGCAATGGGAATTGATACTTTATAGTTATCTTGTTGATAGTCCTAGAATCTGTACACATGCACCATTCTCCACCCTTCTTCGGTGTAAGCACAGCTAGGACTGCACATGGGCTCAAGCTTTCCTTGATCAACCCCTTGTCCAACAGCTCCTGAACTTGTCGATTTATTTCTTCATTCTCCATGGGTGTCATTCTATATGCTGCCTTATTGGGTAAACTCGATCCAAGAATGAAATCAATGTGATGGCTAATGCTTCTTATTGGTGGCAATCCATCTGGCAATTCTTTGGACAAAATTTTTGCATACTCCTTTAACAAATCCTTCACCTCACTTGGAATCTCCTCCTTCTTGTCTACCATTTCTTCCTTTGTGGGTTTAGCAATCAAGGCAAAACATGCCTTCTCCTTCATCATCTCCTTCAAAAATTGCTTTCCTGAAATCAAGCAGACTTTCGAACCATTGTCATCTTTCCCATCTTTGTCCTTCAATGGACTCAACACAAACTTCTTGCCATATTTCATAATGGTGTAGGTGTTTTCCCTACCATCATGTATTGCTTTTCTATCAAACTGCCAAGGTCTCCCCAACAACACATGGCAAGCATCCATAGGCATGACATCACATAAGACCTCATCCTTGTATGATCCTATGTGAAAATTCACCTTGCACTATTCACTAACTAAGATCTGGTGTCCCTTTTGCAACCAAGAGACTTTGTACGGATTGGGGTGTTCTACCCTTCTCAACCCTAGTTTCTCCACCATCTCAATAGACACTAGGTTGTCCGTACTCCCACTATCTACTATGACCTGACAACATTTGCCCCCTGATTTACATATTATTCTGAAAAGGCTTCTCCTTTGAACAGGTTCACTTTCTCTTTTCTCTGGCTTTAGTAGTACTCTCTTCATCATGAGAGATTCTCCTTGCTCAGGCTCTTCTACGTGCCTTGGGGAAGCAACACTTTCTTCCTCTGCTCGTGCGATGTGGTTTCTGATCTCCTTTCCTTTGTTGTTACTTTGTTGTGCGGTTGGACATTCATATGCCCGATGACCTTCTTCTCTACATCGAAAACATCATCCAGAGAATCCTCTACCCCTTCCTCGACCAAAACCACCTCTACCTCGTGAGGAGTCTCCACCTCCTCTGGTGTTCTGGTTGAACTCACTATGTAATAACCCACAAAAAACCTAATTCAAGGGATGCATAACTTATCTGCAAGGACGAGATACTACTAATGTATCTATGGATGCAAGAGATAGGTATTGTTACTAGCGGGGATAATGCAAAGGAAAGATGTCATCTCAATGGGAAAAAATATTATCCGGTGTAAGGTAAGTCAAAGAAAATGATGAGCGGTGGTGTAATCGTCAGTTGATAGGGGCAAACAATCCTATAGATAATACATCTGCCAACGGTCCATGTAGATGCATAGCATGTAGTTGAATTTGTAGGAATTTTTGATGCTAGTCAAATTATGAATTTATGATGTTTTGTTGGCAACAAAAATGCTTAGAATGCATGGGAGCCATAGTTTTAAATAAGTGAATGAATTTGGAACACTGATATAATATTTGTTGTTCTAAGTACTAAAAGAGAAGGTAAAAGGGACAAAGAAAAGTTAATTAATAATTAATATGTATACACTATTGTGTGTTTTGAAGAACTTAATTATTTAAAAATAATATATAATATATATAACTATACTAAAGAATATATACAAACAAATAATATTTGTTTGCTTTACAATGTGGTAAATTAAATGTTAAAATAATATATATATATATATATATATATATAATGTATTAGAATATAATCATAAAGTGAATATAAAGGAGTCACGGTATTATTTAGAAATAAATAGTAATAAATTTATAATAGTTAGTATTTGTGGGCAAATGGAATAGTCGGCATTGTGGGAATTATTATTTGGTTTAGTCTTGTTGAACGTAGATAAAATATGTATTCCACTTGGCATACTTGGGAGAGGAGATTCTAAAAACTAATGATTAGTGGCAAGCGGGAAAAGAGGAACCATCTTCTAGATTAGGAAAAAGAAAGGTGAAGATGGGCATTATTGGAATGCATATTTTCAGCAAAGCGAGGAGAGCATCGAGGAAGGAAGGCATTGGAAGTGAGGGAAGAATCAGTAAGTTTCTTTTGGTGAAATTTTTAAGAAAAGCTAAATGGGAAATTTAAATGAAATATTTCTAAAGTATTGTATGGGCTGCTTAGTGTGTGAATATAAATTGCTATATATATATATATTTTAAGTATTGTATGGGATGCTTAGTGTACAAATCTAGATTGCTATTTGTATGGTATATTGAAAGAAACCTAAATTCTATCATGTGAATATATGAGAAATATTTGGAACTTGATGCATGCATTTGAAATATTTGTTGGTAAACAATAGTAATAATGGTTGGTTGTGATTCTGGTTGATGAGAACCTGAAATAAAATAAGTTTTGTTTTAGAACTTGGTTTAAGTTGCATGTTGTGCTAAGAGACACGGTGTTACTCGCATGTTGTATTTGAAACATATGATGTTTTGGGTTGTTCTTAAAATTTTGCATGTTGTGCCAGGAATGAGAATGATGTATTCATAATAGAGCTAGTTGCATTTCAAGGTAGATTGACTGCTCTGATCCTTGAATAACCACTGGTAAATCATGCTAAATAACTTAGATGCTTTGAGGAATATTGCAAATTGATTTTGATTGCTTCTTATTGCCTATTTTATCTACGTTCTGGAGAGAGGAACTGCATTATAATTTTGGAAGAAATTTGAGAATATATCTCAGTGGAATGTTGAAGTTTGGTTTTTTTTAATCTTGTATTTGTAAAGGAAAATGTAGCCCTGAGAAATGCATGGCAAAATTTGATATTATGTAAAATTGTAGCCCCTGGGTAAATGCATGGCAGAACACTATGAACCATAGAATGATTTGTATTCAAATCAGTTATTTATCTTTTCAATACGATAAGGAACAGTAACGTGTTCAGGTAGCGACTTGCTTTTTATACATATATTATGTATTTATTTTTATTATGATATATGTTTGTGATATGGAGATAATATTTGTTTGTTAAAAAAAATTAAATTATTTTTTATCTCTTCGCCATATATTACCATTTACTTCTATTTCTTACATGTTTCCATTGATATTGTAAATAGTCCTGTATGGACGATAGTATTACTAAGAATATATGTTGGGTGAACTATGTATGGAAAAATCGAAGTGTATGACAATTTTTTGAGTTTCAAATATTGTGTTTTATAGAGAAACGTTCTGGTTGATGAGAAATCCTCCAAAAAAAATCCACAACCTCAATTTCCTTTATAAACCTAAAATTTTCTATTGGTGTGCAGTCGTTACCATCTTGTGCAATCCTTTGTTCAGGATATAAAATTGCATGATATTTTAGAACAGACCAGCGTAGTATAGACTTATAGGGTAGCTTGGTTAAATTGACTTAACTAGAATCACATGGTGGATTGAGGAAAATTTCCATCCTAAAAATCGGATGTGTTAATTTGTAAAGGTCTTAATTATAAATATTTTTTTTAACCTTCAAACTGAACTTATGTTAAAATAGAACTTAAGTGTAATATGTTCTAAAGTAAGCAACGTTAGCAAAATTTTCAAACCAGAGAATGAAAGAATTGATTTAAATCCAAACCTATATTGGATTAATTAGAAGATATGAGAGTACTGTAATTTCCTACGTAAAAGTTGGAGAAAGATAATAGGTTGACATCTAGTTGAAATATACCTTCGTATAATAATGAATAATGGAGATATTTTAAATAGGTGTGCATGACTATATGGGTGTTTTTGGGGTTGGGATTGCTTAATAAGAAAAACTGAGTGGTATTATTTATTCTAATTAAAAATAGTGTGAACCAAATCTATTATTAAACACATGGGAATTATACATTAGACTCAAACAATAAAAAATTTGACATCATACTTAAATTTGAGATGAGTAGCCGCATAAATCATGGTTATGTAGAAAATTTTATAGTGCAACATAGGAAAAAGGAAGTGCTTTATAAATAAAATTTAGAATAGCTTGAAGGACACAAGCTTATAGTGAGAGGGGGGTGAACAGTATAAGACCACTTTTTACTTTTCTTTCCCAATCAATATTATGCAATGTATAGATAGCAATATCAATAGTAGTAATCAAAGCAATGCACAAATCACCACACACAATAGAGACACCACAATTTACGTGGTTCACCCAATGTGGGCTACTCCACGGAGAAAATATTTCACTAAAATTTTCTCAATCAATCTCTTGGGAATCCTTTCCCTATTACAATGTTTATGGACCTCTGTCCAAAGGAGATACCAATCCCCTAAATCAATTTCGTGGATCTCTATCCATAGGAGACACCAATCTCCTAATATCTACTCTAGTTGGTGATCCTCTAGAAGACCTTTGCCTCCACTACCCTTAGCAAATGGAACTCTATCCATAGAAGACACAAATCTTCCCTGCTCTGGTTGGAGACATCTATCCTCAACTCTATCACCTCCAAATATCTATCTCAAATCTACACTAAACACAGTCCTTCGGTCTAGCACAAATATGTCCTCAATATCTATATCTGATCTGGTACAAATCTATCCTCAAATATGCACCAAAATCTATCCTCAAATCTGCACTAAACATAGTCCTTCGGTCTAGCACAAATATATCCTCAATCTCTGTCCTCAAGCCTTAACTCAAAGCTTGACTCAATCTCAAATAAAATCTACTAGATCTTCCCCAAACCTTAACTCAAGGTTTGAACAAATCAATCAATCAACTCTGCTCTCAAGTCTTCTCAAAGACTTATCTCAAATCTGCTTTGTAAGATTCCACAAAATCTCACACCAATATATCCTCAAGTCCTCTCTAGAACTTGTCCAATATGATCAATAAGTTCTCACAAGAACTTATCCAAATCTGCTCTCAATATGTATTGTAAGCTTTCACAAAAGCTTACCCAAATATGTTCACAAGTCTTCTCAAAGACTTGCCTCAAATCTGCTCAACAAGTCCACACTAGAACTTGTTCAATCTCATAGAAACATAAAGAGAATTGTTAGAGACTCAATATGCTCTATACTCATCACAATGCTCAATCACTTTCAATCACTCTTTTAGAAACATACAGAGAATTGTTAGAGACTCAATATGCTTCAACTCAATACTCAATCACTTTCAATCACTCTTTCAGAAACATACAAAGAATTGTTAGAGACTCAATATGCTTCAACTCAATACTCAATCACTTCCTCAAATCAATTTAGAATATAGAATAGTTTGTTTTATGGAACTTGAACAATCACTTCACACATTCACTTGGCTAGGCTCAACCAACTCTACTCAACCAATCACTCAATGAAACAATCCTTGCTTACAAACCCTAGTCCAAGCATATGATCCTTTACTCAAAATGTTTCCAACAATGCTTATCAACCACTCTCACATAACAATGATACTCATGTTCTTTTCAAACCCTAGTTCAAGTTCTTTACTCAACCAATGGCTTCAACAACAATGCTTATAAAACAATCTCACATAACAATGATACTCATGTTCTTTTCAAACCCTAGTTCAAGTTCTTCACACAACCAATGGCTTCAACAACAATGCTTATAAAACAAGGTTTTAACTACAACTCTTTATTCCAGAAAACCTTGAAGCATTAACTCAACACATTCAATAAGGAAACCCTAATCAAGTCCTTTTCACTCCAAACTTATTTTCTAGAAAACCAACCAATCAACTCAACTATGGAAGAATATGCTCATACCTTTTTCTTGATGATGAGGGAACCTCAAATATCTGCCACAACCACAAATACTTCTTTGCCAAGCTCAAAGGAGTTAGAGGATGATAAACTATCTCAAAGATACAATGCAAATATCAAAGCACACATACACCTTATCACTCCATCTTAAAGAAAGCATCCATCAACATATACAAAAATGATTGACCAAATACACCTTATAATCTCCCAATTAAAATAATATTTAATACCATAAATAATGTCAATACAATCTCCTTTTCAAAATAACTCAATGGCAAGAAGTCCTCTCAACACTATAAATCTTCAATAAACCAACATGTCAAAAATACTTTATTTAAAAATAAAGCCAACTCCTTATTCCTCCAATTAACCAAAAATAATGATTAATTAAAAACCTTTTTAACTAACCCTTTTAACTCCCTAGGACCTTATGTCAAAACCTTAGGCATCACAACACATATTAAAAATTTTATTACCTTTGCCTTGGTGGGACTCAAACTCATGACACCACCTCTACCAGTGCCCTAGCCGCGGATCCAACCACCACATGAGCTAGGTGCTCATTTGGAGAGCAAGAGCACAACGTGCTCTATATTCCTCTTCGCATGTGCCAAAATAGAAAATCATGCGTCGCTTCCTCGATGCTTCAAAACACACACACCAAATGCTACCACCGTGAATCGATCATGGATCACTCCGCCCACAAATGCCTTAGCACTTCATCCACTTGCCACTAGGCCACGCTGCCTCGGTGGATATGACGGTTTAGCCCACGACAATCTTAACCCTTTCGCTGGCGCTTAAGACAAGGTGTTTGTCTTCTTCCTCGCATGAATTCTCACAACAACAATTGCACACTTTATTATTTTGAACGAAGGATAATTTAAATGCCACTAAGGCATATAGTATATATACTAATTTCCTCCTTTAATTTTGAACATTGGCGCCTTCAAAATTTGAATAATTAATTTATAAATTATTTAAATTCTTTAGAATTTAAATTTTATAAATTAACTTTTAAATCCTTTTGGCTTTATCAAAGCCTTCTTTGATTTTACCACTTTGTATAAATAATATTTATTTATAAAATTTAAATTCAATTTGAATTTAAATATTTTATAAAATAAATATTAAAGCCTCCTTGGGCTTCCTTGGGTTTTTATGAAAAACCTTTTATTTTTGCTCAACCATGGTTTTAATGAAAACCCTCTTAACTTATGCTTCCACATAATATTAAAAATATTATGAAGCTCTTTTACCTTTAACCTTTGCATTGTTCCTCTTGACTTTTTGATATCAACGGTAGCTTATTCCTTGACATCAATGACAACTTCGTTCCTTGACATCAATTTCAACTTTGAATCAAAATGTCCAACATAGCTTCTACTCCTTTAGATGTTAAAATAAAGAGAAATTATAAATTAGACTATTATAGTGGGTTTCAGGGAAATTAGTTTAAATTATAACATATCCATTAAACCTCTGACTTTTATTTTATCCTAGTGATGAAAATATAAGTAGATATATCAAAACAAGGAATTTTTATATTGCATAGCAAACATATCATGATTGGTTAGGAAAATTATATTTGTTGCAAATCTTTGTATGGTTAAACTATTTCTAAACAAATCAAACTTTAGTTAAGTCTCATTTTATTAAAAAATAATAATAAAATCCAAGATTGTGGAAGGGACAATCTTAACACGCAACCTAAGGTTGTGGGTAGGACAACCTTGTCATTATTTTAAGATTGTGGGTAGGACAATCTTGTGAAGGCAATAATTATTGGTGCTTGTGGGTAGGCAGTCATCATAAATCAGGGCTCTAACTATACTTCTGATGGAAAAGGTCAGAATGAGAGGTAACGAAGGGTTGTATGGGCATCTCTTCTAGGTTAACCCTGCTAGTGATGAGTGGTGAATTGTGCTTGACTAGGTAATACCGATAACACGATGGTATGGGACATCGTGTTGGTTAATCAACACAAAATGTTGGGTGGTTACCAGGGTATTGGTAAGACCCTAGATGATGCTCCATGGTGGATGGTTGATCATCTAGCTCGAGCATGTATGCGCTAAGTCTTGCATGACATAAGTATATGACATGAGTTCATGAGTTCATGTTAAGACATGGGAAAGTTATGCATCACACCTCTAGGTGATATGGGCCCTAGAGGAAAAGAAACCCACTACTTGAACTTAGGATCTCGAGAGGAGAGTGAAGTTCAAATGGGGAAACTATACGAGATTTGGCCAATCTCGATCTCATGAGTATTTTGACTACAGTGAAATGGCACTCATGAAGATGGTTCTAACATGCTCATACTAGCCAAAAAATTAGAAATGATTAAAAAAGAAAGAAAAATTTTCTCTTACTGAATTCTCTGATGTTGGACAACCAAGTGGGAAGACTTGGGGTGATTGGACAACCAAGTGGGTAGAACTTGGGTTGTTACATTTGGTATCAGAGCAAAGGTTGTGAATATTTAGGCAATAAAATTTTAGAAAACCTATTTTATGTTACCAATGTGTTCACCAAAATTTGAAAATTTTGATAAGGCTCTTTGTTTTGTTGGGTAGGCAATGGCATCTAGATAGAAAGCTAGTTCCTCAAAAAGAATTATGATGGTTCAACGGGAAGGGCTGACCAAAAACCCTAGAAGGGTCATTCAAAAATTTATGCGGATCAGGGCATTAGAGGAAGCCATAGAACATCCTCAGGAAAAGAGGAAGGAAAAAGAACCAGTTATCAAAGAGGATAAAATGGTCCGGATGGTGAAATTATTGCAGGAGCAAATGAGCCAATAGAAAGAACAAATGGAGCAGCAAAGTGCTCAAATGGCTGAACACATAGCTCAACAATAGACCCAAATGTTAGAGCATATGGAGCAACAAAAAGCTCAGCTGGCTCAACAACAAGAGATGATTTCCCATCAATAGAAAACAATAGAAAATCTATCCAAAGGAAAAGAAATGGTAATAGTTGAGGATGAGATAACTATTGACCCAAGAAGGAAACAAGTAGGTTCTGAGTTGGACAAGGATATGCGAAGACTTGATATAGCCAAATTTGATGGCAAAGGTGATGGGGAAGAGGCAGAGAGATGGTTAAATATTGTGGAGGCGTATTTCATGGTTAGAACCCTATCATCTAAATCAAAAACCTCATGGGTAGTTTTCTATCTCACTGGAGCTGCTACTGATTTGTGGGATACTTATAGGAAAACTCACAATGTGGAGGCTATCGATGTTCTTTGGGATACATTTGTATCATCTTTCAAATATAGGTTCCTAACATCACAATTTTACCTTGAAAGAACTGTAGAGTTTTCAAGGTTAACGTAGGGTAGTATGTCTGTAATTGAGTACTATCAGTGATTTGTGCAATTTCTCAAATATATGCCTGAATATGAGCAGTGGAATGAGATCAAAATCCAAAAATTTCTCCTAGGGTTACATCCAAAAATTGGACACCTGATTCTTATGTTGAAACCTGCAACCTTAACTATTGCTTGTGACTTGGCTCGCTAGGAGGAGGACAATTTTAAGGCCAAGAAAGCTTATTATCAACAAAACTCTAAAAAGGAAGAGTCACAGAAAAAGAAAAATGTGGGTCCAACAAAAGGGGATAGGAGTTGGAACAAGAATCGTGGTAATGGGAATATAAACAGGTTTGACAAGAATAAGAATAGGTACCAAGGAAATAGGGGAAATCAAAACTATCGGGGTGGCCAAAGAAATTTTAGGGATAGGTATGATCAAAGAGCTAATGCACCAAGAGCTGGTACTCAGGAAGATAATGAGGGAAATAAGAAAGAGAGAGCACCGTGAACTGGTTTCTGGATTTGTCAAGAACCTCATTATGCTGATAAATGTCCTTTGCGAGCCGATAAGAGAAAAGAACCTATGGAACCTACTCATAAGATATATGCAACAATAGGTAACTCTAAACTTAATGGCCAAGCAACACCTTTTCTGTTGAAAGGTAAAATTTATAATAAAAATGTGTGTATTTTAATTGATTCTAGAGCAACTGATAGTTTTGTTTCACCAAATATTTTGAGGGACATACCGGAAGAACCTGGATTTATGGCTAATGGGTGGAAATTCGAGTATGGGTCTGGGCAAACCTATACCGTTAATCAATATCTATTTGACCCTCAAATAATGCTACCTCAAGGGCAAACTCGATGGAATTTATATGTAGCTCCATTACATGCCTTTGACATAATTTTAGGTATTGATTGGCTTAAGGTACATAAAGCATTGTTAAATTTTGAGGAAAGATGGATGGAATTCACTGATGACACTAAGCAAAGGATTCAGATTTACTATGGATGTGAATCAGTGGAACCACATCTTTTGACAACAATGCAAGTTAAGAGAGCACTAAGAAAGGGTAGTAGAGTCTTTGTGGTCAAACTTAATAAAAAGGAAGAGAGCGAGTCTGGAGCAAGTATTTTTCAAACTTATCCAGTGTTAAATGATTTTTGGGATGTCTTTCCTAAAGATTTACCTGGTCTTCCACCCCAAAGGGAATTTGATTTCACTATAGAAATTTTACTAGGAGCAACACCTATAGCTCAAGCACCATATAGAATGACTACAATAGAGTTACAAGAGCTTAAGACTCAACTTCAGGAACTTTTAGAAAAATGACATATTAAACCAAGTGTTTCACCATGGGGTGCACCAGTTTTGTTTATGAAAAATAAGGATGGAACATTAAGACTATGTATTGACTACAAAATTCTAAACAAGATGACTATTAAGAATAAGTACTCTCTACCCAAAATAGATGATTTGTTTGATCAGCTAAAAGGAGCCACAATTTTCTCTAAAATTGACCTCAGATCTGGTTATCATCAGTTGAGAATTCGAGAAGAAGATACCCATAAAACTACTTTTCGAACTAGATATGGCCACTATGAATTTATAGTGTTGCCTTTTGGATTGACCAATGCTCCATCAACTTTTATGAATTTGATGAATAGCATGTTTCATGAGTAGCTAGATCGATTTGTGTTGATATTCCTAGATGATATACTGATCTACTCTAAAATCAAGGAAGAGCATGATCTTCATATGAGAATTGTTCTTGAAATTCTTAGAAAGAATCAATTATATGGAAAAATTTCCAAGTGTGAGTTTTATGCAACCCAGGTACAATATTTGGGTCATGTAATTTCTGTTGAAGGGGTGTTTATTGATCCAAAGAAAATTGAGGCTATTATTGATTGGCCTGCTCCAACAAATGTTTCTGAAGTGTGAAGTTTTATGGGGATGGCTAGGTATTATCGCCATTTTATCCAAATTTTTTCTAAGATAGCTTATCCAATAACCAATCTCCAAAAGAAAGGAAAAGCTTTTAAATGGATGGAACGGTATTCATTCAGAACTCTTAAAAAAATTACATCAGCATCTATTCTCAAAATAGAAGATCCCAAGCAACCATTTATTGTATGTATTGATGCTTCCATGGAAGGATTAGGTGGAGTCCTTATGCAAGATGATGGTGTTATTGCTTATGAGTCTCGAAAACTTAAGAAACATGAGTTAAACTATGCCACACATGATTTGGAATTAGTCACAGTTGTACATGCTCTTAAAATGTGGTGTCATTACCTACTTGGTAAATCTTTTGAGCTTAGAATAGATCATCAAAGCCTAAGATATATTTTTACTCAGCCAATGCTCAATGCTAGACAAAGGTGTTGGTTGGAGTTTCTGGCAGAATATGATTTTGGCATAGAGTATATAAAGGAAAAATAAAATAAATTAGCAGATGCTTTAAGTAGAAGAAGGCATATCAATGCTATGTCATATTGTCAATCTGCTATAATTGATCAAATAAGAAAATTACAAAATCAAGATGAATACTCTCAAAAGTATCGAGAACTGGTTCAACAAGATTCTGATAAAGCAAAGGGATTTAGAATCTAGGAAGATACATTATTCTTCAAAAATAGGATGGTAGTGCCTACTGATCAGGATCTGAGAAATATGATACTGCAAGAAGCGCATAGTGCTCCTTATTCCGCTCATCCAGGCTATGTAAAGATGTATGAAAATATGAGAAAAGAATATTATTGGCTAGGAATGAAAAAGGATATCGTTGAATTTGTGGCTAGGTGTTTAGAATGTCAAAAGGTGAAGGTAGAACATCTACATCCAGCTGGACACTTATTTTTGCATGGCATTCCACAATACAAATGGCAGGTTGTGACTATGGATTTCATTGTTGGACTGCCTAAAAATCGATTTCAGCATGATGCTATTCTGGTAGTAGTAGATAAATTGACTAAGGTGGCACATTTTCTTCCTGGAAATATTAAATATGGAGCTCCTATTGTAGCCCAAAAATTTTCCAGGGAAGTGGTATGGCTACACGGTTTTCCTGAAATAATTATATCATATAGAGATTCTCGATTCACATCCGAGTTTTGGTAGATATTACATCAGGCATGGGGAACAAAACTCAATATTAGTACTACTTATCATCCTGAGATAGATGGATAAACTGAAAGGGTAAATCAAGTCTTAGAGGATATGCTCCACATGTATTGTATGGATCATCAAACAAAATGGGAAGATTACCTTTTTTTGGTAGAATTTGCTTATAATAATAGTTACCATACGTCCTTAGGTATGGCTCCATTTGAGGCTCTATACGGGAGGAGGTGCAGAACACCATTATCATGGAGTAATCCGGAGGATCGGGTGATGATCGGGCCGGATATGGTCAAGGAAATGGAAGACCAACTTAATGAAATTTGTCAGAGGCTCAAAGAAGCCTCAGATCGACAAAAGAGTTATGCGGATCTTAAGAGAACACCCAAGGAATTCACTGTGGGAGATAGAGTATTCCTAAGAGTTAAACCTACCAAAAGTTCTATCAAATCCTCTAAGCTTAGTCCACGATTTGTAGGGCCTTTCGAAATTGTTGATAAACTAAACCCGGTCGCCTACAAATTAGACTTGCCACCCAATTTGTCAAAAATTCATGATACATTCCATGTGTCCCTTCTCAAGAAATATGTTCTTAACCCTTCACATGTTTGGAATGTTGATCAATTGTAGATGGATGATCCCCTGCGCATTGAAGTGCGACCAGTTAAGATCCTTGGTTATCAAACAAAACAACTAAGAAAGCAGAATATTGAGCAGTGCAAGGTCCAATGGGACCAGTTTTCTGAAAATAGTGCCACGTGGGAGGATGTGGCCATCATGAAAAGATAGTTTCCATTCTTGTTTGAATAGTGTTTGAACAATGTTATTATCATGTCATAGTTTTATTTTGTTTGAACAATGATATTATCATATCTTGGTTTGTGAAGTATGATAAATATATTTAATGGTTGTGCATGTTTAATATTAACAATACATAATGAATCAGTTTTTGAAAAATGAAAATTTGTTGATGTATTGAATTGATTTCCTATTATCCATGGCAATGTTGTTTTATGCTTCAATAAGAAAATGCAAACACATGGACTATGTTTAATCTTAGGGGGGAGTATGTAATAACCCACCAAAAACCTAATTCATGGTATGCATAATTTATCTGCAAGGATGAGATACTACTAATGTATCTGTGGATGCAGGAGATAGGTATTGTTACTAGCGGGGATAATGCAAAGGAAATATGTCTTCTCAATGGGTAGAAAGATTATCCGGTGTAAGGTAAGTCAAAGGAAATGATGAGTGGTGGTGTAATCATCGGTTGATAGGGGCAAAGAACCCTATAGGCAATGCATCCGCCAATGGTCCATGTAGATGCATATCATGTAGTTGCATTTGTAGGAATGTTTGATGCTTGTCAAATTATGAATTTATGATGTTTTTTTGGCAATGAAAATGCTTAGAATGCATGGGTGCCATAGTTTAAAATGATGGTTGGCAATGAAAATGCATAAATGCATGGGAGCCATAGTTTTAAATAAGTGAATGAATGTGGAACATTGATATAATATTTGTTGTTCTAAGTACTGAAAGGGAAGGTAAAGGGGACAAAGAAAAGTTAATTAATAATATATATAATATATAACTATAGTAAAAAAATATATAAACAAATAATATTCGTTTGCTTTACAATGTGGTAAATGAAATGTTAAAATAAAATATATATATAATAATGTATTAGAATATAATCATAAAGTGAATATAAAGGAGTCATGGCATTATTTAAAAATAAATAATAATAAATTTAGAATAGTCGGCATTTATGGGTAAATGGATCAGTCGACATTGTGGGAATTATTATTTGGTTTAGGCTTGTTGAACGTGGATAAAATATGGATTCCACTTGGCATACCTGGGAGAGGAGGTTCTAAAAACTAATGATTAGTGGTAAGTGGGAAAATGGGAACCATATTCTAGATTAGGAAAAAGAAAGGAGAAGATGGGCATTATTGGACTGCATGTTTTTGGTAAAGTGAGGAGAGCGTCGAGGAAGGAAGGCGTTGGAAGCGAGGGAAGAATAAGTAAGTTTCTTTTGGTGAAATTTTTAAGAAAATATAAATGGGAAATTTAAATGAAATGTTTCTAAAGTATTGTATGGGATGCTCTGTGTGTGAATCTAAATTGCTATATTTTTTTGAAGTATTGTATGGGTTGCTTAGTGTATGAATATGAATTGCTATTTGCATGGTATATTGAAAGAAACCTGAATTCTATCCTGTGCATATATGAGAAATATTTGGAACTTGATGCATGCATTCGAAATAATTGTTGGTAAACAATAGTAATAATGGTTGGCTATGATTCTGGTTGGTGAGAACCTGAAATAAAATTAGTTTCATTTTGGAACTTGGTTTAAGTTGCATGTTGTGCTGAGAGACATGGTGTTACTCAAATGTTGTATTTAAAACTTATGATGTGTTGGGTTGTTCTTAAAATTTTACATGCTGCACCGGGAATGAGAATGATGTATTCATAATAGAGCTAGTTGCATTTCAAGGTAGATTGACCACTCTGATCCTTGAATAACCACCGGTAAATCATGCTAAAGAACTAAGATGCTTTGAGGAACATTGCAAATTGATTTTGCTTGCTTCTTATTGCCTGTTTTGTCTACGTTCTGGAGACAGGAACTATGTTATGATTTTGGAAGAAATTTGAGAATATATCTCAGTGGAATGTTGAAGTTTGGTTTTTTTATCTTGTATTTGTAAAGGAAAATGTAGCCCTGAGAAATGCATGGTAGAATTTGATATTAAGTAAAATTGTAGCCCCTGGGTAAATGCATGGCAGAACACTATGAACCATAGAATGATTTGTATTCAAATAGTTATTTATCTTTTCAATACGATAAGGAATAGTAACTTGTTCAGGTAGCGACTTGCTTTTTATACATATATTCTGTATTTATTTTTAAAATGATATATGTTTGTGATATGGAGATAATATTTGTATGTTAAAAACAATTAAATGATGTTTTATCTCTTCACCATATATTACCATTTACTTATGTTGCTTGCATGTTTCCATTGATATTGTAAACAATCCTGTATGGATGATAGTATTACTAAGAACATAATGTTGGGTGAACTGTGTATGGAAAAATCGAAGTGTATGATGAATTGTTTTGAGTTTCAAATCTTGTGTTTTATAGAGAAACATTCTGGTTGATGAGAAATCCTCCAAATGAAATCCACAACCTCAATTTCTTTTATAAACCTAAAATTTTCTATTGGTGTGCAGTCGTTACCATCTTGTGCAATCCTTTGTTCAGGATATAAAATTGCATGAGATTTTAGAACAGAATAGTGTAGTACAGACTTATAGGGTAGCTTGGTTAAATTGACTTAACTAGAATCACATGGTGGATTAAGGAAAATTTCCATCCTCAAACTCGGATGTGTTAATTCATAAAGGACTTAATTATAAATATTTTTTTAACCTTCAAACAGAGCTTATGTTCAAATAGAACTTATGTGTAATATATTCTAAAGTAAGCAATGTTAGCATCATTTTCAAACCAGAGAATGAAAGAATTGATTTAAACCCAAACCAGTATTGGATTAATTAGAAGATCTGACAGTACTATAATTTCCTGCGTAAAAGTTGGAGAAAGATAATAGGTTGACGTCTAGTTGAAAGATACCTTCGTATGATAATGAATAATGGAGATATTTTAAATAGGTGTGCATGACTAGATGGGTGTTTTTGGGGTTGGGATTGCTTAATAAGAAACACTGAGTGGTATTATTTATCCTAATTAATAATAGTGTGAACCAAATATCTTATTAAACACATGGGAATTATACATTAGACTCAAACAATAGAACAGTTGACATCATACTTAAATTTGAGATGAATAGCCGCCTAAGTCATGGTTATGTAGAAAATTTTATAGTGCAACATAGGAAAAAGGAAGTGCTTTATAATTAAAATTTAGAATAGCTTCTACTCCTTTAGAGGTTAAAATAAGAGAAATTATAAATTAGATTATTATAGTGGGTTTCAGGGTTATTAGTTTAAATTATAACATTTCCTTTAAACCTCTGACTTTTATTTTATCTTAGTGATAAACATATAAGTAGTTATATCAAAACTAGGAATTTTTATATTACATAGCAAAATTCATGATTGGTTAGGAAAATTATATTTGCTTGCAAATATTTGTATGGTTAAACTTTTTCGAAACAAATCAAACTTTAGTTAAGTCTTGTTTTATTAAAATAATAATAAAAATAAAATCCAAGATTGTGGAAGGGACAATCTTAACACGCAACCTAAGGTTGTGGGCAGGACAACCTTGTCATTATTTCAAGATTGTGGGTAGGACAATCTTGTGAAGGCAATATTTAATGGTGCATAAAATCATGGCTCTAATTGTACTTCTGATGGAAAAAGGTCAGAACGGGAGGTAACGAAGGGTTGTATGGGCATCTCTTCTAGGTTAACCCTACTAGTGATGAGTGGTGAATTGTGCTTGACTAGGTAATACCGACAACACGATGGTATGGGATATCGTGTTGGTTAATCAACACAAAATATTGGGTGGTTACCAGGGTATTGGTAAGACCCTAGATGATGCTCCATGGTGGATGGTTGATCGTCTAGCTCGAGCATGTATGCGCTAAGTCTTGCATGACATAAGTATATGACATGAGTTAATGAGTTCATGTTAAGACATGGGAAAGTTATGCGTCACACCTCTAGGTGATATGGGCCCTAGAGGAAAAGAAACCCACTGCTTGAACTTAGGATCTCGGGAGGAGAGTGAAGTTCAAATGGGGCAACTATATGGGATTTGGCCAATCTCGATCTCATGAGTATTTCTATTGCAGCGAAATGGCACTCATGAAGATGGTTCTAGCATGCTCATACTAGCTAACAAACTAGAAATGATTAAAAAGAAAGAAAAAATTTCTCTTACTGAATTCTCTGATGTTGGACAACCAAGTGGGAAGACTTGGGGTGATTGGACAACCAAGTGGGTAGAAATTGGGTTGTTTCACACTACGGGAAGTATTAGCTTCTCCTTACTGCTTTTGCTATTCTCTCCCACTATTTATTTGTCCTCGTACTCATGGGAACCTTCCTCTACCTCTCTGATTATTTTGTTGCTTTTGCAACAATATTTTTATTTACCTTTAGGTCATACTGGTAGGCTTCCTCTATCGTTCTTATCCTTATCATACTAATTTCATCCTATATGGACATTCTTAGCCCATTGATGTAATTTGATACCTTCTCTTCATCATCTTCCATGTGACCAACCCGAATGATCAACCTGTAGAATTCTTTAGTGTAATATTTCACACTCAATTCCTTTTGTTTGAGATTCTATAGCTTTTGAAAGAGACCCAATTGGTAGTCTAATGATAGGAATTTGACCTTTAGTTTGGTGACCATTTTCTCCCATGACTTGATCTTTTCCTTGCCTTTCCTTCATCTTTTAGTCTACACATTATTCCACCACAAGGACACATCCTTTTAACTTTGTACTGGAAAACTTCACCCTTTTGGGATCTTCTACTAATTCAAAATTTTCCATTTTAGCAATCCAATCTATGAGCTCCTCTGGATTCAAACTCCCATTATATGATGAAGTTTATATCTTTGACTTTCGACCTAGATAGGAAATTGCACGAATCAATTGTTCATTCATTTCATGCTCTTGCTCTTCATCTTCATCTTGATTTTCTATGTGACCAGTCTCCTCTTTTTCACTATCACTAATTTCCTCAAGATGAATGTATTTTTTTAAGTGGTTTTGATTGCTTCAAGTTGGGTAGTAATTCCTCTTAACATCTCAACAATATCTATGACTCGAGGACCTTGTGGTATTCTTCTTCCCCATTATGCCATCGTTCCTTTGACACGTCCTCAACAATCAACCTAACTCTGATACCAAAATGATATAGAAGCTTCATGGGGCTCTCATTCCTTGTTGACAGTTTTTATATTTTTACTTGCTCCAGCTATGGTGGCTTCCTCTAAAACTCTTCAGTTTTTGTCCACGTCTCTGGACTGCATTGTCTTGCGATAAAGATCACAAATTTGAAAAAACATGTCTTTTGAATGCTTACAAAATTAAGGTTTAAAAATATTAATACTCACACAAAACAAATATTTTATTAATCAAATCCAACATGGCATAACTTCTACAAAAAGATGGCTGCAAACATGCAACACAATTTTCACTCTTATCAGCCACACTCATGACTAAGGTTCTCCTCTAATTTATAAGCATGAATTGCCAGATAACTTACAACTTATCCTTATCTTGTCTTCAAAATAAAAATAACTCCAACTATTTTTTTAATTATTTTTTTGCTTTACCAACTGGTTACTCTCAAATACGAGTTGGCTAATGTTGTTCAGTGGATGTTTGCAATTTGCATGCTCCTGCATCACTAAGGATTGCTGAGAACGATCAGCACCATCTTTTAATCTCCAAATTATATTTGTTATTGATGCAATCTCCAAATTTTATAATTTATTTACTATCATCAGGTACATTCTATGGTAGTTTTACTTCGATGGGTAAGGTCATCCTTGATTTCTTGGTAAATAGTGACTTTGTGTTTGTTCCTATGTTTTTTTTGAAGACATGGGGTTGCTATGCAGCCAATACATAATATATAAAAATAACTATAACAAACGTGAGTTCCTCTAGCTCCCCTACAAACAATGTTATGTAGCAGAGAAGCACGTCAGTGATATATGTTCATCTGTTTGTCCTTTCCAAAGGTGTGAATATGAATTTCCCAAATTTTATGTTTTTTTTTTTTTTTGCAGGAAGGCGATCCTCTTGTTGGAATTATTAAACCAATTTTCATGCCATTTGCAAGTGCTTCGCTGCGAAGCAGTTCAAACCTGCCCTTTGAGGATGCTTTGTCACGAAGCAGTAAACTTATGCCCCCGAAGACGCTTTGCCGTGAAGCAACATAATTCCGGCAGTTCGCATTTCAAATTGGCGAAGCAGAAATCAGGCGCGAGAAACGAAGCATTAATTTCAAGCATGCGAGTAGTTGGGGTTGCTCGGCGATTGGTTGAAAACCCTCTTCGGCATTTATTTCTTGTCAGTCGGTTGGTGAATTATTCCCGCCTCTTGTCCTCTTTCTTCGTCTATAAATACCGGACCATTTGTCATTTTGCCAAGGTCGAGAGAGTGAGCAGCAGGGGGAATAGCGAGCACAGAGCAGCCGCAGTAGCTAGGGTTTCAAGCGCAGAGCAATAGAAGAGTGAAAACAGCAGCCGCAAACAACCGGAGAGTGGAGCAGCAGTCTCCAAGAAAAATCCATGTGTTTATCCTGCAAATTTTTATCTTGCAGAAGTTTGTAACCGCTTCAGAAAGAAGCTTGTAATCCGGTTATATTTAATATATAAAATATTAATCCTGCAAATTTGGGTCCCTGTGTGTTTATTCTCTGCCTCGAAGTATTGCTTATCTGAAGACGAACTTCAGTGAGGGTTTGCCCCGAAGTGGTAAAACACTCTTTCATCCTGAAGGGAAAATTGTTTATCTGTTTGTTGTGCCGAGAAAAGCACTTCGGCACTTTATTTCCCCAAAGTGGGATTCTGGAGCCACTTCGCCCGAAGCTGCCAAAATTGCCGTGAACTGGTGCTTCGCAACTTTCTTGTCCGAAGCAGCCACTTCAGAAGTAAACTATGCGAAGCAGCTGCTTCGCTTGGAAAATTCTCGAAGTAATTTTACTTCGCCGTTTTATCCTCCAAAGTTTTTACTTCGGGAGTATTTACTGCGAAGCACCCTCTCTCAACCTAAAATTTGCGAAGCTCCATTTTATTGGTGAAGCTTCGCTGTCGGGCCCAGTGAAGCTCCCTCCTCGTAGTTAAAAACAGTGAAGCTCCTCCCTTGCTCAACTAAATTGCGAAGCGTCTTTTATTGATGCGATTTGATTTATTTATTTCCTTCAAATTGGTATCAGAGTTGTTGTGCCATGACGCGAAAGATTGAAGCATGGCTTCCGAAAATAATTCCCTGCAGTTGCAGATCCCATGATTTAACGACAAGAACTATGATTACTGGAGTATACAAATGAAGATTTTGTTTGGGTCTCAGGAGTTGTGGGACTTGGTGGAGAATGGGTACCCAGAACCGGCAGATGCAGCAGCACTGGCCGCCCTCTCCCAAGCTGACAAAGACCTTCTGAAGGAGAACCGAAAGAAAGATCAAAAAGCCCTGTTCTATATCATGCAAGCGGTTGAGGAGACCATCTTCCCATGGATTGCATCAGCCACCAAGGCCAAGCAGGCCTGGGAGATTCTGGCCAGCTCATACCAGGGCACCAACAAAGTGAAGTTGGTGAAACTATAGATGCTCAGGAGGGAGTTCGAGAACCTGCAGATGAGTGAGTCAGAAACCATGAGCGATTTTTTCACCCGAATGATAGATGTCATCAACCAGATGCGGTTGAATGGTGAAATTATGCAGAATCAAAGGATTGTGGAGAAAATTCTGCGAAGTCTGCCAGCAAAATTTGATTCTATGGTAATTGCAATAGAGGAATCGAGGGATTTGACAACCCTCTCAGTGGATGAGCTCATGGGTTCCTTGCAGACACATGAGCAGAGGTTGAGCCGTTCAACTCAGTCTTCTTTGGAGCAAGCTTTCAAGGCGCAAGTCTCATTTCGAGATAGCGGCAGACAAGACTCCCACCATGGCGCCTCTAGTTCTCAAGGTGGAAGAGGCAGAGGCAGGCGTGGGAGAGGTAACAAGCAAGGAGGGAGGTCAAACCCTAGCGAGGGAGAGACCAATTGCAACTTCCATCAGCAAGGAGGAAGAGGCACTGGCAAAAATCAGCAAAGTGGATCTTATCAGAAGAAAGATAAATCTAAGGTCCAATGCTATTATTGCAAAAAGTTCGGCCATTATATCTCACAGTGCAGAAAGAGGATGGCGAACGAGAATCAACAGCAAGCCCATTATACGGATGAAGCCAAAAATGCGATAGGAGGAAATGTGTTGCTGACTTGCAGTATTGAGGAGGAGAGCAGAAAAAATATTTGGTATCTTGACAGTGGGTGCAACAACCACATGACTGGGAACAGAGAGATGTTCTCACAACTGGATGAAATAGTCCAGTCTGAAGTCAAGATGGGGAACAACAACAAGGTTCCCGTGATGGGGAAAGGAAAAATCCTCATCCGCACCCGACACGATGAAAGAAAACAAATTTGTGATGTTTATTATGTGCCTGGGTTGAAACACAACTTGCTAAGCGTTGGACAACTTGTGCAGAAGGGACACACTGTTCAGTTCAAAGATGGTGTCTGTACCATCAGAGACAAAGTGCATGGACAAATCGCAACCGTGTCCATGACGAAAAACAAAATGTTTTCGCTGCAGATTTAGAATGAATCATTAATGTCTCTAAGTGCAGTTGTGAAGGATGCTACCTGGTTGTGGCATCTCAGATTCGGTCACTTGAGTTTCAGTGGCCTGAATTTGCTGCACAAGAAGCAGATGGTGAAGGGTTTACCCCTTATTGAGCAACCGAACCAAGTTTGTGAAGGTTGCCTGGTCGGTAAGCAGCACAGGGATGCATTCCCTGTAGGACAGTCTTGGAGAGCATCACAACCATTGGAGCTGGTGCACTCAGACATTTGCGGTCCCATGCAGACCAGCTCATATGCCGACAACAAATATTTCTTGACTTTCATTGATGACTTTAGCCGGAAGACCTGGATTTATCCCATCAAGCTGAAGTCAGAAGCATTTGCAAAGTTTAAGGAGTTCAAGGCTCTAGTTGAGAAACAGAGCGGGTATTACGTGAAAACTCTCAGGACAGATGGTGGAGGAGAATACATCTCCAATGAATTCCACAACTTCTGCAAGCAGCATGGAATTCGCAAGTAGTTGACTGCCAGATACACACCGCAACAGAATGGTGTAGCTGAGAGGAAGAACAGAACTATCATGGAGATGGCACGGAGCATGCTGAAGGCGAAAAGTCTGCCACATGAGTTCTGGGCAGAAGCTGTAAGTCATGTGCAGTTTATCTGTTGAACCGATGTCCCACCAAGAGTGTGAAGGACAAAATTTTGGAGGAAGCCTGGAGCAATCTGAAGCCAAGTGTGGCTCATTTGCGAGTTTTTGGGTGCATTGCATATGCACATGTTCCAGATGAGAAAAGGCAGAAGTTGGATGACAAAGCTGAAAAATGCATCTTCATAGGGTACAATGAACAAGCAAAGGCATACAGGCTGTACAATCCGGTGACAAAGAAACTTGTCATCAGCCGAGATGTGAAGTTCTTGGAGGATGAAGCCTGGAACTGGAAGTCAAAGACTGGTCAGCCTGAACCAACAATTATTGAACCTGTAAACTTGGAGGAAGATAGTGTGCAGCCACCTGTACCTTCAAGCAGCAACAATGGTGCTAGCAGCAGCACAACCTCATCATCCCGGTCACCTCCACTTGCAAGCAGAATTCCAAACTTGAGGACACCTGCGAAGACTCGAAGCTTGCAAGACATTTATGAGGTAACCCATAATCAGACAGATGAAGAATATTCTGACTTTGCCTTATTTACTGAGTGTGATCCAGTGGAGTTTGAAGAGGCAAGTCAGAATCGCAAATGGGTGAATGCGATGGATGAGGAGATAGCAGCCATTGAAAAGAATGAGACATGGCAGCTGACTGATCTTCCAGCAGGAAAGAAGACCATTGGGGTCAAGTGGGTGTATAAAACGAAGTTCAATGCCCAAGGAGAAGTTGATAGGCATAAGGCCAGATTAGTGGTGAAAGGCTACAAGCAGAAGTCAGGAGTTGACTATCATGAGGTGTATGCACCTGTAGCCCGACTTGACATAGTCAGAATGATTCTGGCACTGGCAGCTCAAAAGGGATGGAGCGTTTATCAGATGGATGTCAAGTCTGCCTTCCTGAACGGAGTGTTGGAAGAAGAGGTCTACATAGACCAGCCACCCGGATATGAAATACAAGGGCAAGAAGACAAGGTCCTAAAGTTGAAGAAGGCCTTGTATGGGTTGAAGCAAGCACCCCGGGCATGGTACAACCGGATTGATGGCTACTTTCAGGAGAATGGGTTTCAAAAATGCCCATATGAGCACACCCTATATCTAAAGACAAATGCAGAGGGTGAGATGATAATCGTCTGCTTGTACGTGGATGATCTGATATATACTGGCAATAGCAGCAACCTATTTGAGGAGTTCAGAATAGCCATGAAGACCGAGTTTGAAATGACAGACATGGGGCTGATGAAATTCTTTCTTGGCATTGAAGTTGACCAATCAGCAGATGGCATCTTCATTTCTCAGGGCAAGTATGCTAAGGATGTCCTGAAGCGTTTCAAGATGGAGGACAACAAACATGCCATCACCCCGGTTGCCACTGGCTTGAAGTTGAGCAAGACTGACAACAACAGAAGCGTTGATCCAACTCTCTATAAAAGGTTAGTTGGAAGCCTGATGTACTTGACCGCAACCAGGCCAGATCTAATGTTTACCATGAGTTTAATCAGTAGGTTTATGGAGTCACCCAAAGACACTCACTGGCAAGTAGGCAAGAGAATTCTGCGGTATGTCAATGGCACGAGGAACCACGGACTCCACTATGCCAGACAAGACCAGCTTGAACTGATTGGCTACACTGATAGTGATTGGGCTGGTAGCATAGATGACCGGAAGAGCACTTCTGGATATGCCTTCCATTTTGGATCCGGAGTTGTCTCTTGGTCCTCGAAGAAGCAGCCAATTGTTGCTTTATCTACAGTAGAGGCAGAGTATGTTGCTGCCACCTCAGCGCCTGCCAGGCAGTCTGGCTGAGAAGAGTTCTGAGTGAACTACATCATCCGTCGAAAGCAGCAACAACAATATTTTGTGACAATAACTCTGCCATCACCCTCTCGAAGGACCCAGTCTTCCACGGTCGGATGAAGCACATAGATATCCGGTATCATTTCATCAGAGAGTTGGTGAAATTCGATGAAGTACAGTTGCAGTTTTGCAGGTCCAAGGAGCAAGTAGCTGACATCTTCACAAAACCTTTGAAGGAGGAGGACTTCGCCAGGTTGCGGGAAATGTTGGGCGTCAAAGAATTTGTGAAATCTGGTTTAAAGGAGGGTGTTGGAATTATTAAACCACCTTTCACGCCATCCACAAGCGCTTCGCTGCGAAGTAGTTCAAACCTGCCCTCTGAGGATGCTTCGCCGTGAAGCAGTAAACTTATGCCCCCTGAAGATGCTTCGCTACGAAGCAACATAAATCCGACAGTTCGCATTTCAAATTGGCAAAGCAAAAATCAGGCGCGAGAAACGAGGCATTAATTTCAAGCATGCGAGTAGTTGGGGTTGCTCGACGATTGGTTGAAAACCCTCTTCGGCATTTATTTCTTGTCAACCGGTTGGTGAATTATTCCCGCCTCTTGTCCTCTTTCTTCGTCTATAAATACCGGACCATTCGTCATTTTGCAAGGTCGAGAGAGTGAGCAACAGGGGGAATAGCGAGCACAAAGCAGCCGCAGCAGCTAGGGTTTCGAGCGCAGAGCAGCAGAAGAGTGAAAGCAGCAGCCGCAAACAACCGGAGAGTGGAGCAACAGTCTCCAAGAAAAATCCGTGTGTTTATCCTGCAAATTTTTATCTTGCAGAAGTTTGTAACCGCTTCAGAAAGAAGCTTGTAATCCGGTTATATTTAATATATAAAATATTAGTCCTACAAATTTGGGTCCCTGTGTGTTTATTCTCTGCCTCGAAGTATTGCTTATCTGAAGACGAACTTCAGTGAGGGTTTGCCCCGAAGTGGTAAAACACTCTTTCGATCCTGAAGGGAAAATTGTTTATTTGTTTGTTGTGCTAAGAAAAGCACTTCGGCACTTTATTTCCCCGAAGTGGGATTCTGGAGCCACTTCGCCCGAAGCTGCCAAAATTGCCGTGAACTGGTGCTTCGCAGCTTTCTTGTCCGAAGCAGCCACTTCGGAAGTAAACTGTGCGAAGCAGCTGCTTCGCTTGAAAAATTCCCGAAGCATTTTTACTTCGCAGTTTTATCCTCCGAAGTGTTTACTTCGGGAGTATTTATTGCGAAGCACCTCTTTCAACCTAAAAATCTGCGAAGCTCATTTTCATTGTTGAAGCTTCGCTGTCAGGCCCTGCGAAGCTCCCTCCTCGCAGTTAAAAACAGCGAAGCTCCTCCCTTGCTCAACTAAATTGCGAAGCGTCTTTTATTGACGCGATTTGATTTTTTTTATTTTATTTCTTTCACCTCCGAAGGAAATTGACAAAAACATAGACAGCTGCTCCTATTGACTGGACACATTGTATATCATAATTTATACTTTATAGCCCTTCATTCCCCATTTTAATATCCTAGAAATTTGACCACCATGCTATAACAATGATTTTTGAAGTATAGATCCATACTTTAGATTAGGATTAGGATGATCATGGTGTTTGTAATATTTGACGTGGATTCCGGTGCCGTTGAGGTAGCAGGAGAATCCCTATAGGCTTTCTAGCCCGTTGAATGTGGAATGTATACATTTTTAAATTAAAAATAATTATAATTCTAAAATGTTGAACACCTGTCGCTTATTTTCCAACTAACGGAAACATTTGGTAAATATTTATATATTGCCATCAACATTTCATTTCGTGTAAATAGTCTGCCGTTTTTTATGGTTGTAGATACCGTCCGAATCGCCGTACAGCAATGGGACAAATTAATTCCAGTCCTCATAAGTAAAAAAGGAAATGGTACATTCGATGACGTAATGCAGAGTTTGACTTAAAATACTATTTCTTGAAATGGCACATTGTCTTGTAAAGCTGGACTCCTCACAACCGAGGAAGTTGAATTATAGTTATCTCTCTCCTGGCGGTATATCAAAGCTTTACGTGTTCATTTTTGGTCGCATCGAGAATGGACGAAATGGTTCGAAGACAAAATTTAGATATTTATTTGTTATGGGCAGTCTGTGAAAAAACGAAAGTACTCAATCATTACTAATAGCAAAAACAATGCTTATAAAATAATAAAACAGAGATAAAATCATTTAATGGGAACAGAAAAGTGACATATCCGACTGTTATATAGAAGATAAACTAGTACAATATGTTTAGGTTTAAATTTATTTATAAAAATTAGATGAACAAAATTTTATTATAAAAATAGGTTATTAAAAATAAATACAAAGCAAATTTGTTATTTTTGCCTGCCTCTGTTTCCTTTGTTTTTTTAGTCGTTGGGTTCGTGGTCTTTCGTTTTTATTATCTTGGTTTTTTAATATCTCCTAACTGAAATGTGTGATCTTCTATGTTTTTAAGTAAAAATGCCTAATTATTCTTTAATAGAATTTTTTATGCTTTTTCATTAAAAAAATAGTTATAGGAGATTTAGCTAATGAAGTTTGTGGTATTCCAACCAAATCGTTTGCATACATAAAAATATAATTAAAAAAATTGTTACAAGTTTCAAGGCCATGAACATTTCACCCTCTGTGTTCTGTACAGATCATTTGAAAGATTCAAATTCATGCAGTTGTACACTTAACAAATTTTATGACACGAAGTGGCTATCGAAATGGCTATCGAAATGGAAGCGGTAGCCGTCTGGAAGGCTAAAATGAAATCTTAATGAAAATCCATGCCCCACATGCACGGTTTTGATTAAAAATTAAAACAGGTATTTTTTTTAAATAATAATAATTATTAAATTAATAGTGTTTTTGTTTGGACAAGCAGTCTAGTGGTAAGTGTTTTTGTTATTGTTTGGACATGCTACCCAGTTCTATTCTAAAGGAGCTCTAAATCCCTTATCTTTGTCTGAACCAGCAAATAAAGATATTATAGATTCTATGTTATTAAAATTTTATATATATATATAATTTAATAGTGTTGCACTCTTACATTAAGATAATATTGAGACTGAATTTTTTTGTGTTTAAAAGATTCATATTAACGTTGTTGTTTAATAATGATATTTCCGTATATGGCGTGCACTTTAAAAAGGAAAAAGAGGAAGTATGTTGGTGTATGCTTAAAAGCTTTTGGCGTTTTGCAATTATAATTTTTTAATTGAAATTGGTTATATTTATAGTTTTTTTTTAATTTTGGGATTGTTTTTATAACCCTTATTTATTGTTAACAAGGAGTGAAATTAGAAGATCACCCGTGGTCCTTCTTGGTACCATGGGTGTGAAGTACACTCAAAAGATTCGAACAAACTATTACCTTAACTACTATCAATATTTTTTTAATAAACACCTAACCAATCAAATACTACCAATACAACTAACTTTTGCAATCATATAGTTTAACAAATGCTGAAATATATGTCAAACAAACAACCAACGTTTTGATAACGCGTATTCACGAATTTAAGACATAATTTTTTGATAACGAATATTTACGAATTTAAGACATGTAATGGAAGTCGAGAATCAACAAAGGACATTCGACAGTGTGAGGTACTCTACCTCTGCTTCTGCATAGTCCAGATAACGATAACGATAAATGCCTAAAAACTCCGGTGGTCCGCTCCACATTACTTTTCCTTGTCTTTCAGTTTTGCTTTTGCAAGCGTGCAAGGTACATTTTATGGCGGTTTAACGTCGATGGATAGGGTCGTCCTTGATTTCTTGGTAAACAGTGACTCTGTGTTTGTTCTTGTGCTGTGTTTGAAGACATGGGATTGCTATGCACCCAATAAGCAATATATGGCAATAATTATAACAAACGTGAGTTCCTCTAGCTTCCCCACAAACAATGTTTTGTAACAGAGAAGCATGTCAGTGATATATATCTTTTCATCCGTTCGTCCTTTCCAACGGTTGTGAATATGAATTTCCTAAATTTTCCAATCTAAATTATTGTACCCTTAAGTCTATGAATTTATTTTTTAAAAATAAAATTAATTTCAAAATTTGACAAGATAGATCATAAAATTGCATTGGTATGTGATCAGGCCACTGTAGCAGATTCCATTACTTGGTATTTATCTTGAAAACAGGGCCTGTAAAACAAAGTACCACAAAATACAGTACCAAAAACAACACGAATAATTTATAGAAAAAATATATCTCAATTACACATTGTTAACAAAATTGAAGAGAGATTATTTTTATGATATTATTTTTTCATACATTTAATAAAAATGTAAAATAATTATATACGATTTTTATAACAAGCATTTAATCCTTTAGTTGATCTAAATCAACGTGTCTATCTTTAAGCATTACAAATAAAAACAATTATTTCACATTCTGTCCCTTAATACTTAAGGTTCAAATTTTTAATTTCTTGAATAAAACTCTCTTCAACTTGTTATTGCACATACATGTGCACTATAATGCATTTACATATTTTTGAATCACCTCTTAGTGATTTCCTTTTAATTTTTAATATGGGTTTGATCCCATAAATGTTCTTATGGTAACCTTCTCATCCTACGAGATTGCATAGATAAAGTCATTGCAACCACTAGGTGCAATAAAGTATATTACTACTTATGAGGTTCACTCTTTTGTTTGCACATCAAAGCTTCATCTTTTCTTTAACCAAAATGGTAGACATAAAACAACTCCACTAGAGCTCTCTTCATGTGAATTGCATAACCAAAACTCCTCTCTATACTTCAGGTCCATACCTAAACTCTAATTAATGCATTTAATATTCTACAAAAATAACACATTTGACTTATGCTTCTAAACTACCACATACACCCTATTTTTCTAGTCTCAATGAGGTAATTCTTTTTCACCTAATTTTATCATTTATCTTAAAAATAACTTTCATGTTCATAGCATTTATAATTCACCCAATGATTCATTAATTTAAAAATGCAATTAGTACAAGCATGTCATACCACTTTTGGGTTTCAGGACTACTACAAATAGTCACCTAAGTGGATGTGATTGGCCAAATCCCATAAAATATGTCATCTTGTGGAATCGACTTATCTCATTTAACATCCTCATGTTCTAGCATGAAGGTCGAACCATAGTTGGTATTATCCTTTAGGGCCCATAACACCTAAAGGGTAGATGCATCCTCTTCCCATAACTTAGCATATTGAACCTTGACTTAACCAGTCAACTTGTTTAGATTAATTATGCAAGGGGTTAGCGTACATATACCTAGTGTATAACTGAACATCCTCTTCCTTGGAGTCAGCTAGAGCCATATCATTACCTTGACACATGACTTGGTATTAAATGTACAATATCCTTTACGATTGTTTATCCCTACCAAATTTTATGGATGGACTAGCTACATTATTCATGCTAGCCCACTTCCAGTCAGATGGTACATAGAATTATCACCATACCATCCCTCATTACAAGTTCTGACAAGGTCACTTGGGACCTTATTCTTACCAAAAAATGATCGCTTTCAAGTCGCGTTGCATGCTTACCTACATCTCAATAACATTGGATGTATATTTTCCACCTTTTTCATGTTATTCCATAAAGGTTTATTTTATAATAGTTTCTCTACATTTATAAGGAATCTCAAGGTTTCTAAGAAAGGATTTACCTTTGACATAATACCCAAGTTGATCCTATCTCTATCCCATATATAATCTTTCTAACACATATTTAATCAATGATATCAAAAAAGCACTAGATTACTTTTCAAATTCTAACTTATTATTACTTATATGAACATAAGATTATGATTTATTTTCTCCACATTAGAAAAATTAGTATACAAATCAAAGTAATGGCACACAATAAGAAACTATTTTTTTCACTAGTCATCATGAAATATTATTCCATATTAAAAAAGTTTATAAACATTTAACTCCATTCTACCTAAAAGATATTCCCCAAAATTTGGTCTAAAATATTATAAACCTAAGTTATTTGCTTTATATCTCAAGGCACTAGGCCTTGGATTATTAAGATTTTAAAACAATTTAGTGTAAGGAATCTCTTTTAAAATAATTTTACCACCACATATTTTCTCAATAGTAATGTACACATTACAATGGAAGTATACCTATATCTTAATAATTATTAAGATTCAACACAAGCTTTCCTTCAAAATACGTTTGAAATATTTTATTAAGTTTAGTTGTAACAAAAGGGGAGAATAAAAGATTCTTATATAATCCAAATGTTATTTACCAGACCTAGTGGACGTCAAGACCTTCTAACTTAACTCTTAGAGGTTACATTGCTACTCTGCACAAGAAAACAAATTTCCACATTTCCTATTTGTCTTTCAATCCTTCTAGTTTACTACAATTGATCTTCTCTACCATAGTTTCAGTCATCTCATAACTGAATCGGGTGGTCCTTAGCTATTTACAAATATTCATTTTCACCAATAACAAAGCAACTTTTATGAGCAAGAAAAGGCTTATACGTTTAACACATTTTTGAAGTTCCTTTAACATCCATTCTCAGGTAGTCTACTATCAATACTGTTTTTGAATTCAATGATTTAAAGCTACTAATGAAATACTAACATCAATGTTCTTACAAGAAGATAAGATACCAATCCATATGTCATTGATACTTTTATCTATCAAAACTATTCAAAGGATAAAAAGTGGATATACAAAAACACATCTTTATATAATTTTCTACTGAAACATTATAACATAAAATATCTCAATTATGTGAAGTTACTGAGTGTCTCTTTAGGTTATCCGTACTAGCATCCATAATTGATCCTGGATCGACCAAATTTCTTTCCTACAATAGAAAAAGGGATTACTAATATTGACTTACACAAATAGAGTTCAATATAATTTTGTGTTTAATACTTTTGTAGTTCAATGATACACATGGTTATCAAACAAATGGTTTTCTTAAAAAAAATTATCCTTTGTGTTCAATATTTCTTGCACTCAGCTACAATATTTAGATGTCTTTCAAACCTCGATCTCTACAATGAGTTTGTATTCCTATAAATACTTATTTTACATCTGCAATGTTATGGTAGACTTCCTATGCACTATCATAACATAGTTGTAGAGACTTCATATACACTGTCATAACACATTTGTGTTACATTTCTAGGTTTGAATGTTGTCTTGCATGGCTTCCAATTCATTTTTAGCTTGAACAAAACCTTCATCTCATAATCACCATTCAAGGTCTCAAGTGATGATACCAAGGATCATATTACAACTCATAAAATTAGTTATGCCTATTTCAACCATATCTACATGTAGATTTTAATCACATTCAATCATGCATTGTTCTTCAAAGTAACATAGCATACAAGATAGACACATTCACATATTATCTCTTTCGCACCCATGTCAAATCTTGCTTAAAGCCACACAATAATTCATTATTGTACATGTGAGTCTACCTAGATATATTTTGTCTTTCTAGATTCAATGTTATCCAAACAAACTAAAAGGGGTTTATTTCCTAATTTATCATATTTAGGTTCATAATACGAATGAAAATTGGTTTAAATATCAATCTTCCTTCTACAATTACTTCACAACAAATAAAACATTTCTAGTTTCAAGTAACTATCTTCATAACATAATTCAATAGGAAAAAGGGTGCTTATCTATTTCAATTACACCAAAGCACACATTTATACACATTACTGCATTGTGAGCAATTCAATATTAAAGCAACACATGTGACATCTGCAGATACTCTTTAGATATATTTATACAACATTTCTCAATTTACATCAGACAAACTCATGGAAGTATTAAAATTTAAATTGAAACATCTCTTTCTTTCACAATAATTAATCAAACTATTTCAATATTTGTTATTCATAGCAGAATAAAGTAAACACACCTGTAACAATTGGTTGAAGATGAATTCCAAATAAGAATTATCTTTGGTAGATGCAAACATTTGAAAATAAGAAGCACAACATAGCACACTCAATACCCCATCATTTTATTTTTCATGCAAGCACATTATGAATAGTCCTATCTCAACAACCAACTTCCCTCCCTTTTGCTTGGGATAACTTGGAAGTTGTTCCCAAAATACAATCATTACCAGTACTCATTATTATTCTTCCAATAGATTTTTTGGATCATGGGTAGATAAAATGTGCAACCTTGGTTAAATTATCCACAACCGCCAGGATTGCATCATGCCTAAACCTTGTTTTAGGAAAAATGATTATAAATTCCATTGAAACCACTTACCATTTTTATGTAGGAATGTCGTGCAGGTACAAATGATCTGTTGGGTGTAAGTGTTTCACTTTAACTTTCTAACACTCTAATAACTTGGTCACATAATCGTTAATATACTTTCTCATCCTTGGCCAGTAATAGGCCTTCCTCAAGCTCTCATGCATCTTTATCCCACTAGGATATGTAGAATAAAGGGTATTATGTGCCTCCTTAAGGATTTTTTCTCTCAATCCACCCATTATTAGAATAACTAATATATTCTTATAATACAAAAAATTATCCCTATACATAAAACTTGTATCTTTTCTAGGTTCTTGCTTAATTTGAGCATTACATTACAACATAATTCATCTTTTTATTGCATTTCCTTGACCTGATCTATCAAATCATAATGACACTTTGTCATTGTAGCAATACACCCTCTCCTACTTAGAGCATCAATAATCTTATTCTCCTTACCCTTGATATATTTGATTCTAAAATCATACTCAACTAGAAACTCCATCCATCAATGTTGTCTGGTGTTCAACAAGGGTTGAGTAAAAATGTACCTTAAAATCTTGTGATTTGTCTTGATTTAAAATGGTTTTACAAGAAAATAGTACTTCCAAATCTTAATAGCATGCATAACAAATACAAACTCCAAGTCACGAGTGGCATAGTTTACCTCATGTCTCTTAAGTTTCCTTGATTTGAAGGTAATGACCACTTTATATTGGGTCAAAAACCTTCATAATCCCTCAGTTGATGCATTAATATACACTGTAAACCTCTTAGAATGATAAAATAACTATAGAATTTGTGCGGTCATCAACCTCTCTTTGAGAGTTTGAAAGGCTTCCTCACATTGATCTATCCACTTAAAAGCCTTTCATTTTCTTTGAATTTTTGTAATAGGTTGAGAAATCTTCAAAAAACTTCTGACAAACCATCTATAGTAGCTTGTTAACCCCATAAAATAATGCACCTAAGTTAAATTTGTGGGTGCAAGTCAATCAATAATTGCTTCAATCATTTTGGGATCCACAACAATCCCCTCAGTAGATAATGTGTTCCAAATACTACACTTGTGGAGTGTATAATTTAGACTTTGATAGCTTCCTAAATAGTTGAGTCTTCCTAATAATCTCAAGCACAGTTCTCATATATTGATCATGTTCCTCCTTATTATGAGAATAGATCAATATTTCATCAAGGAACATGAGCACAAAATAATCTAACTACTCTCTAAAAATACTATTCATGAGATTCATGAATTTCATCTAGGGTGTTAGTCAGCCCAAAAGGTAGGACTGTAAACTCATAATATTTTTACCTTGTTCTAAAAGTAGTTTTAGATGTGTCTTCTTCTTGAATTCTTAGTTGATGGTAACCCGATCTAAGGTCAATTTTTGAGAATATGGTAGCTCCTTTCAGTTGATCAAAAATATCATATATTCTTGGAAAATAATATCTAATATTGATGGTAACCTTATTTAGTATCCTATAGTCTATGCACATTCTTAGAGATCCATATTTCTTTTTAACAAACAAAACATAAGCTCACTATGGTGACACCCTGGGCTTAATTAGCCCTTTCTCAAACAAGTCTTGAAGTTGTGTCTTGACTTCTTGTAACTCTATGGGGGTCATTCTATATGGTGCCCTAGAAATGGGTGTAGCTCTAGGTAACAAATCTATAGAAAATTCAAACTCTCTTTGAGGAGGTAAACCTGGTAGGTCCTCCAGAAATACATCCTTGAACTCACCCAAAATAGGATGCTTCTAGAAGAGGTCAGAATCAGCTTTAGTCTCTTCTTTCTTGTTCATATTAACTACATAGATCATTCCCCTCTTCCTTATTGCCTTCTTTACTTGCATTGTTGACAATAGATGTGGTTTAATAGAGCCACGGTCACAAAGAATTCTAATTCTCTAGTTAGATTCATCTGTAAACTCCAACCATCTATCTTCAAAATTCAAAAGAGCCTTATGGGCTTTTAGCCAATCAACACCAAGAATTATGTCAAAGGCATGCAAAGGTGCCACATACAAATACCAGTTGGTTTTCCCTTGGGGTAAGGTAATGTGAGGGTCAAATAAACATTGGTTTACTTGGTAGGTCTGCCCTAAACCATACTCCACTTTCCAACCATTAGCCAAAAATTTGGGTCTTTTCGGTATGTCCCTCACTAAACTAGTGGAAATAAAACTATCAATAGATCCACTATATATCAAAATACATACATCCTTATCATAAATTTTACCATTTATTAGAAAATGAGTAACTTGCCCATCAAGAATGGGACTACCTATTGTAGCAAATATCATGTGGGTTGTTTCTTCTAAAGCTTTCTGATGAAGGTCAACTCTATGGGGACACTTGTTGGTAAAGTGGGGACCTCTGCATACATAGCATCCATTTGTAGGAGCTCTACTACCCTTATTTCTATCCTCATTCCTACCTTGTGGTGCAACTTCCTTAGCCTTATCCTAACCTGATGGTCTCTAATCATTCCTTCTAGGATACCCCTTACCATATTTTCTAAACTTATTGCCTTGGAAGTTATTTTTATTTTTGTTTCCCTACTTGCTTTGGTCCTCTCTTTTTGGATTTTTGCTCTATTATTTTTCCCACTTCATAAATCCTGTGCTCTTACGCTTCCTAAGCTCTTCCTTATATTTTTTAGATAGCTTTTGGTAATTGAAATATGCCCTTTTTTCTTCTTGATTTGCTTCTTCTTGATGAGCTAAATCAAAATCTTTAGGAAGGTCTTCAAGATTATGTATATTTACCACAGTTCAAATTTTAGGATGAAATACCAAAATAACCTTTTGAACTTTCATCTCTTCATTGTTCTCATACTGGGTTGCATATTTCAATAGTTGGATAAATTTTGATGATAGGCTCAGACTATCATTGATTCTTGCTGCAAGTTAGTAAATTCCCCAAATTTCTCCACATAGTACTACTTAGTTAGGAATATTTTTCTAAATTCCTTAACAAAGTCCTCCTATTTGAGGTCTATAGCTTCAATTCCCTACCCTCTCTTAAAGGTTTTCCACCAATCCAGGGCTACTTCTACCATATTCATGACAACCAATGCAATTTTTGATTCAGACAACAAAACTATCAGGGAAAAGTATGACTCTAGTTCATTCAACCAATTCTCAACTGCATCTCCATCATCTTTTCCATTAAACTTGGAAATCACAACCTTCTTTAGGTTCTTGGCCAACTCTGCACTCACTCTGGCCCTACCAGTACTAGTTCCTGTAGGCTCATTAGATGTTCCCTCTATTTTACCTATAGTTTCCCTATCCCTGGTTAAGTCCTCAATTAATTTCTATTGTTGGACTATTAACTCTTGTTGTTGGGCCATATGCACTTTCTATTGCACCATTTAATTTTTTTGATCCATATGAGTTTGCAACAATTGTAATACCCTTTTCAAATTCCCATCCTCCCTACCAGGATCATTTTGTGGAGTCTCATTCAACTATTTCATCCTTCTTTCCCTTTGAGGACCTTCTTTCCTTTCCCCTGTCCTTGGTCCCCTTGGAGGTCTTATGGTGTTTTCTTCCTACCCAACTCTCATGGGATTTCTCAAAGATCCACCTTGCAACATGTGTGCCATTAGACCTATAGGTAAAAGAAGCATGTTAATTTATTGGTTTAAATTTATATATAAAAATATTTATTCAGAGTCCTACAACATAAGGATGTCTTCCTGCTCTAATACCACATGTAACAACCCAAGTCTACTCACCTGGTTGCACCACATAAATAAACCAAGCAATTTTCTAGGTAATTTTTTTCACCTAAGTTTATCATTTATCCTAAAAAGAGCTTTCATGTTCATAGCAATTATAATTCACCCAATGATTCATTAATTGAAAAATTCAATTAGTACAAGGTATATCATACCACTTTTGGATTTCAAGACTACTACAAACAATCACCCAAGTGGATGAGATTGGCCAAATCCCATAAAAGGTGCCATTTTGTGGAATTGAATTATCTCATTTAACATCCTCTTTGGAAAGGGTTGAACCATGGCTAGGGTTATCCTTTAGGGCCCATAACACCTAAAGGGTGGATACATACTCTCCTCATCCCTTAGCATATTGAACCTCAACTTAACCGACCAACTTGTTCAGATTAATTATGCAAGGGGTTAGCGTACATATGCCTAGTGTCTAGTTGAACATCCTCTTCCCTAGATTCAGCTAGAGCCATGTCATTACCCTAACACTAGAATTGGTCTTCTACCTTGTGATTATTTATCCCATACCAAACATCATGGCTAAACTAGCTGCAAATTCATGCTAGCCCACTTCTAGTTAGATGGTACATAGACTTATCACCATACTCCTAGGTAATAACCTAGAGGAATCATCCCATACTGCCCCTCATTATAAGTTCTGACAAGGTCACTTGGACCAACCTTATTCTTGCTAAAAAATGATCATTCTTGAGTCGTGTTGCATGCTTACCCGCATCTCAACAACATTAGGTGTATATTTTCCACCTTTTTCATGTTGTTCCATAAAGGTTTGTTTTATAATAGTTTCTCTACATTTATAAGGAATATCAAGGTTTCTAAGCAAGGATTTACCTTTGACATTTTTACCCAAATTGATCCTATCTCTATCCCATATAGAATCTTACTAACACTTATTTAATCCATGATATCAGAAAAGCACTAGATTCCTTTCCAAATTCTAACTTATTATTACTTATACAAACATAAGATTATGATTTATTTTCTCCATGTTGAAAAAGTTAGTATCCAAATCACAGTAATAGCACATGATATGAAACTATATTTTTCACTAGTCATCATGAAATATTATTCCATACTAAAAAGATTTATAAAAATTTAATTCCATTCTTCCTACAAGATATGTCCCAAAATTTGGTTTAAAAGATTATAAACCTAAGTTATTTGCTTTATATATCAAGGCACTAGGTCTTGGATTATTAAGCTTTTAAAATAACTTACTGCAAGGACTCCATTTTAAAATAGTTTTACCACAATATATTTTCTCAATAGTAATGTACGCATTACGTTGGAAGTATACCTATATCTTAATAATTATTAATATTCAACACAATATTTTCTTCAAAATATGTTTGAACTATTTTATTAAGTTCGGTTGAAAAGGGAAGAATAAAAGATTCTTATATAATCCAAACGTTATTTACCAGACCTAGTGGACGTCAAGACCTTCTAACTTAACTCTTAGAGGTTACACCGTTACTCTACACATGAAGGTAAATTTCCACATTTCCTATTTGTCTTTCAATACTTCTAGTTTACTATAGTTGAGCTTCTCTACCACCATTTTGGTCATCTCATAACCGAATTGGATGGCTCTTAGCTATTTTACAAAGATTCATTTTCACCAATAACAAAGCAACTTTTGAAGAGCAAGCAAAAGCTTATACATTTAACACATTTTTGGGGTTCCTTTAACATCCATTCTCAGGTAGTCTACTGCCAATATTTTTTTGAATTCAATGATTTAAAGCTACTAATGAAATATAGATATAAAGGTTCTTAAAAGAAGATAACATACCAACTCATATCTCATTTGATACTTCCATCCATCAAAACTATTCAAAGGATAAAAAGTGGATATACAAAACACATGTTTATGTAATTTTCTATGAAAACATTATAATAGAAAATATCTCAATTACATGAAGTTACTGAGTGTCTCTTTAGGTTATCCATACTAGCATCCACAATTGAAAAAAACCTGGGTTGATCAAATTTCCTTTCCACAAATGAAAAAGGGATTACTAATACCAACCTACACAAACTGAGTTCAATATAGTTTTGAGTTTAATACTTTTGCAGTTCAATGATACACAAGGTTATCAAACAAACAATTTTTCTAAAAGAAAACTTTATCCTCTGTGTTCAATATCTCTTACACTCAACTACAATATTCATATGTCTTTCAAACCTCAGTCTCTACAATGAGTTTGTATTCCTGGAAATATTGATTTTACATCTGTAATATTTTAGTATACTTCTTGTGCATTATTACAACACAGTCGTAGAGACTTCCTATTTTTAGGTTCAAATGTTGTCTTGCATGGCTTCCAAATTTTTCTTAGATTGAACAAACCTTTTGTCTCATTATCACCATTCAGGGTCTCAAGTGATGATGTCAGGGATCATATTATGACTCATAAAATCAGTTATGCCTATTTCAACCATATCTACATGCAAGTTTCAATCACATTCAGACATGCATTGTCATTCATAGTAACATAGCATACAAGATAGGCACATTCACATATTAGCTCTTTTTCACCCATGCTAAATATCACTTAAATCCACATAATAAGTCATTATTCTACATGTGAATCTACCCAGATATATCTTGTCTTGCCAGATTCAACATTATCTAAAAAAATTCAAATGGGTTTATTTCTCAATTTATCATATTTAGGTTCAAAATACAAACAAAAATTAGTTTAAATATCAAAATTCCTCCTATAGTTACTTCACAAAAAACAAATCATTTCTAGTTTCAAGTAACTATCTTCATCACATCATTCAATAGGAAAAAGGGTGCTTAGCTATTTCAATTACACCAAAGCACACATTTATCCATATTACTACATTGTGAGTAATTCAATAGTAAAGCAATGCACATGGCATCTACAGGCACTCCTTATAGATATTTATACAACATTTCTCAATCCACATTAGACAAACTCATGGAATTATTCAGATTTAAATTGAAACATCTCTTTCTTTCACAACAATTAATCAAACTATTTCAACATTTGTTAATTCATAGCAGAATATAGTAAGCACACCTATAACAAATAGTTGAAGATGAATTCCAAATGAGACTTCTCTCTAGCAAACACAAACTTTAAAAAACAAGAAGTACATCATAGCACACTCAATACCCCATCATTTTCTTTTTCATGCAAGCACAAGATGAACAGTCCTCTCTCAACAACCAACTTCCCTCCCTTTCACTTGGGAGAACATGGAAGTTGTTCTCAAAATACAATCATTACCATTACTCGTTGTTATTCTTCCACTAGATCCGTTGGATTGTAGGCAACTAAGATTATAATATTCATATTATATTTACTTCCCCTCTAATATTTATTTATAATGTATGTGCATATTATGCACGTTCAAAATATACATATATATAATACACATGCATAATATAATAATATTACATTCATATTTCTTTTTACCATTTTTTTAAATTTATTAATAAGCATATAAACAATCTCTATTTTACCAAATGCTTTCTAATGAAAGGCTTCCATGCTTTTATCACTTTCATTGCCACTAAAATATTTATGAATGCATCATCTTTAATCAAGCAACAAATAAATCTTCAAAATAAAGCACACACATTATCCAATCAATCATGAAGTCTACATGATATACTAATGCATGAGTTTCCATGTATTCACGAGTTGAATCATCACTTCCCACTTACCTTTTCCTTCCACCATTCTTCTAGATTTCAAAGTAATGTACTTAATCCTACATACACAAAGACTATTAGCAGTACCACATTCTATAGGAAAAGGTAAGTATATTCCATCAATCTATCTATTATCAATGGTCGTGCGAGGAGGGTCATTACAGATATGCCCTGATATTCCAAGACATTAGCTTCAAATTCATTCTACATCACACAAGTAAATTATCTCTATATAAAACCCCAAATGAATTACCATTTAACAAATCAGAATTAACACCGGCAAGTTTACTTAACAAAAGAATTAGAGTGAATATGCCTATCTAGAGACTTTAAACAAAGTCTCACTATAAAAGAGGACATTAATCGACTAACTAACCCATTAACAAATTTATAATTATTTTTATCCAAACAAAGAGAGGACATGGAATCATCCTTCTATTTTTTCTTTATTTCTTTCTCATGTGTGAGGCCTTGATTCCATGCATAACCTTCATCCAATGATTCTCATAACTCCCCCTTATTTATTTTGGGATATTCTTGTTGCTGCTCTTTCTCTTTTAGCATAGCTTTTGCTTTTTCTTATCTTTTTTAATTTGATTACTTTGACTCTCATACCTTGTTAACGGTATGAACTAACTAGGACTAGAATCTAGTACCTCCACATTTTGAGGTTGCTCTCCTATGAGCTTCTATATACTCCTTGAAATAGCCTATGATTCAAATGTAGGAGTCTTACTCGTTGCTCCAACATTCCACCTAAGCCACTCTATAAGTTCTTGGGACTGCTAGCTTCAACACTAACTTTGAGCTTTAACATTGGCTCTGATACCAATTGTTGATAGTAGGGCCTTCAAAACAAAGCAACACTGGCTCTTATAACTCTTTTAGAAGTTTTAAGAACATGAAGGATAATTAAATTGAAATGAATGAATGAGAGAAAAAAGTAGGAGAAATTAAATATTTGAAAGGAATTAATTGATTGAAAGGATAAATAAATTTGATAATTGAAGAAAGTTATTTGATGAATGATGGAAATGAATTACGAAGAAAGAAGAAATTCAATTAATAATTGAAGGAAATGAAATTGAATTGATTGAAGAATTGAAGAAGTTAATTTATTGAAAAAATAAAAGAATTAGTGAAGGAAGATATAATAAGTTTTTTTAAATTCAGTTTAATATTTCAAATAAAAAAATGAATTGATGAAAAAAATTGAAATAATTGAAGAAATATAAATTGAAGGATAAAATTAAATTTTAGAGAAGATTAAATGTGAAAGGGAGTTATGAGAATATTTGAAAATTTGAAATTGATTGAAGAATTTGAAGATTGAAATTGAAAGAAGAAAAATATTAATTTGTGAGTAATAAGGAATTCAACATCAAAGGAAATCAAATTTGTATTTATTGAAAGAACATGAGTATATCAAAAATGCTATATACATTTAAGGGACCAATATTCATGAAGAGAAACTTTTAAAAACATAAATATTACCATAGACATGTGGTAAGATATAATAAGCCACAAGAAATTCAATCAAGATCAAAAGTGGAATATGAAGTCAATTCTTGATACATCGATTCAATAGCAAGCCACCATATGATAGAATCATCTTTATTGGTTTGATTAAATTCATGTAAAAAAAAATATACCAATGAAGATAGTGGATGATAAAATTTATCATGTGTAAGAATTAAGGAGTATCACCCTTACTCTATCATATTCTAAATGTACCTTAGAAAATATACTTTGTGTTCCTAAAATAACAATTAATATTATTTCAATATCACAATTATTGGACAAAGGAAGAACGATGAAATTCAAAAACATTAATGGCAATAAGATATATCTCATTAAAATACAACAAAATTGAAACCATGGGATCCTACAAAAGCGAGATATTTGCCTTGGTTGTAATTAAAATTGCACAAAAGTATTTGAATAAAATTTTGCCAAGAGAACAATTTTAAAAGAAGTATTCTATTGAACACTATAATTTTATAGAAAAAGAACATAACAATGTTTTCTTTGATGACTTCTTCAAAAGTACAAGTAGTAGAGATAGAATTTGAAGCAATACCAAAGTTAGCATGCATGAAAAATAAGAAAACAATTGAAGGCTTGATACCAAATAATGTAATACAAGGGTATGTTGGAGGTATTACATTATTTGGAACCTTCGTAAATATTTAGTTTACTTCATAAATATTTAGATTAGAGAGTGTTTAATATTTGTGTGTATAGTATATGCCAAGTTTTTAAGTGTATGTGTTATGTAAATAAGTGTGTGTGGTATCTTGTTAGCAAGTGAAAGTTATGAGTGTCAAGTATCAATTTTAGTACTAGGGAGTTATGAGCAATCATGAGAGACTTTATATTTGTGTAATATGTGAGATTTATTATGTAAAAAGGAAATATAAGAAGTTGGTTGTCCCATGAGTTTGAGGAGAGCAAAGGTCAAAATACATGTAATGTGAAGAGTCTCATGTATCTATATATTAAAGATAAAGCTATATAATATGTAACTTGAAGAAGATTTGCATTTGTGCATTACTTTAGTAGTTTTTGTTATTCATTTGATATATGCATGACTAGTGATGGTATTTATGATCTTGAAAATTGTTAGCCTGTGAAGCATATTAATATTTTTCTAAGAATACAATGGCAATATGTGTTATACTTTCTATCAAGGAGTGTGGTTGTTAGTGCCACCGTGGCATTGCTCATGTAGTTCTAAATTGATAAATTGAAGGGTTACCTGATGGACTCATGGTTAGACTATGACATGGAGGTCATCAAAATGTTGAGTGAGGTGTTAACTAGGGTTTGATCTAGAGTGGACTTTAATTTTTTTGTAGAGACGTCATCATTTAAGGTGTTGTGTGTGGATATAGAGTTGCATATGTGAAGAACACTTTTGGGAATAATGTGAGATCACAATTAGAGTTTTTAGGGTTTTTTAACCCTATCAAAATGAGAAATAATTGTTTGATTTTACCCTTTGGTCCTAAATGTATAAGATATTTATGGAAATTTTGATTTGGTCTTATAGAATATATGGTACAAAATATGCTTGTAATTTTTCTTTATGATTTGATAAAGCAAACTATGATAGTGCAAGTTTAGAAAATATTACTCTACTAAGAAGCATTGCTTAGATAATAGAGGTGGATTTTTGGTATTGTAAAAGATATTGCAAGAAAACATCAAAAAATAATGCAAAATTTTAGAATATTTATATTTGCAAAGTAAATTATAGATCCAAAAAATGAAAATAAAAAATTCAAACATTTTAAGAAAAAATATGTAGTTATCTAGTTATAGCAACTTAATTGAGATGATAATTAAATATATTTATAAACTCTCAATATATAAAGGAGATATTTATTATTTATAAAGGGTGGGAGACCCAAGTACAACCCCGTTTTATCAAGAAAAAAAAAAAAACTAAGAAAATACAATCATTGTTTTTGCATGAGATAATAAAATATGAATGAAAGTGGGCATTAAATTGAAAGGATCCTCTTATTTTCTATGAAATGTAAGATTAAATAACACCTTTAATTGTTAAGGGTAATAAATAAAATATTATTTTATAAATAAAAATAATATTTACACGCGAGTCGGAGAAAGTGAGAGCTAGGAGTAAGCGTGAACCAGGAGCAAGTAGGAAGTGTGATTAGGAAGTAGAAAACAAAGTGTGATCAAGGATAAAGTGCCACTTCTTGTTCCATATATTATGAGAAACTTAAAAACTAAAGGATTCATGTGAAGAAAATCTAGATAACATGGCAAGAAAGTCATTTTTGAAAGTCCTTATTAAAAGTAAGGATTCCTTATTTGGAAGTAAGGATGCCTTAGTTGGATGTAAGAATTACCTAGATAAGAGGAAAAGATAATATATGGAAAACCTTGTCTAGGTAGTGAATACTAAACCAAAATTGATTATCAAGGATGAGATGATTGAGCATGAAATAATGGTTCTTAAAAGCAAAGGGTTAATATGTAAGTTCCATGGAACTGGCCAAATTTTTATGAGATTCAAAATGGGATCAAGTGGAAGTAGGGATTGAATTAAAATTACCCCATGTATTTTCTTATCAAAATGTTTTTCCTCATTATCTTCTTTAGTTTAGAAATAAGGAAAAAAAATAATGGATGGAGGCCCTTGGTTTAGATGTAAAGATGCATTATATTTAAGACCATGAAATGAGAATTTTTTTTATGGAGATCAAGACTATTAAAATGCTTCCAATACAGATTAGGGTTTTTGGACTTCCTTTGATGAGGACCACACATGAGATGTATAATATGTATTAGTTAGGCTTAATTTTTTTTATTAGGCTTAATTATTTTAGGCTTGTTGGCAGTTTTGCCACACTAAATTTTGATTGTAAAATTCAAAGAATATAAGATGAATGATGCAGTTGTTTTGCATTTTTGTTTCCCTCCTTTGAGTGATTTCGCTAAATAAAGAAGGTTGATTTCATCCCTGGAAATACACAACAAGTTTTTATCGATAAAAATTAATGCAAATCGTGGGTAAAATATAAAGGGGAAAATGTATGGCAAAAGAATGTCTCAGGATCAAAGGAGCGATGAAAATGGTCTAAGGCTTCAACAATTATTATTAAAAGGAAAAGCGCCAGTGAAGATAAAGGGGAAGACGTTTTCACCCTAGGGAAGGGGTGAAAATCATTTTCGCCCTTCTTTTGGGTGAAAATACCATGTTAAGAAGATTCTGCCCAAGTGGGAGTGAAAACAATGGAAAGCGCTCGGTTTAAAATGAAGGCAAGATTTTACAAAGTGGAGAAAAGTACTTTCACCCAAAAATTATGCATTTAAGGTGATTTCACCCTTTTGGGGTTTATTACTATTTTAATTAATTTTGGGGTGAAAATAATGGATGGGAACCGAGTCAAAGTCAAAGTCACCCCTGAGAGGGGGCAAAAATCATTTTTGCCCTTCTTCAGGGTGAATTTCTAAATGAAGACGTTTTAGAGCGAAAATCAAGCAAAACATGTGCCTTGTGAAGTCAAAGTCAAATTCACCTCAAGTAGGAGGTGAAAATCACTTTCGCCCTTCTTTTGGGTGAAATCCAAGTTGAGGATATTTTTGGAGCGCAAATGATGAAGTGACATCATTCGGGTGAAGGTTGCTCTAGTCAAAGTCAAAGCAAATTTAAAGAAGGTGCCTGCCAATGTAATTTCACCCCATTTTGAGCAGAAACATTGATTTCACCCAGTTCGGAGTGAAAGTCCCAAAAAAGCATCTTTTTACGCAGGTCAAATTCAAAGTCACCCCAGGTAGGGGGTGAAAATCATTTTTGTCCCTCTTGAGGGTGAAATCAATCATTTTCACCCAGTTTCTCGCAAAAGTCATTTCCATTCCATTTTCTGGTGAAATTCTCTATTTTTTGGGTGAAATTAATCAGGTGAAGAGCGAAAGCATATTGATGGGCAAAAACACCAAATTGCCTGGGCGAAATCAATTCTTGCCCCCTCCCTTCAGCAAAGTTTTCTTTCGAAGGTGCCACTATTGTTGATATTTTTTGGGAAAGATCGAAGACTGATGGAATTTAATTCTTGGAGCAATGAAATTGATATTTCCAGAATTCCTATTGAAGAGATGCCAAGATTAAATGCTACATCCCGGATTCTGGTGTGATCCTATTCATTTTTGAGGTGCCCTCCATTGATTTCACTCCTTTTCAAAACAAAGTTAATTTTCGTTGGGTCTCCCCTAGCGAAGATAAGATTTTGAGGTGCAAAGTGATGAAATGGTGACCAGAATTTAATATCCAAGCTCCTGATTATCATGTGATATTGTTGAGTTTCGATGCACCGATGTCTAGAACATTTTTCCTATCATCCATCTCTGCTGATTTCCCAGGCGCACTCCATGAAAAGGGGATCGTTGCCTCTTGAAGAATGTTCTGATTCGAGCATTGTTGTTACCGAGGAGAGAATTGCTCTTGTTGGTCTTTGACTAGCTAGCATTTTGTTTTAATTTGCATTTAATTTTAGAGGTAAAATCCTCTATAAATACTAAGCATTTTGATGTAATGAGGAGGATAGACATTCTGCCAAAAAACACTTTGAGTTCTCTGCATCAATCGAAGGATATTTGGCTTCTGGTTCCTGGAGTAGTGTTGTATGCAATCACTTTTTGCCTATCATTTCTGTTATGTTCATGTCCTTTATTAGGTAAATTTAAATTCTACATCTAAATTTAATTCCTGGTAGAGAACTGAATGCTGAAATGTTCATTGGAAGTTATCTTTACAATCTATGAATGGTTCCTATGCTTTCTTTCTATTACATGCTGATTAAAACTTGATTTGGATTTTAGCTACTAGTTTATCCCCACCTTATGTTTCTGGATCATAGCCATATTTCCCATTCCTTTCTATCATTTCCCATCTCTTTCCTATTACCCTAAGCTTTAAACCAAATTATATTAGTAAGGGAACCAACCCTCTCTGGAGATTGGCTCGAAGGACATCTCTCTCCTTCGGCCTTTCAATGTTGGTTGGGTCTAGGGCACACATGCATTTTGTACTTAGGCAGATTCATGACCAATAATTTTTGGCACGCCTAGTGGGACTCTAAAAGTTCCACTTTGAGCAGTATTAAGGTTTGATGTTCATATTTTTACTGTCTGATTAGAACATCTGGTGACTCAGTTTTACCCAAAAGCCTTCGAACGTGAAGTGAGTGAAATATTTTCTTCATGATCACAAGATCGAAGGCCAAAAATTTTGAAGACCCTATTGAGTTTTATGAGCTTGACACCCAAGTGTTAGGAGAACATCCTAGGTTAGTCACTCTGACTATTCCATCAGTCGTAACTTCTTCATAGGTAGTTGGTGTGTTTTCTGTTCCTTCGAGTCCAGCTAGCACAACCACTAGCTTTCCTCCTCCCCAAGAAAATACTCCAGTCCAAATGGCTCAAAATCCACCACCCCAACCACCAAGATAGTTCCCAGCCTGGAATCACTCTAGAGCTTTGAATCTGCAAGCTCATAACCTGATTCTGCAAGCAGCATTGAAGGCTTTGCCTACTTATGATGGTACGGGTAAGATGACTTATGAGCATGTCCAAGATGTGGCTTCTCTGGTGACCATTCATAGTATCATGGATGAGGATGTCATGGTAATATTTCTCGTTCTCTCTCTTAGAGGTAAGTTGCTTTACTGGTATCGATCTTTACAACCTACCACTATTACCACCTAGGACCAGTTGGTTGAATTATTGATCAAAGGTTTCAATGAACAAGTGGATCCATTCTCTCTATTGCATCAATTTACCACCATTTAGAGGTATCCATAGGAGGAAATTATGGACTTCAATGTCAGGTTCACCCAAACTTGGTAGAGAGTTCCTGATGGTCTCCGATCGACTCTTGAGCAAGCTATATTTTACTACCTCCGAGCTTTCAACTTCGACATCAGTATGGCCATCCGATAGTCCAATGTTAACACATTTCCTAATTTGTATTCTCAAGCACAAAAGGTTGAGGCTGATCTGATTGCTATCGGTAAGCTTCCACCAAAGATGATGATGCCTATATTTCTTGATCTTCCATAGTATTTGTATGCCAATGCATCTTCTCAGCCCTTGCCAATGTCCCCCATGTATCTAATCCCTTCATGGAATTTGAGTTCATCTCAAACCATGATGATAGTTTCTATCCTACAACTTCCTACTCCAACCATTCCATAGTTACCCACTCTGGTTCCATTCCCAACACTACCATCTCCACCTGTACCTCTTCCATTACTAGCTCCTCTAACACCCTCAAATCTTGATCCCCAAGAGAAGTTGCTTAAGGAGATGTAGTCAATGAACTCAGCCATAAGAGTGATGAGCAATGAGATCATGGTGATTAAGAAGAAGTAGGTTGAAAGAGATTTCTAGCCTAGGAGATTTCAACCTCCTCCGATCACTAGGGAGCAAGTAGCTTCAACTAGCAAGGTACCTAAGAGAAATTCGATTGTATTGGTAAATGAAGAAGTTGGCTCATCAGACAAAGCATACTGGTGCTCTACCTGCAATGATCCGCATGGTGAGGAAACTTGCATGGTTCATTTGAACTACGTGCAAACATTGGTAGAAAGTTCTTTCGATGGTCAAATCAACATGATTATAGAAGTCGATCATAATTTCATGGTCCCTTCTGAAGAACAAGTTTCAGTTCTCACGAGAGCTAGAAGAAAACCCGTCATCATGGACCCAGCTGAAATGGAGCCCCTGAAGGTACCTACTGATCCGAAGGTGCAAAATGAGAAAAAACAAGCACAAGTGAAAGTACCTATCCCAGCACCCAAGCCAGATGCACCTATCCTATTAAAATATCTTTTGCCTCCATGAGCAAAAGAAAGATTGCAAGAAAAGGCTTCAACTTCACAAGCGAAAGCTGAAATGGAGGAACAGGCTAGAGAAAAGCTCAAATACCCATCCTTGACCAAGCGTTAGAGGGTAGAGGCTACACAATAGTATCAGAGAAAATATGAGGCTACCAATGAAGGAAAAGAGTCCAGTGCATCTACGTACAACATCGTTGAAGAGCTGAAGAGGATTCCAACCAAGGTGAGTCTCTATGATGCATTGCAATTGCCTGGACAAGTGGACTTGTTGCAAGAATCACTAAAATTTGTGAAAGATAAGGGGAAGAATCTGACTCAGATAGTGTTAGCTCAAACATTGACGACTTCTACCACTAGAAAGAATAGACCACCCCCTTTCTACTTGTCTCTCAGGATGGAAGGTTGGATTGTGCACAATTGCATGATCGACTCCAATGCTGCGATGACTATCATGCCAAAGGTAGTTTGTGATGTTATGGGTATGGAATATACAAGAAGCAGCCCTAGTATTTTGCAATTATATGGAACCCCTATGAGGATAGTAGGGGTCATCAAAGACATCCCCATTGTGTTGCATAAAATACCTCAGATCACTATGATCCAAGAGGTGGTTGTGGTTGATCTAGAGTCATACTTTAGCATGTGCCTATCATGGGAGTTCACTACCAAGTTGGGAGGCTATCTTTCTCTGGACTATTCTCATTTGGAGATTCCTATCAAAGGAAGGAGAATCCATATCTATAATGAGAAGCCTTCTACTTATCACATAGAGAAGATTGAAGAAGAAGATAAACCCATGAATTCTATCAACTTGATGATCGAAGAATTGGAGGAATTAGATTTGATGGAAGAAGTTCTAGATGAGCTTCAAACAGAAGATGAGTTTTCAATGCTCAATTTTAATGCCATGATGGAGACTAAAATTGGTTGTTACACCATTACTAAGCCTAAAAAATTTGAAGTGAAGGTGTCTGATGATCAAGATCCTACTCCGGATCAATTATGGAAGTTGTACTTTGATGGTGCAAGGTGTAAGAATGGTGCAGGAGCTGGAATCATTCTCATTTATCCTTATAGCATACAAAATATGTATTCATACCGGTTGACCTAGAGTTGTACAAATAATGTTATTGAGTATGAAGCACTCTGCTTGGGTCTGAAGAAAGTTGAGAAGCTCAGGATCAAACAACTATAGATTTTTGGAGATTCTGAGCTGATCATCAACTAGGTAACTAGTAAGTGTATTTCCAAGCAACACTACTTGAAGGTGTACCACAACAAATTATGGGATCTATTTGAGTCTTTCACAACATTGAATATTCAAGCGATTTCATGAGAATAGAATAAACATGTAGATATCTTGGCATCCCTTGGCACTAATTTTTCTCCAGTTGAGCATGTGGTGAGAAAGCCCAAGACTGTGAGGTTAGTTTATAGACCTTCAGTCCCTAAAAAAATATCTACTGGCAAGTGTTCGAAAGTGATGAGTAGATTGTAAATTTCTTGATAAGAGAAGCTAGTACTATGGAAGAAAGAACACTTGATGAGGAAGAAGTTGAAGGATTGATCCAGCTACGGAATAATCATATCCTAAAAGGATTGATTATGCTTGAGAGTCTCTTTGATCAAAATGATAGAGCAAAAAAGCATAAGATCAAAGTGGATGAGAAGGAGTACACTGAACTATAGTTGGGACCCAAGAAGTCAATCAAAGTTGGCACCGATTGCACTCAGGAAGAGCTTGAGCAGATCAAGGAATTGTGCCATGAGTACCCAAACATTATCACTTGGAGCTACCAAGATTTGAAAGGCTACAATAAAGATGTGATCCAACATACCATTGAGTTGCAGGAAGGAGTGAAACCCTTCAGGAAAAAGTAGAGGCCAATCAATCCCAAGATTGAAACCTTGATGAAAGTAGAACTACTAAAGATGTTGGAAGCCAAGATCATTTACCCGATTAAGCATTCTACTTGGGTAGCAAATCTGGTCCTTATGTAGAAGAAGAATGGAGATATTCTCCTATGTGTGGATTTTTAAAATTTGAATTAGGCATCTCTGAAGGATCATTATCCTTTACCTTAAATTGATCAGATTCTTCATGTAGTTGTTGGTGCTCAAATATTTTTGTTGTTGGATGGATTCTTTGGCTATAATCAAATTTGGGTCAAGGATGAAGACCAATATAAAATGATGTTCACCATGAAATGGGGAACATTTGCTTATCATCGAATGCCATTTGGTCTCTCAAACATTGGAGCAACTTTTTAGAGAGTGATGGACGTAGCTTTTGGTGAGTTGTTAAATCATGTTATTGTGATTTATTTGGATGACATGACTATCTTCTCTCACAACAGGGAGGAGCATAGCCTACATTTGAGACAAGTGTTCGAGAAGTGTTGAGAGTTCGGAATATCCATCAACCCGAAGAAGTCCATATTTACGGTAAAAGAAGGAAAGCTCCTGGGCCACGTTATTTTGGAGAAAGGTTTGGCTATTGATCCAGCTAGAGCTGAGGCTCTCTTGAAGCTTCCATTTCTAGCCAACAAGAAGGATTTGCAATCATTCTTCGGGTAGATAAACTTTGTTCGAAAGTTTATTACAGATTTTTCCCAAGTGGTAAAGCTGATGACTGAGCTTTTAAAGAAAAATATTGAGTTCAAATGGACTGAGTAGAGGAAGCGAGCATTCAAAGAAATCAAAGAAAGAATTGCTCAAGCCTCGATCCTGGTAAACCCTGATTATTCAAAATATTTTATCCTGTATGTCATTGGTGAACAGGAGAGTTACGCAGTGGTGCTTACGCAAAAGGGAGATGATGGAGATGAGCGACCAATTGCTTTCTTAAGCCAAGTCATCCAACCGCATGAAGAGAAATATAATTTCATTGAAAAGCAAGTATATGCGGTGATGAAATCCTTGAAGAAGTTTTGGCATTTTATTTCTCAGAGCAAAATAATAGTTTATGTTGTTCATCCAGATGTCCGAAGTTTCATCATTCAAGGAGATCTTGGAGACAAGAGAGTTGGTTGGGTCTCCAAAATCTAGGAGTATGATGTTGAAATCTATCCAACCAAGCTAGTTCGAGGCCGAGCATTATGTCAGGAGCTTGCAAGAAGTGCTACCTCCGAATCCATGGTTTGCCAACTTGAAGATTCAGTAAGCGAAAGTAATTTCTCTAATCACTCTACAGGTGATCATGATTGGATAGAGGACCTTGTCAAATATTTCCATTCAGGAAGGTGTCCTTCACATCTTAATGCCTCATAGAGAAGGAGATTCAGACTTCAGGCCCTTAGGTACGTGATGTTGCCAAATGGGTTGTTCCATAAGAATATTGATGGAGTACTTCTCAGGTGCATCCAAGAATCAGAGAAATAAAGAATCCTGGAGGAGTTTCACTCTGGTTTATCAGGAGGCCATTATGTAGGGAGACCAATGGCATTGAAGATCATCAAAGTAGGTTATTTTTGGCCCACTCTCTTTGCAGATGCTTTCAAAGTCAGTCAGAGTTGTGACAAGTGCCAAAGATATGTCAGTAGAAGCAAGAATGCATCATTACCCCTTCATCCAATTCAAGTAGAAGCACCATTTCAACAATGGGGCTTAGACTTTATTGGGGTCATTGATCCCAATTCCTCTATCGAACACAAATACATCCTGACTACAACCGACTATTTCACCCGATGGTCAGAAGCAATTCTGACCAAGAAGGTGGACCAGGCAATAGTTATCTCTTTCCTTGAAGGTTTAATCACTCATTTTGGTATACCAGATGCGATCATAATGGATAATGGAACTCCCTTCATCGATGCCAGGATCAGTGAATTCATGGGTAAGTACGAGATTTATTTAAAAATATCATCTAATTACTATCCATAGGGGAATGGCTTGGCTGAATCCACAAACAAGAATTTTCTAAGAATTCTAAAGAGGACCCTAGGAGATAATAAGCGCAGTTGGCACTTGCTCCTGAACCAAGCATTATGGGCCGATCGCATCTCAATGAAAAAATCCATCAAGACATCCCCCTATTCCTTGGTATATGGTAAAGAAGCAGTCTTGCCCATTCATATTGAATTTTCGACCCTTCAATCATGGCACTTATTGGATGGTGAAGATGATGAATCCAACCCCATGAGCACGAGGTTGGCTCAACTTTTACAACTGGAGGAAGAGAGGGAGAAATCATACAATGCCTTCATGGAACATGCCCGGATGACACAAAAATGGTTTGGCAAGAAAACTTTTGAGAATTCATTTGAGGTAGGTGATCTAGTGCTGAAATGGAATGAGAACAAGGCTAAGCCTGGCAAGCATCACAAGTTTGAAGTGATATGGGAGGGCCCTTTCCAGATTTCAGGTGTGAATCAGGTCAACTCATTTTATTTGAAGGATATGGATGGTCATGTGTTGCCGATTCTAGTAAATGGTCTTCATTTGAAGGCCTACCATCAGTGATAAAATTTTGATCAAGTATGTATATATGTACATATTTTTTTATGTTATTTTATTAGTCAAGTATTTTTTTTTAAATTATAAAAAAGGAAATAAATTTAAAAAAAAGGAAAATAATAAGAGAAAAAAGAAATATTTTCATCGGGAGAATTTAATCCAATTTCGAGCAAGCGTTTTCTCCCCGAAATCATGTTTTTACTAAGTAAAAATATTTTTGCTCCAAAAATGTTTTAAAAGGATTTTCAGTCATATTCTGGGTAAGAATCATTATATATATAAAAAAAAAAACAATTCTTTGGTAATTAATTTTAGAGGCAAATTCAAAGTTGAATTTTAAAATTTGTCCAAGGGCATGATTTTCTTTAAAAGCACCTCTATTTTTAATTGCCAAAAAAAAGAGATATAATATTAAAAAAAAAAAGAGAAAAAGAGGGGAGAAAATAATATAAGAGAAAAGCAAAAAATTAAAAGATGAAAACTTTTATTTTCACCCAAAAATAGGATTCACCATGTTTTTTCTATTTTCGGTGTGAAATTCTCATTTATTTCTCCCAAAGATGTTTTTGGAGTGAAACTTAACGAAAATAAAGATTTAAAAAAAAGTGTGTTGGGTGCCAAACACTGGTTAATTTTATCCTAAATTTGTCACAACACTCGCATTTAAATTGTCAACCCAGGAGCTCGTAGACTTTTGAAGTGCCACGATTGAGACTACTCACATTACCACCTTTGAGATGAATCCATTAACTACCATTGGGGGTGTTTATAAAACATCAGTTGATTTATCCACACCAAGAAAACTTAGACATAATTAAATTACGTAAGAAAATAAACACACCACTCAGAAAGCAATTAACACACTTACATAAAAAGAACACAACTTTAAAATGATTAAATTAATCTACGAAGTGAATATACTACTATGCATAATTGAATCTATGAAGAAAATAACTAAGAGGTAGGGGAGGAATACTGGCTTGGAGTGGGCTTGAGCTCCAGCAGATCCCGCCCGACAAAGCACACAGACAACTCGCTGATGAAGAATGCTAAAGATTTTATTAACAGTGCAATGAAATATTACATGTGGTAATGTTCTCTAAATTTTGCCTCCCCTACTATAGAGAAGTTCATGTGTTTATATACCACACACAGGACTTCCTATTGTAGTTCTGTTACAATAGGCATCCCGATTACAGTCTAAACTAGGATAGTTCAGTTACTGTAGCTGGCACGCGATGATCAGCTTCTTCATCATTTCCTTGCAATCGAGCGATTTTCATTTCATTAGGGTTCTGCTTCGTGAATGGTTGCATGTTTATCCACCCTAGCTGGGACACCTCATTCATCAGTGGTTTCCCATAGATGACGTGGAATGGTGGTCAACTGGGTCCTTCTCCAACCGTTTGGTCAACGCGCATGATCTGGGCATCCGCTCGAGTAAGGCGCCTAACTCAGTAAGGCACCTACTTCGATAAGGTGCCTACTTTAGTAAGGTGCCTACTTCGTAAGGCGCCTACTTTAGTAAGGTGCCTACCTTAGTAAGGTGCCTACTTCAGTAAGGCGCCTACTTCAGTAAGGCGCCTACTTTAGTAAGGCACCTACCTCAGTAAGGCACCTACTTCAGTAAGGTGCCTACCTCCGTATGCCTTCATCTGATTGAGTGGAACCGTGCCAGGTCCATGTAGGACCTCGACTGAGCAAAAGATGACAAAATCTGAGAAATAACTACACAAAACACACTTCACGCATGGATTAGATAATACACATGATTTCATTAAATAAATACATAATATTTCATAAAAATATACAACTCATGATATATTGCCATGCAAAAACCATTAGTACATATACAAAAATATGAGCATATCTAGTGCTCATCATCCCCCCATGCCTAATATGTGCCATGCCCTCGTGGCACCTAAAATCGGTAATCACCTCCTCGACGTAGGCCACTGTTTCTCATTTCCTTTTCTTGTTGGTGGCCTTGGCTTTCTCTCTATCCTGAGGCTTCCATTTCTATTGAGGGGCCCTGGTTTGTTGTGGGGCATCCCTGGGCTATGCTACCCTTCGGCTATGCTGGCTTTCGACTATGCTGGGTTGGCCTTTGTTCTTCATCGGCTTTTTGTTATGTTGGCTCCACCTCCCTATCATACTTGGCCCAACACCTATGTTGGGTGCTACTACCATAGTCGTTGCTCCCTTCTGGAAGGCTGCCTCTACTTCCTACCATAGGTCAGCGTGTTGGGGGTGTAACTCTCCGAAGGGAATGTCAGAGTCATCCCTCTTTTGTACAACAATGTTGGCCTTGTATAACCAAAGTTCTTTGGGGGTGAGGCTAGCATTTTCTTCTGTGATCACTACCGCCTCTGCCTCTGGTCCATATACCCCCTATTTTTCTAGCCATTTCTTCATCTTAGAGGGTCGACCCTACGACGAACCATAGATCTCCCAAAATTGATCATCTGCATAGGGTCCACACAGATGCCTGGCCCTCTTTCAACATTTTTGGTAGCTTTCCTAGCTACCTTTGCTACCTCGAACTCCTCTCGGATATTTTCAAATTTTTCTTTTCGTTCAGCGAAGGCCTGTAGGCCTTCTTCCCATTCCTCGTCCGAGTGGGGGTTTGGTTCGACAAACATCACTCTGGCCTTTCTTTTGGCCCTCTTCTATGTCGTTTGAGGTGCCTTCCCTTTTCTCCTATTCGGTATTATAGTGGCCTACATGGGGAGATATTCCTTTCCCATGGAGGTTACCTCCCTGTTAGAGGATCCAGGGATCTATTCTTCTATTCTTAGGCCCCTCGTGGCTGTTTCCCCTGTCTCCTGGTCGCTCGGTGCCTGCTCCTCTGGTTCTTCTAGTAGTGGTCCCTCAATTTTAGGTCCCTAGTGCTCTAGAGAATCCTCCTTGGTCTCAGGTTTAGGTTTTTCCCTTGGCTCTGCCCTGAAGGCTCCTCATCATCATCAATGTTGATAATAGGGGTTTCTATTTGAAAAATAGAATTCCCCTGTTCCTCTGTAATTCCCCTACTAGAGGTGCACGAACCTTCTCCCACCTCTAATTCCTCATTTTAGGCATCTGACCTGACTACCCTGGATGAGACTACTCTCTCTAGTGAGGTTGGAGAGTTCATGGGCACCTCAATTGCCCAATCGATTTGGGTAGAGGCATCCCATCTTTCGATCACCCTGACTTGCAGCTGCTGGTTTTCTGCCTTGAGCTGCTAGATCAGTTGCTAAAATTGGGTGATGGTGGCCTCCTACCTCTGAATTCTTCTCATAGTCATCTCCTTATATTCATTGAACAACACCTGCATCATGGATTTCTCACTCTTCTCGATGTGGTCCTCTTCCATCGGCACCTCGGGCTGCTATTGCAGGCCCGTTGAGGACTATGGGTCTTGCGGGCTACGAGCGACCAAATTCTATAGGGTTTGGGCCATGAAGCCAAGCTCTACATCTTCCTCTTCCTCCTCTCTTGATAGGATTAGGCATCATAGTCATCTTCGACCGTGTATGCACTCCGTCCATCATACTATGGGTTCGAGGCTGGAGGATTTTGGCCTTTCCTTCACATAATTGGGTAGAGAACTCTACCCTTCCTCCATAGCATCTTGTGGAAATTGAGGGTGCTCCTCTTTGAACCTTCCCCCCAATTTGGCATTGTATTCTACCTCTATCACCACCTGCTCCGATGCATCGGAGGGTTTAGCCCTAACCTCTTCGGTCGCTCCTCATAATTTGACCTCTTGTTCTACTTCGACCGCTACCTGCTCTCGTGCACACTAGAGTGTTCAGCCCCAACCACCGATGAGCTTCCCTTGTGCTCCTCTGCATGGCGTATCAAGGCTGTAATTAGCCCATGGTGGGCTAGGGTAGAGAATGCCCCTCTCTGATATCATGATGCCTCATCCTACAGGGCATTTTCTAGGTAGAACAGGATGTTAATTTCTCACCCGTGCACCAGATGGCTCAGGAACTGCATATGGTTCGCATTCAGGTGTGAATACTTCCTGGTGCATGTGAAGTATCTCACAACCTACTCAAAGAGCTTCCTCAGGTGCATCGGGAGTCTCTACTTTGGGAGCCCATGTTGGTCACATGGGATGTTTGCTTGTTCGAGAAACACCTCTATGCACTTCTTTGCCACTCTATCTTTATATGTGCATTCCCTAGTAAGGGGGAGGCCGGTGACATGAGCGATGTGCTCTGGAGTGATTGGAATTTCTAGTCTGCACAATCGGGCAACTCCTCTATTCACAACGGTAGCAAACTCCTTTGCCACTTCTACATCCTAGTCTTGGCTGACCAGGTGATAGTAATTCATCCACCCAGCTGCTTCGAACCGGTTGCAGACTTCTCCCCTAATCCCCTTAGTACCATTGGGCTCATTATTTTTGAGTGCATGATTCTTCGATCATCCACCCATGGTGAATTCCCTATTGGTTTCGACTGGTTTGATGCCCTACTCTCAGTAAGGCACCTTTTTATAAACTCAGGCACCTAACTCTGGAAATTGTTTCAGCATTGGGGTTGGCAAGGTACGCCACCCGAATTAACTTCTGGCACGACGTATTAGGCATGAGGGGTGAATTCAATTCTTGCACCGACATTATTTTTAGAGAAGCATATCATATGAAAAATTATGTATATATCTAAATAAAATCATGTGCATACCTGATTGGTCATTTCGTGCTACATGGAGTATGCTGAATTGGTACTCGATAATATTTTTCCCATGTGTTGATTACGTTGCCTTGGGTACTTCATTCCTGGTTCGCTCGAGGTCCTACGCTAAAAATATGGTGGATCCTATTGGTTCAGGTTGGGATGCATATCTCCTTGATGGTTGGCCTTGGGACGTGCAGAGATCCTATCCAATGATTTCAAAATATTTTTGGGCGCTTCTAGATTTCCATCACGTGAGATGATGGTGTTGGCTTCGGTTGCTCCATGTACTGCCAAGTTGCGCATGTGTTTTTGAGTCGATCGAGGTGCCTGCTTGAGTAAGGTGCTATAGTAAGGCGCCTACCTCAGTAAGGTACCTACTTTAGTAAGGCACCTACCTTAGTAAGGTGCCTACTTGAGTAAGGCACCTACCTCATTAAGGTACCACTGGACTATGAAGAACGCTCTGGGGTGGCACCTCCTTGGTGGAGTAAGGCATTGCTCCTCCGGAGTAAGGTGCTAGTGTAAGGCACCTCCCTTGGAATTTTTTTTTATAATAAAATTCCTCGAGGTGGTGCCTTCTTGGCGGAGCAAGGCATCGCTCCTCCAGAGTAAGGCATCATAGTAAGGTGCCTACTTGAGTAAGGTACCTACCTCAGTAAGGCACCTACTTCAGTAAGGCGTCTACCTCAGTGAGATGCTACTTAAGTAAGGCACCTACCTCAGTAAGGTACCTACCTTAGTAAGGCACCTACTTCAATAAGGTGCCTACCTCAGTAAGGTGCCTACTTGACTATAAAGAACGCCCTAGGGTGGCACCTCCTTGGTGGAGTAAGGTGTCACTCCTTTGAAGTAAGGCACAAAGTTGTAGGTGAGTAAGGCACCTCCTTGTACTACCAAATGAAAGAATGCTCCGAGGTGGTGCCTCCTTGGTGGAGCAAGGTGCTGCTCCTCTTGAGTAAGGTGCCAGAGTAAGGCGCCTTTCCTCCCTCATTGAAAATTTAGTGGCTGATATGTCTGTTGATGTGAGGTTGATCAAGCCTCCTAAAATTCTCCTCGTACAATGTTGGTGTCCGCTTCGTCTAGGCATGGGGGTGCATAATTTTTCCTTTACGGGTAATTGGTGCCCACCCTATGCCTGGATCAACACTATCCTCCTATTGTGCAGGTTCATGGATGTTGAGCCGGTCTAGGCCCTATTCCTAGAGATGCCTATTGTTTGAGCAATCAGGCCATTCCCCTACAAAAAGAAAATAAAAAAAATAAAAATGCAGTTAAACGCAATCTGTGCCTTTTAGGCCCTGGCTCTCAGGATACCTGCAGCTTGCATGCGGGCGTTGTCCCTACAAAACACATCGTAAGCTAAAGAAAAATAGGAAACTATACTAATTTCTTCTTGGTGGACACCTCTATGTCCACCCTATTGTTGAGAATTCTGGAAAAGTTTTACTTGGATGGGGTCTCCCCCATGCCTACTCTGGATTCTACCAGTAAGCTTTCAGACCTATGGTATGGGCGCAACCGGTGGCCATTGGCTGTTAGAATGGTGTTGTTACCATCAATTGTCTTGACCCACACAACACCATTTTTGATTATTTCCACCACCTCGTACGGTCCCATCCATATTTGCATCAATTTTCCCTTCCATTCCTAGAATCTGGAATCATACAATAGTACCCAATCTCCCTCTTTGAACTATTTTATTTTAATGTGGCGGTCATGCCACTACTTCCTTTGCCTCTACATGATTTCTATTCTTTGGAGGGCGTCCATTCAGAATTCGTCCAGCTGGTTCAACTATCAAATTCGTTCCCTCTGTGCCTCGTCCAGGCTTAGGTCTAGTTCTACCATCATTCTAAGTGTCTTAACCTCAAATTCTATGGGCATCATTGCATCCTTCCCGTATACCAGTTGGAAGGGTGTGAAGTCGGTGGTTGATTTCCATGTTGTATTATACACCCATACTACCTCCGGTAATCTTGTAGCCCAATCCTTCTTGTGTTGTTGCATGGTTTTTGTCAGGATGTTTTCTATCTCCCTGTTGGTTACCTCCACCTACCCATTCACCTATGGATGGTAGGGGGTAGTTCTATTGTGTCATACCCTATACTGTTCCATCAGTTCCTCGATTAACCTAGAGGTGAATTGGGGTCCTTGGTCCATTGTAATTTCCCTGGGCACTCCAAACCTTGTGAAAATATGGGTGAATAGGAATTCGGCTACCATCCCCTCCTTAGAATCTCTTAGTGCTTGGACTTCGACCCATTTGGTAACGTAGTCTATGTAGACTAGAATATACCTCTTTCTAGTTGAAGGTGGGTTTATGGGTCCCATGAAATCCATACCCCATTTATCGAAGGGCTCAATGTGTATGTGAGGTTGAAGGGGCATTTCGTCCCTATGGGTCGGTCTACCCATTCTTTGGCATTCGTCACACCTACTGGTGTATGTGGCTACATATTTAAATAGAGTGGGCCAAAAATACCTAGTTTGTAATACCTTATACGTAGTCCTTCTCCCTAAGAAATGTCCTCCACATGGCTCATTGTGATAGGCTTTGAGTATCTCTAGGAACTCATGCTCTACTACGCACCTCCTTACGATCTGGTCAGGCCCTATTTTGAATAGGAGGTCATCAATCCATTGAAAGGAAGCACTCTTTTCAATCACCCCTTGCTTCTCTCTGTATGAAAGAGTAGGGGATGTTCTACTAGTGGCTAGATAATTGGTGATGTCTGCATACCATGGCATTTGTTCATTGATGACAAACAAATGTTCATCTAGGAACTGGTCCTCTACCATTGCATGATCTGCTGGGATTAGTCTGGATAGGAAGTCCATGACTACATTGTCCTTCTCGAGGCTTGTCAACTATGGTGATGTCAAATTCCTACAATAGCAAAAGCCACCTGATTATCCTGCCATTGATCACTGGTTTACTCATTAGGTATCTGATGGCCGCATGGTCCGTGTGAACGAACACTTTGTACCTAGTGATATAGTGGCAGAATTTGTTGATGGCATGTACTACTATGAGAAATTCTTTCTTTGTTACCATGTAATTGAGCTCAGCCCCTACTAAATTCTTACTGACATAATAAATGGCGTAGAATTCTTTGCCATCCTTCTGCCCGAGGACCGCTCCAATTGCATTATTGGAGGCATCACAATATATGTGAAATGGGATGGCCCAATTTGGACCCCGCAACATTGGGGTAGAGATCAGCTTTTCCTTTAGCATCTAAAATGCTTGCTCATAGTCCTCCATCCAGATGAATTCCATGTCCTTCACCAATAGGTTGTGCAGTGGTTTGGCGATCTTGCTAAAATCGGTGATGAATCGCCTATAGTACCTGGTAGAGCCAAGAAAACTCCTCACTTCCCTCTACATTTTTGGGCTGGGTAGATCTTTAATCACTTCTATTTTATTTTGATCTACTTTAATCCCTTCTATCGAGAGATGATGTCCCAACACTATGCCCTCATGCATCATCATAAAACACTTCTCATTGCTGAGGGATAAGTTGTTCTCCTCGCATCTCTAGAGCACACATTCTAGGTTCATTGTTGCTTCTTTGAATGTTTCTTCATAAATGGTGAAGTCATCCATGTATACCTCTACTACCTCCCCCATCATATCCAAAAATATGCTCAGCACCACCCTTTGGAAGGTGGTTGGTGCATTGCACAACCCGAAGGGCAACACTCTGTAGGCAAACATTCCCCATGGGTAGGTGAATGTTGTCTTGTCTTGGTCCTCCTCCCCGATATGGATTTGGTTGTACCCATTGAATCCATCTAGAAAGGAGAAGTATTTCCTTCTAGATAGTGTGTCCAACACCTGATCAACGAAGGGAAGTGAGAAGTGATATTTCTTAGTCGCCTTGTTCAACGATCTATAATCAACATAGATTCACCATTTCCTATTTTTCTTGGGGACCACCACTAGTGGTGACACCCACTCACTATCGAAGATCGGGTAGATGAACCCTATAGACAAGAGCTTCTGTAGCTCGACCTTGATGATTTATTTCATGGTTGGGTTCATTCTTCTCTATGACTATCTAACTGGGGTCACCTACTCTTTGAGGTATATCCGATGTGTGCAGATTTTAGGGCTGATTCCCTTCATATCTGAATAATCCTAGGCAAATGCTCATTGGTGCTTGGTTAGGAGCTCTTTTAATTCTATCAACTATGTGGGGGTCAACCCACTACTGATATTCAATATTCTTCCAGGCCCAATGTCAATTTTCTAGGTATGGTGGTCCTGGGCATCGACCAATGGTGACTCGAGAACTATGAGGGAGGATTCTCCTTGCAGGAATCCTATTATAATGCCATCCTCATTGGCATCCTCCTCCAACTCTATCAATACCATCATCGGCTGGAGCATGGACAACAAATTATTATTCTTCTCGATCAACGTGGGTTCACCCAACATGTCCACAGACTGAGTAGGGGGAGATATTGTCAATCTCTTGATGTTCTATCCATCCAAAATAGTCATAAGTCCATCATGACAGCTGATGTAGGCATTCACCATAGCTAACCATGGCCTCCCCAAGATGAGTGGGTAACCACCCAGTCCCATTTTTTATTGTAGCACCAGGAAGTCCATCGGGTATTCCCATGCATCAACTATTACGATGATGTCCTCGAGCATCCCTTTTGGTGCTACGGTTGACCGATCGGCCAATTGCAACACCGTCTTGGTGGGTTTCAAGTTTGTAAGCTTCAACTTCTACATGGTCTCTTATGGCATCACATTGATGGCTGCACCCAGATCAACTAAGGTGTTCACCAGTGAGTACCCTCCTATTTTTAGGGGGGGGGTGGGGGGGTGGGGACTAGGGAATGGGGGAGGGCCTCCATTTTCTCAACAAATTTCTCTACCTCCACCTCTTCTATCAGAGGGAATCTCCTACCTCTTCCTCCTCTTCTACCAGGGGAGGTGCTTCTACTCCTAACTACTTTCCTGATCTAAGTTGAATAGGATTACAACTAATATGATACATTGGATACATCTCTCCCTCTACTTGGTATGCTAGGTTGGTTTACCTTATTATTTGGGTTCACCGTTGGCTGTGTTGGTAACTGTGTAGGTCTCACCATAGGTAGGGTTGGTAAGCCTTGCTGAGGTGGAACCTGTGCCATGTTTTATGGAGTGGAGTTCCACGAAACATGGTTCCTCCACTGTTGCCTAGGGTGCTGATATGGCATCCATGGTTGTTGATTGGGAAATGCAGTTCCTGGAGGCACGTTCATCCAAGGTGGTGGTCCCCACCATCCCATATTGGGTGGTTGTGACTGCCCTTGTGGCATATATGGTCCTCCTCCATAGGTCAACATCCCCATGGGCATGTTCCCCATAGGGGGTTGCTGCCAATTTCTTCGATTTCCCATGAAATAGGTTTTCATTACGTCAACCTCTTCTTTGGAATTGGGTAGTTGTGGGCACAGTCAAGTTTTCTGGTTTTGTTGACAAACCACACATATTCTGACATTTTTCTCAGGGTACACATTCCTAGCATACTTTCCCCTATATTTTGGACAAAAATAGGTCAATGTTGCATCATTCTCTTGTTTCTTCTTCTCCAACAAGAGTGTGTCCAACTATAGTGCTAGAGAGGATAGCATTTCACTCTTTAAATATTCCAACATGTTGCCTATCTCCGTCTTTGTGATCGATGCGGTTGCCTTCACTATTCTGGAGGTGGGCTTACCTCTTCTCCATGAGTAGTTTCGACATAATTTTTGGATATCTTCCATAGCATGCTGGTAAACGTCTCCTCCCAAAATCATGTTTAGCGCTTCTAGTGACTCGTTGTTGAGTCCTCTCAAAAAAATGCTCTTGAGAGACTTATCTCCTAGATTTGCGTGAGGAGATCACTGCAGGTTGAAATTGAACCTCTCCCAGTATTCTTCCAAGGACTCATCCTCCTTTTGTGTCATGTTGAGGACTTCCTCCCTGGAATCTTGTGCTCTGCCAAAGTCCTGGTACTACTCTAGAAAGAGCTTCCTCATCTCTTCCCATGTAGTGATCTGCTTGTTTCCCAACCCGATAAACCATCGTAGAGCTGAGTCATCTAATATCGATGGAAAGAGTTTCAGCCTCTGAGCATCTGACTTGTAGTCGACAGACCTACACAGTACATCAAATTTAAACAAAAAAAAGTCAGGGTCTTCGGTTGGGTATCCTCTGAAGGTAGGAATATGGGTAGGGGATATGTTCTTCATTTTGGTTTCCCCTGCTCCTTCCTCTATCGGGAAGCTAAATCTAGATGAGACTTCTTCAGCCATTTTTTTAGGAAATGTGGTCTCTAATGCAACTTCTATGGCCTTTCAGTCACTCAGGAATTTTTGAATTAGAGCCTCTAAGTTAGCTGGTGTTACGGTCTGATCCTCTATGGCTTTCCACAATAGGGCTTCCTCCGAGGGTGTTCTTTTAAACAATGGGTTCAGAATAATCCGTTCTTTCCCAGGTCGATGAGATGAGGAGGCACTTTGCACAAAGTGAGGATGCTCACTCCAATGGACTACTGGTGATGAGTCGAGAGAATCTAATTCAAATTCTAGGTCATCGACTGACTCAGACTTTTTTGATGGGCTCTGTCTTATAAAACAATCGTCGGGTCCTCTTTTTCTTGGCGGACTCATACAAGGTCAAGCAGAAGGTTTTATGGGGTAATGTAATCAGTCTACTAGTGACGCTTCCCCAAAAATGGTACCAAAATATTGGGTGCCAAACACTGGTTAATTTTATCCTAAATTTGTCACAACACTCACATTTAAATTGTCAACTCGGGAGCTCGTAGACTTTTGAAGTGCCACGATTGAGACTACTCACATTACCACCTTTGAGATGAATCCTTTAACTACCATTGGGGGTGTTTATAAAACATCAATTGATTTATCCACACCAAGAAAACTTAGATAGAATTAAATTACGTAAGAAAATAAACACACCACTCTAAAAGCAATTAACACACTTACATAAAAAGAACGCAACTTTAAAATGATTAAATTAATCTACGAAGTGAATATACTACTATGCATAATTGAATCTATGAAGAAAATAACTAAGAGGTAGGGGAGGAATATTGGCTTGGAGTGGGCCCGAGCTCCAACAGATCCCGCCCGACAAAGCACACAGACAATTCATTGATGAAGAATGCTAAAGCTTTTATTAATAGTGCAATGAAATATTACATGCGGTAATGTTCTCTAAATTTTGCCTCCCCTGCTACAGAGAAGTTCATGTGTTTATATACCACACATAGGACTTCCTGTTGTAGTTCTATTACAATAGGCGTCTCGATTATAGTCTAAACTGGGATAGTTCAGTTACTATAGTCGGCACATGCGATGATCAACTTCTTCGTCATTTCCTTGCAATCGAGCGATTTTTATTTCATTAGGGTTCTGCTTCGTGAATGGTTGCACGTTTATCCACCCTGGTTGGGACACCTCGTTCATCAGTAGTTTCCCATAGATGACGTGGAACGGTGGTCAACTGGGTCCTTCTCTAGTTTGGTCAATGCGCATGATCTAGGCATCCGCTCGAGTAAGGTGCCTAACTCAGTAAGGTGCCTACTTCAGTAAGGTGCCTACTTTAGTAAGGCACCTACCTCATTAAGGCACCTACTTCAATAAGGCGCCTACTTTAATAAGGCACCTACCTTAGTAAGGTGCCTACTTTAGTAAGGCACCTACTTCATTAAGGTGCCTACTTCAGTAAGGTGCCTACCTCAGTAAGGTGCCTACCTCAGTAAGGTGCCTACCTTCGTATGCCTTCATCTGATTGAGTGGAACCATGCCAGGTCCATGTAGGACCTCGACTGAGCAAAAGACGACAAAATCTAAGAAATAACTACACAAAACACACTTCATGCATGGATTAGATAATACACATGATTTCATTAAATAAATACATAATATTTCATAAAAATATACAACTCATGATATATTGCCACACAAAAACCGTTAGTACATATACAAAAATATGAGCATATCTGGTGCTTATCAAAACGAATGCTTTTTTGAAAATTCCAGTTGACAATATTATTTTCGGCAACAAGGGGGTGCAATTAATTTTTTTTTGCTTTTTCAAGCAAAGCATTCATAGTTAAGCTTGGTTTTAGCAATCATCTTTTTGGGGTGAAATTATAGATAAATTATTTTCAAAGGACTACAAAGCATGTAATTTCGCCAAGCAAGTAGAAGAGCATTTTTGAAGCGTAGTTGTCTTAGTATTTTTGCCCCAGTCAACGTTTTTGGTGAAGCAAGCACTCTGAGTTGATGTTATTTGTTGGTTTCCACTAATTTTGGAGTAAACTCTAGTTAATTGCATGAAATTTATATTATTTCACTGGAAAAATTTATAAAAGGTGTTTTCGGTGTCGTAATGCAAAAAAAATTAATGATTTTCACCCCCAAAAAGTTCCCATCACTCACACATGGCATTTATCATTCTCAGAGTTAGCCATTAAATAGCCATATTTACAGTGCAAGGGCATTAATGGTAGTTAAGCTATCATGAAAAAATGTGTCGGGTGATAGAACCAAGGGAGCACATCCACCCAAATTCATAAAAAGCACCACCTACATTCAATTGGGTAGTTGGAAGCAAAAATTTTAAATACAGTAAACCAAAAGCTTGCAATTGAAGAAAGATTGAACTTATTTTTCTAGAGCATTGCTGGATTATCCTTCAGTTGCCCCAAATTGTTTCTTTGTTGCAATATTATAGGATTGTTGTAGAATAGTTGATTGTACAAAGATGGGAAAGAAAGCTAGTAAGTCAACAAAATTTGTGAAGCCAAAGAAAGCACAAGGATGAAAAAAGCTAAAAAAACCAGGCAAAATGAAAATACAGAGCTTGACCCATATTATTATGCATTGGCTCAGATTAGAGAATGTGTTATTTCGAATAAGGGCGTGGAAAAATTGTTCCAGGATGTAGAAATTATTGTCGGGCAAGGCTTGACACTACAAATCTTGTTAACTATTGCCTATCATGCACAAATTTTTTGGTACCTGTGTACACCTGTTCATACTTACCCCGAGCTAGTGATGGCAATTTCCATGGTTATGTACAATGGCAAATATCCTTATTTAGAGTGAATTTTAGGATTTTTACAATTTTTATTTTGCTAAGTTTGGGACCTTAGAGGTCGGCCCATTCACCCAAAAATTATAGGATCAATTTTTTTTAGGGTAAATTTATCCCAACACCATAAGGTTTCCTGCATAATTTTCACCTTAAAATTATAAAAGAAAAAACATATCTTGCCTAATTCACCTCTTGTACCCCATTATATATAGGTAATCTTGATAGTGACACTCATACAATTAAAATATTATTTTTATCTGATAGTGAACGATACAAAGTAAGCGACTGACACAACGTGATTGATAGAAGGTGGTTGTCACATGGTGATTGACAATAACTTCATAGTTTTAGACATCAATATATATCCAAACATAGGTATATTTGTATTCATTGAAAATCTCTTTTCGAGCCCAATATAATGGAGGTATTTTTATGAAGTTTAAATATGATTTAGTAGGTCAAAATTTATCCTAAAATTATATTAATTTCTAACCACCATATTTGGGGCCACTTTTGACCTATTAAATCATCTTAAAACTTCATAAAAACACCACCATTATATCAGGCTCAAGATGAACTTTCGAACGAGTATAAATATGCTTATGTTTAGATATATATTGATGCCCAAAACTATGAAATTATTGCCAATCACCTTGTGACAGTCGCCATCACAAGGCGATTGACACAAGCGACTATCACAAGGTGATTGACAATAATTTCATAGTTTTATGCATCAATATATATCTAAACATAAGCATATTTGTACTCATTGGAAAGCTATTTTTGAGCCTGATCTAATGGTGGTGTTTTTATGAAGTTTCAAGATGATTTAATAGGTCAAAAGTGGCCCCAAAGATGGTGGTAAGGAAGTAATGTCATTTTGGGATAGATTTTGACCTATTAAATCATCTTGAAACTTCATAAAAACACCACCATTAGATCAGGCTCAAAAAGAGATTTCCAACGAGTACAAATATACCTATGTTTGGATATATATTGATGCCTAAAACTATGAACTTATTATCAATCGCCTTATGATAGTAGCCATGTGACAATTGCCTTGTGAAAGTCGCCATGTGACAGTTGCCATGTGGCGATTGTCACAAGGCGACTAACACAAGCGATTGTTATAATGTGATTGACAATAATTTCATAGTTTTAGGCATCAATATATCCAAACATATGCATATTTGTACTCGTTGGAAAGATCTTTTTGAGCTCGATATAATGGTGGTGTTTTTATGAAGTTTTGGGATGATTTAATAGGTCAAAAGTACCCCCCCCCCCCCCCCATTTTTTTATAATTTACGTGCAAAATTTTTTAAAATTCGCCATATTTTGATAAATTTTTTGCACATTTTTAAAAAAATTGCCCCAAAGTTTATACACGATTCACCTTGATTCACCCTAAATTTATAATTACTTTTTTGGTACTACACCTTATGCATAACCTTGGCGATTTCAAAGTTTTACAATCCTACCATGAGGATCGTTTGAAATATGAAGGGAGATAAACTTTTCACCATTTTGGCTAGCACAGTCAAAGAAGCATTTACGTGTGGGGTGAAGCCGTCTACAGACATTATGTTTAAAAAATAAATTTCAAGGAGCAAGAAGATAGGTACTAGTTGACTATGATGTTGTGCCAATTCATGGAGAATCAGCTGATAAAGGTACCCCAGTTTGGAGAGTTGCCTAATTTACTAAAGCCTCTGATAGATTTTAAAAGTCCAGACATGTTTTCCATGTTGGCCTGGGTGTCTGGTATTCCTATCGATGCCAAGGTGTATAAATGGCAAGTGATGCTTGTACAATATATTTTACAAGTGGAATTTTATACCCCAACAGTAATACAAGTGATCACAAACCTGATTGTATTTGATTGGGTGGATTACATGGCTCGAGCAATGCATACCTAGTTGGAGAAGATACAGAGCGAAGGAGCAGTATCATTTAGGCACACTTCATTTTTGGCCTAGTATTTCTTCTTCCACATGCACCAACATTTTTATTTCATAGTAGTCAAGCAAGTTGATGAGGCAGACAGGAAGCTGCCAGTTTATTTATGTACTCAAGGCTTATCCAGGAAGGAGTCAATTTACAATTTTAATCACATGTTTTTGTGCCCCTCCATTGAACTTATTTTCAGCACATGTGAGAGAGTTCCAAGTGCAATGAGGGAGGAGATCGTTACAAAGGAGAAAGGTGATATTTTCTTGTTGACACAGGGCATTAGGGTGTGAATTTTTGGCTTCACTAGCAAGTTGTTTCTCCTTCTATATTTTACTATAGAGCAATTTTTTGTAATGGAAGTTGTCTTCTAGACTAACTTCATCAATGAAATTTATGGGGTAGGACGAGGAAAGAAAACTACATGCACCATACCATTTCGCTTCAACGATATTGAAGTATACTAGGTTGGCTAGAATAAGTTGATTAATGAAGCTCTCTATGACATGGGTATACCTCAATGGTGGAATTATGACCCTTTGGGTCATTTATTGGTATTGATTATAGCTAAAAATTTTAATTGCTGCCCCTGGATAAATATTGAGCAGTAGATAAATAATCCAGAGAGGCATGATCTCGAATGGCACATTGAGCAGATGATGGTGTTCCCACCATGGCACAACTTCTACGATATGGAGGCTGAATAGAACCCTGCAGTTCATAAGTGTAGCACAGGGGTGCAGTATTCCTGGTGGGGAGGTGATTTCTAGTGATTAGAATGATCAATGTACTATCTCTAACTTGTCTACCAAATCGTACAATCGTACAATCCCTAAAACTACCATTTTATGCCCAATGAACAGCTTGTACGAAAGTCAATTCGACACATTGTACAATCCAAAATCATACAATGACATGGTTTTTATGATTCTACACTTAACCATTCCTTCAGGTTCAGTTTTTTATGCTTTTGTACACATTTTTGTAACCAATAAGTCGATTCCACAAAACTGCCAAATCGGGTAAGTTATCCTCAATCGCCTGAATTGCCAAATCGGGTAAGTTGTCTTTGTACGATTTGTACGAACTCTAGTGTACGATCTGTATGGAAAGAAAGTACAACCAAGTGCTAAATTGGATACTCTAATGGGCCAATCTCTCTCAGATAGGTTTTGTAAGGGTTTAATATGCCAATTAATCCTTTTCCTATAACATGCAAAACTTATCATCGGGGCTGGAGAGAGATGCAAATCAAAGGGCTACATCCAAAAATCATACAACAGGGTTCACCACATCCTCAATAATGCTTCCATAATCATAGATCATTCTACAAAGCTTCACCAATGCTGGATTAATCCATTCTATCACAATAAGACATAAACTAGCCAAAACATTCACCAGAAAGTACATACAACATCATTAAGCCATCAATTGTCATTCATCCATGCCAAAATCGTACACAACCTAGAAAAATGTAATTGTGCTCATTTGTATATTATTCTATCATGATTTCACTTACAACATGGCTGATCTACAACAATTATAGCTAGAACTCAGAACATAATAGCATAACTTAGTCAGATTACAACCAACAAATATCCAGACCTACAAAATTGAAAATGGGGCCTTATATAACATTGCCCAGGCCATTCCAAAGTGGTTCCTAAGGCAATTAGTTATTTTACAACCACCCATGCATAACAGAATGCATTAATTAAGACTTTTACTAAGTCTAACACCTTAATTATCAAACCTATGCACCATTTCAACCTAAAATTACATTTCCCATGCATTTCACTGCATTTCAGTGCACCTTGTATGGTTTACCTTTGCCTTGTATGGTTTGCCCTCCTGGTTGTATGGTTTACTCCTACCTGTACGATTTGCAAAACTTGTACAAACTATCAAAATTGTCAAAATTGAGCAAATCCCTTTTGTCACTTTCTCTTCTTCTGGGAGGTGGATTTGTTGCCTACATCTGCCCTCCCCTTTACTTTGGTCGGTGTCCTCATCGACTGACCTTTCTACTTTAGTTGTGCCTCGTAGTCCGCAACTAACTCTTGCAAGTCAGTCACTTTGGTTTGAAGAATTGCATGCTCATTCTTCAACTTGGCTGCATAGCTTCCCATTTCCACTACTTTCACCCCATGGAAATTAGCCTTCTCTTCAGTAGTCTTCAGGAATTCCATCATTTTCTTTTCTCGATCAGTGGCACTCCTCTTCAACCTCTCCTACAAGTGAGCTTCTGTTCGAGTCACCACCTGAAGCTCTTCATTCTTTTTAGTAATGGTCTTTAGGTGGTGATTAATATCAGCCTCCAAGGCATGAATAATATCTTCCCTGGCCTTCAATTACACTTGTTTCTCCAGGACCAAATCATTATATCTTTTGTTGTCCTTTTGAAGTTCTTCTATCTGCTTGGCCTGTGTCACCACTTGCTCATTTTTCTTAGCCAACTGTGTTATCATCTATTCATCCTTTACCTTGAGTTGTACCTCCAACTCCTTAATCATGTCTTCTACTATCTGTGAGATCTGTCGCTTCTCTTCTTCAAGTAAATTAAGTCTAGTTTTAGACTCAACCTTTATGCTTGTCAGATCTTCCTCTAGTTTCTTTATTTTCTCCTCTATTGTAGCCTTACACTTTTGCAATTCTCCCTCCATTGCAATAATTTCCTTCTGAGTGGCTTCTATCTCCTCCTTCTGAGCTTCCTTGAGCTGATAAATCTACTCCAATCTGATGCTCAACCACTCTATCCAATGTGTGAGAAAGTTCAACTTCCTTAGAGTGATAGCCAAATATGTAGTGACCCTCTTGTGTTCCAATTCTCCTATGTTCATTGGACAAGTTGGGTGATTGGTTCTATCCAAGTACAACCTCGAATGCTACCTATAGTTGGTTCTCACTCCTTCTGGCAAGTCATCTCTTCCCAACATTGTGGTTACCTCTTCCCTAGGTAACTTCCATGGGTGTTGTACATGAATGTCTATAATTCTCCTTGTACGCTCCTCATTGCTCACCCATTCTATTATTTTCTCCAATTCGAGAGACACTTGTTCCTCCCATAACTTCAATTCTCCCATGCATCCAATACAAAACTGTAATTTGGCATTGGCTATGGCATCACCTATCTATGAGAAGAAATGTTCCACATCATCTTCTACTCCTTTTACCTCCTCTTCAGTTTTGATCTTGCCGAACTATGGTACCTTCAAAAGGTAGCTTGTTCTCATTCTCTATCGTTCCTCTTCTGTAGGAGTTCATTCTTCCTCTTCCTCCATGTGGTGGCTAGAGCTTCCCCCAAGCTCTCGAAGTGCTCTCTCTGTGTCTATATTTTCTCGAGGTGGAGTCTATTCTACAATCTTCTCCTCCTCCACATTATCTTCTATATTCATAATCTCCTACTGAGATTGTTGCTGCTCCATATTCTTGGGCTTCTTTCTATTTAGTGGAGCCCACCTGTTGCTCTTTAGTCACCTGTTCTTCCTCCTGATTCTACTGTGTCTCCATTGCTATGACTTTTTCAACAATAGGTTCTTCTTGTTCTTGTGATGCTTTCACCTCTTCTTGCGCATCACTTGGGTTATTTTTTTTTGAACTTCCTCCCATCACAAATTTGAAATGGGGCTTCTTCCTTTTCCTAGACTCTTCCTCTGAGGCTTCCACTCTCACTTCGGTTTCCTCTTTTTCCTCTTGAGTGGTGGCTGCCACTTCCTGTGCTATCTACCCCATCTCTATATCCTTCAAAAATTTTGAAGCATCCAAGATTTCAAATTCATTATATTGGAAAATTTGTGGAGATACCACCATCTTCTCTGCTTCTGCCCAACTCCAGTCATCTAGATCCATCTTCTCTGAATCTGATTGTTCTTCCTCCTGTTGATCCTTCTGTGTAGGCTCATCTTATTTTTTGGGATGGGATTCTTTGCCATTCTTTCCCATTGTCATCTCATTCTTATTTGTATTGGGCTTACTTGTCTCTCCATATTTTCCTCCCTTTCCTGAATTGATGGTTGCTCCTACTACCATTGTTGCATTGCTTGTTGTTCTAGTTTAGGTTCTAATCTCCTTGGCCTTTTCCTCTAGGGATGTACATCCTCATCATCCGAAGGAGTATCCTCTGGTACCTCTATGGCCTACTTCTCCTTCTTTGTTCAAGACTTCTCTGGAGTCTCCTTCTTAATAGGTACTAACTTTGCCCACCTCAAAATGGTTGGTTGTCCTACCTCCACATTCCTAGGTTCTATCAAACCTGGAAAGCAGATTCCCAACTCCGTAACAACATTTAATAATAGTCCAATGGCATGGAAATTCATTCCAAAATTCTTTGATCTTTTCATCAGTACTTCATGCATTTTTCTTTCTAGATAGGTACCCCAATCATACTTGATTCCCTGGGTGATACCTTCTACATACTGAGCCATCCATATTGGCATCTCCATAGCTCATGTATCCCCTAATAGTCGAGCCATTATTGTATTCATAGCACATGGCCAATCATCCCCTTTTAATTGGCTCTATTTAATTCCTCGAGTCCCTACACCCAAGATCTTTGCAGTAGTCGGTGACTTCACATCAGTTAATGAAGTGATGATACGATATGACTCAATCGGATCAACCAACTTCTTAACTATCTCTATGTCGTATGCTAGCAATCCGAATGTCTTCTTGAATGCATCCATCATAACTTCTATTCTCATCGACCTCTTGTCCACATTGACAAAGGTAGTTCTAGTCGTAGGATTATATGCCTGAACCATCTACAATAGATAGTTGTAGAAGAAGGTTTTTTGGTGTGGTGGCACTTGCACTATTATAGCTACACCAGCCTCCTCAAATTATTTCCTCCAGGGATGGTTCTTATTCCATTCATCATTCCACCATCGCCTACATGTTTCTCCTCCATGTTGTATGAATGAAATATTTGTTATCTCCACCTGACCTTCCTCAGGTCCACTACTCAGATCCTCATCCTAATCTAGAATATGTACCTCACTCCTCAATTCCCTTCTCAGGACCCTTTCTTGTGCCATTCTCTCCTCTCGATATCTTGGTGGTGTTCTTCTTCTGTCAGCCCTCTAGTACCTCTGACCTCTCCATGACCTGTATCCTCCTCTTCTCCAAGGATGAGTACCATACCAATCATGGGATTGAGACTATCACCCTTGGTACTACCATGGTCATGACTCTCTCTTGTGTAGAGGTCCTGGTGATCATTCCACCCTATTGGCTACAATCCTTCTTAATCGGTATCCAAACTCTTCTACTGAGATCATTTTCTTGCCATACCTCCGGTTGTCTTGCTACTTGAACATCATCAATTTTATAATTGGAAGTGTGTTGGAAATCATACAACTACTATAAATCATACAATCTATTAAAAATTATACAATCTACTCTTCTTCTCACTCCTGTATGGTTTCCTTAGGAGTAACCCTTCTAGATCGTACAATCCTTCAAACTATCGTTGTTCGGTCTTAAAACTGCTCCATCTCCCTCAAATCATACAATTATAACATGAAATTGTACAAGCCCATTCTACTCTATACAATATTCCTCTCCAATTGTTCCCCTTTATTGAATCCATATGATTTGCTCAAAAATGGCTAAAATAACCCAAGAACTACCCGAAATTGCACAAACTTTTCCTGAGACCATACACTCCACCACCAAAATCATATAATACATCTTTTCAAATCCTAGGTTGTCAAAAATTCATGATTTTCACTTTCTTTTCTGAATTCTTCTTCAACCTAGTTGTCGAAATGCCACGATCTACCTTTTTAATGCTTTTTGGAGCAATTTTTTAATTCTTCCACCCTTGGCATAATTTATCCCCAAAAATAAAAATTTTGGCTATCAAATATGGTTGTATGGATTGCTCCTTCCTTTCCTCCATCTTCTCCCTTTTTTTTTGGTCGCTTTTGTCTGATTTAGGGTTTGTATTTCCTTTACTTTGTAATTTCTCCACTTTGGCTCCAAGTTGCCACTTCTTCGAACCCTAATATGTGTTTCTCCACCACTCGGTTCTCGCTTGGATGCCTTCTACTACTAACCCTCCTTTATTTTTGGCTAAACTTTGAATTCTCCCTTTAATGGAGTCAAACCCTTGCTTTTTCTCCCTTTTCTTCTCTGGTTTGATTTCTCTGAATGTGAAAAGTTCTCCTTGGTGCTAATTAAAAATGGGTCATAATTTATTTGTAGGTTATTGATGAGTTTTAATGCCCATGTAGTCCTCTCCATTAAATTGCACACTTTTCACCTTCGTCCTCCTAAAAATTTTGAATTCTCCTTTTGTACGATTTAAAAATTTGCAAGGTAAGCCTTCTATTTAAACTATCTCCAAACCCTAACCGCTCCAAATTTAAAATTGTACCATTTTACATGTCTTTTCATCTTCCTTGCTTGGATTATTGACAACTCATTGCTTTTTCATGCAATTTTAACTTTTTCCCTTTCTTTTTCCAATAACTCATCGATTCACACATGCGACATTTAATGCGATGGTTGAAAATTGTACATTGCACCTAAAATCATACATTGTATGACCTAAATCATACAACATGTTCCCTTGTATGATTTCAAATGTACTTTTTCCAATTTCCCTTGTACGATCTCTCTTTTATGCTTTTTGACTTCAAAAATGGCTTTGTATGATCTAGTACTTGTGCTTTTTCATCTTTGATTTGTACAATCTATCACTTAGAGAAACTTTTCTATTTTTTCTCTTGAAGAGGCCATCATTTCTGGTTTTCAACCCACTTCCTTCCTAATTTTTTTTTTTTTTTTTTTTTTTCTTTTTCTTTTTCTTTTTTTCATTCCTAGCCTATTTACACTTACCATCATGGAAATCGTACAGTGACATTCACTTGTACGATCCCATCGGATTCTTCTCTTGGAGGTTCGACTATGATATTTTGAGTGGTTGTGTCGCCTGTCGGTACTTGCTCCCTAGGCCGATTCATCTCCACTTGTGATGTTACTGAATTTCCTGGCCTTCCCCTACCATGTGTACAATTTGGAATTGTACAATTGCAAGTTGGAGTATCTTCACCTGGTGTCCTTTCTCCTTGTCACACAGGTGATTGATCCCTTGGTAGCGGTGTCCTTACTACTCTACTATCATTCGAGTGACTTCTCCACCTATCCCCTCGGATCAATTCTAGCTCCAGACTTGGTGATCGGATCCTTAGTTGTCCTTGGTTTCTTTCATCTACAAAATGCACTCTTCCTCTACCAGCAAGGCCTCTCCCATGTGAGTGTCTTCCCCATCCTATTCCTCTTGACATCGGGTTTCTCTATGCCAATGGTGATTCCTCCCTTTCTTGGAGTAATCCTCTACCACCTACCACTCTTTGAGGTCCTCATCAGATTAGTGGTGGTCATCCTAATGGATACTACCTTGTAGGGCTAGGTAATATTCCTCTCATCCATGGTAACCCTCACAGATTCCTTGTCCAGTTCATACAAGCTAAAGGTGTATCTCCTGGCCATCTAGGAGTAGGAGGTCAAAACCTTCCTCATCCTCTTCCTCCTCTGATTGTAACATCACCTTGTCCTTGCTCACTTCATAGTCGAATACCTCCTCCCCTTCCTGGCTGAAGCCTTAGGGGTCCTTCTCTGTTCCTTCCTCCCATTGCTCGGTTATCAGGAGTTATCTCTACCAACTCAATGTTGGCTAGTGGACTTCTACTTCTTGTGCTTGGTGATAATTGTCATAGTGCTCTAATTCTATGATCCACACATGCTAGGTGATATCTCCATATTCTCTCCTCAAAGCTTCTTTGTGGAGATGAGGTTGCCAAGACCTCTCTATATGCGTCAGAAAATTCCATCTCAGAACTTGAGTTATTCTGATTCTCTTCTCTCTTTCACCCAATCTATTGGTAAATTCATCAATCTCTCCAATATCTATACTTCTCTCCTTTTTCTTCTCAACTATCGATAGGCTATTATGTATGCTTGCGGGTCAAGGTTGGTTTGATGTCCCTGTGATCTCCCTAGTTGTCGTTGTGTTGTTGTACATGTTGGGGGATCACGATTATCTCGAGGATTCTAGGGGTTCTCTGGGCAATCATCCTCATCACTACTTTCTATACTAGGTTCCATTACTAGCCAAGGCATTCCTTCATTACTGGAGTCACTCAAATCCAGTCGTACATTACCTTGTGATTCAGGTGATGTGGTTGCTTCCTCAATGTCTCACCATAATATTTTTGCATCTTCATTCATCATTGATGGATCACTTGGTGGTACTTGCAAACTTGTGCTTACTCCATCATTTCTTACACTACTCCTTGGAGTTATCCCCTCATCATCCTCAGGTTCTCCTTCTAGCTCTTGTAGCCTAGTTATTCTTTGCTCATCCAACCTTCGTATTGTACTATCCAATTCTTGGATGATTTGTTCTCTCAACCTTGCATTATGACCTCACAACATCTGGTATTCTTCTTGCAGTTGTTGAGTCTGTAACCACATTCTCTATTGTAATAGCCCTATCTGAGCCAATGGAGTAAGTCCAACCAATTCTTGATCGATGGTCTCATTCCTATCTTCCTCTAGAACTTCCATTTCAAAGGTGTCCACTCTATCCTCGTATCGTACTATTAATCGTATCCTTCTTCGTCCTTCCACTTGTTGGGGTAGTTCCCTCCGTTCTACTTGAGGATACATCATATTTCTACTTACTAGGGGTGCTTCTTCTTGCCTTCCCCTATTCTTGGGTAATAGTACTATCTCCTGATGTCCTCTTTCATTTGGAGGAATCCAATCTTCATCTTCTTCCTCTATTCATTTGGTCCCATCTACAAATCTGACATGTACTCGTAATATTCTTCTTTCTCTGGGTCGAGGTGCCAACTCTTGTTGTTCTATGGTTGGTCGTGTCTCCTCCCCTTATACAAATAAGTGTGTGAGTCCTATGTTAGGCTCCTCCTATGATGGACCTAGCTCACTCTGAGCTCTCTATTGAGCTTCTGCTCATCTTCTTCATTCAATCTCTTCTGAAGAAATGAATAAGCATTGTACCTTGTAAGGCTTCAACTTTGAGCCATTTACAGTGTCGGGTACCTCCATCCCATTCAAGTTCTGTAACTTGACTGCTCCATTATTCATTACTTCAACTACTTTATAGGGACCAAGCCATAATATCTTCAACTTATCGAGCTTGATTTCCCACTTCCCGTTAAACTTTAGAACCAAGTCACCCGGACTAAGTTCTAACTTCCTCAAATGTTTGTCATGCCATGCCTTCCATATTTTTTGAGCTACCTCAATCACCCATTGTGCCATGACTCTTATTTCATCTAATTTGATCAGTGTTGTCAGTCACTCTTCCAAACTTTCTTGATCACCCAAGCGATGCTCTACTATGACTCTCAAACTTGGTATCAAGAATTCAACTAGCACCACTGCTTCCTGTCCATACATTAATTGGAAAGGTGTATGTTCTATTGTAGGTTTAAAAGTTGTTCTATATACCCACAAAATAGATGGTAGCCTTTCCTCCCAATTTGCTCCCTCTATTCCATAGGTTTTATACAGAGTAGATACCAGGACTTTATTCGTTGCTTCCACCTGCCCATTAGCTCTAGGATAATACGGACTAGACAATGAGTGTAAAATCCTGAACTTTGTCATCAGTATTTTGATGATTTCATTGACAAAGTGTCCTCCTCGGTCACTCGTTATCTATAGTGGAATACCAAATCTTGTGATTACCTTCTCATACAAAAATCTTGCTGTACTTTTTTTCGAGTTGTCAGGTAATGCTCTTGCTTCGACCCATTTTGTTAAGTATTCTATTGCTACTATGATGTATCTGCACTTCCTTCATCGAGATGTCTTCAATGGTCCAACGAAGTCTAATCCCCATCACTCAAATAATTCTTGGGGTTGTGATGGATGCAAAGGCATAAAGTCCCTCTTTACCAACTTTCCTACCCTTTGGCAAGTATCGCATGCTTTCACATACTCTTTCGCATCATTATACAGTGTGGGCCACCATAGTCCAGCTAGTAATATTTTTCTAGCTATCGCATCTGGTCCCATGTGCCCTCCTGCTAAGCCTTCATGAGCTTCTTTCAATGCTACTTTGACTTCTTCTTCCATCACACATCTTCGTAGGATACCATCACTTCCCATATTATACAACAATCCTGCTATCAACTGGAAGGGTGTTGACTTCATGATCACTTTCTTTTTCTCGGTTGCCATCATTTCTTGTGGCAACTCACCTATGGATAGGTACTGGCCAATCAACTTGTACCATGATGGAACAACATTGATGGTGAATAATTGTGCATCTAGGAATTCATCTGGAACTCCTGTTCCTACAGGCTCTCTTGATCGTATCCGAGACAACTGGTCTGCAATGACATGCTTCTTACCAGGTCTCACTACTACTCAGAATATGAACTCTTGTAGGGTGACGAGCCACCTACTGACCCATCCTTGTATCACTAGTTTATTTATCAAGTACAACAGAGCTTGGTGATCAACGTAGAAAGCAAAGGGATTTGCCAATAGGTAATGCCTAAACTTCTGGACTACATATACCATTCCCAAAGCTTCTCTTTCTATTGTACTATAATTTCTCTCTAGCCTTGACAATAGGTGACTAGCAAAGAAAATAGGCTGATCTAGCCTGAACTACCCTTCTTGTGCCAAAGCACATCCAATTGCAAAATTTGAAGCATCAATATGGACATGGAATTCCTTATCCCAGTTCGGGAACACCAAAATCGGACTACTCACAAGCTTAGCCTTCAACTCCTCAAAGGCTCCTTGGTGCTCCTCTGTCCATCTAAAAGGAATATTCTTCTTCGTCAATGAATCCAATGGGTAGGATACATGTGCATAATTCTTGATAAACCTTCGATAATATCCCATCGATCCCAAGAAGGTTTTAAGTGAACTCACATCATATGGTTCTTCCATGTGCAATATCACATGGATCTTATCAGGATCTATTTTTAATCCTTCACTGCACACTATGTGTCCTAAAAATTTCCCATATGGTACCATCAGGTAGCATTTCCCAGGATTTAATGATATTTATGCATTTTTGCACCTACTCATACATTCACTGAGGGCAGGAAGATGTTCCTTGATCTTCCCATAAATGGACCAATCATCCAAAAATGCTTTAAAGTTCCCTATTGCCAATTGATCAAATATATACAGTATGATGCGTTAAAATGTAGTTGGGGCATTATAGAGCTCGAATGGCATTCGATTGTATGCATAGATGCCATTATCCATAATAAATGTGGTCTTCAGCTTATCCTCCTCGGCTATACTAATTTTATTGTACCTCGAAAACCCATCCAAGAATGAATAGATCTCGTGTCCTACGACTTCTTCCAGGATAGAATCTGTGAAGGGAATAGGGAAGGGGTCCTTAATAGTTACTACATTCAGACTCCTAAAGTCCATGCATATTCTAATCTTGTCCACTTCCTTCTTCAAGGTGATCACTATGGGTGATACCCATTCACTGGTTGTCACCCTGAATATGATTCCTACCTCCAACATCTTTTCTATCTCTGCATTCACTAATGCAACATACTTTGGATTCATTCTATATGGTCTCCTCCTTACGGGTTGAGCTCTAGGAATTAGCATAATCTTGTGGACACATAACTCTGGTGGTACTCCCTTCAGATCCTTATATGTCCATGCAAAGACATCCTTATATTCCAAGAATATCTTAAAAGCCATCACTTTCAATACGGGGTTCCAATCATCACCGTAGTGAATCATCCTAGGTTCCTCCTCCATTCCTAGATTGATGTCCACTATCCGAGGTCCTTCATATTTGATATTCTCTGGCTCACTCGTTACTTTCTCTACATTCTTTGGGTGTGTCGGTCTTGTATCAATATCCGCATCTCCTATTGTATACTCTGCAAAATTTTTTGGGAATGTCCATTTCTCTTCTACCTCCTTCTTAGGTTCTTGATTGACTTTTGGTTCATCTTGTTTTTCCTTGATCTCCTCTGACTCAATACAGAGGTAGTTGGGCTGAAAAATTTTGTACTCCTCCATTTTCCAATGAAGTAGTCCACTATCAGATCTAGCTTCATCTTCACTACATTCATCTAGGTACAACATTCCTTCTCCATCAGGTTCATACCCTTCATCTCCTGAGGAATTTTTTGATTCATCCATCGTAGCTACATCCTCACTAACTTTTTGATTAGCTAGATTAATCATATATTTATGTTGTCCCTTCTTGAAAGTGATCTGATTCTTTCCCTAGTTGTGATTAACTTTGGCTACTCGTAGCCATCCTCTCCCTAAGAGAGCATCGTATGCAGGCTTTTGCATTGTAATCACAATGAAATCCAAGACAAACTCTTGGTCAGCTATCACCACTTGTTGTGCTATCAAGACTCCCTTTGTCTCGATACCATACTGTTCAACACCATATAATCGAAAGCTCGGTGCCCATAGAGATGGAGCACCTAGTTCTAGCCAGGTTCTTTCAGGTAGCACATTGATGTTGGATCCTCCATCCACAATCACTTGTGTCAATTTGTGCCCTAGGATCTCCATATGAACTAATGCGGGTTTCTTTCCCACATCAATCATCAATATAGTTGGATCCATGAATTGATATTTCCTTTCCTTCTCCTGAATTGGTTGGCTCTGCACTTCCATCACCTTATGCGGTTGTATTTCTTCCACCATTGCTTTCTGCAATGTTGGAATAGCTTCCAATAGGTTCGACACTTTAATCTCTACTATGGTGTCCAAAACCTGTGTTGCTAGAATTTGCACAATCACCTTCTCTTCTGATGGCTTTTCCAGTTCCTTTCCTTCAGCTAACTTCACTTGTTTAGCTTTTTGTGCTTCATCCTATAGTATTTTCTTTGCTACTTGCTAATAATTGCTTTTCCTTTGTTGGCTCTGGATACTTATCCTTTTTAGCCTGATTCCTTATCATGGCTAATACTTCTTGGGTTTCCTCCTTAACTTGAGGAACCTCAATGTCTAAATAATTGACATTCTATGGGTTACTTGAACTTACCTACTTTGGGAAATTCACTTCTTTGTGGTTCCCCAGACCACACCATCTACACATATGTGTAGTACTTGCTTGCGGTGTTTCCTACCTCTGAGGTGAAGGATAATTTTTCACAAAATGCCCCCATTCTTAGAAATTGTGACACTATATGATCGACCTTCCTTCCGAGTCATACTACAAATGACCCTGGCCTCCTTGCCGATTGCCCTGGTTTGGCCTTCCACCTCACCTACTATTTCTATAACCACCACTTGTTGCTTGTTGCCCACTCCCTTGGGCCTTCGGTTTCTCTTCCTACTCTTGGATTGATAGGACCTATGGATGTACTCTCGCATTATATGAACATAGCATTACCTCATGTCCCATCACATTACAGATGTGGCAATAATCATTGCATGGACACTTCACATTTGTATGACCTTCCATCTTGCATTTCATGCACCAAATATCATTCCTGTCAGGTTTTCTCCTTTGTTCTTTCATTATCTTGTCAAACTCTTGATGAAATGATGCTACTATCCTCTGTATAGTATCATCTTCTCCACTGTCTAAATCATTAGACTTGGGGTGAGATAAAATTCTTGTATATGTCTATTTCGATTCACTTTCAAAATTCTTTGCATGCTTTAAAGCTTCTTCATATGTTTTTGATGGTACTACCTTCATATTTTTCTTATATTTTGGTAGTAATCCATCAACAAACCACCACTTTACTAGGACATCTGCCAATGGCATCTGCATCTTATCGACTAATTGCTTTAGTCTACGGTTGTATGATTTCACATCTTCATCATATTTTTGCTTTGTCATGCAAAGTTCAGTAACAATGTCTCCATCATCCTTCAAAGGGTAAAATTCTTCAATGAACTTCTCCTTTATCTGATTCCAAGTCTAAAAATCTATGGTATTTTCTCTCTTCAAATACCAATCAATCACCAATCCTCTCAAAGTAGCAGGAAATAAAGTTACCCAGTCATCTGGTCTGTCTACACCATTTTCTCTCCAAATGGTTATACAAGTTCTGATGTGTCTTGTGGGGTCTTCCTTACCCTCACCTAAAAATGGTGGACATCTCTGTTTGGCTACCTTGTTAGCCATCTTCGGAGAATCATCACTATCACTTGAGGTCTCCCATGGAATCTCTATCTGATTCCTCCTTGGGGGTGTCTTGCTACAGTCATCATCAAAAGTTTCTATTTGAGGTATCTTGTTCTATCCCACCACTCATTGACCAAACTCTCATGTGTCTTCACTCTGTGACCTCCTTCACTGATGTGAGGGAGATGGTCTTGGTCTTTCCTCCTGAGACCTCACGCCTTGTTGCTCTAGTGCTTGACTCCCATCCTCTGCACTCCCTTGCAACCCTTCCATCACTTTCTCAGGTGTCACCATCCACTCTCCATCCTCTTGCACTACCTCTCTATCAACTCTTGCCTCTACGCTAGGTGGTTCTACTTCCTCATCTTCTATCTCTATCAACAATACCTCAAAGTCTCCTTCTTTAGATGTCCAAACTTGCTCTATTTTTGGTTCATGTGTACTATGGTCTGAGTTACTTGCATTCTCTCTTCGATAAATCCTCATGCTCCTTCTTACTAGAATTTTCTCTCATACTTCCCATCTCCTATGCCTTTGTACACTGGTGTCTGTCATTCACCTCCAATTTTTGTAGTATTCTTTCTTTGTCAATTTGACCCGTTTTAACAAAAATGCCAGATTCGATAAGGCAACGACACCAAATGTAGCATAGGGGTGTAGTATTCCTAGTGGGGAGGTGATTTCTAGTGCTTATAATGATCAATGTACTATCTCTAACTTGTCTACCAAATCGTACAACCGTATAGTCCCTAAAACTACCATTTTACGCCCAATGAACAACTTGTACGAAAGTCAATTCGACACATTGTACGATCCAAAATCATACAGTGACATGGCTTGTATGATTCTACACTTAACCAATCCTTCATATTCAGTTTTTAGGCTGTCGTACACAATTTTGTAACCAATAAGTCGATTCCCCAAAACTGCCAAATCGGGTAAGTTTCCTTCAATCGCCTGAATTGCCAAATCGGGTAAGTTGTCTTTGTACGATTTGTACAAACTCTGGTGTACGATATGTATGAAATGAAAGTACATCCAAGTGCTAAATTGGATACTCTAATGGGCCAATCTCTCTCAGATAGGTTTTGTAAGGGTTTAATATGCCAATTAATCCTTTTCCTGTAACATGCAAAACATATCACCGAGGCTTGAGAGAGATGCAAATCCAATGGCTACATCCAAAAATCATACATCAGGGTTCACTACATCCTCAATAATTCTTCCATCATCATATATCATTCTACAAAGCTTCACCAATGCTATATTAATCCATTCTATCACAATAAGACATAAACTAGCCAAAACATTCACTAGAAAGTACATACAACATCATTAAGCCATCAATTGTCATTCATCCATGCCAAAATCGTACACAACCTGGAAAAACATAATTGTGCTCATTTGTATATTATTCTATCATGATTTCACTTACAACATGGCTGATCTACAACAATTATAGCTAGAACTCAGAACATAATAGCATAACTCAGTCAGATTACAACCAACAATTATCCAGACCTACAAAATTGAAAATGGGGCCTTATATAACATTGCCCAGGCCGTTCCAAAGTGGTTCCTGAGGCAATTAGTTATTTTACAACCACCCATGCATAACGAAATGCATTAATTAAGACTTTTACTAAGTCTAACACCTTAATTATCAAACCTATGTGCCATTTCAACCTGAAATTACATTTCCCATGCATTTCAATGCACCTTGTATGGTTTGCCTTTGCCTTGTATGGTTTTCCCTCCTGGTTGTATGGTTTACTCCTACCTGTACGATTTGCAAAACTTGTACAAATTGTCAAAATTGAGCAAATCCCTTTTGTCACTTTCTCTTCTTCTGGGAGGTGGATTTGCTACTAACAACAATCACCAAATTCCTCCTTCAGGCCTGTTTGGTAAAATAAAAGATCATTTTCCTACTTGGTCTGAGAAAAAAATTATAAACGAGTGGGTTATGAGGGCCGACCGAAGGAAAACTAGGTCAACCTATGGTTTGGCAATGGATGATGTATTTTTGTATGTATATGATGAATATTATGATAGTTACCAACCAATTTATTTCACTAAAATTATACCTCATAGCTTTTAAATATCTGATAGTGAAGATATCGTGGTTGGATAGGAGCCATGTGTGATTGAGGAAGCACCACTTGTGGAAGAAGAGAAATAGTCGTCATTGAAAGTGCAACCCCAACAGAAGAAGAAGAGTAAGTGTGAGGTACTTCCTTTTCCAAAAATCTCCAAGAAGACAAGGACAGATGTAGTTTCTTCATCAGGTGTGAACCCTCCTCTCGAAGTCAAAACCACATAGGATGACATTTCAAAAAGTCCTCCTTTGGTTCAAGCAAGATAACTTGACCAACATATAGAAATTATAGATCTAGAGAAGGAGACAAAGGAGGAACAAGACAAGGGTAAACCAATGTCACAACTACCCACATCATTGTCTCAAATGGTGTCGGAGGTCAAAAGTATGTTTTTTGTACCCTCTTCCATTTCTCTTGAGCATTTGATGATGGTTGCACCCCATTCTTTAGTTGTCGCTTCCATCTCACATCCATTCGGTATACCCTCCACATCTATTTCACTTATCATTTCCTAGTCACCAGTCATCGATGCTCTCTCTTCTATTCTCGCTTCCTCTATTTCCCTTTCTTTCAGTTCTTTTGCATCTAAGACCAATCCATTTTTTCTCCCTTCATCCTCCATTCTAGTAATTTCTATCATGGTTATAAGTACACTATCTCCTCCTTGAGTAAGTGTAATTATACCCAAACCCCTAAAAAATTTTTCCTCAACCACTTTTGTTCCACCAACTATTCCTATTTCTACTTTCCTTCTCAATCCAAACCCTTAGCTGGCTCGTTTTCCCCCTACTCATTTTATTCAGTTGCAGGTTCTGCCAGAGCTAGAAATGGAAATTATATCAAAACATCATGTTGCAGCAAAAATAAGTCAAACCTACCAGAGTTCATCGTAGTGGTTGAAATGCCATAAACTAAAGGAAGCTCAAGCTCCAAAAAATATGTTGAAGAAGGTCATTTTTTATCCTGAATCTATGGAGTCCCACACTATAAAAATGATCCCCCAGGTCTAGAATCCCCAAGGATAAATGACCCCAATGATTACACTTATGATTTATTATAGAGGACCTGATGAATATTGATACTAAAAAATATATGGGGAATATACAGGTGGATATGATCTCTCTTTACTTGCATGATGAGCATTACAAGAAAAGCTTTTTTGAGGTTGAGGTAAAGATTGTTGAGTTAGACAAATCTCTAGCCGAAAATAGGGCACAATTAGAGACAACAAAATGAGGGGTAGAGTGTTGTTAGTGGAAATAAGAAGAGTTGGAGAGTGCAGTTAAGGGATACCAAAAAACTTGGGTAGGAGTAGAGAAGCAAGTGCAAGCATTGAGAGCTCAGCTTGAAGCTTTATAGAAATAGTTGGTCAAAAAATCCACACAATCAGTGGGCTTCTCCAAGGAGAAAATCAAAGAAGCTCACCACCATTTAACCAAATATTGTGTGATATTGACAGAAGAAGCACTTAAAGTTCTATTGTATATTCATGAGGCCCAGATAATAATTTTTATTGGCAATTGGACTTTGGAGTATACCGAGGAACAAATGGAACCCAAGTTGGATATGACATTGAAGATTCAGGTGTTAGCTTAGTTTGACTTCTAGGTTAAGACACTAAGTGGGATATATCAATCTTATTCCAGTGCTAGGATTATGTTGCATAGCTACTTTTCTAGGTTGGATCTAGCTAGATAGGGTCAAAAGCTGGAAACTATGTTTGAATAGGAGCATTGTGTTTCACTAGCTATTTCGAGGCTCTAGCCACTGTTAGATTTCCAATATTCACTAATGATCATGGGGATATTTTACCAAAAAAATAATTGGAGGTGGCCTGCCAAAATTTTTTTGAAGATACTTTAGAGATCAATAGTTGGGAGGAGCCAATCACGGAGGAACATGTACTGCTATGCATGGATAGGCTCACCTGCATCGAATCATCCCTATTGGAGCTCAGTCAGAGAGCTAATCGCATCAACTTGGATCATGTTGAGATGTTGTGCTTTGTCATTGATTCTCTCTAGTACCCTTCAAATATCAATGAATAATCATGGGCTAAGGTGGTTGCAGTATATGAAACTACTAGCACAAGTCTCGCTAAGCAAGAGGTACAAGCATGGGCAAAAGAAAAAAAGAAAGAGGTTACAGAAGAGTAGGAGAAATGGGAACAGGAGGAAAGGAAAAAGGAGGCTACTAAATCAAATGTACCATTTGATACAGCCATCGACAGTAATAGATGATCCCAATGGATGAAGGCCTGGGGTCAATTGCATCCGGATGAGATGAATACCCCAAGAGTCACCAAAAGTATTGGTAGTTTTGCCACACTAAATTTTGATTGTAAAATTCAAAGAATATAAGATGAATGATGCAGTTTTTTTGATATTTTATTTTATTGTTTTAATGTAATATTTTTGTTTCCCTCCTTTGAGTGATTTTTCTAAATAAATAAGGTTGATTTTGTCCCTAAAAATACACAATAAGTTTTTGTCGGTAAAAATTAATGTATATTACAAGAAAAATATAAAGGGGTAAATGATTGGAAAAAGAACCTCCCAGGATCAAAGGAGTGATGAAAATATTCTAAGGCTTCAACAATTATTATTAAAAGGAAAAGCGCCAGTGAAGATAAAGGGGAAGACGTTTTTGCCCTAGGGAAGGGGCAAAAATCATGTTTGCCCTTATTTTGGGTGAAATACCATGTTAAGAAGATTCTAACCAAGTGGGAGTCAAAAAAATGGAAAGCGATCAGTTTAAAATGAAGACAATATTTTACAAAGTGGAGGAAAGTACTTTTGCTCAAAAAATTATGCAATTTCAAAGCGAAAATCAAGCAAAACGTGTGCCTTGTGAAGTCAAAGTCAAATTCACCTCAAGTAAGAGGTGAAAATCAATTTCATCCTTTTGGAAAAAATCCAAGTTGAAGATATTTTTTGGAGTGCAAATAATGAAGTGACATCATTCGGGTGAAGGTTGCACCAGTCAAAGTCAAAGTAAATTTAAAGAAGGTGCCTATCTATGTAATTTTACCCCATTTTGAGCCAAAATATTGATTTTTCCCAGTTCAAAGCGAAAGTCCTGAAAAAAGTATTTTTATACGCCAATAAAAGTCAAAGTCACCCTAGGTAGGGGGCGAAAATCATTTTCACCCCTCTTGAGGATGAAATCAATCATTTTCACCCAGTTTCTCGTAGAAATCATTTAAATTCCATTTTCTAGTGAAATTCTCTATTTTTTGGGTAAAATTACTCAGGTGAAGAGTGAAAGCATATTGATGGGCGAAAACACCAAATTACCTGGGTGAAATCAATTCTTGCCCCCTCCCTTAAGCAAATTTTTCTTTCGAAGGCACCATTGTTGCTGATATTTTTTGGGAAAGGTCGGAGACTAATGGAATTTAATTCTTGGAGCAATGAAATTGATATTTCTAGAATTCCTATTGAAGATATGCCAAGATTAAATGCTACATCCTAGATTATGGTGCAATCCTATTCATTTTTTAGGTGCCCTCCACTAATTTCACTTTTTCCAAAACAAATTTAATCCTTTTTTGGTCTCCCTTGGCAAAGATAATATTTTGAGGTGCAAAATGATGAAATAGTGACCAAAATTTAATATCCAAGCTCTTGATTGTTGCACGATATTCCTAATTTTTGATGCACCAATGTCTGGAATATTTTTTGTATCATCCATATCAGCTAATTTCCTAGACACACTCCATGAAAACGGGATCATTGCCTCTTGAAGAATGTTTTGATTCGAGCATTGACGTTGCCGAGGAGAGAATTGCTCTTGTTAATCTTTGACTAGCCAATATTTGTTTTTAATACGTATTTAATTGTAGAGGTGAAATCCTGTATAAATACTAATAATTTTATGTAATGAGGGAGGATAGACATTCTAACAAAAAACTCTGAGTTCTCTCCATCAATCAAAATATCGTTGGCTTTTGTTTCCTGGAGCAATGTTGTGTGCTACCACTTTCTGCATAACATTTCTTTTATATTCATTTCCATTATTAGATAAGTTTAAATTCTACATCTGAATTTAAGTGCTAATAAAGATGTGAATAATAAAATATTTTTTGGAAGTTATATTTATATTTTGTGAATAGTTTTGATGCTTTCATTTCCATTACATGCTGATTAAAACTTGATTTGGATTTTAGTTGCTAGTTTATCCCCACCTTTTATCTCTAGCTCATAGCCATATTTCCCATTCCTTTCTATAATTTCCCATATCTTTCCTGTTACCCTAATATTTAAACCAAATTTGAAGAACACAAGCTTATACTGAGAGGGGGGGTGAACAGTATAAGACCTCTTTTTACTTTTTCCTTTATATTACAAAACAGTAAAGCAATATACCCACAGCAATATCAAAGCAATGCATGAAAACATCCACAAAGCGACAACAATTTTAACGTGGTTCACCCAGAATGGATGGGCTACGTCCACGGATAAAATCTTTCACTAAATTTTATCAATCAAAATTCTGGGAATACCTTTCCCGATTACAATGTTTATGGGCACCAACCCAAAGGAGACACTAATCCCCTAATCTCGAATTCATGGGAATCAACCCATAGGAGACACTAATCCCCTAGCTCTGCTCTGGATGGTGATCCTCTAGAAGACCTCTACATCTGCTGCCCTTAGCAAATGGAACTCTATCCACAGAAGACACCTATCCTCCCTACTCTCGCTAGAGACCTTTGTCCTCAACTTTAGCACCTCCAAAAATGGTCCTCAAATTTGCACTAAATACAGTCCTTCGATTTAGCACAAATGTCCTCATTCTATTTCTCTGATTTGTACAAAACACAGTCCTTTGGTCTGGCACAAATGTCCTCGTCCTCTTTCTCTGATCTGCACCAAACATAGTCCTTCGATCTGGCACAAATGTCCTCAAAACTGCACCAATAACTGTCCTCAACTGGTCCTCAAATCTGGTTCACAGAAGTTGTTCACAAGCTTCCACTAAAGCTTGCTTGATCTTCACCCAAGTCTTCACCAAGACTTGTCTTAGATCTGCTTTGCAAGTTCTCACTAGAACCTGCAAAAACTGCTCCATAAGCTCAACAAAAGCTTGCTCAAATCTGTCCAACAATCCCTCTCAATGATTTGTCCAAAACCATCAAGGCCTGTGCACTATCTCCGAACATCGCAGAAATGATGCACCCAACAGCTTTGTGCTTTTTTGCTCTCTATGCGCTCTGCTTCACACTTAGCTCGATTCGGCACGACTCGCTCTTTGCGCACCGTAGACTTAACTTGCACACTTCAACAACACACTTGATCAATTCACAACTCTCCAAATAGCCCTCCTTTTATACTAACACTTTCAAGATCAAAACCTTGATCTTAGTCGGCTGCACAACCCTAAACTACGTCGGCTACAAACCCTAATCTTCGTCGACCCAAATTTAACTTTGTCGGCCTCACTGCCTCTGCAACTCTTCTATAGCTTCTGTCATGAAACTACAACATGTCACGATATCGCAACACCTTTGCAACCATACACTTTCTTTTGGCTTTTGTGGCGATATCGTGACACTTTAGCCTTTGACGACTTCATCTAAGCTCTTGTCGCAATATCGTGACACTTTTGTCTTTGTCAGCATCAACTTTGCTTTTGTCGTGATATCGTGACACTTCTCCCTTTGTCGACCTCCTTTCTATTTTTGTCACGAAATCGTGACACTTCTGTCTTCATAGCCTTCCTCTCTACTTTTGTTGCAAAATCATGACACTTCTCCTATAGAAGACCTGCACTCTATTTCTTTCACGAAATTTTGACACTTTCTCCAACCGAATGCTGCCATCTCAATCTGTCACAAAATCGTGACACTTTCTCTTCCTTGCACTCTTGTCTGCTTGCACTAGCAAAAATGAAACATGTCACGAAATCATGACACTTTTGTTGCCTTGTGTTTTTCTCTGCCTTACACCCGCGAAAATGAAACATGTCACGAAATTGTGATGCTTTCGCCTTTGAGCTCTTCCTCCTTGAATTTGTCATGAAATCGCAACACTTCTAGCTTTCGTACATTTTCTTTGCAGCCTGTTGCGAAATTGTGACACTTTCATCTTCCGTACGACTTCTTTGCAACCTATCACAAAATTGTGACGCTTCTCATTTTAGACTCTTCCCTTTGCTGCATGTCGCGAAATCGTGACAGTTCTTACTTGGAACATTTTCCTCTACAGCATGTCACGAAATCGTGACACTTTATCTTGCTTCCACTTTGTGTTCTGACTTGTCGCAAAATCGTGAAAATGTGACATGTCGCGATATCGCGACACTTTTCTAAAAAGCTTTCTCTCTCCTGCTCAAGTCGTGAAAATGCGACATGTCGCGATATCCCGACATTTTTCCAAATTACTTTCTTTCGAACCTATCATGCCGAACCTTCATCAAAACAAATTATTTTACATCAAATCAAATTCCTTCAATAGCTTCTTGACATCAATGACAACTTATTCACTTGAGCAAATGCAATGTACCCAAGGTACCCAAAATTGCCAACAATCTCCCCCTTTGTCATTTATGGCAAACCTTTATTGAAAACACGTCTCACGAGCCAAAATTGAAACAAACTGAGCTAAGAACTAAGAATATTCCTTTGAAGTTTTGCTCCCCCAGACTTGAAGCTTTCCTCTTCACTTGAAGCTCTCCCCCTTACTCATATCTCTCCCCTTTTTTCATCAATGGCAAAGGGTCACCTTTGGGGCTCGGGACTAAGAATGAGCCTCTTAGCTTAGTCTCTCCCCCACCTCCTGATGAGGTGATTAATTTTGGGGTGGGAATAAAACTCCCATTAGGCACTGATCATCATCAATGTCTGTAACTTCCTTGCCAGGCCTTCTCTTGAACTCTTTGTCCGTATTCTTGTTCCTGTTCCTGTCACTGTTCCTGTTCCTGTTCCTGTTATCACTCTTGTTTTTATCCATGCCTTGATCCTTGGACCTGTTCATACCACTATTCCTATTCCTGTACCTTGGAAATTCAGCTCTACATTGTCTAGTTGTGTGACCTCCATTGTTGCACATATAACAAGTAATAATGTTATTTCTTTTAGGCATACCTATTCTTTGAATTCGCCTGTTCTGACTAAACCTGTTTTGGCCGAACCTATTTTGATCAAACCTGTTCCTATAATTAACCTTGCAATAGAATGCCTTGTGCCCAAACTGTTGACAAGAGTAGCAATACCCTTGAAAGAAACTAGCGCTTCTGAAATTGCCATTTACCTTCTTCACTTGAGCCATGCAATGTGCAGCCATGTGACCAAACCTGTGACACGCAAAACATCTATCGTGAAATTTTCTTTTATTTGACCTCTTGGATCCTGAAAACTTCTTCTCATTCTGAATTTCATTTTTTGTTACTACACATCTATCATTCAAGGACTCATGATCTGAAATACTTTCATCATTAGAACTCTCTTCCTTTTGGAGTCTCTTACTAGACTCTCCAGCTTGTTCCTTAACAAAACTGAGGCTTGTTTTATCCGTTGTCTTTCTTTGACCTTTGATGAGTGACTTAACATTTTTGGAGCTATCTTGAAACCTGTAAAGCTTATCCTTGTACTCTCTAGTTTCCTCTTTCAAATAGGCCATTTTCTGTTCTAACTCACTATACTCAAGAACCTTAGACTCTAACTCATCCTTGAGTTCTTGTATCTTAGCCATAGATAAGTCAAGACTTTCTATAAGATCATCTCTCTCCATACAACATTCATCTAACTTATCTTTGAGTCTAGAATTCTTCTTTCTTTCCTTTTTCAAAACACTAAGAGCGTTAGTAAGTTCACTTTCAAGATCCTTTATTTGTTTGCTTTCTGAATCATCAAAGTCTTTTTCAGATTTCTTATCACTAGAGGTGCTACATTTTTCAAAAACCATACAAGCATATTCCTTATAGTTTTATGAAGCATCTTCATAAATGCTAGAAACTAGATCATTATTTGTGCAATTATCCTCAAGGTGACCAAAATTTCCACATCTAAGACATTTCATGATAATGAATCTATGTTTCGGTTCTTCCTCTTTTTCTGATATGAACAACATCTCATTTTCATTATCACTTGAAGAAATTTCACTATCACTACTAGAACACTTACTTGCTTTGTCTAGGTAGGAACTCTTCTTGTGCTTGTGAGAATACCTCTTTCCTTGATTGTTGTGCTCATCTCTATTTTTCTTGTGATGCTTGTGCTTTTCAGAATCCTTGCTCTTAGAATCCTGTTTATCTTCATCACTTTCATCCTTGGGAACAGTACAGTCTGTAGCATAATGACCAAACTTTCCACAATTGAAACATCTTATATTTTTCATGCTTTTGTGCTTTCTAGAGAACTTGCATTTCTTGCTGTAATATGCCTCTTCATCACTAGAAGACTCATCACTCTCTTGAAGTTGTTTACCCTTGGATTTCTTGGTAGCCTTGAAAGCTGCCTCTTTCTTGACATCAACCTTCACTTGAGTTCTCAACTCAAATGCTGCAAGTATACTATGGAGCTCATCCTTTTTCAACTTATCCAAATATTTAGCTTCCTCAATAGCAGAAATATTTTCACTAAATCTATTAGGAAGAGATCTTAAAATCTTATCACACACATCATTTTCAGCAAGCTCAAGACCTAAGTCTTTCATGGAGTTAACAACCTCATCCATACGAAGCATGTAGTCACTAATATTTTCATCATCATTCATCTTGAGTTGTTCAAACATACCTTTGAAGTGTCTCAACTTGGCCTTTTTGACATTTGAATCACCTGTATGAACCACCTGCAGCTGTTTCCACATTTCACTAGTTGTTTTGCAGTGAATTACTTTGGTGAGATCTACTTTCCCTTTCAGGATTGCGTTCATTGCTTTTTAATTGTTGTGATGTAGGAGCCTTTCTTCTTTAGTATTTGGACTATGTATAGGAATAGTGTACTCATCTTCAATTACTTCCCATACCTCATTACCAAGTGCCATTAGATGAACCTTCATCCTTGCACTCCAAAGACCAAAATCTAACCCATCAAGAATAGGTGCTGCATTACCACTTGAATAATCCATTGTGTTCTTTATTAGCTTTTTCTTCAAGCTGTTAAACTTTTCGAAGGCACCCGTTCTGATACCAATTGAAGAACACAAGCTTATACTGAGAGGGGGGTGAATAGTATAAGACCTCTTTTTACTTTTTCCTTTATATTACAAAATAGTAAAGCAATATACCCACAACAATATCAAAGCAATGCATGAAAACATCCACAAAGCGACAATAATTTTAACGTGGTTCACCCAGAATGGCTGGGCTACGTCCATAGATAAAAACTTTCACTAAATTTTATCAATCAAAATTCTGGGAATACCTTTCTCGATTACAATGTTTATGGGCACCAACCCAAAGGAGACACCAATCCCCTAATCTCGAATTCATGGGCACCAACCCACAGGATACACTAATCCCCTAGCTCTGCTCTGGCTGGTGATCCTCTAGAAGACCTCTGCCTCTGCTACCCTTAGAAAATGGAACTCTATCCATAGAAGACACCTGTCCTCCCTGCTCTGGTTAGAGACCTCTATCCTCAACTCTATCACCTCCAAAACTGGTCCTCAAATTTACACTAAACACAGTCCTTTGGTTTAGCACAAATTTCCTCGTTCTCTTTCTCTGATCTACACCAAACATAGTCCTTTAGTTTGGAAAAAATATCCTCGTCTTCTTTCTCTGATCTACACCAAACACAGTCCTTCGGTCTAGCACAAATGTCCTTGAAACTGCACCAATCTCTGTCCTCAACTGGTCCTCAAATCTGGTTCACAGAAGTTTTTCACAAGCTTCCACTAAAGCTTGCTTGATCTTCACCCAAGTCTTCACCAAGACTTGTCTCAGATATGATTTGCAAGTTCTCACTAGAACCTACCCAAACTGCTCCATAAGCTCAACAAAAGCTTGCTCAAATCTGTCCAACAATCCCTCTCAATGATTTGTCCAAAACCATCAAGGCTTGCGCACTATCTCCGAACATCACAAAAATGATGCACCCAATAGCTTTGCACTTTTTTGCTCTTTGTGCGCTCTGCTTCACACTTAGCTCGATTCAGCACGACTCACTCTTTGCACATCGTAGACTTAACTTGTGCACTTCAACAACACATTCGATCAATTCACAACTCTCCAAACAGCCCTCCTTTTATACTAACACTTTCAAGATAAAAACCTTGATCTTAGTCGGCTGCACAACCCTAAACTACATCGGCTGCAAACCCTAATCTTTGTCGGCCCAACTTTAACTTTGTCGGCCCAACTTTAACTTTTTCGGCCTCATTGCCTTTGCAACTCTTCTGTAGCTTTTGCCATGAAACTACAACATGTCGCAATATCGCGACACCTTTGCAACCATACACTTTCTTTTGGATTTTGTCACGATATCACGACACTTTAGCCTTTGACGACTTCATATAAGCTCTTGTCGTGATATCGCGACACTTTTGTCTTTTTTAGCATCAACTTTTCTTTTGTCACGATATCGTGACACTTCTCCCTTTGTCGACCTCCTTTCTTCTTTTGTCACGAAATCGCGACACTTATGTCTTCATAGCCTTCCTCTCTGCTTTTGTCACGAAATCGTGACACTTCTCCTATAGAAGACCTGCACTCTATTTCTGTCATGAAATCATGACACTTTCTCCAACCGAACGTTGCCATCTCAATTTGTTGTGAAATCGTGACACTTTCTCTTCCTTGCACTCTTGTCTACTTGCACTAGCAAAAATGGAACATGTCGTGAAATCGTGACACTTTTGCTGCCTTGTGTTTTTCTCTGCCTTACGCTCGCAAAAATGGAACATGTCACAAAATCATGATGCTTTCGCCTTTGAGCTCTTCCTCCTTGAATTTGTCACAAAATCGTGACACTTCTAGCTTCCGTACATTTTCTTTGCAGCCTGTCACGAAATCGCGACGCTTTCATCTTCCATACAACTTCTCTGCAACCTGTTGTGAAATTGTGACACTTCTCATTTCAGACTCTTCCCTTTGTTGCATGTTGCAAAATCATGATAGTTCTTACTTGGAACATTTTCCTCTGTAGCATGTCGTGAAATCGTGACACTTTATCTTGCTTCCACTTTGTCTTCTGACTTGTCACGAAATTGCAACACTTTTTCTCCTTAGCGCTTTTCTTTTCTTCGGGTCACGAAAACCCGACATGTCGTGATATCGTGACACTTTTTCTCCCGGACTCTCTCTCCTGCATTATGTCGTGAAATCGTGACATTTCTGACTCCGAACATTCTCTCTCCTCTTTGAGTCACGAAACTATGACATGTCGCGATATCGTGACACTTTTCTAAAAAGCTTTCCCTCACCTGCTTAAGTCGCAAAAATGCGACATGTCGCGATATCGCGACACTTTTCTAAAAATCTTTCTCTCTCCTGCTCAAGTCGTGAAAATGCGACATATCGCGATATCGCGACATTTTTCCAACTTACTTTCTTTTGAACCTGTCATGCCGAACATTCATCAAAACAAATTAATTTACATCAAATCAAATTCCTTCAACAGCTTCTTGACATCAATGACAACTTATTCACTTGAGCAAATGCATGTACCCAAGGTACCCAAAATTGCCAAAAAAATTATATTAGTAAGGGAACCAGCCCTCTCTGGAGATTGGCTCAAAGGACATCTCTTTTCTTCGGCCTTTAAATGTTGGTCGAGTTTAGGGTGCACAAGCATTTTGTACTTAGTAAGATTCATGACCAACACTTGTATTTCTTCTTAGTGTTATGTGAAGCTTTTTATATCTCACATTGTTGTTAGATTGCTTCTAGATGTTATTATGTAGGCTTGGACATGCTTGGTCATAAGTTAGAACTACCTTATGTAGTTATATATCTACTGCTATATTTAGCCACTTTGTTGCATGTAAATGCCTATTTAAGCTGCTTAATAATAATAATTTTAGTTTCTCTTGATCCACATCAGTGGTATTAGAGTAGGAGATCAACATAGTGGTATATTGTCTACTTTTACATTGGTTTAGAGTATTTTAGACCTCATTTGGTGCATTTGCACTAAGTAGAAGCTCTAGTGAGTGAATAGGTAGACTTTATTTGATATAACAAACAATTGATCATTCCACTTCTATTTAGACATTCTATCTCACTATAGCAAAGCACCCAATATAGTGTGGTACTAGTGTAGATTAAAAATTTCTCGATTATGATAATTCTTCACATTAATTAGAGACTTCCATGGACATTGCCAATACATGTTTGGGAGTTGGTAACATTATTAGTCCAAACTAGTGTCTAACAAAAATGTGGTGATTGGCTAAAACTACTTTATCGCATTAGAATCAGACATCCAATCTAGATATTGAATTATATTTTGATTGGTTAAGTTATTTCAATGATATGAGGTATCACAAACAATAGCATCGAGCTATGACAATTTGAATAAGCTCACAATCAGAAAACACAAGAAGTGCCTTTGATGGACCAAAATATTTGGGACAATTTCACACATATTACATGGTGAATTATTAATAACCCTTTGAATGAACAATGTGACCATTATAGTATCACAATCATCCTTTTTGACACTTATCTTCAATGTAGTAAAATATTTATCTATCATCCAACCATGAAAAATTCCATCAGAGGCTTTCACGATGAAGACATGAAGTTTTCATCAATTAATCATTAAATAAAAGAGATACATGGCAACATCTTGAAACATGAAGGTCATTGTTTGCATATTTGACAGGTTTCCAGGTTGCCAATGCAATACATGACAACGTGATAACAACAACTGGGTGATTTAAGTGTGTTAGGGCATGCATCATGGTTTTGCAAATAGCAAAAGGTGGATAATTTTATATTTATTTAATCCCACATGCATGGGGTGGAAGAATTATCCCTATGTAAATGCACCTTGTAGAGTTAAGGTTAATAGGTCAACCTCAGGTGATAAACAAACATATTGTTATTGTTGTATGTGTTTTTGTTGATTGTGGTGTTGACACTTGGTAGACTACGTGTATTTTGGTTGTTGTTGACTGTGCTTGTTGACTTTTCCTCGATTTCATGGTTCACATAGATAGAAGATATTTATTTTTATTTATTTTCACCCTAAGGTGAAAATTTAAGGCACCTATTATAAATTTGAGTATTAAATTAATTTTCAATTTAATATTTTATTTTTTCAATAGCCTTATTTTTAATTAATTCAAATATTTGCATTAATTATTTGATTAATTGAAGAAGCATTTCCTGTTTTGAAGACAAGGAATACAAGGCTTTCATTACTATTATATCAAAGATATTTCTTTTATTGTTTGTACAAAGCCACATATTTTTCACCTTAGGTATCCATTTATTTAAGTCCACCTAGCTTATACCTAATCATAAATGTCATCAAATTTAGCAGACCAGATGACTATTTTGGCCTAGATAGTTGGTCTATTAGATAATAAGGTCTAATACATCACAACGTTGGATTTTTAAGCCTTACTTCTATAAAATATCATAGGTCCCAATACAAAATAGCCACAATATTAAAGGTCAAAATAATAATAATAAGAGTAAAATAACATGAGCAAATCAATATGTATATCAAGTCTTATATAATAAATCAAGTAAAATTTATTTATATACTAAAATTTGAATGTAAATATCTAGAATAATTCATGAATATGCATGAAGAAAACTTACAATATTAATTTCTCAAGTTTGTATACAAGATTTATTACTTCTCTTCCTATTACAATCAAATAATGAGATATGAATTTTAGATCTTACTTTCACATGGAGCATTGTCTCCATAACATAGTCATAGTAATGTGACTCTTCAAGTACTTGACTATTGCTCTCAATATGATAAATCCCATGACTCTTGGCTCATCATCTTGCCACTTTCATACTATATGGGCACTTGACTCTAACACACTTGCACACATCCACATGACTCTTACACTTCTACATGCACCCCTCATCTAAGATACTTGTGCATATCCTCACATTATATATTTTCACTCTTACATACAAGACACTTGTGCACATTCTCTCAATATACACTTGCACTCTAACTTACATGATACTTGTGCATTTCCTGCACATTACACTTTTACATGACACTTGTGCATTTCTTGCACATTACATTCTTACATGGTACTTGTGCATTTATTGCACATTGACATTTATATAAAAGGAAAAATATAAATCAAACTTCTAAACTATAGAATAAATTGCAATCTGTTACATATTTACAAATGTACCATAAAGGTACCATGGGGGTACATTAGCATGTACTAAATAATGTAATATACCTCAACACATAGTCCAAAGTACCCTTGATGTAAATATCTATAATAATGATCTAAGAATGAAGACAAAATATGATGTAAAGAGTTATGATGGGTCTAGAAATCCTAATGTCCTAGGTAGTTGGATAATAGACATGGAGACTTGGTTCTATACATAGGTTCCTACTGAGGAAAGAGTGTCCTTTGCAAAACTCAAATTGTTAGGGTTATCCAAGCTTGTGATTATGGGAAGACAAGAGGGTCAAAATCCAATCACCACTTAGGACGGTTTAGTCTAATATTTGAAGGATATATTTTACCCTTAAAATTATGAACATGAGTTAAATATCAAATGGTATAGGTTAAGATAAACTTATAATATTCTTGTTCAATATTATACCTTCAAGTTCAATAGATTAAGAATTTTGTTTCCTGTGAACGATCCAACAAAGGACTTTATTATCAATTTTACAAGTGATCTACTTGAACCTTTATATCAATAATTGAAATATGCTCCCTTAGCTAGTTTAGATATATCATTCAATCATGCACAATTGGTGGAGGATAATATTTCTAGCCAATCAAGAGGAGCTCAATTTACAGGCCCAACTAAGGTGTCAAATTAGCAATAGTAAGGGAAGAAAATGTCTTCTTCCTTTTCTTCTCTTTCTACTACTACTTCTTCTTCTAAAAGGTCTTCTAATTGTTGGCAATTTTGGGTTTGAGATCCTAGCTTCTTGTCTATGAGTTGTCATTGATGTCAAAAGTAAATGGCATTAATGTTAAGAGGATATGTTGGCTTCAAAGGTGGAAGATTCCAAGAGAATTTTTTTAAGAGAATCCGGAGAGATTCCATTGGATAGGGTTTTTATTAAAACCAAGTTAAATGGTTTTTATTAAAACCAATGGAGGTTCTGTTTATTATTTATTTAATTATTATTTAAAACCCTTCAAGGTTTTAATTAATTAATTATTCAATTAATTAAGGGAGAAATTATTTTTAATTTATTAAAAATACTTAAAGGTTTTTAAACCTTTTTTTATTCTTAATTTATTAAAATTATTTACTTAAACCCTTTTTGAAAAGACTTTTGATTAATTTCGAAATGGTCTTTATTTCCACCGACGTCAAGGTGTCTTCAAAGAGACTATTTATTCTCCAACTCCTAAGGTTGGAAGGCTAATGAATTCGAAATTCCCCGAATGCAATTTGCGGTGTTTGTGCTCTGTATTCGTTGTGATCGAAGGAAGACTTAGGAGCACGTGCGGTTGAAAAGCCTTTGGGAGTTTTTTTTTCGAGGGTGAAGTGGAGGGAATTTCACTTGTGAACTTCGTAGCCCGCGTGGGCTAGTGGCAGCGAAGGCTGCTGTTGGGCGCTGCATTGGCGGAGGTCACCATTTCGAGTCTCGCGGGGGTGCTTTGCTAGAGTTACACACGTTTTTATTAAAACGTATTTATGCCACAAAATTCGAATTTTCTTGGACAGTGATTTATAAGGTGTGGTTAAATTTTATGAGTTTTGGCTTTTGTGATTAGCATTGACTAAAAGCTTATGAGAAATAAGGGCATATTTCTTTGGATGTATTTTTAAGATTATTCTTTGCTATGCTAAAATTAAAAATGGAGGTATAAGGTGTGAGTCTGTGATTGTTGATTTATTGGCATGTTATGGTGGTTGTGTTTAAAGAAGTGGAGCTAAAAGGTGTAATAAAGGAAGTTTATATTATTTCTCATTTATTTTTATTCTAACCCTAACTTGGTTGGAAGTTTGAGAGTTGTGTGTGGTGACAGCTTGAAGGTTCAATTATCTTCTACTCCAATAAGGTATGGGCACATTCTTCTTATGAGTATGATTGGTGTATGTTTTCTGAAATAAGGTTGGAGTGAAAAGGTATTCTACTAGGTATCCTTTGGCTAGGTGTAAATTCTATTTTCTGGTTTGTTGAAGACTACTTATGCATTGTTATCCTTAAGGAGAGTTTTTGGTGAATGCATAATTTATGGTTTGAGATAGTGGAAGATTTTTGCACTAGGGTTTATATTTGTGAGTCTAGCTACTTGCATTGAGTTGGTGGAACCCTTGGTTGGTTGTTTTGAGTTTGATGGTTGAGTTGCTTCCATAGAGGTTGTTTGATCAAGTTATTGCTTTACTTGATTCATGATATTGGGCTTACTCCATTGAGTTGATTTGAGAAAGTTATTCTTTGCATTTGGTGATATTGTGTTGGTGGCTGTTTTGTTCAATTATATTTAGAGGGAAAAGGATTTCTACTTGTTTCCTTTTCTTGTGATGATTGGTTGAATGCTTCAAGGTTGATGTTGAGTTGAATGGTGTTGGTTGACTAAACCTTGTTTGATGAGCATTGTTGTTGAAACCCTAATTGATGGTGAAAATAACATGAGTATCATTGTTATGTGATTCTTTGCATAGTTGTCAATTGTTGGGGTTTCATGTTCTTGAAAGAAAACATTCTATCGTATCCATTTTAGATATTGAGTTGAGTTTTCAGATTTGAGATTGAGATTGAGCTGAGTTGATTTGAGTTGAGTTTTTGAGATTGGGATTTGAGTATAGAATATATTGAGTCTCTAAAAATTCTCTTTATGCTTCTATGAGTTTGACAAATCACATTGGGTCTCTAACAATTCACTTTGTGATTTCCTACTAAGAAAGTTTTTCTTGGTGAGCTTGTTGAGTTTTTGGACAGGTTCCAGTGGGGACTTGTGAGCAGTTCTTGGACAGGTTCCAATGGGGACTTGTGAGCAGTTTTTGGACAGGTTTCGGTGGGGACTTGTGAGTAGTTTTGGACAGGTTCTAGTGGGAACTTGTGAGCAATTTTTGGACAGGTTCCGGTGGGGACTTGTGAGCATATTTGGACAGGTCCTAGTAGAGGACTTGTGAGCTAAGTTTGATAGTTCTATCAGAGAACTTGAGGACAGAGGTGCATTGGTTCTATGAGAAGAACCTAAGGATAGTTGGCAAGTCTTTGAGAAGGCTTGTATGTAGAGGATTTATTTGTTCAAGAGTTGGATAGATCTGACAGACAGAGGAAGACTTGTACTAGACCGAATGACTATGTTTGGTACAGGTTGCTGAGCTTCTGTGGACGTGATCATAGAATGCAGAGGTATCTTAGGCTAAGCATTAAGGACAGAAGGTCTTCGGTGGAAAGGAGTTCCACGTGCTGGAAAGAGGTAGAGGCAGTTGATCTTCTGAGGGATCATTTCCAGAGCAGAGGGGAAGGTATCTCCTTTGAGCAGAGGCTCATAAATTTTGATTGGGGGAAGGTATCTCCTTTGAGCAGAGGCTCATAAATTTTGATTGGGTGAAGGTATCTCCTTTGGGCCGAGGCTCATAAACATTGTAATTGGGAAGGATTCCCAAAGAACTTTGAGATAACTTTTAGAGAAAAGTTTTGTGGATGTAGCCTAGCCATTCTGGGTGAACCGCGTTAAAATTGGTGTCACTTTGTGGATGATATTGTGCACTATTTTGATATTGCTTTGGGTATATTTCTTTACTGTTTTGAAGTATAAAGAAAAAAGTAAAAATAGGTCTTATACTGTTCACCCCCCCTCTCAGTATAAGCTTGTGTTCTTCACTAATGCTTATTATTCTCAAACATTTTGTAGTTTTTGTAAAAATCAAGGGCATATTAGACCTCAATATTTTTAGTTACAAAATATGAAGAAGAAATCCTTAGTTGTAAAGTCTTCAAATGAGGACCCAAAATATGGTCCCATTGAGACTATTGGGGAAGGTAAAACATATCAAGATTTAAAGGGTAAATTGAATAATTTAACTCTTATGCATCACAACTCTTCATTAAGTGGCTATGACAAATTGTTCATCATAAGGGCTCACTTAACTCATGATTTTTTTATAGACTGTATAATATGTTGAGCATGCAAATGACACATTGTCAAGGACATGTCAACATACTTGGAATAGATATTTGTTCCTTCTTGAAAGGGAAATGTATTTCCCTCAATATTTAGGTCTATTATATATTGGCTAGTGTGGATAGACTCAAAGGTCATTGACAAATGTTCCTTCAAGGGGTATTTATTGGTTCTTATTAAAAATGAAATGCTTGATTGTATGAAAGTAACTCTACTACATAGATATCTCAACATACATGAGCTAAGTAGAATTGCATTGTTGAGCATTGAGGGCCTAGAGGACTTAGAAAATAAAAAATTAACTACCCTCCTTATATATCATTTATTGCAATTAAAATATATCACATATATACCAATAATGATTCTATTGAAGCTATATGAAATTTTAGAATACACTATAGAAAATAGCTTCAATGCTTTGAATGAAAACTAATCTACTCCTAATCTAAATAAATTTTAAATAAAATTCAAAGGTTGAAGGATGATAATAAAAATAAAAGAAAACAAGTTGATACTATCTTGAACTCCAGCTCTAATCCGATAAAGCAACAATTCCAAACTAAACCAATCCCAACCTGACTGGTATTCACACAACTTGAGGTTTGGGATAGTGCCATCTTCAGAGGAACAATAGACAATGAAACAGACTGAATACAACCACAATCAACATGCATAGATTGAATACAATAAATTCTAAAATCCTTTATATTAAAATATAGTCATTAGCTTATTAAATATTGAAAAGGTCTTCTCCACCTCAAGTGGTTCTACTAGTGAGTCAATATCACTTTCATCTTGGATCTTCTTATCAAAAAACTAGGTGATAGCTTCTATTTTATGAAATATTGTGTTATCATCCCTAAATCTTGGTTCACCTAGGCCCTTGAGATAACTTGTAGTACTGCTCATTTTCTCATATTATTTTTTGATGGTGGTAAATATTTCTCATTCCATATCAATGAGCTCATTTGCATGATAGATTTGGTGAGCTAGAAGTCTCCAATCCTCTATATCTTTGTTGGCTATTTTTTCAAGGCAAGAAACTTCGTAGGTTATCTTAGAATTTTTCTAAAAAAAATTTCTTCCTGAAACTTGGATGTCAAAGCATTTTCTCCTCTTCATATATGTTTTTTGATCTCTTTAGAAAAACACCAATTTATCGAAGCTTTGTATAAAAGGAGGGAAAGTGGGCAAGATTGCTCTTCATATTTATCTCCAATAGTGGTCCTTGACTTGTTTGAGCCAATCCTTGGATATTTATGAGCCATGAGGATTATGATTTTACTACTACAACTCATTCATGGCTATGGATAAGGCTTCCTCTTGTTGTTCCAATTTTCTCTTCAGCTTAATTAGTGTTGAATTTTTTTGCTCTTTCTATTCTTGGCAACTCAACCTCTAAAAGTTTGATCTATTCATATTTTAGTTGCAACTCCTTTTCAGATATGGCCTTATCAATTATGCCTTTTAGCTTGATGATGTCATTCTTCAAGGTATTATTATTCAACTTTTCCTTGGCAAGCTTGACCTTAAGGGTTTAAATATTTTTTAGCAACTATCAAACTTATGTTTGTTTTTTTGAACTATACAAGTAATGTGTCTATTTTTGTATGGATGGCCTATATGGTTTCCATATTTGATATTATAGAGATATATCTTTTGTATTCTTCTACCTCCCAATATTTTGATCCCATCTAGGATGTAGGATTTTTTACTTTTAGTTTGACCACCACCTTAATACTTTCTTTCCTGATGGGATCTATCATATTGTAGCCCATGGTGATAGCTTATTTTTCCTTTACATGCAGCTATTCAAATTGCTCTTCTTCTTTCCTCCATGTTTGTCGATTCTCTTATGCTAGCTAAATGGTAGAGAAAATCATCAAAAGTGGCTCCTAAGCAGCAACTAGGAAGACACGAGTATCCAAAAAGGTTGTTAATGGAGTGAGAGGGTAAGAAACTATGAATTTTTGTAGGATGAGTACTTCCCTATACACTTTGACTCTTTTGGACTATGGGCGAAGGAGTGGAAAATGGAAGATGTTCTAGAGAATATTGAAAGGCATATTGCTAAGATAGCAATATGGACTCAATAAATGGTGATGTGGTTGATTAAATAGGTGGAATTCATGAGGTGGAAGGTGAAATTAAGGTAGAAGGGTGTTCTTCTACCATAATATCAATAATTACAGGAATCATCCCTAGATGCGATTGGAGTTGATATAGTCAGGAAGCTAGATTTCAATGAATGAAGGACTTATAAGAGAATGAGGTTTAGGAGACATACCTATGTCTTGTACTTTTAGATCTAGCTCCTCTATTTGCATGGTTTCATATGATTATATTTTGAGATCACTCCTTTGTGTTTGCTCAACTTCTGCCTATGCAACCACTACCTCACACCTTTGTGCTTATTTTTGCAACTCCTATATCTTTCATATCCACATTTCTTTTTCCTCCTACAATCTCTATTTCCTAGTGGTCTTATATATTTTAGAATTCCTCAAACTTGAGCGATATTTTTGCTTCCTACTAAATTTATAGCTCTGACAAGAAGATTCAATCTGTACTTATGAAGGTACTTCTGCTATTTTGGGTGCAACTAATATTCTGATATGGATCATGGGTAGATTCTAAGGTAATAATCCTTCTTCTACTTTGAAATCATCCACTATAGGAGAGGCTACTTCTTCCTCATATCTTATGTCTTTGGCCATTTATATCTTTAAGACTTTGGAAAAGAGTTCTCTTTCATGCTCCTACTTCCAACTAATATATTCGACATCAAAATTTTCATTGAATAGTTTATCAGTATTGTCATTGGGTTTAGCCTTTTTGATAAAATTTTATTCAAAACACATCATCCACCATTCTTCAATCTTGTATTCCTATGAACCTTTGTTATCACTGATTGTTTTGATAAGCTTTGACTCAAGCAATTGGTCTGCATTCCTTTTCAGATCAAAACCCACTCATACTTGTAACATGTTCTCCATGACGGTATTTCTTGGATCTTCCTATAGTCAATTGGTACCACCTAATCCTCAACCAAGTTCTTGAACATTTCAATCTTCAACCATGGTAGATGCTTGAATTCAGGTGCTTTGAAATTTACTTTTAATATTTCAATCAAGATACCTTTCAGGTCATAGTGCCACATGTGTGGTACTACCAACAACTTCAAAGCAATGAGCTTGGATTCTAGGTCTTTGTACTACTAAGGATCCCTTTTGGACATTATGATATGTTCAAACTTGATAGTCATCTTGACAACTGTAGCCTTCTTGGCTCCTATACCAAGGCTCTACTCTATTACGTAAACCTACCTAGTATTCCAATCCAAACACCCAATTAGTAATGTAATAAGGCAATAAGTAGAGGAATTAAGAGAAAATAAACAATCTGGAAATGGTACCTTTATCCAAAAAGTACCAATACCCTTCCTCTTGCATTTTATCTCTTAATACATCCTTAATCTCTCATGTGATGTGGGGGCATGCCCCATAAATTATTTCTAGGAATAGCCCTAGGAACTATCTATTAAATTCAAAGTATGAATTGTTATCTCTCATGAGATGAGTCCAGTATACTACCGAACAAATAATACCATGCTCATATGTCCTTTATAGTTGAATATTATGCTTATTTATGGAAGTCATATAGAAAAGAAAGAGCCAAGCCACATAGGATGAGTATGTGAATACATAATATTTTCTACTCTTCATAGATTTTAATTGCTCATGTATCTTGTCGGATAAAAATTTAGCCCAATCCAGAGTAACATGCGTAAAGGCAGCCATAATTGCATTTGCTATACCCATTTAATAAGTGTAAACTATTGCATCATTTCTTAAACCTAGGATTATCGCAAGTGTAGAGAATATAGGTTATGCTTCATCACTAAATTATATGAGCTTTCTACTCTTAGTCATGAATATCTCCAATAAATTTCCTTCTATTTTAACAATCCATTCATAAATTGTATCATTCATTAGGTATAATATTTGCTTCTCCAGTATGATTTCATTTTACTTCCATTATGAGTTCCCTATTGATAGTGAATAGCAACTCAAAATTGGAATTACATATGGTAGTTGTATTGAGATCATAGAATTTTACTACCACATGGAAGAGCTCTGGACATGGGTGCACTACTTTAGACACAAATATGCTAAGGTTTAAGTAGTAAACCGCACCAACTAGAAGAGTTTTAGAAAATATCTTCACTTTTTTCTCACAGTCAATTCTAGATGTCTTCAATTTGGATCTAATTATGAGCACTGAATCATGGATTCCTACCAGATCATTAATCAACTCACTTGTGGAATTCTGTATAATGATACTCTTCTTTCCTATGGCTATTATTTTAAATCTACTTCTGTCACTAACCACTGACTCTTCTTCAAATCTCTAGGGCTCTCTACTACACTTGCACTCAAAACTATTATGAAGGGAAGAATATTTGAAAAAGGAGAGTCAATTCATATTTTTTGAATAAGTGTTTCATTGGCTAGGAGACATTAATGCCTTCGTGTGATGGATCATGCATGCCAATAAATATTTACCTAGGAAAGTGTTACCCCTCTCAGCAATCTAAAATATATGCTTGGAAGGAGTGTTTCCTCCCTACAATATTTTATTGCAATTTTTAACTTCAAGTTGACAACCAATCGATTCATCTCTTGGAGTGCATTTTTACATAACTACTTCTAACAAATTTGGTTGAGGTCACATAATTTTGTGGAACCATGAGTTTTTACTAATCCAAAAAAAGCTTTCCAGGATCACTAACATTGTAACATTAATATCTCACATTGTATTTGGTAGTCCATATAATCAATGAAATTGCAGGGTTTGTTTATCATGGGTAGCCTACAAATTTTGATAACCATTAACCTAACAATCACTTCCACAAAATTCTAATCATCTATTAGATCCATTTATTAGTGCTTTAGTTGGAATACGGTGAAGCGGTCATACAACCTGAGATGCCTAAGTAGATGACCTACCATATTAATTTTAGAAAGCACCACCTTGTTCAAAAAAGATAAAATTCCATATTTACAAGAAATATACATGCATCATATTTACATATATACAAGAGGGACACCACTTATCCTAAGCATAATTCTTCAGGTGCTAAATTTTTACCAAAATGGGCAATATATGACCATCTAGGTGGCATAATTGAAAAACATTCCAGTATTTATTTTATTCGATTATATATGGTCCAAACCACATGGAATCAAACTTTTCATGTGATCTAGGTTTTGCTCTATTTATGTCCCTTTTGAGAACGAGGTCACCTTATTCAAGTGTTTTTGTCATTGCATTTTTTTAAATCAACATTTGATATTTATCTGGTGGTGATAAAAAAATTTATATACCTATTCATGTTTTCCTTCCAATTGAACAAGCTTTGCAATCCTTTTTTCTATAGATTGTAGGCCATCTAGACATTTTTATTTCATGAATTTTAACTCCAAAAGCTCTAGGTTAATTGGTAGCATAGCTTCCTTACCATAAACCATAGTGTAAGATGAAGTTTTCAGGGTCTTCTTGATCATGATATGATCATTCCATAGTGCTTGATCCAGTAGTAAATTCCAGTTTTTAGGATTATCCTCAATACTCCTTTTGATGATTTTTACTAGATTCTTATTGGTAGACTCTACAAGACCATTCCCTTGAGAGTAATAATTTTAGGAAGCATTCAAGTATATCCCATACTTCCTTGAAAATTCAATATATTTAGCTCCTATGAAATATTTCACATTGTCTAATACAATAGTTGCTAGAATTCCAAATCTAGTGATTAATATTTCCATAAATTCAATCACAGTATCTTGATCAACATGTTTTGTGGCTTCCACATGAGTCTATTTTGTAAAATAATTTGTTGTTGTTAAAATATACTTATGCATGACAAATGAATTTGGGTTAATCATACCAATGAAATCTAAACCCCATTTCTGAAATGGCTCTTCCACAACTATCAAGTGTAATGGCATTGTCGGTTGTTTAAATTTACCTATAAACTTATGATATTTTTCACAAGCTATGGCCCATTTTAATGTGTCTAAAAAAATGAATGACCAATAATATTCAACCTTTAAAATATTTGATATAGTAGTTTGTCCAGAATAGTAGCCTACTAAGAAGTCGTGAAACTCTAAGTATCATTTTCAACTTGATTTGACATATTGGCATTTTGACATGCAAACTTTGCTAAAATTTAGCATAGGGCTCTACCTCTTATTAATTCTATTATTATGTCGATATGTGTTCCTACAATGGAATACAGGGGGTGGGAGGCAAAGAGGTCATACATGTCACGCCGTAAACAATTTTTTTTTATTAAAAAAGTCGACATTAACAAAAACATTTAAACTCACCTATTTTGCTTCCACAAGCCGACAGTAACAGTGAAAATTTGGTGGGGTATAATTTGAATTTAATTCCCCCTCCATCTCCGTTGAAGAGGGACGTGCAAGGCCCGTAGAGGTCATCTCTACCACTGTGGTGGTCACTTTCTATAATGGACGAATCCTAGGGTTTTGGAAAAGTAGGAGGATGAGAGCATGCTTCAGTCCGAGCTGGAAGATGAATGGAGTAAGCTGAATCGGTGCTATGATCATATCACCAATTTCAAAGCTCTTGAGGATTTTAAGAGGAGAGTTGATTCCTTGAAGGAAAAATTTGCCTATGCTGAAAGGGAAATACGATGTGGCCATGGGCAGGGCGTTGATACAAGGGCTGAGAATTGGTGTTGCCATAGGCAGGATGTTGATATTAGGGCCAGGTGTGAGTATAGGTTTGAGGATCCATCCTCACCCACTACGGTTGTCATTGTCGATGTTTATGGTGTTAATGAGTATGAAAATAACTATAAAAATTTAATGGTAGCAGGGAAAGATCTGTCGGTGTATAAGCAATTATTGGAAAAGACGAAGAGAGAGAGATTTCAAATTGAAGGCTCTCAACATGGAGATTGAATTGGTGACCGCTAAGTTACAAGCACTGTAGTTAACAAAGAAGAAAGACCCCTCCCTTAAAATGAGATGCAAGCCTGAACCAAAACCCGAACCCGAATTCGAACCCAAACCCAAACCAAAGAAAGAAAAACAAAAACAGAGAGAGAAAGCAAAACAGGTCGGCAATTTTTTTCACCATTTTTATTGATAATTAAGGACTGTTTGAAAAAACCATTTATTTAAACATGTTTGTAGCATGCTTGAGTCTAGTGTCACAATATTAGGTGAATTTTATCAAAAATGTTTGAATTTATAACATATTTAAACAAACAACAATCAATAGAAAATCATAAAAGAGAGGGGAAAATGATTTTTAGGACAACTCTTTCTGTAAATAGTAAATGTTGAAACATAACAACTAAAAGAAAGTAGTTAAAAGATAGGGAAAAATGATTTTAGGACAACCTTTTGGAGAAACCTTTTAGAGTTAATATCATTTTTGTATGACACGAGAAGTTTTTTATACATAATTATACGTATTTTGGATATTTATATTAATGAAATTATTATTTTTGTTTAACAATCGTGAAGAATTTTACAACTAATTTTTTCAGTGATGATTTTGTTTTATTTTTTATCAACCTGAACCTGGTGACTTAGCTTGAGTCTTCATTGAATTGGGATGCAGTTGATTTTGGAGTTACTCTTTTAAATGTGTTTGTTTGCTTCAGTGCATAGGTTATAAACTAGGGCTCTTTTTAACAAAGGTGAAATTTATACATATAAATACTTTTTATAACATCCATCATGTAGTCACATGCCATGAGCTTGCAGAGCTACCTTCTACTAAGTAGAAGACATTATATTTTAGGTCAAAGAAAAGGCAATTACAAATGTGAAGATCTGGTATATGTATACCAGAGTGAAAAGTGAATATTTATCTAATGATGTATTTCGAGTAATCACAATGATAGACCTTTGGAGACTAGCTTCACTTCCAGTATACGAGAGACATTGTGAAATGACTTGTCCAGTAATATGTCAATATTATGGTGCCATTCATTCCGTGATGTTCTTTTGTGAAAGCCTTTCTTCAATGTAATACATTTTTATATTCAAATAAATACTAGCTTAGATATAAAGGATATATATCTAAAAACATCGAGAGTTATCAATCCCGAGACACCTATATTGGAGATCACACCCCCAAGAAATGATATAGGTGCCTCAATATTGATAACTCTTGGTGTTTTTAGATATATATCTTTTATATCTAAGCTAGTTTTAATCTCAATGTCATACTCCTAAATTTTAGTTACTCAACCATTTCTCTTGTCATCAAGTTCTCCTTGAATCATAAATTTTCAAACATCCGGATGTACTACATACACTAGAGTCTTTACTTTGAGAAAAAAATACCTAAATTTCTTGAAAGACTTCATCATAGCATAAAATTATTTTTCAATGAAAGTATAACTTTCTTCATTATTCTAAAATGTTTGACTTAAGAAGGCTATTGGTCTCTCATTATCCTATTCCTTTTTTTGAGTTAATACAGCTACATAGCTTCCCTCTACTCCAAATGCATTGAGAATAAAGTCTTTGGATTAATCTATATTGACAAGTAATGGATCTTGTGATATTGCTTCCTTGATCTCCTTTAAGGTCTTATTTTAGGCTTCTATCCATTTTAATTCTATTCCTTGCTTCAGCATCTCCGTCATTGGTTATACTATTTGAGCAAAATTTGAGATGATTTTTTGGACAAAATTAATCTATCCAAAGAATGACTAGAGTCCCTTTTTTCTTAGTGGGAGAGAGATAACAGATGGCTTTAACTCTATTCATTTAAATTTTCAATCCTATTTCTAACACCACATGTCCAAATAATTTTCCTTCATGTACTGCAAAGATTGATTTCTTGGGATTCAAAGACACCCCAAATTCTCTATATTTCTCAAATATCATTCTAAGATGCTCAATATGTTTACTTTTATCATGAGAGAATACAATCATATCATCTAGATAAATTAGGATTATCTTGTTCACTAACTCACCAAATTCTAGGTCCATAGCCCTTTGAAAAGTAGCTCCTGTATTTGATAACCCAAAAGGCATATGTTGATATGCAAATGTACCCCATTTTCTAGTGAATGCAGTCTTATATTGATCATCATATTTAACCCAAATCTGATTAAAACCAGAAAATCCATCCAAAAGAGAAAACCTTTTAGCTTTAGCTATAGTATGTAAGATTTTATCAATTTGTGGGAAGGGAAATGATCTTTCAAAAAGGCCTAGTTCAAGTTTTTAAAGTCCACACACAGACGGATGTCTCCATTATTTTTCTTGATTAGTACCAAATTGATAACCCATGTAAAGTGCTTGATAGGATACATGATTTTTATAGTCAACAGTTTCAGCAGTTCTTGCTTCATCAAAACCTCTATCTTGGGATTAACTAGCCATTGCTTATGTTAGAAGGGCCTTGCATATGGCATAATATCAATAGTGTGTTTGATAGTATCCTAACTATATACTTTGATATCATCGTATATCCAAGTTATGATGTCATTAAACTCTCTACACAAATCCAAAGTCTAATTGATTTCTTCTTCTGAACAATGTATCCAAATATTGTTATTATTTTTAGGTTTAATTTGTACCCCCTTATAACTCTGACTGTCAACCTAAATTATATGAGCAATTGGTCTATCATTTTTATCAAATAGGCTTTCTAAATTTATTAATTCTTTGGGGATATGATTATTATTTAACTAAATCATTTCACCTTCTTCATCTTCTTCTGGCAGTTCATTGCTTATGCAATTCATCTTCTTAATTAGGAAATCAATTAATTTTTCATCATTCTCAAATACCTACCAAAATATATCTCTATCATGTACAGAGGGTCTATAAACAAGCCTTACTATCTTAACTTTATGGATAATCTTGAATATTAGATACAAATTGACCCCCATGGAAGCTAGTATGTCAGCATGAGTATTTTATTCTCTAGGAATAGCTTTGATAGTTAAGGCTTCAAAGGAATTTAATAAGTCCCACACTTTTTTTCTATAATATTTTAGATAATTTTGTTTGTTGTTGTATTTCTCAGTGACTTGATTAACAATTAATTCATAATCACCAAAAATTTATAGTTGCTTGATTCCCATATTTCAAATTTCCTCAACCCCAAACATAGTGCTTCATATTTTGGTGTATTATTTGTGTAGCTCCATGTCAACTAGTATGATAAGTTCTTTTCCATTATTTTTGGTGATATTAGCACTATACCTGCTTCGACATCATTCTTAGATCTAGCACCATCAAAGAACAGTTTCCAAATTTGGTCTTGTTTGGGAATTTTTCCTGCCAAAGTTGTGATCTCTATTTTTTAGGCTTCATTATTGAATAGGTGTTTATTCCTAATTTTAATCATAGAATTAAAATATCTCATGGAAAACTAATCTTCCATTTGGACATCCTCAAACACTTCTTCCATTAAATTTGTCTCCTGAGTCATTATATGGACTATATCAACTTGTTGCTCTTCTTCTAGCTTTTCTATATGGAATAAAGATGGCTTTTTAGAAAATATTTTGACTCTTTTACCTTTTAATGGAACCTCTATATGAGAGTAATAAAATTATAAATAACCACCCAACTTGGAAATAAATTCTCTTAACAAGCACATCTTGAAATAGGGCTCTAAATCTACCACCACAATTTCCTAAATGACAGTGATTTGGGGTATCATTTTCAATTTCATGGGAACATATTTGATTACCCATACTATTTTCATAGGTGTTCCATCCAACTAAAACACTCCAATACTACTTCTTGTGTATTCCATACCTATTGTTTCACAAACTGCTTTGGGCATGATAGTGATAGCTAGTCTAGAGTCAATCATACAGTTGTGCACTACACATCCTTCTATTTGTAAGGACAAGTAAAATGGAGATGGTTTGTTCTTTTCTATTATTGAAGTAGGGTATCCTTAAGCTAAATTTAGTTCTACCTATTGCTTCCCCTAACTCTTTATTTATTTGAGTGATGCTTGTATAAAATCGATTTATCCTAAAATGAGGAGTGCATCATACATTCTAAATTTTGATGGGATTTTCTTCAATTCTTCTACAATGTTGAATTTGAAAGAGTTGGGCTATTTTCTAAATTCATTTACAGGTTCATCATATTTATTCTTGTAATATTGTGTGGCTTCAATCCTCTATCATTTAGTCAGAGAGAGATATTAGCTTATTTATAGCCTATTATTTTTCTTCATTCTCCTTTGTTGCCTTCTACTGTTGTTGAGTTATTTTTTAAATCGGGCTAGGATGAGCCACATCGTTCTTTAGATTGTCTAGTGATTTAGAAGGTACTTTAAAAGGATCTATTATTTTAGTATCAACGGGCAAGGGATTCTTCCCAGATATTTTAAGGATTGACACTTGTTTCATAGATGGAATCATGAAATTGTAATCCATTTCTCTCATAATATTTACCAGGACCTTTTGAGATTTTTCTACCTTTTCAATTGTGACCTTTTGAATGTGATTTTGATGCATCATACATGTATTTTCACCATGTGGGTCATTGTAGGTGGAATTCCAATAGCTAGAGATCTTGAAGAAGAAGTTTCTTTTCTTGGTTGTTGTATATAATGCTAGACTTTTCAAAAAATTTGCTAGTAGATGAAACATGGTCCCTTGTGACAGATGGAAATCTTCATGGTTGAAAGCTTCTTTCAAATTCTCTTCACTTCATAGTCGTGACTTCATTTATGAGGTTTTTCATAGATGTTACCATCTCTTGGAAGGAAACTATTTGAAGATCAAGGGCTGGTAATAGCAGGTGGTGGGAGTAATGGGACTATAGGGGAAGAAAAAAACATATGATTAGTTGGTGTAGGTTGCCAAGAAGGTAAATTAATTGGAGTAGTTTTTGGGAAGGATTTTGGTATAGCATAAGCCAATATTTGTTGTTGGGAAAATTTAGGGTATATAGGCATTATCATTCTTGGAGGTAATCTCCCTATAATAATCAAATTCTTTTTTTAATGCTTCTTGAAGTATTTGAGGAAATGTTAGCATATTGGACTGCATTATAAACATACCCAAATCTGATTGAAAAGCCCTCATATAGTAGTAAATTACTTTTTCATTGGTTGGATGAAGACCCTGAGGTACTCTCCTCCATGTTCGATTGAATCTAATGTTGAAATCTATTATTTTCTCCTGTGGATGCCTTTGAATTATAGTGAATTGTGTTAGTATGGAGAAAGGATCTACTTGTTAGTTAAACTCTTCAATAAACTTGCCAGCCAACTCATCCCATGAAATTATAGTTAAATTTGGTAAGGTTATGTACCAGTACAACATATTTCCTCTTAATGATATTACTAACAACCTAATCATGACATCCTCTTATTGAATATTGTGCAAGGTGGTTAGTGATAATACATCTTGGCAATGCTCATAATTAGTCTTAACAGTGTCATCATATGTTTGTAATACATTTAGAGCTGCTTGAGGAATAGTATTTTTAATAGGAAAATTGAGAGGACCTATATGATTTTAGGTTGGGTAATTCTAAGCATTTTGATTTTGATTTATGGCCATCACTGTTTATGCAAGGAGGGGAATTACAGGAATAGGATTGGTTGTGCTATTCAATCCTTCGTAAGGACTAAAGAGGCTTTTGAAATAGATGTGAAGATAAGATGTATTCTAAAGTTGTCAAACTACAATTCTAGAAACTCAATAGGTTCCTCAAATATTTTAGTTGCTTATATTGTGATCATGTATCTGATAATTTTATCAAATAAACTTAATAATAAAATGGATATGTGAATATTTATGGATATCGGTAGAAAAAGTTGCTAGGTGGTTAAAATGAAAATTTATATTGAACAAAGAATCACCACTTCTCTGATCTCTTCAAAATAGTGGAATTAGTCCCACTGGGCATACCAAAAAATGTTAGTTTGGAAATCTATCTAAGGAAAGGTTGTGCACCTATAAACCTTGACCAACATTGAGTGACCACAAAATCTATGAAGCTTTAACGGTCAATCTCTAGAGGAGGTTGGTTCCTTTAAAGTTCAAGCTAACTATTCCTAAAGTATGGGGGAAAGGGTGTTGAAAGAAATAAAAGTAGCTAAATCTAGAACTTATGTTGGTGCAAATTAAGCCACATCAAGTCACATGTGTAAAAACTATTATGCAAATAAATAGTAAATTACCTAATAGACCAACTAGTTTTACTATCAATAACATAACACTTAATTTCAATACAATATAGCTTATCAGACCATGAATTCTAGAACAAATGAATGAGCATAAGCATAAATTCAAAAATCAAAGTAAACACCATGAACATTCAATAGGTTAAAATTAGAAATAAGTAGTCATCCATACATACATGTTCTACAAATGAATTGAACCAAAGGCCAAACAACAATATCTTTGTATTAAAATGCAAATATTCCTTCTTACATATGAATTGTAAAAGCCTACGAGATAACTATTTTTCCTTGTACATTTAGTATTTATAGACTTTTTACAATGATTTAATTTATGAAGCATCATTGTTTTAGAAATGGATTGTTATTATTTTGGAAGGTCCACCAACTTGTTGAACTACTTAAAGGTATGGTTGCACCAACTACTTAATCGTAGCTTGCTGATATAGCCAAGATATGCATCATCTTGAGTCATATTGACCATGTTGTTTGCATCCGATTTGTTGCTTTATAATTATCCTTTTTAGTTGAGCCACCTCGTTACATGCATGATGGCTCTAAGAATAACAATATTACTGAGATATTATGATAGGAGATCTTGTCCAATAGGAATCATGAGATGATAAGAATCCTCATGCAGGTCGGTTGGTGTCAAATTCTCATATTTACTTGCATTTTCCCATTCATAGCTACCAAATGCTTATTGAGCTTTGCTATAAAATTTATGCAGTCATCTCAAGGTGATGAATATTTAGGACCTTGATGGATTTCAACCATGTAAAATACTTCTAGTGCCTTCTACAATTAGCCAAAATTTCTACCTTGAAACTTCAGTAGCGGGATAGGGATTTTTTACCTTGATGAGCTTCAGCTAGATGCAAATATTTTGATGGATCTAGCAGTTAGCCAATTATGTATTTTGACAGTCTCTAGTAGTGGGATGAATATTTGGTACCTCGATGGGCTTCAACCAGGTATAAATATTTGTGTGGCTCCAAAAATTAGCCAAATATGCATTTTGGTAGTCTTCAATAGTGGGATGGTGATTTTGTACCTCAATAGGATTTGACCAAGTATAAATATTTTGGCACCCCCAGACTTAACCATTTTCTTCATGTTGTTCCTTCCTGATTCCAACATTGTGATAGGTAATTGGTACCATATCGGGCTTCAGCAAGGTGCGGTTGTTCCAAAACCTTTGATAGTGGGACAAGATTTGGCACCCTAATGGGCTTTGATCGGGTGTAGTTTTTTAGATGCATTTGATAGTGGCATGATGATTTGGTACCCTGATGGTCTCTATTCAAGTACAAATATTTTGATAGATTTAGCACTTAGCCAAATTTTTTACCAATTTATGATGGAATTTTAGTACCTCGATGGGTTTTGGGCAGGTGCATAATTTTTTTTTCATCTAATACTTAATCATTTTTATTGGGACTATCATGTTCTAATCCATAGTGCTTGAATTTTTTTTATTTTGCTATACTATTCATTTTTGCACTTTCTTGCTAAAATTGCATGTGGATGGTGATTTGAAAATACCCACAATAAGTACATATTATGAATAAGTTTTCAAAGGGAGGGTCATGACATACTACCACCCTAAGGATAAACAGAATCCTTTGTGTTTCATTAGAATCCTAAAATTAAAATAAAAAATACATTTCATTTTCAAATAAAAATGGGAAGTATCTCTACATATCATCCACTTTCTCCCGATTGACATTTTTCTCAAAATAGTGGTCCCACTAGACCTTACACTATTCTAGAGTCTGGTTCCTCATCATTTTGGAATGAAACTCTAGAATCTTCATAGGTTTCACCTCAATCATCGAGGATTCGACTACCTGCAAGTTAGAAACATCCCATACATGGTTAGGATCAACATTATATCTCTTATGCAAGGATATATGGAAAGTGTCGTGGATCTTTTACAAGTTGGGTGGCAAGGTGAGACAATAAGCTATAGGACTTATTTTCTTAGTAATTTGAAAGGGTCCAACATATCTAGGATTCAACTTAGTATATTTTATGGTGCTCTTCATGGATTTCACTCTTAAGAATACTCTATATCCCATAGAGAACTCTCAAGGTGATATCTTAAGATCAACATATCTTTTTTGATGATCGATGGCTCCCTTAAGCCTCTACCTAATTATCCTAAGTTATTCCTCTAGTTCTTGAATCGTGTTTGATCCAATTGCTATCCAATATCTGGTTTATCCTAGGATAGAGGCATCCTACATTTCCTACCATACAAGGATTCAAATGGGGCCATACCCAAGGATTTATGATGTCCAATATTGTATGCAAATTCCACAAAATGCAAAAGTCTTCCCATCAAGACTTCTAGTCCAGGTAGTACATTTGAAGCATGTCTTCCAAGACTTGGTTTACCCTCTTGGTTTGACCATCTATTTTTAGATGGTATGAAAAACTTAAGTTCAATTTTGTTCCAACCACATGGTGAAGGGCTTGTCAAAATGCAAAAGCAAACTTAGAATATCTATCTAAGATAATCACTTTAGGAAACCTCTATAACCTAAATATCTCTACCATATTTGTTAACCACTATTAAAGCATCATATTCCATGCTCCCTGGTATAAACTGTGTAACCTTGGTTAGTTTTTCCACCACCATAAGAATTTCATCATGTTGGTACCTATTCTTAGGTAATCCCATAGTAAAATCCATTGATATGACCTACCATTTTTGCACAAGTATATCATGTGGGTATAAATATCTTATCGTATGCCTATTCTCGGCCTTTAATTTTTGGTATTCAATGCATATAGCAATGAATTTGGTGATATCCTTCTTCATGTCTTTTCAAAAAAATATTTTTTTCATATTCTTCCTCGTCTTGGCCCCTCCTAGATGAGCATAAAAAGGAGATTTATGTGACTCCTGCATAATAAATCCCATCAAATTATCATTCTTAGGTATTACAGGTCTGTATTTGAAGCATAAAATCCCATCCTTAATGTTATTATCCTTATTTTCTACTAGATTATTTGCCATATTTACCTATATATCATTACAAAATAGGTCTTGTGTATGTGCCTTCCTAACTTGGTCCATCAAGTTTATGTGACTACGGGTTAGTGTAACTTTATACCTTCTACTCAAGGCATCAACAACCTTATTCTCTTTACCTTTGATATATTCTATACCAAACTCATACTCAGCTAAGAACTCAATCCACCTTCTTTATCTGGCATTCAACATAGGTTAAGTAAATATATACTTCAAGCTTTGATGATTGATTTGAAGCTCAAAATATTTTCCTAGTAGATAGAATTTCCACATCATGAGTGGGTCCATGACTACTGCTAATTCCAAATCATGTATGGCATAATTTACCTCATGCTTATTGAGTTTCATTTATTTATATGCCACTACTAATTCATCTTGGAAAATCACTCCTCCTGAACCTTCTAGTGATGCATTAGTATAAACTAAATAGTTCCGCTAAGGATCTAAAATTTTTAGGATATGTGTGATAGTCAATTTTTGCTTAAGTAACTTCAAATTAGCTTCACACGTATCTATCCATTTAAATTCCTTTCCTCTCTTTTTAATATTGGTTATTGGATAAGCAATATAAGAGTAGTCCTTTACAAATCATCTATAATACCCTATAACGCCCATGAAGCTGCAAAATTTTGACACATTAGTAGGTTGTGACCAACTCAAGATGATCTCAATATTCTTGGGTTGTACTACAATTTTTTCTACAGAGATGATACACTCTAGATATTGTACCTTTGGAACATACAAGTCACATTTTGATAAGTTGTCATAGAGCTCGTTCTTCCATAACAACTCAAACACTATCCTTAAGTTCCTGTCATGGTCTTCCTTAGTCTTAGAATATATCAATATATCATCTAAAAAGATAAATACAAATATATCTAAATATCTCCTAAAAACATAGTTCATTAGAATCATGAAAATTATCAATGCATTGGTTAGTCCAAAAGGTAACACTATGAACTCGTAATGCCAATACTAGGTCTTGAAAGTAATTTTATGGGTGTCCTCATGAATTATTAATTAGTGATAGCCTAATTTTGGACCAATATTGGAAAATATTGTTACATCCTTTAATTGATCAAACAAATATTTGATCCTAGGTAAATGATACCTATTTTTTATGGTAACCTTGTTAAACATTCGGTAATCAATGCATAATCTAAGTGATCCATATTTTTTTTGATAAAAAGGATGAGTGCACCCCAAGGTGATACACTGGGTTTGATCAAAACTTTTTTTAGCAACCCTCCTACATTTTTATAGGATTCATCCTATATGGAGTTCTATGAATATATTCCATTCTTGGTATAAGTTTAATGGTGAAATCAAACTCTTGCTTTGGAGGAAGTCTAGGAAGATCTTCAAGAAGCACATCCTTGAATTCTTGCAAAATAGGATGTTTTCCAAACATCTCTTCCTTTTTAAACTTCTCAAAATCATTTAGTTTTATAGCAAAAATCATTCCCCTTTTTCTTATGGTCTTTTTAAGTTGCATTGTTGACAACAATTAGGGTCGAAATGACCCTTGTTCACTGATGATTCTCATTATTTTGTTATCCTTGTTAGTACAATCAATACATATATCTTGGGAGTTAATCAGAGCCTTATGATAATTTAACCAATCCATCCCCAATATAATGAGCCTTTAACCAGTTCATCCCTAAGATAATAAATTTTTAACCAATCCATCCCCAAGATAATGTCTAAGGCATGTAGCAAAGCTACATATAAGTTCCATAAGGTAGAGCTATTGGGTAGGGTGACCTCGATTGTAGGAAAACATTGTTCCACTGAGTAGGTTTATCCCAAACCATACTCGATTTTCCACCCTTGTGCTAAAAATCCTAGTCTTTCTAGCATATCCTTGATTATACTAGATGAGATTAAACTATCTGCCACTCCACTATCTATTAATTTCTTGAAACTTCTATCAAATAACTTACCATCTAGAAGCAAAGGTGTAGCTTGTCCATATATTGTGGTTGCATAGATCCTATGGTTAGGTTTCTCTGGTTTCTTGCTTGATCATGCTTTATGGGGGTAAATGTTTGCATAGTGAGTTTCTCTGTAGTCAAAACAACCACCCTTAAGACTAGGGTATTTTTCCTATTTATGCTCCTCTACCTTGTCTACCAATACCAAACTTTGTTGTTTGCGAGGTTGAGAAGTATTATGGCCATTATCTTCTTTTGGAATTTAATCTTGAAACTCTCCTATTTTCTATTGTTCTTTATTTTGGACTTTGTGTTGGCCTTACTTCTCTTATTTTGTTCCTATTCCCATTTAATGTAACCACCACTCTACCTTTCCTATAGTGTTTGTCGATTTGTCTTGACCATGTCAACATAGTTGAAGTGAGGTTTGTTAGGTTGCAAATTAGTTTATACTTGGTTCACTAGATCATGCACCTTCTACAACATTTATAGTTGAAGCATATTAACCTCAGATCTAATCTTAGGTTCCAACACTAAGATAAATTTGTGCACCTTCATTTTCTCACCTGTCTCATAAGTTAGAACATATTTAAGTAGCTAAACAAATTTTTGATGGTACACCTCTACAGTATTTTTCCCCTAGTGGAACATGGTAAATTCCTCAAATATCTTTGAATAGTATTTTTTGGTGATGAACCTTTTCCAAAACTCTAAGACAAACCCTTTTCATTTTAAATTTATAGCCTTAATATTTTGGCTAGTTTTGAATGTATTCCACCACTCTAAACTAGTTTTATGTAAATGCATTGTAGCCCACATTGTATGGGTTACTGATGAAAGGTTCTTAATTAAGAATTAGGTTTCAATATCTGACTTATTCTCCTCATTTTCCATTGAAGATGGTATTCTTTACCTTCTTCATCTCTTAGATCAACTTTACCTCAATTAAGGTTTTGGTCACTTGTTCCTCTGTAGTAGTATCTTGTTCTTGCCTAACTTCAAAATATTTGTTCTATGATTTCTGATTCACAATTTTCTCTAGAAACTATATTTGTTGGTTCATATGTGCTCCATGTTGATCCATCTATTCTTGCAACAACAAAACCATAGTTGTGAGGTTTTCCTCCTCCCTGTTCTAGTTCCTTGAACTCTCACCCAATGGTATTTTATCGATGATATCCCATCTAGGTTCTCTTGTTGGTATGGAATATCATCTTCTTAGTCATGGTGCCATCTTCCTAGTCACACAAAATACTTCAATTAGGTTGCAATTCAATCCTTTGAATTGTACTTCTAACTAATAGCTAAGTACATCCCTTCTAGCACTATTTCCAATATAGTTTCCTCCATTAATCATCTCATTGGCAATAGTAAGATTATTAGCTCACTCCAATGTTGTTTTCTAGTCCTAAAAACCTAGCACTTTGATACCAAGTGTAACATACCAAAAATTACCCTTCTTGAGTAAGAACATTTTTTATAGAATAAAAGACTCGATTCTTTAAGATATTTTCATTGTAGGATTATATAATTCCATAGGGCTAAACCATATTTTAAGCCTTACAATGTTGTAAATATAGTTCAAGTGGACATAAGAGGCCAAGATACTATAATTTATTTGGGTTTTACCTTGCATACCTCCATGGTATAAAGGACGACTTAGTATGATCTCCCCATATCCATGCATTCTTTGCTAATGCGGGACAATTCAACAATGACATTGGATTAACCTATCTCAATCCTTTGATACCAAGGGACTCTTTATTCCAAGAGTCATCATAAGTCTTTCTATGGTGTCTCACCTAGAATAATGCCCTTATACCTAGTTTTTTACACCTCCATGGCTAAACACTAGTTTTCTAGTGCTTAGCACTTCCATATCCTTGATCAAATAACTAAGGTGATATCTACTCCATGTAGATAGACTCACATGGAACCAATAGACCTATCCACCTTGGTTACCATAACTAAATCCATCGTGAAAATATAAATTTAATCCTTCATGGATGAATAATAGTTTCAAGTTTCTCCACCTAATAATCCCATTTCAAAGACTCACCATCCCTAAAAATCTCCTCGAATTTCCATTATCGAAGAGTATTCATTGCATGATCCTTAGGAGTTATATCATTGTAAGTACTCTAGGTAGGTTGCATCTTTCTAGGTTTACCTAAAAATAAAATCTAGGTTCATCCTCCAAAACTTATTTATTTATCATTAAAATCCAAGCTTCCCTTCATGATCAATAATGCTTATATCCAATATAAACCATCTTATTCCTTTAGATGCATTAAAAGTAGTCAAGGCATTCTACTTGAAATAAAATATCTTTACTTTCATATTGCACAAGCAAGATAAAACCAACTAACATTTCATTTTTCTTCATTGTAAATCATGCATCATCTAATATAGTATTCATTCATCATAATTTTAGAGCAATACATCACAATTAGATTTACATTCAAGAACAACTCTAAATATTTACAAACCACCATCTACTACCATTTATTTATGATAACCAAGAATTCATTTCTTTCAAAACTACATAGATGGAGCTTTTAGAGGCAATAAAATCATATAATAGTACATTACAAGTCATAGGCCATATTTTTGACCTTTGCCATTACAATATTATTTGAATCTCAAATAAAGTAATTACATCGTCTAAACCAAACTTGATCATTCCTTGATTTAAACCATACTTGCTGATCTTCTCAAGCCACACTAAGGTTTGAGACTCATTAAAGGGATCAAAACAACTCTTTAACATGTCAATGCATTCCTATATGCATGTGTATAATTAAATGCACTCCAAGCATTAATTAAAATATTCAAAACATATATTCATCTTTCCTTCCATTACTATCCACTAGCATATAAAAGGGATCTTTTACAAGATAATCATCCTAAACCCATGGAATAAAGAAACCCCATAATTTCTTTAGAAAAAGTAATCGACGTAAAAAAATAACTCACATAATCCCTATTTGATATTTCCTTAACCAATAAGAACCCAAAAGAAACCCCTAATAATTTCATAGCATCAATTTCACCCATCAATATAAGAGACCCCATAATCTCTTAAAAATAATATTGGACTCCACATCCATCACAAATCCTTTTATTTTTTTTAAGTATTTTAACCCAAAACATCTTATTTCAACATAATTGAAAAATATAGTAAACTTTTTTCAAATAAATATCAAAAACTGATCAACTCAAAAGGAACTAACACATTCCTAATTTTCACCAACATTGTACTCAAAATAAAAATAGATAATTGAGAATTCAATAAACTTCAATATGTCTACGAATATAAATTATCCGGTAAGGATAATTCCATTCATTACCATTCAAATCCATAACTAAGACCGGAAGTGCACAATCCAACAATATTTAAAACTTAATAATATAACAAAGTCTATTAAATCTAAAAATAAAACACTGCATTACGAACTACATAATATTAACTTAAAATAACTACCACAAAATAATTCAAATCCATGAATTACACAACTTCACATGAATGGTTGAACGTGCACCAAGATTATTCCTTATATACTCTGAACTAAGCAACATAAATTGGATAGAATGTGTAGCACTCAATAATGGCTTCTATCTCAAAACTTTCTACAGTGATATTTTAGCAAGGTATTCATTGCAACCTTGTAGAAGTAAAGGAAATTCCTCCAATCCCACCTAGGCATATGTCTAAGCTAGGGTTTAACAAAAAAAATAATCCAACCAAAGAAAATACAAGCTTGTATGGGGTACAAAAAGCTTACATTTTAAACCAAGAATGCTTCCATTAGCCAATAACAAGCGTTGTATATCCTTCAAAGGGATGAGCGTACAATATACACTTCAAAAAGGTTTTTCAGTAGGTTTTTATAACCAAAAACTAACACATCTTTCTAAATGTGTACAAGTGTACAGTAAGAGCTCCATAATCAAAACACAACTCTTTTTTATCCAAAAGCATTCATAGTATCTTTCTTTAGATAATAAATTGTACAAAAGAATATAACATATGTGTCATGTGGTCTACCTATAAGGATGTGTTAGGATCCTCCATCCTAACATTATTAGTTAGTATTATTAATCATTTAATTATTATATTATTAAATCATAAAGTGAACCATCACATCTCTTCATAACGTGAACCATCACGTCTCTTCCTAACATGAACCATCATGTCTCTTCACCAACGTAGCTTTAGGGTAGATATATATATTAGGTTGGCCATTCACACAAATCATCCAAGAATAAGAATATATATTTATTTAAACCCATTGGAGGGATTCCCCATTCTAGTGCAACAATGATTCAACCCTAAAAGTGATTCTTTTTAATGTTATTTTATTTATTCATTTATTAAATATTAGCTAGAACCTTCAGGGTTCTACCATTTGGTATCAGAGCATCGATTCTGGACACAAGTGGGGAAGTTTGTTTAAAGACATCTCAAAAGAAATCCTACAAGTAATGAATAAATGGCAAGATGATTTTGAAACAAAAATAGCAAGAAAAATAGCAGAGTTAACCCTAAAAAAGAATGACCTTGCAAATAAAATTATTACAAAGGAGGATTTTTGCCAATGGAAGGACCCAATTACAAAACCACTTGTATGGGAATCACAAAATACATACACCACCCCAAAACTTACCCAACTCTTACCCATTAAACGTATCAACCCCACGAAAATGAAGGCACGATGCGAAAAGGGCATTTGTTTTCATTGCAATGAGAAATTTATTCATAATCATCAATGTATTACACCTGCACTATATATTTTGGATGCAACTATTCCTTGTAGTTCTCCCAACGATGAAAATGTGATTGAGGTAGCCATAGTGACGGATACACTTGAATATGACACTAAATATGGGGACAATGAGGAAGGTAAGGAAGATGAGGAAGCCACAAAAGATAAGAAAGAGGAAGAAGATGTAGAAAACAAGGACAATGAGCAAGAAATACCCAAAATACCTGATCACACCAATGAAGAAGCAATAAGGTTGATATGCCAAAAGTGATTGATGCACCAAGCAAGGATGAGGTAGACATTCCCAAAGTGACCCATTATGGCCAAAAATGCACTCTACAAGAACTACACTCAAATTCCTCTCCAATAGTGAGTTATCACCACATGGCCAAACCTATTAAAAAATAAGGCATAAAGGTGATTGCACACTCCTCCATTCCCTCTCCCAGGGAACAACAAGAGAATATAGAAGTTTTACCACCACTTTTTAAGCATCATTCTAAAGTGTTTGAGGAACCCCAAGGGTTGCCCTCCCATCATCATCACGATTCTCCTAAGGAATATTCTACTATTGTTCTTGGCAACCCCCCACTAACACTCCAACCTTCAAGATATCCCTGCCTTCAAAAAAGTGACATTAAAATAGTACAAGAACTTGCAAAAATTCTTCTTGGAAAACAAAATATAAAGCTCCTCACTTTGAGCTTTGAGGACAAAGCTCTTTTTAAGGAGGGTGGCATGTTAGGATCCTCCATCCTAACATTATTAGTTAGTATTATTAATCATTTAATTATTATATTATTAACTCATAAAGTGAACCATCACATCTCTTCATAACGTGAACCATCACGTCTCTTCCTAATGTGAACCATCATGTCTCTTCACCAACATAGCTTTAGGGTAGATATATATATTAGGTTGGCCATTCACACAAATCATCCAAGAAGAAGAATATATATTTGTTTAAACCCATTGGAGGGATTCCCCATTCTAGTGCAACAGTGATTCAACCCTAAAAGTGATTCTTTTTAATGTTATTTTATTTATTTATTTATTAAATATTAGCTAGAACCTTGAGGGTTCTACCAGGATACCACTTGCATTATTGATGATGTAACCCGAGTTCAATCCCCATGGTGGATGTGTATAAAAAGTATTACTCCAAAAAAAATGTGTCACAATAATTATTGTAGACCAAAAGCAATAAGAACAACTCGTAACACACTATGGTTTATTTCTATCCAAATGGTTGTACATTTAAAATAGATAACTAATAGGTCATACCATATGTAAAATAGGGTACATAAAGAATAATAGAAGAAGGAATGTCAAGAAGGAGAAGCATGATAATTCAATGCTGAATTATCTAGGTAAAAATATATAACAAAACATAGAGAAGCATTACCATATGAATATCATCAACCAAGAGTAAAGTAGACAAATCCTACCACTTTTCTGTCACAAATACCATTGCGAAGCTCCAATGATGATGTCCTTTCATTCTTTTCTTATCTCCTCTCTTTTTTCTTCTTTGGCTACCAATGTGTCACACCTCTCTCCTTTCCCATTCTTCCTTCTTCATTCACATCTAAATTCTTGGGAATTTTTGTGGGTTGTGCATGTTCTCAAACAAACATCATGCACGTTCCCCTCATTCATAGCATGAAGGAGTATCATTATCCAACAAGCAATCAATGTTCCAATACTCTTACCTTAGACTTAGGAAAATATTTGAATAATAATTTTTTATTGCTATCCTAATAACAATTTCATTAAAAAGTGGTTTAAAAGATAAAATCACCAAGCATAGAGTCATTAGGTTCTTTTTAAAAAATAAACATAAATCAGGATCATTAATAAAAGATAAACTAAAAATCCTTAGTCATTATTGAATTCAAACAAGAATAATAATCCTTCATTATTAATGTTAAAACAATAATGTCAAACAAAAGATAAATCTTTTATATCTATTTTAAAGCAATAAAATCAACCATTTATCCTTTCTTTGCAATGAATCTCCCCTTATCAAATAGAACCTCATCCAAAAAGAGATTATCAAGTAGCAGCCAATTTTCATCAAAACTTGGTATATCTTCCACATGGGATTGATGATATGCAACTACATGAAATGGCATTCATCCATGTTACTTTGATCTATTTTATGAACAAGTCATCATCATCATTTCCCTTTATTATGATATTTGGTTCTTGATGGTTGATCCTTCTTTCCACCTATGAGAATATCTATTCCTATATACATGCAAATCTATTAGCAATATCATATTCTTACATAAAATTAATGTTTGCAATAACTAACCATCATATAACCACATAATTCATCATTAAAATAACATATTAGTTCATAAGTCCATCTTATGAATAAGTTACCAAGGGAGGGTCATGACAAAATATGTGATGATTAGATTACTCATTCAATCCTTTAAGGGTAAAGTGTTGTTATGGTATAGATCCTTAGAAGATAAAAGTATTAGTACTTAGGCAGAATTAGTTGAAGCTCTTATCCATTATATCCAACATTCAATGGCAAAAAACTTAGTGTTACAAACAATATGTTTTGCCCAAGCCTCCTTGGTTTAGCCAATTTAATTGTAAATTGATCTAACATGGGGAAATATCCATATTCTTTGGCATTCTCTTTACCTTTCAATCTTCTTCCTTTGTATTGTGGCAATATGATTTAGACCAAGTGAAGCATAAATTATAGGTCTATTCCAAAATTCTTGTTGCTACTCATGTATACTATTCATCTTGTCGAGCCCTATCCAAAGCCTCGTACTAGAAGCTGGAGAAGCTCATTTAAGCTCTTTTATGGGCCTCAACAGACATGAAAGGCTTTCACAGAGTGGCCTAGGAATTTTATTGCCTTATAAAGAATTTTAGAGGTTTGGGCCTTCTTGATACTCAATGACAAGGAATAGCCTTTTGTGCCAAATGGATCATCATAGATATACAAGGAAATGAATCTTGGAAAATCTTGCTCTAAAATTATATTTCCTCGGGCATCCCATATGGAAGAAAATCCCTGAAAGGCCTTGTATTGCCTTTAATTCTAGTTATGAAAGTGTTTGTTTAGATTCTTATTATTTTATTTCCAAAATAAATTGGAAAGCCTATAAGTCTATGAAACCTTGGCTCCAATGGAGTGGTAGTTGGTTGAGGATTGGGCTATTTGTGTAATTAGTCTCCCATTTTAGTGGTCCCTAGTTTTTGTAATAGGTTATATGTGCCTTCTATTGGAGGCCACTCCCATCAAAAAACTAAAATATTACATTTGTTGTAGCATACATTTTTATAATGGTTTTTTATTTCTTTTTTCTCATAAATATATTCTTCAACTTCATTGAAATGCTATGTTTCCACAATCAACTCCTTGACATCATTTTTATTAAGACATAAAATCTCAGTTGGCTAGTTGCCTTCTAAAATTTGAATTTCACCAGGATGAAGATCAACACCATAATTTACTATTTTATCTACTATTCAATTTCCTTCTCTATAAATATGCTCACACTATCATGAGATTACCTCTAGTAATAGTTGATGAACATCAACAATAATATTATTTTTTATCCAGTCTCCACATCCATTTTTGTTAATAGCATTGATGATAATTTATGACTCCCCCTCAATTGAAATATATTTCCATCCTTTTTTTGCTATAATTTTAATCTTTGTAAGAAGTTCCCTAGCCTCTGCATAGTTGTTAGTTGAAGTTCTATATGATTATGGATAAGTGAGGAGAATTTTTCCTTCACTATTTCTAAAAACACCACCTCCAAAAACTTTTCACATATTTCCTTGAGAAGCACCATCAAAATTAATTTTGATAAACCTAATTTTTGGACATTTCTATTTTACCATAGATCAAAGTAGATCCTTTGTTTTAATTTCATTATTGTATATGACTCTTCCATGTATTTTTAAATAATGTAGCCAATTTATTTGCAGCAGATGCAAAAGCATAACATTCTAACCCTCTTCCTCTTAAACTCCTAATAATCATATTTTTTTGGTTAGTTTTTTCTAATTATTCCCTTGTAACGATCTTATTTTTGCAATGGTTGTATTGTAACGACCATATTGTAACTCATATTGTAATGGTCATATTGTAAACGATCAAATTTATCAGAGCCTATAAATGCTCAATTTGATCAGCAGATAGGAGGTATGGGTTGTGAGATCCATACTACCACTTGGTGGCTTGGAGTTTGTTACTTTATCAATTTGTGTGATTTTTAGTCTTGTGGTGTTCAAAAATAGAGTGAAATTAACATATCTACCCCTTGAATCTGTAATTGCATCTTTGCATGCTTGTAATTTCAAGGCTATTATTTTAATAAAAGTATTTATTTTCTATATGCATCACATCTATGTATGTTGGTTGGCTTCTACTATGATACTATGGACATCAAATGGTATTAGATCTCAAAACATTTCCTACAGGATTGTGTTTGTATTTACCTATCAATTGAGTGGGCTACACGTGTGAAATAGAACATGTATATGGATTACATCAATTATGAAACAAAACTTACCTAAGGATCTGCACAAGTGGTGAAACAAACACTCAATGTTTCATGGATTACCACAAGTGTGTTGCACGTGTGAAATATAATTTGTATGTAGATTATAGTAATTGTGAAATAGAACTTACCTAAGGATCTACACGAGTGGTGAAATAGACACTTAATATTTTGTAGATTATCCCAATTATATTGCACGTGTGAAACAAAACATGTATGTAGATCATACTAAATGTGAAACAAAACTTTTCTAAGGATTTGTGCAAGTGGTGAAACAAACACTCAATATTTCATGGATTAAAGTAAGTGTGAAACAAAACTTGCTTAAGGATCCACTTGAATGGTGAACAAGATGCTCGAAATTATTTTGCATGATGGTAATTATATACACACACCCTATTGGTCGAGGTAGAGACGACATATGTGTAAATCAAGCTTCAAAATAATTGAAGAGCTCATGAGTAGGAGCTCATGAAATTATAAAGCATTGGAGTTTGATGTAGGAGCATCATATTTTAACCCTCCTCTTAAATTTCTAACAATCATATTTTATTTCAGTTAGTTTTTTTTTTGTAATTGTTCCCCTGCAATGATCATAGTGTAATGACCATATTGTAATGGCCATATTATAACGGTTAAATTTATTAGAGTCTATAAATGCTCGATTCAATAAATAGTTAGGGGAGTGAGTCATGAGCTCTATACCACCACATGGAAACCTAGAGTTTTTTATTTTGTCTTTGTGTGGTTTTGAGTCTTGTGGTATTCAAACAAAGAGTAACATTGACATATCTACCCCTTGAATATGTAACTACATCTTCAAATGCTTATAATTTCAAGGTTATTCTTTTAATAAAGGCATTTATTTTTTATTTGTGTCATGTTTATGTATGTTGGTCGACTTATATTGTGGTGTTACTGACATCAACATCTCTTTTTAAAATGAATAATAATCTCATAGTAAGCTTTATTGAAACTATTGAAGTAATGCATAAATGCAAAGCTTCTTAAAGTTACATATTATATGGCTTTATCTTTAATATACATATACATGAGACTGTTCACATTACATGAATCTTGACCTTTGCTATCCTCAAACTCACAAGAGAACCAGATGTTCATATTTCCCTTTTACATAATAAATATCACATATTACACAAAAAAAAGTCTCTTATGATTTCTTATAACTCTCTAGTACTAAACTTGATACTTGACACTCATAACTCTCACTTGCTAACAAGATTCCTCACACACTTATTTACATGAAACATACTCACACTTAAGAAATTGAAACATACTATACAGAAAAATAGTAAAACACTCCCTAATATAAATATTTACGAAGGCACCAAATAATATAATACCTCCAACACCTCCTTGTATTACATACTTTGGTATGAAGCCTTTAAATGCTTTCTTGTTCTTCATGTATGCTAGCTTTGGTGTTGCTTTAAATTCTATCTCTAATACCTGTAATTTTGAAGAAGTCATCAAAGAAAATATTGTCATGATCTTTTGCCATAAAAATCTTATGTTTAATATAATACTTCTTTTGAAATTGTTTTCTTGGCAAAATTTTGTTCAAATGATTTTGTACAATTTTAATTATAACCAAGGCAAATATCTCACTTTTGTAGGATCCCATGGTTTCAATTTTATTGTCTTTTAATGTGACATCTCTTATTGCCATTAATATTTTTGAATTTCATCGTTCTTCCTTTGTCCAATAATTGTGATATTGAAATAAGATTATTTGTTATGCCAGGAACATAAAGTATATTTTCTAAGGTACATTTAGAATACGGTAGAGTAAGGGTGACACTCCTTAATTCTTGTACATGATAAATTTTATCATCCACTATCTTCATTGGTATATTTGTTTTTACTTGAATTGAATCAAACCAATAAAGATTGTCTATCATATGGTGGCTTGCTTTTGAGTTGATCTACCAAGAATTGACTTTATATTTCGCTTTTGATTTTGATTGAATTTCTTGCGGTTTATTATATCTTAGCACATGTCTATGGTAATATTTATGTTTTTGAAAGTTTCTCTTCATGAAGATTGGTCCTTTAAACCTGTACATCCTTTTTGATATATTCATGTTCTTTCAATCAATACAAATTTGATTTCTTTTAATGTGGAATTCCTTATTACTCATAAATTAAAAATTTAATTCTTTCAATTTCAATCTTTAAATACTTTAATCAATTTCAAATTTTTAGATCTTCTCATAACTCCCTTTCACATTTAATCTTCTCCCAATTTTATTTTATTCTTCAATTTACCTTTCTTCAATTATTTCAAATTTTTTTCATCAATTCATTAAAGTAAGGCCTAATATCAAAATAAATTTTAAAAAATTGTTATATCTTTGTTCAATAATTCTTTTAGTTTTTCAATAATTTAATTTCTTCAATTCTTCAATCAATTCAATTTCATTTCCTTCAATCATTAATTGATTTTTTTATTTCTTCATAATTCATTTCCATCATTCATCAAATCAATTTATTCAATCATCAATTTAATTTCTCCTTTCAATCAATTAATTCCTTTCAAATATTTAATTTCTCCTGATTTTAACTCTCATTCATTCATTCCAATTTAATTATCCTTCACCTTATTATAACTCTTAAAAGAGTTATAAGAGTGAGTGATGCTTTATTTCATAGGTTGTGTTTTCAATAATTGGTATCAAATCCAGTGTTAAAGTGTTGAGCAAAGTGCAGCAACAGGATTGTCATTGTTGTCAACACAATCAGCTAGATCATTTGATTCAGGCAAGAACAGGAAGTTCAGATGCAGCAAACAGGAAGTTCAGAGATCTCTCAGAATATGAACAGTGTTTTTCCAAAAATACCTAAGTGGCCCACATGCAAAAATTCAAAGAAAAAGACAAGTAAGAAAAGTGTCGCAATATCGCAACATATTCAGAAAACAGGAAAAATGTCGCGATTTCACGACATATTGGAGAAGAGAGAAAGTGCAAAGAAAAATATCATGATTTCATGACATATTGGAGGAGAGAGAAAGTGCAAAGAAAAATGTCACGATTTCGCGACATACTGGAGGAGAGAGAAACATCAGAGAAAACTGTCACGATTTCGTGACATGTTCGAAGCAAAGGCACAAGCAGGTAAAACTATCGCGATTTTGTGACATGTTGGAAGAGAAGAAGGCAAGTTGAAAAACTGTCACGATTTCGTGACATTTTGGAAAAGAAGAAGGCAAGTTGAAAAATTATCGTGATTTCATGACATGTTCGAAGCAGAGGTGCAAGTAGATAAAACTATCGTGATTTCACGACATGTTGAAAGAGAAGGCAAGTTGAAAAACTATCGTGATTTTGTGACATGTTGGAAAAGAAGAAGGCAAGTTGAAAAACTATCATGATTTCGTGACATGTTCGAAGTAGGGGTGCAAGCAGGTTAAACAGTCATGATTTCACGACATGTTGAAAGAAAAAGTGCAAAGGAGAAAACTGTCACGATTTCACGACATGTTTGATGAGAAGGCACTTGCAAGAAAACTGTCATGATTTTGCGACAAGTTCGAGGAGAAGGAACTCGCAAAGAAAAATGTCACGATTTCATGACAATTTGCAAAAGAGATAGTACAGACAACAAAGTGTCATGATTTCACGACATGTTCGGAAAGAAGGTGCAAGCAAAGAAAATTGTCATGATTTCGTGACATGTTTGGAGAGAAAGAGCTCGCAAAGAAAAGTGTCACGATTTCGTGACAATTTGCAAGAAGGACTGTACGAACGAAAAAGTGTCGCAATTTCACGATAGGTTTGAAGAGAAAGCGCCAAGGAGAGAAAGTGTCACGATTTCACGACATGTCGGGTTTTCGCGACCCAAAAAGGAGATAGAGTGTTCGAAGGCAAAAATGTCACAATTTCGTGACATGTTCTATTTTCACGGGTGAAAGGTAATGAAAGCGTACGGATGCAGAAATTGTCACGATTTCACGATAGGATCAAAAAGCAAGTCTTCAACGGCAGAAGCGTCGCAATTTCACGATAAGAGCAGAAAGGAAGTCAATGAAGGCAAAAGTGTCACGATATCGTGACAAAAGCCAAAAGGAAGCATACGAAGACAAAAAGTGTCACAATATCATGACATGTGTTTTCGCAGCAACAACAACAGAAGAGTTGCAGGGGCAGTTGAGGTCGACGAAGACAAATGTAAGCCGATGAAATTTAGGGTTTGTAGCCGACTAAGTTTAGGGTTTGTAGCCAACTAAGATTAGGGTTCTTTAGCCGACTAAGATTAGATTTTTTCATGAAAAGTTTGTTATAAAAGTAGGGCTAGTTGGAGAATTTTTGAAGGTGTCGAAGTGTGCGAATTACTATCGTCTGAGTGTAGAGAGCAAGTCATGTCAAATTGGTTAAAGTGTGTGAATTACTATCATCCGAGCACAGAGAGGAAGTCGTGTCGAATCGGTTGAAGTGTGTGAATTACTGTCATCCGAGCATAGAGAGCAAGTCATGTCGAATCGTTCGAAGTGTGAAATTTTGCTAAGGAAGCAGAGTGCGCATCAAGGAGAAGACGACTGTGAGGTGCAACAGAGTGTACGAAGTGCTTGCATAGAAAATCAAAGCATGCAGAGAAAACAAAGGTGACTAGTCAGGGTCTAGCAAAAGCAAAGGTATCCTTTTATCAATATTTTAGTTCCAAATTTGAAGTCTAAGTTAGTGCTTGGCATCAGGGGTTGGTGCTCCTTTCTGTTGGTACAGAAAAACAAGGGGTTGGTGCTCCTTCCAGTGGGTGCTGGTAAAATTGTTTGTAAAGTTGTTACTTTGCAAAGGTCGGATTTGGATGGTAGTCCAAGAAGTCATTTTTGAGGAGTAGCCACATTGGTGAACCTCATTAAATCTTGTGTTGTGTGATGCTCTCTTGTTAACTTGTTGTATCTGTTTGAGTTTGCTTTATTTCAACATTAAGAGTTGCAAATTTAAAGTTTTAAAAGAACACACCGATTCACCCCCCTCTCGGTGTCACTGTGAGTATAATAATTGGTATCAGAGCCAGGTTCCTGAACAGTCTCAATCAGCTAGGGTGATCTTGGAAGTGACGCAATGGCAGGTGGTGAAGGTTTCTCCTCAAACAAAGCACCATTGTTTGATGAAACTAATTATGCATTTTGGAAAATCAGAATGTAGAAATATCTCTGTGCTTTGGGATTTGATATCTGAAATGCAGTAGTTAATGGTTACACAGATCCCATCACTTCTCTAACTGACAACACCGATAAAAATGTATTTGAAAATGACTCAAAAGCAAAAAATGCCATCATGTGTGGATTAGTGGACAGTGAGCTACTCAAGATCATAGGTTGTGAATCGACAAAATATGTATGGGACAAACTAGATAATATTCATGAGGGAGACGATAAGATCAAGGAAGCCAAGATTCAAACATATCGAGTTCAATTCGAATCATTAAAGATGACCGACGATGAGAACATAGAGGCTTTTATGCTGAGAGTTAATGGAATCACTAATTCGATCAGAGGTCTCAACAGCGAAGATTTGGATGATGCTACTATTGTGAAAAAGGTATTAAGATCGGTTTCTCAAAGGTTTGATTCTAAAGTCTCAGCCATAGAAGAAGCTAAAAATCTAAATCGCTTTAGTATGGATGAGATGCATGGTTCTTTGACTGCTTATGAAATGAGAATAGGAAGGTCTAATCCCACAGATAGAGAAGCAGCTTTTAAAGCCCTAAAAGGTAAAGACACAAAATAAGAGTCTAAAGAAGAAGAGACATCATATGAAATAGAAGCAAATTTTGTCAGAAAACTAAGAAAGGGAAAAGGAAAATACAGAGGAAAGCTACCATTTAAATGTTTCAACTGCGGATGCATTGGGAAATTTGCGACCAAATGTCCACTCAATGAGAAGAACAAGGGTGAGGAAGCATCGCACCAAGAAAGAAGTGACTGGAAGAATAAAACAAACTTCAGAAAAGGCAACTTCAAAAAGAAAAGTTTCATCTCCAGGAATGCAAATTTTTCAGAGGACAGCTCAAGTGAGGATTCTAAAGAAGAAACAGGTGAAGCTCTATTCATGGCATTTGAAGTAGAAAAATTAGAAAAGAGGGAAGGAATGAACTCTAAAGTATCTATTAAAAAACCTGAGGCTGAAGTAGATCTAAAAGGTGAGCTGGTCTCTACACTTGTAGAATGGAAATCTGAGAAAAGAAAGAATAATAAACTTTCAATAAAGCTTGAGGATGCGAACGACATCATAACCAACTTTAAAAATACGACATGTAAGAATACAAGAAAATGTCCAAAGATCTTGAAGTTCAGATAACCATGAAGATAGATTACTATTGTAAACTAGAAGAAGAGAATGTTGGTCTACGAATGCAGATACAAGAGCTGGATCAAAAAATTAGCTGCCATCACAAACATGAAGAAATTTCGATGAAGCTAGATAAAATCTTAAGTGATAAAAGACTTGCAAGCATCAAATTTGGTTTGGGCTTTGTTGAATGAGAATCTTCAAATGGACCAAAATCCAAAAATGAAGAAACTGTAAGGAATGAAGATAAGAAACAGGCTGATGAAAGAAAAACAACTCATGCAAAATAAAGCAGTAATGCTAGGCCCGAAAGGAGAACTGACAATGATGGATTTACTAAGGTCACACATCAAAGGAGAACAAGACCTATGGCTCCTACAACAACCTGGCAAAGACAATCTTTCAGGTTCAATCATTTCTTTTTTAGTTTCTGTTTCAAATGTAATGGTTATGGGCATAAAATTGCAGACTACAAGTATAATGTAGGACCAAGAAATTTCACTAGTAGAAATGCTTTCTCACCGCTAATAAATTATGCAGTAGCATGTTTTAACTGTCATAATTTTGGGCATATTGCAAGAAACTGTCATAGTACTTCTATTTCAAATCAACCTCAGAAAAAAAAAAAATTCAACCAAATAGGACAAGACAAAATAGAAATCTTCTTGAAAGATATGCACAAGATACTAAAAATGGAAAGTCCAAGCTAGAGCCCAATACAGTAGTCAAAAGAGAGTGGAAACAAAAAGAGCAACTTAAGGAAGAAAAGGAATCCCTAATAGTACAAACAACTTTCAAGGCACAGAATAAATGTGTACCATGGATACTTGATAGTGGTTGCTCAAGTCATATGACAGGTGATAAACAAAAATTTGAAAAATTACAAAAATATGAGGGTGGTTCTGTAAAGTTTGGGAATAATGATGGAGCTAATATAATCAAAAAAGGATCAGTTAAAATTAGTGATGGTAAAATCAAGTCAAAAGAAGTTTTGTTTGTGGATGGTTTGAAACACAACCTGTTAAGTGTCAGTCAGATCTGTGATAAAGGACATGAAGTAGTATTCAAGAAGTAGGGTTGTGAAGTCAAAAACTCAAATAGTGGAAAATTGATAGAAACTGGATCAAGGATGTCTGGAAACCTGTACACACTCTCAAAAACTTCAGAAGGTACTTGTTTCATTGGAAAGGAAGAATAAAATTGGTTGTGGCACAAGAGGCTTGGACACATCAATTTTGATAATCTAGTGAAAATCAGCTCGAAACAGGTAGTAAGAGATATTCCAACCATTAGAAAACCTTCAAATAGCATTTGTTCTTCATGTCAAAAGGTAAAGCAAACCATAGTCTCATTCAAAACAAAAGAGTACCACACTAACAAACCTTTCGAACTTATACATACAAATTTATGTGGACCCATGAGAACACAAAGCATAAATGGTGACAAATACTTTATGTTGTGTATTGATGATTATTCTAGAATGACATGGATATTTTTCTTAAAGAATAAAACAAAAGTTTTTGAAATGTTCAGATCTTTCAAACATCTAGTTGAGAATAAAACAGGAAAAATGATCAAATGTTTAAGATCAGATAGAGGAGGAGAATTCATTTTAGATGAGTTTACAGAATACTATGAAAAACATAGCATCAAGAGACAATATTCAGCAGCTAGAACACCCCAGAAGAATGGTGTGGTAGAAAGAAAGAACATAACAGTATAGGAAATGGCTCACTCTATGTTGGCTGAGAACAAAATAGCAGACAAATTTTGGAAAGAAGCAGTCCACACTGTAGTGTACATTCAAAATAGGTACATTCTGAGAACACATGAAAGCAAAACTCCTTATGAGTTATGGTTTGATAGAAAGGCAACAAAGAAAACACCTCAAAGTTTTTGGCTATAAGTGTTACATCAGAAAAACTGAAGATAATCTTGGTAAGTTTGAAAATAGAGCAGATGAAGGTGTCTTCGTTGGCTATTCATCAAAAAGCAAAGCTTACAAATGCTACAACAAGAGACTCAAGAAAATTGTGGATAGTGCTGATGTTAAATTTAGTGAAGGTAGGGAACTAATAGTTAACTTTGAAGAAAACTACCCAATTTATGAAGAAGTCATTGAAGGAGATGAGGAAAATGAAACAGAAGAAAAACCAACTCTTGAATCAGATGACTTAATTGATGACTCTGAGGTGGAAGAAAATAAGAAATTCAAAATAGGCAGCTAGCAGAAAAATCATCCGAGAGATCAAATAATTAGAGATCCCATAGCTGGTGTTCAAACAAGAAGGAAAGTAGTAAGTAATTACTCTCTTTTATCCAGCATTGAGCCCAAAAATATAGCTGAGGCAAGCAAAGATGATAGCTGGATGAAGGCAATAAATGAAGAATTAGATCAGATTGAAAAGAACAAAACTTGGGAATTAGTATCTAGACCTACAAATAAGAATGTAATCGGCACCAAATGGATATTTCGAAACAAATTGAATGAAGACGGATAGGTCGTTAGGAATAAAGCAAGACTGGTTTGTAAAGGTTATGCACAAGTTGAAGACATTGATTTTGAGGAGACTTTTGCACCAGTGGCCAGACTAGAAGCAATCAGGATGTTTCTGGCCTTAGTAGTCTATAAGAATTTCAGAGTTTATCAGATGGATGTAAAATCAGATTTTTTAAATGTAAAACTTGAAGAAGAGGTTTATATTGAACAACCAGATGGTTTCCAAATTGGTGAAGATCCCAACCTTGTCTGAAAATTAAAGAAAGCTTTATATGGCTTAAAACAGGCACCCCGAGCATGGTATGCAAGGCTAGACAACTATCTCTCTCAATAGGGGTTTAAGAAAGGTATGGTGGATAGTAATTTGTATGTCAAAACAGAAGGTGGGCATCTCATTGTTCTTGTTGTATATGTAGATGATATCATATTTGGCAGCAGCAAAGATGAATCATGTAAAGACTTAACAAATAAGATGCAAAAAGAATTTGAAATGTCTATGATTGGTGATCTTACTTTCTTGGGTTACAAGTTAATCAAAATGAGAAAGGCATATTTATTTCCCAAGTCAAATATGTGAAAGATATGCTAAAAAGGTTCACAATGGAGGACTGTATGCTAGTTAGCACTCCCATGGTGATAGGCTGCAAGTTGAGCAAAGATGAAAAATCTCCACCTGTTGATCAAACCATGTACAAATCAATGATTGGAAGCTTACTATATTTAACAGCTACCAGACCAGATATTCTGTAGGCAGTCTGCATGGTAGCAATATTTTAGGCCAGTGCCAAAGAGACTCATGTGACAACAGTAAAAAGGAGTCTTAGGTATCTCAAGGGTACTATGGAGTATGGGTTATGGTATCTAAAAGGTAAATACTTCACCTTTATTTCATATTCAGATGCAGATTGGGTAGGATGTGTTGATGACAGGAAGAGTACCAGTGGAGGTGCATTCTTTCTTGGTGATAGGTTGGTTGCTTGGCACAGTAAGAAACAAGAGTCAGTTTCTTTATCAACAGCTGAGGCAGAATATATTGCAGCAACAACATGTTGCACACAATTTTTGTGGATGAAACAAACTCTGAAAGATCTTGGTATTAGTTTCAGTGAGCCAATATCAGTTAAGTGTGATAACACCAATGCAATTAACATCTCCAAGAATCTGGTAATGCATTCACAGACAAAACACATTATATAAGATATCATTTTTTGAAAGAGAAAGTTGTTGAAGGTGAGGTTAAGCTGGATTTTGTTCCAACTACAGAGCAAGTAGCAGATATCTTCACAAAACCATTGCCCAAGGATTTTTTTGAATACCTTCACAATAAATTGGGAGTAGTGACCCTTCCCAAGAAGTGACTAGCTACAGGGATCACATTCTTAGGGGGAGAATTGAAGTATTTGTTTATCTTCTTGCTCATGTTCTTGTTTATTACTAAGTGTAATAAATTTTGCCTAAGAATGTTGTGCTTGGACTCAGGGGGAGTCTGCAGTAGCCCTTTGGTATTATTTTCAAAGGGGGAGAAGAGCTATAGGAAGCTACAAGAAGCTGCACATGTGTTGCCAACAATTCCAAAGGGGGAGATTTTTGAACAAAGTGTAGCAATAGGATTTTCATTGTTGTCAACACAATTAGCTAGATCATTTGATTCAGTGTAGCAATAGGAAGTTCAGAGATCTCTCAGAATATGAACAGTGTTTTTCCAAAAAGACCTAAGTGGCCCACATGCAAAAATTCAAAGAAAAAGACAAGTAAGGAAAGTGTCGCGATATCGCGACATATTCAAAAAATAGGAAAACTGTCACGATTTCGTGACATATTGGAGGAGAGAGAAAGTGCAAAGAAAAATGTCATGATTTCGTGACATACTGGAGGAGAGAGAAACAACAGAGAAAACTGTCACGATTTCGTGACATGTTCGAAGCAGAGGCGCAAGCAGGTAAAACTGTCATGATTTTGTGACATGTTGGAAGAGAAGAAGGCAAGTTGAAAAACTGTCACGATTTTGCGACATGTTGGAAGAGAAGAAGGCAAGTTGAAAAATTGTCGCGATTTCGTGACATGTTCGAAGCAGAGGCGCAAGTAGGTAAAACTGTCACGATTTCGTGACATGTTGGAAGAGAAGAAGGCAAGTTGAAAAACTGTCACAATTTCACGACATGTTGGAAAAGAAGAAGGCAAGTTGAAAAACTATCATGATTTCATGACATGTTCGAAGCAGAGGCGCAAGCAGGTTAAACTGTTGTGATTTCATGACATGTTAAAAGAAAAAGTGCAAGGGAGGAAAACTGTCGCGATTTCACGACATGTTTGATGAGAAGGCACTTGCAAGAAAACTATCGCGATTTCACAACAAGTTCGGGGAGAAGGAGCTCGCAAAGAAAAGTGTCACGATTTCGTGATAATTTGCAAGAGAGACAGTACAGACGAAAAAGTTTCGTGATTTCGTGACATGTTCGAAAATAAGGTGCAAGCAAAGAAAACTATCACGATTTCACGACATGTTTGGAGAGAAAGAGCTCGCAAAGAAAAGTGTCACAATTTCGCAACAATTTGCAAGAAGGACTGTACGGACAAAAAAGTGTCGTGATTTCACAACAAGTTAGAAGAGAAAGTTCCAAGGAGAAAAAGTGTTCCGATTTCGCGACATGTCGGGTTTTCATGACCCAAAAAGGAGATGGAATTTTCGGAGGCAAAAATGTCACGATTTCGTGACATGTTTCATTTTCGCGGGCAAAAGGCAAAGAAAGCGTACGGATGCAGAAAGTGTCACGATTTTGTGACAAGATCAGAAAGCAAGTCTTCAATGGTAGAAGCATCACGATTTCACGATAAGAGCAGAAAGGAAGTCAACGAAGGTAGAAGTGTCGCGATATCGCGACAAAAGCCAAAAGGAAGTGTACAGAGACAAAAAGTGTTGTAATATCGCGACATGTAGTGTTTTCGCGGCAACAGCAATAGAAGAGTTGCAGGGGCAGTTGAGGACGACGAAGACAGATGTAAGCCGATGAAATTTAGGGTTTGTAGCCGACTAAGTTTAGGGTTTGCAGTCGACTAAGATTAGGGTTCTTCAACCGACTAAGATTAGATTTTTTCATGAAAAGTTTGTTATAAAAGGAGGGCTAGTTGGAGAATTTTTGAAGGTGTCGAAGTGTGCAAATTACTGTCGTCTGAGCGCAGAGAGAAAGTCGTGTCGAATCGGTCAAAGTGTGCGAATTACTGTCATCCAAGCGCAGAGAGCAAGTCGTGTTGAATCGGTCGAAGTGTGTGAATTACTGTCATCCGAGCGCAGAGAGAAAGTCATGTCAAATCATTTGAAGTGTGAAATTTTGCTAAGGAAGTAGAGTGCACATCAAGGAGAAGATGACTATGAGGTGCAATAGAGTGTGCGAAGTGCTTGCACAGAAAAGCAGAGCATGCAGAGAAAACAAAGGTGACCAGTTAGGGTCTAGCAAAAGAAAAGGTATCCTTTTATCAATCTTCTAGTTCTAGATTTGAAGTCCAAGTTGGTTCTTGGCATCAGGGGTTGGTGCTCCTTTCTGTTGGTGCAGAAAAACCAAGGGTTGGTGCTCCTTCCAGTGGGTGCTGGTAAAATTGTTTGTAAATTTGTTGCTTTGCAAAGGCTAGATTTGGATGGTAGTCCAAGCAGTCATTTTTGAGGAGTAGCCACATTGGTGAACCTCGTTAAATCTTGTGTTGTGTGATGCTCTCTTGTTAACTTGCTGTATCTATTTTGAGTTTGCTTTATTTCAGCATTAAGAGTTGCAAATTTAAATTTTTAAAATAACACACTGATTCACCCCCCCTCTCAGTGTCACTGTGAGTATAACATAAAGCTCAAAGTTGGTGTTGAATATAGGAGTCCCAAGAACTTACAGAGTGGCTTAGGTGGAATTTTTGAGCAATGAAAAATAATCCTACATTTGAATCATAGGCTAGTTCTATTAGAAATAGATTATATTACATCATTTGGGTCATGTAAATGTACCTTTCTTGGTACATACTTAGGACATTAGATTACTTTAGGGGAAGTTATCTAGTTACTTCATGCAATGTAATAAATGCACAAGTGTCAATGTGCAAGTTGTCCCTTGCACAACTAGGTAGAGTGTTGGCCAAGGAACCTATCTTCCTATATAAAGGGCCATAGATATAACAATAGAGATATAGTAGTAGGAAGTAGTGTAGAGCAGTGTGGTGTGATGTAGCAGAGTGTGATGTAATGTGATGGAGTGTGATATGCTCAAAGCTCATTCTTGAGTAGTAGCTTTATTCATGGAGTGTTCATTTCCTCCATAGCTACTTTGTATACATTTCCATAATTTCTATTTATAGCATATTTTTAGTCATCTCGTAGATTTACTTTCTTTCATATTATTCTGCATCTTGTGATTGCTATCTCCCATTACATGTTGCATCAAAAGCTAAAAGTGGTATCAGAGCTATGGTAGATCAAGCTACTATAGATCAATAGGAAAACCACCATTATCATTGACCCTGAGTTTTTTATCAACCTGATGCACCATTGGACCAGTCACTATCAAAAAATCTCAGAAGAGTCTAGGTGGTAGAATTAGGGAGAGCCACAAGTAAGGACTAAAATAAATCTCAATTTCAGAAATACTGAGATTGCATATGGCTAGAGTCTTTCCATAGAGTTACAAGGAAAAACTCGTGAAGACTAGGACTCAACATTTGATCCACTAGTTTGATGAATCAACTAGTGAAGCTCATCTAAGAGATCTAGAAAAATTTACCTGAAGTTTCTTTTATTGCAGGGAATTAATTCTTATATGATTGGGACACCTCCTACAATAGAAATCTAGGAGATTTCAACTTCGTTTCCCGAAGGTCGGAGTGCCTTCATAGTGCAGAGATTAGTTGTTGCAAGAGAAGAATACTATAGAAGAGACTTCTAGAGAAGAATCATGGTGAAGTTTGGAGACAGGAGATCTCCATTGCTAGATTGGGAACTTCACAAAGAAAAAATAGCCATAGAAGCCTTGATCTAGAAGAAATGCCATAGAAGCCTTGATCCAGAAGAAAATGCCACAGAAGCCTTGATATTGAAGAAAAGGCCACAGAAGCCTTGATATTGAAGAAAAGGCCACAAAAGCCTTGATACTGAAAAAGGCCACAGAAGCCTTGATCTTGAAGAAGACTCTAGAAGAGAGTATCTAATTCAGAAGAAGATTTTAGTACTAATACTTTGTTGTAGGAAAAGGAGATTCAGTGAGTTGGGAAAGCTTCCTACAAGAAAGTTAGGAAGAGTATCTTCTTCAGAATCAATCCAACACCTGAAGCAAAAGAGATCAAGAGAAGATCTCATTGAAGAACTTCCAGACTTGGAAGAAGAAGAAGGACTAGGAGAGTCCTGCTCGAATCTAGAAGCAGCAAAATCAGAGATCCAAGAGAAGATCTCACCACCAACACTTCCAGAAGTAGAAGGTTGAAGATAAGGTCTCAAGGAAGACCAGAAGAAGCTACAAGATCAAAGGCCTTGGAGAGGTCTCTATGAGCATCCAGTAAAAGGCTTGGAGAGCCTTACTAAAGAAATCATCAAAGGAGTTCCAAGGAGAACTCATTGGAGAAATTCACTACAGGAGATAGTGAAAGATTTGGGACAATTATCACCATCCAACAACAAGCCCAAGAAGAAGATTTTGGCAAGGAGTGCCAAATCTCAGAAGACCTCAAGACATTCAAAATATTGAGAAGAAGATCCTATTTGAAGTCAAAATTCGATAAGAAGCTTGAAGGAAGATTCAGATAGAAGAAGCCTACCAAATCCAGGAGATTTGGAGATTACCTCTCACAGCAAGAAGGCACCACTTCAGAAACAAATATCTCTTCAAATCTACAACAAAATGAGGAGACTACAAGAGGAGAACAAGCCACCAAAATCCTAGGCTCATGAAAGAAAGTTTGAGACCATATTTTGGTGAAGATGAAGTTGTTCAGGGCAACCTACAAAGAGTTGCAAGATCTTACTCAAGGCAGCAACTTGGTGATCTTAGACACCAAGATCTACATCCTCTACAGAAGTGAAAAAAAGAGCTTTCAGAAAAAGGTAAGCAACTATTGGTGCAAGTAGATTCATTAATTGGATTACTTATCAGATTTGTTTAAGCACCTTAATTTGGATTAAAGTTGCAAAAAGGAGAATTGAATTACAGTCTTCAAAAGTGCAAAAAGAGAAAGGTTCCTTTAAGGTTCATTTGCACTTTAGGAGTTGATTAGATTTTAGAACTTCAACTATCTATCAACTACCTATCATCTACTTTGGAAAGCAAAAGAAGACTAGCTCCTATTACCTTGCTTATAAGGAAATTGCAGAATAATTCTTGAAGATTCATTTCAGATTATTCTTGATTAGTTGCAGTAAATTGATTAAGTGCATTATTTTTTAGAGTTGATTGGAGTGATAAGGTGAAATTGTTAGTGCATTAAAAGTAAAATATTATTAGATTCATTTGCACTATTCTATTGCTCTCAAAAATATTATTGTTTGTGTTCATGATAAGGGCACAAAAATAGAATTTATCACAGTGTCTAAAGATACTATTAGTGCACAAAAATCTGCAATGTTCAGTGGCCAAGAGAAGCCACCAAATCAGCTCAAATCCTCCAAGCATTGGAGAAGAAAGTAGCCACCAAAGATCAGCAAAGGAAGCCTCAAATTGAGACTTGGTGAGTCTCAGATTCAAAGCACAATAAGGTTTCTAAAACAAAGATATTGTGCAGGAATATACAAAAAAGAGGAGCTTCTATCAAGTGGTTACAAGCTTGGGTTCATTTGCAAAAACACCCAAGAAAAAAGAGGAAGGTGTCTAATCAAAGAGACAACCTCAAAAACCCTACATTGCATTCAAAATTCTGCCACAAAACCAGAAATTCAGATTTGAAAGGAGTGCAAAAGAAGGTGCAATAAAGGATATTTTATATAAAAATACATTACATTGTGTTGCACTATCCTAATATAGTTTATACAGGGAGAGAAGGTAGATTTGAAGGTGCCTCAAAGGCACTATACTCACTGGAAAAAACCAACCGAAAGTGGTCGTATGCTAGCGTCAATCCAAGCATAGCAAAAGGAGCCACTCAAAGGGCTCATTCTCCTCACATCCTAGATGGCCAAACCTGCAAAAGATAAGGAGCAAAAGCAAAGGGAGAAATAACATCATTCGAGAGCAACATTATCTACAAAAGGAGGACGTATAACAAGTAAGAAAGGAAGAAATATTAAAGCACCATTGGAGTATTTCAAACTCCACATCCGCTTGCTCAAAATCGGTGCTCAAGCCTCCAAATCATTGCTCCACATCCCAACTAAAAATCACTGCAAGTGAACGAAAGAAGAGTTGGGGATTTTTAGGGTTAAAAGAATCTCCAAAGGGCCCATTGAACCAGTGATAGAGAAGATGTCCATGCACAAGAAGAAAGTGATATTTTTCACTAGAGGTAAACCCTAACGCTCATCAAGCGAGCGCTCATCTTCAAGAGAGGAGTTACATGTAATAGGTAGGTGCATTGAGTGTATGGGATACACTTGTCCATAGGGAGACCAAATGCTTTGCTAAAGAACATAATGCTCATACGTTACTTGAAGGGAGATAAGCATTTCTTTGGCACCTTCTACTCCTCAAGCGCTCAAAGGAAAATGGATGTGCCACTTGGCACTTCAGACAAGAATCTCCTCCATTTTAAGGACATCAATGACCAAGCACAAGCAATAAGTTTTTATCTTCGCATTTATCACTTCGTTGTCTACGTGCACATGACCGAGTTGCAGCATGTAAAGAAGGTGGTAGAGCCTTCAATGCTCTGGTCAAGCAAGGTCAAAGGCAGAGTCTAAATGGTGCCAGATTTGGAACGCTACATACAAGGAAAAGTTCCGTGCAGTTCCATTGGAGGGAACAATCAAAGCATCCAAAGCATCGACGTCAATATTGCAGCCCTACTACATCTGAAATCAACATCGATTATTGCTTGATATAAGGTAAGGTTTATTCCCATTTTTATGTGCTTTCTTTCCTTGGGAGTTATAAGGTTAAAATTAAAGGAATTTGATCATATTGAAAGCCATACATCAAAGGGAATAATTTATCAAATCAATATAATATTTGCAATATAAAACCTAGGAGTAATAAGGGTTTCTACTGGAATAAATCTTAAATATTTGCAAATATTATTGTGGTCTAATTTTTCCAAAAATTAGGGAGTTATAAGGGTTACTACATCAAATTAATTTATTGGAAATTAGATACACTTAAATTAATTCCCAAAGGGATATTAAATAGAGAGGTTTATCATAGCATTTCAAAGGTTGGAAATTTATAAAATTATTGTCTCAAACTTCTCAAAAAGAGACAAAAGATCCAACATTAAAACCTCTTTAAAATTTGGGAAAAGTGCTTAGTTCAATAGGAGCAATAAGGATAATAGAAGTTGATTTTGGTATTTACAAAACTTTACAAAATCAACCAAATATTGAACTATAATTTACAAAAGCACTATATCTTATCCAAAACATACTAGGGAGTCATAAGGCATTCTACAAAACTTGGTAATATCAGCATTTATCAAAGATTATCAAGTTACAAAATATAAGCTTTCTTCAAAACCTAAAATTCCTTAAGAGTATATACTCACATTACTTGGGAGACATAAGGAAGCCTACAAAAACTAAGGATTAATAAAGGTTTTATTAAATCAAGCTTATATACTTCAATTAGGGAGCCATAAGGATGTCTACTTCCAATAAATATGCAAACATCAATAAGGATAATTGTTTCAGTAAGGAAAATTTCAGTGCTATAAAACTTTGACTCATGAAATCTAAAATAATGTTAGATCTAACTTCAAAAGTAATCCATAGTGAAGCCTTAGAAGATAATTTTGATACTATGGAATACTATCTTCAAGCCCATCTCAATGAAGCTATTGACAATGGAAAAAGTGACATTACACTTTCCTTAGATCTTGTGAACATATTATACATGGCATTGCTCACATATAAACACTACAAGAATGAAAATGTAGAACAAAGAGGATTGATAGAACTACTCAAAAAGAAGACCAAACTTAATGAGTCATATCTAGAAAAGCTTTTTCAATCCTCATGCAACATTGACATTTCAGGTTCTACTAACTCAAGATCTTATCATGATGCCCTAAGTGGTTGTTCAAAAAATTTATACAGATTGAAGATAAGAAAGAAGAACCTTCTCTACAAGAATCAAGTAGCAACACAACCACCTATGAAAGCACAGATACTGGATTCAAAGGCAAAGCTAAAGAAGAAGAAGATGAATCCAATGAAGGAGGAATACAGTGCAAGGTCAATTGAAAGGAGAACCTACAACTTCAACCTATTTTTGCATCATCTAAAGATTGAAGCAACTGAAGAAGAAGAACCAATTCAAAGCTATCAAATGGAAGAAGATCCACATTGAAGACTAAAGTCTTCAATACCCAAATAATGTAATACAGGGGGTGTTAGAAATAGATTATATTACATCATTTGGGTCATGTAAATGTACCTTTCTTGGTACATACTTAGGACATTAGATTACTTTAGGGGAAAGTTATCTAGTTACTTCATGCAATGTAATAAATGCACAAGTGTCAATGTGCAAGTTGTATATGTGCAGTTATCCCTTGCACAACTAGGTAGAGTGTTGGCCAAGGAACCTATCTTCCTATATAAAGGGCCATAGAAAATAGAGCAGTAGAGTAGTAGGAAGTAGTGTGAAGCAGCGAGTGTGGTGTGATGTAGCAGAGTGTGATGTAATGTGATGGAGTGTGATATGCTCAAAGCTCATTCTTGAGCAGTAGCTTTATTCATGGAGTGTTCATTTCCTCCATAGCTACTTTGTATACATTTCCATCATTTCTATTTATAGCATATTTTCAGTCATCTTGCATATTTACTTTCTTTCATATTATTCTGCATCTTGTGATTGCTATCTCCCATTACATGTTGCATCAATAGCTAACAAGTTAAATGAGGATCCAAAAGCTCATAGAAGAGCAGCCTCAACATATGGAGGTCCTCGATTCGATTCCTAGTTATTTCATACCCTTAACAGGGTATGAGAGTCAAAGCAATCAAACAAAAAAAGATAAGCAAAAGTAGAAGCTACGCTAAAAGAGAAAGAGCGGCAACAAGAGTATAACCAAAGAAATAAGGGGAAGTAATGAGAATTATTGAATGAAAGTTATGTGTGGAAGCAAGGCCCCACACATGAGAAAGAAAGAAAGAAAAAATGAAAGAATGCTTCCATGTCATCTCTTTGTTTGGATGAAAATGATTATGAATTTTTTAATAGGTCGATTAGTCGATTAATGTCCTCTTCTATAGTGAGACTTTTTTTGAAGTCTCCAGATTGGCATATTCATTCTAAGTCTTCCCTTTAGAAAAATTGTTTGAAATTACATGTTGGTGTTGATTTTGATTTGTTAAATGATAATTCATTTGGGGTTCTAGATAAAGACCATTTCCTTGTGTGATGTAGAATGTATTTCAAGCTAATGTCCTAGAATGTCAGGGGCACATCGAGACTGGAAAAATAGGGTGGATGTGGTAGTGTGGATTGGATAGTTTCAAAGCACAAGGGGCACATCGAAACTAGAAAAATAAGGTGGATGTGGTAGTTTTGAAGCTGAAGTCGGATGTGTTATTTTTATAGGAAAATAAAATGCATTAATTAGAGCTTAGGTATAGACCCGAAGTATAGAGAAGAGTTTTGGTTATCTACTTTACATGAAGAAGGCTCTAGTGAAGTTGTTTTATCTCTATTATTTTGGTTAAAAAATTGGAGGTTTATATGGAACCAATATAGATTAATAGTAATAAACTCTATTACACCTATAAATTGCAATGACTAGTTATCTAATATAGTTACTACGTAAAAGTGGGAAAATTTATCGAAATGCACGCTGCAAATGGATCGATTCGTCCATTACTATGGCCTGTTACTGATCCATGCATTCATGTAACTAGCACTAACAATAATCATTGATAATCCATTTAAGTCACAACAGGATGGCGTGTACTATGTTAAAACTTGAAACAATTGAATTTAATTTGTCTGTGCATGACCTTCTCGGAAGCCCTTCATTCTCCAACAAAAAAAAGAATATGAAATTATTGAATACCTTCCTACACAAGTGTTCATCGTGGGAATGTAAATATGAAGTAATCAGAAGATATATAAAAATATTCAGCTGTCAGAGTGGGAGACACAGTGGATAAAATGTGGACTGGTAAAGCGAAGAGCTGAAAGCACTCCACCTGAAAAGTGTGTACATATAATATATATTTAATTTTAATGGAAGGAATGGAAGGCAGAAACTAGTGGGTCCAAGGAATAATTTGGTTTGTGGCAGTCGCGAATAGCTTACATCTCTTCTTTCCGCTTTGTCAGTCATCTTATTCTTCACGTTCACAATTGACAGATGGATGGTCGACGATTATCATTCCTATTCTTATTGTAATGCCTATGCCTTCACGCGACTCAAAACGTTGGCTCTTGCACGCTTGCAACAGCAAAACTGAAAGACAAGAAAAAGTCCGGTGGTCCGCTCCAAACAAATTACTTTTGTTCCTTTTTTGCAAGGCCCTGAGAAAATAGTAGACTGTATCATAAAACTGTAGCCTTGAGGGACCTGGAGGACTGCTGATTCGACTTGGCACGCAGCCTCCCACGCTAACTGAAACGCCTTTTGTTTAAAACAAAACTCATACTCAGCTATATTGCTTAAAAATGGCTTCAATATTTCTACCACGTGGCCAAATAATTTTGGACGGTATCCTTTTAGAAGCCACTCACAATAAATTAGGAAAAAAAGGTGCATGGTTCATGCATTTCCATTAAGAAAAAACAAATAGATTTTGTTTTCATCCGATTTAAAATTAAATTCTAAAAATGTCTAGATTGTCTTTGGAAAAACCTTCTCGCTCTATTTAACTAAAATAGAGGCTAGCAGGAGCAGGATTCTACACTGGAACTTGCTGCGATCGCATAGTATGAGTGGCTAATATTTAAAACAATAATAATGGGTGTATCATTTTTTAAAAATTGCCTAAAGACTATGATAGGTATTGACGTTATACAATCCCAAAGACACAAGAATATACAATCACTATCAAAGTGAAAATTTCATAAAACTTAAAGTTCAACTGCTTTAGTGCCATAAATGAGTTCACTAAACATTAAGTCTCTTGAAGTGATGAGTCTTACATTGACATGTCGCCGACAAAATTATTTTCTAGAGGTAATTGGATATCAAAAGTCTACGATATGAACAGTGCAGGTATATGTGGTCATAAAAAGTATGAAAGGTAAGGGAATGATATGAGATGAGGCATCAACCATAACCCTTTCACTGCCACGCCCACTGGCAGTCGCATGTAATCTTTGTCGTTTGGTGGCACATGACAAACCTAAGCCAATCAAACACACAAGGCGTCCTGCTAGTACAGGTCATAGGGCAATTTTCGATGCATTTCGTGCGGAGGGAGGGATCACGAGAGGTGCTAAGTCACGAAATACCGTACCCACATGCGTTATAACTCCGCCCACAGAAATCTTCGTTTGGAGTTCTCCGTATGATTATTACCATACCCACATGTATTATGCTTCTTTTCACTATCCTCCTTGAATTTCCAACTATCCGTATCCATTTATTCTCTATGCTATAATTATATATATATAATGTTTCCTTACTGTTTATACTGTTTAAAGGTTTGGTGGATTGGTAGTTCTTTGTCTAGTTAAAGGTTAAGTGGATTGTCCAAGTATTTATCAAACAAAGGTTTAGGTTCAAACTTTAGATTATTCAAAGTTTGTAGTTTATAGATATTTTGAATTTTTTGAGTATGCTTTAGACGGACAACAACGATTTTAATCATGAGGGATCCATGATGGCTTTCTTGAAGGATCAAGAATAACAAGATAATATAAATTTATTAAAAGCAATCCGTATATTTTAAACCCTGCACTATAAAAAAAACTTGATTCAGATAACATTGAAATTGAAATTGAAATTGATGAGGGATGATTGCGACTGTTTTCACAGGGCAGGAACCCTTCTAACAGATACGCACTGTGCCGCACAATTGAGTCAACCCATGTAATGGTATTCTATTACTTCAACTAAGGTTGTGTAAGTACTGCACATCCAAATCAGTTACCTAGGCCATCATTACCATTTGTAACAGTGCACCTCCTAAGTTGCGTACAAATCATCGCCCGACTATTTGAATGTTCATCCTATCATCACATTTGAACATTATCATAGAATACATTATGATATATATGTGCATTTGAGATGCTTAGATATATAAGTCGATATAATTGATTTTTTACTAAAATATTTTAGTTCTTTTTTTCAAAAGTTAGATTGTATTAATTTATTAATGGGAATATTATAATATTATGGTGTTAATATTGTTCATTAATTAAAAAATAAAATGAAGTGTATAAGGAGTAAATCATGCATAAATGAATATATAAGAATAGAAGCTAATAGCAACAAAAAGACTATAGTTATATCTTGTTACAATATACTAAATATCAACACTCATATGTGGGAAAGCCTGTTATATGGGGAATTTATGGGCATGTTTCTCGTGATATTTTTTGAAGTCTTCAAAGAAGAAATATAAGTAATCAAATCTTGAACTTGTTCATCATTGTTAACTTTTTTTTTTTCAGTTTTTTGTTAGACCTTTTGAAGATCTTAAACCATATGAGAAAGATGATGAAATCTATCAATAACATCTTGTGGTGTGTTGGAAGTTCCATAGACTTGAAAATGAATGTGTCCCACATGTAACAAAAGATCAAAGGTCAAGTCTACTAAAACTATGTCCCATGGCGGAGTAGAATCAATAAAAACTTTTTTGCATCTACACTTCCAAATGTGCTTGAGAAGGATGAGTCTACAAACATCCCAAAGTTTGGGGCATTGATCTAACTGAGAAAAACCAAGATGAGAAGGCTTCCAGGATCTAGTGAAACAAGGAAAAATAAATGTGTAGAAGACATTCCAAAATTGTTTAGCCATGTCACAAAATCAAAACAAGTGAATAAGAGTTTATAAAGCATTACAAAAATTGCATTGAGGGAAAATGTGTAAAATCAAAGCCAAACTTTTAGAAGTTGGAAAATTTTGATGCAAAATCTACCATCTAAGAAGTTGAGTTTTGGATTCAACAAGAAATTTCTAAATTTGAGCAGTAAGAGACTACCATTGGGCATTGGTAAAATTCACTTGCCACTTGACATTGAGCTTAGAGTCTAAAGAAGGAGGATACAAAATATTTGTATATATCCAACTATAAGTAATGGAAGATATTCTATGACCATTAAACCATCTCTAGTCTTTCCATATATTATGGGTAGTAGTTCCCAACTTTATAAGGACCTCACAAGGGATGGAAGTGTGGGTGAAATTTTGCATCCCTTCACTCAATCTCCTTTTTTGCATGATGATGGTCTGTGAGAAATGGCTATGCAGAGCCAAGGCATTGATGGTTAAGGCAGATCTCAGAATCAAAGTGGACAAATGGAAGAACGGGATTCCATAAAGTAAGGAGTAGTCCCAAAAGCTCACCCCATACCAAAGCTGCAAAAGGTGGGAAGATGGCAAAGTACCTCGTACATCAAAGTGCATCAAATTCATCTAAGGATAAGGTAAGGTGGATAAATAGGTGGATGAATATTCAAGGTGGATCCCAAATCCCTGCCCTGACCTTGGACAAAAAAATAGGATCCCAAGTCCCCATACAATAGAAGAATGAAAGAATCATACCACAAAATAATGGTTATTAGTCCTGAGTTATCATCCCCAAAAATGGGTAGAACTTTAGGAAAATAAAAGCAAAGGTCCACGCCTAATTACCCGATCGTAGGATGAAATATTAGGAGGTTGGTGGAGAGAGAAGTGTTCCCAAATATCCGTTCGAGGCTGAAGTCATCATGCATCAAGAGGGAAGCACTGGAAATTCTTAGGAATAGGTATTAATGATCTCAACTGCCTTCGTACGAATGATCAATGGATGCAAATAAGGTAATTTAAAATGCACAACTTTAGAGCTAATCAATCCTAGGCCTTCCCACAACACGAAGGGGTAAAGCAGATCAAAATTTATGGCCCAATAGGAATGTCAAAGTGATCGAAGGCCCGAATTGATGTAGAAGCACCTAGTTTCTTTTGAACAACTACCATTCTTCCACAAAGCAAAATATCAATAGATGATATGTCTGTTGCAACATGATCATCCCACCAAAGTACCATTAATTTTTGAATTTGAATCCATTGTAAAATCGTCTATAAATAGTGGAATGCTCACTATTTCAAAGGGCGGCTCTATGGTCATTACAATTCATATGTAATTCTTCTAGCCTTGTAAATATAAGTATATCATTATTTGCTATCTTGTTTTGTCTTCACTTGTGATTAAATCTAGGTGTTTATTTCTATGATGGTCATCTAAGTTTGCTCATTTAATTTTGTAATCTAGATTTTATGGGTCTTATTGGGTGGTTTTAGAATTTGCATCTGCCTTTGGGTGTTGGGATTTATTTTTGCTAAGGCTGGTCAGATGGGAGCGCACTAATTCTACATTTTGGATTTTATGTACCCTCCTACCATTTTTAGAATTTGCTCTAGCCTGCTGCACTGAACGATAAGTGAGGGTGATATGAGGTGATTTTTTAGATGGTGTGCTCATATTTTTGCCAGTGATGTTGAGTACATGTATCTTGATGCATCCATAACTCATCCTTGTGAAATTTGGCTATGACCTCCCTTTGCTTCCTCTCTTGTTTCTCTTTTCCCCTCTTTTCTTTGTGGTGTAGGTAGCTGGGACTTAAGGAGTTGGCCTCCTCTATAGATCTATCACCTTACCTCTCCCAGGATAGGTAGTCGTTCAATATTGATGAGGGACTGTTGGGCGCACCACCTTCTCATCCAGTGCTAGTTTTTGCACCAATAAAAAACTATAACTAAGCCATAAGTCTCTTTGAACCTAGAGGGAAGGGAATAATAATTGTAAACTAGTTCCAGGTAAGAATTGAGTAGCTACTCAAATCCCAAATATCTCTTATTCTATTAATACCTTTATTCAAAAATTCTAGACTCTAAATAACACTACATAAAGCTAAAGGTTTATCATTATGAAGTATAATTTTATTCCATTGAGAAATATTGAATCTTCCTAGAAGTAATATATGAAACCATATTTATCTATCCTCTACCTTTGAGGCTTTGTTGCAAGGGTTGCAACTCTAAAAAATCATATATTATAAGGGATGTTGGTCCCAAGAATCAGTCCATAAGTTAGCTTTGTCTCTAGTACCTACTTTTGAGAAAAGTTTAGATTTAACCAATTTTTCACCAGCTTTTAGGACCTTCCAAATAATGAAGCTAGGGGTCTTTAAAGGAACATATAAAACTTCTTCATGAGGGATGGAACCCAAATACTTACTAGTGATGAATCTGCTAAATAAAGCCTCCTTGTTGGAGATTCATGTACAATAAAGCTTCCCAACAAGAGTTTGATTATTTAAAGTTGCTTTACAAAAACCAAGACCCCCTCAAGAATTATTCTGACATATTTTATCCCAACTAACAAGATCCCACTTCTTACCTATCCTTGGGCCATTCCATAAAAAAATTACCATACGTGAATCCAACTCTTTGAGGACTCTCATAGGGACAACTAGGATGGAAAATTTATAAACAGGCATGGTTTGGATCATCGATTGGATGAAAGTCATTCTTCCTCCGAAGGTAAGCCAATGGTGAGTCCAATGATTAAATTTATCAATTATTATATCCATTAAATCTTTCCAATTAGCCACCCTTAGACTCTTGAAATGGAAGGGAATCCCTAGGTAATCAAGCAAAAGGGTGCTCTGGGCAAAGCTCAAAATGGATAGAATATGATCCTAGATACTTCTATTTGTATTGAAGAAAATAACCTTGGATTTAGATGCATTCACCTGTTGTCCAATAGCATCCATGTAGGTTTTTAATATGGCTTTCAGCATTCTATCCTCTTGAATGTTAGCTTCCCCTAAGATACTTGTGTCATACACAAATTTTAAGATGAGTTAGCATATTCTCTTCTAATTGCACACCTTCCAAAATATCTTGTTACTTATTTATCTAGAGGAATCTACCCAATCTTTCTTCTAGAATAATAAAAAGAAATAGGGAAATAGGGTCTCCTTGGATAATACCCTTGGAAGCATGGTAATGAGCTAAGGGGTAGTAATTGATGAGAACAAAGAAGAAAATCGTTGAGACACAACTCATGATCCACTCTCTCCATTCCTGAGAGAAGTTGAATTTGTCAAGCACTTGATCCAAAAAATGACCAAGGGACTTTATAATTGTTAGGAACCTACTATTAAAATAAAGCTCACTCACACAAAATATTGAAAAATAATTTAAATACATCAAATAAAAGAATAACATTGTGCATAAAGTAGTTGCAAAATTGAAACAATCTCACAAATAACTCAAAATCGTAGGCCTCTTTGAGGTGGCAACCTCATTCAATATTTCATTAACTTGTAAAAAGATACATTCATACATGGATCCATGTATTTTAAAGAGAAAGTTGCATGCAACCCTATCTAAAGTCTCAAGAGTTGGCTTACATGCAAAATACCACTTGAGCTAGAATCTTCTACCAAACTTCAGTTACAATCTTGATAACAGTTACATGAGATGGCACCACTTGGCTAGGTGCCTTACTTGCCACATATATTACAAACTACTACAAAATAAAATTATAATAGAATCCCCACATTGGAAGTGGATCATTACATAATACAATGATAATTACAAAATAATGTTAGGATGGGATTCTAACATGTCCTTCCCCTTCAAAACACTTTGTTCTAAAATTTGAAGATGAGGAAACTAGTGTTGGAGCTGGTGGAGATACTCCCATGTAGCATCTTATGGCTTAAATCCATGTCATTCAATAAGGACCTCGGTAATGGTACGGTTGTGAATATTACAAGTTCAATGATCCAACAATTATTAGGGCTCGAGCAAGATAGAACCTTCTTCATCAAATTTTGGGAGTGTAGATTGAACCTGTACCCAAGGTCCTACAACATTTTTGAGAGAGAAGACATAAAAAATAATATGGAGCTTGGAGGTAGGTGGGAAGGCTAATTTGTAAGTTGTGGAACCAATTTTTTGTAAAACTTGTAAGGCCCATAGTATTTTATAGCAAGGTTTTGGCACCTGCGAAGCTAGAGGGATGATTGTTTGTATGGCTACAAGCAAAGGAAAAACATATCATCCACATCAAAGTTTCACTCAGACTAATTTTGGTTAGATTGTTGGTGCATCTGATTTTGGGTTGCATCCAATTTCAGCTTTAGTTGGTGGAGGACATCGATATGCTAACTAAGAGTAGTTTCGACGACATGGAACTTGGAGCTGCTCAGAATGTAATAGGAAGGTGTGAGTGGAGGGCATCCATAAATTACCTCAAAATTTTAACCTTGGTTTTTGTGTGATAAGAAGTGTTGTACCACCATTCGACCAAATAAAACCACTTTACCCATTGAGTAGGATGATCAAATGCAAAGCATTGAAGGTAGATTTCCAAACATTTATTGATAATCTCAATCTATCCTTTTGTTGATGGATGATATGTTGAACTCATTTTTGAGCTGAGTCCCATACAACTTAAATAATTATTGCTATAAATTACTAGTAAAGGTTGAGTCACGGTTGGACACGATGAAGGTAGGCATACCATGAAGGCAAAAAATAGAATCAATAAAAAATTAGGCAGTGGTGGAGTCTATGTAAGGGTGGGAGAGAGAACAAAAGTGAGCATACTTTGAAATATGATCCATTACCATGAAGATAACATATTTGCCTTTCGACTTAGGTAACCCTTCAAAACAAATCATGGAAATATCTTTCCAAACCTAGTCAGGAATGGGCAAGGGTTGAAAAGTGCCTGGAGAACACATTGTTTCACCTTTTATCCATTCACAGGTATCACAAGCTGCCTCAAAATATTGAATATCCTTTTTCATACCCTTCCAAAAAATTAAAGCTTAAGTCGTTCATATGTTTTGAGAAATCATGAATGGCATACATATGGGGTGGTATGCAGTTTTTCCATGAGAATTTTTCAAAGTGGAGACATGTGGGGAACAACAAGGTGTTGGTGTTAATGCAAATCATGGCCATCCCAACTATAGCTCAGACATAAAGTAAGCTTAGTGTGTAGAGAGGAAACCAACATTTGTGAATCAGAATCATGAAGTACCTCCTAGAGTAAGGAATCAACCCATTGAAGAATAGGTGATGAAATGGCACACAACATATTGAGAGCCTCAAATTGGCAAGAGAGAGAATCGGTCATAATATTCTCCTTGCCCTTCTTATAGGTGATATCATAATCATAGCCAGTGAGTTTAGAGATTCATTTTTGTTCTTTAGGGGTGGTAACCCATTGCTCCAAAAAGTATTTGAGACTATAATGGTTTGTTTTAATGGAGAAATGACATCTAATGAGATACAGTCGCCAATAGATTACCACATGCAAAATTTCCATCATCTCCTTGGCATAAGTAGAATTTTCTAAATTATGACTGGAGAGAGTTTTACTAGTGAAAGTCAAGGGTATACCTTCTTGCATCAACAAAAAATCAATACCATGACCAGAAGCATCACTTTCAATGACAAAAGATTTGGAAAAATCTAGCATGGCTAATACTGGAGTGGTGGTCATAACATTCTTCAACTCTAGGAAAGGTTATTCAGTGGGTCCTGACCAAGTAAAAGAGTCCTTCTTTAACATGGAGTGAGGGGAGCTAGAATTTTACCATAGTTACGAATAATTAATGGTAATAACCTGTAAGCCCTAAAAATCCTTGAAGACCCTTGAGAAGATGAGGTTTTGGCCATTCCTCAACTGCCTAGATATTCTTGGGGTCAACTTTGAGACCATCATTAGTGACAATGTGTCCCAAATACTCCACTTCTATCAACCCAAAAGAACACTTAGACCACTTAGCATAAATTTGATGTTGTACCAACAGTTGTAAAGTTTGATCTACATGAACAATATTCTCTTCCCATGAGTGGCTATAAATCAGAATGTCATCAAAGAAAACTAGAATGAATTTTCGAAGGAATGGGAAAAATATATTGTTCATGAGGATTTGAAAAGTGGAATGAGCATTATTCAAGCCAAAGGGCATCACCAAAAACTCATAGTGACCTTCATGAGTACGAAAATTAGTCTTGGGAATATCCTCATCCTTGAGCTTGATTTGATGGTACCTAGAGTGAAGATCTAGTTTGGAAAAGTACATAGTCCATGTAGTTCATCGAGTAATTCATCCACCACAAAAATAGAAAACTTATCCTTGATGGTGAGTTTATTGATCTCATGTTAATTTATACATCGATACACAACCACCAAGACCCATTTTCTTGTGCACTAGTAAAACTGGATAAGAGTAAGGATTGTTTCTTGGTTGAATGATGCCAAATTTTTTAACAATTATTGTACTAACTTCTCAATTTTTAACTTAAGAGCATGAGGATACTAGTACGATATAATTTTTGATGGTGCATTGCAAGGTAACAATGGAATAGCATGGTCATGGGAGCAACGAGCCAATAATTTTGATGTTCAGTAAAAACAGAATTGTGCTTGGCAAAAATAACTTGTAAATTTATGGGAACAAAATCCTCCTCGAAAAGGTGAGATTGGATTGCAAATATCTAAGCTATGACTCCTTGAGAATATTTTTTTAACAACTTATTCATCCAGCTTGAACTAATAATCTATGAGGGCCCTACTTTTAAGCCATGGAGAGTGTGGGACTGTCCATTCTATGAAAATTCCATTCAAATCTCAAAAATATTCCATGAGATGGTTTCAAATGTGCCCAACCATTGAGCTATTAACATGATATGACATCCTCCAAGTTGAAGCACAAACATATCTTGTTTGAGATCGTATTCCTCAATTTTTACTTTGACATTATGACATTTACCCTTGCAAGGTAAGGTCCCACCATTGGCTATCATAACCTCAAAGGAATTACATGTATGTATGTAACAATTCATATGCTTGGCAATGCAAGGATCAATAAAGTTGTGTACTTATAGAATAAATCAAGATGGTAAGACGTATGCCTATGAAATAACCCATAAATTTCATGGTTTGGGGAGTAGTAATAGTAGCAAGAGCATGAACAAAAATTTTAGCCTGTGGTTCTTCTTGGATTTCTTCCTCTAGTTGGGGCGGTTCCTCTACTGGTTCTGTGTTATCATCACTTTGGCTGTTGGTGTTAGGCTCATCATCATATATGAGGAACAAATTATTTTGAGTGCACATAAACCCGTGAGTAAATTGTTCATCACAATTGTAGCACAACCCTTGATCATGTTGTGCATCCAATTATGCAGTAGTCAGCTATTTGGGTGTAGTAATTTTTTATTTATTTTGATTTTGGGGTCTAGGAGGGAAGGAGGGTCTAGCCTATAGAAATTTAGATATCCACCTCTGATTTGGCTTAAGAGTTGGCTTACATGTCTTTTAAAGGGAAAGCTGCATGCAACCCTACCTAAAGGCTCAATAGTTGGCTTACATGCAAAATACCATTCAAGCTAGAATCTTCTACCAAACACCAGTTACAATATTGATAATGGTTACATGAGATTGCACCACTTGGTTAGGTGCCTTACTTGCCACATACATTATAAAGTATTACAAAATAACATTATAATAGACTCCCCCACGTTGGAAGTGCGTCATTACATAAGCCAATGAAAAATACAAAATAATGTTAGGGTGGGATTCTAACAATCATAATCCTTATACATGTCTACTTTAATAAACATACCTCTTCAATTAGAATGTTGCATTGAGTGTATAGCCTCCTAGGTTAGAATAACTCCATCCAAAATTTGATGCCCCTCCACAAATCCTCCTTGTTCCTGGGAGATTATGCTATTCATAATCTTCTTAGGCCTTTCAACCATCAACTTAGTATTTATCTTGTTGATCATATTGTAGAGAGCAATTGGACGAAAATCTCCAAGGTTGGAGGCTTCTCCCATAGAACAAGATTCTTTAGTAACCTTGGTTAAATCCTCACCTATGACATCCATGAAAACATTTTTTTATTCAATTGGGAAACCATCGAGCTCTAGATATTTCCCTAATTTCATGGTGAAAACTATGCTCCTCACCTCATCCTTATCCATTATACTAAAAAGGGCTTGGTTTTCTCGATTGAAATAATTTAGGGAATACATTTAAGTATCTCTTATTATGTTGCAAGATTAGGGAGAGCAAAGGAAATAATTTTTTTTTAAAGAAATTATATGTTGTTTATTGCCTACCTGGTATGGTGTCCATCACCTATCAATTAGAGTCCTAAAGGCAAGTCAAGGAATTTTTTTATCTACTTATCGAGGTGGAACGATGAAAGAAACTCATGTTTTGATCCCTCTCCAACAACCAATTTCTTTATCTACTTATCAACCCTACTTGTTTTTTTGTCCATGTATACAGAGACCCCACATGCTAAACATCAATTAAATTGAATTGGTTAATTTTGGATATCATAAATCTATCCCCTTGGTACAAAGAGGTATTTCTCCCTTCCATATCCCTAAGAGCAAATTTAGCATTGAAATCCCCTACCACTATCCAATTCAATTCCTCTTTTTTGGTTCTACTAGCATGTAAAACTAACCATTAGAGTTGTTGCTCCATAAAATTTATAGCATCGTAGAAATTAGAAACCAATAGAAGCTCCTCAAAGTTATTTTTCTTGAAGAGATAAGTGAGGATACCTCAACCAATAGAGTGATCTAAAGTCATCTAGAGAAGAGGATTTCATAAAGTGATTTGATTCCCTTTGCGATGAGTCTTTTGTTGTCAATGATTTGATTCTCTCTAACATAAATTATTCAAAATTATATTGGGAATAGACGACATATAAAACCTGTGAAGTGGGGTGAAGGAGAGAGAAAGAGGATACTTGATCCTGTGACTATATTCACATGATACATTTTGGATATCTACGTTAGATGAACCGAAAACAATCGATGCACAATCATCTCCTGTCAATCGCAATCATATCCTATCAATCATAATCATGAGGAAGAAACTCTACCACTTTTCAGTATTCAGGTATTAATGTTAATGGTAAAGGAATTTAATTCGCCAGAGACGGAGTTTGCTTTCAACAAGAAGGGTTCATTCACTTGCTAGAACGACATTGGGAACCATTCAACAAAAGGGTGAGCCTGGTCTTCGCTCACCAAACGTAGTGAGACAGATTTAATTAAATTTGGCCCTGGTTCGCTCGTGAGAAATATAAGCCTAGAGCTCGCTCTCTAAATGGAGTGAGACCAATGGAACGAGACCAAGCTTCACTCAACAATGGAGCGATACCAAGGTTCACTTGACAAAGGGAATGAGAAGGAGGTTCGCTCACCAACCAAGGGAGATGGAGCAAGGGAAAATAAAAGTCGTAGTTGGCTCACGAGAAGGAGAGTTTCAGAGTTCGCTCGCGAGATGGAGTGAGAAAGAGCTCACCGAATTTCACTTGCGAGGGAGGGAATGCTAAGGTTTTCTTGCCTAACTCAGGGATAAGGAGCAGTATGAAAGTTTTAATTAATAAGTTCCCAAGCTTAGTTTTATCTTGCAGATCACTTGCGAGAAAGAGGAATCTGAAGTTCGCTTGACTTGTGGAGCAATATGGAGCAAATTAACGAGTTTAATTTAGAGAGCCCCTTAGCTCTTGTTCAGGGTAAATGAAAGCGATTACCATGTTCATGAGGAATAAGGAGCGAACAAGGATTTCAGGTAGAAGGGACTGAATTCACAAATAAATTTGATAAAATTTTCATGATAACCCAAAAAATAAACTGATTTTATTTATCATATTCAAACACATTACAATGCTTCTTTTCAAAGCTTACAAACATATGCAAACAATTGTAGGTTAAACTTCAAACAGAGAATTTCAGAAGTTGTTGCTCTGAGTTCTCCTTCAACTCTCAATTCTACTCTCCTTCTACTACTCTTTTCTACTGCGCTGCAAAATACTAGCTGCATCGATATTTATAGTTGGGCTTTGAGGAAGGGCGGGAAAGGTTCATCGAATGAACTTAATGTGCTGAACAACTGCAAATACCCACACGCTTGAAATTATTGTGATCGGATGTACGGCAATACGGTCTATCTAGCGTCAAATCTGGTTTAATTTTATAACACCCTCCTTTAAACCAGATTTCACAAAAACTTTGACGCCCAATATTTCCCGCAGCCTATTGAAGTCCTCCTCCTTCAAATGTTTTGTGAAAATATCAGCTACCTGCTCCTTAGACCTGCAAAATAGTAACTAAATTTTGTTAAATTTTACCATCTCTATGATGAAATGATATCGGATGTCAATGTGGTTCATCCTTCCATGAAACACTGGATCCTTCGACAGTGCTATGGCAGAATTGTTGTCACAAAAAATGGTTGTCGCTCCTTCTGGTGGATGATTCAGCTCACTCAAGATTCTTTGCAGCCATACTTCCTGGCATGTCGTTGATGTGGCGTCAACATACTTTGCCTCAATAGTGGACAACGCAACTATTGGTTGCTTCTTGGATGATCATGAAACTACTCCTGATCCAAGATGTAAAACATAGTCGAAAGTGCTCTTCTGATCATCAGTGCTACCAGTCCAATCACTATCTGTGTAGCCCACTAGTTCCAATTGGTCTCTTATGGAATAGAAAATTTTATGGTTTCGCATCCCATTGACATAGCGTAAAATCCTTTTACCTTCTTTCGAGTGCGTGTCCTTTGGAGTATGCATAAAACTATTAATAAAGCTCACTCTGAACATCAAATTTTCCCGAGTTGTAGTCAAATACATGAGACTACCAACTAACCTCTTGTACAGAGTTGGATCAATATTTTTTTTGGAATCCATATTACTCAGCTTCAGACCTATGGCAATAGGTGTTATGGTAGGTTTGTTCTCCTCCATGTTCAGGACATCCTACACATACTTGCCCTAAGATATGAAGATGCCATTTGTTGATTGATCAACTTCAATACCAAGAAAATACTTCATCAACCCTAAGTTCGTCATCTTGAACTCCTTCATCATCGTTGTTCTAAATTGGTCGAACAGTACATCACTGTTGCTAGTATATATCAGATCATTCACATACAAGCAGACGAGTATCATGCCCCCTTCTGTATCTATCTTCAGGTACATGGTGTGCTCATATAGGTATTTGATGAACCCATTATCTTAAAAATAGCCATAAATCCAGATGTATCATGCCTTGGGTGCTTGCTTCAACCTATATAGGGCCTTCTTTAGCTTTAGAATCTTGTCTTATTGTCCTTGCAATTCATAACCTGGTGGTTGGTCTATGTAGACCTCTTCTTCCAACACTCCATTCAGGAAGGCAGACTTGACATCCATCTAGTAGACATTCCAACCCTTCTGGGCTACCAATGCTAGGATCATTCTGACTGTATCAAGTCAGGCTACAAGCGCATACACTTCATGATATTCAATCCCTAACTTCTACTTGTAGCCTTTCACCATGAATTTGGCCTTATGTCGATCAACTTCTCCTTGGTTTTGTATATCCATTTGACCGCACTACTAGGAGATCTGTCAACTGCCAGGTCTCATTATTCTCTATGGCCTCTATCTCCTCATCCATCACCTTCACCCATTTTTCATTTTGACTTGCTTCTTCAAATGAAATTGGATCACACTCAAAAAATAAAGTAAAGTCAAAATGTTGCTTTTTCATGATTTTGGGTTGCCCATAGATGTCTTGCAAGCTCCCCATCTTCATGGTGTCCTCAAATTGGGAATCCTGCTTGCAAGTGAAGGCGATTAAGATGATTAGGCTATGTTGTTGTGGACACCACTACTACTACTTGAAGCTACAAGTGGTTGCACCATGTTTTCCTCCAAGTCTTCAGACTCAATAACTATTGGCTCTAGCTAGCCAGTCTTTGATTTCTAGTTTCATGCTTCATCCTCGATGAACTTCACATCTCAATTGATGATAAGCTTCTTTGTCATAGGATTATACAGCCTATATGCATTCACTTGTTCATTGTACCCTATGAAGATACACTTCTCTACTTTATCATCTAGCTTCTACTTCTTCTCATCTGGAACATGTGCATAAGATACGCACCCAAAACTCTCAAATGAGCCACACTCAACTTTTGATTGTTTCAGGACTCCTGAGGAATATTATCCTTCACACTCTTGATGGGACATCTATTCAACAGATAAACTGCACAAGCTACAACTTCTACCCAAAACTCATGCAATAATCCTTTCACCTTAAGCATACTTTGTGCCATCTCCATGATCGTTCTGTTTTTCCTCTCAACTACACCGTTATGTTATGGTGTGTATCTGGCAGTAAGTTGCCTATAAATTCCATTTACATTGCAAAAAATATCGAATTCATTGGAGATGTATTCACCTCCACCATTTTTCCTGAGAGTCTTCACCTAGTAATCGCTCTATTTCTCAACCAGAGCCTTGAACTCCTTAAATTTGGTAAATGCTTTTGACTTTTGCTTTATGGGATAAATCCATATCCTTCGGCTAAAGTCATCAATGAAGATCAAGAAGAATTTGTTTTTCATAAAAGTGATGGTCTACATTGGACCACACATGTCTTAGTGCACCAGCTCTAGTGGTTGTGAGGCCCTCCAAGACTATCTTGTAGGGAATACATCCCTGTGCTGCTTTACGACCAGACAACCTTCATAAACCTGATTTGGTTTCTCAATAAGGGGTAAGCCCTTCACCATCTGCTTTTTATTCAGCAAGTTCAAGCCACTGAAACTCAGGTGACCAAATCTGAGATGCCACAACCAGGTAGCATCCTTCACTAATGCACTAAGAGACATCAGTGATTCATTATGAATTTGTAGCAATTTTTTTTTGTTCTCCATCATGGAAACTATTACAATTTGCCCATGCTCTCTATCTTTGATGGTACAGACTCCATCCTTGAATTGAACAGTGTATCCCTTGTACACAAGTTGTCCAACACTCAGCAAATTGTGCTTCAAATCAGACACATAATAAATATTGGTGATCTGCTTTCTTTCACCTTGCTTGGTGTGGATGAGGATTTTTCCTTTCCCCATCACAGGAACCTTGTTGTTGTTCCCCATATTTACTTTAGACTGGACTGTTTCATCTAGTTGTGAGAACATATCCCTATTCCCAGTCATGTGGTTGCTGCACCCACTATCGAGATACCAAACATTCTTCTGGCTCTCCTCCTTAATACTACACGTCAACAACATATTTCCACATGCATCTCTATTTCCAGCTTCATTTGTGTAATGTGCTTGCTATTGGTTATCCTTGGCCATCTTCTTTCTGCACTCAAAGATATAGTGGCCGAACTTCTTGCAGTAATAGCACTGGATCTTGGATTTATCCTTCTTTTGATTAGATCCTCCTTGCTGATTTTTACCACTACCTCATCCTCCTTGCTGATGGAAGTTACAAATGGTCTCTCTGCCATTAGATTTTTACCTTCCTCCTTTCTTGTTGCCTTTCCCACGCTTGCCTCTACCTCTTCCTCCTTGAGAACTAGAGACCCCTTGATGGGATTCTCTGCTACTGTCTCAGAATAAGACCTATGCCTTGAACGCCTGCTCCAACAAGGATTGAGTTGAGCATCTCAACATTTACTCTTGTGTTTATAGCGAACCCATGAACTCATCCACAGATAGGGTTGTCAAATCCCTCGATTCTTCGATTTCTATTACCACTGAGTCAAACATTGCTAGCAGGCTCCTTAAGATCTTCTCCACAATCCTTTGATTCGCCATGTTCTCCCCATTCAATTGCATCTAGTTGATGATACCCATTGTCCAGGTGAATAAGTCGCTCATGGACTCCGACTCGCTCATTTGCAGGTTCTCAAACTCCCTCCTTAACATCTACAACTTCACCAACTTCACCTTGTTGGTGCCTTGATAAGAACTGGCTAAAATTTCCTAAGCTTGCTTTGCTTTGGTTGCTACTATAATCCATGGGAAAATTATCTCCTCCACTGCTTGCATTATGTAAAATAATGTTTTCTGATCCTTCTTCTGATTTTCCTTTAACAGGTCTTTATCTGCTTGGAAGAGCGCGGCCAATGCTGCTGCATCCGCTGGTTCTACATAATCTTTCTCGACTAAGTTCCAAAGCTCCTGAGAACCAAACAGTATTTTCATTTGAATGCTCTAGTAATCATAGTTCTTACCATTGAACCGTGGGATCTACAACTGCAACAAGTTGTTTTCGAAAACCATTACTTCAATCTTCCACAGAAGGGCTCAGGCTCTGATATTAATTTGAAGGAATTTAATTTGCCAGAGACGGAGTTCACTTTCAACAAGAGTCAAAACTGGGGTTTGTTCACTTGTTGGAGTGAGACTGGGAATCGCTCAACAAAAGGGTGAGCCTGGTCTTTGATCACCAAATGTAGCGAGATAGATTTAATTAAATTGGGCCCCGATTCGCTCGCAAGAAATAGAATCCTAGAGTGCGCTCTCTAAATGGAGTGAGACCAAGGTTCGCTTGATAAAGGGAGAGAGAAGGAGGTTCGCTCACCAACCAAACGAGATGGAGCAAGGGAAAATAAAGTCACAGTTCGCTCGCGAGAAGGAGAGTTTTGGAGTTTGCTTGGGAGATGGAGAGAGAAAGAGCTCGCCGAAGTTCACCTGCGAGGGAGGGAATGCTAAGGTTCGCCCACCTAACAGAGTGATGAGGAGCAGTATGAAATTTTTAATTAATAAGTGCCCAAGCTTAGTTTTATCTTGAAGATCGTTTGCGAGAAAGAGGAGGCTGAAGTTTGCTTAACTTGTGGAGCGAGATGGAGCAAAATAACGAGTTTAATTTAGAGAGCCCCTTAGCTCTTGTTCGGGGCAAATGGAAGCGATAACCACGTTCGGGAGGAATAAGGAGCGAACAAGGGTTTTGGGCAGAAGGGACCAATTCACAAAGAAATTTGATAAAATCTTCGTGATAACCCAAAAACTAAACTAATTTAATTTATCAGATTCAAACATATTACAATGTTTCTTTCCGAAGCTTACAAACATCTGCAAACAGTTGCAGGTTAAACTTCAAATAGAGAATTTCGAAAGCTGCTGCTCCCATTTTTCCTTCAACTCTCTGCTCCCCTTCTGCTGCTCTATTCTACAGCGCTGCAAAATACCAACTGCACCGATATTTATAGCTGGGCTTTGAGGACAAGGACGGGAAAGGTTCACCGACGAACTTTAATACGCCGAACAACTGCAACTACCCGCATGGTTGAAATTGCAACGATCGAATGTACGGCGATACGGTCTGTCTAGCGTCAAATCTGGTTTAATTTTCTAACCAATGGACTCCAAGCTCTGTAAAAGCTTGCTTTCTAGGGTGAGGAGCGGGCTCCAGCGGTCTCACCATTGGAGATGAGTGAGTTGTATATTCCTACACACTGGGTGTTGGAGACGTGTATGCCATCTGTATTGGGACTCACTGGACTCGACTTTATGATTATGTTGTCGATGAGGACCGATTTGCAGCCGTCAAACCTCACGTGAAACATTGGGCTGTTCTTGATCGTCACGTCCCTTAGAGTTAAACCGGTGCTATCAAAGAATCTTAGAGCCTTACACATCAAAAGAAAAAGCGTTAGTATGCCGATGAGTTGGTAAAAAAACATATTTTACATTTCCCGTGCTTTTAGCCCAAGAGCATATGATTAGACAGCAAATCAAACATCAGATGATTACCGTGGGACTAACAAGTGCCAGGCAATGTCGTACCCTTTGGTCCCTGTATTTGTCAAACAACCAAAATCTCAACTGTGAATTGATATTACTAACATACATACACAGTAGATTATGACAGTAGAATAGTTCAATTTCATGTCTGAAAAAAATGAAAATGAATCATCACCCTGTGTGGCTTGCATGGAAGTGTCCACCAGTTTTCTCCTTTTACGTCAATAAGGCCTTCTCCTTGAAGGGTGAAGTCTTCTAACTTGTAAAATACAATCCATTGAAGTTTGCTGGAATTTTTAGGCCAGCAGTCAGGGCCATCCGGGGCGGTCAGAACGCCGTCCACCTTGAATTCAATCGAATGCATAAGCTCATAGCATTGTCAGCAACCCCTTAATTACAATAACAGAAAGTATATGAAAACTTTTACCTGAAATGTAAAGCCTTTTTTGCAAGGCCCTGAGAAAATAGTAGACTGTATCATAAAACTGTAGCCTTGAGGGACCTGGAGGACTGCTGATTCAACTTGGCACGCAGTCTCCCAAGCTAACTGAAACGCCTATTGTTAAAAATAAAACTCATCGTCAGCTATATATTGCTTAAAAATGGCTTCTGCTAAGAAAGAATTTAGTGCTATCAAGTGTACAACTTGTCAACCATACAAGCCTATTAGTATATGAAGGCTTGGCTGCATTAATGTCAATATTAGCATATGAAGAAAATGGGAGGTTTATGCACATTACAGTATACTCCACCAGCTTTATGGGTAAGAGCCCTCTTGCAGAAAATGGGAGGTTTAAGGGTAAGAGCCCTCTTGCAGAAGCTACAATTTCCATTGTCTCGATTTTAGCGGGCAGAGTCAGCCAAACACTATAACTACTTGACAGAGCTCAAGGAAGTTTATATCGAAAGTTTGGTACTCTTCTAATGAATGCGTGTACACGGCAAATAAGGAGGAGAGGCCTCATTAATAGCATTTGGAGTTCACTCTGGACTTTTCTGCACCAGGACTCTCGCCGTCCATTTTATAATTTTTCGAGCGCACTAACGCTTGGTGTCCGTGTTCCTGTCCTTGACACTGGGCACATTGGTTTTTGGTGGTTTTTGTTGGTAAGGACTGAACTTTGCTTCCAACGCTACCTAGCACTTAACAGCAACTACATGAAAAAGTTAGAGGAGAAAGTGGAGGAGGGTGGTTTGAGCGTAGGTAGGTTTCATCGGTTACGAACAGTTCCCCCGGCATGTGAGTTCACGGGAGAGAAAAGAAAGGGAATGATCGAATTCGTTGCAAGGGACCCATCTCCCCTTTTCTTTTTAAGATTAAGACCCCTGTTTACAAACATAAAATTGTCTAAGACGAAGAAAGAATTATTGATTAACAAAACGGCTGTTAATAGTATGTGATTGTAGTTATAGAATTGGCTGGTCACCTCGTACGTTCGTTTATCTGGAATTAGTTGACAACACTGTCTCCACCTGCATCGTTCCATTTGATATCGTTGGTTATTCTTCTGGCCAGAGAACATGCCAAAATGACAAGATATTTTATTGGTACTATGCGACTTTGAATGCACTTGCCAAAAAAATAGAAATATACTTGCACATTTTATATTGAAATATCATAGATAAACCAAATGCACTGAAATGGGTTTACATATTCGGTTGTAGGTGAGTTGGAGAGGGTAAGGTAATCTTTTAAAGAAGGTTTCTGGTTTGAATCTCCACCCTACCAAAAGCAGGTTTCTGGTTTGAATCTCCACCCTACCAAAAGCACATAGAGTAGGCAAAATGTTAGTGGGTCAGGGCAGAAAGACTCCCAAATAATTTTCACAGTATAAAACTCTAATTATGATTTCGTTTAATTTTTCGGGGTTCACATAACTAGTTAAAACCTTAGTTATCAAAATTTGAGTACTCTAATTATGATTTCATTTAATTTTTCAGGGTTCACATGACTAGTTACAACTTTAGTTATCAAATTCCTCAAATTTTGAAATTCTGTCAATTTTATAAGCTGACTAATAAATTCGGGTAAGAAACAGGTCAATTCGGGTAAGACAAAGTCAACAGAATCCTAACCTTCTAAAAAATTCCTTATCAAAAAAACCAAAATGCTTTTATTTTGTAACTAATAATATAGGCATTAACTTGCAATTCCTATTTAACTCTAATTATGATTTCGTTTAGGGGTTCACATGACTAGTTACAACCTTAGTTATCAAAATTTGAGTACTCTAATTATGATTTCGTTTAATTTTCAGGGTTCACATGACTAGCTACAACCTTAGTTGTCAAATTCCTCAAAATTTGAAATTCTACCAATTTTATAAGTTGACTAATAAATTCACCGAAACAAACCTTAAATTTGGCATGAATTCTTCTTGTTGCAGAAAACAGTTTTGATATTTATAATTCTCCTTTTTCTGATACTACATGCGGCCATGGAAGAAAGGTGCAAGGGATCGGCACCGTTGCTCAAAGGGTTGTTGTGTGGAGCATCTTAATTTGTTTGTGGCATTTATGTAAAACCAATTGTGGCGCCGTTGCTCAAAGTGTTGTTGTGTGGAGCATCTTAATTTGTTCGTGGCATTTATGTAAAACCAATTGTGGCGCCGTTGCTCAAAGTGTTGTTGTGTGGAGCATCTTAATTTGTTCGTGGCATTTATGTAAAAACCAATTACTTGTTAAAACAATGCTATCAGGTCACATTTGTCGCAACTGCAAATGCACAACTGGAATTCCCTACATATACATATTTTTTCACCTAAGTCTCGTAAAAGTCCATGTATTATTAATTAAAAAATTAAACAAGTTTTTGATACTTAAATCGTAATTATTTTTTAAAAATAAAATAAGGTTAAGCTGCCTCTACAACATCTAAATTTATGATTGAAAAGATTATGATTGGCGCAAACCCACACAATGCCACAATTAGAAAATAATATCCATCGCAGACTTATACCGATTCTTGTCCAAAAAATTGATTTTTGTCTGGTAAATTAGCAAATCAATATAATTTAATTGGATTGATAAAGGAACAACCAAATTAATTGAGTGCTTTAACTAAGCGAATGGCATGTTGAGTTTTCGCGGTCAAAGGAGGAAAATGTCGCGATATCGCGACATGTTGCTTTTCCGCGGCCAAAGGGGAAAGGTGTCGCGATTTCGCGACATGTTGCTTGTTCACGGCCTAAGGAGAAGATTTGTGTTGTGATTTCGTGACAAGCTGCTTCATCTATTGTAAGATTGTGTTCTCTCTAAGTTCAGCTGGGAAGAGTCTCTTCCCTTATTGTAATTGATCTTTGTTTTAATACAAGTTTTTTCAAATTTTTCAAAAAAAAACTAAGTGAATGACATTAATTAGACATTGGTTATGGCTGTGACAAAAATTACATGTGTGCCTATAAATTGATATAGAAATTACATGTATGCCTATAAATTGATACCGCATCGACAGCTTATATTAAATTTATAATATATCAATTTTTTTTGTCGAATTTTATTTAGAAATTTTTATATATTGAATTTATTTTGAATTTCAAGAGTGACATTGGTTATGGCCGTGACAAAAAAAAATTATAATATATCGCATTTTTTTTTTGAATTTTATTTCGAATTTTTTTATATATCGAATTTATTTCGAACTTCAAGAGTGTCGAACTCTAACACGAACTCAAACTTAATAGCTAAGATTGAAATTTCTATAAGAATGATCGAATTCATCTCAACATGTCTCCTAACAACATTCGGGTTATGTGTGACTTCCCATGTTTGTATTATGCTTCTTTTCACTATCCTCCTTGAATTTCCATATCACTATCCATTTATATATATATATATATATATATATAATATGTTTTCTTGGTGACTATACTTTATATTGGTGATTGATAGTTATTTGTTTTTCAAGGGTTAGGTGGGTGGATTGGTGGTTGTTTTTTTGATCAAAGGTTAGTTAGGCATTTATCAAATTGGTGGTTGATAGTTGTTTGTTTTTCAAGGGTTAGGTGGATTGGTAGTTGTCTGTTTGGTCAAAGGTTAGTCAAAAATTTACCAAGAAGAGACATAGGTTCAAACCTTGAGATATGCATGTTGCAAAGGTAGTAGTATATTATGAATCTTTTTAATACGCACCAAACCGACAATACAAATCTTAATCTACAGATGGTGTCCCAAATGACAAGTTAAAAATAACAAGGTGATATAAGTTTGTTGGGAGCAACCTCTATGTTTTGAATCCTATACTACGAATCTTAATTGACAAATAGTCTCCCAAATGACAGGATAAAAATAATAAGGTGATATAAGCTTGTTGTTAAGAACAACCTTTATGTTTTAAATCCCACACTTACAATTACTTAATAATTATTAAAAATAATGTAAATATTACCAACTGATTAAGCAAAATACTATTATGACATTGAAATTGATGAGGGATGATTAAGTGTTTTAGAGCGCAGAACCCTTCTTACAAATACGAATTGTGTCGTACAATTGATTCAACCCATGCGATGGTTTTTTATTACTTCAATTAAGGTTGTAAGTTGCCTAGGCCACCATTACCATTTGTAATAGTGCACATCCTAAGTGTGTCTTAACCGATTCTCAAATGTATTTAAAACAAATAGTGACATCCTAAGTTGTATAGGAATCATCGCTCGATCCCATCCTAAGATCACATTTAAACAATATTATATAATACATTATGATATGTATGTGGCATTTGAGATGCTTACACATATGGGTTTATATAATGTAATACTTATAAAAAGATATAATTGATTTATTACTAAAATATTTTAGTTTGATTTTGTTAAAAAGTTGGATATATTAATTTATTAACTAGAACATTATAATATTATGGTATTAAAATTTTTTAAAGTTAGGTGGATTGGTAAGTGTTTTTTTGGTGAGGCATTTATCAAGAAGACACCTAAGTTTAAACTTTGGGGGCAGTCTATTTGCAAAGGTAGTAGTTTGATCTGAATTATCTAAGTGCGCGCTATATCAATAATGATGGTATGAATCTTGAACAACCGATGGTCCCTTTCACGCCAGGTCAAAAATAACGAGGTGTAATAGGTTGGGTGGGAGCAGCCCTTGTGGTTTGAATCCTATGCTTGTCATTTACTAAAAATAGTGTGGTTGTGACCAACTCCCCTGTGTAACCAAAAAAATATTATGGTGCTAATATTGTCCATGAACTAAAAAATAAAATGAGGTGGATAAGAAGTAAAGCATCCATAATTGAATATACATAAGAATAGAAGCTAATAACAAAAAAAATACTATAGCTATATCTTGTTGCAATACACCATATATCAACACTCATGTGTGGGAGAGCCTATTATATGAGGAAATTATAGGTATGTCTTTCGTGAAATATTTTGAAGTCTTCAAGAAGAAATAGAAGTAATAAAATCTTGAACTTACTCATAATTGTTAATTATCTTCTTTTTAGTTTTTTTTGGACCTTCTGAAGATCCTGAACTATATGAGAAAGCTGATGAAGTCTGTCAATAACATCTCGTGATGTTTTGGAAGTTCCATAGACAGGAATGAATGTGTCCCACATGTAACAAAAGATCAAAGGTCATAATTGCTAAAACTATATCCCATGGAGGAGCAAAACCAGTAAACACCTTTTTGCATTTGCACTTCCAAATGTGCTTGAGAATGATGAATCTATAAACATCCCAGAGTTTGGGGTATTGATCTAGCTGAGAAAAACCAAGCAGAGAAAGCTTCAAAACTCAAGTGAAAGAGGGAAAAATAAACGTGTAGAAGATATCCCAAAATTGTTTAGCCATGTTACAAAACCAAAACAAGTGAATAAGAGTTTCTAAAGCATTAAAAAAATTGCATTGAGGGGAAATGTGTAAAATTGAAGCCAAACTTTCATAAGTTGGAAATATTTGATACAGAATATGCCATCCAAGAAGCTAATTTTTGGATTTAACAGGAACTTTCCAAATCTGAGTAACAAGAGACTACTACAATTGCATTAAGGACCTTATCCTCATATGGGGTATATTTACATTTACCTGTGTGAGTAGCTAGAGATATTCTATAATAAAATAGGTGTTTCTAATTTTCATCATCAGTGATGGCTCTAGCAACCCATTTTGCAGCCAAAATTTTACTCTAGATAAGAAGATCAATAATACCTAGACCTAAAGCCTTAGGTTGAGTAGAAATTTTTCATGAGATGGTTGTCATTCCCACATACCTATCCCATTTGGTCCATAAAAATTTAAAAATGCCCTAAGTTAATTTGTTATAGGTTAACTTGGAGGCCCTATAGTAAGAGGAGTAATAAACATGAGAGGTTGTTATAATTTTATTTGCAACTTGAATTCTTGTTGCTAAGGAAAGAAATTAAGTTGACCAAGCATTAATTTTTTTTAAGTCTTTCCATAACCCAGTTCCATAAATCTTTAGGAAAAATATTAATCCCAAAGGGGATTTTCAAGTATTGCACAATCATGCCATGATGGATGATCTTACACTTAGTCGAGGAGTTGCATATACTAGGTGATGAAGAAGTATAGAAGGCTTTAGCTTTAGAGTGGTTGATATGAGAGCCAAAGACATCACAAAACAATTGTATAATTTCTTTAACTGTTTCCACCTCTTGTTGGGTATTTTGAAGAAAAAGAAGAGAATCATCAGCAAAATGTGAGTTAAGAGTATGTTTATCCCTAGGAAGCTTAATACCCTGAATGAGGTTGTCATAATGAGCCTTATGAAGAAGATAACCAAGAGCATCAATAGCTAAAACATATAAAAATGAGAAAGGGGGCAACCTTATTTGATAAATCATTGAAGATGGAACGAGGGGTAAAGAGCTCCATTAACCTGAGAGCATCACCAAAGAGCATACCAATTTTATTACTAAATTTTAGATTGAAACCAAGCCAAGAAAGCATACTAAGAATAAAATCCCATATGATTCTATCATAAGCTTTGTCAAAATCTAACTTAACCAAGAGGGCATCTTGGTTGGAGTTGATAACCCATTTCTAAGTTTCCCAGACCATCATAATATTATCTAAAATATAACAACCTTTAAGAATAGTATATTATTTTGGGCGAACAATCACTTGAGCAAAAATTTTAATTTTAAAGTTATAGCTTTAGCTATGATCTTGTACAAAATATTGAGGAGGATAATTGTTGGTGCAAAAATAGGCATTGAATGGGTGGGGGGTGTGCCTGAAGGTCCTCGATAAACATTGAATGACCGCCTAGCTTGGGAGAGGCAAGGGTGGTCGATATTCAAATAAGGTTGACTCCTTTGGTTCTAGCTGCCTACACAGTAAACTGTAAAAGGGGAAAATAGAATGAGAGAGAAATCAAAAGGAGGCCACATCCAAAATTGACAAGGATGAGGTATGACCACATCAAGACATACACGTTCAACATCACCAACGAAAACAATGACACACCACCTAATAGATTAGCACATATCATCCTCACTTATCATTCGATGCAACGGGTAAGGATGAATTACAAAACTAGCAAGATGATGCATGAAATCCATATTGCATAATTAGAGTGCTCCCACCTGACAAGTTGTAGCAAAATTAAAACCTCGATGCCCTAATATGGATACAAATTCCATAACAACTCAACAAGACCCACAAAGTCCAGATAAAAGAATTAAGTGAACTAGCTCAAATGGCCATCGTAGAAATAAACATCCAGACTTAAACAAAATAGAAGTGAAGACAAATTGAGAGACAAAATAGTGATATGCTTTTATTTACAATATGAAGAAGAATCAGATATGAATTGTAATGGCCACAAAGCTACCCTTTGGAATGGTGAGTATTCCACTATTTATAAAAATTTTACAATAAATTCAAATTTAGGCGTTAATGGCGTTTGATGAAAATAATCACACTAGAACAGTCAAAAGATATACTAACGCTCTACTCTAGGAGGGATAGCGATTATATGGGCAGGGTTATGTGCTTTTGCACATATTTGGGCCCTTGATCATTCTGACAGCTTCTTAATATTCCAATCTACTTTACCCCTTTGTGTCATAGAAATATCAAATACTGATTGCCTTTGAGGCTGTACATTTCAAATTTCTTCCTCATGCACATCAGTTATATGTACCAGGTAGCTAAGCTCATTAATGTTTACTTCTATGGACCCTTGAAGCTTCCATTTTTATGTGTGATGACCTCAACCTTGAATGGATTTTTGGGCACATTTCCTTGTTTACTATCTTCCTAATTTTTTACCCTATGGATGGGTAATTGGGTTTGGCACCTTTTACTATTGCCTTCCCATTATTTCATCCAAGTTCGGGGTAGGGATTTGAGATCCTTCTTGATCATTTTTTCACCCATTTATCTGCTCATCCTTACCCTCAAACAATTTATATGTACTTGGGAGACCAATACGTCTTTGCCATCCTCCCATCATTTGCAACTTCTACATGGGGCAGGATTTTGGGATCACTTCGTACTTCATGATAGACTATTCTTTTGTCCTTCTATTTTTACTTTGAAATCTGCCTTAACCATAAATACCTTGGCTCAGCCTCAAAATTTAGCCAGTCCAAAGGCCATCATCATCTTCAAAAGGAAGAGTGGTTCATAAGGCACAAAATTGCACCCACACTCTTGGTGACTCACAAGGGCTTTCTCTTTTATGGGAAAGAATGACCCAAAAAGTTACCATTTTTGAAACACTAAAAATATACGAACAAGTGGAGGGAAGGAGGGGACAATGAAGGCACATAAAATGGTATAAGTAAAAATATGACTACCACTAACCTCATCGCTTAGCAGCAACAAAGGACTAAGGAAAAATAAGGAAGGGAAGAATACAACAAAATGAAAGAAACAAAAGGGAAGGCAATCCATGGGAAACCCCTACATATCACATTCCCATCAACATACCTCACCAAGGAGTAGAACCAGAATTCTTGGGGTACTTGCAACACCTTTTTCTTGACACAATCATGTAGAAACTTCATTAGCTTATCACCATTCCCGTAGGGATTCTTCAGTTGTAGCCTCATTTTTGTTTTATGTTTCTCAACACATGTTGCCTTTACCTTTGGAGGTGCTACTTATAGATCAATCATCCCATTAGTCGAGGAGTGGGCACTGCTATCAATGATGCAATGTATATCATTTTGGAGATTACACAAAGCGATGCATGAATTTTGAGCCTTGGTCCATTAGGCATGAGGTCACAATAAAACACAAAGAATAATATTGAGAACAAAGGGAAGTGCTTCAAGATAATTATACTTTCTAAAAATCCACTATGGATCACCATTGAATAGGATGATTTCATTGGCCATGTGCCTACTACACTTTTATTTAGTTGTCAATTTATGTACACAAAATTATGGTGCAATTGGTACACCACAACCATTGATTCATCCTAGAAATCATCCAATGAATCTGCAATGTCTATACCAGACTATGCTGAAATTAAGGTGCTTCTTATAGTCTGGTCAGTATTACCAAAATATTTTCCAAGTTGCTAAGTACTCATAACTTGGTAGATCATCATGCATACTAGCAGTCATGCACTTGATGATTAGTGTGGCAGTGAATTTTACCATGAGGGAGCCCTCTTCTGGTATTGGTTCATACATACACATGCTCTGATGTCGCTACTCCTTAGGATCCATCGACTATGAAATCTTAGCTTCACATGCCTTCGTCATCCTTGTGCACTTCTTCAAGTAAACCTCATTTATTGATCCTACTATGGACAAGACCTCCTTAGAACCTGTATGTCGATCAGCTAAGTCATCATGAATATGACTTGACCCTTGTTCGTTGTGTTTTTGAACACAAAAAGGATGCAAAAACACTCCCTCTTTGTGAGTGGAATGCCTTATTTGGTCCAAGTCCTCTATTTTTTGGGATAAGGTGCAAGAAATAAGATTGTCTATTACAGGACAGGTGCTTGCATTTCTCCTGCATGGGCTTGAGAAGAGATCCACCCCTTATGTTCCAGAGAACTGTAGGTCTCATTCTTGCGCAACTTGAGATGGCATCCATGGTGGATAATGCACAGTTGGAAAGGAAGCAGTAGCAGTTGAGAAAGGGGATGGGAGGGCAAAGTTGTCTAAAGATATCATTCTTGCTTGAAGCAGGAGTCGCTCTACCTATATGACCTCCTAAAATAGTTGAGGTAATTTTCTTTCCCCAGATTGATATAATAAGAGACTAATATCTGAGCTAAGAGCTCAAACATAGTACAGGTAAGCCTAGGTAGGATATGGTTGGTACTCAAGAGGAATCCTCTCCTAGATCCTTCTGAATCATATGTTAAAATTTATGATGGATTCAAAGGGGCCCTCTTTATGAAAGATAAATGCATCAAGAGTTAGAAAGGATCCATAAAGCCATCAAATGTTTTCATAAGAGCCCCCGCTAAGTTCATCCATGAGAAGATGGTTCTTCGTCCAAGGGTATGATACCATAATAGCGCCTTTCCTTCTAGGGATATGACTAGGAGCCTGATCATGATATCTTCATGTGTTATTCCATGGAGGGGCACTAGCACAACAACATCTTCAAAGTGTTCTCGATCAATTCCCAAGGTTTCATTATATTTTGTTAGGTGCTTCAGGGCACTTTCAAGAATCTCATACCAAAATTGAAGGTTGAGCAAACCAAGATCATTCCATTGTGGGTAGTACTACTGGGCCATTGAGGCACTAACCTTCAGAAGTATCGATTCATGCATTAGATTCAGAGTCGCGAGATGGACATACTTTCTCCACTAGTGAGATCAAGATTGTTCATCAAACTTTGAGTCCTTCAAGAAATGAAAATATTTCAGCACATGAAGGAAACTAATCTCATTATTTGGATATGTTGCATAGTCGAAGTTGCTAGGTGATTTGAAAATATATATAGGTAAACCAAAGCATCGCCAAACTCTAATTTCCTCAAACACAAAAACTCAATGAGTTCCCTAGTAGAGTCACCAAAACTGTTGGTGCAAAAATAGGCACCAAACGGGTGGGAGACACACTCGACAATCCTCGACCAGCATTGAATGGTTGCCTAGCCTGGGAGAGGCAGGGGGTCGATCTCTGGATAATTTTGGCTCCTTCGGTTCTAGCTACCTACATCACAAAGTGTGAAAGAGGAAAAGATAATGAGAGAGAAATTAAAGGGAGGTCACAACCAAAATTAATAAGGACAAGATATGGCTACATCAAGACACATTCATTTGATGTTGCTAGTAGAAATAGTGACACATCACCTAACAGATTAGCTCATCTCATCCTCACTTATCATTTGGCATAGTGGGTAAAGGTAAATTCTAGAACCAACAGGAGGGTGCATGAAATCCATATTAAATAATTAGACCACTCCCACCTGATAGGCTATTGCAAAAATAAATTCTTGATGCCCCGAGATAGATGTGAATTCTAGAACCACTCAATGAGACCCATGAAATCCAAATAGCAAAATTAAGTGAACTAGCTCAAATGGCCATCATAGAAATAAACATCCAAACTTAAACAAAATAGAAGTGAAGATAAATTGAGAGACCAAATAGTGATATGCTTTTATTTACAAGGCGAAGAAGAATTACATATGAATTGTAATGGCCATAGAGCCACCCTTTGGAATGGCAAGCATTCCACTATTTATAAATTTTTTACAATAAATTCAAATTCAAGTATTAATGGTGTTCGATGAGAAGAATCACACTAGAATGGTTAGAAGATCTGTAGATGCTCTACCCTAGGAGGGATGGCAGTTGTCCATGAAGGGTTAGGTTATTCTGCAAAAATTTGGGCCCTTGATAATTCTGACAACTTCTTATTATTCCAATCTACTTTGTCCCTTCATGTCGTAGAAATATTAGAGATTGATTGCCTTTGAGGTTGTACATTTCAAATTTCTTCCTCACACCCATCGTCTATCTATACTAGGTAGCTGAGATCATTAATGTTTGCTTCTATGGATCCTAAAAGCTTCCAATTTGATGTGTGATGACCTCATACTTGGATGGATTTTTGGGCACATTTCCTTGTTTTCCATCTTTCCAATTTTTTGCCCTATGGACGAGTAATTGGGTTTGACACCTTTTGTTGTGGCATTCTCATTTTTTCGTCCAAGTTTGAGGTAGGGATTTGATATCCTTCTTAATAATTTGTCCACCCATTTATCCGTACATCCTTACCTTCATCCAATTTATATGTACTTGGAAGACCAAGATGTCTTTGCCATCATCTCATATTTTAAAGCTTCTATATGGGGTAGGCTTTTGGGACTGCTCCTTACTTTATTATAGTCTATTCTTCTGTTCTTTTGTTTTTACTTTGAAATCATCCTTAACCATCAATAGCTTGGCTTCATCTCAAAATTTAGCCATTCCAAAGCCCTTCATCATCTTCAAAAGGAAGAGTGGGTGATAAGGCATAAAATTGCACCCATAGTAATAGGTCTCCAATTGAATATTTGATTGCAAACCATACCTTTAGAAATTAGTTTTATTAACCCTACATTGATATAAGCTCTGAAAGAACTGTTATGAAGAGCTTCCAGGTAAACATGATGAAAATTAGAGGAAAGGATATACCATTTTTTATAAAACTCCACTAGAAGACCATCCAAGCTAGGAGCTTTGTTATTCTTCATAGAAAAAAAGTAGTTTGTATATCATTCACAAAAAGAGGATATTCAAGTTGATCCCAAATAATAGGGTCTACTAGAGAGGGAATAAATTCCTATACATATTCTATTAAGATACATTGGATGTCATCCCCTCGATTTATTGTAAAAAGTTGAGATAAATGGGTTATAAAAGATTCAAGATCTCTTTAGAGTCATAAAGAGAATGACCTGAAGGGTCCTCCAACTTAGTGATCCTTTCTGAAATATTCTTATGCTTGAGGTAGTTGAAAAATAAAATAAGTTCCCTTGTATCCCTAGGAGATCCAATTGAGGAAAGATCTAACTTGTGCCCCTCTAGCATCGTAAGACTCATAAATGCAAGCCTGATTTTCAACATTAGCTAGATCACATTGAACAACAATGTTAGTAGGGTCTTTCATAAGCATGGAATGAAGATGAGAGATCTCTTTATGAATACAACTCTCTTGAACCGTCTTCCTCATAGCAACAGATTGACCATACCATCTAAGGGATGAAATTATAATGGAAAGAGGTGTTTCAAACCATTTGATCCAACTAGTATTACCATTTGGTCTAGGAAATCTATTCTAGATATGCTCTACAAGGTGGTAGTAGGTAGGACTATCAAGGCTGGACACATTTAATTTGAAATGAAGTGGTATATAATTAAGGGAGATAGAGGAATTTTGGAAAGAAGATAAGATAGTAAGGTGATCAGAGAAAGTAGGGTGAGAAAAGATGCAAACTTGCTCGTGGATGGATAATTTATCTAGGAAATAATTACTAAAATAAAATATGTCTAGACAAATAAGCTTCCTAGAAAAACCTTGAAAATAGTTGGACCACGTAAATCAATTATCTCTATGAGAGGAGGCTTTACAAAAGAGAGATTCATGCATACCTAAATGATTATGACAAAACAACCAACTACCAAATGTATTATTAGAAACTTGCTTATAAAATTGACCCTTGAGCATTAGGGCTAGGGTTGGTAAGAATCTTTAAAAAGACAAGAGTATGAATGAAATGTATCAATATTTTCATATTGTATCAAAGCTCTACTTCTAAAAATTTCCCCTTTGAAGAGGCCAATGACTCTATATTGTGGTTCTATTTTGTTCAATAAAGCTACTACATTCTCATTCATATTGTAATAATACTGCTTTCATTTCTATTTGAATAAAACAAGCTTATACTGAGAGGGGGGTGAACAACATAAGACCACTTTTTACTTTTGTTTTCTCAAACAATATTATCCAATATATCAATGGAAATATCAATAGTAGTAATCAAAGCAATGTACAAATCACCACACACAATAGAGACACCAATTTAACGTGGTTCACCCAATGTGGGCTACTCCATGGAGAAAATATTTCACTATAATTTTCTCAAAAAATATCTTGGGAATCCTTCCCTATTACAATGTTTATGGACCTCTGTCTAAAGGAGACACCAATCCCCTAATATGGTTTATGGGCACCAACCCAAAGGAGACACCAATCCCCTAATTTTGTTTGTGGATCTCTATCCATAGGAGACACCAATACCCTAATCTAGTTTGTGGGCACCAACCCATAGGAGACACCAATCCCCTTAGTTGGTTCATGGATCTCTATTCATAATAGAACTCCTTATCCTCTTCTCTGGCTAGTAATCATCTAGAAGACTACTCCACTACTTTGGCTTGTGGATCTCTCTCCACTGAATACCTTTGTCCTCACTCAGAAGACTTGTCCTCACTACCCTGGCTTATGGAACTCTATCCACTGGAGACTATTGTCCTTTGCTTTATCTCCTCCAAAGCTTTCTCTCAGCTCTGCTCAATATTTATCTCAAATCTACACTAAACACAATACTTCAATCTGGCATAAATCTGCTCAATCTCTATCTCAAATATGCACCAAACATAGTCCTTAGGTCTAGCATAAATCTGCTCAATATCTGTCTCAAATCTACATTCAACACAATACTTCGATCTAGCATAAATATGCTCAATATCTGTCTCAAATCTACACTAAACACAGTCCTTTGATCTAACATAAATATGCTTAATCTCTATATTTGGTCTAGAAAAAAATCTCCTCTTAAATATGCACCAAACTCTGTCCTCAAATCTATTCTCAAATCTATCCTCAAGCCTTAACACAAAGCTTGACTCAATCACAAATCAACTTTGCTAGATCTGTCCCAAATATTAACTCAATATTTGAACAAATCAATCAATCAAATCTGCTCTCAAGTCTACTCAAAGACTTACCTCAAATATTTCCAACAAGTATTCACCAAGACTTACCTCAAATTTGCTCAACAAGTCCTCACTAGAACTTGTCCAATCTGCTCAACAAGTCTTCACCAAGACTTACCTCAAATCTGATCAATAAGTCCTCACTAGAACTTATCCAATCTGCTAAACAAGTCTTCACCAAGACTTACCTAAAATCTGCTCAACAATTTCTCACTATAACTTGTCCAATATACTCAACAAGTCTTCACCAAGACTTGCCTCAACTCTACTTGTAAGATTCCATAAAAGCTTGTACAAATTTGTCCTTAAGCTTTCACAAAAGCTTCCTCAATTCTATCCTTAAGTCCCCTCTAGGACTTACTCAAATATTCTCACAAGCTTTCACAAAATCTTATTCAAATCAATTGCAAAACTTGCATATAAAAACTCAACTCAATCTCTCACAAAAAAACCTCTTCAATTCCACAAACAAGTTTCACTCAAAATCTTGTTTAACTTCACAATTATATAGATGATGGTTAGAGACTCAATATATTTCACACTCACAAACACTCAATCACTTCTAAACTCTTTTAAAATCAATTTAGAATAAAGAACAATTTTTTTCACAGAACTTGAACTATCACTCCAACACTTTCAATCAACTATGCTCAATAAACTAGATGGAGTTTGACAGGTCATTTGGAGCAAAGTCACAGAAACTATGGCAATCTATGCTAAAGAGGAAACTCGGGTTGTTATTGGGGCAATGGAAAAGGAAGTTGAAGTGCAAGAGGGATAGGACAGAGCTAGTTGGAAACCACCCCCATAAGGTTGGATTAAAATTAATACTGATGGAGTTGCAAAGGCAATCCTGGTAGAGATGGAATTGGAGTGGTTTGCCAGAATCATGTTGGAACAGTGCTCTATTGGGAACTACAAGGCTTGGGAAGAGCCACAAACAATGAAGCAGAAGCCTTAGCTATCAAATCTGCTTCTATTTGGGCAGTAAAACAAGGCCACAGGAAGATAATTCTATAATCAGATTCTCAAATAATGGTTGGAGCTCTAGATTACATGAGGAACTTTGCTTTGAAAACTTTGAGGTTGAGGATTCTTGTCACTCAAATTAAGGAATTATGGAGGGAATTAGATGATGTGATTCTAGTTTATGTGAGTAGATATCTAAATAAAGTGGCAGACTTCCTGGCTAATATGGGTTCCGAGAAGGAGGTAGGGGTTCAATGGCACAGTGACATGGCTATTGAGGATGAGGTGATTAGGCAGGGTGTTGAAAGGTCCTTGAACCTTGTACAAAGCAGCCATGGGCCTCCGAAGAAGGAGGCAAAGGGGAATAATGGAGGTAGCAGATCGAGACAGCCTGAAAATAGTAGGGGCCACCTAAGGTAAAGGTGCCTAGAGGAACCAACTAGAAGAACTAACTTTTTTTGCATGTTTTCCAAGAAGACCGAAGAGGCCCATGAGCTAAAGATCAAAGAAAAAGCAATACACCACAAGGATAAAGGTGTCACGATATCGCGACATGTTGCATTTTCATGGTCCAAAGAAAAGGGAGAAAGCAAGGAGGAAAAAGTGTCACGATATCTCGACATGTTGCAATGTCGTGGCCAAAGGAGGAAAAGGTGTCGCGATATCGCGACAAGATGCATCGTCACAGTCAAAGGAGAGAGAGTGTCATGAAATCGTGACATGTTGCAACGTCGCTGCCAGAAGAGAAGAAGTGTCATGATATCGTGACATGTTGCATCGTCACGGCCAAATGGGGAAAGGTGTCACGATATCACAACATGTTGCATTGTCGAGGCCAAAGGAGAAAAGGTGTCGCGATATCGCGACATGTTGCATCGTCGTGGCCAAAGGAGAAAAAAGTGTCACGATATCGCGACATGTTGCATCGTCGCCACCAAAGGAGAAAAAGTATAGTGATATCGCGACATGTTGCATCGTCGCGGCCAAAGGAGAAAAAGTGTCGCGATATCACGACATGTTGCATCATCATGGCCAAAAGAGAAAAAGTGTCACGATTTCATGACATGTTGCATCGTCACGGCCAAGAGATAAAAAGTGCCACGAAATCGCGACATGTTGCATCGTCATGGCCAAAGGAGAAAATGTTGCGATATCATGACATGTTGCATCATCGCGGCCAAAGGAGAAAAAGTGTTGTGATATCACAACATGTTGCATCGTCGCGGCCAAAGGAGAAAAATGTTGTGATATCGCGACATGTTGCATTGTCGCGACCAAAGGAGAAAAAGTGTCGCGATATCGCGACATGTTGCATCATCGCGGCCAAAAGATAAAAAGTGTCACGATATCGCGGCATGTTGCATTGTCACGACCAAGAGAGAAAAAGTGTCACGATATCGTGGCATGTTGCATCGTCACGGCCAAAAGAGAAAAAGTGTCGCGATATCGCGGCATGTTGCATCATCGCGGCCAAAAGAGAAAAATGTCACGATATCGCGACATGTTGCATCATCACGACCAAGAGGAGAAAAATAAGGCAATATCATGACATGTTGCATCATCGCGGCCAAAGGAGAAAAATGTCACGATATCGCGACATGTTGCATCGTCGCGGCCAAAGGAGAAAAAGTGTCACGATATCGCGACATGTTGCATCATCGCAGCCAAAATAGAAAAAGTGTCGCAATATTGCGACATGTTGCATCGTCGCGGCCAAAAGAGAAAAAGTGTCATGATATCACGACATGTTGCATCGTCGCGGCCAAAGGAGAAAAAGGTGTCGCGATATCGCGGCATGTTGCAACGTCACAGCCAAAGGAGAAAAAGTGTCACGATTTCATGATGTGTTGCTTTATCGTGGCCTATGGAGGTAAAAGTGTCGCGATATCATGACATGTTGCATCGTCGCGGCCGAAGAGAGGAAAAAGTGTTGCAATATCGCGACATGTTGCAACGTCATGGCCAAAAGAGGAAAAAGTGTTGCGATATCATGACATGTTGCATTTTTGTGGCAAAAATAGAAAAGTGTCGCGATATCGCGACATGTTGCATTTTCGCGGCCAAAGGAGAAGAAGGAAAAAAGTGTCACGATATCACGACAAGTTGCATCAACAGACCAAACCGATCCCCCTGGCAACATCTCACATTGTGCAAACATTGAAACTTGTAGGATCGTGCCTTAGGCCAATGGGGAAGGAGTCTCTCCATACTTGAATGTCAGATTCGCCGACTCCCCTGTTTGCTAGGTAATGGTTTAAGAGATTTGGCTCCAATGCAAATATTCTTTTACTGTTGTAAACATGTGTTCTCTCTGACTAAGGCTAGTAAAAGTCTCATCCCATATTGTAATTGATCTTTTTTTTAATACAAGTTTTTTCAAATTTTTCAAAAAAAAAAACTATGCTCAATAAACTCCACTCAACCAATCAATCAATGAAACACAACTTGCTTACAAACGCTAAACAAGTGTTTCACTACACTTCCAATAACCACACTATGAATCTCAATCCTTGACTCAAGATGATTTCTCATTCACATAACAATGATACTCATGATATTTCACAAACCCTAATCATACACATGAAGGCTTACTCAAATATTTACAACAATGCTTATCAAACAATCTCACATAACAATAATACTCATGATCTTTCACAAACCCTAATACAATATAGTTCTCATTTTCTCACTCAAATGTTCTCACAAACATTCACCAATTATGTATATGAAAATTCACTCAATAATGCTTATCAAACAAACCTTTTCACTCCAACTTTGCATTTCACAATCCAACAATATTTCACTCACAAGGAATATGTGCCCATACCTTTTTTTTTATGAAGATTGACCCCAAAACCTGTCTCAATCACAATCAACCTCTTTCCCAAACTCATTGGTTAGATAGCAAAAATCTTCACTCAAATATTCCCTCAATATTAATTCACCATTACAAAATTAACAAGACTCAAATACACCTTATTATCTCCAAACTCTTAAACACTACTCAAAACCCTAGATCTCAAATTAAATTGGCAAAAATAAACTCCTCAAAAATGTCCTTATAAATCCTTTCTCAAAAAATTAAATCACTCCTTTAATATGCTCAAAAATGCAAAAATTAAACTTTAATAAAACACCTTATACCTCCCTTTAACTCAAAAATTCATGCCACATTAAAAACCTTAGGAGCAAAATTTAATTAAAAAATTTAAATACCTCTATTGCCCTCTAAATGATTCAATCCCCCATTGAATTGACATCAGTTCCATAGCTGTGGCCCAACTATCATGTGAGCTAGGCGCTCACGTTGGTAGACAAAAGCACCTTGTGCACTTTGTATCTTTTGCTAGGTGCCAAAACCAAAAGGACCACCAATAAAACACTCCCAGGCCTACCACCGAGATTCGATCATGGGATCTCCCACTTGTCAACGCTTCAATGCACAACCACTTATCGCTAGCCCAACCACCAGGTTGGTAATGAGGATTTAAGCCTCCACTGTCTTATCCCTTTGATGGCCACCGAAACTATAAAAAATATTATCCTTTGTATTGCACGCAGATCGTGGAAATTTATAGGCACTAGCAATATTAATCAATCGAAGGTAGGAGCTTAGGCAACCAAATGCACATGGTATTTATACCATTGTGCCATATCCCTTTGGACATCGATGGAGGGGGAAAATACATATGACATTGGTGCTTTAATAAAAATTAAACCTTTTTCCCTTATAACCCTAACCTTAGGGTTAATTAAATTAAATTATAAATTAATTTATAATGAAATTATTATAATTAATTTATAATGAAATTATTATAATTAATTTAATAACTTTAGGTCTTAACATTAGACCTTTAATATTATAATAAAATATTATAATATTATTTTTCTTAGGCCTTCCTATTGCTCCTTTAGACCTTATCTGACCACCTTGAATATTATAATAAGATATATTATAATATTATTTACCTTAGGCCTAGAAGCAATATTTCTCTCGCACTGCTTACTAAAACAGACACTTGACATCCTTCCTTTTGCACTGCTCACTAAAACTAACTCTTGACATCAATGACAATAAAACTTGCTCATATTTCCAACAATATCCCCCTTTATCATTGATGGCAACCCATTTACCTTTTACCATTTCCTTTACCTCTTTCTGTTCTGCTCCCCCTACAAAACTGTTCCCCTGACTAAATGCTCTCCCCCTTTGACATCAATGGCAAAGGGTCACCTTTGGGGATTGGGGCTAAGAATGAGATTCTTAGCTTATCCCCTATCCCACCTCCTCTCTTGATGTGGTTAATTTTTGGGTGGGAGTATCTCTACTCCCAGCATACACTGATATTTACCTTTGTCCACCTTCTTCCTCAACTGATCCTTCTGATTCCTCTGACTGTTCATGTTCCTGCTTGCCTCTAGAATTTTTGCTCTACACCACTTGGCTATATTCCCAATATTATTGTACTTATAACACTTAATGTTGTTATTCCTTAAAGGTGCAAATATCTTGGGGTTTATCCTAGTGAAGCCATATCCATCCTTGTCATGAACCCTGCAATTTACTACCTTGTGACCAAACTGATTACAAGAGTATAAATACCCTTGAAAAAAATGTCTATTATAAAATTTCCATATTCTTGTCTTTCATGTGTCCTGCACTATGTAGCCTTGTGCCCAAACCCATGACATGAGAAGCATCATCCATTAAAACTACCTTGCCTTGACCGCATTGGTCTCTTAGTCTCTTTTACCTTGTGCTGCTTCATGTTCCATATGTTCCTCATTTATGCATTGTTCCTTCTCTTATTGAAATTTCTATTGTCCAACTCATCCTCAGAAGTCTCACTTTCTCTTACACTCTCCTCTTCTAAAGTATCTTCTTATTTTGATATTGAGATTGACTCTCCTCCTTGTTATTTTTTTTCCTGTTCAAAACCAAGTCCTGTCTTTTTTTATGAAGATCTTTGTACCTTGATAATATTATCCAATTTCTTTGATCATCTCCCAAACCTGTGTAGCTTACCTTTAGAATATTTTACTTCCGTCCTTAATGAATCTACTTCATGCTCTAACTTTTCATATTCTAAAACATTTTCTTCTAACTTCTCTTTGATTATCCTTGTATTAGCTATTGAGTTGGTTAGATTCTCTATAATATTTCCTTTATCTTCATCATATTCTTGAAATTGAAGCTTGAGTTTTGAGATTTGCTTTCTTACCTTCCTTAATGCATCAAGGGAAGAAATAAGCTCACCCTCAATATTAACTTCTCCTTCTTCCTTTATTCTTTTGTTTTCAAAATAATCTTTATTCTTTTCTAATTCATTTCCACTAGAAGCACTTCCTTCTTCTTCTATTGACATAAGAAGAATTTCTTCTGGTCCTTCAAGTGTATCTTCATATTCATCATCATTGAAACTAAATCCATTCCTTGTACAACTATCTTCAAGATGACCAAAGTTACCACATCTAAAACACTTGAGAATTATTGGTGTCCTATTTCTAATCACTTCTTTTTCTTCTGCCAAAAATAGAATTTCATCTTCATCATTACTTGAGGAGCTTCCATCACTATCACTTGAACTCTTACCTGCCTTGTCTGCATAAAAACTCTTCTTATGCCTTTGGAAAAAATTATTTCCTTACTTGCCTTTTCCATCCCTACTTTTCTTTTAGTACCTGTGTTTTCTTTTTTCCCTGTTCTTATGATCTTGTTTTTCTTCATCATTGATATTTCCAACCTTTGGATAATCAGATGCATAATAACCATATTTTTCATAATTAAAACATCTAACTAATTTTGTACCTTTATACTTTCTCAAGTCCTTGTTCCTTCTGCCATAATTTGCTTCTTCATCACTGGATAACTCATTGCTTGAATCTGACTTCTTACCCTTTATCTTCTTAGTAGCTTTGAAGGTTGCCTCATTTTGGGGAATATGTTCCTCTTTTATTCTCATCTCAAAAGCTGTGAGAATTCCATGTAATTCATCCCTTGTCAAAATCTCAATATCTTTTGACTCTTCTATAGATGAAATATTTTCACTATACCTTTTTGGGAGTGACCTTAAAATCTTATCACAAACATATGTTTCTTTAATTTTAAGCCCAAGTCCTTGCATGAATTTAACAACCTCATCCACACTAAGTAGGTACGCATCAATGTTTTCCTCATACTTCATCTTTAGGTCTTAAAATATTCTCTTGTAGTTTTGCAACTTTGCCCTTTTGACCTTTTTGCCTCCCTCATTTATACCTTTCAACTTATCCCAAATTTTCTTTGCTGCTGTGCAACGCATAACCTTTATAAACTATATTTCACACACACCATTTAAAATTTCATTCATTGCCTTTGAATTATTCAGTTGTAGGAGCTTACCATATTTATATGAAGGTGGAGTATTTGGTGGTATGTATCAATCCTCAACTACTTGTTGTATTTCATTCCCTAGTGCCTTTAGGTGAATCTTCATTCTCATACTTCAAATTGCATAATTTTTCCCATCGAACAATGGTGCTGAATTCCTTGAAGATCCATTCTGAAAATCCATATATGTTCTTGTGAGATTTTACTTCAAGCTATTAAAATATTTCGAAGGAACCCGCTCTGATACCAATTGAAGAACACAAGCTTATACTGAGATGGGGGTGAATAGTATAAGACCACTTTTTACTTTTCTTTTCTCAAAAAATATTATTCAATATATCAATGGAAATATCAACAGTAGTAATCAAAGCAATGCACAAATCACCACACACAATAGAGACACCAATTAACATGGTTCACCTAATGTGGGCTACTCCACGAAGAAAATATTTCACTATAATTTTCTCAACAAATATCTTGGGAATCCTTCCCTATTACAATGTTTATGGACCTCTATCCAAAGGAGACACCAATCCCCTAATTTGGTTTATGGGAACCAACCCACAGGAGACACCAATCCCCTAATTTGGTTTGTGGATCTCTATCTACAGTAGACATCGATACCCTAATCTAGTTTATGGGCACCAACCCACAAGAGACACCAATCCCCTTAGCTGATTTTTGGATCTCTATCCATAGGAGAAGTTATTCTCCTCATCTCTAGCTAGTGATCCTCTAGAAGACTACTACCTCCACTACTTTGGATTGTGGATCTCTCTCCACTGAATACCTCTATCCTCACTTAGAATACTTGTCCTCACTACCCTAGCTTATGGGACTATATCCACTAGAGACTAATATCCTCTGCTTTGTCACCTCCAAAGCTTACTCTTAGCTTTGCTCAATCTCTATCTCAAATATACACTAAACATAGTCCTTCAGTCTGGCACAAATCTACTCAAAATCTGTCTCAAATATACACTAAACATAGTCCTTTGATCTAGCACAAATATTCTCAATATCTATCTCAAATTTATACTAAACATAGTCCTTCGATCTAGCACAAATCTTCTCAATATCTATCTCAAATCTGCACTAAACACAGTCCTTCGATCTAGCACAAATATGCTCAATATATGTCTTTGGTCTAGCATAAATATTCTCTCAAATATGCACCAAAATATATCCTCAAATATGTTCTCAAATCTATCCTCAAGCCTTAACACAAAGCTTGACTCAATCACAAATCAACTCTGCTAGATTTGTCCCAAATCTTAACTCAAGGTTTGAACAAATTAATTAATCAACTCTGCTCTCAATTCTACTCAAAGACTTACCTCAAATATTTCCAATAAGTCTTCACCAAGAATTACCTTAAATCTGCTCAACAAGTCCTCACTAGAACTTATCCAATCTGCTCAACAAGTCTTCACCAAGACTTACCTCAAATATGCTCAACAAGTCCTCGCTAGAACTTGTCCAATATTATCAACAAGTCTTCACCAAGACTTACCTCAATTCTGCTCAACAAGTCCTCACTAGAACTTGTCTAATATTCTCAACAAATCTTCACAAAGACTTACCTCAACTCTATTTGTAAGCTTCCACAAAAGCTCACACAAATCTTTCCTTAAGATTTCACAAAAGTTTCCTCAATTCTGTCCTTAAGTCCCCTCTAGGACTTACTCAAATTTTCTCACGATATTTCACAAATGCTTATTCAAATCAATTACAAAATTTTTATATAAAAACTCAACTCAATATCTCATAGAAAAACCTCTTCAATCCCACAAACAAGTTTCACTCAGAATGATGTAGGAGCATCCAGTGGTGTAAGAGTGATCTTGCATCACCTAAAATTTATAATTGCTTTAATTATTTCCAATTGTATTTAGTTTTCTATATGATAGGAAAATAGATCTAGTGGTGAAAGAATCACCCCAATACCCTAAACGGTTTGGGAGTTATGTGTGTTTTATGGCAAAACCCTACCAAAAACAGTGAAATTAATGTACCCGATCTTGTAGGTGGATTTTGAGGGTCTTAAATGTCAAATTTGGAAATTCTAAAATTGGTCACAGGACTTAGCCAAGCATTGGTTCGTATATTTCGGCTCGTTATCTTTCTAAAAATAGCTCGTTCAAGTTAACCGGAGCAACGAGCGCGAAGTTATGACCCTCGAAAATTTGCCTCCAAAATTCAAATTTCAAATGCACTATTTTAGGAGGGAAAATGTGAAAACAGGGTATTAGTGGAAAATTCAAAATTGTAAAAGGGGATTTTTCATTTTTGTATCCTCTTCTTTTGAAAAGTAATGGAAAAGGATGGTTTCTAACATGATCAAAGGGAAAACCCTTATGCATGGTGTGTTTCTTGTTTGTTGAACTTCACTACAGAATCTTGTTTAAATTCATACACATATAGAGAATGGTTAGAGACTCAATATATTTCACACTCACAAACACTCAATCACTTCCAAACTCTTTTCAAATCAATTTACAATAAAGAACAATTTGTTTCATAGAACTTGAACTATCACTCCAACACTTTCAATCAACTATTCTCAATCAACTCCACTCAACCAATCACTCAATAAAACACAACTTACTTACAAACCCTAAACAAGTGTTTCACTACACTTCCAACAACTCACACTATGTAACTAAATCCTTGACTCAAGATGATTCCTCATTCACATAACAATTATACTCATGATCTTTTCACAAAACCTAATCATGCACATGAATATTTACTCAAATATTTCCAATAATGCTTATCAAACAATCTCACGATACTCATGATATTTCACAAACTCTAATACAAGATAATTTTTAATTTCTCACTCAAATTTTCTCACAAACATTCACAAATCATGTATATGAAAACTCACTCAACAATGCTTATCAAACAAATATTTTCATTCCAACTTTGCATTTCACAATCCAACAATATTTCTCTCACAAGTAAGATGTGCCCATACCTTTTGTTTGACAAATAATTGACCTCAAAACCTGTCTCAATCACAATCAACCTCTTTTCCAATCTCAATGGTTAGATAGCAAAAATATTCACTCAAATATTCCCTCAATATTAATTCACCATTACAAAATTAACAAGACTCAAATACACCTTATTATCTCCAAACTCTTAAACACTACTCAAAACCCTAAATCTCAAATTAAATTAGCAAAAATAAACTCTTCAAAAATATCCTTATAACTCCTTTCTCAAAAAATTAAATCACTCCTTTAATATGCTCAAAAATGCAAAAATTAAACTTTAATAAAACACCTTATACCTCCCTTTAACTCAAAAATTCATGCCATATTAAAAACCTTAGGAGCAAAATTTAATTAAATTTTAAATACCTTTATTGCCCTCGATGGGATTCGATCCCTCGTTGCGCTACCACCAGTTCCCTAGCCATGGCCCAACTATAGTATGAGCTAGGCGCTCATGTTGTTAGACAAAAGCACCTTGTGCACTTTGTATCTTGTGCTAGGTGCCAAAACCAAAAGGATCACCAACAAAACACTCCCAGGCTTGCCACCGAGATTCGATCGTGGGACCTCCCGCTTGTCAATGCTTCGATGCACAACCACTTGTTGCTAGCCCAACCACTAGGTTTTTAATGAGGCTCTAAGCCTCTACTGTCTTATCCCTTCGATGGCCACTGACACTATAAAAAATATTATCCTTTGTCTTGCACGTAGATTGTGGAAATTCTTAGGCACTAGCAATATTAATAGATCGAAGGTAGGAGCTTAGGAAACCAAATGCACATGGTATTTATACCATTGTGCCATCTCCCTTTGGACGTTGGTGAAGGGGGAAAATACATATGACGCCGGTGATTTTGTAAAAATTAAACCTTTTGCCCTTATAACCCTAATCTTAGGGTTAATTAAATTAAATTATAAATTAATTTATAATGAAATTATTATAATTAATTTAATAACTTTAGTTATTAACTTTAGACCTTTAATATTATAATAAAATATTATAATATTATTTTTCTTAGGCCTTCCTATTGTTCCTTTAGACCTTATTTGACCACATTAAGTATTATAATAAGAGATATTATAATATTATTTCCCCTAGGCCTAGAAACATTCTTTCTCTTGCACTGCTTACTAAAACTGACTCTTGACATCCTTCCTTTTGCACTGCTCACTGAAACCGACTCTTGACATCAATGACAACAAAACTTGCTCATATTTCCAACACTATTAAATCTATTATTTATTGCAATATTTGTGTGGATGTGCTTATTTTAATTGAAAGGTTCCTACCAAGTGGTATCAAAGCACTTTCTATAATCATGCTATGTTTTAGATACAATAGTTTCTGTCTTGTCATTTCATTCCTATTAGGTATAATTGTACTTCCTTTTAAAACATCATAAAGGAGTTGTCTTATTGGCTAAACCATATTATCCATAAATCATCTAGTGAAGTAAAATATGTTCAAACTCTAATATGTAGATCTCATACAACACCCTTATACATGTTTGAGCTCCCATGTACCCATGTGTATATAGGGAGACCCCCCTAGATTTAGGAGAGGCCTTTAGCCATAGGAATATTTTGACCATGTATTTATCCATAGTGCACCAAGCACAAAGGATAAGAAATATTACCCTCTTATATTGATAAAATAGGTTAGTAGTGTGCCAAAGTATATAGGCTAATCCTCCTTGGTTTGTGGCCTAAAATATTTGTTTTAGCATTATCGATCATTGTTGCAATATATCAGAGGGCTATGGATAGTAAAAACACCTTGGCCTAGAGTAATCGTGTTTCTATTGTTTGTCAAACCTTAAAAACAAACTGTCAAACCTAAGAAAACCTAACAAAAACTTAAGCATACTAAGAAGACTACACTCATCCTAAAATAGACAATACAGTAACATTTCTTGGCAGTCAAGAATAAAATGGTGGTGTCAGTAGCAATCAGGTATAATAACAAATGTAAATATAGTTGAGATTAGTAGCAGATAGAATCTTGACAACTTGTTTTTAGAAGAGACATTTGTTAGTAAATAGTCAGTTAGTGCAAAATAAACCTGTTGTAATTGTTAGGACATTAATAGTACAAAAAATATCTCATTTTGTGGAAACAATATAGGATAAAAATAGTCTACTAAAAAGAATATATGGGGTGCCAAAAATTGTCATTTTTGGGTATCGTTCATTTTGATTGTCTTTTTGAGTTGATCATTTTGGTATATAGCACCTAAAAAAAATTTAGGATCCTTACAATAATAACTACTAAAACAAGAATTTTACTTTTAGTAAAATATTTTTAGAAAGCCCAAATCACAATTCCATGGCTAGAGAAAGTAGAGGAGCTATAATAGATATGTAGCAAACTAACCAATTGAGTGAATATGTGAGTCAATTAAGCGAGCCAATTAGTCAAATATAAGGAAAAATGTAATAAGAAATCCAACAAATGAAAGATTATATGGGTTACTTGGCTAATGAGAAAAATAAATTAAGAAAAAAAATTCATGAAAAAACTACATGATGTTGAAATTTGCTTACAAGGGGCTACCCATGCGTACAACCATATTAACCATAGTGAAGTTGAAGAAAGAGTTGATAGTTAAAAAAATTAAATAGGGAGGCACATAATACCATTTTCTAGAATAATGCATATAAAAATGCTAAAGTGATATTTTTCAAAGCTTGATGGAAAAGACTTAGATGGAATTTTGTGTCAGAAAAATAAATATTTCAAGCTTCATAATATTCCTTGACATTTAAGGGTCACAATAGCATATTTTAATTTTCAATCTAAAGCCCTTAAATGGTATCAATGGGTGAAATATATAAATACCAATATTTCTTGGGAAGACTTTGAAAAACAATTACTAACTTGATTTGGCCCTAGTGAGTACGATTTCATGGGAGCTCTCACAAAATTGAAGCAGACCTCCACCATTCATGAATATCAAACTTATTTTGAAAATTTGGCTAACTAGACAATGGGTTTGAGGGAAAATTTTCAAAGTTGTTTCATTAGTGGGTTAAAGGATGCTATCAAGGTTGAGGTAATAATATTCAAACCATTAATCATAACATAGATAATCAATTTGGCTAGGATAGCAAAGAAAAAATCCACTGCTCAAAGGTGTACTTCCAAATTTCATCTGGGATAACCCCCATTTCCATCTAAGCCCATAGTCAATTTGAGAAGTAAGTCATCAACCATGAAGCAACTAGCTTGAGAGGAAATGGAGTCTCATAAAGCATAAGGGTTATGCTATAACTATGATGAGAAACACTCTCCCAAACATAAATATGTACAATAAAAAATGTATTGGTTAGATGTGGACGAATATTCAATGAATGAACGCTATGAAGAGACAGAGGAACATCAAGAATATGAGCATAAAGACAAAGATGAAGCAAAAGAGGAACCTCAGCCAAAAAAATTTAGTCCACTCTCTAGTAGGAATTTCTACTCCCCAAACTATGAAGGTGATAAGATATTTAAAGGGTGAGAGAATCGTAATCCTTGCCGACTCTAATAATACATATAACTTCATTGATCCTTAGGTGAAAAAAATACAAATTGTTAGATAAATTCTTATAGCTCCTTTGAAGCGATAATAGAAAATGGAGTAAAAAATGGGGGAGCAATGGTGACAACAAGGGAGGAATTTGAATTGTTGAAGGCGGGAAGGATCCTCGTGAACCAAGGTACCAGGATGCATCAGATGAGGATCCAGGGGTAGGTAAGCCTCTTGATGAGACAGAGGACGAACATGATACCATCCCTAATCAAGTTGAAAAATTCTAGGGAATCGAACCCCCAAAAAAATATCGTGACAAGGAGATCTATTCGGGAGTTACGGGTCCCATAAACCTCCCATTATTTGTAGAGGCTCTCAAATGCAAAAGGAGTGATGTTTTTGAGTCTCTCCCACCACTCATCCCTAAGAAAAATAGAGTAATCGCTCCTTCGAGCATCATGGATGGGTTTCTATCCTTGGAAACCTATTCCCTGGTAGGGAAGTTCATAGGAGGGAGACCAGACATAGAAACCATAAGGACATGGGCATTTTCCAAGTGGAGGATGGTAGGAAATATGGAGATCATTGTGCTGTCCAGAGGTTTCTTCATCATCCATCTCAACAACTAGGAAGATGCCAGTCACATCCTAATAGGAGGGCCATGGTTTTTAGGTAGGTGAAACCTCTTTCTTAGACCGTGGGGGGAGGATTTTGACCCTGAAACACAAAGCATTAACACTGCCCCCATTTGGGTCTATCTACCAAATCTTCCTGCTCAGTTTTTCCATGAGTACTTCCTAAAAGGGATTGCAAGGACTATTGGTGAACTAGTAGTGATTGACCATTCCACCATGGCCAGGTCAAGAATGACCCATGCAAGGATATGTGTGAATGCTAATCTAGATTTTGAGCTCCCCATATTTGTGGAACTTGGATATGGAACGTACTTGAGGAAGTAGGCCATTGAATACGAGAACAAGCCAATATTCTATGTGGAGTGTTGAACCCAGTGCCACCTCAAAAATCAATGCCCAAACCTGGCTATTCCAAAAGAAGCATCGAAGAGACCCGACCCAAGAGGGTTTAATGCCAAAGGCACACAAGGAATCAAGGATTTTGGTTTCCAAAAAACAAAGGAGTCTACAGGTAAGCCAAGAGTGGACAAAAAAACTAGGATCAAGGAGCTCAACCCCAACAATAGAAAAAAGGAAAGTAATAGGTCTCATGTTAGGCAGACCCAAAAGAACAGGTAAGTCCTTCGATATCTAAATACAATAAATTTGAAATACTAGCTGAGGATGAGGTCGATCAAAATAAATAAGGATCGAAGGAGGCCTACCCCATTTTAGACCTTCCATAAAGCCTAGAGTCCCCATAAAAATTAGGGCCATAAAAAACCCCCTCATCGTGCCCTCCCCTAAACTTCCCTTATGACATACCCCAAAACCTAGAAGAATATAGACAGATCATGGAATAAGAAGTCACTAAGACTAAAACCATTGAAATTATAGTGAGCGATGGTTGTGTTAGCCCAGTTCTATAGCAAATCATCCCTCCCAAATTTAGCCCCAAACAAACTAGGAGCTCAATGAAATCTCCCATCGATTGTGGTAGTGAAAAAAATGAGGTAGGATCTCTATGGCTGAACAGTTTAGAAGAGGGCTTGTTGATGAGATTGCAAATGGGACTCAAAAGATACTTTTTTCTCCAGTTATCACCATCCTTAAATATGATAACAAATCCAACAAACCTCCTCCACCTCAGGGTAGGGGGAGAGGGAAGAACTCCAAATAGTCTAAATGAAGTTCCTCTCATGGAATGTGAGAGGCCTTAATGGCCTAACCAAACAAAGAGTGGTTAGTTCATTAAGGAGAGAAATTAATCCTACAATTTTCATAATGCAAGAAATAAAAATTGATGTCGTGCTATCAAAAGAAATTACCTCTAAAATATGGAAACATGGGGAAGTTACCTTCAGCCAGGCCAAAGGAGCCTCAGGTGGACTAATGTGTCTATGGGACCCAAGGAAGTTGGAAGGTAGAATTATTCAATCTGACGAAAGGGTGCTAAGTTTTTTCTTTCATGATATGGACAATAATTTTTCCTGGATCCTGTCCAACATTTATGCTCCTAATTCTCTTCAAGGGAGAGTAGTTTTGTGGGAATCTCTAAGCAACATGAAAGAGGTATTTCACAATATTCCTTGGGTTGTTGCAGGGGACTTCAATACGCCCCTCTATCCTTCAGAAAAAATAGGAGGGATAGGTTTACCCAACAGAAGCATGGATGAGTTCAATGAGTTCATTAACTCCAATGACCTCATGGACGTCAAGCTCAAAGATGCCAAGTTTACATGGAGTAATAGATGGTTGGGAAACCAACTCATTCAAGAAATATTGGATAGGTTCTTACTATCCCGAGAGGCCATTATAGTGTTTGGAGATGCAACTCTTCATTCTTTTCCCAAGATTGCATAATACCATAGTCCTATCCTGTTAGAATTGTAGAAGGCCCATCCTTTTAGAAGGCCCTTTTGGTTCGAAGCAATGTGGCTAAAACATCATGATCTGAGAGATCGAATTAACCAATGGTGGCAACACTCTACTCAGGGGAGCCCATCCTTTAAAATATCCCAAAAACTAAGGATCGTCAAAGACAACCTCAAAGTTTGGAACAAGGAGATCTTTGGGAATCTGTTTGAAAATAAGCAAGCCATGTCCGAAAGACTAGCTTGCATCGAGAAGAAAATTCAAAATGGAGTATGTGATGAAGCTACCAAGACAGAGGAAAGAAACACTCTAGCTGAATACCACAACATCTTGGCTTGTGAGGAAATATTTTGGAGGTAGAATTCTAGAGCTCTGTGGCTCAATCATGGGGATTTGAACTCCAAATTTTTCCATGTTACAACTCTGAGGAATAGAAGCAACAATAGGATCAGGGAGTTGGTTAAAGAGGATGGCTCTTTGACTCAAAATATCCATGATATTAGAGATGAAGTGGTCTCTTACTTTAGTTCCCTCCTTGGAGATGAGACCCCTTGTCTGGCCACAACCAAAGAGTCCATGCTGCAATCTATTCCTCAGTCCATCACTAGTGACATCAATGCAAAACTCAATGCTCCTTTCTTGGATGAGGAAATTAGACAAGCCCTATTCTCTATGGACCCTGACAAGGCCCTAGGCCCCAATGGATTCCCACCCCATTTTTTCCAAACCTTTTGGGATGTAGTAGGGCCAGATGTGTGTTTAGCCATTAAATAATTCCAATATTCCAAACACATTCCTCGTAGTTATAATTCAACTTTCATTGCTCTTATTCCTAAAGGGCCTACTCCCAAATCTATGGTGGATTTTAGACCTGTCAGCCTTTGTAATGTTATATACAAAATCCTCACCAAATCGATTGCTAACCATATGAAAGAAGTGTTGCCTTTAATCATTGACCCTTGCCAAGGAAGTTCGGTCCAAGGAAGGTCAATTCTAGATGGAGTCATAACAGTCCATGAGGCCCTCCACTCCGTTTCTCAATCCAAAAAGCCTACCTTTGCTCTCAAACTGGACATGAACAAGGCCTATGACCACATCAATTGGGAGTTTGTGAATGCTATTCTATTAAGGTTTGGGTTCCATCTAGAGTGGGTCAGGCTCATTAAAGGTTGCATTTGTAAACCATGGTTCTCTGTCCTCATAAATGGTTCCATGATAGGGTACTTCCAGAGCAATAGAGGCCTCAGGCAAGGGGATCCAATTTCTCCCATGCTCTTCATAATTGGTGTGGAAGCCCTTGGTAGGACAATAAAAGCCACCTACAATGTTGATATCATCTTTGGGATAAAAGCAATGTTCTTAACCAATTTGGTTACTCATCAGTAATTTGTTGATGGCACCTTGTTTCTCACTCTTGCTTCCATGGGGAGGCCAAGGTCATTAAACACATTTTGACTCTCTACGAGGATGCTGCTGGCTAAAAGGTAAACTTCAAAAAAAGTAAGATTTACTTTCTCAATACTCCCATTCCTAGGTAGGCCAAGATCACAAGGATACTGGAGTGCTCTATATCTACCCTTCCGACTTCCTACCTAGGTCTACCGTTGTTCACAGGCACTCCAATCGAGTCTATGTGGAATAATGTTTTGGAAAGAATCCAAAAGAAACTCATAGGGTGGAAAGGGCATCTCTTATCCTAGGCTGGTAAAGCAACTCTAACTATGGCCTCGCTCCAAAGCATTCTAGTTTACTTCTTATCAGTGTTCAAGGCCCCGACCAAGGTGTACCACAAAATTGAACAGTATAAAAAAAATTCCTTTGGTCGAGCTCAAAATACAAGCAACATATCCACTTAGTCACTTGGAACAAGGTCTGTCAACCAAAGGAGGATGGAGGATTAGGCCTCAGAAGAGTTATCCACCTCAACACAACCTTGTTGGCCAAAAAATCTTGGCGCTTGATTACCAATGTGGAGAATGAGTGGACTACGATTGTGAAAAGGAAGTATCTTCAAGGATCAAATTTTTTGAGCAGTGCAGTCCCAAGTAGAGGATCGGCCTTTTGGAAAGCCATAATGACAAGCAAAGATACATTTAGTAAAGGCTTAAGGTGGATCCTAGGGAATGGCCAAAATATTAGGTTCTGGGAGGACAAGTGGGCTAGGTGTGAAGCCCTCATTTAGGATCCTAACCTGGCTAGGTTAAAAGTCCACACTGATGAACTATTCGTGCATAAGGTGGCATATTTCCTACATCCTGATAGAAACAGGACTAGATAGAGATCCATAAATATCGATGGCTTGGATGCTGAATCTAAGGCTTTAGAAAATCTATTGAGGCAACAGTTTATTTCATCAGTTGGGGAAGATGATCATATTTTCTAGGCCGTAACAGAGAGTGGTGACTTTTTGGGCAAGTTGGCCTATAAGCTGTTGTGGAATCCTGAGGATCCTCCGTTTCAAGCCCAGCTAGTGTGGACTAAAAATTTGATTCCTAAGATATCCTTTTTTCTTGGCTTGTCATCCAATAAAATATACTCACCATAGACAATATGATCAAGAGAGGTATCATGGTTCCTAACATATTTTTTCTTTGCAGGACGGATTGGGAGTCTGTATAGCATTTATTACTTGAATTCTTGGTGTCCTCATCCATCCTATATGGGCTTTTTCAAAATTTTCATAATTATTGGGCTAAACCTACTTCCATATATGATTTATTCCTACAATGGCCCAACCCCTTCACTAACAATCATTTAAGGTTTATGTGGAAAATATGTCTCCATCATTTCCTTTGGCAAGTTTGGCTGGAGAGGAACCATAGAGCCTTTTTTGAGTCTAGAAGGTCTCCTGCATCCATTATTAACAAGATCCTAGCCTTTGCTAGAGAGAATGCCATATTACATCCCTTATCCTCTCAACCGGTTTCTTCCTGTGAGAAGTCATTGGGTCAATCCTTGAACATCCCATTAGAGGATACTTCCACTCTAGTTCCTCCTAATCTTAGATCAGGGTCAAAGTGGATTCCCCCCGCTGGACTGGGTTAAGTTGAATTTCGATAGAGCTACCAAAGGTAACCTTGAAAGAGCCGAGGTAGGGAGAGTGCTGAGAGATCATCAAGGTAACATTCTTTTTGCTTTTGCAGAACATCTAAGTATTCAGATGAATAATGCAATCAAAGCTAGAGAAATGTGGAGATAATTGGTTTTGGCAAAAGATATACATGGCAAAATGATTATGGAGGGTGACTCACTCAACATCATAAACCTTCTCAGAAACAACAAAAACCCCCCTTGGAGGATCGAGGTCTACATCAAAGAAGGTAGGATCCTTATTAGCTCCAAAAGTAACATGGTTGTCCAACACTCTTTTAGAAAGTCCAAAAAAGTGGTAGATAGGCTGGCAAATGAAGGGGTTAATGTAGATAGACTGATCACGTAGACTTAGGGAGTGTCACGCAATGTGGAAATATTAATTCAAAATTAAAATAGATGATGTGGATTATTAACACCTGCGTAAAGCGCATGTTTCCAAAAATTATTAAAGGTAGTCCTCATTCTTTAGCCTCATGGAGGAAAATTCATCTTTATATTTTTAGGCTTGTCAAGCTTTCAAGAATGGTTAGCCTTGATAAGCATGGTATCAGGCATGGATTCAATGGGCACATTGCCAAGGTGTTTTGCACTCACCAAAGGAATTCCAATCAATGTTGGGTGTGGTCCTGATGTGAACGGTTGATGGTCCCATCTCATGTGCTAATCGGAGTCACCCATTTTAGAGGCATAATATTTCTCGCCATGCCTACCCTTTCAAATATTCTCATGATTCCAAAGCATGGGTATCTAGACAGTCATACTTCCTTGAATTCCAGCATGAGCTTTTTACTAATTACGGGTGCCATGTGGACCATCCTCCAGGTGTAATCTAGTTCGGTGCACTCCCCTATGCATGGTGCCATCACCCAGGATAATTCTTATTCTAGCCAAGATTGCATCCAGAAGCTTCTCTCTTCTTCTATTAAGAGCCAACTTCATTTTTCATTGGAGGTTTTTTCACCTATAGCTTAGAGTAAGAGCATTTGCCTCACAAAATTCCTAGTGGTTGATTGCAAGGGTGCTCGTGAGGTTACCATGACTTATGTTGAGCTGAGCTATGTTGAGATGGAACCCCTAGCAGAAGCCATCCTCACCGAGAGGGGTTTCACTCCTTTCTTCAATATTTTTTTTTGGGCCAAGCATGAGATCACCATGGCAGTGCTGGAGTCATGGGACAGAGGCAAGGTGGTGGTTCATGGTTGGGAGTTCATCATCGACGTGCATTTTCTAGAAACAATCACAAGACATGTGGCCAAGGGTAGATCGATCCACAAGGAGAAGCACAATTGGGATGTGGAGCTCAAATAATTCAAGGATAACTCCAAGATTTACTAGATAAAACCGGTATGTTGCATACTGAAATCCCCACCCCTTGGAATTCTGTTATGAAAAATGTAATGGAATTCATTACTGCTGAGGACCCTGGGAAGGTCCTCATCAGTTTCCATTATACCTTTGTCAATTTCTTCTTAGACGTAAACCCTATCAGTATTCCCCACTTCCTGGTCAATTCAATAAATTACACCATCAATTCTTGTAGGAAGAAGAAAGGGGTTGACCTTCCCATTCACCAGGGCTTGTTTAAGATTATTTACAGTCACGTTCTGGCCAATTCCTCTAAAATTAACCCCCCATCATTCCCCAAGCCGAATGTTCCAAAGTTAAATATAGCCTTGGACTTTCTAAGCCATATGAGGTGTCCCCATCCAAGAAAAGCATGGTGGATTTTTTAGTCAAATGAGGGCTCGCTAGAAAGAGGTTGAAGACCAAGGACCTCGAAGGCCCCACAAAATCCTTGATGTGCTTGAGAAACAAGATGATCCAAGAGAGATCAAATATTCTCGAGGTGAATTATAAGGATGAGGATCCTGATCCTACTATTTCTGTCTTGAAGCATTATGTCGTCACGACATCCTCAAACATTATCTAGTAGATGAAGGGACTTTGTGATGTGTTGAAGATCATGTTCTTCCATGAAGGTTATCAGGACCAAGAATGCCAACTTCGAGGTGGAGGTGAAGGAGGAGGTAAAGGACAATGTGAAGGACAATAGCAAAGAAGAAGAGGAGGACCTCAAAGAGGCCTAATATGGCACCTCATGTTTCATCTTATTGGTTGTCCTATATGGAGTCAGGTCTATTCTTAGGAGATTATGTTTTTTTTTGTCTTTATGGTTGTCCTATAGGATGTTTGGGTGTCTTGTTTTATGTTCGAGAGGGGTTCTCCTTAGTATAGTTAGTGGTTTCATAGGACCGAGGGTCCTTAGCATTCTCGTGCTCATTAGGTTCAGCATATCCAAGTTGTCTTTTGTAAAAAGGTTTTGGGTCAACCTGTAAAAACCCGTATATAATGAAATCCTTAAATTATCAAAAAATAATAATAGCCAATGGAAGAACTTTGTATTTCAAGGGTAAATATAGAATTTTCAAGGTAAAAATAGGAGAATAAAATCTTAAGGCCAACATGTTTGCCCGTACTTTGGAATAATGTGATGTAGCATTGGGAACACAATGACTTAGAACTTTGGATCCAATATTATGGGAATTTTAGAATTGTGGATGAAATTTAGTTAGCAAGGGATAGAATACACTCTCAAATGGATGCATGTTGGTGCTACCCAACTTATTTCTTCTCATAAAGAAAAAATCCTAAAGAAATAATCTTAGAGGATAGTGGACCAATTGTTTACTATATAAATATCCAATAACTATGAAATAGAGCACCAACAATAATTAAAGATTTTCTTAAAGAGACACGCATCTATTTTTAAGGAGCCCTTTGATTTGAGGGAAACAAAATTTAAAAATTGTTTTAATAGTGGGTTGAAGAATGATATCAAGGTCGAGGTGATAATTTTCAAACCACAAACCATGACGTAGACAATTAATTTGGATAGGCTAGTAGAGGAAAAATTTACTACTCAGAGATATACTTCCAAATTTCCTTAGGGAAAACCCCCATTTCCATCTAATCCCATAGTCAATTCGAGAAATAAGTCATCAACCATGAAACAACTGACTCAAGAGAAAATGGAAGCTCATAAAGCATAAGGGTTGTGTTATAAATATGATGAGAAATACTCTCCTAGACACAAATATGTACAATAAAATTTGTATTTATTGATTGTGGATGAATCTTCAATAAATGAACCCCATGAAGAGGAAGAGAAACATCAAGAAAAGGAGCATCTAGATGAATATGAAGCACAAGAGGAACCCCAACCATAAATTATAGTCCACTCTTTAAGAGAGATATATACTCCCCAAACTATGAATTTTATAGGATATTTCAAGAGTGAGAAAATAATAATCCTTATTGACTCTGGTAAGACACATACTTTATTGATCCTTAGGTGGAAAAATACAAATTATTATATAAATTCCTATAACTCCTTTGAAGTCATGATAGCCAATGGAGGACCTTTTCCTTGCAAGGGTACACATAAAAATGTCAAAGTACAAATAAGAGAACATGATCTTAAGACCCACATGTTTTCCCTTCCCTTGGGAGGATGTGATGTAGCATTGGAACATAATGACTTGGAACTTTAGGTCCAGTATTATGGGATTCTTAACTATGGATAAAATTTAGTTAGCAAGGGATAGAATATACTCTCAAAGGAATGCATGCTAGTTTTACCCAACTTATTTCTTCTCATAGAATGGAAAAGCTCCTAAATAAATCATATTATATAATAGTGGCTCAATTGTTTACTATATAGATATCTAATAATTATGAAATAGAGCACCAAGAGGAATTGAAGGTTATCTTAGAGATACATGCATTTATTTTTGAGGATCCCAAGGGTCTACCACCTTGGCATGTTCATGATCATGTCATCCAACTTGTACTAGGTATCCTTCTATCAAATGTTTGGTCATAAAAGTACCCATATGTCCAAAAATCTAAAATTAAGAAAATGGTGTAGGAATTGCTTACACAAGGGTTATTCGACCTAGTGTTAGTCCATATTCCTCTCTAGTGTTGTTGGTACATAAGAATTATGGGTCATGATAGTTGTGTGTTCAAATTCAATAATAAAATATACACTTGAATATTAAAATACTTTAAAGGTTAAAGTATACCTTTAAATGGAGTTTAAATACATTTTTCTTTATAGCATTGACTGCATGAATCACCTTTCAACTTTATCTTCACTTTGAGTTGCATTCTTTCGATATTCTAGCAACATCTAAACCAAATATTTTGGTCCTTTTGGTTTTCCAATTTTGAATCTCTAGCCTGCACGAAATCAAATGTTAGTTAGATGTTACAATGTATATATTACAAAATCTTACCTAGGCACTTTTAAAACTCTCTTGTAGCCTCTATGTATTCCTTGAATGCAAAATACTTTGGGTATAGCATTTCCAGAATACCTTCTCCTTTCATGTACTACAATTTTTTCAAATGCTTTCTACTGCAACAATTCTAGAATACCTTCTCCTTTTGAGTACAATATTTCTTCTTGAACATCTTCTGCTACAATGATTATAGAAAATATCCTCCTTCTGTAGTAATTCTCAAATGTCTCCTTCTGCAACATTCTCTTCTGACATTGCACTAAGTCTCACTAGACTTAGTGCTTCTCCGAGTCATCTTCCACTTGTCTTCACTTCTCTTATATCACTTTTTCATCTCGTCTCCTCACCACATCGTAATCATCCTTCTAGTAAGACACTTGCTATCTTCCTCCTCCAATATTGTAGTCTTCTAGTCTTGAAAACATTATTCCTGTAGCTCTTTCACTCAGTATGGCTATCATGAAGTCTACTCAATGTGGCTTTGATACCACTATTAGCAAATAGTTACAATTCTTCACAAGTTAAACAATTTCTAGGATCATAAATAACATCAATAATCATGCATATATCAAATGAACAATAATCTCACAAAAACTTTATTGAAACTACTAAAACAATACATAAATACAAAGGTTCTTTAGGTTACATGTTACATGGCTTTGTCTTCAATATATAGATACATGAGACTCTTCACATTATATAACTCTTTATCTTTTCTCTCCTCAAACTCATTGGAGAACCAATCTCACATATTACATAAATATGAAGTCTCAAATGATTGCTCATATCTCCCTACTTCTAAACTTGATACTTGATACTCATAACTATCACTTTCTAACAAGACATGTCACACACTTATTTACATGACACATACTATAAACACAAATATTAAACACACACGTTAATCTAAATATTCACCAAGGCACCAAATAATGTAATACTTCCAGTATGTATTTTCTTAGCTTGAGTCAAAGCCTCATGGATATTTTAGTAGAGTGCTAAGTGGGGGTGCTTGTTGTGAAGAGGTAGGTATGCTCACTATAAAGGGTTCAAGTCCTCTCGACACCTCACAATATCCATCATGGTTTTGCATAACACCCCAAAATAAAATTTAAAAAATCATATTAAAATAGACTAAATGAAATATGTTCAATGCAATGGTAGGTTTGTAAGTTGAAAACAAATGATAAAATTAAAAAATAATATAATTTTTTTAAATATATATATATATATATATATAGAAGATTAAAAAATAAAATACAAATAAAAATACATAAATTGTAATTGTTTTCTAAATATCCCATGATTTGTAATTTCTTCAATCAACCCATTAATTATATATTGATCTTTACTAAAGACATCTAAAAAATTAAGACAAATCCAATTTATATATATAATTTTTTTTATCTATAAATATGCAAGGTGGTGGTCAAAGATTTGAGTTAAAAAAATACATATAATTTATTATAATTAATTTAATATATATATATATATATACTCCTCACACATTTACTCATGTTAAGGTCTGAACTTTGAATCTCCTCAAGAAAAGCCAAAATTTGATGTCCTCTCTAAAATATTAAATATATATTTAATATAAAATAAATAATAATATAATGAAAAAATATATAAAAATATAACTTAATATGAAATGTAATATAAACTTAAGTGTATCTAAAAAATCATGTTATCAAACACCTTCATAAGCAAATATAATTATTATTAATCTTATGCTTACAATGGGAACATAATACAATCTTGAGCCTAGATCTCTCAAACTTAAGTGGACGTTTTAATCCCATGTCAAATTAGAATTGAATTGAGTAAATTGTTAACTAAAAATAATCTCAATAAATAAAACTTATATAATTAACTTATATATATAAATATAGATATATAAGTTATATTTATATGTTTATATATATAATAAGTTAATATATATCATTTGTTTAAATCTTATATTATTAAAATTTTATTTTTTATTATTTTTTTATTTTTTACACAAATTTATTTATACGTATATACACTTAGTTGTGGTTTTAATATAGGTCTTTTGAAAAAGAGACGAAAACTTTTATATTTTTTAAATTCTTATTAGTTATATGTTTACTATTTGCTTAAATATTATACTTTTAGAAAATGATAATAGTTCACCCTTTTTCCCTTTGTTTTTAGGTATAACATACCATAGCTTTAAGGTTTTAATTTTTTAAAGATCTTGGAAATAGTTTATGGTTGGTAAGTTCTATGACTTCTTTTATCTCAATACAATATATTGAAGTTCTATATCTAGAACTTGTTAAAACAGGTTTTACCCAAATTATATGATCATATAATGGTACTACAAGAGATTGATAGATATACATGTATAGTTTCATAATATTTGAAGTAATTTTTATTTTTTATTTTTTTTATTTTTTTTTTAAGTCAGACAAAGTACAATAGGTGGTACAACTAGGGTCACACTCCCGGGGTATAACAACATGAGGCCTCCCTCCTTATGATTTGAATTCAGGTCACTGAAATAAAATTCAATGATATATTATCGAGGTGTCCTTGCAAGGACCCATACTTAAAAGTTGAAGAATATTTCTTTTTTGAAGAGGTTGAAAAGCAGAGGCACATAAAGGGCCACGCTTCTCGTGAATTGAACTTGGATCTCTGCTATGAGAGTTCAATATCTTTTTCTATTGTAATGTCCTTGTTAGGACAAGTTTTTTTAAAAGGAGAAAAAAATATTGATAGAGCAAGAATCAAATTACAATCATAGGTCTACCACTTTTGGCAAATCCTAAAATCTAAATAAAACTTGGAATATCATTTCTAAAAATAACAAATAATTTAATACCATCTAAAGAGCATGACCCAACTTGATATTTTTTTTGCTTTATGTTGATTCTAAGTAATCTGGTCGGCTTGAAAATTTTGCAAACACTACCAGTGTTGTCCTAAAAGAGTCCAAAGAGTGTTGCAAGAGGCAACAAAAAATCAAACCAATAATTGTTCACCTCCATTGATCCACAAGGTTCAATGGACTCTTTTACTACCAGATCTTGCTTCTAGATATTTCTTGAGGCCATCATTTCTTCTATCTTTGATATCTTGAGAGGTAACTTTCACCCTTCAATTACTACTTGTTGAGACTGAGATACATTAGGGCTAGGACCATATTTCCTCTTTCTACTTGATTCAACCTTCTAATATGGAGGCGCAAGGAGTTTCTGAACTTCCACCCTGAAAGAATTGGATGATATGGTAATTCTAACTTTCAATGGAGGTTCCATAGGTGGGACTCCTTGCTCATTTATTCTTTTCCTAGCTAGGCTTGTTGGTGCATGAAGGTTTCTCTTGACCTCCTACTCCTCATCAATTTCCTCTTCAAATTCCTCACTTTACCCAAGGCTAGTCGTGTCTAACTTCTTCAAGACTTCAGGAGTGATATCTTCTCCTTTCTTCTTATAGGTATTGTAGTTGGTGTTAAACTTGGTGGAGAATTCCCCATATGTTCTTCTGGGGAATGATTTCTTGATATCATCCTGCTCACACTGTATAATCCACCATTGCTCAATCTTGTTTTCCCCACATTTCTTCTATCGAATTATTTCTTGGATCACAAATAATTTTATCTACTAAGTGGGATATTTCTTGGGGTTAAATACTTTCTCATATAGATAACAGACCCTCCACAATGGCCACTTATGCATATCAATCCTGGTTAGAGGTATTATCTCATCTTCCAAAAAGTTTCTATACTTCAAAAATTCTTCATTAGCCTCATTATTTTGATGTTTGAACTATCACAGCCTCACATTGTCTTGAAGTCTAGCATGCAGAGTATGATCAGGATCATAATGACATCTAGGTGGTACCATAGGGAGACCTAGGGTGAATAATTTATCAAGTTATTAAAATAAAAAATCCTCATTTTTTGGTAGAAGGATAGGCTTAAACAATACTGTCTGTGGGAAAATTGCTTTCTTTTTGGCTCTAAGTCCCCACTTTTCCTCAAAAAAATATATTCATCGACATACTTCCATACCAAATATCCAATCCATCACATAGAATGGGAGAAAATATGGGAATTTTGAGAACCCATATAGTCGGATGCATGTTCCCTCTTCCAGAAAGAATCGTCTCTAATTTCTTGCATGCTAGTTCTTAAGAAATCATGTGCTTTGCTCGACAATAATGGATAGACCTAGTAAATGCATGTAAGAGTGGGACCCAAAAATTTCTTATTGAATTCTAGATAGGAGTTGCTCCTCCTGAGTTTTTGTATCCAATATACCACCAGATGTATCTATCCCTTCTCATCCTTATCTTGGATTTGCATAGTGTGTTTATCATGGGGTATGCTATAGAAAAATAACTAGGCCAAATGTGACACATACCAAATTTTTTTGCTATTATTACTTTGATATTCTACCAATTGCTTTTTTATGTTCCTGGAAAATAAGTCCACCCAGTCGAACCTTATGGATTTGAAGGTCTATAGAACAACATATGCCATCACCATATGATGTGGATGCATAGTTTCATACGATGGAAGATGTTTTCCATGTAGTAATTTGGTAGTCTTCCAAGGGCTTCGATCACCCACTATTTAGGGCCATGTATAGCAGGTCTCGTTTTTCATCCATATCGATGAAATTAACCTACAACTTCACATTGTCTTAAGGCTCATGTGCAAAGGAGGCTTTGGAAAAGAACACCTCTCAAATGGTTCTAGCATTTATATATAAAATCACTTGCTCTTTTGCAGTTCAGTCTACACCAGTGGCTACGTCATAAAATTATGCAATAGCATAAACTACCTTAGGGTAAGGGTGAACAAGGAATGGCATATATGCACTTAGCTAACTTCTCCAAGAGAGGGTTTTCAAACTATTAGAGGATAATTTTGCTATCAATATTTTCGTAGCTTCACTAGTAATTCTTATTTTACACCTAATGGTTATTTTTGTTTCATTGAGCCCTTCATATGAGTCTTCCAATTTCTTTTTTGCCCTTTCCCTCATCATTATCAGACCTAAGATTCCCCTTACAAATATTTTTCCTCCAGATATGGGTGGCCACAAGAATTCATAAATCCACCTTGATTTCAAATTTCACTAGGTTTTTCTATCACTCAAAGAGTTGTATGAGAAAAAAATAAAGGAAGTAAGCTAACCTATCAACTTCCATTATTATAGCACCTAGTTGGATATTTAATTGGGGAACTCATAAGAGACCGTTTATAAGGAATTTTCTCAAACCAAGGCAAATATTTAAAAAAAAAATCTTTTGACAATCAATCCTTACGGATTTTACTTGGAAGGCAAACCACTAGCCAATGAGGTAGCTACACATACTGCTTTCATCAACCTAGCACGGTGATATTTGGGTGTTGTTTTAAAATTAAATCTTGATTGTCATGCTTTTATAACTTTGCCAAAGTTCTATTGGATGCAAGTATATCAAGCTCAAGATTAGTTTTTTATGATAGCCCATATTTCACTTTGTATGATGTGTCTCTTTTCTATATTGGCCTCAAAAACACTGTTGATGTGTTCATCTGAGGAGAACCCACCTAGAAAATTTTTCTTCTTAAGTTGTTACCTTATCGATGTTCTTGATATGCAAACCGGTTTGGAGGTAATTAAATCGTGCTACTACCACTATAGTGATGGTTGATGTTTCCCATATTCCAAATTAATGGTATCCTTTTTTTATTGAATTGAGGAATGGTGCTTCTGTCAATATGATTGGCATGGCGTAGTCATCACACATGTCTAATTTCAGAGACAACTAGACAACTGGTCTTTTTATGGGCTTAGGTATAGATCTTCTTCAGTGTAACTTTAGAATTTTTGACAAGTGAGTCATGTCCTAAATGTTTACTTACTTCTTGATTATAGTAGCACTTATTATGAGGCAAAGATTTTGGTATCCTCCAATTTATTACTTTCCTCATTTTTTTGCCCTACCCTTTTGTTTCTACTCCATTGGGGTAGTGCCTTCAAATTCCATAAGGGCTCTTATTTTCCCATTTCTCCACCCATGGTGGGTGGGATCTTGGACTAATATAATCATGAGGCTTCCTACCATATATTTTTCCCACCCACATTTTTCCAACTCCTTACTTTAGCTTTTTGGATCTACAGTAGATTTCTCAATGGTGTGTCTTCTGTTGGACTAACATCCCATCATCTAAACTAAGTGCCCGCTTAGGAAAAATACGCTATGATAGAGGATGAGAAATCGACATGCTATAAAAATCTATAGATTCACATTAAAAGGAAATTAAAAAAAAATAAGGGAAATAAATTATACATAATGCTTAAGATACTAACCTTTTATAGGAATTAAGAGCAGTCTTCTGTCTAGATCCTGTAGCTAGTATACATTTGAATATTTGTAACTTTGGATGAGATACGGGCCTAACCAAAAAGATTCAAACTTGTTATGAACACCTGGTTTTTCCTGATCAACATCACATTTCAGGAAAATATTACCTTCTAAGGATGTCTTTGGTGTGGCTTTCTTATCAAACCAACATTTGACAATATTTTGATGGTGACATGGATTATTATATTCCCTCTAACATTCTTCTTCTAGTTGCATCAGTTGTACCAGTATTTTCTCCATGTTCAGGAAGTCTTCCACCTCTATATCACTCATGAATTTGAGATCCAAGAGCTCCATATTGATTGGCATAATTGCCTCCTTTCCATAGACCAAATCATAGGGTGATGCTTTTATCAATTTCTTAGGTGTGATTCTGTCTGCCCATAGCGCTCGATCAAGAAAGAGATGCCATGTTCTAGGATTGTGCTTTATGATCTACTTGATTATTCTTAGTAAAATTTTGTTAGTAGACTCTACCAAACCATTTCCCTATGGGTAATTATTTGAAGATGCATTCTAGTAGATGCCATATTTTCTAGCAAAGTCCATGGTTTTGGCACCTATGAAATGTGTACCACTGTCAGATACAATGGTGGTAGGGATTCCAAACCTAGTTATTAGCCTTTCTAAGAAATAAATCATCATTTTTTGGTCAACATGCTTGGTTGCTTCTACTTCGATCTATTTCAGTTGTTGTGAGAATATACTTGTGATCGGTTGATGAATTTGAATTGATGACATCAATGAAATCCAATACCCACTACTAAAATGGGTCCTTTGCTACATTAGGTTGTAAAGGCATGGCCAAATATTTGGATTTTCCAATTAATATCTAACACTTGTCACATGCCCATACAAACTTGAATGCATTAGAGAAAATAGATGGTTAATAAAATTCAGTTCTCAAAATCTTGGTTGTCAAGGTCAAGCCAAAATAATACCCTCCTAAGAATCCCACATGAAATTCTTCTAGAATCCTCCTAGCCCTTTATAGTGGTACACACCTTAAGAGTACTCTATCAAATTTCCTTCGGTATAAGACATTATTGATCAGTGTGTAATTTTTTCTTGTAATCTATATCTTCTCCTTTGAGATGTTGTCAATCCTTCTAGATATTTCCTAGAATTAAAATAATGCACTAATTGAGATATCCAGGTCATTGGTGTACACATCTACATTTGTCCCTACCTCATGGGGTTGCCTTCCTCTATATACATATTAGCTTCCACAACCATATATTGGGCCAATTGTTGATAGAGTGACCTTCCTCTTACTAGCTTTGTTGGTTTAATTTCTATATCAAAATCCTGAATTTTTGTGGTCCAACCCACTCTTCTTTCACCCAAATCCCCTTGTATAATGAAACTTATGACATCTGGATGCACCACATACACGAGGACTTTACTTTGTGAAAGAAAGTTCCTAAACTTCTTCAAGGACTTTAAAATGGTATAAACCTGCCTCTCAATGAAATTGTACTTCTCTTCATGATTATGTAGGGTTTGACTAAGGAAAGAGATTGGCCTCTCATTTTCATCTTCTCCCCTTTGAGTGAGGACTACAACATTGCTCTCCTCTACTCCAAATGCTTATAAAATGAAATCCTTGGAGTAATCTAGGTTGGTAATGATTAGGGCTCATGAAATCACTTCTTTGATACTTTTAAAAGCATCTCATCGTGCTTCATTCCACTTGAACTCTGCATTTTTCTTGAGTATATTTATCATGGGTTTAATTATCTAAGAAAAATTAGAGATAAACTTCCGTACGAAGCTGATCTGTCCAAAGAAATACTAAAGTTATTTCTTATTCATAAGAAGGGGTAAATCTAAAATAGCTTTTACTCTATCCAGGTCAATAGCAAGCCTTGTTTTGGACACAATATATCCCAACAATTTTCCTTCTTGGATGGTGAACATCTATTTCTTTGGATTGAGTGATATCTCAAATTCCCTACATTTCTCAAAGACTTGTGTAAGGTGCTCTATATGATCTTTTTTTGTGAGAAAATACAACCATATCATCTAGATAGATGATGATCACTCTATTCACCAGTTTTCCAAATACCATATCCATTGCCCTCTAGAAGGTGGTTCCCGCGTTAGACAATCCAAATGGTATCCATTGATAAGTGAAGGTTCCCCATTTTGTGGTGAAGGTTGCCTTGTATTGGTCTTCATCTTGGACCTAAATTTGATTGAATCCATAAAATCCATCTAGTATAGAAAATATCTTTGCTCCTAATACTATGTGCAGTATCTGATTAATTTGTGGCAAGGAATAATGGTATTTTAGAGAGACTCTATTTAGGCTTTGAAATTCTACACAGAGCCTAATGTATCCATTCTTTTTTCTAGTTGGAACAAGGTTTGCCACCAAGGTAGAATGCTTAACAGGGTAGCATTAAGCAACTTCAAGAGTTCCTCTTTCATCATGGATTTGATCTTTGGGTTGATTAGTCTTTTCTTTTGTTGGATAGGTTTTGCATCTGATTCCAATTCAATGGTATGCTAAATAGTGTTCTTGTTATAAAATTTGAGGTCATCATATGTCTAGGTGATAATAACATCATACCTTTTGCACAACTCTTGAATCTGACCTAGTTCTGAGAAATCCACACTTACTTTTAGATTCTTTCATGGGGCCACTAAAATCTCTTGGATCCCTTAGCATCAATTTTAATCATGTGACCCGTTGGGTAGTCATTGTTGTCAAACTGGCTCCCCAAGGTAATTTTGTATGTGGTTATTTTTTATCTAGAGGAATTCCTCCTCTTATTCTTCTTGATCCTCATCTCCCATAAGTCTAGTTGAATAATTCCCTTCTCAGATTAAGAAATCTATTATCTATTATTCACTTTAAAATACCTACCAAAATATGTCTTTATTTGGTATGAAAGACTAGTATATCAACCTTACTATCTTGGACCTGTGTATGATGTTTGATATAGGGAAATAACTGGCTCCCATGGCTACCAGAGTGTCATCATGGGTATTTTGGTTGATGGGGATGACTTTGATATTCAAGGCCTCAAAGGCCTCCAATAAGTCCCATACTCTATTCCTATATTCCTTGAGGTAGTGTTGCTTTCTTGTGTATTTCTTAGTAATTTGATTAATTACCAACTTGAAATATCCAAATATTTGGAGCTTCTTAATTCTAAGTTTCTTAGCTTTCTTTAATTCCAAGAATAGGGCTTCATATTTTGTTACATTGTGAGTGCAGCCCCATGTGATTCTATAAGAGAAATGTTTTTTGAGATCATGTGGGTGAGATAAACACCACTCCTACTCCTGCACCATTTTTACACCTTGCTCCATCAAAATAAAACTTCCATAGTTGATTTGACATGGGTCTCAACTTCTCCAAAAATTTTATCTTTGGTTTATGAATGGAGTAGGTCCCCATCCCGATTTCTATCATGGAATTAAAGTCCTTCAAATAAAACTATTCTTCAGATTGGAGTTCGTCTAGAAATTCTTCCATCAGGTCTTCTTCTTCAGTAATTATGCCCACTGTACTAGCCTACTGGCCTGCTTCTTCCAGTTTTTCTATATAAAATGAATAGGGTTTCTAAGAGTGAATCTTCACTCTTATACCTTTGAAGGGCATTTCCATGTGAGAATAGTCCTGGTAAAGTTAGCCTCCAAACTTAGTAGTAAAATCCCTTGATAGACACATTCTAGAGTAGGATTCAAGGTCCACCACCATTATCTCCTATATGACTATGACTTGGGGTAGTCTATGTAATACCATGGAAGTATCCTTGATGACCCCTAAAGTATTTATTAGAGTTCTATATAATTGCAGTACTCTAGGGTAGCTTCTTGTATGTTTCATACCCATGACATCACACATAGCTTTAGACATGATGTAGTGGTAGCTTTTGAGTCAATCATACAATTGTTCACCACCCATCCTTCCATTTCTAGAGACAAATAAAAGGGAGAAGGTCTATTTTTACCTCCCCCCATAATAGGACTACCTTGGACAAGATTTTGCTTAGGTGAGAGCTTGTTCTAGTTCTTTATCAGCTTAAGTGTTGCTTGCAGTAGGTCAATCTATCTTGGGATTAGCAAAGCATCATACATGTTGATATTTGAAGGTGTCCTCTTCAATTATTTAATGATATTGAAGTTAGAGGCTATAGTCTACCTTTATTTGTATTTCTGCAATGGCTCATACTTACTTCTATATTCCAAAGTCACTTCTTTCCATTGCCACTTAGTCAAGGATGGATATCTTAATTTATTCCTATATTCCTCTTTTGTCTCTACTCCCTTCTGCTATGTTGCATTGGGTGTCGTCTCCTTTTTTTGCTGAGTGATTGACCTCTGGATAGAGGTTCTCTGACCTTTTCAATTTCTCTTTTCTCCCTAGTTTCATTGCTCTAGGTTTACCTACAGTGGCTTCTTTCCAAATCTGGTTAGGATAAAAACTTGTTCAATAGATGATATCATAAAATTGTGTTCACCTTCCCTAATCATGTTAATATACCCTTTCTAATCCCTCTCCATACTTTATATAGACACCTTTTGCATATAATACTAATGCATAATGCAAGAGTTATTTGCATGAGGATCATTACATGTAGAGCACTAATAATTAGACCGGTATGTGGAAGAGGAGGGTTTCACTTCTTCATTTGCAAGGATAGTGCTTGTTATTTCAATGGATTTACTAGTAGATGCAACTTGGTATTTGGTCACATAAGGGAATATTCTAGGTTGTAAGTTCCTTTCTACCTCCCTTCTCTTCATAAGGGTGATCTCATTTGTGAGATTCTTCATGGTATTTTGCATATCTAGTAGGAGGGTAGTTTGTGGGTCTAGTAATAGAAGAGCTAGAACTACAGGAGGAGCCAGGAGTGCTGGAAATATAGGTATTTCTAGTAAGGCTAGTGCCTTTGAGGCAATATGCTAATGTGGTACATCCATTGGGGGAGGAGTCATAGGGTAAGTTGGTGCTGAGGACATGGACTGTGGCTCCATCTGGAAGAGCTCTAGGAAAATAGGCTTTATGGGTTTAGGTGGAAGCCAAAAAATGGCTATGAGGAGCTTCTCAACTTTAATGGCTTCCTGGAATATTTGAGAAAAATTTAAAATGTTCAACTATCTTATCATTAAACTTAAATCTGAACTAAAGGCTCTCAGATAGTGATATACATCTTACTCATTAGTTGGTCAAAGGTCCTCAGGCACCCTTTTCCAGGTGCAACTAAATCTGATATTAAAATCAACTATTTCCTCTTGAGGGTGCTTATGTATAGTAGTAAACTAAGTGAGCATGAAAAAAGGATCAGTCTACTTATTAAAATCTGCCACCAATCTTCCCACCAGGTATTACCATGAAGTAATACTTCCATTAGGAAGGGTCCTATACCAATGCAACATTTTTTTCTTTAAAGATATGACCAGTTATTTGATCATGAAATCCTCTTATCAGATATTGTGAATAACGACTAGTGTTGCCACATCTTGGTAGTGTTCATATGCAGTCTTCCTGATGTTATCATACATAGCTAGGGCTTTCAACACTAGCGGGGGAATAATATTTTGGTTGGTAAGATTGAGGGGACCAGTATGATCCTAGGTGGGGTATCCTTGGTTCTAATTATGATTTTGAGCCATCACTTCTTAAGGGATAAGAGGCTCCTCTGAATTTGAATCACTAAGTTCTTTATTTTCTAAGAGATCTAGTAGTGAACCAGGTTTAGCAGAGGTAGGTGGTTGCCTTCTTGCAAAAGATAGCTCAAATAACTCAATAGGATCTTCAAAAAAACTAGCTCTATGCCTTATAAACATATAATATTTGAATTTAAAGGTTTTATGGGTTATTGCATGAAGAAAGTTGCCAGGTTATTAATGGATAATTGAATATAGCACAAAATCACCAAATTTTAGACTATTCAAAAAATGAGACTTTCATGTCCCGTCAGGCATGCCAAAAATTGTTGGTCAAAAATCTATCTAATGGAAGGAGTTGTGCCCCCATAGACTCAAAAAACATTAAATGGTCACAATACTGTGTGTCTTGCATCTAATATTTAGAGTAGGTCGATTCCTTGAAAGGGTTCTAAGTACTTTTGGTTGGGTTAAAGAAAAGGGGAAAGAGAGAAATCTAATCTAAAACTATGAAATATATAAGGACGGGTTAGCCACATCAAGATACATGTAAAATTAATACTAAACCATGTACAAAATACTCTTGAACCATCTAACAGACTAGCCAAAACATTTCAATATCATTCAACACATAGGATTTGATTGTGAATTCTAAAATTAATGAATAAATAGTAAAATTCCAAATGTATAATTAAAACTAATTCATTCACTAAATTTAGAAAAAATAAACAACCACAATATTCTTACATACATGAAAGTGCTTGAAGACCAGAAAACGGTTCATTTGTATTCGGTATGCTTCAAATCTTACATATAAATTATAATAGCCAAGAGTCGACATTAAGAATACATTCCATTCTACTACTTATAGACATGAGGCCCTCCTCCTTTTATAGGACCATAAAATTTAATCAATAAGGTGCCACCATAGCAGTGAGTAGTTGGCTTCTACAAATATTTTGTGAATCCTCTACTCTTGATGGGACATCTTTGTGTCACCCATACTGGCTACATTAAATATATATATCTAACTCCGCGATATACTTCTACATCTTACAACACTATTATACTTTATACATTCATTCCCAGGATCGGGGTACCTAGGGCATTAACTTTTTCTACAACCTACTTCTTTGGACATAGCACTTTGGTAGGAAATTGAATCCCTAAGATTTCAAATTGGACTCTGTGGTGGGCTCCTAGATTCTCCATAAATATGCATTAATTATTGATTCCTCCAGGTGTTCACTTTTGTGTAGAGAAAACCTTTAGTCTTGGACTTGCTCTAGCTTTCTACCCCATTTTTCTAAGTATTCATCTTTGGTGGGGGTGCAGGCTCTAAGGAAGCCCACAACTTTCCCTAATTCTCTACCTACTGTAGCATCTGATTTACCCAAGGTGAAAATTTAGAGCACCTTCCTTCCTTGTCGGTTACCTACTTCTCTACCCCACCTTATTTTTTTGGGTGACGTTTTAGGCTTGCTTCACCCTTTTGACCCTTCTAAAATTTTACCTGGCCTAGGGTGGGGTTTTGGGACCCGTCTTGATTTTTTGACCCTCCTGAATCTCCACCCTCATCTACTCCTTTGCTTGGGTGGAACTTTGATAGTGGTAGAGAAATACTTGGGATCAAAAATTATGCTCGAATCATGGCCTTTGCATTATTATCGAGGTAGGGTTTTTGGAATGTTTCCAAGATTGGAAAATACTCAATTTTCCACCCCACAAGTTGTTAGCTTCACTTGATAGGATCAATATGCATAGTACATTATCTATCACTTGCATCACTTACCAATCCATTGTTTTCTTAGCACTTATAACATCTGTTGCATGTTTGCTTGTCTCATATTCAAGGTGTCTTATGCGACTATTTATCATTGATTAATTCTCACTCTTTAATATTGTTCAAGTCTTATTGCACATATTCTAAAATATGTCTATACATTTATTTGTATACATATAAATTCAATCATTCATACCATACATGTCTATGTCTACATCATTTAGCCATTTACAAAAACATAAATCATCAATCTTGTCTACACTACATGAACACATTCACACATGTCATAAATGTTGCATCATATATATCATCAATATAAAATTCCCATGGGCTACAATATATGGTGTGCCATATATATCCTCATCTTCTATACATATACATATCATACATCACACATACAAAAATTATGGCATAATTACCACCCTAAAAAATACATCAATCCTACTCCTTACCAAGAGTCTCTCCACTCCCCTCAAGTGCACCAAGAGGATCATTTGATCTCCTATCTGCTATAGTTATAATATTGTCTAGGGTAGATCCCTTAGCCTATGATGTTGTAGGATCTACCACTTGTGGACCCATTAGCACCATGTATGGTACAAACCATTGGCTTCATCATGATTATGTGTGGTATCGATAGTGAGATCGTGACTCTAAATATGATGGCATGGGTATACTTTATTTTATTAGCTCCAAATACAAACATACCCTCTTCACCCTCTCTTGAGTATACATAGCTTGTAAATCATCCCACAATCATTGCAATCTCTACACCTCATCACTTTCTACCCTCAAATGCTCCACCTCCTCCCATAGGCTTGCCATATTAGTCATGGACCTCTCTCATGTCACCCTCACCTCCTCTAGCTCCTGTCACAATCGTGTGGCCTCCTCTACAAACTCATATCTTTCAACTCTCACTCCATATCTCTCTAGGATTAGAGAGTCACTAGCAATCATCCATTTTGTAACCCAAATCTCCCAATCAGCTCTCTCACCCACCAATATCATAACCTCTGCTATCATTGTATCTCTCATAGTATAATTATTTTCTCTATCTACTACTTCTATCGCTAGCTACTCTCTTGTAATTATTGCCTAGCTACCAGTACCACCTCCCTCTCCATGATCATCACTTTTCACTATGTACTCCATATGGTCTCTTTATCAGTCATATGATCCTCCACTTGATGTACTCTATCTCAGAGTATTATGGCCTCATCCTACATTGCTAACATCTCATGTAGGTAAATAGTGTAATCAAAATCTAGCACCTATGAATTAATTACCTCATCCATCAGTGTTGTCTCCTCCATGGGCATTGTCTCATCCATCAGCATATCTTCTACCTCATCCATCAACATACCTCATACCTCATCTACCCTCACCTTCAACAGACTCGTACCACTCTCCATTCATTATTGCACTCATTGCCTAAGCATATCCAAATCCTCCTCCTCCTCCTAACCTGGCCCTCTCTTGATATAATTTTCCATGGTTGGATTCCCTCCTCCTACCCTAGTATCCTTGACTACCACCTCTCCACTACCTATTATCCATCCTAATATTTCTCCTCATGTGGTTTTCTATAACTATCTACCATAAGCTCCCACATCTAAGTTTCCCACCATGCATTGAACTCTAGAGTAGTGCTCATGTCATCTACATCAAGTATCGCTATCACCTCATCCAACATGATATCCAATGGATCCTCTTGTGATCATGGTCTATGATCCCCCCTCATCCTCCAGATCATAATTGGTGGATTTGTCACTCCCTATCATAGGCCAAACTAGTACATCACCCTCAAAAATAGAAATAACTCCACTTAACTCACATATCGACCATTAACCCATCTGCCTCATCTTACTCTGGCTAAATCTACTAAATCCTCTATCCATATTGTTCCCCCTCACCATGGATACTGAATGATATCAACATGAACCAATCCATCCAACTTTCCTCAATCATATAATTCATCACCCTCATGTGGTCACCTCCATTCCCTCTCTCTATTTTTTTGCCATTGTAATTCATATGGCACATCCTGACCCATCACCATATGAGAATCATGGTGCAAATCCCTCAATCTTGCTATGACTATGTGTTCTCAATTCCATACTTGTAGCAGCAATTTGTTGCTCAATATTAACCTTTGCATCTTATTTAGGACATGAAGCTTCCTAAAGGTCTACACTAGAAATGTTTGCCCCATGCAAATTAGCTCTTGTGCTCCACCATATCACACATACACCAATCATATTCCATAGGAATGTAATTCCCAAAGTTTTTGGAAGTGTGTAGCTCACAATCAATAACATCACCATGGTATTTTTATTCAATAACATGATATCCTTTCAATACCCCTCATAAGGGACTCCTCCTTCATGATCCACACTCTCTCACGTCTCTCTAAATGTTCTTTGTAATATACCATCTTGTTGATCCTTGCTAATCATTTCCCTAACCATCACCCCAACTAGAAAAATTTGGTATATCCAATATATATCTTCCAAGGGGATCATCATTTCCCCCATTGAGAAATAGGTGTTCCTATCTATGTCCTATAACTCACACAATATTAATAGATGAGCATGATTAGTATGTATGGTTACCATCTTTCCCAAGCTATGAAATCCCATATTTTGCAACCACACTTTATTGTCTAGCCACTATAGCTATTTCAAGTCATCTAGCAAGGGCTGAAATTGATGTCGTGGGTGCACCATATTCATTTGCATCCATCCATACAAACAAAAATTCATCATTAATATTTCACAAGGCACATACACAAACACATTTTCTTGTACAAAAAAATATTTATATAGATCTATATGAATATGTACAGTATGTACATTCATACGGATCCATACAAATCTTAAATTATAGTTAGATTCGAGTACCCATTTTCCCAAAATCACCCCCATGCACAAATTTTTCACAAAAATGCAATAAAAAATTACAAAACACACACATGCACAAATTCACGCATACCAAAACACTCAACATTCATCAAACGCATTCAAAATACCGCAATGCATGCACCCTAACCCATTTCTTTTATTTTACCCCATGCAATGCTAAACACACTATGCATTTTCTATGGTATCATTTCACCAAGAAATTTTTCCCTAGGGTTCATTTTTAACTTCTTAGTGCACAAAAATTGGGGCAAAAAATGTCTACTTATCCCATTACACTCCCTCCAATGCCAGCACTCGATGTTCCTCACACCATTTTTTTTCTTTGGCTCTGAAATCTAATAGTGCTTTGCTTCGTAAATTCACCCTCACCCTCTCTCTCACTCATCCATCGCATGACACAAATGACAAATGTTACATGTGAACACACTTATATAGCATCCCTCTCTAGATTTGTACCTTAATGTGAGAACCTTTTGATTCACACTATAGGGTGCAAATATGATTTTTCAACCTCCCTTGTTGCTCATCTGATCTCCCATTGCCATATTTATCAATGTTTTTTCATTTTCTTTCATTCCTCATCATATTTTCATTTTATCAAGAAACTCTTTGTCATATTTCATCTCTTTCTCCATCAACTCATCGCTTGAGGCAATAGATATTCAAAAATATTAAAAAATCACCTTTTGCATGACCAATAATCAAACACTTGGTCATGGATATCATATTTGTCCAACAATATTTGCCTAGTATTATAACAAGCCCTCATTTTCTAAGGTAAACAAAAGCAAAAAAAAATCATCCCAACAAAGATCTAATTCATACAAATTTTTTGTAGACTTAATGCCTAAGTCTATAGATTAATCATGGATTACCTTCCTCATAGTAGTAGTAATACCACTCTCAAATTAAGCACCTAACAAAAATCTACCTAGGGCTTACTGGTTTGTCAAATAAGGTCAAAAGCTCAATAATCTATCAAAGTCAAAGTTTCAAAAATATTTATCCCTTCCACAATTGGGGTATCGTGCATTGATCATAAAGCAATGTAATCATACATATCCTCTTAAATCAATAAATCCATTGTAAATTCACCTCTTTCATAACTAATCATGAGTTCTTGTATCAAATCCATATTCTTCTTCAAAATTAAACCACCAATCTAGTGTCATGAGTTTTTGCACTACACTTTATTTTCATAAAATACTATACAAAAAGGGGTAAATTTAGACATCCAAAGGTCACACATTGACACTTCTCTCATCATCATGGCTGATTAATTTGTAAAACCCATAAAATTTGTATATATTAGCCTCAAAACACTATTATTTATCAAAACCACTATTCATGCACAATTTACAAGTCCCTTGGGTCTCTTAAGACCTTTCCTAAGCTTCACTCTAGGTCCCCATGCGACCACCATCTTGACTTAACCTCAGTTAATATTTACTTTTTTTCAAAAGCCACCTCATGGTCAAACTTCATCCCATGATCAATTTTATTCAAGGCCACCTCACCTAGTCTACTCTTTGACTAGCCTAGCCTTCACCTCATACATTTGATCATAGCTAAACCTATGGTCAACCTAATCAGGGTTAAATTTAACCCTTTCTCCATACATCTTCCCATGTGTTTTTAGGGTCTTAAATGACATTTGGATACTTTTGTGTCCCAGAGCATGGGAGACATGGTGAGCCACCCTCCACCTCACCCAAAAGTCAACACTTAACCTAGGGTCAACCTAACCCTGGTTAAACCTAACCCTTGCTCCATTTCAAATCCCCATGTGGATTTAAATTCATAAATGACTTTTGAAGACTTTTTGGATTTCAAAGCATGGGTAAGGATGACTCATCTTCCACCTCATCCAATTAAACAATAAACCCATGGTTAGCCTTGCTACTGTTAAAGTTTAATCCCAACTCCACTCCACATCCCCATGCTCATTTATGACATATAAGTGGGTGATATATTCTCTCACCCAAATGCACTTATGAAGCATGCCACATCAAGGGACACCTTGCAAAGGAAATATCATAAGGTACACCTCAACCCCTCCCCTAACCTTGGAAAACTCTATAAATAGAATATATTTTCTTCTATTTCTAACAACACTCACTTTGCTTAACCAAAAAATTTTAAAATTAGTATAGATCATCAAATACACTTAGCATAATTCACCATCCATCCCCGCATGGAGACCCACATGAATATTTAAATATACCTTGTTTCTTTATAGGTTGTTATCAAATATTATGGATTCAAAGGTGTCTCTATAGAGAACAAAAGTGATGACTGCATCAACAAGAAATTTTCATAAAAATCTACTATTTTTGAAAAACATAATCATATTCACATATAACGGTATAAATTTTATTTAGGGTGTGAATCCCTAGACCAATAAGTTTTTCTACACCAAAACCCTCCTAGAGCTTCCAAAATGAGGTAAGTATCTCTATTTTACTTGTTTTCCATCATTTCATGTATTTTTAATCATGTTTTTAGCTTATTTTAAATGGCCTTGTCTATAAACATGAGGGGTATGATCAAGACAAACCTCCAAATATTTTTATCTCTTTTTGTAGGTCTTGAGGATAAGTTTGAACCAAAGTGGCCCACGAGCAAGAAGCCCACTCACATCGAGGAATACAAGGAGAGCTTTTCTTGGTTGTTGACCGGTGCCATTTGAAGGAGGCTTCCCTTGTGGAATAATACTACCTTGTGGTCCCAAAAGGGAAATTTTGTAAAAGGGATCCCTCTTTGTAACCTTTTCTCTATAAATTACAAAACAATCACTTTTCATTTACTTCAACACCAAATAATCTTCACTTGAAGAAAATAAAATTAATGTCCAATCAATATTGACAAGAATTATATGAAGGGGTATTTATACCCATATACATGATGCCTTTAGATCAAGGTTGTGAGACCGACCCTCATGAAAAAAATATTACAAAAAATTACCAAAATACCTTTTTCAAGGACAAGTACAAATAATCAGTTGTGGCCTCAAGAGAAGCTTAATCACCATATATTTTAACACTTCCCTCTTTTGCCTTCTAGAGAATGATTTGTTAGCACTTGCATCAGACTAAATGTTAGTCAATTTTATAAATAAGTTTTAAAATAATAATTTAAAATTAACTAATCATGATTTCAAATTTTAATAATATTTTTTCTAGTATAATTAAATAAAGTAATTACTTGTGATGTGACATACTTTCCCTCTTGAAAGAGTCATCGTATTGATGACTTGGTAGAAATATTTGTTAGTATTTCCATGATCGATACATATATAAAAAAAAAAGGTAACTTGAAAGCACGAGATTCCTTTGTTGGTGCTGTTTTGGTGTCTACATAACTAAATTATATAAAACTTTATATTCTTTTTACAACATTTATATTAAAATGATTACATAATCATAAAACTATTTTTTTTAACTTAATTCAAGAAAGCAAGTGAAGGTAGAGGTTTTGTATATCTTCAATGTTCTTCCAGGTGGCACCATCTTAAAAATATTATTCCCATTAGATCTTATATTGTGACACTTGCCTATTTTTTAATTGTAAGGTACATCTATCAAGTGCTCTAATGGGTTGTACCAAAAGTATGGTTAGGTCCTAAACCTACAAGAAATCAAATCTAAAATATGTGAAACATAAGTTTCAACAAATATGCATTAAAAACATCATGATTTTGGAAAAGTGCAAGATGTAGAGCAAGCTAGTATGCTAATAGTTTTACTACTTCTATATCTCAAAAGGACCCAATATTGAAGCCAACTTCACATTTTACAAATATAATGGAACTTTTCATAAGCTTTACTCTGAAGAAAACTTTATCCTAGACCAAGAATTACCTTCAAGTTTGTTCTTATCTGCATAATTTTTTTTCCCATCTACTAACTCCTCCAATATTTTTTTTATGTTTACAACTTGCTCTTAGATTTATTTTAACATATTGAGTTTCACAATTAATCCATATTCTAATTGATCATAGATGAGTGGTGTTCTATACTTTATGTCAAAGAGTGTTTTGAATAGTGTCATTCGTATCCTAGAGTACTAGGAATTTTTGTAAGAAAAATATACTAGAAGTAGGTATTCTTCTCACCAATATTGCTTATCCATACAATACATTTTGTCTAAACCCTCCAAAATTTGATTCACTTGCTTTATTTTTTCATCTATTTTTGAGTGATAAGAAGAACTAATGCTAATTTTGGTACCTAGTGTTCTTGTTTGCCAAAACTTAGAAGTTTTTTTTGTGTCTCTATCTTAAAATATTATTTTTTTATTCCATGCATGAAAAAATCTGCTTGTCATTATAAAAGCATTACCTTGATATTACTTAGTATGAAATGTGTTACCTTTATCAATTTGTCTACTACAACTAGAATAACATTGTGTCAATTCTTGGAAAAAGGTAATTCTTGCATAAAATTCCTACTGACCGTTTACCACTTACTCTCATGTATGTCATGATGATAGAGCATCCTTGCTATATGGATGTGTTTAACTTGAAGTAACTAACATTATAAACACTTAGAAATATCACTACATCATTTCTCAACTTTGACAAGAAATATAACTTGTCCAAATCGTCCACCATCTTACTTTCTCTTGGTACCTTGAATATGGAGCACAATGTGCTTCCTACAATATTATATTTCTCAATTCACCTTCCACAAGAACATAAATGCGACCCTAAAATTTGAGTAATCCATTGACTCAAATTGGTATACATTAAATATATATTCTACTATATTAATCTAAAATGCATCCTCTACCATATTGTAATATACATCATTCTTTGATGATTCTAAAACTTATTCCTTGAAGGTGGCTCTCATTGTTGTGAGGGCTACTATTTGTCTTCTTTGACTTAAAATATCTACCATCATATTTTCCTTTCCTTTAACATAATTTTGTTGAAGTCACATTTAAAAAAATAACCATCTTTGCTATCTTGCATTCAAATTTGGTTGTGAGAATATATACCTCAATCCCAATGGTTTGTTTTGAATTCAAATGGTTTTTTGATTAAATAATATATCCAAATTTATAGTGCATGCACTAGACATGCTATGGGTGGCATAATTATGTTCATATATTAATTTTGTGGGATTCATAAGCTATTGCATGACCTTATTGCATGAGAACTCCTAGCCCCTCACCTAATGCATCTATGGTGACTATAAATTCTCCATTATGGTTCGTTACTTCTAAATTGGAGTTATTGTTAACTTTTCCTTTACAAGTTGAAAAACCTTGTTACACTATTTTGTCCATCCAAACATTTTCCCCTTATATTGTAAAGAAGTCATGGGGGTAATGATCTTAGAAAACCCTTCCACAAATCATATATAATATCTTACTAAGCCCAATAAATCATGTACTTTATGCATAGTTTTTAAAGTTGGACATCCCAATATGACTTTAATCTTGGTTGGATCTACTACTATTCCTTTAATATTTATAATATTACCCAGGTAATGTATCTTATTTTGCAAAAATACACACTTAAACAATTTCCCATACAATTAATATTCTATTAATTTGTTCATTACCATATGGATATGCTCAAAATATTCCTTTTCAATCTATGAATAGATAAAATTCCATCTAAAAATATGATTATAAACTTATCTAAGAAGTCCCAAAAAATATTATTCATTGTATTAATGAAATTTGTTGGTGCATTCATAAGTTTGAAAGGTACCACTATGAACTCATAATGCCCATAACTTGTTCTAAAAATGGTCTAAGGAGCATTTTATTCCTTTATCTGTAACTAATGATACCTTGATCTAATATTAGTCTTAGAAAAAGTGGTTGCCTTTCTAATTTGGTCAAAGAAATAGTCAAATCAAGGAAGAGGGTATTTATCCTTAATTTTGGTCTTGTTAATCATTTGGTACTCATTGTAAAGCCATAAAGTTCCATCCTTATTCTTCACAAAGATGAATAGAGCACCTAATAGTGATACACTAAGTTGAATAAAAACTTCATATAAGATCAATGTTTAGTTGAATTTTTAATTCAAATAGTTCAATTGTGATAATTATGTATGGTGCCTTAGATTGGGGATCAACCCTTGGCATGTTATCAATAGAAAATCAAACTTCCTCTATGGATGTAATTCTACTAGGTCATCAAGAAGAACATATTGATAGTCACTTAGAAAGGGATTGACTTCTTAGGTTGGATCTTTCACTTCCTCAAATTTATCTATATGTATTACATACAACAAACATCCCTCCCTTGAGCTTTTTTATTACATTACAAAAACTTTTCTCAAGCTAATAGGTTTTCTTTCTCCTTGAATGATGGTATTATAATATTGGTCATCCAAATATTCAATTATCTTATCAAAAAAATCAACCTTGGTTCTATGCTACTAGATCCAATCAATCCCTATGATGCCATTATAGGATCGTAAAGGATAGACATAAAAATTTATCTCCATATTGAATTTTGGTAGTTTTAGCTTAGCCATATCTAGACATTGCTCTAGTTTCATTTTTGCCCAATTTCTATACTAGATATTCCACGATATAAACATATATGTAAATTTTATTTTTATTCCAATTAAAATATGAGGAGAAAGAAAAATCTCAATTTCTTAAATATCTATTAAAATGAAGAAAGGTTTACCATAGAGCATATATGAAGTACGAATGGGCATATTCTACCATTACTATCGATTATTCATGATTGTGTGAGTTTGGTGAGGCTATTGTGAGGTTTGGATTTGGTGGTTTTCACTTGATTCATTGTTTTGTTGTGGAAAACCATTGGCATAATTATCCTCTCCATAGTTATAACACCCTCCTCTAGGCCTACTATTGATTTTATTTTTGCCTCCTCGATACTCTTGAGTCCTCTTATACTAACACTACTGCTAAGTTGACTTTCAATTTTAGAAGTTCTTGCTTACAATATTTCCCCCATTCCCATTAAAAGTTTTACCTTTTAGAAATTTATTGAATGAAAGGATAGGTGGCTACTACTATTATTGTGTTGCTTTATGATTTTACTTTGACTCCTTGCAAAAAATATATATGGCTTGAAGCTTTTGTTCCTATTTAATGGTCTTCTTGAAGACCTACTCCATTATCAACGGACTATGTAAGTCTTCATCAACCTTATTATGTGAATTCATTCCCATAGTGAACTTTCAAATCCTTAATTTCTCATATTTTTGATATTGTGGTACCTACTTGAGAAGTTTATGAAGGTTTCCTAATACTAGGTTACCATCAAACTCCCTTGGTTCAAAGTCTAAAATTCAATAATTTTTTGGTTGAAATATAATTAGGGTAACCATATTTGTCTAAATAAAGTGGTAAACTAATCCTAAGTTATATTATCAGAATTTAAGCCTCTTTTTATCTTTAGGTTGCACCACTAAGATTTTGCTTCGTCTGTCAACTTGTAAGCCACCCATGTTATCTTTGTCTCTTCTACAAAAACTAGTAGTTCAAAATACTTGCTCATCTTGATAAGCCACACATTCTCTCTATAATTTACAATATTGCCATCATACTTTAGAGGATTAATCTTCTTGAGGTCTTTGGACAATTCAATTTTAATCTAGGTTCTCTTAGGCACTTGATTGTTATTTGTAAGGATGAAAAATTGCTTGCCCCTTTAGGAAAATTGTTTTCCCTTCCTTACCTCGACATGAACATGATATACGTACAATAAAATGAATATACTAAAATATTATACGTGAACACCTATGATCTATTTTAAATAAGGTCAAACTTACTTATTTACCTTTTACATAAATAATGAAATCAAAGTAACTAGCAGTGTTAGTGTGGCCTTTACGATGTTTCACATGATATTGCTATGTGGTAGGATTCTTGTTAAGAAGTGTGATAGCTATAGACTTAGTGGCAATTGTGACGAGTATGATGTTAGTGTGACCCATGCGATATTTCATAGGATACTTTTTTGTGGTAGGGTTCATGTTGAGAGGTGCAGAAGCCATGGTCCCGATAGTGGTTGTGACAGGGTGTGATGTTAGCATGGCCCATGTAGTATTTTGTGTTTTGACTTGTCTTGATGGAGGGAAGAGATGTCTTGGAGAGATAAAATATTGGGTGGTGATATTCAACATGAGAAGAAATTTGATATTGCTCTAAATTATAGAGATGATAAAATCTACTTAAATATCCCAAAAACGTTAGTAGATAGACCAATGAACCAAAAACATAATAACCTTGTTGGGAAATTTATTGGAGCCTAGTCAAATTTAGATACGGTAAGGAAATGGGTTGCTAATAAATGGAATCCAAGGGGACATATCAATATTGTAGCTCTCCTAAATATTTTATGATTTTTCCTTTGTGAATTGTGAAGACTTAGGCCATGCCCTAACAAAAGGGCCTTGGTTTTATGGGAAGAGGGACCTTTTTATGAGGAAGTGGAGACCAAATTTTAACCCAAATTTTAAAAATATAAATTTGGATCCAATTTGTGTCTACCTACCAGGGATTCCATTGGAGTTCTAGGATGAAGATATTCTAGCAAGTATAGCTAAATAAATTGTTCAATTAATAGTTTTCAATTCAGCAATGAAGGAGAAAACTAGATTTATATTTGTTCGGTTCTATGTTAATATCTATTTGGAGAAGGATATTTTAACCTATATTAGGATAGTGTATGAGTATTAGTTTTAGGAACAACCAATTTATTATGTAAAATATTAAATGCTTTGTAAAGTTTGTAAAAGAAGGAGATATTTTCTAAAAAATTACCCATCTAAAGAACAAGTTAATAAGGTATAGAGGAGAAAAGAGCAACCAAAAGAAAAGGATACAATGGAAGAAAAGCCTCCTAATTTCCCTTCCTCAGATGCAAATAAGTTTGGTATTTTTGTTGAAGCCCTTGAGGAGGGAGAGAATTTGTAGAGGAGGATCAAGAGAGATAGGGAAATTCCCAGAAGGATGCCCTAGGGGGAGAAGTTGAAAAATTGAAAGAACAAGAAGACAAGGTGGATCAATATTTAAAATTAATGGAGGAAGAGGTGACTAAAATTATGGAAACCCCAATGTCTATGGGAACAAATCCATAAGAGTCTAAAGCATAACCTCAATCAAATAATACCCCCAATCAAGGTATGGATTACGTTCCTTGCTCTCTATATGAGTAAAATAATTATACTCAAAACAAACCTTTGACCTCTAAATAATATGATATTTTAGTGAGACTCATTACGAATACTAAAAAAACAACAAATGTAGGGGTTGAAGGAAAACTAGGTAGACCAACTAATAATGAGCTCATAAAAAAAGAAGCAATGATAGAAATAGCAATTAGAACACAAACAATATTTAATTTGAGTGGAAGAAAGACTTCATAAGGGGTAGAAATTGAAAATCATCTCCTAAAATATAAGGGACATGAATGCCCTTTCAAAATAGAGGATCAATGTTCATCATCAAATAAATATAGTGAGATTTTTACTTGTGAATTAAAGGGTGTGGTTCCTATTGAGCAGTGTGATGGTTACGGTATTGATGACAGGATATTGTTATATCATAGGGTTCTTGTTGAGTGGTTCGATAATTACAATATCAACTGTGATTGTATAAGGGTGAGGTTTTAGCATAGCCCATGTGGTATTTCATGGGATACTATTCTATGGTAGGGTTCTTGTTGAGTGATGTGATGACGAGATACTATTTTGTGGTAGGGTTATTGTTCTATGGCAGGGTTCCTATTGAGCAGTGTGGCAGTGGTATATTATTCTGTGGTAGGGTATACTTTTCTATGATCATTACAACCTTGGAGGAGGTTAATATAGTGTATATCTATCAAGAGGGCAACCAAGTGATAATTGGTTGGCCAATAAAGGAGTAGATAGACTTGAACCAATTCAATTGAGGGATGATTTCCCTAGTGAGTTGATGTTGGACATTTTGAGCTTATTTAGTTGTCATTGATGTCAAGGTGAAAAGTCATCATTAATACCATGGAGCACACCATCAATAGCACCAGGAACAATGCGAAGAGTTGAAGAGAAAGTTGGAAAAATAATATTTTATGAGGGTTTATGGTAAACCCATGATGGAAGATTAAAAGGTTTCATTAAAACCATTATAGTTGGCAAAATAATATTTTATGAGGGTTTATGGTAAACCCACGGTGGCAGAATATATTACATTTAAAGGTTTAAGTTTAAACCCAAAGTTAAAGTTTATAAAAATAATTTATAAAATTTAAATTCCTTAGAATTTAAATAATTTATAAATTATAAAGGTGGGAGCACCGACGTCATGCAATAAAAGGAAGCACCGACGTCCAAGCAAAAAAGGAATTTGTGTATAAATAAATGCCAAGGAGGCATTCGAAATTCATCCCTTCGATTGATTAATGTATGCGATAAAAAGTGAAAGGTTTTCGTGCTTGTTGATCGTGAGGAAGAAGACAAGAAATTTTGCTTGTCTTTAGCGCCAGGTAGAGGACAAAAGAGGAAGGGCACATTGATTGAAATGCATAGGACACGGTGGTCCATTGGCAGCGCACGTTTTGCGAAGGCGTTGGGAGTTGAGGAAGCACGCGATCGATTCACGTGGAGTGGTGTGTCTTGGGCACCAAGGGAAGTTCGTTTTGCACATGGTTTTTGCATGCCAACCGAGGACAAAGAAGATGAAGAGCGCTTAGGCTCTTAACCGTGCATCTAGCGCATGCGGCGGTTATAGCCATGGCTAGAGCACTCACGGAGGCAGAGAACGTGGGTTCGAAACCCACTAAGAGGCAAAGGTAACTTTTTGATAATTAATTTTTGCCTAAGGTTTTTCAAAGGATATTGTGGAGTAATAAGGGTTTGTGAAAAGTTGTGTGTTTGATTTATGTTATTGTTGGAGTTATAAGGGTTTGAGAAAGGTTGTTGATTTGATATTTGATTTTTATTATTGTGGAGTAATAAGGATTAATGTGAGGTTGTTTTATTGATGAAGTGATTTATATCTTTGGAACCATAAAGAAAGTTGATTTGATTTTTATCAAAGTTTCTCTTGCCATTAAAATAAATTAAAGAGGTTTGAATTAATTTTTGGTGGATGTTAAGTTTATTCTAGTTGGGAGTTTATAAGGTGTTATTGGATAAATATTTTATGTATGTTGATGGTTGTTTTGAAAGGTGGAGTGATAAGGTGTATTTGAGTATTTACATTATATTGTGAGAAATATTTATCTTCTAACCTCTTTGAGATTGGCATAGAAGTTGTTGTGGTTGTGGCAGATTTATGAGATCCCTTCATCATCAAGAAAAAGGTATGAGCACATTCTTCCATAGTTGAGTTGATTGATTGGTTTTCTGGAAAATAAGTTTGGAGTGAAAAGGACTTGATTAGGGTTTCCTTTTTGAGAGTGTTTGAGTTAATGCTTCAAGGTTTTCTGGAATAAAGAGTTGTTGTTAAAACCTTGTTTTATAAGCATTATTGTTGAAGCCATTGGTTGTGTGAAGAACTTGAGTTAGGGTTTTGAAAAAGAACATGAGTATCATTGTTATGTGAATATAGTTTTATAAGCATTGTTGTTGAAGTGAGTTGTTGTGCAAAGAACTTGAACTATGGTTTGAAAAGAACATGAGTATCATTGTTATGTGAGATTTGTTGTTGAGTATTGTTGGAAATATTTTGAGTTGGTTGATATATACTTGGACTAGGGTTTGTGAGAAAAGGTTGTTTCATTGAGTGATTGGTTGAGTAAAGTTGATTGAGCCTAGTCAAGTGGATGTGTGAAGTGATTGTTCAAGTTCCATAAAATAAACTATTCTATATTCTGATCTGAGTTGAAAAGTGATTGAGAATTGAGTATAGAATATATTGGGTCTCTAACAATTCTCTTTATGTTTCTATGAGATTTGGACAAGTTTTGAGTGAGCTTGTTGAGAATTTGGACAAGTTTTGAGTGAGCTTGTTGAGTAGAATTGAGCAAGTTTGAGTGTTTGAGATTGAAGTTCTGAGTGGACTTGTTGAGCATATTTGAGCAAGTTTTGAGTGAGCTTGTTGAGCAGATATTGAACAAGTTCTGAGTGGACTTGTTGAGCATATTTGAGCAAGTTCTGAGTGGACTTGTTGAGCATATTTGAGCAAGTTCTGAGTGGACTTGTTGAGCATATTTGAGCAAGTTTTGAGTGGACTTGTTGAGCAGATTTGAGCAAGTTCTGAGTGGAATTGTTGAGCATATTTGAGCAAGTTCTGAGTGGACTTGTGGAGCAGAGTTTGGTGTAGATTTGAGGATAGGTTTGTACCAGACCAGAGATAGATATTGAGCAGATTTGTGCTAGATCAAAGGACTATGTTTAGTATAGATTTGAGATAGAGCTTTGGAGGTGATAGAGCAGAGAGGATAGTAGTCTCTAGTGGATAGAGATCCATCAGCCAGGGTAGTGAGGATAGGTCTTCTGAGTGGGGATAAGAGTCTTCAGTGGAGAGAGATCCACAAGCTAGTGTAGTGGAGGTAGTAGTCTTCTAGAGGATCACCAACCAGAGTAGAGGAGAAGGAGTTCTCCTATGGATAGAGATCCATGAACTTGATTTAGGGGATTAGTATCTCCTTTGGATAGAGGTCCATAAACATTGTAATAGGGAAGGATTCCCAAGAGATTGATTGAGAAAATTTTAGTGAAATATTTTCTCCGTGGAGTAGCCCACATTGGGTGAACCACGTAAATTGTGGTGTCTCTATTGTGTATGGTGTTTTGTGCATTGCTTGATTACTTGTTGTTGATATTGCTATCTATTCATTGCATAATATTGATTGGGAAAGAAAAGTAAAAAGTGGTCTTATATTGTTCACCCCCCTCTTAGTATAAGCTTGTGTTCTTCAATTGGTATCAGAGTGGGTTCCTTCAGAAGAGTTTAACAACTTGAAGGAAAAGCTAACAAGAACACAATGGATCCTAAGGAGGTGTCCTCAAATAATTCAGCACCAGTATTTGATGGAAGTGACTATATGTATTGGAGTATGATGATGAAGATCTACCTGATGGCACTTGGCAATGAAATTTGGGAATCAGTGGAATTTGGATACGATCCCTTAATCAATCCTCCTATAGATAAGGAAGGTAAGCTTTTACAACACTATAATTCAAAAGCAATGAATGCACTTGTGAGAGGTTTGCATAGAATAGAGTCTATGAAAGTTATGCATTGTAAAACTACAAAAGAGATGTGGGATAAATTGCAAAATATATATGAAGGAGATAAAAGTGTCAAGAAAGCAAAGATGCAAAATCTCAAAGGACAACTTGAAGCATTAAGAATGAATGAAGAGGAAAATATTAGTGCTTATCTAATTCGAATTGATGAGGTTGTTAATGATATGCAAGGACTTGGAATGAAGATTGATGAATCAGATATTTGTGATAAAGTATTAAGATCTCTTCCAAAAATATTTAGTGAATATGTTTCTACTATAGAAGTATCAATGGATGGTGATACTTTGACAAGAGATAAATTGCTTGGTATGCTCACAACTTTTGAGATAAGAACAAAATATCCTATTCCCTAGAAGGAAGCAACATTCAAAGCAATCAATAAGACAAAGGGTAAGAAGTCAGAATCAAGCAATGAGTCATCCAGTGATGAAGAAGCTAATTATGGTAGAAGAGATAAAGATTCTAGAAGATCCAGAGATCTAAGATCTGTTAAGTGTTTCAATTGTGGAAAGTTTAGACATTTTGCAACAGATTGTCAAGAACCAAAGAACAACAATGGTGAAGAAAAATAGGATCACAGGTACAGGGAATCAGAAAGATATAGGCACCAAAAGAAAAGCAAGGATGGACAAAGCAGACAAGGAAATAAGTTCTTTCAAAGACAAAAGAGGAGCTACTATGCGGATAAGGCAAGTAAGTACTCAAGTGATAGTGATGCTAGTTGTTCAGACAATGATAGAGATGAAGTCCTATTTATGATTGAAGAAAAAGAGCAAGTTAAGAAAAGGACTCCAATAATTCTCAAGTGTTTTAGATGTGGTAACTTTGGACATCTTGAAGATGATTGTACAAGGGATGGTTATAGTTTTAGTGATGATGAATATGAGAATGCACTTGAAGGACCAGATGAAAATCTTCTAATGGCTTTAGAAGAAGAAGTAAGTGATCCTATAGAAGACAAGCCAAAAGAAAATAAAGTTTTGGACAAAGGTAAACAAATAGAGGAATATTCAGAAAAGGATGGTTATGATCTCAAGGGAGAACTTATCTATGCCCTTGACATGGTAAAGAAGGTAAGAAAGCAACACTCTAAACTTGAAATTTAGTTTCAAGAATGTGATGAAGAGAGAAGATTGCTCATAGAGGATTTAGAAAAATCAAAGGCTAAGGCAAAAAGGTTCAAGGATAAGTTAGAAGCAAAGATCTTGGAATGTGAGAAGTTAGCACAAGAAGTGGCACTACTAAAAGAATATTTAGAAGACTCCAAGATCAATATGAAAGGGTTTAAAAATAGCTCAAAGAACTTGGATAAGTTCATCAAGACACAAAAGACTACATCAAGCAAGATAGGTCTTGGATTTGAATAGGTTCAAAAGAAATGGGAAGGAGAGTCAACTTCAAGTTTTGGAGGAGAAGAAACTTCAGATGAAGATACTTCAGAAGAAGACAGTGTAAAATAAAGTGAGACATCTAAGGATGAGTTGGACAATAGAGAGTTCAACAAAAATAGGAACAATGCACAAAGAAGATACATATGGAACAACAATCAGAATAAGAGACCAATGAGGTCAAGACAAGGAAACTTCAATGGAAGATGCTTTTCATGTCACAGGTTTGGGCACATGGCTTCACAGTGCAGGACACATGAAAGATAGGAATATGGGAACATACAACCTTTCCATGGGTATTGCTACTCATGTAATCAGTTTGGTCACAAGGCAATGAATTGTAGGGTTCATGATAGAAGAGGATATGGCTTCACTAGGAGAAATCCTAAGACATTTGCACCTCCAAGGAATAATAACGTTAAGTGTTATAAGTGCAATAATGATGGTCACACAACAAAATGGTGTAGAGCAGACATTCCAAAAACAGGTATGAATAGGAACATGAACATGAATATGAACAGGAATAGGAATAGGAACATGAATATGAACATGAACATGAATATAAACTGGAACAGAATAGGAACATGGATATGAACAGAAAGGAATAGGAACATGAATGTAGACATGGACAGGAACATGGACATGGATAGAAATAGTCAGAGGAATCAAAAAATTCAGATAAGAAGAAAAGAGGATAAAGGTAAAGAACAATGCTTTATGGGAGTAGAAATACTCCCACCCCAGAATTAACCACCTCAAAAGAAGGTGGGGGAGGGGCTAAGCTAAGAGGCTCATTCTTAGCCCTAAGCCCCAAAGGTGACCCTTTGCCATTGATGTCAAAGGGGGAGATATTTGAGTAAGGGGGAGAGATTTGATATTTGAGAGAGCATTGAGCCAGGGGAGAGCAATGTCCCAGGGGGAGCAGAACAAAGGAAAAGTCAAGTTTTCAGTAAAAGGAAATTGGGTTGCCATCAATGACAAAGGGGGATATTGTTGGAAATTTTGAGCTTATTTAGTTGTCATTGATGTCAAGGTGAAAATTCATCATTAATACCATGGAGCACACCATCAATAGCACCAGGAACAATGCGAAGAGTTGAAGAGAAAGTTGGCAAAATAATATTTTATGAGGGTTTATGGTAAACCCATGATGGAAGATTAAAAGGTTTCATTAAAACCATTATAGTTGGAAAAATAATATTTTATGAGGGTTTATGGTAAACCCACGGTGGTAGAATATATTACATTTAAAGGTTTAAGTTTAAACCCAAAGTTAAAGTTTATAAAAATAATTTATAAAATTTAAATTCCTTAGAATTTAAATAATTTATAAATTATAAAGGTGGGAGCACCGACGTCATGCAATAAAAGGAAGCATCGACGTCCAAGCAACAAAGGAATTTGTGTATAAATAAATGCCAAGGAGGCATTCAAAATTCACCCCTTCGATTGATTAATGTATGCGATAAAAAGTGAAAGGTTTTCGTGCTTGTTGATCGTGAGGAAGAAGACAAGAAATTTTGCTTGTCTTTAGCGCCAGGTAGAGGACAAAAGAGGAAGGGCACATTGATTGAAATGCATAGGACACGGTGGTCCATTGGCAGCGCATGTTTTGCGAAGGCATTGGGAGTTGAGGAAGCACGCGATCGATTCGCGTGGAGTGGTGTGTCTTGGGCGCCAAGGGAAGTTCGTTTTGCACGTGGTTTTTGTGTGCCAACCAAGGACAAAGAAGACGAAGAGCGCTTAGGCTCTTAACCGTGCGTCTAGCACATGCGATGGTTATAGCCACGGCTAGAGCGCTCATGGAGGTAGAGAACGTGGGTTCGAAACCCACTAAGAGGCAAAGGTAACTTTTTGATAATTAATTTTTGCCTAAGGTTTTTCAAAGGATATTGTGGAGTAATAAGGGTTTGTGAAAAGTTGTGTGTTTGATTTATGTTATTGTTGGAGTTATAAGGGTTTGAGAAAGGTTGTTGATTTGATATTTGATTTTTATTATTGTGGAGTAATAAGGATTAATGTGAGGTTGTTTTATTGATGAAGTGATTTATATATTTGGAACCATAAAGAAAGTTGATTTGATTTTTATCAAAGTTTCTCTTGCCATTAAAATAAATTAAAGAGGTTTGAATTAATTTTTGGTGGATGTTAAGTTTATTCTAGTTGGGAGTTTATAAGGTGTTATTGGATAAATATTTTATGTATGTTGATGGTTGTTTTGAAAGGTGGAGTGATAAGGTGTATTTGAGTATTTACATTATATTGTGAGAAATATTTATCTTCTAACCTCTTTGAGATTGGCATAGAAGTTGTTGTGGTTGTGGCAGATTTATGAGATCCCTTCATCATCAAGAAAAAGGTATGAGCACATTCTTCCATAGTTGAGTTGATTGATTGGTTTTCTGGAAAATAAGTTTGGAGTGAAAAGGACTTGATTAGGGTTTCCTTTTGAGAGTGTTTGAGTTAATGCTTCAAGGTTTTCTGGAATAAAGAGTTGTTTTTTTTGAAGAAAGTGAAAAACTTATATTAATACAAAGAGTAAATACAAGAGGGATCGAAAACATCCCAACCAAGAACCAGGAAGCAAGAAGCCAACACAAAGGGCAAGAGGGCAGCACTTCCCAACACTAAGCACAAGAAGAAAACCAGGCGCGAAATCGTGACATGTCGCGAAATCGCAACATGTCGCGATATCGCGACAGTCAAGGCAACCAAAGCCACAGCCGGGCAACCGGTCGCGAAATCGCGACATGTCGCGAAATCGCGACAGCCATAGCCAGCAACTCCTGACCACCAACATTGTCGCGATATCGCGACGGGTTCTCCTCCGAGCAGTCATCCCTCAAAAAGGTCGCGATATCGCGACGTATTTTTCGTTTGCCTCCTTTACGCCAGAAGTGTCGCGAAATCGCGACAAGATTGTCAATCTGCAACCAGTCCTCCCAAGTGTCGCGAAATCGCGACGAATTATCTTCATGAGGCACAAGCTCCAAAATGGTCGCGAAATCGCGACGTCTTTTCCAGAAGTCATCAGTTCGCCAAAAGTGTCGCGAAATCGCGACAGTACTTCTATCTGGCTCCCAGGCATCAAAAACGTCGCGATATCGCGACGAAATTTCCCCTTGTCTCCGAAACACAAAAACCGTCGCGATATCGCGACTATTATCCTCCTTGTTGCCCCTGCTCTCAAAGCGTCGCGAAATCGCGACTGGAACCTTCCAAAGGCCGTGGCGACAACACTTGTCGCGATATCGCGACGGTTTTTCCCCTTGTCTCCAAAACACAAAAACCGTCGCGATATCGCGACTGTTTTCCTCCTTGATGCCCCTGCGCTCAAAGCGTCGCGAAATCGCGACGGGAACCTTCCAAAGGCCGTGGCGACAAAACTTGTCGCGATATCGCGACGGTTTTTCCCCTTGTCTCCGAAACACAAAAACCGTCGCGATATCGCGACTGTTTTCCTCCTTGTTGCCCCTGCGCTCAAAGCGTCGCGAAATCGCGACGGGAACTTTCCAAAGGCCGTGGCGACAAAACTTGTCGCGATATCGCGACGGTTTTTCCTTTTGTCTCCGAAACACAAAAACCGTCGCGATATCGCGACTGTTTTCCTCCTTCTTGCCCCTGCGCTCAAAGCGTCGCGATATCGCGACGGGAACCTTCCAAAGGCCGTGGCGACAAAACCTGTCGCGATATCGCGACAGTTTCCTGCCAAGGGCCGCGACAGCAGTGCAGGTCGCGAAAACGCGACGAAAATCACCCTTAGTACAGAATTTTCTCATTGATTCAAGAATTTTGCAAGTCCCTGTCGAATCTCAGCATTTTCCACAGGCATGTCACTGTGCAGCTGAACTCCAACCTCCTTTTCCGCACCCATCTTTGCAAGGAAATCGGCCGTCGAATTTAAGTCACGACTCACATGGATAGGGATCACATCTTCTAATTCCTTCCAAAGGTCCTTGATTTGAGAGACTAAAATCTGTATCTTCCAAGCTTTCAAAGCAAAGTTCCTCAAGCAATCAAGAGCGCCAACCAAAATTTGAGAATCTGTCTCAAGGATTATCTTTCTGTATCCCTGCTTAACAGCCCAGATGGAAGCAATTTTGATAGCATAGGCTTCGGCTTCATTATTGGTGGCTCTTCCCAGACCCTGCAGTTCCCAGTAAAGCATAGTTCCAGCATGATCACGGCACACAACACCAATTCCAGCATTGCCCGGATTGCCCTTTGCAGCTCCGTCTGTGTTAATTTTAACCCAGCCTGCTGGGGGGGGTTTCCAACTGGCTATGTTCTTTCTAACCTGTGCAACAGCTCTCTCTTCCTGAGGACCCAGCTCAGCCAAAATTTCCTCTTCAGCAAATATGGCAACCGTCTCTGTGACTTTGCTCCAGATAACCTGCCATATTCCATCAAGCGAGGAGAAGGTCTCTCTAAAGATTCGAGCGTTTCTTTCCAACCACACTTGCCACCAGATGAAGGAAAGACCAAGATCCCACCCCAGACGGAGGGCTTTAGATTTAAATCTGCCTTTCTTCCATCTTTGCCAGATATTGTTCCGAGTCAGAGCACCATTACTCTGGAGTTTAAAATAGGAAAACCACCGATTCCAAATCTGACCTGTGAAAGAGCACTCAAACATCAAATGATCAGCAGTCTCCTCATTCTTATGACATAAAATACACTGAGAAGGGCCAATGATTCCTCTGTTTCTGAGGATATCGAAGGTGAGAATGCCATTGTGCATAAACTGCCAGGCAAAGAAGTTCACTTTCGGCCAGCACTTGGAATACCAAATCTTCTTCCAATATTGAACCGAAAATGAATGCGGGGGAGGCTCTGGGAGGATCTGATCATATCCAGCCTTCACAGTATAAACCCCGAGGTTCCCATGGCCCCAAGCTAACTCATCCTCTTCATCTCTGCCCGTGAGAAACCGAGCTGTCAAGATGTTGGTCAAAATGGTTGCTAGCGCCGGAGGGATTGTGACCGGCCACTCCTCCAACCGCTTAAACTTCTTGAATTTATACTCACCCAACTGGCTAGTGTTGAAATAATTCTCAATAGTGACCCATCCCTGGGATTCTATGGCTGATTTAATTGGAAGCAATTCAGGATATTCCGCAATGATGGGTGGATACTGGTCCCATGAGTCAGTCCAGAAATGTGCCTTCTCCCCTCTTCCCACTTTCCAGAACAATTGGTCTTTAATAACTTGAGAACCCAACTTGAGAGCTTGCCAGACGAGGGATCCATTACCATCCAAAGGGAAGCGGCTTATTTCAGAGGGATGAACTTGGCCCAGATATTTGCTGGTTAAGATTCTACTGAATAAAGATGATGGCTGGGAGATCCATCTCCAATACAATTTACCTGCTAAGGCTATGTTGTTGAGTTTAGAGCTTCTCAATCCCAGCCCTCCTTTTTCTTTGGGCTGCGTAACCTTATCCCAGCCAACCAAGGCCCATTTCCTCTCACCATTTGCTCCTTCCCATAAGAATCTTTTGGCCAATTTATCCAACTCTTTCCAAATAGAAGGTGGGGCAGCCGGGATAGAGAATTTATAAATTGGCATGGCTTGGATAACTGACTGTAAGAAGGTTAATCGGCCGCCATAGCTTAACCATTTATGAGACCAATGGTTCATTCTGTCTTTGAAGCCATCCAAAAGATCTTTCCAAATGTCAATTTTCAATTTCTTGAAGTGCAAAGGAACCCCCAAGTAGACTATAGGAAGAGAGGTTCTAGTGAAGCCCAAAATCTCCATAATTTTGTCCTGAAGCCTTTGATCAAGGTTGAAAAAGACCACTTTGGATTTTTTGTCATTGATAACCTGATTGGAGGCCCTAAGGTAAACATTGAGAGAGTCTCTGATTCCCCTGGCTTCCCTGAGACTGGCCACTCCAACCAGGCCAGTATCATCCACAAATTGCAAATGAGTTAGAATTTCTGCACCAACCTTAATACCTGTTAACAGGCCTTGAAGTCTTCTTCTGAAGAAGAGTCTACCTAATCCTTCAGCCAAAATAAGGAATAGATAGGGAGAGTAGGGGTCCCCTTGTCGGAGACCGCGAGAAGCTCCAAAAGGAGGCGAGGGAAGCCCCTTAATTAGAACAGAATAAGAAGGCGTGGAAACACAGCTCATAACCCAGTCTATCCAGTCCTGGGAAAAACCAAAGGCTGCCAACATCTTTGACAGGAAGCCCCACTCCACTCTATCATAAGCCTTGGACATATCCAGTTTGATGAACATTCCTTTGTTACCGGAGTTTTGCATTGAATGAATAGCCTCCTGGGCAAGAACCACTCCATCCAAAATCTGTCTACCCTCAACAAATCCCCCTTGTTATGAGGAGATGAGGTTATGAAGGAGAGGTTTAAGACGTTCAGCTATTATCTTTGTGATAATTTTGTAAATCACATTACATAAGGCAATAGGCCTAAAGTCAGAGATATGAACCCCTTCCTCCCCCTTAGGAATTAAAGTGATGAAGGTATGATTTAGAGCCTTAAGCATTCTCTTATTGATTATGGACTCCTCTGTAACAGCCAAAACATCATCCTCTAAGGTATCCCAAAAGGCCTGGAAAAACTCAATAGGAAAACCGTCTGGACCGGGAGATTTGCCTGTGCTCATTCCAAAGACCACACACTTCAATTCATCTCTATCAATGGGTCTAAGGAGAGCCTGATTTTCTTCTTGAGTGACAATAGGGGGAATAACATCAAGAACTTCATTTTGAGCCCCCACATCTTGCTCCCTATTTTCTGCAAAAAGCTTAGAGAAATAATCCACTGAGTGGGAGTGCATACCAGGAAGAGTATCAAAGGAGTGTCCATTCTCATCATGTAGAACTGCCATGTTATTCATCTGTCTTCTAGCACAGGCTGATCTATGGAAAAATTTTGTATTTCTATCTCCTTCCAATAACCAAGAATTTCTAGCCCACTGTTTCCAGTAAATTTCCTCTTGGTTATCAATGTCCTCAACAGCTTTGCGCAGGGCATCATCTTCAGTTTTAAGCTGTTCGAGTAATTATTCCTTCCCTGAATTGTTTCTGTACCTCCTCCCAGCGGACCATCAAGGGGGCTCTTTGCGCTGGAAATCCGACTTATTGGCGTGCCTCCACTGTTTCAGTTTACTTTTGACAAAATGAAGCTGTTTGTGGAATTTAAACATAGCTGTCCCAAAAGGTGGACGACCTTCATCCCACCATTGCGGAATTTTCTCATGAAGATCCTCCTTTTGTAGCCAAAAATTCTCAAATCTAAACGGTTTGTGGTTGCTTGCTACTGTCCGAGTCCCACCCTCCCGGCAGGATGGGGGAATGATCAGAAACAGGGCCATCCAAAATCTGGAATTTAACATTCCACTTAACAAATGCCTCCTCTGAGACCAGAAAGCGATCTAGCTTTACCTTCCTACAGTGTGGCTCCCTCCTCTTGTTAGTCCAAGTGAAAAAAGTTCCAGGGCCTTGGATATCCACTAAGTGAAAAGCCTGGACCTGGGCAATCAGAAGCCTGTCCCCCGGGTCCAAAACAGGGGTTCCACCTTCTTGATCCCGAGCGAGATAATTTGGCATTAAAATCTCCAGCAATGATCCGAGTCACAAACTTGTCTAGAGGACCTCATGTTGTGAACAACTTTCCATTGGAGCCTCTGGCCATCAAGGCTTTGAGCCCCATAGAAATTTGTAATTAGTACATGCTCAGTTGTGACAATATTCCTGAAGAGAGATGTGAGAACACCCCTCCAGGCTATATGTTCTAAAGCAGTCCATTCCGGGGGTTCCAAAGAGTGACAATCCCCCCTGAGGCACCTTGGGCAGCCACATCCATATACCCAGCGCCCCTCCAAATCCTACTAACAGTTTTACTCATAAGATCCAGCGACATTTTTGTCTCCTGGATAAGCAAAAAATCCGTTTTATACTTCCCTAAGAGTCTTTGAATAGCAGATTGATGGGTTCTATTGTTTAAACCCCTAACGTTCCAAGATTGTATAATCATTGAAAACCTTGGGAGCGGTAAGAATCAATTGACCTCACCGATCCTCCATTGATTAGCTTATCTCCTTGTGTTGTGAGCAGTTCCTTATTGGATTTTCTTCCCGCTCCTTGAGAGTTATTGTTTTTAGATCTCTTCTCCACCTGAGTGATCCCTAAAGCTGGCCTTTCTCTGTTTTTATCTGCATTTCCCATAGTGACATCTTTAATAGCCGGTTGTGCTGGGGAGTGTATCACCAATGCCCCTGGGTTCTCTGACTGCATACTCTCCAAGGGTGCAGTCACCTGTTCGGCAACAGGAGTGGATGAAGGAGAATCTTGGGAGTGAGTGTTATTAATCTCACCATTCCCATCCACTCCCTCCATGACTTGGTCTTCCAGATCCACTAATGACTTAAAAATCTCATACCGGTTGTTTGGCTTGAGATGCATCTGCTCCTTGCCATTTTTCTTTTTGTTTCTCCTTCGTTTCGGCTGTTCAAAGCCATCCTTATGAGCATCAGGACCTGGAGAAGTGTTGAAAGGTTCATTGACAAGGGTGGGATTACCCTCTCTAGGGCGGCTTGGCATTCCAATCGAAGCCTCTGCTTTTGTGCTCGAGGTGTTAGGACAGAACCTTGCCAAATGTCCATGCTTATGGCAAACTCTGCACCTGAAAGGTAGGGCCTCATAGTCTAACTGCTGGATCCAGGGAACTCCTGCCAACTCAAGCTCCACCTCAGCTGATAAGGGCTGGCTAATGTCCATTTCTACACAGATTCTAGCAAAAACAGTTGTATTTCCCTCTATGGTGTCTCTAGAGACTCCTATATATCTGCCTAGGGAATTACCTATTATTTCTAGAACCTGCTCACCCCAAAACTCCATCGGGAGAGCGTACAGTCGGATCCAGACCGGAACAGCCGTGGGTTCAATGCGAGGATCAAAGCCCACTCTCCAGGGTTGAACAAATAACCCTGCTGGTCCGTGGTTTCTCTTTTCTGATTCAAATGCTCTGTTTCTATCTGCTAAAGAAGAGAAACTAATAATAAAATACCCATTGCTTATTGGCCATAAAGAGTACTCACCTTGTGGCTCCCAGTTCTGTCGAACCCAGGTATGCAAAAAATTCAGAGAAGGTCGGATGCCCATGAATTTGCAGATCAAGTCATGGTTAGCTCGGTAGACAATTGTATCCTCGACCAGCTTGGGTTCGATAACAATCTTAGGTCTGGAAGCGGATTGCGGGAGGCATCCATTAACGCGGTGAGCATTTGGGCTGTTGCCAGCATTTTTGAGTAGCGTTTGAAAAGTATTCCTCTGAGCTTCACCAGTGGAAGACGAGGGGTTTTCTTTCAACATCTCAGCATAAGAACTCTTTCTCCCCGCAAGAGGGACTGGAGGAGACCCCATCGGGCCCTCCCGGAGCAACGAGCAAACCTTCAGAGTAGTTCAAAACCAAAACACCAAAGTCTCTGGAAAGATCTTACGGGCCAGAAACCCTCGAGCATCGCCCGACGCCTGTTCAAAGGTTTTCCCGCCAAATCACCAGAGCCCAAATTCGCATCGTCCAGGGACCTTGGTTATTAAATATCCTAGAATAAAGAGTTGTTAAAACCTTGTTTTATAAGCATTATTATTGAAGTCATTGGTTGTGTGAAGAACTTGAGTTAGGGTTTTGAAAAATAACATGAGTATCATTGTTATGTGAAGATAGTTTTATAAATATTGTTGTTGAAGTGAGTTTTTGTACAAAGAACTTGAACTATGGTTTGAAAAGAACATGAGTATCATTGTTATGCGAGATTTGTTGTTGAGTATTGTTGGAAACATTTTGAGTTGTTTGATATATGCTTGGACTAGGGTTTGTGAGAAAAGGTTATTTCATTGAGTGATTGGTTGAGTAAAGTTGATTGAGCCTAGTCAAGTGGATGTGTGAAGTGATTATTCAATTTCCATAAAACAAACTATTCTATATTCTGATCTGAGTTGAAAAGTGATTGAGCATTGAGTATAGAACATATTGGGTCTCTAACAATTCTCTCTATGTTTCTATGAGATTTGGACAAGTTTTGAGTGAACTTATTGAGCATATTTGGACAAGTTCTAAGTGAGCTTGTTGAGCAAAATTGAGCAAGTTCTGAGTGGACTTGTTGAGAAAAATTTAAGTAAATTCTGAGTGGACTTCTTGAGCAGATTTGAGCAAGTTCTGAGTGAACTTTTTGAACATATTTGGACAAGTTCTGAGTGAACTTGTTGAGCATATTTGGACAAGTTCTGAGTGGACTTGTTGAGAATATTTGAGCAAGTTCTGAGTGGAATTTAGATTTGAGCAAGTTTTGAGTGGAATATTTGATCATATTGAGCAAGTTCTAAGTGGTCTTATTGAGAATATTTGAGAAAGTTTTGAGTGGACTTTTGGAGTAGAGTTTGGTGTAGATTTAAGGACAGGTTTGTACCAGACCAGAGATAGAGATTGAGAAAATTTTTGCTAGACCGAAGGACTATTTTTAGTATAGATCTGAGATAAAGCTTTGGAGGTGACAGATCAGAGAGTACAATAGTCTCCAGTGGATAGATATCCATCAGCTAGGGCATTGAGGATAGGTCTTCTAAGTGGGGACAAGAGTCTTCAATGGAGAGAGATCCACAAGCCAGTGTAGTGGAGGTAGTAGTATTCTAGAGGATCACCAACCAGAGCAGAGGAGAAGGAGTTCTCCTGTGAATAGAGATCCACGAACTTGATTTAGGGGATGGGTATCTCCTTTGGATAGAGGTCCATAAACATTGTAATAGAGAAGGATTCCCAAGAGATTGATTGAGAAAATTTTAGTGAAATATTTTCTTCGTGGAGTAGCCCACATTGGGTGAACCATGTAAATTGTGGTGTCTCTATTGTGTATGGTGTTTTATGCATTTCTTGATTACTGTTGTTGATATTGCTATCTATTCATTGAATAATATTGATTGGGAAATAAAAGTAAAAAGTGATCTTATACTGTTCAGCCCCCTCTTAGTATAAACTTGTGTTCTTAAGTTGATGAGTATACTTGAGATGGAGTTGCAAGCTTATGATAGATAAAATTATTATTCAAAGGTTGCAAGCTTTATTCACCTCTTTTATTCGTAGGAAGCGAAGCATTTCAATTTTTTTTCCCTTGTAAGGGGTCTATGTGACTTCTTGTCTTGTTCTACTGATACACTTCTCTAATTCTTCATTGTTGATTTAATGTAGAGGAGTGGTAGTATAAAAAAGGATTGGGGCCCTTTCAAAAACCCCCTCTTTTTACCTTAATCAAAAATATCAAAGTAACTAAGATAACATGTTAATAAACAATAATAATTGTAAAACAAAATTTATATTTTGAAATAAAATAGGGAATGCATTATCAAAAATAATAGTGCAGTAAGAGATTAAATATATCGATGTCTCCATGCCCGAGATGACCAATCACTGTTGCTCACATTTTAGTGATATATGATAATACCTACAAAGAAAATATAATAAAAGCATATGTAGAAATACAATAAAGGGTGTTAGCATTAATGGGAACTACCAGAAATAGGAGGAATAATGTGTAGCCTTGATCCTACATTTAGTCCCCATTACCCTTTTATGATGATTTTGAAAATAAATAAAATTGGTCAAATATAGAAGCATGCAGATTGCAATCAAAATGAGATGATAACAATAATTGCTAATGAGACTAACACATGGTAGTAAAAAATACATAAATATATAGGGAGATAAGATTGCAAAAGCATTAATTGTTAGTAGATACTTTTAGCAAGAATATGACAATATTTTGATAATGTGAACAATAGTTCATTGACTGAGTGATTGATTTCATTAATTGACTATCGATTAATGATTCATTCATGTGTTGATTAAACTACCTTTTTTCTCACAAGGGGTATTTATAGGTAAAAAATATAAATTTATTTTTTGAACCATTGGAGGGGACATGACATTGATTTGAGTTGTTTCCATTAGATCATGGTCACTATTTCATGGTAGTTAGGCATGACAATTGTTCTGAGTACCTTATTATGATTGCATATGGTGATTTAGACAGACTTGCTTAAGTAGTTCAATTGCTAAAATAGGTTAGTCATTAAAGGCTCAAAAAAATATTTTGGGATTCTTACCTATTTTGGTTAAAGCATAAATATTTCAATCGATACTCTCGCCTAGGTCACCTTCAGTAGAACAATTAAACACATTTATTATTAACTATGATATAGCACACTAGATTCATAAATGTATTCAACCTTTGATAGTATTGTATTTGCCATTATTCCTCATTCTTTTCCCATTCTAAGAGTCCTAGGGGTATACAACACAAAGGGAGAATATGCACATTAGAGGATAATTATCAACTATTGTTCTTGTGTATAATAAGAATATCCAAATTGAGGATCCATAGCTCAATAATAACTTCACAATCATGAGGAAATAATTATGTAGTACATAAGTAGATCTGTACTAAAGAAAGTAAATCCACACCTTAGGAACCATTCCATAATATAGAAGCCAATTCATAGTGTGAAAGCCTATTCCAAAGCACAAAATAGTCATGCAATACAAATGAACAAGGTAGTGTGAATAGTGCAAAGGTAATTCTTGACAATATTTGAACCTATTAGGATCCCATCCTAACGCTATTTTGTAATTCTCATTGCTTATTTAATGACCCACTTCCAATGTGGGGGATTTCATCTATAATGTTATTTTGTAATTTTTTGTAATGTATGTGGCAAGGCACCTAGCCAAGTGGGGCCATTTCATGTAACCGTTATCAATATTGTAACCAATGATTCTAGCTCGAGTGGCATTTTGCATGTAAGTCAACTCTTGAGCTTAGGGTTAGGGTTGCATGAAGTCTTTTCTTTAAAATCTATGAAGCCATGTACGAATGTATCTTTTTACAAGTGAATGAAATATTGAAGGAGGTTGCCCCCTCGAAGAGGCCTGTGATTTAGTGCTTATTGTGAGAGTGTTTATTTTTGCATTTACTTTTTGCATTGTGATATTGCATGAGTTTCTGCTTAATTTTAGTATTTTGTGTGAGTTTTCTTATTTTTAATAGTAGGTTCCTAACAAGTAGTATCAGAGCACTTTCCAGGGCCGATTTCTACTGTGACTGTGATAATTCTTGCCCATCCCTTCCACCTATTAGGTATAATTTTCTTATATTTTTCATTTTTGTTTTCCTTTATTTAAAAAAAAAAATGTGCAAAAACTAGAAAAAGCAAAAACAAATATAGTCTTATTTTTACAGTAGTTGAGTAGGTTAGAAATTCTATGCCAAGGGTTTTAAAATATCATAGAGCTATTTTTATTGGCTAATCTAGATAGCCTATAAAGCATCTAGTGAAGTGAGGGGTGATTAGGCTCCAATACCCAGGCCTTAGACAACACTCACGCATGAAATTGAGTTCTAATACATCTTCGGGTGTATCGGGAGACCATTTAGGGTTAAACAAAATTTTATCCAATAGAAATATTTTTTACCATGTATTATCCATAGTCCATGGGATACAACATCTCAGATGATTACCCTCCTATACTATTAGAGAGGTAGACAATGTGCTCAAGAGTATGTGTGGAATCCTCCTTGGATAGTGGCCAAAAATATTTTGTCCAAGCACTATTGTTCATAACTACAGTATAATAGAGGGCCTATGGGTCTTACATACTCCTTTGTCTAGCGTACCCTGGTTCTGTCAAAACTTTATCCTGCAAAAACAAAACAAAAATTGTTGTGCTAAACCTGCATTTACGATCCACAAAAGTGAGCATATGGAGAAGGACTTCCCTATCACCAAATAATAAACTTTTGCATGCACCAAATAGTCAGGATAGAGTCTACAAGCATCTGTGATAGTTAGCAATATTCCAGTACCATTCAGGTCAATGGCGGTAACAATTCAATCAATGATAGTTATAGTTGGGTTGATAGTGGTAATAATAATCATCTATACCAATCAGATATTGTAGGTTGTCAGTGTTAAAATAGAACTATCAATGTTAGTAACTACACAAAATAGAGAATCCCAAGGTTAGGGAAGTGAACAGTGTCAGTAACTACAGTACAGGTGATAAGGACAAGGATAACACAGTGACACAGGGGTTAGAATACAGAATGTACAAGTCAAAGATAGTTGATCTAGTACCCAACTTTGAATCGAATCTCCAAATCAAAAAGCAACCACACCAGTAGAGTCGACAAAACAGAGGATAAGAAAATTCTAGGGTGTCCAAAATCAATGTTGTGGAATATAGCTCATTGTGACCATATTTTTGAGCTAATAATTTTTATATATAACACCAAATCATTTCTTTCGACTCCTTACTAAAAATAATAACTCCTAAAACTACAGTTCAATTTTTAGTAATTTAGTAAAAGAGGTTCAAGACTATCCAAAATGGTTGTCGGCACTCGTGGACATCAAATAGAGATAATATCAAATGACCTCATTATTGGAATCCCTAATAAGTTCCATTGATAGCATGCACATAGCAAATCAAGCCATGAGGGAAGAGCTTCAAAATTTTAGAGATGATTATGATACCTCCAGAACTTGCTTAGAAGAACAACTTGCAGATGTTAAGTCCAAATTGCAAGGTGGACCAAGCAAGTTTGAGTACCATACTGAACAATCACAATTTGACCAAGGTCAAGGAAGGACAATAGATGACTCTCACCCTCACTATGACCATGATCCTACCTTTAATATGCCTACATTACACTTTTCTAAGTTCAACGGGAAGGATGTCGATCGATGGTTGTGTCATGCTGATCAATTTTTTAATCTCCACGGTGTCCCTAGATATTATCGAGTTCAAATGGCTTCCTTCAACTTGGAATCTAAAGCTTTACAGTGGTACAAATGGTTGTAAAATACAAACCCTGATCCTTCTTGGAAATACTGAGTCTTAATTACTCACTTGTTTTGACCCTAGTGAGTATGATGATTTTACAAGAGTATTAGAAACAAACTTCGATAGTTCGAGATTACCAAATGCAATTTGAGAAAATGACCAACAAAACTAGGGGATTGAATGAAGGGTTCTTTATGAGTTTTTTTGTTAGTGATTTGAAGGATGATCTCCAAGCTGAGTTAGGATGTTTAAACCACAATCCATGATGCAGACTATCAGTTTGGCTTATTTGGTTGAATCCATATTTTCAGCTCAAAGGTGGACATCTAAATTTCCACAAGCTAGATCCTCCTTCCCTCCTCGATTCCAAAATCATAATGAACAAAAAACTACTGCACTAAAACGTCTGACTATCGAATAAATGGATGCGCGACGATCCCAAGGGTTGTGTCAGGGTTATGCATAGTGGCTATTTATAGCCAATTGGTTAAAATTAGGCTTTTCAAAATTTGGAATTGGCTAATATTTGGGACCCCTGACCCTGACCAAGGCCCATTAGCCAAAAAAATTTGGATGCTATATTTTTTTGGGGATCGATTCACCCCAATTTTATAATAATTTGACCATTTTAAGTTTAAATTTCCAATATTACCCCTAATAATAGTTAACCTTCTACATGTGTTTGGACACTATTCACCTGGATTTTGAAACTGATTCACCAATTTTTTATAAATATATTTTGGAGCTGACCCCTTACGCATAACCCTGGGTTGTGCTACAATTGTGATGAAAATTTTCCTCGCAGACATAGGTGCACCCAAAAGAAGTTGTTCCTCATAAATACTGAGGAGCCTGACACCGACGACCAAAGTGATGATGACACAAAACTAGTAGAGGAACCACCCCAAACTGAGGAAGAAAGCCAAAAATAACCACGGCATGAAATTTTTGTTCATGCTCTTGTTGGAATTACTACTCTCCAAACCATGAAAGTTGTAGGTTATTTCAAAGACCTACGTCTTACCATCTTGATTGATTCTGGCAGTACACACAACTTTATTGATCCCCGCATTGCCAAGCAGGAAAATTGCTATGTACATACATGTAATTCCTTTGAGGTTATGGTAGCCAATAGAGGGACCTTACCTTGCAAAGGTAAATATTGTAATGTTAAAGTAAAAATTGAGGAATATGAGCTCAAACAAGATATGTTTGCTCTTCAATTAGAGGGATGTGATATCGTTTTGGGAGCTCAATGGTTGGGCACATTAGGAACCATCTCATGGAACTTTGCTAAGATCTAGATCCAATTTTCACAGAATGAATAGTCCCACACTTTCCATGGCTCAAAAGCAAGGCCTTCACAAATTATCAGCTCAATCCAGATGAAGAAGTTGTTAAAAAAATCATCTCGGGGAGTCATAGCTCACATATTTGCGATCCAACCTCCCCTTTCTGAGGTGGATTCCATTCCAGCATATTTACAACTTATTTTGGCCAAGTACGATTTTGTTTTTCCGAACCATCAGAATTACCGCCTTGTTGCTCCCATGACTATGTTATTCCATTGTTAATTTAAAAACATGTTTTAATGGTTTTTCAAGTCTTCAATTTAGATCTCTCTTACTAGTCAAATTTTGTTTATTTGATCAATTTGCAATTGTCAATACATTTATGTTATTTTGGTCTCTCTTGGATCTAATCAGTTGAACTAATATCGTTTGATACAATTTAAAATTAGTTTTTATTATATATTGTAGTAAATGTTACTGATGTAGTTTAACACATTGCTTAGATTTCATGTTTTACCCAATTCTAAAGCAAAATGTTTCAGTTATGATTTACCAATTAGAAATTGTTTTTATTTTTTTGGGTCTGTTTCATGTATCTAGGGTTCTGTACACTGGGTGCAGTTATTTTTATTTTTCCTTTTAAGTTACACCCTTTCACTTTTGTCGTAGTAGGAAATAAATGGAGGATTTTCTATGTAATTTTAAATTTCAAATTGATTTTTACGTGATATATGTTGGCATTCCTACTGATAATTTCTCATCACACAAAAAATATTGAAATTCTAAGATACGTATGGATCATGTTTCTTTACCTTCCCTAGGCCCAAAGAGATGAAATTGTTCATAAATTATATTCATTTTATGTAATGTATTGATGAAATTGTTCTTAAATTATATTCATTTTATGTAATGTATTGTCGTCATTGTCAATGTCAATTTGTTTTGATTCTCTATGTTATATAGCAACTTGAGTAGTAGGACAGGTCTAGAATCAGAACGATGAAATTGTTTAAAGTTGTTTAATTTCTACAATGGTAAAGATGAGTACTGGATTTTCTTACTGCTTTATCTTTGTAGTAAGTATATCATTATTTTAACAATAGGCTTATAAACAGGTAATTCATATGAAAATTTTAGTGTTCCATGGGGACGCATCCCCCCGTTTTCGCGTCCCCCAAAACGGAGGAAAAGCATTGGGGACGTTTCCCCCCATCCCCCTTTTTGGGGATGACTGGGAAACATCCCCGGGATGGCTGAGGCCTATGGACTCCCATCCTCGAGATGTCCCCTATTTTGGGACATCCCCGAGGATGGCCACCCATCCCCGGGGATGGCTGGGTCCCTTTGGGGATGCTCGGGCTGTCCTCGAGGATGGCCATCCGTCCCTAAGGATGGTCTGAGCGTCCCCAATGGCGCCCAACCGTCCCCCACGGCTGGGTGTCCTCACCCAAAGGGGAAATAATAATAATAAAATAATAATAATAAAAAGTAAGGGGTGGGACCCATTTTAAGTCTCACCCCCCAAACCCTAAACCTAAAAGAAACTCTATATAAACTATAAATCCTAACCTGCAGATGTCACTCATTAAGGCAGACCATGAATCCATAACAAGAATCATCACATACAATCCATCAGAATATCATTAAGCAAGATACATCATTTCAACACACTTTATTCATTCACTCTTCATCCATTCCAATCATGCATCACTAGTGTTTACATTAGTGTAGTAAGTCTTAGTTCATCAAGGGTCAAGGAGGCTGACACTACATATTTAACAAGTATTAGCTATCAACTTTCACTAATGACATCCATAAAGTTTTATTTACGAAATGTAAGTACTTGAAATATGCTAGTGAGCATTTTGGAAAAATCAAACAATCCATTTTACTCTTATATCTATTTTCTAGAAAATATTTATGCCAAACTTCTTTTAGATGTTTCCTGGGTTCTCAAGTGACATACACAATCAATGAAATATTTAGAAGGCAGCTGAAAATTACATGATAGTATAAATACTGTTGCATGGTGTCATTCTGCTGTTTCAGTCAAGTGTTGCCATTAATATTTCTGTTCTGCAGAAAATATTTATATGCATAGATTTTAATGGGTATTGCCAATATAATCTTGAAAACAACCACTAGAATTTGTAGAACTTACCATTTTATCAAAATTGATGAGAAATGGTCACATGGACTGTTGTTCTTAATAATAATAGTTATATTTAATAATTGTGGGTTCATTTAATATTTGTCTATCCTTTGCATGTCTTTATGTAAATCCTATACAAGTCTGTTTGTTCTCTTTATATATTCATGAGTCTACATTATATACGATCTTGATAATCTCATTTCATGCTCGCTGATGATCATATCAAAATTGGATCATGAGGTTTAATGTTCATTCATGTCTTTGTGGGATTCGATTCAAAATCTTAATTATGTACAATGAAAGTTTCTGCAATTAGTTGAGAGCAGCATAAGTTCCTTTAAGATCATTGATGCTTACATGTCAGCATTGTAAACTATTGGTTTTGTAACTTGTTAGCATCCTTCTTGTTCTGATCTGTCTTGATTGAATAATAAGAAGATAAACTCTGAACTTTAGATGGCAGAATATGATAATTAAGAACTTACTGTAGGGGTTATGAGGTGGGTAACTAATATGAATATCAATATGAATATCCTAATATCATTTTTGTTGGGTGTAGAATTCTGAATGTGTAGATTATTCTAAATTTCTAAAAAATTTCAATTTTTATAGTATTATACCAGCCGTCCCCACCTACCCCTAAAACCCGTCCCCCATCCCCTGTCCCTAAGCTCGTGGAACCTTGAAAAATTTCCTTGAGTGATGTATTTACGGACTTTTATTTAAGGTCAAGGTTCCTTCTTCGATGTTACCATTACAGGGTCTTGCTATATATTATAGCAAATTGACTTAAGTTTTAGAAAATATGGTTGTAATTCAAATGGTTTAAGTGCAAGGCAACAGGAATCAAGTTATTATTCTGCTCGCCAAGAGCAATCAAACACACAGTTTTGCTAAACTTCAAGTTTCAGAAGCACCAGGGGTATTTATTTATTTCCTTTTCTGACCCTTTTTGCAGGCAAATAAGTGTGCTTTAGGATTCTGCAATTACTTTAAATTTAGTTTAGTTCTTAGATTGAGACGTATTCAAGTACAATCATCTGCTCTTTGTTCCTAGACTCTGATATTTTCAATTACATTCATCTGCTCTGCCATGTTAAAATCAACTTGGTTTTGTAAGATTGATGCCTCATGGTTTTCTAAAGAAATATGTACTTGTTTTTTCCTTCCGCCCTTATGGTTGAACATTAGCTCCTTGGTATTTGTGACAAGCCTGGTGTTGGCACATCTCTAATTCCCTGAATTTTTAGACTTGATTTAAAAGAAATGAGGTTTTGCTATATAATGATATGCGGAGAGAGTGGATTATTAAGTAGTCTGATAATAATTTTTTTTGTGTCTTAAGAGTGGGTTATTATCAGTAGATATAAATTTTGGGATGGGATTTTTTTTTATTATTAATTATTTTGATTATATTTTTTTATTTTATAAGTTGATTATATTATAGTTTTATTTTACTATCAAGAATGGTTTAAATAGTGGGGTTATTCTTAACAATATTTATTTTATCTGGTCATTGGCTACATCCACAGTCCTATTTTACTACCAAGCAGGTTTAAATTATGGAGCTGTTCCCAACAACACCTATTCTACCTCATTGTTGTTAACCCGGCATGAAGAAGACCAGCTCCAACAACACCTATTCCATCTAGTTGTTGTTAACCCTATATCACAGTCAAAGGATCTAGGTCAGACTACTACTTTGCAAACAGAAATACTCCTAATTTAAACTTAAATCTTTTTTTAATAAATATTAAAACTTACCAATCTATTAACTCCAAAATAATATTCTAATTATAAAAATATACTAGGCCATTGATATCCTTGGCCCCTAATGTAGGAGCACCTGAGCCTCTTAGTCAAGGCCCGTTTGGAGGACCTACTAAATCTTACATTCCTCCAGGTACTTATAGAGTTAACCGGAAAAAGATAAGTTTCCAGCACCTCAACCTATTACTGAAAGGCCTGCATCGGCAGTAAAACCGTAAAAAGATAAGTTTCCAGCACCTCAACCTATCCTAATATTCTCACTTTTAGTGAGAATGTACTTTTGAAGCTTTTGAAGAGTGGAAAAAAGCAAAGAGAAGGGAGAGTTTTATGTCCATATATTACAAATGGAAAAATCTGACGTTGAAAGAGTAATACGAATAAAGACAAATTTATCTTGGTTCCGTAAGTTATGGACAGCAATGAACAATGCCATTCACATGCTCATGCTCATATTTGCAGTCTGATCACATGCGAGGTGACAGGTAAAGCATAAAGGATATGCTTTTGTTTGTGTGAAGTAACTTACGCACATTGGATCTAAGGGTATTATCAAACGTGAAGGGAACATGTATCCATGAACCATTTTATCAATTGGGTGGTCACTTTCCATTTTGTTTGTGTAGTGTAATTTATATATATTGAATTTAAAATAGTGAAGGATAGTGGCGAAGTATGGAGAACTCATGAACCTTTTATTTAGAATGTCCTTCCATTTATCACTTTATCAAAATTTAGTGGACATTTTTTACTTTGTCAAAATCTCCTGGTTAATAAAGAAAGGTATCTTCAATAAGCGGAGGGAACTTGAACTCTATCTTTTTTATTTGAAATGTCCTCCTATTTACCATTTTGTCAAGACTTCATGGTCAATAAAAGCAGGTTTTGTTTTGATCTTTTTATATGAGTGTCCCCCACTCATCATTTTGAGGTTTTGATTTTAAAGATCTTGGAAATCTTTTATGATTGATAAATTTTATGACTTTTTATTATCTCAATACAATGTATGTAGAACTTGTTAAAACAGGTCCCACCAAAAGTATATGATGATCACATAGTAGTATTACAATAATTTAATAGTTATGCACATGTTGGAGAAAAAAGAGGTATGTTGGAGAAGAAGAGGTATTAAAGTGAAACTAGATTTCAACATATATCTTTCAAAAGATTTGAATCTAGATCTTTTTAAAAGTAGAAAAATAATATATACCATTTGACAATAAAGATGCAATGTTAAATAAATCTACTACCAAAATTAAATAAATAAAAAATTAAAAGATTTTCCAAAGATCAAAGTAGACCTTTGTAGATTAAAGTACTAATTTTAATTTTAGTTTTTTTTTCTAAATCACTAAGTTCTACGGTTAGAGTTTTGTTTGCTTACAAACTATTCACCTTCTTCACGTGGGCGGTTAATGGTATATGCTTGAGCTTATTTATAGGCCGGAGTTGCTAGGCAACATTCAAGTGCAGGCAAAGCCCATAATATTCCAGTGCACAGAGGTCTAGTTAACTTCTTTATGGTGGTCTTGTATAAAGATCTAATTTAGTTTTACAAGATTTAGTTGTGGAACTATAAAGATCTAATTCTATAAAGTTGTGGAAGTATATAGAATTCTATAAAGATTTAGTTCATTGTGATCTCCACTTTTGAGTTTGTAAAACTTAACAATGGTGTTAAGTAAGACTAGTAGCAATGAGTCTGCTATAGGCAGGCAAAGTGGACAAGCTCAGCAAGTGCAGGTGCATTTAAGGGACTTCTGTGAGGCTGACGTGGACGACTTCTACGAGTGGGCGAGCGACGAAGAGGTGACCAGGTACATGACGTGGCAGCCGTTCAAGACGAAACAAGAGGCGCGAGACTATCTTGCCAAGGTGGCAATGCCCCACCCGTTTTTCAAGGCCATCTGCTTCCACGGCAGCAACCAGCCCATCGGCCACGTCATCCTCAAGCAGGGGGTCGGCATCCACAGCTGTCGGGCAGAGATCGCATACGCCATCTCCAGAAAATACTGGAAGATGGGCGTGGCCACGCGGGCCGTCTTGGTAGCGGTCGACGTGGCATGCCGGGAGTTGCCCGGGATCGCCAGAATCGAGGCGCTCGTTCTCCCGGAAAACGTGGCGTCCGCCAGAGTTTTGGAAAAGGCCGGATTTCAGAAAGAGGCTTTGCTCCGCAATTATGTCCATCTGAAAGGAAGCCTCCGAAACTGTTTTCTCTTCGGTTATATTCCTTCTCCTTCCTATTAAAAATTTAAAACCATCTTAGAAATCTCTAGTCGACTTCAGAACAGTTTATTAATAAGCATTAGGTCCATCTAAACTTGAAATTTGATGTCTTATCAATTTTATGAATGAATAAAAAATAACTTATAATATTTATGTTTGTACGTTACTTTTTATGGCAATCTTATTTATATTTTTAACCAAACCCAAAATTTGATGCCTAAGATCATATATCCACAAATATTCATAAGAAAAAGCAAAAAGTGACCCTCACCTTGAGACTTTAAAATCATTCTCAATGCGAGAAAACTAAGAGTAAGCTTAAGTTTTTAAAAGTATGATAGAGTATCACAGGGACAGCAAAATGGTTTAGGTTTTGATTTTTTTTTTTTTTTTTTGGGAAAGATTCAAGGTTAAAATTTTGTGTGGGCAAGTGTATGAGGGGAGGGTGTGTGTATGGCTATGTGTTTAGCTTCTATTAATAAGTTTAGCTTTCAACCTTACGAGGGGTCATGGTTGTATGGAAGTGTCCCAGGGGTCATGGTTGTATGGAAATGTCTGATGGGTCATGGTTGTATGGGAATGCCTAAAGGGTTATGGTTAGAACAGAAATGCCCAAGCATCTATCGTATAGGTTTCTCACATTACCCAAACCAAAAGAGTATGATAATGTAGCTTTCAACATGTTTTTAATTTTTTTTAAATTATTATGAATATTTGTATTCTTAATTTAATATAAGAATATAAATAAAAAATGTGTTTTTTTTTTTAAACATTATTATAAATATAATTATAGTTGGAAAACTTATAACTCTATAAAACTTCATCATTTTAATTTTAATTTTAGAGACTTTCTTGAGAATTAGAGAAAAAAAAAATGGAAGAAAATAATTTAAAGTAAAATATATATATAAAACAAAAATTTAAAAACCAAAACTCAATTTTTTTTAGTAAGACTTCTTATAGGCATTGTGGAGATTGAACCTAGGTCACATCACCGGCAATGCAAGTGGCGTCCTCGCTGGCAGACCACACTCAATACTCACAAAAAAGAATTTAATTACAATATTTCATCATCACAACTATCAAAATATAATATAATTAAATTTAAATTTTTTTGCATTTCCCCTAACTTTTTAGTTGGAAAACTTGTAAGTCTATAAAACTTCAGCACTTTAATTTTAGAGACTTTCTTGAGAGAGAACATAAAAAAACAACAAATGGAAGAAAATTATTTAAAATAAAAAAATATTTCAAACAAAAATTAAAAAAACCAAATTCTAATTTTTTATTTGATACAAGAGTTTAATTACAATATTTTATCATCACAACCAACAAAATACAATATAATTAATTTTACATTTTTTTTGCATTTCCGCTTTATGGCAAAGTTTTACCATATTATCAACAATTTCTAAAAGAAAAAAATGTGAACCCATGAGAAACTAGAAAGTTATCTATGAAATACATATGAAATACAAATTTCATAGACAATAATTTTAGTATTTTTGAATGTTTATTTATATAATTATAAGTTTTTTTTTTTAATTCATTATATGGCATTGTAACAGACCTTAAAGTTTTTTTAAATTGATTATATGGAATTGAAATGGACCTCACATGTATTATATAAGTAATATTTTTTTTTTTTATTGGTGGTGGCCACAAGGGGTAAACAGGCTGTGACCACGAGGGAACCATTACAGAACATATCCGCAACATGTGAGGCGAGAGATTTGAACCTGGGCCTCTCAGCAACTAGAGAGGTTTAACTACCCACTTGCTCTCCAACTCCTCAACATAAAATTTAAAATAAATTAAATTAATCCTATTTAGATAGGACTTAAAGTGACTTAAATAACAAAAGTTTTTAAATATTTTATGTATACAGAGTGAGACTGCTAGGATTAATCCTATCTAAATAGGACTTAATGTGACTTAAATAATATTTTTTTTCTGGTACTATTATGAAAGGAGGGTTTTGAAAGGAATCCTTCAACCTTTTACATCAACTCCACCATGGGAGACAGATCATAAAACACAGTTGTGGAAAATAGTCACCCTAACTCAAAAGAAAGGACATAAAAGATAAATATAAACACCACATGCAAACATTGCCAACACCAAAAATAAGAAGGTGGATCCACAAATCAAATAGTCAAAGCAGAGGACGATATGAACATCATAATCATAGGGTGCGACATTCCAATAATTCAAATTACCATAAGTGTCAACAATTTTGAAATAAAGACGATGTAACATACTGAAATGTCATTGATTAGATTTTTTAAAGACTTTAAGAGAGTTTTACATTAATAATATTTTGGAGATTTATCGAGAAGTTATTTCTCCATACTGTAAATCCAGGAAGGCTAGTTCCAATATTGGCCAAATGTTCAGCAAGCGAATTATCCTACCTTAGAATATGTGACACCCTGAATTGATTTAAACCTTTGAGGTACCTCCTCAACTTCCACATCATATTTACAAAATTCTAGCTTGGATCAACAGTGGAATTAAGAATATTAATCACATTCTTCGAGTCCCCTTCAATCTTAGCATTCGAATATCCCAATTCAACCAGGATTTTAATGGCTTGTAAAGTAGCTCGGGCCTCTATGAAGTGGGAAATTTGGGATGATAAATACTCACAATATGTGTTGAAGTTCAATTTGAGCCAACCAATTGGGTGCGATCATCTCACATTATTCCTTGGATTTGGCATAGGAGACCCAGGGTCGAACCTTGGAAAGTCCAACTTAGCTTCCAATAGAACTTTAGTAGGAGAACTCTTCAAGCAATTTCTCCCCATATCAGGAAATGCATTGGTAACATTCTTAATTGAACTCCACAAGATTCTGAGACCGATTGTAAGAGAATCTTTTTTGTAGTTTTTAAAAGCCCTAATATTTTGTTCTTTCCAAACACCCCAAAAAATATGTGGTAGGAGGAAGCTCCACAAGAACTTGAGACAAGGGGCATTAAATGGGGAGGTCCATTGTAGAATAAAGTTTTCCAAGGAATTAGGCAACACCCATTGCACCCCCAACTTATCCAGAATGCAAAAAAAAACATCACAAAATAAGGGACATAAGAGCAACAAATGAGTAGATGAATCCCAATCATATTTACACAAGTAGCATCTATTAACAATTTGCATACCTCTATTAAGTATATTCTCAATGGAAATAATCTTATTAAAGCTAGCTAACAAAAAAAAAAGGTTAATTTTAGGAGTTAGTCCTTTTGACCACATTCTCCTTACTAAAAACAAGCACAAAGCATCAAGATCAAGCAAATTATACATTGCTTTGATAGTGTAGCCTCCCTCATTATCACCAACCCAAATGATCCTGTCTTCGACATATTTAGATCGAAGAACCTAAAACTATAATTCCTTAGCAACAAGAGACCAAGCCTATTGGATATCCAAATATCCAATCATCACTAGGAGTTGAAACCAAGATTTACTACCATTCTCATGAATAATGAAATAAAAAACTTTAACATGGCCCAAGGCACGGGTGACTGGCTTGAGAATACTAAATCTTTGGTTAGAAGAAAGGGGTTTTTCTCCCAACCAAAGATTATTCCAAAAGTCCATGAAATTTCCATTACCAATAATCCACCTGCTACTACTACGTAGGAAGACTTTGGATTTTAAAAGGCTTTTTCACAATGGAGAACCTCCTTCAGAAAGTGGATCTGAGAGAAAATTGACAAAATTGTATTTTGCCTTGAGGATCTTCACCCAGTATAAATAAATATTTATTAAATTAAATAAATATTATTATAAATAATCATTTTTAATGTGACTTAAATAATATTATTATAAATAAATATTTATTAAATTAAAAAAATCATATATATATATATAATTAATGTACTTCAAATTGTAATTATATAAATGTAATTTATGGTCAAAATGATCACATTGTAATATATACTCTTAGAATAAAATGAACTATCATAATACATATTGTCATACTATTCTAATAAAATTATTTTCTTATAAATAAATATAATGTAAGAAAAAATACTTTTAATCTCATATAACAAGTTTTAAAATATTTTAGTTATTATAGAAAAATTGTGTAAATTTTATTTTATTTTTAATAAGTTATATGTGGCTTTTATTGGGTCCACTTCCATCAAAATGCTAAATTATTACATTTATTGTTAAGTCAATTAAACTATATCTAGCATGTCTTTTATAATAAATAATTTTTATTTTTTCTATAAAAAATAACTTTCTCAAAGCGTTATGTTTTCACAGTTAACTTTTTCACATCATTTTGATTCAGACATAAAATCTCACTTGGATAGTTAGCTTCTAAAATATGAATTTCACCAAGATGAAAATCAATGTCGTAATTGGCTAAATTATTTGTTACCCGATTTCCTTATTTATAAATATGTTTAAATTCCAAGAGATTGCCTCCAATAATAGGTGATGAACATAAGCAATAATATAATTTTTATCCAATCCCCACATCCATTTTTGTTGAAAGCATTAATGATAATTTATAAATCCCCTTCACTTGAAATATTTTTCCATCCTATTTTTATTGCAATTTTAACCCCTTTAAGAAGTGCCCTAGCCTCTAAGTATCACATTTGTCCAAAAATATTTGCTTAATATTATCTCAAGCCCTCATTTGTTAAGGTAAACAAAAGCAAAAAATTTATTCTCAACAAAAATCCAATTCAAACAAATGTTTGGTAGACCTAATGCCTGAGTCTATAGAATGATCATGGATTACCTTCCTTAGAGTCGTAGTAAGACCACTTGCAAATGAAGCACCTAAAAAAAAATTACCTAGGGCTTAATGGTTTTTCAAATAAGTTCAAAAGCTCAACAATTGGTCAAAGGTAAAGTTTCAAAAATATTTATCCCTTCCACAATTGGGGCATCATACATTGATAATAAAGCAAGATAATCTTACATATCATCTTTAATCAATCAATCCATCATCAATTTACCTTTTTAATAATTAATCATGAGTTCTTGTGTCAAATCCATCTTCTTCATCAAAATCAAACCACCAAGCTAGTATCATGCATTTTTGCACTGCACCATGTTTTCACACAATGTAGTACAAAAAGGAGTAAATGTAGACATCCAAAAGTCACACATTGCCACTTCTCTTATCATCATGGTTGATCAATTTACAAAACCCATAAAATTTGCATATATTAACCTCAAAACACTATTCATTTATCAAAACCACTATTCATGCACAATTCGCAAACCCCCTTAGGCCACTTAAGCCCTTTCCTAAGCTTAACTCTAGGTCCCCATGCGACCACCATCTTGACTTAACCTCGGTAAATCTTTACCTTTGTCAAAAGCCACCTCATGGTCAAACTCTATCCCATAGTCAATCTAATTCATGGCCACCTCACCTAGTCTACTCTTTGACTAGCCTAGCCTCCACCTCACCCATTTGACCCTAGCTAAACCTATGGTCAACCTAATCAGGGTTAACTTTAACCCTTGATCCACACATCTCCCCGTGTGCATTTAGGGCCTTAAATGACATTTGGAGACTTTTGTGTCCCAAAGCATGGGAGACATGGTGAGTCACCCTCCACCTCATCCAAAATTCAACACTTAACCTAGGGTCAACCTAACCCTAGTTAAACCTAACCCTTGCTCCATTTCAAATCCCCATGTGGATTTAAATTCATAAATGAATTTTGAAGACTTTTTGGATTTCAAAGCATGGGTAAGGATGACTCATCTTCCACCTCATCCAAGTTAACAATAAACCCATGGTTAACCTTACTACTATTATGTTTTATCCCCAAGTCCACTCCACATCCCCATTCTCATTTATGACAAGTAAGTGGGTGAGGGATTCTCTCACCCAAATGCACTTATGAAGCATGCCACATCAAGGGACACCTTGCAAAGGACATATCATAGGGGACACCTCACATTGGACACCTCAGCCCTTCCCTTAACCTTGGAAAAATCTATAAATAGAATTTTTTTCCTCCATTTCTAACAACACTCACATTGCTTAACCAAAATTTGCTAAAATTAGTTTAGATCATCAAATAAACTCAACATCATTCACCATCCATCCCACATGGAGACCCACTTGGATATGTCAACATCCCTTATTGTTTGATAGGTTGTTGTCAAAGATTGTGGATTCAAAAGGTGACTCGACAAAGAATAAAAGTGACAATTGCATCAACAAGAAGTTTTCATCAAAGTCTAGTATTTTTAAAAAATACAATCGGATTTGCATAGAAGGGTATGAATGCTTTTATTTGCACCTTTAGGGTGTGAATCCCCAGATCAATAATTTTTTTGCACCAAAAGCCTCCTAGAGTTTCCAAAACTAGGTAAGTATCTCTATTTTGCTTGTTTTCCATCATTTCAAGCATTTTTAATCATGTTTTCAGCTTCATTTACAAGTCCTTGTCTATAAACATGAGGGGTCTGATCAAGACAAGCCTCCAAATGTTTTAATCTCTTTTTATAGGTCTTGCAGGTCTTGAGGATAAATTTGACTGAAAGTAACCCATGAGCAAGAAGCCCACTCACATAGAGGAATACAAGGAGAGCTCTTCCTGGTTGTTGACCGATTTCAATTGAAGGAGACTTCCCTTGTGGAAGAATACTACCTTGTGGCCCCAAAAGGGCACTTTTGTAAAAGGGATCTCTCTTTGTAACCTCTACTCTATAAATTACAAAACATTTACTTTTCATTTACTTCAACATAAAATAATATTTACTTGAAGATGAAATTAATGCCCAATCAATAATGACAAGAATTATATGAAGGGGCATTTATACCCAAATACATGATGCCTTTAGATCAAGGTTGTGAGACCAACCCTTAGGAATAAAATATTACAAAAAAATTCAAAAATACATTTTTCTAGGACAAGTACAAATAATCAGTTTTGGCCTCAAGAGAAGCTTAATCACCATATATTTCAACACTTTCATCTTTTGCCTTCTACAGGATGATTTATCAGCACTTGCATCAGATTAAAAGTTAGTCAATGTTAGAGTTACTATGTCAATAACTACTACTATTACCTTATTTGGTAATATGTAGATTTACCTAGGTAGTAGGTTTACTACCCTAGGTTAGATATTCGTTAATATCTTCTTGTTAGAAAAAATTATTAGTTAGCACAATATATTATTGTTGTTAGCTAATTAAGGGAGATATTATTTCCCACTTATCTATGGTTATTCATAGCCATAGTTCATTGTAATTATACTTTGATTAATTATGAAATTATAGTTGGTTCATTACCTTCTCACATTGGTATCAAAGTGGAGACTTATCTAGACAAGAAAACCTATGGCAGAGCGAAGAATTACCTGGACAAGAAAAATTGTGGGACATTTTTTGAGGTAGCAGCTGACTAGACCAACGAGACACAAATTCCAACATGGGATCCCCTCCTGCACGTTGCTGCTTACACGTATCTTGAGATAACAATTTCTCTGGAATTTTTTGGTGTGCATCTCGAGGCAATAATTCCTCTAGAATTTATTGGTGTGTGACGTGCATCCTAAGGCAAAAACTCCTCTAGAATTTCTTGGTGAACTCTAACACGACTACGTGAAATCCCACTAGACATCACACGAATTTGCTAGTGTTGATTCTTTGATGAATCAGCCATTTTCTACCTCCTAGAAGGTGCTGAATTTTAGGCATATATGACCGCTGGTGGTATCCTCTGATGTGGTATTACTATCATAGTTTATAGCAATTAGGATAGTGATTTTATCCTATTAGATCTGGTGTTGGTCGTTCATTATTAGCGGTATCAAACCTGGCACCACTGACTAGCACGAAACACCATAGTATCTAATCAGACTACATCACACTCCCCATTGGGCATGAAACTACATATAACTCTAACAGAACTACACAACACCAAACTCGATTCTATATATTTTACCTGTGTTGAACCCAAACTCTCAGAACTCTAACGATGGGTACAAAAACCTCCAGATTAGACCAGTTGCTAACACCCTATGGATGTCATCCTAGGTACAAATCCTGAGGCATTGACATTATGGATACCTGGTAGATACGTGGCTACTGACTTGGTAGCACGTACTTTGAGGTTCTAATATGGTGACCTCCAATTGACTGACATAGCCAGTGCAAACTTAAAGGTAGTTAATGTGGTGCACACACGTGGTGCTAACGTGGCAACTTACGAGGTTCTACTGACATGGCAAGCATCAATTTGTCCATCTAGCATACATGTGGTATTCTATAGTTTATTGGAGATATTGGCAAAAATTCCATTGTTCTTCACTGATTTCCCATAAGAAAAAATAAAGAAGGCATGCGAAACAAGTTTTAAACAGCTCAAAGTTGTCCGCTTAGTCCATGTGGGATAAAACATCCCATTTTTTTGTTTTTATGCCTGTAGGAAAAATAAGGAAATAAAATTAGATTTAAACCCTTAAAATCCCATTCGGTACTATAGTCGGGATGGTTGGACGCCTAGTGCTAATGCACTAACACATGGGAGGTTGCAGGGTCAAACCCCGCCCGTGCCGAAGGACAATAATTTTTTTGATAACAAACAAAATGTGGAACCATTTTGAAAGGTACATCAATTTATTTTTGCACTTTAATTTTTTTAATTATTTAATTAATAATTTATTGTTTTAAGCTTTAAATCAATTGTTTGCACTAATTGATTGATTTTAAGGCTTATAGTAAATTATTTTTTAAAGTAATTGATTAAGAATTTTTTTTGCAATCAACACAAAGAAAATTGGTTGTACCTTTGCAAAAAATTGAGAAGGTGTTGGCATTTTTGCCACATTTATTTGATTGTTGATTATTCATGCATAAGATGTTGAAATTCTCACTCCTTTACAGGTTTTGATGCAAAAAAAAAGCTAATTCCGAAGACTGTCGCGATATCGCGACAAAAAGCAGCATGGAGAGCACAGTTTCAAAACTGTCGCATTATCACAACATGTCGTGTTATCGCGGGTCTTTCGAGGAGAGAGAAGCAAAGTCAAAAAATGTCACGATTTTGCGACGTGTTCCAAAATCGTGGTCAACGCAGTCAACGACAGCAAAAGCAGCAAGGTTGTCGCGATATCGCGACGTGTTGGAGTTTCACGGTCAAAATTGTCAACGAGGGCAGCGTAGTGAAATTGTCGTGAAATCGCGACATGTCACATTTTCACAACTTACAATGGCCATGGAGCAGAGCAGAGAAAAGGTCACGAAATCGTGACATAACCAAGCAAAGGGCGATGACAATAAACTTTGTAGCGATATCGTGACAGAATTTTGAACAAGGCACAAAAGGCAAAAGATGTCGCGAAATCGCGACGTGTTGCGTGGTCGCGACAAAGTTGCAAGAAAAGTCATAAGGCAGGAAAAACGTCATGATTTCACGACATTTTTGAATATGAGGGCAAGAAAGAAGTTAGCGTCGCGATTTCGTGACATTTGTGGAGGTGCAGTCTAGTAACATAGAATCATCGCAATTTCGCGACATTTTGGGGCTGAAGGACCAAGAGAAGAAAGTGGTAGCGATTTCGCGCCTTGTCATGTTTTCACGAGGAAGGAAGAAGATAGCCAAATTGTACGGAATGTCGCGATTTCGCGACATGACGAATTTTCGCGGTCAAGAGCAGTAAAGTCCAAGGAGATAGAACCTATCGTGATTTTGCGACATGATGGAGATTGAAGAACCCCTTGAGGCAAGTGTGTCATGTTTTCGCGGGTTAGAAGCAGGACCGTACAGGGTGGATGAAAATTGTCGCGATATCGCGACATGTCGGATTTTCGTGACATAAAAGCAAAGACTGAGCAGTGGGAAGAGAGTGTAGCGATTTCACGACTTGTATGGTTTTCGTGACCCAGAGATGAAACAAAGATGCCAATGGAAGAACATAGCGAAAGCGCTAATTATCTTGTTTTCGTGACGTGTAAGTGAGACAGCCAAAAAAGAGGAAGATGTAGCGAAATCGCGCAGTGTCATGTTTTTGCGGTTTGAGGCAGTGAAGAGAACAACATGGATGAAGAACGTAGCAAAATCACGCCTTGTCACATTTTCATGGGAACAGAGGGGAGAAAGAGCATAATAGTACGGAACGTAGCGATTTCGCGACGCATCTCGTTTTCGTGAGCTAAGGTAGCGAAGGAGCCAAAGGAGCCAAACTCGTAGCGATTTCGTGACATGGTTGATTTTTGCGGTCCAAAAGTGACAAAAGTGTACGGAGCAAAGATGTGTCACGATTTCGTGACATGTCGCATTTTCGCGACCTGTTACAGTTTTGCGCCAGAAAGCAGTTCAAACGGCCCAATGAATTTTTGTGATTTCCAATGATTAAAAGCACTCCAGAATTAAATATTTTGCTGCTTTCCAATGCAAAAAAGGTAGAAGAACATGTCCAAGCCACCAGAATTAAAGACGCTCAAGTATCCAAAGCTGTTGTTTGTGATTTTTCTAACGGTCCAAGCATGTTTCAAGAACGACCATTTAATGAAGACGACCGACTCCTTGTCTCATTCAATTTTTGGTTTCTCCGAGGCTGGGTTAAGGGGATCATTTCCTTGTTTTTGTTGCACATTTTGTAGATCTCGAGGAAGTTCGTTGCAAGTTTTTAATATTGTAAAGAAGCAAGACTTCTATATAAATCAATGTAGATCTCAGAAAGAGGGATCGAGAAAAAGACTTTTGCTGAAAGCTTTGAAGTTCTTTTCATGAATGAAAGATATTTGGCCTATGGTTTTGCAAGCAATTGTCTGTGTAGTTTATTCTTCTATCTTATACATTCCTAATTTATGCTTGTATTCTTTATTTGTTGCTTAATTTGAATTTTGCATTTGAGTTTAAATATTGCTAGTGAGGAAGTGAGTTTTGAAATGTAAACTTGGAGGTTTTCTACGCAAGGTTGTAAGTTGATTACGTTGATATCTTCTATTATATGTTGTTACCGTACTTGAAGTTATCTGTTGTTATTCTTTCCCGATCTGATAAATTCAGCCTACGGCTATATTTCCCATTTCTTTCATCACATTTATAATTCCTTTCCTGCAACTTTAGTCTTCATCAAGCTTAGATTTAGTAAGGGAACCAACCCTCTCTAGATATTGGTCTGGGAGACATTTCTTTCTCCCAGTCTTTCAATGTTGGCCAGGTCTAGGGTGCATTTAGTATAAAATCCTTTCCTGTGGCAGATTCATGATCAACAGTTTTTGGCATGCCCGGTGGGACTCACTGTTTGTGTCCCAAAGATCCATAATCGGTGAGATTGTAAGTTTTATTGTTTCATACCCAGAGGTCTCAAGATTTTGATGAGCTGTCTTGACCTCATAGTGGAGATTTGTAAGTTCATCTGGCAACTTTACTGAGCTGAAGATCCAAATTTCTTGATCGTGGACGCCTGCCTTTTAAAGCTAAAAGAAGATACCCTATGATCTTGCAGATCACATAATGGCGAGGGTATGTTGTCCTAGATGGGATGATCCTGGCCCTCTAAATCTCCTAATTCAGCACGAGATTCCCAAAAGTGCCTTGAAAGCCCTAAAAAAATATAATGGCACCCAAGGAATGGCCCGAGAGCATGTGATGTAGGAGCATCTAGAGGTGGAAAAGCAATCTTGCATCACCCAAAAATATTTTTTTCTTTAAGTGCCAAAGCTGTCGCGATATCGCGACACTTTTTGAGAAAGGGCACCAAAGGGTCAAACTGTCGCGATATCGCGACGCTTTTTGAGAAAAGCAGCCTGGACGCAAAATGGTCGCGAAATCACGACATTTTCGATGCAAAGCAGCCTGGATGCAAAATGGTCGTGAAATCATGACATTTCTGATGCAAAGTAGCCTGGATGCAAAATGGTCGTGAAATCGTGACATTTTCAAGGCAAAGAGGCCAAGGCACAAAATGGTCACGAAATCGTGACATTTTCAAGGCAAAGAGGCCAAGGCACAAAATGGTCGCGAAATCGTGACACTTTCGAAAGTTGGGCTTGAAGGCGCAAAGTGGTCGCGAAATCGTGACACTTTCGGAGGCAAGACTCGAAGGCGCAAAGTGGTCATGAAATCGTGACACTTTCGAAAGCTAGGCTCGAAGGCGCAAAGTGGTCGCGAAATCGTGACACTTCTAGAGGCAAGACTCGAAGGCGCAAAGTGGTCGCGAAATCGCGACACTTTCGAAAGTTGGGCTCGAAGGCGCAAAGTGGTCACGAAATCGTGACACTTTCGAAAGCTGGACTCGAAGGCGCAAAGTGGTCACGAAATCGCGACACTTTCGAAAGCAAGGTGACAGGGTGCAAAGTGGTCACGAAATCGTGACACTTTTGGGGCAAAGGCACCAAGGGGTAAAATGGTCACGAAATCGCGACATGTCGCGGTTTCACGGCCCGAAGGAGAAATAGAGGCCGAACGACCAAAACGTCGCGATATCGCGACCGAAGAGGAGAGAGGGCGTAAGGAAGCAAACACGTCGCGATATCGCGACAAAATGCTCACGACTCCAGACAGGCCGACGGTTGCAGAGGCCATAGCCGAAGGACACGTGACAGCGAATTACAGGTGGCCATGGAGTATTAAGCGGTTACAGAGACCCTGGTAGAAGGACACGTGGCAACAAACTACAGATGGCTATAGGGCACTCATATGAATGATGACTCGGCGGGTTGATGGACAGGCGGCTACAGCGCACTCCACCATTACAGACCATGATGATTTGGGGCACCTGGCAGCATCTTGCAGGTGGCTATAGAACATTCGTGCGGACGGTTACAGGGAATCCCACATTCTGTGTAATGATGCCCGAAGAGGGTTGGGTCTGTTATAAAAGGCCGCGCATGCATTGTAAAGGGACTCTTGGCTATTTTGAATAGAACTACTGTATTTTTGACCTCTGTTAATGAAATTTGCATGAATTTTTTTGGTGTTAATTTAGTTCTGCTTCAAGTGGTATCAGAGCCAGAAGGTTCTGAGTGCGCAAACCGATCGTCGACAGTGAGGCAGTTTGCACCAGGATTGTGGTTGTGGGTGTGAGGAAGCGAACAGGATGCCTCCGCATAGGAATCATGGTGGTGTGAGGAACAAGCAAGCAGAGGTCGATCTTAGAGCCTTGTAGAGGCAAGTTGAAGCCCTACAGGAGGAAATCAGAAGAGGAGTTGAGCCAAGAAGGGAGGAACCCAGTGAAGATGAAGTTTGGGAAGAAGAGGGTCCATCTGATGAGGAAGAAGCATTGGATCCAGTAGAGGCTAGGTTGTATAGGGCCATATCCCAGATTGGGAAGAAGCCAAAGTTTGATGTCTCTACTTATTCTAGGAATCTCAACCCCGAGGAGTTGATAGATTGGATCAACGACATGGAGGAGTATTTCGAGTATGAAGAGATCTCAGACCCAAATCGGATCAGGTTCATGAAAACAAAGCTGAAAGGACATGCTAGCATCTGGTGGAAAGGAGTACAGCTAGAAAGGAACAGGAGGGGAAAGGAAAAGATCACCAGGTGGGATAGGATGGTAGAGAAGTTGAAAAGGCAATTCATCCCTACGGATTATGAGTTGGATTTGTTGAGAAAGATGTAGAGTCTTCGATAGGCAAGTAAATCTATCAAGGAGTACACGGAGGAGTTCTATCAGATCTCGATTAGAACCGGCCATTCTGAGGCGAATAAGGAGAAAGTCGCACGATACATCAATGGATTGCGAACCAACATTCAAGAAGAACTAGGGCTGGTTAGGATGAGCATGGTGGAGGATGCATACCAGTTTGCATTAAAAGTGGAAGAGAAACTGAATAGGATATTTGATGGTAAGCAGAGAGGAAAGGACAACGGGTGGAAGAGCTGGTGGAAGAACCAATGGAGGAAGATACAAAGATTTGGGGAAGACTGGTGAAGCAAGCAATAGCCAAAAATAGAAAGAGGAGAAAGAGGAGAATACCCAACGCCCACGCAATCAGAACAACAACTACCCGAGGGGAAGAGGTAGGCCTGGGCGAGGGTTTGGAAGAGGTGTCTTTCGAGGAACCTACTTCAACTACGAAGAAGAAGGACATCGGGCATACAACTGCCCGTAGCATCAAGAAAGGCCAAATCGAAGACCTGAGGGTCAGGCCCGAGCTGCTGTAGCAGACGAAGGTGTAGAATCTGAGCACTCTGAGGAGGCGAAAGAGGAGAAGCGATGATCATCAGAAGAGTCTTGTTGAATGAAGAAAAGAAGGCAGACCGGAGGAACAACCTGTTTCGAACAAGATGCAAGTGCGCAGGCAAGGTCCGTAACATCATCATCGATAATGGAAGCACTGACAACTTGGTTTTTGAGGAGATGGTTTCCAAGCTATAGCTGGAGAGGAGGAAACACCCGCACCCTTATCGGATTGCATGGTTGCAAAAGGACCATCGGGTGCTGGTCAGTGAGCAATGCCTGGTGAAGTTCAACATTGGAACTTACCGAGATGAGGTCTTATGTGACATCTTGCCTATGGATGCATGTCACTTGCTACTGGGGAGACCATGGCAGTTTGATCGAAGTGCTGTACATGATGGTCGAGCTAACACATATTCCTTGTCAAAAAATGGAGTTTGACATAAGTTGAAACCCCTGAAGGAGGCGGATGAGAAGGTATGCAGCAGTGCACGAGTCTGTCTAGTTGATGGAAGAATATTTTTGGAGGGCCTGAAGCCAGATCATATGTGCTATGCAATAATCCCTAGGGTCAGGGAAGAAGAATGCAAGGAAACTCCAGTGGAAGTCATGGGACTATTGGAGGAGTTTCCAGATATCATTTTTGATAATGTTCTTGAAGGTTTACCACCTGTTAGGAAGATCAGCCACCACATAGATTTGGTGCCTGGATCGAGCTTGCCGAATAAGGCTGCACACAGGATGACGCCTGTAGAAACTGAGTTAAACCGACAGGTTCAAGATCTGCTAAAGAAGGGATTGATTAGGGAGAGTCTTAGTCCATGTGCAGTACCTACAATACTAGCACCCAAGAAGGATGGAGAGTGGAGAATGTGCACAGACTCTCGGGAAATTAACAAGATCACTATTAAATATAGATTCCCATTGCCCAGGATGGATGATATCATGGACTGTTTGAGTGGAGTTGAGTACTTCACGAAGATTGACCTAAAAAGTGGTTACCATCAGATCCGCATTAGAGAAGGGGACGAGTGGAAGACAACCTTTAAAACCAGAGAGGGGCTGTATGAGTGGTTGGTCATGCCATTTGGGCTAACCAATGCACCAAGTACCTTCATGCGGTTAATGAATGAAGTCCTGAAAGAATTTCTAGGCAAATTTGTTATTGTCTACTTGGATGATATATTGATTTTTAGCAGAACCCTAGAGGAGCACCTGATGCACATCAGGAGGGTTTTTGAGAAACTACAGGAGGAGCAGTTCTTGATCAATCTCAAGAAGTGCAACTTCGTGAAGAGGGAGTTAGTATACCCGGGATTTGTTATCTCAGCAGATGGTCTCAAAATGGACCCCAAAAAGGTGAGGGCTATCATAGAATGGCCTGCTCCAAGAAGCATGACTAAGGTGAGATCATTTCATGGTCTGGCCAGTTTCTACAGAAAGTTCATTAGAAACTTTAGTAGTATTTGTGCATCCCTTACGGAGACAATGAGGGGGAACAAGAAGGAATTCAAGTGGACAGCTGGAGTAGACAAAAGCTTTGCTATGTTTGAAGAAGAAGGTCACAGAGCAACCTGTCTTAGCCCTTCCAGATTTTAACAAGGTGTTTCAGGTAGACTGCGATGCGAGTGGTAGTGCCATAGGGGCCGTATTGAGCCAAGAGGGTAAGCCTGTTGCTTATTTCAGTGAGAAGCTCAATGATGCCAGGAAGAAGTATTCGGTATATGATCAGGAGTTCTATGCCATAGTTCAGGCTCTGAAGAAATGGAGGCATTATTTGTTTCCAAAGGAGTTTGTTCTTTATACTGATCATCAGGCACTGCAGTACATTAACAGTCAAGGGAAATTAAATCAGAGACACCTAAAATGGGTCGAGTTCCTGCAGAGCTACACCTTTGTGCTGAAACACCGGAGTGGGAGGTCCAACAGAGTTGCGGATGCCTTGAGTAGGAGGCAATGTTTGTTGATGGAGATGAAGGTGGAGGTTGTAGGGTTTGTTGAGCTCAAGGGTTTATACCCTGCAGACCCCGACTTCGCAGAAGCTTGGAAAGCCTGCACTGCGCTTGTTACTTTGGACAGGACTAAATGGCTAAATTTTTTGATTCAAGATGGAATGTTGTTCAGGGGGAACCAATTATGCATTTCGAGGAGCTCGATGAGAGAGAATCTGATCAAAGAAAAGCACAGTGGTGGTTTAGCTGGACATTTTGGTCGAGATAAGACCATTTCCCTTGTTAGTGAAAATTACTACTGGCCACAATTGCAACAAGATGTGGCAAAATTTGTGCAAAGTTGTAGGATATGCCAGATGGCCAAAGGTGTGAGGCAGCCTACTGGGTTATATCAACCACTACCTATACCCGAAAGGCCATGGGAGGATATTAGTATGGATTTTGTGCTTGGTTTGCCCAGGACGCAGAGGGGGCATGACTCCATATTTGTGGTAGTGGATAGGTTTTCGAAAATGGCTCATTTCATTCCATGCCAGAAGACTAGCGATGCGGTCCATGTGGCTGGTTTATTCTTCAAGGAAGTGGTACGCCTTCATGGGCTGCCAAGGAGCATTGTGTCGGACAGGGATACCAAGTTTGTAGGGTATTTCTGGAGAACCCTGTGGAAGAAACTGAAGACGGATTTAAAATTCAGTTCTGCATACCACCCCCAAACAGATGGCCAAACAGAGGTGGTGAATAGGAGTTTAGGCAATCTACTGAGATGCTTGGTCGGAGACAAGCCCAAGGGATGGGATCTAGTTTTGTCGTAGGCAGAATTCGCTTATAACAGCTCAGTCAATAGGAGTACCAATAAATCGCCATTCCAGATAATCTATGGGAGCAGCCCAAGAAATGCTTCAGAGTTGAGAAGAATAGATACAAGAGAAAAATGCAGTGTTGAGGCAGAAGACTTTGCTGAACACCTGAAGGGAGTGCATGAGGAGGTGACAAGGCACATTGCTAAGATGAATACTCAGTATAAAGCCGGGGCGAGACCAGAAGCGCCGGGCTAAGGAGTTTGAAGTAGGAGATTCCGTCATGGTCCATCTAAGAAAAGAGAGGTTTCTGCCAAGACCTATAACAAGCTGAAGATGAAGAAATTTGGACCATGCAGGATCATTGGGAAACGAGATTCGGGTAATGCATATGAGGTGGAGTTGCCAAGTGAACTTAACATCTCACCGATTTTTAACATTTCTAGATTTGGTCGAGTTTCATGAAGGAGATAGCAGTGCAACACCAAGCCCGGATTTGTGGAGCATTCCCGCGGTTACTCCAGTCGCAGATGAGATAGAAGAAGTTCTTGATACGCGTGAGGGCCGAAGTACTCGAAACAGATGTTATTCTAAGTATTTAATCAAGTGGAAGGGCAGGCCCATCGAAGATGCGACTTGGTTGTCGAAGGCAGAGGTTGACCGCCTGGGTCTACCTCAGACAGATCAGAAGTGAAGATCACTTCTCAATTCACCCCGGGTGTCTGATGCAGGAGCATCCGGAGGTGGAAAAGCAATCTTGCATCACCCAAAAATATTTTTTTCTTTAAGTGCCAAAGCTGTCGTGATATCGCGACACTTTTTGAGAAAGGGCGCCAAAGGGTCAAACTGTCGCGATATCGCGACGCTTTTTGAGAAAAGTAGCCTGGACGCAAAATGGTCGCGAAATCGTGACATTTTCGATGCAAAGCAGCCTAGACGCAAAATGGTCACGAAATCATGACATTTTTGATGCAAAGTAGCCTGGACGCAAAATGGTCACGAAATCGTGACATTTTCAAGGCAAAGAGGCCAAGGCACAAAATGGTCATGAAATCATGACATTTTCAAGGCAAAGAGGCCAAGGCACAAAATGGTCGCGAAATCATGACACTTTTGGAAGGCAAAGAAGCTCTAAGGCACAAAGTGGTCGCGAAATCGTGACACTTTCGGAGGCAAGACTCGAAGGCGCAAAGTGGTCGCGAAATCGTGACACTTTCGGAAGCTAGGCTCGAAGGCGCAAAGTGGTCACGAAATCGTGACACTTTCGGAGGCAAGACTCGAAGGCACAAAGTGGTCGTGAAATCATGACACTTTCGAAAGCTGGGCTCGAAGGCGCAAAGTGGTCGCGAAATCGTGACACTTTCGAAAGCTGGACTCGAAGGCGCAAAGTGGTCACGAAATCGTGACACTTTCGGAAGCAAGGTGACAGGGTGCAAAGTGGTCGCGAAATCGTGACACTTTTGGGGCAAAGGCACCAAGGGGTAAAATGGTCATGAAATCGTGACATGTCACGGTTTCGCGGCCCGAAGGAGAAATAGAGGCCAAACGACCAAAACGTCGCGATATCATGATCGAAGAGGAGAGAGGGCGTAAGGAAGCAAACACGTCGCGATATCATGACAAAATGCTCACGACTCCAGACAGGCCGACGGTTGCAGAGGCCATAGCCGAAGGACACGTGACAGCGAATTACAGGTGGCCATGGAGTATTAAGCGGTTACAGAGACCCTGGCAGAAGGACACATGGCAACAAACTACAGATGGCTATAGGGCACTCATATGAATGATGACTCGGCGGGTTGATGGACAGGTGGCTACAGCGCACTCCGCCATTACAGACCATGATGATTCGGGGCACCTGGCAGCATCTTGCAGGCGGCTACAGAACATTCGTGCGGACGGTTACAGGGAATCCCGCATTCTATGTAATGATGTCCGAAGAGGGTCGGGTCTGTTATAAAAGGTCGCGCATGCATTGTAAAGGGACTCTTGGCTATTTTGAATAGAACTACTATATTTTTGACCTCTGTTAATGAAATTTGCATGAATTTTTTTGGTGTTAATTTAGTTCTACTTCAGCATGTTGAAGATATTGTCACTTTGTCAACTCTACATGATATAGTTCACGAAGATGTTATGATCAGACTTCTGGTTCTGTATTTGGAAGGAAGGGTGTTACAATGGTACAGACTGCTCAGACATCAAAGCATCAGCTCATGGGACCACCTAGCAGGAGCACTAATCAGAATATTTGACAAAGATCCCTTTAACGGCTCTCAGGATCCCTTTTAGCTTTTAATGTACATCACGAGAGCACCTCTAGAGAGCATCACGAACTTTAATGTTTGATTTTGTAGAAGTTGGAAGAGAATTCCAGAGAAGATCCAACCGACACCCACCCAAGCCCACCTCTTCTATGTTCGAGCTTTCCATCTAGACATAAGCCTCCTCTTGCTACAATCAGGCAAACGTAGATTCCCTCAAATATTTGAGGAAGCATTGCAAGCGAAATAGCTTTTGCTCCTATCAGGGAAATTACCCTGGAGAGAAAATCCATTACCTTATCCGATAGTCACCACTCCTATCTACCCTATGTAGTATTCATCATGGTAGATCCCACATACTATGCAGAGACCAGAAAAGCAGTTGTGTGGAACTCAAGAGGTAGACTTCATCCAAAAATGATGGGAATATGCAAGTACTTTCCCAGCAATGAACAATATGGTTGCTTGTACTGTCTATCAGGAGATGGGCCAAGGAGAGGAACAGATTCAAGTTCCAGAACCTGAGCACCAAGAGGGCATAACTGTGCACAACACGCAAGTATTTAGCCAGAACCTATTGAGCATGCCTCATCAAGAAGAAGAGCCTGAAGAGATCCTGGGAAAAGGACTGTCGCTGGACAATTTCTGTGATCGGATCTAGGAGTTGGAGGAACCTATTCTCAGTCCACAACCAGGGAACCCTTCAAGATGGTTGTATTGGCTTCAGTCATTACTACAATTGGTACCTATAGGAGCCCTCCATCTGGCAAATATTTTTGCTACGTTATTCATCGATTGTGTGGGTGTTGGCATGCAGGATAACTTGCCCATGTCTGCAACATGGAGAACTTTAGGAAGAGGTCATCCCAATTTCAAGGACCGACTCAAGTATGATCAGATCTGGTCAGGACACTGCCAATTTACCGGATAACCCCTGAGATCGGGTTTCTGGTGGCGACATGCCAATCATGTCGTAAACTTGTGTATATAGTAAAAAAAAAAAAAAAGCAAAAAAAAACTGAGAAAACAAAAAAAGAAAAAAAAAAGTATTGTTTTCCTTTGTCAACTTCGGCTCTTTTTGCATGCGAGCCCGTAGGTACGTGTATTTCTTTATTTTTTCTTCCTTCCCAATAGTTAGTGGCTTCCTCTCTATTTCTTCCCTTCCCCCTCTTTATTCCCTTCTTCTCCTACTCCTTTTTTCTTCTGCAAGTAATCAAGCCACTGCTGTTGTTTCTTTTTCCCTTCTAGCTATTCCCATTTCTTCTTTTCCTTTTCTTCTAATTTCTCTGTTGTTTTAGCATTTATCCACAGTTTATCCCGCATTTGTCATCTCTTCCACTTCCATTCCATTATTCCATTCACTTTTGTTTCCCTTTCATAGCAGCTGGTAGCACAGAAGCACTCTGTTACTGTATCTACCGCATCACTCCCTCCACTCCACTATTCCATCATTTACCATTTCCATTCCATAGTCCTCACTCCACTTATTCCATCCGTTTTTGTTTTGCAACCCCCGATGCTTTCATGGAGATTTTTTTTACAGCGCCTGATCAGCTACGCCAAATACATATTCCTTGAGTTTTCAGTCATTTAGAAAAAGTTTGTTGCAGCAGTTCATCGAGATGTACCCCATCAGCCAGCTTTTTGTTCTTAGTTTTTCTTGACTCTGTTGCCCAATGGATTCAGGCCTGGGATTCGTGCATACAGCAGAACTGTATACCCCGCGAGCCGCCAAGAATGTTGGAATTTTTGCCACATTTATTTGATTGTTGATTATTCATGCATAAGATGTTGAAATTCTCACTCCTTTACAGGTTTTGATGCAAAAAAAAAGCTAAGTCCGAAGACTGTCACGATATCATGACAAAAAGCAGCATGAAGAGCATAGTTTCAAAACTATCGCGATATCGTGACATGTCGTGTTATTGCGGGTCTTTCGAGGAGAGAGAAGCAAAGTTAGAAATTGTCATGATTTTGCAACGTGTTCCAAAATCGCGGTCAATGTAGTCAACGATAGCAAAAGCAGTAAGGTTGTCACGATATCGCGACGTGTTGGAGTTTTGTGGTCAAAATGGTCAACGGGGGCAGCGCAGTGAAATTGTCGCGAAATCGCGACATGTCTCATTTTTGCGACTTACAATGGCCATGGAGCAGAGCAGAGAAAAGGTCGCAAAATCATGACATAACCAAGAAAAAGGCGATGACAATAAACTTTGTAGCGATATCATGACAAAATTTTGAACAAGGCACAAAAGGCAAAAGACGTCACGAAATCGTGACGTGTTGCGTGGTCGCGGCAAAGTTGCAAGAAAAGTCATAAGGCATGAAAAACGTCGCGATTTCGTGACATTTTTGAAGATGAGGGCAAGAAAGAATTTGGCGTCATGATTTTGTGACATTTGTGGAGGTGCAGTCTAGTAACATAGAATCGTCGTGATTTCATGACATTTTGGGGCTGAAGGACCAAGTGCAAAAAGTGGTAGCGATTTTGTGCCTTGTCATGTTTTCGCGAGGAGGAAGGAAGAAGACAGCCAAATTGTACAGAATGTCACGATTTCATGACATGACAAATTTTCACGGTCAAGAGCAGTAAAGTCCAAGGAGATAGAACCTGTCACGATTTCGCGACATGATGGAGATTGAAGAACCCCTTGAGGCAAGTGTGTCATGTTTTCGTGGGTTAGAAGCAGGACCGTACAGGGTGGATGAAAATTGTCACGATATCGCGACATGTCGGATTTTTGCGACATAGAAGCAAAGACTGAGCAGCAAGAAGATAGTGTAGCGATTTCGTGACTTGTATGGTTTTTGCGACCCAGAGATGAAACAAATATGTCGATGGAAGAACGTAGCGAAAGCGCGACTTGTCTTGTTTTCACGACGTGTAAGTGAGACATAGCCAAAAAAGAGGAAGGTGTAGCGAAATCGTGCAGTGTCATGTTTTCACGGTTTGAGGCAGTGAAGAGAACAACATGGATGAAGAACATAGCGAAATCATGCCTTGTCACATTTTCGTGAGAACAGAGCGAAGAAAGAGCATAATAGTATGGAACGTAACGATTTCACGATGTGTCTCATTTTTGCGAGCTAAGGTAGCGAAGGAGACAAAGGAGCCAAACTTGTAGTGATTTTGTGACATGGTTGATTTTCACGGTCTGAAAGTGACAAAAGTGTATGGAGCAGAGATGCATCATGATTTTGTGACATGTCGCGTTTTCGCGACCTGTTACAGTTTCGCGCCAAAAAGTAGTTCAAACGGCCCGATGAAGTTTTGTGATTTTCAATGATTAAAAGCACTCCAAAATTAAATGTTTTGCTACTTTCCAATGCGAACAAGGTAGAAGAATGTGTCCAAGCCACCAGAATTAAAGACGCTTAAGTATCCAAAGCTGTTGTTTGTGATTTTTCTAACGGTCCAAGCATGTTTCAAGAATGACCATTTAATGAAGATGATCGACTCCTTGTCTCATTCAATTTTTGGTTTCTCCAAGGCTGGGTTAAGGGGATCATTTCCTTGTTTCTGTTGCACATTTTGTAGATCTCAAGGAAGTTTGTTGCAAGTTTTTAATGTTGTAAAGAAGCAAGACTTCTATATAAATCAATGTATATCTCAGAAAGAGGGATCGAGAAAAAGACTTTTGCTAAAAGCTTTGAAGTTCTTTGCATGAATGAAAGATATTTGGCCTCTGGTTTTTCAAGCAACTGTCTGTGTAGTTTATTCTTCTGTCTTATACATTCCTAATTTACGCTCGTATTCTTTATCTGTTGCTTAATTTGAATTTTGCATTTGAGTTTAAATATTGCTAGTGAGGAAGTGAGTTCTGGAATGTAATCTTGGAGGTTTTCTGTGCAAGGTTGTAAGTTGATTACGTTGATATCTTCTGTTATATGTTGTTACCGTACTTGAAGTTATCTGTTGTTATTCTTTCCTGATCTGATAAATTCGGCCTATGGCTATATTTCCCATTTATTTCTACACATTTATAATTCCTTTCCTGTAACTTTAGTCTTCATCAAGCTTAGATTTAGTAAGGGAACCAGCCCTCTCTGGAGATTGGTCTGGGAGACATTTCTTTCTCCCAGTCTTTCAATGTTGGCTGAGTCTAGGGTGCATAGTATAAAATCTTTTCCTGTGGCAGATTCATGACCAACAGAAGGTAATGAACCAACTATAATTTCATAATTAATCAAAGTATAAATACAATGAACTATGGCTAAGCATAGCCATAGATAAGTGGGAAATAATATTCCCCTTAATTAGCTGACAATAATAAGATATTGTGCTAACTAATAATATTCGCTAACAAGAAGATATTTACGAATATCTAACCTAGGGTGGTAAACCTACTACCTAGGTAAATCTACATATTACCAAATAAGGTAATAGTAATAGTTACTAACATAGTAACTCTAACATCCCCCTTATTACATTATTTGGGTAATGTATATAACTCCCCCCATACAGTGAAGAAGAGAAATGAAAGATGATGGCTTGGGATCTAGCTCATGGCTCTGAATCTGGGTGTAAGTGTACCTCTGGATGAGTACTTTTGGGTCTATCTCTAGATCTGCATGTAAATTTACCTCTGGATCTTACCTCTAGATTTACCTGTAGGTTTGCCTCTGGATCTTTGTCACTAGGTCTACCTTTAGGTTTGTCTCTGGATCATTTCATATGGGATTGGTACTTGGTCTATTATTAGATCTTCCACTGGGTCTACCATAGGTTTTACCTTTCTTGTAGAAGCCATACAACATTTCTTTCATCTTGGTCCATTGTGTGAGATCTATCCATCCACAATCGATATGAACCTCATTGGCCATTTTTACTTTGTACCAATAATTTGAAGAAGAGTGATTTGTACATCCACATGAGTTACAAGGATGTATTTTCCAACACCTAGCTACTACATTTCATGTTCTTCCATAATGACTGCAACAATACTTTGTAGGATTTGTTGGAGATTTAGGTTTTTCAAACATGGTTTTACTAGTACTTGCTTGTCCATCATAGCCAAGGCCTTCTTTCTTTAGCCTGATATTTGGCATTATAGGATTTTTAATGCCTTTCCCATGTTTACCTAATATTTCACCATTAAATCTTAGTTTATTCATGAGTTTGGATTCAATGCCTTTGGTGTGTTTTCAAAACACCCAAGTTCTTCATCTTCATCAATGCTTTTAGTAATATGGTATTTGTCACAATTGATGAGATTATGGAGATCTTTTTGAGCAGGTTCAGTAATTAAGTCATTGGTGTTGTAAGCAAAATTTACCTTTGTGATGATATCACCTATGCTACAAATGATATCTACCAAGATAGACATGAGTTTGCTTATATCACAAGTATTGGCCACAATGGGCTTTAGGTAACTTGTTCTATAATAAGCATTCACCATCATGGGCTGAAGGTCATTTGTGTCACAAGCATCGACCATAATGGCCTAAAGGTAACTTGTGTCACTACAAGCATTCACCACCATGGGTTTAATGTCACTTGTGTCACAAAAAGCATTCACCATCATGGGCTAAAGGTCACTTGTGTCACAACAAGCATCGACCATTAGGAGTATGACCTCTGATTCCTTATTAATGTCTCTTTTATTTTTACACTAAGCAATGTCAAGTGAAACAAATGACATGTATATTGCCCTTACAATGCCAATAGGGATTAGAGCACCATTATTTTGAAGATCTTCACAAGACTCAAAATATTTGAGAATGGCTTTTACACCACTGCGTAGTGTGAGAAATGTGTCATCCTCATAAAAATCCATTCCTTCCATCCCTGGTGGAAAGTAAGGACCTTTAACTAATTTTGCAACATCATCAGTTAGTTTTGGGGTATTTTTCTTCTTTGATCTACCCATTTTTAAGGTGTCAATATCTACCAAAAATGCACCTTTTACAATAGAATTGTGTAAGAATTTTGACTAAGGTGTTGGTCGCTGCCAAAAATGCACCCTTACAAGTCTTCCCCCTTTGTTGCAAAATATTCTTTGAAGGAATTTTACAAGAAGTTTGACTAAGGTGTCGATCGCTACTGAAAATACACCCTTATAAGTCTTCCCCATTTGTTGCAAAATATTATTTGAAGGAATTTTGCAAGATGTTTGACTAAGGTTTCGATCGATGTTGAAAATACCCCCTTACAAGTCTTCCCCCTTTGTTGCAAAATATTCTTTGAAGGAATTTTGCAAGAAGTTTGACTAAGGTGTCGATCTCTATTGAAAATGCACCCTTACTAGTCTTCCCCCTTTGTTGCAAAATATTTTGTGAGGTAGAAAAGAATTTTTTATCCCCCCCTAAGTGCAAAAAATGCAACTTATGAAATCTTTAAACGTTTTTACAAAGATTGGCTCCTAGATAAATTTCAAAAAATTCACCAAAAAATCCTCCCTTTATTACAAGTACTTCAAGCAAAAGATTTGTTGTTATGAAGCCTAAAAATAGGTTTATAATGGTGCCTCTAAGGTTTACAAATCTATCCCCCTTAGGTAATTTTTGAAATTTTCACCCTTTAGTGCAAAATATTCTTGTTCAAAACTTTGCCTCCTAGGCAAATTATCAAAAAGTTCACCAAAAAAAAATCCCTTATTGCAAGTACTTCAAGCAAAAATTTGTTGTTATGAAGCCTAAAATAAAAGGTACAATTTGATGACTTCTTTCTTTTTGATTACCTTAACAATTTATTTTTCGCTTGTATTTTTGCAAAAAAAAAATTGATGTAGAAAGGAATTATCCCCCCTTAGTGCAAATAATTGCTACTTTGAAGGTTCCTTATCTGACCAAAATGGTCTCCCTTTCAATATACCCAAAAGAGTACTGAAAGAGAAATTCACTCAAAAATATATTTAATGGCACCTACCTAAAAACCCTTTTGAAGAAGGATGATCAGTTTGAGGAATTTAAGCCAAACAAGAAGAGTGAATTTTGGGTATTTTATGAAGTGAATATTGCCTCTACATGTGCAATAAATTACACAAATGGGTGTAAAATTTGTTTTCTTAAGTGGTTTTAATTTTAACTTAAGATGTAATTGCAAAAACAAGAATTTAAATGCAATAAACCATCAAAAGTGCCCACAAATTTTTAACACTTAGGTGTCAGATTCCACCGAAAATGCACCTAATTTAATAATACCAATTTTAATAAAGGTGTCAAATTTTTTCAAAAATCCACCTTATTACAATAATTTTTACAAAAAAAAAAATTTGATTTTGTGTTTGCAAAAATTTAATATTTCACAATATCCTCCTTGTGTAACAATTTTGCAAAAGAAGAATCCAATTTCTTGTCCCCCCTTTTGTTTGCAAAACAAACAAGGTTTTGGAAATGTTTACATAACCCCTTCAGTTTGCAAAAAAATGATATTTCACAATTTCCCCCTTGTGTTACAAATTTGCAAAAGAAGAATCCAATTCTTAGTTTGTCCCCCCTTTTGTTTGCAAAATAAACAATGTTTTTGAAATGTTTACATAACCCCTTCAGATTGCAAAAATGAATGTGCAATTATTGGTTTGTATCCCTCTTGTTTGCAAAAAATGTGTAATTTTTTTTTATATCCCTCCTCTAGAGAAAACAAATGTACTATTTTAATTTGGTTTCTGCAAATATGGTCTCATTATTTTTCTTTGTTTTTGTTTTTTTTTTTTTAAATCAATAAATTGATTTATAAAATAATTCAAATCTAGATTTAAAAATCAATTATTAAATTGAATAAACAATTGATTAAAGATAAGAAAATTATTTATTAAAGAAATAATTAACAAAATATATTTAAATTGCAAAAAAAAAAATGTTACTTGTCAAAGGTTTTTCGTAGGTTTTCTTTAGCAAAAATATATTCTCATCGCGAACGGGAATCGATCCATGGTTTTGCGTGCTTCAGCGCTTTAGGCTGGTTTGATCCATCGATTAGGCTTGCTTCACCTTTGGAAGCTATAGTGCACAATTTACGCTTTGATTTCTTTCCTCATTTGTAATGGAAAGAAAAAACGAGATTATTAATCCCACATTCAGCACACAACTACACTTTTGCTCCTTTAAATCGTTAGTGTGTCCTTTGAAACTTGATTGCCTATGGGAAATCTGTAAGCTTTGACTAGATTTTTGCTCCCTATGCCAACCAACGAGGATATGACACATCAACACCACCGAGGAGTCCACATCACCACATTCACCACATCAGCCACCAAGCAAGTTCACCACGTGTTAGTGTCTCGAGTCTCAATTTTCCACATCAGATCCAGGTGGCTTTTCGCAATGTGTTCACCTTGGGTATCATCCTTCCAGGTTAGTCAAACTGCTATGTCACAATATGCCAGAGAGATCCACGTGTCCAAACATCGAGATTGATACCTTCTTAGGTGTCCATGTAGGATTAGATCAACACACGATTAGGAATCTACACAAGTTTCCATGTAGCATCCAAATCGCTCTGTTAGGTATCAAGGGATGGTCACTACTCGCCTAATCATGGTCATGAAGAAAAAATTATTAGATTTCAAATACAGTCAGAGTCTATCACCACCAAGGATCACTGTCAAAGCTCGTTGTCCATCAGTCAAATCATAGGGAACAACACATGAAAATTTGTATCGAACGAAATGATGCCTGAGATTGCCATAGGAAATTTTGTGTAGTGTAAATAAATTTTGTGCAAGTTCCAGACACCTCAAAATCTGTGTCCATCAGTTTGTGAAACTTTGCACTACACCTCGAGAAGCATGTTGTGATGCCTAGGATCTACCTTTAGATCTATTTCGAGCATAAAGGTGTTGTATTGGGTCCCTTCTCTAAATTTGTGCTCTATTATCCAGTCGACAATAATTCACCTTGCCCAAGTCTAATGCTCTAATACGAATCTAGTTGCACAAACATTAGAAATTATCATTGATCATAGGAGTATAAATAATACAACTTAGGCTAATAATATCCTAGATAGAATTTGCATAAATATCTAGCCCCTATTCATGCTAACAACAATCAAGTAGCACTAACCTACTAACCATAAGATATTCGTGACAATGAATATCTTCTAGGTAAAAATAAATGTAATAAGCTAATCTACCCTAACATAGGAATATAGGTAATATCCCAAGTAATGAAATATTTACCCTAATAGTCAATTTTATAAATAAGTTTTAAAATAATAATTTAAAATTAACTATTCATGATTTCAAATTTTAATAGTATTTTTTCAATACAATTAAATAAAGTAATTATATGTAATGTGACATACTTTACCTCTTGAAAGAGTCATCATCCTGATGACTTGGTAGAAATAATTGTTAGTATTTCCATTATCGATACATATATCAAACAGAAAAGTAAATAAATTATATAAAACTTTATATTCTTTTTACAACATTTATATTGAAATGATTACATAATCATAAAACTATTTTTTTTTAACTTAATTCAAGAAAGCAAGTGAAGGTAGAGGTTTTTTATATCTTCAATGTTCTAGGTGGCACTATCTTCAGAATATTTTCCTACTAGATCTTATATTGTGACATTACCTATTTCTTAATTGTAAGGTACATATAATGGGTTGCACCAAAAGTATGGTTGGGTCCTAAACCTACAAGAAATTCAAATCTAAAATATATAAAACATAAGCTTCAACAAAGATACATTAAAAACATTATGAGTTTGGTAAAGTGCAAGAGGTAGAGCAAGCCAGTATGCTAATAGGTTTACTACTTATATCTCTCAAAAGGCCCTACAAATTTTGAAGCTAACTTCACATTTTACAAATTTAATAGAAATTTTCATAAGCTTTACTCTGAAGAAAACTTTATCCTCGACCAAGAATTATCTTTGAGTTTATTCTTATCTGCATAAGTTTTCTGCCCATCTACTAACCCCTTCAATATTTGTTTTATGTTTACAACTTGCTCTTGGATTTCTTTTAACATGTTGGGTTTCACAATTAATCCATATTGTAATTTATTCTATATGATTGGTGTTTTATAATTTATGCCAAAGAGTGTTTTGAATAGTGTCATTCATATCCTAGAGTGCTAGGATTTTTTGTAAGAAACATCTACTAGAAATAGGTATTCTTACAAGCAAATCTACAAACCCTACTGTTGTAAGTGTTGAAATGCAAGCTGAGTACAGAAAACGTATTATGTGAAATAATAAATCTTTATACCTTGTCAAATAATATCAGATCTATCTAGTATGTGCTTCTGCTTCTATGATCTATAGTGGTGCAAACGCCCGCGAGTGTTCGAGTATTTTTCAATGATAAAATGAAGGCTGGAAAATGCCTTGGAGCATTCGAAAATAGCAATGAATGCCCTGCAACATTCTTAGAACACTCAATAGCGTTCATAGGATGCTAGGAGGCATTCAAGGGTCTCTATGGAAGGTACTGCATAACTAGATCTGGTTCACATGGGATTTGGATGATAGAAATGAAAGATACAAAGACGACGAGGAGAGAGGATGATAGCAAGGTGCTAGGGTTTCAGTGAGAATTAAGGCAAAGGCTCTTAGCACTTTTTAACTTTTGAATGGAATAACCACTTAACCAAATTAATCAACCTCCATTCATAAAATTGAATGATCTTTTATAACCTACGTTCCATATGCTAGGGTTTCGACGACACCAACTTGTGGTCAAGATTAAAACATAATGGATGGCTAAGATTAAAATGTGATGGATGGCTATGATTATTCATATAATATATATATATATACATACATAAATAAATAATGGATTTTTGTGATTGGATAATGCAGATGGATGACAAGTGGCTAGGTTTTGGTGTCTACAAATACCCTTTTTTATATCACGTTGCGTAAAACACAATGCCATGCAAAAACAAGAGACACTTGGTTTGGTGAAGCAACAATTTTTTCTTGGAGCGCAAGAAGATCATAGAAACAAATAATTTTGGTGTAGCTTATCCCCTCAATTGGTTAATGAGTGAAGAATGAATCTCATGAGCCAATTGACAGAATTGTGGGTGATAATATCGGTGTAAATGTGGGTGCAAATGTGGATGTAAATATATTAGGTTTTTGTCCTAAAATATGAAAGGGACAACACCAAGATAAAAAATAAAAGAATCAACACAAAATATATTACACAATGATGATATAATATTTTATTAATGTGGTGGGAGCCTTGATCTCCAATGTTACAATATAATCTATATTGATACAATAGTTACAATTGAATGGATTTAAAACCCCTCGTTCACAAATAATATTAGGTTTCTTTTGCATCATCTTTTGCTCGACAAAAGTTGTGGGTGGGCTTGAGTATCCCTACGGGGCCACCCTAGTTGCAATAGTCATAATAAATGTAGTTTTTGCACCTACAAATAGATCAACAACACCAAATAAGTCAATAGCATATGCAAGGGTTCCATTGTGTGAGACCCTTTGTAAAAATAAGCAAATCTACAAACCCTAGTGTTGTAAATGATGAAATTGCAAGCCGAGTATAGAAAATATAAGATATGAAATAATAAACCTCTATATCTTATCAAATAATATCAGATATATTTATTCCACACTTTTATTTCTATGATCTTATGGTGAACGAATGCCTTCGAGCATTCGAGGGTTTATTGTTGGTAAACCGAAGGTTGGGAAACACCCTAGAGAATTTTAGAATGACTTTAAACATCCTACAGTATTTTTGAAACACTAAATAGTTTTCAATGAATACTTGAAAGCATTTGGTAGTGGTGGGGAAGCAATCTATAGAACCAGATTTGGTTTGCAAGGGTTTTGGGTGACAAAAATGTGGGATATGGTGGTGGTGAGGAGATAGGATGTTATCAAAATTCTAGGGTTTTGGGTAACGATGGATGCAAGGGATTTGATGATATCTAACTTTCAAATCAATTGATTACTTAATTGCTTAACTCTCATTCACAAAATTGAATGATATTTATAACTTACCTTCAACATGTTAGGGTTTTGACAACACCAATGGATGATTGATATTAAAACATGATGGATGGCTAAGATTTATTCACATACATATATATATTTATATTAAAATATTTATATATATATATATATATATATATATACATATATGAATAAATAATGGACGGTTGTGATTGGATAATGTGAATGGATGACAAGTGGCTAGGATTTGGTGTCTACAGATACCCCTTTTTGTATCTCATTGTGTGAAACACAATGCGGTGCAAAAATAAGAGACACCTAGTTTGGTGAAGCAACTTCTTTCCCTTGGAGTGCAAGAAGATCCTGAAGAAAAAAAATTGTCGGTGTAGATTACCCCCTTAATTGGCAAATCAGTGAAGAATGAAACTCACAAGCAAATTGACAGAATTGTGGGTGATAATGTGGGTGTAACTGTAGGTGGATGATGTATTCTATTTTTACCCCAATATATGAAAGGATTTTTTATGATGTGGATGATATGAATGATGTAAATGAAGGTGAGTGACATAGATGATGATGCAATGATTGCTTTTGTTCTTACCCTAATAGAAAAGGGATTTTTGCCAATTGTGGGTGATATGAATGATGTAAATGTAGGTGGATAATGTATTATATTTTTTCCCCAATAGAAGAAGGGGTTTTTGGAAATGTGGGTGATGATGTGTTCTATTTTTGTCCCAATATAAAAAGGGGTTTTTGTCAATGTGGGTGATGATGTGTTTTGTTTTTGCCCCAACAGAAGAAGGGATTTTTGATAATGTGGGTGATAATGAATAATGCAAATGATGTATCCTAATGTGGAAAGCCAAAATCAAATTTTATTAACCCAAGTTTGGGGTGGTTCTATGTTGAATAATATGCATTTTGGTGTCATTGAAATACAAAATGATGAAAATATGAAACATCAATAACCAATCATCCTAAAATCAAGTGATTTCTAGGATAGAAATTCCTAGTGAAGATGCGCAATTCCTACATGTGAAAGAGAATGATGTAGTAATAGTTATCCATGTTGGGGATCCCATGGAAAAGGGTATCAATGATAGTGTTTGAACAAATTAATCTTAACATATTCTCACTAAAAAAATAAGATACCAAATAGATTTTGATTTTGCACAAGGGGATGTTGGATGATGATATGGGCAAGTGTCCTTATGGTGATTTACCCCTCCTACCAAATTGCATGCATATCCAATTACTACAACCAAAAAGGGTAATAGAGTATACCACTAGATATGAGGTTCACTTGGATGATATGAATTATGTAAAGGAATGTGAATTATGTAGTGCATGTGAATATTGTATGGATTGTGAAGAGTGTAGTGATTGATTTTTGCTTTTACCTCAATAGAAAAATGAGGGTTTTGATTGGATGATATAAATGATGTAAATTAATTTGAATGAAAAAACATCCTTATGGTGATCTACTCATCATATAGAGTTGCATGGATATGCAATTGTTGTAATCGCCAGGTGAATAGAGTAAACCACTAGATATAAGGTTCACTTGATAATGCAAGTGATTGTGACAATGTTGAGTGGAAATGCATGGAATTATGGATGATATGAATGATGTAAATGAATGTGAATATGTATGGTGCCATGAATGGAAAATGATACAATGATTTATTGGAGAATTTTATGGTTTTATGATATTTGGATTTTTGATTTGGGACATTTTGAAGCAATTTGGGGTATTTTTGTGAATTTTGGTCCCAATCAAGAATTAAATGCCCAAATCAATTGAAATTATCATTAAATGTGATGGAATGATGTTATGAATGATGCAAATAATTAATGTGGTCATTTTTTGAAGTTTGTGGACCGTTTTGAAGCTTTTGTATGTGATTTTGGTATTTTCATGACTTTTGGCCGTAAATAAAAATGAAGCATCAAAATCGATTTGAATCTTCATAAAACATAATGGGATGATGAAATGTATGCATGGATGAATTTTGGAGTGATTTTTTGGGGATTTTGCTACATTTTTAGCCCTTTTCATCCTTTTTGCAATATTTTAGAACCAAACATTGGTCAACATCACATCAAGCACAAATGTGGGAGAGCCATGTGGTAGATGCAGGGTAGAATTTGAGAACACCAGGTAGACACCCATGGAAGTTTGAGCACATAAAAATCAGCTATAAGAATGTTGTAGAGATAAAAATAGATTCATTATTGTGTTTGAGAGTTTTAGAAATAATGTCTGATGAAAGTGAGTGAGTGAGTGAAGGAGTGTGGCAATGGTGATGGAGGGCATGGATGCGGCAATGGGAGTAGAGGTGCAGTTTACTGAGATAAGTGCCCTTAGCTCTTTTTTTTTGGACTGTGCAATGTTTTTTATAACATATTTATGAATTTAATGTGCATTTGTATGTTATGTTTTGTTGTAGTTGAAGATCTTGAAGGCTCGAAATCAATTATCACCTATCATACTAGGGGTGAGAAAGGCATTGCAAAAGGACCATTGGGATTGGTTGGAGTAGGTGGGATTGGTGAGGTACACTCGAATAGAGGTGGTGAGGGATGATGGGGGGTACCTCTCTACCTTATCTGAGAGGTGGGATCCAGGTAGGGGGACCTTCTATCTCTTGACAGGGGAGATGATTGTGACACTAGAACATGTATATCACATTTTTTGGGTGTCTATGGAGGGGTTGCATGTCCAAGTTGGGCACGATAGGGAGTATGAGATGAGGTAGATATTTGGATATATATGGAGGTATGTGAACATCCTAGTTGGAGGGATTATATATTTGGACATGTATGTTAGACCTGAGTTGGAGGTATTACCTACCTTGGTCATGTTCCTGCTGGCCAACGTATTGGTTCCTAACAACACCAGTTGTCAGTTCCCATAGAATATGATTTGGTTGGTGTATGATATGATTTATGAGCCTCAAATATATGCATGGGAACCTACACTCTTGATGCAGATGTATATGAAGTTGTATGAGGTGAAGATGTGGGGGTGGAAGGGGTTAGGTTGCAATGTGCTTCTAGAGTGTTGGGATTAAGAGTACTTCAGTGTAGCTCATCTCATGGGCCTACCTTACAAGGAATGGGATGGGGATAGGCCCCTTGTGTTGAGATAGTGGGTGACTAAGGAGTTACAACCTAGTCATCCTAGTTGCAGTGGCCAAGAATGCAAATTTTTTTTATGATGATATAGAAGAGCAACCTCCATAGATTTTAGGTAATGATGGTGGAAATGATGACATGGAGGAGGTTCTAGAGAGACCTCATGGTAATAGTGAGGGGGAGTGGGCTAGTCTTGAGGTATAGTAGGACCATATCTAGTAGATGGCGGTGGAGTGAGATGCAGAGATATCTTGGCTATAAATGGAGCTGGAGTCATGGGTGGACAATAAGTGTATGAGTAGATACAATAGCAAGTATCCAAGTAGATCTAGCATAGAGGGACTCTCATCATAGGTATGATGTACTATACCTTTGATCTTAGGATAGGTATATCTAGGATTTAGAGGATCTACTCATGCGATATCACATTAGGTTGGTAGATCGACCTTCTTTCTATATATTAGATTATGTTAGGCGTAGTGAGTCTAGGCATAGTATCTCTAGGTCTAAGGCTCCTTCAAGATCACAAGGATATGCCTATGGGCACTATATAGTTCTTTGATGCACTTTTTGTATATGATCCATGGTTCTCCATTGTATATATACTTTAAGTATTCATTTTCCATGTGATATTTATATATATATACATGGTTTTTTTTGTGTTATGACTCTTTTGTGGATGTGTGTGTGAATGCATATGTGTATGATGATGATGTGTATGCTTAATGATGATAATGCAAATGAACTAACACACTAATGATCATTTGTAGTAGTTTATATTTGCTTGACCATTTTTATCGTTGTTGCTTAATAAGGGCTACCAAAATGGTGGTATGTGAAATGGAAGACTCATATGATGATGTGATAATGACATGGATGTTGTATTGATTTATGGATGACTGACTTGGAATTGTTCTACATAAACTCAAATATACTAGTGATATTAAACAAATTCACTAAGTTCTATCTAATTTTTTTAATACCAAATGTGTGTGTGGTGAAATGATCATTTACTAAATCATGAGCATGGTAGTGACTCAAGGCAATCAAGAACCAAAGTATGTGCAAGTGAGTTCATTAATCCATTTTGAGTAAATTGAGATGAAACTTGTCATGGAGGAGACCAGGAACCTAGCTTGTCCTTATGTGCGGCCAGAGGTCTCTTCAAGAGAGACATGTCACCACGCATGAGTGTACTCTACTATCAATCAAGCGTCTATATCCCCTATAGAGATTAGGTCCTTAGTCCAATGATCTTGATATCTAATATTTGGGGATTCATACTACCTAACCATATGGATGGAAATGTAGTTATATCCTTACTACTTGAGGATCTGTGATGTGTGATGTGTAAAATAATTTGAGCTTTGGGGAATCAGATTCTCAACCAAAGTGTGATGAGAATTTTACCGTATCCTTACTACTTGATGAGTGATTATTTGGCATATATTTTTATAGTAAATTGTTTCATTTTTATATTTAATTTATGATTATAATATATTTTAAGTAAGTTGTTTCTATTTATTTATGTGATTTGATAATCTAAAAAATGTGTGCATTTCATGTAAAATACGTCCGAGTTGTGAGTAATTATGCAGGAAAATATTGAAGGACTCTCCATAGGTGCACGATGCAGTAGCACAAGCTTCGGGGTACACCTTGGACGAGAGGAGATGGACGTAAGGACAAAGGATTAAGGAAGACTCTAGGCGTGGTGATAGAATAGTGGCTGAATACTATTACAGAATATGGTAGCTGAAGTATGTTACGAAAGATAGTTACCGAAGTATGTTGCAGAAGGTAGCTACTAAAGACTATTACCGAAGAGAACTTTTACCAATAGTTACCGAAGAGAGTTGACCAAGTTAGTTGATCGACGCTGCATGCCACATCAGTGACAACATGGCACTCTTACATGGCAATAAAGGATTACAGTCAGCTTAGATTAGTTGACTTGTCACATATTCTTCACGAGGATATTGTGATTAATAAATTTGTTATTTCTGTAAACATTGTATAATTGGAATATTGTTAGGATGATTAGATTTAGACGCAAGATTGTTTGGTCCTTTCCGAGAATAAAGGACATATGGTTATGTGTATATCTTACAAAATGTTTAAGTTAGTATTATTTTGTTATGTTAGTTCATAAAGTGCCACTTGGACCACTTAGGATGTTTACTGAGTCCAAGCAGAATTAGGAATTGTATTAGTTTAGATTATTCTCGTTAGTGCATAGTTGTCGCATTATCAAGTCCACAACTCCACATGGCAAAATACGTGGAAGAATATTATTTAGAATTGTCCAAGTCACAATATATATTACATAGGGAGACCTTTGAAAAGGTCTAATGTCCAATTGTCTAAAGTTGAATAATCTAAGGGAGAAATATCGAATGTTCAATGTGTCTATACAATTTTTGAGGAAATGCGCCAACATGTACATTTGAATTTCTAGCAATAAAAGTAGCACTTCATTCTTCACATATGGTAACTGTGTCATTTGTATTTACTGCTTAATTTCTTTTATGTAGTTGTAATTGTAATTTTCCTGCATTCATAGAATAGAATAATGTTAGTAGTAGTTATGCATCTTAGTTACTGAGATAAAGTAGTTTAGGGGAGAAAGACTTACATTGTCCTCTAGGAGGTAGGGCCCACTCCTATATCCAGTCCCTAATCTCTCGCCCCTACAATAGGTTAGAAATAGTTAATTAACCTTTAGAATATAAAATAAATTAAATTGCATTTTCATAAAACATAAAGTCAGAATAGATAATTAAAACTAATTGCACGAGGATCCTCACCAATAGATTAATAGATCACCTCATCAATAGATCAACTCATCAATAGGCAATTACTATTAGTTATCCTCATTAATAGATCAATTCATCAATAGGTAATTATCATATTTACTGCATAAATCATAAATTGCATTTTATTTTCATTCCTGCACAATTTAATTTTTGTTTATTACTTTTCTACAAACACCTAAAACTAAAAGAGATCTGAATTAAGCTTAGCATTGATCCCCATGGTACAATCTATACTAGATTCCTACTCTTTAAATCTAACCTTGATTACCCTTGGATTGATAAATTAAATGTAAGCTATTATAACCGATCATTTTGGCACCATTGTTAGGGAGAGTAGCGTCATAGTGGTTAAGGTTAATCAAAAAGTTGTTTGGTAGTGCAAAAATGTGAGGCTTACTTGTATGTGGAAAGAGGTACGTATGAGTCCTTGGCATGCATATGAGTCAGAGTGGCACGATATGGTCCCAACAAGCCCCTTCGTTCGACGTTGCTAGGTTCATTTCTCTTGAGGAATCAGTTTTACTACTTTCTTAAGTTAGAATTTTATTTCTTACAAATTTCAATTTCTTGCAAATTTTCTAGCTTTGGGTGATTATTATTGTTTAGTTTGACTTAGGACCTATGAGAAAAATAGGAAGTAGGTATGCCTGAGTGAGACAACCATACTGAAATACCCCTAAACTTGGCTTAGGACCCTATCAGAAGTAGGAAGTAGGTATGGTTGAGTGACACAACCATAGTGAAACCCTCCTAAACAATCAAACAAATAGTAATAGTTTAACCTTTTATTTCTAGTAAATTTTACTTTTCTAGTAGTATTTCATTTTGCTCCTAATGTGCTAAGATTGGATGTATAAATATTCGTAGGAATGCGAGTCACACCTAATTTTAGCAAAATATTAGGATTGTTAAATTTTACTTTTTCAGCAATATTTCATATTATTCCTAGTGTGCTAAGATTGGTTGTATAAATATTCGTAGGAACGCGAGTCGCATCTAATTTTAGCAAAATATTAGGATTATTGTGAAATTTTATTTCAGTTCTTCCCTGTTGTATTAAGGATAGTTATAAATTCATTTGTTGTGATTTGTATCTAAACTTGACAATAGTGGGATTAAAACAGAAAATCAAAATCAAAACCCAAACAAAACCAAAACCAAAGAGAGAGAAAAGAGAATAAAATATAAGTTGCTAGATGGTGGAAAATAGTCTGAATCGATCTGCACTTATAGACCTTAGAGAACTATTGATAAAACAAGAAGTTAACCTTCTTTTTGAACAAGGAAATAGAACATCTAGTAAGGAGTGGGAGTGTATGTATGAACGCATTGACATTATTAAAGAAAAATTAGATGAACTAAAGGAAATCAAAAGGATTGACATAGCAAAAACTCTAGGGATGAACTACCATTCATCTTATCTAGATCTTAAAAGGAGTTGTGAGCATTGGCTTTGGGATAGAAGAGCAATAGTAAATCCAACAATTTACCCTTGGAATCAATATTTTGAAGACTCCCTCCTCATTCACAAGTTCCTTGCAGACCTAGAAAAGAAAGAAGTAGCCCTAGAATATAGCAAGAAATATCACAGGATACCTAGAGTTGTGCGCTTTAGGGAGCTATGTCAAGATTTACGTTGTGAGTTACAATTTGGAAATCTCGACCCCATTCCAACACAAGATTTTCTTGTTCAATTGATTCAATTAGTTATAGACCACTTTAATTTTGAAGAAGAACACTTCATGACACCCGAACAACTTGATCCAATCAATGATATTCATAGACTATTCAAGGAAGATTAGACGTGTTGCAAAAACAAGAAAACTTAGAAAATTCATGAGCAGACCTAGAGACTCTAAGGGAAGATTTATAAAGATCAACAAATTAGAAGGAAATTTCCAAAGAGACTTTAGTAGGCAGCCTGGAATTTATAAGTTAGAAGAATTTGAAACAACAACATCAACCAATCAAGCTGAAATCCTAGAACAAGATCCCGACTCATACTTATTACCTAAACTAGAATTTGACAATCACATAGATCCTTCTTCTATTTTTACTGAACCCATACCTGGTCCAATTCTTGAAATCTTACATTCAGTTATGGCTGACCAACAAAGTGGGTAGGGAGAAGTAGAAGAGAACCAAAGGGGGAATGAACAAAGATAGAATAGAGACCAAAGAAGAAATGGGTAAAGAAAGACATTTGCCTTCCCAATATTACATACATATGGGACAACAAGAGAACCTAAGTCAGTCTCTATTTTTGTATTGCCCACCTTCCATGGGAAACCACATGAAGATCTGGATGCTTTTCTTTTCGAATTTGAAGTAGTGTGCCAAGCTTACTTTTACACTATCGATGAACAAAAGCTAAGGTTGTTTCCCTCTACTCTTAAATATGCAACTTTAAGATGGTTCATGGGTCTAGGAGAAAATATTTGTAATCAATGGGATGGAGAACATGGATTAAAAGAGCTATTCCTTGAATGATATCAAGATTACTGTAGAGTTAGGGATAAGAAAGTTGAGCTATTCCGTATGAATAAAAAAGAAGAAGAATCTTTGGAGGATTACCTTGAGAGATTTCTATTTGTTGGGTCTAGAGTAAATATAGACCTTGATGAAGAAATCTTAAAAGAACTCTTTCTAAAAGGACTAAAAGAAGATGTCCTTGAGGTTCTGAACCTTATGGTAAAAGGAGATATCCATATTATGGTATTTGAAGAAATTGTAAACCTTTGCAAAAACTATTCAAGAAACAAACCTCTAAGGAGTAATAAGTATACATCTACAAGAGGAGTGACAAGAGCAAAAATTGGAAACATGTTGGAAGGTTTAAAAACTGATTTGTTAAGTACCTTGACTACATATTTGGATTTAATGGATAAGAAGCCAAAAGCATAGGATAATGAAGAAATCTACTATCATAGATGTAGGAAAAAGCACAACTTGAGAGAATGCCCTCTCAACATTACAAACATTTCCAACATTGCTACTTGTAAAATTTGTGATAAAAATCACAAAACTAAAAACTACAAATACATCTCCATTGTTAAAGTTGCCATAAAGGAACCTGAAGTTGAAGAGGTAGAAGATATTTATTTTGTAGCTCAAATATGGAATGGTCCATTCAATGGACCACCAAATTGGTCAAACCCTAGTTATTCCAACTCGCAAAGGCCTAATCAATGGTCTAATGCACCAAACTAGACAAATTGGAACTCTTATTCAAATAATCAAGACTGGAACATACCCCCATGGGCCCACTTTATGGCCAATACCTATGGAAATCCACCATGGAATCAAGGAATGTCAAGTCAAAATAGTTGGAATACTAATGGCCAATATAACTAGGGAGGATCTGGTTGGTCTCAAAATCCATCACAACAATAGAACTTTCAAAACCAATTTAGGGGACAAGCCCCTCAAAATAGACTTCTTCCACCTCCAGTTAATAATAATAATCCTCCTAAGCAACCTCCTCTTCTAGCTCAACCGGTCCCTAATCCTAACAACAACAAGAACATTCAACAAGCCTATGAAACTAGTGAGACATGTTCTATATCTATAGCACCTTGTCAACAAATTCAATTGAGATCAGGAAAAGTATTGGAAAACAATGTAACTCTCATAGAGCTTGATAACCCCACTACATATTTGTTTGAAAAGGAGGATAACAATGAAAAGGAAATAGAAAATTCACCAGAAAACATTCCAACAAAATAACAAGAAATCCAAATTCCTCAAAGGAAGGAAGTGGAGGTACCATTTCCTCAAATATTGGCAATACCAAAAGAACCATCTAAGCCAACCTTTAACTTCCTTCAGGAGTTAGAAAATGTTACTATCAAGATCCCTTTATTACAAGCTATCAAGGATATACCCATCTATTCCAAGCTCATTAAAAATATATGTACAAATTTAGGAAGGAAAAAGAAGAATGAAGCCCAAACTATTCAAGTCATTGGACAATTGTTTGAGATAATAATGGGAGGTAGGTCATTACCAAAATACATAGATCTTGGAATACCTATACTCATGGTACACATTGGTGACATAGCCTTGCAAAATATTTTGGTCGATTTAGGAGCCACTATTAATGTCATGACTAAAGAAACAATAAAATATTTAGGGGTACATAAATTACAATCAACTTCTATTGTACTCCAACTCGTAGATAGGTCTACCATTAAGCCAGAAGGAAAACTAGAAGATGTTATAGTCTCTATAAGTTCATGGGAATACCCTATAGACTTTATAGTCTTACAACCCAAGAAAAAGTTAGGGGGACATCCCTTAATTCTAGGGTACCCATGGCTCGCAATAGTTGATGCTTACATTAGCTATAGATCAAGAAATATGACTATTTTTGATGGTAAGAATACTAAAGACCTTAGCCTATTCCCTGAATCAACAATAGAAGATGAATTTCCAAAGCAATTATGGTATGATTTCCCTCATGATTTTGATGAAATCCAAACCTTATCAATCAATGTTCTGAGTGAACATCTTCAACAAGAGGTTGAGGGACCATTACCATTACTGTTAGAAAATCGAAAAGAAGATCAAGGTCAAGATAATGGTTGTTCATCTGAATCTACTATGGCTATTAATGAGGCAAGCACAAGTCAGTCTCAACAAATGATACCATATGACTATTACTTAAATATTCTTGAACATGAGATAATGGGGATAGATGCAAACATAAAAAAATGCAAGCAAATAGATATCACACTAGGAAGAACCTTGAATATCAGTGATGAGCTCACAAGCATACAAGAATCACAATTAATAGATGTGCTTAAGAAATATCAATCAACATTTGCATGGAACTACGAGGATATGAAAGGTATACATCCAAATGTTTGTACCCATCATATTTTTATCCAAGAAGGATGTTATCCAATAAGACAACCCCAAAGAAGATTGAATCCAGCTATGAAAGACGTGGTTCAGGAAGAAATCATTAAACTCTTGAAGGTAGGATTTATATATCCAATTTTTGATAGTCAATGGGTGTCACCTCTTGTGATAGTCCCTAAAAATAATGGAAAATGGAGGATTTGTGTGGACTATAGGGAATTAAACAAAGTAACAAAGAAATATTATTTTCCCTTGCCATTCATTGATCAAGTTCTTGATACATTGGCTGGAAAGAAATATTTCTACTTTCTGGATGGGTTTAGTGGCTATAATCAAGTCTCCATAGCTGAGGAAGATCAGGAAAATATCACCTTCACATGTCCAGTAGGCACCTATGCTTATAAAGTCTTACCTTTCAGATTATGCAATGCACCTACCACTTTTCAAAGAGTTGTTTTAGCTATCTTTGTTGATTTAATAAATGAGTGTGTGGAAGTCTATATGGATGACTTCACAGTCTATGGTAATACCTTTGAAGAAACCTTGTCAAGCTTACAAAAATTTTTGATTAGATGCCAAGAGAAAAACCTCTCTTTGAGTCATGAAAAGTGTTTCATGATGATGAGAGGAGGTATTGTTCTAGGACATTATATATCATAAGAAGGTGTTAAAGTAGATCCTACAAAAATACAAGTTATTCAATCCCTTCAACCTTCAAAAACACAAACAGAGGTGAGAAGTTTCCTAGGACATGCAGGATACTACCGTAGATTCATTAAAGACTTCAGTAAAATCGTTGCTCCCATGCTTAAGCTCTTAACTAAAGAAAGTGAATTCAATTGGACTGAAGCATGTCAAGAAGCCTTTGAAGTTATAAAAGATAAATTGATTACTACTCCAATCCTGAGAGGACCAAATTGGGAATTACCATTCCACATACATTGTGATGCTTCGGGTTACGCAATAGGGGTAGTATTGCAACAAGTTGAGAACAAAATACCTTATGCTATCTATTATGTAAGTAAAAATTTGCATGGAGCCGAGCTTAATTACACTATTACTAAAAAAAATTTTTAGTTGTAGTCCATGCCATCAATAAATTTAAACATTACATAACAGGGTATGAAGTATTTGTTCACACTGATCACTCTGCCATTAAATACTTAATGAACAAAGTGATAGTAGGAGGTAGAGTGGTTAGATGGCTTCTTTTGCTACAAGATTTCAATGTCACAATCATAGATAAGGTAGGAAAGGATAACATCATTGCAGATCACCTATCTCGTATGCAAATATTTGATGATGATGAGTTAATTCCTGATAATTTCCCAGATGAACATTTGTTTGCTCTTTCTATTTTTACTCCTTGGTATGTTGATATTGTAAATTACTTAGTAATAGGAAAAATACCTCAAAACTATACACCGCATGAGCGTAGAAAATTAATACGTCAAAGCACTCCTTATATGTGGATCCATGGAGTCTTGTTTAGAAGATGTCCTGACCAAGTAATTAGGAGATGTGTGCAAGAATATGATGTATATGACATCATTCGGGAAGCACATGAAGAACCCTATGGAGGCCATTATGCCACCCAAAGGATAGTTAGTAAAATACTTCAAATTGGTTACTTTTGGCCTACCATGAATAGAGATGTCCATAAATTTTTTGATAGATGTGATGCTTGTCAAAGAGCTAGTAAGCCTACCCCTTCGATGGAGATGCCTTTGGTTCCATAAGTAATGTTTGAACCATTCGAGAAATGGGGAATTGAATTTGTTGGACCAATAGACCCTCCAAGCGAAGGTAATAAACACATACTTGTGTGTACATATTATGTTACTAAGTGGGCTAAAGTTAAAGCTTTACCATGAGCACAAGCTGAACCAGTTGTTGATTTCCTTTATGAAAATATTATGCAATGCTTTGGAGCACCTAGAGAGTTAGTTTCAGATCATGGAACCCAATTTCTCTCCAAATTAATTGAGCACTTTGTTGACATCTATCAAATAAAACATAGGAAAACCTCACCATATCACCCTCAAGCCAATGGACAAGTAGAAGTTACGAACAGAGAACTTGAAAAGATCATTACAAAAACCATAACTATTAATAGGGGTGATTGGGCTGAGAGATTGAAAGAAGTTGTATGGGCATACAATACAACTTGGAAAACTACCACAGGATTATCACCTTATGAAATGGTCTATGGAAAACAAGCTATCATGCCCATCGAATTTGAGATAGAAACTCTTCGCACAACGGTACAACTTGACATGAATTTGGACAAAGCACAGAAAGCTAGATTGGAAAAGTTAAACATTCTGGATGAAAGGAGACTAGAGGTATTACATAGGACTGAAATAACCCAACAAAAATAGAATAAATGGCATGATAAACACATTGTACCATGTACATTTGAATCAGGATATTGGGCCTTGTTGTTTGACTCTCGTTACCAAGACTTTCAAGGTAAATTGAGGACAAGATGGCTAGGACCCTATGAAATTAAAGAGATATTCAAAAATGGTACAATCAAGCTTAAGCCTATAGATGATTCAACAAGGAAACTACTAGTAAATGGCCATAGGCTTAAACTTTATAAGAAGCCATTATCTAAGGAAGAATTCATACACCACCTTAAGCAACAAGCCGATTTGTAGTACATCTCTAAACTACAATCAACCACTATTGAATAATAACTTCTCTCTCACATAAAAAAAATATTATGCTTCCTTTGTTTCATCATGAAGTTTCTATATTTGTAGTATTTCTATCTTATTTTCATCAATTTTTAGTCTCAATGTTTCAAAAATATCCCAAGAAGATATTTCTTTAAAAAACTTGTAGGAAAATGACTATCATATGTTGCATAATACCTTGTTTTCTAGATAAAATCTAGGTGTTTTTCAATTACTCAAACAACACTAGTGTTTTGAGAAAATTTTCATTGAAATTCAAGCAATATTTTGATGTTGTAAGTTATTCCTAGTCAATCAAATTTTTCTTGGACTACGCATATTTGAACATATAAAAACATTGTGATATTTGGAGAGATTAACTCATGTGTTACTATTTCCATAAGTGAATAGTTTCCCTTGCTTATCCATCTATGCGCATGGTCTAGAGTACTAATGAATTGGCAAAAGGACAAGCTCACCCTTCACCCCTAAAAAGAAATAAAAGGAGAAGAATAGTAAGGATAGGATCAAATTCCCATCAGTACTTTGATAGAGTGGTTGGGAATCTAACTCCCCAAAGTTCTTACTCCTTACAAAAAAAAATCCCTTGCTCCTCATCTAATCGAGCAAGTATCCCAAAAAGTATCTTCTTGCTTCCCCTAAAAATAGGCAAGAATCCCAAAAAGCAATAAAAATCCCTTGCTCCCTCTCAAAATGAGCAAGTATCCCAAGAAAATTCAAATAAGGGTAAAATAGCTTGAATCCCTAGAATTCTTAGTATCTCAAAAACCATGGGGTGATCCTCATTACAACAATGGGTTGAATGAAACTCTCCTGGAAATAAGGTATCCTTACATAAGTAGCACTAAGTCTGGACAAGACCTATGGATGCTCATAGATAAGCTAGCTTGTTGGCATAAGTGACCTTTGTTGTTACTCAATCCTTACTCATAATGGGAAATGAATAATCACTGCACACACAGTTGGTCCTTGAGAAGCTTGAAAACATTAGGATAACTTTAACACCATATTGATTTGTGAAATGAATAGATGAAGTTGTTTAAAAGTCACTAGGATGTTTGAAGTCTTTGAGAAATAACTCTAGAATATCATAAGTAGGCAAAATTCAGAAGCAAATTCTTATGGAAGTACTATAGTTCATTTTCTCCTACAAAAATGTGGCTTGTATCTCTCAAAACTTTGTATCTCTTAACAAAAGCCATCATAATATCAAGATATCTATTCCATTTTTCTAAGTGATTGAAAATACCCCAAGCCTTTGATAGATATCTATTTTTGCATACATTGATGACTGATATCAAGCTTTATAATCATTATTTTTCTCTCACTTGGATACTCCTTAATGAAATTTAGGAAGCACAATCACAAAAATTATAATAAACCCCCATAGATAAAACTTATTATTATATTATCCACCAATATAAATAAAACACCCTTCATCTTGTTTTGGCTATATAGCCAAAATTATAGTTTGGGAGGAGGTAAAATAGAGGTATATAAAGTTCACAATACAGTTTGGGGGAGAAGAAACAGGTAAAGTATCTTCTTAAACTATAGTTCTCGTAGGTATCTTCGGTAGAAGTCTTCAGAGATGTTTTAGATTCTTCGTAGATATCTTCTCGTAGATGTCTTTATAAGAAGTCTTGTATAGATGTCTTTTTTAGATTCTTATATTGTAGGTATTTTGTAGTAATCTTTGTAATATTTTGTATAATCTTTGTAATAATATTTGTAGTAATATTCTGTAAGCACCATCCGTAGTACATATCATGAAATGTTCTAAGTGTCAAAGCTTAAATCAGCCTAGATATGAGAGACACGTGGCAATTCAAAAAATGATAAGACAAGTAATAAAGGTGCATCAACAAAGATTATAAGGAAAATGTGGCAGTAATATTTTAAGTAAAATTGAGGGGAACAAAATAAAAAATTATATATTAATAAAATATTTTTTAAATGTGTACACGAAGGTGTAAATGAGAAGCCCTCTTATGATGTGTACGCCCAAACTGGTGCCACGTGCCATTAATTTTAAACCCTTCTTGAAAGCGTAGATGTTCTCGAGGGTTGGAAATAAAAGTTCAAAGAATGATGGTCTATTGGAATACATGCATGTAAAAGTAAATGAGTGAGGATGTGGACCAATCTAATTGGTCATAGAATGTAGCATCAATAATAAGTACCACGTGGATGAAACATGGCATAAAACATAGCAAAATGGAAAAAAGACATGTGGGTTAGTGACACACTGGAGGACAAAGGAATAAACATGGTAAATGATTAAAATAATATTTTTAACCATTAGGGTGATCAAAATGTATTATAACACTTGGCAATAAAGTCCACCCTCGCCATGCAAGGTGGTGGGTAGATTTTGTGCCAAAGGAAAATCGACCACCCTAGAGCCTATGTCGATGAATGACAAGTGGATTCTCTTTCACCAATCATAGGAGACGATGTGGATGGACAATGCTAGCCATTGATTAAAATTTGAATGGAGGGTTGCGATGGAAGGAAGGAAACCCATGATGAGTCTAGAAACTTTGCCATGATAGCGGTGGAGGGAGATGATTATCGATGCATGGCTTTTATCGACCAATTATACATTAGGACATAGATTTAAATTCTTTATCATTGATTAAATCCAAATCGATGAATGCGAATCTACTGGACTCGATACTTTCTTCACCGTCGATAAGAGTTAGAATGGTCACTATCATCGATGAGAGTTAAAGTAGTCACCATCATTGGATAAGGGAAATTGGATGGTGTAGAACCTCTGCATGGCTAAAACTCCATGCAGAGGAAAATAAACCCTAGAATTATTTTTCCTTTCGTAGAAGGTCATAAAAAATATTTCCAAAAATTATCTGCAATCGAAATGGAGTTGGAATATCACAGATTTCTTCTAGAAAAATAAGATTGAACCTTGAAATTATGAAGAGGAAACATGGGTGAAATATTTTGGAGAATTACGATGTAGGGTGACAGAGTTCTAGCGAGGCGAAAAAGTGAAAATGATAGGTAAATTTTTTACTATTTTGGTTTTGTTTTTAGTCATAGAATCAGATATTTTAAATACCCTAATCATTCTGCTACAGATGTAATTAACAAATATTTTTAGGAAGTTATGCAGAAGGTTAGGTCAGAATTAACGTTGTTTATTATGGAGTAATTAATGAATATTTTTAGGAGTTATGTAGAAGGTTAGGTCATAATTAAAATTGTCTATGTCGATAAAAGAACCTATCAATTTTTATGGATTTTAATGCTAAATGATTTATGAAAATTACTCCTAAAATTCTACGTTTTTGCTTAATCCTTTATGAAGATAATGAATTATTTTGAAAAAATTGTAAGATGTGTTTTTCTATGTGGGTGAAATATTGTTGCAGGTTTCTCAGCTCCTAAATTTTGAAATTTCTTACCATAGAATCCTATCTACCCTCTACCCTAAAAATCCATACCCCGTTCCATGTTTCAAAAATGTAGTGAACCCCCATCTGTCGAAACACAGAATCCTAGTGATTCTGTAATAGAGTTGTTTCAAAGAGCTAGGTGGTGGGATGCCCTCACGAAATTCAGAGGGCATGACTAGGGGGTGGCCAAACAATTTGTTCTAAATTGTAACCCCGCAAATATGACCACCCGAGTTGGAGACATCCAATTTGACCTTAACCCAAGTATTATTTTTGAAGTACTAGGTTTACCGAAGGTAGGGCTACCATATTATAAAAACCCCTCTAAAAGCGTCACCCAGCTAGTAGCAAAATTCGATGAAAAATGCACCATTATTCGAGATAAAGAGGGATGGATTAAGGGTGTTGCTACTGCTTCACTTCCTCTCATGTGGCAGGAAGCCATCATCCTAATTATCAAATTCTTCACCCTAGAAGGATGTATGTCCACCTGTGCAGCCTACCATATCCGCATGTTGATAAATTTAAAATTCTTCGAAGAATAATGATTGTGTTATCAACCTACCGTATTTTCTGTTTTAGTCTCTAAAGTCTATTGTTATTCGTGTTCAACCTAAAAACCCTCAAGAAAAACCTAAATTACATTTACTTGCACACCATGGCCTTATCAAATTGATAGTTTTGAAAAAAGCACATGAAGTAAAAATAGCTTGGAATAGAATAGTCGAGGAGTCTAACCTGCCAAAATATTTTGAGTCTACTAAAAATGAGCTTGAGGAAGATAGTCCATCTGAGGAAGATCATGAGTCAGATAGTCAGGAGGAGGAACCTGAGTCCCCAAAACGTAAATGTCGACCCACCAAAACTGCTAAACCAACTCAGCCTGCAGAAAGACTCGACGTCAGAAACACACTCCTAAAACTCATGAGAAAGGAGATATATCAGGGCATGAATCTAACTTACCCACACCTGAACCAGCTACTGAAACCCTGTCTCACCTTCGAGCACAAAATACTATTTTGCAAATAAAAATTGATAAATTGAGGGAGGATTTCATAGAGCATTCAAAATTGGTCCAACGAGCCCTTGCTCTCTAGATAGACATGATTAAGCAGCTCTCAACGGATAAGGTGATGAAACCTATTGATTCCATCAACCGACCGCCACCTATCGATGCTTCCCCCAACAAAAGCTCCACCACCAGTAGAAAGTAAAAAAAGTCTATTAATTTTAGTAAAGCGGCCTACACCAACAAGCCCTTTGACTTTTCCAAGCTTCTTGAGGAAGAAAGTTCCCAACCGTTCACTAGTCTAACACAATAGAATCAATCAAAAATATCGGATCCTTCCACCAAGATAGGAACTGCACCTGAGAATCTTGTCTTAAATGTCGGGATACCTCTAGATATTAATGTAGTAATAGACAACATAGTTGCATCAGTTGAGAAACCTCCACCTTCTCAAATGCAAGATGCAGTGCAGAGAGAGGATTCCCTCGAGGTTGAACATATCAAAACAATCATGGTTGAGACATCGATTGGTGAACAGAAGGCCAAAGAGCAGGTACAAAAGGTGAAACGAGAATACAAATTACCACCAACAAGACCCCCATCATCAAGAATTTCCACCCGATGGACACAAGTCAGATGAACTAAAAAAAAATTGTTTAAATATTTTATGATTTTCAGACTTAAATATTTGATATGTATATATTATTATTATCTATAAAATATTCAATGTTTTCTATCTGTAGATATTTTAGTAATATATATATATCTGAAATAATATTGTAAATAGTATTTTATGTTTGAACTTGTTCGTATATGCAGTGTTTGATGTTTTACGATCACAGTTTTAGCACATTATTGTAGTGAAATAATTTGGAGAACTCATTTTTCTGCTAAGAATTGTTATGTTATTATGCTCTTGTAGGAACTGTTCTCTAAAAACAATTGTAAACAATATATTTTTCTGTAGATGATCAGATGTTCTGCATTTATTGATGAAATTATTTCTGTTACAAGAAATTCCAGAAATCATTATTTTCTGATCCGCTTAATAGTTTCTGAGAAATTTGTATTGTCATAGGAATGATTTGTGACAACCTGGAATATTCTACTTTCAACTGCAGATATCAGTACTTTCCAATCTATTTGATAGATTCTGTAACATTTATGTTGTCATGAAAATAATCCTTAAAAATCTGAAACATTGTATTTTGCTATAGATATCTGATTGGAACTGTGTGCTATATTGTAATATGTTGGCTTATGTTTAAATTATCTCTGAAAATATTCGTTTCTCAGTGTTGCTACCAATGATTTTTGGAGATAATATCTGATAACCTATTTGCTTATTCTTGAAAAATAATTGTGATGTCCTATTTCATGAACTTGCAAATGACTTTCTGAAAGAAAACGTAAATCTTGATTGATTTTAATATTTCATTTATTTGCAAAGATCTGGATGATGACATCTGATATATGTGTAATATATATAATATTTTGTTTGTCTCATTTTCTTCACATGCATGAGGACATGCATATATTTTAGTTTGGGGGAAAATGATGAGTGATTATTTGGCATATATTTTTGTAGTAAATTGTTTCATTTTTATATTTAATTTATGATTATAATATATTTTAAGTAAGTTGTTTCTGTTTATTTCTATGATTTGATCAGTTAAAAATATGAATGCAGTTAATCTGACAAATGTGTGCATTTCATGTAAAATACGTCCGAGTTGTGAGTAATTATGCAGGGAAAGTATTGAAGGACTCTCCATAGGTGCACGATGCAGTAGCACAAGCTTCAGGGTACACCTTGGACGAGAGGAGATGGACGTAAGGACAAAGGATTAAGAAGACTCTAGGCACGGTGATAGAACAGTGGTAGATTACTATTACAGAATATGGTAGCTGAAGTATGTTACGAAAGATAGTTACCAAAGTATGTTGCAGAAGGTAGCTACTAAAGACTATTACCGAAGAGAACTTTTACCAGTAGTTACCGAAGAGAGTTGACCAAGTTAGTTGATCGACGTTGCATGCCACATCAGTGACAACATGGCGCTCTTACATGGCAATAAAGGATTACAATCAGCTTAGATTAGTTGACTTGTCACATATTCTTCATGAGGATATTGTGATTAATAAAGTGTAAAGTTTATAACTTTGTAAACATTGTATAATTGGAATATTGTTAGGATGATTAGATTCAGATGCAAGATTGTTTGGTCCTTTCCGAGAATAAAGGACATATGGTTATGTGTATATCTTGCAAAATGTTTAAGTTAGTATTACTTTGTTATGTTAGTTCATAAAGTGCCACTTGGACCACTTAGGATGTTTACTGAGTCCAAGCAGAATTAGGAATTGTATTAGTTTAGATTATTCTCGTTAGTGCATAGTTGTCGCATTATCAAGTCCACAACTCCACATGGAAAAATACGTGGAAGAATATTACTTAGAATTGTCCAAGTCACAATATATATTACATAGGGAGACCTTTGAAAAGGTCTAATGTCCAATTGTCTAAAGTTGAATAATCTAAGGGAGAAATGTCGAATGTTCAATGTGTCTGTACAATTTTTGAGGAAATGCGCCAGCATGTACATTTGAATTTCCAGCAATAAAAGTAGCACTTCATTCTTCGCATATGGTAACTGTGTCATTTGTATTTACTGCTTAATTTCTTTTATGTAGTTGTAATTGTAATTTTCCTGCATTCATAGAATAGAATAATGTTAGTAATAGTTATGCATCTTAGTTACTGAGATAAAGTAGTTTAGGGGAGAAAGACTTACACTATCCTCTAGGAGGCAGGGCCCACTCCTACAGCCAGTCCCTAATCTCTCGCCCCTACAATAGGTTAGAAATAGTTAATTAACCTTAGAATATAAAATAAATTAAATTGCATTTTCATAAAACATAAAGTCAAAATAGATAAATAAAACTAACTACACGAGGATCCTCACCAATAGATCAACTCATCAGTAGGCAATTACTATTAGTTATCCTCATTAATAGATCAATTCATCAATAGGTAATTATCATATTTACTGCATAAATCATAAATTGCATTTTATTTTCATTCCTGCACAATTTAATTTCTGTTTATTACTTTTCTACAAACACCTGAAACTGAAAGAGATCTGAATTAAGCTTAGCATTGATCCCCATGGTACAATCTATACTGGATTCCTACTCTTTAAATCTAACCTTGATTACCCTCGGATTGATAAATTAAATGTAAGCTATTACAGCCGATCATTTTGGTGTCGTTGTCAAGGAGAGTAGCGTCGTAGTGGTTAATCAAAAAAGTTGTTTGGCAGTGCAAAAAGGTGAGGCTTCCTTATATGTGGAAAGATGTACGTATGATTCCTTGGAGTACATATGAGTAGTGGTGAAGACCATTGTTTTATATTTTGGACTATGTGCCTAATGGGACAAGCAAATATGATCTTTTTTGCTTTGAGGTTCAACCCAATCATGGTGTTATCCCCTTTGACACAAGATGTTTTTAATATGTGTGAAATGTTGTTGGTTCAAGAGTTTTAGAGTCAATCCTAGAACTCAAGGTTTTCTTTAGTAAAAATGTACCTTGGTCTTGGAAAAAATTGACATGTATTGGAGGTTTCTTGAAACACTAGGAGTGGTTGAGTGATCGAAAACACCTAGGGGTAATGAGTGATAATTCAAATGGTAATTTGATTTGTGAATGGTGTAATGAAATGGATATGAACTTGGGGTAATCCCTTATTAAGGAAACAATATTTATTGGATCAATTATTGTCTAAACTTAACAAATGACCCCTAGTATGGTGGATGAAATGCACTGAAATGACAATAAATGTGTTTGTGCAATGTGGATGTATGAAATGCAATGTGTGGTGTGTTTGTATTTTTTTTTGTAGCCATGTATATAGAAAAATATGTAAATCACATTAATAGTAAAACACTCTCAATTGAATAATGTTTAGTGGTTTAGAATATTCTACTCCCCCTAGAATGGTAATTCTATATAAACCTTGGAAACCTGGATAGCAACAAGCAACACGTGTAAACACAAATAACAAGACCATGCAAATGCAATGCAAAGATTTTTGTTTTATTCTTTTTTTTTTATTTTTTATTTTTTTATTATGTACAATGTTACATGATGTTTCGATGAAGTGGATGAGGTAGTGGTGGTGGTTCACCAATCGGTTCAGCTCGCTCCCTTGGGAGAAGCAAATGAAATATGAGTTGATGGATGGAAAATATTCTAAGGTAATACTCATCTTATTCGGTAAATGGAGTTATTCTTTGAATTCATCTGATGCTATCAACATGATGTTGTATTCATCATCAAATTCCTCAAATTCCTCATTGTGATTGGTTTCCTCTTCTTAATTCAAATGGAGATATTGAAAAGCTTGTTCAAGATAGGAAGTGGAAGAATGAGAGTGGTAGCCCAATCCTAGATTGTCATGTGCTTCTCGATACAGAGTGTCAATGATTTCATGCATGCCATGTCCATGTCGTCATAGGTCGTATCCTTACCAATTAACGTGATGAAATTATCATTAAGGAAAACTTATCTTGCACTCTATGTTGGCAAGAACTAGTTGTGTAGGTTCATATAGGGAAGGTGGATTGGACGATGAATCAAACCCCCATATATGAAATTTATTTGATTAAGCATTGAATCCATACTATACACCACTCTTATAGATAAGGGTGGGTCACATGGATGACCATAATCCCTAGTCATTTGGATGTTTAACGATGTCACAGTGACATATTGGACCATGTATTCACCAATGCTAGGATTGGTGAGATGGATGGAGTTGATGTGAAGGTGGAAGGTTTATGGATGGTTTTATGGCTCAAATAATGGGAGATATGTGTGCTAAAATGGCATATCATAATCCATTAGATCAACTTGTGAGATATTAGCAGGTGAAGATAAATATGGATTTGGTTGAAGGGTTTGATGGATGGTTGATGATGTTGCAGTAGTGGATGTTGATGTTAATGATATGGACGAAATGGTAGTGGATGTAGGTTGGATGGGTGATGACGAATAAGTAGTTATAATGGGTGATGTTGATGTTGATTATGTGGATGGTGTGGATGTTGATGTTGATGATGTAGATGGTGTAGATTGGGTTTGACCACATGTACATGTAGTTGACTATGATGAAGGTGGGGGTGTGGACGTGTAAGCCTGATGCGGGGTGGTGATGGGAAGCTCCTCAATAATGGGAGATTTGGATGAAGAGGTTGTGTATGATGTAGTTGATAGAGTTATAAATATATGGGTGTATGGAAGTGTGGATTTGTAGGGATTTGAGATGAAATTGTAATACTTAAATAGTTCGATGTCTGTTGGTATGCAATGAAATTGTCCCTCATGTATATATTTTAAGCATTGGTGTTGTGTGGAAGGGACACATCTCATATCCACAATCCAGGGGTATCCAAGGAGTACATGGTAATCCATGGACCCCTCCAATATGATAAATATGGTATGCAACATTTTTATCCCCACTTCTATGGGTAGAATGATAGTGCCAACTATGGAAAAAAGAGAATCATTAAATGCTCTTAATATGAAGGTGGATTTGGTAATGTGTGATGGTAGAAGGTTGATATGTTGAAGGTTGTATGTAGTTATGATATTTATGGAAGAGCCATTATCAATTAACACTTGTTTAAATGGCTTCTGATCAACTTGAGCCATAATGTGAAGTGGAGGGTCCATTGATTCTAATGAAAGTAATTTAATTTCAAAATCATAAAATGTGATGGAAGGCTCCATGCATGTTTGAATACTCCCCATGAAATTATTAAATGTATTAGTGTCTTGGTATTGTAGTTCAATGGATTTTATAATTTCCATTAATACCTCGTGATGTAGGGGAAATTGTGCAATTAGCTCAGAGATAGATAGTTCCAGCATGTTCCAGCGTAAAAACCACAATAGCTTGTTTGTGTCACACTTGCGGGGTTAGCCATAGAAGTAGCTAGGAAAGAGGTGATGCACTCCATGGATGAAGTGGGTTGGCTAGTGGATGCTTGAATTATGATTTTGGCTTGGCTTCGAGTTAAAACCATAAGCTAATGAGCCAAATGGGGTTGTGAATGTGGGTAATGTGTGTGAAAATATGAAGAATGAGAAGCACACATAATCAAACAAATAATTGAATCCTATATTTTTCTATAGTGATATTAAATTTTTTTATGCAGTTGGTGTGTTTTGATGTGCCTAAGCCTAGACTACTATGTAGGATGGAGTCCTCTTGGTGCAAAAAATGGCACCGAATGATCAGGAGGCATGCCTAGAGGTTCCCAACCAACATTGAATGGTCATCCAGCCTAGGATGGGTAGAGTCAATAAATATTCAAAGAAGGCTGACTCCTGAGGTTCCAACTACCTACATCGCAAAGGGAAAAATGGGAAAAATAAATGAGAAATAAAACAAATAAGGTCATAGCTAAAACTAACAAGGACGAGATGTGATCGCATCAAGACATAGCCCTCCACCATCATTGGTGCAAAAAACAACAAACCACCTAACAGATCAACCCACCCTGTCTATCACTACTTCAACTCGATGTGTAGGGGTAAATTCCAAAAATAGTGGGAAGGTGCATGAAATCTAGGTAGTAGAATTAGAGTGCTCCCACTTGACTGGATTTAGCAAAAATAAACCCGCACCCAATGGCTAACACAAATTCAAAACAACCCAGTCGAACCCATGAAATCTAGATAGTAAAATTAAGCAAATCAACTTAGATAGCCATAGCAGAAATAAATGTTCATGCAAAGGAAAAAAGAGAATGACAAATATATTGAGAGACCAAACAATGATTACTATTATTTACAAGTAACAAAGGATTACATATGAATTGTAAAGGCCACAAAGTCATCCTTTGGAATGGTAAGCATTCTGCTATTTATAGATAATTTTACAATACAATTCAAAGTTTGGCATTAACAGAATCAGGCAAGAGAATCATACTTGAAGCATTTGGAAGATCTATTGACACTTTTTCTTGAAAGGAGAGGTATTTTTCTGGAAGGAATTAGGTGCTTTTCCATAAATTTGGTCCCTTTATCATCCTTATATGGTTTTTTCAAGTAATAAATTTTACCTACTTTGTCCCCTCAAGCACTTGAGAAGTCTAATTGATTACCACTGGCTCTATGTATTTCCACTTGTTCCTTGTTAGCTCATACCAAGGTAGTTGTGATCATTAATGACCTAGTTTGAATCTTGTTTTCCTTTGTTGTCAACTTCCAATCAGGGATGCATCATCTTCTTGGTCTCTTACTTACCATGTTTTGGGGACAGAAGATCGGGTTTGAACATTTGATGCTGCCTTCCCAAATTTTTGTCTAGCTGTAGGATGGGCAAATGATATTTGCCACCCTTTGAGCCATAGTCTATTTCTTTCATCCGTGAATTTGTGATCCCACTCTTTCGTTTGATGTTCAGGGTAGGTATTTCGGATCTCTCTTTGAGGATGCTACAGCCCATTCTTCTGTTCGATCCATTCTTAGATATTTCTTTTAACGCTTGTTCACCCAAGTTCAGAAATCTACTTCCTCTATTAGTACCTCAAAATTTTACTATCTCTAAGACATCATCATTCTCAAAAAGGAAGAGTGGGTGAAGAGGCACAAAAATTCACCCACACTCTTGGTAGCTTATAGGGATTTTTCATCTTGTGAAAAAGAAAGAACCCAAAAAATTAGGAAATATAACACTTAAATGAAAACACAAGGGTAAGGGAAAGCAAGGTAGAGAAATCCAGAGGGACACAGGTAAGATGGTAAACATAGAGAGAATCACTATGGACAAGAATAGTAGGAAGACAAGTAGTGGAAACAACAAGTAAATATTTGAAGAGCTTGATGTAAGACACACATAGGAAGAAAGGAAAACAAGAAAAAGTAGAGCCAATGAAACCTTTATTACCAGTCGGGAGAGTTACAAGAAACAAAGGGGAGAAGACGATGGAGGGGAGGAAAGGATGGGGAAACATGGAGACATGAAGGGAAAACCAATCGGAAGTCTTTCAAGTGAAACCAATAGAGCATAAACCCTTATTCACAGGGTATTCTTATGGATTGGATCTTCCTAAATGTAACCCTCCAAGAACCTGAGATGTTCCAAGAATAGACATATTGCCAATTTTACTTATCTATTATATCCTAGATCTTCTTCTTCACATGATCCAGCAATGATCCTCTTTTACTTATTGTTATCAACCAAGAAGCCATTTTGATTCAACCACAATTTACGACTTACACTTTGCGGTCTTTATTTGCATCTAATCATAAGGGCTATATATAGCATACTCGCCTTACCTTGTGCTTGCATCTGTGAGTTCCAAGGCTTGTTGTATCTCATGAGGATGAGTTAAGAGGCCTTGAAAATTGTTGAATGTATCCATTGGGCTATAGGATCATGATAAAAATAGACAAAGAAACATAAAACTAGAGAGACAATACAAAGATGAAAAGGGAATGTTACATTTCCAAGAAATTTTTTTGGGGAATCCTTTCCTGAAATAAAATCCCTACAAGTTTCGAAGAGCATTATGACACCTTGCCAACGGCTATGCATAGGTCACAACTTTATTTACTTGTCGTAAAAATAAGGTGTGCTAGGAACACCAGGTCATTGGTTGTTTGTACCATTCATCCTCTGTATCTATAATAGCTAGACCAAATTATATCAAATTTGAGCCTCTATTTGTATGGACTTTATTTGCGTGGGCTCATATTGTGATAAATTCATAATTCTTATTGCTTCTCCTAAGCTGCTTTGTGTTCCGACCATCCAAATTTAAGATGGCAATAACCTTTTCCATCTTATTCTACCCTTTGGGCAGTGACCTATCAGGAGATAGGTTTTCAAGACTAGCTTGCTGCACTAGTCCCATGAACAACTCTTTTCTAGTGGTACCCCCATATACTGATCTATCATGAGCTCAACATGGGCCTATGATGGTAGATGCTTTTCTGTTAACATATTTTTAGATTTTATGGCTTCCTAAAAAAGTTTAGAAAATCTTCTCCCCATATTGACACAAGAGGCATGCCATAAAAGAACTGAAGACCCAAATGTAGAATGGGTATGCTTGAGCTAAGGACGAGAGGAGTAAGCTTGGAATTATCTCCTAGATGCTACTAAATTAGACATTGAAGTTTACCACACTCTCAAGAGGGTTCCTCTTGATAAATGTAAACTAAGTTAGTAGCTAAAACATGTCCTCGAGGTCACCAAACGCATCTAGGAGAGCCTTAGCCAGATTTTCCCATGTGAGGATGCTTCCCGATTGTAGGGTTTTATACCAAAGTCATGCTCTACTTTGGAGAGAAGTGACAAATAGCCTGATCATGACATCCTCATACATGACATTGTGAAGGGTGGCTAGAGAAGCCACATTTTCCAAATACACCTTTACATATCCACTAACGCCATCTTTACTTGGTAGAAATTTTAGCGCAGCTTCAGGGATATCATGTAAATGGGGAAGGTAGGGGGAACATGATCATTCCAACCAAGGCAACTTGGCTATGTCATTGAAGCATGAGTCCCTAAATACTTTGAATCACACCACTAGGTCAGAGTTTCCAAATGAGCATACATTCTCTACTAGTAAGGTCAAGATTGCTCATCAAACCTTGGGTCCTTCAGGGAATTAAAATATCAGGATAAAAAAGGTAATCAATCTCATGATGTAGACATCTGCTTAGTCAAAGTTGCTAGGTGACTTTTCAATATCTAGGTAAACCTAAGAATCATTAGACTCTAGTTTTCTTAAACACAAAAACTCATAGAGTTCCCAGAGTCACCATAAACTGTTGGTACAAAAAATGGTACTAGATGAGTGGGAGATGCACTCGAAGGTTCCTAACCAACATTGAACAGTCATCAAACCTAGGATGGGAAGAATTGAATGATATTTAGATAATTCTGGCTCCTAAGGTTCCAACAACCTACGCAGCAAAGGGGAAAGGGGAGAAAATGGAGCGAGAAAGAAAACAAATAAGGTCATTGTTGAAACTAACAAGGACAAGATGTGGCCACATCAAGACACACTCCTCCACCGTCACCAATGCAAACAACAACAAACAACCTAATAGATCAAACCACCCTGCCTATAACTCCTTCAGCTCGACATGTAGGTATGAATTCTAAAACCAGTGGGAAGGTGCATAAAATCCAGGTAGTAGAATTAGAGCACTCCCACCCGATTGGCTTTAGCAGAAATAAACCTTGACACCCAATGATGAACACAAATTCAAAAACCACCCAATCGAACCCATGAAATATAGATAGCAGAAGTAAGTGAATCAACTTAGATAACCATAGCAGAAATAAATATTCATGCAAAGGAAAAAATAGAATGACATATAGATTAAGAGATCAAATAGTGATTACTATTATTTAAGAGCAACAGAGGATTACATATGAATTGTAAAGGCCACAAATATGCCCTTTGGAATGGTAAGAATTCTGCTATTTATAGATAATTTTATAATACAATTCAAACTATGGCATTAATGGCATCAAGTGGGAGAATCAGACTTGGAGCGGTTGGAAGATCTATTGATGCTTTTTCTTTGAAAGGAGACGTAGTCTTCTGGAAAAAAATATGTGCTTTTGCATAAACTTGGGCCCTTGATCATCCCTACCTAGTTTGTTTGAGAAATAAATTTTATCTAGTTTGTCCCCTCAAACACCTGAGAAGTTTTATTGATTGCCATAGGCTCTGCATATTTCCTCTTGCTCCTTATCAACTCGTACCAGGGTAGTTGTGATCATTAATGGCCTAGTTGAAGATTTCTTCCCTTTGTCGTCAACTCCCATTCAGGGACATGTCATCCTATAGGTCTCTCACTTACCATATTTTGGGAATGAAATATTGGGTTTGAACATTTGATGCTACCTTCCTAATTTTTTGTCCAGCTTTAGGATGGGCAACTAGGACTAGCCACCCTTTGAGCCATAGTCCATTTCTTCCATCCGTGAATTTGGGATCCCACTCTTCCATCCGATGGTCAGGCTGGGGATTTTAGATATCTCTTTGAGGATTCGTTGGCCTATTCTTCCATTTGATCCATTCTTGAAGCTTTGTTCTATCGCTTGTTCATATGAATTTGGAAATCTACTTCCTCCATTCATACCTCAAAATTTGGCTAGCTCTAAGAGATCATCATTCTCAAAAGGAAGAGTGGGTGAAGAGGCACAAAATTTCACCCACAATTCCTAAGATGTATGGCAAATGAGGATTTTCCTAGTGATGAAATCCATAAAATCTCTCATGGGTTGCTATGGTGTCTATGGGGCGAGATATTGGATGGAGATTAAACCCACTATCACTAATCTTGATTAGTGGTTGGTGATGAAGTCCAACTCACTAATATTTAAAGTAATACATGCAATCGTGTGTGATTATTTTTATAGTTTTTGTTATTTATGGTGTTCGCACAATATTAAGAAACCCTCTTTTACTCAGCTAAGCTAGTAACCAATAATATCGATACTAAGTTCCTCAAAAGAACTTAGGGTACACTACTTAAGATCCACCCTAAATCATCAAGTGACTTCAACAGTGGAGGGTTCACCTAGCTCCTCCACCCTTAATCATCAAGTGATTTCAACAATGGGAGTATGCTCAAGTACCAATAACTTGTTCCAACTTAATTGAAGTAAAGGTGGGATATTTTATCCTAAAATGCATCTATTTATACCTTTTTTCATTTCATTGCAAGCAACATTCAAGGTAAAAAGTAAAAACACCACAAAACAACAAAAACTTAGACCTAATTTACTGAATTTTTTAATGCAATTAAGATGGATGCACAAGGACAAATCTATCCTATGTGAAAACTATGTTTATAAATACCTAATATGTAGAATGAGTTGCTTTTTAAATAAAAAATAGATATATTCTTTTCAATCTCTCTGTTAAAAGCTAAAAAAATGGAGGTGGGGTTTGATCAAGACTTACCAAGAAGCCTACCATTTTTCTTCTCAACACTCCTGGATGCATTTCAGATTCTTCTAAATATAGTGAGGCATATATTGGATGTGGTAGGGCATCCCTCGAATGTGGTAGGGCATCCATGCAACCACATATCAAATTATGCTACTCCTAGAAACTCTAAAATAAAATAATCAACACAAAATATATTGCACAATGAAGACATAATATGAAATATTTGTGACGTGGATGATATGAATGATGTAAAAGTGGGTGACATAGATTATGATGCAATAATTTATTATGTTCTTGCCCCAATAGGAAAGGGGTGTTTTTCCAATTGTAGGTGATAGTGTGGATGTAAATGTAGATGTATGATGTATTCTATTTCTGCCCCAATATATGAAAGGTTTTTTATGATGTGGATGATATGAATGATGTAAAATATGTATCCCCATGTGGGAAATCAAAATCAAATTTGGTTACCCCAAGTTTGGGGTGGTCTTCTATTGTTGAAGAATGTGCCTTTTGGCATCATTGAAATGCAAAGTTATGAAAATGCAAGATGACATGGGGAATGTGACCATTATAGTGACTATTGTGAAATTCCCTAAATCAAAACCAATCATCCTACTGTACCATATCCCCGATGACTATCTGGGTAAAAAATATGATATACTGAATGTTATCTGTGTGTCAATCCCCATGAACAATGCCATCAATGACAGCATTTGAGCAAATTAATCTGGGCATAGTCTCACTCAAACAAATTAGGGACCAAATAAATTTTAATGTCGAACAAGAGCATGTTGGATGATTAAATGAGCAAGTTTCCTTATGGTGATTTACCCATCCTACTGAATTGCATGGATAACCAATCGCTGCAATAACCAAGTTAAATAGAGTAAACCACTAGATACGAGGTTCACTTGAAAAATGTGAGTGGAATTGGAAAATGTTGAATGTAAATGTAATAATAAATATAATTGGAAAAGTGGAATTATGATGTATGATGTGAAATGGATATGGAAATACTTTGATGGGTGAATTGTATGATCTTGTAAAATTTGAAATTGTTTTAGAATAGTTTTGAAGCAATTTTGGACAATTTTAGGACTTTTGTTCGCAAACAAGATGTAACCACCCAAATCAATCCATGTTAACACAAAATGTGATGAAAGTATGTGATGAATGACTAGGATGGTGAATGTGGTAGTTTTTTGAAATTTTGGGTCATTTTGAGGTTTTTGTACGTGATTTTAGAATTTTCTTGACTTTTGATCACAAATGAAAATGAAGCATCCAATCAAATCGTATCTTCACAAAATATAATGGAATGATGATATGGATGTATGGATAGGATATGAGGTGATTCTATAGAGGTAAGCTATATTTTTGAGTTGTTTTGATATTTTTGCAATATTTTTGGAGTCAAACATTGGCCAACGTCCGCATCAAGCACAGACGCATGAGAGTGTCTGCCACATGGTAAACATAGGATAGTGTTTTATTGCACTCTAAAAAATACCATGGGCATTTGAGTGTGCAAAAATTGGCTCTAAGAATGCTGTAAAATTCAAATTGGATTCATTCTTGCATTTACAAGTTTCAAAAATAGCATTTGAAGGAGAGTGAGTGAGTGTGAAGGAGTGTGAAGGATTACGGTAATGGTGAATGTGTGCCACAATGGTGATGGACGGAGTGGATATGAAAGTAGGCGTGGAGGCACTGGTGTCTAAGGTAAGTTCCCTTGGCACTCTTGTTTGGATTTATGCAATTTTTTTTTCAACAAATGTGCTTAGTAATGTACATTTGTTGTTGTGTTGTGTTGTAGTTGATGATCTTGGAGGCTCGATATTTATTCTCACCAATTATACCAAGGGTGATAAATGCCTTGTAGAAGGTCGGTTGGGATAATTTGGAGGATATGAAGTTGGCTAAAGTCACAAGGATTGAGGTGGTGAGGGTATATGAGGGGTATATCTCATATTTTGCTAAGATATGGGATCCATATAGGGGAATTTTCCAACCCCTAACATGGGAGATGAATATGACACTAGAATATGTATATCACATATTTCGAGTGCCGATGGAGAGGTTGTGTATCCTGGTTGGGCATGATAAGGAGCATGAGCTGAGATAAATTTTTGGAGATGGATGGAGGGATGCGAATATCCTAGGTGGAGGGATAAGGTATTTTTCCATGTATGTGAGGTAGAAGTTGGAGGCATTGCCTACCCTAATCATGTTGATGTATGTGAATAATGTAATATGAAATGTGGGTGATATGCATGATGCAAATAAATTATGTTTTTGTCCCAATAGAAAAGGGCTTTTTACCAATTGTGGGTGATAATGAGGGTGTAAATATATGTGAATAATGTAATGCAAAATATGGGTGATATGCATGATGCCAATGAATTTTATTTTTGCTCCATTAGAAAAGGGGTTTTTGCCAATTGTGTGTGATAGTGTGGGTATAAATGTGGGTGTAAATGAGGGTGTGAATGTATGTGAACAATGTAATCTGAAATATGAGTTATGTAAATAAATTTTGTTTTTTGCCCTAGATGATGTAAATGTGGGTGTATGATGTATTCTATTTTTACCCCAATAGAAGAAGGGGTTTTTGTGATAATATGATGTGAATGATGTAATGAATGTGAATTATGCAATTATTGGTTTATTTTTACCCCAACAGAAAATAGGTTTTTGGAAATGGATAATGCAATGGACTGTGAATAGTGCAATGATTGATTATGTTTTTGCTCCAACAAAAAAAGGGATTTTTAATTGGGATAGTGCAATGGAATGTGAATAGTGCAATTATTGATTATGTTTTTTTCCTAACAAAAAAATGGGTTTTTGAATGGTGTAAATGAATATGCAATGATTGGGAATGATGCAATGATTGAGTCTATTTTTATCCTAACAGAGAAGGGGTTTTTGGAAGTGTAGATGATATGAATGATGTAAAGGAATGATGCAATAAATGTGAATTGTGTAATTATTAATTCTTCTTTTGCCCCAATAGAAAAGGATTTTTTATTTAGATAGTGTAATGTATGATGTAAATGGATATGCCAATGTTGAAATCAAAGTCAAAGTTGGTTGCCCCAAGTTTGGGGATGGGTCCATGTTTTTGAAAATTTTCTCTTAGCACAATGTGCAATGTTATTGTTATTGTAGATAAATTAACCAACATTGGTGAACACATGGTGGAGGTAGGAATACCACCTCATTTCATGCGACCAAACTTTTTAAACCTAACTATTGGCTTAATGCAAGCGGAATTTGTGATGGAATTTGCAAGTGGAATTTGATAGCTTTGAGCAAATTTTTGTGAACATAATCACATTTAACAAAAGACAAGTTGGTCTGATTTTAAACATGACATGATATGATGATGTTGAATAAGCATCCTTATGGTGATCTATCCATCCTACCGAATTGCATGGATAACCAATTATTGCAACCACTGGGGAATAGAATAAACCACTAGATACAGGGTTCACTTGGATTATATGAATTATGTAAAGGAATGTGAATTATGTAGTGCATGTGAATGATGTATGGATTGTGGAGATTGTAGTTATTGATTTTTGATTTTACCCCAACAAAAAAGGGTTTTTTTATTTGGATTGATATTGTCTTTGCCCTAGAAAGATAAGGTTGATGATGGATTGATTGATTGTAAATGCAAGTCAAAGGGTGTAACCTTTGACAAAAGGATGCAACCTTTTGAACCTAGCAACTGATTTAATGAAGTACAATACCTTGAGCACCCCGAGTTGATTGATTATTTTATTGGGGAAGGTGTGATACCTTGAACATCCCCAAGTGGATTTTTTTTGTGACTGATGGGGTAAGGTGTGATACCTTAAACACCCTCAATTTTATTGATGATGGTTTGGTGTATGCAAAATGAATGGAATCATGTTCTAATGATCGTTCGTAAAAAAATTTAGACTCTTGCTTGACCAAATTTATCTCTATTGCTTAATAAGTGGTACCAAAATGGTGGTGTGTGAAATGGAATACTCACAGAATGAAGTGGTAATGATATGAATTTTGTGTTGGCTTATGGATGGCTGATCTATAATTGTTTTATAGAGACTCAAACATCCTAGTGATTTCAAACAAACTCACTAAGTTTTATCAAAATTCTCCAAGACCAAATGTGTGTGTAGTGAAATGTTCATTTACCAATCAAGAGCATGGTAATGACTCTAATAAATCAAGAACCAATGTGTGTGCAAGTGAGTTCATTAATCCATATTGAGTAAATTGATATGAAACCTATCATAGATGAGAACGATAAGATAGCTCATCCTTATGTGTTTTCAAAGGTCTCTTCAAGAGAGATGTGTCGTCATGCATGAGCATACTACACTACCAATCAAGTGTCAATTATTGGCAATTTGAGTTATTTTAAGTTGTCATTAATGTCACATTAATGTCCCAGGGAACACATTGAGTTTTGATGACCAAAACATTCATATTTTGGAGAGCATTGATATATACAGGGTTTTTGTGAGAACCAAGGTAGGCAAAATAAAATGTTCTATTTAAAACCATGGATGGCATATTTGAATTGGGTTTTTCTTGAAACCCAATTTAGGCTTTCGTTTCATCAAAAAAGGTGCCCCGATGATGGAGATATTTGATTTTAAATATTTAGTTTAAATTTTAATTATTTAAAATTAAAATTTAAATTTTAAAATTAAAATTAAAATTATTGCCGACATCATAAAGTTCATGCGCTATCAAAGGTAATTATTAAAATTTAAAAGTGCCAACATTTATTATCTTACAAAGGAGATTGCATATATATATGCAAAGGGTTTTTTGTTTTAAATCCCCTAAGCATGATTCGAAGAGAACATTTATTCGTAGGTGCCAAATTTCCTCGACATGACAGCGTGGTCCAACGGTGACCTTGGGAGTGTTAATTTTTTTGCTAGCAGATGTGCATGTGTTCGATTCCCACCAGATGCAAATTGCAAAGAGTAAGGAAGGAAATTCTTGGCCCATGTTTTGATGTGAGAAAGAGGGCAGCAAGATAATGGGAGAGTCTTCGCTCTCCATCTTATGTGAGTGAGTAGCTCGTGTGGTCTTTGGTGTCGTGGTTGAGGTGTTGTGTGGGCAGCGACGAGGGTTCGATTCCCTCTAGAGGAAAGTAAACGTTTTATTAAAACAATTTTTTATTATTGCCTAATGTTGGAGGAATAAGGTGTGGTTGAGGAAAATGTTTGATTAAATATTTTTTATTTAATCAGAAGGCAAGTTTAAGAGTTATAGTGCACTTTTAGAAAAGGAGATATTTCTAGTTTTCCCTTTTATAAAAGTATATCATGTTATATCGTTGGAAAGCTTATTTCAAGGGCTATTTTATTATCTTTATTAGAAGGAGAAATAAGGTGTACATAAAGAGATATTTATATTTTTGTAAAGGGGTTCAAGTGAAGGTTGTTTTGTTCTTTTCAAAGTGTGTTGAGTGTGGCAAATTTCCAAAGGGGTTTCTTCATCTTCATAAAAGGTATGGGCAAATTCTCCTATTGATTGTTTATGGTGGTTGATTTCTGAAATATCATTGGAGGGAAAAGGATTGTTTGTGGTTTCCTTTTCGAAAGTGGTTGGTTGAATGCTTCAAGGTTTTCTGAATTGAGAGTCGTGTTTAAACCTTGTTTTATAAGCATAGTTGTTGAAGCCCATTGATTGTAAAAGAACATGAGTTAGAAAATAATATGAGTATAATTTTTATGTGAGATTTGTGGTTGAGCATTGTTGGAAACATTTGAGTTGAGTTGATACATACTTGGACTAGGGTTGCGAGAGAGAGTTGTCCCTTGTGGTGATTAGTTGAGATTGATTTTAGAACATATTGAGTCTCTAACAATTCTCTTTATGGTTATATAATACTTGAGTTGAGTTGATATTGATTTGGGTTGAGAGTGAGATTAGAACATATTGAGTCTCTAACAATTCTCTTTATGCTTCTATGAAGTTGATTTGAGTTGAGATTGCCATTCATTGGTGAGTTCATTTGAGTACTACTTGAGCATGATTGATTGAGCCTTTGAAGAAGGCCTTTGGGATAGATTTGTGGATAGACTTGTGGTAGTTTGTGTATGATTGATTGAGCCTTTGAGAAGGCCTTTGTGGATAGTTTTGTGACACATTTGAGAACAGTGTTAGGATTGATTTGAGGACAAACTTGAGGATAGATTTGTGGATAGATTTGAACAAGTTCTTGGTGAGCTTGTTGGATAGATTTTGGGCAAGTTCTTGGTGAGCTTGCTAGATCAGATTTGGACAAGTTCTTGGTGATCTTGTTGAAGCATATTTTGGGCAAGTTCCTGGTGAGCTTGCTAGAGCAAATTTGGACAAGTTCTTAGTGATATTGTTGGAGCAAATTTGGACAATTTTTGTGTGAGCTTGTTATTTAGTATTGGACAAGTTTTGTGTGAGCTTGTTATTCAGAATTGGATAGGTTATGTGTGAGCTTGTTATTTAGCATTGGACAGGTTCTGTGTGAGCTTGTTATTCAGCATTAGACAAGTTCTATGTGAGATTTTTATTCAATTTTGGATAGGTTCTATGTGAGCTTGTTATTCAGATTTGGACAAGTTCTATGTGAACTTGTTATTCAGATTTAGACAAGTTTTATGTGAACTTGTTATAGCCTAGATTTGAGCAGATCAAAGAAATCATTGTATTGGATATTTCTATGTGAAATATTATAAGGAGATCATCTTGTGGAGTACCCCACATTGGGGGAACCACATTAAATCTTGTGTCTCAATTGTGTGTGGTGACTTATGCTCTTACTTACTACTGTTATCTGAGTTATTAATGCACACTACTATATTTGGTTATTGCAATTAAGGATATTAATTGATATTGGTTTGGAAAGAAAGTAAAAATTGGTCTTATAATATTCACCCCCCCTCTCAGTATAAGCTTGTGTTATTCAATTGGTGTCAAAGCGGGTTCCTTCGAAAAGGTTATCAGCTTGAGGGTAGATTCTACTAAGTTACAAGATGGGCAAATGGTATATTGACAATGGGTGCTCTAGTCATATGACTAGGTATAAGGATAAGTTCATTTCCTTAAAAGGGAACAACAATGGATCTGTAATATTTGGTGATAATCCTTCAGCTAAAATCAAAGGAAGAGGAACTTTAAGTTTGGATGATGGAAAGACAACTACACAAGGTGTACTCTATGTTGATGGTCTGAAACACAACCTACTAAGTGTAAGTCAGCTTTGTGATCGAGGCTACACAGTTAGTTTTTCCTCTACAGGATGTAAAATCAATGAAACAAAAATAAGAAAGTTTGTTGCAACTACAGAAAGAACCAACAACAATCTCTATATGTTCAGTGAAATAAAAAAGGAAAAATCTCTTCTATCTCAAGAAGAAGAGAGTTGGCTATGACATAAAATTTTGTGTCACATGAACTTTGATAACATAGTAAGGATAATAAACAAACAATTTTTTAGAGATCTACCAAGATAAAAAGACCTTCAAATACAATTTGTGCACAATGTTAGTATGGAAAACAGACAAGATCAAGTTTCAAGGCAAAATAATATTCCTCTTCCAAGGTATTAGAATTGATTCATACTGATTTATGTGGGCCTATGAGAACTAAAATTCTGCAAGGTGAAAGCTACTTTATGTTGTTCATAGATGATTATTCTAGAATGACTTGGGTTGTTTTTATGAAAGAGAAATCAGAGGCATTTGAGCATTTCAAAATATTCAAAGAAATGGTAGAAAATGAAATAGGAAAGAAGATCAAGTGTTTGTGATCAGATAGAGGAGGGGAATTCATCTCTACAAAATTTATTGAGTTTTGTACAGAACATGGAATCAGAAAAGAATATTCAGCAACCAAAACTCCTCAGCAAAATGAAGTAGTATAAAGAAAGAATAGAACTCTCAAGAATATGGCCAGAGTAATGCTAAATGAATCAAATATTGCATATGGTTTTTGGAAGGAATAAATCAGTACAATAGTCTATGTTATGAATAGAGATCAAGTTAGAACAAAGCAACATAAGACTCCATATGAGTTTTGGAAAGGAAGACCTCCCACAATGAACTACTTTAGAGTTTTTGGAAGTAAGTGTTATATCAAAATAGAGGATAAATACTTGGGTAAGTTTGATCCTAGATGTGATGAAGGTATTTTTCTTGGATACTCTACAAAAAGTAAGGCCTACAGATTCTACAATAAAAGAACACATACCATGGTGGAAATTATAAATTTCAAAGTTGATGAGAGAATAGGAATAAATGAGCCACCTTAGGAAGATATTCTTGAAGAAGAAATTTTTCAGGAAAAAATGGGTGAAGATTCAGATGAAGAAGAATTGTAGAATATACCTTTCAAAACTACATCAAGATATATTCAAAAAAATCATCCAGAGGACTTGATCATTGACAGTACTAATGTAATATGGATAAGAAGAGGAATCATAGGTTCAATAGAACAAGCAGATGTTTCACTATTATCCAAGATAGAACCAAAGGATTTTAGAGAGGCAGGAAATGATGAATGTTGGATTACGGCAATGAAGGAAGAACTAGATCAAATTGAAAATAGTAAGACTTGGGAATTAGTTCCAAGACCAAAAGGAAAAAATGTGATTGGTACTAAATGGGTCTACAGGAACAAACTAAATGAATATGGTCAAGTCATCAGAAACAAGGCAATATTGGTGTGTAAAGGATATGCACAAGTAGAAGGAATTGATTTTGATGAGACCTTTGCACCTGTTGCAAGATTGGAAGCTATACAGATGTTTTTGGTACTTTCAAGCTATAGGAATTTTAAAGTATATCATATGGATATCAAATCAACTTTTCTAAATGGTCATTTAGAAGAAGTTTACATTGAACAACCAGATGGGTTTAATCAAGCAGATAATCCAGACTATGTGTGTAAATTGAAAAAGGCTCTACATGGCTTAAAGCAAGCCCCTAGAGCATGGTATTCAATACTGGATAAATATCTTCAAGATCAAGGTTTCAGAAAGGGAACAATTGATAGCAATTTGTATATTAAAAATAAGGGAAATGATTTGATGATTGTGGAAGTTTATGTGGATGATATTATTTTTGGGGTTAGCAATGATAGAATGTGTCAAGAATTTGCAAGAAACATGAATAATGAGTTTGAAATGTCTATGCTTCATGAATTAACCTTTTTCCTAGGGTTAAATATTTCACAATTAGAAAAAGGGACATTTCTTTCACAAAAAAAGTTTATAAAGGAGATGTTGAAGAAATTCAAAATGGAATATAGTAAGCCAGTTAGTACTCCAATGGTTATAGGGTGTAAATTAAGCAAAGATGATGAATCTCCTAATGCAAATCAAACTCTATACAGATCTATGATTGGCAGCCTATTATATTTTATAGCCACAATACCAGATATAATACATGCAGTCGATTTAGTAGGAATATTTCAAGTAGCTCCAAAAGAATCACATGTGACGGTAGTGAAAAGAATACTCAGATATCTCAAAGGAACAATGGAGTATGGTCTATGGTATCCTAGAAGCAATAAGTTCACTCTCACAACATACACAAATGCAGATTGGGCAAGAAATATTGATGATAGAAAAAGCACAAATGGAGGAGCATTATTTCTTGGTGTTTGCCTAGTTTCTTTGCTAAGTAAGAAACAACCATCAGTGTCACTTTCCACAATAGAGGTAAAATATATTGAAGCAGCAACATGATGTTCATAGGTATTATGGATGAAATAGACTCTCAAATATTTTAGCATAGAACATGATCATCCCATTCCTATTCTATGTGATAACACTAGTGTTATAAGTATCTCTAATAATCCAGTAATGCATGCCATAACAAAGCATATTCCAATCAAGTATCACTTTTAAAGAGAGCAAGTTACATAGCAACAAGTAAGATTGGAATATGTTCCTACAAAAGATCAAATTGCAGACATCTTTACAAAACCATTACTAAGAGAAGCATTTGAGCATTTGAGAGAATATCTGGGAGTAAAGGTACTCCCACCCCAAAATTAATCACTTCAAAAGAGAAGGTGGTGATGGGGCTATGCTTAAGAGTCATATATTTTAGCCCCATAGGTTTCCCTTTTGCCATTGATGTCAAAGGGGGGGAGATTTGAGTTAGGGGGAGTAGCCTCCAAAGAGAGTATTGATTTAGGGGGAGCAAACTCCAAAGAGATATTTGAGTTAGGGGGATCATCCTCCAAAGAGAGCATTGAGTTAGGGGGAGCAGCCTCCAAAGAGATTATTGAGTCAGGGGAGCAACTTTGATTCTTAGAGATGGTTTTTGCAGTGATTGTGGTTTTTGCTTTAGAGGTGTTGCCATCAATGACAAAGGGGGATATTGTTGGCAATTTGAGTTGTTTTATGTTGTCATTGATATCACATTAATGTCCCAAGGAACACATTGAGTTTTTATGACCAAAGCATTCATATTTCGGAGAGCATGGATATATATAGGGTTTTTGTGAGAACCAAGGCAGGCAAAATAAAATGTTTTATTTAAAACCATGGATGGCATATTTGAATTGGTTTTTTATTGAAACCCAAGTTAGGCTTTTGTTTCGTCGAAAAAGGTGCCCCGGTGATGGAGATATTTGATTTTAAATATTTAGTTTAAATTTTAATTATTTAAAATTTTAATTTTAATTTTAAAATCAAATATCTCCATCACCGGGGCACCTTTTTTGATGAAACAAAAGCCTAACTTGGGTTTCAAGAAAACCCTAGTTCAAATATGCCATCCATGGTTTTAAATAAAACCTTTTACTTTGCCTGCCTTGGTTCTCACAAAACCTCAGTATATCCATGCTCTCCGAAATATGAATGCTTTGGTCATCAAAACTCAATGTGTTCCTTGGGACATTAATATGACATCAATGACAATATAAAACAACTCAAATTACCAACAATCTCCCCCTTTTTCATTGATGGCAACATCTCTAAATTTTTTTCAGTGATTGTGGTTTTTGCTTTAGAGGTGTTGCCATAAATGACAAAGGGGGAGATTGTTGGCAATTTGAGTTGTTTTATGTTGTCATTGATGTCTCATTAATGTCCCAAGGAACACATTGATTTTTGATGACCAAAGCATTCATATTCAAAGAGCATGGATATATACAGGGTTTTTGTGAGAAGCAAGGCAGGAAAATAAAAGGTTTTATTTAAAACCATTGATGGCATATTTGAACTGGGGTTTTCTTGAAACCGAAGTTAGGCTTTTTTTTCATCGAAAAAGGTGCCCCGATGATGGAGATATTTAATTTTAAATATTTATTTTAAATTTTAATTATTTAAAATTTAAATTTAAATTTTAAAATTAAAATTAAAATTATTGCCGACGTCATAAAGTTCATGCGCTATCAAAGGTAATTATTAAAAGTTAAAAGCACCAACATTTATTATCTTACAAAGGAGATTACATATATATATGCAAAGGGTTTTTGTTTTAAAGCCTCTAAGCAAGATTCGAAGAGAACATTTATTCGTAGTTTCCAAATTTCCTCGACGTGATAGCGTGGTCCAACGGTGAGCTTGGGAGTGTTAAGATTTTTGCTAGCAGATGTGCATGTGTTCGATTCCCACTGGTTGTGAATTGCGAAGAGTAAAGAAGGAAAGTCTTGGCCCATTTTTTTACGTGAGCAAGAGGGAAGTGAGATAAGGGGAGAGTCTTCGCTCTCCATCTTATGCGAGCGAGTAGCTCGTGTGGTCTTTGGCACCGTGGTTGAAGTGTTGTGTGGGCAGCGACAAGGGTTCAATTCCCTCTAGAGGCAAGTAAACATTTTATTAAAATATTTTTTTATTATTGCCTAATGTTGGAGGAATAAGGTGTGGTTGAGGAAAATGTTTGATTAAATATTTTTTATTTAATCGAAAGGCAAGTTTAAGAGTTAGAGTGCACTTGATATTTCTGGTTTTTCCTTTTATAAAAGTATATCATGTTATATATCATTGGAAAGCTTATTTCGAGGGATATTTGATTATCTTGCTTAGAAGGAGAAATAAGGTGTACATAAAGAGATATTTCTATTTTTGTAAATGGTTTCAAGTGAAGGTTGTTTTTTTCTTTTCAAAGTGTGTTGGGTGGGGCAGATTTCCAAAGGGGTTTGTTCATATTCATAAAAGGTATGGGCACATTCTTCTATTGATTGTTTAAGGTGATTTATTTCTGAAATATCATTGGAGGGAAAAGGATTGTTTGTGGTTTCCTTTTTTGAAAGTAGTTGGTTGAATGCTTCAAGGTTTTCTGAATTGAGAGTTGTGTTTAAAACTTGTTTGATAAGCATAGTTGTTGAAGACCATTGATTGTAAAATAACATGAGTTAGAAAAGAACATGTGTATCATTGTTATGTGAGATTTGTGGTTAAGCATTGTTGGAAATATTTGAGTTGAGTTGATACATACTTGGACTAGGGTTGTGTGAGAGAGAGTTGTCCCTTGTGGTAATTAGTTGAGATTGAGTTTAGAACATATTGAGTCTCTAACAATTCTCTTTATGGTTCTAGAAGAATTGAGTTGAGTTGAGATTGATTTGGGTTGAGAGTGAGATTAGAAAATATTGAGTCTCTAACAATTCTCTTTATGATTATATGAAGTTGATTTGAGTTGATATTACCATTCATTGGTGAGTTCATTTGAGTACTACTTGAGCATGATTGATTGAGCCTTTGAAGAAGGCCTTTGGGATAGATTTGTGGACAGACTTGTGGCAGTTTGTGTATGATTGATTGAGCCTTTGAGAAGGCCTTTGTGGACAGTTTTAGGACACATTTGAGGGCAGTGTTGGGACAAATTTGGGGACAAATTTGAGGACAAATTTGAGGACAGATTTATGGACAGATTTATGGACATATTTGGGGCATATTTGAACAAGTTCTTGGTGAGCTTGTTGGATAGATTTTGTGCAAGTTATTGGTGAGCTTGCTAGAGCAGATTTGTACAAGTTCTTGGTGAGCTTGTTGAAGTAGATTTTGGGCAAGTTCTTGGTGAGCTTGCTAGAGCATATTTGGACAAGTTCTTAGTGAGCTTGTTGGAGAAAATTTGGACAAGTTCTGTGTGAGCTTGTTATTCAGTATTGGACAAGTTCTGTGTGAGCTTGTTATTCAACATTGGATAGGTTCTTTGTGAGCTTGTTATTTAGCATTGGATAGGTTATGTGTGAGCTTTTTATTCAACATTTTACAAGTTCTGTGTGAGCTTGTTATTTAATTTTGGGCAGGTTCTGTGTGAGCTTGTTATTCAGAGTTGGACAAGTTTTGTGTGAAATTGTTATTCAGATTTGGAAAAGTTTTGTGTGAACTTGTTATTGTCTAGCTTTGAGCAGATCAAAGAAATCATTGTATTGGATATTTCTATGTGAAATATTATAATGAGATTAGCTTGTGGAGTACCCCACATTGGGGGAACCATGTTAAATCTTGTGTTTCAATTATGTGTGGTGACTTGTGCTCTTGCTTACTATTGCTATCTAAGTTATTAATGCACACTGCTATATTTGGTTATTGCAATTAAGGACATTAATTGATATTGGTTTGGAAAGAAATTAAAAAGTGATCTTATACAGTTCACCCCCCCTCTCAGTATAAGCTTGTGTTCTACATAAATAGCCACGATGGATATTAGCTCCATAGTCCAATGATATGATCTCCAAGATTTGGGGATTCATACTACCTAACCATCTGGATGAAAATGTAGTTCTATCCTTACAACTTGAGGATATGTGGTGTGTGATGTGTAAAAGAGTTAGAGCTTTGGATAATTGGATTCTCAACCAAAATGTCATGAGAATTTTACCCTATCCTTACTACTCATTCTTTTATTTTGAAGTGTGAGTAGTGGTGAGGACCACTGTTTTTATTTTGGACTATGTGCATAATGGGACAAGCAAAGGTGGCTTTTTGCTTTGAGGTTCAATACAATCATGGCGTTATCCCTCTTTGACACAAGATGTTTTTAATCTGTGTGAAATATTCTTGGTTTAGGGTTGTTAGATTCAACTCCCAGAACTCGATATTTTATTTAGTGAAAAATGTGCTTTTCTCCTAGAGAAAACTCAACATGTATTGGAGGTTGCTTGAAACACTAGGAGTGGATGAGTGATCGAAAAAACCTAGGGGTGATGAGATGTGATTGTAATTTGTGACATAACTTAAGAAATGGTAAAATGATATGTATGTGAAATCAAAGGTGTCCTTGATTAAGGCAATAAGACTAATTGGCTTCACAATTATCCAAACTAAGCAAATAACCATTGATATGGTGGATGACATGTACATATATGGATGATATGAATGCATTAATGCAGTTTGAATGGAATGGAATTGCAATATTTTTGAAAAAAATTATTTGTGTGTGGGAAAGGTGCGATACCATAAACATTCCCAAAAAAAATTGTGACCAATGAGTGTGGGAAAGGTATGATACCCTAATAATCCTCAATTTTTTTTATGGTTGATGATGTAGATGATTAGGGAGGTGTAATACCTTGAGAATCCCCACTTTGATCGATGGTTGATCATGTGGATGATTAGGAAGGTGTGATACCTTGAGAATCCTCAATGTTGTTTGAGTTGATACCAAGGTCCTGATTAGATGAGGTGAGCAATTTATGGAAAAGGTATTCCTATCAATAAGATCTTGGAAAATGTCCTTAAATGTAAAAGAATTATTAATATCGTGACCCATTTGCCTATGATAGAGGTAATAATTATCTTCCTGATATGACTTAGATTTAACTCTGTTCAGATATGGAGGGCACACGTCTAGAAAAAATAATGAATTTACCTCTTGAAACTTTTGAAATATGGTCAACATGGGCTCAGACATAGGATTATAGGTACGAATCCAACATTTTGAATGAGGTGAACGAGGTGATCTAAGGATGGTGATGCTGCCCTATCAAAAATATCTTGGACCACATTTTTGAACATAAAGTAGTTGTTAATGTCATGCCATTTATGTTGATGGAAAGGACAAAATAAGTGCTCCTCATAGTTCTTACCACTTTTGACTTGATATTTTGGTATGATTGGTGGTAAAGTAATTTTATTTGTCTCATGCAATATTTGAAATATGGATGAGTAAGACTCTGAAAGCAATGTGTAGTTGCAAGCAGGATTCATGAGATATTTGGTGCATTTGTTTGATTGTGGTTGATTTTGAGTTTGTGGCACAAGTAGTGTAATATGGAATGTAGATTGCAAAATGGATGTTGAAACTATTGAGGTTGCTGATATGGATGTTGATGAGATTGATGATGACTCAACTATAACTCAATGTTTGTAAGTTGAATTTAAATTTATTACAAAATTGGAGTATGGTGGCAACTTGATTGTATCTTGATGATAGCTAACCGGTACAAGATTTATTGTAAATCTAGTGGTAATGGCTGCTGATATTATTGAAGGGATTGTTGGATGGATTGTGATACTGATGTGGATGAAATGGTAGTGGGTTTAGGTTGAATGAGTCATTATGAATGAGAGGTTATGGGTGATGTTGATGTTTATGATGTGGATGATGTAGATTGATTTTTACCACATGTACATGTAGTCGACTGTGATAAATGTGGGGGTGTGGACATGGAAACCTGATGTGGGGTAGTGATAGGAAGCTCCTCAATAATGAGATCTTTGGAAAATGAAGCAGTGTTTATGTGCAAATGTGGAGCTCATAAGTGGATTGTAGCTTAGATAATGAGAGATATGTATAGTGAAATGGTATCTCATAGTCTATTAAATTGACTCATGAGACATCGATTGGTGGAGGTGAAGATGGATTTGATTGAAATGTTTGATGAATGGTTGATGGTGCAAGTGTGGATGAAGTGATTGTTGGTGTTTGTGAAGTTGATTTGCTATATGATGATGAATGAGTGGTGATGGATGGTGTTGATGAATTGACAGGTAGTTGAGACACACTTGCTTGAAATTCTATAGGAGGTTGAACTACCTATTATTGTTCATTTTTTCTATTGGAGCTTCTTTGACCTTGGGTGTCTACATGAATAGCCCCTACAAAACCTTGATATTGTTGTACATGGTTGACCTGATTAGGAGGAGTCTTAATGTTTTACCCCCTATTTTCTGTTGTTGTTACTCATGATAAGGAAGTGACATTTGGTATATACCAAGGTTTTGGTTTTATTGGGCCAAAATATTATCAAATTTGATGGCCCCTAGATCTATCAAATCTTACACCATGTGTTTAAATGACCAATAGGTGTTAATGGCATGCCCTTTATGTCTATGAAAATGATAAAACAAGTGCTCCTTATAGCCCTCGCCACCTTTAAATTGATCTTCTAGTATTATTTTGGGCAAGGAAATAGCGTTGGTGTCATACAACCTATGGAAAAGGGAGGCGTCTTTTAGGAAAAGGTGTGAAGATGTGGTCTTGTCCAATAGATTGTCAATGTTGGAAATTTTCCATAGTTGGTATTGTAGCATGAAGTTTTTGGGGTGGGGGAACCTCCTGATAGGACACTTATTTTGGTTGCTATTGCACTGGTTATTTTTGTTATTGAGTCATTGTCGACTGACTCGGGACCACTTGATTTACTTGATTTGATTTTGACTGGCTAGAATAATTTCCTTTTGATTGGCCCTTATTTTTCCATTCTTTCTTTTTTGGTTTTATCTCGCCCTCTTGTATTTTGATATCTTTGATTACATGATCTTTAGCAAGAGCTTCATCGAATGTTCTGTATTGTTGTAGTTGTAATATCAAAGAGATGGGTTTTAAGCAACTCCTTGTAAACATTTGGGTCAATTCTTCCATTGGAAGGGAGAATGGTAACTTAGTGATAATTTCCCTTCAATGGTTTCCAAAATCATATACTGACTCCTCTTCAAATTTTATAAGGTTGTACATGTCATTCAATATGGTTTTATTGTGAACATTGAGGGAAAACCTCTCTAAAAATTGATCTTCCAATTGTTCAAATGTGAAAATATTATACTGAGGAAAATGGTTATACTAGCCTTGAGCATCTCCCTCCAATGTATGAGGAAAACTTTTGAGCATCAAGTCATCTTTATTTCGAATCTAAAAGCATGAGTGGATAAATGTGCTAATGTGCTCTCTAGGGTCTTTAGTACCTTTGAATTTATCAATTTTTGATATTGTAAAGTCTTCCAGATATGGTAGTGATGGTACCAAAAAATGGAAAGGTTTACTGATTAGCTATCTTAGGGTAGGCTTCTAGTACATCATACCATGAGTATGTTGAATCAAGATATCAATTTGTTGTTGCATTGCTTGGATTTTAGGGTCTTCCTCTTGTGTGTAGAAGCCTTGAATAATTTTATGATTGTGTGAAGGTGGGGTGTGGGGAGTGATGAATTGTTGGGATAGAATGTGATGTTGATGGCTTGATGGATTATGCGGCATTTGATGATTTTGGGTATGTTGTTGGGCTTGGTGATGGAATGATTGTTTTTTATGGAGTGATGATGAATTTTGGGGAATGTGAATGTGTTGGTTTGTGGCAATGGGGTTGATATGAGTGAATGGGGATGTAGGTATCACAACATGAGAATATAGTGATGCCTAGGATAAGACAGGTGTGAAGTAGATGTGTTGAATTAGAATGGAATTGGGTTTGAAATTTATTATATGTGTTTGTTGTTGGGAATAAGAACAAGTGTCTTGCTATCCCATGAGCAGTTGGTTGAGGTGTCGTCATGCTTGTTGTATGGAAATATCTACAACAAATGGTGTGGTTGTGGTGGAAGTATATGTGGGTGAAGTGTAGGTTTTTGCAATGTTGGTGGATGTTTGTGGAGGTTAATTTGTGAAATGAATCACATCTTAATGATAAGTAGTGGATGGCATGATATATGGAATGTGTGAAGCTACATTGACATGTGCTTCATAAAGTATATTGGTATAAGGAGTGGTATGAGTAGATGGGATGGAGGTGATTTAGCTATGTTGTGGTGGAGACATGTGATTTGAAGGTGTGGATGATGCCTCAAAAAGAGAATTAGTGCAGGCTTGGCTAAATTTGGTTGAATGTGAGTGGGAAATTTCTAGTTGAGCATAAGGAACTTGGTTGTGTGGCATGTTGAGTTGTTCTAAAACCGGTCTAGTTGGTCTTAAGTAAGATCCAACCTTATCCATTTCTACATATGTGATGTGGGTGTCAGTGGTTATGGAATATTTTGTTTCTAATATGGATGTGTGAATGGCTCTGTGCATCACATCAGTATTTGAGTTGAATAATGTGTGAGGGTCTTGCAGACAAACCAAAATGACTTGTCTATGCTGGACTAGTTGGATTAGCCATAAAAGTGGTTGAGGCAAAAGTAGATCACTCCATGGATGAGGTTGTTGCTTGATTCATGGCTCTAGCTTGATTTTTGGTCAATACCATAAGCTATGATCAAGCAAGTGTAGTGGATGTGAGGGATGTGTGTGAAAGGGTACAATGACAATGAAAAGCACACAAAATCAAATAAACAATTAAATAATGTCTTGCAGCAATTTTTTTGTGTGGTTTGTATGTACATATGTGCCTAAGCCTAGACTATTATGCAGGGTGGATTCCTAAGGTGGATGACAAATGAGGATTTTTCTTGTGATGAAATCTAAAAAAATTGCTCACAGGATGCTATGGTATCTATGGGGTGAGATAGTGGATGGATATGAAGCCCACCATCATTGATCTTGATTAGTGTTTGGTGATGAAGACCAACTCACTGATGTTTAAAGTGATGCGCGCACTCGTGTTCCAATAGTGGAGAGTTTGCCTAGTTCTTCCACCCTGAATCATCAAGTGATTCCAACAGTGGGAGTAAGCTTAAGTACCAATAACGTGTTCAAACTTGGAAAAGTAAAAAGAGATAGAATTTAGCCTAAAATGCAACTATTTCTGTTTTTTGGTATTACAAACAACATACAAGATAAAAGGTAAAAACACCACAAACAACAAAAACTTAAACCTAATGTAATGAATGTTTTAATGCAGCTAATATGGATGCACAAGTGCAAATCTATCCTATGTACAACATATATGAAGAGATTTTTATAAATGCCTAAGATGCAGAATGAGTTGCTTTTTAAACAGAAAATAAATATCTTCTTTTTAATCTCTCTTTAAAAAGAAAAGAAAAATAGAGGTGGGGTTTGATTCAGACTTACCAAGAAGCCTATGTATTTCTTCCCAACCCTCCTAGATGTGATTCAAAGTCTCCTAAATATTGTGAGGCATCTCCTAGATGCATTAGGGTATCCCTCAAATGCAATATGGCATTCGTGCGACCACAGGTCAAATTTTGCTCCTCCCAAAAACCTTGGTTTCATGATTTTCATGCAATTGAATCTTTGAAAACCTATAAAAAAAATAGAAAATATAAATAATATTTATAAGGTATATTAAATTAAGAAACCCTTTGGGTATCCCACCATGATCACCATTTTGTAAAGCAAAAATCGACAACTCCAAGATAACAAATAAAAGAATCAACACAAAATATATTGCACAATAAATATATAATATTTTATGGATGTTGTGGGAGCCTTGATATCCAATGTTACAATAGAATCTGTATTGATACAATAGTTACAATCGAAGGTTTTTAAAAACCCTTATTCACAAATAATATTAGGTGTCTTATGCATCATCTTTCACTCCAAACAAGTTGTGGGTGGCCTTGAGTACCCCTACAAGGCTACCCTAGCTGCAACAACCATAATGAATATAGTTCCTACACCTGCAAATAGATAAAAAACACCAAAAAATTCAATAGCATATGTGAGAGCTCCACTATGTGATACTCTTTATAAAAGCATGCAAATCTACAAACCCTAGTGCTTTAAATGATGAAATTCAAGTTGAGTACAGAAAATGTAATCTGTGAAACAATAAATATTTATACCTTGTCAAATAATATCAGAGCTATCTATTCCACACTTCTACTTCTATGATCTAGAGTGATGCAAACACCCATGAGCATTTGAGGGTTTGTTGACGATAAAACGAAGGCTGGAAAATGCCCTGGAGCATTTGATAATGGTGACAAACATCCTGCAGCATTCTTGGAATGCTCAACAATATTTTCAAGATGTTGGGAGTCATTTGAGGGTTTCTACAAAGGGTACTACAAAACAAGATCTGGTTCACAGGGGATTTGGGCAACAAAAATGGAAGATATGGAAGCGGTGAGGGGAGAGGTTGATAGCAAGGTGCTAAGGTTTGAGTGAGGATGAATATAAGGGCTCTCATCACGTTCTAAATTTTGATTGGAATAACCAATTAACCAAAGTACTCAACCTCCATTTATAAAAGTGAATGATATTTTATAACCTGCCTTTCATATGCTAGGGTTTCGACGACACCAACGTGCGGTCAAGATTAAAATATAATGGATGGCTAAGATTATAACTTTGATGTGTGTCATGAATCAAGTTAGATGGATGGCTATGATTTATTCATATATATATATATATATATATATATATATATATATATATATATATATATATATATATATATATATATAAATATTTATATTTATATATAAAATATAAATAAATATATATATAAATAAATAATGGATGGTTGTTATTGGATAATACATATGGATGACAAGTGGCTAGGTTTTTGTGTCTACACATACATTAAATTTTGTGTAAAAGCTCCAAATTTTGATACACTTGCCTTATTTTTCATCTATTTTTGAGTGATAAGAAGAACTAATGCTAATTTTAGTACCTAGTGTTGTTGTCAGTGTTTGCAAAAACTTAGAAGTTATTTTTGTGTCTCTATCTTAAAATATTATTTTGTTATTTCATCCATGAAAAAATATTCTTGTCATTATAAAAGCATTACCTTGATATAACCTAGTATGAAATGTTTTACCTTTATCAATTTGTCTACTACAACTAGAATAACATTGTTTCAATTCTAGTAAAAAGGTAGTCCTTGCATAAAATTCCTACTAATAATTTACCACTTACACTCATGTATGTCATGAGGACACTTAGTTAGAAATATCACTACATCCTTTCTCAACTTTGAATAGAAATATATCTTTTCCAAATCGTCCACCATCTTACTTTCTCTTGATGTCCTGAATATGGAGAACAATGTGCTTTCCACCTTATTATCTTTCTCAATTCACCTTCCATAGGAACATAAATGTGATCCTCAAATTTGAGTAATCCATTGACCTCAAATTGGTATCCATTAAATTTATAATCTACTATTTTAAATTTAAAAGGCATCCCCTACCATGTTATAATATGCATCATTCTTTAATGAGTCTAACACTTATTCCTTGAAGGTGGCTCCCATTGTTGCGAGGGCTATTATGTGTCTTATTTGACTTAAAATATCTACCATCCTATTTTCCTTTCCTTTAACATAGTTTTGTTAAAATCACACTTAAAAAATTACCATCTTTGCTATCTTGCATTCAAATTTTGTTGTGAGAATATGTACCTCATTTTTTATTAAATAAAATATCCATATTTGTAGTGCATGCACTAGACATACTATGTGTGGCATAATTATGTTCATATATTAATTTTGTTGTATTCATAAGCTATTGCATGACCTTCTTGCATGAGAACTCCTAGCCCCTCACCTAATGCATCTATGGTGACTAAATTATCCATTGTGGTTGGTTACTTTTAAATTGGAGTTATTGTTAACTTTTCCTTTAGAAGTTGAAAAACCTTTTTACACTATTTTGTCCATCCAAACCTTTTTCCCTTCTATTGCAAAGAATTTATTGGAGTAATGATCTTAGAAAACCCTTCCGCAAATCATTTATAATATCTTACTAAGCCCAAGAAATTGTGTACTTTATGCATAGTTTTTAAAGTTGGACATCCCAATACGATTTTAATCTTGATTGGATCTACTACTATTCCTTCAGTATTTATAATATTACCCAGGTAATGTATCTTCTTTTGTAAAAAGACATACTTAGACAATTTCCCATACAATTAATATTTTGTTAATTTATTCATTACCATATGGGTATGCTCAAAATATTCCTTTTCATTCTACAAATAGATTAAAATTCCATTTAAAAATATGATTATAAACTTACCAAATAAGTCCTAAAACATATTATTTGTTATATTCATGAAATTTTTTGGTGCATTCATAAGGTTGAAAGGTACCACTATGAACTCATAATGCCCAAACCTTGTTCTAAAAATGGTCTAAGGAACATTTTATTCCTTTATCTGTAACTAATGATACCCTTATCTAAGATTAGTCTTAGAAAAATTGATTGCATTTATAATTTGGTCAAAGAAATAGTCAAATCAATGGAGAGGGTATTTATCCTTAATTGTGGCCTTTTTAATCATTTGGTACTGAATGCAAAGCTATAAATTCTCATTCTTATTTACAAATATGAATAGATCACTTGATATTGATACAGTAAGTTGACTTAGAACTTTAGATAAGATCAATGTTTAATTGAATTTTTAATTCAAATAGTTCTGTTGTGATCATTCTCTATGGTGTCTTAGTTTGGGGCTCGACCCTTGGCATGATATCAATAGAAAATAAAACTTACTCTATGGAAGTAGTCCTACTAGGTCATCAAGAAGAACATATTGATAGTCATTTAGAAAGGGATAGAATTCTTATGTTAGATCTTTCTCTTCCTCCGATTTATCTATATGTATTGCATACAACAGACATCCTCCCCTTGAGACTTTTTTGATTACATTGAAAAAACATTTCTCAAGTTAATAGGTTTTCTTTCTCCTTGAATGATGGTATTATAATCTTGGTCATCCAAAAATTTAATTATCCTATCAAAAAAATCAACCTTGGTTCTATTTTACTAGATCCAATCAATCCCTATGATGCCATTATAGGATCATAAAGGATGGACATAAAAATTTATCTCCATATTGAAGTTTGGTAGTTTTAGCTTAGTCATATCTAGACATTGCTTCAGTTTCCTTTTTGCCCAATTCCTATACAATACATTCCATGATATAAACATATATGTAACTTTTATTTTTATTCCAGTTAAAGTATTAGGAGAAAGAAAAATCTCAATTGATTAAATATCTAAAGAACATGAGCTTATACTAAGAGGGGGGCTGAACAGTATAAGAAAAACCTTTTTACTTTTCAATCCATATGATAACATTAGAAATATTAAAGCATTAAGCATTCTACAAGACATCACACACTTGAGATATGATTTAACGTGGTTCACCCAATGTGGGCTACTCCACTAAGAAAATATTCCTTATAAATTTTCTCAATAAATTATTTTGGGAATCAATTCCCTATTACAATGTTTATGGACCTCTATCCAAAGGAGACACCAATCCCCTTGCTCTGATTCATGGAACTCTACCCAAAGTAGAACTCTTTCTCCTCTACTCTAGTTGGTGCTCTTCTTGAAGACTTATGTCCCCACTACACTAGCTTGTGGATCTCTCTCCATAGAAGACCTTTGTCCTCACTGCCCTGGCTAATGGATGTCTATCCACTGGAGACTGTTGTTCTTTGCTATGTCACCTCCAAATCCTACTCTCAACTCCACTCAATATCTTTCTCAAATCTACACTAAACACTATCCTTGTTCTAGCATAAATATGCTCACAAATTTGTTTTTGGTCTGGCATAAAATTACCCTCAAATTTGTACCAAACTCTATCCTCAAATCTGTCTAAAAAATCAATTCTTCTTAGATATGCATCAAAAATATCTTTGCTTCGATGGAGATATGTCTTCAAAACCTATTTTACTTACAACCAAATCCTTAATAATTTACCCACAAAAATATTGTGCATGTTTTCAACATCCAATACCTAAAATCGAACCCGTGACCTATGTTGATGCTATGCCTTTTGGAGAAATCAACATTTTGACCTTAAAAATAATAAAATTGTACATCAAACCTCTTGGCATCAATGACAACAAAACTTTATCAAATTTCTAACGATCTCCCCCTTTATCATTGATGGCAACCCTCTTTTTCTTTAAGCATATATTTTACCTTTTTCAATTCTACTCCCTCTAAGAAATTGCTCCCCCTGACTGAATGCTCTACCCCTAACTCAAATCTCTCCCCCTTTGACATCAATGGCAAAGGGACACCTTTGGGGCTAAATATAAGACTCTTAGCTTAGTCGCATCTCCACTTCCTCTCCTTCAAGTGATTAATTTTTGGGTGGGAGGAGAACTACTACCAATTTTCCTCTAAGATACTCAAAAGTCTCTTTTGGAAGTGGCTTAGTGAAGATATCTGCAATTTGTTCCTTTGTAGTAACATATTCCAACATGACTTGCTTATCCATCACTTGCTCTCTCATAAAATGATATTTGATCATAATATGTTCAATCTTGGAGTGCATCATCAAATTCTTTGAGATGTTTATAGCACTTGTATTATCATATAGTATGGCGATAGGGTGATCATGTTCTATCTTTAATTCCTTTAAAGTTTACTTCATCCATAATACCTGTGTACAACAAGCAACTGCTGCAATATACTTTGCCGCTACTATGGATAAGGATATTGATTCTTGTTTCTTGCTTAACCAAGAGACTAAAAAATCTCCAAGAAAGAATGCTTATCCACTTGTGATTTTTTTGTCATCAATGTTGCCAACCCAATCTACATCTGCATATGCTATGAGAGTGAAATTGTCACTTTTGATGTACCAGAGCCTAAAATCCATAGTTCCTTTTAAATACCTGAGAATCCTTTTTTCTTCTACTACATGTGTTTCCTTTGGTGCTTCTTGAAACCTTACCACTAGTCCCACTGCCTGCATTATATTTGGTCTTATAGATGTGACATATAGTAGGCTACCAATCATAGATCTGTACAATTTTTGATTTGCCTCAGGAGATTCATCATCTTTACTTAACTTGCATCCTGTAACCATAGGGGTACTTACTGGTTTGCAATATTCTAACTTGAATTCCTTTAGCATCTCTTTTATAAACTTGGTTTGTGAGATAAATACACCTTTCTTTGATTATGAAATCTGAAGTCCAAGGAAGAAGTACAACTCACCAAGCATTGACATTTCAAATTCATTATGCATGCTCTTTGCAAATTTTTGACACATCTTATCATTGTGGCCTCCAAAAATGATATCATCCACATAAGCAACCACAATTAGTAAATCATTTTCTTCATTTTTGATGTATAAGTTACTATCCACTATTCCTTTCCTGAAACCTTGTTCCTAAAGATAATTATCCAATATTGAATACCAAGCTCTAGGAGCTTGTTTTAGTCTATAAAGTGCCTTCTTTAATCTACATATATAGTCAAGTTTATTAGTTAGTTTGAATCCCTCAGGTTGCTCAATGTAAACCTCTTCTTCCAAGACACCATTTAGAAAGGCTGATTTAACATCCATCTGATATACTTTGAATTTTTGAAACTTGAGAAGGCTAAGAACATTCTTATAGATTCAAGTCATGCAACTGGAGCAAAAATCTCATCAAAATAAATTCCTTCAACCTATGCATAATATTTTCATAAGGAATAAAAATCTCAAGATAAAAAGGTAATTGATCTCATGATGTAGATATGTTGCTCAATCAGAGTTGCTAGGTAATTTGCAAATATATGGATAAACCATAGAATCACCAGACTGGTTTCCTTAAACACGAAAACTCATAGAGTTCCCAACAAAGTTGCCAAAAAAAATTAGTGTAAAAAATGGCACTAGATGAGTAGGAGACACACCAAGAGGTTCCTGATTAGCATTGAATGGCCATCTAATCTAGGGTGGATAGAATCGATTGATCTTCAGAGAATTCTAACTCCTGAGGTTCCAACTACCTACGGAGCAAATGGAAAAGGGGTAAAAGGGAGCGAGAAAGAAAATAAATAAGGTCGTAGTTGAAAATTACAAGAACAAGATCTAGTTACATCAAGACACACTCCTCCACTATCATTGATGCAAACAATAGCAAACCACCTAATGGATCAACCCACCCTGCCTATCACTCCTCCTTTAGCTCTACGTGTAGGGGTGAATTCCAGGACCAGTGGGAAGGTGCATGAAGTCCAAGAAGTACAATTGGAGTGCTTCCACCCAATTAGCTTGTCATAAATAAACCATGATTCCTAATAGTGAACGTGAATTCCATAACCACCAAGTCAAACCCACAAAATTTAGATAGCAAAATTATGCAGATCAACTTAGATAACCATAGCACAAATAAATGTTCATGCAAAGGCAAAAAGAGAATGATAGATAGATTAAGATATCAAATAGTGATTACTATTATATACAAGCAATGGAGGATTACATATGAATTGTAAAGGCCACAGAGCCATCCTTTGGAATGGTAGGCATTCTGCTATTTATAGATAATTTTATAATACAATTCAAATTATGCCATTAATGGCATCAAGTGGGAGAAATAAACTTGGAGCGGTTGGGAGATCTATTGACGCTTTTTCTTAAAAGGAGAGGTAGTCGTCTGTAAGGAATTAGGTGCTTTTGCATAAATTTTGGCCCTCAATCACCCCTACCTGGTTTGTTTGAGTAATAAATTTTACCTACTTTGTCTCCTCAAGTAATTGAGAAGTCTAATTGATTGCCATAGGCTCTACGTATTTACTCTTACTCCCTGTCAGCTCATACCAGGGTAGCTGTGATCATTAATGGCCTAGTTGAAGCTTCCTTCCCTTTGTCATCAACTCCCAATCAGGGACACATCATCCTATAGGTCTCTCGCTTATCATATTTTGGGGATGGAAGATTGGGTTTGAAAATTTGATGTTGCCTTCCTAAATTTCCATCCAACTTTAGGATGGGCAACAGGGACTTGCCACCCTTTGAGGCATAGTCTATTTCTTCCATCTGATGATCAGGCCAAGGATTTTGGATCTCTCTTTGAGGATGCTCTGGCCTATTCTTCCATTCGATCCATTCTCAAAGGTTTTTTTTGTTGATTTTTCACCCAATTTTGGAAATCCACTTCTTCCATTAGTGCCTCAAAATTTGGCCAACTCTAAGACGTCATTCTAAAAAAGGAAGAGTGGGTGAAGAGGCACAAAATTTTACTCACAAGTCCTAATTAATATGGATGGCAAATAAGGATTTTCCTAGTGATGAAACCCAAGAAATATCTCATGGGCTGTTATGGTATCTATGGGGTGAGATAACGGATGGAGATGAAACCCACCATCACTGATCTCGATCAGTGGTTGGTTTTGAAGTCCAACTCACTAATATTTCAAGTGATGCGTGCAATTGTGTGTGATTCTTATTATAGTTTCTATTATTTATGGTTTTCACACAATGCCAAGAAACCCTCTTTTACTCAGCTAAGCTAGTAACCAAGAATATTAATATTGATTTTCTCAAAAAGAACTTAGGGTACACCACTTAAGATCCACCCTAAATCATCAAGTGACTCCAAAAGTGGAGAGTTCACCTAGCTCTTCCATCCTGAATCATCAAGTGATTCCAACAATGGGAGTATGCTAAAATACCAATAACTTGTTCCAAATTAAAAGAAGTACATGTGGGAGACTTTAGCCTAAAATACATTTATTTATACTTTTTCCATTTCATTGCAAGCAGCATTCAAGGTAAAAAGTAAAAACACAACAAAACAATAAAAACTTAGACCTAATGTAATGAATGTTTTAATGCAGTTAAGATGGATGTACAAGTGAAAATCTATCCTATGTGCAAACTATGTTTATAAATGCCTACGATGCAAAATGAGTTACTTTTTAAACAAAAAATAGATATCTTCTTTTCAATCTCTCTGTAAAAAGTAGAAAAAAATGGAGGTGGGGTTTGATCAAAACTTACCAAGAAGTCTACATTTTTCTTCCCAACACTCCTGGATGTGTTGCAGTATCTCCTAAATACAGTGAGACATATCCTAGACATGTTAGGGCATCCCTCGAATGTGGTAAGGTTTCCATGCAACCACAAATCGTATTCTACTTCTCCTAGAAACCCTAAAATAAAATAATCAACACAAAATATATTGCACAATGAAGACATAATATGAAATATTTGTGATGTGGATGATATGAATGATGTAAAAGTGGGTGACATAGATGATGATGCAATAATTTATTATGTTCTTGCCCCAATATGAAAGGGGTTTTTTCCAATTGTAGGTGATGGTGTGGATGTAAATGTAGATGTATGATGTATTCTATTTTTGCCCCATTATATGAAAGGTTTTTCGTGATGTGGATGATATGAATGTTGTAAAATATGTATCCCAATGTGGGAAATCATAAACAAATTTGGTTTCCCCAATTTTGGGGTGGTCTTGTGCTTTTTAAGAATGTACCTTTTAGCATCATTGAAATGCAAAGTTTTGAAAATGCAAGATAACATGGAGGAATATGACCATTATAGTGACTATTCTGAAATTACCTAAATCAAAACCAATAATCCTACTGGACCATGTTCCCAATGATTATCTGGGTAAAATAGATGATATACTGAATGTTATCCATGTGTCAATCCCCATGAAAAATTCCATCAATGATAACTTTTGAGCAAAGTAATCTAGGCATAGTCTCACACAAAAAAATGAGGGACCAAATAAATTTTGATGTCGAACAAGAGGATGTTGGATGATGATATGATCAAGTGTCCTTATGGTTATTTACCCATCCTACTAAATTGCATGGATAGCCAATCACTGCAATCACCAAGTTAAATAGAGTAAACCACTAGATACGAGGCTCACTTGAAAAATGTGGATGGAATTGGTAAATGTTGAATGAAAATGTAATGATAAATATATATGGCAAAGTGTAATGATGATGTATGATGTGAAATGGATATGGAAATGCATTTATGGGTGAATTGTACGATCTTGTGAAATTTGGAATTGTTTTGAAATATTTTTGAAGAAATTTTGGATAATTTCAGGACTTTTTGTCACAAAAAAGATTTAAACACCCAAATAAATCCATGTTATCACAAAATGTGATGAAAGGATGTTATGAATGACTAGGATGGTGAATGTGGTAGGGTTTTTGAAATTTTGGGTTATTTTGAGGCTTTTGTATGCAGTTTTGACATTTTTGTGACTTTTGATCACAAATGATAATGAAGCATCCAAATCAAACCATATCTTCACAAATCATAATGGAATGATGAGATGGATGTATGGATGGGATATGAGGTGAATCTATAAAGGTAAGCTATATTTTTAACTAGTTTTGATTTTTTTTCAATATTCTAGAGTCAGACGCTGACCAACATCTGTATTAGTCATAGATGTGGGAGAGCATCTACCACGTGGAAAATGCAGGATAGTGTTTTACTGCAATTTGAAAACATCCATGGGTATTTGAGTGTGCAAAAAGTGGATATAATAATACTGTAGAGGCCAAATTGGATTCATTCTTGCATTTTCAAGTTTTAAAAATAGCGTCTAAAGGAGAGTGAGTGAGTGTGAAGGAATGTTAAGGAGTGCAAAAATGGTGATGGAGGGAGTGGATGCGGCAGCAAGCATGGAGGCACAGGTGGATGAGATAAGTTCCCTTGGCACTCTTGTTTGGATTTATGCCATATTTTTTTAGCAATGAATGTGCTTAGTAATATGCATTTGTTGTTGTGTTGTGCTACAATTGATGATCTTGGAGGCTCGACATTGATTCTCACCAATTATACCAGGGGCGAGAAAGGCCTTGTAGAAGGTCGATCGGGATAAGTTGGAGGATATGGGGTTGGCTAGGGTAGCATGAATTGAGGTGGTGAGGGTAGATGAGGGGTATCTATCAGCTTTGGCTAAGAGATGGGATCTGGATAGGGGAAATTTCTAGCTCTCGACATGGGATATGACTATGACACTAGAAGATGTATATCACATCTTTCGAGTACTAGTGGAGAGATTGTGTGTCCAGGTTAGGCACGATAAGAAGCATGAGCTAAGATAAATTTTTGGAGATGGATGGAGGGATGTGAATATCCTAGGTGGAGGGATAAGGTATTTGGACATGTATGTGAGGCATAAGTTGGAGGTATTGTCTACCCTAATCATGTTGATGTATGTGAATAATATAATGTAAAATGTGGGTGATATGCATGATGCCAATGCATTCTATTTTTATCCCAATAGAAAAGCGGTTTTTTTCCAAATTTGGGTGATAATGTGGGTGTAAATATATGTGAATAATATAATGCAAAATGTGGGTGATATATGTGATACCAATGAATTCTATTTTTGCTCCAATAGAAAAGGGGTTTTTGCCAATTGTGGGTTATAGTGTGGGTATAAATGTGGGTGTAAATGTGGGTGTGAATATATGTGAATAATTTAATGTGAAATGTGAATGATGTAAATGAATTCTATTTTTTTCCCTAGATGATGATGCAATGATTGCTTTTGTTTTTGTCCTAATAGAAAAGGATTTTTTGCCAATTGTGGGTGATAATGTGGATGTAAATATGGGTGTATGTTGTATTCTATTTTTACCCCAACATAAGAAGGTGGTTTTTATGATAATGTGTATGATGTAATGAATGTGAATTGTTCAATGATTGGTTATTTTTGCCCCAACAGAAAAGAGGTTTTTGGAAATAGATAATGCAATGGACTGTGAATAGTGCAATGATTGATTATGTTTTTGCTTCAACAGAAAAAATGGGTTTTTAATTGGGATAGTGCAGTGGAAAGTGAATAGTGCCATGATTGATTATGTTTTTACCCTAACATAAAAAGGGATTTTTGAATGGTGTAAATTAATATGCAATGATTGGGAATTATGCAATGATTGAGTCTATTTTTTCCCTAACAAAGAAGGGTTTTTTGGAAGTGCTAAACACCTTAAGATGACTAGAAACAAGCTCAGTAGCTTTGCTAAAGTAACAATAATCGGCATCTCCTCATTTTTAAAAATCAGACTACATCTATCTTTCCAAATACTAAACAAGAGAGAGAGTCTGATAATGTGCAAAAATATTCTTTTGTGGCTCACACAGTCAATGGAGTCTCCAAACAACACTGCCTTCCACCTTAGCTACCCTTGAACAACATTGTCATACAACCAGACTGCCTTTCTCCATATCTTTCTCATTCTCAGACATTCCCAAAAATTATGCTTAATTGTTTCACTTTTTCCACAACTAAAATATTTCTATTTTTAATTTAATATAAGAATATAAATAAAAAATAGGTTTTTTTTTAAATCATTAAGAATATTTGTATTATAAATATAATTATAGTTGGAAAACTTGTAACTCTATAGAACTTCATCATTTTAAAATTAGAGAGACTCTTTTTTGAGAAATAGAGAAAATTAAAAAAAAAACAAATGGAAGAAAATAATCTAAAGTAAAAAATAAATATGTTTTTTTAATGTAAATAAAAATATGTTTTTTTTTAATCATTAAGAATATTTGTATTATAAATATAATTATAGTTGGAAAACTTGTAACTCTATAAAACTTACTTTAATTTTAATTTTAAAGACTTTCTTGAGAATTAGAGAAAAAAAAACAAACCGAAGAAAATAATTTAAAGTAAAAAAATTAGTTAAAACAAAAATTTAAAAATCAAAACTCTAATTTAATATAAGAATATAAATAAAAAATATATTTTTTTAAATTATTAAGAATATTTGTATTATAAATATAATTATAGTTGGAAAACTTATAACTCTATAAAACTTCAGCACTTTAATTTACTTTAATTTTAGAGACTTTCTTGAGAATTAAAGAAAATTAAAAAAAAAAACAAATGAAAGAAAATAACTTAAAGTAAAGAAATATATTTAAAACAAAAATTTAAAAACCAAAACTCTAGTTTTTTATTTGATACTCACAAAAAGGAGTTTAATTACAATATTTTATCATCACAATCAAAAAAAATATAATATATTCATTTTTTGCATTTCCCTTGTAGCTTTCAACACGTTTTTATTTTATTTTTTAAATTATTATGAATATTTGTATAAAGGCAATGTAACATACTGAAATAAAGGACATGTAGCATTCTGAAATGTCATTGATCGGATTCTTGATAAACTTTAAGAGAGTTTTGCATTAATAAGATTTAGGAGATTTATCGAGAAGTTATTTCTCCATATTGTAAAGTCAAGAAGGTTGGTTCCAAGATTGACCAAATGGTCAACAAATGAATTACCCTATATTAGAATATGTGACACCTTGAATTGATTAAAACCTTTGAGGTACCTTCTCAACTCCCACATCATATTTACAATATTCCAGCTCAGATCAACTGTAGAATTAAGAATATTATATACATTCTTCGAGTCCCCTTCAATCGCAACTTTCAGTTTTCCCAAATCAACCATGATTTTAATGTCTTGGAAAGCAGCTCAGGCCTCTGCAAAGTGGGAAGTTTGGGATGATAAATGCTCACGGTATGCTACAATAATTTTGTTTCTAATTTTTGTTACCAATAATCCACATGCTACTGTTGTGTAGGAAGACTTTAGATTTTAAAATGCTTTGTCACAATGAAGAACCTCCTTCAGAAAGTGGGTTTGAGAGAAAATTGATAAAATTGTATTTTGCATTGAGGATCTTCACCTAGTATAAATAAATATTTATTAAATTAATAAATATTATTATAAATAATCATTTTTAATGTGACTTAAATAATATTATTATAAATAAATATTTATTAAATTAATAAAATAAATTATATCTATATATATATATATATATATATATATAGATAATGTACTTCAAATTGTAATTATATAAATGTAATTTATGGTCAAAATGATCACATTCTAATATATACACTTAGAATAAAATGAACTATCATAATACATGTTGTCATAATATTCTAATAAATTTGGTTTCTTATAAATAATATAATATAAGAAAAATATTTTTAATCTCATATAACAAGTTTTAAAATATTTTAGTTATTATAGAAAATTTGTGTAAATTTTATTTTATTTTTATTTTTAATAAGTTATATGTAACTTTTATTGGGGCCACTTCCATCAAAATACTAAAATATTACATTTATTGTTAGGTCAATTAAACTATATTTAGCATGTCTTTTTATAATAAATGTTTTTCATTTTTTTATAAAAATATAATTTTCAACTTTCTCAAAGCGCTATGTTTTCACAATCAACTTTTCGACATCATTTTGATTCAGACATAAAATCTCACTTGGATAGTTGTCTTCTAAAATTTGAATTTCACAAAGATGAAGATCAACACCGTAATTGGCTAAATTATTTGTTACCCGATTTTCTTCTTTATGAACGTGCTTAAATTCCAAGAGATTACCTCCAAAAATAGGTGATGAACATAAGAAATAATATAAACTCTATCCAATCCCCACATCCATTTTTTTGAAATCATTAATGATAATTTATAAATCCCCTTCAATTGAAATATATTTCCATCCTCTTTCTATTACAATTTTAATCCCTTTAAGAAGTGCCCTAGCCTCTAAATATCACATTTTTCCAATAATATTTGCCTAATATTATCACAAGCCCTCATTTGTAAAGGTAAACAAAAGCAAAAAAATTCTTCTCAACAAAAATCCAATTCAAACAAATGTTTGGTAGACCTAATGCCTGAGTCTATAGCTTGATCATGGATTACCCTTTTAGAGTAGCAGTAATACCACTCACAAATGAAGAACCTAACCAAAATCTACCTAGGGCTTAATGGTTTGTCAAATAAGGTCAAAAGCTCAACAACCTATCAAAGGTAAAGTTTTAAAAATATTTGTCCCTTCCACAATTGGGGCATCATACATTGATAATAAAGCAAGGTAATCTTACATCTCCTCTTAAATCAATCAACCCATCGTCAATTCACCTCTTTAATAACTAATCATGATTTCTTGTGTCAAATCCATCTTCTTCTTCAAAATCAAACCATCCAGCTAGATTCATGTGTTTTTGCACTGTACCATATTTTCACACAATGCAATACAAAAAGAAATAAATGTAGATATCCAAAGGTCACACTTTGACACTTCTCTCATAATAATGGTTGATCAATTTGTAAAACCCATAAAATTTGCATATATTAGCCTTAAAACACTATTCATGCACAATTCGTAAACACCTTAGGCCACTTAAGACTTTTTCGAAGCTTAACTCTAGGTTCCCATGCGACCACCATCTTGACTTAACCTCGATTAATATTTACCTTTGTCAAAAGCCACCTCATGGTCAAACTCCATCCCATGGTCAATCTAATTCATGGCCACCTCACCTAGTCTACTCTTTGACTAGCCTAGCCTCCACATCACCCACTTGACCCTAGCTAAACCTATGGTCAACCTAATCAGGGTTAACTTTAACCCTTGCTCCACACATCTCCCCATGTGCATTTAGGGCCTTAAATGACATTTGGAGACTTTTGTGTCCCAAAGCATGGGAGACATGGTGAGTCATCCTCCACCTCACCCAAAAGTCAACACTTAACCTAGGGTCAACCTAACCCTTGCTCCATTTCAAATCCCCATGTGGATTAAAATTCATAAATAATTTTTGAAGACTTTTTGGATTTTTAAGCATGGATAAGGATGACTCATATTCCACCTCATCCAAGTCAACAATAAACCCATGGTTAACCTTACTACTGTTAGTGTTTAACCCCAAGTCCCCTCCACATCCCCATGCTCATTTATGACATGTAAGTGGGTGAGGGATTCTCTAACCCAAATGCACTTATGAAGCATGCCATATCAAGGGATACCTTGCAAAGGATATCTCATAGGGGATATGTCACATAGGACACCTCAGCCCTTCCCCTAACCTTGACAAACTCTATACATAGAATATTTTTTTCTCCATTTCTAACAACACTCACTTTGTTTAACCATACTTTGCTAAAATTAGTCTAGATCATCAAATACACTCAACATCATTCACCATCCATTGCACATGGAGACCTACTTGAATATGCCAAAATCCCTTATTTTTTGATAGGTTATTGTCAAATATTGTGGATTCAAAAGGTGACTCGATAGAGAACATGATAATTGCATCAACAATAAGTTTTCATCAAAATATAGTATTTTTGGAAAATACAATCAGATTCACATAGAAGGGTATGAATGCTTTCATTTGCACCTTTAGGGTGTGAATCCCCATATCAATATGTTTTTCTGCACCAAAATCCTCATATAGTTTTCAAAACAAGGTAAGTATAACTATTTTACTTGTTTTCCATTATTTCATGCATTTTTAATCATGTTTTCATCTTAGTTTAAAGGTCCTTGTTTGTAAACACGAGGGATATTATCAAGACAAACCTCCAAATATTTTAATATATTTTTACACGTCTTCAGATCTTGAGGATAAGTTTGATCGAAAGTGACCCACGAGCAAGAAGCCCACTCACATTGAGGAATACAAGGAGAGCTCTTCCTGGTTGTTGATCGATGTCATTTGAAGGAGACTTCCCTTATGGAATAATACTACCTTGTGGTCCCAAAAAGGCACTTTTGTAAAAGGGATATCTCTTTGTAACATTTTCTCTATAAATTACAAAACAATTACTTTTCATTTACTTCAACATCAAATAATCTTTACTTGAAGAAAATGAAATTAATGCCCAATCAATAATGACAAGAATTATATGAAGGACATTTATACTCAAATACATGATGCCTCTAGATCAAGGTTGTGAGACCAACCCTTAGGAATAAAATATTACAAACAATTACACAAATACCTTTTTCAAGGACAAGTACAAATAATCAATTGTGGCCTCAAGAGAAGCTTAATCACCATATATTTCAACACTTCCCTCTTTTACCTTCTAGAGGATAATTTGTTAGCACTTGCATCAGATTAAAATTTAGTCATTGTTAGATTTACTATGTTAGTAACTACTACTATTACCTTATTTGGTGATATGTAGATTTACCTAGGTAGTAGGTTTACTACCCTAGGTAAGATATTCTCTAATATCTTCTTGTTAGAGAATATTATTAGTTAGCGCAATATCTTATTGTTGTTAGATAATTAAGGGGGACATTATTTCCCATTTATCTATGGCTATTCTTAGCCATAGTTCATTATATTTATACTTTGATTAATTCTGAAATTATAGTTGGTGCATTACCTTCTCATATTGGTATCAAAGCGAAGGCATACTTGGGTGAGCGAACCTATGGTAGAGGGGAGACTTACCTGGGTGAGCAAACCTATGGCACATTTTTAAGGTAGCAACTAACTAGACCAATAGGGCATAAATCACGATATGATACCCCCTCCTGAATGCTACTGCTTGCATGTATCCCAAGGTAATAATTCCTCTAGAATTTCTCTTTGTATGACACACATCCCATGTTTACCTAATATTTCACCATTAAATCCCATTTTTTTCATGAGTTTGGATCCAATGCCTTTGGTGTATTTTTCAAAACACCTAAGTTCTTCATCTTCATCAATGCTTTTAACAATATAGAATTTGTCATAATTGATGAGATTATAGAGCTCTTTTTATGAGGTTTAATAATTAAGTCACTGGTGTTGCAAGCAAAATTTACCTTTGTGATGATATCACTTGTGCTACAACTGATATCTATCATGATAAGTATGAGGTCGCTTGTATCACAACAAGCATTAGCCACAATGGGATTTAGGTCACTTGTGCTACAACAAGCATTCACCATCATGGGTTGAAGGTCACTTGTGTCACAGCAAGCATCGACCATCATGGGCTAAAGGTCACTTGTGTCACTATAATATTTCACCATCATGGGCTAAAGGTCACTTGTATTACAACAAGCATTCACTATCATGGGTTGAAGGTCACTTGTATCACAACAAGCATCGACCATTAGGAGCATGATCTCTGATTTCTCATTGATGTCCTTTTTCTTTTTGTGTTGAGTAATTTCAAGTGAAACAAATGATATGTATATTGCCCTTAAAAAACCAATAGGTATTAGAGCACCATTATTCTAACGATATTCATAAGACTCAGAATATTTGAGAATGGCTTTTACACCACTGCATAGTGTGAGAAATGTTTCATCCTCATAAAATCCATTCCTTCCATCCCTAGTGGAAAGTAAGGACCTTTAACTGATTTTGCAACATCATCAGTTAGTTTTGGGGTATTTTTATTCTTCGATCTATCCATTTTTAAGGTGTCGATCTCTGCCAAAAATACACCTTTTACAATATAATTGTGCAATAATTTTGACTAAGGTGTTGATCGTTGCTGAAAATGCACCCTTACAAGTCTTCCCCCTTTGTTGCAAAATATTCTTTGAAGGAATTTTTTAGGAAGTTTGACTAAGGTGTCAATCGTTGCCAAAAATACACCCTTGCAAGTCTTCCTCCTTTGTTGCAAAATATTCTTTGAAGGAATTTTGAAAGAAGTTTGACTAAGGTATCGATCACTGACAAAAATACACCCTTACAAGTCTTTCCCCTTTGTTGCAAAATATTCTTTGAAGGAATTTTACAAGAAGTTTGACTAAGGTGTCGGTCTCTATCGAAAATGCACCCTTACTAGTCTTCCCCCTTTGTTGTAAAATATTTTATGAGGTAGGAAAGAAATTTTTATCCCCCTAAGTGCAAAAAATTGCAACTTATGAAACCTTTAAAGGTTTTTACAAAGATTGCCTCCTAGGAAAATTTCAAAAATTTCACCAAAAAATCCCCCTTTATTACAAGTACTTCAAGCAAAATATTTGTTGTTATGAAGCCTAAAAAAAGGTTTATAATGGTGCTTTCGAGGTTTACAAATCTGTCCCTTCTAGGTAATTTCTAAAATTTTCACCCTTTAGTGCAAAATATTCTTGTTTAAAAAATTTCCTCCTAGGCAAATTATCAAAAATTTCACCAAAAAATCCCCGCTTATTGCAAGTACTTCAAGCAAACATTTGTTGTTATGAAGCCTAAAATAAAAGGTACAATTTTATGACTTCTTTCTTTCTGATTGCCTTAACAATGTTTTATTTTTCGCTTGTATTTTTGCAAAAAATATTTTGATGTAGAAAGGAATTATCCCCCCTTAGTGCAAACAATTGCTACTTTGAAGGTTCCTTATCTGACCAAAATGGTCCCCCTTTTGATATACCCAAAAGAGTAATGAAAGAGAAATTCACTCAAAAATATATTTAATGGCACTTGCCTAAAAATCCTTCTGAAGAAGGATGATCAGTTTGAGGAATTTAAGCCAAACAAGAAGAGTGAATTTTGGGTATTTTATGGAGTGAATATCAAAATAAAAATTGGCTTTACCTATGCAATAAATTACACAAATGGGTGTAAAATTTGGGGTCTTAAGTGCTTTTGATTTTAACTTAAGATGTAATTGCAAAAATAGGAATTAAATGCAATAAACCATCAAAAGTGCCCATAAATTTTTAACACTTAGGTGTCGGATTCCACTGAAAATTCACCTAATTTAATAATATCAATTTAATAAATGTGTCGAATGCTATCGAAAATCCACCTTATTACAATAATTTTTGCAAAAAAAAATGTTTTTGTGTTTGCAAAAATTTGATATTTCACAATTTTCCCCTTGTGTTACAATTTTGTAAAAGAAGAATCAAATTTTGTGTCCCCCCTTTTGTTTGTAAAATAAACAAGGTTTTGGAAATGTTTACATAACCCCTTTAGTTTGCAAAAAATTGATATTTCACAATTTTCCCCTTGTGTTACAATTTTGCAAAAGAAGAATCCAATTCTTGGTTTGTCCCCCTTTTGTTTGTAAAAATAACAAGGTTTTGGAAATGTTTACATAACCCCTTCAGATTGAAAAAATGAATTTGCAATTATTGGTTTGTATCCGTATTGTTTGCAAAAAAATGTGCAATTTTTGTGTTATATCCCTCCTCTAGAGAAAACAAATGTACTATTTTAATATGGATTTTGCAAATATGGTCTCCTTATTTTGCTTTGTTTTTGTTTTGCAAAAAAAAAAAAAATTCAATCAATTGATTTATAAAATAATTCAAATCTAACTTTAAAAATCAATTATTAAATTGAATAAACAATTGATTAAAGCTAAGAAAATGAATTATTAAATAAATAATTAAAAATATATTTAAATTGCAAAAAAAAAAAAAAGTTACCTATCAAAGGTTTTCCGCGGGTTTTTTTTAACAAAAATATATTCTCGTCACGGACGGGAATCGATTCACGGTATGGCATGCTTCAGTGCCTTAGGTAGACCCAATCCACCGATTGGGCTTGCTTCATCTTTAGAATCTATAACGTACAATTTGCGCCTTGATTCCTTTCCTCCTTTGCAACAAAAAGAAAAAAAAAACAAGATTATTAATCCCACATGTAGCACACAACTGCACTTTTGTTCCTTAAAACCGTTAGTGTGCCCTTTGATACTTGATTACCTATGGGTAATCCATAATCTCTAACTATATTTTTTCTCCTCATACCAACCAACAAGGAGATGACATGTTAGCATTATAGAGGATTCCACGTCACCACATTCACCACATCAGCCACCAAACGAGTTTGCCATGAGTTAGTGTCTTGCGTCTCAATTCGCCACATCAAATACAAGTGGCTTTCTACCATGTTTTCACCTCGGGTATCATGCCCTCCAGGTCAGTTGAATCACCACATCACCAGATGCCAAAGAGGCCCACAAGTTGAAATGCCAGGATCAATGCCTGCTTAGGTGTCCGTGCAAGGTTAGATTAATAAGTAGTCAGGAATTCGCATAGGTTTTCGTGTAGCATCCAAATCGATCGGTCAGGTGTCAGGGGATGGCTTTTAGTTATCACCCGATCATGGTCAAGAAAACAAAACTGTCAGATGTTAGAGATAGTCATAGTCTATCACTACTAGGGATAGTCATCAAAGATTGTTGTCCACCAGTCAAATCATGAGGAACAACGCACAAAAATTTGTGTCAAAGGAAAAGACGCCAAAGATTGCCATAGCAAATTCCATGCAGTGGAAATAAATTTTGTGTAGGTTCCAAACGCCTCATAATTCATGTCCAACAGTCCGTGAAACTTCACACTACACCTTAGGAAGCATGTTTTGCTACTCAAGATTCACCTTGAGATTTGTTTCGAGCAGCAAGGTATTGGAGGGGTACCTTCTCGAGATTTGGGTCTCGTTATCTAGTCAACAATAATTCACCTTTCCTAAGTCTAATGCTCTGATACCAATGTAGTTCCATGAACATTAGAAATTATCATTGATCATAGGATTATAAATAATACAACTTAGGCTACTAATAGCCTAGATAGAATATGCATAAATATATAGCCCCTATTCACGCTAACAAAAAACATGTAGTGCTAACCTACTAACCATAAGATATTCATGACAATGAATATCTTCTAGGTAAAGTAAAAAATAAATGTAATAAATTTATATACCCTAACATAGGAATATAGGTAATATCCCAAGTAATGGAATATTTACCCTAACAATCAATTTTATAAATAAGTTTTAAAATAATAATTTAAAATTAACTAATCATGATTTCAAATTTTAATAGTATTTTTCCAATATAATTAAATAAATTAATTACATGTGATGTGACATACTTTCCCTCTTGAAAGAGTCATCGTCCTAATGACTTGGTAGAAATAATTGTTAGTATTTCCATGATCAATACATATATCAAACAAAAAAGTAACTAAATTATATAAAACTTTATATTCTTTTTACAACATTTATATTAAAATGATTACATAATCATAAAACTATTATTTTTTAAACTTAATTCAAGAAAGTAAGTGAAGGTAGAGGTTTTGCATATCTTCAATGTTCTTCTAGGTGGCACTATCTTTAGAATATTTTTCCCACTAGATCTTATATTGTGACATTACTTATTCTTAATTGTAAGGTACATATATCATGTACTCTAATGGGTTGCACCAAAAGTATGGTTGGGTCCTAAACCTACAAGAAATTCAAATCTAAAATATGTAAAACATAAGCTTCAACAAAGATACATTAAAAACATTATGAATTTGGGAAAGTGCAAGAGGTAGAGCAAGCCAGTATGCTAATAGGTTTACTACTTCTATATCTCAAAAGGCCCTAAAAAGATTGAAGCCAACTTCACATTTTACAAATTTAATGGAAAATTTCATAAGCTTTACTCTAAATAAAAATTTATCCTCGACCAAGAATGATCTTCGAGTTTGTTCTTATCTGCATAAGTTTTCTACCCATCTATTGACTCCTTCAATCTTTATTTTATGTTTACAACTTGCTCTTAGATTTCTTTTAACATGTTGGGTTTCACAATTAATCCATCTTCTAATTGATCCTAGATGAGTGGTGTTCTATACTTTATGCCAAAGAGTGCTTTGAGTAGTGTCATTTGTATCCTAGAGTTCTAGGAGTTTTTGTAAGAAATATCTACTAGAAGTAGGTATTCTTACAAGCAAATCTACAAACCCTAGTGTTGTAAGTGATGAAATGCAAGCTGAGTATAGAAAATGTAAGATGTGAAATAATAAACCTTTATACCTTATCAAATAATATCATATCTATCTAGTCCATGCTTCTACTTCTACATTCTAGAGTGGTGTGAACACCCACAAGCATTCGATTGCTTGTCGACGACAAAACAAAGGCTGTAAAATTCCCTGGAGCATTCGATAATGGCAACGAATGCCCTACAGCATTCACGAGATGCTAGGAGGTATTCAAGGGTTTTTGTGGAGGGTACTACAAAAATAGATCTGGTTCACAGGGGATTTGGGTTATATAAATGAAAGATACAAAGGTGACGATGGGAGAGGATGATAGCAAGGTGATAGGGTTTGGATGAGGATGAAGGAAAGGACTCTCAACTTTTTCTAACTTTTAAATGGAATAACCACTTAACCAAAGTACTCAACCTCCATTCATAAAATTGAATGATATTTTATAACCTACCTTCCATATGCTAGGGTTTTGACGACACCAACTTGTGGACAAGATTAAAACATAATGGATGGCTAAGATTATATCTTTGATGTGTATCACGGATCAAGTTATATGGATGGCTAAGATTAAAATGTGATGGATGGCTATGATTATTCATATATATAATATTTATATTTATATATAAAATATAAATAAATAATGGACTGTTGTGATTGGATAGTGCGAATTGATGACAAGTGGCTAGGTTTTGGTGTCTACAAATACCCCTTTTTGTATCCCATTGCGAGAAACATAATGCAGTGCAAAAACAAGAGACACTTGGTTTGGTGAAGCAATTTTTTTTTCTTGGAGTGCAAGAAGATCATAGAGACAAATATTGTTGGTGTAGCTTACCCCCTCAATTGGTGAATGAGTGAAGAATGAATCTCACGAGCCAATTGACATAATTGTGGGTGATAATGTGGGTGTAAATATATTCTATTTTTGCCCTAACAGATGAAAGGGATGACATCAAGATAACAAATAAAATAATCAACACAAAATATATTGCACAATGAATATATAATATTTTATTAATGTGGTAGGAGCCTTTATCTCCAATGTTACAATAGAATCTATATCGATACAATAGTTACAATCAGAGTGATTTAAAAACCCTCATTCACAGAGAATATTAGGTGTCTTTTGAGTCATCTTTCACTCCAAACAAGTTGTGGGTCAGCTTGAGTATCTCTACAGGGCCACCCTAGCTGCAATAATCATAATGAATATAGTTCTTGCACCTATAAATATATCAACAACACAAAACAAGTCAATAGCATATGTGAGGGCTCCATTGTATGAGACCCTCTATAAAAATAAGCAAATATACAAACCCTAGTGTTGCAAATGATGAAATTGCAAGCTGAGTACAAAAAATATAAGATGTGAAATAATAAATCTTTATACCTTATAAAATAATATCAGATCTATCTAGACCACACTTTTTCTTCTACGATATTATGGTGAATGAATGTTGTGAGTATTCGAGGGTTTATCAGTGGCAAACCAGAGGCTAGGAAATACACTAGAGCATTCTGTAAGGGCTTTGAACATCTGGTAGTATTTTTGGAATACTCAACTATGTTTAGTGAATGCTTTAAAACATTCCGTAGTGGTGGGGGGCAATCTATAGAACCATATCTTGTTAGTATGGGTTTTGAATGATAAAAAAGGGAGATACAGTGGTGGTGAGGAGTGAGGATGTTAGCAAAATGCTAGGGTTTTCGTAATTATGGATGCAAGGGATCTAATGATATCTAACTTTAAAATCAATTGATAGCTTAATTTCTTAACCCTCATTCACAAAAGTGAATAATATTTTATAACTTACCTTTAACATGTTAGGGTTTCGACGATACCAATAGGCGACCGATATTAAAACATGATGGATGGCTAAGATTATAACTTTGATATGTGACATGGATCAATTTGAATGGATGGTTGAGATTAAAAAGTAATGGGTGGTTGAGATTTATTCACATACATATATATTTATATTAAATATATAAATATAAATATATAAAATATTTATCTTGAGTCTATTTTTGACCTAACAGAGAAGGGGTTTTTGGAAGTGCAAATGATATGAATGATGTAAAGGAATGATGCAATGAATGTGAATTGTGTAATGATTGATTTTGCTTTTGACCCAATAGAAAAGGGGTTTTGATTTGGATACTACAATGTATGATGTAAATGGATATGCCAATATTGAAATCAAAGTTAAGGTTGGTTGGCCCAAGTTTGGGGATGGTTCCATGTTTTTGAAAATTTGCTCTTAGCACAATGTGCAATGTTATTGTTGTAGATAAATTAACCAACATTGGTGAAAACCTGGTGGAGGTAGAGATACCACCACACTTCATTCAAACACACTTTTTTAACCTAACTATTGGCTTCGTGCAAGCAAAATTTGTGAGGGAATTTGCAAGTGGAATTTGGTAGCTTTGATCAAATATTTGCGAACATAGTCACATTAAAAAAAAATGAGATACCAGTTGGTTTGATTTCAAATATGTCATGGGATGATGATGTTGAACAAGCATCCTTATGGTGATCTATTCATCCTACCCAATTGCATGGATAACCAATTGTTGTAACTGCCAGGGGAATGGAATAAACCACTATATACAAGGTTCACTTGGATTATATGAGTGATGTAAAGGAATGTGAATTATGTAGCACATGTGAATGGTGTATGGATTGTGAAGAGTGCAGTGATTAATTTTTGTTTTTACCCCAACAAAAAATGTTTTTGATTTAAATTGATGTTGCCTTTGCCTTAGCAAGATAAGGTTGATGATGAATGGATTGATTGTGAGTATTGGTGAGGACCACTATTTTTTATTTTGGATTATGTGCATAATGGGACAAGCAAAGGTGAATTTTTCACTTCGAGGTTCAACCCAATCATGGTGTTATCTCTCTTTGACATAAGATGTTTTTAATATATGTGAAATGTGCTTGGTTAAATATTGTTAGATTTAACTCCTAGAACTCAAGATTTTCTTTAGTGAAAATTGTGCTTTGGTCCTAGAGAAAACTTGACATGTATTGGAGGTTGCTTGAAACACTAGGAGTGGATAAGTGATTGAAAACACCTAGGTATGATGAGATGTGATTGTATTTTGTGACATAACTTATGAAATGATAAAATGGGATGTATGTGAAATCAAAGGTGTCCTTGATTAAGGAAATAAGACTAATTGGCTTCACAATTATCCAAACTAAGCAAATGACCACTAATATGGTGGATGACATGTACATATGCATATGATATAAATGCATGAATGAAGTGTGATTGGAATAGAAATGCAATATTTTTGAAAAAATAATGTGTGTGGGGAAGATGTGATACCTTAAACATTCCCAAAGTGTTTTGTGATCAATGAGTGTGGGGAAGGTATGATACCCTGAGAATCCCAAATTTTTTTGATGGTTGATGATGCAGATGATTAGGAAGGTGCAATACCTTGAGAATCCCCACTTTGCTCAATGGTTGATGATGTGGATGATTAGGAAGGTGTGATACCTTGATAATCCCCAATGTTGTTTGAGTTGATACCAAGGTCCTGATTAGATGAGGTGAGCAGACCATCTATGGAAAAGGTCTTCCTATCAATAAGATCTTGGATAATATCCTTAAATGTAAAACAATTATTAATTTTGTGACACATTTTCTTGTGATAGAGGTAATAATGATATTCCTGATACAACTTGTATTTAAGTCTGTTTAGATCCAGAGGGCGCACGTCTAGAAAAAACAATTAATTTTACCTCTTGCAAATTTTAAAATATAGTAAACATGGGCTCAGAAATAGGAGTATAGGTACGAATCCAAAATTTTGAATGAGGTGAGTTAGGGATGGTGATGCTCCCCCTATCAAAAATATCTTGGACCACATTTTTGAACGTAAAGTAGTTGTTAATGTCATGTCCTTTATGTTTATGGAAAGGGTAAAATAAATGCTCCTCATAATTCTTGCCATGTTTGACTTGATCTTCTAGTATGATTGGTGGTAAAGTAATTTCAATTATCTCATGCAACCATTGAAATATGGATGAGTAAGACTCTAAAAGCAATGTGTAGTTGCAAGAAGGCTTCATGAGATGTTTGGTGCATTTTTCTAATTATGGTTGATTTTGAGTTTTTGGCACATATAATGTAATTTGTAATGTGGATTGCAATAATAGATGTTGAAATTACTGAGGTTGTTGAGATGGATGTTGATGAGATTGATGATGACTCAACTGTAACTCAATGTTTGTAATTCAAATTAAAATTTATTGTAAAATTGGAGTATGGTGGAAACTTTATTGTAGTTGGATGTTAGCTAACTAGTCCAAGATTTGTTGTAAATCTAGTGGTAATGGTTGTTGATATTGTTGAAGGGGTTCTTGGATGGATTGTGATGCTGATGTGGATGAAATGGTAGTGGGTGTAGGTTGAATGGTTGATGATGAGTGAGAGGTGATGGGTGATGTTGATGTTAATGATGTGGATTTGGTTTGACCACATGTACATGTAGCCGACTATGATAAAGGTGGGGTTGTGGATATGGAAACCTAATATGGGGTAGTGATAGGAAGCTCCTCAAGAATGAGAGCTTTGGATGAAGAAACAGTGTGGTGTGATATGGATGAATTTGATGCGGAAATGTGGGTCTTGTAAGTGTCTTATGGCTCAGATGATGAGAGATATGTATGGTGAAATGGTATCTCACCGTTTGTTAAATTGACTTGTGAGACATCGATTTGTGGAGATGAAGATGGTTTTGGTTGAAATTTTTGATGAATGGTTGATGGTGCAGGTGTGGATGAAGTGATTGTGTGTGTTTGTGAAGTTGATTGCCTAGGTGATGGTGAATGAGTGGTTATGGATGGTGTTGATGAATTGGTAGGTTGTTGAGACACACTTTCTTGAAGTGCTAAAATAGGTTGAACTGACTATTGTTGTTCATTTTGTCTATTGGTGCTTCTTTGACCTTGGGTATCTACATGAATATCCCCCATAAAACCTTGATACTGTTGTACATAGTTGACCTGATTAGGAGGAATATAAATGTTTGATCCCCTTTTTGTCTATTGTTCTTCCTCATTATGAGGAAGTGGTGTTTGATATATACCAAGGTTTTGGTTTTGTTGGGCCAAAAGACTCAAATTTGATGGTCCCTGGCTCTATCAAATATTGCACCATGTGTTTAAATGACCAACAGGTATTAATATCATGCCCTTTATATCTATGAAAAGGACAAAACAAGTGCTCCTTATAGCCCTTGCCACGTTTAACTTGATCTTGTAGTAATATTTTGGGCATGGCAATAGCATTGGTGTCATACAACTTATGGAAAGGTGTAAACACGAAAAATTGACCCAATTTTGAGTGGGCATTCTTTCTTAGTGCCCCTAAGAGGTCCTCAACCCTTTTCAAGTGCAAGGGAAGACCTCTTTGCCTCCCTTTTTTAATTAGTTTGCCTTTTAGTGAAATTGTGCCCTATATTTACAAGGTGTGGCTTCGCTATTTAACCTAATTTTTTTAATTTTATTTTATTTTATTATTTTGAGCTCGCTTAGACCCAGGTTTAAACCCTCCAATGTGTTTTGGCATCGGCTGCGAGTTTATTTTACCTCCAATTTCATCTATAAATGGAAATTTTCTAAATCAATAAGATGTGATATGCGAAGTTTTGATGTGCAATCTTAGTGTGAATTTCTAATTATTGATTAAGCTTGAAATATTTATGATAGTTCATTCTTCTTCCTTTATTTTCTCTACTAAAAGTTAACTCTCAAAGTGCGAATTTTGGATTGATCTTCTATGTAGATCTAGAAGAGCAAGAAGAGGTAGACATGGAAACTGAAACTAATCCTACTCCTTTTGTTGTACCTAATGGGAGTTATGTATTTTCATCATTTGATCACATTTGGGAATTCATGAAAGCTCATAAGGAAAAACTATTGGAATATATGGAACGAGAAGCTCATATTGAAAAGGAGGATGCTACTCCTGCCCATCCCAATATATTTCCTTTGCTTCATCATGATATTCCTACATCTCAATCCTTGCATCAAAAAAATTTAAAGAACCAAGTGACTTGTGCCAATACTAATACCACCAATATTGGAGGAAATATGCAAGTCCCTCTAACTAGTAGTGGCCCAAAAATTTATTCTCAATTTCCTCCTATATCCTCTAATATCAACACTATTGCTTTTGTTCCACCAAATGTGAGTTATCCTCAAAATACCACATACAAACAAGGTATCCAAAGCTTAAATCAAACATCAGGGTTTCAACATACATACATTCCTACCATAGGAAGTTTTGGAAACATACATAGTAATCGCAAAAAGCAGAATTTGACAAGTATTGTGAATCAAATGGTTTCAAGGATGGATATGATTCAACCATCAGGGTTTACATACAGCTATAAAGAAATGTGTGGTCAACCATTGGATCCTATTGTTTCTACTATACCTTATCCTAAGCATTTTTCTATGCTATTATTGCCAATCTATAAAGGGACTAAAGATCCAATAGAGAATTTGAGAGTATTTAGGATAGCTTGTCATGATGTTATTTATGATGATATGCTCTTATTAAAAAATTTCCAAGGAGTCTTGCTGGAATGGCATTAGAATGGTATTATCGGTTGCCCAACTATTCTTTGAAAAGTTTTGAGAAGACTGCAAAGATGTTTTTTCATCAGTTTAGTGACTATATTGAAAAGGAAATAACAATGAGATATTTATATGATTTAAATCAAAGTAAAGAAGAAATTTTCTCAAAATTCTTAGCCCGTTGGAGAATTTTGGTTGGTCGTTTAAGACAACTTATGTCTCAGAAAGATATGTTGGATATATCCATTGGTAATTTACAATAATAGTTATCTTATGCTCTAGAAACTACTACTATCACATCTTTAGATCAAGCAATTGAATTAGCAAGAAAATTTTAACAAGCTCTCATTAGGAGAGGACAACTCAAGGTTAAAGAAGATATGCCAACTAAGTCTCAACCTAAGAATAAGTATATAGGAGGTAATAGTGATAGTAGACCTATTAACAATGTCACTAACAACCTATAAAATATTATACTTTAAAAACCTCCTCAAAGGAACTTCACAAGACTTAGTATCCCTATGGAAGTAGTTTTAAAGTACCAATTGGATGCTAAAGCAATAGAATTACCTCCAGTAAGACAGCTAGATACTATGGCTCATTGGTATAAGGCGGGTCAATAGTACACTTATCATACAGTAGAAGGACATTGGATGAACACTTGTAAGAAATTGAAGCATGTGGTTTAATATTTGATTGATGTGGGGCACATTAATTTAGGAAACATCCAATCAATGAGTAGTCAAACTCCTATTCGACAAGTTCCAACAACAAACCAAGATATGGGGATATTTAAGGATCCTCTATCGGAGCATGAGCAACAAGCAGCCAATCAAGTGGCTCATCAAGATGATTTCATATGCCATAGCAATGTGGTTGGTATGGTTGGGGTAACTATAAGGAAACTGGCTCAAAATAAGCAACATCAGCAAGGACAAAGTTTAGTATCTCAGCTTAGTACAATTTTAAAGTAGAATCAAAGAAGATATTTAGCTACAAGGATTCCACTTATAGTGTTGAGATCATAGTCACAAGTTTCATTTGATCTTCAGAAGCAGTTAGCTAGTGCACCAGCAGATATATCAGTGTTAGAAATTTTGTAGACTTCTCCCGATCACATAAATGCTTTGATGAAGTTTTTACAATAGCAATTTGTTTCCCCATAAATCCCTCCTGATGCCATAGTTGACATTGTAGGTTCTTTTGGGATACATCATGTCTCATTCTCAGATGATGATAAACCTTACTCAAACTTACATGGAGATTCATCACTTTACATCACCACACTTATTGGGGATACCCTTATCAAGCAAGTTTTTATTGATAATGGGTCATCCTTCAATTTGTGTACATATCAATTATATCAAAAATTTGGATTAAAATAGGAAGATTTAACAAAAAATTGATATCATTATTAAAGATTTCAACAATGAGTCCTAAGAGGCTTGTGGTGTCATATCTCTCCCCTTAAAAGTAGGGCTGATAATATTTGATACTTTTTTTTATGTGGTATATTGTCCTACGTCTTTTAATATTCTTCTCGGGTGACCTTGGATCCATGCTATGAAGGTCGTCCCTTATAATTTTCATCAATGTCTCAAATTTGAATTCAAGAATCAATTTATCACCATTCTGGGTGACCCTCGACCATTTGAATTTTGTTCAAATATAGAGTTAGCTCAAATTGATTCTCCCCTTGTTCCTCATCTCAAATATCTGAATATTTTTAAATTTTAAAAGTGAGTTAGGAAAATAGGACTCATTCTTTCTCTTTGGATCATGATAATCAGTTTCTTCAAGAGCCTCTTCTGGATCTAGCCAAGCTACCACCTTCACCTCAAAATATGGGCTTACCTCATAAGAAGGGTGATTTTGTACACATAGGCATGTGTGCTTTTATCTTCAGAGGTATGGTTTTTGAAGAAAAGCTTCATGGTAGCAACCCATCTCTCAATGAGCGTTATTTTTGTCAATGTTATCTCACTAATGACTATCCCCTTCCTAAGCAGATCCTGTCTGGTATGGGATATATAGGTAAAGGATTGGGACCACAACAAAAAGGTATTCAAGAGCCCTTGGATATTGATATTTGGCCTGGGAGATGTGGTATAGGTTTTATACCTAATAAAAATTAACCTTTTCCTTTTGAGGATGATGATCATCTTATGACTTATGCAGAATATATGAAATATCAAAAGTTGTCAATAGATGATAATAAAAGGATTAATATTTCTTTCCCTTCAAATATAATTTCTTATAATATGGTTGGCTCTATATGTTCTAAATATAACTTTCCTTTTGTGCTAGAGTATAATGAATATTTGTATAATATATTTTATGTTAAGCGAAATGGTGATGTTAGAAAATGTAGTGATTATCGTGCCATAGATGTCAAAAGAATGGAGTTGGAAGAACTTTTTCATGATTTTCATCATTGAGAAAATGCACTCCTTGGGGATATCTTCAATCTGAAACCTCATGACACGTTAATTTATTTTAATAGATGAATGGTGCATTTAGGTTTTGCATTGATTTCAATTCTTAACAAAAAAATATTAAAAAACTTTTATATAGTTGCATTTGCATTTTTTGTTTGGATCCGCTTGCTTGCTCATATTGCATTCTTGCTTGTCATCTTTGCATGGTTTCTTGACATCTAAACCAAACTTCTTGCACATTTTCCTATCATAAATGCATGATTGATTGTTCATGACTGCTTGCTCATATAGATTTTTGGAATCTTGCGATAATGGCATGTGATGATACCTAGTTAGTTCATAGCTCACATGCATTGCAATTTTCACTAGGAGTCTGATGCCTAGCAAGATATCCCTAGGGATTCTTTCCCTCATTTTAATCTTAAGACCACTTATTCTCCTTTTCTTGATTTCTTCATGATGTACAAAATATTTCTCATAGTCCCACTTTGGGATAGCACTTGCATAATATTTTTACACATATTACACCCCATATGGGATACGCATACATCCTAGCAGTTATTAAACTATTCATGATCTTCTATCAATTCATACTCTCTTTGACTTAGTAGGATCAACACCCCATTACAATATAAGCTCCTTGGTCATTTTCAGCAGACCTCAGAATACATCCTAGCAAGTAATCGCCTCACAGTATTCAATAAGGGAGCAACCACCCGATGGCCATCCCTTCATCGCCTACCCCTAGGTCTATGTAAGGAGGATTTTCCTAATCCTCCTTATCCCATTTGGTGAGTTTTGGATCATCTCCAACCCTTTATGGGTCTCGGGTCACCCTTCAGTACTAGTAGTCCCCTAGGTCTGGGATTCCCTGTAGGATCCCAAATTGTCGTAGGACTCAGTTAAATTTGAGCACCTCTGGATCTCCCCTCTCTGACCATAGCCATCTAATCCTCCTCACTCTCACCAACTCTATCCTATCATCTACCCAGCTAGGGTGAAGCCTCCATGGTCATCAGATGAGTTGTATCTCTCACAACTCATCAATCACCCACTTTTCTAGTGGCAGGTTCCTTGCATAGGCCCTCACAGTCCTCTCTAGGGATCTCAACCATCTTTATGCTATTGGTCGCTCTAGGTTAGGTGATGGTACTGGTAGTGCTAATAGTATGTGCACCGTAATGTGCTCCCAATACCATACCTGGAGCAACATCGTACACACCAGTCATATATTTTGCTTATACACGACATTGTATAATTTCTTGTATAAATGGGTGAAACCTATGGAAAACCATTGTAGAGTAGTTGCCTTCTCGTAGGCCTTGTAAACCTCATTTCCCCTAATGGGGATCCACCACACATCCTCCAGTGTGATGATCATCTCCCCTATTGGTAGCCAGAACGTAGAAGTCTCTGAATACCATCGCTCTGTAAGGGTGGTTAGCATAGCCCTATCCATCTCAATCCATGGCATCCTTGCCACATGATCCAACCCAACCGCCTCTAGTCTAGCCCTCTCTGTTGGCCCCAGAGCATCTAGATCTGCTAGAGCTCTTGCCTTCCACTCTCGACTCTCAAGAATACCTAGTTGCTTTCAACAAACAAAATAAAATCTCATTAGTTCCATCATAAAATCAAATTGATTAAAAAAATAATAATTCAGCATAAGGAAATTTTGATTCGCAACTAGAACTTTGGGATTTAATTGTTTATTTTTCTTTTTCTTCTTTATTTTCTTTTTCCTTTCGTAGGTTTTCTCAAAGTCGCACCCCATTTTTAGGGCGCACAACTTCACGAAATTCAAGTCGTGCCCTCTATTTTCCTAGCATGACTTTGCAAATTCATGTCTGGTTTCTTCCAGGTGTGATTTCGCTATGTTTTGCCTAAGGTAAAATTGTGCCCAGGATGCAAAGTTGTGCCCAGGTCACAATGCAAAAATCATCAGATTTTACGGTGATGTTTCCTAAAAAATCCTAAAACCCTAATCAAATTACACAAAATGAGAAGAAAATAAAGTGAAAGGAGGGACGAAGACAATCCTTACTCATTCTCAAGCCTTGACCTCACCTCTCATAGTCATCACTCGATGAACTAGAAGCGCCATTGGCTTTTCTCCCAAAGCTTTGTTTTATCCTCCTCGCAGTAAAAATGAATTAGGGTTTTACCCATGTTTTCCTTTTTAACCTTGTTTTTTATTTTTCTCTCTCCCCTTTTTTTTCTTCGCTCGATTGTCACTCTTTCTCTCTCTCCTTTCTTCTATGTCAGTTCTTTCGATTTTTTATGAAACGTCAATTTTTCATAAATGCTCGAGGGGGCACCCTGGCCTATAAAGACATTAATGTCCCTTATGCTTCGATTTACATGTAAATTAAAAAATATTCAAAATGACATCATCTCTTGCACCACCCCTTTCTTCTAACCCAACCACCCCATTTTTTGCTTGTTTTTTTCTAGTATGTGCCTACATCCTTTATTTGACGTAATTAATAGGCCATAAATGCATCAAAGAGGGGGAAAAATGTAGACACGAAAAATTGACCCACTTTTGAGTGGGAAATCTTCCTTAGTGCCCCTAAGAGGCCCTCAATCCCTGCTAAGATCAAGGGAAGACCTCTTTGCTTCCCTTTTTTTAATTTATTTATAATTTAATGAAATTGTGCCCCATCTTTACGAGGTGCGACTTCGCGCCAGCGAGATCATGCTCCGTCAAGATGAGGCATGACTTTATTGTTTAACTTAATTTTTTAATTTAATTTTATTTTATTATTTTGAGCCCGTTTAGACCTAGGTTTAAACCCTCCAACATGTTTTGGCATCGGTTGTGAGTTTATTTTACCTCCAATTTCATCTATAAAAGGAAAGATATTCTTGCTAAATAAATAAGATGCGATATGCAAAGTTTTGATGTGCGATCTTAGTGCGAATTTTTGATTATTGATTAAGCTCAAAATCTTTATGATAGTTCATTCTTCTTCCTTTGTTTTCTCTATTGCAAGCTAACCCCCGAAGTGTAAATTTCAGATTGATCTTCTATTGCATGGATCGGATTAATTTGTTATGTGACTTGGTGGATCTGTGGTGTAGTTCGGAGAGATAGAGTGCTCACTCGAATACTTCAATATTCTATGCCTTCTTCTATGATGTCCATTAGGGTTTGCTTACTTTGTGTTTGGCATTTATTTCATCTTCTGCACTCGCTTTTTATTTTTCATTGATCTGCAACAATATCGTGCCCGAAATTAGCAAGGTATGACTTCAGCTACCCTAATTAGGGTAAATTCATCTACATAAGTGAAATTGTACCCCATCCAGGAAGAGCGCGACTTTGATGCTACGTTATCATGCCCGCTTCCAGTGAGGCATTATTTTGCCCTAGGACACACCGGAGGTAATTTCTAGATTATGCTTTCATTGTTGCATTCCATTATGTTTCTAGATCATACTATTGCACTTTGTTTTCTATTCTCTGCTACTGTATTTTTATTTTATGATTAATTCTCCAAAGGTCAATTTCTACTTTTGTATTAAAAGGTCATCTAAAAGGACCTAGGGGGCTTGACTGCTACACCTCCAAGATCTATTACACAGTGGCCTAAGCAGGCCCCCTAATGCTAATTCTATTTTTTAGTGTTTCATGAGTGATCTTGCAGAAATAGGTATTCTTGATATCATTGGATAAGAGGCAGAAAAAGCTAAATCAACCACCGGTCTAGATAAGTACTCTACTCATTCTATTTTTTGAAAATATGCTTTAATTATCGATTCTTAGGCTTCTAAAAGTGAAAGGAATTTAGTTTACAACTAGGGATAATTTTGGTTCATCTATTTTGTATACCTCTGCTTTAAAGGTTTTCCAAAATAAAACCTTAGGTTAGTGAGAATCCAAAAGAAAGAATCATTATAGGATAACTCTTGTATGCTTGCATTCTATTTTTAGCTGTATTATTCTATTTTTTGCATTGTCCTTTATCTTATCTAGCTTAGATCTAGAAAGGTCAAACTTGGGTGTTTTTCTTAAAACTAAATACATCAAACTATCCTGAATATCTCGAGGATTTGGAGCGAGTCATTAAACCATTCTTAGTGAACCCCTCCCCCTAGCACTAAGTGTAAAGTACAACATACCCCCGTGGTTCACCCCATGAAAGGTTTCCTCCTTACAGATCTAACTTTTTGTTTGGGAATTGTACGCGGTAGGGAAGTTTTCCCCCTGTAGGGCCTCTACAAAAAGGAAGTGTATGATTCAGGAAAAGGTGTGAATATGCAGTCTTGTCGAGCAGATTGTCTATGTTGGAAATTTTCCATAGTTGACATTGTAGCATAAATTTGTTGGGGTGGGGGAACCACCTAATAGGACACTTGTTTCGATTGTTGTTGCATTGGTTGTTGTTGTTGTTGAGTCATTGTCAACTGACTTGGGACCACTTGATTTAGTTTTGACTGGCTAGAATAATTTCCTTTTGATTGGCCCTTATTTTTCCATTCTTTCTTTTTTAGCTTTATCTCACCCTCTTGGATTTTTATGTCTTTAATTACACGAGTTTGAGCAAGATCTTCGTCAAATGTTTTGTATTGTTATAGTTGTAATAACAAAGAGATGGATTTTAAGCAACTCCTTATGAACATTCGGGTCAATTCTTCCATTGGTAGGGAGAATGGCAACTTAGTGATAACTACCCTCCAATGGTTTCTAAAATCATAGACTGACTCTTCTTCGAATTGTCTAAGGTTGTACAGGTCAGTCAATGTGGTTTTCTTGTGAACATTGAGGGCAAACCTCTCCAAAAATTGATCTGTAAATTATTCAAATGTGAAAATACTATGGTGAGGCAAATGGTTATACCAATATTGAACGTCTCCCCCCAATATCTAAGTAAAATTTCTAAGCATAAAAGCATCTTGATATTGAATCCGAAAGCATGAGTGGATAAATGTGTTGATGTGCTCTCTAGGGTCCTTAGTCCCTTTGAATTTGTCAAATTTTGGTACTATGAAGTCTACCAAATATGGAGGTGATGGTATCAAAAAATGGACAGGTTTATTGATTAGCTATCTCGGGGTAGGCTTCTAGTACATCATACCAAGAGTATGTTGAATCAAGATATCAATATGTTGTTTCATTGCTTTGATTTTAGGGTCTTCCCCTTGTGTGTAGAAGCCTTGAATTATTTAATCATTGTGCGAAGGTGGGGTGTGGGGAGTGATGAGTTATTGGGATGGAATGTGATGTTGATGGCTTGATGGAGTGATGATTAAGTTTGTGGAATGTGAATGTGTTGGGTTGTAGCAGTGGGGTTGATATGATTGAATGTAGGTGTAGGTATCGCAACCTAACAATATGGTGATACGCATGATAAGTCAGGTTTGAAGTAGGTGTGTTGAATTGGAATGGAATTAGGTTTGAAATATGTTATCTATATTTTCTATTGGAAATAATAATGAGCATCTTTCTAGCCCATGAGTAGTTGGTTGAGGTGTTGAGATGCTTGTTGTATGGAAATTTCTATATAAAATGGTGTGGTTGTGGTGTAAGTGGATATGGGTGAAGTGTATGTGTTTGCAATGTTGGTGGATGTTGGTGGAGGGTAAGTTGTGAAAGAAATCATAACTGAATGAGAATTAGTGGATGGCATGGTAGATGGAATGTGTGAAGTTGTATTGACATATGCTTTGTAAAGTGGATTGGTATAAGTAGTGGTATATGTAGATGGTATGGAGATGATTTTACTATGTTGTGGTGGAAACATGTGATGTGAAGGTGTGGATGATGCCTCAAAAAGAGGATTTATGTAGGCTTGGTTGAAGTTTGTTGGAAATGAGTGGGTAATTTCTAGCTAAGCATAAGGAACTTGGATGTGTGGAATGTTGATTTGTTCTAAAACCGGTCTAGTTGGTCTTACGTAAGCTCCAACCTTGTCCATGTCTATGTATGTGATGTGGGTGTCAATGGATGTGGAAAGTTTTGTTTCCAATATGGAGGTGTGAATGACTTTGTGCATCACATCAGTATTTGAGGTGAATATTTTGTGTGAGGAACCTATAGATAAATCAAAATAACTTGTCTATGTTGGACTGGTTAGATTAGCCTTAAAATTGGTTTAGGTAGAAGTAGAACACTCCATGGATGAGGTTGTTTCTTGATTCATGGTTCTAGCTTGATTTCTGGTCAATACCTTAAGTTATGAGCAAGCAAGGGTAGTGTATGTGAGGGGTGTGTATGAAAGGGTAAAATGATAATGAAAAGAACACATAATCAAACAAACAATTGAATAATATGTCATGCAACAATTTTTTTTTGTGTGGTTTGTGTGGTTTGTGTGGTTTATGTGTTTTGATGTGCCTAAGCCTAGACTACTATGCAGGGTGGATTTCTAATGTGGATGGCAAATGAGGATTTTTCTGGTAATGAAATTTAAAAAATTGCTCACAAGATGCTATGGTATCTATGGGGTGAGATAGCGGATGGAAATGAAGTCCACTGTATTTTATCTCGATCAGTGGTTGGTGATGAAGTCCAAATCACTGATGTTTAAAGTGATATGTGCACTCGTGTTCCAACAGTGGAGGGTTTAGCTAGTTCTTCCACTCTAAATCTTCAAGTGATTCCAACGTTGGGAGTAAGCTTGAGTACCAATAACTTGTTCCAACTTGGAGAAGTAAAAAGTGAGAGACTTTAGCCTAAAATGCAACTATTTATGTTTTTTTTGTTTTTATTGCAAACAACATACAAGATAAAAGGTAAAAATACCACAAACAACAAAAATTTAAACCTAATGTAATGAATATTTTAATGCAACTAATATGGATGCACAAGTGCAGATCTATCCTATGTGCAACGTATATAAAGAGATGTTTATAAATTCCTAAGATGCAAAATGAGTTGCTTTTTAAACAGAAAATAAATATATTATTTTTAATCTCTTTAAAAAGAAAAGTAAAATGGATGTGGGGTTTGATTCATACTTACCAAGAAGTCTATGCATTTCTTCCCAACTCTCCTAGATGCAATGCAGATTCTCCTAAATACGATGAGGCATCTCATGGACGTAGTAGGGCATTCCTCAAACGCAGTAAGACATCTTTGCGACCATAGATTGAATTTTGCTCCTCCTAAAACCCTAGTTTTATGATTTTTGTGCAATCGAATCTCTAAAAACCTACAATAAAACAAATTATATTGACAAGGTATATTAAAATAAGAAACCCTCTAGGGATCCCATCGTGATTGCCATTTTTTAAAGCAAAAATCGATAACACCAAGATAACAAATAAAAGAATAAACACAAAATATATTGCACAATAAATATAATAATATTTTATTAATGTTATGGGAGCCTTGATCTCCAATGTTATAATAGAATCTGTATTGATACAATACTTACAATCGAAGGGTTTTAAAAACCCTAGTTCACAAAGAATATTAGGTATCTTATATGTTGTCTTTTGCTCCAAACAAGTTGTGGGTGGGCTTGATTATTCCTATTGGGCTACCATAGCTACAAAAATCATAATGAATGTAGTTCTTGCACTTGCAAATAGATCAACAACATCAAACAAGTCAATAGCATATGCGAGGGCACCACTATGTGAGACCCTTTATAAAAACAAGCAAATCTACAAACCCTAGTGCTTTAAATGATGAAATTCAAGTTGAGTACAAAAAACGTAAGATGTGAAACAATAAACCTTTATACCTTGTCAAATAATATCATATTTGTCTAGTCCATGCTTCTACTTCTGTGATCTAGAGTGATGCAAACACCCACAAGTGTTTGACGATTTATCGACGATAAAACGAAGGTTGGAAAATGCCCTAGAGTGTTCGATAATGGCGACAAATGTCCTGCAACATTCTTGGAATTCTCAACAATGTTTACGAGATGCTTGGAGGCATTCGAGGTTTTCTACAGAGGTTACTGCAAAACCATATCTAGTTCATAGGGGATTTGGGTGATAAAAATAGAAGATATGGAGACAACGAGGGGATAGGATGATAGCAAGGTGCTAAGGTTTGGGTGAGGATGAAGACAAGGGCTCTCATCACTTTCTAAATTTCAAATGGAATAACCACTTAACCAAAGTACTCAACCTCCATTCACAAAAGTGAATGATCTTTTATAACTTGCCTTCCATATGCTAGGGTTTCAACGACACCAACGTGCGATCAAGATTAAAACATAATGGATGGCTAATATTATATCTTTGATGTGTATCACGAATCAAGTTAGATGGATGGTTGTGATTTATTCATATATATATATATATATTTATATTTATTTATTTATTTATTTATTTATTTATTTATTTATTTATTTATTTTTATTTATATATAGAATATAAATAAATAATGGATGGTTTTGATTGGATAATGTGTATGGATGACAAGTGGCTAGGTTTTGGTGTCTACACCTACAATACATTTAGTGTAAACGCTCCAAATTTTGATTCACCTGCCTTATTTTTTCATCTATTTTTGAGTGATAAGAATAACTAATGTTGATTTTGGTACCTAGTGTTGTTGTTGTCAATGTTTGCCAAAACCTAGAAGTTATTTTTGTGTCTCTATATTAAAATATTATTTTGTTATTCCATGCATGAAAACATCTTCTTTTCATTATAAAAGCATCACCTTGATATTACCCATTGTGAAATGTGTTACCTTTATCAATTTGTCTACTACAACTAGAATAACATTGTGTCAATTCTTGGAAAAATGTAGTCCTTGCATAAAATTCCTACTAATCGTTTACCACTTACACTCATGTATGTCATGAGGATAGAGCATCCTTGCTATATATATGTGTTTAACTTGAAGTCACTAACATTATAAACACTTAGAAATATCACTACATCCTTTCTCAACTTTGACTAGAAATATAGCTTTTCCAAATCGTCCACCATCTTACTTTCTCTTGGTGTCTTGAATATGGAGCACAATGTGCTTCCCACCATATTATCTTTCTCAATTCACCTTCCATAGGCACATAAATGTGATCCACAAATTTGAGTAATCCATTGACCTCAAATTGGTATCCATTAGATGTATAATCTACTATATTAATCTAAAAGGCATCCTCTACCATATTATAATATGCATAATTATTTGATGAGTCTAACACTTATTCCTTGAAGGTGGCTCTCATTTTTGTGAGGGCTACTATGTGTCTTCTTTGACTTAAAATGTCTACCATTCTATTTTCCTTTCCTTTAACATAATTTTGTTAAAATCACACTTAAAAAAAATAACCATCTTTGCTATCTTGCATTCAAATTTGGTTGTGAGAATATATACCTCATTTTTTAGTAAATAATATATCCATATTTATAGTGCATGCACTAGACATGCTATGCGTGGCATAATTATGTTCATATATTAATTTTGTGGGATTCATAAGCTAGTGCATGACCTTCTTGCATGAGAACTCCTAGCCCCTCACCTAATGCATCTATGTCGACTATAAATTATCCATTGTGGTTAGTTACTTCTAAATTGGATTTATTGTTAACTTTTCCTTTAGAAGTTGAAAAACCTTTTTACACTATTTTTTCCATCCAAACATTTTCCACTTCTATTGCAAAGAAGTGATGGGGGTAATGATCGTAGAAAACCCTTCCACAAATCATTTATAATATCTTACTAAGCCCAAGAAATTGTGTACTTTGTACATAGTTTTTAAAGTATGACATCCCAATACGAATTTAATCTTGATTGGATCTACTACTATTCCTTCAGTATTTATAATATTACCCAAGTAATGTATCTTCTTTTGCAAAAAGACACACTTAGACAATTTCCCATACAATTAATATTCTGTTAATTTTTCATTACAATATGGATATGCTCAAAATATTCCTTTTCATTCTACAAATAAATTAAAATTCCATCTAAAAATATGATTATAAACTTATCAAAGAAGTCCTAAAACATATTATTTGTTATATTCATGAAAGTTTTTTGTGCATTCATAAGGTTGAAAGGTACCACTATGAACTCATAATGCCCAAACCTTGTTCTAAAAATGGTCTGAGGAACATTTTCTTCCTTTATCTGTAACTAATGATACCCTGATCTAATATTAGTCTTAGCAAAAGTGGTTGCCTTTCTAATTTGATCAAAGAAATAGTCAAATCAAGGGAGAGGGTATTTATCCTTAATTGTGGCATTTTTAATCATTTGGTACTGAATGCAAAGCTATAAAGTCTCATCCTTATTTACAAATATGAATAGAGCACTTGATAGTGATACAGTAAGTTGAATTAGAACTTTAGATAAGATCAAGTTTAATTGAATTTTTAATTCAAATAGTTCAATTGTGATCATTCTCTATGGTGTCTTAGATTGGGGCTTGACCCTTGGCGTGATATCAATAGAAAATCAAACTTCCTCTATGGAAGTAGTCCTACTAGGTCATCAAGAAGAATATCTTGATAGTCATTGAGAAAGGGATAGACTTGTTATGTTGTATATGTCTCTTCCTCCAATTTTTCTATATGTATTGCATACAACAGACATCCCTCCCTTAAGCCTTTTTTGATTACATTGAAAAAAATTCTCTCAAGCTAATATGTTTTCTTTCTCCTTGAATGATGGTATTATAATCTTGGTCATCTAAACATTCAATTATATTATCAAAAAAATCAACCTTGGTTCTATTTTACTAGATCCAATCAATCCCTATGATGCCATTATATGATCGTAAAGGATGGACATAAAAATTTATCTTCATATTAAACTTTGGCAGTTTTAGCTTAGCCATATATAGACATTGCTTCAGTTTCCTTTTTGCCCAATTCCTATACTTGACATTCCATGATATAAACATATATGTAACTTTTATTTTTATTCCAGTTAAAGTATTGGGAGAAAGAAAAATCTCAATTGATTAAATATCTATTAAAATGAAGAAAGGTTTACCATAGAGCATATATGAAGTATGAATGGGCATATTCTACCATTTTTATTGATTATTTATGAACGTGTGAATTTGGTGAGGCTATTGTGCAGTTTGGATTTGGTGGTTTTCACTCAATTCATTGTTTTGTTGTGGAAAACCATTGGCATAATTATCCTCTCCATAGTTATAACACCCTCCTCTAGGCATGCTTTTGATTTTATTTTTACCTCCTCGATACTCTTGAGGCCTCTTATACTAACTCTATTGCTAAGTTTACTTTCAATTTTAGAAGTTCTTCCTTACAATCTTTCCCGCATTCCCATTAGAAGTTTTACATTTTAGAAACTTCTTGAATGAAAGGATAGGTTGCTACTGTTATTGTGTTGCTTTATGATTTACCTTTGACTCCTTGTAAAAAATATATATGGCTTGAAGCTTTTGTTCCTATTTAATGGTCATCTTGAAGACCTCCATTATCAATGGACTATGTAAGTCTTCATCAACCTTAATCTATGAATTGATTGCCTTAGTGAACTTCCAAATCCTTAATTTCTCATCTTTTTGATATTGTGGTACCTACTTGAGAAGTTTATGAAGGTTTCCTAATACTAGGTTACCATCAAACTTCCTTGGTTCAATGCCTAAAATTCAATCATTTTTTGGTTGAAATATAATTGGGGTAATTGTCTTTGTCTAAAGAAAGTGGTAAACCAATCTTAAGTTATATTATTAGCCTTTAAGCCTCTTTTTGTCTTTAGGTTGCACCACTAAGATGTTGCTTCGTCTATAAACTTGTAAGCCACACATGTTGTCTTTGTCTCTTCTACAAAAACTAGTAGTTCAAAATACTTGCTCATCTTGATAAGCCATGCCTTCTCTCTATCATTTATAATTTTGTCATCATACTTTAGAGGATTAATCAAATTGAGGTCTTTGGACAATTCAATTTCAATATAGGTTCTCTTAGGTACTTGATTTTTATTTCTAAGGATGACAAACTGCTTGCCCCTTTGGATAGATTGTTTTCCCTTCCTTACTTTGACATGAACACGGTATACGTACAATAAAAGGAATATACTAAAACATTACATGTGAACACCTATGATTTATTTGAATTCAGGTCAAACCTATTTATTTACCTTTTACATAAATATTGAAATCAAAGTAACTAGCGGTGTTAGTGTGGCCTTTGCAATGTTTCACGGGATATTATTATGTGGTAGGGTTCTTGTTAAGAAATATGATAGCTACAATCTTAGTGGCAATTGTGATGGGATATGGTGTTAGTGTGGCCCATGCGACGTTTCACAAGATACTATTTTATGGTAGGGTTCCAGTTGAGAGGTGCAAAGGCCATGGTCTCGACAATGGTTGTGACAGGTGCGATGTTAGCATGGCCCATGTAGTATTTTGTGTTTTGACTTGTCTTGGTGGAGGGAAGAGATGTCTTGGAGAGATAAACTCTTGGGTGGTGATCTTTAGCAAGAGGAGAAATTTGATATTGCTCTAAAGGATATAGATGAGAAACTCTACTTAAAATCCCCAAAAAGCTAGTAGATAGACCAATGAACCAAAAACATAGTAGTCTTGTTGGGAAATTTATTGGAGCCTATTCAGATTTAGATATGGTAAGGAAGTGGGTTGCTGATAAATGGAAGACAAGGGGCATAACAATATTGTAGCTCTCCTGAAGGATTTTATGTTTTTTTCCTTTGTGAATTGTGAAGGCTTAGGCCATGCCCTAACAAAAGGGCCTTGGTTTTATGGGAAGATGGGTCTTTTTCTGAGGAAGTGAAGACCAGGTTTTAACCCAATTTTTTTAAATATAAATTTGGCTCCAATTTGGGTCTGCCTACTAGGGCTTCGATTGGAGTTCTAGGATGAAGATATTCTAGCAAGTATAACTAAAGTGATGGTACAATTAATAGTTTTCAATTCAGCAATGAAGGAGAAAAATAGATTTATATTTGTTTGTTTTTATGTTAATGTCGATTTGGGAAATGATATCTTAACCTCTATTAGGATAGTGTATGAGTATTGGTTTTGGGAACAACCAATTGAATATGTAAAATCTTCAATGCTTTGCAAAGTTTGTAAAAAAAGGAGATATTTTCTAAAAAATTATTCGTCTAAAGAACTAGTTAATAAGGTATAGAGGAGGAAAGAGCAAACAAAAGAAAAATATACAATGGAAAAGGAGTCTCCTAAGTTTCCTTCCTTAGATGCAAATAAGTTTAGTATTTTTGTTGAATCCCTTGAGGAGGGAGAGAATTTGTAGATGACTATAAAAAGAGATAGGAAAAATTCCCAAAAGAATATCCTAGGGGAAAAAATGAAAATTGAAATAACAAAAAGACAAGGTGAATCAATAAACAAAATTAATGGAAAAAAAGATGAGTAAAATTATGGAAACCCCAACGCCTAGGAGAACAAAGCCACAAGAGTCTAAAGCAAAATCTCAACCAGAGAATACTCCCAATCAAGGTATGGCTTATGAATGCCCCTGATATTATTTAGATAAGGATTATGATTTTCAACAGGAAGAGTTTATCTCAATAAAAGATAAAATATAGGTTTGTGTGTCAATTTTAGGGGCCAGTGTCATTTGTGTTTTTTTTTTTTTTTTTTTTTTTAATTCCAGTATGCTCTTTCTTAAGATCATTGGGCCGATTGCTTTGATTTGTTTTTTCTCGCATATTGCTGGTTTATAATGGTGTTTTCTTAAAACGTTTCATTGTTTTGTTGCAATGTTTGATGTCTACAGGTACAAGCACAGTCTCAACTCTGATATGCTGAGCCGGATAACCGTAATTACCGAGGTCGGGCACCACCTCCTCCTGCTGGTCCAGAGGAGAGATCATGGGAGACACTTCGTGAAAGCAGAGAATATTCTGCCCGAAGATCAGAGGATTCTTATGGTAAAACTGCAAGGCAACAGGAATCAAGTTATTATTCTGCTCGCCAAGAGCAATCAAACACACAGTTTGCTAAATTTATTTTCTTTTCTGACCCTCTTTGCATGCAAATAAGTGTGCTTAAGGATTCTGCAATTACTTTAAATTTAGTTTAGTTCTTAGATTGAGACGTATTCAAGTACAATCATCTGCTCTGTGTTCCTAGACACTGATATTTTCAATTACAGTCATCTGCTCTGCCATGTTAAAATCAACTTGGTTTTCTATGATTGATGCCTTACGGTTTTCTAAAGGAATATGTACTTGTTTTTTCCGCCCTTATGGTTGAACATTAGCTCATTGGTATATGTGACAAGTTTGGTGTTGGCACATCTTTAATTCCCTGAATTTTTAGACTTAAAAGACATGAGATGAGGGTTTTGCGAGTTAGTGGATTAATAAGTATTCTTTTAATTTTTTTTTGTTTTTGAAATGTTATATTCAGAGTTTTATTTTATTATCAAATAGATTCAAATTTTAAGATGAGATTTTGCTATAATAATATGTCAGTGGATTATTAAGTATTTTGGTCATAATTTTTTTTTTGGAGTTGTTACCAATAACATCTATTTTATTTCGTTGTTGGCTACATCTACAGTTCTATTCTACTACCAAACTGGGTTCAAATCCTGAGGCTGTCCCCAACAACATTTATTCTACCTCGTTGTTGTTGTTAACCCAGCATAAGGGACCAGCCCCAACAACATCTATTCCATCTTCTTGATATTAACCCTATTAACCCCACATCTCACTCAGAGGATTTAGATCAAACTATTACCTTTACAAATAAACATGTCCTAAAATTTTTGAATCTAAATCTCTTCTTGATAAACACCAAAACTAAACCATCCACTAACTCAAAAAATAATATTTTAATCATATATTTTAATCATAATGATATACGAGGCGCTTTGCCAGTCGTTTAATACATCTCGGTGTATAGCATACCTCAATTGAATATATATATATATATATATATATATATATATATATATAATCATTTTGTTCGTTATAGGTAAAAGCGAAGACTATAAATGAAATTCATTTTGAAACTGAACAAATGTTGGGTTTAAGGCCTGGAACCACCAACTTACGTAATGGTCGTGGTGCACCTGACATGGGCTGGGGTGGAGGCGGTTTTGGTATTGGACAGCCTGGACGCATGATACCTGGAATGCCTGGATCTGACCCAGATGGATGGGAAGGGCTTTTTCGTGGTCGAATAGGAAGCAAAAATGAAGGTCTAATGTCTGTCACTCCTGGTCAAGGGCTCCCAAGCATCAATTACAAAGCCTTCAATAGGTAATTACAAACTGTTGCCACAGGGCACTGGAGGTGCATTGCTGCAAAATGTAGGTGGTAGGCCCTTGGCATCCTTGGCCCCTAATGTAGTAGCACCTTGGCATCCTTGGCCCCTACTAAATCTGACATTCCTCCAGGTACTTGTAGAGTTGAACCGAAAAAAGATAAGTTTACAGCACCTCAACCTATTACTGAAAGGCCTGCATCAGGCAGTAAAACCGAAAAAAATATAAGTTTCCAGGACCTCAACCTGTCCTGAGAATAAGATTCTCACTTTTAGTGAGAATGTACTTTGAAAAGTGAAAAAAAGCAAAAATAAGGGAGAGTTTTATGTCCATATATTAGGAATTGAAGAATCTGGTGTTGAAAGAGTAAAACGAATAAAGGCAAATTTATCTTGGTTCCGTAAGTTATATGGACAACAATGAACAAAGCCATTCACATGCTCATATATTTGCAGTTTGATCACATGGGAGGTGACTAGTAAAAGCATAAAGGATATGCTTTTGTTTGTGTGATGTAACATCATAAACATTGGATCTAAGGGGTATTATCAAACGTGGAGGGAACTTGAACTCATGAATCATTTTATCAAGATTTGGTGGTCACTTTTCATTTTGTTTCAAATTAATATTGGAAGGATATTGATAAGTGTGGAGGAAATTTGAATTCATTATCTTTTTATTTGAAATGTCCTATTTATCAAAATCTAGTGGGTACTTTTTACTTTATCAAGACTGTAGCACCCTAAAATTGACGCAGTAAAACCTTAGTAATTACACTTACTCTAGTAAATATTCAAATTTAAATTTCAACCTCCAAAACCGCTCCCAAACCGTCGCTTAATTCGTTTCCTCATTTCCCGCATCATTTTTAGATTTTGTTTTGACCGTTTGACGATATCGTCGTCGATCAGACGATATCGCCTCAGATCGAACGATTTCGTCTAGGCTAGGACGTCCAGACGATTTTGTCCCAAAACTAATTTTTCACAATTAGCTTTTGTTCCAACGGCATCTCTAATCCGGGCAGAAGCGTGTCTACGCCGTTAGAGACCCTCCCCATTGGAGATATCCCAAATAGGGATGATCTCCAACCTCCTAACCTCCCTCCTAAGCCCATTTTATCCTAGGCCCTCCCCTTAGCATCCCCCTGGCTGAAATTCCCTGTAACTTGAATTCTACACACACTAGACATCCTAAATTATTGTTTGCACTTGTTCTATCCAAATTTTGTTGCAGGTACCTTAGTATTTTTTAGTCGGAGCAAGCTTACATCGTCGCAGATGATCCTGTTCAGATCGAAGGCGATCTTGTCAAATCAGAGACGATTTCGACTGCAGTCCACATTGGGGGCAATCAGTGCCCAGAGTTTGCATTTCTTCATCATTTTTTTGCTGTATTATTCTGCATTTAGTTAATATTATGATTATTTCTTATTATTTTGCATCTTGGAGTTCACCCATCTAGATCAAATGCATAATTAAGTTATAATTGTCATTAAATCAGTATAATGCATTCATGTTTCTATTTATAATTCTCAGTTTGATATTGTTATTGGCATTTTACATTGTTTCTCTCTATTATCATAGTTGCATTCTTTATGTTTTGTACCTATTTCTCTGTTTGTAGGTCTCTAATGAATTCCTCAGATCTCAGACGATCCTGTCAGATAGGAGACGATCCTGTCAAATTCTAGACGATCCTGACTGCTTCAAAAATCAGAACCTTCATCAGACATCCGGATTAGGTATGGGTCTTTAATCCATCTTGTTCTTTTTGTTTTTTTGTCCAAATCTATTTATGTCTTCATTTAAATCTGCATTTCATATAGAATAGCTTAGACGCATTTTGGCCAAACCTAGGACTTGGATGATTAAAGATAAAACTGAATACATCAAACACATTCCCAACCTAGGCATGGAAACTGCCACTAAACGTTTCCTGGTGAACCCACCATCCGTCAAAAAATCACCATAATACACCTCCCTCGAGAGGCGGGACCTTCACAAGGCCTCTCAGTCCGAGGTACCGCGCCATCCTTTTCCCATCCTCCTTCCGGGCACGGATCCTATAGCCTGAAGGTAAGGATGCAAAAAATTTGGAGCGATAAATTTTGGTGAACCCGAAGTGAATGCATTTAAAACCTTTTGAAAACAAAAAAAAACAAAAAATAAAACAACTAAAACATAGATGCATTTCACATCATCTAAAACTAATAAGTTGCATATCACATTTAGATGGTAGCTCCTAAGAAAATATTAGCAGTTGTTATAAATGTTGAAAACCAATTGGCAGCCATAGAAATCAATTTTGTGCTTAGTGTGCCTGAAACAGATATTAACTTTTGTGGGACGAACTTGATAGAAGACTAAGTGTCATTTCATCTAGGTCAATAAAACTAAAACAAATCAAGAGGCTTGTCCTAGATAGAATCCTGGATCCTCATCAACTCGTCTTTTATCATAAACTTCATAGAGCCTGCCATAGATGGTTAGCTTATAGGAGAGCTCTTGTGTCTTCAGAATTGTTCACCTTCGAGGAATACCTCGAGAGCGCAGCCATTATACACCAGTTCCTAGGTCGTGTAGAAGACCAAGAGGTTGTTCTTACGGATAGGGAAAGATGAAATAGAGTTCCTCGAGCTATGTTATATCGAGAGTATTGCCATGAGCTTTACTTCTATCAACTAGAATCTGAGACAAATAATATCACTATAGCTCTTTTCATTAAATTTTTGAAAGAAAATTTTCAATTTGAAGAACACTTCATGACTCCTGAAGAACTCGAGCCCATTAATGATATTTATAAATTGTTTATAGAAAACTAGATCATTACTTTTAGTATTAGTTCTTGCATTTATTGTGTTGTTTGTTATCTTTACAATATTATTACAAAAACAAAAAAAACTAAAAAACATAACAAAAAACTAAAACCTTTCATTTTAAATATTGTAGTAGGTATATAATTAATATATACCTCTTAAACTTGTTGCATATATATATATATATATATATATATATTTGTTGAAATCTAAATTAAGCACAATGCCTAAACTTAAGAATGGTAAACAAACTGAAGGAGAAGAAGAAGATTGGTTAGAAGATAAAACTAGAAACCCAAATCTCCTTCCTGAAGATCCAATTTCGGAAGGAGAAACTCTAGATCAACTAGAATATGACCTAGGTGAAGACAATGAACAAGAAGAAAATGTTAAAGAGGATGGATCCTCATCCCCTAGAGTAGCTCCAGATGGAACTATTGCTTTTGACAACTTAGATCATTTCTGGAAATTTTTCAATAATAACATTGGCGCTCTTAATATGGTAGTTCATATTGATAAAGGGCAAATTAGTGACACTCAAGCAGCCATGGAACATATGTTTGATGTGCACACTAATCCTTTGTCTTTCATTGATCAAGAAAGTGATAAGGCTGGACCATCCAATAGAGATATGGTCACTATGATTCAGAACATGCCAAAACAACAGGTTACCCAACCTCCTAAGGAACCTGTTATTGAGCCTAAAATCATTCCCACAAAAAATAAAACTTCCTTCACTGCTTTACTTCGCCAAACTATTGATCAATATGCCTCAAGTAAACAAAAACCTAAAATGAAGCCAAACACCAATTTTCAACAATCTGGAATACAGCATAATACAACTTCAAAATTCCTTCATAACACCTTTCCTACCAACAATTTACACAATATCAATATAGCATCTAATCTCCATGTCCCTCCATCATATGCTCACAAATCCCATATCAATGCCCTACCGAACCAATATGGTGGGCAAACTAGTAATCTGGAAGCCATGGTGAAACAGTTAGCTTTGCATATGGACCAGATAGATCCTTACCGTCCCTCGTACAATTATCAAGAGATATGTAGTCAACCTTTGGATCCCATAGTTGTAGCACAACCTTACCCTAAGCATTTTCCCATGCCCATTCTGCCTATATATAAAGGAACCGAATATCCCATATAGCATCTTCGCATGTTTAGGATAACATGTCATGATATATCACATGATGACTTGCTATTACTAAAAATGTTCCCAAAAAGTTTAGGTGGAATGGCATTAGAGTGGTACTATCAATTGCCCACTCATTCTTTGAGAAACTTCGAAGAAACAATTGAATCTTTTGTCCATCAATTTAGTGCCTACATCGAGAGGCATGTAACCATTAAAGATTTATACAACTTAAAACAAGACAAGGATGAATGTTTTGTCGATTTCTTAGCTAGATGGAGGTAGTTGACAGGAAAACTGCACTTTGTGCTACCTTATAGGGAAATTTTGGACATTTTTATTAATAATTTACAAGAACAAATATCTTATGAGCTATCAACTACTACTTTAACTACCTTCGATCAGGCTATAGATTTAGCTCGAAGAGTAGAAGATGCCCTCATTAGGAGAGGCCAACTTAGGAAGAAAGATGATGAGAAAACATCTAGAAATTAGTATAAAAACAAACAAGTCATAGGTGATGGAGTCACTGACAGCAAAAATGTTGCTAATATCAATGCAACGAAAACAATAGAAAAATTTATATTGAAACCACCTGATAAGCCTCCTCAAGAATTTACTAGATTGAATCAACCGTTATCAACTATTTTACCTCAATTACTCAAAAGAGGTTTGATCCAATTACCAGCTATCCGAGAACCTGATCCAACTATACCCGGATACAGAGCTGACTTACACTGTGATTTCCATAGAGGCCCTGGACACTCTACCAACGCTTGTAAAAGGTTGAAACATAAAATATAGGATCTGATTGATAATAATGAAATGGAGGTGCAAGCCTTCCAACCCAAACAAAATGCTCCTAATAATCCTCAAAAGAACATTCCCCAAAATCAAAATCAAAATGCTAATCAATCATTAGACATATTTCAACACCCTTTACCAAGACATGGTAAAGAGGTGGCCAATCAAATCGAACATCATAATGTTCCTCCTCCTACCCGATATGTAGGAACTATTAGCAAACATTTACCTGTTCAGGATCCTCAGACATTTGACACAACCTTATCCTTGGTCACGACCAGGCCCCTACATAATATTCAAACTCTAGATCCTAGTGATGTAGAATCAGATACTGAAAGTGAAATAGACATCACTTCAAACCAATCGAATAGTTCTGAAAATGAATCAGATCCTATTCAACCTATCACAGATGCTATGGTTCCGGAAGAACCATTTCCTAGAAGAGTTACTACTCGACCCTCTTCTAATCAATTCCTCCCAAATGAACAAGCCATAAATGCTCGACTGAGACCAGTTCAGCGTCTTCAATATAACATTGTAGGTGCCATTGGAGTCGTTACCCGACAACAGGCTCAAAATTCTCAACAAGAACCAAACCAGAATGATGGATCAGTTCCATTTATTTTGAAAAGTCCCAATAAATGGAATCATGCTTCCAATGTTCAACCTAAACCCCCTTACAATATTAATGAGCAATTATCCAATACTACAGCCAGAATTTCCCTTTTGGATTTATTAAGATCTTCTCCTACCCATAGGGATGAGTTGATGCTTACATTAAGCCAAATGATGGTACCTCAAAATATTCAACCTAAAGCCATGGCCAATACTATCATCACTCAAGAAGTTGATTGTATTGACTTTTGGGATAAAGATATCCCACAACACAGTTTACATAAGGATAATCCCTTATATATTATTGCTCTAATTGGAGATGTAGTTGTTAAACGAGTCATGATTGATAATGGTTCATCTCTAAACATTTGCTCTTTTGACTTCTACCAATGATTTGGCTTTAGAAGTGATGAAATGAAGAAAACTGACATGATTATCAAAGCTTTCAATGACGAAACACAAGAAACGTGTGGAGTTATTACCATCTCATTGCAAGTTGGTCCTCGAACTCTAGATACGACTGTGTTTATTGTACATTGCCCCGCATCGTACAATATACTTTTGGGTCTTCCTTGGATCAATGCAATGCGGGCTGTCCCATCAACTTTACAACAATGTGTTAAATTTGAATTTAAAAATCAGTTGGTCACTATCCATGGTGATCCTAGACCCTTTGATATGTGTGCTTTGGCAGAACTTGTTGGAGTGCAATTTTGTCCTGCTTTGTCATCCACACATCCTAATTCTTATTTTTCATCTAAAACTATGAAACACACACCCATAACTTCATCTATTTCTCCTCCATTAATTTCATCCTCATGTATAGATCAACAATCTTTTAAACAACCCACTCTAGAACCTCAAAAAGATCTTCAATCTACGACCAATCCTTCATGTTCCATCCCCATAATTTCAAAACCTATAGACCCATCTATTAACACTTCCACATTATCAACATCTATCATACCTTCCACATCTAAAGATATAGGGAATGATCCTTCTACATCTTATGCTCTTTCTGATGAACTTTTACCAGATTTATCCACAATCTTAATATCAAAAAAAAATAAATGCTTTCATGCAAGATTCAATTCTTTTAAATAACTTGCTACCATCTCCTCGTACTTTGGGCCTCCCACAACCTATGGGAAGTACTTACCAAGTCGGGAGTTGTGCCTTCATTTATAAAGGATATGACTGGGGAAGAATCCCTCGGAATATCAAAACTCATCCTGAAGGATATGCACGATGTTATTTTACTAATGAATATATTAAAGCTAAACCCATAATGCTTAAAATGGGATATAAAGGGAAAGGCTTGGGACCTTTCCAAAATGGCATGAAATAACCTTTCGAGGTAGAACCGTGGCCTGTCCGTTGTGGTGTGGGCCTATTTCCTAGTAAGGGTCAACCCTTTCCTTTTGAAGATGATGATCAACTCATATGTTATCAAGATTATTTGGAGAGGCGTGATGATTTGCCTCTAAAAAATTAGCCATTTACATGTAACATGCTATCCATAGCTTACCCTGAAATGATTGCTGACTCCGATGAGGAGTTGGAAGGAGATATCTTCCATGATGTCTCCGTTGAAGAGATGTTACACAATGGATTTTATTTTTATGGTTCTATATCAACTATAGCCCAACTTGAGACCACTAATCCTCAAGATAAATTATCCCAATTAACCTTACAAGAATTACAAGAATTGGGCGTTTCACCCACCCCATCTAATTTTGAAAGAGATCTACACATGGAAGTAGAAAATGTCATTAAAATTAATATTGGAACTGAGGATAGTCCTCACATAATCAATATTGGATCAAAATTAAGTCAAGAAAAATAAGAACAATATATTGCATTCCTTAAAGAATATGAAGATGTCTTCGCTTGGACATACGAAGATATGCCAGGTCTAGACCCTTCTGTAGTCATGCATCATCTAGTGGTCCATCCGGATGCTAAACCTGTTAAACAAAAACTTAGAAAAATGCATCCCAAAGTGGATTTGCTAGTCAAAGGGGAGTTAGAAAAACTCTTGAATGTTGTTTTTATACAAGCTATTGATTATGCTGAATGGATCTCAAATGTAGTTCCAATCACCAAGAAATAAGCCACCAAAGTTAGGGTTTGCACAGATTTTAGAGATATTAACGTTGCATGCCCTAAAGATGATTTTCCTCTTCCAAACATGGATCAAATCATTGACTTTACTGTCGAGAGTGGGATGATGTCCTTAATGGATGGATTCTCCGATTATAATCAGATCAGGATAGCTCCTAAAGATCAGGCTAAAATAGCCTTTATTACCCCTTGGGGTACCTTTTGTTGGAAAGTGATGCCATTTGGCTTAAAGAACGCAGGTGCAACCTATCAATGAGCTATGACTTATATTTTTCATGATATGATGCATGATATCCTACATGATTATGTAGATGATATTATAGCTCGCTCTATTAATGAAGATAATCATTTAGATGATTTGAGAAAAGTTTTTAATCGATTACGAGAATATCTTATTCGATTAAATCCAACCAAATGCATATTCGAAGTTAAGTTCGATAAACTATTAGGGGTTTTAGTTTCTTTACGTGGTATCAAAATTGACCCTCTCAAGATTGTGGCTATCACTGATATGCCCGCACCTACTAATATATCTGAGTTACAAAGTTTACAAGGTAAGCTTCAAGCCATTCGTCGCTTCATCGATAAGCTGGCGGACAAAACTGGTCCCTTTCTTAAACTTCTTAAGAAAGATGTCCCTTTTAATTGGGACGATGAATGTAAAGAAGATTTTGAACTTCTCAAACAATACCTCCTTAACCCACCTGTGCTTTCACCGCCTAGACCTGATCGCCCATAACTCCTGTATATTTCAGCTTTAGATTCTGCCTTAGGAGCTATGTTAGCTCAGCTTGATGATGAAAAGATAGAACGTGCTAATTATTATATTAGTCGAACCTTCATCAGTTATGAAACTCGCTACACAACATTAGAAAAACTATTTCTAGTAGTCGTGTTTGCTACATAAAAATTACGCCATTATATGCTTAGTCAGAAAACTTATGTCATTGCTAAATATGATCCCTCAAGATATCTCATGAGTCGACCTTATTTATCGGGTCGCACAGCCAAGTGGGTTCTTGCTCTAAGCAAGTTTGATCTCACATTTATAGGACAGAAGTCTGTTAAGGGTCAAATCATAGCGAGATCAATTAGTCTGCTGCACCCTTAGAGTCTACCTATCCCCTCATCATTGAGTTTCTCGATGAATGCCTTCAATTAGAGGTAGACCATATTGAACAATGGTCCTTATACTTTGATGGAGCCCGATGCATGAGTGGGGCTAGTGCGGGTATTATTTTAATATCTCCACAAAAACATCTTATTCCTTTGTCCTTCAAATTAACATTTGCTTGCACCAACAATACTACTGAATATGAAGCTCTAATCCTTGGATTACGAGCTGCCTTGGCACTAAAAATTAAACATCTGTTAGTTTTTGGTGATTCTCAACTTGTTATAAACCAAATTAATGAAGTTTATCAGACCAAATATGATAAATTGTGCCCATATAAAGCCTATGTTTTATAATTAATGTCTCTATTTGATCAAGTTACCTTGGAAGCTATTCCTCGAACTTGCAACCGTGCAGCTGATGCTATGGCCGCAGCTACATCTCTCCTGCCCTTGGAGTTATATGACGAATATGCCACTATCATTATTCGTTGACTCCAGGAACCCGCTTCAAATAAGTCATGCTTAGAACCTTTGGATGTGTTTCTAATCAATGAAACTACTCCTGAACCTTGGTATACGGATATATTTGATTTTCTCCAAAATGGGACTTTCCTTGCCAATTCTAATAGAAACTAGCGTCGATTATTACATAGACAAGCAAGTCGATTTGTAATAATTGGCAATACTTTATATAGGAGATCTTTTGAAGGTATCCTATTAAGATGTTTGAATTTAGAAGAATCCAAATCAGCCTTGAGTGAAGCCCACGATGGATCTTGTGGAGGACACTTCAGTGGTAGTGTCATTGCTAAAAAGCTCCTTAGGATAGGATACTTTTGGCCTACCATGGAGAATGATGCACATGATTATGTGCACCATTGCGATAAGTGCCAAAAACATGCTGACCTTGTCCATGCACCTACACAAGAGCTGCAGGCTATTTCATCTCCTTGGCCCTTTTCAAAATGGGGTTTAGATATTATTGGCAAAATCAATCATGTGTCATCTGATGGACACAAATTCATCATAATCGCCATCGAGTATTTCACGAAGTGGGTTGAAGCTATGCCTTTAGCTTCCTGCACTGGCACACAAGTCTCTAAATTTATTTTTAATCAAATCATTTGTAGGTTCGAAATTCCTGCAAATCTCATCTCTGATAATGGAACTTGTTTCAAAAATAAATATGTTAAAAAATTATGCCAAAAATATAAGATTCAACATCGCTGGTCCACTCCCTATTATCCTCAGGGTAATGGTCAAGCAGAAGCATCTAACAAAACCTTAATCAAAATTCTCAAAAGATTGGTCAATAAAGCGGTCGTGATCGGCACATTCAATTATATCCAGCCTTGTGGGCCTATCGAACTAGTGTTCGAACCCCCACTAGAACTTCACCTTTTGTTTTGGTTTATGGTGCTGAAGTCATTTTTCCCTTTGAATTAGAAGTTCCTTCTTTGGCTCTACTACTTCAAGATACCGAAGTAGGAGATGAATATCGAGCTGGTAGACTCAGTCAGTTGGAACTCCTAGATGAAAAATGCATCAATGCTTTGGAGCATCTCCGTGCCTACCAAAACAAGCTTAAAAGATCATATGCTAAAAAAGTTTGTCATCGATCCTTTGAGATCGACGACCTTGTTTTAAAAGAAAATCAAAAAAATACCAATGCAACTAAGGACCTTAAAGGTAAATTTGATCCCAACTGGCTTGGACCATACATTATCACCGCTAAATTTGAATCGGGAGCATACAAATTATCTACCTTAGATGGCAAATAACTTAAAGAACCCATGAACATTTTGCATCTTAAACGTTACTATGTATAAATTTGGTCATTTCATCATTGTATATATTTGTTTAAAATATTTCAAAATCACTATCTTGTATTTCTTTCAATTTATAAATTCAAAAACACCAAAAACATTCATAATCATCAAAATATTCAAAACTATTTGTTGTATTTATTTATGGCACTTGTTAATTCTTTCAAAAACAAAAAAATAATAATAACAATAAAAACAACAATATTCTTGACTCTTTCGAAACCAAAACAACATAAAGAAGAAAGAGAGAGTCAACATTCTCAAAACTTCTCAAAAAGTATATATATATATATATATATATATATATATATATATATATATATATATATATATATATATATATATATATATATATATATATTCTTCTTACAAATGTTGTAGTTATATGTTTCAAATTATTTTGGATAAATTAGCATTTATTTGGAATCCCTCACTTTCACACTCACAAAAATAAATATCTTGATTTTTATCTGGCATGATTACTAATCTCTCTTATATCAAAGATCACAAAATTCAATTAAATAAAGTTTGAGCATAGAGAATTGATCTTGTTATTTACTTAAACCAAACACATCCTTTCACAATAAAATTATTATATTTGTAATTTCCATGCTTTGCTACATAGTACAAGTGGTTTCTTGAGCGAAAAGTTTCTCCTGCTATCCTATCATGCACATGGTCTAGAATCTTTGAGAATTGGCAAAAAGACAAGCTCACCCCTACCCATAATAAAAATCCCTTGCTCTACAGCTAATCCGAGCAAGTATCCCTAGCATAGAACAAAAAGAAAAAGCAAAGTTCAAGAAAAAGAGAAAAAGAAAAATGTTATTTTTATCATTACAGCATTATCAAAAGAAAAAAATACAAAAGAAAAGAAAAAGAAAGCAAAAGCAAAAGCAATAAAATCCTTTTCCCTACCTTTTGAAAAGAAAAGAAGGGTTGATGAGCTTGAATCCCTGGAATTCTTAATTATTCGAAAAGCGTGAGGTAAGCCCCATAACGAGTGGTTTGTGCCCAACCTGCTTGGCTTTGGGTAACTCCTAGCATGGCGATATGTCTATCACATTAGCAACCTTCTTTTGTACAGACCTATGTCTGCTTATGGATTAGCTAGCTCTTGATAATCCGACTTACATAGTAGTCTGGTATGGGTATATGCATCTACATCATGGTTAATGAACACTTATTTGGTTCATTCAAATCACTTGTATCATAGTACCTTGCTCAAACTGGTAAATGAACAATGCAATTGCACACACATTTGTATTTGAGAGATTTTGTGTATCATTATGATAAATCAAGATTGGAAATGAACTCACATACGCACATGGGATTCCTTATAAATCTATTTTTTGTCTTTAAGATACTTTGAAATATTTCTGCAAATTGTTTGGAATAAATTCATTTTCTTCTTTAAAGTACAGTTGTTTAGTATAAAGACAACTATATGCATTATCAAAAATCAAAATCATCTTCACAACATACAATCAAGTTACATCTATATATAACTTTTGACTTTCGCGACGATGGTATAGTTCCAAAACTAAAATTGGAATTTTATGCCTAGCGCAAGTCCTCCTCTTCATATTTTCTATTTATTTTTCAAAAATTAAAAATCAACCATGCAATAAAACAATCTATTTTCTTCTTTGATTTTCACGATGATGGTATAAGTCTATACCTACATATTCTATGCCTAGCGCAAACCATTGTACCAATTTTTTCCCCACTCATTTAAAATTCATAAAAACCATATAACTTAAATCATTATGTTATACAATTATGCTTTCAAACAAAAAAACACCTATCACTATTTCATGTCATTATGTCAATATGCAAATTTGCAACCATAGTATAATTTCTAAGGAATTATTCAACATTTTATCACACTTAGGAATTTATGCCTAGCAGAAGTTATTTTAAAATATTTTCATGGAAATCTGAAAAACAAATCATCATCATCATCATCATTTGCATCATCACAACAAAGTCTTAAGATAGTCTCTTAAGCACTCTTTTACTTTTAGCAATATTTCTATACTGGGATTAGCTTGACGATCGAGTGAGCGGCTACTCCATGAAATGGTCTATAATAGCGACATTGAAATTATTGTTAAAAGTCCCTTTTTATTTTTATCACATCACAAACAACCAATTTTTTCTATCAGATTATTTCATTTAAATTTTTCAAGCATGACATTTCAACCATAATATTTCCAATGACGTAATTACATGAATCATCAAATCAATCAATCAAAACATTAAACGCATCATAAAAATACATAAGACATAAGTCATATGATCAAAAATATCTCATCTATATATATCACAAATATATATACATCATATCAAAACTGGATCGGTATGCCACAATCTATACCTCGGCATACTCAATCCTCTCTCAAAAATAATAAATACTATATATCAATTTGTGCAGTGCAATCTATAGTAGCTAGTCTCAAGAACCCCTCGAGCTCTCATCCTCATCTCCTCCCCCACCCTGAGGTGGACAAGGTGTCCCCATCGTAGTATGAGTGGTACTACGAGTCCTAGTCGTGGATCGGGATGAATTCCTTGATGACCCAATCCTGATCGGATCCATGATGGCAGCTGACAGTGGTAATCTCTCCTCCTTTGGCACCATCTGGTGGTATAGTGTCTGATAAAATATGATTTGAGCAATAGCCCATGCTAGCTCCTGAGTGCTCGCCCCTCTGCCTCGTCCTCTAAGGCATGCAATCTCATCTCTGAGCTGTGTAACCTTAGCTTAGTGTCATGCAGCCTCCTCCTACAGGGTCTGCACCTGTGCCTAGAGACAGATAGTCTCCGCTCAAAGAGTTGTTGTCTCGCTGCTCTCCCTAGTGTCAACACCCTTGCCCTTATCGGGCGATGATGGCCTCTCTCTCTATGGAGAAGGGGGTCTCTCCTCCCTCCTCTTCTGCTACCATGGCCTCTGTTGTGTTTGTGGTCTCCTTTGCTCTCTCCCTTCGTGACCCTATGTTGCCTCAATGGTTGCCTGGCGTCGCCTCCCCATCCGATGCACAACTGTGTGAATCAGACCCTGAGCCCTCGTCATCCGAGGAGGGCGGATGCCTGTGTACCAGGCATCGTAGCCATCGGCTACTCCAATGTCATCCCCATCCACTAGCTGAATGGGGGCATCATCTGCGTCTTGACTCTAGAATCGCTGCATATCTAGAGCCTCGCTCACTGTAGTGTTATCTCAGATAGTCCGAAAAAACTCGTAATCCTTGAGAGATGGGATCCCCTGCTGTAGACCGAACTATCGCAAAACTCGGTCGTAACGGTGGAGCTCCACCTCTCCCATCTCCATCCTCAGCTAGTAGACTTGCCTGATGCGAGCCAGCTCCTGTTCGTCCTCGGCCCACCCTAGATGGTCCCTCCAAGGCCTCCAAGTGATCTGGTTTGGGACAAGATCATCCAGCAGTCTCCGAGATATCGGTAGATCAATCCGTCATTGTGCCTCTCTCTGGAGCCACCAGTAGAAAACTCAGGGCCTCTCCTCGTCAATTCCTATCAAAGGAAGCCCTATCGGCCTTCGCACTACAATGTGCTCCCAGCACCAAACCTGTAGAAGCGATGACATAACTAGACATCGACCGCCCTTATACACGACCCTGTGCAGGATCCTGTACAATCGACATAGCACAAAGCTGTCCCAAGAGAACTTGTAATCATGGTCTCGCATGTCGCAGATCACATTTGCTAGCACCCATGGTACCCTACACCCGCTCTGGTGGCACAGTAGAATTCCACCCACCACTTTGGCCAAAACCTGTGTGAGTCTGGATGCCCCAGGCATCTGATGCAGCGCCTCGATGTTCACTCTGCCCTTCTCCAGGGCGAAGCTCGGATCACCACACAACCGCATCATAGTGTGGCCCTAATTGGTCGTAGGAGTGATCAACCATCCTTGTATGGGGATCCTCAAAATCCTCCATACATCCTCTAGTGTGGGAGTCATCTCCCCTGTCGATAACCAAAAATAGGAAGAACCCGGATACCACCTCTCTGCCAGGGCCGTCAGTAGCCCCATGTCTGTAGAAACTTGTGGCATCTCTACCACATGCTGTAAGCCGGCCTGAGCCAGCCGATCCCGCTCTGCCTATGATAGAGCGGCCAAGTCATCTCTCAACCCATCGTATTTCCATTCTCTACTCTTCAGTAATCCTCTCTGCAACATAAAAACAACAACAAAATACAAAATCATTAATAAAAACTCAGTGATTTATAATGTAAGTAAAATCAGTTCAATTTTATACAAATGATGATATCGTCCACTATTGGATGATATCATCCCAAATTTGAGCAAAATCGTCTCCTATTTCGCAAGTCAAAATCGTCCCTTGTTTGACGAAATCATCCCCCTTTCGTCGATTTCGCCCTTCGACGAAATTGGCAAACTTGAAACAATTTCGACGAAATTGAGACGATTTCATCCTGACGACGTCGACGACCCACAAATAGCCGCGATGCTCAAAATTTATTTAAAATCAACCTAAAAAGCATGTAAATACAACTTAAACCATTCTAAGCTAAGTTTAGACTCTTACCCGTAGCCTGCACCGGACCTCTGTCGATCTGTGCGCTGTCTCCACCATTTTTGCTTGTAGAGCTCTAAAAACCAAAAACATGAACAGTAAAAATGAATTAGGCTTTTACCCTATTTTTCCTAATTTTATTCAAAACATAATTAAAAACATTTTAAAATTTTGCTTTTTCGCATTTTTACCTCAAACGTTCGATTTGGGTAAAAACACGGAGGGGGCACCATAGTAAGTTGTACGATTTGACCAAGAGTCGTCACCTAAAAATAGGAATAATTTTTTCTTTCTCGTAGATCGAGAAGAACTCATATTTAACGCATTTTCTTCAAAAAATTCGCTAAAGAGGGGGCAAAATGTAGCACCCTAAAATTGGCATAGTAAAACCTTAGTAATTACACTTACTCTAGTAAATATTCAAATTCAAATTTCAACCTCCAAAATCGCTCCCAAACCGTCGCTTAATCCGTTTCCTCGTTTCCCACATCATTTTTAGAGTTTGTTTTGACCGTTTGACGATATCGTCGCCGATCAGACGATATCGCCTCAGATCGGATGATTTCGTCTAGGCTAGGACGTCCAAACAATTTTGTCCCAAAACTGATTTTTCATAATTAGCTTCTATTCCAACGGCATCTCTAATCCGGGCAGAAGCGTGTTTGCACCGTTAGAGGCCCTCCTTGTTGGAGATCTCCCAAATAGGGATGATCTCCAACCTCCTAACCTCCCTCCTAAGTCTATTTAATCCTAGGCCCTCCCCTTAGCATCCCCTTGGCTGAAATTCCCTGTAACTTGAATTCTACACACACTAGACATCCTAAGTTACTGTTTGCACTTGTTCTATCCAAATTTTGTTGTAGGTACCTTAGTATTTTTTAGCCGGAGCAAGCTTACATCGTCGCAGATGATCCTGTTCAGATCGAAGGCGATCTTGTCAAATCAGAGACGATTTCGACTGCAGTCCACATTAGGGGCAATCAGTGCCTAGAGTTTGCATTTCTTCATCCTTTTTGTTGTATTATTCTGCATTTAGTTAATATTATTATTATTTCTTATTATTTTGCATCTTGGAGTTCACCCATCTAGATCAAATGCATAATTAAGTTATAATTGTCATTAAATCAGTATAATGCATTCATGTTTCTGTTTATAATTCTCAATTTGATATTGTTATTGGCATTTTACATTGTTTCCCTCTGTTATCATAGTTGCATTCTCTGTTTTTTGTACCTATTTCTCTGTTTGCAGGTCTTTGACGAATTCGTCAGATCTCAGACGATCCTGTCAGATAGGAGACGATCCTGTCGAATTCTAGACGATCCTAACTGCTTCAAAAATCAGAACCTTCATCAGACATCCGGATTAGGTATGGGTCTTTAATCTATCTTGTTCTTTTTTTTTTTCTGTCCAAATCTGTTTATGTCTTCATTTAAATCTGCATTTCATATAGAATAGCTTAGACGCATTTTGGCCAAACCTAGGACTTGGATGATTAAAGATAAAACTGAACACATCAAACACATTTCCAACCTAGGCGTGGAAACTGCCACTAAACGTTTCCTAGTGAACCCACCATCCATCGAAAAATCATCATAATACACCTCTCTCAAGAAGCGGGACCTTCGCAAGGCCTCTCAGTCCGAGGTACCACGCCATCCTTTTCCCATCCTCCTTCCGGGCACGGATCCTATAGCCTGAAGGTAAGGATGCGAAAAATTTGGAGCGATACAAAGACCTCATCCTCATGCTTAATAAAAGAAGTGACATCCTCATGGTTAATAAAAGAAGGGGAATCCTCAATAAGTGGAGGGAACTTGAAACTCATGATATTTTTATTTGAAATGTCCTCCCATTCTCCACTTTGTCAAAACCTCATTCACAACTTTATCATATTCAGTAAAAGTAGGTTTTGTTTTGACCTCTTTATATGAGTGTTCCCTACTTATTACTTTGAGGTTTTGATTTTAAGCATCTTGGAAATTATTTATGATTGATAAGTTTGATGACTTCTTTTATCTCAATACAATGTATGTAGTGTTAAAACAGGTCTCACCAAAAATAAAGCACATAATGGTATTACAATAATTTGATAGTCATGCACATGTTGGAGAAGAAGAGGTATTAGTCATGCACATGCTGGAGAAGAAGAAGTATTAAAGTACATAATGGTATTACAATAATTTGATAATCATGCACATGATGGAGAAGAAAAGGTATTAGTCATACCATGTTGGAGAAGAAGAGGTATTAAAGTGGAACAAAATTCCAACATATGTCCACTGAGAAAATTTGAATATGGATTTCTTCTAGAAAAATATAATATATACATTTTCATAATAAAAATGTAATGTTAGATAAATCTACTACCAAAATTAAATAAAAATATTTTAAAAAGATTTTTCCGAAGGTCAAAGTAGACCTTTCTTTGTTCTACGGTTAAGTTTTGTTTGGCCTTGGTTTGTTGTGGTGCTTACAAACTATTCACCTTCTCTATTCACCTTCTTCACGTGGGCGGTTAATGGTATATACTTGAGCTTATTTATAGGCCGGAGTTGCTAGGCAACATACAAGTGCAGGCAAAGCTCATACTATTCCAGTGCACAGAGGTCTAGTTAACTTGTTTATGGTGTTGTATAAAGATCTAGTTTAGTTTAACAGAGAAGTTGTGGAAGTATATAGAATTCTATAAAGATTTAGTTCATTGTGATCTCCACTTTTGAGTTTGTAAAACTTAACAATGGTGTTAAGTAAGACTTGTAGCAATGAGTCTGCTACGGGCAGGCAAAGTGGACAAGCTCAGCAAGTGCAAGTGCATTTGAGGGACTTCTCTGAGGCTGACGTGGACGACTTCTACGAGGGGGCGAGCGACGAAGAGGTGACCAGGTACATGACGTGGCAACCGTTCAAGACGAAACAAGAGGCGCGAGACTATCTTGCCAAGGTGGCAATGCCCCACCCGTTTTTCAAGGCCATCTGCTTCCACGGCAGCAACCGGCCCATCGGCCACGTCATCCTCAAGCAGAGGGTCGGCATCCACAGCTGTCGGGCAAAGATCGCATACGTCATCTCCAGAAAATACTGGAAGATGGGCGTGGCCACGCGGGCCGTCTTGGCAGCTGTCGACGTGGCATGCCGGGAGTTTCCCGGGATCGCCAGAATCGAGGCGCTCGTTCTCCCGGAAAACGTGGCGTCCGCCAGAGTTTTGGAAAAGGCCGGATTTCACAAAGAGGCTTTGCTCCGCAATTACGTCCATCTGAAAGGAAGCCTCCGAAACTGTTTTCTCTTCGGTTATATTCCTCCGCCCTCTCCTTATTAAAAATTTAAAACCATCTTACAGCTTATTAATAAGCATTAGGCCCATCCTTCCATCTAAACGTGAAATTTGATGTCTTCTCAAATTTACTAATAAAATAAAAATTTGATGTCTGGTCAAATTTACTAATAAATAAAAAATAACTTATATTTATGTTTATCTTTTTATCGCATCTTATTTATATTTTTTAACCAAACTCAAAATTTGATGTCTAAGATTATATATCCACAAATATTCATAAGAAAAAGCAAAAAGTGACCCTCACCTTGAGGATCACTTTAAAATCTTTTTCAATGCGAGAAAACTAAGAGTAAGCTTCAGAATTTATCAAATAATTCTTGGTTTTTATTAAAAGTATGATATAGTATCCCAAAGAGATAATGGAACGATTTTTTTTTAAGGTTTAAGGTTCAAACAATAATGTAGGTAAGTGTAAGAGGGTGGGTGTGTGTATAGCTATGTGTTCAGCCCCTATTAATAAACTTAACTCTCGATCTTACGAAGGGTCATGATTGGGATGAAAATGCCCAAGCATTTATCGTAGGGCTTTCTCACATTACCTAAACTAAAAGAGTATGATACAATAGCTTTCAACATGTTTATATTTGTATTCTTAATTTGATATAAGAATATAAATAAAAAATAAAGATATTTTTTATTATTATTATTAAAAATATTTGTATTCTAAATATAATTGTAGTTGGAAAACTTGTAACTATAAAACTTCAGCTCTTTAATTTTAGAGACTTTCCTGATAATTAAGAAAATTAAAATTTAAAAAAATAAAAAATAAAGAAAATAATTTAAAGTAAAAAATATATTTAAAACCAAAATTTAAAAACCAAAATTCTAAATTTTTATTTGATACTCACAAAAAGGAGTTTAATTACAATATTTTATCATCACAACGAACAAAATACAATATAATTAGTTTTATATTTTTTGCATTTTCCCTGTAGCTTTCAACAAGTTTAAAAAAAAAAAATTATTATTATGAATATTTGTATTCTTAATTTAATATAAAAATATAAATAAAAATTAAAGATGTTCTTATTTTGAAAATCATTAAGAATATTTGTATTATAAATATAATTATAGTTGGAAAACTTGTAACTTTATAAAACTTTAGCACTTTAATTTTAGAGACTTTTTTTTTTTGAAAATAAAAAATATATTATATTTATAGAAACTGTATTACAAAGTAAAATGAGCTTGATAGGAAATACGGGAGAAAAAATCCTCCACCAATCCCTCCTGGCTCAAAAATTACCCATCCCTCTATCTTCATGTTGTTTCACTCTGTGGCCTAACTGTGATAGATTCATTAGAATCACTAGTTGCTCTTCCTATTCTACTATCTGTTTGTACCACCTCTCGCATCCCTTGGATTCTTTGGTACCAACTTATCTGATCTTCCATCTGAGAGTCCACATATTGCCCTTCCTCCAGTTATTTTCCCCATTTTTCTAAATAATCTACCACTCTATTTCCCTCTCGCTTGATATGTGTAATAAAAACATCCTGAAAAACCTTCCAAATATTTTGAACTGCTTCCACCTTCCTTCTCTCACCAATTCCCAACACCTGAAAGGGTCTTATAGGATCCAAGATTCCAGCCCATATCTGAGAGTCTGTCTCTATCCATAGCTTATGTAAATGTAGATTTGCAACTATCATTGATGTTGACAAGATCGCCTATCCTTCTGCTTCATTATTTGTTGTCTCCCCCATACCTTCTGCTCTCCAGTACACCTGTTCTCCTTTCCAATTTCGTATGATAATGCCAAAACCAGCTTTTCTAGGGTTTTTAGTAGAAGCCCCATCTGTGTTTGCCTTCACCCACTCTCTGGGAGGAGGTCTCCACTCTATGTTATTTGAGGAGATCTCACCTATGCATCCAACCCTTAATTGTTTTTCTTTTACAGTTATTCCAAAGCTCCATAAAATAGTCACTTCCTCCATTTCTATGTTTGTTTCCTCCTATAATCTAATAGATAGTGTTTCCATTACCTTACTCATAATCCTCTCCCATACTTGCTCCCTTGTTTTGTGCTCTGATCTAAATATGCGTGCATTTCGTTCTAGCCATAACTGCCACCATATGAAGCTAGGCCCCAACTTCCATGCCATTTTCATTGTTTTAGTCTTAAAGTTGCACTGTTTCCATTTCTCATAAAAGCTTTCCTAGCTCTCAAAAATTTCCCAATGTTGTCTCATCTACCTCCACCAACTGATCCATATATCTTTAGCAAAAGAACACCCAAAAAAGAGGTGATTCAAGGTCTCCTCTGCTTTTCCACACATAACACATTTGGAAGGCCCGTAGAAACCTCTTTTTCTCATATTATCAAATGTCAAGCACTTTCTATGGTTAATCAACCATGAGAAAATGTTAATTTTTGGCCATCCTTCCTTTTGCCAAACAAATGTCCATGGAAGTGGTGTTGGGGTAATCTCATATCCACAAACTACCTTGTATCCCTCCTTTGCCTTATAGATTCCCAACTTGCTTCCTCCCCATCCAAGCATATCCCTCGTAGAACCATCCTGAATTGGGTGTCTTTGGAGATGTCTCCATAGTTTTTTGGTTAGTTCCTCTATCCCCCTCACTGGCCATTCTTGGGGATGTTTCCATTGTAGTAAGTCTAGCACATGTTGATTCCATGATTTCATATAGGAAGAGGCTTTCCACCACCCTACCTTTTGGAGCTTTGCTTTCCAACTCTCCATATCTGGGAATGTCTGAATAATTGGTTGAGATTGATTCCATGAATCCTCCCAAAATAGGGCTTCCTTTCCATCCCCTAACTACCAATATAGGTATGGCTTTATTAACTCTTGGTCTGCTTCCATTGTTCTCCATACTATAGATCCCTCTCCTTCCACTCTGTGTCTTGGGATGTCTTTCTCAGCCACTCCTGGGTAATATTTAGCTTGTAACAGTCTACTCCATAAGCCCCCAGTAGTTGTAATCCATCTCCAATATAACTTCCCTACTAGTGCCTTGCTGCTTTGGGATGTTGATCTTATCCCCAATCCTCCTTGTTTTTTTGGTTGACATATCTTCTCCCACCCAACTAGTGCTAATTTTTGTTCTTCCCTTGCACTTGACCACAAAAACTTTCTTGTGTGTTTATCAATATCTTTCAAAATTTTCTTTGGAGCCTGAAGTATGGAAAATTTATAAACTGGGAGAGCTTGTAGCACAACTTTAATCATTGTAAGCCTTCCTCCCAAGCTTAGCCATTTGTGTGTCCAGTTGCTCAACTTAGCTTGAAGTTTTGTCAATCAACCCTTTCCACTCCTTGCTTTTTGTTTTCTTTGCAGATAGAGGTACTCCTAAATACTGTATGGGTAAAGGAGTTTCCATGAAGTTCAACAATTGTATAATTTTATCTCTCACCCTCTTCGTTGTATTGAAAAAAACTATTTGAGATTTTTTTCCATTAAAAGTTTACCCTGTAGCTTGAGTATACCCATCTAAAATTTCTTTTATGTTTCTTGCTACTAGGAGATTGGCTTGACTAATAAGAGTTGTATCATCCACAAACTGGAGGTGATTTATCTCAATCTAAGAACTGATTTTCAGACCCCTTAGCCTCCCCTCTTGTCTCCCTTTTTTAATAGTCTCCCTAGACCCTCTGCATAAAGGATAAAAAGGTAAGGGGAAAGAGGATCCCCTTGCCTCAACCCCCTTCCTACTGTGAACATGGGAGAGGGACTGCCATTTACCAAAACTGAGAATGATGTGGTATGTGTACAAGCTTTTACCCAATCTCTCCACTCCTCTACAAAGCCCATTTTTCTAAAATCCTTTGCAAAAAAGACCAGTCTACTCTATCATAGGCTTTAGAAAGATCTAATTTAATAAACATACCTGGGTCCTTTTGCTTGGACATTGTGTGTATCACTTCCTGTGCCACTACTATTCCATCTAGAATTTGTCTGCCTTCAACAAAACCACCTTGCTCACTTGAAATCAGATTTGGTAAAAAAGGTTTTAACCTTCTCGCCATAAGCTTTGTTAATATCTTGTATACTACATTACAGAGTGAAATAGGCCTATAATTATCAATTATCTCACTAGGTGGGCCCTTAGGAATTAAAGTGATAAAAGTATGATTCAAGGCTTTTAACATTTGCTTACTCTATCTGATTTCCTCTAGTGCCTCCACCACTACTTGGCCCACAATTTTCCAAAAAAATTGATAAAATTCAATGGGGAATCCATCTGGTCCTAGGGTCTTTCCTGTTTGCATTTTTTGTATGATCTGCGATGTTTCTTCCAGAGAAATTTCCTCCATTAATAATTTATTATGTTTTGGTTTGACTAATTGTGGAATTACCTCTAGTATCTTCTCCTGCCATATTGCATTCAAATTTTCATTGCTACTAAAAAGAGTATGGAAGTATTGATTTGCTATAGTTTTCATTTCACTTCCACTAGTTTTTACCTGACCCATCATATCTGTAAGACCTGTAATTCTATTTTGTTGTCTTCTAGTTGTTGTCTTATGAAAGAAAGTTGTGTTTTGATCTCCCTCCTTTAACCATGTAACTCTGGCTCTTTACCTCCAATAGATCTCTTCTTGTTCCTCCAAAGCTTCCTCTCTCCTAATAATTTTTGCCTCACGTTGCAACAGATCTTCCATAATAGTTCCTTGTCTTATCTCTTGAGCAATCTTCTCCTTCTGATCCTTGATTTCATTCTTTTGGATTCTAGTGAGTTCCTTCTTGTGTTTACTCCACTCCTTTAGTTGGGTCCTAACATATTTTAGTTGTTTGTGAAGTTTGAATTGGGTTGTCCCAAATCTTGGTTTCCCTAATTCCCACCACTCCTTTATGTGGTCCCCCAACTCCTCATATTTCAGCCACCATAGCTCAAATTTAAAAGTTCTTGCAACTTTATGATTATCTTCTTCTATGGTAAGGCTTACTGGAAAATGATCTGAAGAAAGCCTATCCATGACCCTCGATTGATGCTTGGTATGCAGGTATAGTTCCTCTCCCATGAAGAAATGATCCAAGCAAGATTTGATTGTCTCCCCTTCCTTTCTTCTATTTTTCCAGGTCATGGAGCTATCCATAGTTGGGATATCTATTAGATTCATTTGACATGTTATTGATGAAAAAAACCTATCCTTTTCCTCCAACATGGATCTGCCTCCTTGTTGTTCCTCTATTCTAATATTTGCATTGAAGTCTCCTCCCACAATCCATTGGTCCTCTAGGTAGTTGTCTCTGAAATTCTGGATGGCTGCCCATTGATCCCTCTATGCTCTGACTATCTATGCTCCATAAAAATTAACTATAGTCCAATTTTTCCACTTTTCCTATTTTGTAACCGAACCATCAACACCCCTCTCGTAGAGGCCCCCTATCGCTAGGAACAGTTGGTGATTCCACATAGTGGCCAATCCACCTGATTTCCCCTATGCATATTGAGTAAGGATCTCTCCTTTTTGCCATATCCTCCTATTTATTTTTTGTAAGTCTTCTCCTTGCATTTTGGTTTCCTGTAACAAAACTATATCTAGACTCATATCTATGATAATATTTTTAACTGCCTTTTGTCTGGGGTGACTACCTAAACCCCTCACATTCCAAGTAATTAATATCATTGAGAATTAGGAGAGAAAAAATCAGCCATCGATTTTACCTTTCCATTCTAGCTCAAATCTCTTCCATGTTCCTCCATATTTTCCTTGTTTGACTTCCTCCCTACATATTGGTTCAGTTTTTATTTCTTCTCCACTTGATGAATCCCTAAAGTAGGGTTGTCTTTGTTCTTATTTCCTTATTTCATCTCTATTTCCTGAGTTAAAACTATCCCCTACTCTATTTCCCCTCCTCTGGTCTCCCTCATGGGCTGAATCTCCTCTTCCATGAGAGAGGTTGTGTCTGGTTCCACTCCTTGCTTGTTCCATATACCAATGTGACTTGTTGGGTATCCTCCTCTAATCCTTCCATTTGAAAATCCCCTTCTATTTCCAAGCTTCCCAGTTGTTTGAATATCTCATATCTATTGTTTGTTCTTCCCATTTTTTCTCCTTGTCTCTGGTTACTGTGCTAATTTCTTTTGTTTGACCTTCTGATTACTTTTTGGAAGCCCTCAAAGTTTGTTGGGCCTTTCCCTTCCTTCTGATTTACCTTCTTCTAAGGAGATTGGCCCACCATGTTAATATTTGCTCTTGTCCCCTCTTGTTCAAATTGATGATCCTTAACTGTTGGGCACATTCTAGCCAGATGTCCATGAGCGTGGCACACCCGACATCTAAATGGAATAGCCTCATAATCCAATTGTTGGTGCCAAAAAAAATATCCTATTTTTAGGTCTATCTCTGTTGGAAGAGGTTTACTGAGGTCCATTTCTACACAAACCCTAGCAAACATTGTCGATCCTCCTAAAACTATTTCTCTTGATCTACCTTGATAATGACCTAGTAAGTTGCCTATTGCCTCGAGTACCTCCTCTTTCCAAAATTCAAGGGGAAGGGAAAATAATCTTACCCATATTGGTACTACATTTGGTTCCACCCTCGGGTCAAATCCCATCTTCCATGGTTGTAGGAATAGTCTTGTTGGCCCGTGATGATACGACCCTCCCTCAAATACTTTTTGTCGGTCTGCCACTGATGTGAACTCTATAGAAAAATACCCATTTGGGAGAGTTAGAATTTTGTATTCTCCTTCCAGATGCCATTTTTTCCTTATCCACATGTGAAGGAAGTGCACAGACGGTCTAAAACCCACGAATTTGCCTATCAGGTTGTGTTTTGTCTTATAAACTATATCCTCAGCTATCCAGTCCTCAACTATTTCCAATACTGGTATTTCCTTTGCTTGTGGTAAACATCCATTCACCCTTCCCGATAGAGAATCCTCCTTTTTTGCTTCTCCCATGGTGTTTATGATTGTCCTTGCCTATGTTTGATAGTCATTGAAGCTATCTTGGGTACCACATAGCTTCTCTCGATATGAGATTCCTTGTTTTGGAGGATTTGGTATCGAAGTACCTATGTCCCCCATTCTTGGTCATGATCCATACTATTGAAAGACCCTCCAACAAGATTGATCCTCTCTAATGGTGTTTTTTGCATGAAAATGTTCTCCAGGTTTCTGCCCTAGCCTCTGAAACCCTAGTTCGATTCCTCAGACCTCCAGGTTTTGATGCCTTTGAACTAGTGGTTAACTATTCGAAAGGATTCATTTTAGAGACTTTCTTGAGAATTAGAGGAAAAAAAACAAAAGGAAGAAAATAATTTAAAGTAAAAAAATATATTTAAAACAAAAATTTAAAAACCAAAACTTTAATTTTAATTTGATACTCACAAAATGGAGTTTAATTACAATATTTTATCATCTATCATCACAACCAACAAAATATGACATAATTAATTTTACAATTTTTGCATTTCCCCTATATGGTAGAGTTTTGTCATATTCTCAACAATTTCTAAAGAAAAAAAATGTGAATCCATGAGAAATTAGAAAGTTATCTCTCAGTAAATATAATATAAAATACAAGACAAAAATGTCAACATTTTTAAAATGTTTTTTTTAAATGAAATAAGCTATATTATATTAAAAATACAACTTAATCATACAAAAAGTGGGTGGATATGCACACCCCAATAGGGTCCCAAAAATTACACTAACTGCATACGGTTAGGAGAATCCAAATAGAAAATATAAATTCTTTAACTGGCTAACACAAAAAGAAGGGAATTAAAATCATCCTCTTAGCCAAAAATCAAAGAAAAACATGCATCCGCAGAACATAAATCATTTTTGGATGTTGGGGGGATAAAATTGTCCACATTGTCATCATGGCGCCAGGGAGAGGCAGCAATAGAAGCATCCCATCCATTATCATCAGTGCCAATATCACCCATATCAACAATGTCATTAACCTCTTATGCATTATATCTTGGGGGCAGGGGGTTTGACCATCACCATGTCAGTCCAGAGCATCAACTAGTGCCGCCATGATCGCATCTCCCCATCCTACAACCTGGTGTGAAGGTTCTGGATAAACATCCCATCCACTTGCTAGTCATGAATTACCAGCACCAACACAATAACTATATTTGGTCATTGGCAGAGGTTGAGAACAATGTCTCCCAACGTACGATAATGCCCTACCTCTCCGACGAGACCTATAATGAGAGCCAGCATGGTGTTGTGACGTCAAATATGGGAGCACCCGACTAATAGTGCATGGCGTATTGGCCTAATGGTCCAGGTTAGTCCTCAGGTATTGAATGTCAATATGAATGTTATCCACTTGAACCTATATTTGTAGCCAAGAGTCAAAAAATGTAGTATACTTATCAGATAAAGAAAAGGAATCAGAAGCTATATCTCTAATAAAATCTATATTGTTTCTGGTCTTCCATAAGTGAAAAAGAATATTGATTCTAAAAATATTCCAAACAGGCACAATAGGAATGGAAAAATTAGGAGCATCACCTAGTAGGGAATGGTGCCAAGAAAAATAAGTGGTCATATAAGGTCGAAAGAAATATTCCAGCCACTTCCAAGCCATTTGAGCTTTATGGCATGACCAAAAAACATGAGTGCAATATTTAGGTTCATTGCAAAAATAACATTTGGGATTAGCCACGCCCAAGTATTTCAATCATTGCCCCACAGGAAAACCTTGAAGAAGTAGACTCCAAGCAAGAAAATCGAGCTTTGGATCAATATAAAATGCCTAGACCATGTTAAAATGCAATTTTCACCGTGAAGGATTGGATATTAAGTCCCAATGCTTGTTCAACTTAACCACCATGGGAAAGTGTGGAGAAAGCCAGGAATATCCCAAACGGGTCTTGTACTAAATTAACGGGATGTTCTTCGGCCAGGTCCAGTCCGACCATCAAGGTTTCTAGAAATGCTTGGTAAATTTTGACCAAAAATAGAAGGGAATTCTATCTAATATATAATCATATGTGGTCTTATATTTCAGCTTTAAATTATGAAGCCATCTGAAAACCTCCTAAGTAATCCAATCTTTGGTATGAGAAGAGAAGAAATCAAAAATGGTAGCAATTCCCTTCTTGAAAAATAACTGAGCATAAATCCTAAAGTAGGGAAAAATAGTGCACCAAATTATAATAAACAATATGCATATCTATGTCCTATTGCTTATGAGCGTCAAACGAAAGCATGCAAGTAAATATGAAAAAAGATAGCAAATAAGAAGAAATGATGCAAATAAAATAGAATTCTTATTAATCAAACTGATAAAATTCCAGGTTACAATGCATCCCCTTGAGGGCTCAAAATGGTTGATACAAATTTTTACAACTCGGGTGCCCAAGGATCGAAATCCTTCAAGAAATTCGGGTGCACATCCAATGTCTTTCCTCGTACCCACAATCGAGGTGGGTGGCCCAAGGTTGTCGTTGCTTGTATCTTTGATCTAGATATCTTATGCTCCTTCCTCATGCATTGTAGTGACTTGCACCTACAAACAAGGAAACCAAAAACATCAAATAGCGAGTGTGTGTGATAGAAATTATGCAATCCCCATAGGGGCCAAACGGCTAATGATGATAAAACATATCAAATCAACTCCAAATAGCATAAAATTTTAGAAGGATGTAAAATAGAATTTTTTGGGAAGATATCACTAGAAATTAATTGCATTCGATGGGGCTTCAAAATCCGAATGACCGTTCACAACTTGCAAAACACAAAGCAAGCAATTTTTGACCCTACGCATATCCAAAATGTATGAAAATTGGATATAATACATAAAATGCTATTATAGAAAACCCATTTGATCATATTTACATGATAAGTCATGTTTTGGATGTTCTCTCAAAATACCGTCGGATACCTGCAAGAGACCCTACGAAACACTAAAAATGCAATATCTCGGCCAATATAGCTCAGAAAGACCTAAAATTTGAACTGCAACATATTAATAGAATTTAGAGAATAACTAATTACAAATAGTAACAAAATCATACATGTATTTATATTCATCATAGGATGGGACGAATAGGACTGTCACAAATTGGGGGGATCCCGGGGGTGGGACGCCCACTGTTTTTGCCTAAATTTTGTCACCAATTCCACTGAGAATTGATGAAAAACACTATGGGATGTATTATCATAAAATTTAGTGTGGAAATCACTCATATGGTTTGGTTTTTGTAACAAATTATGCCTCCTAATTCACTCGCAAACCTCCTTCGCTAGGTAGAGATTTCGAGGGAAAATGGGCACAAAAGGGTGGAAGGAAATCTTGGCAGCACTTCGTTGCTTTGTCCTCAAAATATCCTCTCCTATTGTGTGGAAAATACATCCACTTTATAGCCCAAGGAGGCTTCATGGGTCAAAAGGCATGCGAGGCACGAGGCGCCACTTGGCCACCAAGGTGACATGTGTTGGAGGGGGAAGAAAATCTCCCAATTTGGCCTCCCTCATGGGTTGGAGCATTAATATGTTGTGTGCTCTAACTTCCTAGGCATTACCAAGTAGGAAAGTAACTATTTTCAGGCACCATTTGTCTATATTTGACTTTTTTCCAGTCAAACCTACTATTCGCTCCCCCTTGGGACGAATATAACTATTCATCCCAAGGTGGGATGAATAAGTTTTGTATTCATCCCAAGGTGGAACGAATAGCATAAGGGTGTCCAAAAGGTGCCAAAATTGGGCTAAAACCTTTCAAAACCTTGTACTAAGTGGTTAAAACCACTGTATGCCTCCCAAAAGTTGCCTTAGGGGCCTTGGTGTGTCCTGAAGTTGTTGCTTATGGTAGCATAGGACTGTCACAAATTGGCACCAATTCCACTGAGAATTGATGAAAAACACTATGGGATGTATTATCATAAAATTTAGTGTGGAAATCACTCATATGGTTTGGTTTTTGTAACAAATTATGCCTCCTAATTCACTCGCAAACCTCCTTCGCTAGGTAGAGATTTCGAGGGAAAGTGGGCACAAAAGGGTGGAAGGAAATCTTGGCAGCACTTCGTTGCTTTGTCCTTAAAATATCCTCTCCTATTTTGTGGAAAATACATCCACTTTATAGCCCAAGGAGGCTTCATGGGTCAAAAGGCATGCGAGGCACGAGGCGCCACTTGGCCACCAGGGTGACATGTGTTGGAGGGGGAAGAGAATCTCCCAATTTGGCCTCCCTCATGGGTTGGAGCATTAATATGTTGTGTGCTCTAACTTCCTAGGCATTACCAAGCAGGAAAGTAACTATTTTCAAGCACCATTTGTCTAGATTTGAATTTTTTCCAATCAAACCTACTATTCACTCCCCCCTAGGACGAATATAACTACTCATCCCAGGGTGGGATGAATAAGTTTTGTATTCATCCCAAGGTGGAACGAATAGCATAAGGGTGTCCAAAAGGTGCCAAAATTGGGCTAGAACCTTTCAAAACCTTGTACTAAGTGGTTAAAACCACTGTATGCCTCCCAAAAGTTGCCTTTGGGGCCTTGGTGTGTCCTGAAGTTGTTGCTTATGGTAGCATAATCAGATTGACCAGGTTTTAGTATATACAAATCCATTGAAATGAGACAAAATGGGAGCCTTGGTAAGTAATGATATACGACCACCACACATTAAGAGAGGCTATCGAAGCCCCTTTTTTTTTTCCCATTACCAGACCAATAGAGCAAGGGTTTAAGAGCCTCCCAAGATCGTAAAATGCTCTACATCACAAAGGAGCCTTGAATTTTAATAAACACAGGGGCTATAACAATAGAGGAGAGATATCCCTCATCAAAATTTCTTACCCAAAGCAAGGCCAATAGAAATACAGTGTTGAATTAGGACCTTCCAATATTTTGGGTCGTTAATAGCTCTAACAACCCACTTTGCACACAGAGCAAATCCCTGGTGTTAACAGTCAAACAAACCCAACCCGCAAAAGGACTTGGGAAGATAACAAATTTTCCAAGCTGCTCTATGAAATCCCTTCTTTTGGGAAGAGCTAGCCCAAAGAAAATCTCGCAACAACTTCTCTATCTTTTGGTAACAAGCTTGAGATGGAGTCTAGTAGGAATAAAAATACACATGAGTGGTATACAAAATATTGGAGTAAACTTGGAATTTTTTTGCAAGGGAGAGTTTCTTTGTAATTCAATAAGAAAGCTTATTCTCAACTCTCTAGAGCACATGATTCCAGAGTTGAGCAGAGGTACTCTGAAAAGCAAAATTAATGCCCAAAAACTTAAAAACTTCACCAGGTTGAATCCATTGTCAGGGCTATTGAGAAAACCAATCTCGGTAAGGATTAGTAGACTGTCGAAAGCAGGCAGTATTACGTCATTGAATGCTAGAGCTTGAAGCTACAAAAAATATATCAAGGCAATGCAAATCATTGGATAGATTTTTTATCTTCCCTAATGGTCAGAAAAGAATCATTAGCAAAGTGCCCATTAACCAACTGAACTGGCGAATTGGAAAGAGAAATTCTCCAAATTTTTTGTTGAGATACTTAGGTAGCCAGGAGGTATCCAAAGGCTTATGTAGCCAATATAAATAGATAAGAAGCAAGCAGGTAGCCTTGCCTCACTGAACGAAATAGGCCCATGACTCCAAATTGAGTGTTATTCAGAGTGAGCACAGCTAAAGCATCTTGGAAGAGCATATTGATAGACTTAACAAAGTTTGGACCAAAGCCAAGTGCTTGTAACATGGTAAGAATAAAATTTCACTCAATTTTATCATAAGATTTTTCAAAATCAATTTTGATGAATATAGCATCCTGCTGAGACTATCTAGCCCATTCCATACTTTCCCATACTACCAGGACATTATCCAGGATATATTAGTCTTGAACAAACCCAGTTTGTATAGGCCTAATAATTAAAGGTAGAATGGGGCATAACTTTAAATCCAGAGCTTTGGCAATGATATTGTAGCTAAAATTCAAAAGAGTGACCAACCTTCAATTGGTAATAATTATAGGTTCCCCAACCTTGGTTATGAATCGAATATTGCCTTTATTGATAAAAGAACCCAAGGAACTTGTGATCATTGCTTCTTGATAGACCCTAAGCAAGTCTGGACCAATGAAATCCCAAAATTATTTAAAGAATTCATACGGGAATCCATACAACCTAGGGCCTTATCATTCTTAATTTTATAGAGAGCCTGAGTAAGGTTTTCAAAAGATAGAGGGGCTTCACAACTAGCTTTTTGCTTGGAAGAAAGATTTTCTGGCACCACTGCACTCAGCCAAGGCCTACTGCAGGGTGGGCATGAGTGGTTGATAAGAAAAAACATTTTGATAATGACAGACAAATGCAAACATGATATTAGGAAGCTCAGTGAGTCTACCCCCATCGATTTGAAGAGCTTGAAATTGCACAATTGATGAAGAGGGGCATAACCATTTGAATAATTATTTAGACACCTTGTCCCCAATTTGAGCCAATGCATTCTGGCACGAAGTTGGGCTCCTCTGGACTTATAAAGCTCTTCTTTCTTCATCTCATGACAAATGATAGCAAAATGAGATTGCAAATATTGGTTGAATGGGGAAGACTCAAGTCTCACAAAGGCCTCTAATAATTCTTTTTTGAGGGAAGAATTTGCAACCCTCCTGCACTTCGGAACTTCAACCCCACAAGAACGAATCATAGAAGTCATACGTCGAATGGCCTTATTCCACCAAACAATCCAGCCAACCGAGCCAGAGGGTCTTGGGAGAATATTCTAGCATCGGGTAATATGAGCCCTCATAGCATCATTTTGAAGAAAGGAAACATTTAGGTAAAATTGTGATTGAAAGCTTCGAGGAGTAGAGGCCTGGGTGACAATGTCAAAAATAATCAGGGAGTGATCAGATAGGGTAGTGTCTATAATGGCATGAATAAAAGGGTAGGACGGAGAAAGCCTATTAAGAAGAAGTGGTAGGAATTCGAAAGCATTTCTCAGTCCAAGCATTTCAAAACCCTTGAAAATATTATTTGGAAATTAGACCAAGTGAATCAAACATTCTTAGGGAAGTCAAACTAAGAGAAACAGTAATTAGGATCTGACATCCCCAGTTTATTCTTCATGAAAAACCATGCTTCTCTTTCCCTAACATTCCATCGCATTGGCATGTGCCCAGCCTTGTCCTGGGGTTTCTCAATCATGTTAAAGTCACCACAAAGCACCTAGACAACATGCGGTAGAAAAAAATCTAGCCACCGTCACATACTACAATGGTTAGAAGTATTATTAGATGCATACAGATTAATTAATCCAAAAGGTTGACCTTAAAACTCAAACAGAGTCCAGATAGCTTGATTTTAGGGGTCCACCCCCCAAGAAACCACATTTGTCATCTACTTGGAAGAGACAAAAATAACAGCTCCTCCCTTACCAGGAGTATGACGGGTTGCATGAAAGCAACCATACGGCCACAAAAAATTATAGGTGCAATCTAGATTAAAACAAAAAAAAAAATCTTGTAGATAAACAAAGTCAATATTACCAAATGTGTGAGAGACCTTAATCAGCTCATCGTGGACCAGGTATTTTCAAACTAGGTCCATCAGTTCTCTTATATTCCATGAGAGAAAAAGCATTAAGCCCGGTCGAGGTGCATACTATCCTCAACAACCTCAGAGTCCTCGAGATTTCGAAAAGCCCCAAATGTATTTGCGGTGAAGTGTTCTACATGGCCGTGAGCCTCGATGAACTATCGATACACATCATCTGTCTGGTGCCTCTTATCAAAATTATACTCCTCGGTAAACTGCCAACGCACATCATCTATCTGGTGTCTCTTATCAACATTATACTCCTTCCTTTTGTGATGAGGACTGCGTAAGCGGTGTGCCTTGTAAGTTTGAGAGCCTACTGGACCCGCACATTTCAGAGAGAAAGAATTTTGATGAACCGAGGGGGCATATGTAACCAAAAATACATTCGTAAAGGAAGGCCCATTCCATGTTGTGGGATTAGATTGAGGTTATGGAATGGCCATGGTTCTTAAGGACCTTGAGTCGCAGCTAAAGAACTAGTTGTTGCATGTCACACCTAATTCTTAGGGTGCTTGTTTCACTGATTATGGGATACGATAACCCACTCTTATCCACTCTTTAGCCCCTTCAAGCTACGCCACCAAGTTGGTGGTGGGAGGAGAAGGTGTCGAAATATGAGTCTGAGCTCGACCGGTCATAAGTGGGCAATCCTTAATTTTATGAGAAGACAATTGACACCGATAGCAGGTATTGGGCAAGTTGATATACACAACATGTTGACGATAGGTTTTCCCATCCAGTGTGATATCAATATGTTCAAAAAAATCCTTGGAAATGTTGACTTTCATGCAAACTCGCTTAGTAGGATGAGGACAAAAAAACTTATCAGATTCTAGGCAAACAAATTTCCCCAAAGGACTGACTAGGGTTTTCAAAAATGGCCAACATGAAATGGGGAGACTAGGAAACTCAACCCAATATGGAACTTCCAATGAGGCTTCCTCGATGATGAAGAAGGTACGATAATATTTTTGAATTACTAACATGGAGCTAAGGACAGACTGGGATCCTCTATTAAGCACTTTCTTAGCATGCTTCACTTCTTTAAAATGAAAAAGGAAGAAACCCTTGGTGAGGTTCTGCACATTAACACATTGAATACCATAGGGTTTCCAGACTTGTTGGACCCAATTACAAATCAAAGATTCACTAGGAATACATCCAAGGAAATAGCCCACTAAATGGGTGTTCTCATACCACTCACAGGCTTTGTTAAACTCAACATCAAGAATGATAACATGAGGGACAGAGTCATTACCTCATGGTACACTTTCACTACCATCCTATGAGGATGTTTCTCAACCACCATTTTGTGCTTCGATAGTTCCAGTAGTAATTGAAGTTGTCGTATGAGTGACGGCCATTAAAAGGGACCAAACCCCACCTGAAGTTGGAATTTATGTAGGTACATGGAAAAAAGAACCCGTAAACTAAGAATTAATGAGGCGGTTTGAAACAACAAGCACACATGCAGACCTCAGCTCTTGAAACAGCAAGAACACATGTAGACCTAACCTTAATATTTTTATCATACCCTTGATATTTTTTATTTTTGAATGTTTATTTATATAATTATAAGTTTTTTTAATTCGTTATATGGGATTGTAATGGACCTGATTTGTATTACCAATTTTTTTTAATTGATTATATGTAATTGAAATAGACCTCACCTGTATTGTATAAGTAATATTATATCAATAAAATTTTAAAATAAACTAAATTAATCAAATCTAGATAGGAATTAACATGACTTAAATAATAATAGTTTTTAAATATTTTATGCATACAGAGTGAGACCACTAGGATTAATCCTATCTAAATAGGACTTAACGTGACTTAAATAATATTATTATAAAGAAATATTTATTAAATCAATAAAATCATATATAAAAATAAATAAATAATATGTACTTCAAATTGTAATCATATAAATGTAATTTATGGTCAAAATGATCACATTGTATTATATACTCTTAGAATAAAATGAACTAATCATAATACATGTCTTAATATTTTAATAAAATTGGTTTCTTACAAATAAATATAATATAAGAAAAAATATTTTCAATCTCCTATAACAAGTTTAAAAATAGTTTTCTCTTTGGTGGGTGTTTTTTGGGGGGCTAGTCCTTTTGCTCCCTATGCTTACCATTCTCAAGTAATATGCTTGGTGTTTTGCCTTCATCCTTGCTCTCTGAGTTTGGAGTTTTCTTATATGCATCTTGATGTTCTCCTTTTTTCCCTACTGAGTGGTAGGCTGGTATTTGCTTTTGGATGTTTGTTTTAATTAAAATTTTGTTTCTTTTGGCCTTGGAGGTTGGCCTTTACTTAATTAGCCTTATCTTTCTCTGCCTCCTATAATGTAAAAGGTTTTGGGACCTTTCAAAACCTTGTTTTTCACCATTGATAAAAAAAAAAATTATAGTTTAGTTATTATAGAAAAATTGTGTAAATTTTATTTTATTTTATTTTATTTTTATTTTTAATAATTTATATGTGGTTTTTATTGGGGCCACTTCCATCAAAATACTAAAATATCACATTTATTGTTAGTTCAATTAAACTATATCTAGCATGTCTTTTTATAGTAAATATTTTTTATTTTTTTCCTATAAAATATAATTTTGAACTTTCTCAAAGCGCTATGTTTTCACAATCAACTTTTTGACATCATTTTGATTTATACATATAATCTCACTTTGATAGTTGTCTTTTAAAATTTGAATTTCACCAAAATGAAGATCAGCACCGCGATTGGCTAAATTATTTGTTACTCGATTTCCTTGTCTATAAATATGCTTACATTTCAAGAGATTACCTCCAATAATAGGTAATGAACATAAGCAATAATATAATTCTTATCCAATCCCCACATCCATTTTTTTTTATAGCATTAATGATAATTTATAAATCCCCTTCGATTGAAATATATTTCCATCCTTTTTCTATTGCAATTTTAATCCCTTTAAGAAGTGTCATAGCCTCTACATAATTGTTAGTTGAAGTTCCATATGATTATGAGTAAGTGAGGAGAATTTTGCCTTCATTATTTTTAAAAACACCACCTCCACCAGCTTTTCCCAGTTTTCCTTTAGAAGCGCCATCAAAATTAATTTTAATAACACCATTTTTTGGTCTTTCTATTTTACCCTAGATCGAAGTATATCCTTTGTTTTAATTCCATTACCACATATGACTCTTCCATGTATGTTCAAATCATGTAACTAGGTTGTTACCACCTCTTTTATTGCACTTGAGAATTTGCATGATGAGCACCATATTTGTAGACATTTTGCAAAAGAGGCAATAACACGGTTCCAAACTTGAGCATGATTTTTAGATTTGTTTTTAAAAATTCTATTTTTCCTTTCAAGCCATAAATTCCAACAAATAATGGTAGGACCAATCCCCCACAAAATACGTAATGCTTTAGTTTTTTTTTTGGTTGAAAATTGACTTTTATTACTTAAAAGAATAAAAATACATTGATAATAAAAAAAAGTGGGTGGTATGGAAGCACTTCCTGAAAAGTCAGATTAAGAGTCCACCTAGAGTAATGAACAGGGTTTGGGTTTTACAGATAAAATCTTGAACAACCAACAAGGCATGAATCTCTATACCCTAATGAGAAACAAAACCCACATTAAGTTTGATGAGTGGACTAAATATGAGATTCTAGCCACCAAGCAAGGGGTATTTTTCTAGTGTTCCAAGAAATTTTATAAGTGTTATACTCTAAGATCCACCTTGTTGGCTTAGGCCTGAATCTACAACATCACATTGGAGAAAATCATAACTTTTGCATAAGTAGAGAATTTTATGGAAACATTCTAACTAGCAAATATAGCACTATTACAATTTTTCCAAATGTGAAGCTAAATCTCTACTCTAACTAAATGCCAGATTTGATCAATACTTGTAGGTATGCAAATCCTATCCCCAAGAAGAACCATATGCCAAGTAAATTGTTTGGGTCTGAATGGTTGGAAGAAGTCATGAATCCAAGACCAATCTATTTGGGCTTTGGGGGAAAAGCAAAATAAATGCTTAATGGACTCTCGTTGTTGACAAAAGGAGCATTTGAGGTTTTGTACCCCCCAGTGGATTAGTTGTTTAGATGTTCTCCATATGGCAGTTCTTGAAAGAGCAAACACTAGGAGAAGTGAGCTAAATTGGGTTCTAGAGATACATCCCAAATAGAGAAATTTTTTTGTTGCTAGTCCTTGTTAGAAGACTAAAGGTACTAGACTGCATTAATGGTGGGTGCCATAGGCAAATGAGAAGAGAGCCAACAATACCCTATTTTGGATTTGAAATTTCTAAAATGAGTATCTAGATACCACTTCCAATATTTCCACCAAGGGTGCATACTTTTGACCCTTATTTTTGTTGAGAAATGTAGCTCAGATAGGAACTTCTTGCGCAGGCTTCAGTATGAACATGCTAGAAGTGGTTCAAGATATTTCTAATTCTATTTTGAAATTCACTTAAGTGATTTTCTATTTATAAGTTCACTTAAGTGATTCACTTAAGTAATTCTATTTTGTAATTCACTTAAGCGATTCTATTTTGAAATTCACTTAAGTTATTTTCTATTTTTAACCTTACATCTCAAGATGAGATGAGATCTAATCTTAGGGTTAGAGATATTAGGATTACCTTTTTCAAATATAAAAGGAGAAGTTCAAGAGTTTTTTACACATAGAAATAAGAGAAAGATAACAGATTGCTAAAGGAAAAATTGCAAGCTTAGGAGGAGAAGAATAGTGAAATTGCTGGCCATAAAGGTAGCAAGAGAACAAAGTATCCTACTGTAGATGTAGCCTCATTTATTTTGTAATATTTTAGGCTTAGAATATATTTAAATTCTGTTGTTTACGTTGTTTATTTTTCCAGCCATTTATGTGATTGTTGCATGTTTAGATAAATTAATTTTAGATCTAATTTATTTTAAAATAACACAAGACAACAATTATCTAGGGATGGAAAATTTACATGGTATTAGAGCTAGGTTTTGTGATTAAGATCCTTAAGGGTTTACAGCAGTAGATCACTATTGGATATTAAAAAAAATAGTTAGAGGGTTTCATATTTTTTCTTGAAGGACTAAGCTTATTTGTAGGACAATTTTATGAGTCATTTGTATCAGATATGAAATTTTGTGCAGTAGATCTTAGAGATGGCAGTAGCTAGCCTCAAATTTGATGATAGATTGGAAGGTACCTCAAATTTCTTTCCCTTAAAAGTTAGGGTAATGTTCTTATTGGAAGAGAATGATCTCTGGGATATTTTCAAATATGATGTGACTCTACCTACATATCTACAATAATTGGCAAATCACAAAAAGAAGGAATTGAAGGCCAAGCGGATGATCTTGGATGCAATGAAGGATCACCTGATTTCTCACATATTTGAGAAGACTAAGGCAAAGAATATTTTCAATAACCTGGTTAGCCTCTACCAAAGCAAGAACATAAAAAGGAAGATAATATTGTGGAACAAACTCAGATCTATGGAGATGACCAGATCTGACACCATTACTAGTTACCTGACGAAGATCACACAAATTCGTGATCAACTAGCAACAGTATGAGAGAAGTTTGAAGACACAAAATTGGTGAACGTTGCACTTAATGGTTTCTCAAATTTATGGGAACCATTTATCAAAGGTATCTATTCTTGTGAGAACCTTACCATCTTTGAGAAACTATGGGATGATTTCATCTAGGAGGAGACTCAGATGGAGTCAAAGACTAGCAAGAAATATGGTGATAATAACCTAGCTCTTTTTGGGTAAACCAAGGAGGGAAAATGTAAATGACCCATAAAGAGTAAGGTAAAGAATGAGGAGTCAACCTCACAGTCAGGGAAGAAGTACTTGAGAAAGATCAAGTGCTTCATTTGTCATAAGCATGGTCGTTATGCATCACAGTGTCCAGATAAGAAGGGCAAAGGGAAGCAACAACAGACGCAGGTAGCAGCCTTTGCAAAAAATCATATGAGCAAGTTTGCTACCAAATTTGACAAAGATTTCTCATTGATATCTTGTCTTTCTACCAACATAGTTCCAATAAATGCTTGGTATGTGGATAGTGGGGCATATCGACACATGACATTAGCCCAATAATGTTTTACCAGTCTATAGGAGCATGACTTAGGGATTCAGATTGAGCTTGGTGATGATACCAAATATCTAGTTGTAGTAATTTGTACCATTCCTTTTCAACTCTAGTCAAGGAACTCTTTAGACTTTGATGATGTTTTGTTTGTTCCAGGTCTCAGGAAGAACTTGCTTTTAGTTTTGGTTATGGAGGATAAGGGTTATGTAGTGGAGTTCAAGAACCAACATGTCCTTATTAGACCAAAAGAATCTAGCTCAAAAATAGCACAAGTAATAGGGTTAGAGAAGGCAGTCTATACAGGTTGTAGGGTAAACCTGTTCGAGCCCTAGTTCATAGCAGTAACAACTTGTGTGAGTTGTGGCACAAGAGGATGGGGTAGATGCATCATAGAGCATTGCCTATTCTGAGGGAGATAGTGATAGATCTTCTAGATTTTAGTATTGACCAACAAGGAGTATGTAGAGGGTGCATGCTTGGCAAGCATGCCAAGGTTGTTTTCCCAAACAACGAGTATAGGTCTAAGGAGATACTAGATATAGTACATTCGAATGTTTGTGGACCGATGTCAGTAGCATAAATTTTAGGTAACATGTACTATGTTTCCTTTATTGATGATTTCTCTTGTAAGACATGGATCTACTTCTTAAAAACCAAGGATGAAGTCTTTAGCAGGTTTTAGGAGATCTAAGCTTTAGTTGAGAACCAGACAGAGAATAAGATGAAGATCTTGAGATCATAAAATGGGAGTGAATATACCTACAAATATTTTGATGGTTTCTGTAAGCAAGTAGGAATCAGGAAGGGGTTGAATGTTCCATATAAATGATAGTATAATGGGTTTATAGAGCGAAATAATTGATCCATCATAGGGGTTGCTAGGGCCATGATTCATGAGTAGGGCTTGCCAATGTTTCTTTGGGTAGAAGTATGCAACATAGTAGTCTACATTTACAATAGGTATCCTCACAGGATCTTGGAGGACAATATACAAGAGGAGGCATTCACTAGTGTGAAACCAAAGGTAAGTCATTTACGTATCTTTGGATGTCCATTTTATATCCATGTTTTGGTAGAGAAGAGGAGCAAGTTTGAGTTCTCCAGTTGGAAGGGTTTATTTGTAGGATACAGTGAGACTTCAAAAGATTATAGGATTTATATTCTATAGAAGAGGAAGATATTAGGGAGTAGGGATGTAAATTTTGAGGAGGATGTTGCATCCAGGATGTCCCATAAGCCTATTATAGTGATAGAGAATGAGGAGCAGGAAGCTTCGAAGGTTGATCCAGGGTCACCAAAGACACCAATGATTTCTAATTTAGGATAATAATATTTAGGTGAGGAGTTGGAGACATTAGCTCCTTCCAATTCTATCAAGAGACCTCTATGGATTACATAGATATTGAGGGATGCTTAGGAGTATGTCGAGCTCCTAGAAGTATGATTGGGAAGAACAAACCTCCAAGGAAGTTTTCAAGCTACATGGCATTGATGAGTAACATCATAATTTTAGAGCCTTCCAATTTTTAGGAGAAAACATACCAGCAAGTTTGGTAGGAGGTCATGGTGGAGGAGTACACCTCCATCATGAATAATGATGTTTGGGACATAGTACCAAGATCGAAGGGGAATTTAGTAGTGAGTTCCAAGTGGCTGTAAAAAATTAAGCATCTTGCAGATGGCAGCATCGAGAAGTTCAAGCTAAGGTTTATGGCGAGAGGGTTCTCCTAGAAAGAGGAAGTGGACTATGAGGAGACTTTTACTCCATTTTCTAGATACACTTCCATTAGAGCAGTTATATCTTTAGCTTTATGGGATGGCAGATTCATAAAATAGATGTGAAGACAAATTTCCTTAATGGGATCATTGAGGAAGAAATGTACATAGAGCAGCCTCAAGGCTTTGAGGTAAATAGGAAGGATTCCCATGTTTGTAGGTTGAATAAAGCCTTATATGGACTCAAACAAGCATTGAGAGAATGGTATTCCAGGATAGATGGATACTTGCAAAGTGTGGGTTTCACCAAAAGTGATGTAGATCTTAATTTATATTACATATTTTTTGGGATTGATCTACTCATTTTGGTGCTATATGTAGATGACTTGTTTCTTACAGGTGCATAGAAGCTCATTTTAGGGTACAAAGCAGATATGGTAGTTGAGTTTGAGATGAAAGACATTGGCATGATGAATTATTTATTAGGTTTGGAGGTTTGGTAGAGACTAGGAAAGATATTCCTTGGGTAGGGTAAGTATGCAGTTGAGATCCTAAAGAGGTTTCAGATGGATGACTGCGAACCTATGGCCACACCCATGATCACTAATCTGAAGAAGGTGATAGCTTCATATTCAAAATTGGTGGAACCTACGTTGTATAGGAATTTTATAGGATCCTTGATGTATTTGGTCAACACTCAACCAGATATATGTTTTGTAGTGAACACCTTAAGTCAGTTCATGGTGGAGACAAGGTAGGAGCATTGGATAGCAGTAAAACATGTGCTCAAATACTTGAGGGGTACAATAGAGTATGGTCTGAGATATCTTGGATATGGTGAAGTGAGGTTGCAAGGGTATACAAACTTAGATTGGGCAGGAAATATAGCAGACAGTAAGAGCACCTCAAGGTGTTGCTTTGGCTTGGTATTAGACATGATATCTAGGTTCAAAAATAAGTAGGCTTATATGGTACTTAGCTCAACAGAGGTTGAATACATGGTAGAAATTATTGCTAGTTGTGAGGCCATATGGCTTCGCAAGTTGCTTATAGTATTGATTGATCGGGAGTTGGATCCCATGGTGATATACTATGATAATCAGAGTTGTATCAAACTCTATAGGAATCCAATATTTCATGACAAGTCCAAACACATAGACATCAAATATTACTTCATATGAGATAGGATTCATAATGGGGCTATAAAGCTCCAGTATATTCCCATAGATTAGCAAGTAGCTGATATTCTGACTAATCCCTTAGTGAAAGGAAAGTTTGAAGCATTCAAAGATAAACTTGGATTGGTGCAAAATTCCTTCCTCGCTAAGAGGGAGTGTTGAGAAATGTAGCTCGAACAGGAACTTCTTGCACAGGCTTAAGTATGAACGTGCTAGAAGTGGTTTGAGATATTTCTAATTATATTTTGAAATTCACTTAAGTGATTTTCTATTTTTAATCTTACATCTCAAGATGAGATGAGATCTAATATTAGGGTTAGAGATATTAGGGTTACCTTTATCAAGGATAAAATGAGAAGTTCAAGAGTTTTTTATACATATAAATAAGATAAGGAGAACATATTATTGAAGGAAAAACTATAAGCTTAGGAGGAGAAGAACAGTGAAATTGTTGGCCACAAGGGCAGCAAGAGAGTAGGGTGTCCTCCTATAGCTGTAGCTTCCTTTATTTTGTAATATTTTAGGTTCAAAAATATATTTAATTTTTGTTGTTCATGTTGTTTATTTTTCCATTCATCTATGTGACTGTTGCATGTTTAGAAAAAATAATTTCAGATCTGATTTATTTTAAAATAACATAGGACAACAGTTATCTAGGGCTAGAAAAATTTACAATTTTATGTAGCATATCATATGGGACCGCCTCCTTAACTTCTAGAAGGTCTCCTTGTCTTGATTTTAGAGATTGAACTAGGATTTGGCTTCAGGCAAAGAAAGCTAGTTTTTGGATTGGCTAGAGAAAATGTCAAAAATGACCTTTAACCCTCTATGAAAAATATACAGTGCCTTAACCCAAGAAATTTTGGTTAAAATTTGATCTTAATGCATGATAACTGAGGACCATTAAAGTGAGATACTATTTATAGATAGCCCAATCCCTAACCTAGTGCCACTCCATTAAATATAAGTTTTCATAGACTCCTAGGTCTTCCAAATCCTTTTGGTAACAAATACTTTGAATCTAAACAGAAACTTTCATAATGAGAAGTGAAAGCAACCCAAGCCATTTCCAGTATTTTCTTCCATATGGAATTGCCTAAGGAAATACAATTTTGGAGCAATATTTTCCAAGCTTCATTATCGTACAAATATTTGGTGATCCATTTAGCACAAAGTACTATTCCTTATCGTTGGATATCATAAAGGTCCAAACCTACAAAATTCCTTGAAAGGTAACAAAATTCCTAGACCACTTCATGGAAGCCTTTCATGTCTGTCGATGCCCACAAAAAATCTTGAAGGAGCTTCTCCAACTTTAGGTACGAGGCTTTGGATGGGGCCTGACAAGATGAATGGTATACATGAGTGGTAGCAAGAATTTTATAACAAACATGGAATTTACCAACTAGCGACAAAGGCTTTGAAATCTACTTATGCAAATTATGCTCCACTTTGTCTAAAATATATTACCACAACACAAAGGAAGAATACTGAAAGGCAAAGGGAATGCCCAAGAGTCTAAACATTTCCCTATGTTGGATCTATTTCCAATTAAACTGGTTGATCCAAGTAGGCTTGGGAAAAAATGATTGTCTGTAACATTAATTTTTTTACCACTAAATATTGGATCCATAGGCTTCACAAAATGTGTCAATACATTGCAATTCATTTAGAAATGTTCCTTTTCTCTTTAAAGAGAATCAGGAAGGATTCATCTACAAAATATCCACTGACCAACTATTGAAAAGAGTTAGGAAGGGAATTCCATTTGACTCTCCCATGAGAAACAACATAAGCTAGAAGGTATCCAAACCCTTTAGTTGCCATAACATGGGGAGCTAGAGCAAGAGGGTCCCCTTGACAAATGGATCTATAGAGACTGAAGGGTAAGGATTGATGACCATTAATCATCAAGCAGGTAGACACATCTACGAAGAGCATTTGAATAGATTGGATAAAGGTGGGTCCAAAACCTAAGACATATAGCATGGCCATGATGAAGGGTCATTCAATTATATCATATGCCTTAGAAAAATCTATTTTAAGAAATATGACCTTCTTTTATAACCATATTGCCCATTCTATGCCTTCCTAGACAACAATGATGTTATCCAATATGTATTTGCTCTTGAAAAATTTAGTGTTCTCTTGTCAAATGATAAAGGGAAGCAATTTTTTTATCCTAAGCACCATGACCTTGGTTATAATCATGTACAAGACTTTAAGCAAGGTAATGGGCCACCAATTGCAAATATCCTCAAGGTCCTCTATTTTGGGAATAAGCTTAATATCACCCTTATTCATCAAATGGCTAAGAAATTTCTAAGAGCCTCTAAGTAAACTTGGCATAGATCTAGCCCTACAACCCAAAGAGTTTTATAAAAATCATAGGGAAACCCATCACAACTAGGGGTCTTATCATTATCCATGGAAAAGGTAACGACTTTAGGCTTTTCTAATGAAAGGGGGTTGTCATAGAGGGCTTGTTGGGATGCAAAAAATATGAAAAGAAATCACTTTGTAAAATTGTTCATGAGCTTGAAACACCTTTTGGTAATGGTGTTCAAAGACCTACAAAATATCAATAAGCTTTGTAAAAGTATTATGCCCTTCTCAGATGCATTTGATTTTTTGAGTTGGGTTCCTACCTTGGAGTGACTAGAAATTTTTTTTGGAGATCCTATCCCCAACCTTGAGCTAATGAAATCTAGCTTTGATTTGGGTACCACAAGTGACATGAACATCTATGATCTACTGATGTTAGCAAAGTTTGGCCACCAAAAGTTGCAACACAGAGTAGAAGGGTTGCACTTCCAACTTCCACATGGCATGTTCAAGCTCCAAGGTAGTGGTCTTGTCTAAACACCAATGAAAGAAGACCAGTTGGTGCTCATAGATGTAAAATAGGAGATTAGTGTATTCCACCACATCATTCCACCAGGTAATCCAACCAATGCACGTGGTTTGACAAGGCTCCAAGTTCTAGATATAATGAATGTGAGCCATGTAAGGTTTATAATGAAGCAAATATTGAAATAAAATTGACTATTCTTCATGGACCACCCATATCTCACTCATTAAATGTAAAAGTGTGTGGGCTAGTGGTCTAAGATAAAAACCTTGAGGAGTATTTTAATTATGAGAAAAAAATAATTGGTAAAATTAAATACTAGATACCCAAATAACAATTTTCTATCCAACCTTTTGAGAATTTTGTCAGAGCAAACATGCAAGTTGGACAATGTGTGACAAAGTTTTTTGACACAATAGTACCCCATATTGGAATCATAAAATCCTAATTTTGTGTGCATGTGGAACCAAGTCACTTATTCATCCATTTCCCAATGCATCGAATGTCCACCACTCTTATCTGTGGCTACCTCAATCATGTCAAAATCACTACAAATAAGCCAAGTGGAAGAAGGGAGTGACTTAGATAGCCAACTCCATAACTAGGCATGCTCCACAACAACATTCGAAGAGTAAACATTAACTACCCCAAACACATGATTATTGATAGAAAAAACTATCCATATTTCATGACAAGTGGAGTCACAACCATGCACCACCAACTCAGGCCACCAATGGGGGAGATGAAGGTTGTGACACCACCTCGGCCTTGGTCATCCTAATTATGAACGAAATTACTTTTAGGCCAAATAACCTAGCATATTGTTTCCAACAAAAAACCTATAATTTTTCTCTTGCAAGCACAAGAAATCTAAGTCAAAGAACTACTGATGAATTATGCGCACTACGTATTTGTGCTTGGGTTTTGTGAGACCCCACACATTTTATTTATATAAGGATTCTAACGACATGTCATTGTCATAAAGAAACTCTAATGCTTTGAAATTTTTGGTACCTTTAGAGTCAAGTTTGTATCTCCCCAACTGAATATTGGTAAGGTGAGCCCTCTTCTCTAGAATAAAATCTCCCAATTCCATGTCCATCCTTGGGCTACGAGAGTGATGTGAACTTACAAGAGGAGACTAGAGAGGAGATTTTGGCATGCTAGCCTTTTTTGTGACCACATTATCTACTTTTGAAGTATGCTTCTAGAGAGGTGGTGAGACTTCTTTGGCCACCACCTCCACTATTGAAGGGCCACCAATTGGCTACTCTTTCTCATGTTTTTATGGCTATGAATCTGAAATGACCACCATATTTTCAAATGGTTTAGGATGTGAATCTTATCTTGAGTTAGTGTACTGGTGTTTTTTACCTCCCAAAATGGTTCAACTCTCCTTTTGGGTTGATTAGTTGACTCGATTGGTTGTGCAAGAGCTAGTTTTAGCTTGTTATGCAGTATAAGTAGACAATATTTTACCTTATGGTCAGATGCTTGGCATTGGAAGAAACTTTTTGATAGGTTAATATTGACCTTCTCTATGATATGATGGTCTTTCCAACCCAAATGTTGATGGAATATTTGAAGTGCCTAGACAGATCAACATTTACATAGACCTACCTTGTCAAGCAAGCATTAAAAAACATTTTGGGTTTGACCAAAATTGCATGCCCTAAAATAGTCACAATGTGTTTCAATCTATACCACAAAGAAAGGGGGAGACTGGGGAACTTAACCTTAATCATTGTTTTCTCAAACACAAAGAAATTTTGGGTCCATGACAAAAAAACTAACAAAGAGCTCCACATAGACTATGGACTGTGTTCATAGACAACCTTCGCATGGGTAGTATTAGAAAAATTAAAAATAAATAAATCCTTCAAGAGGTTTCATATAAACTCAACCTTTATTCCATGAGGGGACCAAGTTGTACTAATTCAAGCCCTCAAAATTGACTCATTGGGAATACAACCCATTAAATACTCAACTAGGGTAAATGATTCTAACTGACTGCATGCAGAATCAAAACATGGTAGAGGGAAAACAACATCAGGAGATGAGACATTACCTTCTAGATGTAATTCCTAGGATGTTTGATGGGCAACATTTTTCCTATACATGTCACTTATGACACTAGATCTAATGCTTGGCCTACCAAGGTTGGGAGCCATATACACCTACAAAAACATCCTAATACACAACAAGCATGTTGCACACCAAAAATTTGCACTTCTACCTTAATGTTTCATTTAGTTACATTAAAAAATAGTTCACTTGCACCTACACCCCAGAGAATCATCATCGAATGTGACCTTTTCAATCAACCAATTATAAAAAATTATAATACTCGAACCAATGCTTTAACTTTGAAATAAGAAATCCAACATTTCATTAACTTGTTCAATGTTGATGGAGCTACCCAATATATTTTCATATTTTTTTAAAAAGTAACCCCAAATGGTGTGAGCAAAGGGAGAATGAAGAAGTAAATGGTCTAATGTCTTAAAATCCTTCTCTCACAAGGCACATCTAAAAGGTCCATGATGTCTCTTCTTTGTATATTTTCTCTTATAAGAATATTTCTTTGAATTGCTAACTCAAGGAATTTTGAAGCCTTATGGAGAGCCTCTAAAAATATTTGGGAGTAGGAATTTTTATTGCTCTAAATTATCACATCCCAACTTGATCAAGTATCCATCATCCTTTGATAGATTCCAAATCAACTCATCCTTTCATGTAAAATTTGATAAATTAAACTCTTGAAGCATCTTTTGAAGCTTATATGCAATTTGTCTAAGTTTCTCTCCTTCAACTAGGTTACTAAAAGAAATCCATGATCTAGGGTTGTTCATATTAATATAGTCTTTGACCTTTAGACCTTTACAAGCTAGGCATGCTTGAGCCAATGGTTTTCATTTTTAGTTAGAGATAAGAGGATAAGATTTCAATTTATGATCAGACCAAAAATTTGTATAATTTCCCTTATTGATTGACCATATTATATGTTTCTTTATCACTTACAAACTATTTGATATGAAGTTCCATGTTGATGATCCTTTGGGTAGGATTATTTTCCTATATAATTTCATTGCATCAAGAGAACCTATATATTTTTGACATAATATTTTGACCCAATTCTTTCCTTGATCTTTGAATAATATCCACCCAAGCTTTGTCCCTAATGCCAAACTCATAAGTTTGTAATTCTGCAAGCCTGATCCTCTAATATTTTTTCCTTTATACACCCTATCCCACTTACAAAGAGGAAACCTAAATTTTCCCTGACAACCTTTCCAAAGAAAGTCTCTTTGTATTTTATCAATTTTTGATGATATACTTGTTAGCAATATTGAAAGTAACATCATACAAATAGGGATGGATTTCAATGTAGTCATTATGATTTTTAGCCTTCATGCCATGGTGAACAACTTACCTTTCCAACCTATCAAACAAGATTTTATTATATCCAAAAAATAGACCCAAAGCTCATTTTTATTTCCTTTATGAGACAAAGGAATGGAAAATTTTCAATTATAAATTCTAAATATTCACAATAAGTTGTTATAAATCTAGGGTAGTGAATAAAAAAAATCCTTGATTTTGTAGAATTAACCAACTATCTAGTAGCCTTCTCATAGCATGACAACATTGATTTAAACTCCATGGCCTCATTGACTAAGGCATGGCCCAAAATAAAAGTATCATCAACAAATTGGAGATGAGATTTGAAGGGATAATTTTTTGCAACTTGAATACCTTTGATGTTTCCTTCCATTTTTTCCTTTGGTAAAGGTCTCCCTAATGTTTTTGCAAAAATAATGAATAGATAAGGAGATAGTGGATCACCTTGAAAAAGTCCACAAGATGACTTGAAGCAACCAATATCAAAACCATTGATCAAAATAGAATATTTCGTAGTTCTATACCAATATTTAATCCATTCACACCAACTACAATAAAAACCAAACCTTTTTAGAATATCATGTAGAAAAAATCACAAAACCCTATCATATGCTTTGTTCATATCTAATTTCATAAGAATAACTAGTTTTTTCATGGAATGAAGAGAACGTATAGCATCATGTGCAATAATTATACCATAAAAAAATAATTTAGTTCAAACAAAACCACCTTGTTCCTCTAAGATAACATAACCTAGAATACCTTTACACTTGTTTTACATAATTTTTTAAATGAACTTACAAACCATATTACAAAGGCTTATAGGACAAAAAATTATCAAAATATTTTATCTCATCTTTCTTGGGAACCAATGTAATAAAAATGGCATTTATATCACTTATTATAGCCTTCCTTTTCTATGCCTCTTCAACCACACCTAACATATCATTATTTAATAAATATTAAAAAATTTAAAATAAAATTACAAGAAATCCATCAGGGCCAGTGCCTTGTTAGGATAGAAAGATAAAACTGCTTCATATAGGTCCCCCATAGTTATCTTCTTCATCAAGCCTATGTGATAATTGGCTAAATATTTTGCAAAAGCTTATCTCGTGACTCCTTATCTTGCCAAATATATGACAAATTTTTTTAAATAATTAATAGCTTCCTTCCTTATATCTTCTTTGTCCTCAAAATTTCTTCAATCTAGAGTAAAATATTTTTTGATGTGAAGAAAATAAAACTTTGTTTTTGCTATAACATGAAATGTTTTGTATTTATCTCTCCTTGAGCCATTTCTCCCTATATTTTTAGAACTAATATGACTCATTTTTTAATGCATTATGATAATCATAAAGTAATTATTTTTCTTTTACATAATAATCCTGATCCATTCCATTAGTTTCTACTATTTCTTGTAATTTTTGAGTTTGGATTCAATTTTTATCTTTTATTTAAAAATGTTGCCAAAAGAGTTGGCATTCCAAATATTCATTTGCTCCTTTAAATATTTCATATTTTGAAAAAACTTGTACATATGATCCTTCAAATTTTAATTCATCCCACCATAACATAACCATCTACCAAAAATTAGGGTCTTGGAGCCACATAGACTGGAAGCAAAATGGCTTTGGATGACTATTATTGGGTAAATCACAAGTCAAAAGAATTAGTTTATGACACAATAAAATATATAAATATATTGTATAATTTTTTTACAACCATTTATAGGATAACAAGAATCTATTCAATCTTTCTACTATGAATTTTTTTAATGCTTCTATTGTCCCATGTATATCGAAAACTTGGACTAACATCCCAAAGACCATTTGAAATGACAAATGTAGAAAAATATTGCATTGATTTAGACCATATTGGTATGCCACCATTCTTTTCCAATGGAGGTAGAACAGTGTTGAAATCACCCCAAGAATCCATAGATCATAATGAATAATCATTGCATTTGAAAAAAAAAATGTTAAGGTCTTTCAAACACCTTTCACGAGGAGTAACTGTAGTTGGAGCATATACATTTATAACCCCAACTTTGATGTTTTCCTCTTTCTTGTAAAATAGTTTAGCAACCCAATTAATTTTTACTTCTAATAATTGTCCATCCCATTTACATTTGTCCCATATTATTGCAATACCGCCTGAATCTCCTATAGAATAAATTGCTAGACAATCACCCATCTTCCAAATTTTCTTAAAAGCATACTTACATTCCTAACTACTTAATTTTGTTACTTGTATTAAAATAAAATTAAGACTACAAGAACATATTGATTCTTCATAACTCTTTTTTAGGGGTCTTATTCATACCCCTAATATTCCATGATATCATTTTCATCAACATCATTTTTTTATTTTTATTAGTGGGCTTAGCCCCACTTTTTGTTAAGACCTATGATATTTTATTTGGTTTTCCAAATAGATATTCCTTTGAGTTTCTCTTTCTCTTTGGTCTTGCTTTGATGACCTTCCTCTCCTTTTTCCATTTCCACCAACACTCTCATATTCATCAATCTCTTTTATTTTTTCATATTGTTCATAATGAGACTTATCTTCTAAAGATTCATGTTACCCTAAAGAATCTAAAATGCAAGGAATGGCCTCATTAATATTTTCTTATTTATGTTACCTTGAAAAACGTAAAGTGTATAGATGATCCTCCATTCACCTTGTTCACTTTAAAATTATCCTTCCCATATTCCTTCACACCTTTAACTCTTGTATCTAAACTTGCACATTGTACTTACTCATCTCTCATGTTAGTTTTTCTTCTAATGGTTGATTCAAGTGAACTATAATGGCCTTTATCATTTGATGATGTATAGGGGTATTTCTTGAAACTTTCTTAGGAGTGAAAAATCCTTGATTTGACCTAAGATTCTTTTATGATATGATATCCTTATTTCATATTGAAGTTACCCTCATGCCCAAAATTTTCCATTTCTTTATCCATCAATTCACTTTGTAGTCTCTTGCCATGTGCATGGTTTCATGATATTTGCAACATTGGAATGAAATAATTTTGTAATACACTTGTTGATTCCATTATCTTGATTCAGATTTAATTCTAATGGATTGCAATAAAGGTTTTGAAATATCCATGGAAATATATATTCAAGTGTATACAACATGCCTTCTCTCCTTAGTATTTGGTCCCTCCTAGATGAATTCACCTAGAGTATTACCAATATTTTTCAAAACCTGTTTATTGACGAGTTGATAAAGATAATGTGGATCAAAAGAAGTTTAAATTGTTATTATTATGCATGCTTAAATAAGAATATACATACAACAAATTGGCTAAACATAATATTTGAGATATAAAAACTAGATAAGATGGTTATAACTAATGGGTAAGCATGGCCAAACATGCATAACAACTAATAAGCTAACTCTATCTAGAAGCTATCTTACAATAACATGAGTTGTAAGAAGGTTCACGTAACACTAAGAAGAAAAACAAGCCTAAAATAATTAAGCCTAATAAAAATTATTAAGCCTAACAAATACATCTTATACATCTTATGTGTGTTCCTAATTATTCTTCCCCACCATATAATCATTAGGTTCCAATACTTTCAAAATGGGTGGATAATCATGGGATATCTAATGGTGTGATATCCAACGAACCTAGTGTGAAGCTGACCACAACAGGTAACAAGGTATGAAGTGTAAGAACCTTGCAGAGTATAATGAGTCTTTGTAGTGAACACTCAATTTTAATCAAGAAAAAACTAAAAATCAATTACCACTTCTATAGGATGGTTGATGATATGATCGATCTCTAAAGTAGAATATCATGAATACCAAGATGAGCTAGAAGGTCAAGGCAAAAGGAATTCTTGGACACTTGTTGAAGAAGGTTCCTTGAAAATATGTGAATATTATCCCAACATCTTGTTAGGTGATACCTTGAATATTTGAGAAGTGGTGCTTGGTTATTTTCATTTTGTGGCCTAATGAATATTAGTTCCAAATCTTGTACTTGATTTACAATTTTGTGTGCTTGTCTACAACTTAAAACTAAGTTGGTAGTTTGTTGAGTGCACTTAATTAGATATGCCTTGTTATCTAATTGTAAATTATTAAGTATTCTTGAATGCATCATAAGTGGATTTCGTATCATACTGATAGAGCTTGCCAAGCAATAATCCACAACAGTCCATCGATGTGACATCACATGTTACCTTGTCCAAAAAATTTGGACAACATACAAAATAGGTGATGAAGTGTGTGTGATTTCAAAAGTGCTCCCACTATCCTTCCATCCCAAATAATAATAACAAATATGAGGTTACAAAGTAAGCTTCAATTTATCAACAACAAAACTCGTAATTAGATTTTTCTATGATTTATTGTCAATTATATAATTTGTAAAGAATTCATAAGTTAAGTGGATCCTTGTGAAAACAATTTTTCACAACCACTTAATGAAGAGTTGTGATGCATAAGAGTTTATTATTCAATTTACCCTTTAACTCTTGATATTTTTTACCTTCTCCTATAGTCTCAATGGGACCATATTTTGGGTCCTCATTGGAAGACTTTACAACTAAGGATTTCTTCTTCATATTTTGTAACTAAAAACATTGAGGCCTAAGATGCCCTTTATTTTTATAAAAACTATAAAACTTTTGAGAATAAGAAGCATTATAAGGCCTTTTAGAAGAAAAAAAATAAAAATCATAAGTAGTACAAGGATAAGAAAAGTAAGAAGATATTTTTTCACTTGCTATTGCTGATTTGACACCTTGGTGGGGCTTTTCGATAGAGCTCCTCTCGATTGGCTAGCAAGCTTCTCCTCTTAAAATTTTGCATGATTGAAATCTACATAAAAAGTAGCTCAAGGAGTATATTTTAGATCCTGATACAGAGGTCCAAGTAGACCACTTGCAAATTTGATGATAAGGGCCTCTGTTGAGTCCTTCATGTGAAGCAAAATTTTTAATCTGTTGAACTGGAAGACATAATCTTGAACATACATGTTATAGGTTTGTCTTAATCTATACCATTTGATATTTAACTTCTATTAATATTTTGAAGGGTAAAAATTATCCTTCAAATCCTATACTAAACCATCCTAAGTGGTGATTGGGTTTTGTTACAGCACCAATATATCTGACTTGGCTATAATTCCAAATTCACTTATTTATATTTATAGATGTAGGTTTTTTATTTTTTCGAATCATTTATCATCACATATTGATAATTGTTTTAACTTGGATATGCCCTCCTTAGTGGCTAGGACTACGCCCTCCTAAAGTGGCCATTAATAAATTGTTTCCACTTTTATTTCGTTGTTTCTGATTAACTATTATGTTTCAAGTGGATCAAAATCATCAAACCTGAACAAATGAAAAAAATATAGGTGGTCCACCAATTGATAAAAAACCAACAAAAACATTTTTCTCTATCCTCGGCATTCGCAATAGTCACAAGAAGAATATAGTACATCTTCATGGTCCTCGACGATCACAAATCTCCTTGACAAAAGGCGTAATATTTGGAAATTATGAGTAGAGCTGCTTAGAAACTTTTGCGAAACTCCACTATTGAGACCTCGACAAAAAAGGTGGTAGAAACTATGAGCAGAGTGTTGTTTGGAAAGAAGAGGAGGCAAAAGAACATCGTGGGAAGACAATACATTTGGAAACAATGGGTCCAAGAAGCAAAACAAGAATGCATTGCTAATTAAATCCACAAAAATAAGATAAATACAAGGAGAAAACAAATCCAAACTATGCCAAATTAAATCTGTCATCGAGATTTACAGTGGAAAAAATAGAACTTCGCATCATCCAATCAAAATGCCTAGGTAACATTAATAAATCAAGTTTTATAAGGTTTTAGTTTGCATTTTTTGGCATCCCATTTTAAACACTATCCCACATACAGTGGGCAAATTACACTTTAACCTTAATACTCATTTCAACATACTATATGTTTCATAGCTTCAACCATGCTAGCCCTCTGCTCTTGCCCCACACATAGCCTGTCCATTCAATAGCATCACTTATCATCCTGCCTTCTCAACCAATCCTATCATCATGTACCAATTCTGTGGTCTCCATCATATATTTTCCTATCATCATGATCCATGTCATGTCTTTGATTCATGTTGTGTCCTCTCAATTCGTATCTTGTCTTGAGGTCTCGATTTGGTCATGTCAGGTGGTGTTAATTTTTTTGTGTTCGATCGTCAGTAGGCCTTGATTCGTGTTCTGTGTAAATAATTCCTTGTGGTCCCAATTCAGGTGGTGTCTTGTGGTCTCAATTTGGTCATGTTAGGTTGTGTTGATTTGGTTGTGTTCGATCATCAATAGGTATTGATTCATGTTCTACATAGATAAGGAGTCTTGTGGTGTTGATTTGGTCATGTTCTATCATCAATAGATATTGATACATGTTCTACATAGACAAGGTGTCTTATGGTCTTAATTCAGTTGTGTTAGGTGGTGTTGATTCGGGCGTGTTTGGTAGTCAGTAGGCTTTGATTGGTGTTCTGTGTAGACAAATCCAGTGAGAAAATAATCATTGAATCGTGTCACATGAAGCTAGTCCACTTGGAATATAGCCATTGAGAATATAACCATTGAGTCTTGTTCACGAAGCTAACTCACTTAAAATTATAGTAGTTGAAGCCCTCTTAAACTATGGAATTTCTAAAATACAACTATTCATGGAGTAGTAGGGCCAAACTCTATCCGTTTGCAATGGAAATTAAAAAAAAAAAATAGGCTCTTGGTTCTTAAAACCAATTATTATTGCAAACATCAAAACAGAATTTATTGGTTATTCTCCTAGTACACATTCTAGACAGATAGAAAATGCATGAGTGGCATGTGGACTAAAGGGTCAAACAAAAAGTTATATAGCATAAATAATACAAACGAAGGACCTTCGAAGTCACCAAGAAGACCTCCATGAAATAAATGTACACAATATAACTCTCCTTTACGCATTAATAGCTTTAACCCCGACCATCCTGCTATTAACCCCATGGATCCTTCCCACTCATCCCATGAAAAATCTCACACATGAGAAAATGGAAAACCCCAATGCAAGTAACCAAGATGTACAAACATGTATAACTCAACTAATGACTAGTATGAAAAACATGAATTTAATGCTTGGGCAATTATTGGAGAAATAGAACCAAGAAGCTCCTCATTCCCCAAATAACTACCATAGATGGAATGCTAATGAAGATCAGGATCCAGAGGAAGTTTATCAACAAGCCAGATGGCCTACATGTGTTAATATTCCACTGGCTGATATTCCTACATTTGAGGTTGGATATCCACGAGGTTGGATAGCTAAAATGGAAGGTATCTTACAACTATATCATGTGCCTAAATCCAAAAAAGTTCCTAATGCCTCCTCCAAATTAGGCATTAAAGCTTACCAATGGTTCTCTTGACAAAAAAATAAACATATTCATCCCCTCTTATGGCCTGAACTCAAGACTCTTTTCCTCAAGATATTTGATGAAGGAAGTTCATCCTCGTACATAGTTTATCTATTGGCACTTAAACAAACTGGGTCGGTAAGAGATTATGTTTCAAAATTCATAAGTCTTATTGCTTATATAGGAGATTTACAAACTGATGTGGTGGTTTTAGCCTTTAGACATGGGTTGAAAGAGAAAATTCAAATTGAAGTAGACTTATAGGATCCATACTCTTTGGAAGACACTATAAGGATTGCTAAGCTTGCTGAGAAAAAGATACAAAATTTGACATCTTTTAAACATGACTCCTATAATCGTCCTCAATATCACAATAATTTATTTCGTAGAAATGACCAACCATCATGATATTACTACTATAAATATCGCAATCATCATCCAAAATATAAAGCATGTGTACCAAGACAAAACTTTCAAATAGAATATGATAACAGAGAAGACAAAGAGGAAGTAGAGGATATCAATTCATAAGATTCACCTATGCCCGAAGAACAAATAGATCATAATGAAGCACCATGTGATGAAGACACTATGGCTATTTTAGTACATGCTCTTATGGGATTAACAATGTGCCATACAATCAAGGTACCAAGATTCATTCAGTAGAAGATGATAAATGTGTTGATCGATTCAGGTAGTACTCATAATTTTATTGATCTTAAAACTGCTAAGGTACTAAACTTACACATTCACTTCTATCAAGATAAGTTTTAAGTTTTAGTTGCAAATGGAGGAAATGCTCAATGTATTGGTAGAACAGTTTTAGTTTTAATAAAAATTGGGAATTATACTTGGCATGGAACTCTCTTTGTTATGATTTTAGGAAATTCAGATGTATTTTTGGATTTGAATGGTTAGAACAATTGGACACTATCAGTTTTAATTTCATAATACTATTTATGGAATTGAAAGAAAATGGAAAGACTATTCACCTCCATGGAATGCAAACTCCACCATCAAAGTTGGTGAGTTCTCACAGCATGGAAAAAAAATTAAGGAAAGGAGGTTATGGATTCATAGCTCAAATCAATTTTTTGGAAGCACAAGCACAAGATATTCCTGAAATTCACTCAAAATATCTTCAAGATATTGTGGCTAACTATGATGAAGTTTTCAAAGAACCAAAAGGGCTACCTCCCAAAATGTCCTACGATAACGTCAATCATCTTTTCCCAGGAAGCCTTCCTCCTAATTTATGTCCTTATCGCTACCCTCAACCTCAAAAACAAAAATTGAAAATATTTTCCAAGAACTTTTAGAACACAAATTCATCCATCATAGCATTAGTCCTTATTCTTCACCAGTGGTTTTGGCCCATTTTAAGGATAATTCTTAGTGTATGTAAACTAATTTTTATCCTCTCAATAAAATCACCATAAAGGATAAATTACCTATTCCTATCATAGATGATTTATTATATGAATTGCATGGTGCAAAAATTTTCACAAAATTGGATCTACGATCTAGTTTTCATCAAATCAGAGTAAGGGATGAGGACATTCCTAAAACCACCTTTCATACTCATGAAGGTCATTATGAATTCTTAGTCATGCCTTTTGGTCTCACTAATGCTCCCTCCACATTCCAAAGTCTCATGAACCATGTCTTTCATCCTTTTGTTCACAAATTTGTCTTAGTCTTCTTCGATGACATTCTAGTATAAAGTAAAACATGGAAGGATCATTTGATGCATGTGGGAAAGGTTTTGCATATATTACATAAGGAAAAACTTTTTATCAAACGTTTCAAATGCTCCTTTGGTGTTCAAGAAGTTGAATATTTGGGTGATATACTTTCTCATGAAGGTGTTAAAGTGGATCCTAATAATATTAAGGTCATTTAGGACTGACCTTTACCTAAAACCATCAAGAAAATTTATGGTTTTTTGGTTCTTCCTAGTTACTATTGCAAGTTTGTGTGCAATTATGGTAAAATTACAGTCCCTCTCACAACTCTCACAAAGAAGGATGCTTTTCATTGGTCTAAAGTAGCCACTCAAGCATTCATGGCACTCAAGGAAGCAATGTGTACTACTCCAATTTTGGCAACCCTATATTTTCACAAACCATTTGTGATTGAATGTGATGCCTCGAGAACAGGTATTGGGGTAGTACTAATGCAAGAAGGGCATCCCTTGGCATTTGAGAGTAAACAAATTTTAGGTAAGAATTTAGGAAGGTCCACATATGAGAAATAAATGTTGGCTATTCTACATGTGGTTGAGAAATGGAGACACTACTAATTAGTAGTCATTTCATCATAAAAACATATCATAGTAGTCTCAAGCATTTTCTAAAACAACGATTTTCTTATCCAGAGCAAAACAAGTGGTTAAAAATATGATTTTGTTATCGAGTATAATAAAGGGAAAGAAAAAATGGCATCAGGTATATTATCTCGTAAATATGAAGATGAAGTGGTTATTAATGCCATTTCAGGTCCTTGTTCTCAATGGGTTTCTCAGGTCCAAGAAGAATGGTTATCAAACACAGAAACTACTCAAATAATTCAATATTTGAAGCTAGGATCATCCAAGCATATTTAGTTTTCATATGATGACAAGGTATTAAGAAGAAAGAATCATCTTTACATTTTGCATAATTCTAACATCAAATATAGGATTCTTGAAGAATCGCATGCTTCTCCATCAGTCGAACATTCTAGTTTTTTGAAGATATATATGCGGGTAAAACAATCCTTTTATTGGAAAGGATTAAAATCTAAGGTCAAAAAATGGGTGGTTGAATGCGAAGTTTTTCAGTGCAATAAGGGTGAAACAATCAAATCTCCAGGACTTCTTCAACCACTACCAATTTCAGATTGCCAATGTGAACATATTTCAATGGATTTTATTGAAGGTCTTCCTAAATCAGAAGGTAAAATAGTATTTTTGTGGTAGTGGATCACCTCTCCAGATATGCTCACTTCAATGCTCTACAACATCCATTTTTAGCAAGCAAAGTGACTAAGGTATTTATGGACTCAATTTTCAAATTGCATGGAATACCCAAAAATATTGTAAGTGATCGTGATCCCATTTTTACTAGCAATTTTTGGTGATAATTATTTCATATTAGTGGTACAAAGTTAAATATATTTTTTGCATACCATCCTCAAACATATGGCCAAACTAAAATAGTTAACAAATGTTTGGGTACCTATCTAAGATGTTTTGCCCAAGATAAATAGTATTAATGGAGTCATTGGCTTTCATTAGCAGAATGGTGGTATAACACTTTGTACTATTATTCCATCAAGATATCTCCATTTGAAGCATTGTATGGAGTAAAACCACTAGCAATAGCAGATTATGTTCCAAGATCTTCCAAAGTGGACCAAGTAGATGATTAGTTCCAGCACCGACAAACAATGCTCAACATTCTCAAAGATAATCTAGGCCAAGCACAAAATCTCATGAAGCAACAACAAGACTCACACCATTTTGAAAGATAATTTAATATAGGTGATATGGTTTTCCTACATCTGCAACCCTACAAAGAGTTGTCATTGAATATCAAGACCAATCAAAAGTTAGCTCCAATATTTTATGGTCCTTACAAGATAGTGCACCACATAGGTGAAGTGTCATATCAATTAGAGCTTCCTCCATCATCCCGTATACATCCAGTATTTCATGTTTCATGTCTCAAGAAGGTAATAGGATAAAAAAGTACACTCTCTATCAAAACTTTTAGTATTTGATGAAGAAGGACGTATATATCTCCAACCATAAGCAATATTGCAAAGCAGATAATGTATTATTTGATCTCGTCACATCAAGGAATTTATAATCAAATGGCAGGATCTACCAGTAGAAGATGCTACATGGGAAACAAAAAGTATCTTTGAGTCATTTCTAGATTTGAGAACAAAGCTTTTCGAGGAGGGTAGCCATGTTACAACACCAATATAGTCGACTTGGCTATAATTCCAAATTCACTTATTTATATTTATATATGTAGGTTTTTATTTTTTTGAATCATCTATCATCACATATTGATAATTGTTTTAACTCGAATTTGCCCTCCTTAGTGGCTAGGACTATGCCCTCCTGAAGTGGCCATTAATAAATTGTTTCCATCCTTATTTTGTTGTTTCTGATTAACTGTTACATTTTAGATTTTGACCCCCTTGTCTTTCCATAATCACAAGCTTGGTTAACCTTGACAATTTAACTTTTGCAAAGGGCACTCTTTCCTTAGTAGAAACCTCTTTGTAGGATAACTTTTGTGTGCGAGACCATTGTTTGGTGCCTATTCACTCATTGGAGCTTCTACTTGGTGCAAATGCACCAAACGATGGTCTAAAATCCTCTAAACCAACACACAAGTAGAATATCTATCATTATGTCGATATCCTACTCTAATATCACTGATCTGGATCAAAAGAAGCTATAATTGTTATTATTAAATATGCTTAAATAGGCATATACATACAACAAACTAGCTAAACATAGCAATAGAGATATAAAAACTGAATGAAATACTTCTAACTAATGGTCAAGCATGCATAAAAACTAATCAGCAATCCCTATCTAGAAGTTATATATCAATAATGTGAGCTATACAAAGTTTCATGTAACATTGAGAAGAAATACAAGCCTAAAATAATTAAGCCTAACTAATACATCTTATACATCTCATGTGTGGTCCTCATCATCCCTTCCCACCATAGAAGTATTAGACTCTAATGCTTTCAAAACGGATGGACAATCAAGGGACATATGATGGTGTGATATCCAATAATATTGGAATGGAATTTGACCATAGAAAGCAACAAGGTATGAAGTGGAATAACCTTGTTGAGTCTAATGATTCTTCATAGCAAACACTCAATCTAAATCAAGCGAAAGTTGGAAGTAGCATATTTGTAATATGGGATGATAGGATCAATATCCAAAGTTGAATCATGATACAAATTTAGAAGATCCATATTAATGACATCATGAATGCCAAGATGAGTTGGAATATCAAGGCTAAAGGTATTCTTGGACACCTATTAAAGAATGGTGTAATACCCATAGCGAAGTGGTTTGATCTTATTATATTTATTTTCTACAAAATATTGTTTATCCATATAGAGTCAAACTCTATCTCCAACCTGAAAGGGATGAGAAACATGATGATTATCCATAGCTCACTTTTTATGCTATTATGTCTTCTAAAAGATCTGAACTACCTTGGATCTTTTGAATGTGAATAATAGCTAGAGAGGGAAAATATAAGGGCTACTCATAAGAAGCCAAAGGCTAAAAACTAAGGCAAACCTCAAAAGAAGAGTGTCTCATGGATGTATGAACTACTCTGATATAGGTATGCTCTAGATGAGTGAGGCTCAAATCCACTTAGTTGGAGAAGTGTGATGATAAATCCTCAAAATATAAACAAGAGTATGATGAACCACTTCAGTCTACCCATCTGACTATCAAGTGGACAAGAGTGGCCAACATCCTATATTTTTGCAGTTCACCTTACTAAACCCCATCAATTAAAAGGACATTAAAGTGGTCCCCCCATATTTCCTTTGCCCTATTTTACATAGGGTAGTTTTATCATAGCTTAGGGATTATCCTTTAAGGCACATAACACTTAAAATGGGACACTTATTCCCTAAATTTTTCATAAGTCCATCTATGGAGGTTATTTTAGTGTAAATTCTTGGTTACTTTTTACCATACCTCATAGGCTAACTAAGGTCATCACCGTTCCATTGGTAATGAGCATGATCCCTAACCTCACTGTTCAGGGTACCACCAAAATAGACTCATAATTAATTCTATTAATTATAAGTGTTTGGATATTTTATTCTTGCAACTCCTTTCATATTTATGAGATCCTAGCTATTGCATTATCGTAACTCCTTCTAGGACTCACCTCTACCTAGTTATTGTATACCTATAACTCCTCCTAATATTGGGTTAAATATTTCACTCAAGGATACTAAAATATATCTAGATCACATTCCCAAGAATATCCTTCCCAAGGTTCATTTAACCAAGATTAACATATCTCTCAATTGTATAAAAGTGCTATAACAGAAATATGCTTAGTTATAATCAAAACTAACTACAAATATTACCACCAATTTGCATGAACGGGCATCTTAATTTGATAAAACATGAATAAAATTGAACATAAAACTATCTTCCAACATGAAGTCAGCATAAACATCTACAAAAGTTCAATCTTATAAGCATCGTTTATTAAATTTATTCTAACATACAATTCTCTTTTATTTTCATTGCAAAAGCATCATCCAAAGAGATCAAAACTAGCTTATGAATTCATTCATTCCAAGTTACACCATTCATACAATTTATAAAGACTTTTGAGCTTTAATATTTTTGATAAAGCAATTATACGATTGGTTACATAACAACTTTTAATTCCAAAATACATTAGAGAAAGCATACCCAAATGTCATTTGCACCTTCTCTTCATGATCCTCTTCATGAAGGAATCCAAATGAGCTTTAAGAGATCTTAAATATCAAGACAACTCTTAATGCAATGCAACTTAACATGCTCTATGTATATGCAAACATCCATGCAAAATACAATTCAAGCAACAATGAGAGAATCCCATACTTCTCTCTATAAAGGTTCTCCTATCTACACAAGCCTCATAAAACCTTTATAAATATTCACCCATAAATAAAAACTCTTTTTCCTTTAATAACAAGCAATAAAATCTTTTTCTTTTCTTATAATCAAATAAAGAATGCAACATTACAATCAAACATTTCTAACTTTTCCTATTCAACAAATAAATAACCAGTGAATATAAAACATCTGTAACCTTCTTTATTCATCAATAAATAAAAACTTAAATAAAATATCTTTATCTTCTTATTTCATAACCAAACAACATAGCATGTCCATATTTCATTACAACTTGATTAAAACATGTCTAGGATCATTGAATAAACATTATAACTAAAATATGTTTAACCTCTCTTATCAACATATAAGAAAAGTATGACTAGCTTTCTTTATTCCCCAAATAATACAAACAAACTCTTTACTTTGAAACCACAAGATTTTGCCCAACAAAACAAAGGAAAATAAAATCTAAAACTCTTAAACCTCCCTTAACATTTTCAATACTTGAGTTAATGGTAAATAAATAACGTCTAAAGCTTAATACACTTCTAGCAACGTTACGACCAAATATAATAATATTAACACCAAATATTTGGTGCTTAGGCTCAAACGCAACTACAAAACCTTCTAGAAACTCTCTAGATTTGGTTACACCTATAACCCAGCCAAGCTCCCCTACACACTATCATAGACACTAACATCCATATCTAGAGTAATAGGTATAAAACATGCTCCATACAAAGCACACACAATGATGTTTTTTTCCTAAGACTCGACAATCATCTTCTAGGTCAAAAAATGCATACCTAAGCATCAAATATTACCTTGGAAATATAGTTCCAAACATGTTATCAATCAACAGGCCTAAGACACACAGTGAACCACCAATTTGATACTGCAAGGGGGTTCAAATTATAGTAACTCTACTAACAAATGTTTACAATAAAACTAATTTTGGAGTCTAAATATTAATAACTTTAGAATTAAACTCAAGCCTTGAGTGAGAAACTATCAAGTATTAATCACTAAGCACAACATAGGAAAAAGTAGCTTAACACATCGAAAGAGAAATAACCAAGTAGTAATTCCCAAGAAGCAAACACAAGCAAAAGAATACCAAATTAATTAACACCAAGCAAACATGGTTCAACCATGTTGCTCAATTTTTAGAATATTGGTCAACCATGTTTTTCCCATGTTGCACAATTTTCAAAATATTTGTCTCATTGGACCTTACATTGATCTAGGGTTCATTTCCTCAACACTTTAATATAAAACCTTAGAATCTTCATCAGTCTCACCTCAATGGCTGAGGGATCTGCCATATACAATTTAGAAATATTCTAAATATGATTAGAATCAACAACATATTTTTTAAGCAGGGATATGTGGAAAGTATCATGGATATTTGATAGGTTGGGTGGTTAGGCAAGCCTATATGCTACTGGACTAATCTTATCAATGACCTCAAAAGGTCCAACATAGCAAGGATCCAACTTACTTGACTTGATAGCACTTTTTATGGGTCTTACTCATAAGAAAACTTTGTTCCCCACAAATAATTCTCTTGGTGATCTTTTCATATTAGCATAGCTCTTCTAAAAATTGGTTGCTTATTTGAGCCTAAGTCGAATTGCTCTAATTTGTTCCTCCATATCTTGGATAGTGTTTGGTACGATCACCACTCGATCCTTCAAATTATCCCATGATAGAGAATTTTTGTATTTTCTACTATACAAGGCTTCAAACAGGGCCATACCCAAAGATGCATGGTACCCATTATTATATGCAAATTCAATGAGATGCAAAAACTATTCCCACTTCGACTTTTGGTCCATGCAGTACATGTGAAGCATGTCTTCTAAAACTTGGTTTACCTTCTCTGTTTGACCATCTATTTTTGGATGATATCAAAATTAATATTCAGCTTAGTGCCCACTGCACATTGTAGAGCTTGCCAAAACTCTAATGTGAACCTAAAATCCCTGTCTGATATGATTACCTCAAGAAACCCATGTAGCCTAAAAATTTCATTGGTAAACTTATTTTCTACCATCGGTGTGTCATCCTTGATATTCCCTAGTATGAAGTGTGCAACCTTGGTCAACTTATCAACCACTACCAGGATTGCATCATGTTGGTACCTAGTCTTAGGTAAACCCACAATAAAATCCATAGATATTACCTACCATTTTTGTGTAGGTATGTCATGTGGGTATAATTTCCTTGTTGGGTGTCAATGTTCTACCTTAACTTTCTGGTATTCTAAACATTTTACAATGAAACTAGTGATATCCTACTTCATTCCTACCCAATATAAGGTCTTTTTCATGTTTTTCCTCATTTTTAACCCTTATGGATGAGCAAAATAGGGAGAATTATGCACCTCTTGCATAATAAATCTCCTTAGTTCACTAGTTTTGGGTATAACAACCCTATCCTTGAAGCATAAAAGTCTATCTTTTATGTTGAAATCCTTATTCTCTTCAGGATTTCTCTTAATTTTATCCTAGATTTTATGCAATACGGATCCTATAATTGCATTTCTTGAACTTTATCCATCAATTCTACATGACTTTGGGTCAATGCTGCTATGTACCTTCTCCTACTTAAGGCATTTGTAACCTTATTTTCTTTCCCTTTTATATTCTCAATACCAAATTTATATTCTACTAAGAACTGTATCCATCTTCTCTGTATTGCATTAAGTATAGGTTGAGTAAAAATATATTATAGAATTTGATGGTTTGTCCTTAGCTCAAAATATTTACCCAACAAATAATATCTCTAGATCTTTAGTGCATGCACAACTACTACCAATTCTAGGTCGTACATAGTATAATTTACCTCATGCTTCTTTAGTTTTCTAGACTCATAGGTTACTATGGCCTCTTTCTAGGATAATACCCCACCCAAACCTTCTAAGGAAGCATATTTACACATGGTAAAATTCCCAAGAGGATCCGATATCTTGAGAATCAGTGTCATAGTTAACTTATTCTTTAGACCCTCGAAGGTGGCCTTGCACTAATCTATCCATTTGTACTCCTTCCCATTTCTCTGAAGGTTGGTGATAATTGAAAGGAGAAACTGAATTGATGAAATTAAATTCATGATTGAAGAAATTGAATTTATAATTGAAAGGAGAAATTAAAATGATGATTGATTGGGAGATATAAGAAGATTTTAAATTTGAGATTGATTTAAAATTTGAAATTGATTAAAGAATTGAATTATTGTTATTAAAATGGAGATATAATAAGTTTATTTGAAATTGAATTAGAATTTAAAATTTAAAATTGATTTGAATGAATTTATCAAATAAAATAAATTGATTTATTAAATTGAAGAAGAAGAAGAATTGATTGAATGATAAATTGAAATTAAAGAAAATGAGGAAGTGAAGATTCAAATTGAAAAAATAATTTTGGAGATTAAAATATTGGAGAATAAAGATAAATTGAAAATTTGATTTGAAAATTGAAAAGGAAATATTTTTTAAACTTGGGAGTAATAATAAATTCCACATCAAAGGAACAAATTACTATGGAAAGAAAGTAAACAAAAGGAAAAACAAATATTTAGAAAACATCACTAGAAGATAGTGAGGAGATGTTGAAAAACTAAAACATTGCACACAATGCATGGTAGAGAATACTAAAGAACAAAAAATATATCAATTAAGTCAAAGAGAGTCTTACAAATAATTTTTAGAGAAGCCAAAGATGAATATTTTGTAATATTTGAAGATTATCTAAGCACACAAAACTAACTGAAGCAAGTGAAGGCTCTAAAAGTACTATTACAATACCTATTGATATAGGAAAAATAGGATATGTGGCATTACTTTCTCTCTCTCTCTTAAAGTTCATAAAAGGAATAAAGAATTTTTAAATATAAAATGTTATGACCATGGAAGTGAATACAAATAGAACTTGAACATTGAAGAAGGCATATGTATTGATAAAACATATATTAGCAAAAATTTGAAGTCTTCAAATAGCAACAAGGATCATCATGATGTTGAAAAATGCACAAAAATATGAAGATGATAGCAAGAATAATAAATTATTACATTCTACATCTAATAACAAGTCTAACAGTAGCAGAGCCAATAATGATGAGAATCATGAATTATATTATTTTGATGACTTGTTGAGAAATGTAACAAGAACAAGCAATGACTCAAAAGGACATTCAGAATCAGAAGAACACAAGATAAAATAAAAATAACAAGACCAAGAAAAATAAGAGCAAGGTAAAAGGTCGTCATACCAAATAATATAATATGGGGGGGGTGTTGGAGGTATTGCATTATTTGGTCCCATTGTAAATATTAATATTGGGGTATGAGTTTTTTTGTGTATATAATATTTGTCAAATTACTAAGTGTGAGCATGTTTCATGTAATTAAGTGTGTGAGGTGTCTAGTTAGCAAGTGAGAGTTATTTGAGTGATGTGTCAAGTTTAAAAGTAGGGATTTATATGCAATCATGAGATACTTTGTATTTATGTAATATGTGGGACTTATTATGTAAGAGAGGAATATGAAGAGTTAAGTTCTCTCGTGAGTTTAAGGAGAGCAAAGGTCAAGAGTCATGTAATGTGAAGAGTCTCATGTATATTTATATTGGAGACAAATCCATGTAAAATAAAACTCGAAGAAGATTTGCTTTATGCATTGCTTGAGTTTTGCAATAAATATTTCAATGTGATTTATGTGAGATTGATGTTCATTTGATATATGCTTGATGTTGATGATATTTAATTGATATTTATGATCTTTGAAATTGTTTATTTGTGAGAATAGTATTATATTGCTAATAAAGAGTGTGTATATCAAAATATTTAGTATATAATACTATTGGTATATACTAAAGGTAAACATTTTGGGAGATATAAGGAACACTCATTTTTGTTTTGAAGAAAAAAATCCAAAGGTTACAAAAATAAGTGTTCATATCTCTAGACAACATGGCAAAGGCAAAGAGGAAGCAAGTTGGCATTCAAAAGTGTGCCTCACTGAAATATAGTATAGGTGGAGAAAAGCAAGAAAAAATTCAAAAGTATGGGTCATCAAAACTAAGTGGAGGAGAGAAGAAAGCTAGAAATCTCTATTTTCAAGAAGGTAGATATTTTTATGAAAATATATAATTCTTAACAATAAGGTCTTGCTTATGTTCCATTATTAGATATGTTGATACTCATGAAGATATCCTTTAAAGTGGTGTTCCATTCCCAATTTTAGTCGTAAAGATAGTATATATATCATTAATAACTCTTGACATCTTTAAGCATAAAAATAAAGGGAAATTAGAAGAAATGTTGAATGCAAATCCCATGATAGAAGGTGTTTGTTGTGACACAAGTGACCTTATCTATAGGACATATTTTACTTGTGATACTAGTGATTTGAATCCAACAGTGACAAATACCTATTCTAATATAATTGATTTTACACAAGGGAAAGATATCACTTGTGACACTAAAGATATGAAGATAGATGGTGAGAATAGATTTTGTATAGAATATTATTGTATTAGCCATGACAAAGGCCATATTGTTTATCTTGTTGAAGAATATAGTGATGATGAAGAAGTTAGATATTTGAATGTTGTTGATAACAAAAATATATAGAGTAATAATGAAGATATTTGGTTTTCTAATGATTGTGTCGAAGATGATGAGAGTAATATTTCATATTGTGTCAAATTTCATCGTGATGATGCATTTTTGGGTGTTTGAATATTGTTGGTGATAATGACAGATATCAAAGTGGTGATTAGAAATTTAGGTGTTTTGAAAAGCATGCCAAAGGAATTGGTTCAAAAATAATGATAAAAATGGGATACAATGGTACATGATTGGGAAGATATGGGTAAGGTATGAAAATACCCATAATGTCATATATAAGGCCAAAGAATGAAGACCTTGGATATGAAGGAAAATTAGGTAATAGTGACATTAAATTTGTGATAAGTAACAGTAACAGATAAATTTGTAATAAAATAATCATATACTAAAGCTCCTACGATAGGCTATTGTAGTAATTGTGGAAGATGTAGACATTTGAAAACTAAGTGTTGGAACCTACAACCTTGTGATATTTGTGGAGGTAGTAATCACTCTTAAATAAAGTGTTGGAACAAAGAGAAAGTGATCGATAAAGTACATATGAATTATGGATGGATGAATGTGTTAGAATGGGATAAAGTAAAAGAAATGTTGAACAAGTTCTATAGAAGAAGACCAAGTTTGGTGGTTAATAAATATCATAGTATAATTTTTTCTATGGAGCAATGTAATATTGGAAAACTTGATCTATAACCTAATATATGCTTGAAATCCTACAATGACAAAACATAAAGTGAAACACTATAGATATATAGTAATTTTCCAAATGTAATGACATAAAGGCAAATCTAGAGGTAGATCCAAAGGTAGTGATGACCCAGAGGTAAACCTAAAGACTAATCCAAAAATAAACACCTATTGGAGTTTATTTAGAGCCAATAGAGCCAAAGCCAAAGCACAATTATAGTCCACAAACCCTAATAATTATGGTAGATAATAATATTTATACCAAATAATATAACAAAGGGAGGATTAGTCATATTACAATATTGGATGTTTTTTAATTATTTGAGAATGATTGATGATTTAACCTTGTATGAGGTTTAAATAGTCACATCTCCTATGCTCATAAGCAAAGATGAAAAGATAAAGTTGAAGGTGAAGCATAAAGGGGTGAAAATCTCAAAGAGTGTCTTGAAACTAAGAGACACATTGTTGTATAAATATGCATGGTGTACATAAGTTCATATTGGTGAGAAATAATATGATATTGTTGTGATTAAAATGGTTGCCTAATTCCATTGATTCCAACAATTTTTTGTTAGAAATCTGATCGTCTTCGTGTAAATGCCTTTGCTAAAATTATTTTTTAATGTCTATCTTCTTTAACCCATCAGTTTATAATGGTCCATTATGAAATTTTGTCTCTCAAATTATTTTTTGTATGTGATTTATGTTGACACACTAGGTTACCTTTGAAGAACACAAGCTTATACTGATAGGGGTGTGAACAGTATAATATAAAACTTTTTACTTTTCTTTCCAAAGCAGTATTATCAATTGCAATAATGAAACAATGCACAAATCATCACACACATAAGAGACACATATTTAACGTGGTTCACCCAATGTGATCTACATCCATGGAGAAAATATTTCGTATAAATTTTCTCAACAAATATCTTGGAAACCAATTCCCTATTACAATGTTTATGGACATCAACCCAAAGGAGACACCAATCCCCCATGCTCAATTTCATGGACATTTATCCACAGGATACACCAATCCCCTTTGCTCTGGTTCGTGGACCTCTATCCACAGGAGACACCAATCCCCTTTGCTTTATTTTGTGGACCTATATCCACATGAGACTCCAATCTCCTTTGCTTTGGTTTGTGGACCTCTATCCATAGGAGACACCAGTACCCTTTGCTCTAATTTGCTCCAAGACCTACTCTCAACTTTGCTTAAATATTCTCACCAAAACCTGCTCAAATATACTCACAACTCTACTTAAATCTGCTCATAACACTTGCTCAAATATGCTCATAACATTGCACAAATCTCTAAAAATTGCCTTGATGAAGATGTGCCCTCAAAACCTATCACAAAATAGTTTTATTTTCTTTTGCCACTTCAAAAATAGGTTAGCAAATATCCTTTTCAAATCATCCACATTAAAACCCTTCTTAAAAAGATATGCACAATAATACTTTATAACTCCTTTTTAGTCTCTCCAAATAAATCTTGTAATAATGACTAAACCCTCAATTTTATGTTTCTATGATTTGCCAAAAATAAAAATAGAAATGATCATAAATACACCTTATTTCTCCTTTCTAAAAACATGCAAAATTACAAGTCACAATAATCACAAATACACCTTATTTCTCCTTTCTAAAAATATGCAAAATTACAAATCATAATAATCATAAATACACCTTATTTCTCCTTTCTAAAAATATTCAACAATTACAAATAATGATAATCTCAAATATAGCTTATAATATATTCTCAAACCTTATTTATCCTATTAATGATTCTCTATAATCACAATACTTAAGACTTTCCAGAAAGATCCCTTATTCTAACACCACCACAAACCTTATAACACCCTTTAATAATATGCAAAAATTAAATCATTTAAACCAACACTTTATACCTTATCTCTACTAATACACTTTATAAAAATTTAATTCCTTTTTTTGTCGTAATTTGAACTCCTACCCTCATGCGAAGCAATGCTTTTCCAAGCGCTCTATGACCAGTTGTGCTACCACAGCTAGTAGCACCAAAAGGGGGCCCACAAGATATAACACTATCTTTGCCTCAACAAACTACAAAGTAACTCAACAAAACCATTGTCAAGGGGACTCAACCCTCAAACCTCCTCTACCATAGCGCTCACACACAAAGCCAACGACCAGCTAGGATACACTAGCAGGAGAGACTCAAAAGTAAACTCAAAATATTTGTCTTAGGTTTTTGCGCATCAAAATTTTCATTGCCTTCACTTGTCTATGGTTCGCTTTATCAAAAATTATTATTCTCAAAATAGTGCATACTCTTCTTAGATCCCAAAGGTAAATAAAAAAATCATGTATTTATACGCACTCCTTGGTTTTTGACGACGTCGACATTTTATGATTTCAAAAACTTCATTCGAACATTGGCGGCATTTGCTTTGATTATAATTTTTAAATTTTTAATTTAAATATTATAAGGTTAACCTTTTTTTTAAACCTTGTAGTGATTAAAACCTTTAGTGGCCCAACCTTGACTTTATCTATATAAACATTTGTCCTTCCTTTGAAAAAACCTTTGGCCTTCCTTTTATAAAACTTTGTTCGTAGGCCTTTTAAACCTTTATTAAATCTTTTTGTCACAAACCTTCAAAATTTTATAATTATTAAATCTCTTTGTCCCAATCCTTTAAACTGTGTTGTCATTCTCTTTATAAACCTTTGTCCTCAAGCCTCTTGAACCTTTATAAACTCTCTTTATAATATTTAAATATTATAATCCTTAAAAATATTTGCCTTGTTTTCCATTGTCCAACCTTGTCAACTCATCATTATTGAAGAATATTTATGCCTTGAATAAGATGCTCTTTTGACATCAAACCTTTGACATCAATGACAACTCAATATACTTAATATTTCCAACAATATCCCTCTTTGTCATTGATGGCAACCCTTACAAAAAGTTTCTTTTACTACAACTAAATTTCCAAATGGTTCGTCCTGACAAGTTGCTCCCCCTTACTGAAATCTCTCCCCCTTTGACATCAATGGCAAAAGACTCCTTGGGCTAAAAATAAGACATTTAGTATAGCCCCCTCACCACCTCCTCTTCTTGAGGTGATCAATTTTGGTATGGGAATAAAGTTACTCCCAACTTTCCTCTAAGATACTCAAAATTTTCCTTTGGAAGTGTCTTAGTAAAAATATCAGCAATATGTTCCTTTGTAGCAATGTATTCCAATTTGACTTCCTGATCAGTCACTTTCTCTCTCAAAAAATGATATTTGATTGAAATATATTTAATCCTTGAATGCATCACTAGATTCTTTGAGATATTAATGGCACTTGTATTATCACACAGTATGGGGATAGGATGATCATGTTGTATTTTGAAATTACTTAAAGTTTGCTTCATCCATAAAACCTGTGTACAACAAGTAACTGTTGTAATGTAATGTACTTCTATAGTGGATAATGTTACCGATGCTTTTTCTTGCTTATCCAAGAGACTAAATAGTATTCAATAAAGAATGCTCCTCCACTTGTGTTTTTTCTATCATCAACATTGTCTGCCTAATCTGCATCTGTATATGCTGTGAGAGTAAAATTTTTGCACCTAGGGTACCACAGTCCAAAATTCATAGTACCTTTCAAATATTTAAATAGTCTCTTAGCTGCATGTACATGTGTTTCTTTTGATGCATCTTAAAATCTTGCCACCACTCCAACTGCATGCATTATATCAGGCCTTGTAGTTGTGACATATAGTAAACTCCCAATCATGGATCTATACAATGTTTGATTTGCCTCAGGAGACTCATCATCTTTACTTAACTTACATATTGTAACCATGGGGGTACTCATAGGATTGTAATCCTCCATCCTAAAAATTTTCAACATTTCGTTCACATACTTGGTCTAAGAGAGAAATATACTTTTATCTGATTGTGAAATTTGCAACCCAAGAAATAAATATAACTCACCAAGCATAGACATATCAAATTCATTTTGCATACACTTTGCAAATTTCTAACACATCTTGTCATTATTGCCTCTAAAAATGATATCATCCACATAGACCACTACAATCAACAAGTTATTTCCTTCATTTTTTATGTATAAATTGCTATCAGCTATACCTTTTCTGAAACCCTGTTCTTGGATATACTTATCCAATATCAAGTACCAAGCCCTAGGGGCTTACTTTAGTCCATATAGAGCTTTATTTAATTTTCATACATAGTTCGGCTTATCTATCAGGCTGAAACCATATGGTTGATCTTTGTAGACCTCTTCCTCTAAGTAATCATTTAGAAAAGTTGATTTTACATCCTTTCGATACACCTTGAAGTTTTTGAAGCTTGAGAAAGCTAGGAAAATTCTTATGGCTTCAAGATGTGCAATGAGAGCAAATTTTTCTTCAAATTCAATCCTCTCAACTTGTGCATAGCCTTTGCACACAAGTCTTGCTTTGTTTCTGACAACCTGACCATCTTCATTCAACTTATTTCTATAGATCCATTTGGTGCCAATTACATTCTTGTCTTTTCGATGTGGGAAAAGTTCCCAAGTTTCACTCTTTTATATTTGGTCTAGCTCATCTTCCATTGCTTTAATCCAATGTTTGTATTCAATTGCTTCATTGAAATCCTTGGGCTCAACCTTCGATAGCAAAGAAAAATTTACATGTTCACCTATTCCTATTATCTTCCTCCTTGTTTGTCTCTCATATGGATTCCCAATAATAAATTCTCTTAGATGATTCTTTTGTACATACTTGGATGGTGTCTTAGGTGGTGTCCTTTGTATCTCATCTTCTTTTGTTTCTTCACCTTCTTCTTCTTTGCAACTTTCTCCTTCTTGATACACAATTTCTTGAGTTGGTTCTCTTATATCTATTTCTTCATCAAATCTTACATTTGTACTTTCCACCATTATATGTGATCTTTTATTGTAGCATCTATAGGCTTTGATCTTGGTGGAATAACCAAGGAAAATACCTTCTTCACACCTGGAATCAAACTTGACTAGATTTTTCTCTTCTCGTCTAATGTAGCATTTGATTCCAAAAATTTTGAAGTACTTCACAATAGATGGTCTTCCTTTCCAAAGCTCATATGGGGTTTTGTGGTGATTTAATCTTATTTTAGCTCTATTGATAATGTAAATAATTGTATGAATTACCTCTTTCCAAAACATATAAAAAATATTAGACTCATTTGACATAGCCCTGGCCATATCCTGAATAGTTTTATTTTTCCTTTCAACTACTCCATTTTGTTATGGAGTTCTTGCTACTGAGTATTGTCTCTTGATTCCATGTTGTTCATAGAATTCTACAAATTCACCTGAAGTGAATTCTCCTCCTCTATATGATCTTAGACACTTGATCTTTTTGTCTATTTTATTTTCTACTAGTGCTTTGAATACCTTGAACTTTTCAAATGCTTCTGATTTTTCTTTTAATAATGTTACCCAAGTCATTCTAGAGAAATCATCAATAAATAACATGAAGTAACTCTCACCTTGTAAACTCTTTGTCCTTGTAGGACCACATAGATCAGTGTGAACTAGCTCCAAGGGTTTGGATGAAGAAAACTCCTTTGATTTGAAACTTGATCTTATTTGCTTACCATGTTGGTATTGTGCACAAATTGTACTTGGAGGTTTTGCTATTTTGGGCAAATATTTGACTGCCTATTTGTTGCTTATTTTCACTATGTTGTCAAAGTTCAAGTGACCCATTCTTCTATGCCATAACCAACTCTCATCCTCTTGTGATAAAAAGTATTTTTCTCCCTTAATTTCACTTAACATGTAGAGGTTGTTTGTAGTTCCACCGGTATCTGCAATAAGCTTTCCTATCTTAGATTTTTTGATCTCATATCTATTTGGGTGAAATGTGAGTATGTTCCCTTGATCACATAGTTGACTTACGCTTAGTAGATTGTGCTTTAATCCTTCAACATATAGCACATTTTTTATCCTAGATTTCCATTATCCAAACTCAAAATCCCTTTTAACAATTTTGGCAGAAGCATTATCACCAAATTTCATTGTTCCTCCATTTATTTTCTTGAGAGAAATAAATTTGCTTTTATCACCTATCATATGGCTTGAACAACCACTATCAATGTACCACTAATTACCTTCATTTTGCACATGAAGAGTTGTTTGTACCAACATGGACTTTTATTTTTCTTGTTCCTTTTTCTTTTTCCAAACTCTTGAGGACATCTCCTTTTGAACTATTTGACCTTCCTATTTCTTGTTTGATTTAGGATGTTCAACTATTTTACACCATCTAGATTTGTGCCTAAAATTATTACATTTGTAACACATGACATTGTTATTCATGAGAGGTGCAAAAGAAATGTAATTTCTATTGATGATGCCAACATTATTTTTCACATACACCATGCAATGTACAAATTTATGACCATATTTGTTACATGAGAAACAATAACCATGGAAGAAAATTTTAAACCTATTTGATTGTCTTGAATGATATGGTCGCATGGTTCTTTCATTTTTGTCCATGATGATTCTTTGTCTTTTTCCTCCTTCAATACATTAGCATAGGTCATGGGCTCCTTTTTACTAACTTTATTTTATGTATTTGTTCCTTTTGAGCTTAACTCTTCTTTCTATTTCTCTAATATTATATTTTTTTGTAGCTTATCCTTAGACGTTTCTACTTTCTTTCTTAGAGAGACAACTTTATGTTCTAATTTTTCACATTCTAATTCTTTTGACTTTAATTTCTCAACCATAACTTCTTCAATTATTTTTGTCTCTTCAACCTTCACTTTTAAATCTATGAGATCTTGTAGAAGCTTTTTCTTTGTTTCCTCATCCTCTTGAACTTGAGCCTTCAATCCTAAGTTCTTCTTTCTAACCCTTTTCAATTATCCAAGAGCAGCAATAAGTTCCTTTTCCATATCAATTGTGGCTTCCTCTTATTTTTCTAAATATTTCTTTTGATTTCAATTATAGGAGCATCTTCTATTACTTTAGTGTCCATGTGTGTTCTTATAATATCTTCCTTCAAGTTATTAGGCTTTCACAAAGGAATCGACTATGATACCAATTGAATAACACAAGATTATACTAAGAGGGGGTGAACAGTATAAGATAAAACTTTTTACTTTTCTTTCCAAAGTAGATTTATCCAATATTATCAATTGCAATAAAAGAAACAATGCACAAATAATCACACACATAAGAGACACATATTTAACATGGTTCTCCCAATGTGGGCTACATCCACGGAGAAAATATTTCTTATAAATTTTCTCAACAATTATCTTGGGAATCAATTTCCTATTATAATGTTTATGGGAACCAACCCAAAGAAGACACCAATCCCCTATGCTCAAGTTCATGGACATCTATCCACAAGAGACACCAATTCCCTTTGATTCGTGGACCTCTATCCACAGAAGATACCAATACCCTTTGCTCTAGTTTGTGGACCTTTATCCACAGGAGACTCCAATCCCCTTTGCTCTGGTTTGTGGACCTCTATCCACAGGATACACCAATCCCCTTTGCTATTATTTGCTCCAAGACATTTTCTCAACTCTGCTCAAATATTCTCACCAAAACCTGCTCAAATCTACTCATAACTCTGCTCAAATCTGCTCATAACACCTGCTCAAATCTGCTCATAACATTGTACAAATCTCTAAAAATTTCCTTGATGAAGATGTGTTCTCAAAATATGTCATAAAATGGTTTTCTTTTATTTTGCCACTTCAAAAACAGGTTAGCAAATCTACTTTTCAAATCATCCACATTAAAACCCTTCTTAAAAATATATGCACAATAATACTTTATAACTCCTTTTTAGTATCTCAAAATAAAGCTTGTAATAATGACTAAACCCTTAATTTTCTTTTTCTATGATTTTTCAAAAATACAAATAGCAATGATCATAAATACACCTTATTTCTCCTTTCTAAAAACATGCAAAATTACAAGTCACAATAATCACAAATACACTTTATCTGTTCTTTCTAAAAACATGTAAAAATACAAATCACAATAATCATAAATACACCTTATTTCTCCTTTCTAAAAATATTCAACAATTAAAAATAATTCTAATCTCAAATATACCTTATAATATCTTCTCAAACCTTATTTCTCCTATTAATGATTCTCTATAATCACAATACTTAATACTTTCCAGAAAGACCCCTTATTCTAACACCACCACAAACCTTATAACACCTTTTAATAATATGCAAAAATTAAATAATTTAAACCAACACTCTATAACGTATCTCTCCTAATACACTTTATAAAAATTTAATACATTTTTCTACCATAATTTGAACTCTTGCCCTCATGAGAAGCGGTGCTTTACCAAGTGCTCTACGACTAGTTGTGTTGCCAGAGCTGGTAGCACCAAAAGGGGGCCTGCAAGATATAACCCTATCTCTGCCTCAAAAAAATGTGAAGTAACTCAAGAAAACCATCATTGAGGGGACTCAACCCTCAAACCTCCTCTACCACAGCACTCACACACAAATTCAGCGACCATCTGGGCTACACCAGCAGGTGAGACTCATAAGTGAACTCGAAATATTTATCTCAGGTTTTCATGCATCAATAATTTTGCTACCTTCACTTGTATGTCATTCGCTTTATCAAAAATTATTATTCTCAAAATAATGCATACTCTTAATAGAGTCCAAAGGTAAATAAAACATCATGTATTTATATGCACTCCTTGGTTTTTGATAACGTCAACACTTTATGATTTCAAAAACTTCATTTTAATGTTGGCGCCATTTGCTTTGATTATAATATTTAAATTTTTAATTTAAATATTATAAGGTTAACCTTTTTTTTTTTAAACCTTGTAGTGATTAAAACCTTTAGTGGCCCAACCTTGACTTTATCTATATAAACCTTTGTCCTTCCATTGAAAAAAACCTTTGGTTTTCCTTTTATAAAACTTTGTCCGTAGGCCTTTTAAACCTTTATTAAATCTTTTTGTCACAAATCTTCAAACTTTTATAATTATTAAATCTCTTTGTCCCAATCCTTTAAACCTTGTTGTCCTTCTCTTTATAAACCTTTGTCCTCAAGCCTCTTGAACCTTTATAAACTCTCTTTATAATATTTAAATATTATAATCCTTAAACATATTTGACTTGCTTTCCATTGTCCAACCTTGTAAACTCATCATTCTTGAAGAATATTTCTGCCTTGAATACCATGCTCTTTTGACATCAAACCTTTTACATCAATGACAACTCAATATACTTAATATTTCCAACAACCTTTTCAAAAGGGTAGCTCAAGTAAACCTCATTAAGGGTATTTCTCTTTTGGAGAATGGAAAAGTACTTAAGTCTCATTTTGAAGTTGACTCTATATTGTTTCTCATGAAGAAAAAGAAAGTAATAATGTATATATTATGTATATCTTTTTTCAATTAGTATGAGTTAAATTATCACCCAACAAGACATGGTTTATTGTGGTATAGGATTTTGATCATCCACACTAGACTCCAAAAGAATAAAAGCTAGTTAAGCATGATGAGATAATTTTACACCTTAAAATTCTCTTTGGTTTTTTGGTATCTCCTAGTGACATATGGAATTGGTTTTTGACCTACTTCCAATGTAAACTAGACAACTGGCTACTAGATATTTGTCATCTATAGTGAGCTTATATGTAGTTGAATTTTTATTCACTACAACTCATGTTTTCTAATCTTCTTATTTAATCCCTAATAATGCTTATTACAACCAATTTACCAAGGTATTCTATAGGTTCCTTTGAAAAAAAATGGGATATATCTCATATACGAGAAGCTATATCATGGGCTTAATGTACTCATCTAAAGAAGAAAGGTAGGCTAATTTGATCCTTAGATCTAGGGTATCAACTTCATCACAAAATAAAAAGTGTTTTAAATGGGAATGAACCTTAGAAATATTGTGTGAGATATTGAGTTCACTCAACAAATTATGTTGGTACTTAGAATTTAGTAGGGTACTTTGATAAAATCTTAAATTATAAATTCTTCACAAATCAAGGATCCATAACTATTGAAGATATTTTAAAGGTCTAGCAATCAATTATTGGTCTATTAGCTTGAGATGAATCTTCCCTTAGAGAGGGGATGAGTTTTGCTACATCCTCCATATGGTGGAATTTTCTTGTTTCAAGTGATGAAAATGTTTGTCTTTGGATCCTAATCTAAAGGAAAATATTATTTTCAAAAGGGGGGTTAGGAGTTCTATAGACCATAGAGATATGAGTTAATATAATTAGAACTTTTAGCATGTTCTAAAGCATCAATTTATCTAGTCAAAGGATTTTGATATGACCTAATGGCAAAAGGATTTTGATCTTGTGATTAAAAATCTTTATAGGTCCCTCAAACCTAGTAGTATTTGTAGCTTCTAGGTTGAATGAAAAGTGGAATGTAAGGCTTTATAAATTCTATTGGATATCCTTGAGTGCATAGATATCTAGTGTGGATATGACCAATAGAATGCTTGTCTAGAAGTATCACTCATTTTAAAATTCCCTATAAAATTACATTACCTAGATTTGGTATTGCTAATGGTAGTTATATCAGTTATAGTACACTTGAAATTAACCATTATATTTTTATCCTATGGATTAATTAATAAGATCTAGGAAAGAATCATATTTAATTACCCTATAATGTTATGTAAAATGTTGAAGTAGAAATAGGTTCTATTGGTTTTGTTGCTAAATTCTATAAAAATTTACAATCTCTTGAAAAATTGGTTCATGGTTGAGGTGATAATCTCATTATATAAATATGTTGGCTGAAGACTACAATTTATAGTTCTCATCAAGAGTAGAACTTAGTGCAATATGGTTGGATACCATTTATTCTCATAAAACAAATCTCCATTATTAGGAAAATCTCAAAACCCTACTAACATAGCTAAAAAATCTCCTAGATGTTCTCTAACCTATTCTAGAACAACATTTACGTCTAAATTAGCAAAGCTAATACAAATATTAAACTTAATGCTCTAAATTCAACATGCTCCCCCTTAAAGTTGAGAGGGATGACAAGACAGTCTCTCAATTTTATATATCGATCTTTAGCAACTCCTTTGGTGAAGATATCTGCTATGTTGTCCAAAGTGCTGCAATTCTTTAGCTCAACCACCTTTTTCTCCACCATGTCTCTAATGAAGTGATACTTCATGTCGAAGTGCTTTGACCTGTTGTGGTGGATAGGATTATGTGTCAATTGAATGACACTCATATTATCACAATACAATATGGTAGGATCATTTTGTCTTTCACCTGTTTCTTCAAGTACTTTTCTCAACCATAAGGCTTGGGTACTAGCATTTGTGATTGCTATGTACTCAGCCTCAGTAGATGATAGTGCTAAAATAGTTTACTTTTTAGAACTCCAAGTAATTAGTCCTGACCCAAGATTAAAACAATTTCCTGAAGTAGATTTCCTATCATCTATATTGTTGCCCCAATCACTATCACTAAATCCAACTAATTTTACAACATTACATTTGTGGTAATCACTATCAAAATTCTTTTAGTTGCTTGTAGATGAATTTCAGATGGATCAGCCATATACCTTGATACTAGAGAAACAGCATATTGAATATCCGTCCGTGTGTTGGTGAGGAACATTAGACTCCCAACCATGTTCCTGCAAATGGTCTTGTCAACTTTTGGTGCTCCATATTATTTGCTTAATTGTATTCCATGACCTATTGGAGTTGCAACATACTTGCATTGCTCCATAGAAAATTTCTTTATCATGTCATGAGCATATTTATGTTGACATATGAAGATCTCATTTCTTGTTTGATGTACCTCCATTCCTAGGAAATAATGCATCAAACCTAGATTCTTCATTTCAAACTCTTTCATCATGGATTTTTTGAACTCCTTATTAATTTTATCACTACTACCCATGAATATTAGATCATCCACATATAATCACACAATGAGAATATATTTACCTTTTTTCATGTAGTAGAGAGTAGGTTCACTTTTGCTCCTAGTGAATCCATAGTCTTGAAAGTAGCCATCAATGTGTGAGTACCATGCTCTTGGTGCTTGATTTAGGCTATACAATGTTTTCTTAAATTTGTAGACAAGGTTCTCTTTAATTGTTCTTAAAAGCCTTGAGGTTGTTGCACAAATACCTCTTCATTCAAGTACCCATTGATAAAGGCACTCTTAACATCCATGTGTTGAATGTTCCACCCTTTGTGGGCAGCCAAGGAAAGTACTAGTCTGATGATCTCTTGTCTAGCAACTGGAGCAAATGTCTCCTCATAGTCAATCCCATACTTTTGAGTAAACCCTTTTGCCACTAGCCTTGCCTTGTGTCTTTCAATGCTCCCATAAGCATTGAACTTAGTCTTATAGACGCATTTACATCCAACACATTTCTTACCCTTAGGAAGCTCCACTAGCTCCTAAGTGTCATTCTTTTTTATAGAGGCCATTTCCTCTTTCATGGCTTGTTGCCATACATCATGAGTACATGCTTTTTCATAACTAGATGGCTCTAGCTCTACACTAGTCATTAAAGCATAGTTTACAACATCTCCCTTAGGATATTGAGAGTCTTCATCACCATACATGTGTAAATTTTCAAGTATTTTCAAGACTTCATTCATTTCACTAGCTTGACTTCTAGTGTACCTTCTTTGAAAATTCTTGTCCATCATTTGAAAAGAATGATGGTACTGAAGTATTCTCTTACCTCTTGGTGGTGTAACACTTGGAGTAACTTGTTGATATTTGTGGAGAAAAACTTGGAGTAACACTTGTTGTACTTGGAGTAGAACTCTTCTTTGGACGTGGAGGAGGATTTCCAGTTTTTTTTTGTTAATGGGTTGTACTTGATAGGAGCTTGCATCTTGAGATCCATCATCAAAAAAAAGTTTTTGATGACCCCATACTCCCCCCTCATCAAAAATCACATCTCTAGAAATTACAACTTTGTGTATTTTTGGATTGTAGAGTCTATATGCCTTTTAAGACTCAAAATACCCAATGAAAATACATGCTTGAATTTTGGGATCAAGTTTCTTTCTTGTCTCATCGGGAATGTGTGCATATGCAATACAACCAAAAAATTTGAAGTGCTTTACATTTGGCTTTTTGCCATACCATCCCTCATATGGAGTTATCCCATATGAACTAGAAGTGGGACTCCTATTCAAAATGTAAAAACTTATCCTAACAGCATTAGCCCAATACATGTTACTGAGTTTCTTTGTTTGAAGCATTGATCTAGCCATTTCTATAATAGTGTGGTTCTTCCTTTCAGCCACACCATTTTTTTGGGTGGTGTAGGTAGTATTTAATCACCTTTTAATCCCACAATATTTACAATATTGGAGAAATGCATTTGAAAAAAACTCCCCTCCTCTATCAGTCCTTAATATTTTTACAACATACTCGCTTTTATTCTCTACATTATTTTTGAAATCCTTGAAACATTTAAAAGCTTTATCTTTAGTTTTCAAAAAATAAATCCAACACATTCTAGAGAAATCATCAATGAAAGTGAGAAAGTAAAAATTTTTACCCAAGCTTTTGGTATTCATTGGACCACAAATGTCTGAATGTACCAATTTTAGTGGATGGCTTGACCTCTTGGAAACTTTATTCTTGAGTGCTTTACCAGAATACATCCTTCACATACCTCCTTGTGCTCTTCAACTTTTGGTAATCCACACACCATAGCTTGTGAAGTCAACAACTTCAAGCTTACAAAATTAAGATGACCATATCTCAAGTTTCAAAGCACGCTTGGATTTTCTATGGCCACACTAGCAAGTTGAGCACCTCCTTGTTCCCAAAAATTAAGAGGAAACAACATATTCTTTGTCATAGGTACTTGTGTAACAACTCTATTACAATTTTTTTTGTCAAAAATTACACATTTTCCATCTTCAAAAACAAGCCTATAGTTCTTTTCCATGATTTATCCAACACTAAGCAAATTATGTTGGAGTTTGGGGGTATGATAGATGTTGTTTACCTTCTTTGTGCCTTCTTTAGCTGAAACCTCCATGGATCCCATGCCTTCAACTTGTAGTGCTTTGTCATCTCCCAATTTGATCTTTGATTTGTAGGTGGAATCCATTGTAGCAAATAGCTCTTCTTTGCCACTCATATGATTTGGGCAACCAGTATCCAAAATCTAAGTTTCATTGAGATTTTGATCTGATTTTCCATAGGTGAGGAACAAATTTGAAGTTCCTTCCTCTTCTCCATAGTTTCCATATTAAACTCTCCCTTCTTGAGAAGTCTTGGACCAACAATATTTAGCAAAGTTACCAAGCTTACCACAATTGTAACAAGCTTTATTTGATTTATCACCTCCTCTTCCTCTTCCTTGGTTGCCACCTCTAGATCTACCTCTTCCTCTTCCTTTGCCTCTCCTTTGGCCTCTTCTTTGTCCTCTTCCTTGTGCATTGCCATGAGTCTCACCTTCCTCAGATGAGAATGTTTTTTCATCACCTCCAAAGCTTGATGATGTAGAACCTTAGAGTCTCTCTTCATGGGACATCAAAGAACCAATCAGAGCATCAAAAGTTAGAGTAGACAAATCTTTATATTCTTCAATAATAATAGCAATATGATTATATTTATGAAGAAGTGTTCTCAACACTTTCTTCACAACCACTTCAGTTTTTATGTCTTCACCAAGTGTCTCCATTTTGTTTACAATTGCTTTCACTCTCACACAATAATCACCTACTCTTTCATCATCTTGCATTTTGAGATTTTCAAAATCTCTCTTCAAGGTTTGAAGCCTCACTTGCTTCACTTGAGTACTCACTTGTTAGCTATCTTGCAAGGCTTTTCATGCTTCTAGGGCAAACAAGAAGTAATTTTTGGAAATATGCTTTTCTCCAAGGCTGCTTGGAGATGGTAAAGAGCAAACGAGTTCTTCTTTTGGGTATACTTCTTAGTAGTTCTATCAGTTGCACTCAAGGTGGTCCAATATGGTTCAGTGTAGCCTTCTTCTACTATATCCCATAATCTTTTGCCGATGAGTAAGATCTTCATACTGATAGACCAATACTCATAATATAGGCCATTAAACTCAAGAATAGGCAGGTTGTTATTGGCAACCATTGATGCCAATCAACAAAACTTGTAAAAAACAAAATGACAATACTTTGTTTTTAAGAAAAACAATACCTTTCTCTGTTAGCAGCAAGTCTGAATAGCAGAGAAAAAAAAATAGTAGGAGCACCTTGTCTTATTATCCTTCTATTATCTTCACTCAATTTTGTTGCTTTATATTACTCGATATTCTCTAAAGACATGTTGCAAGTATTCTTTTGTCTTATTTTACGGATATTACAAATAAGACAAATACTAAATATCAATTAGCATAGCATCTCACGTATTATAATACACAGTCTCCTTTCAACATTACCTGGTGAATTTTCTGTCTCCAAGCCTATGCTTCGTAGAAACTATGTCTACGTCTCCTTCAAAGTGTTGATTGCACCTTCAAAATCTATTGTTGCATTCTCAACACTTTGACTCCCATTTTGACTCCCGGTGAGTCAAATCATAAATGTCTCCTCACAACGTCTAAGCGTCCTTCGTGCTGATTACGATGTTGAGTCTGTTGTAGGTAGAAATACCTTCATCCGTTGCATGAAGACCGTACCGTGAAAATGCAACTGTCGCAACATTTTTCACACAGCATTATGGTGCTTTGATGACATTTTCCTACTGCAGTTCTTCTAGATGGATCTCCAATGGTCGATCAAGAAATTTGTTCTACAACAGCAAATTTAGTTGAATTCTTTTAGCAAATCACTTTATCAGCAAGTCCTTTACCTTTACGCATGTCTTATATGAGCAAATCACAGGTAAACATCTTCAAAAAAAACTTTGTTCAAATAATTTGTTTTTTATGTGAACTCCTCTCGCTCAAATCGTCACAGCACGTCCTCAACGAATGTCACAGACACCGCATCACATATTCGTTAGAAATTGAAAAAAATGTGCTCCTCTCAGCTCACTCAATGTGGGCTCCTCAGCAGGTTTTAACACAGTAATACCTCACATTGTTACGCTCAAATCAAGACGTTCTCCTCACAGTTGCATTGACATCCTCGCAGACAGATCCCATCCTCCATTTTAGTGCAGACCAATTGCAATGCAGGAGCTTTTACCAAGTATTTCATATCACTCCACGTCTTCGTAGGATCAAATTTTTAATGTCCTCCACAAAATGCAGCAAATGAGTTTATACGCAGACTTCTACAAATTCTACACATTTATTTTTCTTTCGATCTCTTCACATTATCCCAGCACGTGAAACAAGGTAGCACCCAAACGTTTAATTCCCCTACGTTTCAATCATCTTGCATTTCAATAGTGTTTCACCACATCAAATAAGGACGTCTACACATAAGTTGTCTATTCCAAACAAAACTTGTCCTCATAAGTTGGGCTCACTGCAACGTGATGAACAACCATACCACAAGCTTGATCTTCCACAAGCTCTGATACCAAAATGAGGCCATAAACTTATTATATAAATATATCGGCTGAAGATGACAATTTATAGTTCTCATCAAAAGCAGAACTTAGTGCAATATGGTTGGATACCATTTATTCTCATAAAATAAATCTCCAATATTAGGCATATCTCAAAACCCTACTAACATAGCTAACAAATCTCCTAGATGCTCTCTAACCTATTCTAAAACAACATTTACGTCTAAATTAGCAAAGCTAATACAAATATTAAACTTAATGCTCTAAAGTCCAACAATGGTTACATGTGATTTGTTGGATGTTATAGTTACTTCCATGGTGACGGTTTCCTTTTCCAATAAACTCTTTAACTTTACTTCAAATGTTGTAGGTTTTTAAGAGTGCAAGAGGAATAAGCATGCTAGACATTGTTATCAAGTCGTTCTCTTAGGTATTGGGATATAACTACAATGCAATAATGAAAGGTTAGAGGAGTACAAGCATATTATTTTTTAATATAAGCAAGTTCTTGTTGACAAGTTAGACAAGTTTTTGCAGTTTTGAAATAGATATTTTCATAAGGTTATTAGTCAGATGTAACTTTAGAAGGTTTTTTTTTGTGAATTCTATAACAGACACTTAGTATGTAATTCTCTTATTATATTTTCAATTAAAATAATAATAATAAATCTATATTAAAAATTATCACTAATGTTTATATTATTATTTAAATTGGAAAATAATAAAATAATTAGCCTTTCTAATCTTAGAAAATAATAGTTTATATAAAAAATAATAAAATAATAAATAAATTTAAAAAATTAAGGATATTTACAATTTTTATTTTATTTTTTATTGGTATAAAATTTAAGATAACAAGACGCTTGTTCTAGAAGGTTGAGGTGTGTTGGTTTATTCTCAAATACATCTCTTATTTGACCTTTTAATTAGATAAAGTGGAAGTTAACTTCACAAAGGTAAAATTTTGTACAATGATTAGAATTAGATTTTTCTACAACTATACAGATAAATTTTTATTAGCTAACTCTTTTTATTTGTGTATATGATTTGTTAAAATATAATTATATAATTAAGTATAATTTCAAATCTAAAAAAAAATGCATATATTCATAAATAGAAGGATGTACTAGTTAAGGTTTATTAGTATCCTTCAAACGAAATTTACATTTATTTTATTTAACCTTTCCTTTTTCAATATCTACTTAACTCTCTTTAAAGTTAATAGTTTTTATTAAATATTAGTGGTCATGAGAGGACTTCCTTGATCATATTTCAGTTTTGAATCAAAACCTTCATTTTGAATACTAGTTAGTTCATGTTTATTAGAATCACCAAAATATAAAATTAGATTTTGTCATTGGCTTAAATCACATTTAATATTTTTAATATAACTATATTGTCTTATTCTACTCTTCAAGAATGTGTTAAATTAGGCTAATAATTCTTAAAAAAATTAAAATTCAATTATAAAATTTACACAAAAATTAGATCAATAAATTTTAAATACACACTCAAGAGACTCAAACCAATATAATATAAGTTAGTCTAGATATTACATGAATGTCAATGTCTAATCTATTACTATAGAAATTTTAGATTGAATAATTTTTTTTGGTAAAAAGGATTAATAAATTAAATTAATTGAAAATTAGATTGCATCTCCTATCTTTTCAATATTGAAGGCTTTTAAGTCAAATTTTAATAGAGGATGTGGGACTATTCTCCCTCACATACAATCTACTACAACAATCTATGCAAAAAAAAAGTAACCATGTAAAGCACGGATATATAAATCTAGATACAACAAGCAATACTATCATCAATGGTAAGAATGAAAAAAAGAGTTTCCTGGTCTACTAAAACCACCATCTAAGAGGATATCCATAGTAAGTGAAGTCTCATCGATCAAGGGCCCAGTTAATCATCGCATTTGTCACCATGTTTCGATCTCTAAAAATGTGTATAAACTCCATTATCTCAAAGTGTTGTTGGGTCATCTATATTTGCTCAAGTATTCTCTGCATTCTCCAATCTATATTATTTTGCTTGCTTGGTCCTTTTAAGTGGTTAATCATAATTTGAGAGTCTGAATCCACCTGAATTTTCCTCCATCCAACATCCAAAGCCTCTTGTAATCCCTTTAAGATGGCATATTCCTCTATCAGAATATTGGATAAGACACCCAGGTTTTTTGTGAAGATATAAGTAGGGGCACCATTCGAGAGGTGACCTATTCCCCCATACTTGCTCTTCTTGGATTTCCCCTTGAGGCTTCATCTACGTTAATCTTACCCAATCCCTCTGGAGGAGGTTTTCAATTCCTAGTTCTGATTACTTGTGCGTAATTTGGGGTTACCCTTTTTATGTGACCACCTTTGGAGACACTTGTAATCTATATATTATATTAGTCCACTTTTGGTTAATATTTTAGGGCTCTTTTAATAGGTATTGGATTGACTCCCTCATATTGGTTGTGATCATTTTCCATACAAAGTGGTTGTCTCTATACTCTTGGTTGAAGATACGATTATTTCTCTCCTTCCACAAATTCCATAGAAGGAGAGTCATCCCCACCCAAAAAATTTTATGAGTGGGTTGGTCCACTTTCTCCCATTTAGACCATTCCCTCCAAAGTTATTCTATAGAAGATATCACAAACCAATAGATGCCTAGCTAAGTTTCTATTTGTTTCCATAGTTTGCTTGTGATGGGGCATTTTATAAAAAGGTGAGAGATTATTTTCTCATTCTCCAATACATCTCACATTTAAAAAGCCCATGCATCTCTTTTCATTAATTGGTCATTTGTCAACACCCTTCTATGAAGTAGAAGCTATATGAAGAATCTTACTTTGGGCCAAAGGTCCTATGCAAACACAATCACAAAAAAATGCAATCTTAGTGTAGCACCCTAAAATTGGCACAGTTAAACCCTCAGTAAAAGATAAAAAGTTTGAATTTTAACCCCAAAATCGCCCGTTAACCGCTCACCTCATTTTTTGTGCCATTTTTAGAATTTGTTTTGATCGTTGGACGATATCATCGTCGATCTGATGATATCGTCCCAAATCGGACAAATTCGTCTGGAACAGAACGTCCAGACAATTTCATCCCAAAACCGAATTTTCATAATTAGCTTCTGTTTCAACAACCTCTCCAACTCAAGCAGAAGCATGTCTACGCAGTTGGAGATTCCTACATTGGATATCTCCCAGATTGGGATGATCCCCAACCTCCTAACCTCCCCCTAATCCTATATAAACTTGGGATTTTACCAGTTTATACCCCTGGCTGATCATTTCCCTGCAACCTTAGTTTTTGCTATGTTAGAACGTCCTATTTCCCAACCATTTGAATTTGTGTTTTCAAGTTTTATTGCAGGATCTCACTGTGTTTTAGCCGGAGGAAGCTCGAATTGTCACAGGCGATTCAACCACAATTTTGGACGATCCTTATGAGATCGACGATGATCTCGTACGATTGCAGATGATTTTGACTGCAATTTAGATTGGGGGCAATCAAAGCCCTGAGTTTGCATTGTCTATCTCTTTTCCTATTTAATTGTGCATTAGATTAATTCACTTATGTTCTACATCTTGGAGTTCACCTCATTTAGCATATTTGCATGATAAAATTCAAAATATATTATTAAAACATTGCATCCTACTTGATTTGATATCTGGATTTATCATTTAAGCATTTATATTCTTATTTCTATCATTTTGCATCCTTCTTGCAATTGTATTTTTGGTTTTTGGTGTCTGTTTGCACGATTGCAGGTTTTTGACGAATTCGTCTGATGAATTCATCAGGTCACTGACGATCTTGGCTGATCTCAGATGATCTCCTGTGATCTGGATGATTATGTACAATTACAGATGATCTTGTCATATTCAAGACGATCTGGAATCCTACAAGCTTCAGAATCTTCATCAGACATCAAAAATCAGGTGCACTCTTCTCCACTTTAGATATTTTTTGTATTTTGGATTCATTTATGTTTGTTGTCTTCATATAAACTAGAAATTTCATATAGAATAGCTTAGATTCATTTTGGCCAACCTAGGAATCTGAATGATTGAACATAAATGAACACATCAAACCCATTCTCAACCTAGGCATGGAAACTTCCACTCAAATTTTCTTGGTGAACCCCACCATCCGTCAAAAATTCATCCTTATACCCCTCCCCCGAGAGGCATGACCTTCAAAGGGCCTCTCCATCCGAGGTATTGTCCCATCCTTCTCGCATCCCCCTTCGGGCACGGATCCTTTAGCCTGAAGGTAAGGGTGCAAAAAATTTGGGCGATACATTTTTGTGAACCCGACGTGAAACTAAAACACCTTTTGAAAACAATCCAAAAAAAACATTATTAAATACATCTAGAATCATTAGACAACCGTTAAATTTGCATATCATACTTAGATGGTATATTATAATAAAATACGAGTTGTCACCATAAATGTTGAAAATCAATTAACGACCATAGAGATTACTTTTATGCTTATATTACCTCAAACAAATAGAGCCCAACCTTTGTGGGACGAACTTGATAGGAGATTGGGTATTATTGAATCCATATCTGTAGAACTTAGGCAAATTAAGAGGTTTGTCCTAGATAGAATCCTAGATCCTAATTAGGTGACTTTGTATCATGAACTTCAGAGAGCTTGCCATAGGTGGTTAGCAGATAAAATAGCACTTGTGTCTTCTAAATTATACACCTTTGAGGAATACTTTGAGAACATAGTTGTAGTACATAAATTTCTATCTCGTATAGAGGATCAAGAAGTCATTCTTACATATAGAAAAAATATGGAATAGAATTCCTAGAGTTGTGTTGTATCAAGAGTATTGCCATGAACTTTATTTTTACAAGTCAGAGTCTGAAGTAGATCATATTACCATAGGAAACTTTGTCAAATTCTTGAAAAACCACTTCCACTTTGAAGAGGAGCATTTCATGACTCCTGATGAACTTGACCCTATCAATGATATCCATAAACTATTCATAGAAAACTAAGTCATTCTTTTTACTATTGTTATTTCTTGCAATTAGCATGTTGTTTGTTATTTTCATTCTTGTAAAATAATAATATAAAAAAACAAAATATTTTCCTTTTAAAGTATTATAGTAGGTATATAGTTAAAATATATACCTCTCAACCCCTACCTATATATATATATATATATATATATATATATATATATATATATATATATATAAGTATATATATTTGCTAAAACCTAAGTGTAGCACAATGCCTAGACTTAGGAATGGAAAACAAATCGAAGAAGATGAAGATTGGTTAGGAAGACCATTAACTGACCAAAATGTCCCTCCTGAGGACCAAGTTTAGGAAGAAGAAATCCTAGACCAACAAGAAGAAGAGCTTGTTGTAGGAAATGAACAAGAGGAAACTAATAGAGAGGAAGGATCCTCATCCCCTAAAACATGGAGGAGCTATCACTTTTGAAAACATGGAAAAATTTTGGAAGTTCATTAATACTAATATTGGTGTTTTTAATAGAGCAACCCATATGGATAAGGATCAAATTAGTGACAATCAAGCAACTCTAGAAGACGTATTTCAAACACGCACTAATCCCTTGTCCTTTATTTATCAAGAGAGTGATCAAGCTGGACCATCCAATTTGGATATGGCAGCTGTGATCCAGAACATGCAACAATAGCAGGCTACTCAAAAATCTAAAGTACCTGTTAACAAGCCTATGGTCATTCCTGCAAAAAATAAACCATCATTTATTGCTCTATTTCACCAAGATCTTGATCAACATACCTCAAATCAACAAAAATCCAAAACAAAACCAAACACTAATCACCAAAAATCTGGGGTACAATATAATACTATTACAAACCCTCTTCATAATACTCTTCCTACCAACACTTTGCATAATAGCAATATAGCATATAATCCTTATGTTACACCATCATACACTGATAGATCCCATACCTATGTCCCACCGAACCAATATAGTGGAAAAACTAGTAATCTTTAAACCATGGTGAAACAGCTAGCTTCTCGCATGGACCAGATAGATCCCTACCGTCCCTCGTATAACTATCGAGAGATGTGTAGTCAGCCTTTAGATCCTATAGTCGTAGCACAACCGTATCCTAAACATTTTCCTATGCCTGTTCTTCCCATATATAAAGGAACCGAAGATCCCATAGAGCATCTTTGTATGTTTAGGATAGCATGTCATGATATATCACATGATGACTTGTTATTACTAAAAATGTTCTTGAAAAGCTTGGGAGGAATGGCTTAGAGTGGTATTATCAATTACCCACTAATTCTTTCAGGAATTTCAAAGAAACTATCGAGTCTTTTGTTCATCAATTTAGTGCCTACATCGAAATACATGTGACCATTAAATATTTGTATAACTTAAAATAGGACAAAGATGAATGCTTTGCTGATTTCCTAGCTAGGTGGAGGCAGTTGATAGGAAAATTGCACTTTATGTTACCTTATAGGGAGATGTTGGACATCTTTATTAATAATTTTCAAGAGCAACTATCTTACGAATTATCAACTGCTACATTGACCACCTTCGATCAGGCTATAGACTTAGCCCGAAGAGTGGAAGATGCTCTCATTAGGAGAGGCTAGCTTAAAAAGAAAGATGATGAGCAAACATCCAAAAATAAATATAATAATAAGCAAGTTGTGGGTGATGGAGTCACCGATAGTAGAAATATTGCTAATGTTAATGCTGCAAAGACAGTGGAGAATTTTGTATTGAAACCTCTTGATAGACCTCCTCGAGAATTTACTAGGTTAAATCAACCTTTATCAACTATTCTACCGTAATTATTAGAATGAGGTTTGATTCAATTACCAAATATCCGGGAACCTAATCCAACTATACCCGAATACAGAGCAGATTTACATTGTGACTTCCATAGAGGACCTGGACACACTACCAACTCTTGTAAAATATTAAAACATAAAATACAGGACTTGATTGATAACAATGAGATGGAGGTGCAAGCCTTTCAACCTATGCAAAATCCTCCTAATAATGTTCAAAATAACACCCCACAAAATCCAAATCATAACGCCAATTAGTTATTAGACATATTTCAACATCCCTTACCAAAACATGGTAAGGAGGTGGCTAATCAAATTAAACATCATAATGTCCCTCCTCTTGCCCGATATGTAGGAACTATTAGTGGGCATTTACCTGCTCATGATCTGGAAATATTTGACACAACTTTATCCGTGGTTACAACCAGACCTCTATATAATATTCAAATACCTGATTTTAGTGATATAGAATATGATACTGAGTGATATAGAAATCACATCAAATCAATCGAATAGTTCTGAAGATGAATCGGATACTATTCACCCTATCACAAGTTATATGGTTCCAGAAGAACTATTTCCAAGAAGAGTCACTACTAGACCATCGTCTCACCGATTACTTTCTAATGAGCTAGCTATAAATGCTAGACCAAGACCTATTCATCATCTGTAGAACAATATTGTGGGTACCATCGGAACTGTTACTAGACAACAGGCTCAAAATTCTCAACAAGATCAAATTCAGAATGGTGGATCAACTCCATTTGTTTTGAAGGTTCCTAATAAAGAGAATCATGCACCTAATGTTCAACATAAACCTCCTTATAATATTAATGAACAATTATCAAATATTACAGCTAGAATTTCCCTCTTGGGCCTTTTAAGATCTTCTCCTACACATAGAGATGAATTAATGCTCACATTAAGTCAGATGATGGTACCACAAGAAATTCAACCTGAATCCATGGCCAATACTATAATAACTCGTGAAGTTGATTGTATTAACTTTCGAGATAGAGACATACCTCAACATAGTTTACATAAATATAACCCCTTGTATATTACTACTTTAATTGGAGATGTAGCAGTCAAATGAGTTTTGATCGATAATGGCTCATCTTTAAATATCTGCACTTTTGACTTCTACCAAATATTTGGGTTTAGAAGTGAGGAAATGAAAAGAACTGATATGATCATAAAAACTTTCAATGATGAAACACAAGAAACATGTGGAGTTATTACCATTCCATTGCAGGTTGGTCCAAGAACCTTGGATACGATTGTGTTTATTGTACATTGCCCCGCATCGTACAATATACTCTTGGGTCATCCTTGGATCAACGCAATACGAGCTGTTCCCTCAACCTTACATCAATGTGTTAAGTTCAAATTTAAGAATCAGTTGGTTACCATTAATGGTGATCCAAGACCCTTTGATATGTGTGTGTTGGCAGAACCTATTGGAGTTCAATTTTGCCCTGCTCTATCATCCACATATCCTAATTCTCATTATCCATCCAAACGTGTGAAACTTGCACCCACAAAGTCATCTACTTCTTCTTCATCAATTGCACCTTCACATATAACTCAACCATATTCTGAACAAACCGCATTAGGACCTAAGAAATATCATAATCCCACAACCAATGTCTCTTGTTCTACTCCCATAACTTCCATACCTATAATAGACCCATCTATCGATACCTCTACACTGTCTACATCTACCAAAGTCATATTTTCTGTATCAGAATATGTAGGGAATGTTCCTTCTACCTCTTATGCTCTTACTGACCAGCTCTTACCCAATCTATCTAAAATCCTTATATCAGAAGAAATGAATGCTTCTATGTAATATTCCCTTATTTTAAATAATTTACCGCCATCTCCTCATACCTTGGGCCTCCCACAACCTATGGGAAGTATTTACCAAGTCGGGATTTGTGCCTTCATTTATAAGGGATACGACTGGGGTAGAATACCCAGAAACATCAAAACTCGTTATGATGGATATACTCGATGTTATTTTACTAATGAGTATATTAAAACCAAACCTATAATGCTGAAATTGGGATATAAAGGGAAATGTTTGGGACCTTTCCAGAATGGTATGAAAGAACCTTTTGAGGTAGAAGAATGGCCCGCCCGATGTGGTGTGGGCCTATTTCCTAGTAAGGGTTAGCCATTCCCATTTGAGAATGATGACCAACTTATGTGTTACCAAGATTATTTAGATGAACGTGATGTCTTGCGTCTTGCATTTAATAAATAAGACATTCACATGTAATATGCTATCTATAGCTTATCCTGAGATGATCGTTGAATCCGATGATGATTTGGAGGGAGATATCTTTCATGATGTCTCCATTGAGGAATATTACATAATGGATTTTATTTTGATGGCTCTATACCTAGTATAGCCCAACTTGAGGCCATGACTCCTCAATACGAATTATCCAAGCTAACCTTGGAAGAATTACAAGAATTGGGTGTTTCACCCACCCCACCTAATTTTGAGAGATATCTACACATGGAAGTAGAAAATGTCATAAAAATTAACATTGGAACCCAGGATAACCTCCACATAATCAACATTGGATCAGAATTGATTCAAGAAAAATAGGATAAATACATTGCATTTCTTAAAGAATATGAAGATGTCTTTGCTTGGATATATGAAGATATGCCAGGATTAGATCCTTCTATAGTTATGCATCACCTAGTAGTGCACCCGGATGCTAAACCTATTAAACATAAACTTAGAAAAATGCATCCTAAAGTAGCCTTACTAGTCAAAGGGGAGTTAGAAAAACTCCTCAATGTTATTTTTATACAAGCCATTGATTATGCTGAATGGATCTCAAATGTAGTTCCAGTAACTAAGAAAGAAGCTACTAAGGTTAGGGTTTGTACGAGACTTTAGAGATATTAATGTTGCATGCCCTAAAGACGATTTTCCCTTTTCCAATATGGATCAGATCATTGATTTTACTACTGGGAGTGGAATAATATCCTTAATGGATGGATTTTTTGGTTATAATAAGATCAGGATAGCTCCTGAAGATTAGGCTAAAATAGCGTTTATTACCCCTTGGGGGACTTTCTGTTGGAAAGTGATGCCATTCGGGTTGAAGAATGCAGGTGCAACCTATCAACGAGCCATGACTTATATCTTTCATGATATGATGCATGATATACTACATGATTATGTATATGACATTATAGCCCATTCTACTGAAGAAGATGACCATTTAGATGACTTGAGAAAAGTATTTGATCGATTAAGGGAATATCTTATCCGATTGAATCCGACCAAATGTATATTCGAAGTTAAGTCAGGTAAATTATTAGGGGTTATAGTTTCCTTACGTGGCATCAAAATTGACCCTCTCAAGATTACGGCTATCACTGATATGCCCACACCTACAAATATATTTGAATTACGGAGTCTACAAGGTAAGCTTCAAGCTATCCGTCGCTTCATCGATAAGCTGGCAGATAAAACTGGACCCTTTCTTAAGCTTCTTAAGAATGATGTCTCTTTCCATTGGGACGACGAATATCAGGAAGCATTTGAACTCCTCAAACAATATCTTCTTAACCCACCTATACTTTTGCCACCTAAACCTGATTGCCCATTTATCTTGTATATTTTTGCTTCAGATTTTGCTTTAGGAGCTATGTTAGCTCAACTCGACGATGATAAAAGAGAGCGTGCTAATTATTACATTAGCAAAACATTAATTAGTTATGAAACCCACTACACAGCATTAGAGAAGTTATGTCTAGCAGTCATATTTTCTACACAGAAACTATGCCATTATATGCTCAGTCAGAAAACATACGTTATTGCTAAATCCGATCCCTTGCGGTATCTCATGAGTCGACCTTATTTATCTAGTCGCACAGCAAAGTGGGTTTTTGGGCTAATCGAGTTTGAACTCACATTTATAGGATAGAATTTTGTTAAGGGTCAAATCATAGCAGATCAATTAGCTATTACACCCTTAAAATCCACCCATCCCCTTGTCATTAAGTTTCCTGATGAATGCCTTAAACTAGAGGCAGATCATTCAGAGCAATGGTCCTTATACTTTGACGGAGCCTGATGCATGAGTGGGGCTGGTGCAGGTATTATTTTGATATCTCCATAGAAAAATCTCATACCTCTATCCTTTAAATTAACGTTTGCCTATACTAATAACACTACTGAATATGAGGCTCTCATCCTTGGATTACGAGTAGCCCTGGCACTTAAAATTAAAAATCTATTAGTTTTCGGTGATTCTCAACTTGTTATAAATCAAATTAATGATGTTTATTAGACCAGATATGATAAATTGCACCCATATAAAGCATATGTATTACAATTAATATCTTTATTTGATTAAATTACCTTGGAAGCTATTCCTAGAACTAGCAATCGTGCGGCTGACACCATGGCCGTAGCTGCATCTCTTTTACCCTTTGGAGCTAGATGACGAATATGCTACCATCATTATTCTTCGACTCCAGGAACCTGCTTCAATTAAATTATGCTTGGAACCTTTGTATGTGTTTCTAATCAACGAAACTACTCCTAAACTTTGGTACACTGATATCCTCAATTTTCTTTAAAATGGGACCTTCCTCTAAGGTTTTAATAGAAACCAACATCGGTTATTACGTAGACAAGCAATTCGCTTTGTCATAATTGGAAATACCATATATAGGAGATCTTTTGAAGGTATCCTACTGATATATTTGAATCTAGAAGAGTCTATATCAGCTTTGAGTGAAGCCCACGATGGATTTTGTGGGGGAAACTTTAGTGGTAGCACCATTGCTAAGAAGCTCCTTAGGATAGGATATTTTTGGCCTACCATGGAGAATGATGCACATGATTACGTGTGCTATTGCGACAAGTTCTAGAAACACGCTAACCTTGTCCATGCCCCTACACAAGAACTGCAGGCTATTTCATCTCCTTGGCCCTTTTCAAAATGGGGCTTAGACATCATCAGAAAAATCAATTCTATGTCATCTGATGGACACAAATTCATCATAACTACCACCGATTATTTTACGAAGTGGGTTGAAGCTATGCCCTTAGCTTCTTGCTTGGAACTCAAGTTTCCAAATTTATTTTTAATCAAATTATTTGTAGGTTCGAAATTCCTGCAAATCTCATCTCGAATAATGAAACTTGTTTCAAAAATAAATATGTAAATAAACTATGTCAAAAATATAAAATTCAACATCGTTGGTCCACTCCCTATTATCCTCAGGGTAATGGCCAAGCAGAAGCATCTAATAAAACATTAATTAAAATCCTCAAAATACTGGTCAATAAATCTGGTCATGATTGGCACATTCAAATATATCCTGCTTTGTGGGCTTATCGAACTAGCATTCGTACTTCCATGGGAACTTCACCTTTTGTTTTGGTTTATGGCGTTGAAGCTATTTTTCCCTTTGAATTATAAGTTCCTTCTTTGGCCCTGCTACTTCAAGATACTGAAGTGGGAGACGAATATCGTACTGGAAGATTTAGTTAGCTGGAACTCCTATATGAGAAGCACATTAATGCTTTGGAGCATCTTCGTGCCTACCAGAACAATCTCAAATGAGCATATCTCAAGAAAGTGCATCATCAATCCTTTGAGATCAGCAACCTCGTCTTAAAAGAAAATCAAAAAAATACTAATGCAACTAAAGACCTTAAAGGTAAATTTGAGCCTAACTGGCTTGGGCCATATATTATCACTGCTAAATTTGGATCAAGAGCATACAGATTAGCTACCTTAGATGGTAAATATCTTAAATAACCTATGAACATTATGCATCTCAAGCGTTATTATGCATAAATCTGGTAATTTCGTCACTGTATATATTATACATATTGTCTTATTTTAGTAATTCATATAAAAATTTCAAAAACAGTAATATTATGTATTATCTTAATTCTTAAATTAAAATCAAAATCATTCCAAATCCTCAAAAACATCTTCTATTTTTTCACCTGTCAATTCTTGAAGTATTGCATTTATATTTTCAGTTATTTTGGATAAATTAGCATTTATTTGGAATCCCTCACTTTCACACTCACATGAGTAAATATCTTGATCTTATTTGGTATGATTACTAATCTCTCTTATATCGAAGTCCACAGTTGAATTAAATAAAGTTTTGAGCATAGAGAACTGATCTTGTTATTTACTTGAACCAAGTACATCTTTTCACATTAAAATGATTTCATTGCAAATTCAAAGCGATGCTACATAGTAGAAGTGGTATCCTAAGCAAAAAGTTTCCCCTGCTATCCTATCATGCACATGGTCTAGAATATTTGAGAATTAACAAAAGGACAAGCTCACCCCTGCCCAGAATAAAAATCCCTTGCTCTACAGCCAATCCGAGCAAGTATCCCTAGTATAAAAAAAAAAAGTCAAGAAAAATCATGAGAAAAGAGAAAATTATTCAGAAGCATTATCATTTTGTATCATTTCAGCAATATTTCAACATTATCTTAGTGTCAAGCAAAATACAAAAAAAAAATATAGAAAAGAGAAAAGAAAAGAAAAAAGCAAAAAGCAATAAATCCCTTCCCCTACCCTTTGAAAGAAAAGAAGGGTGAATGAGCTTGAATCCCTGGAATTCTCAATTATTTGAAAACTATGAGGTAAGCCCCATAACAAGTGGTTTGTGCCCAACCTGCTTGGCCTTGGGTAACTCCTAGTGTGGTGATATGTTTGTCACATTAGCGACATTTTGTACAGACCTATGTCCACTCATGGATCAGCTAGCTCTTGATGACCCGACTTACATAGTAGTCTGGTACGGTTACATGCATATAAATCATGGTCAACGAACACCCATTTGGTTAATTCAAATTACTTGTATCAAATTATCTTGCTCAAAATTGGTAATGAACAATACAATTGCACACACATTTGTGTTTGAGAGATTTTGTATCATTATGATAGATCAAGATCGGCAATGAACTCACATATGCACATGGGGTTCCTTATAAATCTAAATTTTGTCTTTGAGATAATTTAAAATATTTATGCAAATATTTTGGAATAATTTGATTTTCTTACTTGAGAATATTGGCTTAGCGTAAAAACAATTAAATACATTTTTTCAAAAATCCAAAATTTCTTTCAAAACATGTTCAAAAATCTAGCAATAAAGTCACATTTATATATTTTTGACTTTCGCAATGATGGTATAGTTCCTAAACCTAAATTGGAATTGTATGCCTAGCGCAAGTCCACATTTTTATATTTTTTATCTCAAAATCAAAAATCAACTATGCAATAAAACTATTACATCAATTTCTTCTTTGGATTTCGTGATGACGGTATAAGTCTATACCTAAAATTTTATGCCTAGCGCAAGCCATCGTTCTACTTTTATTTACAATTTATTTAATCCATAAAAGCATATGGCTTAAATCATTATGTTACACAATTGTGCTTTAAAAATAACGAAAACATTTTTTTTATTTCATTTCATTATGTTAACATTCAGTTTTGCGACGATGGTATAATTCCTAGGCAATTGTTCAAATTTCTATCACACTTAGGAATTTTATGCCTAGCACAAATCATATTTTTAATATTTCATGCATAATATTTTCATGGAAATCTGAAAACAAATCATCACCATCATCATTTTTCATCATCACAACACAAAGTCTTAAGAAAATCTCTTAAGCACCCTTTTACTTTTAGCAATATTTCTCTCATACCGGAATTAGCTTAATGACCTAGTGAGCGGCGACTCTATGAAATGGTCATGTAACAGCGACAATGTCCTTTGAAATTATTGTTAGAAGTCCCTTTATTTTTCATCAAATCACACCACAACAACCAATTTGTTTACATCAGATTATTTCATTTAAATTTATAGCATGACATAAAATTATAATATTTTCAAACGACATAATTACATGAATAGTCAATCAACAATTAAAATATTAAAGCATCATAAAACATATGCACAAGTCATATCACAGAAATAACACACACACATATATATATATATATATATATATCAAAAAGTATATACATCATATCAAAACGGATTGGTATGCCACAATCTATACCCTGGCATACTCAATCCTCTCAAAAATATATGGTCTATGTACAATGAGCAGCTAGTCTCGAGAAGCCCTTGAGCTCTCAGCCTCATCTCCTCTCCCACCCTGAGGTGGAGGAGGTGGTCCCATCGAGGTTCATGTTGTATCATGGGTCCTCGACGTCGATCGTGATGATGTCCTCGATGACCCCATCTTGATCGACTCTACAATACTGGTTGGTAGCGATATCCTCTGCTCCTCTGGAACCATATGATAGTACAACCCCTGGTAGAATGTGGTCTACACAATAGCTCGCACTAGCTCTAGAATGCTTGCCCCTCTGCTCTAATCCCTGAGCCATGTAGCCTCATCCTGTAGAGTCTGCACCTAAACTCGTAGACGAGCATTCTCTGCCTGGAGAGCCGCCATCTCACTACTCTCCCCCATCTTGACACCCTTGCCCTTATCAGGCAATGGTGGCCTATCCCTCTGCTAAGAAGGGAGTCTCTCCCTCCTCTTTGACTACTACTATCTCTCAAGTGCCTGTGGTACTCTCCAGCGTCTCTCCTGAGGAGTCCATCATTGATCCTTCCCTCTGTGACCCCTTGTTGCATCGATGGCAGCTTGGCGTCACCTCTCCATCCGTTGCACTATAGCGTGCATCGAACCCTACGCCCTCATCATCTAAGAAGGGCAAATGCCTGCATACCAAGCATCATACCCATCTGCTACCCCCACGTTATCCCCATACACTGGTTGAATGGGGGCATCCTCAGTGTCCCGACTCCAGAACCGTTGCATGTCTGGAGCCCCGCTCAATGTGGTATTATTTTGAATAGTTTGGGAGTACTCATAATCCCTAAGAGAAGGGATCCCCTACTGTAGACTAAACTACCTCAAAAATCGATCATAGCGATGGAGCTCTACCTCTCCCCACTTTGTCCTCAACCAGATGACTCATCTGATGTGAGCCAACTCTTGTTCTTCCTCTGCCCACCCTGGATGCTCTCTCCATGGTCTCCAGGTGATTTGATCTGGGGTGAGATCATCTAGCAACCTCTGAGACATTGGTAGATCTATCCGTTGCTGTGACCCTATCTGGAGCCACCAATAGAAAACCTGGGGTCTCTCCCGGTCAACTCCTGTCATTGGAAGCCCTACTAGCCTCTGCACCGCAATGTGCTCCCAGCACCAAACCTGTAGCAGCGATGTCAACACCAGACATTGACCTCCCTTGTATACGACCCCGTAAAGGATCCTATACAAGCGACATAATACAAAGCTACCCTAAGCAAGCTTATACTTGTGGTCTCTCATGTTGCAAACCACATCTGAGAGTAGCCATGGTAACCTGCATCTACTTTGGTTGCATAGAAGAAGGCCACCCACCACCCCTGTCAAAACCTGGGTCAATCGAGATGCCCTAGGCATCTGCCTCCAAGCCTCGATGTTCACTCCGCCCTTCTCCAGGGTGAATCTTGGATTCCTGCATAATCTCATCATGGTGTGGCCTTGATTTGTTGAAGGAGTCATGAACCGCCCATGTATGGGGATTCTCGACATCCTCTAAAGTAGGAGTCATCTCCCTTGTCGATAGTCGAAAGCAGGACGACCTCGGACACCATCTCTCTACTAGGGTTGTCAGTAGCCCTAGGTATGTAGGAATTTATGGCATCTCTGCCACATGCCATAGTCCAACCTCTACTAGTCTGTCTCACTCGTCCTGATCGAGCGTGACTAAGTCATCCATGAGACCCTCGTATTTCTACTCTCGACTCTTTAGCAATCCCCTCTGCAAAATAAACAATAAAACAACAAAACTCATTAGTACCTAATCATTAAAATCAATTAAAATCAATTTGGAAATCGTCTCTGATTCTTCAATTTGGGAATCGCCCCTTATTGGACGGGATCGAAGATTTAGGGACGACTTTGACAAAATTGGGATGATTTAGGGACGATTTCGATGAAATTGGGACAATTTCATCCTGACATCGTCGACGGCCTACAAACGGCCGCAACGCCCAAAAACAATTAAAATTCAACTCAAAAATTAAACAAATCAAGCTAAAAACATAGTACACTAGGTTTACATCCTTACCCGCAACCCGCATCGGGCCTCTGTCGATCTGTGTGCCGTTTCCACCATTTCACCTGCAAAACTCTGAAACAGCGAAAGTGAACAATAAAAATGAATTAGGGTTTTACCCTATTTTTCCTATTTTTATTTAAAAACAATATTTTTTTAATTTTTTTTTTTTCGCGCTTTTACCTCAAATGTTCAATTTGGGTAAAAACTTGGAGGGGGCACTATAGCAAATAGTTGTATGTTTCAACCTAGAATCGTCATCTAAAAAATGGAATAAATTTTTGCTTTCTTGTAAAGCGTGAAGAACTCGTCTTTAACGCATTTTCTTCGAAAAAATTGCTAAAGACGGGGTAAAATGTAGCACCCTAAAATTGGCACAGTTAAACCCTCAGTAAAAGATAAAAAAATTTGAATTTTAATCCCAAAACCGCCCGTTAACCGCTCACCTCGTTTTTTGCATCATTTTTAGAATTTTTTTTTACCGTTGGACGATATCGTCGCCAATATGATGATATCATCCCAAATCGGACGAATTCATCTAGAATAGAACGTCCAGATGATTTCATCCCAAAACCAATTTTTCATAATTAGCTTTTGTTTCAACAACCTCTCCAACTCGGGCATAATCGTGTATGCGCGGTTGGAGATTCCTACATTGGAGATCTCCCAGATTGGGATGATCCCCAACCTCCTAACCTCCCCCTAATCCTATATAAACTTGGGATTTTCCCAGTTTATACCCTTGGCTGATCATTTCCTTGCAACCTTAGTTTTTGTTGTGTTAGAACGTCCTATTCCCCAACCATTTGCATTTGTGTTTTCAATTTTTATTGTAGGAGCTCACTGTGTTTTAGCCGGAGGAAGCTCGGATCGTCGCAGGCGATTCAACCATAATTTTGGACAATCCTGACGAGATCGACGACGATCTCGTACGATTACAGACAATTTTGACTACAGTTCATATTGAGGGCAATCAGAGCCCTGAGTTTGCATTCTCAATCTCTTTTCGTATTTAATTGTGCATTATATTAATTCACTTATGTTCTGCATCTTGGAGTTCACCTCATTTAGCAGTTTTTGCAGTTTTGAAATAGATATTTTCATAAGGTTATTAGTCAGATGTAACTTTAGAAGGTTTTTTTGTGAATTCTATAACAGACTCTTAGTATGTAATTCTCTTCAATTAAAATAATAATAATAAATCTATATTAAAATTATCACCAATGTTTATGCTATTATTTAAATTGGAAAATAATAAAATAATTAGCCTTTCTAATCTTAGAAAATAATAGTTTATATAAAATAATAATAAAATAATAAAAAAATTAAGGATATTTACAATTTTTATTTTATTTTTTATTGGTATAAAATTTAAGATAACAAGACGTTTGTTCTAGAAGGTTGAGGTGTGTTGGTTTATTCTCAAATACATCTCTTATTTGACCTTTTAATTAGATAAAGTGGAAGTTCAATTCACAAAGGTAAAAGTTTGTACAATGATTAGAATTAGATTTTTCTACAACTATACAGATAATTTTTTATTAGCTAACTCTTTTTAATTGTGTATATGATTTGTTAAAATATAATTATATAATTAAGTGTATAATTTCAAATCTCAAAAAAAATGCATATCTTCATAAATAGAAGGATGTACTAGTTAAGGTTTATTAGTATACTTCAAACGAAATTTACATTTATTTTATTTAACCTTTCCTTTTTCAATATCTACTTAACTCTCTTTAAAATTAATAGTTTTTATTTAAATATTAGTGGTCATGAGAGGACTTCCTTGATCATATTTCATTTTTGAATCAAAACCTTCATTTTGAATACTAGCTAGTTCATGTTTATTAGAATCACCAAAATATAAAATTATATTTTGTAATTGGCTTAAATCACATTTAATATTTTTAATATAACTATATTGTCTTATTCTACTCTTCAAGAATGTGTTAGATTAGGCTAATAATTCTTAAAAAAATTAAAATTCAATTATAAAATTTACACAAAAATTAGATCAACAAATTTTAAATACATACTCAAGAGACTCAAACTAATATAAAATAAGTTAGTCTAGATATTACATGAATGTCAATGTCTAATCTATTACTATAGAAATTTTAGATTGAATAATTTTTTTTGGTAAAAAGGATTAATAAATTAAATTAATTGAAAATCAGATTGCATCTCCTATCTTTTCAATATTGAAGGCTTTTAAGTCAAATTTTAATAGAGGATGTGGGACTATTCTCTCTCACATATAATCTACTACAACAATCTATGCAAAAAAAGAGTAACCATGTAAAGCACGGATATATAAATCTAGATGCAACAAGCAATACTATCATCAATGGTAAGAATGAAAAAAAGTGTTTCCTGGTCTACTAAAACCACCATCTAAGAGGATATCCACAGTAAGTGAAGTCTCCTCGATCAAGGGCCCAGTTAATCATCACATTTATCACCATGTTCTGATCTCTAAAGATGTCTATGAACTCCATTATCTCAAAGTGTTGTTGGGTCATCTATATTTTCTCAAGTATTCTCTGTATTCTCCAATCTATATTATTTTGCTTGCTTGGTCCTTTTAAGTGGTTAATTGATGTAGGAGCATCCGGAGACAGTGAAGCAATCTTGCATCTTCCAAAAAATTTTCAAGTTTTTCTAAGTTCTGTGCACCTTGTTTTATTTATTTTATTTTAGTCCAGGAGAAGTTTTGTTGAGCAATGTTTAAATTGGAGAAGGTTTGGCAAAGCAAGGGGGTTGGGGTCGCGAAATCGTGACCTCCGAAAGGCTGCCAAGTGATGGTTGAGTTCCGTCGCGATATCGCGACAGTGTGTCGAGAGCTTTGGCAAAGGTCCTCTGACGTCGCGATATCGCGACGTCGCGATGTCGCGACGTCATTGTTGAGGCTATGGGAAGTGGCCACAGTCGTCGCGATATCGCGACGATCTCGTGGGGAAAAGCGAAGAGGGAGAGGCTTGTCGCGATATCGCGACCTGTCGCGATATCGCGGCCTGGTTTTTGCACGTACGAAGGTAAACAAGAGAACGGCATGGCAAGGTCAACTTGACACGTGGGCAGTGTGGAGGACACGTGTTTCTACTGTAATGTGACAAGGAAAGAGCATGACCCGATGAGCCGGCCGCGTGTAAGAAAACCAAAGAGGAAGGTCAAGGAGATTAATAAGGGGGTGTAAGCCACGCATCCTTTTACTTATGGCAACACGACAATTGCGGGAGATGGATTAATGAATGAAGCGGCGGTGCAGTACGGTCGGTGTATAGCGGCCGGTGCGGGGGTATGGGAAGCCATTAATGCAAGCTTCCAGGCTGGTCGGGCAATTGCCCATTTATGGCAGAAAACCAAAATTTAAAAATTCGACCGGAGGGAAAATGGAAATTGAAATTGTTGTGGGGCGGGAGCATTGATTTTCGAGAGGATCGAGGCCTCGATAAAAACTCAAAATTTGTAAGGGTTGGGGATGGTGAGTTCGGGATTTGGGAGGAGGAAGTGTCTTTGAGAAAAAGCTATAATAGAGACCATATTAATGAAATTTACTGCAATTTGTGAGACTGGTGTGTTTCGAATCTTGACCTCGCCATCAAGTGGTATCAGAGCGGGAGCTCCTGAGCGTGTAATAGATCGTCGGAGAGAGGAAGTTGCACCAGGATCTATGGAAGAATTCTAAAAAAATTAAAAAATAAAAAAATAATACAGAGAAAATATCATGCCTCCACGAAGGAACCGTGGCGGAGCGAGGAAATGTAGTGCCGGCGAGAAGACTTTCGGGCCTTGCAAAGGCAAGTTCAAGCCCTACAAGCGAGTTACGCGAGAAGACGCGAACCCGGAGGGGATGAGGAAAGTGAAGACGAAGTTGAGGAAGAAGACCAGTTTGAGGAAGAAGAAGAAGTCTGTGGATCCTGCTCAAGCCCGGTTGTATAGGGCCATCTCTTAGATTGGAAAACAACCAAAAATGGAGGTATCTACCTACTCGAGAAATCTGAATCCAGAAGAAGTGATTGACTGGATAAATGATTTAGAGGAATATTTCGAGTATGAGGAGATTGAAGACCCTAACCGGGTCAGATTTGCTAAGACCAAGTTAAAGGGTCATGCCAGCATTTGGTGGAGGGGAATGCAGTTGGAGAGAAACAGAAGAGGGAAAGAGAGAATAACAAGATGGGATAGAATGGTGGAGAAGCTTAAAAGACAGTTCATCCCGGCAGATTACGAGTTGGATCTGCTAAGAAAAATGCAGAGCTTGAGACAGACAAACAAAACTGTCCAAGAGTACATTTGAAGAATTTTACAAAATTTCTATTAGAACGGGGCATTTAGAGGCAAATAAAGAGAAATTAGCCCGTTACATTAATGGGTTGAGGCTTGGTATCCGGGAAGAAGCCGAGCCTGGTTCGAGTAAACACCATTGAGGATGCTTATCAATTTGCCTTGAAGGTAGAAGAAAAGCTAAAGAGGCGGTTTGAAGGCAAGCAAAGAGGAAGAGGCCGAGGTGGAAGGAGTGGTGGGAGGACCGGTGGAGAAAAGTACAAGGATCCGAAGAAGACTGGTGAAGCCGGTAGTAACCGGGACCAAAAAGAAGAAGATGTTTATCGGCCCCGAGATCGGAAACAGACTACCCAAGAGGACGGGGTGGATCTGGACGAGGGTTTGGAAGGGGAGTATTTCGTGGAACATGTTTCCATTGTGGTGAAGAAGGACATAGGACATTTGAATGTCCACAACATCGAGAAAGAACAAACAAGAGGCCTAAGGGCCCAGCCAGAGCTGCTGTGGCAGAGGAGGATGTTGAATCTGAGCATTTCGAAGAAGCGGAGAGAGGAGAAACAATGGTTGTAAGAAGAGTCCTGTTGAACGAGGAGAAGGACACAGACCAGAGGAAAAGTTTATTCCGCACTAGATGTAAATGTGCGGGCAAGGTTTGCAATATCATTATTGATAATGGTAGCACGGATAACCTGGTTTTCGAGGAAATGGTTACAAAGTTACAGTTAGAAAGGAAGAAACACCCACACCCATACCGGGTCGCATGGTTACAAAAGGACCACGGAGCTTTGGTCAATGAGCAGTGTTCTATTAAATTTAACATTGGGAATTATTGTGATGAGGTCTGTGTGACATCTTACCCATGGATGTTTGCCACATGTTCTTGGGGAGACCACTGGCGGTTTGATCGGAGTGCGGTACATGATGGCCGTGCCAACACCTACTCATTGACAAAGAATGGTGTACGCCATAAACTAAAGCCCTTGAAGGATGCGAGATGAAAAGGTATGTAATATTTCCGAGTCTGTTTAGTTGAGGGGAGAGAGTTTACGAACGGGTTAAAGCATGAACATTTATGTTATGCAATAATCCCTAGAGTTAGGGGGAAGGAATGTCGGGATACCCCAACGAAAGTTCTAAATCTCTTTGGAGGAATTTCCAGGACATTGTGTCGACAATGTGCACGAGGGCTTACCCCCTGTGAGAAAAATTAGCCATCATATAGATTTAGTACCGGGATCAAGCTCGCCAAATAAAAGCTGCACACGGGATGACACCTGTAGAGAGCGAGGAGTTAAATAGACGGGGTCCAAGAATTATTAGAAAAGGGATTAATTCGGGAAAGTTTGAGTCCATGCGCGGTGACTGCGGTCTTTGGCGCCAAAGAAGGATGGAGAATGGAGGATGTGTACAGATTCACGGGCCATCAACAAAATTACTATTAAGTACAGATTCCCGTTACCAAGAATGGATGATATCATGGACTGTTTAAGTGGAGCTGAGTACTTCACAAAGATTGACCTGAAAAGTGGTTATCATCAGATCCGTATCCGAGAGGGGGATGAATGGAAGACAGACCTTCAAGACAAGAGAAGGCCTGTTTGAGTGGTTGGTCATGCCCTTTGGACTGTCCAATGCACCAAGTACCTTCATGCGGCTGATGAATGAAGTATTGAAAGAATTTCTGGGAAAGTTTGTTATTGTTTATTTAGATGATATATTGATATTTAGCCGGACCCTGGAGGAACACCTGATGCATATCGGGAGAGTCTTTGAAAAACTGCGAGAAGAACAGTTTATTAATAAATTTGAAAAAGTGTAATTTTGTCAAGAAGGAATTGGTATACTTGGGGTTTGTAATCTCGATGAAGGCTCGAAGATGGACCCCGAAAAGGTGAGAGCCATCATTGAATGGCCTACTCCAAGGAGCACAACGGAAGTGAGGTCATTCCATGGTTTGGCCAGTTTTATAGGAAGTTCATAAAGAACTTCAGCAGTATTTGTGCACCTCTCACAGAGACAATGAGGGGAGATAAAAAGGAGTTCAAATGGACATCAGGGGCTGAAAGGAGCTTTGATACATTAAAGAGAAAAGTTATCGAACGGCCTGTTTTGGCACTTCCAGACTTCAACAAGGTATTTCAGGTGGACTGTGATGCCAGTGGCAGTGCAATAGGGGTCTATCTTGGGTCAAGGAGGCAAGCCAGTTGCTTATTTCAGTGAGAAATTGAATGATGCTCTAAAAAAGTATTCGGTCTATGATCAAGAATTTTATGCTATAGTTCAGGCCCTGAAGAAGTGGAGACATTATTTATTACCAAAGGAGTTTGTCATTGTTCTTCGACCATCGGGGCTTTGCAATACATTAACGGTCGGACAAAAGCTGAACCAAAGGCACATGAAATGGGTGGAGTTCCTCCAAAGTTATACCTTTGTGCTTGAAACACAGAAGTGGGAAGTCAAACGAGTTGCGAGATGCCTTAAGCGAGAAGGCGGGCTCTGCGACTAGATTGACGGTAGAAGTAGTGGGATTTGAAGAAGCGAAAGGTGCATGCCTTGCAGATCCGGATTTTGCAGAAGCCTGGAAGGCTTGCTCGATACCTATTACTATGGATAGAACAAAATGGTTGGATTTCTTAATCCAGGACGGAATGCTATTCAAAGGTAGTAAGTTGTGCATTCCCAGAAGTTCCATGAGGGAGAATTTAATCAAAGAAAAGCACAGCGGAGGGTTGGCTGGGCATTTTGGTCGGGACAAGACCATTGCCTTGGTTGAGGAAAATTACTACTGGCCTCAACTTCAGCAAGATGTGCGGAAGTTTGTGCAAGGTTGCGAGAATATGCCGGATGGCAAAGGGTGTAAGACAAAATACGAGGCTGTACCGGCCATTACCGGTGCTCGAGAGACCATGGGAGGACATAAGTATGGATTTGTTTCTTGGATTGCCGAGAACACGGAGGGAAATGACTCGATATTTGTGGTGGTTGATCGGTTCTCCAAAATGGCACATTTTATCCCTCGCCAAAAGACCGGTGATGCGGTTCACATTGCGGGGTTGTTCTTCAAGGAAGTGGTTAGATTTCACGGTCTGCCAAGAAGCATAGTTTATGATAGAGATACCAAGTTTGTTGGATACTTTTGGAGAACTCTGTGGAAGAAGATGAAAACAGACCTGAAATTCGGTTCGGCATACCACCCACGGGCGACGGACGGACGGAGGTGGTGAACGAAGCACGGGTAATCTATTGAGGTGTTTGATAGCGAGATCAGCCCAAGGGATGGGATTTAGTTTTACCGCGAGGCGGAATTTGCGTATAACGATTCGATTAATAAAAGCACGAGATAAATCTCCATTCCGAGATAATATATGGACACGGCCGAGGAATGTGTATGAACTAAGAAAGTTGGACAGAAAAGAAAAATGTAGTGCCGAAGCAGAAGAATTTGCAGAACATATGAAAAGTCTGCATGAGGAAGTAAGAAGACAAATTACAAAAATGAACAGTCAATATAAGACAAGGGCAGACCAGAAGCGGCGGTTCAAGGAGTTCAAGATTGGAGATGAGGTTATGGTGCATCTCAGGAAAGAGAGATTTCCTGCCAAGACTTACAATAAATTGAAGATGAAAAAGTTTGGACCATGCAAAATACTGGGAAAGCGGGAGTCGGGAAATGCGTATGAAGTGGAATTGCCGAGTTGGCTTGATATTTCACCTATTTTTAATATTTCAGATCTAGTAGAATATCATGAGGGAGGAAGTACAGAGATGCAAGATCCAGAACCATGGCAATTTCCAACCTCTACACCAAGCACAGATGAGGCCGAGAAGATATTAGATACCCGTGAAGGCAGAAGCACCAAAAACAGACAGTATACTGAGTATTTGATCAAGTGGAAGGGCGAGGCCTATTGAAGATGCAACTTGGTTGTCTAAAACGGAGGTTGACCGCACTGGGTCTTCCTCTAACAACCCAAAAGTGAGGATCACTTTTCTTTAATTACCAGGGTGTACGATGCGAGGAGCATCCGGAGACGGTGAAGCAATCTTGCATCTTCCAAAAAATTTTCAAGTTTTTCTAAGTTATGTGCACCTTGTTTTATTTATTTTATTTTAGTCCAGGAGAAGTTTTGTTGAGCAATGTTTAAATTGGAGAAGGTTTGGCAAAGCAAGGGGGTTGGGGTCGCGAAATCGCGACCTCCGAAAGGCTGCCAAGTGATGGTTGAGTTCCGTCGCGATATCGCGACGTCGCGATATCGCGACGTCGCGATATCGCGACAGTGTGTCGAGAGCTTTGGCAAAGGTCCTCTGACGTCGCGATATCGCGACGTCGCGATGTCGCGATGTCGTGAGGCTATCGCGACGTCGCGATATCGCGACGTCGCGATGTCGCGACGTCATTGTTGAGGCTATGGGAAGTGGCCACAGTCGTCGCGATATCGTGGCCTGGTTTTTGCACAGCCGAAGGTAAACAAGAGAACGGCCTGGCAAGGTCAACTTGACACGTGGGCAGTGTGGAGGACACGTGTTTCTACTGTAATGTGACAAGGAAAGAGCATGACCCGATGAGCCGGCCGCGTGTAAGAAAACCAAAGAGGAAGGTCAAGGAGATTAATAAGGGGGTGTAAGCCACGCATCCTTTTACTTCGGCAACACGACAATTGCGGGAGATGGATTAATGAATGAAGCGGCGGTACGAGTACGGTCGGTGTATAGCGGCCGGTGCGGGGGTATGGGAAGCCATTAATGCAAGCTTCCGGTGCGGTCGGGCAGTTGCCCATTTATGGCAGAAAACCAAAATTTAAAAATTCGACCGGAGGGAAAATGGAAATTGAAATTGTTGTGGGGCGGGAGCATTGATTTTCGAGAGGATCGAGGCCTCGATAAAAACTCGAAATTTGTAAGGGTTGGGGATGGTGAGTTCGGGATTTGGGAGGAGGAAGTGTGTTGAGAAAAACTGTAACAGAGACCATATTAATGAAATTTACTGCAATTTGTGAGACTGGTGTGTTTTGAATCTTGACCTCGCCATCATTAATCATAATTTGAGATTCTGATTCCACCTGAATTTTCCTCCACCCAACATCCAAAGCCTCTTGTAATCTCTTTAAGATGGCATATCCCTCTATCAGGATATTAGATAAGATACCTAGGTTTTTTGTGAAGATATAAGTAGGGGCACCATTCGAGTGGTGACCTATTCCCCCATACTTGCTCTTATTGGATTTCCCCTTGAGGCTTCATCCGCATTAATCTTACCCAATCCCTCTGGAGGAGGTTTTCAATTCCTAGTTTTGATTACTTGTGTGTGATTTGGGGTTACCCTTTTTATGTGACCACCCTTGGAGACACTTGTAATCTATATATTATATTCGTCCACTTTTGGTTAATATTTTAGGTCTCTTTTAATATGTATTGGATTGACTCCCTCATATTGGTTGTGATCCTTTTCCATACAAAGTGGTTGTCTCTATACTCTTGGTTGAAGATATGATTATTTCTCTTCTTCCACAAATTCCATTGAAGGAGAGTCATCCCCACCCAAAAACTTTTATGAGTGGGTTGGTCGACTTTCTCCCATTTAGACCATTCCCTCCAAAGTTATTCTATAGAAGATATCACAAACCAATAGATTTCTAGCTAAGTTTCTATTTGTTTCCATAGTTTGCTTGTGATGGGGCATTCTATAAAAAAGGTGAGAGATTATTTTCTCATTCTCCCAATACATCTCATATTTAAAAGGCCCATGCATATCTTTTCATTAATTTGTCATTTGTCGACACCCTTCTATGAAGTAGAATCTATATGAAGAATCTTACTTTGGGCCAAAGGTCCTATGCAAACACAACCACAAAAAAAATGTAATCTTAGGGATAAAATGAGGATACCAAACCCTTTCCACTGGAAAAGATCCTCCCTTGGACAATGTTTGGGCCTCATGCAATCTTAATATAAAAAAGGCCTTTAGGAGAATGAGTCCATAGAAGTAAGTTCATGTCATTCTATTGAGGAAGAAAGTATTATTGCAGCAACATGTTCAAATTTTCCAAACTTTGAAGGATCCAAATATTAGTTGTATGTAAAGTTAGATGCTTCCAAATCCTCTTGTCATTAGTGATGATTATATAATCAATTATTTTTTCTCCATATTTCAGTGAAAAGTGAGCCTTAAATTTATAAAACTTAGGACTAAGAAATAAGGGTTCAGGAAGAATCCAAGTATCCTCCCAAAATAACACATCCTTGCTATTCTGAATTTGCCACTACATCCCCTCCGTAAGAAAAATTTTGACTTCCCAATAAACCATTCCAAATCACAAATCCCCTAGTGATATTGGATAAGATACCTCTTATAATATCTTTCCACAGTTGATCCTCCTCAACACATAATCTCCAAGATTTTTTTACAATCAATACCTTATTGAACAACAACAAATTTTCAATCCCAAGACCACCTTATTTTTTAGAAGAACAACCCCTATTTCAAGATACCATGGTCACCCTCTGTTTATCCTCCACCCCAACCCACAAAAATATTCTAAAAATCTGATCAATACTCCTCCTAACTTTGAAGGGTATTCTAAAAAGAGACATATAATAGATGATAATGCTTTTGAGGGTAGCTTGAAGCAATTGCAACTTGCTTGGCTTAGGAGATTACCTTTCCACCTAGCTAACTTACATTGAATCCTATCCAACATAGGAAGCCACAACTCCTCCTTCATCCTACCAGTTAACAATGGCATACCTAGATATAAAGAATGAAGGTTAGCAATGCCACAACCAAAAATCCCTGTAATTCTATGTTGAAGTTGCCCCCCAGTATTAACAAAAAATATTTGACTATTATGGAAGTTAATTTTTTGGTTGGAATATTTCTCATACAACTACAAAATATTCATGAATTTCATAGCCTCTCTCACAGTAGACTCACCAAGAAGAACAAATTCATCTACAAATAGGGTATATAATTGTATTAATTTAATAAAATATTAATCTAATAAAATTATATTTATTATATTATTATTTAAGTTAGCTATAGTCACATTAAGTCCTATCTACTAATATTTTTTAGTAATATTCGAGGGAGACAGTGCAACAATTCAAGCTTTAGCTCTTCTTTAGGAGGTCCAAGGTTCAAACTACAGTATGGGCGAGTGTGTGAGGGGGTGGGTGTGTGTATGGTTGTATGTTTTATCCCTATTGATAAGCTTAGCTCTCCCCCTTATGAGAGGTCATGGTGGGATGGGGATGCCCAAGCCTGAGTATTGGTCATAGGGGATTCTCACACTAACCAAATCTAATACATATATTTATTTAGTAATAATAAATTATTATATTTTCTACTTCTCTAGTAGATGATTTTTTTATAAGGATAAATAGGTTTTGAAAGGATCCCTTACCCTCTTACAAAGAGGCTTCAAATTCAAAATACAAATAAGTGGATAGGACCAACCACCTATTCCAAGAATGCCAATAAAAAATAAAATGCGGTCCACAAACTGGGGATTGAGATATAACCTACCAAAAAAACAAAAACTTGCTAACCACAATATAAAAACAAGAGCATTCTAAAAATCTTAAAGCAATCACTCTACCTATGTTTTTTTATATCTCACTCTATATGTATTTCTCCTGCCATTACTGTGCCAAACCCTAACCCTTTATGAATTCAAATCTCATTTTATCTGTGTTTTTCCAGATCTTCTTTATCTATGTTTTTCAAATTTATGTGTTTCTAGATCTCACTTTGTTTGTGACTTTCCATATCTCAATTTTTCTGTGACTTTCTAGATCTCACTTTGTTTATGTTTTTTAAAATTTTGAGTTTCTAGATCTCACTTTATTTATGTTTTCTAGAACTTACTTTATTTGTGTTTTTCAGATTTTTTATTTCTAGATCTCACTTTGTCTGTGTTTCTCACATTTTTGTATTTCTAGATCTCAATTTGATTGTGTTTTTCTAGATATCATTCTATCTATCATCTCTCATAGATGTTACTTATGTGAGGCTCATGAAAATATGTAAACCCATTATGTTAGAATGTAAATACTCATTTAAGGTTCCTAATGGTTTAATTTTAGAAATGGAAATAAATCAGGGCTTGACGGACATGTTAGATTGGCTACAACAGTGGGAAAGGCTATTCAAGAGTAGCATATTAAATATGATATGGGATCTCATTCCATTTCACTATCTTTAGGGCATTTTGTTAGAGAGAAATAGAAGGTTATTCAAAGGGTAGAAAAGACCTATAGCTAAAAAGACTCAAACCATTAAAGGAGCCATCCTAGATAATTTGTAGATTATGAAGCTAAAGGAGAAACCTGAATTTGGTAAGGAGGCAAGTAGAGTCTTGAAGTGGAATCTTAAACCTTTAGAAAAATAGGATAGTTCCCTAACAAATATCAGAGGCCAAGTCAGCATACATCCCCTTAAAGAGGAATGGATGAAACTAAATTTTGATGGGGTTTACAAAGGTAACCCAAATAAAGTTGGTGGAGGGGAGTTATCATGAACAACAACATTGATATGGTGGGGGTACTGAATATCTAGGCATTATGACTAGCCACTAGACTGAAGCTATACCAGCCCTTGTTGGAGTAAAGTTAGCCATAGACATAAGAGTCAATAAGGTGGTGGTAGAGGGAGACTCTAAATATTATTAATTGTTTAAAAGGGAAAGCTAGGGTATGTTGGCAAGTGTCAAGTATTATTGAGGACATGTTAAAGATGTTAAGATCTCTAGAAAATTTTAAATTTTTGTACACTTATAGAGAGGATAACAATATGAAAAATTGGCTGGCGAAATGGGATGTGTTTCGAGAAGAGGACCAAAGGTAGATCCCCCTAATATATTTCATTCCGATCTATCTGCAATAGTTTGTGGTGACAAATAGTAGTTTTTGTTTTAAAAACTTTTGAGTGGTATAAGAAGTATCATGGTGACTTATAGGTGGTTTTTGTAATACCTAAATATCTCTATTTTATCTTGTAAAAAGGTATGATCCCTTTCAAAACCTTGTATTTACCCTAATCAATATATGTATATATCTATTATTCTATTAACTCAACTAAAGGTTGGATTAAGTCCAAGAGAATAATAAGTTAAGGAAGTAGTCTAGATTCAACTATGTATACATAAAATATAAAAATATCTAAAAAATAATAATATTACTTATAAAAGTTATTAATAACATTATTTTTAGTTGCACTTAAAACTTAAATTACATTTTTATTGACTTATACTTCTTCTTATTCAATTATTAAATTTTTCATATTTAAATATATTTATTAATTTATAATTATTATATGTATTATTTTCATATGGATAAAATCTTATATTATCTTTTCAACTACTTCACTCCAAATAAAAATTAGAACTTAAAATAAATATTTTTTTACACTTAAATTTTAATCTTTAATTTATTGTTTTACACCGGTTAAACCAAAGACATTCAGATTTTCGCTAACGACATGGAAAAGGTATTCAAGGTAGTATAATTTGTTTATTGGGAGGGGAAAAAGGTAAAATTTGATTTTGAATTACATCTTTTTTAAATATTCAAAGTTTTGTAATAGATGAATAGTTTAAATTTTTAAATAATATTATTTTTTACAAGTTAATTGGTGGGTTTTGTCTTGTTGAAAGGAATATATATCACATTTAAAATTTAAAAATTAAATAAATATAGGTTTAAATTTTATAAAAAAAAAACTAAAAATTTATATTTTATATTTATTAGTATTTAAGAATATTAAGTGATAAGTGGAAGAGATGGTATAAATTAGAGGTGAAAAGGGTTTTAGAAGATAATATCGGAGTCAGAGGATAAAACGATAGTTGGAAAGAAGAAAATAGAACTTCTGAAAGCTAACAATTCAACTTAAGAGGATAAAACGATAGTTGGAAAGAAGAAAATAGAACTTCTGAAAGCTAACAATTCAACTTAAAATGTTTGCAAGGAGCTACGAGATGAAGAAAAGGCATGCAATAAAGATGGTGGTCAACATAAAAATGAAGAAGACATGATGGGGTCCAACAGTAAGAATCTTACAAAATAGTCAGATTTTTCAAAAAATCTACAATAGAAATCCTAAGCAAAGGTAGGACAAAGGAAATATTAAATAAATGTATGTTTTATGGAACAATATGGAATGAAGAAGTAAAAGTGGTGGATTATTCAAAGGGACCAGATAAACATTCAAAGGAACCAATCTTTTATTCCCAAGAGGAGCTTATGGAACTTTGGAATAAAAGGAGTAAGGATTCCACAAACCATCAAAGAAGTAGAGGAAAGCATAATAGAAGCAAAGATAAAAGCATATATCCCAAACTCAACACTGATCTAAGACCAAGAGCTTCTAAATCGACACACCTCTTGACTAAGTAAAGGAAGAGGAAAGAGAAAATCTTGTATCAAAAACAAAAGGAGATAGTTAAAATGGTGGTGGAGGAAGATCTAATGCTACAAGTTTTACCATTGAAAGATAATTCTTTGACGGGAAGGTTCATGGGACGCTTGATGAAAATAAAAACTCTTCGTGATTGGATAAAGTCAACATGGCTTAATTTGTTGGGATATCTCCAACATACGATGTAATCAAAAAAGGTTGGATAGTTTTTGCATTCCAAAAATCAAAAGATACCAAAACTATAAAAAAAAATAAGATGGAGATGGGGTCATAGTTTTTTTACACTAAAAAAATGGACACATGGGTTTGATACTTGCTTAGAGAGGATAACCACCTAGCCTATTTGGGTCAAGTTACCTGCACTACCACTAGAATATTGGAATGAGAAGATGTTGAGGGAGATAGGGAACTCTTTGGGAGTTTTTCTTGAAGTGGACTCAAAAATTTAAATGGCATTCGAGAAATCGGTAGCTCAAATCTTAGTAGAGATGGACCCAAGTCTAGGATTACCTAAGAATAGGGAATTTATAATAGGACTTTGGTCTCACATACAAAAGTTATATTACATTAGAGTCTCATTGCGATGCAGGTTTTGCCACTAGTATGGTCATCTCAAAGCAGAATGTAAAACAGGAAGTAGTAGACATAGAAAAGAGCAGTTAGAATTTGAAACTCCCAATGGTACAAGTTTGGTTATCAAGTTTGAGTTCGTATTCGAGTTCGATACTCTTAAAGTTTGAAAGAAATTTGACATGTTTAAAAATTCGAAATAAAATTCAACATAAATTTTGATATTATATATATATATATATATATATATATATATATATATATATATATATATATTTTCAAATAATTAAATTTCTTATTTTTATATAAAATTTAAAAATCATAAATACTAAATTATAATATTTTCTTTTAATAATATTTTTTTAATATATACTTTAAAATATATTAAAATATTTTTTAAAATATAAACATTTTTATAACTTTATCTAAACATAGTAATTTTTTAACAAATGAGAAGATTTTTAAAGGTTTAAATCAATAATTTTTTTTAAAGATAGTTTATAAATTTTCTACCAATTATAATAAAAAATCATACAAACTACAAATTTATTCAAAATCCGTGATAAATTTATTCTAAAAAAATAGTAATGGGGCAAAAAAAATAAAGCACTTAAAATATCTTATATTATTCAAGTTTAGAAATTAGAAAACTTCAATTTTACGTCTCCTTAGAAACTAGGGCTAAGATGAAATATTAGACTTGTAAATGTAAATATTAAGAATTGTAAATGCAAGATGGCTTCGGTTAAGGTAGAGCAAGGTTTTTTTCTTTTATTTTTAAGAACTAGAAGATTATTTGAGATGAGGAGCATTTCAAATAGTAGGTGCAGAAATACTAAAGCCTCCAAATGAGGGATTTTTTTGTCAGCTACAACTTTCAGAGCTACCCATTCTCTCAAGTGAAGTGATGATAAAGAACTAAAGAAAATAGCATTCCCATGAGGTTGCATTTGATATAGTTTTTGCAAAGAAAAGGAGATGTTGCAGGAGGGCTTGTTCAGAGTTGCCATGTTTATTACGCTTCTATATTTATTTTTCAAGTACTAACCACTAATTTTAGGGTTTTTGATGCCTTTTTTCCACTTAATTATTTTTGGCTGAATTTAGGGTTTGTTTGACGAATTTATGCGCTAAGGTTTTAAATTTAATGATTTGATAACTAAGTGTACAAGTAATAAAGAGAAGATAATAGTAACAAAATTTCAAGCAAATAAGGGACAAGCAATAATCCCAGGAATTCCAAAAGAACAATCATAGGCATGACTCAATCAACAAATAGAAAAGGACCAGATACCTAGATAAATATTCATGGGTGTTGCAAAAGATAAGAGGGAGGCTTTATAGTTTTTGATAAAGATCCTATAGGCCTAGATTAAGGTAATCCAATATTATCTATATACGATGATTTGAGTGATACAAATAAAAAAAATATTTCTTTATATAAATATAGCTTGAAATTGGTTTAGGACCATATAAGAGATTGTTTCTCCCTCAACAGGGGAAATTAAGAAGATGATGGAGAATAGACATGCAAAGGGATCAAGTAAGTATTTATTTTGGAATGGAAGAGGGCAAACTCTATCTGAGATCATGGAGAAAATAAAAAGAGAAAAAATAAGTAAACTAAGGAAATCTGCCATCGGCGGGATTTCCTCTCCCTCTAGTCCCTCATATCAATGTAAAATTACCTCTTGTGGGAAAATATGCTTTAATATCTCATAAAAAGGCAAAGTAGATAAGAGCTTAGGTAAAATTCAAAACAAGTTGATCTTTGAAGCTACTCAAACTCAGGTTTCCTTAGTAGGTAGGATTTCCTATCTAAAAATAGTCCAAAAAGAGTTGAGAAAGAAATTTCTGATAAACAAAGATCTATTTTTTGGGTACTTAGAGTAGGACAACCCCTTGAGTTAGATAATCTATGATAATAATATATCTGAATATTAGAGGATTGGGGGCTCCTTACAAAAAAATAGCCTTAAAAAGACTTATCAAACTGTATAAGCCTGATATTATCTTGATTCAAGAAACCATGTTAGAGGTAGAAAAGGCAACAACTATTTTTATTTTATTCATACCAAGTTGGAATTTGATGCAGGAGCATCCAGTGGCAGCAGAGCAATCTTGCATCAACAAAAAAAAAAAACAAAAATTTTCTAAGGGTTTTGCCTTTGTGTTTGTCGGCCTCCAGTTGGGCAAGAAAGTAGAATTTAAAATTTTGCATGGGCGGGAAAGTAAAATTTAAATTTCTTTTTGCATGGGCGGTAAATTTTAAAATCATGTAAAAGGGGGGGGAAATAGGATTTAAAAAGAAATTTTGGATCTGAAAAAAAAAGGCTTCGTTTGGGCTCCAAGATGGGATGATCTAGCATTGTAATTTTTACCCCTTTTGGCTGGCATTAATAAACTAATTATTTTCTATTGTGATTTAAATCCTTGGATGGTTTTGTTCGTGTTTGTTCAGTCTCAACAAGTCTGGAATTGTAATTTTTGCCCCTTTGGCTGGCATTATTAAAATATTTTTTTCTATTGTGATTTGGCTCTTTGGATGGTTTTGTCCATTTTGTTCATCCTCATCAAGTGGTATCAGAGTGGGAGTTCCTGAGTGTGTAAGCAAATCGCCAAACATGAGGAATTTTATACTAGAATCTATGGTTTCAATTTGGAAAAGCAAGAGCAAGATGCCCCCATGAAGGAACCGAGGTGTTGCCAGTAATGTCGTAGTGCCAGCAAAGGATTTTTGAGCTTTGCAAAGGTAAGTCCAAGCATTACAAGAAGAGCTGCATAGAGGGTTTAACCCAAGAAGAGAGGAAAAGAGCGAAGATGAATTCAAAGAAGAGGAAGACCATTTTGAGGAAGAAGAAGAGGTAGTAGATCCTACCCAAGCAAGGTTGTACAGAGCCATATCCCAAATTGGGAAGAGGTCGAAGATGGAGTTTTCCACATACTTGAGAAATCTTAACTCGAAGGAGTTAATTTATTGGATTAATGACCTAGAAGAATATTTTGAATATGAAGAGCTAGAAGATCCTGATCGGGTCAAGTTTGCTATGACCAAGCAGAAGGGTCATGCTATAATTTGGTGGAAAGGAGTACAACTTGATAAAAATAGAAGGGAAAATAGAGGATCACAAGATGGGAACGAATGGTGGAAAATCTGAAGAGGTATTTTATTTTGATAGATTATGATTTGGATCTGCTGAAGAAGATGTAAAGTTTGATACAGTTAGAAAAGTCTATCAAAGAATACACCGAGGAGTTCTACAATATCTTGATCTGAACTAGCCAGTTTGAGGCTAACAAGGAGAAGGTAGCTCGTTACATCCATGGGTTGAGAACTAGTATTCAAGAAGAGTTGAGTCTGGTTAGGATGAGCACCATTGAGGATGCTTACCAGTTTGCTCTAAAAGCTAAAGAGAAGTTGAACAGAAGGTTTGAGGGTAAGCAAAAAGGAAGAGGTCATGGAGAAAAAATTTGTGGAAGAATAGATGGAGGACGAGGTGAGAAGAAAGAAGAAGCTAGCAGTAGTCAAGACTAGAAGGGAGATAATGCTTATAGATCTCATGTTCAGAATAGCAACTACCAAGAGGAAGAGGTAGATATAGCCAAGGAAATGGAGGAAGAGGGTTTCATGGAACCTGCTTCAACTATGGAGAAGGACATCGAGCATATGAGTGTCCACAGCACCAAGAGAAGACAAATAGGAGGCCAATGGGTAATGCTAGAGCTACTATTGCAGATGAAGGAGCTAAATCAAAGCACTCTAAGAAGGCAGAGAGAGGAGAAATTATGGTCACAAGGAGAACCTTGTTGAATGAGAAGAAGGAACCAGACTAAAGGAAGAGTATGTTTCGTACAAGGTGCAAATGTTCAAGTAAGGTTTGTAATGTTATTGTAGATAATGGCAGTACTGATAACATGGTCTCTGAAGAAATGGTTACTAAGTTACAGCTAGAGAGAAGGAGACACCCACATCTATATCGAATTGTGTGGTTGTAGAAGGACTGTAGGGCATTGGTCAATGAATAGTGATTAGTCAAGTTTAATATTGGGATATACAACGATGATGTCATGTGTGATATCTTACCTATGGATGCTTGCCATATGCTATTAGGAAGACCATGGTAGTTTTATCGTCATGTAGTCCATGATGGGCATGCCAACACTACTCCCTAACAAAGGAAGGAGTGCACCATAAACTGAAGCCATTGAAGGAGATGGATTAAAAGGTATGTAACAGTGCCAAAAACTTTTTGGTTGATGTTAGGAAATTTCTAGATGATTTGAAGCATGAGCATGTGTGCTATGCATTAATTCTTATAGTTAGGGAAGAATCAAGCAATAGTTAGGGAAGAATCAAGCAAATATGTCCCTGTAGAATTCTTAGGTTTATTGGAGGAATTCTCATATATTATATATGATAATGTGCCAAAGGGTTTTTCACCCATGAGAAATATTAGCCATCATATTGATTTGATACCAGGAGCTAGTTTGTCAAACAAGGCTACCCATAGGATGACTCCTGTGGATAATGAGGAACTGAACATGCAATTTTAGGAGCTACTGGAGAAGGGACTAATTAGGGAAAGCCTAAGTCCTTGTGCAGTTCCTGCAGTACTAACACCAAAGAAGGATGGAGAGTGGAGAATATGCACAGATGCTAGAGCTATTAACAAGATCATCATTAAGTATAGGTTTCCATTGCCAAGGATGGATGACATAATGGACTATTTGAGTGGGTCCAAGTATTTTACAAAGATTTATCTGAAGAGTGGGTATCATCAAATTTGTATTAGAGAAGGATACAAGTGGAAGATAGATTTCAAGACCAAATAGGGTTTATATGAGTGGTTAGTCATGCCATTTGGGCTAACCAATACATCCAACACATTCATGAGGCTTATGAATGAAGTATTGAAGGAGTTTATGGGAAATTTTGTCATTGTCTATTTGTATGACATTCTAATTTTTAGTAAGACCTTGGAGGAACATTTGAGGCACATCAGAAGAGTTCTGGAGAAGCTGAGGGAGGAACATCTACTGATAAATTTGAAGAAGTGTAGTTTTATGAAGAATTTGGTGTACTTGGGATTTTTCATCTCAACTAAAGGTCTGAATATGGATCTAGAGAAGGTAAGGGCTATCATTGACTGGCCTACCCCAAGGAGCATAACTGAGGTAAGATCATTTCATGGTCTAGCAAGTTTTTATAAAAAAATTATTAGAAATTTTAGCAGTATTTGTGCACCCCTAACTAAAACAATGAGGGGATAAGAAAGACTTTAAGTGGACCTTAGGAGCTAATAGGAGCTTTGAGTTGTTGAAGAAGAAGGTCACTGAGCAACCTGTGTTGGCACTTCCAAATTTTAATAAGGTGTTTCAAGTAGATTGTGATGCTAGTGGTAGTGCCATAGGAGCTGTATTGAGTCAGGAAGGTAAGCATGTTGCCTACTTTAGTGAAAATATTAATGATGTTAAGAAGAAATATTCTATCTATGATCAGGATTTTTATGATATAGTTCAGGCTCTAAAGAAGTGGAGATACTGTTTGTTTTCAAAGGAGTTTGTTTTGTATACTGATCATCAATATTTACAGTATAGTCCAGGGAAACTAAATCAGAGGCACTTAAAATGGGTTGAGGTTTTACAGAGTTGTACCTTTGTGCTAAACCATAGGAGTGGAAAGTCAAACAGAGTTGAAAATGCCTTAAGTAGAAGGTAGATTTTGTTGATAGTAATGAGAGTGGAAGTTGTGGGGTTTGAAGAACTTAAGAGTTTATACCCTGAAGATCCAAATTTTGTTGAAGCTTGGAGAGCTTGTACAACATCAGTTACTCTGGATAGGACTAAGTGGTTGGATTTTATGATCCAATATGGAATGTTGTTTAAGGAGAACCATTTGTGCATTCCTAGGAGTTCAATGAGAGATAATATAGTCAAATAGAAGCATAGTGGAGGATTGGTTGGACATTTTGGTAGAGACAAAACCATTTCCTTGGTGAGTGAGAACTACTATTGGCCACAGTTACTACAATATGTGAAGAAGTTTGTATAAAGTTATAGAATATACCAGATGGCCAAGGGTGTAAGGCAGAACACTGGGTTACATCAACCATTGCCTATACCAGAGAGACCTTGTGAGGACATTAGCATGGACTTTGTTCTTGGTCTACCAAGGACACAAAGGTAAAATGACTCCATATTTGTGATAGTTCATAGATTTTCAAATATGGCACATTTTATTCCCTGCCAAAAAATTGGTGATGCAGTTCATGTTGTTGGATTGTTTTTCAAGGAAGTGGTACGACTTCACGGTATACCAAAGAGTATAGTCTCCGATAGAGACACAAAGTTCGTTAGCTATTTTTGGAAGACCTTGTGGAATAAATTGAATATATATTTGAAGTTCAATTTTGCATACCATCCATAGACTGATGGATAGACAGAAGTGGTGAACAGGAGTTTGGGTAACCTACTGAGATGCTTGGTAGGAGATAAGCCCAAGGGATGGGATATGATTTTACCACAGGTAGAATTTACCTAAAACAATTCTGTCAACAGGAGTACTGATAAATCACCATTTTAGGTTGTATATGGGAGTAGTCCAATAAATACTTCTAAGTTGATAAAGTTGGACGGGGGAGAAAAGAATAGTGTTGAAGCTGAGAACTTTGTAGAGCATCTGAAGGATTTGCATGAAGAAGTAAAACAACACATCAATAAGATGAACACTCAGTACAATATAAAGGCTGATCAAAAAAGGATATTTAAGGAGTTCCAGGTTGGTGATGAAGTCATGGTGCACCTGAGAAAGGAGATTTTTCCTGCTAAAACATATAACAAACTAAAAATGAAGAAGTTTGGACCATGCAGGATCATACAAAAAAGAGATTCAAGAAATGCATATGAGGTGGAGTTGTCGAGTGGATTGAACATATCACCCGTGTTCAATATTTTTGATTTGATAGAGTATCATGAAGGTGACAGTTCTAAGGAACCATTTGCAGAGTTATGGAGTGTTTCGGCATCGGCTCCAGTGACAAGAGATAGAGGAAATCTTGGATACCCGCATCAACAAAAGTACAAGAAATAGGTAGTATGAATAATATCTGGTGAAATGAAAGGGAAGGCTTGTAGAAGATTCGACTTGGCTGTCCAATTTTGAGGTTGACAGCCTTGGTTTTCCTCCAATAGCAAATAAGTGAGGTCACTTCTCAAACTTACCATAGGTGTCTGATGCAGGAGCATCCAATGGCAGCAGAGCAATCTTGCATCAACAAAAAAAACAAAAAATTTCTAAGTTTTTTGCCTTTGTGTTTTTTGGCCGCTAGTTGGGCGAGAAAATAGAATTTAAAATTTTGCATGGGCGAGAAAGTTAAATTTAATTTTTTTTTTGCATGGGTAGGAAACTTAAAAATCATGTAAAAGGGGGGAAATAGGATTTAAAAAGGGATTTTGGATCTAAAAAAAAAGGCTTTGTTTGGGCTTCAATATGGGACTATCTGGCATTGTAATTTCTACCCCTTTTGGTTGGCATTAATAAACTAATTCTTTTCTATTGTGATTTAACTCCTTGGATGGTTTTATTTGTGTTTGTTCATCCTCAACAAGTCTAGCATTGTAATTTCTGCCCATTTGGCTGGCATTATTAAAATAATTCTTTTCTATTGTGATTTGGCTCCTTGGATGGTTTTGTTCATGTTTGTTCATCCTCATCATAATTTTATTGGGATAGACTCAAATGGAAAATCAAGGGGAGTTATCTCAGGATGGAAATATTCTTGCCAATTGATTGATAACTTCTTCATAGAAGTAGGAGTAGTATCCAAATTACACTCCAAGGAGTTAGGAAAAACTATAACTATAGTAAATATGTATGGTCCATATAGAGATAGACAGGTTTTTTGGGAGGAATTTTTTGACCAAGATCTTCTAAAAAAGGAGAATTTAGTGGTGGGAGGAGATTTAAACTTTGTTACAAAAAAAGTGAAATATGGGGAGAACAGGCCAAAATGGACCCACTAGCTGATTTTTTCCTTCACAAAATTCAGAGTGCTAGTCTATGTGATATAGAACCAACAAAAATTGCTCCTACATGGAGGAAAAATCGATCTAGAAGTCATGGGATATCTAAAATATTGGATAGATTTCTAGTTTTAGAGAATCTCTTAGCTTTCTCTGATAATATGAGAACTTGGATAGATCAAGGGGGAGGATCAAATCATTCTCCAATCCTTTTACAGCTAGAAAAGGATGAGGATAAACCACCATCCCTTTCAAATTCAATCCCATTTGGTTGAGGGATGAAGAATTTTAAAACATAGTAAGAATATAATGGAGGTATTATGACCCAACCTCAGAAGAGACAACCATGTTTTAGTTTACTAGTAATCTTAGGAGAATAAAATCAGTCACATTAGGTTGGGCCAAAGCAAAATACTAGGAAGTAGAGGCAAGACTTATTGAAATTGAATCTTCTCTAAATCAGATTTATAGTACTAGAGGTAACGAAGTTTTTTAGAAAATGAAATCATGCAAGTCAAAGAATTGGAAAAAAAAGAGAGAATTGTTAGAATGGGAGGAGGCAAAATGGAGAATGAAAAGTAGGGCTTTATGGCTAGAACAAGGGGATGAAAATACAATTTTTTTTCAAAATTATGCAAAACAAAGGAAATATACAAACACAATTTGGGAAATGAAATAGGAGAATGGAAACACTTTGAGAAGATTCCAAGAGTTGGCACCATTAGCAGTAAATTACTTCAAAGACTTGTATAAAGATCCAAACAGAGCAAATATAGTAGAGACAATCAAACTAGTTCTAAATTTGCCCAAGATGGTCAATGAGGAACAAAAAGAAGCTTTGTTCTCATAAATCACCAAGGAGGAGTTACATTCAGTTGTCAAATCATTCCAAAAAGGGAAAATTCCAGGTCCAGATGGATGGACAATTGATTTTTATTTGGATTTTTATGAACTGTTGGAGGAGGATCTTTTAAAAGTGGTAGAAGAATCAAGGATTAAGGGACAATTGCTAGGATCCATAAATTCTACTTTCTTGGCTTTGATTCCAAAAAAATACAATCCAAAATATTTTGGGGATTATAGACCTATCTCTTTATGTAATACCCTCTACAAAATCATCTCAAATATTATAGCTAATAGAATTAAAGGGATATTCTCAGATAAATTTTTAGAAGAACAGTTTGGGTTTTTAAGTAAAAGGTAGATTCATGAAGCAATAGGGGTAGCCCAAGAAGGACTACATTCAATAAAGACAAGGAAGCAACAAGCAATGGTAATAAAATTGGATCTAGCAAAATATTTTGATAAAGTAAATTGGTTATATATCAGGTTGAGCCTAATTCAAATTGGATGTAGCATTCCCTTTGTGAATTGGGTGATGGGATGTATCAATTCAGCCTCTTTTGTTGTACTTATCAATGGTTCAGCTTCTAGTTTTTTCAAGGCTTCTAGAGGTTTGAGACAAGGGTGTCCTCTTTCTCCTCTCCTTTTTATTTTGGTAGCAGAAGGTTTGAGTAGACTGATTAGGGAACATAAAATATAGGAAATGATCAAGGGTATCAAAATTGGTAACTCTTTGAAGGTAACCCATTTGCTCTTTGCAGATGATGTTTTACTTTTTGAAAACGGGACATTGAAGGAAGCCTTAAAGTATAAAGAAGTGTTGGACCTATATTGTATGGCTACATGAATGGAAATAAATCTACAAAAAATAGAAATAGCCTTCAATAGGTTTCAGCTAGGGCAAATAGAAGTAGTAATGAGAATTTTTTGTTTCAAGCAAGTAGACTTTGATAAAGGGATAAAATATTTAGGCTTTCATCTGAAACCTAATGACTATGGGTACCAGGATTGGATATGGTTATACACCAAAATAGAGAAGAGGATCAACACTTGGTGCACTAGGTGGCTATCATTTGGGGGTCACCTTACGTTGGTGAAATCAATTTTGGAAGCCACCCCAGTCTACTGGCACTCCCTGGCTTACATTCCCATCACAATAGTAGAGAAAATAAGGAAGAAGTGTTTCCAATTTCTTTGGTCAAGGAACAAATAGAAGGATGCAATGGCACTAGTTAAATGGAACATAATAGCTAAACCAAAATTAGATGGAGGATGGGGCCTCAAGAATATACATAATTTTGGAAAAGCTTTAGCAACAAAAAGTTTATGGAGATTGATAACCAGCAAAGGATTATGGCAGGAAGTAATTCAAGAGAAATATTTAGGCACCTTGTCCTTTGTAGATTGGATTAGACTACAAAATAAATCAATTTCAAAAGCCATAATTATTTGGAAAGCACTAGTGAGAGCTTTTCCATTAGTTGGGAATTTCTTGGCTTGGAAAATAGGGAATGGAAAGGAAGTAAGGATAGGCAAAGATCCTTGGCTAGGAAGCAAAGGAGACTATCAACTTCCACAAAACATAATAGATCATCTCCATAGACAAGGAAAGATGGTATTGGCATAGGTGGTATCAATAGAGAGTACTAATTTATGGAAACAAGGATGGCTCATAGTAGAAGAGCTAACATTAGGAGGAAATGATGCACATATTTGGCATGATTACACAAAGGAATTGGAAAGAGCAAATATAAGACTAAATCAACAAAGAGATTTTCTAATATGGTCCAAGAATCTAGCAAGTGGGTAGTACATAGTTAGAGAAGGGTATAAGGCAAGCTTTGACAACAACAATGAGGAAAATCTTTGGTGGTGGAGTAGAATATGGAAGGTAAAAGCTCCCCTAAAAACTAGAATCTTTGCCTGGTTAGCTCTAGCCAAAAAAGCACTAACATGGGATGTTCTTCAAAGGAGGTCTTGGCAAGGACCAAGTCAGTGTGTCATGTGCAGAAAGGAAGAAGAAACAATGGACCATATTTTGGTTCATTGCCCTTTCACAAGAGAAGTGTGGAATTCAATTCTACCTTTGACTCAAGGGAAAGGACAATGGCCTGCTAGGAATCTTTTGGATAACATGCAATAGTGGTTCAAAGAAAGAGAATTAAAGGAGTATAGATGTGTCCCTTTGATAGTGGGATGGGGCTTATGGCTAGCTAGAAATGCCAGGTTGTTTGAAGGTAAGAAAATTCTAGTGATTCAGGTACAAATGCAGATTAATTCCATTTTTGAAAGTCTAAAAATCTCCCCAAAACCAAAATTGAGCAGGCATATAGGAACACTAATAGTGGATCCTATGAAGCCATGGGCCTTCTTTGATGGAGCTTGCTAGGGTAGCCCAGGTAGGTGTGGGGCAGGAGGAGCACTTTACTTAAATAAAAATCATAAGATCACTTTCAAGGCAGGTTTAGGGGAAGGAACAAATAATATGGTAGAATGGAAAGCATTGATCCTCTTGATGAGAATAGCAATGGAGCAAGGAATTACAACTTTACAGATTTATGGAGATTCAAAATTAGTGATAAGTTGGGTTGCAGATCATGTTGAGATGAAAAACTTGCTCCTCAGTCCTTTCTATGAGCAAGTGAAATTATTAGAATCTTCTATAACAAAAATTTCATACAAGCACATCTATAGGGAACTAAATGTAGAAGCAAATGGTCTTTCAAAATATGGTTTGAACCTTCCAACAGGCACTTGGCAGAGGGAAGAAGTGGTTAGAGGACTTGGGGTTTCCTCACAGTCCTCCTCTTATTAAGGATCATATCAGAGATCTATTAATAGCAAAAAAAGAGGAGTGTTGAAAGGGACCCTTACCTTTATTTTATAGAAAGACAGGCTTCAAATAGCGTTTGTCTTCAAAATTGAAACCTGAGTCCTATTTTTGTACTCAAGTAAGAGTCATTCGAGAACTATGATTGATCAAGAAGTTATTCTTGTTTTCCACCTATCAATCCTATTATTAGGATTTTGTTTCTAGATTGTAAGTTGACTGTAACATATTACAACAAGGAGGCCAATACTCCTCTTAGTTCAGTTTAGACCAACTCCTAGATAGGATGTAACTGAAATTCTTGAGGGTACTTCATACCCATAGCATTGTAATTTTTTCAAACTCAAAAATGAAAATTACATTTTTTTTTTTTGAGGAAAAGAAAATTAAGAATGTTAAGAATTTTGTTTATGTATTTTATGTTATATTTAGACTTAGTGGTGAAAAAATCTTCTGTTTCTCAAGATTTTACGAGTTTTTATTTTCCTTTAAAAAAAATTCAATAATTTGGCAAAACTTTGCCATGCATGTAGTGAAAATACAGAAAATGCAAAAGTATATTGTATTTTGTTGTTTTGATGATAAATTTTTGTAATTAAACTCTTTTTTATAAAATCTAAAAATTTTGTTTGAAAGCATTTTTTAAATTAAATTATTTTCTTGGATTTTTGTTCAATTTTTCCCAAAAACTCTCTCAAATTAAAATACTAAGGCTTTACAAAGTTACAAGTTTTACAAGCATGATTATATTCATAATAACAATATAAATATTAATTTTTTTATTTTGTAAACGAAGGGGTTTTGAGGTCCCCAAACCTATTACAATAGGTTGATATAGGGCATGAGAATGCACTAAACTACAACACTAAATCAAAATCATCCAACGGGTAAGAATAAAAGGCCACCCTCAACAAGGCAAAATAGAGAGAACCCCATACAAAAAACATACCATAAAACTCGGGTAACAACAGCTAAAGGAACCAGGCCTCTCACATCAAAACAAAACAGAGAGGGCCCCATACAACCAACATAAAATTTAACATGATATCAACTACAAAAATAACATCATAGCAGAGCTAGTTCAAGGTTGCCATATCCATCTACTTGTTAAAAATACAAATATGATTGATGATTTTAAAAAATAAATGTTATCATAGATTATAACAATACATATATTTATAATAAAAAATTTAAAATATATATATATATATATATAATAAGTTAACTTGTTTCAAAATAATACTAATTTATAAGTTCTTGATTAACTATGATATCAAACACATTTATTAAGAAAGATATTAGAATAAAGATGAACCAATACTTATTTGGTAAAGTTTTAAGATTACTCTTAGTTTTCTCATATTGAGAATGATTTTCAAGCCTGAAGGTGAAGGTTATTCTTAGCTTTTTCTTATGAATATTTTATGATATATAATTTTAGGCCTAGTGGATGAATATAATTAAAGATATTATAAAATTTATTTTTATTTATTCCAAAATATTTGAGGAGATATCATGTTCCAACCTATATGGATGAACATAGTTAGACATCAAATTTTAAGCGTAGGTGGATGGACATAGATAGATAAGATAAGGATTAGGTGTGTGACTAAAATCAATATGAAGATAATATGGTAGCAGCAGAGTGGTTATCAATAGATTGTCTTTTTTGATTTCTTGAAGAGTTAGTGATCTTATTAACTAGAAATTATAAAGTCCACTTAAGTTTGAGAGACCCAAACTCAAGGTTTAAATCTTACTCTTGGTTTTAGCAATTTCTCTAATGGTCTTATGTTCCCTTTGTAAGAATAACCTTAATAATTATTATTTTTAGTAAAATATTGTTCATAACATGATTTTTAGATACACTTAAGCTTATATTACTATATCTATATATATATATATGGATTTATATTTCCTTATTAAATTATTAGATAATTTTATTATTAAATTTATTGTAATATATTATATGCTTTTTTTAACTCAAAAAGACCTCTACCCTACATATTTATAGATATAAAATTCTATATACTGACTAGTTTTGTCTTAATTTTTGGATTTCCTTATCAACTCATCAATAAGGAGGTTTTGAAGAATATTGGTAATACTCTAGGTGAGTTCATCCAAGAGGGACCAACTACTAAGGAGAGAATGCATGATGTATACACTCAAATATGTTTTTACATGGATACTTCAAAACCTTTATCACAATACATTAGAATTAAAAATAAATTAAGAGAATGGGATCAACAAGTGTATTATGAAGACGTTGCATTTCAATGTTGTAAATATCATGAAACTGGGCATATGGCAAGAGACTACAAAGTGAAAATTATGGAGAAAGAGATGGAAAATTATGGGCATGAGGGTCACTTCAATATGAAACAAGAATATCATATCGTAAAAGAACCTTAGGTTACATCAAAGATTTTTCACTCCTAAGAAGTGGCAATAAATACCCCTGTGCATCATTAGATGACAAAGGCCATTACAGTTCACTTGAAATCAACCATTAGAAGAAAAATTGACATGAGATATGAGGAAGTACAATGTGCAAGTTTAGATATAGGAGTTAAAGGTGTGAAGAAATATGGAAAGGAAAATATTAAAGCAAAGGAAGATAGGGAGGGAATTTTTAAAATGAATGAGGCAAATGGAGGATCATTTGTACACGTTAGGGTTTTTAGGGCAACATAAAGAAGAAAGTGTTAATGAGGCTATTCCTTGCATTTTATATTCTTTAGAGTAACATCAATCTTTAGAAGATAAGTCTCAATATGAACAATATGGAAAAATAGAAGAGAACAATGAAGATGAGAGTGTTGGTAGGAATGGAAAAAGGAGAGGAAGGTCATCAAAGCATGAACAAAGAGAAAAATAAACTCAAAGGGATATCAATTTGGGAAGCCAAATAAAGTATTACATGTCTTAACAAAAAGTGGGGCTAAGCCAACTAATAAAAATAAAAAGTGATAAGTCCCCTATAGCAATGAGTGCAAGCACAAGCCAGGAATCAGTGCAATAGTGAGCACGACTGTGAGTGGGAGTTAGTGCAGTATTGAGTGCGATCATGAGTAGGAATTAGTGCAGAAGCGAGTGTGACTACGAGTGGGAGTCAGTGTAGTTGTGAGTGCGAGTACGATATAGGAGTCAATGTAGTTATGAGTGTGAGTACGAGTCGAGATTAAGTGTAGCAATGAGTGTGAGCGTGATATGGGAGTAAGTGCAGCAATAATTTGGAGCACGATCTAGAAGTAAGTGTAGCAGTAAGTGTGAGTAAGTGCAACTAAAAGTGAGTGTGAGTGAGTGCAACTAAAAGTGAGTTCAAGCATAAGCTAGGAGTAAGTGCAGCAGTGAGTGCAAGCGTGAGTTGAGAGTGAGTGTGCAAGTAGATAGCGAGTGATATCAAAGGGAGTGTGAACCAAGAGGGAGTGAGAGCCAAGATTTAGTCATGGCAAAAGAGCAACAGGTTCATCAAAAGTACATTAATGTTTCAAACCCTTACCATGAGTGTGTGGAACATTGTTTCCAAAAAATTGTTGAAGCCAAGGAACACTAAGAAAAATAAGAGACAAGGGCGATTGTAAGCTAAGAGGGAGTGCAAGCTGGGAGTGAATGCAAGGTAGGAGAGAGTGTGAACCAAAAGGGAGTGTAAAATAAGAGGAAGTGCAAGTTGGGATTCATTCATGGAAAAAAAGTGACAGGTTCATCCAAAGTGTATTAATGATTCAAACCCTTACCATGAATGCATGGAATATTGTTTCTAAAAAATTGTTGAAGCGAAGGAACGCTAAGAAAAAGAAGATACACAGGAAATTGTGAACTAGTAGGGAGTCCAAGATTGGAGTAAGTGTGAGGCAAGAGAGACTATAAGCTAGAAGCTAGAGCGAGTGAAAGCAGAGAGGGAGTGTAAATCAAGAGGGAGTACAAGCCAAGAGCAAGCCCCATTAGCTATTATGGAAGGAAATTCATTTTTGAAAGCCCTAATGGGAAGTCAAGATGCCCTAGATAGAAATAAAAATGCCCTAGTTGGAAGTATGAAGGCCCAAGCTGGAGATAAGCAAAAGAGCGAATACATGGTAATTTTGATCTAGGTAGCAGATGGTACACCAGAAGTAAGTATCAAGGATGAGATGATTGAGAATGATATAATGGTTCTTAAAAGTAGAGGTCTAATATGTAAGTTCTATAGATCATCGCCAGGGTTTTTAGAGATTCAAAATTAGATCAAGTGGAAGTGGGGATTGAACTCAAATTATTCAAACTTTTCTTATTAAATATTTTTTTCTCATCATTTTTTCCAGTTTAGAAAATAGGGATAAATTAATGGTTGGTGGCCCATGGTTTAGGGGAAGAGATGCACTTTATTTAATATGATGGAATGAATATTTTGTGTTGAGACAAAACTTATTAAGAAGTTTCCAGTGTGGGTTAGGCTTTTTGGACTTCCATATCAGCTTATAAATAAGGATGTTTTGAAAAATATTGGAAATACCCTAGGGGAATTCATCAAGGAAGGACCACCAAATAAGAATAAAAATCATGCTATATATAATCGAATGTGTTGTTATGGATATTTTAAAACCTTTGCCACAATCCATTAATATTAAATCTGAATCAAGAGAATGGGATGAACAAATAGATTATGAAAATATTGCATTTTGTTGCCATAATTGTTTTGATATTGGACACATGGCAAGAGTTTGCAAAGTAAAAACTATGAAGAAAGAGACAAAAAATTCTAGCCATGAGATAAACTTCAAGACAAAGCAAGAAAATCATACAATAATAGAAGCTAGATCAAATCAAGGATATTCCACTCTAAAATAAGAGGTAAATAAATTATATCGACAATATCAATTAGAAATTTTAGAAGGAATTAAAGGTGCAAAAGAAGATGTGGAGATAAAACCCAAAACAAAGACAACAAAAAAGGTCAATTTTATCCCAGCTAAATCATCTTCATTTTCCTCTAGTAGTATAGAATCCTCTTCAGGTAATAAAAGTGAAAGTGGTTAAAATGTTATCCCTTGCACTTTAAGGTTTCAAGAGCATAATAATATAGAAATGCGCTTGGAGGAAACCCATAACAATTTAGGGTTTTTAGGGTAAAATAAGAAGGTAATTGCTATATAAGAGTATCCTTGCACTTTAGGATATCCAAGGAAATATAAATAATATTGTGCTTTTGAGGTTATTCCTTGCACTTCAGATCCTTCAAAACAATGCAAACCTAAATATGATAAGTCTTACTATGAGCAGTGTGAGAAGATTGAAGAGATTGATGAAAATGAAAGTATTGTTGGGAATGAAAAAAGAGAGGAAGACCCAAGAAGCAAAAACAAAGAGAAAAAGAAACACAAAATGATATTGATATGGGAAAACAAAAGCAAATATCACAAGTGTTAACAAGAAGGAGGGCTAAACCCTCAAACAAAATCAAAAAATAACAATGAAAATAATATCCCTTATGAGCAGTGTGAGAATATTGAAGATATTGATGAAGATGAAAGCATTGCAGAGAATTAAATAATAGAGGAAGACCCAAGAAGCAAAAACAAAGAAAAAAAGAAACACAAAGGGATATTGATATGGGAAAACAAAAGCAAATATCACAAGTGTTAAAAAAAGAAAATAATATCTTGGAATATTAGGGGAATGAATAACCCTAAAAAAAGGTATTAAGAAATTGTGAGGTGGTTATAGACAATATATTTTTGGATATAGAAGCTAGGCAGCAAATATTTTAGCCATTCGTAGTGTTGAATTTCATCTTGACAAAATTTATATTTTTGAAGGCATTTGATATAGAAGGAGGTGATTGTGGATACTTACTAGTTTGAGGAATATGAAGAATATCTTTGATAGAAGGGTAAACAAAGAATATCTCTGATAGAAATATAGAGTTGAATATGCTTTAATTAACTTGTTAGAAATGTAATGAGAGCAATGTAATGTTTTCTTTTTGAAATGGGAGTGGCCCCCAATAGAAGGCGGACATAGCTTATTAAAAAAAAGTGATGATAATAAAAATGATATCATGGAATATTAGGGGTATATATAAGACCCCTAAAAACTAAGTTATTAATGAATCGATATGTTCTTATAGTCCTAATTTTATTTTAATACAAGTAATTAAATTAAGCAATGAGGAATGTAAGGATGCTTTTAAGAAGATTTGGAAGATAGGTAATTGTCTAGTTTCTTCTACAGGAGCTCAATGTGATATTGCAATAATACGGGACAAATGCAAATGGGATGGAAAATTATTAGAAGCAAAAAATAATTAGGTTTCTTAGGTTTCCTATATTTTTATAGGAAATAGGAAAACATCAAAGTTGAGGTTATAAATGTATATGCTCCAATTACAATTACTCCTCGTGGAAGATGTTGGAAGGAGCTTAGCATATTTTTATCAAATACGATGATGATTCATTGTGATCTATGGATTCTTGGGGGTGATTTCAACACTATTCTATATCCATTAGAAAAGAAGGGTGGTGTTCTAGGATGGTCTAAATCAATGCAATATTTTGCTACATATGTCAATTCAAATGACCTTTGGAATGTTAATCTTCAAGTTTTTAATATACATGAGATAATATAAGTATTGGGTAAACTTATATAGTAGAACGATTGGATAGATTCTTGTTATCCAATAAATGGTTGCAAGCATAGTATACAATCTCTTTAAATATTTTACTATATCACAAACCCAATAATAGTCATCCAAAGCCATTTTGTTTTCAACCTATGTGCATCCAAGAACCTATTTTTTGCAAATGCTTATATTATGGTGAGATGGATCAAAATTTAAAAGATCATGTATGTACAAGTTTGTTCAAAAGATGAAATATTTAAAGGAGCAAATGAATATTTGGAATACCAAATATTTTGGTAACATTTTTAAAGAAAAGAAAGAAATTGAATCAATGCTCAAAACGTACAAGAGATAATAGAAACTAATGGAATGGATCATGGTTCTTATGTGAAAGAAATAAAATTACTTTTTTATTATTATAATGATTTAAAAAAGGAGTCATATTAGTTCTAAAAATCTAGGGATAAATGGATCAAGGATATAGAAATACAAAAGAAACATCTTGTTACAACAAAAATAAAGTTTTATTTTTGTCACATCAAAATTATTTTAACTCTAGATGGAAGAAATATTGAGGACGAAGAAGATATAAGCAAGCAATTAATTATTTCAAAAAATATTTTATCAGATACTAAGTAATATAAGGAGGCACAATAGAAGCTTTTGCAAAATATTCCATCAATTTTCACACATGAACAAAATGAAAGCTTGATGAAGAAGATAACTATGAGGAAGCTACATGAAAAATATTTCTCTTTTCATCCTAACAAGGAACTTAGCCACGATGGATTTTCTGCAATTTTATTTTTTAATTTGGGATTTAGTAAAGAATGATATTTTAGATGCGGTTGAAGAGGCCCAAAAAGGAAGGCTATAATAAGTGAGATCAATGCCACTTTTATTACATTGGTTCCCAAGGAAGGTGAGACAAAATATTTTGATAATTTTCATCCAATAAGCCTTTGTAATATGATTTATAATATCATCTCAAAAATTATGACAAACAAGTTTAAAGTTATTTTAGGTTGTGTTATTTCATAGGAACAAGGTATTTTTGTTTGTGGTAAACAAATTCTTGATGGTATAATAATTGCACATGAGGCCATACAATCTCTTCATTCCATGAAAAAAACAAGTATGCTTATGAAATTAAATATGAACAAAGCATATGATAGGGTTTCATGGAATGTGTTTAAAATGTTTGGTTTTGATTGTAGTTAGTGTGAATGGATTAAATGTTGTTATAGCACTACAAAATATTCTATTTTGATCAATGGTTCTCATATTGGTTACTTCAAGTCATCTTGTGGACTTTGTCAATGTGATCCACTATCTCATTATCTATTCATTATTCTTGTGAAAGCATTAGGGAGAGATTTCTCAAAGGCAAAAATGGAAGAAAAAATCAAAGGTATTCAAGTTGCAAAAAATGATCCCTTCAAATCTCATCTCCAATTTGTTGATGATACTTTTCTTTTAGGTCATACCTTAGTCAATGAGGCCATGGAATTTAAATCAATATTATTATGCTATAAGAAGGCCATTGGACGGTTGGTTAATACTACAAAATCAATATTTTTTAATAGACACTGCCCTAGATTTACAAAAAAAATATTGTGAATATTTAGGGTTTAAAAGTTAAAACTTTTCCATCTACCTACTTAGGGTTTCCTTTGTCTTATAAAGGAAATTAAAAGGAGCTTTGGATCTCTTTTTTGGATAGAATGAAATCTTGTTTGGTAGGTTGGAAAGGTAAGTTCTTCACCATGATGTGAAGGCTACAACTCATAAAGACTACATTGAAATCCATATATATTTATATGATGTTTCTTTCCATATTGTCAGCAAGTATAGCATCAAAAATTAATAAAATCCAAAGAGACTATATTTGGAAAGGTTGTAATAAAAAATTTAGGTTTCCTCTTTGTAAGTGGAATAGGATTTGCAAAGAAAAAAGTATTAGAGGAGCAGGCTTAAGGAATTGTAGATTTAGGATTTTGGCATTAGGGGTAAAGCTTGGATGGAAATTATTCAAATATAAAGGAAAGAATTGGGTAAAAATATTACTTCAAAATATATATAGGTTCTCTTGATGCAATAAAATTATTTAGGAAAAGAACCCTACCCAAAGGATCGTCAACATGGAACTTCATATCAAATAGTTTACAATTAATAAAGAAACATATTAGATGGTTAGTCAATGAGGAAAAATATACACAATTTTGATGTGATGCTAAATTAAAACATTATTCTCTTATCTCTGACTCAAAATGAAAAACATTGGCTGAAGCATGCCTAGCTTGTAAAGGTCTAAAGGTCAAAGACTATATTAATATGAACAACCCTAGATTATGGATTTCTTTTAGTAACCAAGTTAAAGGAGAGGAACTCAAAAAAATTGTAGATGACTATGAGCTTCAAAATATGTTTAAAGAGTTTAAATTTTTTAATTTTTACATGAAAATATGAGTTTATTTGGAATCTATCAAAGGATGGTGGGATACTTGATCAATTTGGGATGTGAGGATTTAGAGAAATTATAATTTCCTACTCCCATAGAATTTTAGAGGCTCTCCCTAAGGTTTCAACATTACTTGAGTTAGTAATTCAAAATAAGATTCTTAAAAGAGAAGTCTACAAAGAAGAGTATATCATGGACCTTTTAGATGTACCTTGTGTGAGAACGATTTAAATACATCACGCCATTTACTTCTTCATTGTCCCTTTGCTCACACCATTTGGGGTTACATTTTTTTAAATATGAAAATATACTGGGTAGCTCCATCAACATTGAACAAGTTAATGAAATGTTGGATTAATTATTTCATAGCTAAAGCATAAAGTATTATAAAAATAATAATAATTGGTTGATTGAAAAGGTACCATTTGGCAATGGTTCTCTAGGGTGCAAATGTAGGTGTAAGTGAGTTGTTTTTTCTTTGTAACTCTATGAAACACTAAGGTATAGGTGCAAGTATTTGGTGTGAAATCACTCTTGTTGTGTATTACGGGATTTTTGTAGGTGTATATCCCAACCCTAACGGGCCAAGCATTAGCTCTAGCATCACAAGTGACAAGTCTAGGGGAATTTTTTCCCATCAAACATCCCAAGAAATATATCCAAAAAGTAATGTCTCATCTCCTGATGTTGATTTCCCTCTACCATTTTTTTATTGTGCATGCATTTGGTTAGAATAGTTTACCCTAGTTGGTTTTTTATGGGTTGTATTCCTAATGAATCAATTTTGAGGGCTTGGATCAATACGACTTAGGCCCCTCATGGCATCAAGGTTGAGCTTATACATAACCTCTCAAAGGGTTTATTTCTTTTTCATTTTTTTGATGTTGCTCATGTGAAGGTTGTCTATGAACATTATCCATGGTACATATGAAGCTCTTTGTTAGTTTTCTCATCATGGACCTAAGATTTCTCTATATCTAAGGAAAAATGACTAGGGTACTGGTTTAGGTTGAGTTTTTTAATCTTTCCCTTCCTTTGTGGTATGGATTGGAATGCATTGTGACTATTTTAGGGCATGTAATTTTGGTCAAACCCAAAAAAAAAATTAATACTTTGTCAACAAGGTGGGTCTATTTAAATTTTGATTTGTCTAGGCACCTCAAATAGTCCATCAGCTTTCAGGTTGGAAATACCATTATCTAATAGAGATTGATCTATATCAATATGTTGAACATTTGCTTCCAATGCAAAGCATCTGACCATAAGGTAAAAGGTTGTTCGCTTATGTTGTATAATAGGTCAAAATTAACTCTTGCACAACCAATTGGGTCAACTCTTTAACCCAATAAGGACGGTTGGACCATTGCAGGAGATCACAAAAATTAGCGCACTAACTCAACATAATATTTATACCCTAAACCATATAAAAATATATTGGTCACTTCAAGTTCATAGCCAATAGAGAAGGTGAAAGAGCATCTAGTTGGTGGCCCTTCAATAGTGGAGATGATGGCCAAAGAAGTCCTACCACCTCTCTAGAACCATACCTCAAATGCAGATAGTGTGGTCCTCAAAAATGCCACCATGCCCAAATTTCCTCCCTAGTCTCCTCCTGTAAGCTCACACCACTCTCATATCCTGAGGTTGGACATGGAATTAGGAGATTTTGTTCTATAGAAGAGGCCTCACCTTGCCAACATTAATTTGGAAAGATACTAACTTTAATTTAAAGGTACCAACAGTTTCAAAGCACTGGAGTTTCTTAATGGTGATAGCATGTTGTTAGAATCATTATCTCAATGTATTTTCTCTCATGGAATGTGTGGGACCTTACAAATATCAAGTGCAAATATGTAGTGTGCATAGTTCATCAGTAGTTCTCCAACTTAAATTTCTTATGCCTATAGGAAATAGAAATGATAAGTTTTTCATTGGCAACAGTATATCAAATTATTTGGCTTGAAATTTATTTCCTTCATAGTGAGCATGAGCAATGCCAAGGTGGTGTGGCCACCTTCATCTCCTCCTGTTGGTGGCCTCATTTTGTGGTACACAATTGTAACCCCACTTTTCATGCACTATAGATGGTTTTTCCTATCAATAATCATGTTTTTGAGATATTTAATGTTTACTCTTCCAACGATGTTGTGGAGCATGCCCAGTTATGGAGCTAGCTAGCTAATTTATTCACTTCTATCGCTTGGTTTATTTGTAGTGAGTTCAACATGATTGAGATACCCATAGACAAAAGTGATGGGCATCCAATGCATTGGAAAGTGGGTGAGTGAGTGACTTTGTTCTACATGTACAATAAATTGAGGTTGTATGATCCCAATGTGGGGTACTCTTGTATCAACAAAATTTATCACACATGGTCTAACTTGTGCTTTGGCTCTAATAGAATTCTCAAAATGTTTTGCAAGGCATTGTTATCTAGGTAGCCAGTATTTATTTTTTCCAATCATTTTCCTCTCCCAGTTGAACCACTTCTTGAGGTTGTTCTCTTAGACCACTCACCCATACACTTTTGCATTAAATGGTTGGGATATGGGTGATCCACGTAGAGCAATTAGTTTTATTTTAATCTTTGTTTCATCATAAACTTTCAATGTCTCACATTCATCATATCTAGAACTTGAGCCTCGTCCAACCATGCACAATGGTTGGATTACCTGGTGGAATGCACTACTCACTTCCTTTGCATCTTCGAGTTCCAACTGATCTTCTTTTATTGGTGTTCAGATAAGACCACTACCTTGGAGCTCCAACATGTCATCTAGAAGTTGGAAGCACAACCCTTATCCTCTATGTTGCAACATCGGGTGACCAAAACTTTCCAATAATCTTAGACTGTATATGCTCATGGTGCCCAACTCAAAGTCAAATTTCACTATCTAGGTTTGGGATAGGATCTCCATAGAATTTTTTAAGTCCCTTTGACATAGGAACCGAACACAAAAATAAAATGCATCCAAGAAGGGCATAACAATTTTACAAAGCTTACTGATATTATGCAGACCTTTGTCCATCATTACTAGAAGGTATTTCAAGCTTAGGAGCCCATCCTGGTCCAAGCCCAAGATCTTCAACAATGTGTCAGAATGGTTCCTTTTCTTTTTGCATACCAACATGGCTTCTATGATAGCCCTCTTTCATAAGAATATCTTAAATTCATTACCTTTTCCATGACCAATGATAAGGCCTTTAACTATGATAGGCTCCCTTGTGAATTTTATAAAACTCTTTAGAATGTTGTAGGGCTAGATCTGCACCAATTTTACTTGGAGGCTCTTAGGACTGGTTCTCTTGACTATTTTATTAATAAGGGCATTATTAATCTTATTACCAAAAGAGGAGACCTTGAGTACATTTGCAATTGTCATTCCATTAACTTGCTCAATGTCTTGTACAAGGTTATAGCCAAGGTCATGGCATTTAGGATAAAAAATTTACTCTCCTTAATCATTTGACCAAAGCAAACTAGATTTAACAAAAGCAAATACATATTGGATAATATCATTGTTGTTTAGGAAGGCATGGAATTGGTAATATGGTCATAGTAGAAGGTCATATTTCTTAAAATGGATTTTTCTAAGGCATATGATAGGATTGAATGGCCCTTCATCTTGACCATGTTGCAAGCCTTAGGTTTTGGACCCACCTTTCTACAATCTATTCAAATGCTCTTTGTATATGCATCTTCCTACTTGATGATTAATGGTCATAAGATCGAATAGATCCATTCTTCAAGGGTACCCTCTTGCTCTGGATCTCTATCATATGGTAGTTGAAGGGTTTGGATACCTTCTAGCTTATATTTTTTCTCACAAGAGAGTAAAATGGATTTTCCTTCTTGACTCTTTGAATAACTAGTCAATGGATATTTTGCATATGACTCCTTCCTAACACTCTTTGAAGAGGAAAGTAACATTAATAATGTACTACAATGTCTTGACATATTTTGTAAAGCCTCTAGATCCAGCATTCAGTGGCAAAAACTATGTTATAAACAATATTTTTTTCCCAAGCTTACTTGATTCAACCAATTTAATTGGAAATGGATCCAACATGAGAAAATATTCAGATTCTTGGGTATTCCCTTTGCCTTTCAGTATTCTTCCTCTATGATGTGGCGATATGTTTTAGACGTAGTGGAGAATAATTTTTACAAGTAGATTTTAAATCCTTTGTCACTAGCTGATAAATTCCAAGTTTTTTCTAAAATTCTCATTTCCACTCATGTATATTATTAATCTTGTTGGGCCCCATTCAAAGCCTCATGCTAGAAGTTAGAGAAGGTTTTTCAATATTTTTTGTGGGCCTCGACAAATATGAAAGGCTTTCATAGAGTGACTTGGGAATTTTGTTGCCTTCCAAGGAATTTTCGATGTTTGGTCCTTCTTGATACCCAACAATAAGGAATAGCCCTTTGTGCCAAATGGATCATCAGATTTTTGTAGGGAAATGAAGCTTGGAAATTTTTGCTCCAAAATTATATTTCCTCAGGCATCCCATATGGAAGAAAAGCCCTAAAAGGGCTTGGGTTGCCTTCACTTCTAGTTATGAAAGTGTCTATTCAGGTTCAAGGTATTTGTTGTCAAAATCATTTGTAATGCCTAGGAGTCTATGAAACCTTGGCTCCAATGGAGTGATAGCATGTTGGGGATTGGGCTATTTGTAAATAGTCTCTCACTTTAGTGGTCCCTAGTTATCACACATCAAGATCAACCTTTAGCCAAACTTCCTTGGGTTAAGGCACTATATTTTTTGCAAAGGGGCAAAGGTCATTTCTAAACTTTTCTCTAGCCACTCCAAAAATTGGCTTTCTTGGCCTGAAGCCAAATCCTAGTTCAATCTCTAAGAGTAGGACAAGGAGACTTTCTAGTAGTTCAAGAGGAGGCCCCATATGATATGATGCACAAAATTGGGGTTGAAAGTATGTCCCCTTTGTGGAAAGAATGGAAGTAGTATCCAGAAAGTCCTTTCAAAGAATTTCAAACCCCAAAAAGGGTATTGTTGACTCTTTCCTCATTTTTCCATGGTATCCACACTCAACGCCCTCTGGTACCTTTACTCTTATAACAAGGACTAACAACACAAATTTTCCTCTATTTGAGATGTAGCTCTAGAACCTAATTTGGCTCACTTCTAGTGCTTTCTCTTTTAGATACTTCTAGTTGGAGAACAATTGGTTCACTTCGGGGTGAAAAACCCCAAATGCTCCTTTTGTCAACAACGAGAGTCCATTAAGCATTTATTTTGGTTTTTCCCTGGAGCCCAAATAGCTTGGTCTTGAATTTGTGACTTCTTCCAACCATTTAGACCCATGCAATTTTCTTGGCATATGGTTCTCCTTGGGGTTAGCACTTGCATGTCTATGATTATTGATCAAATCCAACATTTTTTAGAGTAGATATTTTGTTTCACATTTGGAAAAATCATAATAGTGTTATATTTGCTAATCTAAATGTTTCCACAAACTTCTCTACTTATGCAAAAGCTATGATTTGTTCTAATATGATGTTGCAAATTCAAGCCCAAGCCAACAAGGTGGCTCTTAGAGTTGAGCACATACAGACTTTTTTGGATCACTGGGAAAATATCCCTTGCTTGATGGCTAGAGTCTCGCCTTCCCCGCCACTTGTCAAACTTAATTTGGGTTTTGTTTCTCATTAGGGTATAGATATTCTTGCATTGTTGGTTGTTCAAGATTTTCTTTGTAAAACATAAACCTTGTTCATGGCTATGGGTGGAATCTCAGTCTGATTTTTTGGGATGTGCTTCCATACCACCCACTTTTTTGTGATCAATGTATTTTTAATTCTTTTAATTAATAAAATTCACTTTTCAACAAAAAAAAAAGCTAAAGCATTATGTATTCTATGAGCATTATGTATTCTATGGGGTATTGGCACTGCCATTTTTTTTTTGGAATTTATGGCTTGAAAGGAAAATGTGATTTTTTAAAATAAATCTCAAAATCATGCTCAATTTTGGAACCGTATTATTGCCTCTTTTGCAAAATATCTACAAATATGGTGTTCATCATGGAAAGTCTCGAGTGTAATAAAATAGGTGGTAACATCCTAGTTAAAGGACTTGAACATACATGTAAGAGTCATATGTGATAATGGAATTAAAACAAAGGATCTACTTCGATCTAGGGTAAAATGGAAATGTTCAAAAATTGGAGTTATCAAAATTAATATTGATGGTGCTTCTAAAAAAAAATTGGGACAAATTGGTGGAGGTGGTGTTTTTAAAAATAATAAAGGCAAAATTCTCCTCAGTTTCTCAAAATTATATGAACTTCAACTAAAAACTATTTAGAGGCTAGGCCACTTCTTATAGGGAATAAAATTGAATTACAAAAAGGATGGAAATATATTTCATTTGAGGGGATTTAAAAATTATCATTAATGCTATCAACAAAAATGGATGTATGGATTGGATAAAATATTATATTATTGTTCATTTTCATCACATATTATTGGAGGCAATCTTTTGAAAATGTAAGCATATTTATAGAGAAGGAAATAAGGTAGCAAATAATTTAGCCAATCGCAGTGTCGATATTCATCTTGGTGAAATTCAAATCTTAGAAGATGACCAGCCAGCCAAGTGAGATTCTATATCTTGATCAAAATGATGTCAAGAAGTTAATTGTGAAAACATAACACTTTGAGAAAGTTGAAAAATATATTTTATAAATGAAAAATATTTATGATAAAAAGGTATGCTAGATATAGTTTAATTAACCTAACAACAAATGTAATATTTTGATATTTTGATAAGAGTGTTCCCTAATAAAAGCCACATCAAATAAAATAAAATTTTCAAATTTTTCATATTAATTAAAATAGTAAGTTTTGTATAGCGAAAAACCCCTTACGGAGCCACCTTGGTCTAAGAAACCACAATGAGGGGGTTCTATACCATCAAAATCATCCGGCAGTCATGCTCGGCCCTGACCACACCAGCATTATCAACTAAATTTTGGGTACCCAATGTGCTTTTGATAGGGTGGAGATTCGAACCAGGGACCTCCCTTGGAGGATTGCCCTACCCTCTCCAAATTTTTATATTATATCTATTTATAAGAAACCAATTTTATTATAATATTACGATAATTTATTTTATTGCAAGAATATATAATACAATGTTATCATTTTGACCATAAGTTACATTTATATGATTATAATTTATTAACAATTTGAAGGACTATATATATAATTATAATTTATTTAATATAATAAATATTTATTTATAATATTATTATTTAAGTCACTTTAATTCGTTTCTAGATAGGATTAATCTAGTCTATTTTACATTTATATGAGGTCTGTTTCAATTTTATATAATCAATTAAAATAAACTTGATAATACCAATGATGTCTTACAAATCCATATAACCAATTTAAAAAAATATTGTTACATAGGAGAGTTGGTCACAACCACACTAATTTTAGTAACTGACAAGCGCATGATTTAAATCACAGGGGCTACTTTCACCAAACCTATTTCGCTTCATTATTGTTGACCTGGCATGAAGGGAACCACCAATCACACGGGATTCAAAAAGGGCTTATGGTAGCTATTGTAACTAAAATTGAATGGACCCAAGGTATGGATCGTAGGTAGCCTCACACCAACTCGGCTACTCACTCACCTTTAAAATTTTAGGTTAATGTGTGAAACCCCTATGACCAATGCACACGACTAAGCAGTATCCTCCAACCATGACCCATCATAAAATCGAGAGCTATGTTTATCAATAAAAAAATTAACACATAGCCTTTGTGTTCCCCTTTGCATCGTAGAGGTTCGAACCGTGGACCTCTTATTCAACAAGGTCAGGCTCGCCTTCTCCACTTGCACTAGAGAGACGACCTTCTTTTAAATTTTAGGTTAGTGTGAGAAACCCCTTAGACAAATACACAGGGTTGAGCGGTCTCCTCCCAACCATGACCCCTCGTATAGCCGAGATTTATGCTTATCAATAGAAAATTTAACACACAATATTTGTGTCCCCTTTGCATCGTAGAGGTTGGAACTGTGGACCTCCTGGTCAACAGGGTCGCGCTTGTCTTCTCCGCTTGTCTTCTCCACTTGCGTTAAAAAAATTTATAATTATACAAATGAACACTAGAAATGTTAAACATTTTGCCTATATATTTCATATTATATTTATTGATAGACAACTTTCTAGTTTCTCATAGGTCTATGACTTTTTTCATTTATCTTTTAAAATTTGTGGCAAAACTATGGGGAAATGTAAAAAAAGTAAAATTAATTATATTGTGTTTTTTTCGTTGTGATGATAAAAATTTGTAATTAAACTCATTTTTATGAATATAAAATAGAAAATCAAAATATTAATTTTTAAATTATTTTCTTCCATTTTTTTTTTTTTGAATTTTCTCTAATTCTCAAGAAACTCTCTAAAATTAAAGTGCTAAAGTTTTAAGAAGTCACGAGTTTTCCAACTATAATTATATTCATAATACAAATATTCTTAACAATTTTCAAAAAATAACGTCACTATTTTCTATTTATATTTTATTTTAAATTAGTAATATAAATATTCATAATAAAAGTGAAAGTGGTGAAGATGTTATCCCTTGCACTTTATGGTTTCAAGAGCATAATAATATAAAAATGAAGTTGGAGGAAACCCATAATGATTTAGAGTATTTAGGGTAAAATAAGAAGATAATTGCTATAGAAAAGCATCCTTGCACTTTAGGATATCTAAGAAAATTGTGCTTTTGAGGTTCTTCCTTGCACTTCATATCCTTCAAAACAATGCAAACCTAAATATGATAAGTCTTACTATGAGCAGTGTGAGAAGATTGAATAAATTGATGAAGATGAAAGCATTGCTGGGAATGAAAGAAGAGAGGAAGAGAGGAAGACACAAGAAGCAAAAACAAAAAGAAAAAGAAACACAAAGGGATATTGATATGGGAAAACAAAAGCAAATATCACAAGTGTTAACAAGAAGTGGGGCTAAACCCTTAAATAAAATCAAAAAATAACATTGAAAATAATATCTCTTATGAGTAGTGTGAGAAGATTGAAGATATTGATGAAGATGAAAGCATTGCTGGGAATGAAAGAAAAGAGGAAGATCCAAGAAGCAAAAACAAAGAGAAAAAGAAACACAAAGGAATATTGATATGGGAAAACAAAAGCAAATATCACAAGTGTTAAAAATAATAATAATAATAATATCTTGGAATATTAGGGGAATGAATAACCCTTAAAAAATGTAATAAGAAATTGTGAGGTGGTTATAGACAATATATTTTTGGATATAGAAGCTAGGTAGTAAATATTTTAGCCATTCATATTGAAGAATTTCATCTTGACAAAATTTATATTTTTGAAGGCATTTGATATAGAAGGAGGTGATTGTGGATACTTACCAGTTTGAGGAAGATGAAGAATATCTTTGATAGAAGGGTAAACAAAGAATATCTCTGATAAAAAGACAGAGTTGAATATGCTTTAATTAATTTTTTAGAAATGTAATTATATCAATATAATATTTTGTTTTAAAAATGGGAGTGGACCCCAATAGAAGCCATGCATAGCTTATTAAAAAAAAGTGGTGATAATAAAAATGATATCATGGAATATTAGGGGTATGTATAAGACCCCTAAAAACTGAGTTATTAAGGAATCGATATGTTCTTATAGTCCTAACTTTAATTTAATACAAGAAATAAAATTAAGTAATGAGGAATGTAAGGATGCTTTTAAGAAGATTTGGAAGATGGATGATTGTCTAGTTTCTTCTATAGGAGCTCCATGTGATATTGCAATAATATGGGACAAATGCAAATGGGATGGAAAATTATTAGAAGCAAAAAATAATTAGATTTCTTAGGTTTCCTATATTTTTATAGGAAAGAGGAAAACATCAAATTTGAGGTTATAAATGTATATGCTCCAATTACAGTTACTCCTCGTGAAAGATGTTGGAAGGACCTTAGCATATTTTTATCAAATACAATGATGATTCATTGTGATCTATGGATTCTTGGGGGTGATTTCAACACTATTCTATCTCCATTAGAAAAGAAAGATGTTATTCTAGGATGGTCTAAATCAATGCAATATTTTGCTACATATGTCAATTCAAATGACCTTTGGGATGTTAATCTTCAAGTTTTTAATATACATGAGATAATAGAAGTATTGGGTAAACTTATAAAGTAGAACAATTGGATAGATTCTTGTTATCCAATAAATGGTTGCAAGCATAGTATACAATCTCTTTAAATATTTTATTGTATCAAAAACCCATTCTTTTGACTTGTGATTTACCCAATAATAGTCATCCAAAGCCATTTTGTTTTCAATCTATGTGCCTCCAAGAACCTATTTTTTACAAATGCTTATGTTATGGTGAGATGGATCAAAATTTAAAAGATCATGTATGTAGAAGTTTGTTCAAAAGATAAAATATTTAAAGGAGCAAATGAAGATTTGGAATACAAAATCTTTTGGTAACATTTTTAAATTAAAAAAAAATTGAATCCATGCTCAAAAAGTTACAAGAGATAGTAGAAACTAACGGAATGGATCATGGTTCTTATGTGAGAAATATAATTACTTTTTTATTATCATAATTCTTAAAAAAAGGAGTCATATTAGTTCTAAAAATCTAGGGATAAATGGATCAAGGATATAGAAATACAAAAAAACATCTTGTTACAACAAAAACAAAATTTTATTTTTGTCACATCAAAAATATTTTAACTCTAGATGGAAGAAATATTGAGGACGAAGAAGATATAAGCAAGCAATTAATTATTTCAAAAAATATTTTATCAGATACTAGGCAATATAAGGAGGCACAAGATAAGCTTTTACAAAATATTCCATCAATTGTCACACAGGAACAAAATGAAATCTTGATGAAGAATATAACTATGAGGAAGCTACATGAAACATATTTCTCTTTCCATCCTAACAAAGCACTTAGCTGCGATGGATTTTCTGCAATTTTATTTTTTAATTTGGGGTTTAGTAAAGAATGATATGTTAGGTGTGGTTGAAGAGGCCCGAAAAATGAAGTCTATAATAAGTGAGATCAATGCCACTTTTATTACATTGGTTCCCAAGAAAGGTGAGACAAAATATTTTGATAATTTTCATCCAATAAGACTTTGTAATATGATTTATAAGATCATTTCAAAAATTATTGCAAACAAGTTTAAAGGTATTCTAGGTTGTGTTATTTCAGAGGAACAAGGTGGTTTTGTTTGTGGTAAACAAATTCTTGATGGTATAATAATTGCACATGAGGCCATACATTATCTTCATTCCATGAAAAAAACAAGTATGCTTATGAAATTAGATATGAACAAAGCATATGATAGGGTTTCATGGAATTTGTTTAAAAAGTTTGGTTTTGATAGTAGTTAGTGTGAATGGATTAAATGTTGTTATAGCACTACAAAATATTCTATTTTTATCAATGGTTCTCCTATTGGTTACTTCAAGTCATGTTGTGGACTTTTTCAATGTGATCCACTATCTCCTTATCTATTCATTATTCTTGTGAAAGCATTAGGGAGAGTTTTCTCAAAGGCAAAAATGGAAGAAAAAATCAAAGGTATTCAAGTTGCAAAAAATGATCCCTTCAAATCTCATCTCCAATTTGTTGATAATACTTTTCTTTTGGGTCATCCCTTAGTGAGTGAGGCCATGGAATTTAAATCAATATTATTATGCTATGAGAAGGACATTGGACAGTTGGTTAATACTACAAAATCAAGATGTTTTTATCGACACAGCCCTACATTTAAAAAAATATATTGTCAATGTTTAGGGTTTAAAATTAAAACTTTTTCATCAACCTACTTAGGGTTTCCTTTGTCTCATAAAGGAAATGAAAATGAGCTTTGGATCTCTTTTTTGGATAGAATGAAATCTTGTTTGGTAGGTTGAAAAGGTAAGTTCTTTACCATGACGTGAAGGCTACAACTCATGAAGACTACATTGAAATCCATCTATATTTATATGATGTTACTTTCCATATTGTCAGCAAGTATAGCATAAAAAATTTATAAAATTCAAAGAGACTATATTTGGAAAGGTTTTAAGAAAAAATTTAGGTTTCCTCTTTGTAAGTGGAGGGTTTGCAAAGAAAAGAGTATTAGAGGAGCAGGCTTGAGGAATTGTAGATTTAGGAGATTGGCATTAGGGGTAAATCTTTGATGGAGATTATTCAAAGATCAAGGAAAGAATTGGGTAAAATATTACTTCAAAAATATATAGGTTATCTTGATGCAATGAAATTATTTAGGAAAAGAACCCTACCCAAAGGATCGTTATCATGGAACTTCATATCAAATAGTTTACAATTAATAAAGAAACATATTATATGGTTAGTCAATGAGGAAAATTATACAAACTTTTGGTGTGATGCTAAATTGAAACCTTATCCTCTTATCTCTAACTCAAAATGAAAAATATTGGCTCAAGCATGCCTAGCTTGTAAAGGTCTAAATGTCAAAGACTATATTAATATGAACAACCCTAGATCATGGATTTCTTTTAGTAACCTAGTTAAAGGAGAGGAACTCAAACAAATTGTAGATGACTATGAGCTTCAAAAGATGCTTAAAGAGTTTAAATTTTTAATTTTTACATGGAAGGATGAGTTTATTTGGAATCTATCAAAGGATGGTGGGATACTCGATCAAGTTGGGATATGAGAATTTAGAAAAATTATAATTTCCTACTCCCATAGAATTTTAGAGGCTCTCCCTAAGGTTTCAACATTACTTAAGTTAGTAATTCAAAATAAGATTCTTAACAGAGAAGTCTACAAAGAAGAGGATATCATGGACCTTTTAGATGTACCTTGTGTGAGAACGATTTAAATACATCACACCATTTACTTCTTCATTGTCCCTTTGCTCACACCATTTGGGGTTGCATTTTTTAAAATATGAAAATATACTGGGTAACTCCATCAACATTGAACGAGTTAATGAAATGTTGGATTAATTATTTCACAGCTAAAGCATCAAGTATTAGAAAAATAATAATAATTGGTTGATTTAAAAGGTTCCATTTGGCGATGGTTCTCTAGGGTGCAAGTGCAGGTGTAAGTGAGTTGTTTTTTCTATGTAACTCTATGAAACACTAAGGTATAGGTGCAAGTATTTGGTGTGAAACCACTCTTGTTGTGTATTATGGGTTTTTTTTAGGTGTATATGGCTCCCAACCCTAACGGGCCAAGCATTAGCTCTAGCATCACAAGTGAAAAGTCTAGGGGAAACGTTTCCCATCAAAAATCCCAAGAAATATGTCCAAAAATTAATGTCTCATCTCTTGATGTTGATTTCCTTCTACCATTTTTTGATTGTGCATGTAGTTAGTTAGAATAGTTTACCCTAGTTGGGTTTTTATGGGTTGTATTCCTAATGAGTCAATTTTGAGGGCTTGGATCAATACGAATTAGTCCCCTCATGGCATCAAGGTTGAGTTGATACATAACCTATTAAAGGGTTTCTTCCTTTTTTATTTTATTGATGTTGCTCATGTGAAGGTTGTATATGAACATGATCCATGGTCCATATGAAGCTCTTTGTTAGTTTTCTCATCATGGATCACATATTTCTCTATATCTACGGAAAAATGACTAGGGTACTGGTTTAGGTTGAGTTTTCTGATCTTCCCCTTTCTTTGTGGTATGGATTGGAATGCATTGTGACTATTTTAGGAAATGTAATTTTGTTCAAACCCAAAAAAAATTAATACTTGCTCAACGAGGTAGGTCTATTTAAATGTTGATTTGTCTAGGCACCTCAAAGAGTCCATAAGCATTCAGGTTGGGAATACCATCATCTCGTAGAGATTGGTCTATATTAATCTGTTGAAATTTTGCTTCAGTGTAAAGCATCTGAGCTTAAGGTAAAAAATTGTTCACTTATGTCTCATAATAGGTCAACACCAACTCCTGCACAACCAATTGGGCTAACTCTTCAACCCAATAAGGATGGTTGGACCATTGCAAGAGCTCACAAAAATTAGTGCACTAACTCAACATAATATTTATACCCTAAACCATCTAAAAAAATGTTGATCACTTCAAGTTCATAACCATTATAAAAAGTGAAATATCATCTAGTTTGTGGCCCTTAAACAGTGGAGACGATGGCCAAAGAAGTCCTACCACCTCTCCAAAACCATACCTCAAATGCAGATAGTATGGTTCTCAAAAATACCACCATGCCCAAATCTCCTCCCTAGTCTCCTCCCATAAGCTCACACCACTCTTTTAGCTTGAGGATGGACATGGAATTAGGAGATTTTATTCTATAGAAGAGGCCTCACCTTACCAACATTTATTTGGGAAGATGTAAACTTGACTTTAAAGGTACCAACAATTTCAAAGTACTGGAGTTTCTTGATGGTGATGGCATGTTGTTCGACTTGTTATCTCAATGTATTTTCTCTCATGGAATGTGTGGGGCCTCACAAACCTCAAGTGCAAATATGTAGTGTGCATAGTTCATCAGTAGTTCTCTGACTTAAATTTCTTATGCCTATAGGAGATAAAAATGATAAGTTTTTCATTGGCAATAGTATATCAAATTATTTGGCTTGAAAGTTATTTCCTTCATTGTGAGCATGAGCAGGGCCAAGGTGGTGTTGCCACCTTCATCTCCTTCCATTGGTGGCCTCATTTGGTGGTACACAATTGTAATCCCACCTTTCATGCACTATAGATGGATTTTCCTATTAGTAATCATGTGTTTGAGATAGTTAATATTTACTCCTCCAATGATGTTGTGGAGCATACCCAGTTATGGAGCTAGCTAGCTAAGTCATTCCCTTATATCGCTTGGCTTATTTGCAATGATTTCAACATGATTGAGATACCCATAGACAAGAGTGGTGGACATCCAATGCATTGAGAAGTGGGTGAATGAGTGAATTGGATCTACATGTACAGTAAATTGAGGTTGTATGATCCCAATATGGGGTACTTTTGTGTCAATAAAATTTAGCACACATGGTCCAACTTGTGCTTTGGCTCTAATAGAATTCTCAAAATGTTGGACAAGGCATTGTTATCTAGGTAGCCAATATTTAATTTTGTCAATCATTTTCCTCTCCTAGTTTAACCGCTCCTCAAGGTTGTTCTCTTAGACCACTCACCCATACACTTTTGCATTAAATGGGTGGGATATGGGTGATCCACGTAGAGAATTTAGTTTTATTTTAATCTTTTATTCATCATAAACCTTCAATGGTTCACATTCATCATATCTAGAACTTGAGCCTCATCCAACCATACACAATGGTTGAATTACCTAGTGGAATGCACTACTCACTTCCTTTGCATCTATAGGTACCAACTGATATTCTTTCATTGGCATTCAGATAATACCATTGCCTTGGAGCCCCAACATGCCATCTAGAAGTTGGAAGCACAATCCTTCTCCTTTGTGTTGAAACTTTAGGTGACCAAAATTTTCCAATAGTCATAGACCGCAAATGCTCATGGTGACCAACTCAAAGTCATATTTCACTATCTCTAGGTTGGGGATAAGATCTCCAAAGAATTTTTCTAGTCCCTTTGACATATGAACCCTACACAAAAATCAAATGCCTCTGAGAAGGGCATAACAATTTTATAGAGCTTACTGATATTATGTAAACCTTTGTCCATCATTGCTAGAAGTTGTTTCAAGCTTAGGAACCCATCCTGGTCCAAGCCCAAGCCCTTCAACAATGTGTCTGAATGGTTCCTTTTCTTTTTACATACCAACATGCCTTCTATGATAACCCTCTTTCATAAGAATATCTTAAATTCATTGCCTTTTCCATGGTCAATGATAAGACCTTTAACTATGATAGGCTCCCTTGTGAATTTTATAAAACTCTCTAGGATGTTGTAGGGGTATATCTGCACCAAGTTTACTTGGAGACTCTTAGGACTGGTTCTCTTGGCCATTTTATTAATAAGTGCATTATTAAGCTTATTACCAAAAGAGGAGACCTTAAGGATATTTGCAATTGGCATTCCATTAACTTGCTCAATATCTTGTACAAGGTTATAGCCAAGGTCCTTGCATTTAGGATGAAAAATTTATTCCCCTTAATCATTTGACCAAAGCAAACTAGATTTATCAAGAGCAAATACATATTGGATAATATCATTGTTGTCTAGGAAGGCATGGAATGGGTAATATGGTCATAGGAGAAGATCATATTCCTAAAAATAAATTTTGCTAAGGCATATTATAGGATTGAATGACCCTTCATCTTGACCCTATTGCAAGCCTTAGGTTTTGGGCCCACCTTTCTACAATCTATTCAAATGCTCTTTGTAGATGCATCTTCCTAATTGATGATTAATGGTCATCATATCGAATAGATCCATTCGTCAAGGGTGCCCTATTGCTATGGCTCTCTATCGTATGGTAGTTGAAGGGTTTGGATACCTTCTAGCTTATGTTTTTTTCTCACAAGAAAGTAAAATGGATTTTCCTTCTTGACTCTTTGAATAGCTAGTCAATGGATATTTTGCATATGACTCCTTCCTGACACTATTTGAAGAGGAAAGTAACATTAATAATGCACTACAATATCTTGACATGTTTTGTAAAGCCTCTAGATCCAGCATTCAATGGTAAAAACTATGCTATAAATAATATTGTATGCCCAAGCCTACTTGATTCAACCAATTTAATTGAAAATGGATCCAACATGAGAAAATATTCAGATTCTTGGGCATTCTCTTTGCCTTTCAGTTTTCTTCCTCTATGATGTGGCGATATGTTTTAGACATAGCAGAGCATAACTTGTACAAGTAGATTTCAAATCCTTTGTTACTAGCTGATAAATTCCAAGTTTGTTCTAAAATTCTCGTTTCCACTCATGTATATTATTCATCTTGTTGGGCCCCATTCAAAGCCTCATGCTAGAAGTTAGAGAAGCTCTTTCAATATTTTTTGTGGGCCTCGACAAACATGAAAGGCTTTCATAGAGTGGCTTGGCAATTTTGTTGCCTTCTAAGAAATTTTGGAGGTTTGGACCTTCTTGATACCCAACAACAAGGAATAGCCCTTTGTGCTAAATGGATCATTAGATTTTTGTAGGGCAATGAAGCTTGGAAAGTTTTGCTCCAAAATTGTCATTCCTTAGGGATCCCATATGAAAGAAAAGCCCTAAAAGGGCTTGGGTTGCCTTCACTTCTAGTTATGAAAGTGTCTATTCAAGTTCAAGGTATTTGTTGTCAAAAGCATTTGGAATGCCTAGGAGTCTATGAAACCTTGGCTCTAATGGAGTGGCAGCATGTTGGGGATTGGGCTATTTGTAAACAGTCTCTCACTTTAGTGGTCCCCAGTTATCACACATCAAGATCAACCTTTAGCCAAAATTTCTTGGGTTAAGGAATTGTATTTTTTTGCAAAGGGGTAAAGGTCATTTCTAACCTTTTCTCTAGCCACTCCAAAAATTGGCTTTCTTGGCCTGAAGCCAAATCCTAGTTCAATCTCTAAGAGTAAGACAAGGAGACCTTCTAGTAGTTCAAGAGGAGGTTCCATATGATATGATGCACAAAATTGGGGTTGAGAGTATGTCCCATTTGTGGAAAGAATGGAAGTGATATCCATATAGTCCTTTCAAAGAATTTCAAACCCCAAAAAGGTATTGTTGACTCTTTCCTCATTTTCCCATGGTACCCACACTCAACGCCCTCTAGTACCTTTACTCTTCTAACAAGGACTAACAACACAAATTTTCCTCTATTTGAGATGCAGCTCTAGAACCTAAGTTGGCTCACTTCTAGTGCTTGCTCTTTTAGAGACTTCTAGTTGGAGAAAAATTGGTTCACTTGGGGGTGAAAAACCCCAAATGCTCCTTTTATCAACAGCAAGAGTCCAATAAGCATTTAATTTGGTTTTTCCCTAGAGCCCAAATAGCTTGGCCTTGAATTCATGACTTCTTCCAACCATTTAGACCCATGCAATTTTCTTGGTATATGGTTCTCCTTGGGGATAGCACTTGCATGCCTATGATTATTGATCAAATCCAGCATTTTTTAGTGTAGATATTTTGTTTCACATTTGGAAAAACCGTAATAGTGTTATATTTGCTAATATGCAAAAGCTATGATTTGTTCTAATATGATGTTGCAAATTTAGGCCCAAGCCAACAAGGTGGCTCTTAGAGTAGAGCACATACAGACTTTTTTGGATCACTGGGAAATATCCCTTGCTTGATGGCTAGAGTCTCACCTTCCCCGCAACTTGTCGAACTTAATCTAGGTTTTGTTTCTCATTAGGGTATAGATATTCTTACCTTTTTGGGTTTTCAAGATTTTCTTTGTAAAACATAAACCTTGTTCATGGCTATGGGTGGAATCCCAGTCTAATTTTTTGGGATGTGCTTCCATACCACCCACTTTTTTGTGATCAATGTATTTTTTATTCTTCTAAGTAATAAAAGTCACTTTTCAACCAAAAAAAATCTAAAGCATTATGTATTCTATGAGGTATTGGCACTACCATTATTTGTTGGAATTTATGGCTTGAAAGGAAAAATATAATTTTTTAAAATAAATCTCAAAATCATGCTCATGTTTGGAACCATATAATTGCCTCCTTTGCAAAATGTCTACAAATATGGTGCTCATCATGGAAAGTCTTGAGTGTAAAAAAATAGGTGGTAAAAATCTAGTTAAAGGACTTGAACATATATGGAAGAGTCATATGTGATAATGGAATTAAAACAAATGATCTACTCGATCTAGGGTAAAATGGAAATGTCCCAAATTGGAGTTATCAAAATTAATATTGATGGTGCTTCGAAAGGAAATTTGGGAAAAGTTGGTGGAGGTGGTCTTTTTAGAAATAATAAAGGCAAAAATTCTCCTCACTTACTTAAAATCATATGAACTTCAACTAAAAACTATTTATAGGCTAGGCCACTTCTTATAGGGATTAAAATTGAAATACAAAAAGGGTGGAAATATATTTCATTTGAGGGGATTTACAAAATATTATTAATGCTATCAATAAAAATGGATGTGCGGATTGGATAAAATATTATATTATTGTTCATGTTCATCACATATTATTGGAGGCAATCTCTTGAAAATGTAAGCATATTTATAGAGAAGGAAATCAAGTAGCAAATAATTTAGCCAATCGCAGTGTCGATCTTCATCTTGGTGAAATTCAAATCTTAGAAGGTGACTAGCCAGCCAATTGAGATTCTATCTCTTAATCAAAATGATGTCAAAGAAGTTAATTGTGAAAACATAACACTTTGAGAAAGTTGAAAATATATATTTTATAAAATGAAAAATATGTATGATAAAAAAGTATGCTAGATATAGTTTAATTGACCTAACAACAAATGTAATATTTTGATATTTTGATAGGAGTGGTCCCTAATAAAAGCCACATAAAATAAAATTTTCAAAATTTTCATATTAATTAAAATAGTAAGTTTTCTTCTTCTTTTTTTGAATTTAGCGAAAAACCCCTTACGGGGCCACCTTGGTCTGAAAAACCACGATTGAGGGGGTTTTACACCGTTGAAATCACCCGGGAGTCGCGCTCGATCCTAACCGCACCAGCATTATCAACTAAATTTTGGGTACCCAATGTGCTTTTGATAGGGTGAAGATAATTTTATTATAATATTATGATAATATCTACTATGATAGTTTATTTTATTGATACAATGTTATCATTTTGACCATAAGTTTTTTTTTGTTTTTAGTAATACTTCTTATACACATCCACCAAGGGAATACAAGTGGCGTCATTTTTACCATAAGTTACATTTATATAATTATAATTTATTAACCATTTGAAGGACATTATATATATATATATATATATATATATATATATATATATATATATATATATATATATATATTTTTTTTTTTTTTTTTTTTTTTAATAAATATTAATTTATAATATTATTATTTAAGTCAGGTCCGAGGTGTGGACCAATTGGTTCATCCAAAACCCATAAGGGGTGGAGGTCCAAGGTTCAAATCTCGGGCCTTGTCGGACTGAACGCTTGTCCCTTTTCTGATGCTTTTAGCGGCGTAAAACCCCATAAGGGGGGTGGAGGCCCAAGGTTCAAATCTCGGGCCTCGCCGAACTGAACGCTTATCCTTTTCCTGGTGCTTTCAGTGACGTAAAAGGTTTAAAATGATTGTGGCATGGCGATTATAGGGACGGATTGCGTGAATATTTGTGTAGCAGTTTTCGGAGCGGACAACATAGAATACTATGGTGGCCATAATAGTTGGACAGTCTACCCGAATTCATGGCGGCTACCGATTCTACCATGTTATTAAAAATAAAAAAATAAATAATTATTATTCAAGTCACTTTAATTCGTATCTAGATAGGATTAATTTAGTCTATTTTACATTTTTATTGATACAATATTATTTACTAGGTCAGTTTCAATTTTATATAATCAATTAAAAAAACTCAATAACAATGATTTCTTACAATTCCATATAACCAATTAAAAAAAAAAATTATTACATAAGAGATTTGGTTACAACCAATGCAACAGTCTCCTTCCAACCATGAGAGTTGGTCACAAACAATGCATACGACTGAACAGTCTCCTTCCAACCATGAGAGTTGGTCACAACCAATGCACACGACTGAACAGTCTTCTTCCAACCATGACCCATCGTAAAATCAAGAGCTATATTTACCAATATAAAATTTAACACATAGCCTTTGTGTGCCCTTTTGCATCGCAGAGGTTCAAACCATGGACCTCCTGTACAGGGCCAGGCTCGCCTTCTCCACTTGCGCTAGAGAGACAAACTTCTTTTTAATTTTAGGTTAGTGTGAGAAACCCTTTAGAACAATGCATAGGGCTAAGTAGTCTCCTCCCAGCCATGACTCGTCGTATAGCAGAGAGTCTCGTAGTATAACAGAGAGTTATACTTATCAATAGGGAGTTTAACACACAGCCTTTGTGTCCCCTTTACATCGTAGAGGTTCGAACCATGAACCTCTGGTCAACAGGATCACGCTTATCTTCTTCACTTGCCCTTAAAAAATTATAGTTATATAAATGAACATTAAAAATGTTAAACATTTTGCCTATGTATTTCATATTATATTTATTGATAGACAACTTTTTAGTTTCTCATGGATCCATGAATTTTTTCTTTTTTCTTTTAAAAATTAACTCTGGAAAAATATAAAAAAAAAAAATGTAAAATTAATTATATTGTATTTTGTTGGTTGTGATGATAAAAATTTGTAATTAAATTCATTTTTATGAATATAAAATAAAAAAATCAAAATATTAATTTTTAAATTTTTTTCTTCCATTTTTTTTTAATTTTCTCTAATTCTAAAAAAAAACTCTAAGATTAAAGTGCTAAAGTTTTAAGATGTTACAAGTTTTCCAACTATAATTATATTCATAATACAAATAATTTTAATAATTTTCAAAAAAAAATCATTATTTTCTATTTATATTTTATATTAAATTAGTAATATAAATATTAATAATAATTTAAAAATAAAAATAAAAACATACATATATTTATTTATTGTGTTATATAGAAGAATAGAAAATATTTTTATTATTATTTTATTTCTAGGTATGATTTCAAAATCTGAATGTTTTGGTAGTGACATAGGTGTCAAACAAGGTTGCCCTCTATCTCCGACCTTATTTGGGTTGTACATTGACAAGTTAGAAGAATGGATAAACAAATTTGGGGGAGAGGGTGTGCATTTAGCCAAATATATGGTAAAACTCCTCATGTATGCAGATGATGTAATTCTTGTGGTCAAAACATCCAAAGATCTAGAAGATCACCTTCAAGCTCTAGAACTCTTTTGTAAAGAATTTGGGATGCAGGTGAACACGAGCAAAACAAAAATTATGATTTTATCAGCAAAAAAGAAGAAGCAACAACTCAAATTTCAGTTTGCAGGAGAACCGCTTGATGCGGTAGTAGAATACAAATACCGGGCATAGACTTTCATGACAAACTTAATTGGAATACATGTAGGATGAAAAGAACTCAAAGCGGTTGGAGAGCACTATATGCACTTCAAAACAGGTGTAGGAATGTCGAGTTGTGGGACTGGAAGACCACCAAGGTCTTATTTGGTCTACTTGTTACACCGGTTCTATTGTATGGTTGTGAGGTGTGGGCTAGTGGCACAACAAATGCAAAATGGAGGCAAATAGAAAGGATTCAAAAATATCTAATCACAAACTTTCTCAAAATTAAGGCCATAACCCCTTATGAAATTATTCTAGTTGAAACTGGAATGTTCCCTTTAGAAGCAATTGCTATGACCAAGTTGTTATGTTACTTGAAAAAAATAGAAAACATGACAAATGATAGATGGCCTAGGGTAGCTAGGGACGAAGAGTTGCATAGGCGAAAGAATACATGGATGAAACAAAATCAAAAATGGATGAAATATTGGGAAATCAACATAATGAATGCCCAAATGTCAACAAAGACATAAAAAATTATGTGAATGAAAAGTTCAGAAGTGGAATGTGGAAAAATGCAAGCAGGAAAAGACAATATTATATTGCAAATTTTAACCCAACGTATGACCACAAGGAAAAAGCGTATATAGGCGTTGAAATCAAGTGGAAGGAAAAACATGCCACCACACTATGAATCCCAAAATTCTGAAAATAACGTGGTTAGAATAGTGATTAAGGTTTTGAATAAGTTGTTTGTAGAGATGAGGAGCGGTGGAGGAAGCGGAGGAGGAGCAAAAATGACAGGCAAGAATTTTGAACCAACGGAAGGAGAAGATCCAGAGGCAGGGCAGAATGTTGTAGCTAGAAAGGAAAAGGATTCCCTGTCAGCTCATTTCAAAAAGGCTAAAGGTACAGATCCTCCAGATAAACCCTCAGACAAAGGGTCCCACTGGGGTTCGGGATGTCGCAACAAGGGCCCAACCTTTTTGGAAATGTTGAAAGGGAAAAAGAAGGATCCAGTCAGTGAACTACCGCCCCTAATACCAAACAATAATAGGTTAACTATGCCAGTGGAGATTATGGAAATATTCTTGGATATGGAGGAATCATCCTTAGTTGGCAAGTTTTTGGGATGAAGGGCGGACATTGAGACTATTCGCTCATGGGCCGTGGTAAAGTGGAAAACTTCAGGAAGCTTAGAAATCGTAGCCATGTCAAGAGGTTTTTTTATGATAAGACTCAACAACAAAGATGATGCAGAGCACATCTTGACAGGAGGACCCTAGTTTCTAGGAAGGCGTAGCCTCTTTCTGAGGAAGTGGGGGGAGGATTTCAACCCTGAGAAGCATAATATTAATATAGCACCCATTTGGGTCTGCTTACCAAACCTCCCAACCCAGTTTTTTAATGAGTACTGGCTTAGTGGCATAGCAAAGACGATAGGAGAGCTTGTGGCAATACACCATTCAACCCGGGCAAGGACTAGACTGACGCATGTTAGGATCTGTGTAAATGCAAACTTGGATTCTGATCTACCTTCTCAGGTGGAACTAGCATATGGAGAGTTTCTAAGGATTCAGCCTATGGAGTATGAGAACAAGTCGGCATATTGTAGCATGTGCAAAAACTAGGGCCACCTCCAAGCCCAATATCTGACAATAACTGCAAACAAGAAAGCCACGAGCAAAAATTTTCTGGGGAAAGCTAATGGGAGAGGGATCCCAAAATTTCAAGGACCACGTCTTAACTTGGAAGAATACAAACAAATTAAGAATAACCAAGCTGACCAAGCCAACACAGAACTGGCAAAAATCCAGGAGAAAGGAAAGCAACATAATGAGGGAGGCAAAAATCATAAGGTATGTAATAAAGATCTCAGCTTGAACATGTTTGATATCCTAGCAAATCTAGAAGTTGAAAAAGAAAATAGTAAGGATGATACCATCAGTGTCAATTTTCCTGAAACCCTAGACTCCCCATCCAAATCGGGACCATCCACAGTTATGACAAAAAGCCCCAAAAGCTATGCTCAAAATGAAGAAAAATTGCCAGGTCATTTCGGTTTAAACATGGAAAAAATAGATTCAAGAGTCGAAGTTGTGGAAACAAGAGGCAGGAATGTAGATCCTAATCCGGTAGTGGAGCAAATTATCCCTTATCAAACGAGCCCAACGGTAAAAGGTTCCTTGAAGGAAAGCCCCTGTTTAGGAACCATATAGGAGAGGTGAACCAAAACAAGGCTGAGGATGAAGAGGGAATTGAAAACCCCCAAAATGAGGAAGAAGGTTCAAGCCCTAGACTATCACAGTATGTGCCCCCTCATTTTGTTAGGATCCTTAATCCTAACATTATTAGTTAGTATTAGTTAGTATTATTAATCATTTAATTATTATATTATTAACTTATAAACTGAACCATCACAACCCTTCATAACGTGAACCATCATTTCTCTTCATACATGAACCATCATGTCTCTTCACCAATGTAGCTTTAGGGTAGATATATATATTAGGTTGGCCATCCATATCAAATAATCCAAGAAGAAGAATAATAATCATAGATTCTAAGGAGGGAGCCCCCTATAGTGGCAAAGCGATTACAAGGGAGCCCCCTTTGAGTGGCCTGCGATTACATTTACATTAATTTGTTAATAATTTTATAGTAAGACCTTGGGATCTTACCATTTGGTATCAGAGCCATGTGGGACCCAGTAATGTGGGAATTGCTCAAAGATCTTCATCAAATCACTTCCGTACGTGAGTATCAAAATCGGTTTGAGGATATCACCAAACACAACATAATATTGGATGAATCAATTCTCATCAATGGCTTCATTAAGGGATTAAAAGAGGAAATTAGAATGGAGGTGACAAGTTTCAATCCCTATACCATGATGCAAACCTATGGATTAGCAAAATTAGCTGAAGATAAAATTAGTGCACAACAACAATTAGGTAAACCCCTTATAAAAAAATTGTCGACCACTTACATTGCTCCCAAACCTATGCATAATGGAAGGGCACAAAGCACTTACACAACCCCTAAATCTAACCGAACTTTACGAATTAAACATCTTAGGTTTGAGGAGATGAAGGAAAGACGAGCAAAAGGACTCTGTGATAATTATGATGAACAATTTGGACCCCACCATAAATGTGCTACACTAACATTGTATTTATTGAAGGAAGTTGATCCTTGTCTCTCCATAGAGCAAGCAGATGAGGTAGTCGTGTCTGAAGCGACCAGTGCATCTACTCACTGCAATGAAGACAATGAGGTCGATGTGCAAGAAGTTATTGATGTACCAAGAAAGGATGAGGTAGACATACCCAAAGTGATCAATGCTATCCAAACATGCACTCTACAAGACCTACACATACCTTCTTCACAAATAGTGAGTTCTTGCCCTATGACCAAACCTATTCGGAACCAACGCAGAGTGACTACACACTCCTTCTCCGTTGGTTCTACCAAGGAACCAAAAAATTATATGAAATCATTACCATCACTTTTGATGCATCATTCTAAAGTATTTGAGGAACCCCAAGGGTTTCCCTCTCATCGTCATCATGATTTTCTTAAGGGAGATTCTACTATTGTTCTTGGCAACCCCCTGCTAATGCTTCATCCTTCTCGATATCCCTACCTACGAAAGGATGCCATTAAAAGAGTCCAAGAACTTACACAAATCCTTCTTGGAAAACAAAGGACAAAGCTTCTCACTTTGAGCTTTGAGGACAAAGCTCTTTTTAAGGAGGGTGGCATGTTAGGATCCTCAATCCTAACATTATTAGTTAGTATTAGTTAGTATTGTTAATCATTTAATTGTTATATTATTAACTTATAAAGTGAACCATCACAACCCTTCATAACGTGAACCATCACGTCTCTTCATACATGAACCATCATGTCTCTTCACCAACGTAGATTTAGGGTAGATATATATATTAGGTTTGCCATCCATATCAAATCATCCAAGAAGAAGAATAATAATCATAGATTCTAAGGAGGGATCCCCCTATAGTGGCAAAGCGATTACAAGGGAGCCCCCTTTGAGTGGCTTGCGATTACATTTACATTAATTTGTTAATAATTTTATAGTAAGACCTTGGGTTCTTACCACATTTCAGTCCAAAATAGACTAGAAGTACCACCAAGCCTCCGATAGATTATGGAAGTGAAAGAAAGAAAGGGAGAATATCTACAACAGAGCACTATAGAATGAGAATCAATGAAGAAATTGCAAATGGAAAGCAAAAAACATTGTTACAGCAAGCTATTCCTGGCCAGGATAATAGCAAAATTGACAAACCCCCTTTGGCTCAGGGAAGGGGGCGGGGAAAAAATATCAAATAGTCTAAATGAAGGTTCTCTCATGGAATGTGAGAGGCCTAAATGGCCCACCAAAACAAAGGATGGTGAAGTCTATAAGGAAGGATTGGAATCCTACTATCATTTTTCTTCAAGAAACCAAAATAGATGCGGCACAATCAGCACTTATAGCTAGAAGGATTTGGAAGCAAGGGGAAGTGGTCTTTCAACAGGTGAGAGGAGCATCCCGGGGGCCTCATGATCTTATGGGATCCTATTAAAATAGAAGGAAGTATTATTCAGGCAAATGAAAGAGTCTTAAGCGTATTATTTCATGATTTTAATACTAATAAGAATTGGATTATGTCAAATGTTTATGCCCCCACCTTTATCCAAGGGCGGTCTGAACCATGGGAGTTTTTGGGGCATTTGAGCCAAGCCTTTAAAGACATTCCTTGGGTGATTGGAGGAGATTTCAATACCCCCCTTTACCCATATGATAAGAAAGGAGGATTTGGGTTACCCTCAAGGAGCATGGAGGACTTCAATGAATTCATTAACACAAATGAATTGATGGATGTAAGACTAAAAGAAGCCAAATTTACATGGAGTAACAAGAGGATAGGAAGTTAGCTGATTCAAGAAAGGTTGGACAGGTTTTTTTATCCAAGGAAGCTACAACAATGTTTGGTGATTCAACGTTACAAGCCCTTCCTAAATGCACTTTAGACCATAATCTTATTCTATGGGAGGCATTTCAGGTTAACTCCTTTAAAAAGCCATTCAGATTTCTGTCAATGTGGGTTAAACATCCAAACTTCAAGAAACGAATAGAGGAATGGTGGCAGCAACCTATCCAAGGAAGTGCTTCCTTCAAACTATCTCAAAAACTTAAGATGGTGAAAAACAACCTTAGAATATGGAATAAAGAAGTCTTTGGAAATAGTTTTGAGAATAAGAGAGCAATGGGGGAAAAACTGAGAATAATAGAAAGCAAAATCCAAAATGGAACCTATGATGAGGCAACAAGGATCGAAGAGAAGGAAACCCTTTGTGAGTTTTATAATATTTTAGCTTGTGAGGAGATGTATTGGAGGCAAAAATCAAGGGCATTATGGCTAAAGGAAGGGGACTCTAATTCAAAGTTTTTCCATGTTACCACATTGAGAAATAGAAGCAACAATAATATTAGAAATTTAACTAAGGTGGATGGATCCTCAACTCAAAACATTCAGGAGATCAGGGACGAGGCTGTTAATTTTTTTAGTTCATTATTGGGTGAAGAATGGACCTGTAATGCCCAAGCAAAGGACTCTCTCCTTCAATTCATTCCACAACTCATTGATGAAACGATTAATGAGTCTCTTACAGCAGCTTTTTCAGATGAAGAGATCAAGGAGGCTTTGTTTAACATGGATCTTGACAAAGCTCTTGGGCCGGATGGGTTTTCACCGCGGTTTTTCCAAGTTTGTTGGGATATTGTTGGAGCATAAGTTATTGCTGCAATCAAGGAGTTCCAAAGTTCAAATCATATTCCAAGGGGTTTCAATTCAACTTTCATTGCTTTGATCCCTAAAGGCCCCAACCCCAAGACTATTGCTGACTTTAGGCCGGTTAGCCTGTGTAATATATCCTATAAAATTTTGTCCAAAGTTTTAGCCAACCGTTTGAAGAAAGTTCTACCGGTTATCATTGATCCAAGTCAAGGAAGTTCCGTACAAGGAAGATCAATCTTAGATGGAGTTATTACTGTTCATGAGGCTCTTTATACAGCCGCTCAGACCAAAAAAGTAGTCATGGCTTTAAAGTTATCCATGAACAAAGCTTATGACAGGATAAATTGGGAATTCCTAGAGGCAGTTTTATTAAAATTTGGCTTCAACATGAAATGGGTCAAGTTAATAAGAGAGTGTATTTCTAAGCCTTGTTTTTCAATTTTGGTTAATGGGTCTACTGTAGGTTTTTTCAAAGCAAATGTGGTCTAAGACAAGGAGATCCCATAATTCTTATGTTGTTCATCATCGTAGTTGAGGCCTCGGGAAGAACCATTAAGGCAGCAGCGGTAGCTGGACTCATATCTGGTATCAAGGCCATGTCGCTAACTACCCCGATGACACATCAGCAATTTGTTGATGATACATTGCTACTGACTTTGGCTTTTGTGGTTGAGGCAAGAAGGATTAAAAATATTCTCATAATGTATGAAGAAGCGGCTAGACAAAAAGTGAATTTTAATAAGAGCAAACTTTATTTCATCAATACCCCCATTCCTAGGCAAAACAACATAGCAAGGATCATGGAATGTCAGATTGCATCCCTTCCCACCTCCTATTTAGGTTTTCCCCTGTTTACGAGGAAACCTAAAGGATCAATGTGGAACATAGTTCTGGAGAGGATCCAAAAAAATCTAGCAGGTTGGAAAGGGCATATGTTATCTCAAGCAGGCAAAGCAGTTTTAACTATGCTTCACTTCCAAGTATACTCGTTTACTTCCTATCAGTGTTCAGAGCTCCCAGCAAGGTGTATCACAAAATTGAGCAGCTTCAAAAAAAAATTCTCTGGTCAAGGACTAAGGATAAGAAAAGGATCTATTTACTAGGTTGGAACAAGGTTTGCAAACCTAAAGCTAATGGGGGTTAGGATTGAGGAGAGTTGCTCATCTCAATACAGCTTTGTTAGCCAAACAAGTGTGGCGGTTATTGACTAAGGTCGATAATGAATGGACTGCCATAGTTAGAAGGAAATACCTCCCAGGTGTGAACTTCCTTAATGACAACTTAGCAAGCAGGGGGTCTGCTTTTTGGAAGGCAATCCTCACGAGCAGGGATATTGTCAAGAAAGGTCTTAGATGGATTCTAGGAAATGGACAAACAATAGACTTTTGGAAGGATCGATGGGTGAGAGCTAAGGAGTTATCCCAGAATCCTCGTTTGGCTAGGATTCAAGAGCATATGGAGTAGCATATTGGGAAGAAGTTGCAAATTATATCTGGCAGGATATAAATATCAATAGGTGGAAACACATCAGAGTACAGGGTTTTGAAGTGAAGTCTGAAGAGCTTTATAACATTTTAACTCAGCAAATTATTCCCTCCGGAGAGGATGAAGATCACATTGTTTGGGTTGAGACTAAAAGTGGTGACTTCACAATTAAGTCTGCCTATAATTTGCTTCTCAATGTGGAAGGTCAACAATTTCAACCGATTTTGGTTTGGATCAAAGGCTTAATTCCTAAAATATCCTTTTTTTCATGGCTGGTGATTCAAGGAAAAATCCTCACTACGGACAATATGTTATCTAAAGGTATGGTTATTGCTAACTGTTGCTACGTGTGCAGGGCAGGATGGGAGACAACCCAACACTTGTTTTTGGAGTGTCTGGTAGTGGAGTCCATCTCGGATGAAATTTTCCAAGCCTTTAGGATCTCATGGGTTAAGCCTGCTCTTATATCCGAAGTGTTCCATCAATGGCCTCAACCCTTTGTTAGCCTAAAACTTAAGTACTTATGGAAAATCTGTTGGCATCATTTTCTCTGGCAAATTTGGCTAGAAAGGAACCATAGAGCCTTTAAGGATACCATTCACAACCCAAAAACCATCCTCAACAGGATTATTGTCTTTGCGAAAGAAAACCTTAGCACCTTAGTGGATGAGAACCACTCAATTCCTCCCCAAGAAAAACAATTAGCTCGGGCCTTAGGTATTGAGGACAAACCTTCCATTCCTTTGCCCAATCCCAAAAATGGGATTTCTTGGGAGCCACCCCCCAGGGTTGGTTTAAACTAAATTTTGATGGTGTAGCCAAGGAGAACCCGGGAAGAGCTGGAGCTGGAGGAATAATCAAGGATCATCAAGGAAATCTGGTCAAGGCCTTTGCTGAACCATTGGGAATCAGAACTAATAACAAAGCAGAAGCTAGAGCCCTTTAGAGAGGGTTGCAAGTAGCCCAAGCAACTCAAGGTAACTTGATGATTGAAGGTGATTCGATGAACATCATCAACCTATTAACCAATGGTAAAAAACCTCCATGGAGAATCGAGGGAGTCATCCATGAAGTGAGAATCCTTTTTGCGGCAAGACAGAACAGGAGGGCTTGTCACGTGTACCGTGAGGCCAACAGGTCAACTGACAAATTAGCCAACATAGGTTTTGATGTTGGTAGTTTGGTGACATGGACACAAGGTGTGCCACGTGAAGTGGAAAACATTATTAGTCATGAAAAGAAACCTACCCGTTAAGGAGAAAGATGAATGGGTGTTCTTTCCCCATGGAGCTGGTAATAACTATGGGGTTTCCCTCTCAATCATACCAAATTGGAAATGAAGGTAATAGGGTGTAAGCCTTGGAGGATTCCGACAGAGAATAGGAAATGGGCAAGCAATAGGTTTCACAAGTGCAAAGTTCCAAACTTCAATTTCTTGTCAATGTAAGTAATGTTTACAGTTATGTTTAGGTATGGGTGTGCCTTGTTAGTAAGGTGTTGTAGGGGATTCAACACAAGTTCTGGTAAGAAAGTTTCAAGGTTGACTAGGATCTACAATCTCAGCAGAAGGTTGGATATTGTAATAGGTTTTGGGTTAACCTGCAAAACCCGGTAATTAATGAAGACTTTTATTTACCAAAAAAAAAAAAGTGGAAGGAAAAAATACTCATTGCTCAGATAAGGACTAGCTCTCATTGGCTTAGATGTGAAACAAGGAGATGGACAACGACCAAAGAACAATGGGAATAAAGGCTTAGATGTGAAACAAGGAGATGGACAACGCCCAAAGAACAATGGGAAGAAAGGATATGTACTCTATGCAGCACAGGGGCAGTAGAGACAGAGGAACACTTCATCTATAAATGCCCGAGTTTTTCAGATATCCGTGACAAATACAAAGAAACACTTGGGAACGAGTTTATGGCAGATTTATTTGAAGACAATAAAATAAAAAAAATTGAGGAATTGCTAACACAAATCAGCGGGAGAAGGAACAACCTTCTCAAAGATATTAAAGATCATATGGTATGATTTGAGTAATTGTACTTCCATATTTGAGGTCCCATAAACCATAGTTGGGTCTCACGGACGTAATTAAAATCTTTCATTTCATTTCAAATCTAAAAAACTATCATATTATAATTTTAAAAACTAAATTTTTTTAAATACTACTCGATAATTTTTCATTAACTATTATAATATTTTTATTTAAATATAATATTAAATATAAATATTGAAAGAGAGCTGAGAAGAAAAGAAAAAGGAACCAATACTTATTTGATCAAGTTTGAAGGTTACTCTTTTAGTTTTCTCACGATAAGAATGATTTTACAGTCTCAAGGTCAGCGTGACTCTTAGTTTTTTTTAATTAATATTTTTTAAATATAATTTTAGACATCAGGTGGGGTAAATGAATATAAATAAAATGCAATAAATAAAAAGTGCCGTAGATAAACATAGAGATATAAGTTATTTTTAATTTATTGTAAATTTGATAAGACATCAAATTTTAAGTTTAGATGGATGGACAGGATTGAATATGGTAAATCAGTATGAAAATAAGATAGTAGTGGCCTGCTGGGTATGGTAAATCAGTATGAAAATAAGATAGTAAAGGCCTAATGCTTCTAATTTAATTTTTTCCTCATGGACTAGGGATTATAAGATGGTTTTAATAAGAAGGGGAAGGAGAAGGAATATAACCGAAGAGAAAACAGTTTCGGAGGCTTCCTTCCAGATGGACGTAATTGCGGAGCAAAACCTCTTTCTCAAATCCGGCCTTTTCCAAAACTCTGGCGGACGCCACGTTTTCCGGGAGAACGAGCGCCTCAATTCTGGTGATCCCGGGCAACTCCCTGCATGCCACGTCGACCGCTGCCAAAACGGCCCGCGTGGCCACGCCCATCTTCCAGTATTTTCTGGAGATGGCGTATGCGATCTCTGCCCGGCAGCTGTGGATGCCGACCCCCTGCTTGACGATGACGTGGCCGATGGGCCGGTTGCTGCCGTGGAAGTAGATAGCCTTGAAAAACGGGTGGGGCATTGCCACCTTGGCAAGATAGTCTCGCGTCTCTTGTTTCGTCTTGAACGGCTGCCACGTCATGTACCTGGTCACCTCTTCGTCGCTCGCCCACTCGTAGAAGTCGTCCACGTCAGCCTCAGAGAAGTCCCTCAAATGCACTTGCACTTGCTGAGCTTGTCCGCTTTGCCTGGCCATAGCAGACTCATTGCTACAAGTCTTACTCAACACAATTGTTAAGTTTTACAAACTCAAAAGTGGAGATCACAATGAACTAAATCTTTATAGAATTCTATGTACTTCCACAACTTCTCTGTTAAACTAAACTAGATCTTTATACAAGACCATAAACAAGTTAACTAGACGTCTGTGCACTGGAATAGTATGAGCTTTGCCTGCACTTGTATGTTGCCTAGCAACTCCAGCCTATAAATAAGCTCAACTATATTCCATTAACCGCCCACGTGAAGAAGGTGAATAGTTTTTAAGCACCACAGCAAACCAACCCCAAACAAAACTCGAACTGTAGAACTCAGAGTGATTTTTAAAAAAAAACACTAAATTTCTTAATTTTGGTAGTAGATTTGTATTTTTATAATCAAATCGTATATTAGTAGGAATTTATATTTAAATCTTGTCAAAACTTGAATACATTGTATTGAAATAAAAAAATAGAACTTATCAATCATAAAATATTTATAAGATTTTTAAAAATCAAAACCTCAAAGTGATGAGTGGAGAGCACTCAGTATAAAGAGGTCAAAACAAAACCTCTTTCTACTAACCATGAAATCTTGGCAAAGTGGTGAATGGGATAATATTTCAAATAAAGAGGTCATGAGTTCAGTTTCTTCTACTTATTGAGAATACTTTTTTTAATTGATCATGAGATCTTGACAAAGTGGGAAGCAAGATCTTGATAAAGTAATAAGTCGGAGGACATTCCAAATAAAAAGTTTATGAGTTCAAGTTCCTTCCATACTTACCAATCCAAATAAAAAAATTATGAGTTCAAGTTCCATACTTGCCAATCCAAATAAAAATATTATGAGTTCAAGTTCCCTTCATACTTGCTAATATCCCTCATAATCTGAGATCCAATATATAAGTTACATCACACAAATAAAATTAAAAATGATCATAAAATCTTGATAAAATGATAAGTAAAAAAAGAAAACATGATTTCAAATTCCCCACACTTGATAATACCCTTGAGAGTTCAAATACCTTCTACGCTTGATAATACTTCTTATAATTTGAGATCGAATGTAAATAAGTTGCATCACACAAACAAAAGCATATCCTTTATGCTTTTACCAGTCACCTCCCATGTGATCAAACTGCAAATTTTACCAGTCACCTCCCATGTGATCAAACTGCAAATATGAGCATGAGCATGTGAATGGCATTGTTCATTGTTGTCCATAACTTACGAACCAAGAGAAATTTGCCTTTATTCGTTTTACTCTTTCAACGCCAGATTCTTTTGCTTTTTTTCGCTTTCAAAGTACATAGTGACTAAAAAAGTGAGAATGTTGGGATAGGTTGCCACTTCCCTGATGTGTTTCATTTTGCACTTTCTATATTTAGTTTATCGTATGATGGGATGATTTGTGGTATGGTTTTATATTTTTGAAAGATATTAATATAATAATTATTTTACTATAATATTAATATAATAGTTTTATATTTTGTTGTTTCTAATAAGAGTTGAATCTATGTTTTCTTAAAAAAAATCATTACTTTAATTCATGTTATTTTATGAAATTTAAATTAAAAAAAAAACTATATTATTATGTTAATGTTTCATTGCTTAAATTTATGTTATTTAATAAATATCAAATTTTGAAAAAAATATACAAATGTGGAAAATATATTATTATCATTTTATTTAAAAAAGAAAAAATAAATTATTATCATCAATATATTATTATTTTTATTTTTATATTAATTTTAATATAAATATTAAATAATTTTAATTATAATTATTGTAATTTGTATTGCTTATAATAAACCTTGCCTTGAAAAAATTGTCCATCTTTATAAACTCATCATCCTTGAAGAATATTTCTGCCTTGAGTACTATGCACCCTTTGACATCAATGACAACTTAATATTTCTAACAGCGAGTGTGAGCATGAGTCAGGAGTAAGTGTAGCAGCGAGTATAAGCGTGATTCGGAAGTAAGTGTAATAATAAGGTGGAGCGCAACCTAAGAGTAAGTGTAGCAGCAAGTGTGAGTAAGTGCAACCGAAAGCAAGTACGAGTGAGTGCAACCAAAAGTGAGTGCAAGCGTAAGCTAGGAGTAAGTGCAGTAGTGAGTGCAAGCGCGAGCTAAGAGTGAGTGTGCAAGCCAAGAGCGTATAAGATCAGAGAGGGAGTGTGAACTAAGAGGGAGTGAGAGCCAAGATTGTCATGGCAAAAGAGCAAAAGGTTCATCCAGAGTGTATCAATGCTTCAAACCCTTACCATGAATGTGTGTAACATTATTTCCAAAAAATTGTTGAAGCCAAGGAACACCAAGAAAAAGAATAGACAAGGGCAATTGAGATCTAAGAGGGAGTGCAAGTGGGAGTGAGTGCAAGGCAGGAGAGAGTGCGAACCAAAAGGGAGTGCAAACTAAGAGGGAGTGCAAGTCAAAATTCATTCATGGCAAACGAGCAATAGGTTCATCCAAAGTGTATTAATGCTTCGAACCCTTACCACGAATACGTGGAACATAATTTTCAAAATATTGTTGAAGCAAAGGAACGCTAAGAAAAAGAAGGGACACAAGAAATTGTGAGCCAGGAGGGAGCACAAGCCTAGAGCAAGTGTGAGGCAAGAGAGACTACAAGCTGGAAGCAAGAGCAAGTGAAAGCAAAAAGGGAGTGCAAACCAAGAGGAAGTACAAGCCAAGAGCAAGCCCCATTAGCTATTATGGAAGGAAAGTCCTTTTTGAAAACCCTAATGGGAAGTCAAGATGCTCTAGCTAGAAATAAAAATGCCCTAGTTGGAAGTATGAAGGCCCAAGCTGGAGATAAGCGAAAGAGTGAATACATGGTAAGTTCGATCCACATAGCAGATGGTACACCAGAAGTAAGTACCAAGGATGAGATTATTGAGAATGATATAATGGTTCTTAAAAGTAGAAGGCTAATATGTAAGTTTCATAGATTACGGCCAGGGTTTTTGGGTATTCAAAATTAGATCAAGTGGAAGTGAGGATTGAATTCGAACTATTCTATGACTTTTCTTCCTAAAGGTTTTTCATCATCATATTTTCTAGTTCAGAAATTAGGGGGTGGCCCATGGTTTAGGGGAAGAGATGCACTTTATTTAAGAAGATGGAATGAAAAAAATTTCATTGAGAAAAAAATTATTAAGAAGTTTCCAATGTGGGTTAGGCTTTTTGGACTTCCATATCAGCTTATAACTAAGGATGTTTTAAAAAATATTGGAAATACCCTAGGGGAATTCATAAAGGAAGGACCAACAACTAAGAAGCGAAAGCATGATATCTATAATAGAATATGTGTTGCTATGGATAATTCAAAATCTTTGCCACAATCCATTAAGATTAAATCTGAATCAAGAGAATGGGATCAACAAATAGATTATGAAAATATTAAATTTTGTTGCCACAATTATTTTGAGATTGGACACATGGCAAGAGTTTACAAAGTAAAAACTATGAAGAAAATGACAAAAAACTCTAGCAATGAGATAAACTTCAAACGAAGCAAGGAAATCATACAATAATAGAAGCTAGATCAAATCAAGGATATTCCACTCCAAAAGAAGAGGTAAATAAATCCTATCGACAATATCAATTGGTAAGTTTAGAAGGAATTAAAGGTGCAAAAGAAGATGTGGAGATAAAACCCAAAACAAAGACAACAAAAAAGGTCAAGTTTTTTCCAGGTAAATCATCTTCATTTTTTCTAGTAGTATAGAATCCTCTTCGGGTAATAAATGTGAAAGTGGTGAAGATGTTATCCCTTGCACTTTAAGGTTTCAAGAGCAAAATAATATAGAAATGAGGTTGGAGAAAACCCATAACAATTTAAGGTTTTTAGGGTAAAATAAGAAGGTAATTGCTATAGAAGAGCATCCTTGCACTTTAGGGTCTCCAAGGAAATATAAAGAAGATTGTGCTTTTGAGGTTATTCCTTGCACTTCAGATCCTTTAGAATAAGGTAAACCTAAATATGATAAGTCTTACTATGAGTAGTGTGATAATATTGAAGAGATTGATGAAGATGAAAGTATTTTTGGGAATGAAAAAAAGAGAGGAAGACCCAAGAAGCAAAAACAAAGAGAAAAAGAAACACAAAGGAATATTTATATGGGAAAACAAAAGCAAATATCATAATTGTTAACAAGAAGTGGGGCTAAACCCTCAAATAAATTCAAAAAATAACAATTTCTTGGAATATTAGGGGAATGAATAACCCTAAAAAAGGTATTAAGAAATTACAAGGTGGTTATAGACAATATATTTTTAAATATAGAAGTTGGGCAGCAAATATTTTAGCCATTCATAGTGTTGAATTTCATCTTGACAAAATTTATATTTTTGAAGGCATCTGATATAGAAGGAGGTGATTGTGGATACTTAGTAGTTTGAGGAAGATGAAAAATATATTTGATAGAAGGTTAAATGAAGAATATCTCCGATAGAAAGAGAGATTTGAATATGCTTTAAGTAACTTTTTAGAAATGTAATGAGAGCAATGTAATATTTTGTTTTCGTAATGGGAGTGGCCCCCAATAGAAGCTACACATAGCTTATTAAAAAAAAAAGTGATGATAATAAAAATGATATCATGGAATATTAGGGGTATGTATAAGACCCCTAAAAACTGAGTTATTAAGGAATCAATATGTTCTTATAGTCATGATTTTGTTTTAATACAAGTAATAAAATTAAGTAGTGAGGAATGTAAGGATGCTTTTAAGAAGATTTGGAAGATGGGTGATTGTCTAGTTTCTTCTATAGGAGCTCCATGTGATATTGCAATAATATGGGACAAATGCAAATGGGATGGACAATTATTAGAAGCAAAAAATAATTAGGTTTCTTAGGTTTCCTTTATTTTTATAGGAAATACGAAAACATCAAATTTGATGTTATAAATGTATATGATCCAACTACAATTACTCCTCGTGAAATATGTTGGAAGGACCTTAGCATATTTTTATCAAATATAATGATGATTCATTGTGATCTATGGATTATTGGGGGTGATTTCAACACTATTCTATCTCCATTGGAAAATAAGGGTGGTATTCTAGGATGGTCTAAATCAATGCAAGATTTTGCTTCATTTATCAATTCAAATGACCTTTGGAATGTTAATCCTCGAGTTTTTAATATACATGAGATAATAGAAGTGTTGGGTGAACTTATATAGTAGAAAAATTGGATAGATTCTTTCTATCCAATAAATGGTTGCAAGCATAGTATACAATCTCTTTAAATATTTTATTGTATCATAAACCCATTCTTTTGACTTGTGATTTACCCAATAATAGTCATCCAAAGCCATTTTGTTTCCAATTTATGTACCTCCAAGACCCTAGTTTTTGCAAATGCTTATGTTATGGTGAGATGGATTAAAATTTGAAAGATCATGTATGTACAAGTTTGTTCAAAAGATGGAATATTTAAAGGATCAAATGAAGATTTGGAATGCCAAATATTTTGGTAACATTTTTAAAGACAAGAAAGAAATTGAATCCATGCTCAAACAGTTACAAGAGATAGTAGAAACTTATGGAATGGATCATGGTTCTTATGTGAAAGAAATATAATTACTTTTTTATTATCATAATGCATCGAAAAAGGAGTCATATTAGTTCTAAATATCTAGGGAGAAATGGATCAAGGATATAGAAATACGAAAAAAAATCTTGATACAACAAAAACAAAGTTTTATTTTCATCGCATCAAAAATATTTTAAAATTTAGATGGAATAAATATTGAGGATGAAGAAGATATAAGCAAGCAATTAATTATTTCAAAAAAAAAATTATCAGATACTAGGCTAGATAAGGAGGCACAAAATAAAATTTTGCAAAATATTCCATCAATTATCACACAGGAACAAAATGAAAGCTTGATGAAGAAGATAACTATGAGGGAGCTACATGAAACAAATTTCTCTTTCCATCCTAACAAGGCACTTAGCCGCGATGGGTTTTATGTAGTTTTCTTTTAAAAATTTTGGGATTTATTAAAGAATGATATGTTAGGTACGGTTGAAGCAGCCCGAAAAATGAAGGCTATAATAAGTGAGATCAATGCCACTTTTATTACATTGGTTCCCATGAAAGGTGATACAAAATATTTTGATAATTTTTATCCAGTAAGCCTTTGTAATATGATTTATAAGATCATTTCAAAAACTATGGCAAACAAGTTGAAAGGCATTCTAGGTTGTGTTATCTTAGAGGAACAAGGTGGTTTTGTTTGTGGTAAAAAAATTCTTGATGGTATAATAATTGCACATGATGCCATACATTCTCTTCATTCCATAAAAAAATAAGTATGCTTATGAAATTAGATATGAACAAAGCATATGATAGGGTTTCATGGAATGTTCTTAAAAAGTTTGGTTTTGATTATAGTTGGTGTGAATGGATTAAATGTTGTTATAGCACTACGAAATATTCTATTTTGATCAATGGTTCTCCTATTGGTTACTTCAATTCATCTTGTGGACTTTGTCAAGGTGATCCACTATCTCCTTATCTATTCATTATTCTTGTGAAAACATTAGGGAGAGCTTTCTCAAAGGTAAAAATGGAATAAAAAATCAAAGGTATTCAAGTTGCAAAAACAGGTCCCTTCAGATCTCATCTTCAATTTGTTGATGATACTTTTCTTTTGGATCATCCCTTAGTCAATGAGACCATAGAATTTAAATCAATATTATCATTCTATGAGAAGGCTATTGGATAGTTGGTAAATACGACAAAATCAAGATTTTTTTATCGGCAATGCCATAGATTTACAAAAAAAAATGTGAATTTTTAGGGTTTAAAATTGAAAATTTTCCATCAACCTACTTAGGGTTTCCTTTGTCTCATAAAGGAAATGAAAAGGAGCTTTGGTTTTTTTTGGATAGAATGAAATCTTGTTTGGTATGTTGGAAATGTAGGTTATTCACCATGACGTGAAGCCTACAACTTATAAAGACTACATTGAGATCCATCTATATTTATATGATGTTACTTTCAAAATTATTAGTAAGTATAGCATCATAAATTAATAAAATCCAAAGAGACTTTCTTTGGAAAGGTTGTACAAAAATATTTAGGTTTCCTCTTTGTAAGTGGAATAGGGTTTGCAAAGAAAAGGGTATTAATATGAACAACATGGAAATCATATCCTCTTATCTCTGATGCTAAATTATACAAACTTTTGGTTTGATGCTAAATTGAAACCTTATCCTCTTATCTCTAACTCAAAATGGAAATCATTGGCTCAAGCATGCCTAGCTTGTAAAGGTCTAAAGGTCAAAGACTATATTAATAAGAACAACCCTAGATCATGAATTTATTTCAGTAACATAGTTAAAGGAGAGGAACCCAAACAAATTGTAGATGACTATGATATTCAAAATATGCTTAAAGAGTTTTAATTTTTTATTTTTGCATGAAAGGATGAGTTTATTTGAAATCTATCAAAGGATGGTAGGATACTCGATCAAGTTGGGATGTGAGGATTTAGAAAAACTTAAAATTTTCTACTCCCATAGAATTTTAGAGGCTCTCCCTAAGGTTTCAACATTACTTGAGTTAGTAATTCAAAATAAGATTCTTAAAAGAGAAAGTCTACAAAGAAGAGGATATCAAGGACCTTTTAGATGTACCTTGTGTGAGAATGATTTAAAGACATCACACCATTTACTTCTTCATTGTGCCTTTGCTCACACCATTTGGGGTTACATTTTTTAAAATATGAAAATATACTGGGTAGCTCGATCAACATTGAACGAGTTAATGAAACTTGGATTAATTATTTCACAGCAATAGCATCAAGTATTATAAAAAAATAAAAATTGGTTGATTGAAAAGGTTCCATTTGGCGATGGTTCTCTAGGGTGCAAGTGCAGGTGTAGGTGAGTTATTTTTTCTATGTAACTCTATGAAACACTAAGGTACAGGTGCAACTATTTGGTGTGAAACCACTCTTGTTGTGTATTACGAGTTATTGTAAGTGTATATGGCTCCAAACCCTAGCGGTCCAAGCACTAGCTCTAGCATCATAAGTGATAAGTCTAGGGAAAACGTTACCCATCAAACATACCAAGAAATGTTTCCAATAAGTAATGTCTCATCTCCTAATGTTGATTTCCCTCTACCATTTTTTGAATGTGTATGCAATTAGTTAGAATAGTTTACCCTAGTTTGGTTTTTATGAGTTGTATTCCTAATGATTCAATTTTGAGGTCTTGGATCAATACGACTTAGGCCCCTCATGGCGTCAAGGTTGAGCTGTTACAGAACCTCTCAAAGGTTTTCTTCCTTTTTTATTATGTTGATGTTTCTCATGCCAAGGTTATCTATAAACATTATCCATGTTCCATCTGAAGCTCTTTGTTAGTTTTCTCATCATTGACCTAAGATTCCTCTATATCTAAGGAAAAATGACTAAGGTCCTGGTTTAGGTTGAGTTCCCTGATCTTCCCCTTACTTTGTGGTATGTATTGGAATGCATTGTGACTATTTTAGGGCAAGTAATTTTGGTCAAACCTAAAAAAAAATTTAATACTTGCTCAACAAGGTGGGATCTATTTAAAGGTTGATCTATCTAGGCACATCAAAGAGTCCATCAGAATTTGGGTTTGGAATACCATCATCTCTTAGAGAATGGTCTATATTAATTTTTTGAACACTTGCTTCCAATGCAAAGCATCTGATAAGGTAAAATTTTGTTCGCTTATGTCACATAATAGGTCAAAACCAACTCCTGCACAACCAATTGGATCAACTCTTCAACCTAATAAGGAGGGTTGGACCATTGTGGGAGATCACAAAAATTAGCACACTAACTCAACATAATATTTATACCTTAAACCATATGAAAATATGATGGTCACTTCAAGTTCATAGCCATTAGAGAAGGTGAAAGAGTATCGAGTTGGTGGCCCTTCAACAGTGGAGGCGATGGCCAAATAAGTCTTGCCACCTATTTAGAACCATACCTCAAATGCAGATAGTGTGATCCCTAAAAAGGCAACAATTCCCAACTCTCCTCCTTAGTCTTCTCCCATAAGATCACACCACTCTCATAGCTTGAGGATAGACATGGAATTAGGAGATTTTTTTCTAGAGAAGCTTCACCTTGCCAACATTGATTTGGGAAGATACAAACATGACTTTAAAGATACCAACAATTTCAAATCACTAGAGTTTCTTTATGGTGATGGCATGTTGTTAGACTCATTATCTCAATGTATTTTTTCTCATGGAACGTGTGGGATCTCACAAAGATCAAGTGTAAATATGTAGTGTGCATAATTCATCAGTAGTTCTCTGACTTAAATTCATTATGCTTATAAGAGATAAAATTGATAAGTTTTTTATTAGAAATAGTATGTCGGATTATTTGGATTGAAAGTTATTTCCTTCATATTGAGCATGAGCAGGGCCAAGGTGGTGTTGCCTTCATATCCTTCCATTGGTGGCCTCATTTGGTGGTACACAATTGTAACCCCATCTATCATGCACTATTGATGGTTTTTATCAATAATCATGTGTTTGAGATAGTTAATGTTTACTCTTCCAATGATGTTGTGGAGCATGCCCAGTCATGGAGCTAGCTAGCTAAGTCACTCCCTTCTATCGTTTGGCTTATTTGCAGTGATTTCAACATGATTGAGATAGACATGGACAAGAGTGATGGGCATCTGACGCATTGGGAAGTGGGTGAACGAGTGACTTGGTTCTACATGTACAATAAATTTAGGTTGTATGATCCCAATGTGGGGTACTCTTGTGTCAACAAAATTTAGCACACATGGTCCAACTTGTGCTTTGGCTCTAATAGAATTCTCAAAATTTTTGATAGGGCATTGTTATCTGGGTAGCCAATATTTAATTTTTCCAATAATTTTTCTCTCCCAGTTGAACCACTCCTCAATGTTGTTCTCTTATACCACTCACCCATACACTTTTACATTGAATGTGTGGGATATGGGTTATCCACGTAGAGCAGATAGTTTTATTTCAATATTTGCTTCATCATAAACCTTCAATGGCTCACATTCAGCATATTTAGAACTTGAACCTCATCCAACCATGCACAATGGTTGTATTACCTGGTGGAATGCACTATTCACTTTCTTTGCATCTACATGTTCCAACTGACCTTCTTTCATTGACATTCAGATAATACCACTACCTTGGAGTTCTATTTCATGTAGAAGTTGGAAGCGCAACCCTTCTCCTTTGTGTTGCAACTTCAAGTGATCAAACTTTTCTAATAGTCATAGACCATAGATGCTCATGGTGCCCAACTCAAAGTCATATTTCACTATCTGAATGTTGGGGATGGGATATCCAAAGAATTTTTCTAGTCCCTTTGACATAGGAACCCAACACAAAAATCAAATGCATCTGAGAAGGGCATAACAATTTTACAGAGCATACTAATATTTTGCAGGCCTTTTTCCATCATTACTAGAAGGTGTTTCAATCTTAGGAACCCATCCTGGTCCAAGCCCAAGCCCTTCAACAATGTGTTAGAATGGTTTCTTTTCTTTTTGTATCCCAAAATGCCCTCTATGATATCCCCTTTCATAAGAAGAGCTTAAATTCATTGCATTTTCCATGGCCAATGATAAGGCCTTTAATTGTGATAGGTTTCCTTGTGAATTTTATAAAACTCTCTAGGATGTTGTAGGGCTAGATCTGTACCAATTTTACTTGGAGGCTCGTAGGACTGGTTCTCTTGGCCATTTGATTAATAAGGGCATTATTAAGCTTATTCCCAAAAGAGGGGACCTTGAGGACAATTGAAATTGGCATTCCATTAACTTGCTCAATGTCTTGTACAATATTATAGCTAAGGTCATGGCATTTAAGATAGTAAATTTACTCCCCTTGATCATTTGACCAAAGCAAACTAGATTTATCAAGAGCAAATACATATTGGATAATATTATTGTTGTCTAGGAAGGCATGGAATGGGTAATATGGTCATAGTAGAAGGTCATATTACTTAAAGTGGATTTTACTAAGGCATATGATAGGATTGAATGGCCCTTCATCTTGGCCATGTTGCAGGCCTTAGGTTTTGGACCCGCCTTTCTGCAATCTATTCAAATGCTCTTTGTAGATGCATCTTCCTGCTTGATGATTAATGATCATCAGTTCTCACCCTTTGATCTCTATAGATCCAATCATCAAGGGTGTCATCTTGCTCTAGCTCTCTGTCGTATGGTAGTTGAAGGATTTGGATACTTTCTAGCTTATGTTTTTTTCTCACAAGAGAGTAAAATGGATTTTCCTTCTTGACTCTTTGAATAGCTAGTCAATGGACATTTTGTATATAACTCCTTCTTGACACTCTTTGAAGAGGAAAGTAACATAAATAATGCACTAGAATGTCTTGACATGTTTTGTAATGCCTCTAGATCCAGCATTCAGTGGCAAAAATTATGTTATAAAAAATATTTTTTTCCCAAGCCTACTTGACTCAACCAATTTAATTGGAAATGTATCCAACATGAGAATATGTTCAGATTCTTGGGCATTCCTTTTACCTTTTAGTATTCTTCCCCTATGATGTGGTGATATGTTTTAGACAAAATGGAGCATAAGTTGTACAAGTAGATTTCAAATCCTTTGTCACTAGTTGATAAATTTCAATTTTGTTCCAAAATTCTTGTTTCTACTCATGTATATTATTCATCGTATCAGGCCCCATCCAAAGCCTCATACTAGAAGTTAGAGAAGCTCTTTCAAGGTTTTTTGTGGGCCTCGACAAATATGAAAGGCTTTCACAAAGTGGCCTAGGAATTTTGTTGCCTTCTAAGGAATTTTGGAGATTTGGGCCTTCTTGATACTCAACAACAAGGAATAGTCCTTTATGCCAAATGGATAATCAGAATTTTATAGGGCAATGAAGCTTGGAAATTTTTGGCCCAAAATTTTATTTCCTCAGGCATTTCATATGGAATAAAAGCCCTAAAATGGCTTGGGTTGCCTTCACTTCTAGTTATGAAAGTGCATATTCATGTTCAAGGTATTTTTTTCAAAAGCATTTGGAATGCCTAGGAGTCTATGAAACCTTGACTCCAATGGAGTGGTAGCATGTTGGGGATTGGGCTATTTGTAAATAGTCTCTCAATTTAGTGGTCCCCAATTATCACGCATCAAGATCAACCTTTAGCCAAACTTCCTTGGGTTAAGGCACTGTATTTTTTTGTAAATGGGCAAAGGTCATTTCTAACCTTTTATCTAGCCACTCCAAAAATTGGCTTTATTTACCTGAAGCCAAATCCTAGTTCAATCTCTAATAGCAGGATAAGGAGGCCTTCTAGTAGTTCAAGAGGAGGCCCCATATGATATGATGCACAAAATTGGGGTTGAAAGTATGTCCCCTTTGTGGAAAGAATGGAAGTGGTATCCAGATAGTCCTTTTAAAGAATTTCAAACCCCAAAAATGGTATTGTTGGATCTCTCCTCATTTTTCCATTGTACCCATGCTCAATGTCCTTTGGTGACTTTACTCTTCTAACAAGGACTAACAACACAAATTTTTCTCTATTTGATATGCAGCTCTAGAACCTAAGTTGGCTCACTTCTAGTGCTTGCTCTTTTAAAGACTGCTATTTGGAGAACAATTGGTTCACTTGGGGATGAAAACCCCAAATGTTCCTTTTTTCAACAACGAGATTCCATTAAGCATTTATTTTGGTTTTGCCCTAGAGCCCAAATATCCTAGTCTTGAATTCATGACTTCTTCTAGCCATTCAAACCCATGCAATTTTCTTGGCATATGGTTCTCCTTGGGGATAGCACTTGCATGCCTATGATTATTGATCAAATCCAACATTTTTTAGAGTAGAGATTTTGTTTCACATTTGGGAAAACCGTAATAGTGTTATATTTTCTAATCAAAATGTTTCCACAAACTTCTTTACTTATGTAAAAGCTATGATTTGTTCTAATATGATGTTAAAAATTCAGGCCCAAGCCAACAAGATGGATCTTAGAGTAGAGCACTTACATACTTTGTTGGATCACTAGGAAAATATCCCTTGCTCAATGGCTAGAGTCTCGCCTTCCCTGCCACTTGTCAAAATTAATCTGGGTTTTGTTTCTCATTAGGGTATAGATATTATTGCCTTGTTGGTTGTTCAAGATTTTCTTTGTAAAACATAAACCTTGTTCATGGCTATGGGTAGAATTTTAGTCTGATTTTTTGGGATGTCCTTCCATACCACCCACTTTTTTGTGATCAATATAATTTTTTTCTTTTAAGTAATAAAAGTCACTTTTCAACAAAATAAAATCTAAAGCATTATGTATTCTATGGGGTATTGGCACTACCATTATTTGTTGGAATTTATGGCTTGAAAGGAAAAATTGATTTTTTTTAAATAAATATCAAAATCATGCTCAAGTTTGGAACCGTATTATTGCCTCTTTTGCAAAATGTCTACAAATATGGTGTTCATCATGGAAAGTTTTGAGTGTAATAAAATAGATGGTAACAACCTAGTTAAAGGACTTGAACATATATAGAAGAGTCATATGTGATAATGGAATTAAAACAAAGGATCTAATTCGATCTAGGGTAAAATGGAAATGTCCAAAAATTGGAGTTATCAAAATTAATATTGATGGTGCTTCTAAAGAAAATTCAGGAAAAGTTGGTGGAGGCGGTGTTTTTAGAAATAATAAAGGCAAACTTCTCCTCACTTACTCAAAATCATATGAACTTCAACTAAAAACTATTTAGAGACTAGGTCATTTCTTACATGGATTAAAATTGAAATACAAAAAGGATGGAAATATATTTCATTTGAGGGGATTTATAAATTATAATTACTACTATCAACAAAAATGGATGTGGGAATTGGATAAAAAATTATATTATTGTTGATGATCATCACCTATTATTGGAATAAATCTCTTGGAAATATAAGCATATTTATGAAGAAGGAAATCAGGTAGCAAATATTTAGCCAATCGCAGTGTCATCTTCATCTTGGTGAAATTCAAATCTTAGAAGGTGACTAGCCAGCCAAGTGATATTTTCTCTTAAATAAAATGATGTCAAGAAGTTGATTGTAAAAACATAACACTCTAAATTGTTTCCATGGGGTTATAAGCAAAATTCTAGACTAAGATTCCTACTTTGATTTTGGTTATGATCGAGAGTTGGTCAAGAGTCAACAGATTTGTTTTTTTCTAAGTGTTACAGCATCGCATGCTTAGGGTTTTGTGTAGGGTTTGGTCGGACGACAACACTAAGCTCCACATCGCTAGGCATTTACCACCTTGGTGGTTGGTTTCCTTTTAATATGGTCGTTGGGAATTCAGTGGCTTTGACTCCTATCGAAGTTGTTGGACTTGGCTATGGCACACAACAATGAACTGAGGAAGTTCATCTCGAAGGTCTTCCACAAGGTATGGCTTTGGTGCCCGATGTTACTATTCCATTAGATGATTTTAATCAATCTTGTAGCTGGTTAGAGAGTAATACACTTATTGGCTATTTCCTAGGTCGAATCCCCAATGAGTCGCTAATCCGTAGCTGGATTCAACATTACTAGACTCCTCATGGCATTGAGGTTGATGGAATTCAAAACCTGACCAAAGGGTTTTTTTTGTTTTTTTTTCCTGCTCCTGAGCATGTGCATGCGGTTTTTAACCATGGCCCCTGGTATGTGCGTAACTCTCTGTTAGTTTTCCAGCCTTGGACCCGAGAATTTTCTATTGAAGAGGGTGCATCCCTGGAGGTGCCAATGTGGGTTGAACTCCCTGGCCTACCACTGGCTCTTTGGTCTTTCTTAGAAACCCTTGTTTCCCCTTTAGGTCGTTTTGTGTGCATTGAGAATTCATGGTTTTTTGGTGATTGGCCCTTTCAAAGGGTTTGTGTGAAAATTGATCTTTCTAAGGATCTCAGGGATCATCTTACCATTAGTGTTGGGGATACCTCCTTTGTTCAGAAGCTGGTTTATATTAACCTATCGAATACCTACTTTCGCTATCAGTTGGCAACGTATATGATTAAATATTACCCGCTCATGGAGGGGCATTTCAAGCATAATAAAGTCACAACTAGCCCTCCAAGATCTGCGCCTATAGTGCCAACTAGGTCCACTCCCGACAAGCAAAGAACCACACATACTGGTTCGCAGGATTCCTGGACTACTGTTACCAAATGAAATCATCCCATCAAACCCTTGGTTAAACCCACTGGTCAGTGGATGGCTCCTCTAGTGCATGCACCCAGAGATAATATGGCCATGCAAGTTGCTACACCGACATCCTCCCATAGGCCCTCTATTGTGGTAGAGAATGAGGATCTACAGATTAATTTATAAGTTGCCCTTGAGAAGGTGCGGGCAAGAAGGTCTCGCAGTCCTAAAAGTAACAAACGACCTTATACCTTGTTTTTGGAAGGAAACCATGATCGATTCCTCTCAAACACTTACTCCTCGCTTGGGGATTTAGGTGCTTCTGAGGTTATTGAAGGTGATATGCAGCTTGATAGTTCCTCATGATATTTCTGTCATGGAATGTCAAAGGTTTGACGGACCTAGTTCATAAGTATTTTGTTCATAGTGAGATTGATAAACTTAGTCATCAGCATGGCAGGTTTGATTTTCTTTGCTTGCAAAAAGTTAAGATATCTGCTTTTAACTTACAATGTGCATGTTTTTTTTATTTGGTATGGCAGCCAATTTTATTCTACTAATCATATTGTAGGTCAAGGTGGAGTTGTCACGTTTGTGGCTCCCACCTGGCAATCCCATCTGGTTACTTGGGGAGTGGACCCTTCTAATCAGGTTGTGTGGACCCTTTTTGAAGTTGATGGATATTCTTTTGGAATTGTAAATGTGTATGCTTCCAATCATGCCCCTGATCGATGTGCTCTCTGGTGGTGGTTGGCTTTATCTTTACCCTCTGCTATCTGGTTGCTTTGTGGTAATTTCAATATGATTGAGACATTGGGTCGCTTCCCAATGTGATGTGTTGGGGAACAAAAAGCTTGGTTTTTTCTAAAAAATAAATTAGGGCTTTTTGACCCCAATGCTTGTTCTTCCTCCAAAGACTTTCTGCACTCACTCTAGTTTTCCTAGTCCAATTTCTAAAGTGGGGATGATCATATTTTAAAGCAGCTGGATAGAGCTATGCTTACGGAACACTTTGGGTTTAGTTTTCAGTCCATTGTGCCATCTGCTCCTCTGGTGGCAGCTCTTCTTAGCTCTTCGATATCAGATCATGTACCCATTATATTCAATATTTCTTCAAGCATATTTCCAACCAAAACCTTTTCTTCTCAGTTTTTTTTGAATATTTCTTTCCTTTAGCATCCTGCTTCTATTGCTCATATTGTTAGGGTTTGGAACCTAGTTCCTCGACCTTACATAAATATGGGTTGGATTGTGTGGTGGAATGATGTCATTGCTCGCACAACCACCTTGCTTCACACTCTTGGAGTCAAGCTTGCTCAGCTATGTAAGCAGAAAAATCTGGCACTAAAGTAGGAGTTTGCCAAAGCATTTCTTAGGCTTGATGCTTCTCCTCTTAATTTCAATATGTAATAGTTTGTTGCAATCATTCAACATGATCTTAAGAAGGTTGAGCTATATGAGGGCATATGTGCTCAAATCCGTGCCCATACCCACTAGCTCAAAGTCGAAGACTGGGTCTCCAAGGAGTTATTTCAATGCCTTAGACCACCTAATGTTAGCGTACTATTACAATAGGTGTTATATTAGTTAACTAGTTATTTAACTTTAGCACCTTGTTGCAGCGGCATCCTGTTGAGATGCGCCCAACCCGGGCTAATCCAGGAGTGCTGTTTCTGCATGTTGTATTATTTAAACTGCTCTTCAATAATACAATGATGTTCGCACATTTACATGGTACCAGAGCCAGGGGCGAGGTGAGGAGCAGAGCGCGATTTTTTTTTATTCGGACGAGTTTTTTTTTCTCGCAGTCCGTGCGTTCAAAAAAAAAAAAAAAAAAAAAAACAACGGGCAGAGAGCGGAAAAGGGCGGTTAGACGCAAGCCCCCCGGGCCGAGAGAAAAAAAAAAAAAATTTCTCGCTGCGACTTGCGAGAGAGGAAGCCGAGCGGAGGTCGCTGCGAGAGGGTGTTGAAAAGGGAGGTGACTTGCCGATCTTTTCGGATCAGCCCGCTGGCTCACGTGGTCGTGAGCCGTGCGGTAAGGCTCAGGGAGCCTACAGGTCGGGGGTTCGAATCCCGCCGACTCCCCCAAGGTATAATTTTTTTTTTTAAAGTTATTTTTTATTATTATTATTTTTAATTAAAATTTTTAATTTTAATTTTTTTTTAATATAGTTTTTAAACTTTAATAAATTAAATTTAATTTTAATTTATTTTTTCTAAAAGTTTAAAACTATAGAAATTAAAATTATTTATTTTAATTTTAAAATTGATAATAATTATAAAAATGCTTTGTTAAAGAAAGCCTTTTAAGGGGGGATTTTTTTCAAAAAAATCAAAGGGGGATTGAGAGTAATTTTTTATGAAAAATAGCAATTTGGCATTGTAAAAGGTGCATTTTCAGTTTGTGACCGACACCTTGTGGGTTATTCTAGTGGGCATTTTTTTTTGTTGTATGTTGCATATTTCATTTTTGCACTATAACATTAAAAATTAAAATCAAACACTCCTTAAAGTCCCCGGAATATAAAACCCATCTGTGCAATTTATTTGCATTTGCGGCGTTCGGTATTTGCGATACCTACGCCGGCACTTACGAGTAAAGCTGTCGTGATTTGGCTCTTGTATCCGCCGCCTAATATAGCTGCTATAACGACGTCTGAGCTTGTTCTCTATAAATCGTCGGGGAGGAATAAGTACGCCATTTTTTGCATTTTTTACTCCATCCACTACCCTTTATCGCACTTGTGTTTAGGCGTAAATCCTGACGAAGTATTCTTCATAGTGTTTAGGGGAAGTTACGCCCCACGCATGAGAAGAATCTTCTATGGTAGGTGCCATCAACAAGGCGATTCCCTTTCAGTACCGCTTATGTTCCACGTATCGTATGATCTCTAAAATTCACCTATAGTCTCCCTCACGTAAGGGCGGGTGATTTTTGTTGATCTTTCTAAATACCTATAGTTTCCCTCACGTAAGGGCGGGTATTTTGTACGGTATATTGGCCTAGCAAAAGGTATATCGAAAGGGGGACCAATTTGGTGATATAAGGAACCTTCACTATGGCCATTGTTGCAAAATTGATGGTCGATCCGCATCGGTTATTGAAAGGTCCAAATTATACACCATGGAAACATAAGATGAAGGCTATTCTCCAAATGGAAGATTTGTGGGATATTATTCTTTGGAGTAGCAACAAGGCCTTCACCAACGGCGGGATCCACGGGTCCTTCGGCGAGATCAGATTGCTTTTGACAAGAAAGACGGTAGAGCAAAGGTGCTCATTTTGTTTCTTGTTTCGGATGAAGTGCAACCTCATATAGGCTGATAAAGCAAGTGGTAAAGAGGCATGGGATGCCCTTAGAACCATCTATGAGGGGAAGAATGAATCCACCATTCTTCATCTTCAACAACAACTTCATAACTCTGAGTTTGAGACGGGGTGAAGCGGTTGAACTCTTTACGTGCGAGTGTACGAGTTGAAAGAGAAATTGAGTTCTCTAGGAGATCTTGTGGATGAAAAGCTTCTCATTTCACTTGTGATGAGAGCTTTACCTTCTTCATTTGACATGTTGATAACCTCCATCCGGGTGTCCCAACGACAAATTACCTACATCGAGTTGGTCAATCTGCTTCAACAACGGGAGGCACGCCAACTTCACAAGGATGATTCTTCCAATACGGCCCTATACACCAACGAGGCGGGGTTCTAGGAAGAAAGGTAATGGGCAAAAAGGAGGCAACTTTCGGAAAGGAGGAAATTCTCAACGAGGATACGAAAGGAAAAGGCAAGCAACCTCAACGAGAAGAAGAGGTGGTGCAAGATCCGTGAGAAAGACAACCATGACACCAACGGGTGTTGGCATAAGAACAAGCAAAAAGGCCAAAACAAACCACAAAATAAAAACAAGCAACCCCGAGGCGAATGTTCTTTGTTGAAGAATCGACTCGGATTACGAATGGGCACACAAGGTGCTCATGACTACCACAGATTCCACTCGGAGGGATCCTATTTGGTATGTCGATTACGGAGCTAGTAAACATATGATGGCGACGGATCGTGGTTTGAATCATTTGTGGCCAAGGAGGGCAAACCTGTCACCATTGCTGATGATAAAACCTACAGGGTTCAGGGAGAGGGTACAGTTTCAGTCACTCTTCATGATGGCAAGTGTCAGATTGACAAGGTCCTCTATGTTCGGGATTGGCCAACAATTTGTTGTCGGTGACACAAATCCTGGACGAGAAATATGGTTGTCAACTTTCGTGTTGAGAATGGAAAGAAGTGTTGTACAATTACCGGGAAGGGTAAGCGGTTGCAACGACTTCATATAAGCATGGCTTATTTGCACTAGATGCTATCTCTATTCCACATGTTGCCATGGTTGTCTCTACCAAGGAGGCAACTTCCCTATGGCACAAGAGATATGGGCATCTTAGTTACGGCTACTTACTTGAGCTCGGCAAGTATGAGATGGTAAAGGGTCTTCCTTCCCTTTACGCCACATTGCCGGTGTGCTCGGCGCTTAGCGGGAAAGCGGCATAGAGTACCATTTGAGAAGAGCTCTACAAGAGCACGAAAACCTCTGGAGCTAATTCACACCGATCTATGCGGTCCTTTCACACCCAACGGTGTTGGAGGGAAGAGGTACTTTCGAGTTATTCGTAGATGACTACTCACGAAAGATGTGGGTTTTCTTTCTCCAGCTGAAATCCGAAGCTTTCGCATTCTTCCAACGAGTTCAAGAAATCCGTTGAGAAGGAGTCGGGGGCTTCTATTAAAACCCTCCGCTGAGATCGAGGGGGAGAGTTTACCTCTAATGAATTTTCTGCATTCCTAGATAAACATGGGATCAAGAGACAGGTTAACAAGCTGCCTATACTCCTCGGCGAGAATGGAGTTCTTTGAGAGAAGGAACCGTTCTATCATGGAAATGGTTCGTTGTATGCTCACGGGTGCAACTCTTGGGCAACAATATTGGGCGAGAAGCTGTCACCAGCTGCAGGTGTATCTTTTGAATAGGGCACCCACAAAGGCCCTAAAAGGAATGACTCCACGGGAAGCATGGAGTGGTCGAAAACCCTCCATATCTCATCTACGTATTTTCGGGTGTCAAGCTTTCATGCACATACCGAAAGAAAAAAGGAAGAAGCTAGATGAGAAACAACTGAGATGTATTTTTCTTGGATATTACGAGCACTCTAAAGGATATCGGTTGATAGATCCTTTGACCAAGAAAATTCATATCAGCGAGAGATGTTGTCTTTGATGAAGCTTTCACATCACGAGAGCACATCTACGGTACACCGAGGATATTGTGGAACCAAAGGAAGAGGAGATTCCTTCGTCAACACGAGACAGGGAGGTCCTTCTACATCTTCTTCACCACCACCGAAGGAGAATCCTAAATGGTGTACAAATACAATCGAGAGATGCAAATTTATCCACTCCTCCCAATTTGAATTTGGATAGACCTCGTACACGCGGTATGGCTCAAAAGGAAAGAGAAGCCGAGAGCGGGTGAGGTTGATGATCTTTGTCAATCTTTTGAGGAACTTTACGTGACTCCAAGTAGAGAAGTTGAGGATATGGATATTGATGATGACGGGGCATTCATGTCTACCATAGATAGTCTTGGACTGCATCGGTGCAAGATGCTCTTAGTGAGCCTCGGTGGAAGGCCGCTATGGATACGAGTATGAGTCTACGATGAAGAATAAAACTTGGAAGCTTGTTGATCTTCCTCATGGAAAGAAACCTATTGGTTGCAAATGGGTATACAAAGTCAAGTACAAGGCGAGATGGAACAATTGATAAGCATAAAGCCCGTCTTGTTGCAAAGGGCTATGCTCAAAAGGAAGGCATCGACTATGAAGAAACTTTTGCACCTACTTGCTCGGATGACCACAATTCGGGTTATGTGTGCTATGGCGGCACAATATGGGTGGAAAGTTCACCAAATGGATGTCAAAAGTGCCTTTCTTAATGGTGATCTCCAAGAAGAAGTCTATATGACTCGGCTGAAGGATTTGAAGTGGAAGGCCAACGGCGAGAAAGTTTGCAAATTGGTTAAATCCTTGTATGGTGCGAAACAAGCTCCTCGAGCTTGGTATATAAAAATGGACAATCACCTAATGCGGCATGGATTTAAGAGATGTCCGTCGGATGCAAACCTCTATTTCAAGAAACAGGGTTACGAGATAGTGTTGCTTGTACTCTATGTGGATGATCTGCTCATTACGGGGAGTTCGGAAGATTTGATCTCTCTTGTCAAAAGAAACTTGTGCAAATCTTTTGAGATGACGGATCTTGGACTTCTCCATTCTTGTCTTGGTGCGGAATTCAGCCGGAAGGAGCACACCATCAAAGTGTCTCGGAAAAAGTATGCCAAGACATTGCTCGATAAATATCGCATGGTAGTCTGCAAGCCAATGGCAACTCCTATGGAGAATGGACTTCGATTATCGCGATATGATGACTCACCCCGAGGTAGATGGCACTCTCTATCGACGGTTGATTGGGAGTCTCATATATCCGACCAATACTAGGCCGGATCTCGTATTTCTTGTAAACTATCTTTCGAGGTTCATGCGGGAGCCTAAGATTACTCATTGGAAAGCAGCAAAACGTGTTCTTCACTATGTCCGTGGTACTATAGAATATGGCCTAGAATACAAGAGGAACAACAAATTCTTCTTGCAAGGATACACGGACTCCGACTATGCCGGATCATTTGATGATCGCAAGTCAACTTACGGATACATTTTTCATCCGGGATCCGGTCCTGTCTCTTGGCACGGCAAGAAGCAACGGTGGTTGCTATTTCTTCAACGAGAGCGAGAATATCGCGCCGCACGTGAAGCCGTGTGCGAAGTGATATGGTTACGTCGCATTCTAACAAGTATGGGCCATCCATCAAAATCTCCAATACACTTGTTTTGCGACAATCGGGGTGTTACGAACCTCGTCAAGAATCCGAGTCCATCATGAAAAAACAAAGCACATTGACACACAATGTCATTTCATTCGAGAGGAAGTTCCAAAGCACCGAATTCAGCTTCGACACATTCCCACCGATGCTCAAGTTGCGGACATTTTCACTAAGGCACTTGGACGTGTCAAATTTGAATTGTTTCGCAGCTCACTTTGTATTGCAAAATAATGTAAGGGGATGTTAGTATAGCTATTAGTTATTACATTACCCAAATAATGTAATAAAGGGGGATGTTAGCGTACTATTACAATAGGTGTTATATTAGTTAATTTGTTATTTAACTTTAGCACCTTGTTGCAGCGGCATCTGTTGAGATGCGCCCAACCCGGGCTAATCCAGGAGTGTTGTTTCTGCATGTTGTATTATTTAAACTGCTCTTCAATAATACAATGATGTTCGCACATTTACAGGTAGGTGGTTCAGTTCAAAGCCATTGTGGATAATGGCGAAAGGCTTTCAAAGCAACATGATATTTCTAAGGTATTTTTTCACCACTATCAACAGGTCTTTGCTACTCAGCATCTCTCGGTTGAGAGACAACAAGCACTGGAGGAATGTTGCTCGGTGGTTCCTAATAAGCTTTCACCCTCTCAGAATGAAGCTTGTGATAAACCTCTTTCATTAGAAGATCTTACTGAGGCTTTATCTCATATGGCTAATGATAAAGTGCTAGGCCTAGATGGTTTTCCATGCGAATTTTATAAAGCTTTGTAGGATATGGTTGGCCCTGACCTTCTGAGCATTTATTAGGAAGCCATGTCCTCTAGTTCTTTAGGATCACTCATCAATAGAGGTAACATAAAATTCATTTCCAAGCCTAACTATCCTAAGGTGATCACCAACTGGAGGCCTATCACTCTGTTGAATGTCAGTTATAAAATTATTGCTAAAGCTCTTGCTCTTAGACTTCGACCTCTGCTTCTATTGTGAGGCCTGAGCAAACATGTTTTATTTGTAATTGCTATATTTTGGATAATGTCCTCATATTTTGGGAAGGTATGGAGTGGTCATAGCAATCTCAACAAGCGATGATGTTTATTAAAATTGACTTTAAAAAAGCATATGATAGAATCGAATGGCACTTTATTCTATCAATGCTTATAGTGCTTGGGTTTGGTCCTAGCTTTGTCCAATCTATGAAAATATTATTTATAGATGCTTCAACGGTTCTCATGTTGAATGGTGTGCAAACAAAGCGTATTGGTCTGTTCAGATATGTTTGCCATGGGTGTCCTCTTCCCCCTCCCTCTATGTGCTTATAGTTTAAACCTTTGGGTACCTTCTTTTTCATAAAGCCTCGCAAGGACTGGTTAAGGGTATTTCCCTACCAGGAGGGCAAGGGCAACTCATCAACGGCCACTTTACGAATGATTCTTTTTAACGCTCAATGAAGATGAAGTGTCTGCCACACAAGCTCTTTCCAGCTTGGAGGTGTTTTGCAAATCCTTCGGTTCTAGCATTCAGTGGAGGAAGACTACTTGCTATAGACAATCCTTGCATCCCCTTCCACCCTGGATGAAGCAGTATCGATGGAGGTGGATTCAATCGAGGGAGATGTTTAATTTTTTGGGCATTCCCTTTGCTTTTTAGAGCACTCTGTCTCAGCTTTGGGAGTATGTAGTGCAAAGAGTGGAGAACAAGATCACTTACTAGATCACCAAGAAGTTGTCCCTTGTGGGTAAATTCCAAATCTGCATTAAAATTCTTGCCAGTACTCATGTTTATTACTCCTCCTATTGGGTTGCTTCTCAAGCTTGTTATAAGAAGTTGGAAAAGCTTCTACAAGATTTTTTATGGGTTAATTCTTCTCAAAAACATGGCTTTCATAGAGTAGCCTGGGAATTTTGTTGCCTCCCTAAAAATTTAGGTAGGTTGGGGTTGTTTAACTATTTTCATTAAGGTCTGACTCTCAGTGCAAAATGGATCATCAAAACTCTTAAGTTTTGATTAGGAGTTGTGTGGCAACAAGGTTACCCATTGGCAAGAAATGCTAGAAGGGTTTGGATTTACCTTCCATTCTTGTAGTCCATGTTTCTCTTAAAATTTTTGGCTTATTTGTGACTCAAAGTCTTGGCATGCTTGGGAGTCAATCAAACCCTAACTCCGTTGGAAAGGAGTTGGTCACCATAGGGGGCAGCTATTATTAATTTGAATGTTTGGTGGTCCCCTGTGGTTCAGTATCAGGTACAATCACTTGCTCGAGTTCAATGGATTCATGCTAACAATGTTTTTAAAAAGGGCATTGTGTCCCTTTCTAATTTTTATTGCAGGAAAACTAGGGATTGGATCCCTTGGGAGCTTTTTCAACAGTAATATATGTTAAAGTCCACAGATAAAGACACATATGATGTGGTTATTAATTGTACACCATTTTTCCTGTGGCCTAAGCTTGGTTAGGTTATTCAGCAACCTTGGTGGAAAGAGTGGGAATGGTATAAACTTGTCCCTCTTCTTAATTACATAACTAAGCAGGGTTATAGCTAGCTTTCGCCCAATTTTCCCATGGTGCCCAAGCTCAATACATGTTGGGATTTATTCTCTTCCAAATCCATATTGAGAGCACGCTTTTAGCTCACTTGGGCACCCTATATTGAACCTAAGCAGGCCTCTTTTTCCTGGAGTATGTTGTATCAGGGGTTGTCACTTGGCCCAAGGCTTAGGCACTTGGGGATTGATACTCCCACTTGCCCTTTCTGTGGGGAAGCAGAATCAGCCTTGCATATTTTCTAGAATTTTCATAGGGCAAATATGACCTAGGAGTGTATGGAGTCCTTTTTTGACCATTTTTTAATGCTTCTTTAACTTGGATTCACAATCTGTTGGGAGATACGCCATAATTTTCTCAACCTTTGCTAGAATTCTGGAACATTTTTAGAATTAGCATTCTATTTCATACATGGAAAACCAAAAATGAGATAGTTTTTGTAGATAAAACTCCCTCTATTATTTTTTCTCTCTTAGATAAGTTGATGGTATTTCATGATGCCTGGTTACAGATTTAGGTGCAAGCTAATAAGGTTGTAATGGAACTCAATCATATTCAGGAGTTGATTGACTATTGGGGTAATGCACCATGTACTATGAGTAGAGTCCCCCCAACGAATGAACAACATACCCATTCCAGTTCGGATAATTTTGTCGTCCACCGCTAGAATTCCAAGACCGGCCAGCTTCTAGAGCTCGCTCTCAGCCGTCTGGAGATCACGCGCAGAGATTGTTGCTTTCCAACTCTACTCAGCGAGGTTTCTACTTGGGGTGATTGCCCTCACCCTAATCCTTTGCATTGTATGGATGGTTGGGGAACTCGCCAGGGATGGGAAACTCCCCCTCATTCTTCTGGCCAGGTCGATTCTCCGAAGGGTGGTGAAGGTGATGCTAGTACTGATTGGAGCACAGGCACTGCTGGTGATGTTGATGGATGGAACACCCCCTTTGAGGCTCCTAATCAGCCCGCACCTAATATGCATGCCAATATGCCAGGGTCGGGTTGGAACATTTAATGGTTGTTGTGGTCTTTTTTTTAGTTTTATAGTTAAGCCCGCCTGTTTGTAGTTTTTTGTCGGTGATATTTTGAACTTTGTTGGTTGCCTTTTCAACCAGTTTGTCGTATGCTTGGGGTTTTTTGTGTCAATTGAACTTTTTCCTGGCTATCTTCTTGACCTGTTTGGTTAGTGCTTGGGGCGTGATGTGTTAGTCCATCCACTTTTGTATGTTTAGGCTTTGTATCTAATATATTGCTTTTTCATTAAAAAAAATATAACACTTTGAGAATGTTGAAAATATATTTTATAAATGAAAAATATTTATGATAAAAAGGCATGATAGATATAGTTTAATTAACCTAACAAAAAATGTAATATTTTTATATTTTTATGGGAGTGACCCCTAATAAAAGGCACATATAACTTATTAAAAATAAAATTTACACTTTTTTCATACTCTGTGCGTCCGACGGTCCCCATATCACGCTGGGTTACCATTAACAAGATAGTGGATGTGTTGGAAGCTTTTGCTGATAGTTTGAACCCTGCCAGCTACGGTGACATTCACTAACCAAAACAAAAAAATAGTAATTTTTCTTATATTATATTTATTTATAAGAAACCAATTTTATTATAATATTTTGATAACATGTATTATGATAGTTTATTTTATTGCAAGGATATATAATACAATGTTATCATTTTAACCATAAATTACATTTATATAAAATTAATTTATTTACAACTTGAAGGACAAACTATACTATATTATATATATTTACAATTTGAAGTACATACTCTATATATATATCTATATATATCTATATATATATAATTTTATTAATATAATAAATATTTATTTGTAATATTATTATTTAAATCACTTTAAGTCTGATAGCATTAATTTAGTTTAGTTTACATTTTTATTGATACAATATTACTTATAATATGGGAGAGGTCCATTTCAATTTCACATAATTAATTAAAAAAACTTAATAATATCAATGATATCGTTACAATTCCATATAACCAATTAAAAAAACTTGTTAATATCAATGATATCCGTTACAGTTCCATATAACCAATTAAAAAAACTTATAATTATACAAATTAACATTAAAAATGTTAAAAAAATTTCCCATGTATTTCATTTTATATTTATTTATAGACAACTTTCTAGTTTCTCATGTGTACATGAATTTTTTTTCTTTTAAAAATGGTCCAAAATGTAAAAAAAATTAAAAATATTAAAAAATTAAAATTAATTATATTGTATTTTGTTGATTGTGATGATAAAAATTTATAATTAAACTACTTTTATGAATATAAAATATAAAATTAAAATTTTGATTTTTAAATGTTTTTTTACTTTTAAATTATTTTCTTCTATTTTTTCTTTTTTGAATTTTCTCTAATTCTCAAGAAACTCCCTAAGATTTAAGTACCAAAGTTTTAAGAGTCACAAGTTTTTCAACTATAATTATATTCATAATACAAATATTCTTAATAGTTTTCAAAAAAGAAAGTCATTATTTTTTATTTATATTTTACATTAAATTAGTAATATAAATATTCATAATAATTTAAAAAAAAATTAAAAAACATATATATTTATTTATTGTGTTATATAAAAGAATAGAAAATGTTTACATTATTATTTTATTTTTGTAGGCACCATTTCAAATCTAAAAAGCTACCACATTATACTTTTAAAAACATATATTATTCATTCTAAATTTACTTCTTTAGAAGAATACTAATCAATAACTTCTTAATTAAATATAAATACTGAAAGCTTAGAAGAAAAGAAAAAGGAACCAAGACAAGACTTATTTGATAAAGTTTGAAGGTTATTCTTTTAGTTTTCTCACATGAGAATGATTTTACAAGTTCAGGATTACTTTTAGTTTTTTTTAATATTTGTTTTTCAATGAGTTTACACATGTTTTTATGAGGAATCGTAGTCTTCTTATGCTAAGTGGGATTTGAACCTTAAACCTTTCAAAAAATCAAAGCTCTTTTCACCACAGTAAACTTGCAACTCTTTATAAATAATTTTTAAATATAATTTTAAACATCAAATTTTAAGTGTGGTGAAGCAATAGATAAAAAAATAAAGTAGATAAACATAGAAATATAAGTTATTTTTAATTTATTTTAAATTTGATACGACATCCAATTTTAAGTTTAAATAGATGGAAAGGATTGGATATGGTAAATCAGTATGATATTAAGATAGTAGCGGCCTAATGCTAATGCTGGGTATGGTAAATCAGTATGAAAATAAGATAGTAGCGGCCTAATGCTTCTAATGTTTTTTTTCCTCGCGGACTAGAGATTATAAGATGGTTTTAATAGGAAGGTGAAGGTGAAGGAATATAACCGAACAGAAAACAGTTTCGGAGGCTTCCTTTCAGATGGACGTAATTGCGGAGCAAAACCTCTTTCTCAAATCCGGCCTTTTCCAATACTCTAGCGGAAGCCACGTTTTCCGGGAGAACAAGCGCCTCGATTCTGGTGATCCCGGGCAACTCCCTGCATGCCACGTCGACCGCTGCCAAAACGGCCCGCGTGGCCACGCCCATCTTCCAGTATTTTCTGGAGATGGCGTATGCGATCTCTGCCCGGCAGCTGTGGATGCCGACCCCCTGCTTGACGATGACGTGGCCGATGGGCCGGTTGCTTCCGTGGAAGCAAATGGCCTTGAAAAACGGGTGGGGAATTGCCACCTTGGCAAGATAGTCTCGCGTCTCTTGTTTCGTCTTGAACGGCTGCCACGTCATGTACCTGGTCACCTCTTCGTCGCTCGCCCACTCGTAGAAGTCGTCCACGTCAGCCTCAGAGAAGTCCCTCAAATGCACTTGCACTTGCTGAGCTTGTCCGCTTTGCCTGGCCATAGCAGACTCATTGCTACAAGTCTTACTCAACACAATTGTTAAGTTTTACAAACTCAAAAGTGGAGATCACAATGAACTAAATCTTTATAGAATTCTATGTACTTCCACAACTTCTCTGTTAAACTAAACTAGATCTTTATACAAGACCATAAACAAGTTAACTAGACGTCTGTGGAGAACAAGATCACTTACTAGATCACCAAGAAGTTGTCCCTTGTGGGTAAATTCCAAATCTGCATTAAAATTCTTGCCAGTACTCATGTTTATTACTCCTCCTATTGGGTTGCTTCTCAAGCTTGTTATAAGAAGTTGGAAAAGCTTCTACAAGATTTTTTATGGGTTAATTCTTCTCAAAAACATGGCTTTCATAGAGTAGCCTGGGAATTTTGTTGCCTCCCTAAAAATTTAGGTAGGTTGGGGTTGTTTAACTATTTTCATTAAGGTCTGACTCTCAGTGCAAAATGGATCATCAAAACTCTTAAGTTTTGATTAGGAGTTGTGTGGCAACAAGGTTACCCATTGGCAAGAAATGCTAGAAGGGTTTGGATTTACCTTCCATTCTTGTAGTCCATGTTTCTCTTAAAATTTTTGGCTTATTTGTGACTCAAAGTCTTGGCATGCTTGGGAGTCAATCAAACCCTAACTCCGTTGGAAAGGAGTTGGTCACCATAGGGGGCAGCTATTATTAATTTGAATGTTTGGTGGTCCCCTGTGGTTCAGTATCAGGTACAATCACTTGCTCGAGTTCAATGGATTCATGCTAACAATGTTTTTAAAAAGGGCATTGTGTCCCTTTCTAATTTTTATTGCAGGAAAACTAGGGATTGGATCCCTTGGGAGCTTTTTCAACAGTAATATATGTTAAAGTCCACAGATAAAGACACATATGATGTGGTTATTAATTGTACACCATTTTTCCTGTGGCCTAAGCTTGGTTAGGTTATTCAGCAACCTTGGTGGAAAGAGTGGGAATGGTATAAACTTGTCCCTCTTCTTAATTACATAACTAAGCAGGGTTATAGCTAGCTTTCGCCCAATTTTCCCATGGTGCCCAAGCTCAATACATGTTGGGATTTATTCTCTTCCAAATCCATATTGAGAGCACGCTTTTAGCTCACTTGGGCACCCTATATTGAACCTAAGCAGGCCTCTTTTTCCTGGAGTATGTTGTATCAGGGGTTGTCACTTGGCCCAAGGCTTAGGCACTTGGGGATTGATACTCCCACTTGCCCTTTCTGTGGGGAAGCAGAATCAGCCTTGCATATTTTCTAGAATTTTCATAGGGCAAATATGACCTAGGAGTGTATGGAGTCCTTTTTTGACCATTTTTTAATGCTTCTTTAACTTGGATTCACAATCTGTTGGGAGATACGCCATAATTTTCTCAACCTTTGCTAGAATTAGCATTCTATTTCATACATGGAAAACCAAAAATGAGATAATTTTTGTAGATAAAACTCCCTCTATTATTTTTTCTCTCTCAAATAAGCTGATGGTATTTCATGATGTCTGGTTATAGATTTAGGTGCAAGCTAATAAGGTTGCAATGGAACTCAATCATATGCAGGAGTTGATTGACTATTGGGGTAATGCACCATGTACATTGAGTAGAGTCCCCCCAACGAATGAACAACATACCCGTTCCAGATTCAGATAATTTTGTCGTCCACCGCTAGAATTCCAAGACCGGCCAGCTTCTAGAGCTCGCTCTCAGCCATCTGGAGATCACGCGCAGAGATTGTTGCTTTCCAACTCTACTCAACAGGTTTCTACTTGGGGTGATTGCCCTCAGCCTAATCCTTTGCACTGTATGGATGGTTGGGGAACTCGCCAGGGATGGGAAACTCCCCCTCATTCTTCTGGCCAGGTCGATTCTCCGAAGGGTGGTGAAGGTGATGCTAGTACTGATTGGAGCACAGGCACTGCTGGTGATGTTGATGGATGGAACACCCCCTTTGAGGCTCCTAATCAGCCCGCACCTAATATGCATGCCAATATGCCAGGGTCGGGTTGGAACATTTAATGGTTGTTGTGGTCTTTTTTTTAGTTTTATAGTTAAGCCCGCCTGTTTGTAGTTTTTTGTCGGTGATATTTTGAACTTTGTTGGTTGCCTTTTCAACCAGTTTGTCGTATGCTTGGGGTTTTTTGTGTCAATTGAACTTTTTCCTGGCTATCTTCTTGACCTGTTTGGTTAGTGCTTGGGGCGTGATGTGTTAGTCCATCCACTTTTGTATGTTTAGGCTTTGTATCTAATATATTGCTTTTTCATTAAAAAAAATATAACACTTTGAGAATGTTGAAAATATATTTTATAAATGAAAAATATTTATGATAAAAAGGCATGATAGATATAGTTTAATTAACCTAACAAAAAATGTAATATTTTTATATTTTTATGGGAGTGACCCCTAATAAAAGGCACATATAACTTATTAAAAATAAAATTTACACTTTTTTCATACTCTGTGCGTCCGACGGTCCCCATATCACGCTGGGTTACCATTAACAAGATAGTGGATGTGTTGGAAGCTTTTGCTGATAGTTTGAACCCTGCCAGCTACGGTGACATTCACTAACCAAAACAAAAAAATAGTAATTTTTCTTATATTATATTTATTTATAAGAAACCAATTTTATTATAATATTTTGATAACATGTATTATGATAGTTTATTTTATTGCAAGGATATATAATACAATGTTATCATTTTAACCATAAATTACATTTATATAAAATTAATTTATTTACAACTTGAAGGACAAACTATACTATATTATATATATTTACAATTTGAAGTACATACTCTATATATATATCTATATATATCTATATATATATAATTTTATTAATATAATAAATATTTATTTGTAATATTATTATTTAAATCACTTTAAGTCTGATAGCATTAATTTAGTTTAGTTTACATTTTTATTGATACAATATTACTTATAATATGGGAGAGGTCCATTTCAATTTCACATAATTAATTAAAAAAACTTAATAATATCAATGATATCGTTACAATTCCATATAACCAATTAAAAAAACTTGTTAATATCAATGATATCCGTTACAGTTCCATATAACCAATTAAAAAAACTTATAATTATACAAATTAACATTAAAAATGTTAAAAAAATTTCCCATGTATTTCATTTTATATTTATTTATAGACAACTTTCTAGTTTCTCATGTGTACATGAATTTTTTTTCTTTTAAAAATGGTCCAAAATGTAAAAAAAATTAAAAATATTAAAAAATTAAAATTAATTATATTGTATTTTGTTGATTGTGATGATAAAAATTTATAATTAAACTACTTTTATGAATATAAAATATAAAATTAAAATTTTGATTTTTAAATGTTTTTTTACTTTTAAATTATTTTCTTCTATTTTTTCTTTTTTGAATTTTCTCTAATTCTCAAGAAACTCCCTAAGATTTAAGTACCAAAGTTTTAAGAGTCACAAGTTTTTCAACTATAATTATATTCATAATACAAATATTCTTAATAGTTTTCAAAAAAGAAAGTCATTATTTTTTATTTATATTTTACATTAAATTAGTAATATAAATATTCATAATAATTTAAAAAAAAATTAAAAAACATATATATTTATTTATTGTGTTATATAAAAGAATAGAAAATGTTTACATTATTATTTTATTTTTGTAGGCACCATTTCAAATCTAAAAAGCTACCACATTATACTTTTAAAAACATATATTATTCATTCTAAATTTACTTCTTTAGAAGAATACTAATCAATAACTTCTTAATTAAATATAAATACTGAAAGCTTAGAAGAAAAGAAAAAGGAACCAAGACAAGACTTATTTGATAAAGTTTGAAGGTTATTCTTTTAGTTTTCTCACATGAGAATGATTTTACAAGTTCAGGATTACTTTTAGTTTTTTTTAATATTTGTTTTTCAATGAGTTTACACATGTTTTTATGAGGAATCGTAGTCTTCTTATGCTAAGTGGGATTTGAACCTTAAACCTTTCAAAAAATCAAAGCTCTTTTCACCACAGTAAACTTGCAACTCTTTATAAATAATTTTTAAATATAATTTTAAACATCAAATTTTAAGTGTGGTGAAGCAATAGATAAAAAAATAAAGTAGATAAACATAGAAATATAAGTTATTTTTAATTTATTTTAAATTTGATACGACATCCAATTTTAAGTTTAAATAGATGGAAAGGATTGGATATGGTAAATCAGTATGATATTAAGATAGTAGCGGCCTAATGCTAATGCTGGGTATGGTAAATCAGTATGAAAATAAGATAGTAGCGGCCTAATGCTTCTAATGTTTTTTTTCCTCGCGGACTAGAGATTATAAGATGGTTTTAATAGGAAGGTGAAGGTGAAGGAATATAACCGAACAGAAAACAGTTTCGGAGGCTTCCTTTCAGATGGACGTAATTGCGGAGCAAAACCTCTTTCTCAAATCCGGCCTTTTCCAATACTCTAGCGGAAGCCACGTTTTCCGGGAGAACAAGCGCCTCGATTCTGGTGATCCCGGGCAACTCCCTGCATGCCACGTCGACCGCTGCCAAAACGGCCCGCGTGGCCACGCCCATCTTCCAGTATTTTCTGGAGATGGCGTATGCGATCTCTGCCCGGCAGCTGTGGATGCCGACCCCCTGCTTGACGATGACGTGGCCGATGGGCCGGTTGCTTCCGTGGAAGCAAATGGCCTTGAAAAACGGGTGGGGAATTGCCACCTTGGCAAGATAGTCTCGCGTCTCTTGTTTCGTCTTGAACGGCTGCCACGTCATGTACCTGGTCACCTCTTCGTCGCTCGCCCACTCGTAGAAGTCGTCCACGTCAGCCTCAGAGAAGTCCCTCAAATGCACTTGCACTTGCTGAGCTTGTCCGCTTTGCCTGGCCATAGCAGACTCATTGCTACAAGTCTTACTCAACACAATTGTTAAGTTTTACAAACTCAAAAGTGGAGATCACAATGAACTAAATCTTTATAGAATTCTATGTACTTCCACAACTTCTCTGTTAAACTAAACTAGATCTTTATACAAGACCATAAACAAGTTAACTAGACGTCTGTGGAGAACAAGATCACTTACTAGATCACCAAGAAGTTGTCCCTTGTGGGTAAATTCCAAATCTGCATTAAAATTCTTGCCAGTACTCATGTTTATTACTCCTCCTATTGGGTTGCTTCTCAAGCTTGTTATAAGAAGTTGGAAAAGCTTCTACAAGATTTTTTATGGGTTAATTCTTCTCAAAAACATGGCTTTCATAGAGTAGCCTGGGAATTTTGTTGCCTCCCTAAAAATTTAGGTAGGTTGGGGTTGTTTAACTATTTTCATTAAGGTCTGACTCTCAGTGCAAAATGGATCATCAAAACTCTTAAGTTTTGATTAGGAGTTGTGTGGCAACAAGGTTACCCATTGGCAAGAAATGCTAGAAGGGTTTGGATTTACCTTCCATTCTTGTAGTCCATGTTTCTCTTAAAATTTTTGGCTTATTTGTGACTCAAAGTCTTGGCATGCTTGGGAGTCAATCAAACCCTAACTCCGTTGGAAAGGAGTTGGTCACCATAGGGGGCAGCTATTATTAATTTGAATGTTTGGTGGTCCCCTGTGGTTCAGTATCAGGTACAATCACTTGCTCGAGTTCAATGGATTCATGCTAACAATGTTTTTAAAAAGGGCATTGTGTCCCTTTCTAATTTTTATTGCAGGAAAACTAGGGATTGGATCCCTTGGGAGCTTTTTCAACAGTAATATATGTTAAAGTCCACAGATAAAGACACATATGATGTGGTTATTAATTGTACACCATTTTTCCTGTGGCCTAAGCTTGGTTAGGTTATTCAGCAACCTTGGTGGAAAGAGTGGGAATGGTATAAACTTGTCCCTCTTCTTAATTACATAACTAAGCAGGGTTATAGCTAGCTTTCGCCCAATTTTCCCATGGTGCCCAAGCTCAATGCATGTTGGGATTTTTTCTCTTCCAAATCCATATGGAGAGCTCGCTTTTAGCTCACTTGGGCACCCTATATTGAACCTAAGCGGGGCCTCTTTTTCTGGAGTATGTTGTATCGGGGGTTGTCACTTGGCCCAAGGCTTAGGCACTTGGGGATTGATACTCCCACTTGCCCTTTCTGTGGGGAAGCAGAATCAGCCTTGCATATTTTCTAGAATTTTCATAGGGCAAATATGACCTAGGAGTGTATGGAGTCCTTTTTTGACCATTTTTTAATGCTTCTTTAACTTGGATTCACAATCTGTTGGGAGATACGCCATAATTTTCTCAACCTTTGCTAGAATTAGCATTCTATTTCATACATGGAAAACCAAAAATGAGATAATTTTTGTAGATAAAACTCCCTCTATTATTTTTTCTCTCTCAAATAAGCTGATGGTATTTCATGATGTCTGGTTATAGATTTAGGTGCAAGCTAATAAGGTTGCAATGGAACTCAATCATATGCAGGAGTTGATTGACTATTGGGGTAATGCACCATGTACATTGAGTAGAGTCCCCCCAACGAATGAACAACATACCCGTTCCAGATTCAGATAATTTTGTCGTCCACCGCTAGAATTCCAAGACCGGCCAGCTTCTAGAGCTCGCTCTCAGCCATCTGGAGATCACGCGCAGAGATTGTTGCTTTCCAACTCTACTCAACAGGTTTCTACTTGGGGTGATTGCCCTCGGCCTAATCCTTTGCCTTTGTATGGATGGTTGGGGAACTCGCCAGGGCTGGGGAACTCCCCCACATTCTTACGGCTAGGTCGATTATCCATAGGGTGGTGAAGGTGATGCTAGTGCGGATTGGAGCACGAGCAGCTGCTTGGTGATGTAGATGGATGGAACACCCCCTTTGAGGTTCCTACTCGACTTGCACTTGATATGCATGCCAAGATGCCAAGGCCGGGTTAGAACATTTAATGGTTGTTGTGATATTTTTTCTAGTTTTGTAGTTAAGCCCGCCTGTTTGTAGTTTTTTGTCGGTGATATTTTGAACTTTGTTGGTTGCCTTTTCAACCAGTTTGTCGTATGCTTGGGGTTTTTTGTGTCAATTGAACTTTTTCCTGGCTATCTTCTTGACCTGTTTGGTTAGTGCTTGGGGCGTGATGTGTTAGTCCATCCACTTTTGTATGTTTAGGCTTTGTATCTAATATATTGCTTTTTCATTAAAAAAAATATAACACTTTGAGAATGTTGAAAATATATTTTATAAATGAAAAATATTTATGATAAAAAGGCATGATAGATATAGTTTAATTAACCTAACAAAAAATGTAATATTTTTATATTTTTATGGGAGTGACCCCTAATAAAAGGCACATATAACTTATTAAAAATAAAATTTACACTTTTTTCATACTCTGTGCGTCCGACGGTCCCCATATCACGCTGGGTTACCATTAACAAGATAGTGGATGTGTTGGAAGCTTTTGCTGATAGTTTGAACCCTGCCAGCTACGGTGACATTCACTAACCAAAACAAAAAAATAGTAATTTTTCTTATATTATATTTATTTATAAGAAACCAATTTTATTATAATATTTTGATAACATGTATTATGATAGTTTATTTTATTGCAAGGATATATAATACAATGTTATCATTTTAACCATAAATTACATTTATATAAAATTAATTTATTTACAACTTGAAGGACAAACTATACTATATTATATATATTTACAATTTGAAGTACATACTCTATATATATATCTATATATATCTATATATATATAATTTTATTAATATAATAAATATTTATTTGTAATATTATTATTTAAATCACTTTAAGTCTGATAGCATTAATTTAGTTTAGTTTACATTTTTATTGATACAATATTACTTATAATATGGGAGAGGTCCATTTCAATTTCACATAATTAATTAAAAAAACTTAATAATATCAATGATATCGTTACAATTCCATATAACCAATTAAAAAAACTTGTTAATATCAATGATATCCGTTACAGTTCCATATAACCAATTAAAAAAACTTATAATTATACAAATTAACATTAAAAATGTTAAAAAAATTTCCCATGTATTTCATTTTATATTTATTTATAGACAACTTTCTAGTTTCTCATGTGTACATGAATTTTTTTTCTTTTAAAAATGGTCCAAAATGTAAAAAAAATTAAAAATATTAAAAAATTAAAATTAATTATATTGTATTTTGTTGATTGTGATGATAAAAATTTATAATTAAACTACTTTTATGAATATAAAATATAAAATTAAAATTTTGATTTTTAAATGTTTTTTTACTTTTAAATTATTTTCTTCTATTTTTTCTTTTTTGAATTTTCTCTAATTCTCAAGAAACTCCCTAAGATTTAAGTACCAAAGTTTTAAGAGTCACAAGTTTTTCAACTATAATTATATTCATAATACAAATATTCTTAATAGTTTTCAAAAAAGAAAGTCATTATTTTTTATTTATATTTTACATTAAATTAGTAATATAAATATTCATAATAATTTAAAAAAAAATTAAAAAACATATATATTTATTTATTGTGTTATATAAAAGAATAGAAAATGTTTACATTATTATTTTATTTTTGTAGGCACCATTTCAAATCTAAAAAGCTACCACATTATACTTTTAAAAACATATATTATTCATTCTAAATTTACTTCTTTAGAAGAATACTAATCAATAACTTCTTAATTAAATATAAATACTGAAAGCTTAGAAGAAAAGAAAAAGGAACCAAGACAAGACTTATTTGATAAAGTTTGAAGGTTATTCTTTTAGTTTTCTCACATGAGAATGATTTTACAAGTTCAGGATTACTTTTAGTTTTTTTTAATATTTGTTTTTCAATGAGTTTACACATGTTTTTATGAGGAATCGTAGTCTTCTTATGCTAAGTGGGATTTGAACCTTAAACCTTTCAAAAAATCAAAGCTCTTTTCACCACAGTAAACTTGCAACTCTTTATAAATAATTTTTAAATATAATTTTAAACATCAAATTTTAAGTGTGGTGAAGCAATAGATAAAAAAATAAAGTAGATAAACATAGAAATATAAGTTATTTTTAATTTATTTTAAATTTGATACGACATCCAATTTTAAGTTTAAATAGATGGAAAGGATTGGATATGGTAAATCAGTATGATATTAAGATAGTAGCGGCCTAATGCTAATGCTGGGTATGGTAAATCAGTATGAAAATAAGATAGTAGCGGCCTAATGCTTCTAATGTTTTTTTTCCTCGCGGACTAGAGATTATAAGATGGTTTTAATAGGAAGGTGAAGGTGAAGGAATATAACCGAACAGAAAACAGTTTCGGAGGCTTCCTTTCAGATGGACGTAATTGCGGAGCAAAACCTCTTTCTCAAATCCGGCCTTTTCCAATACTCTAGCGGAAGCCACGTTTTCCGGGAGAACAAGCGCCTCGATTCTGGTGATCCCGGGCAACTCCCTGCATGCCACGTCGACCGCTGCCAAAACGGCCCGCGTGGCCACGCCCATCTTCCAGTATTTTCTGGAGATGGCGTATGCGATCTCTGCCCGGCAGCTGTGGATGCCGACCCCCTGCTTGACGATGACGTGGCCGATGGGCCGGTTGCTTCCGTGGAAGCAAATGGCCTTGAAAAACGGGTGGGGAATTGCCACCTTGGCAAGATAGTCTCGCGTCTCTTGTTTCGTCTTGAACGGCTGCCACGTCATGTACCTGGTCACCTCTTCGTCGCTCGCCCACTCGTAGAAGTCGTCCACGTCAGCCTCAGAGAAGTCCCTCAAATGCACTTGCACTTGCTGAGCTTGTCCGCTTTGCCTGGCCATAGCAGACTCATTGCTACAAGTCTTACTCAACACAATTGTTAAGTTTTACAAACTCAAAAGTGGAGATCACAATGAACTAAATCTTTATAGAATTCTATGTACTTCCACAACTTCTCTGTTAAACTAAACTAGATCTTTATACAAGACCATAAACAAGTTAACTAGACGTCTGTGGAGAACAAGATCACTTACTAGATCACCAAGAAGTTGTCCCTTGTGGGTAAATTCCAAATCTGCATTAAAATTCTTGCCAGTACTCATGTTTATTACTCCTCCTATTGGGTTGCTTCTCAAGCTTGTTATAAGAAGTTGGAAAAGCTTCTACAAGATTTTTTATGGGTTAATTCTTCTCAAAAACATGGCTTTCATAGAGTAGCCTGGGAATTTTGTTGCCTCCCTAAAAATTTAGGTAGGTTGGGGTTGTTTAACTATTTTCATTAAGGTCTGACTCTCAGTGCAAAATGGATCATCAAAACTCTTAAGTTTTGATTAGGAGTTGTGTGGCAACAAGGTTACCCATTGGCAAGAAATGCTAGAAGGGTTTGGATTTACCTTCCATTCTTGTAGTCCATGTTTCTCTTAAAATTTTTGGCTTATTTGTGACTCAAAGTCTTGGCATGCTTGGGAGTCAATCAAACCCTAACTCCGTTGGAAAGGAGTTGGTCACCATAGGGGGCAACTATTATCGATTTGAATGTTTGGTGGTCCCCTGTGGTTCAATATCAGGGACAACCACTTGCTCAAGTTCAATGGATTCATGCTAACAAAGTTTTTAAAAAGGGCATTGTGTCCCTTTCTAATTTTTATTGCGGGAAAACTAGGGATTGGATCCCTTGGGAGCTTTTTCAACGATAATATATGTTAAAGTCCACGAGATAAAGACACATATGATGTGGTTATTAATTGTACACCATTTTTCCTGTGGCCTAAGCTTGGTTAGGTTATTCAGCAACCTTGGTGGAAAGAGTGGGAATGGTATAAACTTGTCCCTCTTCTTAATTACATAACTAAGCAGGGTTATAGCTAGCTTTCGCCCAATTTTCCCATGGTGCCCAAGCTCAATACATGTTGGGATTTATTCTCTTCCAAATCCATATTGAGAGCACGCTTTTAGCTCACTTGGGCACCCTATATTGAACCTAAGCAGGCCTCTTTTTCCTGGAGTATGTTGTATCAGGGGTTGTCACTTGGCCCAAGGCTTAGGCACTTGGGGATTGATACTCCCACTTGCCCTTTCTGTGGGGAAGCAGAATCAGCCTTGCATATTTTCTAGAATTTTCATAGGGCAAATATGACCTAGGAGTGTATGGAGTCCTTTTTTGACCATTTTTTAATGCTTCTTTAACTTGGATTCACAATCTGTTGGGAGATACGCCATAATTTTCTCAACCTTTGCTAGAATTCTGGAACATTTTTAGAATTAGCATTCTATTTCATACATGGAAAACCAAAAATGAGATAGTTTTTGTAGATAAAACTCCCTCTATTATTTTTTCTCTCTCAGATAAGGTGATGGTATTTCATGATGTCTGGTTATAGATTTAGGTGCAAGCTAATAAGGTTGCAATGGAACTCAATCATATGCAGGAGTTGATTGACTATTGGGGTAATGCACCATGTACATTGAGTAGAGTCCCCCCAACGAATGAACAACATACCCGTTCCAGATTCAGATAATTTTGTCGTCCACCGCTAGAATTCCAAGACCGGCCAGCTTCTAGAGCTCGCTCTCAGCCATCTGGAGATCACGCGCAGAGATTGTTGCTTTCCAACTCTACTCAACAGGTTTCTACTTGGGGTGATTGCCCTCGGCCTAATCCTTTGCCTTTGTATGGATGGTTGGGGAGCTCGCCAGGGCTGGGGAAATCCCCCACATTCTTATGGCTAGGTCGATTATCCATAGGGTGGTGAAGGTGATGCTAGTACTGGTTGGAACACAAGCACTACTTGGTGATGTAGATGGATGGAACACCCCCTTTGAGGCTCCTAATCAGCCCGCACCTAATATGCATGCCAATATGCCAGGGTCGGGTTGGAACATTTAATGGTTGTTGTGGTCTTTTTTTTAGTTTTATAGTTAAGCCCGCCTGTTTGTAGTTTTTTGTCGGTGATATTTTGAACTTTGTTGGTTGCCTTTTCAACCAGTTTGTCGTATGCTTGGGGTTTTTTGTGTCAATTGAACTTTTTCCTGGCTATCTTCTTGACCTGTTTGGTTAGTGCTTGGGGCGTGATGTGTTAGTCCATCCACTTTTGTATGTTTAGGCTTTGTATCTAATATATTGCTTTTTCATTAAAAAAAATATAACACTTTGAGAATGTTGAAAATATATTTTATAAATGAAAAATATTTATGATAAAAAGGCATGATAGATATAGTTTAATTAACCTAACAAAAAATGTAATATTTTTATATTTTTATGGGAGTGACCCCTAATAAAAGGCACATATAACTTATTAAAAATAAAATTTACACTTTTTTCATACTGCGTACGTCAAGACGGTCCCCATATCATTTTGGGTTACCATTAACAAGATAGTGGGTGTTTTGGAAGCTTTTCTTTGATAGTTTGAACCACGCCGACTACGGTGACATTCACTAACCAAAACAAAAAAATAGTAATTTTTCTTATATTATATTTATTTATAAGAAACCAATTTTATTATAATATTTTGATAACATGTATTATGATAGTTTATTTTATTGCAAGGATATATAATACAATGTTATCATTTTAACCATAAATTACATTTATATAAAATTAATTTATTTACAACTTGAAGGACAAACTATACTATATTATATATATTTACAATTTGAAGTACATACTCTATATATATATCTATATATATCTATATATATATAATTTTATTAATATAATAAATATTTATTTGTAATATTATTATTTAAATCACTTTAAGTCTGATAGCATTAATTTAGTTTAGTTTACATTTTTATTGATACAATATTACTTATAATATGGGAGAGGTCCATTTCAATTTCACATAATTAATTAAAAAAACTTAATAATATCAATGATATCGTTACAATTCCATATAACCAATTAAAAAAACTTGTTAATATCAATGATATCCGTTACAGTTCCATATAACCAATTAAAAAAACTTATAATTATACAAATTAACATTAAAAATGTTAAAAAAATTTCCCATGTATTTCATTTTATATTTATTTATAGACAACTTTCTAGTTTCTCATGTGTACATGAATTTTTTTTCTTTTAAAAATGGTCCAAAATGTAAAAAAAATTAAAAATATTAAAAAATTAAAATTAATTATATTGTATTTTGTTGATTGTGATGATAAAAATTTATAATTAAACTACTTTTATGAATATAAAATATAAAATTAAAATTTTGATTTTTAAATGTTTTTTTACTTTTAAATTATTTTCTTCTATTTTTTCTTTTTTGAATTTTCTCTAATTCTCAAGAAACTCCCTAAGATTTAAGTACCAAAGTTTTAAGAGTCACAAGTTTTTCAACTATAATTATATTCATAATACAAATATTCTTAATAGTTTTCAAAAAAGAAAGTCATTATTTTTTATTTATATTTTACATTAAATTAGTAATATAAATATTCATAATAATTTAAAAAAAAATTAAAAAACATATATATTTATTTATTGTGTTATATAAAAGAATAGAAAATGTTTACATTATTATTTTATTTTTGTAGGCACCATTTCAAATCTAAAAAGCTACCACATTATACTTTTAAAAACATATATTATTCATTCTAAATTTACTTCTTTAGAAGAATACTAATCAATAACTTCTTAATTAAATATAAATACTGAAAGCTTAGAAGAAAAGAAAAAGGAACCAAGACAAGACTTATTTGATAAAGTTTGAAGGTTATTCTTTTAGTTTTCTCACATGAGAATGATTTTACAAGTTCAGGATTACTTTTAGTTTTTTTTAATATTTGTTTTTCAATGAGTTTACACATGTTTTTATGAGGAATCGTAGTCTTCTTATGCTAAGTGGGATTTGAACCTTAAACCTTTCAAAAAATCAAAGCTCTTTTCACCACAGTAAACTTGCAACTCTTTATAAATAATTTTTAAATATAATTTTAAACATCAAATTTTAAGTGTGGTGAAGCAATAGATAAAAAAATAAAGTAGATAAACATAGAAATATAAGTTATTTTTAATTTATTTTAAATTTGATACGACATCCAATTTTAAGTTTAAATAGATGGAAAGGATTGGATATGGTAAATCAGTATGATATTAAGATAGTAGCGGCCTAATGCTAATGCTGGGTATGGTAAATCAGTATGAAAATAAGATAGTAGCGGCCTAATGCTTCTAATGTTTTTTTTCCTCGCGGACTAGAGATTATAAGATGGTTTTAATAGGAAGGTGAAGGTGAAGGAATATAACCGAACAGAAAACAGTTTCGGAGGCTTCCTTTCAGATGGACGTAATTGCGGAGCAAAACCTCTTTCTCAAATCCGGCCTTTTCCAATACTCTAGCGGAAGCCACGTTTTCCGGGAGAACAAGCGCCTCGATTCTGGTGATCCCGGGCAACTCCCTGCATGCCACGTCGACCGCTGCCAAAACGGCCCGCGTGGCCACGCCCATCTTCCAGTATTTTCTGGAGATGGCGTATGCGATCTCTGCCCGGCAGCTGTGGATGCCGACCCCCTGCTTGACGATGACGTGGCCGATGGGCCGGTTGCTTCCGTGGAAGCAAATGGCCTTGAAAAACGGGTGGGGAATTGCCACCTTGGCAAGATAGTCTCGCGTCTCTTGTTTCGTCTTGAACGGCTGCCACGTCATGTACCTGGTCACCTCTTCGTCGCTCGCCCACTCGTAGAAGTCGTCCACGTCAGCCTCAGAGAAGTCCCTCAAATGCACTTGCACTTGCTGAGCTTGTCCGCTTTGCCTGGCCATAGCAGACTCATTGCTACAAGTCTTACTCAACACAATTGTTAAGTTTTACAAACTCAAAAGTGGAGATCACAATGAACTAAATCTTTATAGAATTCTATGTACTTCCACAACTTCTCTGTTAAACTAAACTAGATCTTTATACAAGACCATAAACAAGTTAACTAGACGTCTGTGGAGAACAAGATCACTTACTAGATCACCAAGAAGTTGTCCCTTGTGGGTAAATTCCAAATCTGCATTAAAATTCTTGCCAGTACTCATGTTTATTACTCCTCCTATTGGGTTGCTTCTCAAGCTTGTTATAAGAAGTTGGAAAAGCTTCTACAAGATTTTTTATGGGTTAATTCTTCTCAAAAACATGGCTTTCATAGAGTAGCCTGGGAATTTTGTTGCCTCCCTAAAAATTTAGGTAGGTTGGGGTTGTTTAACTATTTTCATTAAGGTCTGACTCTCAGTGCAAAATGGATCATCAAAACTCTTAAGTTTTGATTAGGAGTTGTGTGGCAACAAGGTTACCCATTGGCAAGAAATGCTAGAAGGGTTTGGATTTACCTTCCATTCTTGTAGTCCATGTTTCTCTTAAAATTTTTGGCTTATTTGTGACTCAAAGTCTTGGCATGCTTGGGAGTCAATCAAACCCTAACTCCGTTGGAAAGGAGTTGGTCACCACAGGGGGCAACTATTATCGATTTGAATGTTTGGTGGTCCCCTGTGGTTCGATATCGAGTACAACCACTTGCTCAAGTTCAATGGATTCATGCTAACAAATTTTTTAAAAAGGGCATTGTGTCCCTTTCTAATTTTTATTGCGGGAAAACTAGGGATTGGATCCCTTGGGAGCTTTTTCAACAGTAATATATGTTAAAGTCCACGAGATAAAGACACATATGATGTGGTTATTAATTGTACACCATTTTTCCTTTGGCCAAAGCTTGTTCAGGTTGTCCAACAACCTTGGTGGAAAGAGTGGAAATGGTATAAACTTGTCCCTCTTCTTAATTACATAACTAAGCAGGGTTATAGCTAGCTTTCGCCCAATTTTCCCATGGTGCCCAAGCTCAATACATGTTGGGATTTATTCTCTTCCAAATCCATATTGAGAGCACGCTTTTAGCTCACTTGGGCACCCTATATTGAACCTAAGCAGGCCTCTTTTTCCTGGAGTATGTTGTATCAGGGGTTGTCACTTGGCCCAAGGCTTAGGCACTTGGGGATTGATACTCCCACTTGCCCTTTCTGTGGGGAAGCAGAATCAGCCTTGCATATTTTCTAGAATTTTCATAGGGCAAATATGACCTAGGAGTGTATGGAGTCCTTTTTTGACCATTTTTTAATGCTTCTTTAACTTGGATTCACAATCTGTTGGGAGATACGCCATAATTTTCTCAACCTTTGCTAGAATTCCGGAACATTTTTAGAATTAGCATTCTATTTCATACATGGAAAACCAAAAATGAGATAGTTTTTGTAGATAAAACTCCCTCTATTATTTTTTCTCTCTCAGATAAGGTGATGGTATTTCATGATGTCTGGTTATAGATTTAGGTGCAAGCTAATAAGGTTGCAATGGAACTCAATCATATGCAGGAGTTGATTGACTATTGGGGTAATGCACCATGTACATTGAGTAGAGTCCCCCCAACGAATGAACAACATACCCGTTCCAGATTCAGATAATTTTGTCGTCCACCGCTAGAATTCCAAGACCGGCCAGCTTCTAGAGCTCGCTCTCAGCCATCTGGAGATCACGCGCAGAGATTGTTGCTTTCCAACTCTACTCAACAGGTTTCTACTTGGGGTGATTGCCCTCAGCCTAATCCTTTGCACTGTATGGATGGTTGGGGAACTCGCCAGGGATGGGAAACTCCCCCTCATTCTTCTGGCCAGGTCGATTCTCCGAAGGGTGGTGAAGGTGATGCTAGTACTGATTGGAGCACAGGCACTGCTGGTGATGTTGATGGATGGAACACCCCCTTTGAGGCTCCTAATCAGCCCGCACCTAATATGCATGCCAATATGCCAGGGTCGGGTTGGAACATTTAATGGTTGTTGTGGTCTTTTTTTTAGTTTTATAGTTAAGCCCGCCTGTTTGTAGTTTTTTGTCGGTGATATTTTGAACTTTGTTGGTTGCCTTTTCAACCAGTTTGTCGTATGCTTGGGGTTTTTTGTGTCAATTGAACTTTTTCCTGGCTATCTTCTTGACCTGTTTGGTTAGTGCTTGGGGCGTGATGTGTTAGTCCATCCACTTTTGTATGTTTAGGCTTTGTATCTAATATATTGCTTTTTCATTAAAAAAAATATAACACTTTGAGAATGTTGAAAATATATTTTATAAATGAAAAATATTTATGATAAAAAGGCATGATAGATATAGTTTAATTAACCTAACAAAAAATGTAATATTTTTATATTTTTATGGGAGTGACCCCTAATAAAAGGCACATATAACTTATTAAAAATAAAATTTACACTTTTTTCATACTCTGTGCGTCCGACGGTCCCCATATCACGCTGGGTTACCATTAACAAGATAGTGGATGTGTTGGAAGCTTTTGCTGATAGTTTGAACCCTGCCAGCTACGGTGACATTCACTAACCAAAACAAAAAAATAGTAATTTTTCTTATATTATATTTATTTATAAGAAACCAATTTTATTATAATATTTTGATAACATGTATTATGATAGTTTATTTTATTGCAAGGATATATAATACAATGTTATCATTTTAACCATAAATTACATTTATATAAAATTAATTTATTTACAACTTGAAGGACAAACTATACTATATTATATATATTTACAATTTGAAGTACATACTCTATATATATATCTATATATATCTATATATATATAATTTTATTAATATAATAAATATTTATTTGTAATATTATTATTTAAATCACTTTAAGTCTGATAGCATTAATTTAGTTTAGTTTACATTTTTATTGATACAATATTACTTATAATATGGGAGAGGTCCATTTCAATTTCACATAATTAATTAAAAAAACTTAATAATATCAATGATATCGTTACAATTCCATATAACCAATTAAAAAAACTTGTTAATATCAATGATATCCGTTACAGTTCCATATAACCAATTAAAAAAACTTATAATTATACAAATTAACATTAAAAATGTTAAAAAAATTTCCCATGTATTTCATTTTATATTTATTTATAGACAACTTTCTAGTTTCTCATGTGTACATGAATTTTTTTTCTTTTAAAAATGGTCCAAAATGTAAAAAAAATTAAAAATATTAAAAAATTAAAATTAATTATATTGTATTTTGTTGATTGTGATGATAAAAATTTATAATTAAACTACTTTTATGAATATAAAATATAAAATTAAAATTTTGATTTTTAAATGTTTTTTTACTTTTAAATTATTTTCTTCTATTTTTTCTTTTTTGAATTTTCTCTAATTCTCAAGAAACTCCCTAAGATTTAAGTACCAAAGTTTTAAGAGTCACAAGTTTTTCAACTATAATTATATTCATAATACAAATATTCTTAATAGTTTTCAAAAAAGAAAGTCATTATTTTTTATTTATATTTTACATTAAATTAGTAATATAAATATTCATAATAATTTAAAAAAAAATTAAAAAACATATATATTTATTTATTGTGTTATATAAAAGAATAGAAAATGTTTACATTATTATTTTATTTTTGTAGGCACCATTTCAAATCTAAAAAGCTACCACATTATACTTTTAAAAACATATATTATTCATTCTAAATTTACTTCTTTAGAAGAATACTAATCAATAACTTCTTAATTAAATATAAATACTGAAAGCTTAGAAGAAAAGAAAAAGGAACCAAGACAAGACTTATTTGATAAAGTTTGAAGGTTATTCTTTTAGTTTTCTCACATGAGAATGATTTTACAAGTTCAGGATTACTTTTAGTTTTTTTTAATATTTGTTTTTCAATGAGTTTACACATGTTTTTATGAGGAATCGTAGTCTTCTTATGCTAAGTGGGATTTGAACCTTAAACCTTTCAAAAAATCAAAGCTCTTTTCACCACAGTAAACTTGCAACTCTTTATAAATAATTTTTAAATATAATTTTAAACATCAAATTTTAAGTGTGGTGAAGCAATAGATAAAAAAATAAAGTAGATAAACATAGAAATATAAGTTATTTTTAATTTATTTTAAATTTGATACGACATCCAATTTTAAGTTTAAATAGATGGAAAGGATTGGATATGGTAAATCAGTATGATATTAAGATAGTAGCGGCCTAATGCTAATGCTGGGTATGGTAAATCAGTATGAAAATAAGATAGTAGCGGCCTAATGCTTCTAATGTTTTTTTTCCTCGCGGACTAGAGATTATAAGATGGTTTTAATAGGAAGGTGAAGGTGAAGGAATATAACCGAACAGAAAACAGTTTCGGAGGCTTCCTTTCAGATGGACGTAATTGCGGAGCAAAACCTCTTTCTCAAATCCGGCCTTTTCCAATACTCTAGCGGAAGCCACGTTTTCCGGGAGAACAAGCGCCTCGATTCTGGTGATCCCGGGCAACTCCCTGCATGCCACGTCGACCGCTGCCAAAACGGCCCGCGTGGCCACGCCCATCTTCCAGTATTTTCTGGAGATGGCGTATGCGATCTCTGCCCGGCAGCTGTGGATGCCGACCCCCTGCTTGACGATGACGTGGCCGATGGGCCGGTTGCTTCCGTGGAAGCAAATGGCCTTGAAAAACGGGTGGGGAATTGCCACCTTGGCAAGATAGTCTCGCGTCTCTTGTTTCGTCTTGAACGGCTGCCACGTCATGTACCTGGTCACCTCTTCGTCGCTCGCCCACTCGTAGAAGTCGTCCACGTCAGCCTCAGAGAAGTCCCTCAAATGCACTTGCACTTGCTGAGCTTGTCCGCTTTGCCTGGCCATAGCAGACTCATTGCTACAAGTCTTACTCAACACAATTGTTAAGTTTTACAAACTCAAAAGTGGAGATCACAATGAACTAAATCTTTATAGAATTCTATGTACTTCCACAACTTCTCTGTTAAACTAAACTAGATCTTTATACAAGACCATAAACAAGTTAACTAGACGTCTGTGGAGAACAAGATCACTTACTAGATCACCAAGAAGTTGTCCCTTGTGGGTAAATTCCAAATCTGCATTAAAATTCTTGCCAGTACTCATGTTTATTACTCCTCCTATTGGGTTGCTTCTCAAGCTTGTTATAAGAAGTTGGAAAAGCTTCTACAAGATTTTTTATGGGTTAATTCTTCTCAAAAACATGGCTTTCATAGAGTAGCCTGGGAATTTTGTTGCCTCCCTAAAAATTTAGGTAGGTTGGGGTTGTTTAACTATTTTCATTAAGGTCTGACTCTCAGTGCAAAATGGATCATCAAAACTCTTAAGTTTTGATTAGGAGTTGTGTGGCAACAAGGTTACCCATTGGCAAGAAATGCTAGAAGGGTTTGGATTTACCTTCCATTCTTGTAGTCCATGTTTCTCTTAAAATTTTTGGCTTATTTGTGACTCAAAGTCTTGGCATGCTTGGGAGTCAATCAAACCCTAACTCCGTTGGAAAGGAGTTGGTCACCATAGGGGGCAGCTATTATTAATTTGAATGTTTGGTGGTCCCCTGTGGTTCAGTATCAGGTACAATCACTTGCTCGAGTTCAATGGATTCATGCTAACAATGTTTTTAAAAAGGGCATTGTGTCCCTTTCTAATTTTTATTGCGGGAAGACTAAGGATTGGATCCCTTGGGAGTTTTTTTTAACAAAAATATATGTTAAAATCCACAGATAAAGACACATATGTTGTGGTTATTAACTGTACACCCTTTTCCTGTGGCCTAAGCTTGGTTAGGTTATTCGACAACCTTGGTGGAAAGAGTGGGAATGGTATAAACTTGTCCCTCTTCTTAATTACATAACTAAGCAGGGTTATAGCTAGCTTTCGCCCAATTTTCCCATGGTGCCCAAGCTCAATACATGTTGGGATTTATTCTCTTCCAAATCCATATTGAGAGCACGCTTTTAGCTCACTTGGGCACCCTATATTGAACCTAAGCAGGCCTCTTTTTCCTGGAGTATGTTGTATCAGGGGTTGTCACTTGGCCCAAGGCTTAGGCACTTGGGGATTGATACTCCCACTTGCCCTTTCTGTGGGGAAGCAGAATCAGCCTTGCATATTTTCTAGAATTTTCATAGGGCAAATATGACCTAGGAGTGTATGGAGTCCTTTTTTGACCATTTTTTAATGCTTCTTTAACTTGGATTCACAATCTGTTGGGAGATACGCCATAATTTTCTCAACCTTTGCTAGAATTAGCATTCTATTTCATACATGGAAAACCAAAAATGAGATAATTTTTGTAGATAAAACTCCCTCTATTATTTTTTCTCTCTCAAATAAGCTGATGGTATTTCATGATGTCTGGTTATAGATTTAGGTGCAAGCTAATAAGGTTGCAATGGAACTCAATCATATGCAGGAGTTGATTGACTATTGGGGTAATGCACCATGTACATTGAGTAGAGTCCCCCCAACGAATGAACAACATACCCGTTCCAGATTCAGATAATTTTGTCGTCCACCGCTAGAATTCCAAGACCGGCCAGCTTCTAGAGCTCGCTCTCAGCCATCTGGAGATCACGCGCAGAGATTGTTGCTTTCCAACTCTACTCAACAGGTTTCTACTTGGGGTGATTGCCCTCAGCCTAATCCTTTGCACTGTATGGATGGTTGGGGAACTCGCCAGGGATGGGAAACTCCCCCTCATTCTTCTGGCCAGGTCGATTCTCCGAAGGGTGGTGAAGGTGATGCTAGTACTGATTGGAGCACAGGCACTGCTGGTGATGTTGATGGATGGAACACCCCCTTTGAGGCTCCTAATCAGCCCGCACCTAATATGCATGCCAATATGCCAGGGTCGGGTTGGAACATTTAATGGTTGTTGTGGTCTTTTTTTTAGTTTTATAGTTAAGCCCGCCTGTTTGTAGTTTTTTGTCGGTGATATTTTGAACTTTGTTGGTTGCCTTTTCAACCAGTTTGTCGTATGCTTGGGGTTTTTTGTGTCAATTGAACTTTTTCCTGGCTATCTTCTTGACCTGTTTGGTTAGTGCTTGGGGCGTGATGTGTTAGTCCATCCACTTTTGTATGTTTAGGCTTTGTATCTAATATATTGCTTTTTCATTAAAAAAAATATAACACTTTGAGAATGTTGAAAATATATTTTATAAATGAAAAATATTTATGATAAAAAGGCATGATAGATATAGTTTAATTAACCTAACAAAAAATGTAATATTTTTATATTTTTATGGGAGTGACCCCTAATAAAAGGCACATATAACTTATTAAAAATAAAATTTACACTTTTTTCATACTCTGTGCGTCCGACGGTCCCCATATCACGCTGGGTTACCATTAACAAGATAGTGGATGTGTTGGAAGCTTTTGCTGATAGTTTGAACCCTGCCAGCTACGGTGACATTCACTAACCAAAACAAAAAAATAGTAATTTTTCTTATATTATATTTATTTATAAGAAACCAATTTTATTATAATATTTTGATAACATGTATTATGATAGTTTATTTTATTGCAAGGATATATAATACAATGTTATCATTTTAACCATAAATTACATTTATATAAAATTAATTTATTTACAACTTGAAGGACAAACTATACTATATTATATATATTTACAATTTGAAGTACATACTCTATATATATATCTATATATATCTATATATATATAATTTTATTAATATAATAAATATTTATTTGTAATATTATTATTTAAATCACTTTAAGTCTGATAGCATTAATTTAGTTTAGTTTACATTTTTATTGATACAATATTACTTATAATATGGGAGAGGTCCATTTCAATTTCACATAATTAATTAAAAAAACTTAATAATATCAATGATATCGTTACAATTCCATATAACCAATTAAAAAAACTTGTTAATATCAATGATATCCGTTACAGTTCCATATAACCAATTAAAAAAACTTATAATTATACAAATTAACATTAAAAATGTTAAAAAAATTTCCCATGTATTTCATTTTATATTTATTTATAGACAACTTTCTAGTTTCTCATGTGTACATGAATTTTTTTTCTTTTAAAAATGGTCCAAAATGTAAAAAAAATTAAAAATATTAAAAAATTAAAATTAATTATATTGTATTTTGTTGATTGTGATGATAAAAATTTATAATTAAACTACTTTTATGAATATAAAATATAAAATTAAAATTTTGATTTTTAAATGTTTTTTTACTTTTAAATTATTTTCTTCTATTTTTTCTTTTTTGAATTTTCTCTAATTCTCAAGAAACTCCCTAAGATTTAAGTACCAAAGTTTTAAGAGTCACAAGTTTTTCAACTATAATTATATTCATAATACAAATATTCTTAATAGTTTTCAAAAAAGAAAGTCATTATTTTTTATTTATATTTTACATTAAATTAGTAATATAAATATTCATAATAATTTAAAAAAAAATTAAAAAACATATATATTTATTTATTGTGTTATATAAAAGAATAGAAAATGTTTACATTATTATTTTATTTTTGTAGGCACCATTTCAAATCTAAAAAGCTACCACATTATACTTTTAAAAACATATATTATTCATTCTAAATTTACTTCTTTAGAAGAATACTAATCAATAACTTCTTAATTAAATATAAATACTGAAAGCTTAGAAGAAAAGAAAAAGGAACCAAGACAAGACTTATTTGATAAAGTTTGAAGGTTATTCTTTTAGTTTTCTCACATGAGAATGATTTTACAAGTTCAGGATTACTTTTAGTTTTTTTTAATATTTGTTTTTCAATGAGTTTACACATGTTTTTATGAGGAATCGTAGTCTTCTTATGCTAAGTGGGATTTGAACCTTAAACCTTTCAAAAAATCAAAGCTCTTTTCACCACAGTAAACTTGCAACTCTTTATAAATAATTTTTAAATATAATTTTAAACATCAAATTTTAAGTGTGGTGAAGCAATAGATAAAAAAATAAAGTAGATAAACATAGAAATATAAGTTATTTTTAATTTATTTTAAATTTGATACGACATCCAATTTTAAGTTTAAATAGATGGAAAGGATTGGATATGGTAAATCAGTATGATATTAAGATAGTAGCGGCCTAATGCTAATGCTGGGTATGGTAAATCAGTATGAAAATAAGATAGTAGCGGCCTAATGCTTCTAATGTTTTTTTTCCTCGCGGACTAGAGATTATAAGATGGTTTTAATAGGAAGGTGAAGGTGAAGGAATATAACCGAACAGAAAACAGTTTCGGAGGCTTCCTTTCAGATGGACGTAATTGCGGAGCAAAACCTCTTTCTCAAATCCGGCCTTTTCCAATACTCTAGCGGAAGCCACGTTTTCCGGGAGAACAAGCGCCTCGATTCTGGTGATCCCGGGCAACTCCCTGCATGCCACGTCGACCGCTGCCAAAACGGCCCGCGTGGCCACGCCCATCTTCCAGTATTTTCTGGAGATGGCGTATGCGATCTCTGCCCGGCAGCTGTGGATGCCGACCCCCTGCTTGACGATGACGTGGCCGATGGGCCGGTTGCTTCCGTGGAAGCAAATGGCCTTGAAAAACGGGTGGGGAATTGCCACCTTGGCAAGATAGTCTCGCGTCTCTTGTTTCGTCTTGAACGGCTGCCACGTCATGTACCTGGTCACCTCTTCGTCGCTCGCCCACTCGTAGAAGTCGTCCACGTCAGCCTCAGAGAAGTCCCTCAAATGCACTTGCACTTGCTGAGCTTGTCCGCTTTGCCTGGCCATAGCAGACTCATTGCTACAAGTCTTACTCAACACAATTGTTAAGTTTTACAAACTCAAAAGTGGAGATCACAATGAACTAAATCTTTATAGAATTCTATGTACTTCCACAACTTCTCTGTTAAACTAAACTAGATCTTTATACAAGACCATAAACAAGTTAACTAGACGTCTGTGGAGAACAAGATCACTTACTAGATCACCAAGAAGTTGTCCCTTGTGGGTAAATTCCAAATCTGCATTAAAATTCTTGCCAGTACTCATGTTTATTACTCCTCCTATTGGGTTGCTTCTCAAGCTTGTTATAAGAAGTTGGAAAAGCTTCTACAAGATTTTTTATGGGTTAATTCTTCTCAAAAACATGGCTTTCATAGAGTAGCCTGGGAATTTTGTTGCCTCCCTAAAAATTTAGGTAGGTTGGGGTTGTTTAACTATTTTCATTAAGGTCTGACTCTCAGTGCAAAATGGATCATCAAAACTCTTAAGTTTTGATTAGGAGTTGTGTGGCAACAAGGTTACCCATTGGCAAGAAATGCTAGAAGGGTTTGGATTTACCTTCCATTCTTGTAGTCCATGTTTCTCTTAAAATTTTTGGCTTATTTGTGACTCAAAGTCTTGGCATGCTTGGGAGTCAATCAAACCCTAACTCCGTTGGAAAGGAGTTGGTCACCATAGGGGGCAGCTATTATTAATTTGAATGTTTGGTGGTCCCCTGTGGTTCAGTATCAGGTACAATCACTTGCTCGAGTTCAATGGATTCATGCTAACAATGTTTTTAAAAAGGGCATTATGTCCCTTTCTAATTTTTATTGCGGGAAAACTAGGGATTGGATCCCTTGGGAGCTTTTTCAACGATAATATATTTTAAAGTCCACAGATAAAGACACATATGATGTGGTTATTAATTGTACGCCCTTTTCTCTGTGGCCTAAGCTTGGTCAGGTTATTCAGCAACCTTGGTGGAAAGAGTGAGAATGGTATAAACATGTCCCTCTACTTAATTACATAACTAAGCAGGGTTATAGCTAGCTTTCGCCCAATTTTCCCATGGTGCCCAAGCTCAATACATGTTGGGATTTATTCTCTTCCAAATCCATATTGAGAGCACGCTTTTAGCTCACTTGGGCACCCTATATTGAACCTAAGCAGGCCTCTTTTTCCTGGAGTATGTTGTATCAGGGGTTGTCACTTGGCCCAAGGCTTAGGCACTTGGGGATTGATACTCCCACTTGCCCTTTCTGTGGGGAAGCAGAATCAGCCTTGCATATTTTCTAGAATTTTCATAGGGCAAATATGACCTAGGAGTGTATGGAGTCCTTTTTTGACCATTTTTTAATGCTTCTTTAACTTGGATTCACAATCTGTTGGGAGATACGCCATAATTTTCTCAACCTTTGCTAGAATTCTGGAACATTTTTAGAATTAGCATTCTATTTCATACATGGAAAACCAAAAATGAGATATTTTTTGCAGATAAAACTCCCTCTATTATTTTTTCTCTCTTAGATAAGTTGATGGTATTTCATGATGTCCGGTTATAGATTCAGGTGCAAGCTAATAAGGTTGCAATGGAAATCAATCATATTCGGGAGTTGATTGACTATTGGGGTAATGCACCATGTACATTGAGTAGAGTCCCCCCAACGAATGAACAACATACCCGTTCCAGATTCAGATAATTTTGTCGTCCACCGCTAGAATTCCAAGACCGGCCAGCTTCTAGAGCTCGCTCTCAGCCATCTGGAGATCACGCGCAGAGATTGTTGCTTTCCAACTCTACTCAACAGGTTTCTACTTGGGGTGATTGCCCTCAGCCTAATCCTTTGCACTGTATGGATGGTTGGGGAACTCGCCAGGGATGGGAAACTCCCCCTCATTCTTCTGGCCAGGTCGATTCTCCGAAGGGTGGTGAAGGTGATGCTAGTACTGATTGGAGCACAGGCACTGCTGGTGATGTTGATGGATGGAACACCCCCTTTGAGGCTCCTAATCAGCCCGCACCTAATATGCATGCCAATATGCCAGGGTCGGGTTGGAACATTTAATGGTTGTTGTGGTCTTTTTTTTAGTTTTATAGTTAAGCCCGCCTGTTTGTAGTTTTTTGTCGGTGATATTTTGAACTTTGTTGGTTGCCTTTTCAACCAGTTTGTCGTATGCTTGGGGTTTTTTGTGTCAATTGAACTTTTTCCTGGCTATCTTCTTGACCTGTTTGGTTAGTGCTTGGGGCGTGATGTGTTAGTCCATCCACTTTTGTATGTTTAGGCTTTGTATCTAATATATTGCTTTTTCATTAAAAAAAATATAACACTTTGAGAATGTTGAAAATATATTTTATAAATGAAAAATATTTATGATAAAAAGGCATGATAGATATAGTTTAATTAACCTAACAAAAAATGTAATATTTTTATATTTTTATGGGAGTGACCCCTAATAAAAGGCACATATAACTTATTAAAAATAAAATTTACACTTTTTTCATACTCTGTGCGTCCGACGGTCCCCATATCACGCTGGGTTACCATTAACAAGATAGTGGATGTGTTGGAAGCTTTTGCTGATAGTTTGAACCCTGCCAGCTACGGTGACATTCACTAACCAAAACAAAAAAATAGTAATTTTTCTTATATTATATTTATTTATAAGAAACCAATTTTATTATAATATTTTGATAACATGTATTATGATAGTTTATTTTATTGCAAGGATATATAATACAATGTTATCATTTTAACCATAAATTACATTTATATAAAATTAATTTATTTACAACTTGAAGGACAAACTATACTATATTATATATATTTACAATTTGAAGTACATACTCTATATATATATCTATATATATCTATATATATATAATTTTATTAATATAATAAATATTTATTTGTAATATTATTATTTAAATCACTTTAAGTCTGATAGCATTAATTTAGTTTAGTTTACATTTTTATTGATACAATATTACTTATAATATGGGAGAGGTCCATTTCAATTTCACATAATTAATTAAAAAAACTTAATAATATCAATGATATCGTTACAATTCCATATAACCAATTAAAAAAACTTGTTAATATCAATGATATCCGTTACAGTTCCATATAACCAATTAAAAAAACTTATAATTATACAAATTAACATTAAAAATGTTAAAAAAATTTCCCATGTATTTCATTTTATATTTATTTATAGACAACTTTCTAGTTTCTCATGTGTACATGAATTTTTTTTCTTTTAAAAATGGTCCAAAATGTAAAAAAAATTAAAAATATTAAAAAATTAAAATTAATTATATTGTATTTTGTTGATTGTGATGATAAAAATTTATAATTAAACTACTTTTATGAATATAAAATATAAAATTAAAATTTTGATTTTTAAATGTTTTTTTACTTTTAAATTATTTTCTTCTATTTTTTCTTTTTTGAATTTTCTCTAATTCTCAAGAAACTCCCTAAGATTTAAGTACCAAAGTTTTAAGAGTCACAAGTTTTTCAACTATAATTATATTCATAATACAAATATTCTTAATAGTTTTCAAAAAAGAAAGTCATTATTTTTTATTTATATTTTACATTAAATTAGTAATATAAATATTCATAATAATTTAAAAAAAAATTAAAAAACATATATATTTATTTATTGTGTTATATAAAAGAATAGAAAATGTTTACATTATTATTTTATTTTTGTAGGCACCATTTCAAATCTAAAAAGCTACCACATTATACTTTTAAAAACATATATTATTCATTCTAAATTTACTTCTTTAGAAGAATACTAATCAATAACTTCTTAATTAAATATAAATACTGAAAGCTTAGAAGAAAAGAAAAAGGAACCAAGACAAGACTTATTTGATAAAGTTTGAAGGTTATTCTTTTAGTTTTCTCACATGAGAATGATTTTACAAGTTCAGGATTACTTTTAGTTTTTTTTAATATTTGTTTTTCAATGAGTTTACACATGTTTTTATGAGGAATCGTAGTCTTCTTATGCTAAGTGGGATTTGAACCTTAAACCTTTCAAAAAATCAAAGCTCTTTTCACCACAGTAAACTTGCAACTCTTTATAAATAATTTTTAAATATAATTTTAAACATCAAATTTTAAGTGTGGTGAAGCAATAGATAAAAAAATAAAGTAGATAAACATAGAAATATAAGTTATTTTTAATTTATTTTAAATTTGATACGACATCCAATTTTAAGTTTAAATAGATGGAAAGGATTGGATATGGTAAATCAGTATGATATTAAGATAGTAGCGGCCTAATGCTAATGCTGGGTATGGTAAATCAGTATGAAAATAAGATAGTAGCGGCCTAATGCTTCTAATGTTTTTTTTCCTCGCGGACTAGAGATTATAAGATGGTTTTAATAGGAAGGTGAAGGTGAAGGAATATAACCGAACAGAAAACAGTTTCGGAGGCTTCCTTTCAGATGGACGTAATTGCGGAGCAAAACCTCTTTCTCAAATCCGGCCTTTTCCAATACTCTAGCGGAAGCCACGTTTTCCGGGAGAACAAGCGCCTCGATTCTGGTGATCCCGGGCAACTCCCTGCATGCCACGTCGACCGCTGCCAAAACGGCCCGCGTGGCCACGCCCATCTTCCAGTATTTTCTGGAGATGGCGTATGCGATCTCTGCCCGGCAGCTGTGGATGCCGACCCCCTGCTTGACGATGACGTGGCCGATGGGCCGGTTGCTTCCGTGGAAGCAAATGGCCTTGAAAAACGGGTGGGGAATTGCCACCTTGGCAAGATAGTCTCGCGTCTCTTGTTTCGTCTTGAACGGCTGCCACGTCATGTACCTGGTCACCTCTTCGTCGCTCGCCCACTCGTAGAAGTCGTCCACGTCAGCCTCAGAGAAGTCCCTCAAATGCACTTGCACTTGCTGAGCTTGTCCGCTTTGCCTGGCCATAGCAGACTCATTGCTACAAGTCTTACTCAACACAATTGTTAAGTTTTACAAACTCAAAAGTGGAGATCACAATGAACTAAATCTTTATAGAATTCTATGTACTTCCACAACTTCTCTGTTAAACTAAACTAGATCTTTATACAAGACCATAAACAAGTTAACTAGACGTCTGTGGAGAACAAGATCACTTACTAGATCACCAAGAAGTTGTCCCTTGTGGGTAAATTCCAAATCTGCATTAAAATTCTTGCCAGTACTCATGTTTATTACTCCTCCTATTGGGTTGCTTCTCAAGCTTGTTATAAGAAGTTGGAAAAGCTTCTACAAGATTTTTTATGGGTTAATTCTTCTCAAAAACATGGCTTTCATAGAGTAGCCTGGGAATTTTGTTGCCTCCCTAAAAATTTAGGTAGGTTGGGGTTGTTTAACTATTTTCATTAAGGTCTGACTCTCAGTGCAAAATGGATCATCAAAACTCTTAAGTTTTGATTAGGAGTTGTGTGGCAACAAGGTTACCCATTGGCAAGAAATGCTAGAAGGGTTTGGATTTACCTTCCATTCTTGTAGTCCATGTTTCTCTTAAAATTTTTGGCTTATTTGTGACTCAAAGTCTTGGCATGCTTGGGAGTCAATCAAACCCTAACTCCGTTGGAAAGGAGTTGGTCACCATAGGGGGCAGCTATTATTAATTTGAATGTTTGGTGGTCCCCTGTGGTTCAGTATCAGGTACAATCACTTGCTCGAGTTCAATGGATTCATGCTAACAATGTTTTTAAAAAGGGCATTGTGTCCCTTTCTAATTTTTATTGCGGGTAGACTAAGGATTGGATCCCTTGGGAGTTTTTTTTAACAAAAATATATGTTAAAATCCACAGATAAAGACACATATGTTGTGGTTATTAACTGTACACCCTTTTCCCTATGGCCCAAGCTTGGTCAGGTTATTCGACAACCTTGGTGGAAAGAGTGGGAATGGTATAAACTTGTCCCTCTTCTTAATTACATAACTAAGCAGGGTTATAGCTAGCTTTCGCCCAATTTTCCCATGGTGCCCAAGCTCAATACATGTTGGGATTTATTCTCTTCCAAATCCATATTGAGAGCACGCTTTTAGCTCACTTGGGCACCCTATATTGAACCTAAGCAGGCCTCTTTTTCCTGGAGTATGTTGTATCAGGGGTTGTCACTTGGCCCAAGGCTTAGGCACTTGGGGATTGATACTCCCACTTGCCCTTTCTGTGGGGAAGCAGAATCAGCCTTGCATATTTTCTAGAATTTTCATAGGGCAAATATGACCTAGGAGTGTATGGAGTCCTTTTTTGACCATTTTTTAATGCTTCTTTAACTTGGATTCACAATCTGTTGGGAGATACGCCATAATTTTCTCAACCTTTGCTAGAATTCCGGAACATTTTTAGAATTAGCATTATATTTCATACATGGAAAACCAAAAATGAGATAGTTTTTGTAGATAAAACTCCCTCTATTATTTTTTCTCTTTCAGATAAGGTGATGGTATTTCATGATGTCTGGTTATAGATTTAGGTGCAAGCTAATAAGGTTGCAATGGAACTCAATCATATGCAGGAGTTGATTGACTATTGGGGTAATGCACCATGTACATTGAGTAGAGTCCCCCCAACGAATGAACAACATACCCGTTCCAGATTCAGATAATTTTGTCGTCCACCGCTAGAATTCCAAGACCGGCCAGCTTCTAGAGCTCGCTCTCAGCCATCTGGAGATCACGCGCAGAGATTGTTGCTTTCCAACTCTACTCAACAGGTTTCTACTTGGGGTGATTGCCCTCAGCCTAATCCTTTGCCTTGTATGGATGGTTGGGGAGCTCGCCAGGGATGGGGAACTCCCCCTCATTCTTCCGGCTAGGTCGGTTCTCCGAAGGGTGGTGAAGGTGACGCTAGTACCGATTGGAGCACGAGCACTGCTTGGTGATGTAGATGGATGGAACACCCCCTTTGAGGCTCCTAATCAGCCCGCACCTAATATGCATGCCAATATGCCAGGGTCGGGTTGGAACATTTAATGGTTGTTGTGGTCTTTTTTTTAGTTTTGTAGTTAAGCCCCTTTGTTTGTAGTTTTTTGACGGTGATATTTTGAACTTTGTTGGTTGCCTTTTCAACCGGTTTGTCGTATGCTTGGGGTTTGTTGTGTCAGTTGAACTTTTTCCTGGCTGTCTTCTTGACTTTGTTTGGTTAGTGCTTGGGGTGTGATGTGTTAGTCCATCCACTTTTGTATGTTTAGGCTTTGTATCTAATATATTGCTTTTTCATTAAAAAAAATATAACACTTTGAGAATGTTGAAAATATATTTTATAAATGAAAAATATTTATGATAAAAAGGCATGATAGATATAGTTTAATTAACCTAACAAAAAATGTAATATTTTTATATTTTTATGGGAGTGACCCCTAATAAAAGGCACATATAACTTATTAAAAATAAAATTTACACTTTTTTCATACTCTGTGCGTCCGACGGTCCCCATATCACGCTGGGTTACCATTAACAAGATAGTGGATGTGTTGGAAGCTTTTGCTGATAGTTTGAACCCTGCCAGCTACGGTGACATTCACTAACCAAAACAAAAAAATAGTAATTTTTCTTATATTATATTTATTTATAAGAAACCAATTTTATTATAATATTTTGATAACATGTATTATGATAGTTTATTTTATTGCAAGGATATATAATACAATGTTATCATTTTAACCATAAATTACATTTATATAAAATTAATTTATTTACAACTTGAAGGACAAACTATACTATATTATATATATTTACAATTTGAAGTACATACTCTATATATATATCTATATATATCTATATATATATAATTTTATTAATATAATAAATATTTATTTGTAATATTATTATTTAAATCACTTTAAGTCTGATAGCATTAATTTAGTTTAGTTTACATTTTTATTGATACAATATTACTTATAATATGGGAGAGGTCCATTTCAATTTCACATAATTAATTAAAAAAACTTAATAATATCAATGATATCGTTACAATTCCATATAACCAATTAAAAAAACTTGTTAATATCAATGATATCCGTTACAGTTCCATATAACCAATTAAAAAAACTTATAATTATACAAATTAACATTAAAAATGTTAAAAAAATTTCCCATGTATTTCATTTTATATTTATTTATAGACAACTTTCTAGTTTCTCATGTGTACATGAATTTTTTTTCTTTTAAAAATGGTCCAAAATGTAAAAAAAATTAAAAATATTAAAAAATTAAAATTAATTATATTGTATTTTGTTGATTGTGATGATAAAAATTTATAATTAAACTACTTTTATGAATATAAAATATAAAATTAAAATTTTGATTTTTAAATGTTTTTTTACTTTTAAATTATTTTCTTCTATTTTTTCTTTTTTGAATTTTCTCTAATTCTCAAGAAACTCCCTAAGATTTAAGTACCAAAGTTTTAAGAGTCACAAGTTTTTCAACTATAATTATATTCATAATACAAATATTCTTAATAGTTTTCAAAAAAGAAAGTCATTATTTTTTATTTATATTTTACATTAAATTAGTAATATAAATATTCATAATAATTTAAAAAAAAATTAAAAAACATATATATTTATTTATTGTGTTATATAAAAGAATAGAAAATGTTTACATTATTATTTTATTTTTGTAGGCACCATTTCAAATCTAAAAAGCTACCACATTATACTTTTAAAAACATATATTATTCATTCTAAATTTACTTCTTTAGAAGAATACTAATCAATAACTTCTTAATTAAATATAAATACTGAAAGCTTAGAAGAAAAGAAAAAGGAACCAAGACAAGACTTATTTGATAAAGTTTGAAGGTTATTCTTTTAGTTTTCTCACATGAGAATGATTTTACAAGTTCAGGATTACTTTTAGTTTTTTTTAATATTTGTTTTTCAATGAGTTTACACATGTTTTTATGAGGAATCGTAGTCTTCTTATGCTAAGTGGGATTTGAACCTTAAACCTTTCAAAAAATCAAAGCTCTTTTCACCACAGTAAACTTGCAACTCTTTATAAATAATTTTTAAATATAATTTTAAACATCAAATTTTAAGTGTGGTGAAGCAATAGATAAAAAAATAAAGTAGATAAACATAGAAATATAAGTTATTTTTAATTTATTTTAAATTTGATACGACATCCAATTTTAAGTTTAAATAGATGGAAAGGATTGGATATGGTAAATCAGTATGATATTAAGATAGTAGCGGCCTAATGCTAATGCTGGGTATGGTAAATCAGTATGAAAATAAGATAGTAGCGGCCTAATGCTTCTAATGTTTTTTTTCCTCGCGGACTAGAGATTATAAGATGGTTTTAATAGGAAGGTGAAGGTGAAGGAATATAACCGAACAGAAAACAGTTTCGGAGGCTTCCTTTCAGATGGACGTAATTGCGGAGCAAAACCTCTTTCTCAAATCCGGCCTTTTCCAATACTCTAGCGGAAGCCACGTTTTCCGGGAGAACAAGCGCCTCGATTCTGGTGATCCCGGGCAACTCCCTGCATGCCACGTCGACCGCTGCCAAAACGGCCCGCGTGGCCACGCCCATCTTCCAGTATTTTCTGGAGATGGCGTATGCGATCTCTGCCCGGCAGCTGTGGATGCCGACCCCCTGCTTGACGATGACGTGGCCGATGGGCCGGTTGCTTCCGTGGAAGCAAATGGCCTTGAAAAACGGGTGGGGAATTGCCACCTTGGCAAGATAGTCTCGCGTCTCTTGTTTCGTCTTGAACGGCTGCCACGTCATGTACCTGGTCACCTCTTCGTCGCTCGCCCACTCGTAGAAGTCGTCCACGTCAGCCTCAGAGAAGTCCCTCAAATGCACTTGCACTTGCTGAGCTTGTCCGCTTTGCCTGGCCATAGCAGACTCATTGCTACAAGTCTTACTCAACACAATTGTTAAGTTTTACAAACTCAAAAGTGGAGATCACAATGAACTAAATCTTTATAGAATTCTATGTACTTCCACAACTTCTCTGTTAAACTAAACTAGATCTTTATACAAGACCATAAACAAGTTAACTAGACGTCTGTGGAGAACAAGATCACTTACTAGATCACCAAGAAGTTGTCCCTTGTGGGTAAATTCCAAATCTGCATTAAAATTCTTGCCAGTACTCATGTTTATTACTCCTCCTATTGGGTTGCTTCTCAAGCTTGTTATAAGAAGTTGGAAAAGCTTCTACAAGATTTTTTATGGGTTAATTCTTCTCAAAAACATGGCTTTCATAGAGTAGCCTGGGAATTTTGTTGCCTCCCTAAAAATTTAGGTAGGTTGGGGTTGTTTAACTATTTTCATTAAGGTCTGACTCTCAGTGCAAAATGGATCATCAAAACTCTTAAGTTTTGATTAGGAGTTGTGTGGCAACAAGGTTACCCATTGGCAAGAAATGCTAGAAGGGTTTGGATTTACCTTCCATTCTTGTAGTCCATGTTTCTCTTAAAATTTTTGGCTTATTTGTGACTCAAAGTCTTGGCATGCTTGGGAGTCAATCAAACCCTAACTCCGTTGGAAAGGAGTTGGTCACCATAGGGGGCAGCTATTATTAATTTGAATGTTTGGTGGTCCCCTGTGGTTCAGTATCAGGTACAATCACTTGCTCGAGTTCAATGGATTCATGCTAACAATGTTTTTAAAAAGGGCATTGTGTCCCTTTCTAATTTTTATTGCAGGAAAACTAGGGATTGGATCCCTTGGGAGCTTTTTCAACAGTAATATATGTTAAAGTCCACAGATAAAGACACATATGATGTGGTTATTAATTGTACACCATTTTTCCTGTGGCCTAAGCTTGGTTAGGTTATTCAGCAACCTTGGTGGAAAGAGTGGGAATGGTATAAACTTGTCCCTCTTCTTAATTACATAACTAAGCAGGGTTATAGCTAGCTTTCGCCCAATTTTCCCATGGTGCCCAAGCTCAATGCATGTTGGGATTTTTTCTCTTCCAAATCTAGATGGAGCTCGCTTTTAGCTCACTTGGGAACCATATATTGAACCTAAGCGGGCCTCTTTTTCTCGGAGTATGTTGTATCGGGGGTTGTCACTTGGCCCAAGGCTTAGGCACTTGGGGATTGATACTCCCACTTGCCCTTTCTGTGGGGAAGCAGAATCAGCCTTGCATATTTTCTAGAATTTTCATAGGGCAAATATGACCTAGGAGTGTATGGAGTCCTTTTTTGACCATTTTTTAATGCTTCTTTAACTTGGATTCACAATCTGTTGGGAGATACGCCATAATTTTCTCAACCTTTGCTAGAATTCCGGAACATTTTTAGAATTAGCATTCTATTTCATACATGGAAAACCAAAAATGAGATAGTTTTTGTAGATAAAACTCCCTCTATTATTTTTTCTCTCTCAAATAAGGTGATGGTATTTCATGATGTCTCGGTTATAGATTCAGGTGCAAGCTAATAAGGTTGCAATGGAACTCAATCATATGCGGGAGTTGATTGACTATTGGGGTAATGCACCATGTACATTGAGTAGAGTCCCCCCAACGAATGAACAACATACCCGTTCCAGATTCAGATAATTTTGTCGTCCACCGCTAGAATTCCAAGACCGGCCAGCTTCTAGAGCTCGCTCTCAGCCATCTGGAGATCACGCGCAGAGATTGTTGCTTTCCAACTCTACTCAACAGGTTTCTACTTGGGGTGATTGCCCTCAGCCTAATCCTTTGCACTGTATGGATGGTTGGGGAACTCGCCAGGGATGGGAAACTCCCCCTCATTCTTCTGGCCAGGTCGATTCTCCGAAGGGTGGTGAAGGTGATGCTAGTACTGATTGGAGCACAGGCACTGCTGGTGATGTTGATGGATGGAACACCCCCTTTGAGGCTCCTAATCAGCCCGCACCTAATATGCATGCCAATATGCCAGGGTCGGGTTGGAACATTTAATGGTTGTTGTGGTCTTTTTTTTAGTTTTATAGTTAAGCCCGCCTGTTTGTAGTTTTTTGTCGGTGATATTTTGAACTTTGTTGGTTGCCTTTTCAACCAGTTTGTCGTATGCTTGGGGTTTTTTGTGTCAATTGAACTTTTTCCTGGCTATCTTCTTGACCTGTTTGGTTAGTGCTTGGGGCGTGATGTGTTAGTCCATCCACTTTTGTATGTTTAGGCTTTGTATCTAATATATTGCTTTTTCATTAAAAAAAATATAACACTTTGAGAATGTTGAAAATATATTTTATAAATGAAAAATATTTATGATAAAAAGGCATGATAGATATAGTTTAATTAACCTAACAAAAAATGTAATATTTTTATATTTTTATGGGAGTGACCCCTAATAAAAGGCACATATAACTTATTAAAAATAAAATTTACACTTTTTTCATACTCTGTGCGTCCGACGGTCCCCATATCACGCTGGGTTACCATTAACAAGATAGTGGATGTGTTGGAAGCTTTTGCTGATAGTTTGAACCCTGCCAGCTACGGTGACATTCACTAACCAAAACAAAAAAATAGTAATTTTTCTTATATTATATTTATTTATAAGAAACCAATTTTATTATAATATTTTGATAACATGTATTATGATAGTTTATTTTATTGCAAGGATATATAATACAATGTTATCATTTTAACCATAAATTACATTTATATAAAATTAATTTATTTACAACTTGAAGGACAAACTATACTATATTATATATATTTACAATTTGAAGTACATACTCTATATATATATCTATATATATCTATATATATATAATTTTATTAATATAATAAATATTTATTTGTAATATTATTATTTAAATCACTTTAAGTCTGATAGCATTAATTTAGTTTAGTTTACATTTTTATTGATACAATATTACTTATAATATGGGAGAGGTCCATTTCAATTTCACATAATTAATTAAAAAAACTTAATAATATCAATGATATCGTTACAATTCCATATAACCAATTAAAAAAACTTGTTAATATCAATGATATCCGTTACAGTTCCATATAACCAATTAAAAAAACTTATAATTATACAAATTAACATTAAAAATGTTAAAAAAATTTCCCATGTATTTCATTTTATATTTATTTATAGACAACTTTCTAGTTTCTCATGTGTACATGAATTTTTTTTCTTTTAAAAATGGTCCAAAATGTAAAAAAAATTAAAAATATTAAAAAATTAAAATTAATTATATTGTATTTTGTTGATTGTGATGATAAAAATTTATAATTAAACTACTTTTATGAATATAAAATATAAAATTAAAATTTTGATTTTTAAATGTTTTTTTACTTTTAAATTATTTTCTTCTATTTTTTCTTTTTTGAATTTTCTCTAATTCTCAAGAAACTCCCTAAGATTTAAGTACCAAAGTTTTAAGAGTCACAAGTTTTTCAACTATAATTATATTCATAATACAAATATTCTTAATAGTTTTCAAAAAAGAAAGTCATTATTTTTTATTTATATTTTACATTAAATTAGTAATATAAATATTCATAATAATTTAAAAAAAAATTAAAAAACATATATATTTATTTATTGTGTTATATAAAAGAATAGAAAATGTTTACATTATTATTTTATTTTTGTAGGCACCATTTCAAATCTAAAAAGCTACCACATTATACTTTTAAAAACATATATTATTCATTCTAAATTTACTTCTTTAGAAGAATACTAATCAATAACTTCTTAATTAAATATAAATACTGAAAGCTTAGAAGAAAAGAAAAAGGAACCAAGACAAGACTTATTTGATAAAGTTTGAAGGTTATTCTTTTAGTTTTCTCACATGAGAATGATTTTACAAGTTCAGGATTACTTTTAGTTTTTTTTAATATTTGTTTTTCAATGAGTTTACACATGTTTTTATGAGGAATCGTAGTCTTCTTATGCTAAGTGGGATTTGAACCTTAAACCTTTCAAAAAATCAAAGCTCTTTTCACCACAGTAAACTTGCAACTCTTTATAAATAATTTTTAAATATAATTTTAAACATCAAATTTTAAGTGTGGTGAAGCAATAGATAAAAAAATAAAGTAGATAAACATAGAAATATAAGTTATTTTTAATTTATTTTAAATTTGATACGACATCCAATTTTAAGTTTAAATAGATGGAAAGGATTGGATATGGTAAATCAGTATGATATTAAGATAGTAGCGGCCTAATGCTAATGCTGGGTATGGTAAATCAGTATGAAAATAAGATAGTAGCGGCCTAATGCTTCTAATGTTTTTTTTCCTCGCGGACTAGAGATTATAAGATGGTTTTAATAGGAAGGTGAAGGTGAAGGAATATAACCGAACAGAAAACAGTTTCGGAGGCTTCCTTTCAGATGGACGTAATTGCGGAGCAAAACCTCTTTCTCAAATCCGGCCTTTTCCAATACTCTAGCGGAAGCCACGTTTTCCGGGAGAACAAGCGCCTCGATTCTGGTGATCCCGGGCAACTCCCTGCATGCCACGTCGACCGCTGCCAAAACGGCCCGCGTGGCCACGCCCATCTTCCAGTATTTTCTGGAGATGGCGTATGCGATCTCTGCCCGGCAGCTGTGGATGCCGACCCCCTGCTTGACGATGACGTGGCCGATGGGCCGGTTGCTTCCGTGGAAGCAAATGGCCTTGAAAAACGGGTGGGGAATTGCCACCTTGGCAAGATAGTCTCGCGTCTCTTGTTTCGTCTTGAACGGCTGCCACGTCATGTACCTGGTCACCTCTTCGTCGCTCGCCCACTCGTAGAAGTCGTCCACGTCAGCCTCAGAGAAGTCCCTCAAATGCACTTGCACTTGCTGAGCTTGTCCGCTTTGCCTGGCCATAGCAGACTCATTGCTACAAGTCTTACTCAACACAATTGTTAAGTTTTACAAACTCAAAAGTGGAGATCACAATGAACTAAATCTTTATAGAATTCTATGTACTTCCACAACTTCTCTGTTAAACTAAACTAGATCTTTATACAAGACCATAAACAAGTTAACTAGACGTCTGTGGAGAACAAGATCACTTACTAGATCACCAAGAAGTTGTCCCTTGTGGGTAAATTCCAAATCTGCATTAAAATTCTTGCCAGTACTCATGTTTATTACTCCTCCTATTGGGTTGCTTCTCAAGCTTGTTATAAGAAGTTGGAAAAGCTTCTACAAGATTTTTTATGGGTTAATTCTTCTCAAAAACATGGCTTTCATAGAGTAGCCTGGGAATTTTGTTGCCTCCCTAAAAATTTAGGTAGGTTGGGGTTGTTTAACTATTTTCATTAAGGTCTGACTCTCAGTGCAAAATGGATCATCAAAACTCTTAAGTTTTGATTAGGAGTTGTGTGGCAACAAGGTTACCCATTGGCAAGAAATGCTAGAAGGGTTTGGATTTACCTTCCATTCTTGTAGTCCATGTTTCTCTTAAAATTTTTGGCTTATTTGTGACTCAAAGTCTTGGCATGCTTGGGAGTCAATCAAACCCTAACTCCGTTGGAAAGGAGTTGGTCACCATAGGGGGCAGCTATTATTAATTTGAATGTTTGGTGGTCCCCTGTGGTTCAGTATCAGGTACAATCACTTGCTCGAGTTCAATGGATTCATGCTAACAATGTTTTTAAAAAGGGCATTGTGTCCCTTTCTAATTTTTATTGCAGGAAAACTAGGGATTGGATCCCTTGGGAGCTTTTTCAACAGTAATATATGTTAAAGTCCACAGATAAAGACACATATGATGTGGTTATTAATTGTACACCATTTTTCCTGTGGCCTAAGCTTGGTTAGGTTATTCAGCAACCTTGGTGGAAAGAGTGGGAATGGTATAAACTTGTCCCTCTTCTTAATTACATAACTAAGCAGGGTTATAGCTAGCTTTCGCCCAATTTTCCCATGGTGCCCAAGCTCAATACATGTTGGGATTTATTCTCTTCCAAATCCATATTGAGAGCACGCTTTTAGCTCACTTGGGCACCCTATATTGAACCTAAGCAGGCCTCTTTTTCCTGGAGTATGTTGTATCAGGGGTTGTCACTTGGCCCAAGGCTTAGGCACTTGGGGATTGATACTCCCACTTGCCCTTTCTGTGGGGAAGCAGAATCAGCCTTGCATATTTTCTAGAATTTTCATAGGGCAAATATGACCTAGGAGTGTATGGAGTCCTTTTTTGACCATTTTTTAATGCTTCTTTAACTTGGATTCACAATCTGTTGGGAGATACGCCATAATTTTCTCAACCTTTGCTAGAATTCTGGAACATTTTTAGAATTAGCATTCTATTTCATACATGGAAAACCAAAAATGAGATAATTTTTGTAGATAAAACTCCCTCTATTATTTTTTCTCTCTCAAATAAGCTGATGGTATTTCATGATGTCTGGTTATAGATTTAGGTGCAAGCTAATAAGGTTGCAATGGAACTCAATCATATGCAGGAGTTGATTGACTATTGGGGTAATGCACCATGTACATTGAGTAGAGTCCCCCCAACGAATGAACAACATACCCGTTCCAGATTCAGATAATTTTGTCGTCCACCGCTAGAATTCCAAGACCGGCCAGCTTCTAGAGCTCGCTCTCAGCCATCTGGAGATCACGCGCAGAGATTGTTGCTTTCCAACTCTACTCAACAGGTTTCTACTTGGGGTGATTGCCCTCAGCCTAATCCTTTGCACTGTATGGATGGTTGGGGAACTCGCCAGGGATGGGAAACTCCCCCTCATTCTTCTGGCCAGGTCGATTCTCCGAAGGGTGGTGAAGGTGATGCTAGTACTTGATGGAGCACAGGCACTGCTGGTGATGTTGATGGATGGAACACCCCCTTTGAGGCTCCTAATCAGCCTGCACCTGATATGCATGCCAAGATGCCAGGGTCGGGTTGGAACATTTAATGGTTGTTGTGGTCTTTTTTTTAGTTTTGTAGTTAAGCCCGCTTTGTTTATAGTTTTTTGTCGGTGATATTTTGAACTTTGTTGGTTGCCTTTTCAACCGGCTTTGTCGTATGCTTGGGGTTTTTTGTGTCAATTGAACTTTATCCTGGCTATCTTCTCAACTCGTTTTGGTTAGTGCTTGGGGTGTGATGTGTTAGTCCACCCACTTTTGTATGTTTAGGCTTTGTATCTAATATATTGCTTTTTCATTAAAAAAAATATAACACTTTGAGAATGTTGAAAATATATTTTATAAATGAAAAATATTTATGATAAAAAGGCATGATAGATATAGTTTAATTAACCTAACAAAAAATGTAATATTTTTATATTTTTATGGGAGTGACCCCTAATAAAAGGCACATATAACTTATTAAAAATAAAATTTACACTTTTTTCATACTCTGTGCGTCCGACGGTCCCCATATCACGCTGGGTTACCATTAACAAGATAGTGGATGTGTTGGAAGCTTTTGCTGATAGTTTGAACCCTGCCAGCTACGGTGACATTCACTAACCAAAACAAAAAAATAGTAATTTTTCTTATATTATATTTATTTATAAGAAACCAATTTTATTATAATATTTTGATAACATGTATTATGATAGTTTATTTTATTGCAAGGATATATAATACAATGTTATCATTTTAACCATAAATTACATTTATATAAAATTAATTTATTTACAACTTGAAGGACAAACTATACTATATTATATATATTTACAATTTGAAGTACATACTCTATATATATATCTATATATATCTATATATATATAATTTTATTAATATAATAAATATTTATTTGTAATATTATTATTTAAATCACTTTAAGTCTGATAGCATTAATTTAGTTTAGTTTACATTTTTATTGATACAATATTACTTATAATATGGGAGAGGTCCATTTCAATTTCACATAATTAATTAAAAAAACTTAATAATATCAATGATATCGTTACAATTCCATATAACCAATTAAAAAAACTTGTTAATATCAATGATATCCGTTACAGTTCCATATAACCAATTAAAAAAACTTATAATTATACAAATTAACATTAAAAATGTTAAAAAAATTTCCCATGTATTTCATTTTATATTTATTTATAGACAACTTTCTAGTTTCTCATGTGTACATGAATTTTTTTTCTTTTAAAAATGGTCCAAAATGTAAAAAAAATTAAAAATATTAAAAAATTAAAATTAATTATATTGTATTTTGTTGATTGTGATGATAAAAATTTATAATTAAACTACTTTTATGAATATAAAATATAAAATTAAAATTTTGATTTTTAAATGTTTTTTTACTTTTAAATTATTTTCTTCTATTTTTTCTTTTTTGAATTTTCTCTAATTCTCAAGAAACTCCCTAAGATTTAAGTACCAAAGTTTTAAGAGTCACAAGTTTTTCAACTATAATTATATTCATAATACAAATATTCTTAATAGTTTTCAAAAAAGAAAGTCATTATTTTTTATTTATATTTTACATTAAATTAGTAATATAAATATTCATAATAATTTAAAAAAAAATTAAAAAACATATATATTTATTTATTGTGTTATATAAAAGAATAGAAAATGTTTACATTATTATTTTATTTTTGTAGGCACCATTTCAAATCTAAAAAGCTACCACATTATACTTTTAAAAACATATATTATTCATTCTAAATTTACTTCTTTAGAAGAATACTAATCAATAACTTCTTAATTAAATATAAATACTGAAAGCTTAGAAGAAAAGAAAAAGGAACCAAGACAAGACTTATTTGATAAAGTTTGAAGGTTATTCTTTTAGTTTTCTCACATGAGAATGATTTTACAAGTTCAGGATTACTTTTAGTTTTTTTTAATATTTGTTTTTCAATGAGTTTACACATGTTTTTATGAGGAATCGTAGTCTTCTTATGCTAAGTGGGATTTGAACCTTAAACCTTTCAAAAAATCAAAGCTCTTTTCACCACAGTAAACTTGCAACTCTTTATAAATAATTTTTAAATATAATTTTAAACATCAAATTTTAAGTGTGGTGAAGCAATAGATAAAAAAATAAAGTAGATAAACATAGAAATATAAGTTATTTTTAATTTATTTTAAATTTGATACGACATCCAATTTTAAGTTTAAATAGATGGAAAGGATTGGATATGGTAAATCAGTATGATATTAAGATAGTAGCGGCCTAATGCTAATGCTGGGTATGGTAAATCAGTATGAAAATAAGATAGTAGCGGCCTAATGCTTCTAATGTTTTTTTTCCTCGCGGACTAGAGATTATAAGATGGTTTTAATAGGAAGGTGAAGGTGAAGGAATATAACCGAACAGAAAACAGTTTCGGAGGCTTCCTTTCAGATGGACGTAATTGCGGAGCAAAACCTCTTTCTCAAATCCGGCCTTTTCCAATACTCTAGCGGAAGCCACGTTTTCCGGGAGAACAAGCGCCTCGATTCTGGTGATCCCGGGCAACTCCCTGCATGCCACGTCGACCGCTGCCAAAACGGCCCGCGTGGCCACGCCCATCTTCCAGTATTTTCTGGAGATGGCGTATGCGATCTCTGCCCGGCAGCTGTGGATGCCGACCCCCTGCTTGACGATGACGTGGCCGATGGGCCGGTTGCTTCCGTGGAAGCAAATGGCCTTGAAAAACGGGTGGGGAATTGCCACCTTGGCAAGATAGTCTCGCGTCTCTTGTTTCGTCTTGAACGGCTGCCACGTCATGTACCTGGTCACCTCTTCGTCGCTCGCCCACTCGTAGAAGTCGTCCACGTCAGCCTCAGAGAAGTCCCTCAAATGCACTTGCACTTGCTGAGCTTGTCCGCTTTGCCTGGCCATAGCAGACTCATTGCTACAAGTCTTACTCAACACAATTGTTAAGTTTTACAAACTCAAAAGTGGAGATCACAATGAACTAAATCTTTATAGAATTCTATGTACTTCCACAACTTCTCTGTTAAACTAAACTAGATCTTTATACAAGACCATAAACAAGTTAACTAGACGTCTGTGGAGAACAAGATCACTTACTAGATCACCAAGAAGTTGTCCCTTGTGGGTAAATTCCAAATCTGCATTAAAATTCTTGCCAGTACTCATGTTTATTACTCCTCCTATTGGGTTGCTTCTCAAGCTTGTTATAAGAAGTTGGAAAAGCTTCTACAAGATTTTTTATGGGTTAATTCTTCTCAAAAACATGGCTTTCATAGAGTAGCCTGGGAATTTTGTTGCCTCCCTAAAAATTTAGGTAGGTTGGGGTTGTTTAACTATTTTCATTAAGGTCTGACTCTCAGTGCAAAATGGATCATCAAAACTCTTAAGTTTTGATTAGGAGTTGTGTGGCAACAAGGTTACCCATTGGCAAGAAATGCTAGAAGGGTTTGGATTTACCTTCCATTCTTGTAGTCCATGTTTCTCTTAAAATTTTTGGCTTATTTGTGACTCAAAGTCTTGGCATGCTTGGGAGTCAATCAAACCCTAACTCCGTTGGAAAGGAGTTGGTCACCATAGGGGGCAGCTATTATTAATTTGAATGTTTGGTGGTCCCCTGTGGTTCAGTATCAGGTACAATCACTTGCTCGAGTTCAATGGATTCATGCTAACAATGTTTTTAAAAAGGGCATTGTGTCCCTTTCTAATTTTTATTGCAGGAAAACTAGGGATTGGATCCCTTGGGAGCTTTTTCAACAGTAATATATGTTAAAGTCCACAGATAAAGACACATATGATGTGGTTATTAATTGTACACCCTTTTCCCTGTGGCCTAAGCTTGGTCAGGTTATTCAACAACCTTGGTGGAAAGAGTGGGAATGGTATAAACATGTCCCTCTGCTTAATTACATAACTAAGCGGGGTTATAGCTGGCTTTTGCCCAATTTGCCCATGGTGCCCAAGCTCAATACATGTTGGGATTTATTCTCTTCCAAATCCATATTGAGAGCACGCTTTTAGCTCACTTGGGCACCCTATATTGAACCTAAGCAGGCCTCTTTTTCCTGGAGTATGTTGTATCAGGGGTTGTCACTTGGCCCAAGGCTTAGGCACTTGGGGATTGATACTCCCACTTGCCCTTTCTGTGGGGAAGCAGAATCAGCCTTGCATATTTTCTAGAATTTTCATAGGGCAAATATGACCTAGGAGTGTATGGAGTCCTTTTTTGACCATTTTTTAATGCTTCTTTAACTTGGATTCACAATCTGTTGGGAGATACGCCATAATTTTCTCAACCTTTGCTAGAATTCTGGAACATTTTTAGAATTAGCATTCTATTTCATACATGGAAAACCAAAAATGAGATAATTTTTGTAGATAAAACTCCCTCTATTATTTTTTCTCTCTCAAATAAGCTGATGGTATTTCATGATGTCTGGTTATAGATTTAGGTGCAAGCTAATAAGGTTGCAATGGAACTCAATCATATGCAGGAGTTGATTGACTATTGGGGTAATGCACCATGTACATTGAGTAGAGTCCCCCCAACGAATGAACAACATACCCGTTCCAGATTCAGATAATTTTGTCGTCCACCGCTAGAATTCCAAGACCGGCCAGCTTCTAGAGCTCGCTCTCAGCCATCTGGAGATCACGCGCAGAGATTGTTGCTTTCCAACTCTACTCAACAGGTTTCTACTTGGGGTGATTGCCCTCAGCCTAATCCTTTGCACTGTATGGATGGTTGGGGAACTCGCCAGGGATGGGAAACTCCCCCTCATTCTTCTGGCCAGGTCGATTCTCCGAAGGGTGGTGAAGGTGATGCTAGTACTGATTGGAGCACAGGCACTGCTGGTGATGTTGATGGATGGAACACCCCCTTTGAGGCTCCTAATCAGCCCGCACCTAATATGCATGCCAATATGCCAGGGTCGGGTTGGAACATTTAATGGTTGTTGTGGTCTTTTTTTTAGTTTTATAGTTAAGCCCGCCTGTTTGTAGTTTTTTGTCGGTGATATTTTGAACTTTGTTGGTTGCCTTTTCAACCAGTTTGTCGTATGCTTGGGGTTTTTTGTGTCAATTGAACTTTTTCCTGGCTATCTTCTTGACCTGTTTGGTTAGTGCTTGGGGCGTGATGTGTTAGTCCATCCACTTTTGTATGTTTAGGCTTTGTATCTAATATATTGCTTTTTCATTAAAAAAAATATAACACTTTGAGAATGTTGAAAATATATTTTATAAATGAAAAATATTTATGATAAAAAGGCATGATAGATATAGTTTAATTAACCTAACAAAAAATGTAATATTTTTATATTTTTATGGGAGTGACCCCTAATAAAAGGCACATATAACTTATTAAAAATAAAATTTACACTTTTTTCATACTCTGTGCGTCCGACGGTCCCCATATCACGCTGGGTTACCATTAACAAGATAGTGGATGTGTTGGAAGCTTTTGCTGATAGTTTGAACCCTGCCAGCTACGGTGACATTCACTAACCAAAACAAAAAAATAGTAATTTTTCTTATATTATATTTATTTATAAGAAACCAATTTTATTATAATATTTTGATAACATGTATTATGATAGTTTATTTTATTGCAAGGATATATAATACAATGTTATCATTTTAACCATAAATTACATTTATATAAAATTAATTTATTTACAACTTGAAGGACAAACTATACTATATTATATATATTTACAATTTGAAGTACATACTCTATATATATATCTATATATATCTATATATATATAATTTTATTAATATAATAAATATTTATTTGTAATATTATTATTTAAATCACTTTAAGTCTGATAGCATTAATTTAGTTTAGTTTACATTTTTATTGATACAATATTACTTATAATATGGGAGAGGTCCATTTCAATTTCACATAATTAATTAAAAAAACTTAATAATATCAATGATATCGTTACAATTCCATATAACCAATTAAAAAAACTTGTTAATATCAATGATATCCGTTACAGTTCCATATAACCAATTAAAAAAACTTATAATTATACAAATTAACATTAAAAATGTTAAAAAAATTTCCCATGTATTTCATTTTATATTTATTTATAGACAACTTTCTAGTTTCTCATGTGTACATGAATTTTTTTTCTTTTAAAAATGGTCCAAAATGTAAAAAAAATTAAAAATATTAAAAAATTAAAATTAATTATATTGTATTTTGTTGATTGTGATGATAAAAATTTATAATTAAACTACTTTTATGAATATAAAATATAAAATTAAAATTTTGATTTTTAAATGTTTTTTTACTTTTAAATTATTTTCTTCTATTTTTTCTTTTTTGAATTTTCTCTAATTCTCAAGAAACTCCCTAAGATTTAAGTACCAAAGTTTTAAGAGTCACAAGTTTTTCAACTATAATTATATTCATAATACAAATATTCTTAATAGTTTTCAAAAAAGAAAGTCATTATTTTTTATTTATATTTTACATTAAATTAGTAATATAAATATTCATAATAATTTAAAAAAAAATTAAAAAACATATATATTTATTTATTGTGTTATATAAAAGAATAGAAAATGTTTACATTATTATTTTATTTTTGTAGGCACCATTTCAAATCTAAAAAGCTACCACATTATACTTTTAAAAACATATATTATTCATTCTAAATTTACTTCTTTAGAAGAATACTAATCAATAACTTCTTAATTAAATATAAATACTGAAAGCTTAGAAGAAAAGAAAAAGGAACCAAGACAAGACTTATTTGATAAAGTTTGAAGGTTATTCTTTTAGTTTTCTCACATGAGAATGATTTTACAAGTTCAGGATTACTTTTAGTTTTTTTTAATATTTGTTTTTCAATGAGTTTACACATGTTTTTATGAGGAATCGTAGTCTTCTTATGCTAAGTGGGATTTGAACCTTAAACCTTTCAAAAAATCAAAGCTCTTTTCACCACAGTAAACTTGCAACTCTTTATAAATAATTTTTAAATATAATTTTAAACATCAAATTTTAAGTGTGGTGAAGCAATAGATAAAAAAATAAAGTAGATAAACATAGAAATATAAGTTATTTTTAATTTATTTTAAATTTGATACGACATCCAATTTTAAGTTTAAATAGATGGAAAGGATTGGATATGGTAAATCAGTATGATATTAAGATAGTAGCGGCCTAATGCTAATGCTGGGTATGGTAAATCAGTATGAAAATAAGATAGTAGCGGCCTAATGCTTCTAATGTTTTTTTTCCTCGCGGACTAGAGATTATAAGATGGTTTTAATAGGAAGGTGAAGGTGAAGGAATATAACCGAACAGAAAACAGTTTCGGAGGCTTCCTTTCAGATGGACGTAATTGCGGAGCAAAACCTCTTTCTCAAATCCGGCCTTTTCCAATACTCTAGCGGAAGCCACGTTTTCCGGGAGAACAAGCGCCTCGATTCTGGTGATCCCGGGCAACTCCCTGCATGCCACGTCGACCGCTGCCAAAACGGCCCGCGTGGCCACGCCCATCTTCCAGTATTTTCTGGAGATGGCGTATGCGATCTCTGCCCGGCAGCTGTGGATGCCGACCCCCTGCTTGACGATGACGTGGCCGATGGGCCGGTTGCTTCCGTGGAAGCAAATGGCCTTGAAAAACGGGTGGGGAATTGCCACCTTGGCAAGATAGTCTCGCGTCTCTTGTTTCGTCTTGAACGGCTGCCACGTCATGTACCTGGTCACCTCTTCGTCGCTCGCCCACTCGTAGAAGTCGTCCACGTCAGCCTCAGAGAAGTCCCTCAAATGCACTTGCACTTGCTGAGCTTGTCCGCTTTGCCTGGCCATAGCAGACTCATTGCTACAAGTCTTACTCAACACAATTGTTAAGTTTTACAAACTCAAAAGTGGAGATCACAATGAACTAAATCTTTATAGAATTCTATGTACTTCCACAACTTCTCTGTTAAACTAAACTAGATCTTTATACAAGACCATAAACAAGTTAACTAGACGTCTGTGGAGAACAAGATCACTTACTAGATCACCAAGAAGTTGTCCCTTGTGGGTAAATTCCAAATCTGCATTAAAATTCTTGCCAGTACTCATGTTTATTACTCCTCCTATTGGGTTGCTTCTCAAGCTTGTTATAAGAAGTTGGAAAAGCTTCTACAAGATTTTTTATGGGTTAATTCTTCTCAAAAACATGGCTTTCATAGAGTAGCCTGGGAATTTTGTTGCCTCCCTAAAAATTTAGGTAGGTTGGGGTTGTTTAACTATTTTCATTAAGGTCTGACTCTCAGTGCAAAATGGATCATCAAAACTCTTAAGTTTTGATTAGGAGTTGTGTGGCAACAAGGTTACCCATTGGCAAGAAATGCTAGAAGGGTTTGGATTTACCTTCCATTCTTGTAGTCCATGTTTCTCTTAAAATTTTTGGCTTATTTGTGACTCAAAGTCTTGGCATGCTTGGGAGTCAATCAAACCCTAACTCCGTTGGAAAGGAGTTGGTCACCATAGGGGGCAGCTATTATTAATTTGAATGTTTGGTGGTCCCCTGTGGTTCAGTATCAGGTACAATCACTTGCTCGAGTTCAATGGATTCATGCTAACAATGTTTTTAAAAAGGGCATTGTGTCCCTTTCTAATTTTTATTGCAGGAAAACTAGGGATTGGATCCCTTGGGAGCTTTTTCAACAGTAATATATGTTAAAGTCCACAGATAAAGACACATATGATGTGGTTATTAATTGTACACCATTTTTCCTGTGGCCTAAGCTTGGTTAGGTTATTCAGCAACCTTGGTGGAAAGAGTGGGAATGGTATAAACTTGTCCCTCTTCTTAATTACATAACTAAGCAGGGTTATAGCTAGCTTTCGCCCAATTTTCCCATGGTGCCCAAGCTCAATACATGTTGGGATTTATTCTCTTCCAAATCCATATTGAGAGCACGCTTTTAGCTCACTTGGGCACCCTATATTGAACCTAAGCAGGCCTCTTTTTCCTGGAGTATGTTGTATCAGGGGTTGTCACTTGGCCCAAGGCTTAGGCACTTGGGGATTGATACTCCCACTTGCCCTTTCTGTGGGGAAGCAGAATCAGCCTTGCATATTTTCTAGAATTTTCATAGGGCAAATATGACCTAGGAGTGTATGGAGTCCTTTTTTGACCATTTTTTAATGCTTCTTTAACTTGGATTCACAATCTGTTGGGAGATACGCCATAATTTTCTCAACCTTTGCTAGAATTCTGGAACATTTTTAGAATTAGCATTCTATTTCATACATGGAAAACCAAAAATGAGATAATTTTTGTAGATAAAACTCCCTCTATTATTTTTTCTCTCTCAAATAAGCTGATGGTATTTCATGATGTCTGGTTATAGATTTAGGTGCAAGCTAATAAGGTTGCAATGGAACTCAATCATATGCAGGAGTTGATTGACTATTGGGGTAATGCACCATGTACATTGAGTAGAGTCCCCCCAACGAATGAACAACATACCCGTTCCAGATTCAGATAATTTTGTCGTCCACCGCTAGAATTCCAAGACCGGCCAGCTTCTAGAGCTCGCTCTCAGCCATCTGGAGATCACGCGCAGAGATTGTTGCTTTCCAACTCTACTCAACAGGTTTCTACTTGGGGTGATTGCCCTCAGCCTAATCCTTTGCACTGTATGGATGGTTGGGGAACTCGCCAGGGATGGGAAACTCCCCCTCATTCTTCTGGCCAGGTCGATTCTCCGAAGGGTGGTGAAGGTGATGCTAGTACTGATTGGAGCACAGGCACTGCTGGTGATGTTGATGGATGGAACACCCCCTTTGAGGCTCCTAATCAGCCCGCACCTAATATGCATGCCAATATGCCAGGGTCGGGTTGGAACATTTAATGGTTGTTGTGGTCTTTTTTTTAGTTTTATAGTTAAGCCCGCCTGTTTGTAGTTTTTTGTCGGTGATATTTTGAACTTTGTTGGTTGCCTTTTCAACCAGTTTGTCGTATGCTTGGGGTTTTTTGTGTCAATTGAACTTTTTCCTGGCTATCTTCTTGACCTGTTTGGTTAGTGCTTGGGGCGTGATGTGTTAGTCCATCCACTTTTGTATGTTTAGGCTTTGTATCTAATATATTGCTTTTTCATTAAAAAAAATATAACACTTTGAGAATGTTGAAAATATATTTTATAAATGAAAAATATTTATGATAAAAAGGCATGATAGATATAGTTTAATTAACCTAACAAAAAATGTAATATTTTTATATTTTTATGGGAGTGACCCCTAATAAAAGGCACATATAACTTATTAAAAATAAAATTTACACTTTTTTCATACTCTGTGCGTCCGACGGTCCCCATATCACGCTGGGTTACCATTAACAAGATAGTGGATGTGTTGGAAGCTTTTGCTGATAGTTTGAACCCTGCCAGCTACGGTGACATTCACTAACCAAAACAAAAAAATAGTAATTTTTCTTATATTATATTTATTTATAAGAAACCAATTTTATTATAATATTTTGATAACATGTATTATGATAGTTTATTTTATTGCAAGGATATATAATACAATGTTATCATTTTAACCATAAATTACATTTATATAAAATTAATTTATTTACAACTTGAAGGACAAACTATACTATATTATATATATTTACAATTTGAAGTACATACTCTATATATATATCTATATATATCTATATATATATAATTTTATTAATATAATAAATATTTATTTGTAATATTATTATTTAAATCACTTTAAGTCTGATAGCATTAATTTAGTTTAGTTTACATTTTTATTGATACAATATTACTTATAATATGGGAGAGGTCCATTTCAATTTCACATAATTAATTAAAAAAACTTAATAATATCAATGATATCGTTACAATTCCATATAACCAATTAAAAAAACTTGTTAATATCAATGATATCCGTTACAGTTCCATATAACCAATTAAAAAAACTTATAATTATACAAATTAACATTAAAAATGTTAAAAAAATTTCCCATGTATTTCATTTTATATTTATTTATAGACAACTTTCTAGTTTCTCATGTGTACATGAATTTTTTTTCTTTTAAAAATGGTCCAAAATGTAAAAAAAATTAAAAATATTAAAAAATTAAAATTAATTATATTGTATTTTGTTGATTGTGATGATAAAAATTTATAATTAAACTACTTTTATGAATATAAAATATAAAATTAAAATTTTGATTTTTAAATGTTTTTTTACTTTTAAATTATTTTCTTCTATTTTTTCTTTTTTGAATTTTCTCTAATTCTCAAGAAACTCCCTAAGATTTAAGTACCAAAGTTTTAAGAGTCACAAGTTTTTCAACTATAATTATATTCATAATACAAATATTCTTAATAGTTTTCAAAAAAGAAAGTCATTATTTTTTATTTATATTTTACATTAAATTAGTAATATAAATATTCATAATAATTTAAAAAAAAATTAAAAAACATATATATTTATTTATTGTGTTATATAAAAGAATAGAAAATGTTTACATTATTATTTTATTTTTGTAGGCACCATTTCAAATCTAAAAAGCTACCACATTATACTTTTAAAAACATATATTATTCATTCTAAATTTACTTCTTTAGAAGAATACTAATCAATAACTTCTTAATTAAATATAAATACTGAAAGCTTAGAAGAAAAGAAAAAGGAACCAAGACAAGACTTATTTGATAAAGTTTGAAGGTTATTCTTTTAGTTTTCTCACATGAGAATGATTTTACAAGTTCAGGATTACTTTTAGTTTTTTTTAATATTTGTTTTTCAATGAGTTTACACATGTTTTTATGAGGAATCGTAGTCTTCTTATGCTAAGTGGGATTTGAACCTTAAACCTTTCAAAAAATCAAAGCTCTTTTCACCACAGTAAACTTGCAACTCTTTATAAATAATTTTTAAATATAATTTTAAACATCAAATTTTAAGTGTGGTGAAGCAATAGATAAAAAAATAAAGTAGATAAACATAGAAATATAAGTTATTTTTAATTTATTTTAAATTTGATACGACATCCAATTTTAAGTTTAAATAGATGGAAAGGATTGGATATGGTAAATCAGTATGATATTAAGATAGTAGCGGCCTAATGCTAATGCTGGGTATGGTAAATCAGTATGAAAATAAGATAGTAGCGGCCTAATGCTTCTAATGTTTTTTTTCCTCGCGGACTAGAGATTATAAGATGGTTTTAATAGGAAGGTGAAGGTGAAGGAATATAACCGAACAGAAAACAGTTTCGGAGGCTTCCTTTCAGATGGACGTAATTGCGGAGCAAAACCTCTTTCTCAAATCCGGCCTTTTCCAATACTCTAGCGGAAGCCACGTTTTCCGGGAGAACAAGCGCCTCGATTCTGGTGATCCCGGGCAACTCCCTGCATGCCACGTCGACCGCTGCCAAAACGGCCCGCGTGGCCACGCCCATCTTCCAGTATTTTCTGGAGATGGCGTATGCGATCTCTGCCCGGCAGCTGTGGATGCCGACCCCCTGCTTGACGATGACGTGGCCGATGGGCCGGTTGCTTCCGTGGAAGCAAATGGCCTTGAAAAACGGGTGGGGAATTGCCACCTTGGCAAGATAGTCTCGCGTCTCTTGTTTCGTCTTGAACGGCTGCCACGTCATGTACCTGGTCACCTCTTCGTCGCTCGCCCACTCGTAGAAGTCGTCCACGTCAGCCTCAGAGAAGTCCCTCAAATGCACTTGCACTTGCTGAGCTTGTCCGCTTTGCCTGGCCATAGCAGACTCATTGCTACAAGTCTTACTCAACACAATTGTTAAGTTTTACAAACTCAAAAGTGGAGATCACAATGAACTAAATCTTTATAGAATTCTATGTACTTCCACAACTTCTCTGTTAAACTAAACTAGATCTTTATACAAGACCATAAACAAGTTAACTAGACGTCTGTGGAGAACAAGATCACTTACTAGATCACCAAGAAGTTGTCCCTTGTGGGTAAATTCCAAATCTGCATTAAAATTCTTGCCAGTACTCATGTTTATTACTCCTCCTATTGGGTTGCTTCTCAAGCTTGTTATAAGAAGTTGGAAAAGCTTCTACAAGATTTTTTATGGGTTAATTCTTCTCAAAAACATGGCTTTCATAGAGTAGCCTGGGAATTTTGTTGCCTCCCTAAAAATTTAGGTAGGTTGGGGTTGTTTAACTATTTTCATTAAGGTCTGACTCTCAGTGCAAAATGGATCATCAAAACTCTTAAGTTTTGATTAGGAGTTGTGTGGCAACAAGGTTACCCATTGGCAAGAAATGCTAGAAGGGTTTGGATTTACCTTCCATTCTTGTAGTCCATGTTTCTCTTAAAATTTTTGGCTTATTTGTGACTCAAAGTCTTGGCATGCTTGGGAGTCAATCAAACCCTAACTCCGTTGGAAAGGAGTTGGTCACCATAGGGGGCAGCTATTATTAATTTGAATGTTTGGTGGTCCCCTGTGGTTCAGTATCAGGTACAATCACTTGCTCGAGTTCAATGGATTCATGCTAACAATGTTTTTAAAAAGGGCATTGTGTCCATTTCTAATTTTTGTTGCAGGAAAACTAGGGATTGGATCCCTTGGGAGCTTTTTCAACGATAATATATGTTAAAGTCCACGAGATAAAGACACATATGATGTGGTTATTAATTGTACACCATTTTTCCCGTGGCCTAAGCTTGGTCAGGTTATTCAGCAACCTTGGTGGAAAGAGTGGGAATGGTATAAACATGTCCCTCTGCTTAATTACGTAACTAAGCAGGGTTACAACTAGCTTTCGCCCAATTTTCCCATGGTGCCCAAGCTCAATACATGTTGGGATTTATTCTCTTCCAAATCCATATTGAGAGCACGCTTTTAGCTCACTTGGGCACCCTATATTGAACCTAAGCAGGCCTCTTTTTCCTGGAGTATGTTGTATCAGGGGTTGTCACTTGGCCCAAGGCTTAGGCACTTGGGGATTGATACTCCCACTTGCCCTTTCTGTGGGGAAGCAGAATCAGCCTTGCATATTTTCTAGAATTTTCATAGGGCAAATATGACCTAGGAGTGTATGGAGTCCTTTTTTGACCATTTTTTAATGCTTCTTTAACTTGGATTCACAATCTGTTGGGAGATACGCCATAATTTTCTCAACCTTTGCTAGAATTCTGGAACATTTTTAGAATTAGCATTCTATTTCATACATGGAAAACCAAAAATGAGATAATTTTTGTAGATAAAACTCCCTCTATTATTTTTTCTCTCTCAAATAAGCTGATGGTATTTCATGATGTCTGGTTATAGATTTAGGTGCAAGCTAATAAGGTTGCAATGGAACTCAATCATATGCAGGAGTTGATTGACTATTGGGGTAATGCACCATGTACATTGAGTAGAGTCCCCCCAACGAATGAACAACATACCCGTTCCAGATTCAGATAATTTTGTCGTCCACCGCTAGAATTCCAAGACCGGCCAGCTTCTAGAGCTCGCTCTCAGCCATCTGGAGATCACGCGCAGAGATTGTTGCTTTCCAACTCTACTCAACAGGTTTCTACTTGGGGTGATTGCCCTCAGCCTAATCCTTTGCACTGTATGGATGGTTGGGGAACTCGCCAGGGATGGGAAACTCCCCCTCATTCTTCTGGCCAGGTCGATTCTCCGAAGGGTGGTGAAGGTGATGCTAGTACTGGTTGGAGCACGAGCACTGCTTGGTGATGTTGATGGATGGAACACCCCCTTTGAGGCTCCTAATCAGCCTGCACCTGATATGCATGCCAAGATGCCAGGGTCGGGTTGGAACATTTAATGGTTGTTGTGGTCTTTTTTTTAGTTTTATAGTTAAGCCCGCCTGTTTGTAGTTTTTTGTCGGTGATATTTTGAACTTTGTTGGTTGCCTTTTCAACCAGTTTGTCGTATGCTTGGGGTTTTTTGTGTCAATTGAACTTTTTCCTGGCTATCTTCTTGACCTGTTTGGTTAGTGCTTGGGGCGTGATGTGTTAGTCCATCCACTTTTGTATGTTTAGGCTTTGTATCTAATATATTGCTTTTTCATTAAAAAAAATATAACACTTTGAGAATGTTGAAAATATATTTTATAAATGAAAAATATTTATGATAAAAAGGCATGATAGATATAGTTTAATTAACCTAACAAAAAATGTAATATTTTTATATTTTTATGGGAGTGACCCCTAATAAAAGGCACATATAACTTATTAAAAATAAAATTTACACTTTTTTCATACTCTGTGCGTCCGACGGTCCCCATATCACGCTGGGTTACCATTAACAAGATAGTGGATGTGTTGGAAGCTTTTGCTGATAGTTTGAACCCTGCCAGCTACGGTGACATTCACTAACCAAAACAAAAAAATAGTAATTTTTCTTATATTATATTTATTTATAAGAAACCAATTTTATTATAATATTTTGATAACATGTATTATGATAGTTTATTTTATTGCAAGGATATATAATACAATGTTATCATTTTAACCATAAATTACATTTATATAAAATTAATTTATTTACAACTTGAAGGACAAACTATACTATATTATATATATTTACAATTTGAAGTACATACTCTATATATATATCTATATATATCTATATATATATAATTTTATTAATATAATAAATATTTATTTGTAATATTATTATTTAAATCACTTTAAGTCTGATAGCATTAATTTAGTTTAGTTTACATTTTTATTGATACAATATTACTTATAATATGGGAGAGGTCCATTTCAATTTCACATAATTAATTAAAAAAACTTAATAATATCAATGATATCGTTACAATTCCATATAACCAATTAAAAAAACTTGTTAATATCAATGATATCCGTTACAGTTCCATATAACCAATTAAAAAAACTTATAATTATACAAATTAACATTAAAAATGTTAAAAAAATTTCCCATGTATTTCATTTTATATTTATTTATAGACAACTTTCTAGTTTCTCATGTGTACATGAATTTTTTTTCTTTTAAAAATGGTCCAAAATGTAAAAAAAATTAAAAATATTAAAAAATTAAAATTAATTATATTGTATTTTGTTGATTGTGATGATAAAAATTTATAATTAAACTACTTTTATGAATATAAAATATAAAATTAAAATTTTGATTTTTAAATGTTTTTTTACTTTTAAATTATTTTCTTCTATTTTTTCTTTTTTGAATTTTCTCTAATTCTCAAGAAACTCCCTAAGATTTAAGTACCAAAGTTTTAAGAGTCACAAGTTTTTCAACTATAATTATATTCATAATACAAATATTCTTAATAGTTTTCAAAAAAGAAAGTCATTATTTTTTATTTATATTTTACATTAAATTAGTAATATAAATATTCATAATAATTTAAAAAAAAATTAAAAAACATATATATTTATTTATTGTGTTATATAAAAGAATAGAAAATGTTTACATTATTATTTTATTTTTGTAGGCACCATTTCAAATCTAAAAAGCTACCACATTATACTTTTAAAAACATATATTATTCATTCTAAATTTACTTCTTTAGAAGAATACTAATCAATAACTTCTTAATTAAATATAAATACTGAAAGCTTAGAAGAAAAGAAAAAGGAACCAAGACAAGACTTATTTGATAAAGTTTGAAGGTTATTCTTTTAGTTTTCTCACATGAGAATGATTTTACAAGTTCAGGATTACTTTTAGTTTTTTTTAATATTTGTTTTTCAATGAGTTTACACATGTTTTTATGAGGAATCGTAGTCTTCTTATGCTAAGTGGGATTTGAACCTTAAACCTTTCAAAAAATCAAAGCTCTTTTCACCACAGTAAACTTGCAACTCTTTATAAATAATTTTTAAATATAATTTTAAACATCAAATTTTAAGTGTGGTGAAGCAATAGATAAAAAAATAAAGTAGATAAACATAGAAATATAAGTTATTTTTAATTTATTTTAAATTTGATACGACATCCAATTTTAAGTTTAAATAGATGGAAAGGATTGGATATGGTAAATCAGTATGATATTAAGATAGTAGCGGCCTAATGCTAATGCTGGGTATGGTAAATCAGTATGAAAATAAGATAGTAGCGGCCTAATGCTTCTAATGTTTTTTTTCCTCGCGGACTAGAGATTATAAGATGGTTTTAATAGGAAGGTGAAGGTGAAGGAATATAACCGAACAGAAAACAGTTTCGGAGGCTTCCTTTCAGATGGACGTAATTGCGGAGCAAAACCTCTTTCTCAAATCCGGCCTTTTCCAATACTCTAGCGGAAGCCACGTTTTCCGGGAGAACAAGCGCCTCGATTCTGGTGATCCCGGGCAACTCCCTGCATGCCACGTCGACCGCTGCCAAAACGGCCCGCGTGGCCACGCCCATCTTCCAGTATTTTCTGGAGATGGCGTATGCGATCTCTGCCCGGCAGCTGTGGATGCCGACCCCCTGCTTGACGATGACGTGGCCGATGGGCCGGTTGCTTCCGTGGAAGCAAATGGCCTTGAAAAACGGGTGGGGAATTGCCACCTTGGCAAGATAGTCTCGCGTCTCTTGTTTCGTCTTGAACGGCTGCCACGTCATGTACCTGGTCACCTCTTCGTCGCTCGCCCACTCGTAGAAGTCGTCCACGTCAGCCTCAGAGAAGTCCCTCAAATGCACTTGCACTTGCTGAGCTTGTCCGCTTTGCCTGGCCATAGCAGACTCATTGCTACAAGTCTTACTCAACACAATTGTTAAGTTTTACAAACTCAAAAGTGGAGATCACAATGAACTAAATCTTTATAGAATTCTATGTACTTCCACAACTTCTCTGTTAAACTAAACTAGATCTTTATACAAGACCATAAACAAGTTAACTAGATAAACATAGAAATATAAGTTATTTTTAATTTATTTTAAATTTGATACGACATCCAATTTTAAGTTTAAATAGATGGAAAGGATTGGATATGGTAAATCAGTATGATATTAAGATAGTAGCGGCCTAATGCTAATGCTGGGTATGGTAAATCAGTATGAAAATAAGATAGTAGCGGCCTAATGCTTCTAATGTTTTTTTTCCTCGCGGACTAGAGATTATAAGATGGTTTTAATAGGAAGGTGAAGGTGAAGGAATATAACCGAACAGAAAACAGTTTCGGAGGCTTCCTTTCAGATGGACGTAATTGCGGAGCAAAACCTCTTTCTCAAATCCGGCCTTTTCCAATACTCTAGCGGAAGCCACGTTTTCCGGGAGAACAAGCGCCTCGATTCTGGTGATCCCGGGCAACTCCCTGCATGCCACGTCGACCGCTGCCAAAACGGCCCGCGTGGCCACGCCCATCTTCCAGTATTTTCTGGAGATGGCGTATGCGATCTCTGCCCGGCAGCTGTGGATGCCGACCCCCTGCTTGACGATGACGTGGCCGATGGGCCGGTTGCTTCCGTGGAAGCAAATGGCCTTGAAAAACGGGTGGGGAATTGCCACCTTGGCAAGATAGTCTCGCGCCTCTTGTTTCGTCTTGAATGGCTGCCACGTCATGTACCTGGTCACCTCTTCGTCGCTCGCCCACTCGTAGAAGTCGTCCACGTCAGCCTCAGAGAAGTCCCTCAAATGCACTTGCACTTGCTGAGCTTGTCCACTTTGCCTGGCCATAGCAGACTCATTGCTACAAGTCTTACTTAAGACCATTGTTAAGTTTTACAAACTCAAAAGTGGAGATCACAATGAACGAAATCTTTATAGAATTCTATATACTTCCACAACGTATCTGTTAAACTAAACTAGATCTATATACAAGACCATAAACAAGTTAACTAGACCTGTGTGCACTGGAATAGTATGAGCTTTGCCTGCACTTGTATGTTGCCTAGCAATTCCGGCCTATAAATAAGGTCAACTATATACCATTAACCGCCCACGTGAAGAAGGTGAATAGTTTGTAAGCACCACAACAAACCAAGGCCAAACAAAACTCTAACTGTAGAAGTGATTTAAAAAAAAAACACTAAAATTAAAATTAGCACTGAGTTTTAATATAGGAAGGTCTACTTTGACCCTTGAAAAATCTTAGTAGATTCATTTAATCGACTTATATTTAAATTTTGTCAAAATTTTAATATATTGTATTAACATGAAAGAAATCATAAAACTTATCAATCATAAACGATTTTCAAAATTTTTAAAAATCAAAACCTCAAAGTGATGAGTGAAGAGCACTCAATATAAAGAGGTCAAAACAAAACCTCCTTCTACTAACCATGAGATCTTGGTAGTAGAAATCTTGGTAAAGTGATGAATGGGAGAATATTTCAAATAAAGAGACCATGAGTTCAATTTCTTCCACTTATTAAGATACTTTTTAAGTGAGGATACCCTTTTTCTAATTGATTATGAGATCTTGATAAAGTGGAAAGTAAGATCTTGATAAAGTAATAAGTGGAAAGATATCATGAGTACAAGTTCCCTCCACACTTGCCAATACCCTTATAATCTGAGATCCAAAATATATAAATCACATCACACAAACAAAATTAGAAGTGACCATGAAATCTTGATACAATAATAAGTTGAAGACATTCCAAATAGAAAGGGCATAATTTCAAATTCCCCCACACTCGATAATACCCTTGAGTTCAAATACCTTCTATGCTTGATAATACTAATACTTCTTATAATTTGAGATCGAATGTAAATAAGTTGCATCACACAAACAAAAGCATATCCTTAATGCTTTTACCAGTCACCTCCCATGTGATCAAACTGTAAATATGAGCATGTGAATGGCATTGTTCATTGTTGTCCATAACATACGGAACCAAGAGAAATTTGCCTTTATTCGTTTTACTCTTTCAACGCCAGATTCCTTTTGCTTTTTTCGCTTTGTACATAGGCAGCTTTGTACATAGTGACTAAAAAAGTGAGAATGTTGGGATAGGTTGCCACTTCCGTGATGTGTTTCATTTTGCACTATCTATATTTAGTTTATCGTATGATGGGATGATTTTGGTATGCTTTTATATTTTTTTTAAAGGTATTAATATGATAATTAGTTTCATTAAGATCATATAATATTAATATAATAGTTTATTAATTACTTTTGTTGTTTCTAATAAGAGTTGAATTTATGTTTCCTCAAAAAATTTCATTAATATTAATATAATAGTTTAATAATTACTTTTTGTTGTTTTTAATAAGAGTTGAATTTATGTTTCCTTAAAAAAATTATTACTTTAATTCATTTTAAATTATGAATTTAAAAAAAAAAACTATATTATTATGTCAACGTTTCACTGCTTTAATTTATGTTATTTAATAAAATTTAAATTTTGAAAGAAAATATACTAATGTGAAAAATATATCATTATCATTTTATTTAAAAAGAAAAACAAATTTTTGTTATCATCAACATATTATTAGTTTTATTTTTATATTCATTTAAATATAAATATTAAATAATTTCAATTATAATTACTGTAATTTGTATTTTCATTATAATATACATATAAACTCTATAATGTCTTAATTTTAAATAATATAATATATATCAACTTAAAAATATGTTAACTCTTTGTGAGAATGCATTTTAATCAATAACTACAAATGTTAATATTTAGTTGTATTTGTTTATATTAAAATTTTGATATTTTGTTCAATTGTTTATTTTTTGTATACTTTCAAAGGCACTAACATAAATAATATAATATATATCAACTTAAAAATATGTTAACTCTTTGTGAGAATGCATTTTAATCAATAACTACAAATGTTAATATTTATTTGTATTTGTTTATATTAAAATTTTGATATTTTGTTCAATTGTTTATTTTTTGTATACTTTCAAAGGCACTAACCATCATTAGATGAAGAGATCGATTAGCCCAACAGAGGGAACAAAAGAGAGAAGATAAAAGAAACGAAGGCAAAATGACAACACAAGAGAATGCAGAAGGAAAAACAAGCAAGGAGAAAAAATCAAAATAACTGCAAGAAAGCATTCAACATGGAAAATGGAGGTCACCAAAATGAGTTTTCAGACAAGGAAGAAACTTACAGTCCCACAACTACACCACTCATGTGGGCACCAAGACTTTATGTGCAAGAGCTAATGAAGATGAAAGAGAAACTTGAAAGCATGGAAAGGAGGGATAAATTAAGAGATACTAAATCAGATGAGGTTATAAACACCATTTGAAGTCTGGAAAAGGAAAACAACCAACTCAAGGAGCAAGTTTCAAAGCTACAAAACCTTGCAAACATGGGTCAGCGTGAATGGCATGTCCTCAAACAAGCCATCCACCCCAATCAATGATGCAATAGAGGTGGAAAAAACAAATGCAAATCAAATAAAAGAGGTACGAGAAACACTCCAAAACATGGAAACAAGAGAAAATGAGCTCTGAAATGAATTAGCAAAGGCAAAGACATAGTCTCAAGTAGTAAAAGAACCAGTCAATCAACAAAAAGAGTTGATAGAGACGCAAGTAAAAATTCAAATAACAGAAGAGAAAGAAAGACATGAGAAGTTATCAAATATAATCATCAAAGGGTTGAAATATTATGGGAATAGGGAAGACACAAATCGTTTAACCAGAGACTTCTTGTCAGATCGATTACAATGGAAAGGTCAGATAAAAAAGCAAGCAGAATTGGCAGGCTGAGAGGAGGCAAAGATAGGCATATTCGGGTCACATTGATGAGCTACGAGGATAAAACAAGGTTACTAAAAAACAGAGGCATGCTAAGAGGGTCATAATTCTATTTAGATGACGACCTAACATTTTTACAGCAAGAAGAAAGAAATAAGGAATGGGAAAAGGTGAGCACAGCAAGGAATGAAAGGAAACAAGCATATTTAAGAAATGGAAAGACATACATCACATCTAAACAAATCCAAAACAAATAGGGAGTATGGCCCGCCCGGGAACATCTTACGATGGTAAGTTGGAACTGTAAAGGTTACCCTTGGAGAAGAGGACTCAAGTTAGGGCTCATCGCTAGAGATAAAGATATAATCATACTGACGAAAACACATGAACACGATGGATGTAGGACTCCAGAATTTGTGGGATGCAAAAAAATAGCAATATGGAATAAAGCAGCGAAAAATGGCAAAGGGCATGAGGGTATTATGGTTTTAATAAAAGAGGAATGGGATAGGGTCATTAAAATTGAAAAACAAGATGAAAACAAACACTACATCTAGATAAATATCTTAGAAAATAAGTCAGTTATTAGCATAGCAAGCATATTATTTTGCTCCCAAGAATTCTAAATTCTATAAGAAACATGACCTTAACAAAGAAGACCCATACTCCTCTCTAAAAGATACATTTCGAGATACAGTAAGTTGGGGGAGATTATATTAATTGGAGATTTCAATGCAAGGACAACAAATAAGCAAGCTAACATTCTAGAAGGTAGCGAAGATATTGATATTAATCCTCTTTGGATGCCAGAAGAGGAAAATCAGCAGTGGACCAGGACTTTAGAAGATGAGCATGGGGCTATCACGCAATATAGAGAAGAGTTGTTAGGCCTCTGCAACATAAACAACTTGATTATTTGCAATGGGATGAACAAATGGAAAATTCAAGAAAGTATACATGCAAAACATATAAGGGACAAAGTGTAATAGACTATTTAATATGCTCACAAAATTACATACCAAAAATAGATGAGCTAGAAGTGGAAGATTCTCCAATGGAACTTAAGTCAGATCACAACCCAACTATTATGAAACTTCGAATGCATGGAGACAAACTAAGGGAAAAACACTTGCAAGGCAATCAAAATAAATATTCTCACAAGGGAAACATTCTCTTAACAGATGAAAATTGATAGAATTTTAGAGCAGTTTTAAATAACAAGTTACAGGAAAGGGAAAAACTACCTCACAGTAGCAGAGATTATAGTAAGAGTAAATGGTTAATGTGCGTTATCCAAGAAGCTCTAAACAAATGCAAGAGAGCTAAACCTAAAAAGAAAGAAATGAATAGCTTCCCAACCAACCCATGGTTCGATGAAGATTGCAGAAAAGCTCGAATATTACTAAAGGAACCAACGGGTAAAACAAGAGCAAACAGAAAAGCATATGAGAAACTGGTAAGGGCAAAAAAAAAGAATACATTAGAACAAGGAGAAAAAAATTGATTTACTTAGGGAAGCATGAATCAAAAAAATTTTGGAAGGAACTAAGCGTGAAAAGGATGCAAACTAAAAATAACATAACAGTTAATCAGTGGTTGGAGTATTCAAAACAATTGTATCAGCGTAGTAACCAGCAGGAGACACCCCCTACTATCATTGTCAAGAAAGAACTTTTCACAAATGAAGACATTATTCAAGGGATAAAAAGTTAGCAACTGGTAAAGCCCATGACATAGACAATCTTCAAGCAGAGCATATAAAATGGGGGGTAGATATCTTAGCACCGCAGATCAAAGAAATTTTCAATGAGGTCGTACAAAATGGCTTTCCTACCGAGTGGACAACTAGCATGACCATTCCTTTGTTTAAAAGTGGAGAAGTAAATAATCCCTCAAACTATCGAACTATTATGATCAACCCTCTCTTTGCAAAGTTGTTTGGGAGTATGATAGAGCGTAAGATCAGCATATGGGCAGAAGAAAATGGAAAAAAAGCAAAGGGGCAAGCAGGTTTTAGGCCCAAGCACTCAACTATTGATCATTGTATCATGCTCAGACACAGTGGAAAAAATATGGGACAAAAAAGAGGAGGCTTTTTGTTGTTTTGTAGACTTCAAAAAGGCATTTGACACAGTGCCAAGGAAAAAATTATGGAGCAGAATGGAAGAGCTAGAGGTTCCAATTCACTACAAGGCAGCAGTTCACGAGACTATATGAGCATGTAAAGGCTAGAATCAGAACACAGGATGGGTTATCTGAATGTTTTGGTAGTGACATAGGTGTCAAACAAGGTTGCCCTCTATCTCCGACCTTATTTGGGTTGTACATTGACAAGTTAGAAGAATGGATAAACAAATTTGGGGAAAGGGTGTGCACTTAGCCAAATATGTAGTAAAAATCCTCATGTATGCAGATGATGTAATTCTTGTGGCCAAAACAGCCAAAGATCTAGAAGATCACCTTCGAGCTCTATAACTCTTTTGTAAAGAAGTTGGGATGCATGTGAACACAAGCAAATCAAAAATGATGATTTTTTCAGTAAAAAAGAAGCAACAGCTCAAATTTTAGTTTGCAGGAGAACCGTTTGAGGTAGTAGTAGAATACAAATACTTGGGCATAGACTTTCATGACAAACTTAATTGGAATACATGTAGGATGAAAATAACTCAAAGTGGTTGGAGAGCACTATATGCACTTCAAAATAGGTGTAGGAATGCCGAGTTGTAGGACTCAAAGACCACCAAGGTCTTATTTGGTCTACTTGTTACACCGGTTTTGTTGTATGGTTGCGAGGTGTGGGCTAGTGGCACAACAAATGCAAAATGGAGGCAAATAGAAAGGATTCAAAAATATCTAATCACAAATTTTCTCAAAATTAAGGCCACAACCCCTTATGAAATTATTCTAGTTGAAATTGGAATGTTCCCCTTAGAAGCAATTGCTATGACCAAGTTGTTATGTTACTTGAAAAAAACAGAAAACATGAAAAAAACAGATGGCCTAGGGTAGGGAAGAAGAGTTACATAGGCGGAAGAATACATGGATGAAACAAAATCAGAAATGGATGAAACGTTGGGAAATCAACATAAATGAATGCCCAAATGTCAACAAAGACAAAAAATTATGTGAATGAAAAGTTCAGAAGTGGAATGTGGAAAAATGCAAGCAGGAAAAGATAATATTATATTGCAAAGTTTAACCCAACGTATGACCACAAGGAAAAAATGTATATAGGCGTTGAAATCAAGTAGAAGGAAAAAATCATCATTGCTTAGATAAGGACTAGCTCTCATAGGCTTAGATGTGAAACAAGGAGATGGACAATGCCCAAAGAACAATGGGAAGAAAGGATATGTACTCTATGCAACACAGGGGCAGTAGAGACAGAGGAACACTTCATCTATAAATGCCCGAGTTTTTTAGATATTCGAGGCAAATACAAAAAAACACTTGGGAACGAGTCTATGGCAGAGTTATTTAAAGACAATAAAATAAAATAAATGCTGAGGAATTGCTAACCCAAATCAGCAGGAGAAGGAACAACCTTCTCAAAGAAATTAAAGATCATATGATATGATTTGAGTAATTGTACTTCCATATTTGAGGTCCCATAGACCATATTTGGGTCTCGTAATTAAAATCATTCATTCATTCATTCAAAGAAACTCAACCTTGTCAAACAATACATGTATAATAACCAAACCGTTATAATACTAGTAGTATACGTAGTCATAATGTTATACATGTGGGCCTATTTCAATCCTATATAACCAATTTGTAAAAAAATGGTCATGCAATTAGATGCTAAACCTCAAAGTTTGAAATTTTTATCAAGATGGTGTGGCCTCTTGATACAATGATGTCAATTTAACATATAAAAATTGGATGAGACCAAATTTGACATAAAGAAGTCACTCTTAACAGATGAAAATCGAAAGAGATCAAACCCGACAAAAGAAATCCACAAACATCTCGTTAGACAGCCTCAAAAAATAAAATTTCTCATCAATAGAATGCATCACCCTATGAAAGATCCTACAAGGGACTTGAAACAAAAAAGTGATGTCAATAACCATCACTGCCTTTAAGTTTTACCCTTGAAATGAAAGATCCTGCAAGGGACTGTCAATGCTCAATGCTACCTTTAAGTTCTATCCTTGAAATCACAATACCTTCTACTAGCTTCTACTATATATCCATCTAGACACATTTTTTAAAGAAAGGTAGGATAGATACAATGTACACTACATACCTCTAGAAAACTTTGAATAGAGGTCTAAGGTTCAAATCCTGCAAGGTAGGATTGGATTGTATACCATGCTTCAATAACTGGAGTATTTGGTAAAAGAAGGGTCATCTTATGGACGTAAAAAAAACTACTTTAGGCCTTTAGTTTAGGCCTTTAGTTATTTGCAAACTTGAAATAAAATCTATGAAATCATTGCAACTGTTTGATATCAACATATACTCTTTTGTTTCAAAATTTATTAATCCCCGTAGATTTTTTATGACAAGGGATTAGGGATTCAGTATAGGCATTGCACCATGTGTAGTAATAAAGATGTGCACAAAATTTATTAATCCCCTTAGATATTTGATGAAAAGAGATTAGTGATTCAATATAGGCATTGCACCATGTGTAATAATAAAGTTGTAGATTGATATCGCGACATGTCGCGTTATCGCGGGTCGCGACCTCGCGACATGTTGCGATATCGCGACATGTCGCGTTATCGCGACCCGCGACCCCGCATCTTGTTGCGATATCGCGACATGTCGCGTTATCGCGTGACGCGATCCCGCGACACGTTGCGATATCGCGACAGGTCCCGCTTTCCAGGTTCGATTGGTGTTTTTACCGCGCTCTCATTCCCTTCTTGAAGTTGAATAGAAAGGTAAATATTTCGTCGTGTTTTCGCGACAAGTTTGAGTTTTGGAAGCTGCATGGTTCTTCTGTCGCGATTTCGCGACACTTTGGCAATTAGGCGGTCGGGTGGAAAATTGTCGCGATATCGCGACCTGTAGTGATGATGCAACATCGAGCTGGTTTTTGTCGCGATTTCGCGACAGGTTGTGCCCTCCTGGTCTCTGGCGTTTTTCTTGCGCGATTTCGCGGCATGTTTGGCTCCTTTGCGACTGGGTGGTTTTCCGTCGCGATATCGCGACCTTCATGAGGCTTGAATGTTGCTTTCTGTTTCTGTCGCGCTGTCGCGACGCTTTCTGCGGGTGGCTGTCGAGGGCCCTTCCTGTCGCGATTTCGCGACATGTCGCGTTATCGCGCCTGTTGGTGCCAAAGTGGCCGTGATGGGTTTTCCTGTCGCGTTTTCGCGACTCGTTGCTCGTTTCGTGCCTTCCGTTCTCTGTGCCTTTCGGTACCTAGCGTTGCCTGTGTGCGCCTTCCTTGCTGTTTTGCTTGTGGCTCTGGCTCGGGATGTGTTCTCTCCCGCTTGTATCTGGTTCTTGTATTAATACAAGTTTTCATTTTTTCAAAAAAAATAATAATAAAGCTGTAGACATGAGGACCTTGACCACAAATAGCATGCCTCCCAATAAGCCAATCGCATTCAAATATTTATGCAAATGAGATTTTCATTTTTTTTAAATGGTTATGGAATATATCCCATCATTCTTCTCGTTTTTTATCTTGACACCATTTATTATGGGATTTATATATAAGTTGGTTTGCTGTGCGAAATATATTCAAACTGGTTAGTTTTGGTATTAGATCCCTCTAGTTATGAATGTTAAGAAACTGACATGTTACTCGAGTATTATTTATTCTTTAACATAGTTTTACTTTTGTTATCGGATACTATTTGCATTTATAATTTGAAAGACGAATAAACACTTAGTTTACATCAGTTGGAGTTTATATCCCCTTCATATTTGAAAGCCTGTGGGTCTCATACTCCATAATGGAGCCCCTTTTAAAAAGGAATAATGGCCCTTTTTTAATTTACCCAGTTTATATAATAATACCTTATTTTGCTCAATGCAGCTTAGTTTCACACTTACGTTTTGCTTTCAAAAGGATGCTTAGAAAGGAACATATTCCAACTAAAAAATGGCACCACAAGATAACCTACTGATTACTGAAAAGGATTGTTCGTTGCCATAATCAAGTTCCCTCCAGCAATCTAACTCCATCCTATTACTAAATAAGAAAATGTGGACATTACTCAGTAATAATTGTTTTCAGCATTATTCTTCCCTTAGCTGCTATTAAAATAAGAATTGGGAGCTGTCCAAGTGATTCCTCAACTGCCTTAAACCTTAAATTTCAGTTTCAAATAATTGTTTCACTTTCCTAATGTTGGGCTTAAATTATGACTTCCAACTCACAGTAAATTCAAGTTTCCCAGACGTGAGATCACAACCATCTGACTTATTTCATGCTCATCCATTGTTAACTTAAATATACTATATCTGATACCCTTTTCCCACTTAAATATACTATATCTGATACCCTTTTCCCACTGGACCTTCTGCATCTCTCATGTAACATTTACCACCTTCAGGCCTAAATCATGTTTTATGTTGCAAACAGTCAAATTAGTTTCATAAAGATTAAATCCTACCAGAACCCAAAATAACAACAGGTGAGAGTATTAGTCTGCAAAATTGCCCTAGTGGAATCAAAAGAAAGGAACAAACATTAACAAGAAAATAAAGTACTAATGATTAATTGATAATAATGAGTAAATTTCAATACAAACACTATGCTCCAATATTAAGTAAAGACACCTGCAAGTGGTGGATCCACTATAAACCTCAGATCTGTATACATAAACCAAAATAACAAAAATATGGTCATTGAAGTTCCATAATATCATCATCAATTTAGTTCTCGGATGTTTTTCCGACCATATGCTTGGGTTCTTCCTATGGACATCAAATCCAAAAAATCATGGGAAAGAACAGAACATATTCTAAATCGATGCATGGAAATAAACTTGGCATTTGAAATAGTGAAATCATCAATGATTTGTGGCAAAACTCAAAGTTCAAGGCAATAAAAACAAAGACAAATATTTTATAGTGTTAGAAAACACAATAAAAACCTATTTGCTTTAGTTGAAAGAAATTTCAAACTGCACAACAAATTTCAAACTCTAGTCGATATTTCATTTAAACTATAGTCCAGATTTCATCATAAGTAAATGAGACAACAATACCAATAGTCAATCATTTATATTTAATCACAAAATCCTTGAACAATATTTTGAATAAAATATTACTAAATTAACATCAGGGTATGCTAGCACTCCGGTTTATATCAGGTTACCAAAAGTTGTGCAGTTGAATTCAAAAATAAAGCTTAAATCAACCCAAAAAATTATACATTCTGTGAGAAATTCCAATGTCTTCCTGAGAAAGAAATCTAGTGAACAAATGACATGCTTTCTATTAGAAAAATAGCTCAAATTGACCTCGAAAAATATACAGCTCATAATAACATGTTCATTAAAAGTTTTCCCTAAACACCTTAAAAAGTATGCTGCACTCACATCGGCCACATTTGCCTCCCTTTTTCAAATTTTAATAAGACTCGCAGTAAAATTATACTGAATGCACCAGTAAATAATATAGGTCTATTTAGACAACACATTTCCATATGAAACCCTCCGCAATCAAAAGGTGGTATACCAAAGAGGGTCTCTTTTACGAGACAAGTTTCTTGCACTCCTCATGGTCACCAGGAACCAAAATTCTTTCTGCAGCAGGGCTTGAATTAATGATTCGAAGAGCTGCTTCATATATTGTTCTCTGAATCTGCTTGTCTTCCACCTTTGCCATGGCTTCTTTTAGCACTCTCAGGTCTGTTGCACCTACAAGACTGAGTTTTCCAATTATCTCTCCAAGAAATTTTGGTGCCAATGGTATGTCAATAGTTATATCGTCACATGATTCAGCTACGAGCAATATTCCAGATTTTATGTCTCTTTCAAACATTATCTTTTGTGAGTGCAGGTACTCTAAAAGCTGTGCAATTAAGTCAACATGCAGTTCACTCTTCTCCTTCTCCATGGCCAAAAGAATTGCTTGCAGGACAAATTCTGGATAGTAATCAGGCCACTTCAACTCCTGAACACAAAGCTTTGCTTCATTGAAATCCCTAACACTGAAAAACTCCTCCAGCAATGCTTTTGACTTCTTATCTAAATCCTTTGGAGGTTTTCCTGCCGATGCAGGCCTTTCAGCAATTGGTTGAGATGCTGGAAACTTATCTTTTTCCGGTTCAACTCTAGAAGCACGTCCTCCAAATGGGCCTTGACTAAGAGGCTCAGGTGCTCCTACATTAGGGGCCAAGGATGCCAATGGCCTACCACCTGCATTTTGCAGCAATGCACTTGGTTTCCCAGAAAGAAACCCTCCAGTGCCCTGTGGCAACAGTTTAGAATTACCTACTGAAGGCTTTGTAATTGATGCTTGAGAGCGCCCTTGACCAGGAGTAACACCAGGAGAAGACATTAGACCTTCATTTTTGCTTCCTATTCGACCACGAGGAAGCCCTTCCCATCCATCTGGGTCAGATCCAGGCATACCAGGCATCTTTCGAGGCATTCCAGGCATCATGCCTGGCATTCCAGGCATCATGCCCGGCATTCCAGGCATTCCAGGCATCATGCGCCCAGGCTGTCCAATACCATAACCACCTCCACCCAAGTTCATGTTAGGTGCACCACGACCATTACGTAAACTGGTGCTTCCAGGCCTTAAACCCAACTTTTGCTCAGCTTCAGAATGAATTTCATTTATAGTCTTCGCTTTTACCTATAATTAACAAAAAGATCACAAAGTCAAAAAAACAAGATTCAATTGAGGAATGCTATACAGAACAATCAAAACTAGAGGAGTCTTAGCAAGGATTGTCAAAATTAGTATAAGATAAAGGAAGATTAGAAACAACCTCCTCACGTCTAGGAATCCATTTATTCGCACGCAAATCTAGAACATCACGAACCATGAACCTCATTCGAGATTGCAAGTTGGAATTTTTACTTAGCTCCTTCATTCGAGCAAAATAAGAATCATTAATAATTCGTGATTTTGGGTTTTCCTCAAGCTGTTTTCCAACAGTATTAAACAACTGGCAAAGAGCCTCCACATTTTCCTCAGCTGGAGTAACTTTTGCATCCGGGCCTAGTAATTCCTGTTTGATGCATAATACAATGAAAAAATGTCATTTATCTTTTCATATTATTCAGCTACTTTTAATGTTTTACATTCAGTACATGCTCCTGGTAAAAGCTGAAAAGATTTAAAAAAAAACGGTTTAAAGGATATAAGGTAATATTTTAAAGAAAAAATGATTTGAATTAACTACATGCTTTACAGTCCCTCAAAAGTTGACTTACAATTTAAATTAACATGCACATGTAGTTAAAACCCACAGGAGAGAAACACAAATGGAGATTCTTATACAAACCTGAACACAGTGATGAACAATTCTTTCAGGTATCATCTTTTGCTTGAATAGCTCTCCGATAAGCCTTATGTTTCCAAGTGTGCGGAGCTTTACCATTCTCTCCTTGTCTCGCCTTTCAGATTCTTGATCTGGGGCTGTCATCTGTTTGATTTCAGCTCGCAGATTATCTGAACCTTCAAATGCTTCTTGACAAATATTGAGGAGAATCCGCCTGAAAGCTATTGGTTTTCCATCTGGTTCATCAGAAGGAAATTGAGGTAATGCTTTACTTAGATCATCACACAACTCCGAATACATAGGACAAAATGTAGGTTCTAAGACCGCCTTTTCAAATATAAGTGATATGACTCCCTGCCAATTAAACATGCTCATTATGAGAAAAAACTGCCCTGTCAATGGCACAACGTCCAATACTGTGAATTTGAAATGTAAGATAACAGCTACTTTAATATTTTTTTTTCAATGAGTTTACACAGGTTTTTATTAGGGGTCCTGGTCCCCTCAATACTGAGTGGGGTTTGAACCTTGAACCTCTCAAAGAGAGACCAAAGCCCTTTACCACTGCAGTAAAGCTTGCAGCTAGCTACTTCAATATTTTGTCAGGATGCACATAAACAATAAACCAAAATGAAAAGAACAAACCTGTAGAATGTCTGCTGAGGTAATCCCCGCATTTATAAGTTGGTCTTTAAGCACATCAAATTTTTCTGGAGTCAATTTGTTCAGTATCCTGGGTACAGAATAGTTATTATGCAATTTACTTTACTTGGCACACAAAACCTTTTGCCATAAAGCGACCTTCAGAATAAAAAGGAATCCAAAAAACAAATTTATTCAATCTCAAAAACAGCATAGATAGAAAGATTACCCTTTAACAGTTTTAAGAACTTTATCCTTCTCTGATAAAACCCCCCTCCTCGCAGACCATGGAACAGCAGCCTTAACTAAAGCAGGAGCGGGCCCCGCCTACATATATAGCATTTTCAGAGAGACAACAGAAATTAAACAACAGCCCAACACTCCATATCAGTTTATAGAAGTGACAAATACTATCATTCACAGCGAACCAATCATGTACTGTTAAAACTAAAAGATCAAAGACTTCAGACAAAGGAGAGGCAAAAAGAGATATTAAAAGCAAACCAAAGAAACAAACATAGGGATATTTCCATGTGGTTCAACACAACTAAAAGGCATCACAATGATAACACCCAAAACGTAAGGGGACTCGGAAACCACGTGAATATGGGGAATGATAATAATGTTTGTCACACAGAAGATGTTGCTAGAAACAAACACAACCAAGGGGAATGACAACAATGTTTGTTCCAGAAAACATGTTGCTAGAAACAAACACAACCAAAGGACCTTCACCCTATAGCTTGACCCAGGAGTGGCAAAACTTTGGCAAATCAAACAGTCCATAAACCTTCCTTGACCCACATTGTCATCATTGCAGAGCTATTGCATGCAGCCAAGATCTACACGCAGTTTTTGCAATAAACAAACTATTCTAAATTTGACCATAGTATTTACGATTAGAATTTTTAATAATCCCGAACTCATATATCATTATATAGCAAAACCTCAAGTTTTTTAAATCAACTCTAAAAATTCAGGGAATTAAAGATGTGCCAACACCAAGCTTGTCACAAATACCAAGGAGCTAATGTTCAACCATAAGGGCAGAAAAAACAAGTATATATTCCTTTAGAAAACCATAAGTCATTAATCTTACAAAACCAAGTTGATTGTAATTGTAATTGATAATATGTTAGTCTAGGAACACAGAGCAGATGATTGTACTTGAATACGTCTCAATCTAAGAACTAAACTAAATTTAAAGTAATAGCAGAATCCTAAAGCACACTTATTTGCATGCAAAAGGGTCAGAAAATAAATGAATACCCCTGGTGCTTGTGAAACTTGAAGTTTAACAAACTGTGTGTTTGATTGCTCTTGGCGAGCAGAATAATAACTTGACTCCTGTTGCCTTCCACTTGAACCATAAGAATCCTCTGGTCTTCGGACAGAAAATTCTCTGTTTTCACGAAGCGTCTCCCATGATCTCTCCTCTGGACCAGCAGGAGGAGGCGGTGCCCGACCTCGCCAATCACGAGTATCCGGCTCAGCATATCGGAGTTGAGACTGTGCTTGTACCTGTAGACATCAAACATTGCAATAAAACAATGGAACATTTTAAGAAAACACCGTTGTAAACCAGCAATATGCCAGAAAAAACAAATAAAAGCAATTGGCAATGATCTTAAGGAATAGCATACTGGAATCAAAAAAATAAAAAATAAATGACACTGGCCCCTAAAATTGATACACACAAACCTATATTTTATCTTATATTGAGTTAAACTTTTCCTGTTGAAAATCGCAATCCTTATCTAAATAATATCAGGGGCATGCATAAGAAGACGACTCAACCCAAGTCATTATAGCTTAATTTATATAGCTAATATCATTTTTGGCACAAATACATTCATGACAATCTATTAACAACAAACAAGTGAAGCATTCAACAGCCATATACAAATTCCAGCTTACATTAGCATCTCCACGACCCCAGGTTGGCTCATCGCTTATCAGTTCTGATTCTATCTCTTGTCGAGCTTTGCGAATCTCCTCTGAAATGGTTACCACTGCCTGTAATCCAACAGAAGTGATTACTACGCTAAGAAGATCATAAGCTTAGCAGCTATAAAAATTTTGAATCAGACATATTTTCTAACACTTGGGTCAATTTTCTATAATAAATGGAACTTCAAGACCATGTAATGGTAACATCAAAAAAGGAATCATGGCCTTAAATAAAAGCCAATAAATACATCAATGAAGGAAATTTTCATGAATTACCTTCTTTTAAGCCTATTGTTAAAATAATGATATGCTTACTACAAAGATAGAACGGTGAGAATATCCAATACTCATTTTTACCATTATAGAAGTTAAACAACCTTAAAAAAAATCATCTTTCTGATTCCAATAAATTGTGAAAAATAATTAACAATGTCTATGTAACTACTGGGATATTATTAATATCAATTAGAAATAAAACAGTTACCAAACACAAAGGACTTGCTTCTAGTGAAAAGAAAGCTCCATCCAGAAAAACAGCACTAAAGACTTTTTAAAGCAACAAGTGCAGTATACCTCTTGAAGTTGCAGTAACTGCTCCCGCGTATACCGTATACGTTCATGATTTTCAAATCTAGAGTCCGATGTCTGCAATGTAGACAAATTTTAAACATGACTCTTTGAAGATAATAGACCTGTCCTACTACTCATGCTGCTGCTATATAACATAGAGAATCAAAACAAATTGACATGGACAAAGATGGCAATACATTACATTAAATGGATAGAATTTAAGAACAATTCCATCTCTTTAGGCCTTGGGAAGGTAAAGAAACATGATCCATAGGTATCTCAGAATTTCAATATTTTTGTGTAATGGGAAATTATCAAAAGCAATGTCAATATACATTGCATAAAACTCAAACTAAAGTTTAAAATAACATAGAAAATCCTCCTTTTATTTCCTACTACGACAAAAGCAAAAAGGTGTCACTTGAAACGAAAAATAAAAATAAGTAATTGCTGCCAGTGTACAGAACCCCTAGATACATGAAACAGACCAAAAAACAAAAACAATTTCTAAATGGTAAATTATAACTGAAACATTTTGCTCTAGACTATCATAAAACAAGAAATCAATGCAATGTATTAAAATATATTAGTAAACATTTATTACAATATAAAACAAAAACTAATTTTAAACTGTATCAAATGGCATTAGCTCAACCGGTTAGATTCCTCAACATTCAAGGAGGAGACCCAGGTTCGAATCTTGCCAAGTGATACATGGATAATATCCAAGCTTTGTTGTAATACCACTATTTGGTGATGATGTAATACGGGTGGGGCCCATTTCAATCCCATATAACCAATTGAAGTACCAAAATAACATAAATGTATTGACAATTGCAGATTGACCAAAAAACAAAATCTGATTAGTATGAGAGAGATCTCTAAATTGAAGGACTTGAAAAATCAATAAAACATGTTTTCTATATTAGTCTTTCTTTACATCAAATGGCATGACCTCAACTTGTTAAATTCATTGGCATTCAAAGAGGAGACAAAGAGGAGACCCAAGTCCAAATCTTGTCAAGCAATATGTGCATAATAGCCAAGTTGTTGTCATGCCACTATGTGGTCATGATATAATATGAGTGGGGCCCATTTCAATTATATATATATACTATGTGGTCATGATATAATATGAGTGGGGCCCATTTCAATTATATATATATATACTATGTGGTCATGATATAATATGAGTGGGGCCCATTTCAATTATATATATATATACTATGTGGTCATGATATAATATGAGTGGGGCCCATTTCAATTATATATATATATATATAATCTTTCTTTACAATCACTGGAGAGCAAGACATATTTGACGTCGCCCTAAAACATGATAAAAAATAAACAAAATTCAACTGTGAAAGAACAATGAAAATGTGAAGTGCAGACAAAATTGTAAAACATTCTCTTGACAACGGAACAAATTTAGCAGGCCATGGATTAGCAGTAAGATAGGACACTCGTTACAGCAATAACCCATGTTGAAAACTTAGATAATGTCTCCATCGATAAAGGGGAGGAGTTGCCTTTCAAGGGATCTTTAACTCAAAACAGAATAACAATAATTGTTAACAAAAGGGCAATAGGATGGGACAGCAGCCAGATAATTAATAGACCTTTCAACTTTTAATAATGACAATATGCTATCAAATAGCATGATCTCAAGTGGTTAAAAACGTAGACAGAGGTCCAGGTTCAAATACCACTCTGGTCTGTAGAGAATTTGTGGTAACATGGTCATTATGTAATACTGCTGGGCCTATTTCAACCCCATATAACCAATTAAAAAAATAACAGTATGCTGCTCCACAATCTCTGACCAACTTAACAGGAAAAGCACATCAGTCTGAGCCACAAATAGATAGAAATTTTAAAAAATAGGTTCTTTATATTCATTTTTAATTGACCTGACAACAATGTAATGTTTTCTCATTTTAACATAAGTAGCCCTAATATAAGCCACCTGGAGCTTATTGAACAAAACTATTTAATAACAATAATAATAAAAACAATAAAACATATTTCAACAATGAAAAAACAAAGAAAATGTTAAGTGCAAATGAAGTTGCAAAAGATTCTCTTAACAGCTAAACAAAAGTTAGAAGACTACGGCTTAACAAAAAGACAGGGCCCTTATTACAGCAATACCACATGTTCAAAACCTAGATAGTGGCTCTATGGACAAAGCAAAGGAGTTGTGCCTTCCAAGAAATCTTTGACCCACGACAGCTTTGACCCACGACAGCACAACAACAATTTTTCAAAAAGAGTTATAGGATGGGACACTGGCCAAATAATTAATATGCCTTTCAACTCCTAAAAATAACCATATAATATCAAATGGTATTTAGTGGTTAAAAACATATAATTTACAACAGAGACCCAGGTTCAATTCTTGCCATGCAATATATGCAAAATTACCAAATACCAGTACGTGGTTTGTTTAAGTACCATGATAACACAGTCATTATTTAATACAGGAGGGGCCAATTTCAACCCCATATAACCAATTAAAAAAATAACAATACGCTGCTCCACAAATTCTGATCAACTTAACAAGAAGACCATATCAGTCTGAGCCATAAATAGACAGAAATTTCACCCTATTTCAAAGACCCTTTGCCAGAAAACTAAGCACAAACACCATTGGGCACCTCCAGATCTACTGCACCAACTTCATCTTCCCATCTTAACAACATCTAATGCAAATGTACCAACAAAAATAAGTAACTAAATGGACAACAAACTGCTCCAAAATAGGGGGATTGCTAATCAAGTAAAGCCTCCATGATATTGTACAATCCACATTTTAGAAGAAATAAATGATTCTAAGTGTATATATAGGACCAAAATAACAAAAAAGCACACATTTTGAAGGGTATAACCAAGTTGTGGGATCAGAAATAACGCTATATTGTGGTGGGGCAAAACACAAAGGAAAGAAAAAAATCCTGCTATTGAAAAATGTTATCATAAAAGTACTTGTTTAAACACAAGTATTTCAGTATATTATTATATATAATTCGCCAACAGCCACAAAATACTCCCCAGCAAAGTGTATCAGGCCAAGGTCTGCTGGTTAGGAGAAAACTTAATGCATTAATATACAATGTTGAAAACATAGTAAATGTGATACATGTGTTGGCTTTTAAGAACATCGGATCAGAGAAAATATGAAAATGATCGCAAGCCATGTGAAGAGGGGAAGAAAGGAAAGGCAGTTGTCCAGTTCATATTTATTTAAAAACAAAAGTCCGACTTCTCAACAATGTGTCACACCATCAAATCGCATGCACTAACTGTTAAAATACCTCAACTTTCAAGGAATCTCAACTTCAAACCTTGTCAGACAACATAAACACAAATAATTGACAAGAGGGTGGATCCATTCCAATCCCATATAACCAATTTAAAAAAAAAAAAAAAACCTCACACCATTGACAGAAAGAGAAAATTAGTCTGTGCCAGCAATACGTCTGAAGCAACCTATCCAAAAACCTCTTGTCCCATTCTAGAAAACAGAAGCACATAGGCCCGCTGGACAAATCAGGATCTAATAGAAACCCCTTTGTCCACCCAAACAATATCAGACAAAAGCACCTCTATAACCAAACCTCGAAGCAGTCGGTCCACGGTAAAAAGTAACCTAAATCTAGCAAAATCGGGTCACCCAGTCTTTAATAGTAAATCGCAATCCCCATCCCCAGGACTAACACCCTCAAAACCCTAAACAAAAATAAATGAAATTTTGAAGGCACATTCGGACACTCACAAAAATTATGGTTGCATAGGTGAATCTGTAACTATTCATCGTTCTAGCTACCTCCGACCAAAGGTTTGATTCCTGCTACTGCCACAATAACCCCACCCACCATCTGTAACTATCCATCGTTATAGCAACCTCCGATCAAAGGTTTGATTCCCGCTACTGCCACCATAATCCCGCCCACCATCTGCAACTATCCATCGTTATAGCTACCTCTGATCAAGGGTTTGATTCCCGCTACTGCCACCATAACCCCACCCACCCTCCCCCCTCCATAAATACACACAGACTACCCAGGACTTCCCAGGCCTAACACCCTTTAAACCCTAAACTAAAAAATAAGATTTGGAACGAGAAATCGGACACTACGACAAAAGTAATCATTTTTCTAGTACACAGGTTTGATTCCATAACCATCCATCATTATCTACCTCCTCTCAAGGGTTTGATTCCGGCTATTGCCAGGTAACCCTTACTCCACTATAACCCCTACTCTACAAACGCCAGAGCACGGAATGAGGTCCACCCGCCCCAGGGAATCAAACCAAGGTTGACCGCTGGAAAACACTCAGCAGCAGCCAATATCAAACCGAGGTTGCCGATGGCCACAACCAAAATCGAGCCAAGGTTGAGGCTGGCAAGCACTCGATGGCAACCAAACCGCCCATCGGCAAAGACTATGACAATCGTTATCATTAAAAATTAAAAAATAAAAATAAAAAAATATCCCTCCAATAAGCGATCCACCGCTATTTCCAGATTACCAAAACAAAACATAAACCAGGAATACACCAGATCATTCAAAACCCTTGGGATAAGGCTACCAAAATGAGATCTTTGTCCAAAATCTTTTCAAAGCGCTTGATGGATATAACAAACAAATAAATAAAAGCTATACTCAGATCCAGCGAAAAGAAAACTAGCATACCCTAGCAGAGGAGCCAAATCCGCCTACTCCGATGGGACGCAAACCCTGAGGCGGTCCATGCCCGGCATCCGCATAAGCAGAACCGGCGACAGCGGTGGCGGCGGCGCTGGAGTCAAAACGTGGGCCAAAGGATCGCCCTTTAACTCCTCCTCCTGGCCGCAAATTGATGGGCTGATCTGCCTGCATAACTCGCTCTCCTCTCTTCACAGAAAAACAACAATAATAACGCAGATATTTGATGGATTGACTGCTTTTCTGAGAGGCTCTCTTCCTCTCAGGCTTTCGACCTTGTGAAGATCTGATTGATGGTGAATAATAATAATTATATATATTTTTTGAGGGGATTCAATGGAGGCCGAGATTCACACAACGAAAAAAATAGAGAAGAGATGTGGAGAGAAGAGTCCGAGAGGAGAGAGAAGAGTCGAAGCCTCAAAACCTTCCCCTTGGCCTTGGCCACTTCCTTAAATGGGGATTACCGCTAATGGGGATTTCCGAATTTTTTACCTTCCTCTTTTTAAGGTTTGGGTTATTGTTAATTGGTGGTTTTGGTGGCACTTTTGGAGGCCTTATGATTTTCTTGGGCTTTCCTTTTTATAGGTCGGTTTCTTTGTCCCCTTGTGGTGCTTTTATGGAGGACTAGTGATTTGCCCTATTTTTAAAAAATTAATTATTTTTTAATGGTAACATTTTTATTGTTCAATGTTGAACTGGACTACCATTATAAATTTTTGTCCACTGGATAAAGACAAAATCAATGGGACCCACTTTGAAAATAATCAAACCAATAAGGGACCACTCTTGAAAGAACCTATTGGCAAACACTCTGTTGCTATCAATTGGCCTATCCCATTAACTTTGTCCTTGTCTTTAATTGGTAATATCTTTTGTTCAATGTAGTATAACTTATTGAACTCGAATACCATTATAAACTCTAGCCCATTGAATAAAGATGAAATCAGTACCGATTGTTGAAAGAATCAAACCGGTGCAACCTAACCGGAAACACTTTGTTGCTATCAATTGGCCTATCCCATTAACTTTATATTTACCCAGCATGCTAGGGTTAATTCCTACACAACTATAAAAAAAGAAAAAGGAAAGGTTGATTAGTAGTGGTCGAATGCTTGTTTATGGTTGATAGTGGTCGATGATTTGATTCCCTGAATCAAGGGTCAGGGTTGGGGTCTTCAATTCAATTCCTTTAAAGGTTAAAGTTCCTTTAACTTCGTCTTTATTCAAAGAGTTAAGGATTTTAGAGGCACCTACAAGGAAAATTAAAAATAAAAATAAAAATCATAGAAAGATTGAATTGGTCTTTTTAATAGTTTGTATAGGTATTATAATTTTATAAAAGTAGTTCCATTCAGGTTTTGGTTCTTCTTCAAAAGATCTAAATTTCAAACTGTGGCATATGTGTGATAGTGTGTTAAATTTTCTATTGGTGCCACCAAGATTTAAACCTTGGTGTAGGTTACGTTAACTATTTGTCTAACTGTTGAACCAAGAACTAGTTGGTTTTTAATAATTAAATATTTTATTTTTTATCAATATTTCTTATACTTCGGTGATAAATAAATATTTTTCAATGAGTTTACAGAGAATTTTATGAGGGCTTTCGACCCCCTCATATTGAGTTGGGTTTGTACTTTGAACCTCTCAAAAAAAGGCCAAAGCCCTTACCAGTAAATTTAAAGTTGTTTTTTATAATTAAATATTAATTAGATAAGATTATAATAATTTATGTGATGGTGATATTATAATAGATTGACAATCATATATGTATAAGTTTATGAGAACTAAAAATTTAATAAATTGATTATAAGGATCCTAATTAAAATATACTTACCATGGTTGTTACATGCTCGAGTTTACATTTATGGGTGGTTGTTACAAGTTAAAGTTTTAAAATGGTTTCTTAAATGTTGTGGTTGTATAAAATTGAATTGCATCTCATCTTAGTATGTAGATGACTTATATATTTGCATTTTTTAATAATATTGTACAATTATTATCAAGGGCTAGGTGGATTGGTAAGTGCAGGTGTGGTTGGGTACTTACCAAGAAGAGGTCTAGGTTCAAACCTTGGGGGAAGTCAACCCTTTGCAAAGGTATTAGTCTTCTTTGAATCCTGTGAGTGCGCGTCAGATCGACGACGACCGTACGATAATTGTACGAACCCCAAGCAATTGATGGTCCCCATCTCACGTCGTATCAACAAGCACGAGATGGATAGGTTTGTTGGGAGCAGTCCCTATGAATCTTGTGAGTGCGCATCGTACCAACAACGATCGTATGATGATTGTACGAACCCCAAGCGATCGATGGTCCTCATCTCACACCAGGTCAACAAGAACGAGATGGATAGGTTTGTTGGAAGCAATCCCTATGGTTTGAACCCTACGCTGGCCAATTACTAAAAATAGTGGTTGTAACCAACTCTCCTATGTAATCAAAAATAATAATAATTTTGCACAATTAATTTTTTAATTGGTTAAGGCAACTTAGAACAATGGTAAATGGGTTAAATAATTGTACTATGATGCATACTTTCATATTTCACTTACATTACATTGTGAATATAGTGGTATTATATCAACTTGACAATATATATATATATATATATATATATATATATATATATATATATATATATATATATATTTTATGTAGCATTGTCGAACAAAAATGGTAAATAAGTTAAGTGATACATACATTCGCATCCCACCTGTATTACATTATGATCATATAATGTTATTTTATTGAATTAGAAACTATGCATGTATTATTTGAGAAGGTTTGAACCTAGGTATCTTTTTTGAAAGTAGAGGAATATAACTATTAAGCATTATATACTTTCTACAAAAAAAAAATGAATGAAAAAGAGCAGAAAATTTCCATTAAAGAATAATTAGGCCTTTTTACATCAAAAAATGGGTGGAGAAGATCACACCCCAGTATGGTTTCAAACTAACCACCAGGGTTAGGAGATATCAGAAAACCAAGGCAACAAAAAAAATGAAAGACAACGAGCCCACGACTAACAAAACATCAGAACTGGGCGGAAACAAAGGAGAACCACAAAGAGGCAGGCAAAAATAACAAGATGTGGAGGCGCATCTACCTCATAAATGCCCATGCGATGTCATTTGGCATTGGAAAGTGAAGAAATAGGCCAGCTAGCAGCACTGGGTTGCTCTTTAGTACCAGCAGGAGGAGGTCTAATATCCTAGCTTGATCCAGTAGTGCAAGCAATAACCACAAGGGTCAACCAACCTGTTGTAGGAGCATCTCCCCAACATGAACCAGAAGGGGGAGTGGGTACAACAAGAATTTCATGTCCCTAACCAGTCACAGGGGGAGTGGAAGGAGCAGGAGGACAAACATCCCATCCGCTAAGCTGTCTAGAAAAATTTGCCTCGGACACCCCACGGTTGCAAAGTCGCTCTCGTCGAGAAGGGGACCTGTGATTGTGAGAGGAGGGAGTGCGACGAGAGCGAGAGCGAGAGCGAGACCGAGATCGACCATGAGAGGAGGGATCCGTAGGAAGACGACTAACAGTGCAAGGTGCATTACCCCAGTAGTCAATAATACTACGAAGATGTTGAATCTCCACATTAACCTTCTCCACCTGCATAGAAATCTGTAGCCAAGAATCATAAACAGTGCATATTGATCAGCTAGGGAAAAAATTCGTAAACTAGTATCATAAGAAAAAGTAATATTGTTTCTGGACTTCCAAATATGATAAAGAATGCTAATGCGAAAGATGTTCCAAACTTCTAGCAGAGGTTCAAAAAATGTAGGTGAATCGCCAAGAAGGATTTAATGCTCGGGAAAAGGAGAGGGAATGAAGGGTCGAAAAAAGACTCAATCCAGGTCCAAGCAGAACGAGCCTTGGGGCAAGACCAGAATACATGTAGACAATCCTCCAACGTGCCACAAAAATAACAGGTAGGGTGATCAATGCCAAGATAGATAAGTTTGTGCCCTAGTGGGAGGCCTTGCATCAGTAAACTCTAGGTAAAAAAACATTGTTTAGATTCAATATAATTAGCCCAGACCATTTTGAACCATGCTTGCCAAATAGAAGAAGGAGAAAGAAGATTCCAACGAGCGTTTAAAACAACAACCATAGGAATATGGGGAGATAACCAAGAATAGCCCAGATGGGCTTTATACTACGATAGGGATTTATGCTTAGGCCAACACCAATCAGCCCACCAAGCCTTCTGAAAGTGTTTAAAAATTCTAGGCCACAAAGAAAATGGAGTATTAAAAACCACAACCTCATAAGTGCTTTGATCATCCTGCTTAAGTTGATAAAAACGTTTAAAAGCATCCCAAGGAATCTAGTCTCTGGAAAAGAGAAAAAAAATCAGAGATAGAGTTAATTTATTTCCTGTAAAATCATTGAGCATGAACCCACTAAACTTGAGCCAGGGGTAAAGACTAAATTCTGATAACAAGAGACCACCAAACACTGATAGAAGAAATAGAAGCACCATTATTTTTCCCATCACCTTTCCAAATAAGCCATGGTTTGAGAGACTCCCAGGCCTTCCAGATACTTTTGACAACAAAGGAACCTATGATTTTAATAGGAACAGGGGCAGTGAGAAGAGTAGGCAAATTCAATTTGTGCCATACCCTTTTGCCCAAGGGGAGACCAAACAAAATGCAATGTCTAAGAAGAATTTTCCAGGCTTCATTACCATCAAGAGCTCACACAACCCATTTTGCACACAATGCAATTCCCTGTCGGTGACAATCCAAAAGGCCCAGGCCACCAGAAAGTTTGGGAAGACAACAAAAATTCCAAGCAACTCGGTGAAAACCTTTTGTGTGAGAAGTAGTTGACCATAAAAAATCCCTCAATAATCTTTCCAATTGCAAATAGCAAGCCTTCGAAGGAAGCCAACAGGAAGAATAATACACATGAGTGGTAGCAAGAATCTTAGAGCAGACCTAAAATTTTCCTGCTAGAGAAAGTTGTTTAGTGATCCAAAAGGTCAATTTCTTCTCCACTTTTTGAATGACGTACTACCATAGCTGAGCAGGGGTGTTGTGAAAGGCAAAAGGAATACCTAAAAACTTGAACATTTCACCAGATTGAATCCAATGCCATGGATAGTGAGAAAGCCAAGGAGGCATAGGCTTTCCAGATTGCCTAAAGCAAGAAGTTTTTTTCCATTGAATACTGGACCCAGAAGCTAGACAAAAAGTGTCAAGGCAATGAAGAGCAGTAGACAAAGAGTGTTCATCTTCTAAAATGGTTAAAAAATAGTCATCAACAAAATGTCCATGAACCAATTGAGAAGAGGAAGTAGGTAAAGCAAGACCATGAATAGAGCCGTGAGCCACTTTGGAAGCCAGTAAATACCCAAAAGCCTCAGCTGCTAAAATAAAAAGGGAAGGAGCAAGGGGACAACCCTGTCGAACAGATCTGAACAATCCAAAGGCTTCAGATTGACAACTATTCAGGGTAATAATAGCAGAAGCATCTTGAAAGAGCATATTCATAGACTAAATGAAGGCTGGCCCAAAACCTAAGGATTGGAGCATAGAAAGAATAAAATACCACTCAACTTTATCATAAGCTTTCTCAAAATAAATTTTAAGAAATAACATATCCTGTTGTGAAGAGCAAGCCCAGTCCATTCCTTCCCAAACTACAATCACATTATCTAAGATATATTTGCCTTGCACAAACCCTGTCTGTTCAAGTCGGACAATAAAAGGAAGAAGGGGGCAAAGCTTAAGAGCAATGGCCTTAGCAATGATTTTATAACTTACATTCAACAAAGTAATAGGATGCCAATTAGTTCAAGTTTAGGATCACCAGCTTTAGAAATCAGCTTGATATTACCTCGATTCAAGAGAGGACCTAAAGAACCAGTATGCAGAGCTTCTTGGTAAACCTTAAGAAGATCGGGATCCAGAGAGCGTAATAGAAAAGTGGTATGGGAGATGGCATGATTCCACCAGGAGATCCAACCAAGGTGATCAGAAGGCCGAGGAATAAGATTCCAGCAGTGAACAATATGAGCTTTCATATAAGAGTGTTGCAGGAAAGAAACATTGAAATAAAATTGATTAGGAAATTGTCGAGGCTATTGAATAACAGGGCTGATGTTAAAAACAATAGGAGCATGATCAGATAAAGTCGTATCAGTAAGAGTGTGCACATAGATAGAAGAAGAGGTCAGCCATTGGAAATAAAAAGTATCATTTCCAGTAAGCATGGCTCTATCTAACCTCTGCCTGCTTGGAAATTAAACCATGTATACTAGGCAGATTCAAAAAAAGTAGCAGGGGAAAAACAAGAGTTAGGGTCGAAACACCAAGCTTATTTTTCATAAAGAACCACGCTTCACGTTCACCTATAGGCCAACGCATTGGAAGCTGACCAATCTTATCACAGGGTTTCTCAATCATATTAAAGTCGCCACATAAAACCCAGAGAGCAGGCGATAAAGAAAAAGCAAGCCAACATCAAAGAGCACTACGTTCAGAAGCATCATTGGAAGCATATATATTAACAATTCCAAAGGGTTTGCCATGAATTTCCAGCAGAGACCAAACAACTTGATGGGAGGGGTCAGAGCCCCAAGAAACAACATGATTCCACCATTTAGAAGCAATAAAAGTAACAACACCACCTTTCCCAGAAGGATGATTGGTAACATGGAACCCACCACGCGGCCATAAAAAATTACAGGTACATTGCAGAAGAAATTAAAAAATCTTGACCTCTTGCAAACAGACAAAATCAAGAGGACCAAACATAGAAGTAGAACGAGAGAGTTCATCACGGACCACATATTTTCTGACTGGGTCCGTTAAGCCGCGAATATTCCAGGAGTAAAAGATCATTGAGAGCGATTGAGGTGCATGTCAACCTCAACAATCTCTCTATCACCAAGGTGACCCAAAGAGTCATACGAGTTAGAAAACCGGCCACTGTGCAATTGAATTTCTAAATATGGATGGCTTGGTTCATCCAACTGATGCCATTTTTCAAACAAAAATTCCATCCCCCTCGCGTAGGGCTACGGGAGCGACGAACTTTGGAAACTGAAGAAACCTCAACAACATAATCTGCGGTAAGGGAAGAGGAATGAGGAATATGAGTAGGAGGAGCTTGAGCGACAACAATGGCAAAAGAAGTTGTAGGATATATAGTATGTTTTAAACTTTTATTTTTTTATTTGGTTATATAGAAACAAAATAATTTCATGTTACATTATGACTACATCGTGGTATTATAATAACTTTGCAATTATGTTTATATTATTTGACAAGATTTAAACTTAAGTCTCTTCTTTAGAAATTAAGGAATTTAATTAGTTAAGTTTATGTTAATTAATTTAGAAAAATATATTTTTTGAGTGAAAAGTTAAAAATTTGTATTAAAAAAATACTTATTACATTATTTTCCTGGTAACCTGCCTCTCTTGACCAGTGCCAAGATACAAATCAAACTTTGCTTTCTGTCTCTACAAATCCTCCTGATCATGGTGATCATAAGGGGTTTTCCCCAATTCCTGCTTTGCCTCTCCTTTATCTCCCTTAGGTTTCTTTGTTGCTTCAAATTTGTCAATCTCTGCACTATGTAACCCATAAATAGATACATATAATAGCTCACAGTTATACTTCTCATCCACCTATGGTACAATTTGTTTTTCTTCATCTTCCTGTATTTCTTGTGCTATCCCTGTCTTTAGTTATCCCCATCCTCAGTTTTTTCCCAAATTTCTTCCTCCTTTGTGTGTATTTGAGAGGCCTCCATATTTCTTGCATCAATAGTTTCAAGCACCTTCTTGCTATAGTGCTTCATATGCTCAATAGAAAAATATATTGATAATTATTTAAGTTTATTGTTTTTTACTAAATCAATTATACAGATTAAAATCAATCCCACTTATATTAGATCACTCATTACATAATGATATTACAATAGTTTGACAATTTTGTATGCTTTATTGGATTAAATTTAAAATGATTTCCTCACTGAAAGTTGAAAGTTGAGGAATTTAACTACTTAAACTCGTGTCATTCGATATCTTTGAGCTTATTGTAGGTTCTATATATATTTTTATATTATGTAGTCTAACATGAGCTTGAATAATCAAGTGGCATTAGCTCAACCGGTTAGATTCTTCAATATTTAAAGAGGATACCAAGGTTCAAATCTTGTCAAGTGATATATGAATAATATCAAGCTTTGTTGTAATACAACTATGTGGCGACGATGTAATACGGGTGGGACCCATTTCAATCCCATAAAATCAATTGAAAAAAACATGAGCTTGAATAGATAAATAAATATAAAGAGCTCTAAATATCTATAATTTTTAAAATTTATCATAGTCATAATATTTTGAGTAAAGAAGAAAAATTTTGGAGATTAAAATTGAGATAGACTTGGTTAAAAGAAGGAGATAAAAATACAAATTTTTCATAATATGGCTATAATACAAAGATCAACATCCATAATTAGTACAATTAAATCAATGGTTAGGGGTTTAGATTGAAGACCAAAGTGAAATCAGAAAGGAGACAAGGTCTTTTAACCTGAGTATTCCAGGATCAGAGGAGTTTGAAGTTCTCAATGATAAACTACTACAAGAAGTACCTTGAGTTATAATAAACAAAGATAATAGGAAACTAATGGAGCCTGTTACTCTAAAATATTTTTATTTAGCTCTTTTTTTTTAAGGATTAATTTCCAGGTCTAAATGGGCTTTCTACAACATTCTATCAACATAATTGAGATATAGTGAAGGATTTTTTATTGGTGGTAGTGAAATAGTCTAGAGTAAAAAAACACATACCTTATAAAATAAATGCATCATATCATACCTTGATTCCAAAAAAGAAGGATGCATAATTGTTTGATTCATTTAGGCTCGTAAGCCTATTGTAATATAACATATAAGATCATATCCAAAGTGATGGCAAATTGGTTAAGACCGTTGTTAGACAAAATTATTTCAGAAGAGCAAGGAGGATTTGTGAAAGGGAGACAAAATAAGGATGGGATCATGGAAGCTCATGAAGTTATGCATTCAACAACTTCAGGAAAAGAGAGAGCAATGATCATAAAACTTGATATGAGTAAAGGCTATGATAGGGTTAAATGGAATTTTTGTTTTGCAATAGTTTAGATTTGGAAATAAATGAGTCGGATTAAAGCTTGTGTCTCTACAATATCATATTCAATGTTGGTCTAAAGGTTGGTAACAAAATAATTTAAAGCCAAGAGAGGTCTTACACAACGAGATCGTATATCACCATGTTTGTTTATAATTATGACAAAGGTTTTGGTAGGAACTTGAATAAGGCTAACAAATATGGGCTAATAAGTGGACTTAAGGCTAGTAATAACATTGGCAATATCACGCATCAATAATTTATAGATGATACAATATTTTTTGGGAGGGCAGGGATAAATGAGGCCAAAGCTTTGAATAACTTATAAAAGGAATATGAAAGAGCATTAGGGCATAAAGTTAATAAGACAAAATCCAAAATTTACTTCCTAAACACTTCAACTTGAATCAAAGTAGGGATATGCAAGTTACTTCAAATGGAGAAGGAAATTTATCAGTAACTTATCTAGGGTTGCCCTTATTTGAGGGAATAATGAGGATAGAGTTGTGGAATCTAATTATAAGTGAGGTTTAGAATAAACTATCGACATGGAAAGGTAGATGGTTATCATTAGTAGGAAGAACGCAGGTAATAAATCAGTTTTATTTGCCATTCCATCATATTATAGTGCTTGTATACAATATCAAAATCAATAGAAAAAGGTTTAGTCTATATTATGTGGTCAAGATTATATGATAAAAGGAAATTTTCTTTGGTAAAATGGAGCAAGGTGTGTGATGATAAAACTAGGGGAGGTCTCAGTTTAAGAGTTCTTATGGATGTAAACTTAACTCTTAGGGGAAAAGTAATTTGGAGATTGTACAAAGAGAGTCAAAGATAATGGGTAAGAATTATTTTGAGTAAGTACATTGATCTCAATGACCCAAGTTTAATATTTACTACATTCTCACTACCAGATGGTTATGCAGTATAGAATGGTTTAAAAAAATCAATTGATCGAGTGATTAAAGGTCTAAGATGGGTGGTGGGAACTGGAGAAAAAATTATATTTGGATGGATACTTGGTGTGATAAAAAAACAACTCAATCTAGATCCAATTTTGAAACCATGGATGAGATTACTTCAAGATAAATATGGTGATAGGGTTTCAAACATTATGTACAAGGATCAAGAAAGGAAGATACAAATAGAAAGAAGATGATTTTACAAGTATATAAGACGTTGATGCTAGGAGGCAACTGCGCAAAAAGATAACAATAATGATTATTCTGAGGGGAGCCAAGGATAAGTTGATTTGGGAGTTCAATAGCTTAGGAAAATACACAAAAAGAAGCAGATATAATGTAAAGCACAAATAAAATAGGAATACCATAAGAATATGGATAGATATTTAGGATAGTCCAAGCATTCCTAAAGTCAAAAAGTTTGTTTGGCTAGTAATTCAAAAGAATTTTATCATAGGATAACCTTATGAAAAGGGGTTTTCATGACCTATCACAATGCGTTCTATGTAAAAAGGAGGAGGGGAGTATAGACCATCTCTTAGGACACTACTCAATAGTCTAGAAACTATGCAATCATTGTGTTCTTAATATGTTTGTTAAATGTGTGATGATGAATGTTAGAATTGAAGAATGGTTAAAGCAATGGTAGAGAACTTTTAAAAGTGAGGCTTTATAGACAATTTGGGATATATCAAAAGATACAATACTTTGGACTGTATGGCTAGAAAGGAATATAATAATATTTAAAGAAAAAGAAAAGAGTTTAGAGGTAATGAAAAGGAAGATGTGTTTACCCATAGAGGAGGCTAAACCAACCCTATCAACTCACCCAATCCCTAATCTTGAGAAAGAAAAATAAGGCAAAGAATATAAAGTGGAAACCACAAGAAGTGGAGTTGGAGCATCTAAAGGAAATCCATGACTAGTAGGAGGAGGAATAATTAAAAATAACAGGGATGAGATTTTATCTCATTATGCTTTCAATAGTGGATTTAAGACAAATAATAAAGCTAAAGTTTGAGAAACTTTATAAGGGTGACAATATGCAAACAAATGAAATGAAATAGAGTATGGATGGGAGGTGATTCACTAATAGTAATAAATGTAATTATGAGAAAAACAAAGGCTCCATGGAACATACAAGAGGTAACTATGGAAATACAATACCTTACTACAAATTTTGAAGAAATTAGACTCGCATACATTAAGGGAAGGAAACAAATGTACAAATAGGCTAGCCAATAAAGGGGTTTAAATTGAGGATAGTGAAAATTTATTTTTTCCATGGTTAGAGGAAGTAGCTAAAGTTGACAAGAAAGAGTTGACTGCCTGAATCAATTATTGATTAAGATTTACTTTAGTGTTTTCCATTGGTAATATTTGCTTTATTTTATAACATTAATGTGTTTTCATATAAACTATTTATTATAATTCTTGTGGTTACACTTATGCTTCAAGAAGGAAACTAGCAATCTAGATTTGGTAAAGCGGACTATGATAGCACAAAGTTTTGGAAATATTACTCTACTAAGATGCAATGCATAAACAGTGGAGATGGAATTTTGGTATTATGAAGGATGCTATAGGGAAATATCAAGAAGAAGGATGTTGAATTTTAGAATATTTGTATTCACACTAAAATTTGAAGAAGATCCAAAAAATGAAAATCAAGAATTTAGATTTTTTTTTATGAAAAATGTTATAGGTATTTAGCTATAACAACTTTATTGAGATGAGAATTGAATATGTTTGTAAACTCTCAAGCTCTAAAGGAGAGAGTTGTGATTTTTCAAGGGTGGGGGATCCGAGTACAACCCCTTGTTCTTCAACAAAAAAAAAAAAAATAATGACAATAAGTAAAATGTTATAAATTCACTCATAATGGTGTGTGCATTTGTAACATCTCAAATAAATAGATATAATTTTAGAGTGATTTTATAATGCCAATTAGGCCTTTGTTCAATGGTTGAGATATATGACACAACCCACACCAAGGTTCAAATCCCAACAACACCAATAAAGAGAAATAAAGAGCCCCGATAAACTAAATCTAGAAAAATAGTAATTGCAAAATCAAAAGAAGAAGATAGCAGATACACACATAACACAATATTTATCCTGGAAACCCTTAACCGAGAAAAACCAACACAATATTATCTTCTTATTGCATAAACTTGACCATCTCCAATACAATAATGTTCCTCTTCTATCTATCTTCAAACCCTAATGCAAGTGCGATATATATAACAAAGGCACATGCACAAATTTTACAATATCATGGGCAAAAAAGCATGGGTTCAAATATAGTAACCCAAAAAAGCCCATATGGGTCTAAAAATAACTTTAAAAAACCCTAAAATTTTGGCTAGGGCTACCACCCTAGACCCCTACTTTTAGAGGGCTCCAACCCAACCCTCGAACCCCGATGAGTATAGGTACAGAGTGTCCAGTACCTTTTAGTGTTAACCCCACTAGAATAACATGGAAAATATTCAACATATTTCCAACATTCTCCCACTTGTTGAATACTTTCCATAGGGGCCAAAAACTGCCATCGTCAACTGTCAAGGGCAACCATGCCCATAGATCTCCTACACCAAGAAATTTTTTGAGTAGGTACAACCTTCGTTAATGAATCAACAACATTATTCTCTGTATCAACTTTCTCCAACATCACCCGATTCCCTTCAACCATCTCTCTCACAAAATGGTACTTGATATCAATATGTTTTGATCGATCATGAAAACCAGGATTGTTGGCCAAAAATATTGCACTCTGACTATCACTGTCAATTCTCACAGCCTTCTGCTTAAGACCAAATGTTGAACACAACCTCTGTAGCCACACTGCTTCTTTACAAGCATGAGTTGCTGCAATGTACTCTACCTCTGTTGTGGACAAAGCAACCACTGATTGCTTTTTACTCATCCAACTTACTACCCCTCCAAATAGTCTAAACACATAAGCACTTGTGGATCTTCTCTTGTCAAGATCTCCAGCCCAATCAACATCCACAAAACCTTGTAGATTTATAATATTACTATCTCCATATTTTCCTTGGTAACAAATAGCATAATCTAAAGTTCCACGCAAATATCTGAAGATCCTCTTCACAACAATCCAATGTTCCTTTCTTGGATTGGACATATATCTACTGACTACTCCCACTACATGTGCAATATCAGGTCTAGTACAAACCATTGCATACATCAGACTACCAATAATGCTAGCATAAGGAACATGATGCATTTCTTCAGTTTCCTCATCTGTTTTAGGACATTGTTTAGCAGATAACTTTTGACCAATAGGGTATGGAGTACTTACTGGTTTACAATCATGCATCCTAAATTTTTGTAGTATCAAATCAACATATTTCCTTTGATTTAACCACAACTTTCTATTTGCACGATCCCTTATTATTTCCATACCCAAAATAAATTTTGCAACACCTAAATCCTTCATGTCAAATTCAGAAGATAACTGAGATTTTAGTAGCTTTATCATCTCCTTATTGTTACCAATTAACAACATGTCATCCACATACAAAACAATGATAACAAAATTTTCACCTTCTTGTTTGAAATACACACATGGATCTGCTTTACCTTTTTCAAGCCCAAGTGTCAAAACAAACCTATCAAATTTTTGGTTCCACATTCTTGGAGATTGCTTCAAGTCGTAAAGGGACTTTTTCAGCTTGCATACCAGGTCCTCCTTACCTTTTACCTTAAAGCATTCTGGTTGTGACATATATATGTCTTCATCAAGTTCACCATGTAGAAAAGTTGTCTTTACATCCATCTGTTCTATTTCAAGATCAAAAGCAACAAAAATAGCCAACAAAAATCTAATTGAAGTTAGTTTAGCCATAGGAGAAAAAATCTCACCAAAGTCAATTCCCTCAACTTGAGAAAATCCTTTTGCTACCAAGCGAGCCTTGTACTTCTCCAACTTTCCTTCTACATTGTACTTCTTCTTGAATAACCACTTACAACCAACAGGTTTTCTTCCAGGAGGTAATCTCACCAAATCCCATGTCTTATTTTTATCTAGGGACTCCATTTCTTCCTCCATAGCCCTTTTCCAAGACTTATTCTCACTTGACTGAAGTGCCTCCTTTACAGTCTTGGGTTCTTCATCAGTAATTGATAATGCAAAACAAAAATTTGAAGGGCTATACCTTTCTGGGAGTCTTCTCACTCGATCTGATCTCCTCAAAATTGGAGTTCTAGGTTCTACATCTTCAACTTCCTCCTCACCTTCTTCCTCTAAATTTTCCTCTTCAGATTCTCTCTGTAGTTCATCTTCTTCTGTAGCATCAGATTCTACCACAGGTTCTTTCTTCGGTTCCAATTTTACTTGAACTACTTCAGGTTCTTTGCTTGGTTGCATTTCCTATTTTAGAACCCTTTTGTTTCTCTAAATATCACATTACGACTGTAAACAACCTTCTGTGTTTCTGGGTTCCACAACTTATATCCTTTAACACTAGTACTATAACCCACAAATATGCATTTTTTAGATTTATAGTCTAGCTTAGTCCTTTTCTCTTTTGGGACATACATATAAGCATCACAACCAAAAACCCTTATATGATTGAGAGAGGGTTTCTTACCAGTCCATACTTCCTATGGAGTCTTGTCCACCAAAGCTGAGGTAGGAGATCTATTGATGAGGTAACAAGCAGTTAACACAACTTCTACCCAGAATTTCTTTTCTAACCCTGCACCACTTAGCATGCTTCTGGCCTTATCCATCAATGTCTTATTCATCCATTCTGCAACCCCATTCTGTTGTGGAGTATACAAAGTTGTTTTCTACCTTTCTATTCCATAGTCCTTGCAAAACTGCTCAAATTCATTAGAGCAATACTCACCACCATTATCACTTCTCAAAACCTTTATCTTTTTCTCTATCTGATTTTCTACAAGAGCCTTAAACTCTTTAAATTTATTGAAAACCTCATATTTGTTCCGTAGAAAATATACCCAGGTCTTTCTTGAGAAGTCATCTATAAATGTAACAAAATAGATAGATTTACCTAATGATGGTACTTTTGTAGGTCCAAACACATCATTGTGAACTAGATGTAGAATTCCTTCAGACCTTGTAGCACTACTAGGAAACTTGACTCTAGTTTGTTTTCCAAAAACACAATGCTCACAAAAATCAAAATTTAATGGGCAATCAAAAATTCCTTCAGCCATACCTTTCATTTTTAATGTTCGAAGGTCTTTCTCACCAATATGCCCCATGCGTTGATGCCACAACATTGTCTTCGCTACAGGAATACTTGGAGCCATTTCTACCATATTATTTTCCTCTACAACTGAAGAGTTATTGCAATTAATACTTATAGTGCTAGCCTCAAGTCTGAACAAAGTTCTTGTGCGAACTCCCCTTGCCAACACCAAGGCTCCATGAACCATCTTGCAACTATCCTTATTGAATACCACATTCACACCTGCATCATTCATCTTACTCATGGATATCAGATTCCTTGCCAAACCTAGAATATGCAACACACCAGGAAGGGTTTTAATTCTTCCATATTTTAACCTCAACTTGACTCTTCCTCGACCTATTATTTTATATGTCGAATTGTCTCCCAAGAAGACTTCACCTCCATTTATCTTTTCATATTCATAGAACCCCTCCCTATGAGGAGTCATATGAAAAGAAGCACCTGAGTCAATCAACCATGAGTCATGGCATTCACTTGAGCATGTTGCAGCTAAGAATAAGTCCCCTAAATCTTCATTTGTGGTCTTCGTTTCTGTAGAAGTTCCTTCATCAGATGATCGATTATTATCAGCCTTTTTAGATCTACAGTCTCTTTTATAATGCCCTGCTTTACCACACTTCCAACATTTCCTCTTTTCTAGGGCAACAAATTTACCCCTAGATTTTGATTTCCTTTCTCCTAATTTCTTTTTGCTTCTTTCTTGAGAATGACCTCTCACAACCAAGGCATCCTTTTGATGATAATCCTCAGAATATTTTCGTCTCATCTCCTCAGATAGCAAAGTTCCTACTATATCCTCTACTTTCAATGTAGATGTAGTATTGGTGATAGCCATAACTAGGTTATCCCATGAATCAGGTAATGAACAAAGTAAAGTAATACACTTTTCCTCTTCATCCATTTTTACTTCTATAGAGGTTAATTGACTTACCATAGTGTTAAAAGCATTCAGATGTTCAACCACAGAGTCACCATCATTCATCCAAAGTGAATACAACTTCTTTCAGAGAAAGAGTTTATTTACCAGTGACTTTGTCTGATACAATGTTCCTAGCTTCTCCCATAACAACTTTGTCGTGGTCTCTGTAGATACATTCAACAATACCAAATCAGATAAGCACAATCTGATAGAGCTCCTTGCCTTCCTATCAATTTTTAGCCAATCCTCATCTATCATTGATGTTGGTTTTGTTCTCGAGACCACAATCCACTGATCTCTATCAACCAACAGATCCTCCATCTTGAGTTTCCATAACTCAAAATTCTATCCATTAAATTTTTCAATCTCTACCCGTGTGCTTCCCATATTTCTCCTTTGCCCGGATCCTTTCACGTACGGCTCCCACTCAAGACTTAATTTATCATAGGGTTGAAACCCTTACTCCTCGAACAAAGCTAAAACCTAGCTCTGATACCAAATGAAGAGAAATAAAGAGCCCCGATAAACTAAATCTAGAAAAGTAGTAATTACAAAATCAAAAGAAGAAGATAGCAGATACACACATAACACAGTATTTATCCTGGAAACCCTTAACTAGGAAAAACCAACACAATATTATCTTCTTATTGCATAAACTTGACCGTCTCCAATACAATAATGTTCCTCTTCTGTATCTCTCCAAACCCTAATGCAAGTGCGATATATATAACAAAGGCACATGCACGGATTTTACAATATCATGGGCAAAAAAGCATGGGTTCAAATATAGTAACCCAAAAAAACCCATATGGGTCTAAAAATAACTTAAAAAACCCTAAAATTTTGGTCGGGGGCTGCCACCCCTCGAACCCCTACTTTTTGGAGGGCTACCACCCTCGAACCCCTATTCAAGGCCCGACCCAGCCCCAAACCCCGACGAGTATAGGTACAGAGTGTCCAGTACCTTTTAGTGTTAACCCCACCAGAATAACATGGAAAATATTCAACATATTTCCAACAACCAACATAGTTGTATAGCTCAATGTGACTAGTTGATGTGACCTATTGTACTAAGGAAAGGGACAACCCTTTCAAAGCCCTCCCTTACCATTAATACAAAAATAATTGTGCTTATAATGTGGTATAAAATCCCCTCCTTGTAATAAATATGAAAGTAGTAAATATTGTATCCATTGCACTTTAGGGTTTGAAGAACCACATAATAAAGAATTGCATATGGAGCATATCGATTAAAATTTAGGATTTCTAGGGCAACATAATAAAATAATTACTATGGAGGATCATCCTTGTATTTTAGGGTTTTCATGACAACATAAAGAAGAAAGTGTTTATGAGGTTATTCTTCACATTTCAAATTATTTAGGGCAACATAAACCTTTTGAAGATAAGTATCAATATGAACATTATAGGAAAATAGAAGAGTTGATGAGATGGAAGTGTTGGTAGGACACTCACATCAAAATACCAAAATAATATATTTGTTGTTAGGTTAATTAAACCATATCCAACATGAATTTTTATCATAAATATTTTTAGTTATTTTACTATCAAATATATTCTTCATATTCATCAAAGTGTTATGTTTCCACAATGAACTCCTTGACATCATTTTCATCAAGAGATAAAATCTCACTTCCAAAATTTAAATTTCACCAAGATGAAGATCAACACCACGATTATCTACTACCTAATTTTCTTCTCTATATATATGCTCACATTTCCAAGAGATTACCTCCAATAATATATGATGATTATAAACAATAGTATTATTTTTTATCCAATCCCCACATCCATTTTTGTTGATAGCATTAATGATAATTTCTGAAACCCCCTCAACTGAAATATATTTCCATCCTTTTTTATTGCAATTTAGTCCCTGTAAGAAGTGCCCTAGCCTCTACATTGTTGTTGGTTGAATTTCCATATGATTCTAAGTAAGTGAGGAGAAATTTGCCTTTATTATTTTAAAAAATACCAACCCCACCAACTTTTCCTAGATTTCCTTTAAAAACACCATCAAAATTAATTTTGATAAACCCAATTTCTAGACATATCTATTTTACCTTAGATTGAAGCAAATCATTTGTTTTAATGCCATTATTGTAGATGACTCTTTCATGTACATTCAAATCCTATAACCAAGTTGCTACCACCTCTTACTTCCCATGATGAGCACCATATATGTAAACAATTTGCAAGAGAAGCAATAATATGGCTCCAAACTTGGTATGATTTTGAGATTTATTTAAAAAATTTATTATTCCTTTTAAGACTTTTCAACAAATATTGGCAAGACCAATCCTTCAAAAAATACATACTGCTTTAGTTTTGAAATATTATTTCGTTGAATCATTGCTTTCAATGAATTTATGGATTTGATTTGATCTTGGTAAACCTTTTAGCTATAGGTAGACGTTGTTAGTCTACAGGTTTAGGCTTTAGGCATACCAAGTATTTGTTTAATTGAGATTTTTGCTTTTGCCCCAACAAGGAGGGTGTATGATATTTTTTGGCAATGATTCTTGAATGAACACAATTTCCATTTTCGAGTGTTTGATTATTGACTTGTTTTGAGATAAAATTTGCATGTGTTGTCTACACCCTTAAGCGATGAGTCGATGGAGACAAGGTAAAATGATGATAGCGATGCAATGCTTGAAAAAATGTGGGATGGCCAACCAGTTAGTGAGAAAATATTAAAATTTTTGTGAATGTGTCGATTCGAGAAGGTTCCTTAAAATTATTTTTTTTAAACAGGACAGTTTCAAATGGTCACACCTGCCAAAAATTATAAAATGTGGATTTTGCAGAGAATACGCGAGATGAGAAGGAAGCAAGACAAGGAAGAGGAGAGTAATTTTATGAAACGAAGTGTCATTGGTGGATGAGGTGATCGACACCATAGACCCGATAGGCACATCTATGAGCAACAGAGGGGGCACAAGAAAGGTAAGGGCACAAACCTTAAATTTTTTCTTTTATTATTTAAAATGAAAATTTGGAAATGAAATGAGTGTGTGGGGTGGGTAAACAAGAATTGCTAGTAATAGCAAATTGTAAATGTGGGGTGGATAATAGGTATATCCTAGCTCTAATTTTTGCTTATTTGCTTCCTTGTTTTTACATGTGTGTTTTTATTTATGTTCAATGGTGATCATATTGACTTGAGACGATCGCATGGGATCATCTCAAGTCGATACGGTTCTGATTTTGGGACCATCTCTTGCCAAGATGATTTTACTTGTGATCGTCTCTAGTCAAAATATTTTTGATCGATTATTTTTTGCTTGATGGCAACTTGTGAGATCCTGACATTTCTTTATGTACATGTTCAAGATGATTCATGGTGCTTTATCATAGGATGATTGGGGGTGGCTTAAGGCCCTCAATTTATAGCACACAACTCGATTAGAGTTGGTGCATGCAAATCAGGTTTACTTGATGGCCTTGATAGATAGGTGGGATAGTCAAACCAACACCTTCGACCTATCGAGTAGCGAGATCATTGTCATGCTAGAGGATATATATCAAATTTTATGAGTATCGATAGAGGGAGAGCTGATAGTGACCATAATGATCGATGAGTGACATGCTATACTACAAAAAGTCTACAAAGAGCATTGGTGGTACATTAATTACAACATGGAGAGTGATGGTGTGAGAGTGAACATCGATTATTAAATAGGGTTGTTAAATGTTAGACAGGTGGTGCTGATATCACTAATGTCTAACTTCATTCTACCTGACTCGTCAGACAACTAGTGATGGATCTGGTGGAGGAGCCTAGAATTATGGCATACGACTCCACTTTGTTGATGCAGTTATACAATGAGTTGTATGAGATTCGGTAGTAGGGTTGCTTGGGCTTAAGGTGTAGCTTCCTTCTATAGGTTTGGGGATAGGAGCACTTTCAAGTAGAAAGACCAGTTGGGTTACCTTGGGATGCACACAAGGATATGGATCGAGAGGTCCCCTATGCTATGCAATGGGACCATAATCTAGAGTAGGGAAGGAGTCATTTATATCAAGGTATATTATCACACTACATACATGCATGGGCTGAACTATAGGCATAAGATGTGATGTGGAGGCCATGGAGGGGAGGACCGACAAGGGTTGAGGATGTTGTACATTTGAGGTGAGTACATCATGATAGATGTCTGATTGGACAACATGGGAGAGAGAATGAGTAATTCCAGTACTCATGAGTCACCGAATAGTTTAGAGTGAGATAGAGGGTGCTCGATGCTGTAGTTGTGTATAGATGAATGGGCTTCAAGGTCTAGTTGGCGTGGCTGTGACCTAAGACATTGGATGAGAATTTTCATGAGGCATCAACTAGGACAAACATTGAGGATCTAAGAACCACACTAGATTTTGATGCTTGATGGATCACTCGACAATTTTAGGGAGGGGTAGCGATCGATCAAGAGGAGAAGGTGAGCGTAGTAGAGGAGCCACTATAATGGTGAATGCATCATCAAGTGGAGTGAGAGGTAGGAAGATTTCAAGGATCTACTGAGGATATAGATGCATTTACGAGGGGTAGTGATGGTGATGATAGGGAGGATGAGGACCTATGAGAGTAGGTTGTAGCTTTGTGAGAGCAAGTACGTATTTTGGAGGGTCAACAGATGGAGAGGGACACAACCCATGTGACAAAGTAGAGCCATTAGATGATAGATAGGTAATGATGGTAGGGCTGGGAGGAGAGGGACACTTTGTGAACCCAAGTACTGAGTCTACATGAAGAGAGAGATAGTATTTTGGTAGAGTGATATGCTCTATAAACTCATATATCAACCTTGATAGTTGAGCGAGCTTAGCCATCCACAAGTGAGCAGGCTACTACTGAGATAACTAGGCTACGGGTAGAGGTCGCACAACTACAGGCCAGGGTGACTACATACCACACATGCTATAAAATAGAGTATGTGACGTGGCTAGAGGACAAGGTGGACAAGTTGGATGGGGTGCTACCATCATGGCCATCATCATCTGAGTCTCAATAGAGTCAAGAGAGCATGGCCTCAGGGGATCTGACAGTGGCACCATCTATTTGAAATTTTGTATCATTGAGCATTTCATAGATGTTAGGGGCTAGTGGAGCTAGGTAGACTCATAGAGATGAGGTTAAGGATAGTGGAGAGAGCAGAGGCATAAGGCTAGCCTAATGCAACAACCTCCTTATTAGCTTCTTTTTGGATGTGAGGTTTGAGGACCCACTATATTGTAGCCTACAAGTATTTTTGTACCACTTGATGTACTTATAATTTTGATATATATATATATTAGTTTATAATTATTGTGGTTTTTTATTGTGCATATGTGTATGGATGAAATATAATGATAGTTGAGTATAGATGTTCAACTAGACTTATAGATATGATGATGCATGTATGTTAGATGAATGGATGATGTGATATTGTAGAGTTATTATGTATGCATAGAAGTAGGTATGTATGTGATGCACTAATGACACGTAACAAAACTAAATAATGCAAAGTTTAAATGTATGCTTGTCTAATGGAACATAATGAATACATTATAGATGCAATAACAAACTAAGTTTAGGCATTAAAGAATGTATAAGAGTCACAAATCACGATTTAAACAATTTTATTAAAGGCATACACTCAATTGGAATTCAAGTGAAGACACATATAGAATGAAGACGCATGCAAGGAGTGGATGATGAGCAGTGAGAAGTTGCAAGGGAAGAAGGATATTAAGGGACTCAAACACCCTAGTTGACCAGTCAAAAGTTGCATACTAACCATGCAAGAATATGAAAGATAAAAATTTGCTAGGAAGACCAAGATATTCAATATTCTTGTGTGTACATAGTGAAGTTCATTTCCCAATTTCATATGTGGTTGGACTTAACTACTTTGTATGCAAGCCATCAAAAGCTAGCTCAACCATAAGCTGATATTGGGTTGTACAAAAGAAGGTTGCTAATGTGACAAATGTGTTGCCATGCGTAAGACTACTCTATTGCCAATCAAGCGTCTATAGCCTTTATGGAGATCACCCCATGATTGTCAAAAACTGAGAATTCCAGGGATTCAAGCTCTTTTTTTTTTTGGATTTTTGCTCATTTTGTGGGGGAGCAAAGGGATTCTTCCTTTTGTTTTTTTTGGGGGAGGAGGAGCTTGTCCTTTTGTCAATTCTTAGCTTTTTAAACCACATGTATGATAGGATGAGCAAGGGAAATTGTTTGCTTAAGAAGTAATATTTACTTTGTAGTGTCATATTTTCTTGTTCAAAAATCGTAATTAAGATTGTGAGAATATGTTGGGATATTGAGATAAACAAAGTATGACCAAAGCAAGATCCTATTGCCAAACATCAATATGGTTTGCAATGAAATTTGAAAGAAAAACTAGGAATGGCTGAATGATCGAAATATCATATTAGACACCTTACAACAACTACTTAGGAGTGAGCAAGAGGTGGGTAAACAACATGGAAATGTGAATGTGTATGAAAAATGAAATGGGGTGTATACCTAAGATAAAAGAGATCATATCAAGACAAGTGACCCTCATACAAACTTGATGCTAAATGAAATGTTGAACGAAAGATAATATGAATGCAACTATGGTGAACAAAATGCCTAATGCAATGCAACAAATGCGACTAACCGATATGAGATGCACAAATAAGCTAATATGATCAAATGCAAAGTGTAATAAATGGTAATATGCAATGCATGAATGGTGTGTAATGAAAAATATGGTGGATGACAATGCAAAATTTTGTGTTGTGTTTTTTTTTTGTTTTTATTATTTTGATGCATAAAATACCTATAGGTGGAGAATATTAAGTGGTTCGGGTTCCTCAATACCCTCAAGTGTAGCTAACCGATAAGTTCTTGGTCCCAGCTTGTGTGTGATGATGAATGGACCTATCTAATTTATCATAAATTTATCATGCAAATGGCAGGGCAAGTTAGAATTTTATTGGTTCTCCTTTAACACTAGATCCCTGACTTGAAATTCTCTAAGATGTACCTTTGTATCGTAGGCTTGCTTAATGCAATCTTGATAAACACGAAGAGGTTCAAGAGCATTAATGCATCATTCATCAAGGAGAGTGAGTTTATCAAGGTGAGCCTATTGTGTTGTGTCATCATCAATAAATTATTGTAGTGAGATGCACAATGAGGGAACTTCAAGCTCCAAGGGCATGCTGGACTTTGTGTAATGAAAATGAGATTATCCTAGTTGGTGTTCAAATGCTCATTCTGTAAGCCCAAAGTGCTAGAGGCAATTGAATATTCCAATCCTTATGATGATCATTAACTATTTTCTTAAGGATGGTGATAATCATCTTGTTTGAGGCCTCAACCTATCCATTACTCTATGGATAGTAAGGGTTCTAAAAGCTATGCTTGATATGATACTTGGTACACAAAGCTCAAACATCCTTATTTTTAAAAGGTGGCCTATTATCTGAGATGATCTTATATGGAATATCAAAATTAAAGATGATGCTATGAAGTAGAAACTTTACGATGCATGATCCTATTGTAATGGTAAGGGGAATAGCCTCAACCCATTTGGTGAAGTATTTGGTTGTCATGATGATGAATGTGTTCAAGCTTGAAGATGGGGGTAAAATTTTCACTACACCAAAAAAGGGCTTTAATGACAACTGAATTAAGGCAATGTTTTACGATGTTGAAAAACTTTCGTAATAGACCCTAAGAGGGTGGTTATAGACCATCCTCTTAGGGTAACCATCCTATTAGGGTCACCCTAAGACGACAATTATAAACCGCCATCTTAGGACTATGACAACGGTTATAAACCATCGTATTTGGATTCCCCTAAGAAAGTGGTTATAAACTACCCTCTTATGCCTACAACGACGGTTATAAACCACCCTATTAGGTCATCCTAAGATGACAGTTATAAACCACCATCGTATAAAAGTTAATTTTTTTAAAAGATGATGGTTATAAATCACCATCTTAGAAAGAATGGAATATAAGATGACAGTTATAAACCACCATTGTAGAAGATTAAAAAATAAAAAAATAAAAATGATATCACAGTGCCTATTAAACCTAAAGGCATAGCGGTAGCTTAATTTTCTCCCTCCCTCACTCGCCCATGCACGGTGGTAGCTTAATTTTCTCCCTCCCTCACTCGCCCATCCTGGTTCATGTGACAACTTAATTTTCTCCCTCCCTCACTTGCCCAAGCGCGGTGGAAGCTTAATTTTCTCCCTCCCTCACTTGCCCATGTGCGACGATAGCTTAATTTTTTTCCTCCCTCACTCGTCCATCCTGGTTTGTGCGACAACTTAATTTTCTCCCTCCCTCACTTGACCATCCTAGTTTGTGTGGCAAATTAATTTCCTCTCTCCCTCACTCGCCCATCCTACTTTGTGCAGCAACTTAATTTTCTCCCTCCCTCACTCGCCCAAGCATGGTAGCAACTTAATTTTCTCCCTCTCTCACTTGCTCATGCGCGACGACAACTTAATTTTTTCCCCCCTCACTCGCCCATCCTAGTTTGTGTGGTAACTTAATTTTCTCCCTCCCTCACTCACCCATCCTGATTTGTGCGGTAACTTAAATTTTCCCTTCCTCATTCATCCATCCTGGTTCATGCAACAGCTCTAGGTTACCTCCTCATGCATTGTTAACTTGTTGGCTAGGGTTTACCATGAAATTATCTATTGGTTGGGATTTGCCCTAAAATTTCCTATGACACCTACTATTGTTCTTCACTTCATTGAATAAAATGACAAGAGATGAGGACCAAAGCAGAAGCCAAAGGTACGAAATGGGGCATGAAGAGGAATTAAATACTGGAAGAGACAAGGTAAGTGAATTTTACATATTTTTTGGTATTTACTATAACTTATGCAAACCCATGTCTGGGTTTTGAAATTTTTAGTTTATAAAGCTTAAAATCTAGATTGCCTTAATTTATAAAGCTTAAATCCTATACTGTAACGCTTAAACCCTATATTACCCAATTTTTTTAGCTTCACTGCATGACATTCAAATATGCATGAGATTAGGTGTTATAAAAGACATTTGTAATGGATATTTTATGAGTATAAGAATAAGCATTATATTACATGTTACATTAACTATTTCATTAGAATTTCAATTAATGCTTCACAAGACCTTTCATTGGCCTCTCTTCTCTACTTTCCAAATACTTGAGTGACCATTTTTGTTGAGGCTAACCCATAGCCAATAGAGTAGAGATACGCCTGATGTTTTCTTTCCAATATTTACCCTCTCCCAAAACAAATCCTTTGGAAATGGTGCTCGTTCTTTGGCTTTGGTGGTCCCTTCATCAAGATGGTGGCTCTTTGATTTATTGGTGGCATTATGGTGGTGCTAATGGTTCTTGTCTTTTCATATGTGAATGTTGGTTTATTAAAATAAAGTTCACACAAAATAAAATAAAGTGTTTATAACAAAAGGTGAATGTAGGTATGCTAGGAAAAAGAACAACAGTTCAGCCAAAGATGCAAAATATTTTTTGCTACTGTATGGAGCAGCAAATGCCAAAACAACAAATAGCTTAGGAGTTTGACAACAATGTAGGATTCAAGGTGTTACAACCAAGCACAACTCTAGGCTGCACAAAATGGTATTCAGCAAGGATGGATCCTGAGAGAGCTTGTTGGATTAGACCTCAATGGGACTTTGATACCAAATGATATAAGCCTCTAGTAAAATTAGGAAAGTAAAATGCATAAATAAATATGCAAAGAAGAGATGTTAGCTGCCAAAACAATGATGTGCACTTTTGTAAGGTATAAATAGATTTATAAAATGAGGTTGAATATTTACAAACCATCCTTGAATCGTAATTGTATAGACACCCCAGTTAGTCTAACTTACATGTAGTTAATGAATAGTACATGTGCATGGATACTTCATTCAGCCCAACTAAAATGAACAGGACATGAAAACTAAGACTCTCTAGTTTGTTGTTTAAAGTTCACAAGGTGGAATCTACAGTGTGGAGATATATACATGGATTTTATTGTGCAATTGGAGAGTCATTTTATATAAAGTATATTTTTTTATGGTTCATCTTAAATTGTCAAGGGTATTACAATCACACCAACATTTTTAATAGAGGCATGAAAGTTACATATTTTATTTTGAGAATTTGATTGTTCTTGTGCTGTTAACCCTGTCCAATTTAACTTTCCTTTCTTTCCAAAGTTGACTCTATTCCTAGGTTTTTCAGGCATCCTTTTGTAACTTAGGGTGGTAGCTTGCCAGTTTTCACAAAACAATCTTCTTCAACATGGCTTTTGTCTTGCAATTGGAGAGTCCTTGTGATATACAATGTGTATTGTGTGATTTATCCTATGTTGTCAAGTGTCTTGGCCTGTAACAATCCCATCAATATTTTTCATAGAAGCACGAAAGTTATAAATTATTTTTTCAAAATTTTATAAAGAATTAGGATGTTACAACCCTCTGGTATTTAGACTTAAAAATATTTTAGGGCCCAGCCCCTACGAAGAAACCCATTTAGAAAATATGATGTTTTCTTCCTTTTTATCGTGTTCTTCGAAACCCTGAAACAAACCTTCTATTTCTTGTGGACATAAATTTGTCATAAGTTGGCCTTTTATTTTTAATTTCATGCACAACCCTTATTTTCAAGGGTACTCAATACAATTTGATAGATATTAACATGTTGCCAGTTCAACAACAAAGAGGTTTTTATTTTAGCCAAGATTCCTGAACTATAGTAACCAAATGTAGCGAGGAATTGACCTTTAAATTCAATGACAATAGTGAGGTTTTAGTACTATTTCCAAAAATTGGAAGTAACATTATATGCTAGTGTTGTTTACTTTTCTCAATTGTCATTAGTCTTATATTTGTTTCCAAATGCACTAGTGGGCATATGACCTTTCTCGCATGGAATATGCATTTGAGTATTCATATGAAAATATTGAAAGGTTGGAGCTCATAATTATTTTACTTCCATTGTGATTATTTGATCTATACATAGCTAATAGATATGTTGTTTTCTTTTGTTCCTCTCACTCAAGTGGATGCTTGGGTGTCTCACTTATCCTGAAAATGTGGGGTAACATATGTGGTATATCCTCTTTTAGCAGGGAATGCTCCAGGTCGCAGGGATGTTTTCTTAGTGCTCTGTGCATCAGGAAGGGGTAGTGGACATTCTGTTCTTGTTTCTTGACCTTGGTTTTGATGGGATTTTGGGATGTGTTTTTGGAAACCAGTGAGAAAAATGTCAAAACTTGTCATATCAGCTATGACCCATACCCCACCATAGATGAGGATAAATTTCTCTGGAATTCATCACCAGCCTTCCAAAATTAGAAGTAAAAAATTACCAATTTTCTAGTGGTTGACTGATTGGTCAGTTTTACTCATCTTCTGCAAAAACACTCGATTGAAAGGCTATTCATTAATTTCATAAGGATAATCTCTTTGATTTGAGTGTTTGTGATTGATTCATTAAACATTTTTTTAAAATTGTTTTTCTATTCTTTAGAACTATTTTTTTAAATTGTCTTAAAATTCCTTTCTAGTTTTTAATTATCTTTTTGTTTTATAGAACTATTTTTCTTAATTTTTAATTATCTTTCTATTTTTAATTTTGATGTTTGAACTTTCTAATCATTTAGCCAAGCATGTGTATAAATACCCTATTATTTTTTTGTTATAATTCAATGCCTAGTAGCATAAGTTGATGGAATATGGTACTGTAACACAATGAAGTGTGCATCATGCTGGTGTTATGAGTTGTGTTGAAACATGATAAATTATGTGGACCTAAAACACAAAGGTAGGCTGCAAGAAATTTGTTTTCTTCCTTCATGAAGAGTGGTTTTACACTTTTTGTTCTATCTCTATTTCATCCTTTGAACTATAAGATTGTAAGTTGTTTTATTATTTTATAACCGTTGATCAGTTTTACTCATCTTCTGCAAAAACACTCAATTTTGCATTTTATGATTGCAAATTGATTAACCCATAGGTATGAGTCATAAATTATAGCATTAGAGTTATGATTGAAAGGCTATTCATTAATTTCATAAGGATAATCTCTTTGATTTGAGTGTTTGTGATTGATTCATTAAACATTCTTTTTTTAAATTGTTTTTCTATTCTTTAGAACTCCTTTTTTTTGTCTTAAAATTCCTTTCTAGTTTTTTAATTGTCTTTTTGTTTTTATAGAACTATTTTTCTTAATTTTTATTTTTTATGTTCAAACTTTCTAATCATTTAGCCATGCATGTATATAAATGCCCTGTTATATTATGTTATAATTCAATTCTTAGTGTGTTGTATTCTATTTCTACACAAATAGCCCTTGTTGCAGTGCATGTGGGAACTCTCCCTCCCCTCCATCCCAATGGTATGCTTGAGAGATTACCAAATATCTTGAATGTAAAATAGTGTCAACGAGAGTGATAGACTACTACCTTGTAGTTTTAGATCAGTGCCCATTTTTTGTCCTTTCTGATAGTTAAAACTTGTAAGATATGTGAATTCCTCATCCAAATAAAGTCTAGAAGAAGGATTGAGCTTCCTTTTGATCCTCTATGGTCTCAAATGTTTTCTGGTGGATCAGTACTAAAATTTGAGAGTTTGGTCATGGATTACCCACACTTTGTCAAGAGTAATGTTTTTAAGTGAAGGAGTTTAGTCAACATCCTTGGGACATGGCATGGAGTTCTTTGTCCTATGTAGGATACCTTCAAAATATATCATTGAATATCTCACTTGGTAGGCAACAAGATGATTAAGTTGAGCAAGGAATGTACCAAGTACATATTAGACACCATGGCACTACTAGTAAATTGTACAAAGTTGTTTTCTTTTGTTTTATTTTTCTTTTATAGAGGATAAGTGTGACCTTGATATATTATTTACCATAGTTTTGCAATATAAATAAAAAAAAATGAAGAAAGACATCATAGTTAGCTGAGGTTGTCTCAAAAAATTAGGAGCTAGTGACATAGGGCTTGCATGCTAGTAAGTACTATCAATTTGATAGTGTTGTTCAATAGTGGTTGACCTAGGCATATTAGAATTGATCATGGTTTTATCGTTGACTATGGTGTATTGTAGTAACTGGTGGAGGATACCAACTACATCATTCCATTAATGAGGAAGATAAGAAGATGACCCATAACATAAATGAATCCGGTGGTGAGAATACTCGAAATGAGGTTGACAATGCTTTGACTAATGAAGAAGGTACGTAGACCACATAAGAAATTTGCTCGTGATGTTGGTTACTCGTTGTTGTCATACTATATGGCATAACGATGTTTGAATAATGCTGATATTATAGGTGTTGATGCATCACACTTTTCAAACACTGAATCTCATAGAAAGAGAGGTTCAATACGATGTGCAATAGAATAAAGTAACATAGATAAGGTGGATATCATTTACAATCTAAATGAAAAACCCATAGAAAAACATTCTATTAAGTTTACATCTTACTTGGGGGTGATTGTGAGGGATATTGTCTCTATCACCCATACAGACTGGAGAGCAATCCCAGTGGATCTTAAAAACTAGTCATGGACACTCATTACAGTAACTTTCTAGCTAATGGAATTCATGGTGTCTATTTTTGAATACTTATATAAATTTTGCCTCTAATAAATAAGATACTGATTTGATGCAGCAAAAAAATATAGTTTCAGATGCAATGAAGAAATGGGTCTTCACGACCATGAGTGCACAATGGAATAATAATAAGCATCGACTTGTGAAAAATGACTATGATAAGTATGATAATGACACAAATAGAATTGCTAATCCCCCACCTCGTGTATCACAAAAATATTGGGAAGCCTTTGTGAATGGTAGGAGTAAAGCTGACTTTAAGGCAAGTACCAACCACTTTTCTATGGTAGTTAATATCATTGTTATGTGCATGGGAATTTTATCGACCTTACTCTCCCTAATGAATTGTAGGCAGTGAGGCAAAGGAACAAACAAAAAAATCTCACCAATCCATCATGCACACTTGTAGTCGAAGAGGATATGCTTGATTGAAGCATGAAATGGTATTCTATCATACTTTTCCATTATATGTGATAAATATAGCTATATTATTTTATCATATGACTTATCCCCATGTCTCTCCAACTATATATCTTGTAGAGGAAGAGCCAACCAAATACAAAAACTCCACTACAAAGGGAAATTGTGTGGATAGAAGCTCATAGAAAGAAGGATGGGGATCCTATTTCACCAGAATTTGTGAAGATAATCGTAAGTGACATTACCTTGGAAATAGCAATGCGTTGAACTTCAAACCATTGCTATAACGATTGTTTTTTTAACATGTTACCAATAAACTATGCATGTGATTTTACCAAAAAAAATGGACGATGCAATGTCATCTTCAAGCTTCGTAAATCAATATATTAAGTATGATGTCCTCACCAAGGTTTTAGGACCTGAAATACCAGGTCGATTTTAGGGTGTCGGCAAAGGAGTATCACCAACTGCTCTATTTGTTGGCAAGAATTACATACATAAGTTACGCCAAATACAAGAGCATATGGTAGATAAAGAGAAAAAGTGGGAAGAGAAGCTTGTAGAGAGGGAAAAATGGATGGAAGAGAAGCTCACAGAGAAAGATAAAAATCTTGAAAAGATTATGGTATGACTTTCATAGATAGAGGTGTGTTAGTTTTATCATGATTTCATATTTGAAATGTTTACATATCGCACCCCTAAAGTTGTAATGATCCCTTGCATATAATTCCATAGGTAGCATCACTAAATGCTACCCTGACAATTATTGGATATAATATTAGTGGTGGTGATCAAGGCATAGGCAACTGCTCAATACCTTCTAGTCCAGAGTCATTAGTGGTACGACTATTATTTCAAATATAAAACAATTGACTTAGTTTGTATTGTACACTATGCAGTGAATTTATCTGGGTTGTTGATTTTCCATGTAGGGATTGAAAACGACATCGATCACTCAAACTAAGAGAAGGAATTGTTACTTGACTTAGATTTGTAAGGATAACATAGTGTCCAAAGGCACGGTAATTAGTATTGATCTTGAAGACCTTGTACATGGTCAAAATTTGGGTGAAGGTTATTGTAAAGTCAATGTGCATGTCACTCGTAAAGAGAAAACAATATTGTACATAAGGAATGATGAGATGGACACAATGAAGGATGTTGTGGTCTCCTTTATTGTCTGGCCTATATTAGACTTTTTTTATAGATAAATTATGCCATGTTGTAGTAATATTGTATGATGCTTTGAATTAACATCTGACATCAATGATTACAAGGTAGAATATGTTAGTGTCTCTAGAGCAACATATTTTTTTAGATATTTTTTGTTCTATTTTTAGAAAATGCTAGTAGATAATTAATGGGCAGCCAAGCTAGGAGTGAGATTAAGTATCCTGAGCATGAGGTTGGCCAGTTAGATACAAGAAGATAATTTGATAAAAAGAAAGAAAGAGAATACAAGTGTTGCTAGGGCATAGGATTAAAAGTCTAATCATGCATGCATGTTGTAATGTGTTGAAATAAAGGTTTATTGTGTTGAGTGTGTGTTATGAAATTAATGTTTCATGTTTGACTCTTAGTCCTAGTCCTTAGCAGTTGTACTTGATTTGCATAGATGGATATTTATGTATCTGACGAAAATCTCAAGATACCCTCTCGCCTCATCTCTGATGGTTGGGACAGGTAGGGATTTTTAGACATCTACTCGTTATATGGAGGGATCGATTTTTCCATTCACCTATATTTGTAAATAAGAATTACACTTGAAATAAGAATTTTCCATTTACATATATAATCAAGAACAATGGCAAAAGTGCTTCTAGTATTTTTAAAAATTAAGAACCTTAAAACCCAAATCCTTGGTTTTGTTGATATGTTACTAGGTCTTGGTGGTTAAATATAAACTCAACAAAACTTACGTCTCTCTCTTTGTGGAAAGGAATTGGCATATCTTGTAATTATGCATTGTTTGTGGAAAAGAATAATATATAGGGTATGCTTATTGAAATTATGCATTGATTTTGGAAAAGAATAATAGATTTCCTTTGGAAGGTAAGATTTAAATTCTATGGAATTGGGTTATTATCTACTTCCCAACACATAATTAATCCGCTTCTCAACAATAATCACTTTTTTGTGTCTCTCTCAAATATGGTTTAAATTGGATAGTTTTCAAATCCCTAGATATAGTTGATGCTTTCAAATTTTAACCATATTGCAGGTCATTATACAATTTTTATTTTAATGTTTGGTGCTATCATTGGCATTGAATATTACATTTTTAGATTTATAATTGACACGTTCAATGCTCGAATTCAACTTACTTGTAGCATAGGTTCAATGCTTGACACATGTTCAATGCTTGAATTCAACTTACTGTGTGTACTCAATTGCTTCTTTAACCTTCATTTAGTGAAAGACCTTTGGATGCTTCATCTTCAGGGTTGTTCATCATTTTATTTTATTTTCATACTTAAATCCAACTCACTCCTCTCAAGTGTTCTTTTCATTTTCTTCAATGACTGTGTCATAAGATTCCCATCAATAGTGCCATATTCAACCGCCTCCTTTTATTTTATCTCATCATCCTTATTACATTCCTTTACATGCCCACTACATGTTTTGTTCATATTTTGCTTAGGTAGTCTCATATTTGGAGATCTAAATAATTCAGTTATAAGTAGCTCATCATCTGAACCACCTTCATCTCCTTACCTTGGTAGAATATTATCATCCTTATCCCTACAATTCTCTACAATTCTAAATTCCTTAACAAGGTCATTACATTCTCTAGCTGCTTTTCTTTTTCATTGCCTAATGTTATGATATTTCAATGAACTTGTCATAAGAGTCTCATTTTCTTTGTCATCTTCAGATCTATTTCTTGGTGCAGTCTCATCATCTTTATCACTATAGTGCTCAACAACTCTAGTTTTCTTCAAAGACTCATTATTTATATTGGTCACCTTTCCTTTCTGTAGTCTCATGTTCTGAGATCTCAACAATTTAGCTATAAGTGGCTCATCATATGAATCACCTTCATTTGCTACCCCTACTACACTCTTATCATCCTTATCACTAAAATGATGCTCAATTCCAAATTTCTTAATAGACTCATTACATGCTTTAGTCACCTTGTTCTTCTGTTTAACATTATGAGATTTTGATAATTTAGTTATAAGTAGTTCATGATCTTAGTCATATTTATCTTCTACCATTGCCATTGTATTTGAACACATTGCTTTCTTCTTCTGCATCATCTATAGGTAATTTTGAGTTTTATTCCTCTTCATGAAATTCAACAATCTCATCTATTACCTTTTCAGAGTTCGACCTCTTTTTCCTTGTATTTTGAGTAGGGTTTGGGAAGGACCCATTGTTTCCAGAATGAACTAAAAATTGTTCCTGTTGATTACCAACCATATTTTTCTCCTTCCTCCCTTTTCGAGTCTTATTCAGAACATTTAAAGTTCCGTTTGCCTCTCTGAGAGCCTCCATGAGACATAACACAATATGAGTCATTTCCACAAAGTTTGATAAGTTACTTCAAGATTGCTTATGAATATCAAAAGACTTTATGAGGGTCAGAAGAAAATGTGTAATTCCTTTCTCCATATTGTCATAGAAAATTTGTAAAGAAGTATCCATGTAGTTCGAGCTTCTTGTTCTGTCCCATTCAAACCATCATGAGAAAGTTTAAGCACCAAATCTAACATGTGAATAATTTCCTTTATCAGAGCTGTTATTGTTGTTAAAAGCTTGAGGTCCTTTGTTTCCTTTAATGCTTCAAAAGAATAGTGCCATTTAGAAATGACCATGTTGAACATAGCTTCATTCATGGTTGATGCAATAGGGCCACAAATGAGACCTCAAAACAATGTATCATTTCCCTTCTCATCAAATGTATTACTTCCAGTGTTTACATTTTTTCTCTTACAATTAGTTGCATGACAGTGCTGGTGTGTTGTGAAGAAATGATCACTTTGTTGTGTCTCTCTCAAATATGGTTTAAATTGGATAGTTTTCAAAACCCTAGATATAGTTGATGATTTTATATTTTAGCCATATCGTAGGTGAGTATACAGTTTTGATTTTAATGTTTGGTGCTATCATTGGCATTGACTATTACATTTTTAGATTTATAATTTATGCTTGACACAGGTTCAATAATGCTCAAATTAAACTTACTTGTAGCAATATCTTCTTTTGAAAATGTTATTTTGAATATAGTTTTTATTTTTTTCTCCTAGAGGTCTAAAACAGTGGTTTTTAACTGCCGTCATAGGGGTCTAAAACAATGGATAAAAACTATTGTCTTAGGCCTCTACGATGGTAGTTTTTAGCCACTAGCTTAGACACCTACGACAATGATTTTTAGCCTCCATCTTAGGGGGAATAAAATGATAGTTTTTAGCCACTGTTTTAGGCCTCTAAGATGGTGGTAGAAATCGCTAAGATGATGGTTAAAAACCACTACCATATTAGGGAGAATAAAATGACGATTTTTAGCTATCGTCTTAGGCCTCTAAGATAAGGGTAGAAACCAGTAAGACGATGCTTAATAACCACCATATTAGAACCTAAGAGGGAGGTTTTTTGAGGCAATATTTAATCGCCATTGTATATCATGGAATTTTTATGACACCCTCAAAGATGATGGTCTAAAAATCACTCTTAAAGGTATTTAAGGGTGGTTAATAACCATCGTTAAAGAATTTTTTTGGTGTAGTATTTACCAATTAAATCAAAGTCCCCATTATGAGAAAGGCCACAATGAATGAATTGGTTGTAAAGCCTATGAAGGTACGTGTGATAGATTAGCATGATGCTAACACTTGATGCACCTTTTGATATAAGCACAACAATCCTATTCCATGGTAGGCCAGTAATAGCCCATTCGGAGGATGCACTTCATGATAGCCATGCCATTGAAGTGGCCACCACAAGTACCATCATGAGCTTGAGAAATGACCCAAGTAGATTCTTGGGGTTCTAAGCAATGAAGAAGAATACCATCATGGCTATGATGGTACAATATATCTCCTAGAAAAATATATCAAGTCACTTTTTGCTTAAATGTGCATTTGGTGATATGCAATAATCCATAAGGGAGATTACCAAGTTTTAAGAAATCTTGTATTTGAGAGAACCAGTCTTGATATGGTTCTGCTTGTACCAGGTGGACATCTTGCTCTCCTATAGAAATATCTCACAAAAGTGTGGATTGATTGAGAGTTTTAGCATAGATGGTTGTGACATTATCAAAAGGGTTTTGTGGAATTAGGGATCCTAAGGAAGCCATTGTATCCACAAAATGGTTGGAGAAATGAGGGATAGCCTCGATGTCATACCATTCAAATTTGGTAAGTGATTTATCCACAAGGGTCTTGTATTTCTTTAAGACTAGGCATTTGCATTGATAAATCCCTTTGACTTGGTTGATGATGAGCTCAAAATCACCAAAGATGCTAAGTCACTTGATACCCATGGCAAGAGCTATTTGGAGACCCAAAAGGAGGGCTTCATACTCTACATTGTTGTTGGTACATGAGAAATCAAGCTTGAATGAAAGGGGAATAGGAGTCCCTTGTGGTGTGAAGAACATGATTTTGGCACCACCCCCTTGTTCACACTTAGAACCATCAAAGAATAGTATGAGATCAACTTTATTTTTTGGCTCATCTGGTTCTTCCAAGTTTGATAATGCAAAGACTACATCATCAAGTAGTTCGATAGTAAGAGGCTTATCATCAGGAAGAGGAACTTCTGCTAATTGGTCGATGATGACCTGACCCTTGATAGATTTTTATCCAATGAATTCGAGGTCAAAATCTATCAAAAGCATGATCCACTTTGTGGTGTGACTATTATGATATGTATGACTCATCATATACCACAAGGGGTTCTCTTTGGAGATAACATAAGTTGTTTGATTGATCATGTAATGACAAAGTTTCTTAGTGGTAAAAACCACTGCTAAGTAGAGCTTCTCAATGTAAGCATACTTGACTTCGTAACTGACTAAGGTGCGACTAATGTAGTAGATGGTCTACTCCTTATTAGCCTCATTATTTTGGGCCAACATAGTCCCTAAGGCAAATTCAATGGTTGAGATATACAATAGAAAAGGTGCACTAGGTCGAGGAGGAGATAATATTGGTGTAGAAACCAAGTATTGCTTTATATCCTCAAAGACCTTTTGACAATCTTGATCCCAATGGAAAGTTACCCCCTTTTGTAGAAGATGATTAAATGATCGACATTTATCCGATAGTTGTGTGATGAAACATCGGATGGCCTGTATCTTCCCTTGTAAGCTGCGAAGCTGCTTAATATTGGTGGGGGAGGCATGTTTAAGATTACCTTGACCTTGTTTGGGTCAACTTTGATGCCTCGTTTAGAAATAATGAAGCCTAAAATTTTTCTAGATGTTACACCAAAAACACACTTCTTAGGATTCAACCAAACATTATGCTCCAAGAGGTGATCAAAGACCTTACGTAGAACATCGATATGGTCAATGACGCAATAAATACTTTTCTAGTAGATCATCGACATAGTCTTCGATAATATTATGCATGTAGTCATGAAAAATGTATGTCATTACCCATTGATAAGTAGCACCAACATTTTTGAGACCAAAAGGCATGACTTTGTAGCAAAAGGTCCCCCATGGTGTGGTAAAAGTTATTTTGGGCTGATCATCAGGATTGACTCAAATTTGATTATAGCCCGAGAAACCATCCATGAGAGAAAGCATTTCATGACCTACAACTACATCTATGAGTGTATCGATGCTAGGGAGTGGAAATTCATCCTTAGGGCTCGCTTTGTTAAGATCCCTAAAATTTGTGCATATGCGAACCCCCCATTCGGCTTCCCAATAGGTACCATGTTGGAAACCCATTCAGGATAGTCGATGGGTTGGATGAAGCCTACATCCAACAATTTTTGTAATTCATATTTTATCATTAGAGCTATCGTTGGATGTAATTTTTGAAGTTTTTGCTTGATAGGCTTGATCGTTGGATTGAGCATCAAATTATGGACCACTAAGTTTGGGTCCAGACCAGGCATGTCTTTGTATGACCAAGCAAAAACTTGTCTATACTCTATTAGAAGAGTGGTGAATGCAGCACGTTCTGTATCTGAGAGACCTTTCCCCAATTTAAGAATTTGAGGATGTTCAGGATCAGTGTTGATGTCAATATCGATGGTCTCTTCAATTAACATGTGAGATCCCTCCTCCAATTGATGAGGAGTGGGGATCAGGTGAATATCATCAACTAGATTAAAGGAGTCAGATGTGTCATTCGACTCTATCTCAGCTTGGAGAACAGCTAAGGGTGGTTGTGATGAAATATGATATGATTGTAGCATGTTCTCAGAGGGAAGAAACTCGAAGGGTGATGGTGGAAGAGCAACTTGATCAAAATTGATAGCCTCAGGATCAAGGGGTAAATATTATGAAGGGTTGCTTGGATAGAAAAGTGGAGTGGTGAGATCAATGGAGATCATGTTGATGGATGGTGGATGACCTTCATTCTTGGGTGGAAGGAGATGATTAATGCTATGGTGGCAAAAATGCGTAAGAGGTGGTTGAGGTGGAATTGGGATGATAGGGTGTGATCAAGGTGGAATGGGGATGATAGGATCCTCTAGTGGAAGAAGTTATCACCAAATGGGGAGCTACCTAGGGAATAGGTAAAGATAAAACTCATCTACATTTATGATAGGGACAATGGGGGAGGAATCCTCCTTCGAGCTATCTGAAGTAATGGATAGCGCATCAAAATTATCTTTAGACTCCTCATCTGATGAGTCAAAATTATCCATTGATAACATGGTGATTTGAAGATGATCACTAAGCAAATGAGTATGACTAAGATCAACATACTCATTGTCATCTATGTCCTCCTCAAGGCCTAGGTTAAGGTATTGAAGGGAATCTACAAGAAGTTCATCAGGCATACGTATGGAGTATCCTAACCCTGACTTATCTATCGACAATTGATAATATGGTTCTAGAGGGGTTTGAGGACCCTGCTCATAGTGACCTAGGCCATTTTTGTGCCAATGGTAGTGATAAAAGTATCATAGAGCAAAGGATAGGTTTGATAGATAGTCAATATTCATGAGAAATGACTCTTCCTCTTTTGGTATAAGAGGTGTGTTAGTAGAGGTATCAATACCTCCATAGATAAAATTTATTTGATTCAAAAAAGACCCAAGGGGGATGATGGTACCTATGGGTAGCGGTGCATTGCGAGGTCTGCCAAAGTCTTTGATTGACTCAATGAGAGGGGTGAATGTAACATCTTGCACTAAATACTCCTCCAAGGCTTGGATTAGTCATATTGATTGTGACTTGTAGAGGAGGGGTAGATGAAGATGGAATTGTGGATTGTGATGGGATATGTATGGTGGAGGGTGGTTCCTTAGGAATGGGAGAAATGTGGGTGGGTGTTGTGGAGATGGTTGAGATTGAAGGTGTAGGAGGTGGAATGGATGAGTGAGATGTGGATGTAGTAGGTGGTGAGGGTTCATGTGATGGGGATGGCATTGGTGCTTTTGATGGGTTCCTCATGGGAGGATATGATGGATCAGAAGGGATTCCCATGGAAGTTGATGATTGTGGCTGTGATGGTGGTTGTGATGATGAAGGAATGGAGGCTTTTGGTGGATGATTTGAGTGTTTGATGGGGTGATTAGGTTGAATGTCCAAATGAGTGGATGGTAAGGTGGACTCATATGGATGTGAAACCATATGGTAAAATTTGAATGGTTCCAAATCTATGGGGATACAATGAACTTGACCTTCATGCACATATTTGATGCTTTGGTGCAATATGGAAGGTACACACTTCATATCTCTGATCCAGGGTTGACCAAGCAACAAGTTATATTGCATGGCACATTCCAAGACATGATAGAGTGTGTGAATGATTTTTAGTCCAACTTGAATAGGAAGGACCATTGTCCCAATAGTGGAACACAAGGCATCGTTGAAGGCATGAAGGGTGAAGGTGGATGATGCAATGTGCGATGGTGGAAGATTGAGGTGTTTGAGGGTGGAAGTGGTGATGATATTGATGGAAGAGCCTGTATCAATCAAGACACATTTATAAGTAATCCCATCCACACTAGCCATGATATGTAGTGGTGGATCAGGTATTTCAATAGGTATTGTCTTGATTTCATGATCATGAAATGTTATTATAGGTTCTTTGCAATTTTGAATGTGTCCCACAAAGTTGGTGAAAGCATTGGAATCTTGTGGTTGCAATTCAATAGATTTTAGAATCTCCATTAGAGCTTCACGATGTGGAGTCGATTGTTGTATTAGCTCATAAATGGAGAGTTTTGTTGATGCTATTTTGAGACTTTGAGTAAGTCTATTTCTCAATGTAAGTATCGGGTGAGGTGAAGGTGTGATTGGATTTGATCATGGAGGTGCCTGTGATGTTGAAGGGATATTTGATGGATCCATCGGTTGGGTGGGTTGATTTGGGTATCTTTGATTCCTTGTCACAATGTTTATCATTCCAATAAAACCTTGGTTATGTGGAGCTACGTGTACCTGATTGACCTACTTGGGTTGTTCCATTGTAATGGTAGGTATTGTGGTTGCTCCACATTGAGGTAATGGATCTTGGTAGATGCCAATGTTTTGGTTGGAAGAGGCAAGAGGGTTATCAATTTGAATTTCCTATCATTCGATCATGTCCTACACTAAGTTCTTGAATGAGTAACATGATTGGATATCATGACCCTTCTATCTATGATAGATGCAGTAGTGATCCTCCCTATAAGATTTTGATTTTGGTCAATTTGGATCTAGTGGGTGAATCTTAGGGAGGGAAATTGCTTGTGCCTCACACAATCGATGAAATATTATCACCAAGGGTTTCGGAAATGGTGTGTATTGGTGAGGTGGATGATGTGGTTGAGTTGGAGGTTGGTTTTGTAATGGTTGATGAGTTGGTTGTGGATGATATTGAGTCGATGGAGGTTGGGCCTGATAGTTAGGCTGTTGTGGTGGAGTTCGATTCGAGGGCCCAAGGGCACTCAAAATGACTTGATTCATAGGAGCTACCTTTGGTTGGGTTTGGTTGCCCTTGGCATTTTTGTTAGGCCATTCTTTCTTTCAGATTTTGATGTCTCCTTCTTGAATTTTGATATCCTCAATGACCTTTTCTTGGGCTAGGGCTTCCTCAAAAGTTTGATATTGTTGAAGTTGTAGTAAGAGTGAGATTTATTTTGAGCAACTTCTAGTGAACATGCGAGTGAGCTCCATAATGGGTAAGGTGAAGGGCAATTTTGTGATGACTGCTCTCCACCTGTTACCATAATCCATGACTGGCTCATCTTCAAATTGGTGAAGGTTGTATAAGTCAGTCAAGGTAGCCTTTTTCTTGATGCTAAAGGAGAAGCATTCCAAAAATGTATTGGCCAATTGTTCAAAGGTGTAAATGCTATGATGTGGTAAATGATTGTACCACTCCAAAGCACCCCCAACAAGTGTTATGAGAAATATTCTGAGCATTAGGGGGTCACTATCTTGAAGATAGAAGTAGACATTTATAAAGTTGCTTACGTGCTCTTGTGCATCTTCTTCACCTTTGAACTTGTCTAGTTTGGGCATCTCAAAATGAGGTGGATATGGAGGTGATGGAATGGATGGATGAATGGGTTGATTGTTGAGCTACCTTAATGTGGGTTTTTGGTAACCCATGCTAGAGGCTTGTTTTTCCAATGAATTGATTTGATCAATCAATAATTTATAGGCTTCTAGTGAGATTATGTTGGTTGCTCACCTTTGATTTTGTTAAAGTGGAGGTGGTAGATTTTGGTGTTGATGTGGTGGTGGATGTGTGTTATCAGTGAGAATTTCACCATAAGGTATGTCAGGACATGTATCGATTTGATCTTGATATTCTGGTTGAAATTCCTCATAGGTTTTATATTCTTGTTGATAGGGGTGTAGTTGATGTTGTTCGGGAGGAAGTGGTTCTTGATAATGAGTGGGTGGTGGTCTGTGGTGTTGGGGATGAAGTGGAATTGGATGTGTATAGGGTGGAAGATTTTGATTCGAGCATGGTGGAAGATTGTGTTGTTGCGTTGGGTGCTCTTGGTGATGTTGGAATTGATGAATTTGATGCACATGTATGGGTAACCATTGGTGGATTATTCATTGTAACTTTTTTTGATGACCCAAATTTGGTTTGGTTGTCTTATGAAAGTGATTTATCGATTCAATTGTATGAGGGTGATTCATGCGTGTCTCAGTGATGTGAATGGGTGTGCATTGTGCCCCAACCCTAGAAGGGTCAATAATTTATTTCCTAGGACCGCATGAGGCTACATTAACTTGATGTTGAGGGTGAATGATTTGCTCTGCGTAGGTAGGTGGTGCTGAAGCACAATGGACTTGGGTAGATGTGGAAGGTTTTTCATGATTTTGATTAGTGTATGCATCCAAAAAATCATATTCATGGCCCATCCAGGGGTGCTTAGTTATAGTAACTTGGGCATCCCTATCTTGGTGTGGAGTATACCTCTGTTCTTGATCTAGTGGTGTTGTAGGATGAGTCAAAATGTGAATACATGGTAATAGCTTCCTAGGTGCTTCAGTGCAAAGATAAGTGTCCTTATAGAGGGCACGTAGGGTGGCATGGTCTGGATAGTCGATATCGTGATCAACATCAAGGCCTATGGGTAGATTCTAAATGGTGATGCTTGGTATGTTGGGGTTAGTGGGATGATAGGTGGTATGTGAATCATATTGGACATGTTGTCCCTCAGGTGGATCAAGATCTTGGTAAGAGGATGCATTAGGCCAATCATCTTGTTGGTCCTATTGAAAATGATCCATGACTCTTGGTGATGGATTAGGAGTGTTTGCTCATGATTGAGCTTGACTCCGTGTCATGACCATAAGCTAGGAAAATGGAGTGCACTTTCTAAACTACACAAACAAAGCAAGCAAAGCAAACAAGCAATATTATTTTATCGTTAATGTTGTTGTTTGTTTGTGAAATATTTTCTTTTGTTTTTGTTTTTTATTTTGATTTTGATTTTATATTTTGTTTTTTGTTTTTTTGAAGTGCCTATTTGAAATCCTATTCCTAAAATGACTAAGGTGGATGGAATGAATGCTACAAAAAAATGTAGTTTGTGCACAACCCCTATTGAGGAATATGACACAAATAGTCAATATAGCTTCCTAGGATGATAGATAGGTGATAGGTATCCTTATAGGAATAAAATACCCCCCCAAAGAAGGGGTCATACTATCTAAATCCTACTACTTGCCCAACTAGGCTTTCGCTTCACCCTCGGGTGGGCTTGGATAAGAACAATAGCTGTGTTCCACTAATTATTAAGCCTTGTGGTTAAAGGGCATTTAAACCTAACCCACTCTGGGATGTACCCAAGAGTAGGGGGCTTCTCGATGATGAAATCCAAAAAACCACTCATGGGGGCTACTATGGCTTTTAGGGGGCCAATCTATGGTGGGAGATGAAGGCCCACATTGTATGATTGCTATCAATAGTTGGTGATGAAATCCAACTTATCGATGTTTAAATGTTGTGTGAGTGTGTGAATTCCTTTTATTGTAAAAAGTGAGAACAAAGAGCACACAATGATTTTTACTAATGCAAAATATGATTCTAAAGTGCAATATTCCCTAAAATGATTATTTTATGCTTCTGCAAGTAACATTGCAAGAAATACAAAAATGAACAGAGATTGTCTTAGATCGAGATGGTTGCAAATAGGGGACCGTCTCAACAAGGGACGATTACAACTAAATAGATTAAGCCATAAAAAAAATTAATGCAACTATGTATTTATTTTATATATTAGGAACTTAAAGAGGGTAAGGAAACACGGATCCTAACCTTGAAGGCCTACGTTCGATGTAGAAATGCTAATATATAGCTGTTCTGACTCAGGTTAGAGACCATCTTAGGCTGAGATGGTTTACAGATAGGGACCATCTCGGGTAGAGACGATTAAATTTGAGGACCTGTAATCACCAAAATAAATAGAAAATTAGTCATTTTGTAGACATAACAAAACAATAACATGATGAAAAATGGGGACCTAAAGGTCCCACCATGATCGCCATTTGAAGGATGAAAATTTGCACCATAAAAATAGAATGAAACACAATGTTGAATCAATGAATTTTATATGCTTGTATTGATATCTCAATGTGTTACAAAAGAATCCCCTTTGAGAGGGTTTTCACCAATGATACAATATTACAAATAAGGGTGTGATTCCCCTTTTCTTTCTCAACCAAATAGGTGCAATCTTGATCTTCCTATGCCAGCACATCGCTTGGAGAGTAGGTTTTTCTATGACCATCACGTAAGATGAGATCTAGAGCCTTTTACTATCCTCGAATCCTGTAACCTACACACAGAGGAAGTGACAATGAATCAATAGCATATGCAGGGTCCACTAGAAGTGGGACCCATATCAAATCAAGTTATGCTTAGATAAAAAGGAAATAAGAAAAATGATGCATGGAATGTAAAGATCGATCTAGAATGCAACAAACATGCAAGATCTAGGCTAAAATGTGATTAAAAATTAAAAAATTATCACCTGACTGTGACCATATCAAGTCAAGATAGTTTCATCTATGGACCATCTCGGGGTGAGATGGTCATTGTCATGGGTTTGCATTTCCATGCAACTAGGTCCTGAAGGTATTCTGGGCAACACATTGTGTTTTTCAATGGTAGGTTTATGAGCGTGAAGGTGAGTGAGTGGGTGCAAGAGTTCAGCGGAGAAACACGAGTGATCAAGCAAGGGAGAAGGGTGTAGCTTCAAATCCTAAGTGGCGATCTAGCAACATCAATTTTACAACAAGATGACCAAGAAAACTATTTTGGTAGCACTTCGTGGTGAGTAATTCAATTTTTATGGATCTCCTAAAGCAAAGGGGGGAGTGCTATTTTATAACCTCTTGGAAAGAGGTAAATGTGGTAGGTGGCAATAAAGGACATCTTGATTAGCTTTCAGTAGATGAATGCAGGTGGTAGGTGAAATTATTACCTATAGGTTGATTAGCACTAGTGCAAAATTAGGCATGGTGCTGATAAGAATTTTGATTGCCTATTATTTTTATTTTTAGTTTTGTACAACCGTCTTGGGTCAAGATGGTTATGAACATGAGGCCATCTAGGGTCGATACAGTTAACCCTCCCATGTGGAAAGTTGCCTACTACTGGAGAAAACCATGGAATTAGCTTTGAGGCTACCCAAGGTGGATTGTACAAGTTGGAAATGAGTCTTTTTTGGAGTCTCCTTGAGATAACATATTTTAGGTGTCTACATTTTCAATTTATATGTTTGCATCTCATTGGATCTTGTTTAAAGTTTTGGGATTTGAAAATTATAGTGGTCTCCTAAGTCTTGAGTGGGTAGAGCCACTACAAAGAGAAGAATGAGATTCTCTTACTGTTGCTTATGTAATTCTTAGACCATGTTAAATTGCATTGCATAAAAGAGTTGTCCTGATCCCTAAGTGTTCCTCAAGTTTGCGGGAGAAATTTGTTCATGAATATGATTGTGAAAGGAAGATGGTGTTAAAAAAACTTAGGTAGAATGACCTTAATGTATCTTGGATTAAAAATTTGTTTTGTAAATGAGAAATTACTTTGCATTCCTTAGATAAAATTTCAAGTTATTTTAAAACACGGTAGTTTTTGTAAGATGTAGATATATGCAAGGATGATTTGGATTTGTAATCTTGTCTTGCATAATGTGTTCTTATGTTGAAAGAGAATAAATGTTATCTGAAGATATTTTATGATGAAAAGGATTGATGAATTCAATATATGATGATGCTAGCATTGTGAATAATTGATTTGTTTTCTAGAGGAATGCTTCTTTACATAGTTTAACTTTAGCACTTTGATCACCTTATATAAGGTATTTAAAATTTTTGAGATGTTTTTAGTGGTATCTATGTTGAAGCTAATGCTAGATTTATGATTGAATATTTTTGTTAAGATTTAATATTATGTTATATTATTGGGCACATTGTTTTCAATTGAAGTATTTATATCTAGAGAGAGTTGTTTTATATTGCTTTAATGCTATCTTGGGTTAGGGAAGAGTTCTTGGGATGGATCTAGAACTTCTTTAGAATTTGAGTCATAGACAATAGTCCAATCCTGGGAGGAGTTGCGTTGATACAATAACTAGGTAGATATGAGTCCTAGGAGTTGTGAGGATGCAATAGCTAGGAACTCATGAGTATAGAAGGAGTTACATTGATGAAATAATGAGATTCTTATGAAATAATACACCTTGAATGTTGATGATCATGTGTTCCATATCTAGGAAGTTATTGGAGTCATTCACAAGACGACAGTGGTGGTCTCTTGAACGTGTAGGTTCAAGTGATCATGTTCATTGCAAATTGAGTGGTAATGACCTTAGCCCACAGAGGTGTGATAACTTGCACCAAGGCTTTACACATAATTAACCTACCCTAGATGGAATTAAGGTAAGGTTAGGGAATAGGTGTTCCCATTTAAGTGTATGGTCCTTAAAGGATAAACCCCACAGTATGGTCATATTGTCCTATACCGATGAGGGTATAGGAGAGGTGGGGGCCACTTTGATGTCCTTATAAATGATGAATTTTAGTAAGATGAACCCCATTTTGGAGAAAATTTTAGCATCCTTTATAGACTGTCATGCCACTAAATTTTCTTGATCCGATCAACACTATGGACTCTGGTGGATCCACCTCTTTTACTCAAGAAATAATTATGTAAAACTTTTGACATATCGAGTAAGGTAAGGAAACCCTAAATTGAGCTTATATTCTTAAATCTTATGCTCAACCATATATGAAATGCAATATATTCATGATTTTGCCAGGCTTTACAATACCCATTATATTCCTATCAATAGACTGGTGCCTTGTCCATTATCAACTATAGCAAAGATTTAAACAATTAAATGAGAAAGAAATAAAAAGAAGAAACTGGGTTAATTATGTTCATTCAAATAATGTAACAGTCATAATTAAAATTTCACGAGTGAAAGAATACGATACTCACACATTCAAATGATGTAACATGCAAACATGATAATAAACACAATTGAACACGATGTTGCTCAAAGGTGGAAGCAAGATTGTATTCATATAAAAATATCTTTACAATGGGATCCTGGTCTGAATAATACAAATATCAATACCATTTTAATTTATATTCAAAGAATGTAACACAATTCAACATCCCTTCATTCTAATGTAGTAACAAGGGGACTCCTAACATTTGATCCAACCACTAGAAATGATCTCAGTAGTATGGATGCTTAATGAGCAAGACCTACACAATAATGGGAAAAAATAAGAGGTGGTAAAAGGAGACAAGACAAAAGGAAATACAACTAACAAGACAAGGACACTTAGAATACCTTTGGAAAAAATGGCAATGAAAATCTTGATATCTTCTCTAGTTGATGTAACTCCTATTTATAGCTTGAAGACGATCAAAATTACCTTCAAATGGACCTTGCATTTGGCTTCATCTCCAATATTTTTGATCTTTTTGATGGGTTGTAGTTGGATTACAATTATTTTGAGTTGTTTCATATTGAGCCTTACATTTGGTTGCTTCTCAACCAGAGGATTCTTTAATTTTGTTAGATCAGGGCCTTACAATTAGCTCTTTCTTAGCCTTGGATTTCATTCATCTAAAATTTTATATTTTTTTATAGTGGGTCCCAATTGAATTTCCTTTCTTCCAGTGTTGCCTTTGTTGACCTCTTTGTCTTGTTACCATTCTTCTTGCTCAGATTGGTCTATCCCCATAATATTGGCAATTTCACTCCAAGCCTCGTCAGAAAAAGATGTTGCTAATATTGGTGTATCCATCACTTGCAACACTTTTTTCTTTTGACTTTATGTTGAAAAGTTATTCTCTTGAAAGAACTTGATCAAAGATTTAGTCATTTCAAAAAACTCATTAATTTTATGAGTTAACATATGCTCATCCTTTACATCACATTCAAATTCTTGAATCCTCTTGGCAATCAAGTCATCAAAATTATTGGCAATCATTCTTCAAGCAAAATTCTAACTTGCTTTCTCCTGCTATATATTTCATTTTTGTAGTCTTCCATTTTCTTAACAAAATAATTCTATCCAGGCCTTTCACGAAGGTACATTGCCACCTTAGTAAACTCTTGCTTGCAGTCATATGTTGTACCTTCTTTGTCAGTTACTTGTTGCATATGTAATTGTTCATATTGGTATTCACATTTTTGAAAGACATGCTGGATTGATACCACCTTGGCATATACTTCTTCTAACAAAATTTTTATGCCTTCTACTATCACAATGATTGTGGTGATATTTTGAAGTACTTTGGTTAATGTATTCATTTTAAATTTTAAACCAGAGTATACTTTTGCTTTGTAATCTTGAATCAATGTGACACAATCAAAGTGTTTGACTGTGGCCTAGGTATCTATCTCCTAGATTGTGAGTAGATGAAATTGAAGGGTGGACATCACTTTTGTAGCTTAGAGCTCTCTGACTTGGTCCTGTAGCTCATCTCTCTTTGTTAATAGATCCTGGTTTCTTTTATACAAGGCTTTTGTTGTTTGCATTTGAGATTGAACGTTCATCTTCATTAGGGCTAGGGGATCTTCTTGAATCTTCATATGAGTGTCCTAAGTATGTTTGTCTACCCTAACTCTTATCATCTTACTCATTGGTATAGTAACATCACCTATTATAGATAAAACTTTCAAGGGTTGAGATGTGGGATCTGTTAATGTATATGGAAGATCCTCCCCTATAGTTGTTGCTTCAAGTTGTTTGTTGTACTTAGGATCATAAGACCCAAATTCCTCTTTTCTTGATAAAGGTGAGACTTGTTAGAACTTTTGAGGAGGATGTTGCAAGCTTAGCCTTATTGTGCTTAGGAGATTTAGTAGAACTTTGTAGTTTTATTTGGTGATCCCTCGATAAATTGGCCAAGCCCCCAACAACCTAAATCTTCTTTTGCATAAATTATGATAATTTAATCTCCTTATTGTTTATGAAAAGGGCCTTAGGTATAAATTTAGGTTGAAGTAATGTTAGCTGTAACTTGATCTCATAAGTATATTGAGGAGAGGCTAGGATAATTTGTTGAGTTTGAAAAATAAGCCATGACAATTTCCTTGCTTGTATTAGAACCATCAGTATCCCCAGGTGCATGTTCAGTGAGCTACAAAACCTCTGCCACTATCTCAGCTAAATTGGTAGATTCTGCCAAAATTTCTACTTGAACTAGCTCTTCATTAATTATTGTCAGAATGGGGTCTTGTACATCTTCTAGGAGAATTATTGGGATAGTTGGGACCACTGATTAAACTATAGCATTTCTTAGAAATTTTAGCTCATTGGAGTAGTTCCCAACATGTTCTATTTGAGTATATGCTCTCATATGGACCGAGTAATTCTTCCATATCATTTCAATTGACCCTTTGTTTTTTATGGCCTTTATAATTTCATCTTAAAAAAGGTATGGTCTATGAGTGACTTTGGCATACTTTATATTTTATAGTATTAGCTTATAATGACCTTCGAGGTCATAAGACCTCCATGTTATTTATGAGAAGTCAAATTCATCTATTTTCCATATTGACTGCAACATGCTCTATTATCCCTTGTAAATGTAGTGACCCATTTTGCACGAGACTTTGAGCCAAGGGATTTTTATTTGTTTATTTTCCACTCTCATATTTGCTTCTTTGACTATCTGCTTGACTATTTCTAGTGCTGCTATGGAAATTGGTCAGTATTTAGGTAGGGCTTTGGGAGCTATTTTTGCTCCATAGATTCTTATGTAAGAGATTTCTTTGGTTAGAAAATAATCTCCTATGTAGCCTTCATGCATAAATTTGGCTACCCCTAAACCTATCCTAGTAGGATGATATTTGCATAGGTGTATATGAATATATGATAGAAAGTGGCCAAAGAATTGGGAGTAACTTGACCCACCCTCATGGATCCAAGGCAATCTATTTTGAACATTTGTGGTTGATACCCTGCCCCAAGATATAATATTTTGTAAGTCAAAATGCCTTATTATAAAGTGGATGAATATTGAATAGTAAGAGAAAGAGGGCATTTGATCATAGTCTTCCTTTAAATATTTTTGTAGGGTTGCGAATTCTATATACATTTTATTACAAATATGATCCTCCCATTTGTACATTGGGATTTGACCCCTCGTATTGCACTATAATAAAATATGTATAACTTCTCTGCTGACTAGTGCTAGATTTTGGACACCTAATACTATATTTATCATATATGCATAGTTTTTTATCCATGTTTATAGCATATGCTTATTTAAAGAAAACTCACAAGACACGAGTTGATCATACTTGAAGAGTTTTGTGTAAGTGTCCATCTGTGTTATATGTTGTGACTGCTTGGTTATCACCTCCTTGTTTAGGGTCAATGTAGCAAGGTAAAGTTGGAAGATTTTTCGGAAGGCATAACCATAATTTTGAAGGTTGGCTTATTGTTGTGGTCCCTAAAAGCTTTGATAGCAGGGTCTTAGGCTCCCATGAACCAAGATAGGATCTCAATTGAATAATACATATTTGGGCATATTATTTAACCCAAATTGCACTTCCACTGGTTGCAATATGGGAAAGCTTTATTCTGGTTGCTCTATGCCTTTCTAAATAGTTTCTTCAATAGTGTTTGGTGAGGCTAAAATTTATCTTCAGTTTTCTCAAACCTAAATATTGTTGTGTTATCCAATTCCCACTGTGGTTGGAGAGTCAATTTCTTATTGGCACTAAATTTCTATGCAAATTTGACAATGTCCTTTATGATAGAATTCCTAGGCACTATTTTATATGGTCGAGCCTATTTCAAATTATAATATTTGCTACAGTATCTGCAAAAGTGCTTGATGATACCATAGTCGCTCTTAGTAAACTATTCTTTACAAATACTCTGTAAATTCAGCCCTAGTCTCTCTGGTAATATTTATGTAAATCAACATTGTATTGGAAGCTCGATGAATTAGGCATAGATGTATTATAGGTTGGTCAGTGAATTCAAATGCTCGATCTTAATTATTGCCAACAATGTATTTATTTTTTGCCACCCTATGAATTCCACCTCGTTGCTCATAATGGTTTCAACTGTCATAACACAACAATTACTTTTTTATCGTTAATTTGAGACCGTCGATGTTGATGGGCAATTCAATTTGAGACGTAGATCTATTTTGGGATACATTAAAACATTGCATCAATTTATTGATATAATCCTTCTTCAATATCTTATGTTAATCTTGGTCATTCAAACTATAGGGGCATAAAATCTAAGCCACAGATACATTTTCAAGATCCTTGACTGATGTGCTATTCTTTTTTATTTATCACAATTTTTTGGTATCTCTTAAAGAGATATTTGAGCCATGGAATAAATCTAGAAGACTATTGAATCATATGCCTTTTAACTATAGCTAATATTGGTCGTCGATATTTTTTCAAAGATCAAATCTTGAGCTTCCAATGCTATTTCGCGTGGATTGTTATTTTTTCAATTGGACCTTATATTTATTCATTGTTAAATCTATGCCATCAATTCTTCTTTGACGATGGCTCTTGGTTGTTAGAAATCCTTTAAATTTATTTGTTGACATTTTTTCATTTAATATTAGCTTATTGATCTCACTTTACTTTAAATTTCCACCATCCATCAAAAACTAAAGTGGCATATGGAGTGATGTGGACCATTGATCTTTTTTATCTAGTTTATGCGAGTTGTAGATCTGTCCTTGGTTTATTATATTGAAAAGTATTTGATCATCACAAGTCATTGATCAAGATCTCAAAGTTAATATGGGCCATTTATTCATTTATCATGGATCATATTCACTCTATTTTTTGGGATTCGGGGTGATCTGATGACATGTGGACATCCACAAACCATTGATACGCTTTTTTAGGAATTCATGTGTTTCGTAGATTTTTCCTATTGGTTATGCTTTAGCTTACTAGTGATGACACGTGGGGTAACACAAGCTACTAATAACATTATTTGAAGTGCTATAGGCCTGTGGGTCAAATTTTGACTACATTCAAAGGACAAATAATTAGGTGCCAAAATTGCAAAGAACTAATTACTGCAAAATTATTGGATCAATCCAAGATCAAAATCAACACAAGTTTGTCAATGATAATGAGTAAATATCACCAAATAATACATTCTTAGTAGGGGTGGACAGTAATCAAAACAACATAGCACAGATATTTCTCAGAGTTGGGTCTAAGAGAGGGTTGTCAGTTGAAAAATAACCCAATGTTGTGAAATCCTGAGCCTAGGTTTGGTGGATCAAATATTTAGTTAAATCTCACCAACTCGAGGCTATGATAACCAAAGCACATCTAGCCAATAGGTTAAAGGCTATGCTATCCTGAACAATGACATCATCAAAAGCGAGAGATGCCCGACGTCGTGTAAAGCAGATAAAATATGCCTAAAACTAGAATGTAGCTTGAGGTTGTACCACCCCAAGTGATGACATCAAACTTCCCCAAGGCTACACTCGAATAGCAAAGATGAATAAAGAGCCCAAAAACACTCGAACATAAGAATCAAGCTCAAAAATATGACTTCTCTATAAAAGGTGACACATGGGATGATAATAATAGAGCTAAATATCAAGAGTATCAGTTGATGTTATTCTAGATCTATGCCATAGTGCTCGCGATTTGTTTCCAACTAGAACCTCAATAATGTAACCACTTGTAAGAATTCATTGTATATCAACAAGCCAAATTCAAACACAAACACAAAATGAAATTTGAACCATTCATGCAAACTTTTGGAACTTTTTGTATAGTTGTTTGCAATTGCTTTTCATAACTAAATGTAAATCTTATGCTGCAAGATTCAAAAAAGCAACTTATAAATATGATTTTAGACCTCATTCAAAGTGTTTGACTCTATAGTCCTTGCCTAGTATCACACTGTAATCATTGTTGATCAATAAAGTGGTAGTTGATTGGTCTCCATGGTTTTTACATCTACAGGTTTTATAAGAATGATATTTCTAAATCATTTTTGTTATACTGTAATGGTTTATTCTGTTAAAGTAGTTTGATGTTTGAATTACCTATTGGATTTCTAACATTTATGATCCTTGGAATTATTAGAAGTCTTATACATTCATTTTAAGTCATTTATGTTACATTCAACCTTTAGTGTATTTTGTTAAAGCGATATTCTTATCACCTATTGGATTGCTAATTGTGTGAATCCTTGGAATGATTAAGATGAATGTAATGGATTGAATGAACTTGTATATGTAATCATTAATGGTTGATTTGTTAAGTACCATGAAATGGTTCAATAGTTGATTATTTTGTGAGATCCAATGCTGTTACACTATATCCAACCATGCTTTTACTTATACCTAAACCCTTTCTCTTTCTTTTCCTTTACTCTTTTCCTTAAAAATATATTCATTAGAGTCAACTTTCTTTGGAGGTTGAAACATATGGTAACCTTGTTTCATCCAATTACTTTACTTTGGCTAAAATTTATGGGCATGGCGTCTTTCCTTAGTAATAGCAAATTTTAGTCCAATAATAGAATAAGTTTTTGGCATGCCCGATGGGATGAAACTAATTATTTTATCTCATTTTTCCAGAGGACTCAAGATTTGACAAACAATTTTGACCTTATAAATGAATATTGTATGTTCATTTGGTGAATCCCATTTAGAGATAGAACCCATAATATATTAATCATCAGTTCCATAATTGACCTTGAACTGTGGGTGTAAGTGTCACATTTATTTTCAAGTCGTCATAAGCCCTAGAATGTCAAAATTTATATGTCTATGAGGTAGAAAAATCTCCTAATTTTGGTCAACCTAAGCTCAATGGCCTAATAATATTACCTCTCTTGGTATGATATGGGCCCTCTCAACATTCCAATACTTCATAAGATACCTAAAATTGCCTTGAAAATCCTACCTACCTATGAAGACAAGGAGAAAATCACCTTCAAAAATTTGTAATACATAGCCTCCCTGGCTACTATTCATAATATTATGTTTGAATATGTAATGATCAGATTGCTAATTATTTCTTTCAAAGGTAAAGTGTTGTTATAGTATTGATCTTTGGAGAATAAAAGTATCTGCATGTAGGTTGATTTAGCTAAGGCTCTTATTAATGAGTTTGATAATTCTAGAGATCCTTTCTTGTTGCTTACTCAATTTTCATTCATCAAGAAAGCTCCCCATGAAAACATCTTCGACTTCAATCTCCATTTTAAAATAACTTGGAGGAGAATTCCCCAAGAGTTCCAACCTCCCTAGCTCAAGAATATCTATTATATTCATGCTTTTCATCCAGATTTAAGCATCCTCATTCAACAATACAAAGGAAACAAATTCTCCACATATTCCAAGAAGCCATACACACTGAAAATATGCTAATCATAGCAGGAAAAATCCCTCCTAGATATACCATCTCTATTTTTGTACAAGACTATCTCATATACCATATCCTATGAGAACATTGAGTCTCACTCATTTCAAGTTCCTAAAATCAATAATGTTTTTATCATTCAAAAAAACAACTTCAAACAGAACATGATTTGAGAGCAATGATTCATAAGTTGATCAAGGATGTCAAGAAAATGGAATAACAACTCTCACAACCTAAAATGGATGATCTTGATAATGATGAGCTCATGTTATCGAACCCTTGTTGATAAATTAGTATTTGATCTCTTGTTAGTACAAAATGCAATACGAAAGAGAAAGTAGAGCAAAATGTGAACTATGATGGAGAAGAAATGAGTGATATGCACATTCTAGTTGAGCCTTCATCATATAAGGAAATATACATTAAAACAAAAAAATCAAGTTGAAGAGCTTTGCAAGGACCCTCATTAGTAGATAATGTGATAGCCTTCAAAACATTGCTCAATCAAGAATATTATTGTGAAGAGCCAATTATCAAATCCAATCAATAGAAAGGTTGTAATGATGGTTGCTCTCTATTTATAGAGATTCAAGTTATAGATGAACAAGATCAAGCATGCACTTAATCATTGGTATCAGGGATAAAATATTTAAACCAAAGAAGAGTTGAGTCCTATAAAAATTTGTATTTCCTAACTATGAATTTAAGACAGAGAGTAGAAATGGTGGAGCAGTTCCATAACCTATTTAATTTTTTATTTGTAGCTCTAGGAGATTTAAGAGAAGACTTGTTGATGGCTAAAGAGGTAGATTCTATAGATATTTCCATTGGGGAATCAAAAGGAAACAATGATGTACCTATAGGAAGCATACCCCTAGGCTTTCCAGGAAGTCATTCTACTCCATTTTATATGTCTCTTTCTTTGGAAATATGTATATTACACAACTATGTAGTGGACTCAAAAACCAAGATCTCAATTATATCATTGGAAATTTGTAAAAGTTTGGGATTGAATGAAGATATGATGGAACCCGAATGACTATATTTCAAGGGGAAACTGGTAAAAAGACTAGGTGTTTTGAAAGATTTTTTGATGATGGTATGTGGACACTCGGACTTGGTTTCCATCCAAGACATAATGGTGGTTGATGTACCCCTATTATTCAGCATATGCTTGTCTAGAGATTTATTAAAAAACATTAGAGGATGTCTAGACCAAAACTGAGATTAAATGATAATCTGAGGGACCAAGAAGATAATTAAGATACAGAGTTAGGGCCTACATCCTTTCCCCATTGAGAATTATAGAGAGCAAGAAGCAAGCGTTGAAGTCATTAACAACACAAATATGAAGGCCAGTGAATTTCCAAGAATAGAGATAGGCCATTTTGAGCAATATCATCTATACTATGATGATAGTCTACATCATAATCCAGTTGTTAGATTTACTCTTTACTGAGATACAAAGGACTTCAATTCCCCCTAGTTTTGTATATCAAATCAAAATCAGATGGTAAGAGAAGGAAATAAATAGAAAATAGAGAACCAAGTAGAACCCTAGATGAAGAAGTATATCCAGGAAAAATTAGAAGACTCGACACTCAACTAGGTGGAGTTCTACACAAAGAAAAGTGCTATAATTTTCACACATGGCCAAAGCATGGGATCTTCAAAAGAAAAATTACAATAAGAATGGAATTTAGGAAAGCTTACGAAAAACTATGAACTATTGGAAAATAAACATGAAGAAAAACTCAAATTTTGTGTCATATGGTCCAGACATTGCAAATTCACATAATAGTCTTCAATTAATTCTCTAGGCTAGGCATGGGCACACACACCATATTTTTGTGTACATAGTTGACAAGTAAGTGAAATAGTTTATGACTACCATAATGAGAGTAATAATGGCAAGCTCGTGTGAGAGCATGTTGCTTACATCACTTTGTACATAAAGTAAGAGATATAAAGAAAAGGGATTATTGCAACAAATAATTGTAACTTGATCAAACTAAAGGTATAGCAAAAGTTTGGCAAAATAAATGGAGAGTTGAATTTGAAATAAATTATGGATACCGTCAAAAATTTTGCACAACACTTTTCATTCTTCTTCCATATTGTTCGTGAAGTATCTCTCCATCATTAACACTATGACTTCATATCCCAATGGACAAGAACATAACAGTTCAAAAGTTGTAGGAGATGCACCTAAAAATTTGACATAGCACAAGGAGAACTAACACAACCCATGTGAGAAAAATAAACATGTCATACTATATTTAGCATGATGTCAATAGAATAAGAAATAACCATAAAAAGAGATGTGAATAGATAGTTCATGGGAAGCTAATTTTTTCAAAAAAGTGCTCAATCATCCATTTCCTCTCCCTCCACCTAACTTTTATTCTAGCTTATTTTTTTCTCTCCTCCTTCAAAAGTGCTAAGTTCAAAAGAAGGCCATCTGAGTTCTCCATTTTCAAAAGCAAAAATTCCCTGGGATGCACCAAACATGTGGGTAAAATTTTGACCACATTCAGAGGACAAAAATAGTTGCCAAAATTGCAAAAAAGGACTAAGTGCTGTAAAATTGCTAGATCAGTTTGGGACTGGGATTAGCCCAAAGTCGTAAATAATGATAAGTAAATATCATGAACTAATACATTATTAGTGGGAAAAGGCAACAATAAAAAAAACTTACCACAAATATTTCTCGGAGCTGGGTCTAAGAGATGGTTATTAGCTAGAAAATAGCCCAACATTGCAAAATATTGAGCCCGAGTTTGGCGGGTCAAAGATTTAGTCAAATATCACAATCAACTTGGGACCAAAATAGCCAAAGCACATCTAACCAACAGGTTCAAGGTCACAATATCCTGAGCAATTATACCACTAAAAGTAAGAGATGCCCAATGTCGTGCAAAGCAGATAATAGATACCCAAAATTGAAAAGTGGCTTGAGATCGTGCCACCCCAAGCAATGATGTTAGACTTTCCCAGGGCCAAGCTCAAATAGAAAATATGAATAAAGAGCCCAAAAAAGCCTAAACTTGGGACTCAAGCTCAAAACTATGATTTCTCTACAAAAGGTGACATAAGGGATAATAATAGAGCTAAATATCAAGAGCATCAACCAATGTTATTTTAGATCCACACCATAGTGTTCAACAATTGTTTTCAACCAGAACCTCACTAATGCAGCCAGTTGCAAGAATCCATTGCATATCAATGAGCCAAATTAAAATGCAGACCCAAAACAAAATCAGAACCATTCATGCAAACATTTGGAACTTTCTATACAACTATCTGCAATTGCTTTTCATAACTAAACATAAATCTTATGCTACAAGATTCAAATAATCAACTTATATACGAGTTTAGATCTCATTTAAAGGGGTCAACTCTATAGTCCTTTATTGGTATCACATTGTAATCATTTTTGATCAACAAAGTGGTAGTTGTTTGGTCTCCATGGTTTTTGCATCTACAGGTTTTATAAGAATGATCTTTCTAAGTCATTTTTGTTACATTGTAATGTTGGTTTATTCTGTTAAAGTAGTTCTATGTTTGAATTACCTATTGGATTGCTAGCATTTATGATCCTTGGAATGATTAGAAGCCTTATACATTCATTTTAAGTCATTTATGTTACAATCAAATTTTAGTGTAATTTTTAAAAAATAACATTCTTATCGCCTATTAGATTTCTAATTATGTGAATCCTTGGAATGATTAAGATGAATGTAATGGATTGAATGAACTTGTATATGTAATCATTAATGGTTGATCTATTAAGTACCATGAAATGGTTTAATAGTTGATTATTTTGTGAGATCCAATGTTGTTACACTATATCCAATCATGCTTTTACTTGTACCTAAACCCTTTTTATTTCTTTCCCTTTAATCTTCTCTTTTACCTTTACTTCAAAAGACATTTAGAGGAGCCGACCTTCTCTGAAGGTTGAAACATAGGGTAACCTTGTTTCATCCAATTATTGTACTTTAGCTAAAATCGACAGACATGACGTCTTTCCTTAGTAATGGAAGATTTTAGTCCAACAAGACCGTAGACCTAATCATGTTTCAAGTATATGGGTCATCAATTTTATATTAACCTTTGATTAACCTTAACCCTGCTTGCAATAGTGTTTTAATCCTAGTTGTTTGTATCACCTGATTTGTTTAATGTAGACCATTGATTTTTCTCTACGAAACATCTAGTGACATGTGGCTCATTGTGGACTGTTGATGAAAATGTCAATAGCAAGGTAGACCATCCATTTAATATTTGAACAATTTGATCTTGTTGACCTATGTTTATATTTGGATAAGTCTGAATCATTTGTTTGTTGCTCAATTTTCCACATGGTTTTCTTCGGACCATAAGATCTTGATTCAAAAAATTCTATTCATTAGATATATTAAAGAGATAATTAGTTGGTTTGTAAAGGCTTACATGATGAACCATAACCATTGATGAGGAGCTTCTAGTGGATGTGGGTCGTTGATCCTCTTTGATGAGTCAACCAACCGCTATTGACTTTGGATATTTTGATGATACGTGGAGCGTTGTGGTCCATTGGTCTACCTACTTGAGTCAATACGGACCACATGTTCTTATGAGATTTTTTGGACCGTAGGTTTAGCATTACGAATTATCATAGATTGTTGATCCTATGTGATTGATCTTTGATTTGTCTTCAGTCATTTATGTGCATTGTAAATATTTTTAGACAAAGACCAAGATGAAAATTTTTGATGACATAAATTCTTCTTGGGATCTTGGAATGACTGTGGGATATAGATGATGATGGAAACCGAATGAATTATAAGGTAAAGGACATTTGACAAGTCAAAGGAAGGATTTATTCAAGGAATCATTAATAGTTAAGATCAAATTTTAGCTATCAAATCATTGTGTACCATGAATGAAGGGAAAGGGCGATCGACTTATATGATATCTTTCAAGTGAGGACATATATGGGGGGAAACGATCGATGAATTTAATTGAATTGGGCAGTGTGGATAAACACGGGTTATATATGATTAGGGGATATATAAGAAGTTTTAACATAAGTGCACTAAATGAGACACAAATATATATATGAATCTATGCATAAGGAATTAAATGAAACAATTAAAATTAGATATTATATAACACTCCTATTGGATGAGAACTCTCAAGGGGAATACAGATGGGCCGAAGAAACTATATAATGCATTTTAGAATATTGCACTCAATTGGATTAAATTTATTAAGACCAATGAACTAAAGAGGAATCTAGACTAACTTAAAATTTTATAGACACAATAGTAACAAATTGAACTAAGCTTATTAACAATAAATGAACCTATGAGATATTTTGAAGATTTTTATTGAGGGGCATATTACATTGGATTTTAAGGATCCAACATTGGCTTCGATTGTGGGATAGGTGGTGAATATGCAATTTTGAGTCACTTGAGAACTCCAAAATCTCTAGTTGATTAGATAGACCCATGACATTATTCCTAATGACCTAATTCTATGAAATAAAATGACTAAAAATAAACTTAATATAAAAATAGAATATATATATATATCATAATAAAACATTTTTAGGCCATTGAAGCAGAGTGATAGACGTTCAGATGCTAATAATTTATAGGAATTGAAAACTCCCTATCATCCAAGGTATATAATTTGTATGTGTGCTGTCTAACTGTATGAACAATATGATAAGGGCCAAGCCATTTAGGCTCTAACTTTCTTTTCTTTATATGTTCATCATTTTTTGGATCCTTATAAAGCATTGTCTCCAACCTAAAAGGGTTTTCATTTTACTTTTTTATTGAAGTTTTGTGCAACTATCTGATCCTGTTCACTTATTTTTAGTAGTGCATCCCTTCTGTCTTCTTGAAGTTGTGCTATATGGTCTAATATTATTTTAAGGGAATCTATACTTTCATGATCTAGAAGAAGTAGATATAGAGTATGACTTTATATTTGAAGAGGCAGTAGAGCATTTTCTCCATAAACTAATTCATAAGGTGATTTTCCAATACTCCTTTAATAGAAATTTTGTCAACCCATAAAGCAAATTTCAATTCATGATCCCAACTTCTTTTATTTATATCCAATGCTCTCTTAATTATAGTAATAAAATTCTTATTTGATGTCTCTGCAAAGCCATTTCCTTGAGGATAATAATTAGTAGAATGAGAAAGCTCAATGTCATACTTTGCATAGAACTAAATCATCTCAAAAGAAGTAAAATAATTTGTATTATCAATAACTATCTTCTTTGGAGTTCCAAATCTTGTCAAAATATTTTCTTCAATAAACTTGATCACTGCTTTTATTGAATTCTTAAAAGGTGTTGTATCTACCCGCTTAGTAAAATAATATGTGGTTGTAATAATCCACCTATGACTACCAGTGAAATTTAGATTGATCTCTCCAATAAAATCTAATCCCCATTAAGTAAACGAAGCATCAACTACCACTAGCTTTAGAGGTATGGCAGATAGGTTTTTCTTACTTGTAAAAAATTGGTAGTTATGATATCTTCTTACAAACTGGTAAAAATATTTGTATAAGGAAAGCCAATAGTACCCAACTCTCATAAGTTTGTGTGTTGTAACTTTTTGGTGCAAAATGGCCTCCATAGAAACCAAAATGATATTCTTATAAAAGTTGAGGGACTTCCTTCTCAAAAAGATAGAGCAACAATTTCCATATCGATATCTCTAGTATAATTTGCCATCCTAAAAATGATATCTTTGATATTGCTTCTTGACTGATATTTTGTTCTTTTGCATATATTTTGGGAAGGATAGATTTTGAAGGTAGAAAATGATATCATCATACCATATGCAATCAATATTTTTAACCATTCTCTCTTCATGCTCTTCATTGATTACCACAGTGGTGTTCATAATTTCCCCTTCCTTATTTGCCATATATTTTGCTAATCCTTATCCTCTCACAATCTAAATTGCTTTGAATTCAACATCATACTGCAATAGTTTCACCATCCATCTTGTAGAATTTCTTGATGGTTCAGGTTGGGTGAAGACATCTTTGATAGCAATATAGGGGATATAATCCATAACCTTATTTGAACCAAAAATGCTTTTAAAATGGTTTAGTACTCTAATTAGGGCACCTACTTTTCCACCATTATGTACTTCAATTGAGCACATTTCAAGCTAGCACTCATAAAGGCAATAGGTATCTCAATTTTCTCTTCATCTTTTTGAGATAACACTGTATGTTTTGAGGAAACAGAGAAGATATTGAAAGAATTGGAGTAATTAGGGTGAATTAACACTGGGACCTAAGGTATGGCTTCTTTAATTCTCTAAAAAGCTTTGATGTTCTCTTTATTCCACTTAATTTCACCATGCTTTTTTATCATATCATTGATTGGCTTAGAAATCTCAACAAAATTTAGAACAAATCTCCTCACAAAGTTGATCTTACCAAAGAAAGATCTTAATCCTTTGAGTTTCTTGGGAGGGAGGATTTTGAAGATTACCTCTACTCTTTCAGGATCAATAGTTATACCTTCTTTAGAAACATGTCCTAGAAATTTTCCTTGAGTCACCCCAAATATGTACTTCTTTGGGTTCAATGATATGCCAAACTCTTTACATCTCTCAAAAACCTTTGTCAAGTGCAAAAAATGATCTTTAGGAGACTCAAAAAATATTGTTATGTCATCCAAATAAACAACCACGAAATCCATTACCCTTTGAAAAGTTGCTTTTGCATTCATTAACCCAAAAGGTATCCTCAAGTATTCAAATGTTCCCCATGGAGTAGTGAATTTTTTTTTGCATGTGTCCTTTAGGTTAACCAAAATTTGATTATATCTTGAAAAATTATATAACATAGATATTATAGACGATCCTACAACAACTTGGAGCAATTGTTCCATGTTGGGAAGTGGGTAAGTACCTTTTAATGAACTTTTATTCAAATTTTTGAAATCAACACACAGTCTAATATATCCATTTTCTTCCTAACTAATACTAAATTGGCAATCCAGGAAGAAAATCTTATTTTTTTTATTATTTTAGCATTCAACAACTTTTGAACCTCTTTCTACATAACTGGGTGCAATGTGGGATTAAATTTACTTTGCTTTTGCCTAAAAGGTTTAATATCTTCCTTAAGGGGGATGATGTGAGTCATAACATGTGTATTAAATACCTTTAAGTCTTCATAACTCTAGGAAAAAATTAAAACATCTATGTTTTTCTTTAGACAACTAATATATTATTGTTTCTCTTTTTTCTAATAAAGTCTTATTGATCTTGATAATTTTAAGCTTAGTCATTATTCCAATATTTACATCTTTTGATTCATATTCTTTAAAGAGTATCCTGTAGGCTCTATCACAATCATCAAATAGAATCTCTAAAGATACAAAGCCTCTAGGGATTCTATTTGTTTTTAACTATATGAATTCAGTAGGTTCTCCAATAATATCCTTCAATTTCTCTTCATCTTGTTCATCACATATGATATCAAAAAATTCATTTTGGAGAGTCATGAAGTCATTGATGTGTACATCATCCTAAAAAACTTATAAATAAAAAATATTTTCTAGAATAGAAGGCTTGTAGATAAATATAGTGGGAAACCTATCCATATACATAGTATTTATCTATGTATTGTCTTCACCAGAAGCATTTATGGCTAACAAATTGGCTACATGATTTTGTTCTCTAGGTATGTACAATAAAATCAATGTTGTAAACTTATCAATTTCATCAAGTACATCTTGTTTATACTACTTTAGTTTGGGATGCTTAATCTAATATTTCCCTTTGATTTATCAAGTTATAAGTTCTACATCTCCATTGACTGTCAGGTAATTAATGCCTACTTATTTATCTTTCCTTAGTCCTAACAATAGGGTCTCATATTTTACAACATTATTGGTACAAGAAAACTTAAATTTGTATAGTATACCAAGATAATTACCATTTATATTAGTCAGATTTACTCTAGCTCCAGCCCCAGCCTGTGATTTTGCATCATCAAAAGACAGTCCACAATTCAATGATCGAAATCCTATCAGCCTTAGCATCAAATTTTACTTTTAACTATGGGTCCATATATTTGGCATTAGGGACCTCTATTAAAAAGGTGATTTCCAAACATAATAGAACCCATTTCTTTCTCCTCAAAATTTTTTACAAGATTAACCATACTATCATCAAGATTCTTCAATTCAACAGAGTACTTGTTAAAAGGTTCTTGTCTCAGGATAGCCTTTTCTTTTCCTTTCTATGGTTTGGAAATCAGGGATAGTAGCATTTCCAAGGCTATTAAACCATTCATGAGTATATTTATCTAAACTCTGAAAGAACAACCTAAGAACTACATCTTCCTCATCTACTTCTAGATTATCAATAACATTGAAGAAATCTTTGAGGTGATCTTCACTAGTTACAATGGTATTTCCTTCAAATTTAGGCAAGAGCTTACTAGCTTTACCATGGAGGGGGTTCAGATTTTGGGGTAGTATAAAAGTTTTGTATCTATTATTCTTCCATCTATTCACATTGGTATTAACATTAGCAGCTTCCAAGCTAACTATAGGGGTACTAGAAATAGGGGAAGGGGAAGGACTAATACTAGGAGAAATTAGACTTAAATTTAGACTTGAATTGGTACTAGACATAGAAAAAGAGTGAACTAGAATTGTAGAACTACTACGATATTTAAAGAATACCTTTGGATTTGGCACTTTGAGAAGTAATTCTTTGTTTCTTCTTCTTGTAGATGCCAAATCCAAGCTCTTTCTTCTTTCTTGATAATTGAATTCTAGGTTTTGTCAAAGTTGCCAACACAGGTGTGAAAGAAAGAATATGATCTTTTGAAGATTCTTCGATCAAGATTACTTAGCTTAATATCTCTCAATATTCATAAAATTTCTCTCAAAAGATTTAAAGGAATTATGGTTTAAAATGATGAAAACTCTAATGACCGACAAAAACCATATCCATTAATTTTGAAATTTTTAAAATAGGAAAAATCATGAAAATTTCAAAATATGAAATAGTACGTAGTCTTCCCTGGTAACGATGCCCAAAACTATTGGTGTATGTTGCTGCTAAAAGATTATTATAAATGAATTTATGAGTTCAACCTTACAAAGATTGACTTCCCTGACAATGGTTTAAAAAACTATCAGGGAAATTTTAGAATCCCTTATAGACTGTCACACCGTTGAATTTTTTTTATTCAATCAACACTGTGGACTCTGGTGGATCAACCTCTTTTACTCAGAAAAGAATTATGTAAAACTTTTGATAGACTAAGTAATATAAGGAAATCATAAACTAAACTTATATTCTTAATGCTTATGCTCAACCAGATACAAAATGCAATTTATTCATGATTTGACCAAGCTTTACAATACCTATTATATTCCTATCAATAGACTAGTGCCTTATCCATTATCAACTATAACAAAGATTTAAATAATTAAATAATATAGAAAGAAAAATAAATAAGGAATTGGGTCAATTATGTTCATTCAAACAATGTAACAAACATAATTTAAATTCTACCAATGAAAGAATATGATATTTGTACATTAAAATGATGTAACATGCAAATGTGATAACAAACACAATTGCAAATTATGTTTCTCAAAGGTGGAAGCATGATTGTATTCATATGAAAATATCTTTACAATGGGAGTCTGGTCTAAATAACCCAGATCTCACTAAATCAATACAATTTGAATTTATGTTCAAATAATGTAACACAATTCAACATCCTTTTGTTCTAATGTAGTAACAAGGGGACTCTTGAATTCTGATCCAGCCATTGGAAATGATCTCAACAGTTTGGATTCTTCATGAGAAAGACCTGCACAATAATGAGGAAGAATAAGAGGTGGAAAAAGGAGAAAATACACAAAAGAGAACACAATTAATAGTACAAGGGCACTCAAAATACCTTTGGAAAAAATGGCAATGCAAATCTTGATATCTCCTCTGATTGATGTAGCTCCTATTTATAGCTTGAAGATGATAAAAACGGCCTTCAACTAGACCTTCCATTTGGATTCATCTCCACTAATGATATTTTTGATGGGCTACAGTTGGATTACAATTGTTTTGAGTTGTTTCATTTTGAACCTTAAATTTGGCTGCTTCTCAATAGTAGGATTCTTTAATTGTGTTAGATTAGGGTCTTATAGTTGGCTCTTTCTTAGCATTGGATCTCATTATTTTGATGTTTTATCTTTTTCTATAGTGGGTCCCAACTAACTTTACTTTGTTTTCATGCTACCTTTTTTTACCTCTTTGTCTTATTCCCATTATTCTTTCTCAAGCTAGTCTATCCCCATCATGTTAGCAATTTCACTCCATGCCTTGTCAAAGAAAGATGTTGCAAATATTGTTGTATCCATAACTTGCAACACTTTGTTCTTATGAATTTCTATTGAAAATTTATTCTCCTGAGAGAACCTGATTAGAGATTTAGTCATTTTAGACAAATCCTTAATTTGGAGAGCTAACTTGTGCTCATCCTTTAGATCACATTCAAATTCTTTAATCCTCTTGGCAATCAAGTCATCAAAATTATTGGTAGCAACACATTCTTCAAGAAAAATTCCAACTTTCTTTCTCCTACTATTTATTTACTTTTTGTAACCTTCCATTTACTTAACAAAAGTATTTCATCCAGGATTTTCACGAAGATACATTGCCACCTTAGTAAACTCTTGCTTGCAATCATATTTTGTACCTTCTTTGTTAGTTTATTGTTGCGTACGTAGTTGTTAATATTGCTCTTCATATTTTTGAAAGACATGCTAGACTAATGCCACCTTGGCATCTACTTCTTCTAACAAGATTTTTATGCCTTCTACTATCACAATGATTGTGGTGATATTTTGAAGTACTTTGGTTAATGCATTCATTTCAGCTTTTAAACCAAAATATACTTTTGCTTTGTAATATTGAATAAATGCAGCACAATCAAAGTGTTTGACTGTGGCCTAGGTCTCTGTCTCCTAGGTTGTGAGTAGAGGAAAGTGAGGGGTGGATTACTTGTGTAGCTTGTAGCTCTCTGACTTGGTCTATAACTCATCTCTCTCTATTAGTAGATCATGGTTCCTTTTATACAAGGCTTTTGTTGTTTGCATTTGAGATTGAATGTTCATCTTAATTAGGGTTAGGGGATCTTATTGAATTTGCATATGAGTGTCCCTAGTTTGTTGGTCTATCCTAAATTTTTCCATATTACTCATTGGTATAATAACATCAACTATTATAGGCAAAAATTTTGAGGGTTGAGACGTGGGATCTGTTAATGTATATTGAATATCCTCCCCTATGGTTGTTGCTTCAAGTTGTTTGTTGTCCTTAGGATCATAAGGCCTAACTTCCTCTATTCTAATTAAGGTGAGACTTGTTAGAACTTCTGAGGAGGATGTTGCAAACTTAGCCTTCTTGTGCTTAGGATATTTAGTGGGACTTTACAATTTTATTGGGTGATCCCTCGATAAATTGGCCAAGCCCCAAAAACCTAAATCTTATTTTATACAAATGATGATAATTTAATCTCCTTATTGTTGAGGACCAAGGCCTTAGGTATAAATTTAAACTGAAGCAATGCTAACTGCAACATGATATCATAAGTCTATTTAGAAGAGGTTGGGATAGTTTGTTGAGTCTATGTAGAATGAGCCATGACATTTTCCTTGCTTGCATTAGAACCAATAGTATCCCCAGGTGCATGTTTAGTGAGCTACAAAACCTCTACCATTATATTAGCCAAAATGGTAGATTCTACCAAAATTTCTACTTGAATTGACTCTCCATTAATTATTTTTAGAATGAGGTCTTGGACATCTTCTAGGGGAATTATTGTATAATTGGGCCCACTGATTCAATTGTAGCATTTCTTAGCAATTTTAGCTCATTGGAGTAGTTTTCAACATGTTATGTTTGAATATGTGCTCTCATATGGATCAAGTAATTCTTCCATATCAATTGACTCTTCATTTTTTATGAACTTTCTAATTTTAGCTTCAATTTTTTTTGGTCTATTAGTGACTTTGGCATACTTCTTATTTTCTACTATTAGCTCATAATGATCTTTGAGTTCGCATTGCCTCTATGTGATTTATGAGAATCCAATTTTTTTTATTTTCCATATAGACTAAAACATGCTTTGATATCCCTTGTAAATGTAGTGACCCACTTTGCATAGGACTTTGAGATAAGGAATTTTTATTTTTTTATTTCCCACTCTCACATTTTCTTCTTCGGCTATTTTCCTGACTATTTCTTGTGTTGTTATGGACAGTGGGCAGTATTTAGGTAGGGCTTTGGGAGGTATTTTTTCTCCATAGATTCTTATGTAAGATTTATTCGGTTAGAAAGTAATATCCTATGTGGCCTTCATGCAGAAACTTGGCTATCCCTGAGCCTATCCTAGTAGGATGATATCCGTATAGGTGAAGATGAAAAATGATATAAAGTGGTCAAATAATTAGGAGTAACTTGACCCACCCTCATGGATCTAGGGCAATCTATCTTGAATGTTTGTGGTTGATACCCTGCCCCAAGATATAATTTTTTGTAAGTCAAAATTCCCTATTATAAAGTAGATGAATATTGAATAGTAAGAGAAAGAGAGCATTTGATCCCTGTCTTCCTTTATAGCTTTTTGTAGGGCTATGAATTCTATATGCATTTTATTACATATGTGCTTCTCCCATTTGTACATTGGGATTTGACCCCTTGTATTGCACTGTAATAAAATGTGTATAACTTCTCTACTAACTAGTGCTAGATTTTGGATGCCTAATGCTATATTTATCATGTTCGCATAGTCTTTTACCCATGTTTGCAACATATGCTTATTGAAAGGAAACTCACAAGACACGGTTTGATCATACTTGAAGAGTTTGGTTTAAGTATCCATTTGTGTTATATGTTGTGATTGCCTAGTTATCACCCCCTTGTTCAAAGTTAATGTAGCAGGGTAAAGTTGGAAGATTTTTCAAAAGACATAAACCATAATTTTGAAGGTTGACCTATTGTTGTTATCCCTAAGAGCTTTGATAGCAAGGTCATAGGATACTATGAACCAAGATATGAGTTCAACTAAATAATACATCTTTGGGCATATTATTTTACCAAAATTTCACCTTTACAATATGGGAAATATTTATTCTAGTCACTTTGTGCCTTTCTAAATAGCTGCTCTAGTAGTGCTAGGTGACACTAAAAATTCTATTCATTTTTCTCAAACTTGAATATTTTTGTGTTATCTAGTTTCCACTATAGTTGGGGAGTCAATTTCTTATCGACACCATATTTCTATGCAAATTTGATAGTGTCCTTTATGATAGACTTCCTAGGCATTATTTTATATGGCCGAGCCTCTATCAACTTTTTCATATTTGCTATAGTGCTCACAAAAGTTCCCGATGATGCCATTGTTGCTCTTATAAAATGTTCTCTATAAATACTCTATAAATTCAGCCCTAGTCTCTCTGGTGACCTCTCTATAAATCAATAGTGTATTGGAAGCTCGATAAATTAGGCATGGATTTATAATAAGTTGGTCATTGATTTTGTATGCTCAATCTTAATTACTACCAACTACATCATTGTTTTCTACCACCCTATGGCTGCCACCTCATCTCTCATAATGATTTCAAATGTCATAACATAATGGTTACCTTTATTGTGATTGATTTAATACCATTGATGTTGCTGGGAAATTCAATATGAGATGTAGATCTATTTTGGGATACATTAAAATTTGTGCCAATATTTGATATAATCCTTCTTCAAGATCTCATGTTAATATTGGTTGTTCAAATTATAGGGGCATAAAATCCAAGCCATGGATATATTTTCAAGATGCTTGATTGATGTGCTATTCTTTCTAATTCATCATATATATTTGGTATCTCTTGAAGATGAATCTAAGCCATGAAATAAATATGGAAGACTATTGAATCATGTGTCTTTTGCTTGTAGCTATTCTTGGTCATTGATGTTTTTTTGATATCAAATCCTAAGCTTCTAATGTTATTCCACATGGTTTGTTATTGTCCCAAGAGGACCTTGTTTTTATTCCTCATTAAATCTATGTCGTCAATTCTTCTTCAACGATGAATCTTGGCAATTAGAAATCCTCCAAATAGATGTTTCGACCTTTGTTCATTTTAATCTTGGCTTATTGATTTCAATTTCGTTTAACTTTCCATTGTTCATCAAAAATTGAAGTGGCATGTGGAGTGATGTAGACCATTAATATTTGTTTATCTGGTTTATGCAAGTCATAGATATGTTCTTGGTTTATTACTTTGAAAAATTTTCGATCATTGTGGATCATTGATCAAGGTCTCAAAGTGAATATGAGCCATTGATTCATTTATCATGGATCATATTCAGTACATCTAAGGGATATTCAAGGTGATCTAGTGACACGTGGACACCCTCGAACAATTGATATGCTTTTTGGCAATTCATGTGATCCATAGATTTGTCCTATTAGTTACACTTTATCTTATTGGAGGTGATACATAAGGTAACACGAGCCACTGATGATATTATTTGAAGTGCTACAAACCATATATCTGATCATGTTTCGGGTATTACATGCCATCAATTTCATCTTAAAATGTGATTAACATTAACCCAACCTACAATAGTGTTTTAAACCTAGCTATTTGCATCGCTTGATCTACTTAAAGCAAACCATAGATTTTTATCTGCAAAATATTTGATGACACATGGCTTATTGCGAACTATTGATGAAAATATCAGTAGCAAGGTGGGCCATCCATTTAATATCCAAATTATTTGACCTTGTTGACCTATGTTTATCTTTGGATAAATCTAAACTATTTTTTGTTGCTCTATTTTCAACATGGTCTTCTATGGACCATAAGATATCGACTCAAAAAATCATGTTCGTTAGATATATTAAAGAAATAATTAATCAATTTGTGAAGGCTTACCTAACAAACTATGACTGTTGATGAGGAGCTTCTAGTGGATGCGGGTCATCAATCCCTTTGGATGAGTTAGTCAAGCATGGATGACTTAGGATCTTATGGAGACATGTGGAGCATTACGGGCTATTGGTCTACTTGCTTGAGTTAATGTGAACCACATGTTCTTATGAGATTTTATGGATTGTAGATTTAGCCTTATGGATTATTGTAAACCATTGATCCTATGTGATTGATCTTTGACTTTTCTTCAATCCTTTATGTGCATAGTAGATATTTTTAGACAAAGACCAAAATAAAAAGTTTTAACGTGGATTCTTCTAGGGATCTTGAAATAAGTACGGGCCATAGATGATAATGGGAACTGAATGACTTCTAAGCTAAAGGATGTTTGACGAGTCAAAGGAAGGATTTTTCCAAGGAATCATCAACAGTTAAGATCAAATTTTAGTGATTAAATCAAGGTGTACTATGGATGAAGGGAAAATATGATCGACTTATATGCCATTTTTGGGTGGGGACATATGTGGGGGAAACAACCGATGACTTAGAATTAGGATGTATGGATCAATACGGGTTGTAGATGATTAGGGAATATACAAGAAGTTTTAACACAAGTGTGCTAAATGAGATAAAAGATGGATATGAATCTATGCGTAAGGAATTAAATAAAACAATTAATTTTAGAGATAATATAACACTCCTATTGGATGAGAACTCTCAAGAGGAATACATATGGGCTCAAGAAACTATATATTGTATTTTTGAATATTGCACTCAATTAGATTAAATTTATTAAGACCAATGAACTAAAGGGGAATCTAGACTAACCTAGAATTTTATAGACAAAATATAGTAACAAATTGAACTAAGCTTATTAACAATAAACAAACCTGTGAGATATTTTGAAGTTTTAAAACTAGGGATATCTTACGTTGGATTTTTAGGATTCAACACCCCAAAAATTATGGGATGTTGACCACTCCTATCCAGTAAGAGTCATTTGCAATGACATAGAGCTCAAATATGGTGAAGCCTTAAAAATATTGAAAAGACATATATTGGATCTCTATCTCTCAGGTTGGTATTTTTGGGTTATACTTTTACTAAAAGAAACACCCAAAAAACCCGTAATATTGTATCAACACCAAGAAGAAAAGAGCCTTGAGGGATGAGCACTGGAACAACACTTAAATCAAGGCTTGGTGGAAGTATAAATAGGAAATTGGAGATACTACAACAACCCATGACAATCTGGATGATGATGATAGATTGAATGAGATCTACAATCAAGAACATCTAGACATTGAAAGTACATCTAAAGTATAAAGCAGTTGTAAAGAGATGGTTGTTGAATTGGCTTGAATAATACAAAGAAGGCAATGACTAAAGAGATTGTGTACATAGAAGAATATCTAAGGGAAACTTAGGAAGCCCTAGCCACCACATCTCCTGAAGCATATCCATTCTCGATAACATTATCACAAAAATCACCTCCAACTACAATGACACCATCCCAACAAGCACCCCCACAAGCAACGCCACAAAAATAAAAGTGAAAGTTAGTCCATGGGGTAAGCCCTCCACCATTAAAAAAGAAAAGGGGGATGCTTTGAGGACACAACCACGAGCCACTTTCTCTTTATTCCATGTTACTCTACTTCCTTTTTATTTAATTTTTATTCTAGTGACCAACCAATGATATCCCATTTCTTCACTTCTTTTTCACTCAAAGGTCTCCCCTCCTAGTTTCATAGCTGCACTGGCTACCACTATGATTGTTTCAAAATCCATATCCATTAATACAATGCCTCTATTCACTCTCCCTTCCATCATAAAACCCATATTCATCACTCTCACCACTTCATCCATCCCATTCTTTATATCATTGCCCCAAATTTTAACCATCCAAATATAATTAACGAGCCCTAAGACACATTTTTTGGAGATATTATATTATTAGGTATATGTTAAAGTATCCCCATGGTACATTTGTAAATATTAGTCTAGGGTGTGATTTATTATATTACGAAGTGTGATTTATATTTTCCCTAAAGTATGTGTCAAATGTTGAGAAGAGTCCAAGTGTCATGTAATAAAGCATGCAAGGGTGTAGAGTGTGAGAGTGTGCAAAGTGTCATGTAATAAAGTGTATAGGTGTGTAATGTATCATGTAAGTAAGTCAAGAGTCATGTATGTATGTTTCAAGTATACAAGTGAAGAGACACATAATATGTGTCAAGATGTAAAGTGAAGGGACATGAGAGTTTTGTCATATGTGAGGAATAGGAAAGGATGCATCTCTCGGATATGTGAGGAGAGCAATAGTCAAAGTATTGAAAGGTCATGTGTAAGGTTATATTATGGAGACAAAGCTCCATGTATTGAATCACAAAGAATACAAGACTTCTTGTACATTTGATCAAGAATATTGTAAGTATTATTCTAATATATTGTTATTATTTCATGATTGTGATTGATTCATATTGGTCAAAGAATTGTATGCTTCAATATTACAATTTATATTAGATCCCAAATATTAAGACTTGTGATTAAATCTGGTAGAATCACCATCAACCTTCCCTTTCTTCTAGTGTACTACAACAATTCTAAGAAAATCAAGAGCAAACACTACAATACACCCAAAATAAAAGAAGTCAAAAGAGCTATGTAGCTCATAGAGAAAATAATGAGGAGTCATTTTGATCCTTAGGAAAACACATTATATTTTTCTCAACTGACCTCGACTATCTCTAAGTCAGAAGGTTAGTTGCAAGACCAAGACTATTAGGTCTTAGTAATAGTCCTCAATCTCAAAGATGCCTAGGCCAATGACAAGGTAGAGTTCATGGAGTAAGATAATAAGGTTGTAATCCATGACTACTTATCCCTTGAAAGAAAGTTGACAAAAAGAGAGGAGCTCAATAATGTGAAGATTACCCTTAAGAACTACTAGAAGGAATCCAAATTACTACAAAATAAAGTAGGCCAATTCATCGGTTGATTGGATTTATAGCCACCAACTTCTCTCTTGAAAATAAAAAAGATCAAGGTTTAATCCTTGTATAACAACTCACTCAAATTAGTAAGGAGAAGGTCATTTTGTAGAAAAAACTTGAAGAGGATAATAAGAAGAACAAAGATCTTAAGGAATGATCAACGGTAATAGATCTTATGAGGATATTTTGCCAAGCATACTGGGAATATATTGCTAAGGCCACATCAAAACTCTTCTAGGTGTTCAAATTTATTGAATTAGTAGCCTCTCAAACCTTAATGATAAGCCAAGAAGTTGAAAAAAATTTAGTAGAGACTTCCTCGAGGTTGGTCGAAGCCAGAGTGTATCTAGAAAAATTAACCACCTTGTTCGACCAAAAACTAGTGGTTTTAGGCATTTAGTATAGGGAGGTAGTGACATAGAAAGTGCTTGACGTACTTAATAAAGAATGAGAACACAACAATGAAAAGCCTAGGTTAATATTTTGACCACCATTATTGCAGAATTAAAGAGTCATATTAACTCATTGATTTAGAAGGGCATTCCCTCCTCCTAGACTACAAACAATGAACTCTTTGAGTAGGATTATTTTTAGTTGTTCAAATAGTGAAATAAATAGCATGGTCAAATCCCCCAACCACGAGCGATATAGATGAAACCATTAGGTCTGTGGTGGAGCTAGAAGCCCGAGTTCAAGAAGTCATGAGTATAGTGAATTTGTTTTCTCATGATGATCAACTAGAGCTCTAGAAGTACTATTATTAGTCTAAGAAAAAGGACCTACCATCCAAAAGCAAGTGGAAACAAATTAAGGCCTAGATGGAAAAAATATCCTCCTAGTAGCCTTGGTATTTTTTCTTCATTCTTTCTATTATTTTTACATTCTTTCATTTGACTCTACATCCAATGGATAAGGCTGTAAATTTTTTTAGGGTTCTTAATCTTCAACGAGTAGAAGATCCTCTTTGAGTCACCAAAACTTTAGTGAAATTTCATTACACTTGAAGGAGTTCTACCTTGGTCAATTCTCCAAGTCGGCCTAGATGTGAAGCAAACTAGCAAAAGCGGAGGAAGCAAGAGTAAAATCACACCATCAATTTTATAATTAATACTAGGCACTGATTTCTAGAGTAGTATATGAAGGCTATAAAATAATGCACATCGTCGATATTATAATCTATGACAGATGCTTGTACCATGAAGAAAAGGTTCAAAAAGATTTTTGAAGTAGCACAAGTTGTCTAATCACATTGATCAATAGTTAGTACTAATTTTTGGGTGAATTAGAAGGATGAAGATGGTAAGACGAAATAGACCATCAATATTTTTATGAATGATAAACGTATTTTTCCTAGTAAAGCAATAAAACAAAAGTTGCTAAAGTCATGCAAGTCATTAATTGCTCATCCAATGACCCACACCATTTCATCAGGCTACCAAAGGTGTTGTTGAAGAATAAACCCTATCTTTAGGTGATACTAAAGACACATGGAAAGAACATTTATAGTCCAAAAGGTCTCAATTTTAGGTCTCAAATCCAAAGAAGGTTCATCATAGATCATAAATAGGTGGTAAATCCAATGGCCCACAAAAGATTAGAAGAAATGTTAAAGCATATAGATTGCAAATTCTTATGGATTATTTGATTTCAATGATAAACAACCTAGGTAGGAGAATGCAAACAAAAAAGGAGATCAAGAGAAGGAGTGCCAATTGTCCGATCAGAGGAGGTTTGAATTTTTTTATATTAGATATAAGAGGGGGTTTTGAAAGGGTCCCCTAACCTTCTATAAATAATCAAAGGCTTACAAAGAGAAACCAAAGTGAAACACAAAGAGTTATGAACCCCCAAGGGATCCAAAAACCAAATACCAAACAAAAACAAAGCGAAGAGAAACCAGGATCTAGGAGATTCGAGAGAACCAAGAGATCTAGAGAAATAGACCCTGCCTAAAGCAAGGATGGTCAAATAAGAAAATTGAAAACCAAAATTAAGGGCAAGAACTTTCAAAGCAGTTCCCACCCAAATTGAACCTAGAAAATGATCTGACCGATATCACCCAAAGGGAAAAAAACACATTTGAAATAGGATCGCAAAACATCCCAACCATAAGAACCTAGAAACATAATTTTTGAATGGTCAAATAAGCATTCCTATGGGAATGTCATTGGACCCACACAAAGTAGATACACATAATCTATCAAGGATATATCCCCAAAGGACTAGAACTATCAAGAATTCCATCTTTAACTTCTCCAAACAAGTCTTGCTTTTCTTTGATTTAAAATTCAAATTTAAGTTTTTCCCACCCAAACCACAAATCCTATTTCTAGAACCATTTTGTACTCTAACTTTTTGTAATAAACACATAGGATCAAACTTGTGAAAGTTTTGACCAATATATTTTTGAAGAAGAGGTTCGCTCCTTCCCAGCACCTCAAACCTAAAGAACAATAATAATGATGATATGAGATTTGAGAATCCTATATCCCCAAGCTTTGAAACAACCTTCCAATACTTTCTCAAACTCATAGATCTAAGGGTTTTCTTTTACTCGGGTGAGAAGAACCCATAACAAATCCATACATACCTCATCCAATAGATCAAAAAGCACCAGAACCATTAAGCATCCAAAGACTTGTAAGCAGTAAGAGACCCTCTTGTCTCAACCATTAATATTTGGATCATGTTCTTTCCCAACACTAAAGCCTCGAGAAACAAATCCTGTAGAAACTTGAAAGGACCCATTAATGCAGGATCCAATATTATAGAAAAATACATCTAAGACCAGCAGATAGAACACTCAAAGCTAGAATCATGTTAATGTCAATAATCAAATCCATTATCCCATGTGGGATCGAACCCACTCTGAAGCCTGAAGACTCCAACCCACGTATTTACATGAACCTATTTAGATCCATAACTATAGGACCCATGTTCATAGAAAGAGCAATTCTAGGGCCTATAGTTAAGGTTGGGATCCCTCTCACATTTAAGCAACCACTTTAAAAGGTCTTCCTTCCAAGAAAGGGGAAGAATTGCAAGACCATCTCTAGATCCATAGACCTGGGATCTACAAACTCAACCAAAGTAATTCTAAGGCCATTCCTACCCTGACTAGGCTTTCTAGACAAGAAAACCAGATAGAATAACCTAGAGATCTCAATAAAAAGAGAGAAGATCCACCCCAATCACTATGGGTTCAAAACCCACAAGCACACCAAAGGAAAAAATAGGGCCAAAGCACCATCGCAAGGGACAATCTCTCCCCTTATAGAAGAAATTCTTCTACATCATCTCATCCTTTCACTCCCTTTTAGCCTTCTACACCTTCTTAGCCTTTCACTCCCTCCCATCATCTCAACCTTGTGGAGTACAAATTTAGATAGAGTAGAGGAGAAGTGGATATTACCCACACCATTTGAACATAGTATCCTAGGAAAAATAGTTGGTGCCTTAAATATAGTAGTAGTAGGAGATCCAGTTTTAGAGATTTCAAATCCAATAACATTGATTTTCAAGGGATCCTACACTCAAATTTAAGGGAATTTATAGCAAAATTAGTTAGTAGTACTAATAGAGGCTTTGAATCTAGAGTTACCAAATGCTTTGACATTGATAGATCTAGGTCATCAACATTGAATACAAACCAATCTCTTTATCAATTTTGGGAGGGAACTTTGAATTTTTTGCAAAAATTTTAAAGGCAAAGAAACACTAGTTTTGCTCAAAAATAGAGTTTTCATTTTCATTGCAAGGCATTAGAAACTGTCTGCTAGTGTCTAGTATTGGGTCTTGTGTGTATTTTCTTTCACATCTTATTTTATGTATCTATACTTGAACCTTGAGTCTTTTGTTAATGACATTCGATCCTCTTTTGGTCTAGCATCTCTATACAAATGTTTACGATATATACATTAAGCCATGATTAATTTTGTTCTATCATGTTTCTTGTATACATCTTGTGCATGAATGCTTATATGTGAGATAAAAACTGTGTTCACCTATTTAGCTGTTAGAAGATTATGTATGTGTTCATTTCATTTTGGTTATGCATAGAAAAAGTCTTTTGAACTTGGTGCACCGTCTATTTTAGATTAAGTTTTATTTTCTATAATTTATCTTCCTTTTCATTTAATGAAGCAAGTAGTATAGGAAGTAGAGGATCATAAGTCATATTGAACGAGGAGTTAGATTTAGAAAAATCCTTAAGGTTGCCCTGTGTGTGCTTCCTACACTCATAAAGCTTCTCAACTATGTGGCTCAACACGAGGTGTAAGTTTTGGGTGTTTCCTGATGGTGTTGTATGCTTAGAATGTCATAGTCTCCTATGCAATGGCTCATAATGAGTACCATTAGTAGTATCAAGAGGTCCATCTTGCAAAACTTACTACTCTTGAGAAAAGACATCTACATGCTCTCGAGCATAATAGAGCCTATAAGATTTATGTTTCTAAGCAACATTATAAGATAGTATGACATCATGATTTCAATGTCAAGGACATTATCCTCAAGCTCGATACTGTGCACAAGAAACACAAGAGCAAGTTTATATAGAAATGGATGGGTCATATACTATGAAATATTTGTTTAGGTCTGGGGAAGTGAAATTGAAATAATGGATGGATTTGAGTTGAACGAATCCCTCAATTCTATGTATGTTAAACATTTTGATGTATAGCCCTTTCTAGTACATTTGTAAAGTCTTTGTGTTTGCTTGGTTTACCTGTTGGGTTTGGTGTCTTGTTGTTTTTTATTTTGACTGCTTTGAATATCTATTGATGGGTGTCAATCCTCTACACTCTTTATTTTGGAATGTCTATATGTATTTTTTTTTGTCTCTTCTTATCATGACCATGAATGCCCCTTAAAGCAACGATCTTGGTCCTCTAGTTTTCATTATCTTTTGTTGGTTTTGGTTCTTCATTCTACATTTTGAGTGGTTTTCTCTTGATCGTGATAACTTCTTAAAGCAATAATCTCGATTACTATAGCTATTCAGCTTTGTTTTGCCTATTTTTGGTATTTGCTTGCATTTTCTACTTTGTCCTTTCATTGCTTGGTGTTTTTTATCCATTTTCACTGGTATTTATTGTTGTTGACTTTGTTTACCTCCTTTCATCATGGTGTTTCTCTTGGTAGTAAGGGACACGATGATGTCTTCATAGTCTTCCTTCAGTAAGTACATTACTTCAACCTATATCATCTCCATTATAGTTCAACCCATATCATATCCATTATAGTATGTAGTTGGAACACCAAGGAAACATACCTTTAAATTTTTATGCAATAAAAACACTTAATATTTCTAATCAATCATTTTGGTGTCTCACTATGATGGCAAGTCTACCTTGTTGAACAATGCACTTGATCGAATACTATAGTGGAAAATCCTATTATAGTAGGGGCACAATGACTTTCCCTTCCATAGGATCTCCCTCCCTTGTGGTGCACTATCTTGTGTATCTATACAAAATTTGATCACTTTTGCCATTTTGGTGTCCTACTATAGTGGCATATGTGCCTTGTTCAACAATGCACTTGACCAAATGTTATAGTGGAGAACCCCATCTAGGAGGGGCATGATGACTTTATCTTGCACATGATCTTTGTATCCTAGAGAAAGATGCAAAGTTTATATAGCCTACCATTTATTGATATTATCTTTCTTCTTTTCTTAGTGTGGTGGGTGTGCCTTGTCAAGCAACACATCCATTGTCAATGACAAAGTGTGAGTTGGATTTGAGAACATATACTTGTGTATCATTCATGGCATATGTTGGATCCCTAAGTTACCCCATAATAGTGGGTGGATATGATTGACTTTCATAATGATCATTTGTGCTTATCTCATGGTTTATTTTAGGATTGGGGTTAAATACTTGTGTATGTACATGGTATAGTTTAGTTTTTACCAATCTACTCCATTTTAATGATAAGTGTGTTTGTTGGTACTTGGTACTTGTTAGGTACCACATGTGGTCTACCTACTTTAGTGGTATGTATGGGTGACACATCACCTCATACATGACCAATATTGGAAGACAAGACCACATATATTATGATGAGATATATGCACCTTTTGTAAGACAAGATACAATAAAAATAATCTTAGCCTTGGTAGCACAGAAAGAATAAAGTATACACCAACTTGACCTAAAGAGTGAATTCTTGAATGACAAGATTAAAGAAGTGTATGTAGAATAGCTCAAATAATTTAAAGTGAAAGGTAAATGAGGTCATGTTTATAAGTTAAAAAAACATTAAATATATTCAAACAAGCACCAGAGGTATGATAATTAATGCATATTCATGAAGTGTGTATTTATGATAAATAAGAATGAGCCTACATGGTACTACAAAAAGGAACGTGATGATATTTTATTTATTTGTTTGCATGTCAATATGATCTAGTTTTTATAGGAAGACCATTAAGAATAGATAGTATAAGCAAACCAAGACACAAGAATTTGAAATGAGTGATTTAGGTTTGATGCATTATTTTCTTAACATGAAGGTATATCAAACACATGATAAAATCTTCATTTTTCAATCTAAAAATGCACATGATATGTCAAATAAGTATGGCATGGAAATTTCTAAAGGTCTCATTACCCCACTTGCACCAACTAAAATAATATGCAGGGACAAAAATGGAAGAGTAGATGAGAGCAAGTGAATATATTTGATTAGAAACCTTATGTAGCTAACAACAACAAGACTAAATATTATATGTCCAGTCTCTTTGGTTTCAAGATTCAAGAGTGATCCATAAGAAGAATATATGGTAACAATTAAGAGAATTTTGAGGCATGTAAAAGGAACTTCAGATTATGGAATCCATTTTACTTTAGACAATAACATTAAGTTGTTTGGATATAGATATTTAGAATGGCAGGCTCAATAAATTATAGAAAATCTACATCAAAAAATTATTTCTCATTGGAAAATGGTTTGGTAAGATGAAAATTGAAGAAATAAGCAACAATTACACTTTCAACAATATAACAAAAGTATTTAATAGTTACATCAACAAGCACACAAGCCATATGATTATAGAAAATGGTAGAGTATTTTGGTGAAAAGCAAGAAAGACCAACTAGTATTTTTTGTGACAACATAAGTGCAACTCAAATGACTAAAAAAATCATTTTTAATACAATATCAAAGCACATTGAATTGAGACATTATCATATTCTAGACTAGGTTTGGAAAGAGAAGTTGAATTGAAACACTACAATTCAAAAGATCAATACATAGACATTTTTACAAAGGCAGTGGTAAAGAATTAATTTATTTCACTCTAAGATAGAATTTTTTTATTTATTTAGTCTCAAGAGGCAGAATGTTGGAAGTTGTGATATTAAATGTGTTGAGAATCATAACAAGACAAAATTAGAATAGGAAAAAAGCCAAAACATGACAAAATTAGAGTTGTAAGTATAAATTTAAAGAAATGATTTCACCTAGATTTAAAGTAGATGTGAAGCATCCAAAGTTTCTTGATACAATTAAGAGACATACTATTATATACAAATAAGTTTTTCATATTATATTTAAGTTATATATAAAGATTTGAAGAATAGAATATGCATTTTTTCAAGGGTTTATGCAAATTTATTTTTTGTTCATTTTTTCTATATTATGTTAATTTTGATTTAGAATACCACCACATCCCACAATAGTGTTAGAATATTGTGTTAGTGAACAATTCCTTGCATTGAAAAAATAAATGTATGGTTTAAAAAGCACATTCCATATTAGAATGCCAATTTAGGCATGAATTGGGTAAGAAAAAAATTAGCTTTTTGTTATTGTTTAGTGTCAATAGAAGATGTGTTCTTCTCAACAGAATAAGATAAGCCTTGAAAGCTTCTCTAATTATACAAAAGCATAACAAAAGTATATTTAGTTGGAATGTTATGCTAATGCCAATTATGTACAATTGAGGACACCATGTTCAAACAAAGGTTATTTTTATTTTAAAAGCATGATCCCCATTTTGAATAGCACTCATAGTTGGGTTCACTTCTACCTATTTAGTTAAAAAAGTATTTGTAGAGTTAACCTCTGCTTCAATATTCAACCTGCATTACTCGAATAGGAAAGAAAAATACTTTATAAATTAATCCAAATTAAAAAATAAAGGAGTTTAAACTCTATGTTAAGAAAGGTGGAAACAACATTTCAAATTTTTATTTAGTGGCAAACACATTTGCAAGGAACTTAAGATTAAGTGCAATAATGATCCTTACAAGTTATCCAATATGTTATCTTGGTATAAGCAAACAATATCTATAGTGAGCTTCTATGCATCAATGACATAGGCAATTATAATAATCATAGTCTCTTCCTTATTCATAAATAATTGTCAATATCCCTTTGATACCTGCACGTCAACCAAAACAATGTTAATCCTAATTTCTTCATTAATTTATTTTTCATTTTCTCAAATAATTGTTTCTTTTATAAATTCAATCAATGCATAAGTTAAACCTTATAGAAACTTATAGTTAAAAATTGAATTAATTTGGTGCTCAAAAATGTATTAATAATATTTTAACCCTCGTTCTCATAATAGTATACTACAAATGATCAAATGACATGATCTCAACGATTAAATTCCTTAATTTTTAAGGAGACCCAAGTTCAAATATTGCCTAAGAGATGCATGCACATTTTCCAAGTTGTTATAATACCACTATGTGGTCATGATGTAATTCAATTGGACCTCATTTCAATTTTGTATGACTATTTTAAAAAATTGTAGGCTTCACAGGTTTTTTTTGGATTCGGGTGGGTAGTGTGATAAACCCATATGACCAACACATAGGGTTGAGCAGTCTTCTCCAATCCATGACCCTCGTAAGACCGAGAGCTATGCTTATAAATAGGGGATTAATACATAGCCTCCCACACACCCCATGGTTTGAACCTTGGACCTCCCAAAGAAGAGTCAAACCCGTTGCACTATCCCTAGGACAATAGGCTATACATGGTTATTCTATAGTATTTATTAAATCAATTGTTTTTTAAAGGGTTATATGGAATTGAAATGGGTCCCACACATATTACATCATCACCACATAGTGGTATTACAACAAAGCTTGTATATTATCCATGTATCATTTGGCAAGATTCGAACCTGAGCCTCCTTGAAATGTTGAGGAATTTAACCGGTTGAGCTAATGCTACTTGATATTTATTAAATAAATTGTTACATTATTACATATTTGAGTTAAAAATGAATGGGATAAACTTTAGTATAAAACTATATTAATTATTAATTTTTTTCAATGAGTTTACACATGTTTTATGAGGGGTCATGGTCCCCTCATACTAAGTGGGGTTTGAACCTTGAAACTCTAAAAAAGAATCCAAGCCCTTACCACTGCAGTAAACTTCCAACTTAAATTAATTTTTAAAAATTGGATTGAATTAGAAATTAATAATTATAGTATTAAAGTGGTATGGCTTTCATTATAAAAATATATAAAAATGATGTATTGATATGACAAAATTCCTAAAATAATCTAGTATTAAAAAAAGCGTAAGAGGAATATAGGATAAATGTTAAGGAAAAACTTGTTGGATTTTACAATACTTTCGATAAATGAATAAAATCAACACATTACTTAGAAAAGCAAAAATAACTCTAGAAAGAATACGCACAGGATGAAGGGTATCCATAGACATCAAATAATCTCAGTAAAAAAAAAAGAATTATACTGAAACTGATGATTAAATGGTTGGTAGAAAGGGGTATAAATACACAATTAGAAGATACTTTTAGGTCAAGGTTAAAAAATTGACCTTCATATTAATTAAGGGAACCTTCCCTAGTCAATTAAAATCCCTAAAAAATAATGTAAAAGTCCTATACCTATCATTTTAAAAGTATTATGAAGTTATGATTTCACCTCTTGGACCAAAGACATCAAAGTAATGAGCATATCATCAGCATACAACACAATCACCAGGGTCTGATTGTCTTTATGCTGAAGTAGACATCATGCTCTATCTCACAATATTGGAAACTACAATTAAGAAATAAATATTGAATCTTATCATACCAAGTATGTAGAGCTTGCGTAAGCCCATCTAAGGACTTGTTCAACCAACACACAAAGGCAGTAGTTCCATCAGGTTCAAAACTAGAGGTTGTCACATATATATCTCCTCTTAAAGCTAACCATAAAGAAAGGTAATGTTCACATCCATCTAATGTACCTTCCAACCATAGGATACAATTCTAGATAGAATCATTTGAACAATCCATCTTGGCAACTAGAGCAAAGATCTCTAGGTAGTTAATTTCCTCCTTCTTAGAGAACATCTTAGCAACAAGGAATACATTGTGCTTCTCCACTTGACCATAAAAAGTATGCTTGGACTTATAGACCCATTTACAACCAAAAAAATTCTTTCCCTTTTGAATAGGACCAAGCTCCCATGTCTAATTCTTCATCAAGGACATATACTCAACAAGCATAACATCTTTTCAATTCGAACAACCCTTAGTCTAAGAATAGATGAGAGGATCTCCAAAACCATCCACCCATGATATTAAGGTCCAAGAAGGAGCATTTTGACAGTAATATTGAAAGAGAATAGAGTGAGCATCCTCAAGAAGCATCCAAATCCACTTAGGTGTTCAAAAAACCATAGAAGCCTATGGAACATCCTTTGAATAAGCATCAATAGAACATTTTACCAAAGTATCTAAATCATTTTCACCATCCACATCAACATCCATCACTGTCAAACAAGGCATAGGGTGATCAAGCTCATCCACTCTAGGGTATGAAACTATAGATGGTGGGGAAGAAGCCATAGAGGAAGGAGTCAAATTAGAGGAAGTCAAAAGAACTGATATGGTACCAATGATCAGAGGATCCACTAAATAAGTCAGGGAAGAGGAATGCTCAACCAAAAGAATAGGAAGGGGGACAAAATAAACAATTAGAAGAGCCTCATTATAGATCACATATCTCTTAATGAGAATGTCTTATGTGTCAGAATTATATAGGCAATAAGCTTTGGAGGTATCAAGATACCCCCAAAATGCAATGATGAATCTTCACCTCTACCTTCTATCAAGTATCTTTGGGAATATGGGCCCACACAATGGATTAAAATATACAGAAGTGAGACACATCAAACTTGTTTCTTGTCAATATCTCTACAGAGAAGCTATATCCTGAACGACTTGAGTTATAATTTGATTAATGATATGTGAAAGTAGTAAATATGCACCAAATAAAGCAAATAGTAATGAAACATGATGATCAAAGAGATGAAACAAATATTTTATTATTTATTTATGTTCTTCTTTCAAAGTGTTACAATATTATCCCTTGACGAGATTTCAACCAGTGATACAATGATTACAATATGTAGGGAATAGGTTTCCCCTCTCTTGCATAATATAAGTGTCTTGGTGCAATGTAAGTATCTCCTTTCTAGTGTAGTTCATTGGGGAGTGGGTTTTTCATGACCGTCGTACGAGAGTCTAATATTTAATCCTTTGCTATCCTTAAACTCGTAACCTACACATAAAGGAATAACAACAAATCAATAGTATGTGCGGGGCTCACCTAAGTTGGACCCGTATTAGATCAAAAAGTATAAAACAAAGGAAAAGTGAGTGCATGCATGCGATAAATGAGACCTCAACAGATGCAGAACAACTAAATAAGCAGATTTAACCTAAAATGCAATGAAAAGTGGAAAAGTAGATCACTGATCATGATCATCTCGGGTCAAGATGGTTTCATCTATAGACTATCTTGGGGTGAGACCATCCCTATCGTAGACCTGTGTTTCTATATCACCAGGCCCAAGAAATATTTAATATGACTTGGGGATGTATTGTCAATGGTTTCTGACAATGTATATGTGAGTTAATGGGTTGGAGCAGTCATCGAAATGAGGGTATTGGTTATGTGGGGTAGGGAAGCGCAGTGTTCAATCATGTACAACAATCCAACACCATGGTCATGGCAACAAGAAAACCTAGCGGATTTATTTCGGTAGCACTTCGTGGCATGAAAACTTAAAAGCAATATCTTTAGAATTGAAGGGTGCATGCCATTTTATAGACCTCTTGGCCATAGGCTAGAGCATTTTGCATGAAAAATCAAAGGGCAGTCTACATGAAAAATAGATGCATACCTCTAAATTATTGATTGCATATGGTATGATAAAATTAGCTCATGAAGGGCATTTGACATCAATGCAAAATCATGCACGAAGTTAACAATCAGTTTTGGCTGACAGTTAAGATTTTATTATTTTTACCTTTATTTTTGCACGATCATCTTGGGTCAAGACGATCACAACCTGAGATCATCTCGGGTCGAGACGATTATGCTCCTTATAGGAAAAGTTGCCTAATGTTGATGAAAACCACTGAATTAGCCTTGAGGTTGCCCAATGTGGAATGTGTAAGTAAGGAATAAGGTACTTTAGGAGCCTCCTCATAAATGATGCATTTTAGGTGTCTACAGATGCCTCCTTTTGGGATGATTTATGTGAAAGCACAATGCGGAGTAAAAATAGACGATCTAAAATGTTTTAATTGATGATGTTAATGAAAAAGTCAATGCGAGATGCCCCAAGCATGGGAAGGATGCACATTGTTGAATCATTGCTTCCAACACATTAATGGACTTAATTTTGGTAAACTTTTCAGAATGGGTAGATAGGATCTTAGTCTACAATATAAAGCTTTCAATTGTGGATAGACAATATTTTAGTCTGCAATATTTTTAGGCTTTAGGTATACTAAGTGTTTGTTTGATTGATATTTTTGCTTTTAATCCCAAAAAATAAGGAGGTGTATGATAGTTTTTAGCAATGATTCTTGGACGAAAATGATTTTCAATTTTGAGTGTTTGATTATTGACTTGATTTTGAAACATGAATTTTGCATTTATTGACTACCCCCTCAAGCGACGAGTTAATGGAGGAGATGTAAAATGATGATAGAAATAAGGCACTTGACCAAAATGAAGTGGTTAACTTGGGTGCCTTGGGAATTAATGTTTTGTTGAGATCATATCCACCCCATATGGTTGCATTTTAAATGTTTTTTTGCAAAATCGTGGATGTCCTGGATGGTCATGTTGCACCACACAACCATCTAGAACGATCACAACCATGCAATGCTATAAATAGTAAATTTCACAAAAAATGATTCAGAGGTGAATTTGTGAAGTGAAGCACTACTAGAAAACCCACCTATAAATACAATGGACCAATCAAGTGCCTCGAGGAGCAAAGAATTCAATGCTAGGAGAGTAAGGACAAAAATCCCAACTTGTATTTATTAATAAAATAAACCCAAATTAAAGTGAAACGGTAATTAATGGTTGGGATGGGTAGCTTAGGTGATTTGAAAATGGGTAGTTGATAGGTAGATAAGATTGATTTCTTTTCCTTCCCTTCTCTCTTTTGGTTTTCTTGTTGTGTTTGATTTTTTATGCTTATTTATGATGTGTAATGAGGACCGTCTCATGTTGAGATGATTTTTATTTTGTGATTGTCTCACCCGAGATGACCTCATTTGGAGATCGTATCGATGAGAGACAATCTCATGTTATGATTATCTCAGGTCAAGATGGTTGCATTTGAGGATCGTATCATCCTGAGATGATTGATCTTGGTGTGGTTTTGTTATTTTGGTTGTTTTTTCTAATTAAGTGTTTGTGCTTGCAACAACTTATTAGAGCTTGACATTGTTTCATGAACACCTTCAGGTAGGCTCAAGCTACATTGTCGAATGATGGTTGGATATGGCTGAAGGACCTTGGTCTTCAACACATGACTAGAATAGAGTCTATTTATACATATTAGGCCTACCTAAAAACTTTGATTGACAGATGCGATAGTCAGAATAATACTTTTGACCTATCCATCGATGAGATTATGATAACCCTTGAGGATGTCTATCAAATTTAGTGAATTATGATTGAGGGAGAGCCTATTGTTACTGTCCTGACTAGCCAATGAGAGGTAATGCTTCGACAAGTTTACTGAGAGCACTGGAGATGTGTGGACTATGATGTGGATAGCAACAGGGTGAGAGTGACTATTGGATACAATACTAGATTACTTACAACTACACATGCAGTGCTTATGTCACTAATGTTTGACTTTACCTTGCCAAACTCTTTCGACATTTGATTTCTATAGAACCTATTGGGCCTCATTCAAGATTTAGTTGAGATATTGAGGATCATGGCATGGGGGACTATGATACTTACACAACTTTATAGGGAGCTTTATAAGATTCGACAGAGAGGTAGACAAGTATTAGGATGCAACTTTCTCTTACAAGTATGGGGATGGGAGCACTTCAATGTGGATAGAGCTCTTGGGTTGTTGTGGGCCATACATCAAGACATATTTGATAGAGAGATCCCTTATGCTAGGTGGTGGTTACATGAGCACAAGCGAGGCAAGAGCTACCCATTTCAGGGTATCTTAGACCATTACATAGACTCATGGGTCAAACTGCAATGGAACATGTTACATGGAGACCTTGGAAGGGAGAACCAACCTAGACTAAGGAGGGTAAGCACCTTAGGTGGATGCGACATGGTAGATGGTTTATTGGCTACTCTGGGATAACACACAAGTATTTTTAGTACTCATAGGTGATCTACCAGCTCGGCATGAGACAGGGAGTCCTTGATGATCCAATGGTATATAGTTTGAGGATGAGCGAGACTCAGTTGATATGGCCACAAGTAGAGCCTCTGGGGGAGGAGGCTAATGAGGCCTTGGTAGATGTAGATGTTGAGGATATAAGGACCACATCAGAGTATGATGCTTGATGGATCACTCGATAGCTTCAAGTTAGGATAGTGACTCAAGGGGATAAGGTAATGGAGGGATTGAGGTGGTAGAGGGTTATCCACAATGATGGGTATGCCACTACATGGATAGAGATGTGGGAACATCATCATAGAAAGCCATAAAGGGTGCAGAGATACTTGTGAGGAGTGATGGGGGTAACGAGGTGGATGAGGAGGACCCAAAGGAGAAGATTACTACTTTGAGGGAGTAGGTTTGTATTCTCCAGGGATAGATGATGAATAAGAACACAAATCATGTGATGGATCAAATCTAGTGGGATATGGATAGGCAAAGATGGTGAGGTTAGATGAAGGATATAGACACCCTATGAGCTCAAGTGCAGAGCTTGTAGGAGGAGCTAGCAAGAGTCACGATAGAGTGAGATGCTCTATAGACGTAGGTGGTAGGGCAGTAGTAGGATAGGTGTAGCCACCAATGGGTGAATAGGGCACATATGAGGTTACCTAACTACGGGCTATGGTCACTACCTATCATGTTTGGTATCAAACTGAATGAGACTATGTGGATTTATTAGAGGATGTAGTGTATAGGCTAGATGGGGCGCTACAGTCATGACCATCATCATATTAGTCTCAGAAGAGTTAGTGAAGCACAAAATCAGGGTATCCCTTAGTGACACCACCTATCCCATGATTTACATCACTAGGTTCATCTTAGAGGTCATGGGATAGCAGGTCCAGGTAGTATCTTTTCTTTTAGAAGAGTGGTAAAAGTAGCACATTCTATCTCTAATAGAATTTTTCCCAATTTAAGAATTTGAGGATTTTTAGGATCAGTGTTGATGTCGATATCAATAATATCTTCTATCAACATATGTGATCCCTCTTCCAAATGATGAGGAGTTGGAATCAAATGAATGTCATCAGTTGTATTGAAATATTTGGATGCATTGTTTGACTTTATCTCAGCTTGGAGAACTGCTAAGGTTGGTTGCAATGCCATATGATAGTATTGTAGTATGTTCTATGAAATCCATGAAAAAGCAACGTACTGATATGATGCAAACAAAAATAGATATAGATGCTAAGTCCTACGAATGCGATGAGCAATGCATGAAGGAAATGAAGCAAAAACGAGATGTGAGCAAACAAAGCGGGGCCTTCTTTATTGATATTGCTTTTAATCTGATTACAATACGTCCCCCCTATAGGGCTTAGAACATTTGATACAATTTGTTACACTAATGGATGCCCGAAAGAAGCCGCACTTCCAAGATCGGATGGTACACTTCCAGCGTTTTCTGCATGCCCACATTCGAAGTGGGCAGGCTAAAATTTGCCGCCGCTTGTGTCCATGTGTTCATCGTTCCTTGATGCCCCTCTAGTATTCCTGGTGATGAGATCCTGCGCATAGAAAGACAACAAATCATTAATAGCATATGCGTATCTAGAAAAACATGCAATCCCCAAGGCCTCCAACGGGCGCTTAGAAGATATTAGTGATAAGATTGATAAATAGATTACAGAATGATATATAAATGTAAAGGACAACTTCTAGAATTGGTATCACTTGATTTTGCGTCGGAGCGGCGTCGGACGGCCTCGTTATGCTCGTTTGCCGGTCGGGGGCCTCTCCAAAGAAAGTGCTCCAATGTCCCACCTATGCTTATCCAAATAACCTGAAACTCATGATTTAGGCATTATATGTAATTCTAAGACTACCCAGATGCTCAGAATTTTCATATCCTACCCAGATTCTCCTATATGTGACAGGGGCGCCCTGCAAGCTAGTTAATACATAAAATAATAAAACGATGGTCAAATCATGTCAGAATGAGTTCAAACTTTAACAGAGGCATTAGGATATCATCTGGGACATATTGCAAAAGGAATAGTAAGTAAATAATGCATAGATTTCTAATCGCTCTGGGGTGGGACGCTGGGGACTGTCGCAAAACCTGCAAAAAGTGACCTTGCAAATGTCCTGCCCAGAGGCCTCCAAAACTCATGCAAACTTGTGGTTAGACTAAAAACAACATTTTGAGGTGACCCAAAAGGTCAGATTTTGCAGATTCTGTCTAGGTTATCCGGTATCTGAAGGCGCTCCTTGTAGGTTAGTAGACGCATAAAATGATAGAAACCAGGTCAAATCAAGTCAGAAAGCAATGAAATTTGGACAACAACATAAGTACATTAGATATAAAAGAATGCAAAAAGAATAGTAGCAAAACCATGCACAAATTTCTAATCACTCCGGGGTGGGGTGATTAGGACTACAACAGTTTGGGGGGCACCGGGGTGGGACGCCCACCGTTTAGGGCCTAGTTTTGACACCAATCCAAGTGGGATGGGTCCAAAACTTCCTATGGGGTTGTGTCGACGAGTTTGGGGTGGGATTGTGGTCGATTGCTTGGGTTTTTGGATCTGTATTGTGTTCCTAGTGTTCACCCGATAACCTCTTTTCCAGAAGAGAGAGATTAGGGATGTAGGAAGCACAAAGAGGATTGGGGGTATAGTTTGGCAGAACTTCGTTGCTCCAAATGCTCCAGCTCTCCTTTTTTGGGGGTGAGGAGGCTCACCTTTTTATAGACCTAAGGGTCTCCTTTGAATGCGCATGTGAGGGTGCCACTTGGCTCATTATGCATTTTTGGGGGAGAGAAGATTCCTCCCTAATTAGGGCCTCCTTGATTGAGGCCTCCATGATTAGGGCAGGCTTGATTGAAGCCTCTCTGATTTGAAGACTTCTCTCGCAATCCCATGCCTTGAAGGCAGAGTTAGGTGGCAGATTTGGGCTGCCATTTATCAAGGTTTGAATTTTTGACAGTCAAACCTGCTAATCGTCCCACCCTGGAGCGATTGCTGCTAATTGTCTCGGGGTGGGATGAATAGGATTCTAATCATCCCAGGGTGGGACAAATAGGGAGCAAAGTGCTTAAAAGGTACAAAACTGACCTCTGACCTTCCAAAAATGATTTGGGAGTGGTTAGGACCACTGTTTAACCTCTGGAGGCTGCCCTAGGGGGTATGTATGCCAATTCGGTCAGTGCTTGTAGTCACATAATCGGATTGGTGTTTTTTTGGTATCTACAAATGCCCCTTTTTGGGATGTGTTATGTGTGGCACAGTGCTGAGCAAAAATAGATGACCAAAGCACTTAATGATTAGGGTTTCTCAGTAACCTAACCAAATTTTGATGCCCCAAGTATGGAAAGGGTACGTATTCTTGAATCCTTGCTTTTGATGAGCTAAGGAGCTTAACTCGAGTGTAACATTTTTTAGTGAGGTGTACTTGATCTTGGACATTGTTCAGACATGAATAGGCAAAGGGCACAACCTTTTGTTCGATGAACCTTTTCTTCATGCTTTCAGAATGCCAAATGTTTGTTTAGCCTGTGATTATTGCTTATTTGTTGCCCCAAGCAGGAGCGTGATTGTCTTTATCAATGATTCTTTGAATGCATACCATTTCCTTGATTGGGTGTGTATTTGTTGATTGGTGACTAAGTGTGACTACCCCCTCAAGCGACGAATCGATGAGGGAATGACCAAAAATGAGAAAAGCGATGAGTCGCTTGACCCAAGATGACGTTTGTAAGGGTGCCTTCAGTTGTTTTTGTTGAACGCTTATTGTAGTTTTCCAACCATCGGACCTATTTTTGGTGGGTTTTGACCCTTTTTTTTACACCTATTGGGGTAGAAATTATCGAAAATACTCCTTCCCGTGGAGCGGTCCGGCTATGCTAGCCTTATTAGGGAGTAGGATAGTGAGTATTTGTGACCCCGATGGTGGTTTTTCATGCCATGAATGTCAGGTGCAAAGGCACCTTTGTTCGGCAGATTTATTGTTGTTTTTGGTGCATTTTTTGGATGCAGTTTTTGTTGCTTTATTTCTTGCTCTGTAATCGTCCCAGGGTGGGATGAAAACCAATTTTGTAATCGTCCCAGGGTGGGACGAGCGCTAATAGGGTGGAATGATTACAAGCCTAAAAACCTATATAAGGACCAAAATTAGGTTTTGGGCTCATTTGCAATATTTTTTTCTTGGCAATTTGGAGCAGTGAGGAGGAGTGCGAGTGTCAGTAGCGGAGTACTGCTGAAATTTTGCGGACATCATGAGTACAAGAACCGGATCTTCGAGTGGAGGAGCCGAGGCGAGACCGGTATGATGTTCCTTCTCTCTACCTATTATTCATGCGTGTTTTATATGAAGTTTAAAACTCACATATAAAATGTTTTTTCGCTTTATTTTGTTGTTTTTGTTCATATTATGGTTGAAACCCTAATATGTTTTATTTCGTTTTGTTTTTGCCATATTAAGGTTGAAACCCTAATATTTTTTTTTGTTTTTGTTTTTGCCATATTAAGGTTGAAACCCTAATATTTTTTTTGTTTTGTTTTGCGTTCACATTAAGGTTGAAACCCTAATATGATTTTTGTTGTTTTTTGTTGATTGTATAGTTATTTTCATGTATGTTGTCGTTGTTGTATAGTTTTATTTTAATGATTCTGTACTTTCATTGACATTTGTTTTATTGTACTTCTTATGTTGTACAATTGTAAATTGTATTATGTACTTATGTTGTATAGTTTTATTTTAAAGTTTTTGTTTATATTATGTACTTAATATGTTTTTTCGTTTTATTTTGTTGTTTCAGATTGTGAAGAGTCGGTACCGCCAGCCGACTGTTTTCTTCGATGCCTAGGATGCCCTGACAGTTGTGGATTAGGAGTGGCTTGATGCCCTTGGGCTCAAGCATGTGATGCGTCTGGAGCCTATGGTGGGGGATCGGGCATATTTGATTGCCCTGATCAATCTATGGGATCATCGCACCAACACTTTTTATCTCCCAACATGGGAGATGACTATTACTCTGGAGGATGTGTATCAGATTATGTGGATTTCGATAGATGGACTGCCTATCTAGACGACCCACCATGACTAGCGAACAATGGTATTGACACAGTGTTTTGGTATGACGATGGAGAGGGGGTGGAGAGAGCTGTGGAGAGGGCAGAGGCTGACTGCCAGATAGGTGGTCTTTTGGTGCGATGGTGGCTAGAGAAGGGCGTATTAGGGATGAGGCATGCTTTGATCATGACCCTCATCTCCAATATGCTACTTCTTGACTCCTGAGGTGCAAGGTTCCCTTGGAACCTGCTTGAGTTGGTTTTCATATTGGTGGAGTGTCCTACATCATCTCCACTTATTATGAGATGGGGTTAGATGTTATTGGCGTAGTTGTATGACTTGTACAAGGTCCACTATCGAAAGCGAAAGGGTATCGGGTGCAGCTATCTCTTGCAGAGTTGTGGATGGTAGCACATAGCTATGGAGCGGCCGTAGGGTTTGCCTTGGACCACCCGAGGTGAGATGGTGGATCGAGAAATTAGATATGCTGATTTATGACGGAGGTCAGAGGTGCATGGATAGAGTCGATGGTGGGCAAGTGACGTAGGTCACTATACTGATTCCTTCTCTCGTATAGTGCTAGGGCAGGTGTTCTGGCGGTCATACTAGGACTGTCCAGCCTGGCCTAAGGCCGAAGAGTGGCTCCGATGTGTGTGCAGGGGTAGATGGTTGATTGGATGACATGGGACAGAGCAGGAGTACTTCCCATATGTCCAGGTGATGCGATAGTTTGGGATGCGCCAGGGATTTCCTGGTGATCCCTTGATCTATCAACGTCGTGGTGATGAAAAGACTCTAGTCTGGCATACCATTGAGCAACTGGACGAGGGGTCTAATGCAGTTATTGATGTACCTGACGTGGATGATGTCAGGGTGACTACAGAGTATGATTGGTGGTGGATTATGTGGTGATGGCGGAGTGAGGGGCATCTAGGAGGCATGGATACTATAGCAGCAGGAGGTGGGGGTGCAGAGGCATCGATGGAGGGTTGGGGGGATCCGTTTGATGATGATGACATGGTGGATGTCGATGAATTCATCGACGATGGAGATGATTTTGGGGTTTTAGAGCAGCTGAATGTATAGGATGTCCCGGAGCAGTGGGTACCAGAGCAGTAGGCCATCCCAGAGGTGCCCATGCCTCAGGCTGTCTTAGGGGATGTGGAGGTTGGGCTTCATGCTAAGATAGCACGATTGGAGGGTCTCCTATGGATACGGGAGGAGGATCATAGAGATGCTTTGGTGGAGGTAACGCAGGAGAGGGATCTCCTGTGGACTCAGTTGGCATAGCGGGATAGTGCATTGGTTGTGTATCACCAATGAGATATGGAGTGGGGTCGATACCAGATAGAGTTAGAGAAAAAGGTTGTCCACCTTGGTGGACAATTACCTGTGCTTGATGGAGGTGGTTCGTTGTGTCGTATGAGAGGTAGTGAGACTGAGCAGTCTACATCATCTCATTGCAGGCGGCTAGGTGAGGGTAGTGTTGGTGGGTAAGGTGCGAGGGCTGGTAGCAGCCGCCCTGAGAGGTCCCATAGGACCCATACTACTGGGGGTAGTTCCAGTCATACCGATACTACATGATCATGGTGGCCGACTCCCTAGGATTTGGGGATTTTGAGTTTTTGGTTTTTTTGAGGTCAGAGGACCTTCTTATTGTAGCCTGAGGGCATTTTGACTTGATATATATACATGAATTTTTTTTTGGTTTGATTACTTACTTGTCATGGTTTATTGTTCTTTATGCACATTTATTTATGTTGATGTATGCATATGCTATTATGACTACGGATGATTTTAACTATATGATATAGATGTATGCATATGGAATGGATGGAATGATTTATTGGTATACAAGCGGTGGCACCATAGACTGTACATGATTTACTGGCTTTTTGTACTATGTGATTGCTTTATGAAATAACTTTTGCATTTGTAATAATTGTTTTGTATTTTCTGATGGTGATGTAAGTAATGAAATGTACAACAATTGTTTTAGAATGTAGTTAAGGTTTTTCCGAGACTCGGATGCTTTAACTAACTAGTCAAGACTGTATATTATCTTACAAGACTTTTGAACAAGGTACAAATCGGACTTGAGTTTGACCAAGTTATTTCACATCCCTATGTGTGCGATTGAGTTCATTTATGTGGTATTCATAAGGATACCGTCAGTGCCAGGTAGGCTGTCCACCAAACTTGTACTAAGGATCACCTAATTAGCTCCACTAACTCCTTTGTTGTATTTAGTAGGATTAATCTACGATGCAATCTAGGCTACCATAAGCTAGCTCATCCACATGCAAACATTGATCTGTACATATGCCCAATAGCTAATGCGATAGATATATCATCATGCGGGAGGTTTGCCACCAGTGACCAGTAGGCTATCCACCAAACCGGGATTGAGGATCACCTCATGACCTTTCAAATGCTGAGAATTCTAGGGATTCAATAGTTACTCCCTCTCTTTTAGTGGGATATTTGCTCAGTAGTGATGATAATCACTGTTTATTTTGTTTGAGCTTGGGATTTTGATCAGTGATTAGAATCACTGTGTTCTTGTGCTTTTTGATTTGTGCACTTTTGAGATTGATGTTTGGAGTTTGAATTCTTTGTAGTGGTGAAAACCACTGTTTATTTTGGGGAATTGAAGGAAGTTTTCTTGTCCTTTTGCCAATTCTCAGCATTCTTAGGGTCATTCGCACAGGGGGATGAGCGAGATAACATTTCACTTATGGCATCCTAGACCGCTATGTAGGTTTCGTCTTTCATTCACACAACTTGGGAATTTTTATGTGTTTTAAGCTTGTGTTGGGATGCTATGTAACAAGGCGTGATCCAAGTAAAACTCTACCTTGTAAATATTGGTCTGACTTTGTACAACATTTGACTAGAAATCTAAATATAGTTGAATGACAAAAATCTTGAAGACATTAGAAGACAACTGACTATGATATGGCAAAAATGCGAATGGTGTTATTCTTGAAGGATCATTTACAAAATGGACTGAATGTGGAAAATGATGGAATTGCTAAGTAATTACAGTCTATGGTGTGTTTGACATGTATGACGAGTAATTCTTCTAGCACCAAATGTGTCTGCAGTGAATTAATTTACCGAATCAAGAGCATGGTCATGACCCAAGACAATCAAGAACCAATGTGTGTGCAATTGAGTTCATTAACTCATCTTGAGTAAATTGGGTAAACTTGTTATGTGAAAAAATTAAGAAGCTAGCTTGTCCGTATGTGCGGTTAGAGGTCTTTTGAAGAACGTGTTCTCCACTACTTGACGTCTATAGCCCCAGTGGAGGCTAACTCCATAGTCCATGATTTTTGTTTTTGATTTCTTGAATTTTGGGGATGACTACATAACTTTTTGAGGGGAATGTAGTACGATCCTTACAACTCAATTAATTAGTGGTGTGTGATGTAAAGGAATTAGAGCTTTGGGGAATCAGATTCTCAACCTAAGTGGATGAGAATTGTGCCCTATACTTACTACTCTATTTTTTGAATTTGAAGCAATGTGATAGTAGTGAAAACCACTGTGCATGGACTATGTTGCATAATGGGACAAGCAAGGATGACCCTTTTACCTCAAGGTTCTACAAAGTATGGTGTTATCCCTATTTGACACAAGATATTTTTAATATGTGAAATTGTGTTTGGTTATTGAATTTTTTTGAGATCAATTCCCAATACTTAAGATTTTTCTTAGTGTATATATGTGCAATGGTCCTAAAAGAATTTGACATATTTTTTGGAGGTTGTTTACATCACTAGGAGTGGTTGAGTGATCGAAAACACCTAGGATTTAGCTTAGGAAGCAATGTATTATTATAACATATGCAATGTATGTATGCGATGCCTAATGCAACTTTTTTTTTTTTGTTTTTTATTTTTAAGATTATGCATGAAAGTGAGATGCAATTTTTTTGTTATTTTTGATTATCTATTGTTTTTGAATATTCGTTATGGACGGTTTAACCCGAATGGGTGTGGACCAAGTGATTCTTATGGATCCTTGGAGGTTTTGACCAAAGGGATTATAGATACCTTTGGGGCGTTTTGGGTGACCAAGCGGTGGCGAGAACCCTTGGAGCTTTTGGTTTGACCAAAGGGATTATAGATACCTTTGGGGCGTTTTTGGTTGACCAAGCGATTGTGGGAACCCTTGGAGCTTTTGGTTTGACCAAAGGGATTATAGATACCTTTGGGGCGTTTTTGGTTGACCAAGCGATTGTGGGAACCCTTGGAGCTTTTGGTTTGACCAAAGGGATTATGGATACCTTTGGGGCATTTTGGGTGACCAAGCGGTGGCGAGAACCCTTGGGGCTTTTGGTTTGACCAAAGAGATTATAGATACCTTTGGGGCATTTTAGGTTGACCAAGCGATTGTGGGAACCCTTGGAGCTTTTGGTTTGACCAAAGGGATTATAGATACCTTTGGGGCGTTTTAGGTTGACCAAGCGATTGTGGGAATCCTTGGAGCTTTTGGTTTGACCAAAGGGATTATGGATACCTTTGGGGCGTTTTTGGTTGACCAAGCGATTGCGGGAACCCTTGGAGCTTTTGGTTTGACCAAAGGGATTATGGATACCTTTGGGGCATTTTGGGTGACCAAGCGATGGCGAGAACCCTTGGGGCTTTTGGTTTGACCAAAGGGATTATAGATACCTTTGGGGCATTTTAGGTTGACCAAGCGATTGTGGGAACCCTTGGAGCTTTTGGTTTGACCAAAGGGATTATAGATACCTTTGGGGTGTTTTAGGTTGACCAAGCGATTGCGAGAATCCTTGGAGCTTTTGGTTTGACCAAAGGGATTATAGATACCTTTGGGGGGTTTAGGTTGACCAAGCGATTACGGGAACCCTTGGAGCTTTTGGTTTGACCAAAGGGATTATGGATACCTTTGGGGCATTTTGGGTGACCAAGCGGTGGCGAGAACCCTTGGGGCTTTTGGTTTGACCAAAGGGATTATAGATACCTTTGGGGTGTTTTTGGTTGACCAAGCGATTGTGGGAACCCTTGGAGCTTTTGGTTTGACCAAAGGGATTATGGATACCTTTGGGGCATTTTGGGTGACCAAGCGGTGGCGAGAACCCTTGGGGCTTTTGGTTTGACCAAAGGGATTATAGATACCTTTGGGGTGTTTTGGGTGACCAAGCGATGGCGAGAACCCTTGGGGCTTTTGGTTTGACCAAAGGGATTATAGATACCTTTGGGGCATTTTGGGTGACCAAGCGGTGGCGAGAACCCTTGGGGCTTTTGGTTTGACCAAAGGGATTATAGATACCTTTGGGGCGTTTGGTTGACCAAGCGATTGCGGGAACCCTTGGAGCTTTTGGGGTGGGCCATGGCTCTCTAAATGTTGAATGGCCTCAAATGACTGATGTTCAAGGGTTCTAGTTCCTTGATTCCTTCAAGAGAGGCGAGCCGGTATGTTCCAGGTCCTATTTTACTGTCGATTACATAAGGACCTAACCAATTTTCCATGAACTTGTCCCTTAAATGGGGCGGCAAGTTAGAATTTTGTTGGTTCTCTTTTAAGACCAGGTCATCGACCTAAAAGTCCCTCAGGTGAACTTTCATGTTGTATGCTTTCTTAAGTCGCTCTTGATAGATACGTAAATGCTCGAGAGCATTGATGCGTCGTTCGTCGAGTAATGTAAGCTGGTCTAACCGGGCTTGCCATGCAGTGTCATCATCGATGAACTCTTGCATTGATATGCGCAGGGAGGGTATTTCCAACTCGAGAGGCATGACTGCCTCGGAGCCATACACTAGCAAAAATGGAGTTGCCCCGGTGGGCGTCCGAATGCTAGTGCGATAAGCCCATAGGGCAAGTGGTATTTGGATGTGCCAATCCTTATGACTATCTGTGACCATATTTTTAAGGATGGCAACTAGCATTTTGTTTGACGCCTCTGCTTGCCCATTTGCTTGTGGATAATAAGGTGTCGAAAAACTATGCTAAATTTTGTACTTTGTTGTCAAAGCACGCACATCTTTGTTCTTAAATGACGTCCCATTATCCGAGATGATCTTGGATGGAATACCAAAATGACATATGATGTTATGTAAAATGAACTCCGCAATGCGGGGCCCAGTCGTAGAGGTAAGCGGAATTGCTTCCACCCACTTAGTGAAGTACTCTGTGGCCGTTATGATAAATGTGTGATGACCTGACGATGCAGGGGAGATATTTTCGATGAGATCTAAGCCCCACTACAAAAATGGCCAAGCCGATTGGATCGGCTACAAGGCCTGAGAAGGTACATGTGTCAAGTTAGCATGGTGTTGACACTTCACGCACTTTCGCACATATGCGCAACAATATCGCTCTAAAGATGGCCAATAATAGCCCATGCGAAGAATGCGCTTTGCGATGGCCATACCGTTGAAGTGGCCATCGCATGTACCATCGTGCGCTTGGGTGATCGCCCAAGTGGACTCCTGCTGGTCCAAGCAACGAAGGAGGATTCCTTCGTAGCTTTGATGGTATAAAATGTCTCCTAGCAAGACATGTTTTGCCGCTTTTTGTTTGAATGATCTTTTTGTGGCGTGCGACAATCCAAGTGGGAGGCTACCTAACTTGAGATAGTCTCTTATGGGTGTGTACCAATCCTGCTGATCAGAAACCTCGATGGTATGAACGGTCGATCCCTCTTGAAGTTCATCCCTAGCAAAAGCTGAGCGGGAAAGAACTTGTAAAAATAGCGTTGTGTTGCTATTAAGAGGGGTTGGAGAGAACAAAGACCCCCAGTTGGCGTGATTCAGACTATCATGGATTCGAGAGAACCTATCCTGAGATGGTTCAATCTGGATCAGGTGGATTCCTGGCGTTATGTCAGAGCTTGCACGCTCCATCATGGATTGCGATAACGTTTTGACTTGAATGGTTGTCATCTCACCAAAAATGTCTTATGGGATTAGTGACCCCAAGGAGGCCATAGTGTCCGCAAAATGATTCGATGATCGAGGGAGTGCCTCGATGTCATACCATTCAAGATTTGCTAGGAATTTATCCACAAGGGCTTTGTAGGCTTGTAGAACTGGGCATTTGCATTGGAATACCCCTTTCACTTGGTTGACAATTAACAACGAATCACCAAAGATATTCAAGCGTTTGATGTTCATGGTGATGGTTGTCTGAAGACCTATGAGCAAGGCTTCGTATTCAGCATTGTTATTGGTGCATGGGAAATCAAGTTTAAATGATAAAGGCATTGGAGCCCCTTGCGGTGTGAAAAACATGATTCTCATGCCACCCCCTTGCTCACATTTAGAACCATCAAAAAATAAGGTTATGTCGGCCTGTGACTCAGGCTCATCAAAATCTGGTGATTCTGAGACATGGAAGACCCCATCATCGGGCAGCTCTATGGTCAGAGGCTGATCATCTTCGAGAGGAGCCTCTGCTAGTTGATCGACGATGACTTGACCTTTGATGGACTTTTGTCCAATGAATTCGATGTCAAACTCCGTCAACAACATGATCCATTTTGTCGTGCGACTACTATGATAAGTACGACTCATCATGTACCGCAATGGATTCTCCTTAGACACAACATACGTCGTATTGCTCAACATGTAATGGCGTAGCTTTTTTGTGGCAAATACCACCGACCAAGCATAGCTTCTCAACGTATGCATAGTTAAGTTCATAACTGACCGAGGTGCGGCTAAGATAATAATTAGCTCTGTTCTTTATGTAATTCATTTTTTTGGGCTAGCATGGCGCCCAGTGCCACCTCGATAGTTGAGATGTATAAATAGAATGACACTCCTGGTCTAGGTGGTGCCAATACTTACGGTGAAGCCAAGTATTGTTTGATGTCGTCGAAGGCTGACTGGCACTCGTCATCCCAATGAAATGCTACCCCCTTGTGTAATAATTTATTCATGGGTCGACACTTGTCAGATAACTATGCTATGAAGCGCTTGATCGATGCGACCTTACCCTGCAAGCTTCTGAGCTGCTTGATGGTGGTTGGGGGAAGCATTTCAAGGATTGCCTTGACTTTATTTGGATCTACCTCGATGCCTCATTTTGAGACTACGAAACCCAAGAGTTTTCCAGATGTGACGCCAAATACGCACTTCTTGGGGTTTAGCCTAACCTTGTGTTCGATGAGGCGATCAAGGATCTTGCGTAAGTCATCGAGATGATTTTGGCGCAAAAGATATTTGGCCAACAAATCATCCATATAATCTTCCAAAGTTTTATGCATGTGATCATGGAAGATGTATGTCATAGCGCGTTGGTAAGTGGCACCAGCATTTTTAAGGCCAAAGGGCATGACCTTATAACAAAATGTCCCCCAAGGCGTCGTGAACGCCATTTTTAGTTGATCATCGGGATTGATACGAATCTGGTTGTATCCCAAGAAACCATCCATGAGGGAAAGCATTTCATGGCCTGTTGTAGCATCTACCAATGCATCGATGCTAGGCAAGGGGAAATCATCCTTGGGACTCGCTTTGTTTAAATCTTGAAAATCGGTGCATATGCGAATCCTCCCGTCAGGATTTTTGATGGGTACCATGTTGGACAGCCATGGTGGGTAATCTACGTAGATGACAAACTATGCATCCAACAACTTTTGTAGCTCATCTTTGACCATTAAGGCCACTTTTGGGTGCATCTTACGTAGCTTTTGCTTGATTGGCTTGACTATCGGATCAAGTGTTAGATTATGCGTGACTAGCTATGGGTCTAGCCCCGGCATGTCTTTGTAGGACCATGCAAAAACCTCCTTCTTCTCTTTGAGAAGGGCAATGTAATCGGCTTGCTCTTCGGGGGATAAACTTACCCCTGACTTGATGATTTGTGGATTCATTGGATCAGAACCGATGTCTACGTCAATCGTCTCTTCGATTGACATGTGGGATCCGTCCTCCAACTGGTGTGGAGTTGGGATCAGGTGGATATCATTTGCTGAATTTAGATCTACGTTGGGAATGTCGGGTTCCTCTTCAGCATGGAAGATATCTTGAGTCTATCCTGGGGTGAAATGAAACATCTCACCGCAAGGCCAGTACTCTGATGGGGATGGTGGTGAGTCGACGTGATCCCAGTCTATGGCATCTAGGTCTAGATACAATGGTCATGTTGGATCGGCTGGATTGTGGATGGGGGTGGTTAAATCAATGGAGATCATGTTGATGGAATGAATTTGGTCTCCATTGCCACATGGGTGTTGATTCGGACATCCTTGGTGATCCTTGTACCCTAGATCTGGCTCTGTGGGTATTGGCACAAAAGGATCGGCCCTATGTGCGGATAGAAGGATAGGGTCTGCCCTTGGCACTGATGGCCCTATAGGGTCTCTAGGTGGGAGGTGCTCCCTGTATGCCCAAAGTGGTGGATGAAGCACTTGGTTTAACTGTACTTGGTTTAAATGCCACCTATGCCTTGGTCCCATATTTAGATGTTCAAACATATCATCGATGTCTATGGGGTATTCCTGTTGCCTCATATGGTTGAGATATGCCATCTCGAGTCTCATCCTCATAGTCGCTATCGGAGATCCATAGGCCTTCATTGGCTCCGACAACTATGTGCCCCTATGGCTGGTATAGCCTCCCACTAGGCGTTTCTTGATCACTATCCTCACTCTCTATGAAAACCAAAAATTTGGCACGCAGGTAGTCGATGTTGAAGAAGATATTTGGATCTTCTTCCTCCGATGGATCACTTGGCCTTATGGCCGGCATGGGAGGCTCATTTTGTTTGAGCAAGTTGATTTGGTCCCTTATGGGTTGTTCCGCTCTCTGCGGGAGGGTTGGATTCTCTGGAGGTAGCAATTGCCCGATCGGAACATTAAAGGGGAACATTGCCATGAAGTTCTCTTGATAGTCGTCAATGGGTGTCACCTGCGAGTGATTGCTATCGGACTCAAAAGGGTCCCAAGGTGCTACCTCATAATCTGACTCATCTTCAGAAGACCCCCCTTGATCTTGTTCATATCCCTCTTGGAGGTTACTTCTTGAACTTTCCCCTTCCTCGATCAAAGGGGAGGGGTTGTTGAGGTCAACAAGGTTTGTTGTTAACAATGGGAGATAATCCCCCAATGTGTATGTTGTGTTGGGATTGGCATATGGATCTTGTGCCAACCCATCCTTGTTGCCTAGACCTAGGCCTTGCATGGTTTCTACCAAGATGTCGAGGGGCAAAGGGTGGTTGAACCCTACTCCTGATTTATCATATTGCATCTGGTATCTCGGTTGACAAAGAATGCGCATTCCTTGTTCGTATCTGCCCAATCCATATCCATGCCAATTACATTGGTCTAGGTATTTCAAGGCGAAGTCTGGGTTGGACAGATAGTCAACATTCTCAGCAAATGGCTCTTCATCCTCTTCCTCTTGTAGGTAGGGTTCAATGCCATTCTCGAGGCCCCCATATACAAAATTGGTCTGATTTGGTGGGTAGCCTAAAGGGACGATAGTGCCGATGGGGAGGCGAGGTCTCCCCATGTCTTGCATGGATTCGAGCATGGGTGTTGCCACAATGTTCCACACTAGGTACTCCCCCAGGCCCGTATTGGCCATCTCAATGGTAATCATCGATGGTTGAGGGGGAGGGAATGGGAGTTCTCCCTGAGTCCACTCCATGTTGGGTGAACCAGGTGTCTCGACTTCCATTCGGTTGGGCACCTCTTCGGTAGAGATGGTTGAGACTAATGGTGGTACCTCCTCTAGGGGCTTCTTCCCATTGTCCTTCGGTGTGGCCACCATAGGTGGCATCGTTGGTGAAGGAACAGACGATGAAGATGGGCTAGGTTGGTGAGTTGAGGGACTCAACAGCGAGGATGTAGGCAGAATCGGACCCTGTGTGGATGGATTCAATTGAAAGTCCAAATGTGTCGATGGGAGGGTCGATTGTGGCATCAGCTGCATCGCATTGCAAAACTTAAAGGGCTCTAAGTCCGTTGGGACTACATGTACTTGCCCTTCGTATGTGTATTTGAGGCATTGATGGGCTATCGAAGGGACACACTTCATGTCCCCGATCCAAGGCCGGCCTAGCAAGATATTGTAGGCCATCTCACCCTCAAGGATGTGACACAACGTAGGAATGGTCTTTTGTCCTACTTGGATGGGCGGGACAATTGTGCCAACCGTCGAGCATAACGCGTCGTTGAATGCTCGAAGAGTGTAAGTGGATGCCACAATGTGGGATGCTGGCAGCTTAAGGTGTTTTAATGCCGTTGTCATGATTATGTTGTTGGACGAGCCAGTGTCCAACAACACCCTCTTGAATGGAATCCCGTTGACCCATGCAATGACGTGCAGGGGTGGATCCACCATATCACCGAGTCACCAGTTTTGGTTCATCTTCCCTGAAGGTTATGACTGGTTCTGTGCATTGTCTCACATGTCCCACGAAATTGTTGAAAGAATTGGCTTCGTGGGGTTGTAGCTCAATGGCTTTGAGTATCTCCATCGGAGCCTCCCGATGGGGCGGTGATTGTTGGATGAGCTCATAAATGGAGAGCCTAGCCGACGTGGTCCTTAAACTTTGAGTAAGTTTAGTCCGAATCATGGCCATTGGTCTAGGCGGGGGAGGTTGCGTAGGGTGTTGTGGAGGTTGTGACGTTGACGAAACATCTCCTGTAGCTACAGCGGGTGCAGCCGTGTTTGGGTATCTTTTGTTCTGTGTCACGATGCTTATCATCCCTACGTATCCTTGCATGGGGCAGTTTTGTGTTACCTCGTTCACTTGTAAAGTCTTTGCCTACGCATCATGGGCAGGCAGGGGGTCTTTGAAGACCTCCATCTATTGGTTGCTCAGTGCTACGGGACTATCTACCATGAGCGTTTTGTTGTCTATCAAGTCCTGCACTAAGTGTTTGAATTTCCAACAAGTGGAGATTTTGTGTCCTTTCTGTCGGTGAAATCTACAATATAAGTCTTCCCTATAGCCCTTGGGTTTTGGCGTGTTGGGGTCTATGGGTCGACTTTTTGGCAAGTTTATCAGGTTTGCCATGAACAAGCGGTCAAACAAGGAGTCTCTAGACTCCGTGAATTGTGTGAATTGTCGCCTAGGGCGACGTTGCTGATTTTGCTCTTGTTTATGATTTTCCTTTTCATAGTTATCAAGAGGAACTACCTGATAATTAGCCTTTGGGGGTTGTGTCATTTGTGCAGGCTTTGGTATAGTTATGGCAACTTGATTGACCACGGTGGGTTTCGGTTGCGTGGGCCCAGTTTTAGCATTTTTGGGCCACTCTTTCTTGCGCGGCTTGGCAATCTCGCCGTCTTGTATTTTGATCTCCTCAATTATCCTGGCTTGCGCCAGGGCTTCTTCGAGGGTGGCATATTGCTGCAGCTGCAATAGCATGGAGATCGACCTTAAGCAACTCTTTGAAAACATTTGAGTCATGTCGGCCATGGGAGGGAGGTAAGGTAGCTTTGAAAGCAATGTCCTCCATCGATTCCCATAAGCAGCCATGGTCTCATCATCATACTTCTTAAGGCCAGCTAGGTCGCTTAAGGATGCCTTCTTCTTGGTGTTGAAGGCAAAATGTTCAAGGAACGCGTCCACTAGATGGTCTAGATTATTGATGCTATGCTTCGACAACTGGGTAAACCAATCCGAGGCAGGGCCTATGAACGTGGTTATAAACGTTCTCAAAAGCAATGCATCATTGTCCTGAATGCCAAAGCATTGACTCGGGAACCTTGTTACGTGCTCTTGGGCATCCTCATCCCCTCTAAAAATTGCCAATTGAGGCACTTTGAAGTGGTCGGGGTATGGGGGTGCCAAAGCTTAAGGATGCACAGGGTGACTACGGAGTTGGCGTAAGGTGGGCTTTTGGGGCCCTGAAGTCTTAGTCTCCATAGACTCTAAGCGCTCTAGCAGTGCTTTGTATGCATCAGAGGATTTGATTTCCTCTTCTTTGGTTTGTTCCCGTTGTGAATTGCGAGGAACTTGAGGCCTATGGAGGGGTAGCCGGATAGCGCCCCCCTGCCTTGGTAGGGCATTTCAGCCCACTCTTCTTCTCGCTCAAATTCCTCATAGGCCTCTTGAGGAGTTTCTGGGTGTGACCTATAAACATGGATGGGTGCCCGAGGAAGGTGCCCATCATTGGTTCTAGGAGTGGCCTCCCGCTCAGGTCTAGGAGGTCTTGGAGGCAACGCTTGATAAGGTCGTGGAGACCTGTCTCGTACTAAGGGGTTGTGCCTCTCATAAATTTTTGTCCTATGCGTGTGAGGGGTTGGAATCCTCTCATGCATAGTGTTCTGGAACAACTCATCTGTCTAGCGTTGAATGCGCTCTTTGTTAAGATGATACAGTTGTTCTAACTACTGCTGATCTTGCCTAAGCTACATGATTTGCGCTTGGCGGGCGGCATGTTTGGCAAATGCCAAGTCGATTTGTTCTATCGTCCTAGGTCTAGGAGGCCTAGATGCCTCCCCTACATATCTATCTCGGTCGTGGTGATCCGAGATCTCTATGGGTCGCTTTCCTCTGTCGAGGTTAGCAGCATTCACCCGAGGCTCTGGCCTCAATAGGTGATCTTGATAATCAGCAAGTGCGGAGGCGCATTGCCCCCGTGCGGTGTATTGCTCTTGAGGAATATACTAGTTTTCCTCATGCTCCCTTTCGTACATGTGAAAGGGACGGGCAGAGTTGGCTCACCCTATCTGAAGAGCCTTGCGCTCTAGATTTGGCCTATTAGTTCTAACAGTAATGAGGGGTGGAGGAGGAATGATATAATCATGTGGGCCCTCCTTATGAACCCTATGCTGCTCTAGCGCTTCATCGCATAGTGGCCACTCATAATGAGTGTCTAAGGGGGCCTTCCCATGTGTGTACTCCTCTTGAGAGGGTCTGTGTTGAACGGGAGTGCCCCTCAAAGGGGTGCCTCTATAGTCCTGTTCTGTAGTGGTATAGTGTGGACTATGTTGTGGGTCAGGCTGCCAAGGTGGTATAACCAAGTCCTTGGGGCTATAACGGAGGCGACTTGTGCCTCCTTGCATACTTTTCATAGCTTCTGCCCGTGATTGGGCTTGGCTACGGGTATACACCATGGTGGTGGTTTTTCTAAAAAGATATGTATATTTTTATCTCCTTTACAATTTTTATGCTATACCAAACAAAAGGGGACCACACAAACAAAGAAATGATTATCTTGTTTACAGATTAAATGTGTGTCCTAGATCTGGTTCGGTGTGTTTGATTTTTGTTATGTAAATCTTGTAAAGAAAACTTTGTTATACATGCATAATGAGGGCTCTTGTATCTCCAAAATGGTCGCCCCTTCAATATACCATTGCCAGGCCGTTATACCGAACCTCTCAATATACCCGCCCTTACGTGAGGGAAACTATTGGTACGCGAGAGCAGAACAATAAGTGGAACATAGGCGGTACGAAAGGGGGATCGCTCTATTTTTGACACCTACCTTAGAAGACTTATCCTCATGCACGGGGAATCACCCCCGCTACACTTGGTCAGCTTTCATCAGGATTTACGTCTAGCAACAGTCGTGATCAGGGTATATGTATGCAAAATCCAAGCCAAGGTGGTGATGAAACCCACCGTTGGTCTTGATCAAGTGTTGGGGTATTAAGACCAACTCCTTGATGTTAATTTTATTAGGTGGTGTGTGTGGTTCCTTTTAATTGTGTAAAGAAAGAAAACATACAACAAAAGATGATTTTCACTAATGCAATGCTTTAAAGTACGTTTTATCTTTCGAGAGACAATTAGTAGCAAAAAGGAAATCACAAAACCTAACTAGAACTGAAACCTATAATGAGGACTTGCCATTTGTGCAAGTATCATGCAAGCAAACCAGAGAAACATGCATTCCTAATCAAGTTCCTTCCATTTAATTTACTCTATGTTTTTATTTTTATTTTTCTTTATTGCAAGAAAGGAAAACAAACTACTTAACCTTTCTATGCAAGTGTCTGAAAATAAAGCAAAGAAAACAGAAAATTGCAGAAACAAAAAGTAGAAAAACACAGAGGATGTTCAGAAGGCCTACCTCTTCTCTGTCTAAACCAAGATGCCTCCGAGTTTCTACTCAAAAAATGCATAGAGCTCTAATCATCCTGGGGTGGGATGAATAGCAGGTCTGCATTCATCATAGGGTGGGATGAATACGTATTCATCCCGGGGTGGCACGAGTAGCAGTCTAGTGCTCGAATGAGTAACACCTGCAAAGAAAAACCACAAAATTTGGATCAGAAACTTGATCCTAATAGCAAGGGATAGGGTCCCACCATGATCACCACTAAAATCATGTAGAAAAATGGTGTACCGATATGATGCAAACAAAAATAGATATAGATGCTAAGTCCTACGAATGCGATGAGCAATGCATGAAGGAAATGACGCAGAAACGAGATGTGAGCAAACAAAGCGGGGCCTCCTTTATTGATATTGCTTTTAATATGATTACAATACATCCCCCCTCTAGGGCTTAGAACATTTGATACAATTTGTTACATTAATGGATGCCCAAAAGAAGTCACGCTTCCAAGATCGGACGGTACGCTTCCAGCGTCTTCCGCGTGCCCACATTCGAAGTGGGCGGGCTAAAAGTTGTCGTTGCTTGTGTCCATGTGTTCGTCATTCCTTGTTTCCCCTCTAGTATTCCTGGTGGTGAGATCCTATGCACAGAAAGACAACAAATCGTTAATAGCATATGCGTATCTAGAAAAACATGCAATCCCCAAGGCCTCCAGTGGGCGCTTAGAAGATATCAGTGATAAGATTGATAAATCGATTATAGAATGATATATAAATGTAAAGGACAACTTCTAGAATTGGTATCACCTAATTTTGCATCGAAGCGGCGTCGGACGGCCCCGTTATGCTCGTTTGCCCGTCGGGGGCCTCTCCAAAGTGAGCGCTCCAATGTCCCACCTATGCTTATCCAAATCACCTAAAACTCATGGGTTAGGCATTATATGTAATTATAAGACTACCCAGATGCTCAGAATTTGCATATCCTACCCAGATTCTCCTGTATGTGACAGGGGCACCCTACGAGCTAGTTAATACATAAAATAATAAAACGATCGTCAAATCATGTCAGAATGAGTTAAAACTTTAACAGAGGCATTAGGATATCATCTGGGACATATTGCAAAAGGAATAGTAAGGAAATCATGCACATATTTCTAATCGCTCCGGGGTGGGACGTTGGGGACTATCGTAAAACCTGCAAAAAGTGACCTTGCAAATGTCCTACCCAGAGGCCTCCAAAACTCCTACAAACTTGTGGTTAGACTAAAAACAGCATTTTGAGATGACCCAAAAGGTCATATTTGGCAGATTCTACCCAGGTTATCTTGTATCCGAAGGCGCTCCCTGTAGGTTAGTAGACGCATAAAATGACAGAAACCAGGTCAAATCATGTCAGAAAGCAATGAAATTTGGACAACAACATAAGTACATTAGATATAAAAGAATGCAAAAATAATAGTAGCAAAACCATGCACATATTTCTAATCGCTCCGGGGTGGGGCGATTAGGACTACAGCAGTTTGGGGGTGCCCGAGGGTGGGACGCCCACCGTTTAGGGCCTAGTTTTGACACCAATCCAAGTGGGATGGGTCCAAAACTTCCTAGGGGGTTGTGTCGATGAGTTTGGGGTGGGATTGTGGCCGATTGCTTGGGTTTTTGGATCTGGATTGCATTCCTAGTGTTCACCCGATAACCTCTCTTCCAGAAGAGAGAGATTAGGGATGTAGGAAGCACAAAGAGGAGTGGGGGTATAGTTTGGCAGCACTTCATTGCTCCAAATGCTCCAGCTCTCTCTTTTTTGGGGTGAGGAGGCTCACCTTTTTATAGACCTAAGGGTCTCCTTTGAATGCGCATGCGAGGGCGCCACTTGGCTCATTATGCCTTTTTGGGGGAGAGAAGATTCCTCCCTGATTAGGGCCTCCTTGATTGAGGCCTCCATGATCGGGGAGGCTTGATTGAAGCCTCTCTGATTTGAAACCTTCCCTCGCAATCCCATGCCTTGAAGGTGGAGTTAGGTGGTGGATTTGGGCTGCCATTTGTCAAGGTTTGACTTTTTGCCGAGTCAAACCTGCTAATCGTCCCACCCTGGAGCGATTGCTGCTAATCATCCCGGGGTGGGACGAATAGGATTCTAATCATCCCAGGGTGGGACGAATAGGGAGCAAAGTGCTTAAAAGGTGCAAAACTGACCTCTGACCTTCCAAAACTGATTTGGGAGTGGTTAGGACCACTGTTTAACCTCTGGAGGCTGCCCTAGGGGGTATGTATGCCAATTCGGTCAGTGCTTGTAGTCACATAATCGGATTGGTGTTGTTTTGGTGTCTACATTCTCTAAGGATAGGAACTCGTCGAGCGAAGATAATATGGCAATCCGATTAAAATAAATAGTCTAAGTATCGAGGGGTAAATATCACAATGGGTTACCAAGATAGATTAGCGGTGCAGCTAGGTCAATGAAGATCATATTGATGGACAATAGATGAACTCCATTCTTAGGTGGCAACAAGTGGTTGAAAATAGGTGGTCGTAATTGCATAGGGGATAGTTGAGGTGGAATTGGGATGATGGGGCATGTCCTAGGTGGAATTAAGATGACTAGACCTTCAAGTGGGAGAAGTTATCTCCAAATAAGTTGGTGCCTAAGAAAAAAAAAAGAGAATTCGTCTAGATATCTGAGAGGCTCAATGGGGGTGGCTTCTTATTTTAATCTAGTTGAGGCAATAGATATTACCTCCCAATTATACTCTGATTCCTAATTTGATGAGTAAAAATCATCAACGGCTAATGTAGCAATTTGTAGATGATTGCTAAACAAGTGATTATTGCCAAGATCAACATACTTGTTGCCATCAATATCTACCCCAAGGCCTAGGTTAAGGCACTGAAGGAATCCGATTAGAAGTTCATCAAGCATTCGTATATGGTATCCTAATCCTAACGTATCTGTTGGTAATTGATTCTTTGGTTCTAACGGGGTTTGAGGATCCTATTCGTAGCATCCCGAGTTGTTCTCGTGCCAATGGTAGCGATACAAGTATCACAAAGCAAAGAATGGGTTTTATAGATAATTGATATTAGCAAGAAATAACTCTTCCTTTTATGGTATAAGAGAAGTTTTTGTAGAGGCATAAATGCCTCCATACATAAAATTAGTTTGGTTTGGGAAGGATTCGAGGGAGACTATGATGCCTAGAGGTAGTTGCGTGTTGTAAGGCCTGCCAAAGTCTCTTATTGACTCAATAAGGGGGGTGAAAGTAACATATTGTACTGAATATTTCCCCCAGGCTTGGATTAGTCATATGGATTATCACTTATGACATATGGATAGTTGAGGATGGATTGGTGGATGGCGGTGAATTATGGGTGATGGATGGTGGTTCATCAGAAACTAGATCAATGTGAGTGGATTATGTGGAAATGATGGAGGTCGACGGTGCGAGAGGTGGGTTGGATGAATTGGAAGTGGATGTGGTTGGCGATAGAGGCTCATGCGGTGGGGATGTCATGGCTGCTTTTCCTAGGTTCATCGTGGGAGATTCTGATAGGTTCAGGGGGATTTCCATGGAGGTTGATTGCTTTTTTGATGGTGATGGCATAGATGCTTTGGGTGGATGGGTGGATTGTTGGTCGGGGTGGTTATGTTGGATACCAAATGAGTCGATGGTAAAGTAGACTCATGAGGATGTGTCACCATGTGGAAAAACTTAAAGGGTTCCAAATCTATTGGGACATAGTGGACCTGACCTTCATACACATATTTTATGCTTTGGTGTAGTATAGAAGGTACACACTTCATGTCTCTTATCCATGGTCGACCAAGCAATAAGTTGTATTGCATGGCCCCTTCCAATACATGGTAAAGTGTGTGAATGATATTTAGTCCAACCTTAATAGGAAGGACCACTATCCCAATAGTGGAACACAATGCATCGTTGAAGGCTCTGAGGGTGAATGTGGATGTGGTGATATGTGATGATGGTAGGTTAAGGTGTTTAAGCACAATGGAGGTGATGAATTTAATTGATGAGACAATATCAATAAAGACTATTTTATATGTGATTCCATCCATGCTAACCATGATATGGAGAGGTGGATCAAGAATATCAAGAAGTATGGTCTTGATCTCATGATCATGAAAAGTTATGGCAGGCTCTTTGCAATATTAAATTTACCTCACAAAATTGGCAAAAGCATTAGGATCTTGGGGTTACAATTCTATCAATTTTAAAATCTCCATTAGAGCTTCCCTATGTGGCGGTGATTGTTGTATGAGCTCATATATGGAGAGTTTCATTGAGGTCATCTTAAGACTTTGGGTAAGTCTATTTATTAGTGTGAGTACTGGGTAAGGTGAAGGAGGTATTATTAGTATTGGTTGCAACGATGCTTGTGACGTTGAAGGAATATTAGAAGGGTCCATATTTTGTGTGAGTTGCATTGGGTATCTTCTATTCCTTGTAACTATGTTAACCATCCCCACAAAACCTTGGTTAGGTAGATTTGCATGGGCCTGATTGACCTATTTTGGTTGTTCTGCTATAACAACAGGTGCTACGTTTGGTCCATGTTGGGGTAGAGGATATTGATAGACCCCATTTTTTGATTATTTGTGGCAAGAGGATTGTCTATTTGAATTTATTACCTTTCAATCATGTCCTACACTAGATTTTTAAAATTGTAGCATGACTGAATGTCATACCCTTTTTATCTATGGTAGATGTAGTACTGATCCTCCTTGTAATTCTTAAATTTGGGACGATTAGGACCCAATGGGTAAATCTCAAGGAAAGTGATAGCTTGTGCCTCACACAATTGATGAAAGATGCTCACCAATGGTTCTAGTAATGGAGTGTATTGGTGAGGTGGGTGTCATTGTTTCATTGGTGGTTGATTCTATGGCTGTTGAGGATGCCATTGTATGGGTGGTGATTGAGCTTAATAATTTGGTGGTTGAGGCAGGTTTAGATTTGAGGGCCCATGGACACTCAAAATGACTTGGTTTATTGGAGGTGCCTATTTTTGGATTTGATTACCCTTGGCATTTTTTCTAGGTCATTATTTCTTTAGGAGCTTGATGCCTTCTTCTTGGACCTTGATGTCCTCAATTACCTTGGCTTGGGCTAAGGCTTCCTTGAAAGTCCTATATTATTGGAGTTGCAATATGAGTGATATTTGTTTCGATCAACCTCTAGTGAACAAGCGAGTTAGCTCCATGATGAGTAGGGCGAAGGATAATTTTATAATTACCACTCTCCACCTGTTGCTATATTTCATGACTAGATCATCTTCAAATTGATGAAGGTTATATAAGTCATTTAAGGTAACCTTTTTCCTAAAAATAAATGTGAAGCATTCCAAAAATGCATCCACAAATTGCTCAAAGGTGTATATGTTGTGGTGTGGTAGATGATTATACCACTCCAAAGCACCCCCAACCAGTGTTATTAAAAATATTCTTAGCATTAAGGGGTCATTATCTTGAAGATAAAAGCATATATTCATGAAGCTAGTCAAATGCTCTTGTGCATCTTCATCACCTTTGAACTTTTTGAGTTTAGGTATCTTGAAATACGATGGGTATGGTGGTGAAGGAACCGATGGATGGAGGGGATAATTGCTAAGCTGCCTTTAGGTGGGTTTTTGGTAAAATATGCTCAAGGCTTATTTTTATAATGAATTTATTCGATCAGTCAACACTTTGTAGGCCTCCAATGAAATGATGTTATTTGCCCACCTCTATCCTTTATTAGGTGGAGGTGGAGATGGCGAGTTCTGATGTTGAGGTGGTGGACGATAAGTGTTATCAATAGGTATCTCATCATAATTTGATTCAAGGTATGCATCCACTTGTTCTTGATATTCTTTTTGGGGTTCTTCATAGAGTTCCTCCTCTTGTTGATATTGGTATTGTTGAGGTGTAGGAGGTTCTTGATGATGGACGGGTGGTGGTCTCTGATTCTGGGCACGAGGTGGATTTGGGTGCATACAAGGTGGAAGGTTTTGATTTGGTCACGGTGGAAAATTATGGTGCTGAGTTAGGCAAGGTGGTTGGTTTTGGATAGGTCACTTTTGATGCATAGGCATGGGCAACCTCTAATGCATTATCCGCTGCATCTATCGTTGGAAGTCAGGGTTTGGCCTAAGCGCTTGGTGATATTGATTACCTGGTCTATTGTGTGAGGATGATTCACACATGTGGTGGTAATGCAACTAGGTGTGATTTATGTTTCAACTCGATGATCGATAATTTGTTTTCTTGGGTCACGAGAGGCAACATTAACTTGATATCGATGATGTAGGATAGATTTTGCATAATTAGGGGGAACCAAAACACAACGCACCTGAATAGATTATTGATGGTAAGATGTAGAGGGAACATAAAAATCATCCTCCCTCCATGCACAGGTCGACATGACAGGTCTGTTATGACCTCTAACGGTGTAGACATATGTATGATCATATTCTTAGTCCATCCATAGGTGCTCAACTGTGGCCACTTGAGCTTTTGTATCTTTTTAGGGATGTACTCTTGATCCTGATCTAGGGGAGTTATAGGCCAAGCCGAGATGCAAATGTGAGGTAGGGACCTCCTAGGTGTTTTAGCTTGAAGATAGTTGTCCCTATACACAAGGTATCCTAGTTCGAATAATGTAGTGATCTTAATCAAGACCTGTACATGGATCCTGAGAAGTGATTATTGATATACCAAGGTCAGTGGGATGACTATTGGTGTTTGCATCTTGGAAATCAGGTTATCATTCAGGTATGATAAGATCTTGTGGATCAATTCGCAAGTGTTCTATGATTTCTTGCATCGGTTTGGTAGTGTTCCCTCTTGATTGATCTTGACTACATGTCACTACCATAAGCCAAGCAAATGGTATACCAGTTCGTTCTAAGCTATTCCAAACAAAGCAAACAAAAGCAAACAATCAACGTATTCATTTTATTTTTGTTTTTTGACTTTGATGATTTTTTTTTTTTTTTTGGTGTGTTTTATGTCACCTATACCTAAAACTATAAACGGTAAATGGTGAAATGGAATCTAAAAATGTGTGCTTGTACCCACCCCTCTAACAAAGGATGAACCATGAATGATTGATAAGGCTTCCTAGGTGAAGGGTTGGCAATGGGTGTATCCTAGGGGAACCAAAATTACCTCCCAAAAGAGGTCACGTTGTCTAAGTCCTGCTACTTGCCCAATTGAGCTTTTGCTTCACACTCAGATGTGCTTGGAAAATAATGACAGTTGCATTCCACAAATTATTAAACCCCTTGGTAAAAGGGCATCTAAATCTGACCTACTTCGAGATGCACCCAAAAGTAGGGGACTTTTCATTGATGAAGTCTGAAAAGCCACTTGCGAGGGCTACTATGGTGTGTAGGGGACCAATCCGTAGTGGGAGATGAATGTCCACGTCGCATGATTGCTATTGGTTGTTGGTGATGAAATCCAATTCTTCAATGTTAAAAGTGTCTTGTGAGTGTGTGTGGGTTCTTTTTATTTTGTAAAATGTAAAATCAAACAACAATCAATGACTTTCCCTAATGCAAATTTTAACTTTGAAATGTAGTATTTCCTAGCTAATGATTAGTCTTTTAGCAGGTAGCAATGCAGGCAAACCAAAAAATAGTATACATAGACTATCTCTCACTGATACGGTTACAGACAAGGGATCATCTCAACTTGAGACAATCACAGACAAAGATCGTCTTGACCTAAGACAGTTGGAATATGACTGACTAAAAGTTGAAATCTCTGCAAGTATGCTATAAATGAATATTTTTCTATCTTCCTTTTCAAAAACAGGAAAGAAAAAGATAGAAAAATTAACCTTGAAAAGCCTACGTTTGATGGAGTTTTGTAGCTCTTCTACTGTTCGGCCTCTGATCCGGGACCATCTCAACCTGAGACAGTTGCAACACAGGGACCATATTGATCCAATATGGTTACGTCTGAGTACCTATAAAAATACATAAACAATCAATAGCTAGTCAGAAAAACCTTCATTAGAAAAATAGGGACTAGGTCCCACCATGATTGCCATCTGAAAGCAGAAAATTTGCACCAAATAAAGAAAACAATAATGAAACATGATGATCAAACAAATGAGATGAATCTTTTATTCAAAGTGTTACAATATGTTCCCTCGAGGGTATTTCAACCAGTGATACAATGATTACAATATATGGGGAATAGGTTTTCCCTCTCTTGCACAATATAAGTGTCCTGGTGCAATGTATCTCCTTTCTAGCGTAGTTTGTTGGGGAGCAAATTTTTTGACTGTCATGTGAGAGTCTAATATTTAATCCTTTGTTGTCCTTGCACACAAAGGAATAACAACAAATCAATAGCATGTGTGGGTCCCACCAAATTTGGACCCATATTCGATCAGAATATATAAAACAAAGGAAAAGCGAGTGCATGTATGCGATAAATGAGAACTAAACTGATGCTAAACATCTAAATAAGCAGATCTAACATAAAATTCAATGAAAACTAGAAAAATAGATCACTTGACCGTGATCATCTCACGTCGAGACATTTTCATCTACAGACCATCTCGAGGCGAGACGATCGTTATTGCAGACCTACGTTTCTATGTCACCAGGCCCGAGCAATGTTTAAGATGATCTGGGGATGTATTGTTGATGGATTCTTGCGGTGTATATGCGAGTTAATGGGTTGGAACAATCACCATAATGAGAGTATTGGTTATGCAAGGTAGGGAAGCGCAACGTTCAATCTTGTACGACAGTCCAGCAGCATGGTTGTGGTAGCAAGCAAACCTAGCAAATTGATTTGAAGAGAAATTTGTGATATGAAAACTCAAAAGCAAAATCTTTAAAATTGAGGGGTGAGTGTCATTTTATAGATCTCTTGGCCAGAGGCTAAGGCACTCTACATGAAAAGTAGATACATGCCTCTAAATGATTGATTGCATATGGTTTGATAAAATTAGCTCATGCAGGGCGTTTGGCATCAATGTGAAATAATACACAGAGTTAACAAACAGTTTCGACTGCCAATTAAGATTTTATTATTTTTAACTTTGTTATTGCACGACCGTCATGGGTTAAGACAGTCATGACCTAAGACCGTCTCGGGTCAAGACAATTAGGCTCCTTATAGGAAAAGTTACCTAATGTTGGTGAAAATCACTAAATTAGCCCTGAGGTTGCCCAAGGTGGACTGTGTGAGTCAGGAAGGAGGAATTTTGGGAGCCTTATCGTAAATAATGCATTTTAGATGTCTACAATATGTATTGCACTAGTCATTGCTTTACCCCAAATATTAGGCTCCATCTACTTGGCATGTAATGTACATATAACCATCTATATAATAACCTTGTTCTTTCACTCAGCACCCCTATTTTGTTTTGGGGTATAATGAACAATCCTTTAAAAAAATAGCATGAAGATTCAAAAAATTAGCAAAGGTATTACTCACATACTAACCTCCTCCATTTGTTCTCAAGCACTTGATATTTCTCTTGAATTGATTATCAATAAGTGCTTTGCATTCCTTGAACTTCCCAAAAGCCTCATCTTTGATACAAATTATGTAAAACTATACATGCCAAGGAAAATCATCAATGAAAGTAATAAAGTGCTTATTATTGAAAAGAGATGATGCCCCCATGGGTCCACAAACATCACTGTGAATGAGATCCAAGGGTCATGTAGCATGCCTAACAATCCCTTTTGGAAAGATTCTCGATGTTGCTTCCCCAAAATACATCCCTCACAAACACCACTAGGAGAGATAGGAGGAAGCCCAAAAGTGAATTGATGTCAACTCATACACCTAAAGGATCCATAGCCAAGATGCCCAAACCTATGATATTATTAACTAATATCATCGACATATGCCACCATAGCCATAAAGTTTGTCCTTTTAGAGGAGGAAGAGGAAGGAGTTAGATGATCACCAAAATTGTATGTATTCTCCAACTCATCACGATATCCTAAGCCAACTATCTTGCAACCATCATTATTATCCTTGATCACCCATCGATTAGATCAAAATTCTACTTTCTTATTCATATGGATGATGAAATAAATAGGCAAAATATTGGGACCCACACTAGGAACATGAAGGACCTTGACAAATGAAGAACAACCAATTGTTACCTCACCACATCCAAGCATTTGTAAGGAATCATCCCCACTGAAAACACACTCTCTAGAATGTTGTGTGTTATATTCATGCAAGAGATGGCAATGCTTAGTTATGTGTTGAGTGGCCCCTGAATTTGCAATTCACTCATTAGAAGTGGATGTCCAATATGTTGAATGAACAACTACATGTGCCTACAATGTCTCACCATCATGGTCGTCCTCATCTTGAGCATAGAAGAGAGCAACATCAACAACCTCCTTTTGGCTACTTACTCAAGCTTCTTAACTTGTATCTAACAAAACTTTGCCTTGTGCCCTTACAAGAAGTGCGAACAAATTTTTTGAAGGGCTTCTTAGATTTCTTCTCTACTTGTTTTGGCTTCTTTTCAACTTTTATGTTAATCACTTTGTTTGTGTAAGATTGAATAGTGAGAGAATGACTCTTTCAACTCTATCGCCAAGATTGATGGTGGTGAATGTACTTGAATACATCATCAAGAGGAGAGTAAATTGTCAAAAATTAAACACAGAATCTAAAAAATGATGGCAACCGTCTCATATATTTCAGAAAAGTTATTGAACAAAATTTTGGGGAACTCAATGTCCTTTCCACTATCACTAGCGCCCTTCTTCCTGCTATCAACTCATTTAATAGTGTGGATATCCTTTTTCAACTTCTTGAACCAACTAATGTACTCATCTACATTCACAAAGTTCTCTATGTTCAAAGTAGCAAGCTATACCTCCAATCTACTTATTTGTGTGGAGTCAATGTGATCACACAAGTTCTAAAATTTATCTAGTAGCTATTGGGGATTCAAAGTTGATCTTATCAACATGAAGATAAATTACACCATCTCATCCTTTTTACCCTTGAGTAGTTGGTTTCTCTCATCAGAATTAGTGTCCCAAGGGACCTCATTCACATATTTGAGCAATCCCTTACTTTAGAGCAAAGCTTCAATCTTGATTTTTAATTCGGTCCATTAGGCAAGGGCATGTGTTGATCTAAGAAATCCCTGCCATGATACAATCTCGTGTGCAATTGTGACAAAAAATAATACTTCTGATGCAAAGAGCTTAAAAAATTATACGATTTTTTCAAAAATGTGTTCAATACGATTTCGTATGCAAAATTTATAGCCTTGAAAGTTTGACCCAAATATTGCACAAATGCCACCAAAACCTTGTGACAATTCAAAAAAATATTTGTACCTTTAGCAAATGGAATGAAACTATGTCACTGACTGGGTGATTGAGGGGGTGCCAACTAGGCGTTAATTGGTTTTCCATTGCGTAACAACAAATCGACTGCCACCAAGTGTTGTGTTATGCAAGGGGGTGCCACTAGGACGTTGACTATGCATGCCACTAGATAGTGTACTAGCAAATTAGATAGTGTTGCATGTTTATTGTTAACTTTTAGAGGACTAGAATAGAGGGATTGATGAGTTGGTTGAATATGTTGGAACCCTTTTTTATAAGCACAATTTGGTGTCCACCTTGTTAGTTTTGCCACATTGACCACTAACGAGTTATTTGTTGCCATATCATCATCCAAAATCAACCACTCAACAAGTGACATGTTATCCAATGCCATTTCATATGGTGACATGTCATCAGGTGCCACATCATCAAATCATCCATAAAAAAATTAGCCATGGGATTCGAACCATGGACCTCCTATAGGTCGAGTCTCAATAATGATTTTGCTAGCCACCAATGGAAGCACACATAACATTAATAGGAAAGTGGGGCCACACCTATTTAATGCCTTTGTCCAAGCCAAACGCCTATGTTTCAAAGGCCCATGGGCATTGAACCCACAACACCACACTAGTGGCCATGCAAACATGCTAAGCCCCACAAGGCTTCTCCTTGTTGTCCCATGACTTTACCTTAACTAGTCCAAAGTACCTTTGTATGGACTCAAACCTACCCAAAATGCTTTCGCATATCTTGCCAAAAGCATGATCGATTGTTGCACCAACATTATGCATGCTTTTTAACAAGCACCTCATGTCTCTTATTTCATGCACGCTGATTTTTCCCACCCATATACAAAATTCCTTAAGGTAGAATGACCAAAAGTGTTGAACTAAGAACCCCTTGAAATTTGCAAAGAATCCAAAAAAGCTATAAGTTTGTCCATAACTACCATGGTTTTACCTAGACAACTTTTTTCTTGAAGGCAACCATTCAAGCTATCCTCTCACACCAATGTAGCCAAAAAGTTGTCAAAACATATTAACAACTTTGTAAAGCAACTTGGTGGTCTTTGCCATACACAAAAGTCTACCCCTTACTTCTCTAGCATATGGAGGCTACCAAAAAGTATTTAGCCTCTTCTTTCCTTATTCAACAATGCAAATCGTCCTCTCATTTGTACCACATCTATACAATAAAAAGCTAAAGGAGAAAAAGAATCAGATTTTTTTGAAAAATCGGTAAAAGACAAATGAGGTTTTCAAACATTCTCGAAAAGATTCAATTTGTTGTTTAGGGCAGCCATGTGATCAAAACAAAAAAAAATAGATCAACTATCAAGAGAGGCAAGGAGAAACCTGTGGGTGAATATTTCTTCTAAAACAACAAGTCTATTGCAACAAAGTGAGATCCATGCAATCCAAATCCACCTAGGGTTTTGGCAAGCAAACCCTAAAGAAAACTGTCAACGACACACAACTTCTGAAAACTACTTCAAGAAGCACACTATTCCTTGGAATGACTATAGAAAAAATGTTGAAGGCAAGCAATCAAGTAATAAAGTTTCATACCCGCTCTGCTATTAAGTTGGATTTCATAATACTTTACATAAACAAATGGAATCAACACATTACCCTCTCCCCCCAAAAAAAATAAGAAACTCACGAAAAGAATATGCACAATATGAAGGGTGTCTATAGACACCTGTTGGCCTTCCTGCCACATTTTGTAAAATTTTAAGTTGTATGCAATTTTGGGAGTTAATCATTGTAAAACTTCTCTTTTTCCATCGAAAATGGTTAAGATGTTGTTATGTTGTTGTGTTTTCACCAGCTGTCTCCTTTCACTTTCTTCTTCAAAAACTGTTTTCTTTCAAATCCTATGGTTTCTCTGGTTTTTCTATGCAATTCTTGTCGTTTCACATGCAAAATTGTGAATGTTTTAGCATGGGGCAATGTCGTGGATGTGTTTTCTACTTAAGATCTAATTTCTATAGGTTTGTTTCATTCTTCGCATGTGGTGACAGTTTCCGGGACTTAGATAATTTTCAAAGCATGCTTCCCTTTTGAATGCAAGGAAGGGGCACTTTCGCTCCACTGGTGGAGCGAAAGTGTTTTCGCTCCCAGTTGTGGAGCGAAGGTTCCTATTAAAGGAGGGGGAGCAATTGACTAAGTCTTGGCTAAGGCACAAAGTGCTTTCGCTCCATGTGGAGCGAAAGCCCTCCATAGAATTAAGTGTGCGCACTAACCAAAGACTTTCGCTCCACTTTTGGAGTGAAAAGTGCTTTCGCTCCACTTAGGGAGCGAAAGTGTTTTTGCTCCGTGCTTTCGCTCCACTTAGGGAGCGAAAGCTCCTTCTTGAGAACCGCAAAAGTCAAAATGCAAAGGAAGTCAAAGTCGTGGTCAAAGGTGGTGTCACTCCACTAGTGGAGCGAAAATCCCTGTCGCTCCACCAGTGGAGCAAAAATCCTTGTCGCTCCACCTAGGGAGCGACACTCAAAGTACAAGCGCAAAAGTGGAAGGTCAAGGGTGCTTCCGCTCCACTTGTGGAGTGAAAGCTTGCCAAAAATTAAGTTGAAGACTAAGCAAGCAAAGGGATGCTTTCGCTCCACCTCTGGAGCAAAAGTGCTTTCGCTCTAGTTATGGAGCACAACTCTAGGTGGGCCCCAAACACGGCAAAAGCTACCCAAAACCGTCATTAACTGCTCAACCGACCCCAAAGTTGCGCTCTAAGCCGTCCGATCATGGTAGATCAAGGGAACCTTCTGCATTCAATGCTAAGTTATCTGCAAAATCAAATGTGTTGTTAAGTCAGTTTTGGATTAATTCTATCTGCCACCATCGCAAAGGTGGTTGAGCATTAATGTTTTAAGAGGCGGAATCCTCTATAAAAGCTAAAATTTTCTCTGTAACTAAGGATGGATAATCTCTGCTAGAAAAGCAGTTGTATATCTTGAAATTTGCTTCCTAAACACGAACTTCTGGTTCCGGTCTTGAATCTTCTTTCTTTGTGTATGCCTTCTATCATGTTATTTCTGTTAAGTTAGTCACTTTGTTATACGGATTGAATTCTGTTTTTGGATTTAGTTGTTAGTAAAGGATTAATGCTGGAGTACCCCTGGAGGTTATGCGATTGAGAGGATTTAGTGTCGGTTTCTGTTAAAAGTTTATTGTTTTGATTGTTGTTGGTTCGAGTAAAAGTTGTGTATCATGCTTCCTATCCATCAACCCCGTATTTTATTCTTTTAGCCTCTTTTCCCATTCCTTTCAATAATTTCCTTCTCTTTTCGCATCTTCCCTAACCCTTATCTCAAAAACCACTTTTATTTTATTTTCGAAACCAACCCTACTGGAGATTGGCACGGAGGACATTTCTTTCCTTCGACCATTCAATGCTTGGCAACGGGTCTAGGGTGTTGTAGACTTAGAAAATCTATATCTAGGCCGATTCGATTGCCAACAACACCAAAATAATCTCACCAAAAGGAAAAAAACTACTCTACAACCAATAATAAACTTAACGTAGCATATTCTAACAAGATTAAGACCATTAATTAAAAAAAATAGAAAATAAGGATTAGAGCTTACTTTTTATTTAATGAGTTGTGAACTTGTCACAAACAAAGTTAAGAATCATATAATGATAGAATTATTAAATCTAATTTCATCACAAAATAACTTAAAATAATTAGAAAAACCTTTTGAAGGCCTTACAATTGTTTATTCGTTATCAATCTTCAAAATGTTATTTTATGTTCACCTATTAAAAATGCTTTTAAATTAACTTTTAAGGTTCATGAGTATTAAGCATATAAGACAGCCTTGTACTCTCCTTGGGTCCACTATACATGGAGGGAGGTAAAAGACATATATACCCCACCCCTTTGAATTCAAACCTTGAACCTCCTATTTACAGTACCCTTTCACCATAAGGACCACTTAAGCTAGAAGCAATTAAACCTAGCAAGATAAAGCCCTTATGCTAGGAAAAGTACTTTTTGATATCTACTACAATGTGGAATCATAATCTTGCTATGAGCAATTTTATGATTGACCAAGCAATCATCACATAAAAATCTAATCATATAGGAGTGTATTAATTTGAACAAACTAGAAGACAAAGCAATAAACTGTCAACCTTGAAGAGCTTGGACGCTAATATACAACATCGATAAATAGCTATGTTACAAATGGTTGGTCAATTGAGATAGACGTCTCACATTAAAATATGTTTATTGAAGTTGCATAAAAAAAGGTAAAGGTGAAAGCTAAAATAGTTTCCACTGTCCACAAGCCATAGGCCATATGGAACGATCCTCATGAAGGATGTTCTTTACCCAATATATGTTTATCCAACCATATTACGGTAGGGGACTAACCCATTGGTTAACCCCAAGAACCCAAGATGAAGAACAGTTGTTTTCCCTTCCAAGTTAAGAAAAAACTCCAAAGAAAGCAATGAAGAAAGTGGGAATTATAACTTGATAGAAAAGCAGTTATGATACTAACAGCTCAGAAAAGCCTTGTCTTGAAAATGATCTCATAAATATAGATGGACAACTCATGTTTGTAATGTTTGAAGGCTACAAACTTAACATTTACTAGTGCTTGAGCTATGTAGTTTGGAGAGTTGCCACGATACTGCAATCACATTGAGCTTATGTTGTCGTAGGAGGGTAACAGCCACTGGGGTCAGCACCTACCACTCGTACACTAGGCCTTTGCGTGCACCGAGACTAAGACTTGAGCCTTCCCCATAGAGTACCTGTCTCAACCACTCCAGGTCAGCTGGACAAACAAATAATAATTAATCTAATAAAACGGACGCAATTACATTGCAGAATAAAACAATGGTATTTAAACTCCATAATTAACAAACTAAAGTGAATGTCTATACCATTCATTTCACTAAACATTTTTATCACCAAATTTTACCATCTACTTTCTGTATGCATCTGTAATCAGCTTTTCTTTCATACTTAATGGCAAAGTTAGTTAAACATTCTTTTTCACACCTCCCTGATGCATTATGCAAGCATTCACATCCACTGTATCCTGCATGTTCCCAATAAACATCCTACTTAAGACTGGCAACATTGCACATTTATTCCTCATACATATATGGCCCAAAAATTTTGGCACATCTTCCCGTCAATAAAAATCTTTTGAAGGGAATGAGTTATGCAAGGATATGTCAAGCATTACTTCTAATTGGAGTCTTGTACGACTGTAATACAAGGGGTACAACTGGATATACAAACTTGTTTACAAGTTTACTCTTTTTGCAAAAGGAAAATTTAGTGGTTGCAGCTCAAAAACTGGAAATACATCATTTAATATGTTCTCCACTTATCACAAAAGAGGGTCAAAATCTAAACATGAAACATGAATGGAAAACCATGATTTAAATAAAACACAAATTCCAAGGTTATTCACACATAGCTATACTGTAACAAAAGACTCCGAAATCAATTCAATGTCTCACAGATATCTGCAACATCGCAACTTGCAATGGTACAGATATAGTGATGTGGTCTACTGGCAAGGACGCCACTTGCATTATCGGTGATGTGACCTGGGTTCAATCCCCACGGCAGATATGTATATGTATAAGAAGTATTTACTCAATAAAAACTTGCAATGGTACAGGGATGATTGCACTGCTCTCAGACAATATCAAATTTCACATCGCATATGTACTAAGGAGAAAATTGATCTATGGTGTCAACATGTTAAATTATATGGTACATATTCCCAAGGACATAATTGAACTATGGCGTCATGATAACGGGGTACACTTGTGGAAGTGTAACCCCAGTACAAGTCCCCACAATACAACATGGAACCCCATAGCATGAAACTCACTGTAAATTTACCAATCCCCAAAAGAAAAAAAGGTCATATTTATAATAATGAATCAAGACACATGTTTGTTGTGTGCACATTAGTTTCCATGCTGACATGTTTACAAATGTTCTTCTTAAAATGTTACATTAGTTCAATTTTTTCTAAAAAAATTTGAAGTGGCAATATTAGTGAATATTCAAAAGATTGTTCTCCTTCCCAGTATCATGTAAATTATAGAGATACCGTTAGCTTTATGATACAATCATGTACATTGATATTCACATCAACTTGGGCTTTTCATACATGGAATACTACATTGATTCCCATCTTTGCAAATCCAAAGCATAGAGTTGCACAGCAAGTAATCAGAGATCCTTAGGAGACGAATTAATGTTTCATGAAAGAAAGCAGACATGTAACCTTTTTTACATCCACCCATCATGCATTTTCTGGCGGCATCTATACAGATGACAAAATTACTTTATCTGCATATTCTGTTGGCATCTATAGGGGTGAAAAACTCCTTTCTTTAAGTATTGGTCTTACAAGAGAAATAATTCTTTGAAATTGCATTAGACAAAGAACTGCAACACTTGCTCAACAACATAAAATTGGAGAAAGCCCAAAATGGCTGGCTATATACAGCTTGAAGATTGGGCCCATAGGATTTTATACTAGCCATGTGCCCATAACATCTTTATGCATGGGCATCGAACCATAGAAAAACATAACCTTCTATGGGATCTCCATAAGTGGGTTGCAGTTCTTTTCCCTCGACATCTTCCTGAAACAGGGTGGATTGTCAATAAAAGAGTGAAACCATATTATTAGTTTAAAATACCTACATATCAATTAATTGCATATTCAAAAACATGGAAAAACAATTAAATACGCTACTGCCCATTATAAATTCAAATTTAGTTTTTTTTAACTTAAAAACAAATACAAAACAAAAATGTTTACTAAATAGGTTCACGTTAAGAAAGAAGCCTTCAATTCCAAACCTGGAATCTTGTAATTTTATCTAATAAAATTTGCATTTTCGGTTGTGCACACTGAATGACACAAGAAGGGAACATATGGGTTTGGCAGCACTTCAGAGTATCTGTATCTGGGGGGCATTATTAAGCCCTGACATGTTTTGTGCCATCCTTTTTTCATTAACTTTGTTTTAGTTGGCAGAGCAATGCTTGCACTCTACTTCTGTTGCATTTCTTAACTAAACTTTGGGAAATATTTTGGCTTCATGAAACCAATTAGATCAGATGGATCTTCAATGGTACCTAAACTAGTGAACATTACAACATTTGAGAAACAATTTGAGACAATGCTCGGCTTATTTGTAATGATAGTTAGAATATAATAGTAGGACAACAGACCTGTTTTTCCCTTTCTTTTTTCTTTTTTAATTTAGAGCAGTACATTCCAATCTCCACATTCTGACTAAATCACTATGTGCATATTATGGAAGAGTTTTATAAAAAGGATAATGCCAATCAGGAAACAACATAAATCATGATTATAAAAGCAGCAATATATATTTCTGTGACAGTATATACACAAAAATAAATTTAAAGCTAACTTGTCAGAGAACAATCAAGAATTGCTTGCCTGTTGATATGTAAACTCATATTCAGTATCAAATTTCCAATTGCAAGAAGCCTTATTTCTTCACAACTTATTATGCTTCATTAAGAAACAGTTGTGTAAGAAATCCTATCTCTTTACAACTTAGAATGCATCATTAAGCAAACATTTTCAGCTCAGAAAGAATTTCACACGTATGCCTACATAAATCAATACATGTTGGGACAATTTTGAAAAAACATAAGGCAATCCATTTTGATGCTTTGAAATGCAAATTCTTTTTACTTTTTGATGTTAATTCTCAAGTAATAACAACCATAAACTCCATCTCTTGATAGAGACATTTTATTCTTAGTTCTTCTAGACGTTTCAAGCTGAAGCTGTTTCTTTATAGACAAAAGACATCTCTAGATCTTTCTCCAACCAGATGTACCACATAATCTTCATAGTTCTTGTTCCAAGTTGCATCTGCATAATATTCCATACAAAGCATTATGCCTTACCTATCTTTTGCTTTACACTTCTCTTTTTCCAATCTCAAGAACTCGGAATAGTAAGAATTCAAGAAAAGGGAGCCCTTGACAACAAAAAAAGATACTAGATGAACTATCTATCATCAGAGAAGCAGTTCCAAAAATTACCTGTACTCATTTATATAACAAAAGACTCAGACTGCAGCCAGTATTTGCACAAAAAAATCACCTACTCGTGGCTTGGTAATCTTGGTTTCTTCCTGCACATAGAGAGTATTGAATCAATATAAACAAATCAACAGGCAACATAAGTTATTCCCCACTTTGGGTAACACAGTGAGCACTAAATGTGAGTAAAATATAAAACTGTAATTTATTTTTTATTTTTTATTTTAATGTAAGAAAGCCCCAATCCTTTTTGAAAGAATCTCCAACAGGCAGATTAACAATATTTGCAATAGCTGATAAGCTATCAGGAACAAAACAAACATTCATGCATTCAATAATATTGTTACTGAATTTATACATTGTTTCATACAAACCTGCATTGTCTTGGAATTCTCCAGGGTGATCTCTGCAACCTTTTCTGTTGGGCAGTCATGGACTGGAAATATTTCCAGTCTGTGAGCATTAGTCTCAAATCATGAAGCTTGTTGCTCAATCCATAACAGCAGTTTGCATGCATAGTGCAAACCTTGTTAAAATCCTTTCTTGCTTCACAAAACCCACTGAAATAACTTGTATCCAAGAACCTCATTTTCAATCCTATATCCCTAATGGCATCTCCATGTTTAATATGATTTAGTACATCTTGGTCATGCTTTCCAGGATACAACTCCCGTGACAAGTACCAATACATATAGAAATCTATTGTCCGGTTATTGGATATTACATAATTGAATCCTCCATTTGCTGTGTTCTCTAAATCTGTAGGGTTGCCAGTAAAATGGTCACAAGCAATTTGAAAATCTGCATCTGGTACAAAATGCAGAAATGGGTTCCGGAACCACATTATATCTGCATCCTGGACGCACCATGATCCATAAGAAATGTCAGACAACTCAGACTAATAAGAGTTATTCTTCAAAATAAAAGTTATCAGAAAACTATCTAGTTTTAGAAGAAATGCTAGCTCTTAACATAGCCAGAACAGGTTGACCATGGCAGGAAAGTGTCTGCCTATCACTTACAATCTACAAATAATAATAACCAGTAGGGGTCACCATCTACTGCAAAACAGAATAAGAAGTTCACTATCAAGAAAAGGAAAAAGGAGGTAACTGAAGACGTACTGTAAAAATAAAGTTATACCCCATCTCAAGCACAATCCTCAGTAAATTAATTCTTCTCCACATCATCTTCACATAATCATCTGACATAAAAAATTTCTCCCCAGAGAAGTCAACTCCCTCAGTCTTGAGAACATAACAGTGAGAATGGATGGATAAGCACCGATCATAAGCCTTCTGATCCAAGGCAACTATAATGAGGTGATTCAAAAAGCTACTAATTCCATCTCCAATATGAAAACTCTCCAAGAAAAGATCAATCATGGAATTTGGTGTTGCCCATGCCTGATTTAAGGTAGTTATTATCACTGTCTTATTGACTGTAGCAGCCTTCTGTAAAATTGCTTCCAGCTGTGCATATTCTTTCTTCTGCACAACCACAATAATTGACATTTTAGAGATGCATAAAACAAAGAGAGTCACGAGACCCAAAACATATAATAACTTTGAACGACTTTAAGCTTCCACAGATCATATTTTTTGAGACAACGTTAGCTAAAAAACACTACATACAACAAGAAGAAATCCACATTTTGGGTTATTCCTTGATTCTTCATGAGGATGAATGATGACAGGATACAGATATGAGCTTCTAACAAAGGTGGGTCCATACAAAACCATGAGGTTGCCTGGACCAACTCCTGGTGTAACGAGACAACCAGCAATAAAAGAGATGCATACTAACAATCTGGATACATAAAACCAACAACCACAAGAAAGGCATGGTCATTATTACACTCCATGGGCAGATAAACCTTAAAGAATTTAAGACAAATGACCATGGTAAGGAAGAAATGTTTTGTGTGGTGTCATATAAGAGAAGCAACTAAGACCAAGAAGAGATGTGGAGAGCTGTAATTAATTCAACGAGTTGCTCTGCATCAAGTGAAGACAAATGAACATGGCTTTCTTATCATGGTTGGTGCTATGTATCTAGACTGTTATTGTGTATCTCTTTTATTGGTCATCTGTGACTCCAAGATCTGGCCTGCCTACCCTCATGTTTCTGTCCCGAGCCATCTTTGCTAGAATCTCATATCTGTATCCTATCGTCATTCATCCTTATGAAGCCTGAAAAAGCATGACCTGAAACATTGACTTCTTCCTTTCATACACTGTTTTTTGGGAGTCGAAAAAAAGTTTCAATAACAACTGTGATCAATTATAAGAATCACAGGAATTGCTTTTAATGGTTCCCTTCCAAATAAGCCCCTTTGCTTGTTCATATAATCAAATACTGAAAAAACAACATAATGGAAACCTAGGACTTCATCTTTGGATTGGTGCTCCATAGCTGTCTTGAATGGCACATGTACCTGACATGTTGTGTGCTTTCAAATTGCAATTTGAGGCATTACTAAAGAGGGGGGAAGGAAAGAACACAAGTGGATTGGAACATCCAACAATCAAACTTGACAAACATTTGGTGGATTAAATGGAAAGGGTCTGAAAGGAATTTAATTATATAAAAATACCCCATAACTCAGATCTGCAAGAAGAGACAAGGTTCTACTGCAAGGAAGAGATGTTTCATGTTATGAACCTCTCTTCTCATTAACAATAAATCATTCACCAATATGTAGAAATATCAAACATGCATCCACAAATAAATTCCACAATAACAATCCACACAATAAAATAGAGATAGATAATACCCTTGAGGTAAGGCAACACCAAGAATACTCTTTAAGGAAAGAATCACTCCACAAGATCTCTAGCTCCACGAGCCAAGACTCTTACCAAAAATATTTCATATGATTTTTTTTACAATTGCGGATACATTTCTTTTTATATAAGAATGTGATGGTTCACCTTCCATGAGTTACAAAGTGTATAATATTATATGTTATATATTATTATAATTTTATGTGTGATCCATGTCATAATACAATATTATATTATATCCCCACAAGCATATACTTAGGTATCTAACATTCCATCCCCCTTACAAGAATGTTTCATCCTCAAAACATAGGAAGAAACTAAATAATATAATCTTCTAAGCAAAGATGAGAATTGGTACCAATCTTGATCATCCATCCATCCTAGTGAAACTTTGACTGGTGGTGTTCTTTGTTGATGCCAATATGCCCTTATGCCACTTGAATATCCATAATTAACCCTTGGGTTGCATGTATGTCCATCATAGCCCCTTTGTTTTTCTATGACTTGTCTCCATGATTGTTGCCTCTCATGGTGATATGGATGGTGATATACTCCAACCTTAGCGTGTTGTTTTGCAGCACATAAGTTGAAGAACCTAGAAGACAAAACAGCGAGCTATTGAGGAAGACAAAGCCAACAAGTGATCAAGGAAAAAGAAGCGTTTACTCATCGTGGCAGCAAAGAGGTGATTAACACCAAAGAACGTTGGACGTAACGCTCTGAGTGTTACATTTCAGAGGAAAAGCGATTCACCAGACGTAACACCTTGAGTGTTACATTTCCAGAGGGCAGTTAAACGTTTTTTAACGTTACTACATGCAAACGCCCATGTTGCAAGCGATTGGTGTTTATGAATAGGGTTCACACGAGCAATGCAACAAAGGAGCAATTGAACAACAAAAGATACGTGCGCCAACGAGTCAAAGCAAAAGTGAGTCTTTCAAAGGTCAGTTTGATATTTAGGGCTTTTGGAGCTAAGGTTTGGAATTTATTTTTGACTTGAAAGTTATTGGGGTTAATCAAAATTATTGTAGACAGCAGTTCTAAGAAGAAATGATATTCAGAACTGTTTGACAAAATGTCTACATGTTGTTGAGAATTTTGATAAAGTAATGTTTTTGCAATGTAAATCAGCCGTCATGATTTAATATGGACTGATTAATAAAATTACATGTAGGGACAAATTGTAAAAACTAGCCGTCATAGCCTGATTAGTTAAGTCAGACTAGTTAATTAGTCCGAGACTTAGTTAAGACAGACTAGTTAATTAGTCTGAGACTGATTAGTTACGTCTTAGACTGATTAGTTAAGGCATTAACGAATAGACAGTTGGGGACGGTTGAGCATGGTTGGTTGCAGTAACCACCAAGGCCATCTTATAAATACCCCCTACTCATTTTTGTAATGATCCATTCATCGATCCATCATTGAGGAATCAATACAACAATCAATATTGTTCTCATGTTATGCAGATTTCTATGTGAATGCATTGTCTTGTGTTACAGGTATCCAAATGATGCATGTTATGGAATAGGCTGGAGCAGACTGGTGTTGTTGTTGTATGCGTTGTGCAGAGTTGTAGGAAGGAGCGATCAAGACCAATTCGCAGGATACGTATGAGATTGCAGGTGCTATCATGAACCTGTCTAGGCCTACCCGTCACCTGTCTAGGCCTACCCGTCCAAGCCACCTGTCTAGAACCTACGAATACCCGTCTGGCACTCAACTCATTTCGACTGGAGCTACCCATCTGGAGTAACCCGTCTAGGATCTTACCAGTCCGGGAGGAACCCGTCTAGGCTACCCGTCTGGTACATATCCGACTAGGAGGCTGTACGTCTGCTAGCTACCCGTCTAGACTGGTCATTCTGCAACTTACCCGTCCAGATTGATCCGTCTGCAGCCATCAGTCATTGGTTACTCGTCTAGAGATAAACAAGTGCAGGTTGACATCATGGTTGACAGTCAAAGTTGCCAGTCCTACCCCTAAACCTCTGTCATTCCTTCTTTTGGGAAGGTACTTACCCCTGTCTACAATTATTTTTTAAGGATTTGAGTTTTTTAAACTTTATAAGTTTGGAGTGATAAGTTATCTAAGGTTTTTAAGTTTTGTAAGCTTGGAGTGATAAGGAATTCAACTAGTTTATTTGATTAAATTTTTTTTATAAGTTCTTGAAGAATTTTAAATTTGAAATTTTTGAAAATATCAAAATTGAAAAGTTTATATTTTTGCAAATTTAAATATTTGGGAGGTAAAAGGTTTTCAACTTCAAAGGATTAGGAAAAACAAAAATTTGCAAATTTTATATTAGTTTCTAAACTAGGGAGTCATAAGGTTTACTAATCCATTGGAATTAATTTAGTGAATTTAAACCTAGGAATTATAAGGTTGTCTACTTCAAAGGAATCAAATTTATTTGACTGAATCTAGGAGATATAAGTTTTTTAACTTGAAGATAAAAATGGATAAGTGGCCAAGAGGAACTTTTCAACATAAGAAATGAAATATTATTAATGTCCATGGTGGGCCAGAAAAAGACCCAAGGAACTATAAGGACAATAATGATTGTCAGCTAGCAAGCTAAAAAGTCCAACAAAGAAAAGAAACTAAGTTAAATACAATACATAACCTGGCAATTGGGCCAAAGAGAAGGGAGATACGAGGAGAGGAGGGTTGCAGTCCAGAAGAATGGAGTGCACACCAAGAAGAACGGAGAGAGAGAGGGAGGGGGGAGGGAGCAGCCCAGGAAGGGCAAGCTCCAAGAACCCCCATAAACTAATCTCTCCTAACAATCGAGGCTGAAGTATCCAAGTTGAAGAAGTCCATGATATGTCTCTGTCCATTGCTAGTTCAAGACCCATCTGGAGGAGAGCTTTTATGAAAGGAAAAGTTCAAAAACAAAATCTATATCAAAGGCAATCTCTTGAATTCAATGGGTAAGATCATAGAAGAATTTTACAAAACTCTTATTAAAGATGTAAGATTATATCATGTGAGTCTAATCAAAGGGGTCAAACAGAAAAGGATATTTGGTATCTAGACTCAGGAGCTAGTCATCATATGACTGGTGACTTACATTGGTTTGAATATTTAGAAAGCAAGAATAATTTCACTCTAAAGATTGCAAATGATAAGAGATATTTAGTTCATGGCACCGGCAAAGTAATACCTAGCATGCCATTTTTCGATTTTGTGCTAGAGAATGTTTTATATGTTCCAGGATTATCAACCAATCTTATTTCAATTACTCAATTGGTTGAAAAAGGAAAATCAGTTGAATTCAAATATATAAATGAACATAGCAAATGCATCATCAAGAATCAAAACATAATAGAAGTTATAGGTTCATAAAAAATGGAATATATGCCTTAGATTCAATTGGTTTTTCTCAAAAAATTATTAAATGTCTATCTCAAGATGAAGATAATGTTAAATTGCCTAAGTGTACAAAAAGACAGGATACAAGGAATTGGATTTAGCATAGTCCAACTTTTTTCTACAAAAGAAAGCATTGGGTGAATCCAAGGTTCTTAATGATGAAGCAGATTCAAGAGAAGAAAAGGTTAATGAACAATGCAAGGTCACTTGAAGATTGAAGACAAAGACAAAGACCATGATTGAAGACTAAAGTCTTCAATAACCAAATAATGTAATACAGGGGGGTGTTGGAGTATATTACATTATTTGGTACATGCTAATGTACCCCCATGGTACCTTCATGGTACATTTGTAAATAATAGATTAGGGTTGAGTCATAATTTAAAGTGTGATTTATATTTCCCTTTTTATATAAGTTGTAATGTGCAAGAAATGCACAAGTGTCATGTGAGTTAGAGTGCAAGTGTAGGTTGAGTAAATGTGCACAAGTGTCTTATATGTAAGAGTGCAAATATGTAATGTAAATATGTGCACAAGTGTCCTAGATTAGAGAGTGCAAATAGAAGTGTAAGAGTCATGTATAGGTGTGCATATGTTATAGTGTCAAGTGTTCATCAAATATGCAAGTGGCAAGTAGATAAGCCAAGAGTCATGAGACTTGACATATGGAGAGCAATAGTCAAGTATCCAAAGACTCATATCACTATGGCTATATTATGGAGACAATGCTCCATAACAAAGTAGAACAAACATCAAGATCGTTCTTATCATACACAATTGTAAGAGAAAGAGGAGTAATGAAGCTTGCATACATTTTGAACAATTAATATTGTAAGTTGTTCTACATGCTTAGTAGAGGTATGATTCAGACTATCTATTCATATTCAGCATATTATTGAATGTTATTTGATTTATTATAAGCCTTGATATACATATTATTATCATATTTACCTTGTCATTATTATTATTATTATTATTTTTTATTGAGTAAATACTTCTTATACACATCCGACGTGGGGATTGGAACTGGGTGACATCACCGATAATGCAAGTGGCGTGCTTGCCGGTAGACCATGTCACGCAGATTACCTTGTCATTATTATATTGTGGTTATTTCATATTTGGTACCTGTGTGATATAACCTTTGATATTTTGTGGTAGTATAAGGCTTAGAAAGCTATCAAATTTAATAGAAATTTGAAGTAGAAAACATAACCGATATCCTCAACTTATATGGTCAGCATTTAGCATTCATATTTCAATATTTTATTAAACATGCAGTCAACAGTTGAAGATAAACAATACATCCAACCCTAATTCTAAGATGAGCGCCTGTTTTCTTCTGTGCCAATGTAATATTAGTCACCTCAATTTGAACTAATATCTTAGCGTGCAGTTTATCAAAAGCATGCCCAAGCTACAGAACGAGCCTCTATTAGACTTGAACGTAATGGTTTATACAACAATCACCGAGATCTGCATTTTGTTGCTCAATCACATAGACGCTTCATGACCGCCCCCATTTAAAGTTTTCATTCTTTTGTTTGTTTACCCCTCTGTTGCACTGCAAGAATTGGGAATTTCTACTTTAAATATTTGGAATTGAGAATGCCTACTTCAAATCTTTGTGGGTACAAATACAAGAGTTGGTGTTGAAAACCATGGACCATCTAGTACTACCCAAAACCAGGAGCTTCTAGCAAGCGCTCTAGCGGCTCTATCACTCAGCTACCAGCCCTGACCCTTTCCAGGTTGAATATTTTCCTCGAGTGTGTATTAGCCTTCCAAACAGGTGGGAATGTTTGTGGAGAAGTGACACAATCTCTAGAATAGACTTGGGGAAACACTGCAACTTCTGGAAACTCTGATACCACCAGCCCTGACCCTTTCCAGGTTGAATATTTTCCTCGAGTGTGTATTAGCCTTCCAACAAGTGGGAATGTTTGTGGAGAAGTTACAGAAACTCTAGGATAGACTTGGGGAAACACTGCAACTTCTGGAAACTCTAGGAAATGGTACCGAAAATTTGCAGCATTGGAAACCTAATAAAATTTCCTGAAAGCTGATTTCCAACACAGGGAAATTTTACTCTAAATTTATTCTAATACGTGTCTCATGTGATTCCACAAACAATTTCAGCCTTTAAAAAGAAAAAACAATTTAAATTGAATGGTTCCCAAACCAAAAGAAACCCCTTTCCAAATTCAATTTTCTTGATGAACTTTAACGATTTTTATTAAGAGCTAGGTTATTTTCAAACGTGAACTGCAATCCATATATCTAGATTAAATCTTGTTATGTAACATATGACTATTTGTAAGTTATGATACCACTCTGTGATTTGTTAAAATCTTGTTAAGACTATTTACAAGGTATAATACCATTATCTAATTTATGATTTGTTGAAAGCCACACCTCAAATCCTGATAATGGATACAACTGTTTACAAGTTGTGATATCATTTATGACTTATTTAATTAAGTGCCTGTAATATGAATGGACCATGTCACTCTCGTATAACCAGTTAAAACGTTAATCTAATAAATAAATAAACAGATGTGGTGAGACTTTGCATACCAGTTGAGTACCATCCGACCATGAATTTCTAGACCTGTTGGTCGGTCGCCATTTAACTGCAGACTGAGAAATCAACTCCCCTGGAGTCCCCGTATTCGAAAATATCACACACGACATCGCCACCATTGCAATGCAGAATACGATTACTGCACAATCCCTTGCTCTCAACATCACACTCCCGTCCCCACTCATCCTACTCGAGTCCTTCCCTTCAAGTTTTTTTTGTGACATTATATGTGTATATAGGACTTGACATCAAAAGAATACTATCAAATATCGAGAGACTTGAAGCCGTATTCTCTTTACTTTACCAAAACCTCTGTATACTCCTCTATCTTTGCCCCCACACTGCAGCTTAGTTAATTTCGTAATGATGAAGAATCAAACAAACACACAAGTGATGCAGAATAAATTAATTTTATATATCGCCAGTTGGCAGGTTAGGACAACTATATTCGCTAGTGTATGTTTTTTCCTTACCTAACTTTTTTTTACACACTCATTCTCTACACATTCACCTATATTATGGTTTGAACTTTAAACTTCCTTACCTAACTTTTTTTTACACACTCATTCTCTACACATTCACCTATATCATGGTTTGAACTTTAAACCTCCCGAAAAGTTAAAACTTTTTTTTACATAAACTCATTAACACACTCTAAACAGTTACGCACTCTTCTAAAATACTAACCTTTATTTTAGTGTAAGGTTATATGTAAAATAAAAGTTCCAAAATTTAGTAGCTCCAACAAGACTTTTACAAAGAATGTTAATTCTAAAATCTAATCCAATTTATTTCATAATAAAAAAATAAAAATAAAAATAAAAATTAAACAGTTACGCACTCCTCTAAGATACTAACCTTTATTTTAGTGTAAGGTTATATGTAAAATAAAAGCTTCCAAAGTTTAGTAGCTTCAACAAGACTTTTACAAAGAATGTTAATTCTAAAATCTAATCCAATTTATTCCATAATAGTTTAATTAGTCGTTAATTATTATTTTTTATTTTTTATTTTTAATTATTTATGTCATGATTTTATTGTTAGAGTACATTTGAATATAATTTTGAATGTCTCGTATCTTAAAATTATATGTATATATGTTTTTTTTTTTTTATATTAAACATCGTTTACAAATATTTACAAATATCAGCACTTGTTCGAGCAAACATAAGAGGAGTCGACCTCACAACCATATGGATGATAATAACTAGGCAACTGCTATTACACCAAATGCCATTTGACATATGTATATATGTTTTAATTGTGTCCGTCATACAAAAGAAAAATTGGTTAAACATGTGGCAAACTCTATAGGCGGTTTATCCATTTTAACTCTTCTTTTAAGAATGTAGCACACTTTACCAGTAGTAAGGTTGAAAAATTGAAAATTTTAATTGTATTTGATCAAATTATTCTTTTTTTATTTGTGGAAATTTTTTTAGAGTGTTATTTTTGGTTAAGATCTAAGGAGTTAGGAGTATCTATTCCGCTAAAAGACATCCAGGGTTTGTATTTGGCTTATCCTCTTTGACACATTCAAAGAGTATGCTTAAAACAACAAAAACACAAATGACAAATAACAACAAAAATACAAAAACAACACAAAAATACCAAATACAAAAAAAAATTAAAAAACAAAAATAAAACACAACAAAACAATACAGAAAAAAACAAAAACACAAAACAAAACACAACAAAAAAAACGCATACACACCAAAAAATTAAATGAAAGAAAAACCATAATACATCTATGGCCAAACCAAACCAAGAGGTCTTTTAGCCAATAATCAACGAAAGAAACATAAGAAAGATCTAATGAAAAACCTTGACTGAACCAGAGAGAAGTTAATACAAAGAAAAAATGAACAGGGTAACTAAAGAATTGGAGCATCCAAAGAAAGGAAAGAAATAATAGCATCTCTGAATTGCAAAGCCCACCAATCTTTTCATCCCTCATTTGCATTTTCTCCCAATCTTTTCTTCCAAAGTCTTGTATTTTCCTCTTCTTTTTGAATTTGAGTCATATTTTTTTCCCTTCCTACCTTCTGGTTTGTATCCAACTTTATTTTTTTACTAGAGGTTTGACTAACTCCTTATGGCTCTAGATTTAAATCTATTTTTGTTGATTGAGAATACATGACTAAAGCTTGATTCATAGATCCTTGGGATCCTCCTTGAGAACTAAAGCCTTGTTTGACCTTCTCCTCCGTTTTGTGTTTTTGTTGGTCCCTTGTTGAGGACAGATCTCAAAATTATTGTTGACCAGACTAATGGTTTTCTTTGAGGATTCTTTGACTATTTTTGGGTGGGGAATCTGTGAGCTATCCAAAATTGTGTTTCCAAAATCTTCTTTTTCGTAGAACCATCCACATCCTCTAAATCATCTTCCACTACAAGTTTTGAAAACCTATTATCTGAAGAGGTTGACTTATATGTAGGCTTCATTTTCTTAGTAACATGTTTTTTTAGGAGCCTAAAATTCCTCTTGATCTTGATCTTGCTTTGTTTGCTCCAAGACTACATATTTGCAATCTTTTACTAAGTGACCGTATTCATGATAGACCCGACACCTAAAGGGAATGTTTTCATAATCAACTTCTTGCTCCCAAGTTTCTTCCCCAAACTACAAAGCAATTTTTTTGGTAAAGGGTTATTAAAGTCTGTGAGCACACAGATCCAAGCATAAATAAAATGCTTAAACCCCATCGTGTTATATGATGTCATCATGTAGGCACCTAAACCAAAAAGTTTAACCCAAATAGGTCCTATTGAAGGTATTTTCTCTTCAGCTTTAAATAAAGCATGCCAGGGTTTTATGAACAATAACACAACCAAAAAACCAAGGACCACCTTGGAATATTTGTTGTCTATCCTCCTCATTAGCAAATAACACCAAAAAATATCCATTAGGATAATTTGAGATACTAAACTCACTTGGAGTTTGCCATTGCTTCAAATCCTAAATTTTAAAAGCAAGGATGGCCAAAAGCCCAAGAATCAATAGATCAACTCTTGTTGCTCCATTGTAGCAATTCCATCTTGAATATGAGATCATTGTAGCTTAACAACTGGAGATCCATCTACTGCTCGCATGCAACTAGTCTATTTTATTGGGATCAATCCTTGGCATACAAAGATGTTGATGCCAAACCCCATTGAACAGTTGGAATTGTTGGAGGTTGAGCATCCCTTACAACATCTTTGAAATTCATCCTATCCATAGTTCCACCTAGTCCCTTCCTTGCATCCTCCCGCCTTCCACTAGCTGTCTTCAAACCCTTCTACAACTCTTGTTATTCAAACCCTAATCATTTAACCAAATTACTATTGTTAATGTGTTTAAATTAAAATTTTTATCATAAAATAATAAAATGATAAGGAATAACCTTTGAAATAAGTAGTCATTTGAAAAAATCCAAGCAGTATTGAGGGAGATATGACCATGTGAAGACAATCGTTTGAATCTAGGACAATTTTAGGATAAATTTTTCTTGAAAAATATCTCATCTTTTAAGTCATTTCTTTGTGAAGGGTTGTTTGATTCAAATGATTCTTTGATGAATTTGTGCAATATTTGAAGAGTTTTAAAAGGGGTGGTCATATGAAGGAATCAGAGTCGTATTAAGGGAGATACGACCTTGTGAAGTCAAACATCCAAAACAAAGGCAGTGACGATTTTTCAAGTCATGGAAAATGAAATTGCAAATATTTGTTAGCCAGGGTTAAAATGATGGGGCGAACGACAGAGGGCTAGGGCATCAGTGAGGTAGGACATTTCGTCTAGGATTAGAAATGTTTAGCTAAGTTTTTTTTTCCCCTTCATTATCTTAGAAGTATTGCATACAAATTATTGTAGGTTTATTTTCAAATATCATAATCGCTATAGGATAACTAGTAACACATACAAATTATTATAGGTTTATTTTAAGTAGAATTTTAAGTATAGTTTTCTTTCCATGGATCAATTTAAAGCTAAATCCTTAAAATTATCCCTAGTAGTAGAGGTTAGTGAGGACCTCATAGAGAAGTGATCCTTCTTGCTCAAAGATAGGACAATTATTGGTAAATTTAATATGTCTTGATCAGGGGCTTTAACCTTGAGAAAATGGATTGATAGTTGGAAGTCTCCAAGAGTGAATCTATCCTTTCTTTCCAAAGGTTTCTTCCTAGATATTTTTTTTCAGACAAAGAGATAGAATCCTAAAAAGGGGTCCTTGGTTTATGGGAAGAGTGGGACTCTTCTTTACCTACAGATATGAAGGCTTTGCACCTAAAGACGTAAATATATCCCTAGTACTAGTACGGGTTAGGATGTATGGGTTGCCCATTGAATTATGGGAAATTGATGCCTTCAAGGCAATAGGCAACACTCTAGGAGAATTCCTTGAGATTCTAAATACTACAAAGGATGAATTCTTGGCTATTTGTGCTCGGATATTGGTCATGATTGACATAAGTAAACCTTTAACAAAATCATTCTTAAGTATGGGGTAAGTTGTGGATCCAAACCATAGATTATAAAAAACATATCTTTTAGATATAAAAGATGTCATGAGGTGGGGCATATTAAGAGATTATGCCCTAAGAAGAGTCCAACATAAACATATGTGGAAAACTACAAGAGAAAATTATAATTGGATATGGATGAGGATGGATTTCAACTTCCAAAAAACTGGTCTAGATAAATGAAAGTAAATAAACAGTGGAGATGAGTAAGGAAGGACAATGGGACAAATACAATTTCTTTTTAGGCTTTGGCCTATGAAGAAAAAGTAGATCAGAGCTTAGAGGACACAATACAATAGGATTAAAATATTAATAAGGAACCATCTATTTAGTATGATCCTTATTTAGGGATGAACATTTTCATTGAACCTAAGGAATGTGCCTCATTATATTTTGAAGACTCTCTTGAAGTACCATGCACCATTCAAGAGAAGAAAAGTGGTAGAGAAAATGTAGTGTTAGATGTTAATACTCTACCATTAATAAGAAAATATCGAAAAATGAGTAAGACAAGTAAAAATATTTCATAGCAAATCTAGGAGAGGATAAATCTAATGAAATAAAATTTGTAAAAGAATATTAAGGAATATAATAATAAGACCTACTCCTGATATAAGTAAGACAACAAGAGAAAAATCCTCAAATTATCAAGTGAGAGTTAGGGAAGCAAGAGCAAACATAAAGAAAGGAACACAATCTAAGTTGGTTTAACTTCTCTTTACCAAACAACAAAATAATATTGGTAATTTGAAGGCAGGGTTACTAGCCCCTAATGAGATATGATAACCACCTCATGGAATATAAGGGGCGCTAATGCCCCCTCAAAGTAAAGGTATATTATGGATCTTTGTTTAAGTAATAAGCTTGATATTATTTGTCTATAGGAAACTAAAACGACAAAGGAAGAAGTTCCCAAAAATATGAAAGTAGTATGGTAAGATGTGAATGAGATGTTGTGGATTATGAAGGAGTGGCAGGGGGAATTCTATCATGTTGGAATCCAGTTAGAACCTCCTGTGCAACCATTCATAAAACTAAGCATTGGATAGCCTCATTAGTCACATGCTACTTTGCAAATATTTGTTTCATCCTTATCAATGTCTATGGATCTGTAAATTAGTCAAGAAGATTAGAAGTATGGGGTGGGATTAAAGAGTTTATGAGAAGTAAAGACCAAGAAACTTGATTCATGATCATAGGAGATTTTAATGCCATAACCAAGATGGATGAAAATTTTGAGGAAATTTAAAAAATAACCCAAAGTATAAGATATTTCTAAGCTTTTATTCAAAACAATAATCTATGGGAGGTTGGGTTTGAAGAGGACAACTGGACATGGACCAACAATAAGAGAGGGAAGAACCTAATAGCAAAAAATTAGATAGATGCATACTCTCAAATCATTGGCTAGATGGGGGGACTTGTGCTAAAATTAATTCTTTGACAAAAATTAGTTCATATCATTGTCCAATAAGAGTTAAAATGGTGATAAGTGAATTAAAAAATATATCATATTTTAAATGAGTAGATGTAGGAGACCATACTCAAATTTTTAATACGATAGCGCAAATATGGAATTCTTTAGGAAATAGTGAGTTGTATACATTTCCAAAACAAATTAAATGAATGACATCTAGATTAAAATGATGGAACAAGAACACTTTTGGAAACATTTTTGAGAAGAAAGAACTAAAAGAGAAATTTTGAAAATTCCAAAAGGGTGAGCATAATAATCCAAGCTTGGAGGAAAGGGAGTTGCGTAGTGAATATCATAATATTTCAAGTAAGAGAGAAATTTTGGAGATTAAAATCGAGACAAACTTGTTAAAAAGGAGATTAGAACACAAATTTTCTTCATAGGATGGCAATAGTACAAAGATCAACATCTAGAATGACATGGAATTAAATTATTGAAATCAGAAAGGAGGTGAGGTACTTTTAACATAATATTCTAGGATTAAAGGAGTTTGAAGTTCTTAATGATAAACTACTACAAGAGGTACCTCTAATTATAATAAATGAAGACAAAATAATAGTAATGGAGCCTATTACTTTCAAAAAATTTCATTTAGCTCTTTTCTATTTTGATAAGGATAAATCCTCAAGTTTGTACGGGCTCTCTATAGCATTCTATCAACATAATAGGAATATAGTGAAGATTTTTTATTGGTGGCAGTGGAATAGTCTAGGGTAAAACAATACATACCTTATAAAATAAATGCAACATATCTTACCTTGATTTCAAAAAAGAAGGATGCAAAAATGTTTTATTTATTTAGACCAATAAGCCTATGTAATATGACAAAATAATCTCCAAAGTAATGGCAAATTGATCAAGACCACTATTAGTCAAAATTATTTTAGAAGGATGAAGGATGAATTATGAAAGCAAGACTGATTCTAGACGATATCATAGTAGCTCATGAAGTTATGCATTCAACAACTTCAAAAAATAAGAGAGCAATGATCTTAAAACTTGATATGAGTAAAGCCTATGATAGGGTTAAATGATATATATTTTTTGTAATACTAGAAAAATTTGGATTTGGGAAGAAATGGGTCAGATGAATTAAAGCTTATGTATCTACAATATCATATTTAGTGTTGGTAAATGGGTTAGTAACATAATCATTTAAAGCCAAGGGAGGCCTTAGACAGGGATATCCTCTACCACCATATATGTTCATTATTATGGCAAGGGTGTTGGGTAGGAACTTGAAGAAGACTAACAAATATGGGCTAATAATTGGACTTAAGGCTAGTAATAACATCGACAAAATCACCCATTAATAGTTTGTATATGATACAACCAGGGTTATGCATAAGGGATCAAACCCAAAATGTACTTGTAAAAAAATAACGAATCTATTGTGAAAGCTTGGAGAATCCTGGCCAACTTCATGTAGGAGGGCATGGCGAATTATCTTATTTTTTCACAAAAAATTATAAAACATTGGTGAATTTCAAAGTTCTGATCGGACCGGGTGGAAAACGGGTTTCGACCACGTATCGGGTACCAATCATGATCTGGTCATGGATCGGATCCAAAATATGGTTCGATCTCAAACCGAATCCAAAATATTATTCGACCTAATGTAAAATGTGGTCCGATATTGGACCGAATCCATAATATGGTTCATCCTGATGTAAAATGTGATCTGGTCTTGAACCAGATGAAGATTATGGTTTGGCCTAATGTAGAATGTGGTTCGATCTTAGATCAAATGCAAAATATGGTTTGACCTGATGCATAATGTAGTCCAATATTGGGTCTGATGTCGAATATGGTCTGGTATTAGGCTTGATGTAGTACAAGATCCGATATCGGGCCTGATGTAGAATATGATCTAGTATTAGGCCTGATGTAGAATATGGTCTAGTAACGGGCCTGATGCAGAATATGTTCTAGTATCAGGCCTGATGCAGAATATGGTCTGGTATCAGGCCTTATGTAGTATAGGATCCGATTGCAGACCTGATGTAGAGTATGGTTTGGTATCGGGCCTGATACAAAATTTAGTCTGATATCGGGCTTGATACATAATATGATCTAGTATCGGGTCTGATGTAGTATATGGTTCGGTATTGAGCCTGATGTAGTATATGATTCGGTATTAGGCTTGATGCTAAATATGGTATTGTATTGGGCCTGATGTAGTATAGGGTCTAGTATCGGGTCTGATGCATAAAATGGTCTAGTATCAGGCCTAATGCAAAATATGATTCGATATCGGGCCTGATGTAGAATATGGTCCAAAATAGGGCCTGATGCAGAATATGGTTTGGTATCGAGCCTGATGTAGAAAATGCTCCAATATCGGGGTTGATACAAAATATGGTCCGGATGCAGAAAAAGGTTCAGCTTTGAAAACATTCCCCCATGGACCTGCTGCCATATGTCACATGATCGATCACCCATATTGCATGTCCAATACAATGCTACCACATGTCAACCCCATCTATTCTCTCTATAAAAGGGCATCAACTATCATTTTTCCAGTTCATTTCTATGACTACACCTAACCAGAGCGAACCATTACCAACAACCTTCCCAATCCAATTTCTCCTGCTTCCAACTTCTAGCAATGGCCACCACTTCCACCCCTACTCCAAAGTTCAAGAACCTTTCTTGCACTTTAATTTTAGATTTGTTAACAACCCCAGGTTCAAACTTTTCATGGTTAGATGATGCAGGTTTGAAAAACTTGGTTTCAATACCACATTTCAAAATTGATAAAGTCCTCCTGCAACATATCATAGCTGGTTATGACCATGACAAGGCCATAGTCAAAATGAAAATACAAAATAGAAATCTATCATTCACCATCACAGCTGTAGATATTAAGAGATTGATAAATCTTCCTTTTGGTGATTGTCCTCTAGTGTCAATGAAGTTCTAGCTATCTCCATATGATAAAGGATACCTCGAGACAATGTACAGTCTCGGATCAGAATATTTGGCAGGTATAATTCTTGTTACTTAGATTCTATTAATGTTCAAAATTTCAAATTTGTAAATTGTTATCTAATTTTTTTGTAGCTTTCGCCACTAAGACAAAAAGAGGGTTAACAATCACTAATGTTAACCATACAACTATGAAGGCCATTATTGAGTTCTTCCAGGCAAGATTGATTCTTCTTGGAAGATCAAAAATTCTATTTTGGGCACTGGCCTATGTTGTTCGCTGTGAGAAGCATGAGAGGTTCGATTGGTGCATGTATATTTTAGATCGGATCAGGGTTGAGTTGCATGGCATGCAATTGCAAACCAGCAAGACACAACCCATTGTGGGTAACGTTAATTATATTTTAGCACTCTATTATGAAAGTTTTCATAATTTTCAAAATACTCTTGTACCAACTGTAGTGCATGCAACACTACAAGCCATTGCCATGACACCAGAGGAATTGAAGGTAATAAGTCCATCTTTGACCATGAAATAGTATTTTATATTTTAGCACATTTTCTTTTTTAAATTTTTCTTTTCATCTAAATGCAGGGTAGGGCAGCCACCACAAGGAATAAATAGGATGCTGCTATGAGGGGTTATAGGCTAGTGATTCTGAAGACACTGGATCAGAAGTGTCACCATTGTAGAGGCCACATAAATGTTTGAGGCAAGCTGCTTCTCCTAGGGGTTCTCGTACACCTAGGTTTGCACAAAATGTGCAGGTTGAATCTAGTGCAGTCAACCCCTCCCCCATCGGCACCCAAATTCAACACATTTCATCATCTTCAGGTAAATCAATGTGTATTTACTTTGAATTAAGATTTTTTTTCTATTTTATTTTTTGAATAATTGTAAAAAAAATTTTGACTATTTTCAACCACCTCTCAATGACAACCTATGAAAATGAGAGGCCATATGCCACCACCACTTCCACCACAACCATCGCTTCCACCACATCAACAATAGCCTACGCAAATGAGAGGCCATATGCATGTTGGAGGTGGAAAACAACTTTTTTCATAGAGATCACGGGGGGCAACACCAAGTTCTAGGTATGGGTTCTCATAGAGATCACAGGGGCCAACACCAAGTTTTGGGTATGGGTGGTCGTCTTTTACATTTAACACAACTTCATAGGCACCAAAAGTTTCAACCATGGGATTGGATAATATCCAACTCGATGATGATTTTCTGTTGCAGGGCAACATTTTAGGCTTCAAGGCAATGAATGTGCTTCATGATCCATAGGGTGAAGTAGAACAAATAAAAGCCCCTACAGTTGAGCAGACATCATTGCCATCTCCTCAAGGAAATGACCCTCATCCTCAAACTGAGGATGACATTGTAAATTTTGATGAAAATGTTTTAATGATTGAAAATACTAAAGCAACCGTAAAATAGGTTGTGCTTAGAGATTTGCAAGTGATGAAGGATTGGGAATATCGGGCCAAGGTCCTTATAAAGGAAATTAATGCTCGATATAGGAATTTTACAAAAAGAGATTCAATTTATTCTTTGGTTCAGTATGAACCAGAAAAGCTTGGTGGCTTGCTACATCAGGCCACATCAGGATCAGTGAAGTCAGATGTTGTGTATGATGATGATGTTTTAAATATTATGGTTAGTAGATTAGAGAATATTAATGTTGAAGCCCAAGATTTTTATAACCAATGGGCTTTCGATAAGGAAAAAGTTGTAGTTGTTGAGGCTGCAAGGGATGTGGTTGAGGTAAGAAAATATTTTTTATGTTTCAATTTTCTTTTGTAGTTAAATTTTTATATTTCATTAAAACAAGTAATAATTTTTCATATAACTCTTTTGAATTATGTTTTTATTTTCTTTTTGTAGTCAAATTTTGATAACTTAAAAAGACAAGTTAAGAGCATGGAAGTCAATATCAATAGGGTGAAGACATTTTTACAAAATGCAATGGAAATGAAGAAAAAAATGCAAGCAAAAGTGGCGGATAATAATCGTTTAAGAAAATATATTAGGGATAGGCTCAATGAAGATCTAGACCTCATACTAGAGCAGTAGAAAGTGAAAGAAATACTTCCAATAATACTCGAAGATCTAAACAAAGAAGAAGCCGCATTGGTGGGGAGTATTGTGAAAGTACAAGAAAACCTAGTCAGAGTTGGAGCACTGCCAAAACAGGGTGTCACGGAAGGTCATAAAGGAAAAGAAAAGGCAACTCCAAGCGAAATTGAGGCAGCAAACCCCCAATCAGATATTTAATAGTGTAAAATACTTTCAAGTTGACTGTAGTCAATAATTTTGTACGATGTAATATATTTCTATTTGAATTAATGAAAAAGATATTTACTAATTTTGTGTCTTCCATAATTCAAAGGTTGTTTGCATTTATAATTTTGTGTTGCTTTTTTAGTTTATTTCTAGCCAATATTATTTACTATGTTCATCTCAAACAACAAAAGAAATATTATTGTTGGTTAATATTCATACATTAACAATACAATACCAATACTATGATATAAAACATAAAATATAACGATTTATCAATGAAGGCAGTTGAGACACTATGATATAAAACATACAATTTTTAAAACAACAATGTGATATAAAACATAAAATTTATAAAACAACAGTGTGATATAAAACATACAATTTATGAATAAACAAAGTTTTTGAAATCTTATAAATCTGAAACAATATTGTGAAATCTGATAACAAAGAAATTCAAATTTATCATTGTTGTGAAATACTAGAAAAATCACAATTCAGGTAGCTGAAACAAAAACTTCACAACTTGTCCACTATCACTATTAAGCATAGCGAATATCTATGTCTCCACCATATGATCACTGAAGGCATCATTATCCTCCTTATCGGTTGTATTCGTGGTACCCCTTCTTCCTATGCAAGGGAATTCCAGTATGCCAATGCTCTATCATACAAAAATTTGTCCAACTGATACGATGACACATAAATTCTTAAACAATTTTCTAAATTTTTGTCGAGCCTATTGTGGAGCTTAGATTTAACAAAATATAGTGCACTGAAAACCCTCTCATCTTCCATAGATCCCAAAATCATTGTTTCACATAATTCATATAAACAAAAGTATTCACTAATCGTATCTTGTAAGACACTACTTGGATACAATTTTTACCACAAACGTGCAATGGAACTAGTCTCATGGATGTTACTCAAAAGTGATGTTTGCCCAACCATTGTTCTTCCAAAATGCGATGACTATTGTTTTAAAATATTTTTGTTGAGTATACCTTTTATTTCAACACCATTGACTTCCACACTTTTACTAAAATGCTTAATAAGGATGCCCATATATTTAATAAACAACTCATGTGTAGAATTGTAATCAATACAAGGACCCCAAAACAAAGGGTTAACCACACCCATGGCCTCAAGCAACTCATCTCTTTGAAACCGATCTCTTATCTCACTTGTCAATGATTCTGCTATTTTGAACAATTTTTTCTTAGTATTGTGTAAAACAACTTCAAATCTATTGTGTGTTACATGAACTTGTTCAACATCATCCGTAACTATACTTGACTGCCTTTCATAACAATATAGAGTTATCATATTTCCACGAACATTAATACAAAGATGATCATTGATGTCAAACTTCAAAAAGCTATTTGGATTGTTCACGTTTGTCAATGTATTCCAACTATCAAACAAGGGATCTGTAAAATCTGGTTTGGACACATATAACCTGTCAATAATCATACATATTTGCTTTCTCATCCTCATGAAATAAATGATATAGATGGATCTCTCTTGTGCAAGTTTAATCAATCTATTCATTTCTTGTAACATTGGAAGAATACCACATAAGGTTAAAAGGGTTTCCAAGTCAGTCAAACGGAACAACAAATCTTTTGCCTTATCAACTGCCCTACGATTTGCATGCATAAACCCCGTTAATGATTGATATTCTATAAAAACTCTATGTGCAGGTTGATATAGTGAAATCCACCTTGTATCCACATCTTTTAACAATTTTTTTTCCTTTTGTAACTCCTAGTGCAAACTATTGAAACTCTGCAAACCTTTTTGGACTGCAAGAAAAATAAGAATGTATTTCACGAATGAGGTCTTCCACTCTAGCAACATTTTCAAAAGTGCTCACAATTTTATATGCAAGATTCACTCTATGAGCCATGCAATGAATGGGTATCATATATGGGGCAACTGAGGTTTGGAGTCGAACACAAAGACCATTCTTGTGCCCTTGCATTATAGCAGCACCATCAGCTCCAACACAAATTAACTTTGTGGCTATGTCTATATCATTCATTCTCGCAATATCCTTTAAACTAGTCACAACAACATTATAGATATTTTTTGCATTTGAACTTTCCACCATCTTATGTAATCCTAGCAAACTAGGCCTCCTTACATGATTTTAAAATGTGTACACATGCATGCAAATCTAGGATGTGTTGTCCACAACCGTCACCTCATCAATAGAAAGTGAAATGAATCTGGCAAGTTTTACTTGCTCCCTCAGGTCTTCCTTCTCAACTAATGATAGACATTTTACCATTTCCCAACCACTTCGATCTGACCAATGGGAACTAGGAAGGTTTTGCACATCAGCTAGTTGAAATAGGTGCTTATAATCAATAAAATCAGACATGGGTCTACCCTTTTTGAGAATACTATATACAACAACAAACTGTAAACTTTTTGAAGCTAAAGTGGTCTTATAAATTTTATGAAATTGGGCTTCAATCGTTCCACCTTTCTCAACAAGAGATTATTGTTGCTTTAAGTGATTGTCATATTCTATTGCATATATGACATGCATACATTCTGATGCATCCTTCCACCTAACTTCTTTATTAATTTTACCATCACTTCCTATAACTTTTACATAAGCTTTGCCAACATGTTTTTCTATTGTATCTATCTTATTTTGCAGTCTGTGATCCTTACCAAGTTTCCAACTACAAATTTTGCATCTACATACTTTTTGATCGACTTGGTTGTCCTCAGTCAGGACAGGCTCAATCCAAGGAAATTTTTTTGCCCATTCATTCTTAAATGCCCTTCCAATAGCCCAGTTAGATGCCTTTCTCTTTTTAGAATTTTTGCTTGAAGATTCATAAGAAGTTTGTAATGTATTTGATTTATCACTTTCATTTTCAACTGGCATGTCATTTTGAGGAATATCTTCAAGTGTTTGTTGGATGTCATTGTCAAGAGAATTTTCATTAGAAGGCATCTCTTGGTGGGGAATATCTTCAAGTTGAGGCATATCAGGGTCGATAGGGTATTCTGCATAGTAGCATACCATAATATTTTTTATCATTTTTGGATTAAACAAAACAAACTTATAAACAAAAAAAATATTCATATCGTCATGCACATACTGAGAACTAATTGTTTGAGGAAGAAAGTAGTATTTAAAATAATTACAAAATATACAACTAATTGTTTAGAAGTCAAAAATCATTTGTACCTCAAATTTGCACGGATGTCGATGGCTCGTTGCATTTCGACATATGGCTAAAATATTTGGCCCCCTTATTTCCATCACCGGTAGGTGACATTTTACTTGTAAAGAAAATGTTTTTCATTTTAGAAAAGTAATAAAATGTTGAAGAGGTCTTACTTCTGTTAGGCCTCAAGATAATATTGTAACTAGAATAAATAGATGGTTGGTTGGTAGAAAATACATACTTGTTTCCTGTCATGCTTTATTGTGATTTTATCAGTTTATGCCACTACTCCATTTTTTGGTGATAGCACTTGTAACTGATAAGAGCACAAAACTAATCAATATACAAATTCAAATCAATTTAAGAAAAAAACTTGTGTGTATGCAAAAAATAATTAGAGATACATATGTGGAAAAATATCAGATTATAGTACAAAATGGACTAGAAATAGAGAATCACAATGTCTTCAAAGAAATAGAAGCATCACAATGTCTTTAGAACAAGGTCTAAATATCAGTCTAGTGCAAAACAGGGTTTGATAAATTGTCAGATGCAAAATAGGGTTTGAATATCGGTCAGGTTGTAGAACTAGGTCCGAATATTGGTCTGTTAGTCCATCTAGATGCAAAATAGGGTTCAAATATATTTTAGGATGTAGAATAGGGTTCAAATATCGATCGGGTGTAGAATAGGGTCTAAATATAGGTCTAGTGCAGAATAGGGTTCAAATATTTATCAGGTTGCTAAATAGGATTCGATAGTTTATTCGAATGCAGAACAAGATTTGATAATTCATTTCAATGTAAAATAGGATTCGAATATCGATCAGGTTGCAGAACAGGGTTCGATAGTTTATATAGATACCAAATAGGGTTTGGTAGTCCGTCTATATGCAAAACAAGGTTTAAATATTGGTCGAGTGCAGAGCAAGGTTCAGATATCGATCTAGTGCAGAACAGGGTTTGGTAGTTCATTCAAATGTAGAATAGGATTTGTATATCGATCAAGGTGTAGAACAAGGTTTGGATATCGATCTAGTGTAGAACAAGATTCAATAATTCATTCATATGTAGAACAAGGTTCAATAATTCATTCGAATGCAGAATAGGATTTGAATATCAGTCAAGTTGTAGAATAGGATTTGGTATTTCATCTAGATGCAAAATAGGGTCCAAATATCATTCAGGATGCAAAACAGGGTTTGGTAGTTAATTCATATGCAGAACAGGATCTAGATGTTGGTCTTGTGTAGAATAGGATCTGAATGTCGGTTTGGTGCAGAATAGGATCCAGATTAACTAGTTTTTGCACACGATCGAAGTTTGGTGGAATTCTCAAATTTTTATTAGTTTGAATGTTTTAAATAAAAAAGTATCATTGGCGTTTTAATTATGTATAGTGGTATAATTGGTAAATTTGACGGGATTCTTTAAAATTTTTAAAATTTTATGATGAAAAGGGTCCTTAATTTAGGCAGGATTGTTGATGAATTTTTTAAAAAATCCTTAATACTATTATCAAAGCACGGCGAACTGAAACATTTTTTTTTTTGTCCCAAAAATTTCAAGCAAAAGGGCTAACGTCCAAGGTCCCCCAAATTCACCAATTTGCATTTTTGAAAATGTAAATGTTCATCCAATTTGTAAATATTCATCGTTGTGCATAACCCTGGATACAACCCTTTTTGGGAGGATAAAGATAAATGAGGCTAGAGCTTTGAATAACATATTAAAGGAATATGAAGGAGCATCAGGGCATAAAGTTTTTTTTTTTTGAATTTACATGGTGGAATCGGTAGCTGTCACGAATCTGGGCAGGCTATCCAAATTTTATGGCCACCACAGTATTTTGCATTGTCCGCCCTAGAAGCCGCCACACAAATCTTCATGCAGTCTGCCCCTATAACCACCATGCCACAATCATTTTAAACCTTTTATGCCACTGAAAGCACCAGGAAAGGAACAAGCATTCAGTCTGCGAGGCCCGAGATTTGAACCTTGGACCTCCGCCCCCCTTATGGGGTTTGGATGAACCAATTGGTCTACACCTTAGACCTTCCAATCCGCAATCAGGGAATAAATTTAATGGGACAAAATCTAAAATTTATTTCTTAAACACTCCAACTAGAATCAAAGTAGGGATATGCAGGTTACTTCAAATGGATGAGACAAATTTGAAAGCAACTTATCTAGGGATGCTCTTATTTGAGAGAAGAATAAGGATATAATTATGGAATCTAGATTTGAGTAAAGTTCAAAATAAACAATCAATACAAAAAGGTAGATGGTTATCATTTTTTCAATTGGTTATATAGGATTGAAATGGGTCCCACCCATATTACATCATCACCACATAGTGGTATAGCAACAAAGCTTAGATATTATCAATGTATCACTTGACAAGATTCAAACTTGGATCTTCCCTTTGAATGTTGAGGAATCTAATCGATTGAGCTAATGCTATTTGATAGGTAATTTGTTATCATTAGCTGGAAGAGTGTCGCTAATTCCAACATATTATGTCCTTGTATACTATGCCAAAATCGATAGAAAAAAGTTTAATCTATATTATATGGTATTTTTTTGGTCAGGATTACATGATAATATGAAATTTCTTTAGTGAAATGGAGCAAGGTATGTGATGATGAAACTAGGGGAGGTCTTGGTTAAGAGTTCTTATGAATGCAAACTTATCTCTTAAGGGAAAATAATTTGGAGATTGTACAAAGAGAGTAAAATGAAATGGGTAATAATTCTTCTAAGTATGTTGAGCTCAATGAATTGAGCTTAATATTTACTACATCCTCGCTGCCAAATGGCTCTACACTATAGAATGATTTAAAAAATTAGTTGATCTAGTGATTAAAGGTCTACTATGGGTAATGGGAACTAGAAAAGGATTCTATTTGGATGGATATTTGGTGTGATAAAAAAACCACTCAATCTAGATCCAATATTGAAACCATGGATGAGATTACTTCAAGATAAATATGGTGATAGGGTTTCAAACATTATGTATAAGTTTCCAGAAGGAAGATACAAATTAAAAGAAGATTTTTTCACAAGTATACAAGACATTAATGCTAAGATGCAGTTGAGCAAAAATATAACAATAGTGATTATTCTAAGGGGAGCTAAGAATAGGTTGATTTGGGAGTTTAATAGCTTAGGAGAATACACAATAAGAAACAAATATAATGTAAAGCACCAACAAAATAGTAATACCACAAGAATATGGAGAGATATTTGGGATACCCAAGTATTCCTAAAGTCAAAATGTTTTTTTTTCTAGAAGGTCATAGACGAATCCTAAGATAACCTCATGAAAAGGGGTTTTCATGGCTCCTCACAATGTGTTCTATGTAAAAAGAAAGAGGAAAGTATAGACCATCTCTTGGGACATTGCTCAATAGCCTAGAAAATATGGCAATGGCTTCTTAATTTGTTTGGTAAATGCATGGTGATGAATGGAAGAATTGAAGAATGTTTAAAGCAATGACAAATCACTTTTAAAAGTGAGCTTTTATAGAAATTTTAGGATATATCAAAAAATACAATACTTTGGATTGTATGGCTAGAAAGGAATTGAAGAATATTTAAAGAAAATAAAATTAATTTAGAGGTAATGAAAAGGAAGATTTATTTAGCCATAGAGGATTCTAAACCAATCCTATCAACTCACCCAATCCCTAATCTTGAAGTAAAGAGACTTGATAGATGGAGTCAAGTCATCAAATGGAATTATGATGTTGGATACAAGAGAAACAAAAAGAAGGAAAATAATATAAAGTGAAAACCACCAGAAGTGGAGTTGGTTAAATTGAATATTGATGGAACATCTAAAGGAAATCTAGGACTAAAAGGAGGAGGAGAAATGATTAGAAATAATAAGAGAAATATTTTTTTTCATTATTCTTTCAATAGTGGATTGGGACAAATAATAAAGCTAAAGCTTGGGTGACTTTAGAAGGGTTAAAAATTTACAGACAAATGAAATGGAGCAGAGTATGGATGGAAGGTGATTCACTTTTAGTAATAAATGTAATTTTGAGGAAAATAAAGGCTTCATGAAGCATACAAAAGATAATTGTAGAAATAGAAGACCTTGTTACACAGTTTGAAGAAATTAGGTTTACACTTACATTTAAATAAGGAAATATATGTGGAGATAGGCTAGCTAATAAAGGGGTTATAATTGAGGATTGTGAAGTTAAATTCTCTTTTCCATGGTTAGAGGAAGTAGTAAGTTAGTTGAAGCTGACAAGAAAATATTGACTCCCTGAATCAAATAATGATTAAGATTTACTTTAATGTTTTCCATATGTAATATTTGCTTTATTTTATAACATTAATGTGTTTGCATAGCAATTATTTTTCACAATTCTTATTGTTGTAATTATGCTTTAGGAAGGAAACTAGTAATCCAGATCTGGTAAAGTAGACTATGATGGCATAAAGTTTTAGAAACAATACTCTACCAAGATGCAATGCATATATGGTAGATATGGAGTTTTGTTATTGTGAAGGATGCTGTAGGAAATTGCCAAGAAGAACTATGCTGAATTTTGGAGTATTTGTATTCACACAAAAAATTGAAGAAGATCAAGAAAATGAAAATCTAGAATTCTAACTTTTTATGAAAAATGATGTAGGTATCTAGCTATAGCAACTCAATTGAGACAAGAATTGAATCTATTTGTAAAATATCAAGCTCTAAAAGAGAGAATTATGATTTGTCAAGGGTGGGGACCTGAGTACAATCCCTTGTTCTCTAGCAAAATAAAATAAAAAAAGATATGGAATGAAAAAGGAGAAGCTTATGAAAGTCATTCATTATATTGCAGTTAAAATAAAAACATTAATGATGGTCTATGGATTTTGGATATAGGGAGCGATGAAATTAGGGTTTCTTGGGAGGGTGGGGATGGCGGTGGGCGGGAAGGCTGTTCTGGGAGAGCACGGGAGCGTCGGCAGGTCGAACCAGGGGCTCGACAGAGTGGAGGGAGGGCAAACAGAGTCTGGGGACACCGAGGAGTCCTTGCCAAGTCGCGGCAAGGATCCGCCAGACAAACGGGGAGATGGACCTCGGAAGTCATATGCTTTGGCAGTGGCCTCTGAAACCTTAAGCGGGCTCTTCTCCAAGGAGTTATTTCCGTCCGGGGACGAGTTGGACATCCCGACGGAAATTCTCTCAAGCTTTGTGGATTTCAAAAAATTTACCCTCATCGGTAAGTTTATTGGTGGTCGTTCCGACATGGAGACCATTCGCAAGTGGGCGTCTGGAAAATGGCGGACCTCTGGTCACTTAGAGTTGGCTGCCCTAACCCGAGGTTTTTTCGCGATTAGGCTGAGCAACAAGGAGGACTACTATAAAATCCTGGCTGGAGGGCCTTGGTTCTTGGGCCGTAGGAGTCTCTTTCTAAGGAAGTGGGGTTTGGACTTTAACCCCGATACCCAGAATATCAACATTGCTCCAATATGGGTTAGGCTCCCGAGTCTTCCCCTTTTCTGCTGGCATGAAAATGTAATCAGAGGTATTGCTCGGTCCATCGAGGAGATGATCACTTTAGACCCTCCCACCAGAGCTCGAACTAGATTTGTCCAAGCCCGGTTCTGTGTTTTGGCGGACTTGGAGACGGACCTCCCATCCTCCATTACTCTGCGGTCTGGGGGTACTTTTCTACACAAGCAAGCTATTGTTTATGAGAACAGGCCGGCTTTCTGCCCTCAGTGTAGTTCTCAAGGGCATCTTCAGTCCAATTGTCCTCTCAAAAAGTCGAGGAAGAAGGAGCGGGATCCCTGCAACCCTCTGGAGCACGGTGAAGGTCAGATGAAGCACCCTTTTGTGAAATGCCATGAATCTCCAAGTCCATCCAGGGACCATCTCGAATCCTCCTTACCAGAAGAGGAAATCACCACCCATCCGGACTCCGAGCAGTGTGGTGGGCGCCCCCAACTACGACCACATGAGGAAAAGGAACATGCCCCCCCCATTATCACCACACAGGCAGATTCACCCAAAATTTATGACCGAAACTCTCCCGAGGCACAAAAGATATTGGAAGACTACCTGCTGGGAAGAAGAGGTTACCAGCCTGGTAATATTAGCCCTCGAATTACAAGGAGTCAAAAGCGAGGGGTGGATTTTGGTAGTGAAAGGAAGCAAGGCCGTCCCCCCAACAAGGAAAAGAGAGACAAAGAAACTGCGGTGATGTTGCAAATGGAACCCAACGGTTTTTGTTTCAGGATGACTCCGATTCTCTGATGGGTGACGCGCTTATCCCAAAACCTCCCTTCTAGCAGGGAAAGGGAAGTAAGAAGAACCTCAAACCGTACGGATGAATCCTGGATGTGAGAAGACTAAACGAGTGGCCATTTGGGCCAGGGCAAAATTTTCCAGCAGGATTTTCAACGGTTTGTTTCAGTCCAGTCATTTTTCTTGGATCCTATCCAACATGTATGCTTCGAATTCTGCCTCCGGGAAAGCAGAAATGTGGAAAGTCATTTCCCAGGTATGGGAGAATTTTTTGTAGTTTTCTTGGTTGTCTTCTTCTGATTTCCGATGGTCCAGCTTCTCCGGCTAGTTTTTGTTTTCCCAGTTATAATGGCCATGGTTTCCAGGATAATCAGGCAAAAATGCCTTACTTGTAGCCCTCGGGCAATTATCAGCTTTTTGTTTTTTTTTTGCATACAGGTTTATTCTTCCAGCCAAGAGGCATGAAGCACTATTTAGCAAGGCTGATTTTGTATATAAGGTTTTGGGATCCTCTATAAAAACCCACTGTTAATCTATTATAATAATTACCCAAAAAAAAAAAGGAGAAGCTTATTATTGTTTTGTGTACTTCAAAAAACTTTTGACACAATATCTAAGGTAAATTATGGAAAAAATTGGCATACTGACTAAATACAGAGCAATTATACATAAATATTATGAGTAGGTGGTAGCAAACATAAAAACTCTATAAGGACTAGCAAAGTGTTTCAAGAGTGATATTAGGATGAAACAAGGTTGTCTATTATAACCTTCTTCTTTATTTGACCTTTATATTGGAAAATTGGAGGAATGGATAGAAGGGATGAGTGGAAAGAGAATAATTTGTGAAGAACACAAGCCTATACTTGAGAGGGGGGTGAACAGTATAAGACCAACTTTTACTTTTCTTTCCAAATAATAACAACAATAATATCAATGCAATAAAATAAACAATGCACAAATCATCACACACATGAGAGACACAAATTTAACGTGGTTCACCCAATGTGGATTACATCCATGGAGAAAATATTTCTTCTAAATTTTCTCAACAAATCTCTTGGGAATCAATTCCCTATTACAATGTTTATGGACCTATGTCCAAAGGAGATCTCAATCTCTAATGCTCTGATTTGTGGATCTCTCTCCATAGGAGAATTCTATCCTCTCTACTCTTGTTCATGGATCTCTCTCCACAGGAGAACTCTATCCCCTCTACTTTGGTTCATGGATCTCTCTCCATAGGAGAAATCTATCCCCTCTACTCTGGTTTGTGGATCTCTCACAAGAGAACTCTATCCCCTCTGCTCTAGTTTATGGATCTTTCTCCATAGGATAACTCTATCCCCTTTGCTTTGGTTCATGTATATCTCTCCACAAGAGAAATCTATCCCCTATTATTTGGTTCAATTCTTTTCAATCTGACCCAAGCCTTAACACAAAGATTGATCACATAAGCAACCAAACCTACTCTCAACTCTATCTCAAATCTGCCCCAATCCTTAACACAAATATTGATAAAATCAGCAACCAAACCTGCTCTTAACTCTACCTCAAATATGCACCAAGACTTAACACAAAGCTTGATCAAATTAGAAACCAAACCTGCTCTCAAATTTGTCTCAAATATACCTCAAGCCTTAACACAAAGCTTGATCAAATCAACAACTAAACTTACTCTCAACTCTGTCTCAAATCTGCACCATACCTTGTTACAAGGCTAGCACAAATTTACCTCAACTCTACCCAGTGCTATTTCAAGTCTTCACAAGAGTTGCTCAAATCTACCTCAAAGCTACTCCAAGTCTTCTCACAAGACTTGCTCAAATGTGCCTCAAATATGTTCATAGAACCTGCTCAAATATTTCCAAATCTTTCATACAAACAAATGCTTATATCTCTTTCAGAAATACTTTCTTCAACTAGGCAATTCAAACATATTCTACCTAGAATTTTTTTAACCTCTATAACATATAGAGAATGATATGTACTATCAAAATTCCAATATGTTCTTCACATTCACAAATATTGCATTCAACTAGTCCAATCTCTATCTCTTGCAAAATCCCTTTCAAATTAAATCAAAACAATGTATAATTTGCTTCACAAATCTGATCTATATTTCTTGTAAATTTGCTCTCAAACATCAACTTCAATAATGCACAAATTCCCTTCACAATATTGATCTCAAAAACTTTCATAGTTGCTTTCAATATCTCTCAAACCAATGTTCAAAAGATTTTACAATGATGCACAAACTTGTCTTCAAACCTAGCATAAGTAGTTCACAATATCTAGCACAAATGTCTCAATCTCTTTCAACAATGGAAGCACACTTGTTCTCAAACTCTAACTCAAATATTTTCAACAATGCTTACCAAACAACCCTTTTATCTCCACCTTATGTTCCAGAAACATTTACCCAACTACCCATACCTCTTATTTTGCTCTCGATGAAGATATGTCCTTAAAACCTGTCTTACAAACAACTTATCCTCCTTATGCCACTACAAGGGTTAGATAGAAAAATAATTTCTCAAACCATCCACATGAACTTCCTTCTCAAAAAGATATGCTCAATGAAATCTGAAATTGATGTTTAATAATTCTTCTCTTGTTCTAAAAAATAGGGCATTAATAATTATCAAAGACCTTCAAACCCACTTTCATCATACAAAAGTTACAATAAAATATCAAACCACTATAACACCTTATTACTCCTATTCTTGCATGCAAAACATATCCCCTTTGTTTTTCTTTATGCTTTTTACAAAAATAAAATATATATAAGACACTCTTTGTAATTTATGTTTGCAAAATAAAGACTCTTAAAACAAATCCTTACACACAAAACTTTATTACTTCACAACATTATGACTCCCTAATTATAAAAATAAAATTTTAATAACTCAACCCTTATAACTCCCTAATAGAAAGAGAACACTTTTATTTCACTTAACCCTTATAACAAATTTATTTAAACACATGCCATTATGACTCCCTAAGCACCAAACAAAATTTATAACAAAAATATTGCCCTTACCAACTGCTGTCGAAGGGATTCGAATGCGTGACCTCATGGAGCCCACACTCTAGTGCGTGCTAGAGCACTGCATGGGATAACTGCCCACATAATAACCAATGTGCACTTTATTTTATTTAAACCTGCATCATTCCTCTGATCAATAAAAACCAAGCAAAACCATCACTATCACATATCGATCTTGAGACCTCCATCGTGCTATTCCTTGCACAGAGTCTGCCTACCACCTGAGCTACCCGCTCGAATGGAAACCAAACTACACTTGCTCTCCCTTGAAATTCATGCGTTGTTTGTCTGTCTTCGAAGCATGTGCATCATACTTGCTACCCCCGAGCTAGATATCTTGCATTTTTCTCACTGCCACCGCATTGGGTATCATGCACAGTTCTCATGGATCGATTGTGTGTCTTTCACCTTCGTCACATGCATTAATAAACTTTTCAAAGGTTTTTAATTTCCTTCTTAAATACTATGCTGCCCTCTTAAACTTTAGACGTCGGCGCATGGAGGGAGTTGTATATAAAAAATTTCAGCTCCTTTGTTTAAAAACCTTTTATTATAATATTTTAAATCTTGAAAAGATTTAAATATATTATAATTTAATCTTTTCCCTTTGGGTCATTTCATAAACCTTTTTATTATAATATTTTAAATCTTGAAAGATTTAAATATATTATAATTTAACCTTTCAGTTTGGGCCATTTCATAAACCTTTTTATTATAATATTTTAAATCTTGAGAGATTTAAATATATTATAATTTAACCTTTTCACTTTGGGCCATTTCATTAGGTCTTGTCTTTTTTCCAATGCCATCATGGAGAACTTAAATAAAATTTTATTTTTATTTGCAAATACCACCATGGAAAAATAATTAAACCTTTCCATTTTATTTACAAAAACCACCATGGAGAATGCCTTGTCTTTTTCTTGCTCACACAACCATGAAGAATGCATTGTGAACAAATATTGCCTTTGACATCAATGACAACCAATGTACTCAAAATTTTCAACAATCTTCCCCTTTGTCATTGATGGTAGCCCTTTCTAAAAATTCATTTTCCTATCATTGAATTCCAAATCTGCTCCCCCTGAGAAACTGCTCCCCCTGACTGAATGCTCTCCCACTTACTTAAATCTCTTCCCCTTTGAAATCAATGGAAAAGGGACTCCTTTAGGGCTAAAGATAAGATTATTAGCTCAGCACCCTCCCCACATCCTCTCCTTGAGGTGATTAATTTTGGGGTGGGAGTATCTCTACTCCCAACATACAATGCCCTTTTTCTTTGTCAACCTTCTTTTTCAACATTTTTGTAGCCATACCCTTTTGATCCTTTTGAGTTTCCTTATTCTTGCTTGTATCTGGAAGTTCTGGAAACTTTGTTCTACACCACTTGGTCTTATTCCTAATATTATTGTACTTGTAACACTTAATATTATAATTCTTGGAAGGTATAAATATCTTGAAGTTCCTCTTGGTGAAGCCATAATCATTTCTATCATGAATCCTGTAGTGGATTGCTTTATGACCAAAGTAATTACAAGAGTAGCAATACCCTTGAAAGAAATGTCCATATTTGAATGAGTTGAAATTCTTTTTAGTGAGGCCATACTATCTTTTCACGAACCCTGCAATGCATAGCCTTGTGACCAAATTGATTACATTAAAAACAATGTCCTTTGAATAAATCCTATTTTGCAACCTCTAGTCTCTTAGTCCTTTCTTTGACTTCTCTGTGATGATCCTTGTTTCTTGTTTATGCATTGTTTCCTTTCTTAGTGAAGCTTCTATTCTTAAAATTATCCTCATAAGTCTTAATTTCTTCTTCACTTTCTTCCTCTAAAACTTCTTCTTCTTTTGAGCTTGAGCTTGACCCTTCTTCTTGTTTCCCTTGTCCTTATTCAAAACCAAGTCTTGTTTTGATAGATGAAGATATTTGTGCATTGATGAATTTATCCAAATTTTTTGAACTTTTTCCAAACCTGTGTAGATTGTCCTTAGAATCTTTCACTTCCATCCTTAGAGAAACTACCTCATGTTCTAATATTTCACATTCTAACTCTTTTACCTCTAACTTTTCAACCATGACCTCTTTAACTCTCCTTGCCTTAGATTTTGAGTTTGTTAGGTCTTGTAGAAGCTTTTCCTTTTCTTCCTCATGTTCTTGAACTTGAGCCTTTAGTCTTGAATTATGTTTTCTAACCTTTTTCAATTCTCTGAAAGCAACAATAAGTTCTGCTTCTAGATCAACTGTGCATTCCTCTTCATTTTTTTAATATTTCTCTACTTCTTGGTCTCCAAGAGCATCTTCGTACTTTTCAAATTTATCTCCAATAGGAGCATCTTCTTCCTCTTCTATTTAAAAAAATAGAATCTCTTCTTCTTCACTATCTGAGACTCTTTCATCACGATCACTTGAAGCCTTGCTTGCCTTGTTAACATAGAAACTATTTTTGTGCCTTTGAAAAAACTTATTTTCATGCTTGCTTTGACCATACTTGTTTTTCTTTTCATGCCTAGATTTTCCTTCCTCTTTTCTCTTATGATCCTATTTATCTTCACTTCTATTGCTTCTGGCTTGTAGATAATCTAATGCATAGTGGCAAAAATTACCACAATTAAAAAATTTCACCGTCTTCATACCTTTGTGCTTTCTTGAGTCCTTGTTTATTTTCACATAGTTAGCTTCTTCATCACTGCTTGACTCACAAATTGATTATGATTTCTTAACTTTTGTCTTATTTAAAGCTTTGAAAGCTACCTCTCTCTTGGAGTTGGGATCCTTTACTATTCTCATCTCATAAGCTATGAGAATTCCATGTAACTCATCCATAGTCAACTGATCAATATCTCTCATATCTTCTATAGCTGAAACCTTTCCATCATACCTCATAGGGAGTGATCTTAATACCTTCTAAGCAACACTAGAGTCTTCAATTTCAAATCCAAGTCCACACATGGTATTAAAAATCTCATCCACATGAAGTAAGTACGTAGCAATATCTTACTCATATTCCATATTCAAATCTTCAAACCTTTTCTTGTGGTTTTGTAGTTTTTCCATTTTGATCTTTTTATCTCCTTTATATGTTTGCTTCAATTTGTCTCATATATATTTTGCTGATTTGTAATGCATAACTTTCACAAATTTTGCTTCACATAATCCACTTAAGATTCCATTCATAGCCTTGGCATTATTCACATGTAATAGCTTACCATATTTATCTATGAGAGGAGTAGTTGTAGGTGTGAATCCGTTATCAATCGATTGCTATGTCTCATATCCTTTTTTTTATTTGTGGAAAACATCCCAAAAGAGATGCCACTTTCGGGTAAGACCCAAGGAGGCAGGGGTATCCATTCTACCAAAAACGCCCAAGAATCGGACTTGGCCTATCATCTTTGACATACTCAAGGAGCAAACAAACACACAAAAATCCATGTCTCATATCCTTGTATCATCAAGTAAGTCTTCATTCTTATAATCTAGAATTCATAATTATTTCCATAAAACAATGGTGCCTTATTTGATGAAGATCCATTTCGAGATGTCATCTGTGTTCCTGTAATATCTTCCTTCAAGCTGTTAGACTTTTTTGAAGGAATCCACTCTAATAGCAATTGAAGAACACAAGATTATACTGAGAGGGGGGGTGAAAAGTATAAGATCAACTTTTACTTTTCTTTCCAAATGATAACATCAATAATATCAATGCAGTAAAATAAAAAATGCATAAATCATCATGCACATGAGAGACATAGATTTAACATGGTTCACCCAATATGGATTATATCCACGGAGAAAATATTTCTTCTAAATTTTCTCAACAAATATCTTGGGAATCAATTCCCTATTATAATGTTTATGGACCTCTATCCAAATGATATCTCAATCCCTAATGCTCTGATTTATGGATATCTCTCCACAGGGGAATTCTATCTCCTCTGATCTCATTCGTGGATCTATTTCCATAGGAGAACTCTATCCTCTCTACTCTAGTTCATGGATCTCTCTCCATAGGATAACTCTATCCCATCTACTCTGGTTCATGGATATCTCTCCATAGGAGAACTCTATCCCCTCTAAGCTCGGTTTGTGGATATATCTCCATAGGAGAACTCTATCCCCTCTACTCTAGTTCGTGGATCTCTATCCATAGGATAACTCTATCCCCTCTACTTTGGTTTGTGGATCTCTCTCCATAGGAGAACTCTGTCCCCTCTACTCTGGTTCATGGATATCTCTCCACAGGAGAACTCTATCTCCTCTACTTTGGTTCATGTATTTCTCTCCATAAGAGAACTCTATCCTCTCTGCTCTAGTTTGTGGATCTCTCTCCATAGGATAACTCTATCCCCTCTACTCTAGTTCATGGATCTCTCTCCATAGGATAAATTTATCCCCTCTGATCTAGTTTGTGGATATCTCTCCACAGAACTCTATCCCCTCTGCTATGGCTCAAGGGTATCTCTCCATAGGATAACTATATCCCCTCTACTCTAGTTCATGGATCTCTCTCCATAAGATAAATCTATCCTCTATGCTCTGGTTTATAGATCTCTCCACAGGAGAACTCTATCCCCTCTGCTCTGGTTCATGGATATCTCTCCACAGGAGAAATCTATCCCCTCTGCTCTAGTTTATGGATCTCTCTCCATAGGAGAAATCTATCTCTTTTTATTTGGTTCAAATATTTTCAATATGCCCCAAGCCTTAACACAAAGCTTGATCACATCAACAACTAAACCTGCTCTCAACTCTGTCTCAAATTTGCCCCAAGCCTTAACACAAATCTTGATAAAATCAACAACCAAACCTGATCTCAACTCTGTCTCAAATATGCACCAAGTCTTAACACAAAGCTTGATCAAATTAGCAACCAAACCTGCTCTCAAATTTATCTTAAATCTACCCCAAGCCTTAATACAAAGCTTGATAAAATCAACAACAAAACTTGCTCTCAACTCTGTCTCAAATTTTCACCATACCTTGTTACAAGGCTAGCACAAATTTACCTCAACTCTACCCAGTGCTATTTCAAGTCTTCACAATATTTTATCAAATCTACCTCAAAGCTTCTCCAAGTATTCTCACAAGACTTGCTCAAATCTGCCTCAAAGTTGTTCATAAAATATGCTCAAATATTTCCAAATCTTACATACAAACATATGCTTATATCTCTTTTAGAAATATTTTCTTCAACGAGGCAATTCAGACATATTCTACCTAGAATTCGTTTAACATCTGGAACATATAGATAATGATATGCACTATAAAAATCCCAATATGTTCTTCACATTTATAAATACTGCATTCAACTAGTCCAATCTCTATCTCTTACAAAATCCCTTTCAAATCAAATCAAAACAATGTATAATTTGCTTCACAAATCTGATCTATCTTTCTTACATTTTTTCTCTCAATCATCAACTTCAATAATGCATAAATTTCCTTCACAAGATTGATCTCAAACACTTTCATAATTGCTTTCAATATCTCTCAAACCAATGTTCAAAATATTTCACAATGATGCACAAACTTATCTTCAAACCTAGCATAAGTAGTTCACAATCTCTAGCATAAATGTCTCATTCTCTTTCAAAAATGGAAGCACACTTTATCTCAAACTCTAACTCAAATATTTTCAAAAATGCTTACCAAAAAACCCTTTTATATCCACCTTATTTTCCAGAAACATTTACCCAACCGAACATCTTAAACAAGGAATTATATGCCCATACCTCTTATTTTATTCTGATAAAGATATGTCCTCAAAACCTGTCTTACAAACAACTTATCTTCCTTATGCTACTACAAGGATTAGATAGCAAAATACTTTCTCAAACCATCCACATGAACTTCCTTCTCAAAAAGATATGCTCAATAAAATCTGAAATTGATGTTCAATAACTCTTCTCTTATTCTCAAAAATAGGGCATTAATAATTATCAAATACCTTCAAACCCACTTTCATCATACAAAAGTTACAATAAAATATCAAACCACTATAACACCTTATTACTCCTATTCTTGCATGTAAAACATATCCCTTTGTTTTTATTTAAACTTTTTGCAAAAATAGAATATATATAAGACACTCTTTGTAATTTATGTTTGCAAAATAAAGACTCTTAAAACAAATCCTTGCACACAAAACTTTATTACTTCACAACCTTATGACTCCCTAATTATAAAAACAAAATTTTAATAACTCAACCCTTATAACTCCCTAATAGCAAGAGAACATTTTTATTTCACTTAACCCTTATAACAAATTTATTTAAACTCATGCCCTTATGACTCCCTAAGCACCAAGCAAAATTTATAACAAAAATATTGCCCTTACCAACTGCTACCACGAGGATTCGAACGCGTGACCTCATAGAGCCCATGCTCTAGCACGTGCTAGAGCACCGTGTGGGATAACTACCCACACAATAACCAATTTGCACTTTATTTCATGTAAACCCGCATCGCTCCTATGATCAACAAAAACCAAGAAAAATTGTCATTGTTGCACCATGATCTTAAGACCTCCACCATGCTATTCCTTGTGCAGAGTCTGCCTGCCACCTGAGCTACCTGCTCGAATGGAAACCAAATTGTGCTTGCTCTCCCTTGAAATGTGTGCATTGTTCGTCTATCTCTGAAGCATGTGCATTGCCCTTTCTACCCCTTCATTGGATATCATGCATTGTTCTCACTTCCTCCACATTGGGTATCATGCATAGTTCTCACGAATCGATCGTGTGTCTTTCACCTTTTTCACATGCATTAATAAACTTTTCAAATGTTTTTAATTTCCTCCTTAAATACTATGTTGCCCTCTTAAAATTTGGATGTCGACGCATGGAGGGAGTTGTATATAAACTTTTGCTACTCCTTTGTTTAAAAACCTTTTATTATAATATTTTAAATCTTGAAAATATTTAAATATATTATAATTTAATCTTTTCCCTTTGGGCCATTTCATAAACCTTTTTATTATAATATTTTAAATCTTGAAAGATTTAAATATATTATAATTTAACCTTTTCACTTTGGGCCATTTCATAAACCTTTTTATTATAATATTTTAAATCTTGAGAGATTTAAATATATTATAATTTAACCTTTTCACTTTGGGCCATTTCATTAGGTCTTGTCTTTTTGCCAATGCCATCATGGAGAACTTAAATAAACTTTTCTTTTTATTTGCAAATACCACCATGGAAAAATAATTAAACCTTTCCATTTTATTTACAAAAACCACCATGGAGAATGCCTTGTATTTTTATTGCTCACACAACCATGAAGAATGCATTGTGAACAAATACTGCCTTTGAAATCAATGACATCCAATGTACTCAAAATTTCCAACAAATTGACTAATTATGTAGTGAAACTTCTTCTCTATGTCGATGACCTCATATTTTTTTGGTAATTTTTTTTTTTTAATTTATAATAAAAAATATAGAGCATAAGACTATGCTACATACTGTAAGTGCCAAATGAAGCAAATAATGTATGCTATATGTGGTACACTCACTATTTTTACATGCGCTACATGTTAAGCCACATCATTTTGAATTAGATCTACTAATTTTATCAAGTCATTTCTTTGCTTGAGCTCATATCCAAGGATAATTTGTTCTACTTGAAATCTATTATAAAGGACTCAACTATCCGACTAATTGTATGCTTGTTGACCAAATATTTTACATGGTGAAAGTCAATCAATAGAAGTCTACCAAGTTCCTCCCACACTTTCTCGATTTTGATTGTCAACAGACAGTCCTAAATTTTCCTTTTCTTTAGAACATTAAGGATAATTTGTATCTTCTTCCACATAAAGTACCTAAGGATACATATGAAGAGAGCGTTAGATACCCCTCACAACTTTTGCCTCAATAAGCTTATTGGTGTTGTGGCCAACATAGCCAACTCTAATGCAAATGGGATAGCCATGATCATTTTGCAAGATCCAACCATAAGCTTCTGGGTTAGGGTTACCCTTGCTGGCATCATCAAAATTGAGCTTCCAATATCCTTGAATAGGCTTGGTCCAAGAGAGATTCATAGTTTTCTCATCAATATGTCTATTTATTTTGGATCCTAACTGATGTTTTTCCATAATAGTTTTAATGGCCTCCCAAGAATTTAAAATTCTCATCTCCTGTGTTGATGGTTGAATGTGGGGATAGTACAATTCACATAGTTTTGCAAGATGATCCCCAAACCTTCTCTAGAATTTCTCATTATTAGATATAATTTTTCTAAAAGTCCTTACATTTTCATCCAATCATATGTACCGAACAAGTATGGCTAGGATCATGTGCCTTAGAAATAGGAGATCCTCACCTTTAAAGGTTTTCTCTTTTCAATTAGCCAACAGTGACTCAAAAGATGTAGGCATAACCAAAGAGATTTTGAATTTCTTTTTTAATTTCCCCTACAGCTTATAGGCAAAGGGGTATTATAGAAGATGAGGACCAATTTCATGTGCATCATCACACATAACACATTTAAGTATTTCAAGCTAACCCCTTTTTTCATTTGTTCACCAAATAGAAATTTGTCATGTACAACCAACTAGGAGAAAAAGATAGCTTTTGGCTAGGCTTTAGAATACCAAACCCTTCTCCACACTATTGGAGTATTGTTAATTGCTACCTTTGTAAAGGTAAAGTAAGCTGATTTGACAATGTAGTCCTCCAACAATTTGAGACTCCATCTTAGTTTATCCCCACCCTTAGTAGTCATTACTTTATGATTGAGCAAGAAGGATTCGAGAGCTATCATTTCTTGACTAAAATCAAGTGGGATAGTTGCAAGGCTCTTCCATTTACTTCTTGCCAATTCCAATAGTTCTCTACAAAATCTTCTCAGGTTCTATAAAGAAAACTTTAATTTTTTTAAAGTTTTCCCTAAAATCAAGAGGTTGGATTTCTATCCAAACATAATTCCAAAAGTTAACCTTTGTGCCTGTTCTAACATCCCATTTGAGAAAACTTGGAATTAATTTCATACTTCTCCTAATGCTATTCCAGATGAGTTATCCTTTGGGGGTGTCTTCAATGGTGAAGATTCTTTTAAGTTCATCCCCATCTAAATATTTTGCTCTAAAGACCTTGCTCTAGAGGGAGTCATGATCTACATAGATTTTCTAAATTAATTTTCCTAGCATTGCCTTGTTAATTGTCCAAAAAATTTTATTCTCAAGTCTCTTGTCTCTTTACTATTGCAAATATTACCCCAGGATATGAGATGAATTTTCTTGTCATCGGTATTTCCTCTCCATATAAATTTTCTCATGATACTTTCTATTCTTTTGATGATCTCATTGGGGAGTTAGAATGCACCCATACAAAATATGGATAGAGCTCTAAAGATTAATTTTATATTAACCAATCTTCCTGTCATAGATAGTTTAGACATTTTACTTTCCATGTGGTTATTTTCTTATGGAATTTAGAAATGATTTTCTCCCAAAACTCTCCAATGTTGGCATCACTAAATGAGGGCATACCTAAGTAAGTATTAGGGAGGGCATTGATCCCCATCCTTATTTGGCAAGCATATAATCTAATGTGTCTCTCTTCTAGATTTGACTCCATACAATTTAGATTTTATCTTGTTGATCTTTTATGCAAAGGCAATCTCATATGTGGTAAGCAAATCTTTGACTTTATTGATCTCCTTTAAGGTTGGGTTTACAACTAGGAGGGTATCATCTAAAATTTAGGAGTGATTAATTAGATGACACCTACTATTTATCTTGATTCCAAAGCAGGGTTATGCATAGTGGTGAATCTTCATTAATTCACGAATATTAGCATTTTCAAAAATGTAAATTAGTGAATTTGGAGATCATGGACGTCGACCCATTCACCCAAATTTTTTGGGTCAAACAAAATTTTAAGGGTCGGCTCACCACACGTTGATAATAATATTACCATTTTTTTAAATCACCAACACTCCCACCTAAATTGAGGACTATTTTTACCTTAAAATTATATATATTTTTTAATTATCCCACCAAATTTACCTCTTATACCAAAAATATATATATTTAATGCAAAAACAATACTTATTCATGTAAAACATTCAAACTATTCAAAAAATGACCAACAACAATGAAAAGTAAAACCTTCCAATAGAAAAGATGACCTAAAATATTTGATTTGTTGTAAAATTTTGCTAAGATTCACTGATTGTATTTGCACCCAAATCGTATCCAAAGTCTTTTTCCACTCGAACCTCATCTGGAACCATTTTTCAACCAGATAGAAGATGTACTAAGTTTTCCACTCGAACTAGAGATGGACTCCAATTTGCATCTAGATAAGGACAAACCTTGCTTTGCACCTATAACAAATCCGAACCTAGATTTCCACCCAAATAGCTTTTGGACCCCGCTTTGCACCTGAACTGGATTCAGACCTTGTTTTCCACCTGGATAGTTATCAAACCTTGCTTTGTACCCAGATCAAATCTAGAACTTATTTCCACCTAGATGGTTTTCAAACCAAAATTTTCACCCAAACTAGATATGAATCTTGTTTTCCACCCAGATGACTGTTGATCCCTACTTTACACTTAAAAAGGGCTGGACTTGCTTTACACTCGAAAAGGATTCAAAACTAGTTTTGCACCTCGACCCGATTCTAACCATGCATCGGTCATGAAAAATAAAGGTACATAATTTCGCCTATATTTTTTTGTTATAAAATTACAGGTTTTTATTTTGTTGTTCCCATATTTTCCCCAGTTTTTCTCTATTCCACATATGAGTTTTTTGATGTATTTTCAGCTAGCCATCCTCTTAAGACACTATTATTCTCTATTTCTCTTAAGACACTGTGATTCTCTATTTCTCTTGTTTTTAGAGAAAATGAGTTCAAGGAGTTGTAGTAAGAAGATCTCTTTTTGTCATAAAATTACATGTTTTTATGAATTTTTTAGTTTCCCCTAGATTTTTTTGTTTTTCTTGTTTTCCCCTATTTTCCTCTATTGCAAACGTGAATGTTTTGATGGAAATTTTGAGCTAGCTAACCTTATCTTAAGAAAATCTGATTCTTTGTTTCTCTTAAGACACTATGATTCTCTGTCTCTTAAGACATTATGATTCTTAGTTTCTTTTATTTTTTGAGAATATGAATTCAAGAAGTTTTAGTAGTATCTATATTCTTGTCATAATATTTCAAATAGGAAAATGCTCTGTTTCCCATGTTTTCCCAAGTTTTTCCCTATTTTCCTCTGTTCTACAAGTGAGTGTTTTCAAGGATTTTTTAGTTAGGTGACTGTCTCTTAATACATTGTCATCCTCTGTATATTCCACTAAGACTATAAGTTTCTATGCCATTTGGTACTATCATCTAGTATTTTTCTGTATTTGAATCGGTAATTATATTTTGTATCTATATACACTTTTTTTATTAAATTATAGAAATTCTAATGTGTGTCTATTGATTTGAATTTGTATATTGATTTTGTTTGTCCTTTGAAATAATACAAGTGCAAATAATTATCTATCTTCAAAAAATAGAGTAGTGGCAGGCACTAAAAAGATCACGATAAAGCCTGACTGGAAATTGGTATGTATTTTCTACCAACCAACCATATATTTATTCTAGTTACAATATTATTATAAGGTCTTATAGTAGTAAAATTTGTTCAACATTTTATTAATTTCTAAAATTAAAAATATTTTCTTTACAAGTAAAATGACACCTACTAGCGAAGAAAAGAAGGGAGGCAAGTCTTTTGCTGAAAAGAGTATCCTCAAATATTTTAGTCATATATCAAAATCTAACAAGCCATCAACATCTATAAAAATTAAAGGTACAAATGATTTATACCTTCTAAATAGTTAGATTTGTATTCTATATATTTTTCATCAAAAAATTAATCCATATTGAATGTTGATATGAATATTTGTTCTATTTGTAAAAATATGTTCTCTTACTTATAATAGTGATAAAAATTATCATTGTATGCAGAATACAATGTTGACCCTGATATGTCTCCACTTGAAGATATTCCTCATGAAGAGATGCTTTCACATGTAAATTCTCTTAACAATGACATCGAACAAACACTTGAAGATATTGCTCAAAATGATATGACACTTGAAAATGAAAGTGATAAATCAAATACAATACAAACTTTAGGAGAATCTGCAAGCCAAAAACTAAATGTAGAAAGTTAACTAGATGGACTATTGGTAGGTCATTTAAGGATGAATGGTCATCAACTTATCCCTTTATAGAGCCAATCTAGCCAGAGAATGAAAATGACATTTCAACTAAATGTAAATGCATAATTTGTAGTTGGAAATTGGGTAAGGATCATAAGATGCAACTGAAGTTAGATACAATAGAAAAACATTGTGGGAAAGTTTATTCAATAGTTAAAGAAAGTGATGGAACCGTTAAGAAAATAGTTAGGTGGAAGGATGCATCAGAATGCATGCATGTTAGATATACAAAAGAATATGAAAAAGAATTGAAGCTACAACAATATCTTGTTGAGAAAGGTGGAACGATTCAAGCCCAATTTCATAAAATTCATAATACCACTTTAGCTTCAAAAAGTGTGTAGTTTGTTGTTGTATATAGTATTCTTAAAAAAGGGTAGACCGATATCCGATTTTATTGATTATAAGCACCTATTTCAGCTAGCTGATGTGCAAAACCTTCCTAGTTCCCATTTTTTAGATCGAAGTGGTTAGAAAATGGTAAAATATCTATCATTGGTTGAGAAAGAGGACCTGAGGGAGAAAGTAAAACTCGCAAAATTTATTTCACTTTCAGTTGATGAGGTTACGGTTGTTGACAACACATCTTGGATTTGTATGCATGTGTACACATTCTAGAATCATGTAAGACATCCTAGTTTTCTAGAATTATATAAGATGGTGGAAAATTGTAATGCGAAAAACTTCTATAATGTTGTTATAACTAGTTTAAAAGATATTGTAGAAATGAGTGATATAGAAATTACCTCAAATTTAATGTGTTGGGGCCGATGGTGCCGCTACAATACAAGGATACATGAGTGATCTATGTGTTTGAATTCAAATATCAATTGACCTATATTTGATACCCATTCATTACATGGCTCATAGAATAAATCTTGCATACAAAATTGTGAGCACTTTCAATAATGTTGTGAGAGTAGAGGAACTCATCCACAAAATACATTCTTATTTTTCATGCAGTCCAAAAAGGTTTTTAGAGTTTCAATAGTTTGTACTAAGAGTTGCACAAGGAAGAAAATTATTAAAATATGTGGATACAAGGTGGATTTCAATGTACAAATCTGCATATAGAGTTTTTAAAAAATATCTATCCTTGATAGGGTTTATGTATGAATATCATAGGGCAGTTGATAAGGCAAAATATTTACTATACCATTTGACTGACTTGGAAACACTTCTAATATTATGTGGTATTCTTCCAATGTTGCAAGAAATGAATAGATTGATTAAACATGCATAAAAAAGATCCATATATATTGTTGATTTCATTAGGTTAAGAAAACAAATATGTATGCATATTGATAGGATATACATGTTTGAAGGAAATTTTACAGATCCTTTGTTTGATAGTTGGAAAACATTAACTAATGATCCAAAAAGCTTTTTGAAGTTCAACATAAATGATCATATCTATATTAATATTCATGGAAAGATGATACCTCTTTGTTGTTTTGAAATGTGGTTAAATACAGTTACGGATGATGTTGAACAAATTCCCATAGCACACAATTGATTTATGTTTATTTATATATTTTTTAGATAATTATTTTCACTGATTTTGGCTTGTAAGGTTTCCTTCATTTCTATTGCACTTTGGATTGATTTATTTGTTGTCTGGATGTTAACATACATGCTTACAACTTGTTTCTATAAATTATCAAAATTTGACTACAAAAAATAAAATAAAACATTAGTTAGTGGAGAGTTATATGACAAAAGATAACCATAAAATTTATTGCAACTAAAGTCTCACCTCAACCACATCCCTTGAAGCCTCAGTGATTGCAAATTTCTTTTTATCAGAAGCCCATTGGTTATAATATGCTTGGGCTTTAGCATTTAGGTTTTCCAATATGTTCAACATAATATTTAAAATTTTATTATTATATAAAATTAAAGCGTTCATTGAGATTGATTGAGCTTGATGTAACAGACCACCAAGCTTTTTTGGTTCATTTTGGACTAGAGAAAAAATATCTTCCTTGTTATTAAAAATTTTATATCAGGCATTTATCTCCTTCATAATGACCTTTTCTTGAAATTTCCAATCTCTCATTTCCTTTACATTCTGAAGCAAATTGTTTTTGATTAGTTCTTCACAATTATTAGCCATTAATTATTTTTTAGAAAAATTAACTTTTTCATTCTCAGTTTGAGGACTAGGATCGCTGGTGTCAAAAGGCGATGATGAGGTTTGTTGAACTTCAAGAAATTGTTGGACTTATTGTGTTTGGAGCATATTTGTTGCTTTAAACCCTTCAATGTTGCCCTATAAAAGATAATCATCCTCTAATGGAGGATTATCTAATATTGAGCTCAAAATTTCTTGTAATGAACAACCTGTTGAAAATGACATATTTGGAAATGTAGAAATTGTCTAAGTTGTTGCCCCTGCGATCTTGCTCCAACAATTTGTTTTCCATCCATTTGATCTCTCATTAATTTTTGTCGCGCTAGAGGTGGTGGTGGTGGTGATGACATCATTTTTTGCCTTCTTTGAGTAAATAGCGAGGAGGCACCTAAATACATTATAATAAGATCTTGTTAAAAGAAAATAAAAGTGGATAATGTTAATACATATTATTAAAAAAAACACTTACATGACAACGAGATCTATTGTTTCCCTTTAGCCTATGAAGGCAACTCAGTGCGGGTGTGAGGTGGGGTGGGGAGTAACACCAAAAACATACGAAAAAAGAAAAAATATTATAATTTCAACTAAGTAATAATGGAAAAAATCAAGAAACTTGAAATAGTAAACTTACTTTTCATTGGTATAGCCTCACTAGATTCACATTGCACAATATGTGCAAGCATATGTGGATGAGAAACTGCAAGATAAGGAGTTGCCCTCGAACATTTAGGAGGCCTTTGCATTGGTGATGCTTCAGACCTTGTGTCTTTTGAATCACTAGTGGCCTCTAGCACATGACCCCTAACAACAACATCCTATTTTTTCTATGTGCTAGATACCTTACTTTGCATTTAGGTGCAAAATAAAAAGTTAAAATATGAAAAAGTGCTAAAACATAAACAATTATTTGATGGTGAAAAATGGAATAATTACCTTCAAATCTTGGGATGTCATGGTAATGCTTTGTAGAGTTGGGTGCACTACATTCGGTTCACCAGTATCCTGTAAATTATGAAAATATTCATAATAAAGTCCTAAAATATAATTTACTATGGCCATCGTGGTCCCTGATTTTGTTTGAATTGTATGGATCTATGTTATGATGCGATCCAAAATATATGTACAATAGCCAAATGTTTTGTGGTGAAGACAACAAATCATATATGCCAATGCCTAGAATGGAATCTTCGTTCTTCCATGCAGAAACAATCTTGCTTGGAAGAGCTCAAGAATTACCTTGAAATCTGGGTTTGTAACAGAGGTATTCGTTAACCCTCTTTTGGACTTAGTTGCAAAAGCTACAAAAAAATTAGATGACAAATCACAAATTTTAAATTGTGAACTTTAAGAGAATAGAGTGATGAGAATTATACCTGACAATAATTTTGAAGAGAGAAGGTAGCTGGTCTCTATGTAAGCTTTATCATCAATAGAGAGCATGAACTTTAGTGAAACAAGAGCGAAATCCTTATGGGAAAGACCTGTCAATATTTAGATGTTAGAGGGTTTGATGGTGAAATACATTTTTCAATTCTGTATTATTAGATTGATGGTTGTAAGATCATTATTGTAGTCATAAATGATACTGTATAGAACATATTTATCTATCCTAAAATGGGGTATGGAAATAAAACCCTGTAAACCTGCATCAGCGACCCATGAAAGGTCGTAACTAGGGGTGGTTAACAGGTTTGAAATTTTGAGGTAATTTTAGTTTTTGAATACAATTTTTTGAGAGGTTGTGGAAGTGGTGGCCATTGTTGGAAGTTGTGGAAGCAGGGGAAAATTTGCTTTGGAAAGGTGTAGGGTAATGGTCTCTTGGGGAGGGAAGGGTTCACTCTAATCTCATGCAAAAGAAAAAATGTGAAAAAAAACTATCAATGCCTTTTTATAGATAAAATTAACTAGGGTGGATATGTAGCAACATGTTATTCAACATGCATAGAGGGCGATCGACTGTGTGATACATGGTAGCATAAAACCTGGTGCAACTGGCCTAAAATGGACATAGTTTTACACCCGATATGCACCCAAAATTGCTTTACACCCAACCCATATTCAAACCTTATTTGCATCTAGTTTATGATCGAACCTTATTTTAAAATTGGTCTACGACTAGATCTTGATTTGCAACCGATTTATGATTGAACCTTATTTTACAACTGATCTACGACTGGATCTTGTTTTGCACCCGATTTATGATCAAACCTTTTTTTGTAATCGATCTACAATTGGGCCCTATTTTATACCCAGTTTATGACTGCATCTTGTTTGCACCTGATTTGCATCTGGGCCCTGTTTATCAAACCTTGTTTTGCAATCGATTAACTATCAAATGTTGTTTTGCAATCGATTTACTGTCAAATCTTGTTTTACAATCAGATGACTATCGGAAACCTATTTTACAATCGGTTTAATGTTAGACATTTTTTTGCAACTGGTTTACAATCAGGTCTTGTTTTGTACTTGATCTGTGTTCGACTCTTGTTTTCCAACCAGTTTACGATCAAACCCTATTTTACAATTAATTGGCGACCTTGCCTTTTTTTGCACCCGATCCACATTTGGGCCCTATTTTGCAACTAGAACGAAAATTGTTTTGCAATCAGACCATAAATTCACCATCGTTTTATAATTTTTGGTGAAAAATAAAGGTATTCGCCATGTCTCCTACATGAATTTGGTCAGGATTCGCTTGGATTTCAAAACTGATTTGAATTTTTTATATAATTAGATTTCAGGTCTGGTCCCTTATGTATAACCCTGGTCCCAAGATCCATCATTTTGATTGAAGATGCTTCAAGCCCCTACCCATGACTTCTACAACAATAATGCATAAGTAGGGGGAGATGGGGTCTCCCTACCTAAGGCTTAATTTTTTTTTAAAGTATCCTCTTGAGCTTCCATCGATCATAACCGTGAAGGAGGAGTATTTATATAAAGAGGTTAGACATTGTCATCAATCTTAATTGAAATCAATATTTTCCATCAATCTATCTAAAAAATTATAGTATACTCTATCAAAGACCTTTTTCATATCTATCTTAAACCAAGCCTTATCTTTGTTACTCTTGAGAGAGTGGATTAATTTGTGGATGCTAGAAACTCCATCCAGTAGGTGCATATCTTTAAAAAAACTTTTTGGTCATCAAAAATTATGTCCAAGATAATAAATTTGAGCCTATTTACATTGACCTTAGAAATAATTTGGTAAATTGCATTACATAAAGAGATAGGTCTAAAGGAGTACTCTCTTATAGAATTATCCATCTTGGAAATGAGTGCAAGAAAGGTGTGAGTTAGCTTACCCATTATCCATTTATTAGAGAAGTATTTATGAACCATAGCTATAATTTTATATTTGAACAGGTGCCAAATGTGTTGAAAGAAGACTAGAGAAAATCCATCGAGGCCAAGTTCCCTAAAGCTCTTTATTTGGAACAAGGCTTCTTTCACTTCCTCTTATTCTACTTCCTTTGTTAAGCAAGCATTTTGAGTTGGGGTGATAAAATTTGAGATGAACTGAAGTATATGATTTTGAGCATTGGCCCTATTGATGTTCTCTTCAGATAGTAGGGACTTGAATAAGGAGATGATGTGATGCTCCACCTCTCTTGAAGTAGAGTTTACCCAACCTTTAGGAGATTCCAGAGTTGAAATCTTGTTATATGTCCTATGATCCAAGGTGGTATGATAAAATTATTTTGTATTCTTATCACCTTCTTTCAGCCATTACACTTTAGATTTTTATTGCCAGAATATTTATTCTTTTAGGTAAAATTTATTTAAGGTACCCAACAAGCATTTTTATTGTTTTAAAAGAGGGTAATCTAGAGCATACTATAGATCCTCAATTTGTCAAAGGTCTCTTTCAATTTAATATTTTCCTAATCTATGTTGTCAAAATATTCTCTATTCTGAATTTTTAGTTTTTGATTTAACCTTTGAAGTTTGGTTGTGAACTTGAACATATCTATTCCATATATATAGGATTTCTCTTTCCATTATCCCTCCAAAAATTCATCAAATTTTCCATGCCTGATCCACATTATTTCAAAGCATAATGGGATTATTTTGGATCTATTGTTAGAGTTAGATTCTATTACATCATTTAGGTCATGTAAATGTACCTCCCTAGGTACATACTTATGATATTAGATTACTTTAGGGGGAAGTTATCTAGTTACTTTATGTAATATAATAAATACACAAGTATCAATGTGCAAGTTGTAAATGTGCAAGGTATCCCTTGTACAACTAGGTAGAGTGTTGGCCAAGGAACCTTGTACAACTAGGTAGAGTGTTGGCCAAGGAATCTATGTTCCATTATAAAAGGGCCTCATTATAAGAGATTGTCAAGATAGTAGGTAGGAGTAGTATTACTATGTAACTCCATTAGTGATGGAGTACAATGTAGTCCTATAGCATCTTGCATGGAGTGTCCATTTCCTCCATAGCAATATTGTATTAATTTCTATCATTTCTAGCTATAGCATATTTATGCAATCTTATGAATTTACTTTCTCTCATATTTTTGCATCTTGTGATTGCCATTTGTACCACTCTAAAAGCATACACCTAGGCTATTGCATCAATTATACCAAGCATTAAAGCATGAAAAGATGAATAACAATGAATTGAACAAGAAAGAACAACTTCTTTATATTATCATTGCAAATATCCTTTACAAATACGTCCCTCTTAGGGATACCAAATTCTTTGATACAATTGATACAATATTTTGAGCCCCTCAAAGGGGATGGTGCAATACGCAGGCTCTTAATGTAGACACGAACTGCTCAAGGCTCAAGGAAGCCTTCTTCTCACTTGATCGGAGGAATATGTTGCCAAGAATGCTTTGAATATGCTCAGATCCTATAAATCTACATTCAAGAAACAACATAAGAGAGTTAGAAGCAAAGGAGGCCTCTCATGATGAGGCTCTTGATAGGAATTTGCATGAATTAGGACAAATATAGCAAGAAAGCATGGAAACTTGTAAATATGATTACAAAATCTCTAAATTATTATAAAGAATGCTAAGAAAGTAGTAAATCTAGCTATTATGATGCATAATCTGCCATTAAAACTTGAAATGAATCAAATCTAATGAAACTAGTGCAAATTGACAAAATAGAAGGAAATAGAGCAAAGCTACCTCTAATTTCTAGAATTAACCATACAAAAGCATAAATGAAAGCTAATCTATGTCAGATCTACCTAATTGCATGTTTAGAATGAAAATCCTATGGCTAAAATGAGGGAAATTGAGTGTCAAACCCTCACCATGGGTCTGAAGCGTAGTTGGCTCTGTTAGCCATGACTGAGGTGAAAGTGCTCTTTCTCTTGTAACCAGGGCTTGAATCTCAAATTCCTCTATGGAATTGATGATCAAGGGTCACCTCTATGTTCTGGAATGAATTGGTGATGTAGATTCTTTGAATTTGTAGTGGAAGTGGTTCAATTATGGATGAATGATCTCTTCAAGCTCTTGAAACCTCCATAGCTTCGAATGCAGTCATGATTCTCCAAATTGGCAGCATGTAGGCACTCCTCAAGGGTTGCAAATGGCTCTCCAATCTGGTAGGGCTTCACTACATTCAATTGAAAGCTTCTCTAGACTTTTCCCCAATTTGGAGGGGGTCTTATAGCACTCTCAATTCCTAATCTTAGCTTCCTTGAGAAGCCAAGATCAAGAACCAGGAGGTTGGAAAGTTGGGAGGAAGAATCTGGAAGCTTCCTCACTTGAAACTACTTGAAATCCATTGCCATGGCCATTGTAACTAATTTTGGCTTGGCTCGAGAGTCCATGATAGTTATAGAGCTAGTCATGGCTCTTAGGCATAGCTAGATCTATTAGTCATGGGTGTCATCCACGGCTAAGGTTGAGTAGGCCAAAGTTACCTAAATTGAGTGGTTAAAACCACTACTTTGCCTTGGAATGGTCCAAGATCATTCATATGGTCTGTTAGGATGCCCATATGAGTAGTCCCCTACACATGACATATTTTAGGTGTCTACAGATGCCCCTTTTGGGATGCATTGTGTGAAAGCACAATGTTGAGCAAAAATAGACCACCTAAAGCCATGTTGTAGGTTGAATGATGATCATTGATCTGATCAACATTAGATGCCCTAGTCCTACAAAAGGATGCACATCTTAGAATCATTGCTTCCAACTAAGGGAAGGCTTAAATTTGCAAAGCTTTCATGTATCCATGATGATCGGGTAGTCAGGCTACAATCATTTTGATAGGTGGAAAGCTACTAGCTTAACTATCATATTTGCTTTTTGCCCCAACAAAGGGTAAGCTTATGATAGTTGTTGGCAATGATTCGTAAGATGAATGCAATTTGACAAGATCGAGTGATCTTTTGTTGAATTTGATTATGATTATTGATATTATGACTACCCCCTCAAGCGATGAGTCGATGAGGGTAGGACATTGAATAAAGTGATGAGTCACTTGACCAAGATGAATAATTTGGATGATTGAAGACTTTTGCACTTTGTTATTATTTGGCAAGGCCTAATTCAGCTATGATTTCAACTATTAATAGTAATTGTATATCTCTATCCCATGGAGCAGTCTGACCGTAATGGCCTTCTTAGGGAATCAAGATGATAGCAATTCCAATTAGGCTTGTGTTGAATCACTTATGGTCGATGATCTGCTAAAAATGTCATAGAAGAAATGAAATGAATGCCTCATTCCCATGGGGTAGTCCTCATTGTGGCCTTCTTCGAGATTGAAGTGAAGTCATTTCAATTCAATGATGATTAATTTACCCCAAATGGCCTTATGGTAATTTACTCATCTTGTCGGATTGCATGGATCGCAAGTCGCTACAACCACCAAGTGTATAGGGTAAATAATTGGATATGAGGTACATTTGAATTTTGAATTATGTGAATGTTTTTGTTATTTTTGAAATTTTTGAGATTTTTGGATGGTTGAATATTTTTAATTTTGCATTTTGAAACTCCTCATGGTGAAATTTTGAGGGTATTTATTGTTAGTTGCTAGCCATGTTTGTCACAGCTAGTTTTGGCAAATTCCTTAGTCATGGCTGACCAGGATCGAAAAACCCTAATTCTGTCCATGTTACATTTAAGGCCAAATTGGAAATATAAAAGAAAAATATGTCATTTTTAATTTCATTATTTCCATTTGCCAACTACTGAGAGAGAGCTCTAAGAGGAGAAAGTGAAAATTTGACATGAAATGCTACCAAAACTTAACTACCTATGGCTTGACCAATTGAAGGCATCCACTAGTGGTAGAGCCGGTGCTACAAAGGTAGCATCTTAAACCTCACTTATTGAATTACCAACTTAAAAATGAACCAAATTAATTAATGGGTTAAATGAACTCAATTAAATTATTGGTAATGAACCTCACCCTAGTTAGGATTTAGACTAGGCTAGTTAGTGGGAGGGTTTAATTTTTGGGTTGATGGGATGGGAAATGACCTTGAACGAGGTTTTTCCATAGTCGTGGGTGGCAACATGCTCCAATTGTAAATTGGGTAATTCAAATCTCAATGGTCAAAAATTGACCATTGTCGATCGGGGTGGCACCAGTGAGCGACTTTAGAGAAATTTTTATTTTTTTTATTTTTTGATTTTGGAATTAATTGATTTTTTGAATTTTTCCAAGTAAAATTTTGATTTTTTTGAATATTTTGAATGCATTTGTGATTGTTTTTGCCTTTTTGAAGGTTTTTTAATTTGTTTGTGTTTTTAAGTGTATTTTTTATGTTTTTGTGATTTTAATTGATTTTTTATTATCTCCCTTTAGTTGATTACTAGAGTGAGGGAGTCAATCTCCTTCATGAGCTATTTGATAGATGACATAATAGGTGTCCATAGGCTTTGACTATGTGCTACAGTTACCTTCTATCTGGGTTGATCAGGCCTATATGACTACTTTGGCCCATCGTTGGGATGCTGGACCAACACTTTCCACCTACCTATTAGTGAGATTATAGTGACTTTGGAGGATGTCTACCACATATTTCATATCCCCATTGATGGTGAGGCCATCACATCTTCACCTACTATGGTGAAGGTGATAGTATTTTAGAGGATATTTGGTGCTAGGAGTGATGAGGCACTAGGTGGACTTAGAGCATGATGGGATGCATATTGAGTATTGGTATCGAGAGTGGGTCTTCTCATGGTGATAGGTCATGTTGATGTACTTATACATGTAGGTATGTGCTTCTGAATACTTCAGAGTGAGGTTCTCTTGGAACCTCTTAGGGAGGATGCAAGACCTTCTAGCGAGCACTACATGAGAGCCATTGATTCTATCTTGGGGGAGTGCTCTCCTCGTGCAGCTCTATGATGAGTTGTATCGCATCACCCAATGGGTGTGGAGTTGGTTTTATCTTATTACTCTAGATATGGGTGTGGGAGCATATCACTATTGATCATCCTAGAGGACTACCTCTATAGATTGGTGATATTGAGGAGTCATAGTGCTATGCTGCTAGCTCTAGGGAGGTTAGGGTTCAGGAGTAGGTCACATGTAGGGGATCTATAGTACTATATGGATCATCTCATAGGGTTGAGGCTAGGGTAGGTTCTATGGTGCCCCTACATGGATTATCCTACATGGGAGGAGGTAGACCACTACCTGAGGTAGACATGATGTGATAGATGGCTCCTCAGGTGTAAGCCTAAGATGCATGAGTTCTTCCACTTCTCGTGCATCACTAGGTAGTTTGGGATCTTCTAGGACATCCCAGATGATCTAGTTATCTACCATCACCTTAAGGTGGAGAGAGACTTAGTCATTAGCCTTGAGGTGACTCCACTAGGATATGATGATGATGTCTACTAGGATTTTGGGTTGGTAGATGTAGGGACTATAATATGATTATGATGCTTGGTGGACTACTAGGTTATGGTAGGGTGGTGGTCCTCTAGGTAGATCTAGGGATGAGGTAGGCATAGAGGTAGTAGGTGAGGATCTTGAGGGTGATGCATTCATCAGAGGATAGAGGGTGGATGGGGTCAGGCCATAATAATAGAGGAGGAGCTTAGGAGGAGGGTGAGGAGGAGGCTCGATGATGAGGTGTCTAATTGAGGCCTAGGTAGCTAGCTTGTAGTCCCAACTATAGACTACCCAGATGTAGATTTTGGAGAGGGATACCTCCCTTGCTACATTATAGGCATAATGAGAGATCTAGGTATCATAGAGGAGAGGTAGTGGTATGGATATGAGGAGGAGAGGGTAGCTCTCTGAGCATAGATTACCACTATAGATATAGATATAGATAAGATCACTAGGTAGTATGATCTTCTCTGGTCTTAGCTAGATGTTGTGACTATAGAGTGAGACTTGCTTCGATCAGTGAGGGGAGATCCTTGACTTCTCAGGTTGCTCCTACCACTCTAGCTATAGGGACTAGCAGGGTTGGATATGGGTGTAGAGATCTAGAGACTGCATGCCCTCATCTAGGATGGTACTAGGCAACATGCATCAGATGTGGCCCACATCGCTCTCCTGGAGGGTGAGGTCAGACTATGTGATGGCATAGTGCCTAAGAGATCCACAACTATAGGGTCATAGAGGACCAGGACATGGGAGACTAGGTAGTCATCAACATGGCCTAGTCATAGATCTCATAAGTTAGAGAGGTCCATAGGTACCAGTTCTAGGTGGACTCATCGAGAGGGTGGAGGAGACTCATAGGTAGGGGGTGCAGGCCCTATGTAGTATATATTTTTAGATATTTGTACCATTTTTTAGTGTAAGGTCTGAGGACCTACACAGTTGTAGCCTAGGGTATTTTTGACACATCTATGTACTTTTTGACACACACACACACACACACATATATATATATATGATATGAATTTATATTATGACTCATTATATGTGTATATTTTTATTGTTTTATGTTTATGAGATGCATATGGATGCAATGCTTATATGTTATGTTGATTTGATGCTATATGATGTGATGTATTGATGACATGCACTAGCTAGCTGATGGATGTATGACTAGATATTGTGATCTAGATGTGTAGATGGACTACTATGATGTATGCATATGGATGTAATGTTAGATGTTAAATGCATGTTTAATTTGATTTAATTGTATGCATTTAATTTATGATGTTATGATATGATGAATGCAATGTATGTAATGCATTATTTACATGATGATAATCTAATGTAAATGAACTTGTATGCTTTAATCACTTAAAACATAAGGAATGAATGCAATATGAGTTAACAATCTAATGGATGACACCACATAATGTATAACAATCATGAATGTAATTGATAAATCTTATCATAAGAATTAACCAATTAGACATCCATATGTGAGATGAGATGATATATTGTTTCTCTTCATAAGCTTTTGTAAGTTAAAATATATGCACAAAATAGTTAGTGGTCATTTAAATATCATTGTTGATATTCATCCTATCTATTCTATGTTATGAATACCCTTTAATAAATAAAATCTCATAAAAATAAATTGATGATTGATTGATTGATGTATTTGTTGCTATTTGGGAATTTTTGAGGTTTTCCATGAGACTCAAACACCCTAGTTGACTTATCAAAAGTTGTATAATGACTATACTAGACTTCTGAAAGATAAATTTTTTGTAATGAAAGACCTAGATATTCATTATCCCTATGTGTGCAAATGAATATATTAGATGAGACATAAGACTACCTCATTTCTAGGTGGGATTCATTCAGCCCATTGTTGTAATGAGGATCACCAAATGTCCACCCTGATCCTAGGTTTGGACTTAGTTAGACTAGACCACTAGGCAATACAAGCCACCTAAAGCTAGCTCATTTGTAAATTGCTTAGACCTACCCCAATGTCAGGTGGGATTCATTCAGCCCATTGTTGTATTGGGGATCACTCTATGGTTTTCGAGTATTGACCATTCTAGGGATTCAAGCTCTTCACCCCCTTATTTTCTTTAATTTTATTGGGATACTTGCTCATATATAGTGATGAAAATCACTGTTTATTTTGTATTTTTTTTTTGTTTTGAGCAAGGGATTTGATTTGATTTTGGGATTTTGCTCCTTTTTGTAAGCAAGGGATTTCTTGGGTAGGGGGAACTTGTCCTTTTTCCAATGATCCACACTCTAGACCATGCACATCACAAGATGAGCAAGTAATAAAACCTTTCGCTTAAGGTGACTAGGACCACTTTGTAGTGTTCATATTTCCTTATCCTAATTAGGATTGTTAATGTGTTTGATTAGTGATGGGATTTTGATATGCTAAGTGCTATCAAAACTAGACCTCATCTACAAAAGCAAAGCAATATTTCTATAAAATCTGAGAAGACCACTAGGTATGGTTGAATGATTGAAAAACCCTAGTATATTCCTCATAGCAATAGGAGGGGTTGTGTTGAGAAACACAATTACTCACAAGGGTGATGGATGATGATGATGCATAGATGCATGATTGAAATACAAATGTGGTGTCATTTGTAAGATTGCAAACACAACCTATCCTAATGCAAGTGCGATGGATGGAAATGCCTAAATGCAATGCAATTAAATGAATGCATGTGCAAAATGAAATGCATGATGCAAATGTTTTTGAATTTTGATGTTTTGCAATATTTTTAGATTTTATTGCTTTTTGATTTTTATGGATTTTGAATTTTTCCATGTTTTTGATTTTTTGAATTTATGTGTGGAATACCTTAATATGAAGGATATTGAGAGGTTCAGGCTCTTCAACACCTTCAAGCGATGTTAGGTGATATGTTCTAGGTCCTATCTTCTCTGAGATGATATATGGACCTAACTAGTTAGCCATAAATTTATCTCGTAAGTGCGGTGGTAGGTTTGAGTTCTGTTGGTTCTCTTTCAGTACAAGATCACCAACTTTAAAGTCTCTTAGATGGAATTTATTGTTATAAGCTCATTTTAGGTATTCTTGATAAACATGGAGATGCTCAAGGGCATTCACGTGATGTTCATCAAGAAGCATCAGTTGATCGAGGTGAGCTTGTCATGTAGTGTCATCATCGATGAACTCTTTCAATGTGATGCACAGGGTTGGAATCTCCAACTCTAAGGGCATAATGGCCTCAGTGCCATATACTAGTGAAAATGGGGTTGCCCTAGTGGGTGTCCGTATGCTAGTCCTGTAAGCCCATAATGCAAGGGGTAGTTGTATATGCCAATATTTATGGTTTTCTTGTACCATATTTTTCAATATGGCTACCACTATCTTGTTTGAAGCTTCAGCTTGCCCGTTTGCTTATGGATAGTATGGAGTCACAAAACTATGTTGTATATTGTACTTGGATGTCAAAGCCCTCATAGTTTTGTTCTTGAATGATGTTCCATTATCCAATATTATTTTGGATGGTATCCCAAAATGACTTATGATATTGTGAAGTATGAACTCCATAATACGTGCTCCAGTTGTCATTGTTAAAGGGATTGCTTCCACCCATTTTGTAAAATACTCAGTAGCCATTATAATAAATGTATGTCGACTCGATGATGGGGGAGAGATATTACCAATTAGATCTAAACCCCATTGAGAAAATGGCCAAGCCGCTTGAATGGGCTGTAAGGCCTATGATGGCAAGTGCATAAGATTAGCATGATGCTGATATTTAATACATTTCTTGACATACGTGATGCAATCCTTCTCCATAGTGGGCCAATAATAACCCATTCAAAGGATGCGCTTGATGATGGCCATGCCATTAAAATGGCCATCACATGTACCATCATGAGCTTATGAAATTGCCCAAGCTGATTCTTGGGGCTCAAGACAATGAAGGAGAACTCCATCATAGCTTTGATGGTACAAGATGTCTCCTAGCAAGACATACTTTGTCACTTTCTATTTGAATGTGCATTTTGTGGCACATGATAATCCCTGAGGGATTAAACCAAGCTTAAGGAAGTCATGTAATTATGACATCCAATCTTGATAAGCTTCTACCTTGATTGATAAGATGACTTGTTCCCCTTGTGGTTCGCTATGCATGAATGCAGATTGGGATACAACCTTGTGGTGAATGGTGGTGCCATTCCCCATAGGACCTTATGAGATCAAAGACCCCTAGGGTGCCTTCTTAAGAAAGTATCTGGCTTTATAGAACCACTCATGGTTTGGTTCTATATGAATCATGTTGATTGATTCTTTGTTATCGAAAGCCTCACGCTGCATCATGGCTTGCGAGAGCATCTTTACATGAATGGTAGTAAAATTGGTAGATGGATTCTAAGGGATTAAAGATCCCAAAGATGCCATAGTGTCTATAAATCTATTTGATGTACGAGGGATTGCCTCGATGTCGTACCACTCTAGCTGGGCTAGATAAGTGTCAACAAGATCCTTATAAGCTTTTAGGATAGGACACCTACATTGAAATAGTCCCTTAACTTGGTTGACAATGAGAAGGGAGTCACCAAAGATGTTTAATATTTTAATCTTCATGGTGATTGTTGTTTGGAGGCCCAAGATTAGGGCCTCATATTCAACATTGTTATTGGTACAAGGAAAGTCTAGCTTAAATGACAAGGGCATTGGAGCACCTTGTGGCATGAAGAAGATAATTCCTACACCACCCCCTTGCTCACACTTCGAACCATCAAAGAACAAAGTCATGTCAACTTTGTTATCTGGTTCTTCGGGTTTGAGAGATTTCGATAATGCAAAGATTGCATCATCAGGAAGCTCTATGATAAGAGGCTTACTATCTTCAAGAGGTGCCTCTACCAGTTGATCAACTATGACCTATCCCTTGATGGACTTTTGGCTGATGAATTCCAAATCAAATTCTATCAATAGCATGATCCACTTTGTAGTACGTGTATTATGATATGTCTTGCTCATCATATACTACAAAGGATTTTGTTTGGATATTACATACGTCGTATGACTTAGCATGTAATGATGCAACTTCTTCATTGCAAACACCATTGCTAAACATAACTTCTCCATGTATGCATACCCTAGCTCATAACTCACCAAGGTGTGACTGATATAATATATCACTTGCTCTTTGTCTTGCACATTATTTTGGGCTAACATGGTTCCCAATGCAAAGTTAGTAGTCGATATATAAAGCAGGAATGGCACATCTGGTCTTGGTGGAGCTAGTACTAGTGGCATTGCTAGGTATTGCTTAATTTTAGCAAAGGCCTTTTGATAGTCCTCATCCCAATTGAATGGGACCCCCTTGTGTAGCAATCGATTCATGGGTCGGCATTTGTTCGATAATTATGTGATGAATCACTTTATGGATGCTACTTTGCCTTGTAGGCTTCTTAGCTCTTTGATATTGGTGGGAGGATGCATTTCTAGTATGGCCTTGACCTTTGTTGGGTCAACTTCGATCCCTCATTTAGAAATGATGAATCCCAAGAGTTTTCCTGAAGTTACACCAAATACGCACTTCTTGGGATTCAACCTGACATTATGCTCTATCAGGCGATCGAAGACCTTTCTGAGGACCTCAACATGCTCTTCTCATAGTAATGACTTTGCCAATAAGTCATCGATGTAATCCTCAAGGATTTTGTGCATGTAGTCATGAAAGATGTATGTCATGGCTCATTGATATGTGGCACCAACATTTTTAAGGCTGAATGGCATAACTTTATAATAGAATGTTCCCCATGGTATTGTGAATATGGTTTTGTGTTGGTCTTCAACTTTAATCTAAATTTGATTGTAACCAAAAAACCATCCATAAGGGAAAGCATCTCATGACCTATAGTTGCATCTATGAGAGCATCTATGTTGGGCAATGGGAATGAATCCTTTGGTGTTGCCTTGTTGAGGTCTCTAAAATTTGTACAGATACGGATCCTTCCATCAGGTTTTCCTATAGGTACCATGTTTGATACCCATTTTGGATAGTCGATGGAGATAATAAAATCTACATCCAATAACTTTTGCAACTCATATTTAACCATTAAAGTGATGGTTGGATGCATTTTCTTGAGCTTCTACTTGATAGGATTTTTAGAGGGGTCTAGCGAAAGGTTATGAGTAACCAATTTTGGATCTAGACTCGACATATCCTTGTATGTCCAAGAAAAGATATCAGGTCTCTCTTTTAGTAGAGGGATGAGGATGGCACACTCATCAGGAGATAGACTCTCTCCAAATTTAACCTTCTTAGGATTAGTGGGATCATCACTGATATCCACATCAAAGGTTTCCTCTACTGACATGTGTGATCCCTCCTCAAGCTGGTGAGGCGTAGGAATCAGGTGGATGTCATCAGCTGGGTTTAAAGGTCCCACATCGGAATTACCCTCAGCATGATAAACATCATGTGCGCAGCCTAGTGCAAAGTGAAATGGTTGTAACATTTCTTCATTGGGGAAGAAATATTCAGGCTCTAGTGGTGAATCAATGTGATCCCAATCAATAGCATCTATATTAAGACACAATGGTTTGGAAGGATCTTTTAGGTTGTGGAGTGGAGTGGTCAAATCAATGGAGATCATGTTTATGGAATGGATTAGATCTCTAGGACCACGTGTGTGCAACTCTACATTATCAGTGTTATTCGTATACCCGAGATGTGGCTCTAGGGGTATGGGGATCTCTGGATCCGGTCTATGAATAGACTAGAAAATGGGATCATTTGGCTCAAGGAGTTATATATGTAGGTGGATCAGGGAAGACTATATGATAAATCTTATCTAAATTTGGTGGTCTGATCTGAGGCATGAAGGCTAGGATAAATTATTTGATACATTTCTTCTATGTCAAATGGTTCATGATGATGATGTAAATAGTGAGGCCCAAGATAGGCCCTCTGTCTCATATCGTATTATATGTATAATTCATTCCTAGTAGAGGTGATGTCTAGGCCCAAGGTAGGCCATTTCTATTTCATCCTCATATTCTTCATTATTTGAGGATTGCTCATCATCATCACTCCTAGAATCACATTCTGGTCCATCACTTTTAGAAATGGACTCTGCTTTAACTTCCTTAGAAGCAACTTTTGATTTAGTGTCTATTGTTAGGCCTAGATTCTGGATTTGCATGCTAGTGTCATCGGTAGCTTCATGACTTTCAATCTCCAAGTTAGCTCTTGGAATATCTTCTGGATTGACCTCTACCATGATGTTGTCATGATAGATCTCAGGTGGTTCTATAGAGACATAGGTCACTAGCCTATTACCCCTTCGCATGTAGGAAGGGTTAGGGTGATAAGGATTCCAATCCACATTATCCCCTAAATTGAGGTTTAGATGATCGAGAGATGCTACTAAAAGCTCATCCTATCCTCTTATATGGTAGCCCAACCTGAACCTATCAGTTGGCAACTGATATTGTGGTTCATAGGGAGTTTGATACCCTTGCTCGAATAAGCCTAGATCGTAACCATGCCAATGGTAACATTCAAAATAATGCAAGGTGAACTCTAGGTTGGATAAATAATGAACATTCATCGAGAATGGTTCATCATCATCTTCATCTATGGGTGTGCGATTAGCAAGTTGGTCAAGACCTCCATAGATGAAATTTGTTTGGTTGGGTGGCACCCCTAGTGGTACCACCATCCCTATGGGAAAGTGATGGGCTTGAGGTCTACCCATGTCCTATCCAGTCTTGATAAAAGGTGTGAATGTCATGTTCTACACTATATACTCTACTAGCCTGGGATTAACCAAATGGATGGTCACCTATGGTGTAGATGACCCAACTAAAGAAATAGGTGAAGTAGGTTGAGGTGCCTCCTCGACTTCATTCTGCGTCTCCTTCATCCATGGGACTAGAGACATTGGCATTGGCTACTTTGGGCATTTCCTTTGTCTCTTTCTCACCCATTACTACCTTAAGCTTCTTGTCATTTCTAAGCATCATCGATGTTGTAGGCTTTGTTGAAGCTATTGTTGTATGCACAGTCGATCGTGGTGCTGATGTCGAAGGTCCAACACACACTTCCTTTAGTTTACCTTCTGGATGTTTGATGGGTGATGTTGGCCTTATATCTAGGTGCATTGAAGGGAGAATGAAATCTCTAGGTAAATCTACTTGGTTCACATATTTAAATGGCTCCTCATCGAAAGGAACCATGTGAACTTGTCCCTCATGTATATATTTAATACATTGATGTAAAATTGAGGGAACACAATGCATCTCTCTGATCCAAGGCCTCCCTAAGAGGATGTTATATTGCATTGCACCTTCTAGTACGTGACACATCATAGGGATGGTCTTCAGTCCAACCTGAATAGGCAAGACTATAGTACCGACCATTGAGCATAGTGCATCGTTAAATGCTCTCAAAGTGAAGGTTGAAGGTACAATGTGTAATTTTGGCAACTTCAAGTATGCCAATGCCTTGGTAGTAATAATATTGATTGATGACCTTGTGTCAATCAATACCCATTTAAATGGTGTGTGGTTAACACACACAATTATATGCAGTGGTGGGTCCACTATAGCAGTAGAAACCATTTTAATCTCATGATCATGAAATTGAATCACCGGCTCTTTACACTGTTGCACATGTCCCATAAAATTTGTAAATGCTTTAGGGTCTTGGGATTGAACTTCAATAGACCTCAAGATGTCCATGAGCATCTCCCTATGCTTAGGAGACTATTGTATCAATTCATAAATTGACAACTTTGTTGGAGTTGTCTATAGGCTTTGAATAAGCCTATTTCTGATGGTCACCACCGGTCTAGTTGGTGGGCTTGGCATATTGTTTTATATTGGCCTTTGTGGGGGTGCAACTTGAACCCTGATTGGAGCTGGAGGTGGATCTAGTCACTCGTACCTCCCTTTTCTTGTGATAATATTTACCATACCGATGAAACCCTGCGTAGGTGGCTCAATCCACACTTGGTTCACTTGGTCGACATTATTCCTCGGAGGCTCATGGTTTGAAAGAGGATTTTTGAAAATCCCCATATTTTGGTTGTTCAGAGCCTAAGGGTTATCAACAATTAGCTCACCTTTCTCGATCATGTTTTGCACCACATGTTTAAAACTATAACATCCTTCAATGTCATGTCCTTTCATCCTATGGTATGAGCAATATTGATCATCCCTATACCCTTTTGGTTTGGGTTGGTTAGGGTCTTGCAACTTGATCTCAGGTAAGTTAATGGCCTTAGCCTCACATAGTTGATGGAAGATCGATGTCATCATCTTCGACAATGGTGTGAACTAGTGAGGAGGGCATTGCTCCTTATTCTTACCCTATTTCTTATTATTGCATTGATTGTATTACGTAGGAGGAGGTTGGGCCTGATAATTCTATTGTTGTTGACCCTTGTCCCCTTTCTGGAGGTTCAACACTACTTGATTCACATGGGCCGACTTGGCTTGGTGATTTTGATTTTGAGTGTTCTTCTTATTCCAATCCTTCTTGTTCTGGAGCTTCAAGTTACCCTCTTGTAACTTGATGTCCTCAATTACCTTAGCTTGTGCCAAGGCCTCCTCAAATATCTGGTATTGTTGCAGTAAATAGTGAGATGTGCTTCACATAACTCTTTGTAAACATTCGAGTCAGTTCTATGGTTGGAATAGAAAATGGCAACTTTACCATTAACTTTCTCCATCTATTTCCATAGTCCATGATTGGCTCATCATCGTATTGCATTAGAGTAGCCAGATCGGATAGGTTTATCTTCTTCTTGATGTCGAAGGAGAAGCATTCAAGAAAAGCATTAGCCAGTTGCTCAAAGTTGGTTATGTTGTGCCTCTTTAGTTGGTTGAACCATTCTAGGACAGGACCTGAAAGGGTTGTGATGAAGGTTCTCAATAACAGAGCATCATTACTTTCTATCTGAAAGCACATATTCATGAAACATATGACATGCTCTTGAGCATCTTCATCTCCTTGAAACTTATCTAGCTTTGGCATCTCGAAGTGATCGGGATACGCTGGAGTAGGCACTGAAGGGCATAAAGGCACATTGTGTATTTTGTTCAAGGTTGGCTTTTGGTAAGCCATCCCTTGTTTCTCAATTGCTCTTACCTTTTCTACCAAGGCCTTGTAGGCCTTCGAAGATAGAATCTCCTCTTCCTTGAGAGGTCCTTGAGGAGCCTTTGGAGGTAGATTCTTCTTCGATCGAGGTGGAGGACTAGGCTCATCCTCCACTTCCACTAAGGAGATCTTAGGATATTCTTATTCTTGCTCATCTCCTACTACTTCCTCGTACTGAGTACGCCCATGATGTTCAAGCGCTTGGTGCTGCAATGTGTTTTGGGCCGTATAATGAGTATGATTTCCAATGTGCTCAGGGTACAATTCAGGCTATGAAGTAGCTCATCTATGATGGCACTCCCTATATTCACTCTGAGGAGGTAAATTGGCATGAGCCAATCTATCCTCTCTCTCTGCATGCTCCTTTTGGTCAAGGATGCATTGCTCATGCATGCACTTCTCATATAGATGTTGCCTTAACAACCTCTATCTTTGAGTATCCTCATTTTTGAGGTACTCATGCTCTGCATGCACATCTTCCAATTGATCTTGGAAGATTCATTGCCTTTGCTCTAACACCAATTTTTGTGATCGATCTATAAGATCGGTAGTATGTGGTCTCTGGTGGTTTGCTCTATTCGGGTAACTTTGTTGGTGTGAACCCCAATAGACTTGTCTACCATGCTCTTGCCTTTGTCTGTATAGATGACATTTATATTCTACTATTGTCTGTGATCTATGCCCGTATGGGTTGATGGGGCACGTATGCTATGAGAATACTTTGAGCATTCCCCTGGTTCCCTGATAGTCCTACATGTACTCTCACTATGAGAACTCATAGAGTGAGAATGTGCAGATGAGGCTTTACACCCTAATTGCCCTAGGACTCTATCAAGACCATCAAGCTATCTTGTCTTCCATGGTTGATTTGGTGGAGTACCATTTTCTCCAAGTCTAGATATGTCAATCATGAACTTTTCAAGTTCATTATTGTTTGGAGTTTGTATGGGCCTATGCTCTAAAGTGGCCCTCTCTTCCTACCCCTTGATTGGGTAGATTTTCTTGTTGTCTATCTTGGGATGGTGGGGGCCTTGAGCCACCCTTATATCTATCCCTCGAGGAGTGTGCATTACCTCCTTTATCTGGGGTGTTTTGAATAGAATCCTCATGCATTGAATTATCCCCTCTAATACTCATCGAACTTCATTTGGGAGGATTCTATGGTTGAGGGTTTGATGCATTGTTTTGTGTATTAGGTGGAGCTTCAGCTTCGACCTCGATTATGCATCGATGTCAGCCTCTCCATGTATTAACCATGATATGAATTATCTCTTGTGTATATTTTAGAGAAAACAAAGCATACAAGGATGATTATCTCTTTTAAAATTTCTTTGTGATCCCTAAACTAGTTTTAGTGTGTTTTAGGTGTGTTGTAATCATAAACTAACTCTCATCATGTTTTTATATTTTTTGATGATATACTTGTTTAGTTTAATGGATTTCACCTGTATGCTCATAGCTCAACAATCGATAATGAAAGTCATGGTCACGTAAACCCCCCAAAGTGTGGAGATGAAACCCACACCTAGGTAGGGAGCATAGGTCCTATTGATCCTCACCCAACACACCGTGCATAGTGATACACCCCTCTAAAGAGGAATGCATGCTATTTTGCATGGATAGGATGGATCTTGGAGTCGGTATTGGCCAAAAGAATAGGGTTCATGGGATTTGAGCCAATGGATGGAAATAACTACCATCGTCATTGAACTCTACTAGTGGATGGGTGTGAATTCCACCTCACTAGCATTTAAGTGTTGTGTGGTGTGTGTGTGTTCATTTTAAGCTTGTATGTAAATGAAAAATGCATCACCAAGAAAACATGATCTTTCCTATATGCCTAAAATAAAGATATTTCAAATTTAGAAATATGCATGTATTAGCTATATGAACTTCAGAGAATGCATTTTATATGATAAAATTAGCCTCTGATTGGGCCTCAAAAAGCAAACTCTACACAAATTTTAACTGCTAGTTGTTGGTCTATGCAGAGTAATGATGTTGATTAGGAGAGTCGTAGCCCAAAAACTTAGTCATGGTTGACAATAGGCTAATAGTGCTAGTTAGGATAGATAACATGAAATTTTCATTAAATTTACCTCTTATAGTTTTTCTAAGTGATCTACTTAGCTACTGATAGGAAAAAATGAAAAATAAGAAAATCAGAGGAACATGATTACCTAGAAATCCTCATTTGATGGAGAGATAGGCTACTATTCTATATTTTTCTCTGCTACTAGCCATGAGTTAAGCATGGCTGAGACTATGCACCATGGTTGTTAAGCATGGCTAAGACTTGCAACAAAAAACAAAAATAAATAAGTCATCTACAATATAATTTGTGGGTTTCCATCATGATCACCATCTGTACCACTCTAAAAGCATACACCTAGACTATTGCATCAATTATACCAAACATTAAAGCATGAAAATATGAATAACAATGAATTGAACAAGAAAGAACAACTTCTTTATATTATCATTGCAAATATCCTTTACAAATATGTCCCTCTTAGGGATACCAAATTCTTTGATACAATTGATACAATGTTTTGAGCCCCTCAAATGGGATGGTGCAATACATAGGCTCTTAATGTAGACACGAACTGCTCAAGGCTCAAGGAAGCCTTCTTCTCACTTGATCAGAGGAATATGTTGCCAAGAATACTTTGAATATGCTCAGATCCTATAAATCTACATTCAAGAAACAACATAAGATAGTTAGAAGCAAAGGAGACCTCTCATGATGAGGCTCTTGATAGGAATTTGCATGAATTAGGACAAATATAGCAAGAAAGCATGGAAACTTGTAAATATGATTACAAAACCTCTAAATTATTATAAAGAATGATAAGAAAGTAGTAAATCTAGCTATTATGATGCATAATTTACCATTAAAACTTGAAATGAATCAAATCTAATGAAACTAGTGCAAATTGATAAAATAGAAGGAAATAGAGCAAAGCTACCTCTAATTTCTAGAATTAACCATACAAAAGCATAAATGAAAGCTAATCTATGTCAGATCTACCTAATTGCATGTTTAGAATGAAAATCCTATGGCTAAAATAAGGGAAATTGAATGTCAAACCCTCACCGTGGGTCTGAAGCACAATTGGCTCTGTTAGCCATGATTGACAGTAGTTGAGGAGAAAGTTCTCTTTCTCTTGTAACCAGGGCTTGAATCTCAAATTCCTCCAAGGAATTGATGATCAAGGGTCACCTCTATGTTCTGGAATGAATTGGCGATGTAGATTCTTTGAATTTGTAGTAGGGTGATGTCCATTTGTTCATTGTGGATGAATGATCTCCTCAAGCTCTTGAAACCTCCATAGCTTTGAATGCAGTCATGATTTCCAAATTGGCAGCATGTAGGTACTCCTCAAGGGTTGCAAATGGCTCTCCAATCTGGTAGGGCTTCATTGCATTCAATTGAAAGCTTCTCTATATTTTCCCAATTTGGAGGGGGGTCTTATAGCACTCTCAATTCCTAATCTTAGCTTCATGGAGAAGCCAAGATCAAGAACCAGGAGGTTGGAGCAGTTGGGAGGAAGATTCTGGATGCTTCCTCACTTGAAACCACTCGAAATCCATTGCCAGGGCCATTGTAACTAAATTTGGCTTGGCTCAGGAGTTCAAAATAGTTTCAGGGCTAGCCGTGGCTCTTAGGCATAGCTAGATCTATTAGTCGTGGGTGTCAGCCATGGCTAAGGTTGAGTAGGCCAAAGTTGCCTAAATTGAGTGGTTAAAACCACTGCTCTGTCTTGGAATGGTCCAAGATCATTCATATGGTCTGTTAGGATGCCCATATGAGTAGTCCCCTACACATGACATGTTTTAGGTGTCTACACCATCTCTGATTGTAATCTACATCAAAAGCTAATAGTGGTATCATAGCTATGGTAGATCTAGTCACAGTAGAACTAGCTACTATATATTAAGAGGAGAACCACCATTATTATTGAGACTAAATTTTTTGTGAACCTGATTTGCCATAGTGCAAAGGCTCTTGCAAATTTTTTTAGAAGAATCAAGGTGGTAGGGAGAGCTTCAAGAAAGTACCATTGTGAAAAATTGGGCCAATCATCATAACTTTGGATCCGTTCCATGCAAATATTGTTACCTTAAGATTTTTTGGTAGAACAGACTGGTAAGAGAAATTGTGAAATTCATTTGGCTTAGAGTCTTCCCATAGAGTTGTAGAAAAACTCATGAAGATAAGGACTCAACATTTGATCCACTAGTTTGATGAATCAACTAGTGAAGCTCATCTAAGAGATCTAAAAAGTTTACTATTGCTTGAAGTTTATTTTATTGTAGGGAACTAACTCTCAGATGATTAGGACACCTCCTAAAATAGAAAGCTAGGAAATTTCAACTTTGTTTCCCGAATATTAGAGTACCTTCATAGTGCAGAGATTAGTTTTTGCAAGAAAAGAATACTATAGAATAGAATCTAGGAGAGAGAGTTGTGGTGAAGTCTAGATATTGAAGATCTCCATCAATAGAGTCAACTTCACAATTAAAAAAGGGCCACAAAACCCTTGAGTTGAAAAAGGTCCTTGAACCCTTGATCTAAAAAAATGCCACAAAAACCTTGATCTGAAAAAAGGCCACAAAAGCCTTGATCTAAAAAAAGGCCACAGAAGCCTTGATCTGAAAAAAAAAATCCATAGAAGCCTTGATATTAAAAAAGACCATAGAAGCCTTGATCTTGAAGAAGACTCCAAAGGAGAGTACCTGATGTAGAAGTGAATTTAAATTTCAATACTAATAACTTGTTGCAGGGAAAGGAGATTCAATGAGTTGGGAAACTTCCTACAAGAAAGTTAGGAAGATTATCTTCTTCAGAATCAATCCAGCTCCTGAAGCAAACTTGAAGGTGAAGATATCGGGTGAAGATATCATTGAAGAAACTTCCATTCTTGGAAGGATGAGAAGGACTAGGATAAGTCTTATCCAAATACAAAAGTAGTAGAATCAAGAGGTCTAGGAAGAAGAACTCAATTCCATAAGTTGAAGAAGGTCTCAAGGGAGACCAAACAAGCTACGAAATCGAAGACCTAGGAGAGGTCTCAAGGAAGAGACTTGGAGAGCCTTGTTTCTGGAGCAAGATTGTCAAAAGAGTTCTTAGAATAACTCATTGGAGAAATTCTCCATCAAGGAGAAATTTTTTGATAATGGAATTGGGACAATTATCACCATTCGACAACAAGCCCAATAAGGAGAAGAAGAAAGCTTTCAAAAAGGTAAGCAACTATTGGTGCAAGTAGATTCATTAATTGGTTTACTTATCATGTTTGTTAAAGCACCTTATATTGGATAAAAATTGCAAATTGAATTATAGTCTTCAAAAGTGCAAAAGAGAAAAATGTTTTTTAAGGATGATTTGCACATTCAGAGTTGATTAGATTTTAGAGTTACAACCAACTACCTATCTTATATTTTGAAAAAAGAAGACTAAATCCTACAACTATGTTTGTAGTGAAATTTGTAAGTGTTCATTCTAGATTATGCTTGAAATATTGCAGTGGAATTTTTAAAGTGTATTTTTGAAAAATTAGTGAAGTAATAAAGAGAGATTGTTTTTACCAATAAAAGTGCATCTATTAAGCACTATACTAGTTGATTTTTTAACTAGTTATACTCAATTTGTGTTGTTAAAAGCACAAAAACTATAAAAAATCTACAACACTTTCATGGCCAAAAGAAACCATCATTACAAGCAAAAAGGTGGAGTAGAAAACCACCATTGAAGTCCTTGAAGGAAGCCTTAAATCAAGACCTTAGTAGTCTTAAGATTCAAGGAGAAATTAAGGGTTTCATTTTAGTACAGAGTGTAGGAATCCTTATTCAAAAAAATCATTTCATTAACTTGGATTTATTATCATCCAAGGAAGAAGAAGCAATAAGAATTACATAAAAATTCATCTGGTGCAAGATCTATCTATTAAAAAGGCATCACTTTTGTTCCTTTGAAAGGACAAAAGTATTACTATTTACAGGGGGTGGTATGGACATTATATCTAGCAAATTCTTGGCAAAAGAAAGGATCCACCAAAAAATATCAAATGATAATTAGAGGAAGGAGCCACTAAAGAGTCCACACGATCATTATATCCAGTAGATTTTTGACAAGAAGGAGCCACCGAAGAGCTCACATGTCTAAGAATTGAGGTATTTAAAAACACCATTTTCCTCCATCAAATCCAGCCCTATAAGTAGCACGTCACCTGCAATAGTGGAGCCATTAAAATAAGGTATTATCGACTACATTTATGTAAAAATAAGGGCAACATTCGATGATAATATATCTACATAAAAGGATAGGAAAAGATCCACCTATTGGCTGTTACAAACAACACAATATCAAGCACTAAATAAGGGTATAAATCGATATTATAACAAGCTACACAACATGAAAATGGATAAAGTGAAAGGAGCTATATCTAAGGCATCCATTGAAGCAAAAATTCATAGAAAAAAGATCTCAATAGTGTGCCATAGAATCATGGAGTAATATAGCCGTAACCATCCATCATCCTCACCAAGCTAGCATGCAAAAGGAAGCTTGCATCTCAAGAAACATAGCAAGCTCATGAAGGATGCAAAGATAAAGGAAAAATTAGGGTTGCAAGCTCATATTTGAAGTGTTAAAAAGGATTGCATACACAAGATTTGAGTGCCACTTGGAACAAATTCTCTAAGATTCTCAATGTTCTTGAAGACCCAAACGCTCACCTAAAAGGGAGTTACATACATTTGGAGGGAGTTAAGAATATTTGGAGGTTACCACCAACCTCTTCATTATCAAAGGTACATTGAAGACACCTACCTTGTAATGCTTCGAGTGACACTTATCATGAAGCCCATCCTACTTAAGATGCCTATCTTGGAGCATGAAGCATAATGAAGTATAACATAATAGGATGAAGCTAGAACAAAGTCAAACGAAGTCAAGCATTAAATATCACTTGAAGGAAAAGGCTAAATCAAGCCATACACCATTAAAAGGTGTAAAAGAAGCATTTAAGACACTATCATAGAACCAATAAACCATGCTTGTATTCAAAGGAGCTCTGTCATACGTAGAGCACATATCAAGGATATTTTGGTGCCATCCGTAGAAGAGAAGTAGTGCCAACCTTGGATAAAACCAATTATGATCAAAAAGGGCTTTTATTGCCCATGAGTGCTACGTTCCTAATCGACTACCACACAAAATTGAAGGATTACTAAGGTAAAGGTTGATTTTATCATTTTCTTGCTTTAAACCTAAGGTTTTTGGAGTTATAAGGGTACATTTCATCTACTATTGCAATATTCAGCATTAGTGATTTATTAAGCAAGCATATTTCAGAATTGTTAATATTTGCAAAAGGTTACCAAGGAGAAATAAGGGTTATTACTGAAATTTAAATTAATTGCAAATATTATTTTCTAATATTTCCAAATTTAGGAGTTATAAGGAATACATCAAATTTAGGAATTGGAAATTAGAAAACATTAAAATCAACCAAAAGGGGTATTTAAAGAGGTTTATTAAAATTTTTCAAAGGTTGGAATTTATATAATAGTGTTGTCTCAAAACATTTAAAGGAGGCCGAATTTTATCCAACTTCAAAACCTCTTTAAAAACTGAAATTTTGCTTAGTTCAATAGGAGTTATAAGGAGATACAAAAGTTTATTTTGATGTTTACAAAATTTCACAAAATAAACCCAAAATTGAACTAAAATTTACAAAAATCACTATATTGATCATATATCCTATCCAAAACACCCTAGGGAGTCATAAGGCATTATACAAAACTTGGTAATATTAGTATTCATAGAAAATTATCAAGTTCTAAGTTCATTGGATAGATGTAAGCTTTCTTCAAAACCTAAAAACTTATTAGGTTTATGAACTCTCATCATTAGGGAGATATAAGGAAGTCCACAAAAATATAAAAGTTGATAAAGGGAACTCAATGGCATCCAGTAAATTCTTCCTAGTCGAATCCCAACTACTCAAGGACCCAAATTATTTCTCTTAGAATAATAAAGTAAAAGCAATCTTGGTATATGAAAAACTTTGGGATATTGTCCAAGGGAAAACAAAGAAACCTACCACAGGTGATACTGAGATTCTAAAATTTGAGAAAAATGATTCAAAAGCCCTAATGATCATAACATTTGCTATCACTGATGAAATACAACCTTATATTAGTTCAACAAAAACATCTTCTAAAACTTGGACAAGCTTAGAGAAATTATTTGAAGGAAAGAATAAAGCCATCATTCTTCATCTACAAACTCAACTACATTCCTTGAAAATGAGTAGTGGGGAAAGCATAGAACTATTTCTAAGGAAGATATTAGATATTAAAGGGAAATTGTTAACCCTTGGACAAGAGCCTAAATATGAACTTCTTACTCAAGTAACCATGAGGGCACTTCTAGACAACTATAAACATTTGGTCACATATTTACAAATCCTAAGTAAAGATACTTCTTTTGATGAATTAGTCAATATCCTTAAGGATTATGAGGTGGAACACATTATGAAATATGATATGACTAACACTACATTAACATAAAAAGATAATTCATAGGAAAATATTGCTTCATCAGCAAAAGGACGAAGAATATGGTATTTTTAAATATGCAAAAAGAAAGGTCATAGTACCAGTTATTGCAGGTACAATCCCAAAAACCAGAATCAAGGAGATCATATGAACAATGGGAATTAATTTCAACCATGAAAATATCAAAGAAATTATTATCAAAAATAATTTTAGCGACCAATCAATTATCCTCAATTGGAGTATCGAAAGGGGATTAGAAAGGACACATGGTTAAGAGGATAGAAGAAATTGAAGAACTAGATGAAAACTCAAGAAATTATGAGGAGAAAGGTCTATCCGTAAATGTAACACATTACAAAAACACTAACCATTTGCTTGAACAGGTTACAAAGAATACATAGGAAGAATACAAAGTTCAAGATGAAGAAGAAGATCCATATTGAAGACTAAAGTCTTCAATACCCAAATAATGTAATACATTGGGGTGTTAGACTTAGATTCTATTACATCATTTGGGTCATATAAATATATCTCCATAGGTACATACTTAGGATATTAGATTACTTTAGGGGGAAGTTATCTAGTTACTTTATGCAATGTAATAAATGCACAAGTGCCAATGTGCAAGTTGTAAATGTGCAAGGTGTCCCTTGTACAACTAGGTAGAGTGTTGGCCAAGGAATCTATGTTCCATTATAAAAGGGCCTCATTGTAAGAGATTTTCAAGACAATAGGTAGGAGTAGTATTATTGTGTAACTCCATTAGTGATGGAGTACAATGTAGTCCTATAACATCTTACATGGAGTGTCCATTTCCTCCATAGCAATATTGTATTCATTTTCATTATTTTTATTTATAACATATTTCAAAAATCTCATGAATTTACTTTCTCTTATATTTTTGCATCTTGTGATTGCCATATCCCATTGCAATCTACCTCAAAATATAACATCTATCATTGATCTCAATAGAGATCTTGATGGGCCAATGGTCAGACCCCCCATATTGCAGAACTTCAAATTGCAGTAATCCTCCTCTGTTAAGCTAATCCATACAAGTAATTAACTTATCCAATTTCTCTAAGACCCTTTGGTTCTTGGGTATCTTATTGCTACAAGTGTAGATGTCCTTATAACAAAATGGTTCCATAGATATATATCTTTTAAAATCTTTAATGTCTTCATCAAGCTTCCTAGTTTCCCCTATTTTTCTTCAAGATGTCTTGTTGCATTGAAATCATCCCCATTCATGCAGAGTAAGTTTACTTGCTATGATAACCAACTAGAAATATTTTGCCAATGATCCCTATTTTGATCAAGAGTGTTTAGATCATAAATATTAATAAGGATGATCTGCAAACCAATGTTTAGTCATTTTGCCTTGAAAATAATTCAGTTTCTCCTAGTTTTATCAATGACACAATTTATTTTTAAACTATCACATAGGACGAGTAGCCCTTGAGAAAATTTTGGCATTAATTGAAATAACAAGGCTATTGGGTCATATTTTTCTTTTAATCCTATCTATTTTATTAGATGACATTTTAGATTCTTGAATGAAAAGAACACCAGAATTTTCATTACTTACTAGTTTCTTGACAATTCTTAATTTTAAAGAGGAATGGAGACCCTTATATTCTAAGAGATTATCTTCATGGAGATTATTTCTGCCTCTTGGTATCCAAGAGACCATCAATTTGGGTTTGGGAACCCTTTGCTATTCTTTCTAATGCTACTTGTTGGAGCATTTCCTGGTTGGATTTTCTCCTTTTTTTTGTTAGGAATTACATTTGTGACCTTCAATTTGTTTGGAGTTTGTTTGATCATCAATTTTTTTACTTTTTTGTTCATTTTTTTGTGTTGCGAGTACCAAATTATTCTCTTTTTTGGTATAGGTAGTTCCCATATATTGATGATTATCCATTTCTTTATCATTCCCTTGCCCTTAGGTAAGTTCTTCACCTTTAGAAGCATGTTGAGTAGGGATCTCCTTGTATAGAATGCTATTGATATCCACCCTCGTGGAGATATCTTGAAGCCTTCTTCGATACTCATCATTATTTTCTTCTCTTGAGGTTTCTAGAGACTCTAAAATTTTCCCATCCCCGCTTTCTTCTTTAGTTGGTAAGATTTCAAAAATATTATTAGTCCTAATGTTTATGTCAACTTTTGCTTATCTACAAGTTGTTTGCTTTCTATATGGTAGCTAAAACCCCTCCTTATCACCTTCTTCACCTACAACCTTTTATAGATATTGAGAATAATTTCTAAAGAGACGACCATATCCATGGCATAATTGATATTAAAAATGAAGATTCTCACAATCAATCAACTGATCCCATTCTAGGTCTCCTACTTTTAGATTGATATGCTCTAGAAATGGGTTTGTTATTTAATTAAACATAGATCTATGTATAGGTGAGAAAATTAAATGCATGCATCCTATTTGACTCCCTTATGTATACCCCTATGATATTTTTTATAGCTTCAAAGAATTATTCATTATGGAATTCATTAAGGAGGGCAAAAAGCCTCATTTAATCTAGGACTAAGGATGGCATTTCATCATCTGGTTTAAATCTAGTGTGCTAAGGCTTCATGAAAAGCCCTATATGACCATAAAACGAGGGGTTACCTTGAAAAACTTGACCATGATCCTCCTCTATAGAAAACACAAGAAAATAACCATTTGGATGGAATTTGATACCCATATCTCCTTTGATATTCTAGTTCTTAGCTACCTAAGATTTAATTGCTCCAAGTTGAAGCTTGACTGCCATGAAGTGGCAAATCAGAGATTCATTTTAAAGAATTTTTTATCTTGTCATTTAACCCTTCTCTATCTAGAGTCACCATGGGAGACACATCCATTTACTTAAGACAACCATTTTTATTTTTCCTTGAATCCAATTTTATCAAGGGTTTATAAATAGATCAATTGCCTATGTTTCCATCAACAAAACTAACCTTTTATACACAATATATTGAAAGGATGATTTTTTTGGGGGAGGCATCTCCCCCAAACCAAATGCCATGGATGAACCCCATAGAATTAGAATCCTAGAAATAGATCCTTATTTTGATAAATCTCAAGAAAAAAAACCATCTAAAGTTGGATGAATATGTCATTTTCAAAGATAGACTAAAAACTTTATTGTCGATGACCTCATCTTGATTAGCAAGACAATTTAAAATTTTAAAAGAACATCTAAAATCTTTAGAGCATTTTGTAAAGAAGTTAGGATGCAGGTAAACAACAATATGACTAAAATTATGGTATCCTCTACTAGAGAGAGCAAAAATATCCATATATTTTATTTGAAGGAAATTTTTAGAGGTGGTAACAAAATACAAATACCTTGGGTTTAATTTTTAAAGCAAACTCAATTGAAAAATATGTAGGATGAAACAAATACAAGAAGTATGGAGGACACTCTACTCATTACTAAAAGGGGGTAGACAAGTAGAATTGTGGGATTAGACAACCATTAGGATCCTTTTTGTGTTATTAATTATTCTGGTGGTGTTATATGGATATGTGGTGTGGGCTAGCTATACATCAAATTTTAAATGGAGACAAATAGAAAGAATTCAAAAATGACTAATTACAAATTTATTAAGAATTAAAGCATCAATTTGATATGAGATTTTACTTGTTGAAACATAAACTTTTCTACTACAAGCAGAAGCTATGGTAAGGCTATTGGGACACCTAAAAAAAATAGAAAGAATGGAAGATAATATGTTGCTAAAATAGGTAATCAAAAAAATACCAAATAAAGTTCCAATAATTTTGTGTTGGGCAGACACCGATATTGCCAAAAGGTAGACATAAGTTACAGTTCTATAGTTTAGGATTTCTAGTTTATTTTGTTATACCTAATTATGTTGTGTATTCACCCTTTTAGGGGTTGGTTTCATTCTGTAAGGGGGTGTTGAGTAATTGTAATTTGTTTGCTTGGGTTCCCACTCTACTGATAAGAAGTTTTTTTGGCTGATGGTGTTAGCCACATGGCGTGTTTATACATATTTTTTATTTGTAAAAAGTATATTTTGTTCTTTAATATAATGCTTTTTACATTAAAAAAAGAAATACTAAATAGAAGAAAAGACACATGGATGAAATAAAACAATAAATGGATGGAAAACGAAACATTAAAAATCATGAGGTCCTGAATTCAAATAAATAAATTAAATAGTATGTGAGGGAAAAATTCAAAATTGTCATGGGGTCTAAAAATTTAAGAAGAAAACAATAGCTATACATTAACAAGTTTAACCCAAACTATGGACACAACTAAAAGAAGTACATATATGCAAAGATCAAATGGAAGCAAAAAATGCTTATAACCCAACTAAGATCCAATTCATGTTATCTCAGATTTGAAATTTGGAGATTGGCAATACCTCAAGAGGTATGATCAAAATGGATATGTGTCTTTTACACAACAAAAGTAGTGGAAACCAAGAAACATTTTGTCTAGGTATGTAAAGCCAACAAGGATATCAGGATTGCATATGAGGACACTCTAAAAGTGAACTCACTAATGAAAATTTAAGAATATAAAAAATAAAGAAACTTTTTTTTGAGTATACTTCTTATAAACATCCTTTGTGGGGATTGAACCCGGGTCACATAATCGATAATGCAAGTGGCATCCTTGCCGTTAGACCACACTCACACGAATCAAAGAAACTTCTTATAATAAACGATGGTAAAAGAAACATGCTCCAAAAGATGATAAGAGGATGTTGAGCTTTTTGACTTTGTTGAACAGTTTTTTCTTAGATGTGATTAAAATTTGAAGCTTTGAATAGAAGATCCAAGGTTTGAATTGAAAAATGAGTAGGATTATACACCATACCCCATATTGTATTAAAGCTCTTGGTCCCATATATTGTTTTGGTCTATGGTAATTAAATTATTTTATTTCTTTTTAAGCATATCAAAATTATAATTTAAATAATCATAATTTAAAAAATTAAATTTTAATTAAAATAAAAATCTACCTAGGGTCAAAATACTAATCATCCTAGGAAGGAGATGGAAGACTGAGTGCACGAAAAAGGGGCAACAACAGCAGAAGGTAATATAGCAGGAGCATCAACACAGGAGGATAGAACAACTATGACATATGAAAATCAGGATCCTAACAAGGGTGAATTCGATAGGGGCAACAAAGGTCTCCCTGACCACAACAGCAAGGAAAATAGCATTCAGGGTGAGAGCAGAGGCCTAGCAATTAGCTTGAACAAAGAAAAATCACCCCACAATGCGAAGAGTGGAGTTCTTCCCACCCAGACCGCTCGGATCAGCTAGAGTGACATTTACATAGAGCAACTAGAGGACCCAGGACTATCAATTGTGTTTGCTACAGGACCACGATACCAGGGGCTAAAATTTGATCTTGAACCTCAGGCCCTCAAACCTCTTGGTCAAAAAGAGAAAGGCTCAGGAGCGATAGTCAAACCATCAAAATCCTCTCGATCCTTCGCGAAGATAGTGAGCCCTAACCCTAGTCCGATGACTAGGCCCAGGATCGAGCTACACCCTTCCAACAACAACCTCGAGATCCCATGTGAAATCATGTCCAACGTGATCGAAAGGAACTCAAACTCGTTGATCGATAAATTCCTCGGCTCTCGACCCGATATGGAATCCATTTGCAAGTGGGCCAATAACTCGTGGTGCCCGATTGGGTCCTTGGAGCTGATTGCCCTAACTAGAGGCTTCTTCCTAATCCAGTTGAGTAATCCGATAGACTCTCAATGGATTCTTACTGGAGGGCCTTGGTTCTTTGGTCGAAGGGGCCTCTTCATCCGTAGGTGGGGGTAGACTTCAACCCAGTGACCTAGAGCATTAACTTTGCTCCGATCTAGGTCCACCTCCCTGGCCTTCCAGTCCAATTTTGGCATGAGGACATCCTCCATGGCATAGCGAGAAGCATTGGAGAGTTGATTTCCTTTGACCCTCCAACACGCTTCGAGACCCGAATGACCTAGGCTCGCATGTGCATTAATGCCAACTTGGATGCAGATCTCCCATCTTCAATCAACCTCATTTCCAAGGTTTGTACCTTTACTCAAATTATTGAATATGAAAACAAACCTGCATTTTGTAGTCTTTGTTGCAGTCAAGGTCATCTTAACTCTCAATGCCCGTCTCAACCCCCCACTACCTCCTCCTAAAGGCATCATCGTGCTTCCAACACCAATCATCCCTAGGGCCCTCGATCCCATCTCAAACCCTTATGGCTCCCCGCTGAAGGCCCCCCATAGTGGATAGGACCCTTTGGAACCCCCCAATAGGATCCTTCCCCCTTGCAGCCCATCCATCCCAGTTTCAAACCACTTCTCCCCCTATCCTCTGATGACCCTCCCTTTGACCCCACCAAACTGACCTTCAACTATCCACTGCGCCCACCTCCCTCCCCCCTCCTCCGCTCGAGCCTCGACATCCCCATCCAACCCCCTCCCCGAACACCTACCCCCCAATCCTCCCCCTCCTGCTCCCTCAAGAAACCTATGGTGGATGTGGGCTTAGTTAAGAAGAGGGGTCATCCCTTAGCTCAGGACATTAGAAATAGGGAAGCCTTTGACGATGTCACAAATGACACCCAACTCACCCTTAGAGAGTCCTCCCAACTTTCAGAGACCCAGGATCAACTCAGAACCAATCTTCCCCCCCCACCAGGGAGAGGGAAGCACTCATCATCCAGAATTACCAAATGAAGATCCTCTCATGGAACGTGAGAGGCCTCAATGGATGAAACAAGCAACGCTTGGTCAAGTCCATGAGGAAAGAACACAAACCCACAATTCTTCTTCTCCAAGAAACAAAGCTGGATTCTCAAAATGTTTCTTCTATTTCAAACTACATCTGGAAGGACTCTGCCTCCTACTTCAGTTTAGCCAATGGAGCTTCAGGGGGCCTTTTATGTTTATGGGACCCACTCAAGGTCGAGGGGATGGTGTTGTCAATGACTGAGAGCTACATCAACATCTTGTTCTTCAACAAGAATGATGGGTTTCGTTGGGTCCTATCGAACGTGTATGCACCAAATTCTCCCTCTTAGAGAAACTCATTATGGAATTCCCTCAGTCAGCTGAGAGATATTTTCTCTATAGAGGCCTAGATGTTGGTCGGGGACTTCAACTCCCCACTCTTTCCTTCCAAAAAAAAGGAGGGACTCCAATAATAGAGAGGTTCTATGAGCGGTTTGCGAGCTTCGTAGACAACAACGAACTGATGGACATCAATCTTAGAGGGCCAAAGTTCACCTGGACCAACCGTAGGAAGGGTGATCAACTGATCTAGATGCACCTAGATCGTGTCCTCATTTCTGTTAATGCCATCCCAAATTTTGGTGATGCTACTATGCGCTCTCTCCTAAAGATTGGATCCGACCACAATCCCCTCCTTCTGGAGTGTCATCTGCATGCCTCATCCTTCAAATCCCCCTTCATATTTGAAGCCATGTGGCTCCACGATCCAAATCTCAGATCCTTGATTGCTCAATGGTGGGCCCGACCCTTCCACGGGTCCAAAATTTCCCAGGTGAGCAACAAACTCCGGCATGTAAAATACAACCTTAAAAGGTGGAACAAAGAAGTGTTCGGGAATATATTTTAGAAAAAGTAGCAAATCCAATCCCAGCTCTGGGATATTGAAATCACTCTCTAGGATGGTGTCCCTGAACCCACCCTCCAAGACTCTGAAAGAATCCTCCTCTCTGATTATCACAACATTCTAATAAGTGAGGAATTTTTCTGGAAATAAAATTCTAGAGTAACATGGCTCAAATAAGGCAATTCGAATACCAAGTTCTTCCATGCCACAACGGTGAGGCACAGGGGAAGCAATAGGATCAGGGAACTAGTTCAACAGGATGGCCAGGTGGTATCCGACATCCAAGAAATTAGATCAATGGTAGTTCTCTTCTTCGAGGAGCTTCTTGGTCCCTCTCCAAAGTGTGACTTCCATACTTCTGAGGGCCTCCTACAACACATCCCAAGGTTAGTCACTACCGACCAGAATTGAATGCTTCTTGAAACCCTTTCTATTGATGAAATTAGATCTGCTATTTTTTCCATGCAAGGGGGAAAGCTCTAGGCCTAGATAGCTTCCCCCCATATTTTTCCAGCACTTTTGGGATATTCTAGGCCCATATGTGGTCTCGACCATCCAACAAATGTAGGCAGATAGGGTGATCCTAGGAGACATCAACTCCACCTTCCTAGCCCTCATCCCCAAAGTCAACCAGGCCCGCACCCTCTCTGACTTCCACCCCATCAGCCTATGTAATGTCCTGTATAAGATCCTCACCAAAGCCCTGGCCACCAGGCTCAAGCTCATCCTCCCCTGCATCATTTCCCCTAATCAAGGCAGTTCTATCCATGGGAGGTAAATCACCGATAACATCATCATCATCCATGAGCTCATCCATTCTATCTCCTCGAGTGGCCAAGCGGGCTTCCTCCTAAAGCTCGACATGAACAAAGCCTTCGACAGAGTCTCCTGGGACTTCCTATTGGTTGTCCTCTAGAGATTCAGCTTCCACTTGGATTGGATTGATCTGATCAAAGGTTGTGTCACCTCGAAAAACTTTTCTGTCCTAGTCAATGGATCCCCAATAGGCTACTTCAAAAAATTCAAAGGACTCAGACAAGGAGACCCCATCTCCCCCTTTCTCTTCATCATTGTTGTAGAAGCTCTCGGAAGGGCTCTAACCCATGCTTGCCTTGAAAAGTCCATCTTTGGCATTAAACCGACTTCCTCCCTTCAGGTTGTGTCCCACCAATAGTTCATTGATGATACTATCCTGGCTACTTGGGCCTCGGTTCCCCAAGCTCAATGCATCAAGTCCATCCTCCTTTCGTTTGAGGATGCGGTTGGATAGAAGGTAAATTTTGACAAGAGCAAGATCTACTTTTTCAACACTCCAGTGAGATGCCAAGCCCACATTGCTGCCACCCTTGGATGCTCCATTGGTGCCCTCCCTGCCACTTACCTCAAATTCCCTCTCTTCGAAGGCCAGTCCAAGAAATCCCTTTGGAATCCCATCATCGAATGCATCCAAAAAAAGTTGGCCAGCTAGAAAGGCAGCCTCCTCAGTCAAGCTAGCAAGGCCACCCTTGTCAAAGCCACCCTATAGAGCATCCCCATATTCTTCATGTCCATCTTCCAGATTCCCACCGAAGTATGTAATCACATTGAGCAACTCCAAAGGAACTTCCTTTGGTCAGGATCAGAAAACAAATAATGAATACATCTGGTGGCTTGGAACCAGGTATGCTCTGGGAAGGAGCATGGTGGCATTGGGCTCCGAAAGGTCCACAATATGAACCTGGCACTCATCGCCAAGCATGGATGGTGAATCCTCACCAATGAGAAATCTATGTTGGTCTTTATCATCAAGGCAAAATACCTGTGGCACAACCCAAACTTTTTAGATGATCCTAACCCCATCAGGGGATCTACGATGTGGAATTCTATCCTCAAGACTAAGCATATTCTCCAAAAGGGTATCATATGGAAGCTAGGAAATGGAGCCAAGATCAGCTTCTAGAGCGACCTCTGGCTGGGGAGCTACCCACTCTAGGAATGGGAGGATCTGGTGTGTCTCATACCAGTGATAGATACCCTATTCGGGTAGAAGGTCAACAATTTCCTCATCTCGAAGGGTTCCTCTTGGAAGCCCCTCCCGATCGATGGCCTCTCAGTAGATCAAAAACTTACCTCTTCTACCCTTTTTGATCTTCTTCGCCTTTGTGTCATCCCCTCATCCCTAGTGGAGGATTCCATCCTTTGGGGTCCCTCCTCTTCTGGCCTCTTCTCTGTCAAGTCAGCCTATGCCCTGTTCGAGAACCCTGGCCCCCCTGGTTTTCGACCAAGCTTATCTGGAAGCCCCATCTGATTCCTAAGGTCAATTTTTTTTGTGGTTGTCCATCCAGGATAATATTCTCACCATCCCCAACCTCCATCATCGTGGCCTGTCTCTCCCCAATCGTTGCTACCTGTGCCTCTCATATTATGAGTCCACCCAACACATTTTTACTTCCTACCATTTCTCCCAATCCATCCTCTCCTCCCTGTTCTCCTCGATTGACATCTCCTGGGCTCCGCCCCGTTGGCTCAGTGATCTATGTGTTTAGTGGTCGAAAATACTTTCTCATCCTTTTGCCTCCCTCACTTCTTATGGGATATATGGCGAGAATGCAATGGTCATGCCTTCAATGATTCATCTCATAAGGAGAGCCATGTCCTAGCCAATATCATTGTTGTTGCTGTCAAAAATGTGTCAATCACCCAGAACAAAGGTAACCCGAAGCCTCATCCCGAAGGAATCCAAGCATCTAATCTCGGTATCCAGGGAGACATTCACAGGAAGATCTCTCCCAAGGCTAATCACTCCCTTGTCAAATGGTCTCCCCCACCTCCAAGCTTCCTCAAACTCAATTTTGATGAGACAACCAAAGGAAACCCAAGAGCCGTAGGTGCAAGAGGCATCGTTTGGGACCACAAGGGTAACATCATCCTAGCCTACATCGAGAACCTAGGTTTCAACTCCAGTCACTTTGCTGAAGCCAGGGCTCTCTACCAAGGTGTCATCCTCATCCACAGTCTATAGGTTCCCAACGTCATGGTGGAAGGCGATTCCAAAAATATTATCACCAGTATTTCTTTTGAATCCTCCATCACATCGTGGAACATTTCTAGTATGATCGATGAAGTCAAACATCTATTACGCTCCTTCTCAAACTCAAGGGTGACCCACACTTACAGAGAGAGAAACTGAGTGGCTGACCATTTAGAAAACATCAAAATCTCAAAGTCTGGCCTCAGGGTGTGGAAATACTCCTTCCCCCAAATAATCATCAAAGTCAATATTATTGACATCACTGATCAGTGAGTTGATATGGGCCAAATTGGGAAACCTACTCCATAGGTTTCAAGCCTGCATCCACCTAAGTAGTTTGAAGTTCCAATTTAGCTTTGTCATGGCAAGTCTCCATCATGGCACCATGAGCCCTGATTTCGAGCACATCTCTCATGTGGGTTTTTCTTGAGTCAGCCTTCCCCGAGTGGATATCTTCAACCATTGCATGAGCAGGTTTCTTTGTGGTAACAACCAACTATCATCCCAAAATTGGGGGCCTATACATGGGTCTGGGTTCACATGGAACCGGGAGAATTACAGCATTGGAAACTATCACATTGGAAAGAGCATCACCCCCTTTTCTAGCATCGACAAGTATGCTTGGCCTTTGGGAATGTTGGTTGATGAGGCCTACAAATGCCTCATCCATGGACTAGTTTTGATAACTTATAAACACTTTTGAACACCTTATGTTATGTTTTGATGCTAATTATAGTGATAGAATGCATTATGTATTGATGTTTACATGTTGTAAATGTTAAAGTGCATATATCCTGTTTTGACTATTTTTTTATATTTTATAGTTTGTTTTAGCTGTATTATTTAGCATAGTTTACATTAAGTTAATGTTGTAATATTAAGGTGTTGCTATCTATTTTGTTTTTTGCTTCTTTCATAAGCTTTCCCCATCATTTAAACCATTTTAAATAACCAAAAAGTGCCAAAACTTTGTCAACAGTTTGACTGTGTAGAAAACAAGAACTTTTCCATACAAATTCTAGCTAGCTGTACATATACAACATGGATTGGAATTTGTCCACTCCAGCTCATTCAAAATATGGAATCAGTCTTATGGGCACTTATGGAGATTATTTTTGCCATCACAACTGTTCTCATGCACTTTTGGAGCATGAATTAATATAAACTCCGTTCTGCTACTTGATATTCCGGAGCAGCTTTGGAATAAGCACAAAAGCAATAGTTTGGGTCAAAAGTGCCTTTAATTGCAATAGAGGGTGGTAAACGATGGTTGAAACTATTTTAAGGATATCCTTATCTTTTCCAACTCCTGTCCCTCAATGGATGAAGCCCAACAGATGGAATGGATAAGAGATAATAGACATAATCCTTGCATTCTAGGAAACAGTCTTGTAATAGTTGTAACATTCCTACATGGCAACACAAAACCTTATCAATGTTGTACCCTACTTGTATAAATAAAATCCCCATGTTTGGTTGAGCATATAGAAGAATATAGGAAATAAGTGATAATAATTTGAAATATTTTAAGTTTTGTAACTGTGTATTGCAGCAACACAGTAGCTTGCAGATCTTCCCCTGCACTGCTGTCATGCTGCTAAGAATGAAATAAAGGTGCAATATTTGACATTCATGTTTGCTTCTGAGTTGAGTGTGAAGAATTAATAGTTTAGAGCAATTTTATTTGCCCTCTTTTGGTTCAGGAAGCAAGGGCTACTTCCAGGTCTAGAGGAGGATTTTTACCTAATAGAATTATGCTATTTTTGGATACAGTAGGTTAGCAGAGATCTGACAGTTTTTGCATGGCTAGTGATTAGGATAATGTGGAATTTGAATGCTTGGTAGGTAACTTATCTAGGGTAGAATTTAAAACAGTACTTTTTGTTTCTAATTTTTTTCAGAATTTGCAATATTTCCATAATTTCTTGTCAGCCTAATTTGTTACAAATTGTGCAACTTTATTTATCAGTTTTTGAATGTTATTTCCATTTTAAAAAGTTTTATTATTTACCAGTTTGAATGTTAATGCTACATTTTTTTTTTTAAAATGAAAAACCCCTTGCGGAGCCACCTTGGTCTGAGAGACCATGAACAAGGGGTTCTACACCATTAAAGTCACCCGGGAGTCGCACTCGACCCTGCCCGCACCAACATTATCAATTGGATTTTGGATACCCAATTCAGCTTTTTGGTAGGATGGAGATTTGAACCTAGGACCTCCCTTGGAGGATTGCATGATATTTCGGAGCAGCTTTGGAATAAGCACAAAAGCAATAGTTTGGGTCAAAAGTGCCTTTAATTGCAATAGAGGGTGGTAAACGGTGGTTGCAACTATTTTAGGGATATCCCTATATTTTCCAACACCTGTCCCTCAATGGATGAAGCCCAACAGATGGAATGGATAAGAGATAATAGACCTAATCCCTGCATTCTGGGAAACAATCCTGTAACAGTTGTAACATTCCTACATGGCAACACAAAACCTTATCAATGTTGTACCCTACTTGTATAAATAAAATGCTCCCATTTGGTTGAGCATATAGAAGAATATAGGAAATAAGTGATAAGAGTTAGAACTATTTTAAGTGTTGTAACTGTGTATTGCAGCAACACAGTAGCCTACAGATCTTCCCCTACACTGTTGTCATGTTGCTGAGAATGAAATAAAGGTGCAATATTTGACATTCATGTTTGCTTCTGAGTTGAGTGTGAAGACTTAATAGTTTAGAGCAAGTTTATTTGCCCTCTTTTGGTTCAGGAAGCAAGGGCCACTTCCAGGTCTAGAGGAGGGTTTTTACCTGACAGAATTATGCTATTTCTGGTTGCAGTAGGTCAGCAGAGATCTGATAGTTTTTGCATGGTTAGTGATTAGGATAATGTGGCATTTGAATGCATGGTAGGTAACTCATCTAGGGTAGAATTTAACATAGTACTTTATGTTTCTAATTTGTTTTAGAATTTGCAATATTTCCATAATTTCTTGTCAGCCTAATTTGTTACAAATTGTGCAACTTTATTTATCAGTTTTTGAATGTTATTTCCATTTCAGAAAGTGACATTGTTTTCTGCAATTTTAGAAAGTTTCATTATTTACCAGTTTGAATGTTAATGCTACAATTTCAATTTAGTAATTTCCTATCAATTAAATTCTACTATTTTCAGCTTTGCAATAGTTTAGTTTTATTTTTCTGCAATAGTGTGAATTTCAATTCTGCAAGGATAAGTAGGAGTTTAGTTTTAGTTTTTAGGAGTAAGAAAGGAGACCCCAAACACCCCAATCTCTAACTGTTCCATGAATAAAGCCATGATCTAAATGAACTAAAAATCAGTCTGTTAACCCCTGCTTTCGTATATAGCCTTGGACACCGCCCTGGATTGACACATAATGATTAAATGATGAAGATTTGATGACACTCATCATTTTTGGCATCGTTGTTGGGGACACTTAGGTGTTGTTAGGAGAGGTCTAGCAGTCCAAAAACTGTCCTGTTTTAGGAAATAGTTTTTGGAAACCTGAGGTTTAGTTTATTTAGTAAATAGGCATGAATGCATAGGCCAAGAGACGAAAGAGGAAGGTTTATCAAAACTGGCTCTTTTCCACCAAGGCGTTCTTCACGATCAGGTGAAGATCTGCCTGTGTATGAACTTCCTGAAAGACTTAAAAGAGAATCATCTTCTTCATCAACTAAAATTGTAGGATCTTTGCAAGAAGAGCTCTTAGAGGCACTTGCTTCTAGACATACCCATAGGGCTGATCCATCTGAACCAGTTGAACAAATTAAAGTTGAGGAAGCACCTATGGCAGAACAAGGAGAACATGATAGGGATATTGTTGGTCATGATGCTGACAATCCTCTTGTTAGAACTTTTGAATACCCTATTCATCTGAATCCTACTCAGAATGCTCCTATGAAAACAATTTCACCCTCAGTATTGCCAATATTTAGGGGAGTTGTTTTTGAAGATCTTGATCAATTTTTGTTTGAATTCAAGGTCCTGTGTCAGACTTATGACTATGTCAATGATAACTAGAAACTGAAGTTATTTCCCTCTACACTCAAAGATGCAGCCTTACGGTGGTTTATGAGCCTTGAACCAGATTCAATCCGCACTTGGGATCAAATGGAAACTGCATTTTTGGATAAGTATCAGGAGTATTGTAGAGTGAGAAATAGGAAGGATGAGTTATTTTGGATAAGACAAGAAGAGGATGAAAACTTAGAGGATTATCTTGATAGATTTACCTTTATCCAAAAGAGATGTGGTCCTGTGGAAACTGACTTATTAAAAACTATATTTCTGAGAGGTTTGCAGGATGATTCTAGAGAAGTATTAGACTTAATGGGAAAAGGAGATATAAACCAGCTTGATATTAATGATATTGTAGAGTTGTGCAGAAATTATTCCCGCACTAGGCAAAGAAGAAGGAAAAGGAATCCTGGTAATACTGATATAAAAGATTTGATGGAGGAAATGGCTAATATGAAAACTGATATACTTGTTCAACTAAACACTGCTTTAGGAGAAAGGAATACAAGAGCCAATTCTTCACCACCCTTGTCTATCTATTGTCCTAGGTGCAGAAATAAGCATGCTCTACAAGATTGTCCTTTGGACAAGACTTCAATTTCAGCAATTTGTGGCATTTTCTCAAAGGAGCATAAAACTGATAAATGTCACCTTTTGCCCCATCTTCGAAGTGTTTTAGAAACCCAAGTTGAAGAACTTCATGCTATTGGGCAAAGGCCAGGAGGCAACTTCATACAAAACCAAAATACCCCTCGCTTTTCTTCAAATTGGGGATAGAATCCTTGGAATATGCCATGGGCGTATACCGAACCTCCTCCCCAAACTTGGAATCAATCTTGGGCAGCCCCTCAAGATTGGTCACATTCTAGTTGGAATCAGCCATGGCATCCAGTTAATCCATCTTGGGTACCAAATCAGTCAGGGCAAATATGGGGGCCACAATACCCATCCTATCAAGGGCAGTAGAGGTATCAATCACCAAATCAACACTTGCTGCCAACCCCTAATCAAAATTTTTAGGGAAGAGTTCAACCACAGCAAACACAGCCAGTTAAGCAACCTCCACTTCCAGCTCAGCCTATGGCTAACCCCAATAACAATAGACAAGCAACCCCTGTTTATGGAGCTGAGTCTGAAGAGACTACTGCAGTCCATGTCCTTGACTGTAGTAACATCCAGTTACATTCAGGGAAGGTTTTACCTGACCCTGCACCACCCACTATTGAAGAAATTGATGGAAAGCAAGAATTTTCAAGTCCAAAAAAACCACAAATAGAGCAAAAAGAGGAAAAAATAGAAAGTTTACAAGGAAAAATTGAACCTGCCTCGGTAGACCTACCGTATCCTGAAAGGTTTGACCACACTATCACTGCTCCTGAATCAGAATTAATCATAGAATTGAGGAAAATGTCTATCTCACTCCCTTTGTTGCAGGCAATAAAGGATGTACCTCTGATTAGGAAAACCATTCAGGAGTTGTGTATTAGGAAACCTGGCAGGAAGAAGAAAGCCTTTCCTAAGACTGTACAAGTAGAAGGTAAGTTGGCTGACCTACTTTCTGGAAAACTAGTACCCCCTAAATATGGTGATCCAGGGAGTCCAGTAGTTACAATTACTATTGGGTTAGTTCAAATTCCAAATGTACTTATCGATTTAGGAGCTGCAATCAACGTGATGACTAAGGAAACCATGCAAAAATTGCAGCTCAATAACCTTAGTCCTACTACCACAGTTTTGGAAATGGCAGATAGGTCAGTGGCTAAACCGAAAGGAATTCTGGAGGATGTTGCCATTGAAGTGTCTTCTTGGGAATACCCTATAGATTTCTTAGTGTTGCAGCCTAGAAACTCAGCTAATGGCTATCCTATTATTCTAGGACGACCTTGGCTTGCCACTACAGCTGCATTTATAGACTGCAGGTCAGGTGAGATGACCATTTCAAATGGTGTAGACCTGAAAAATATTTCCTTGTATCCACCAGCCCAACCTTCAGCCAAATTTTTTGGATAGATATGGTATCCTGAGTCTGATGAAGAACAGGAAACTATTGTCACCTTGGCCACCATTGTAGTAAAAGAACATATTGAAGAACTTAATTCACCAGAAAGAGAAATCTTTGAACATGAAACAATTTTGGTGAAAACATTGCAAGAAGAAGGCCTTAGGGATGATCAAATTCTTGTCCATCGTTTGTTATGGAAATATGAAGAACAAACTGCTGAACATCTGTCATCTATTCCACTACAAGAAAGCTCCTTCACATTGCCACATGGATGGCATCATCATCTTCTGACTTCTTTCATCTGTCCTATGCAAATGATCCCATCAGGTATCACATTTACACCAGAATCAAGAGTATTTCATACTCTGCAGCCACATCATTGTCCCTTAAATGCTTTAATCAGTAAATATGAGGTTGTCAACTCTGTTTATCTAGGGATTAAGCAGATTGAGATACAACCAGGAAAATTTTTGAACATTAATAGTTGGTTGACTAATGAGCAAGAAGCCAAATTATTTGTTGTTTTACAGAGACATGTTCAAGCTTTTGCTTGGAGTTATAAGGACATGACTGGCATTCACCCTGATGTGTGTACACATAGGATATACACTGAAGATGTCAAACCAGTAAGACAACCACAAAGGCATCTGAATCCCGCTCTAAAGGATATTGTTAAGGAAGAAATCGAAAAACTATTGGATGTAGGATTCATTTATCCAATTTCAGACAGTAGGTGGGTTTCACCATTGGTCATTGTTCCAAAGAAAAATGGGAAGATGAGAGTATGTGTGGACTACAGGGAATTGAATAAGGTCACACATAAAGATCACTTTCCATTACCATTTATAGACCAAGTGTTGGACACCCTTGTTGGTAAGAAATTTTTTTGTTTCCTTGATGGTTTTAGTGGTTATAATCAGATCCAGGTTGCACCAGAAGACCAGGAAAAGACAACTTTCACATGTCCTTGGGGAACATTTGCTTACAGAGTATTACCCTTCGGTTTGTGCAATGCACCAACAACATTTCAGAGAGTTGTTTTGGCTATCTTTTCTGATCTAACAAATGAAAGTGTAGAGATTTATATGGATGACTTCACAGTGTTTGGAGATACATTTGAATATACTTTAGAACAACTTGAAAAAGTTTTAATACGCTGTGAAACATATCATTTGTCTCTGAATCTTGATAAATGTTTCTTGATGATGGAAGAAGGAATTGTTCTTGGACATCATATTTCTGCTTATGGAATTAAAGTTGATCCTAAAAAGGTAGAGGTCATCAAGAACCTTCCTCCTCCAAAAACTCAAACTGATGTCCATAGTTTCTTAGGACATATTGGCTTTTATCGTAGATTTATTGCTAATTTCAGTACCATTGCTAATCCAATGTTCGCATTGTTAACAAAGGATTCTGAATTTGTTTGGTCTGTTGGGTGTCAACAGTCCTTTGAAGTTTTAAAGGAAAAGTTAACAACTCTGCCTGTATTGAGAGGTCCTAATTGGGAGTTACCCTTCCATATTCAAACTGATGCTTCCAATACTGCTATTGGAGCTGCATTAGGGCAGATTGAAGATGGACAACACTATGCCATATACTACATTAGTAAAAATTTGATTGGAGCTGAAAAGAATTATACCACAACCGAGAAGGAATTTTTAGTTGTGGTGTATGCTATTAACAAATTTCGACACTATATCATAGGATATCCCGTATTCATCCACACAGACCATGTTGCTATAAAGTATTTGATGAATAAACCCTTGGTTAGTGCACGAATTATTCGTTGGTTAATACTATTGCAGGAATTTGATATTACTATAGTCAATAAACCAGGGAAGTCTAATGTAGTGGCAGATTTCTTGTCAAGATTGTCAAATGCAGATACGGAGGAATTGGTTGAGGATGCATTTCCTGATGAGAAATTGTTTGTTGTTTCTGTACAATCTCCATGGTTTGTAGATATAGCTAATTATTTAGCTACAGGGAAGATTCCTCTTCACTTTACTCCTAAACAAAAGAAACAGTTGATCAAGCAAAGTTCTTCTTTTGAATGGATAGGAGGTTTATTGTTTAAATGCAATCCTGACCATGTTTTGCGTAGGTGTGTTCGCAAGGATGAGGTATATGACATCCTGCGAGCATGTCATGATGAACCATCAGGAGGGCATTATTCAATGAAAAGTACCATTCAAAATATTTTGGGTATTGGTTACTACTGGCCATCCTTGCACAAAGATGTCAAAAGGTATGTCAAAAATTGTGATGCATGCCAAAGGATGGGTAAGCCTACTTTTACTAGTGAAATGCCTTTACAACCTCAATTAGGTACAAAACCATTTGAAAGGTGGGGGCTAGATTTTGTAGGACCCATTGATCCACCTTCCCAAGGGAAAGTGCATATCTTGGTATGTACTGATTATGTAACCAAGTGGGTAGAAGCCCGTGCTTTTAAGCATGCCCGAGAAGAGAAAGTTGTTGATTTCCTGTATTCACAAATATTTCTACGATTTGGAGCCCCACATTCTATCACCACTGATCAGGGACCTCAGTTTACCTCAAAATTTGTTGAAGCCTTTACAAAGTTGTATGAAATCAAACACCGAAAATCCTCACCTTACCATCCGCAAGCCAATGGCCAAGTTGAAGTGACAAATAGGGAATTAGAGAGGATCTTAACCAAAACTGTAGCAGCCCATAGGAGGAATTGGGTGGAGAAGTTACCTGAAGCAATTTGGGCTTATAACACCACTTGGAAATCCACTACTGGATTTACTCCCTATGAATTGGTTTATGGCAAAAAGCCTCTTTTGCCTATTGAGTTTGAATTACTAACTCTTCGAACTGCTTTAGAAGTTGGTATTGATTTGTCACAGGCACAAACGGACCAGATTCTGTAGCTCAATGCATTGGATGAGCTACGGAGGGATGCATTGCACCAGACTGAGCTGATCCAAGCACAACGAAAATTGTGGCATGATAGTCACATTCAACAAAGGAAGTTTCAGCAAGGCGATTGGGCTTTGTTGTTTGACTCACGTTATGAAGACTATCCTAGAAAATTGCAGACTAGGTGGCTTGGACCATATCAGATTGAGGAAGTGTTTGCAAATGGAGTTGTACGTCTTTCACCAATAGATGATTCAAGAAGGAAAATGGTGGTTAACGGTCATCGTCTTCGGATATATCACAAACCGTTAACCAAGGAGGAGTTTCTCAAGCAAGTAGGAAACTTGGATGTATCAGTATTGGAAGAAACCACTTCTTCCAAGATGGACTCAATCAAGTGACATGAACCAAAATATATAAAAAAAATAAAAAATAAAAATATATATATATAAAAATAATAATAATTCAGAATGTGAAAACCTCTTTGAGGCGCATCTGAATTGGGCTTACATGAAAACCGGTTTTTTGGCATGTTTGCCTCACGGACCCGCCACCATTCCATTCATTCTCACCATTGTTTCACTATTTACCATTCCATTCATTTTCACCATTGTTTCACTATTTACCATTCCATTCATTCTCACCTCTGTTTCACCTATTTTTAGATTGCACCTGTCTTAGTCAGTAGAGCAGCCAACAGAGAATCAATAGAAACAACCACTGTACAATTGTAGATAAATGGTTATATCAGGTATGTGCCTTTCTCATTTTAGAACATTGTTGATATCAAGTATGTAGTGCATAATATCCTTAGTTAGTATATGAGGCATACATAAGGTTATTTAAAAAAAAAGTTATCCATCTAGTCAATGGAAGTTGTGAAAATAGCAGGAAAATTTTTACCTTCAAATGCTTCAGCATGATAATGCTCCGGAATAAGATTTATGTTCAGCTTCGAAATGATGGAAGCTCTGGAATGAAAAATTGTTGTTTTAACAAAAGCGGCTTCAGCATAAAAAGGGGTGTGCTTCGGAATAAAAATTGTTCAAACCTCGAAGAAAAAACTTTGGAATGAATAAAGATAAAAATGAAATGACATGTGGCATCATAATCCAATTCCTATTGTTTGAAGTAAGGAAAAATTATGGCACAAATTTTAAGACGCAGGTTTCCAACACAACGATGGGAATGGAGGTGTTGGGAATCATCGCACATTTTGCGATAAGCAAAAATCTTTGGCACACTTCACAAGGACTTCGGGAAAAAGGAAAGCTCTGTACGTGGTACATGACACGGCCAACAGATGACTGCCACATCAATGCATCGTAATCATTTAATCAAATGCAGCGGATCACGTTCCCTCAGAGAAATAGAAATCTGCCACGTGATACGTAAAGGAGAAATTTAATTTTTCAAATGCTTCAACACGTTTCGAAGCATTTTTTTGGCATTGTAAAATTTTAATTCCATAGCCCAAAAGCCATTTTTGCCCTACAACTACAAATAATTTGATCCAGACTCAGGCACAACGTTGTTGTTTCGGCACTAAGAAGAGATAGAACACAGAAAAATAAAAATGGGGGGTAAGAAGAATCAGATTGAGCCAAAAAATGCAGATTGCCTACAGGGAGATCTTGAATCACTGCGTATCTTCACGGAGGAAGGGTTTATGCCATTTCTATGAAAATTCGATGGACACTCTGAAGGGTTGGCAATCAAATTCGCCCAAACGTTCAGAAACAACCAAGTCCATATTAGCGGCATGACCATCCAGGTAACTCCAAAAATTCTTAGTTCTATTACTGAAATGCCTTTGCAAGGGGTCCAAATTGTAAAAACTGGAAAGAATGCCCTGGTAGAAATTGTCAATCAATTTAGAGAAGAAGAGGACAGGCCAATTGAATTTTTAATGAGCAAAAATGTTTGTAAAGGGGTTAAACGGTCTAGTCTACCACCTCCCTGGAATGAAGTAGTTGTGTGGGTTATTAGGTTTTTAACCTGTGATGGACAATTTCCTGTTCTATCTGGGCATCATATCAGAATTCTGAATCATCTATGACATGGTCATTCAAACCCGGAGGTCAAGATAAATCTGCCCTTATATCTTCATCAAGAATTGAGCAATATGGCTAGAAAATACCAACAAGGAAGGGGCACTCCCAAACACCATGGGCTCATCAAGCTCATCTGCAAGCATCACTTCAGAGGAAACCCTAGGAGTTTTGAATGGTTCTTTTCTGCCTGGAATGAATTAGAGAGTGAAAGCCCTAAATTCTGAAGGAGAGGCAAAAGGTGAATCTGAAGATGAAGCAGAAATTACAAGATCTGAACCTGAAATTGAAACTGAATCCTCTGACAAGGGAATCCCCTCCTCACCACAAGGACCTCCATCCTCTAGGACTAGGAAACAAAGGGAAAAATGGTCCAAGTCTGGTCCCATGGGAAAAATAAGGAAAGTTACATTTTTTGAGAATGTAACTATTTGTCGAACACAACCTGTCGAGCAGTCTGGTAGTTCAAGTAAAGAAAGGCAAATAGGGAAAGAAATGCCTAAAGCAGGTTCTGCTCTAGAATCATCAGAATTTGTTTCGGAGTTACCTAAAAAGGTTAAACAAGCTCCTGTGGGGTTACGAAGGTCTTCCAGACTTCAAAAAAAAAAGTAATAGAAGAAATAATGGATGAAGAAGCTACACCACTATTTTAGTAGTTAAATACAAAGTAGGAGAAGTTCTTGTAGAACAATTTATAGAAGGGAGATCAGAGGAAGTATATATGGACATAGAAGAATTGGAGGTAGAGACAATAGTCACAGATACAGAAATACCTACAGTCTCACTTGTTGACTATTCAGACTCTGAAGATTCTGATTCGGCAAAGAATCAATAAGAAAAGAGGAAGAGCCTGATATAAAAACCTAGTTACATGCTTCTAGAAGTGTCATTAAGACACAAATGGGTTGGATTGAACAACATGAAGCCTCTCACATAGAGAAAGATAAGCTTATTGCTAATTTGTAGGAAGAGGTGAATAAACTAAGGGCTCGGTTGTCCACTCTAGAGCAACAGTCTACAGAAACTGGTTCTAAGGATGAATTGGCTAGAATTATGTTAGAATTAGTAGAAGATCATAGAGAATTGGCCTTACCTAAGGAAGAATCACCCATCAGAGGAGTGGAAATAGAAGAAACAACAACCCAAATTTTCTAGCAGGATGTCAGCATGATAGATTCAGAAGCCTCTGCAGAACATTCTAAAAATTCATAGAGGGGCACAAACAATACAAGCAGCTGAGGAGGCCAATGAATAGGAGGAAGTGCAAGAATAGGTAAATATACAATCTCCTCAACTATCTATTGAATTAATTACAGTTGAATCACCTCAAGTTGAAACAACAAAAATTGGAGTGCAAGTAGATCTATTCACTGTTAACACATCAAAAGTTGGTATACAAGTGGACTTGCCTCCAAAAATACAATCAGTTATAAGGCCCCCACAAACAGTTACAATGACAAAATATAATGAGGACATAGCACATTGGATGTTGCAGTGTCAACAGATGGAGGCACAAATTTCAGCCTTAAAACCTTTGAAGCAGAAGCTAGAAGCCCAAACTGCAGATATAACTAAGTTACAGGAACAAATACAAGATATGTGCCAAATTGCAGAGTACTTAGTTCAGTGCAGAAGGCCTACAAGGTTTTATACTCTAATATTAAAGGAAAAATACCTCCATTGGCAATTAATGAGAATTGTTTCCAAACTTCCATATAAACTGGACACTACTGAAGAATTTGTGGAAACATATTTGCATAGTCCAGAGAAACAGAGGAATCTGCTTTGTGAACTATTTTTGCATAACTTCTTCTTACCTGAAAATGGAACCTTCTTGCCACACATATTTACAGGAGATATTCAGTTGAGAGCCTTTATATCTTTAGTACAAAATCAGATTTATTGGGAGGAGGAGAAAAAGGCAAGCAAGGAAATGGAGTTAACAGTTGAGTTACTGATCAGAAGAACCCATACTAATTACAGGGAGTCCATCAATCAACATTTTACTATGATGAGAGAACAAAAAATCAGAGAAGTATATAAGAGCAATCTTACTGATTGTATCAAGAATTTTTAGGTCTTCTGTAATCAACATTTTGGTAATGCTCTCTCAGCTTGTAAAAGCAGGTGGGGAGAATTGTCAATATCACTTCAGAAGAGGGAACCTATCTCACCTAACAATTTATTATGGTCTAGAAGGAGAGCAGAAGGCATAGTATAGGGGTGGGTTTGAGGTATAGGTTGCCAAATGTGATAACTCTAGTTCCTTATTTCTTTGATAGTGATCCCCAATCAGATGAGCAGTTCCAGGAATGGCTCAAGAAAATACAAGCAATCGAGAGGATATTATAAGGTTCTAGGACCAAAGCTGAGTTATGAAGAATGGAATCTGGATGTAGATCTCTGTGCTATTGTGGCTGCACAGAATGCATGAGGACATGCATTAAAATAGGTTGGGGGAAAATGATGAGGCCTACAAATGCCTCATCCATGGACTAGTTTTGATAACTTATAAACACTTTTGAACACCTTATGTTATGTTTTGATGCTAATTATAGTGATAGAATGCATTATGTATTGATGTTTACATGTTGTAAATGTTAAAGTGCATATATCCTATTTTGACTATTTTTCTATATTTTATAGTCTGTTTTAGCTGTATTATTTAGTATATTTTGCATTAAGTTAATGTTGTAATATTAAGGTGCTGCTATCTATTTGGTTTTGTGCTTCTTTCATAAGATTTCCCCACCGTTTAAACCATTTTAAATAACCAAAAGGTGCCAAAACTTTGTCAACAGTTTGATTGTGCAGAAAATAGGAACTTTTCCATACAAATTCCAGCCAGTTGTACATATACAACATGGCTTGGAATTTGTCCACTCCAACTCATGCAAAATATGGAATCAGTCTTCTAGGCACTTATGGAGACTATTTCTACCATCACAACTATTCTCATGCGCTTCTGGAGCATGAATTAATATAAACTCTATTCTATTGCCTGATATTTCGGAGCAGCTCCGAAATAAGCGCAAAAGCAATAGTTTGGGTCAAAAGCGCCTTTAATTGCAACAGAGGGTGGTAAATGGTGGTTGCAGCTATTTTAGGGATATCCCTATATTTTCCAACACCTGTCCCTCAATGGATGAAGCCCAATAGATGGAATGGATAAGAGATAATAGACCTAATCCCTGCATTCTAGGAAACAGTCCTGTAACAGTTGTAACATTCCTACATGGCAGCACAAAACCTTATCAATGTTGTACCCTACTTGTATAAATAAAATGCTCCCATTTGGTTGAGCATATAGAAGAATATAGGAAATAAGTGATAAGAGTTAGAACTATTTTAAGTGTTGTAACTGTGTATTGCAGCAACACAGTAGCCTGCAGATCTTCCCCTACACTGTTGTCATGCTGCTGAGAATGAAATAAAGGTGCAATATTTGACATTCATGTTTGCTTCTGAGTTGAGTGTGAAGACTTAATAGTTTAGAGCAAGTTTATTTGCCCTCTTTTGGTTCAGGAAGCAAGGGCCACTTCCAGGTCTAGAGGAGGGTTTTTACCTGATAGAATTTTGCTATTTTTGGTTACAGTAGGTCAGTAGAGATCTGACAGTTTTTGCATGGTTAGTGATTAGGATAATGTGGCATTTGAATGCATGGTAGGTAACTCATCTAGGGTAGAATTTAACATAGTACTTTTTGTTTCTAATTTGTTTCAGAATTTGCAATATTTCCATAATTTCTTGTCAGCCTAATTTGTTACAAATTGTGCAACTTTATTTATCAGTTTTTGAATGTTATTTCCATTTCAGAAAGTGACATTGTTTTCTGCAATTTCAGAAAGTTTCATTATTTACCAGTTTGAATGTTAATGCTGCAATTTCAATTTAGTAATTTCTTGTCAATTAAATTCTGCTATTTTCAGCTTTGCAATAGTTTAGTTTTATTTTTCTGCAACAGTGTGAATTTCAATTCTGCAAGGATAAGTAGGAGTTTAGTTTTAGTTTTTAGGAGTAAGAAAGGAGACCCCAAACACCCCAATCTCTAACTGTTCCATGAATAAAGCCATGATCTAAATGAACTAAAAATCAGTCTGTTAACCCCTGCTTTCGTATATAGCCTTGGACACCACCCTGGATTGACACATAATGATTAAATGATGAAGATTTGATGAAACTCATCATTGGCCTCCTGTGCCTATGTCCTCGATCGAGCCACACTGTAGTGGTCCCCATGCTCCCTAGCCATTTTTTTGGTTTCCTTGATTTCAATCGACCTTCACTGACTTATCACAACCTCTCAAGTGCCTTTTTGATAAGATGCATTGTCATCTCCAAAAAAATTTTGAGTCATCGACTCGTCTTCCCCATGGTGGTTGCCATCGCCACCCCCCTTGCACATTTTTGCCATGTCCACCATTCCACCATGGATGATCATCCTCATCATCATGACCCATACTCGTCTACCCTTCTAGTTGGATTGGGTGCCATCTTAATTTTCATCCACCTGGCCCTTCCCGTTGGTTGGTTTGTCATTTCTCTCGTACCCCTTTATTTCTGATCGATTTGGGCGATTTCAAGCACAATCCACCTTGGGTGGGGAATGCTTCTAGAGGATTGCTATTACTTTATTTACACCTCCACCACTTTTTCTCCTCATATCATTTTCCATCCTTTTTTATTTTGTATGTCGTTGAGCCCTTGTGTCCTCACCATGGCTGAAATCGAACCTACAACCCTTCAACTGATTCCTTTGGTTGAAGATATTTTTAGGGACCATGGCCTCCTTAACTTTTTGCAATAATTTACTGGGGCCAAGCCAAACTTATCCATGGAATTTTTCTACTCATGGAACAGGGGGCATGTCGTTGTTCATGGAATGGGCTTCACAATTATGATGGACCTCCTGGTGGAGGTAATTGGCCTCCCAAATGACGAAGAAAACATCATGCAAGAGTATAAATTACCCTTGCCTCTGTTGCTCTTAGGAACACACAATCATTCACAAATTCACTCAAAACAACTAGTAGCATAAATATAATCAAATTGAAAAGAATGAAGTATGCAATGATAAATCAGTAATAAAGCAATGCCTCTTTAAGGAGAGCAGTTCCCCACCATAAGTGGGCAAGTTCTATGCGAATACGTCGAATGAAATATTCATGATAAGATAATTCTAAATAATTGGATAACTAAGTACAAGTAATAAAAAAAATATTTTCTTGTAATATAGTTGACGACTATATTAATTTTGGAATGTAACATGGCTCTCCTCCTCAAAAAGCTTTGTCCTCAAAGTTGGAAATAGCTGGAAAATACTTTCAGGTTCCCATGTAGCATCTTCTTCTGGTAGGTATTGCCATTTGATGAGAAATTCTTGGATGTGACGAGATATTAGTGTGCGTGTTCTGCTTTGTAAAATTGCATCAGGCTCGAGATATATATGCCCTTCTTCATCAAGTACTGGTAATTCTAACCGAGATTGTACTTTTTGGCTAATCACCATCTTAAGACAAGAAACATGAAATACTAGATGTATACGTGATGAAGGAGGCAACTCTAGTTGATACACCACTTCTCCAATGCGATGCACAATTTTGTAAGGGCCATAAAATTGTGGAGCCAAATTTTGACTGGACTTGATCTTTAATGACAATTGTTTGTAGGGTTGCAAATGCAGGAACACCATATCACCAATATTGAATTCTCTTTTCGAACAATGTGTGTCTTGCTGTTGCTTCATATGATTTTGTGCTTGGACCAAATTGTCTTTGAGAATGGTGAGCATTGACTGTCTTTGCTGACACCAATCATCTACTTGGGCCACTTTGGAGGATCTTGGTACATAATCTGCTGCTGTTGGAGTCTTAGTTCCATACAATGCTTCAAAAGGAGACATTTTGATGGAGTAATGGTAAGAAGTGTTGTACCACCATTCAGCCAATGATAGCCAATGACTCCATTGATATTGTTTATCCTGAACAAAACATCTATTAGAAAAGTAAAATACTTGATATTATTGAATGAAAGGAGCCTTGCTTAAATAAAAAAGGCATACAATCTAATCCATTGGATCATAACTAACTGAGCTAATCTCAACCACATAAATTATCCTAGTAACAAATTAGGATATAATTTATTATTCTAACACCCCCCTTAAGTGGTACTAGGATTTATTAACACCCCCCTTAAGTGATACTAGGAGGTAGTGAAAACCAACAAAAACCAAAACAAGTGGCATATCCATAAGTATGAGTCCCGAAAACAAGACCTGATAAGGTACTCATGTACAATATATCCATAAAAAACCTACTAGAGAGATGATGAAAATCCACAAGGGAGAAAACCACCTGTCAGAATAGAAAGAAGAAGAGGAAGAGGAAGATGTGCATGGAGGATGAAGGAAGATTTTCAACCCCCCTTAAGGACAAATTCCATCAAGAAGCCTACAAATGATCCATCAGATGTCTCAAAAAGAGTAGAGACTTATCGCCAAAATGATGAAATTATACTCCCAGACTGGTGCTTGTGACATAGATCAAGGATTTGAGCCATGAAATAAGGTCATTAAAGAAAAAACCTCTTGAAACCAAAGTGTCTCACAAAAAGAAGATTGTAAAGAAGGTTTGGAAAGAACCAAAATGATCTCAAGGGATTTCCAAATTGACTCCACAAGCATAAGTAGTGGTTTCCACCTATATGAACACAATGGGTTGATTACAAGGTCAAAAAAGAGTGGACAAACAACTTACTTCAAGGGAAATAAAAAGGAAGGGCACCAATAGCTGTCAAATGTGTCCTTATGGTGACCTCATCATCCTACCAAAATACATGGGTAACCAATCGTTGCAACCGTTAGGTGATATATATGAGATGACTAGATACTAGGATCACTTAAACAAATTTCTGGGAGTATTGGGTTCAACCGAGAATTGACTCCATGATATAATATTTTTGAGGCCAAAAAACATAGGTTAAATTTCCTCAAAATAGAAATCGGACACCATCAATGTGTCCATCTCGGAAAAATCTTTTGGATGACTATAAATACCCCTATATAGGGTTTCAAAATATCCCTCACAAAAAAATCTTTTGGAAATGACTCCGGAATAAAGCAGGTTACAAATTTTTTTGTCGCATGGACCATAATTTTTTAATACAAGAAAATTTTCAATTAAGCTAAACAAAATAGCTTATGGGCCCATTCTGTCTTAAATAAAAGGTAATTGCAGATATCCCGATCTACCCATTGCTCAAAAAATCTGAAAAATGGATGCGCCATTTCCATCTCAGGATTGTCATAGCTCACATTTCCATATGGGTGCACTATTTTTGACTTCATTTCTTTAATTTCACAAAGAACACAGTAGCTGCAACAAAAACAACCATGATAAGTATAATCCCGTAAAATGTCAAATGACTTCACACATTCACTGCCAACACCAACATGATGAGCAAATCACAGTTTTCATCTGAAATAAAAACATAAACAAATCCATTTTGTTTAGAACATCTACTAGGCAACGATGGACTCCAAGCCAAACTTAATATTCAAATTTTGGAGAGATTGTTTTGAGCAGGGAACTGCATCTCCAAATAAGCATGCTTACTACCATGATGAACAACCTCTACGTGCACTACCTCTCCAAAAAAATTTAAACACCTTCCACTACGTTGCGACGCTAGATCCGCTTTTGAGAATCTTTCAAATGGGAGTGATTCCGTAGTTGTCAAACCAAATAGAATTGATTTGATGATAATCCACCCAAATTAGAAAATATTGCATTAATATTTTAATCTTACCACTTTCTCTCCATGACACCCTGACGTGCAGCGTATCTCGATGAAAAACTTAATACTATCACCGTAATGTTCCAACACCACGCAACGCTCTATCACTGCATCATTGCACAATGCTCCAACTCGCATACGCAATTTTTAAGAACACTACCAGAAAAAATAACACCTCAAGATATTTACAGTTCATAGTTAGGTTTGGTCTGGGCTACACCGGAGGGCATCCGCTATCACAATGTTTCAATGGAATGGATGGGCAACTACCTCCTCTCTCAAAAAAGACTCAGACATAACTGAACAAAGAGTCATAATTAATATCCACTGAGTTTGAAAAGGCCACCATTGAGTCTGTTCTTAGGTGATGCGACAACATCTTCAGTAATGGTGGAAAAAGCAGGTTTGTTGCATGATGTCGAGCAATATTTAATAAGTGGATTTGATAGAAGATATCTAGAGGCGATAAAAAATACAGAGGTGACAAAAATCCATCATGTGAAAGGAGATATGAAATGCGATGTCTATGCTCTGGTAGGCTCTCCACCTGCACAGGCATCAAGCACAAAGCCCCCCTGCGGTTCTACATCAAGAAAAATAATCAAACTTACCTTGGGCCACAATCACATTCACCACTTTCACAACATCTACAATACTCATATTACCTCCACAATGCCCTTGACCACCGATGGAAAACATAAAAAAACCAAACAGACCCGACGACGTACACAACAATTTTTTTGAAACCTGCTCTCTTTGCTGTCAAGAATGAACAACTATAGTGTATAAAAATAATAAATTTTGAGAGACTGTTTGTGAGATTGGTAAGCGCTAGGAATATATTTTTCCTTTCACCAGTCTAGTGCACTTCCAAATGGCACCCACCGCGGATCATCACAGGTCTTAAACTACGCGCCAACAATCACGCTCCTGAATTAGCATCATCAAAACAACTTCAAATGCCAATCTAAAAAAATGTAGCATCAAACTGTGGTCTTCAAAATACACAGTGCCACTACAACATTACATGGACTCCCTTGGCATCTAACTTCACTGTCTGGCATTTACATGTGGCATAGAACTTAAAATCTGCATCAATATCATGTCACATCAATATTATGTTATATCGTCACAAGCACATCATAAAAATAAAACACAGCAGTCTGCTTTAGATCTAAATTAAAAAAATCAGCATGGTCCTTTCACTGTGCGTGACATCTCCAATCCGACGCTGTATATCTTTGACTCTGCAGGTATATCTCAACCACATAAATTATGCTAGTAACAACTTAGGATATAATTTATTATTATAACAACATCTTAGGTAGGTACCCAAACAGTTTTTAACTACCTCCATTTGGCCATATGTTTGTGGATGGTATGTAGAAGACATATTTAATTTGGTACCACTAAGTTGAAATAATTCTCTCCAAAAATTGCTAGTAAATATGGGATCCCGATCACTTACAATATTTTTTGGCATTCCATGCAATTTGAAAATTGAGTCCATAAATACCTTAGCCACTTTGCTTGCTAAAAATGGATGTTGTAGAGCCTGGAAGTGAGCATATTTGGAGAGGCGATCAACTACCATGATAATTACTGTTTTGCCTTCTAATTTAGGAAGACCTTCAATAAAATCCATGGAAATATGTTCCCACTGGCAATATGGAATGTGTAATGGTTGAAGAAACCTTTGTGATTTGACTGTTTCCCCCTTATTGCATTGGCATACTTCACATTCAGCCACCCATTGTTTGACCTATGCTTTTAGTCCTTTCCAACAGAAATATTGTTTAATCCGCATATAAGTTTTCAAAAAATTTAAATGCCCTGCTGACAGAGAAGCATGTGACTCATCTAGAATTCTTGATTTGATTGTCAAAGTGTGTGGAATGTAAATGCGATTCTTCCTTCTCAATATCTTGTCTTCATAGGAGAAAAGAGGGTGCCTGGATGAGCCCAATGACAAATCTTGAATTATTTGAGCAGTTTTGCTATTGGACAACCATTCTTCCTGTAGCTGAGATACCCATTGAGAACAAGGACCTGAAATAGCATTAATAACCACTTCATCTTCATATTTTCTAGATAATGCATCTCCTTCCATATTTTCTTTCCCTTTCTTGTACTCGATAACAAAATCATATCCCAACAATTTTTTTAACCACTTATTTTTTCTGGATAAGAAAATTGTTGTTCTAGAAAATGCTTGAGACTACTATGATTGGTTTTTATAATGAAACGACTGCTGATTAAGTAGTGTCTCTATTTTTCCACTACATGTAGAATAGCCAACATTTATTTTTCATATCCCAAATTATTTTTCGAAAGTTGTTTACTTTCGAATGCCAAGTGATGACCTTCCTACATTAATACTACCCCAATACCTGTTCCTGAAGCATCACATTCGATTATGAATGGTTTGTGAAAATCTAGAGTTGCCAAAACTGGAGTAGTACACATTGCCTTTTTGAGAGCCTCGAAGGCTCGAGTGGCTACTTCCGACCAATGAAAAGCATCCTTTTTGTACGAGCTATGAGAGGAGCTACACATTTTCCATAGTTACACATAAACTTATGATAATAGCTGGTGAGACCCATGAAAACCATGAAATTTCTTGATAGTTTTTGGTAAGGGCCAATCCTGAATTGCCTTTATCTTATTGGGATCCACTTTAACCCCTTCTTGAGAAACTATATGACCCAGGTAATCAACTTATTACACACCAAAAGAACATTTAGAGCGTTTGAAAAACAACTCTTCCTCGTGTAGTATATGAAGAACCCTTCCCACATACAACAAATGATCATTCCATTATTTACTATGTATGAGTATGTCATCGAAGAAGACTAGGACAATTTTGTAGAGGAATGGACGAAACACATGGTTCATGAGACTTTGGAATGTATATGAGGCATTAGTAAGACCAAAAGGCATGACCAAGAATTCATAGTGACCTTCATGGGTACGAAAAGCCATTTTGGGAATATCTTCATCTCTAACCCTGATTTGGTGAAACCTCGAATGTAAGTCCAGATTTAAAAAAAAAATTACACTATGTAGTTCATCTAATAAATCATCAATGACAGGTGTAAGGAATTTATCTTTGATGGTGATTTTGTTAAGAGGATGAAAATCTGGACACATGCGCCAAGAATTGTCTTTGCAACAACCAAAACTACTGGTGAAGAATAGGGGCTAGTACTATGACAGATGACTCCATGTTCTAATAGTTCTTGGATAATTTTCTAAATTTCTATTTTTGAGGTTGGGGATATCGATAAGGATGTCCATTAGGAGGAAGGATTCCTGGAACAAGGCGTATGGCATGATCATGGGATCTTTTGGGAGGTAGTCCCTTTGGTTCTTGGAAGACCTCATCATAGTTGGCCAGAATATTTTGTAGATCTTTTGATTGGATTTCTGGCATATATTGTGCTTGCATTTCCATACAATTAATTTGAGCAATGAATCTGTAACTACATTTTATTAATATTTTTTCCATGTTGTGCGAACTTACTATCTTTGATGGAGGTGTTGGAATTCCTTGGAGGCGAATGGTCTTCCCATTTTATTTCCATTCAACAAAGCATTGCTTGTAATTAAAACCGATCGTGGTTTCCATTTGTTCTAACCATGCGACTCCCAAGATAACTTATGAATTCCCTAAATTCATAAAAAAATGAGGACCTTGCCAAGTATAACTTTCCATTTGTAATGAAATTGAAGATGTTTTACCTATACATTGAGCACTACTCCCACTTGCATTTCTAACTTAAAATTTATCTTGATTGGAGGAGTTGATGTGCAAGTTTAATGCCTTGGAAGACCTTGTGTCAATAAAGTTGTGAGTACTTACTGAATCAATTAATACATTTACCTTCCTTTGTCGAATGAATCCTGCTACTTTGATTGTATGGTGAATTGATAACCCCATAAGAGCATGTACTAAAATTGCCATAGTATCTTCCTTAGCTACAACCTCCTCGTGTTCAATTTGGTCTTCGTCTATGGGATCATCAGGTGAGTTTTTATCTATTTCTTCATCTTTCTTGTTAGCATATTCAATTTAAAAGTTCTATCGTGGTACTGATATTTTGAATGGTAATTATGAAATTTATAGAAAAAATGTCTTTATGGTTGATCATTTATGTGAAAAAAATTGTTGCGGTATTGAGGTTGACCATATGAATCACGTCGTATGGATGTCACCATTTGCACTTTCTTCTTAGCCAACTTGGCAATCCTTATACAAGCATCTACAGATGATGGATCTTGTAGATCCACTTTGACTTTAATATTCTCTTTCAACCCATTTCTAAAAGTAGCTACCACTACATAGGGTTGTAAATTTATTGCATAGGAAAGCAAGCTAGTGAATTCTGATATATAATCCATTACTAATCTTGTTTGCTTAAGTGATAACAATAACACCATGTAAGAATATGAGGTTCCTTCATCAAATCTGTTAAGAAAATAGTTGGTGAAATCATCCCAGTAAATGGTATTTCCCTTCTCACATTTGAGCCATACAAACCATTGATAAGCTTCAGTACCTAGTTTGGAGGCAGCAAAAGGAACTTTTTTTGAATCTCGAATTCGGTATAAGTCTAAAATGCCTTCCATTTTGGCTATCCAACCACATGGATCATGACCCTTAAAGGTGGGCATATCAATGCATGAAAAATTGATACTATTAGGACCTCTTGGTTGTTGGTAAAATTCATATCTATCTTGGTCCTCATTATGCCTATGTCTATGGAAGTGATGTTGGGTAGGACCTCTTTTTTATTCATAAACATCTTCATTGTTGATATCCTCATCATTTTGATGTCCATTGAAGCAATTTTGGGGACTACCATTATGACCTCTTTGTTGTGCATAAACTTCTTCTCCATATTGATCCTCATTGTTCCAGTGTCTATGGGAGTGATTTGGAATAGGAGGAATTGGTTGGGTTTGTCTATCCATAAATTGGGTCACCTTGATGGTCAGGTTATTCATACTGTTTAATAATGTTTGTATGGCCAAGGTGGTGATATTGGGATTCCCTATTTCCTCCTGTGTGAGGTTCTCTTGGGAAGAAGTAGGAGAAGTATTGGATGCCATGGTGTTAAGTAATGGATGACCGGGATCAAAACTATTAATTTGTAAAGGAGAAGAATTATGTGTATCTTGTTTTCTTGGACGTCTTCTTTGTGATTTCAAGATCCCCTCATTTGAGTTCTCTGAGCTTGATAATCGTTCCTTTGGTCCTTTGGTCCACCTTCCACTCATGCACTTGTCACCAAGGTTTTGCTACCCACTTTTGCCTTTGAATTTTGCAAATTTTTTGATGAATTGGGCAAGAAATTTGTTTTTTTTTTTTCGCTTCAACTGTTACTCCAACTGCGATGCAAATTGAATATCTTCTTGAGGCTTCCCAATTTACTCAATTACTTTCAAATTTGAATCCTTGAACCACTAATTTGGCACTCTGATTTGACACCAATTTGACAACACTTTTGATGATTTGACACTATGATTTGACAACACTTTTGACACGATGATTTGTGACACCACTTTTGACTACCTAACACACGATGCTACACGACACATGATGCGATCAAACTAAAAAATGACATGACTCCTAAACAATTCTCTTTATGTTTCTTTGAGATTGGACAAGTTTTGTGTGGACTTGTTGAGAAGATTTGAGCGATTTCTATGTGGACTTGTTGAGAAGATTTAAGCAAGTTCTATGTGGACTTGTTGAGCAGATTTAAGGATAGAGTTTGATGCAGTTTTGAGGGTTGGTTTGTGCCAGATCAGAGATAGAGATTGAGCAGAATTGTGCTAGATCAAAGGACTGTGTTTAGTATAGATTTGAGACAGAGCTTTGGAGATGACAGAGTAGAGGACAATAGTCTCCAATAGATAGAGGTCCATTAGCTAGGGCAGTGAGGATATGTCTTATGAGTGAGGACAAAATTATTCAATGGAGAGAGATCCACAAGCCAGTGCAGTGGGAGCAGTAGTCTTCTAGAGGATCACCAGCCAGAGCAGAGGAGAAGGAGTTCTCCTATGAATAGAGATCCACAAATTTGATTTAGGGGATTGGTGTCTCCTTTGGACAAATATTCATAAAAATTGTAGGGAAGGATTCCCAAGAGAATTTATTTGAGAAAAAATTATAAGAAATATTTTCTCCATGGAGTAGCCCGCATTGGGTGAACCACGTAAAATCATGTCTCTCATGTGTGTGATGCTTTGTGTGATGTTTACTACTTTAATATTGCTGATGTTGTTATTTGGATTAAAAAGCAAAAAGTTTTATTGTATAATGTTCACCCTCCCCACTCAGTATAAGCACATGTTCTTCATCATCTAGCTAGTGCAATTGTATCATCTTGTCCTTCATGAATTCTCTTTCATTATTCCTATTGTGTATCATCATCTATATAATTAGAACATCATATTAAATGAAAAGAATATGATCAATACCATACATCAACTAGAATGGAAAATACCCTATGGCTAACTTTATTGTGGGCTTATAGGCCCATATACCACATGGATTCTTTTATCCCATTTATCAACTTGCAAAGTTTCATCCTTTGTAAGTATTTGATATAACACATGATTAGGTTCTTCCACCTACTTAGTGGCATTGGTTTATATGCATTCATATTCCTATGCTTGATTATAAATAGAGTCATCGAGTCTTTCTTCACTTTGTTTATAAAGTGATTAAATTTAAAAAAAAATTATCTCCATTGTAAAACCAAACCTACTAACAATTTATTCATAAATGAACCATGTAAATTCATCTTCTATCTCATGCTTAATTGGTTGATATTTAGCCTACTTAGATAATCTATCATAAAAATGATGTATTTTCTTCTTTGTACTTTACAATAAGGGGTCAAACATTATTAATTGAAGGGGCCAAGAGGAAAGATGTTAGAATATTATTATTGTTATAATGTGCACTATGCCTATAATTGACAGGTTGACATTTGTCTTCTACCACTTGTCCCTGTCTTCAGTTTGAGTTGGAGTGGTGTCTTCTGAAAGACACTTGGAGTGGAGCTTATGACATCATATCTCCCTCCTAAGCTTGATGCTTATATATTGTAAGATAACTTGTAAATAAGTAATGCCTTTTGTTTAGTCCCATCATCTGGTATCAGAGCAATGAGATCCATCTATGGGACAACTAGGGTTTTGAGTTGTGGGCTAAGGGAGTATGCTCTCCACTCATTGAGTGGATCAGAAACCAGATAGCTCCACTGTTATTTTTTTTAGTCTTCTCAAAACCTGAACCTTCTAATGTCAAAGAAGCACTTGGTGATCCTAAATGGGTTCATGCCATGGATCAAGAATTGGATTCCATTGAAAGGAATCACACTTGGGAGTTAGTTGATTTACCCAAAGGAAAATATACCATAGGCACAAAATGGGTATACAAAGCAAAATATAAAGCGAGATGGCTCACTAGATCGCTACAAGGCTCGCCTAGTAGCTCAAGGCTATAAGCAACAAGAGGGAATTGATTATGAGGAGACCTTTGCTCCTGTGGCTAAGATGACTACAATCAGGACAGTTATTGCTATGGCAGCTCAAAAAAATTGGCCAATATATCAAATGGATGTCAAAAGTGCATTCCTAAATGGTCATTTGAAGGATGAAGTGTATGTGAAACAACCACCAGGATACACAGTTGAAGGTCAAAACAAAAAAGTCCTTAGATTAAAGAAAGCTCTATATGGGTTGAAGCAAGCACCCCGAGCTTGGTATGTAAAGATTGACTCCTATTTTCTCAACCTTGGTTTCACTAGATCTGTAGCAGAATCTACTCTCTATGTGAAACATTGGAGGAACCGCATCATTTTGGTTACATTGTATGTGGATGATCTTCTCATTATAGGTGATGATATAGAAGGAATAAGGTTGCTCAAGGAGGACTTATGCAAGAACTTTGAGATGATAGATTTAGGCCTCCTCCACTATTTCTTAGGAATAGAGGTATGGCAACAACCTGGTAAGATTTTTATCTCACAGGATAAATACATTCAGTCTATTTTGGAGAGGTTTCGTATGGAGGAGTGTAAGCCCTCTCTAACTCCCATGGAAACTAGATTGAAATTGCTAAATAATGATGACAAAGAAAGGGTTGATGGTACACTTTACTGGCAACTAGTTGGAAGTTTGATCTACTTAACTTCAACTAGACCCAGATATTTGCTATTCAGTTGGCCTTATTTCTAGATTCATGCAGGATCCTAAGACGAGCCATTGGATAGCAGCTAAGAGGATTGTGAGATTCCTAAAGGCCACACCTCATCATGGTCTTATGTATAAATCAAGTGATAATTTTTCTTTGATTGGATACACAGATTTAGATTGGGCCAGTTGTCCTGAAACTAGAAGATCTACATCGGGTTATTGCTTTCAATTAGGCCAAGGCTCTATTTCATGGAGCACAAAGAAGTAGCACACAGTATCACTATCTTCAGCAGAAGTAGAATATAGAGCAGCAGTTGAGGCAACTAAGGAGGCAATATGGTTGAGGCAATTAATTCAGGATATTGGGCTATTCATACATGGTCCAATATATATATATTGTGACAATCAAAGTACCATCAAGATGACCAAGAATCCGGTTTTCCATGCTAGAACAAAGCACATTGAGATCCATCATCACTTCATTAGAGAAATGGTCCAAGAAGATATTATACACATGAAGTATGTACCAACTCAATATCAAGTAGCAGGCATCTTCACCAAGTCACTTGGGAAAGATAAGTTTTCTCAGTTTAGCAATTTGCTATATCTATGTAAAAGAAGTCAACATTAAGGGGGAATGTTATCTAATGTTGACTTATTTTTTAGGATAGTGCACATTAAGGGGGAATGTTAGAATATTATTATTGTTATAATGTGCACTATGCCTATAATTGATAGGTTGACATTTGTCTTCTACCACTTGTCCCTGTCTTCAGTTTGAGTTGGAGTGGTGTCTTCTGAAATATACTTGGAGTGGAGCTTATGACACTTGTCATATCTCCCTCCTAAGCTTGATGCTTATATATTTTAAGATAACTTGTAAATAAGTAATGCCTTTTGTTCAGTCCCATAAAAAGAAAGGACATAAGGGTTCAACTGATGTCCTATGATTCCTAAAGGACTAGCACACATCACATGTCTTACAATACTCCATACAATATTTAAAAGTGTTGGCCAATGATATTCGACATCTAAAACCTTCTTGTTATATTATGGCTAGGCAAGTGCCCTTTGCACATGCCATTATGGAAATCTACAACCAATTGCTTCCCTTGCTCTTGATCAATTACTTGTCGATAATTTCCATTTGGTCTTAATTTATAGAAAATTCTTCGTACTATTAAATATTGATAACTGGCCTAAGCGATCTTCCTCTTTACTTTTAGAATTGCACCATCTAGAAACTTGAATTTAGTTAAGCATCATCATATGTTTGCATATTTATTTGTAATTTATACTGCTAGCAACATTGCATTAGAAAATTCATCATATTCACATTCAAAGCCAATTCCCTCATAATATCTAAAAGAGCATTTGCATTTATATGCTTCTTATGTGACCAATCAACAATGTCAAAATTATATTCTTACAAAAGGAGAATCCTTCTAGCCATCCTTCTTGATGAATTGGGATTATTGACAATATACTTGAGTAGCATGGTATATAACAACAGTAAAATTTTACCCCTAAATATACTTCCTAAAATTTTTGAGAGGAAAGATGATGGCTAGGGCTTCCTTCTCTCTAACTATATAATTGATCTCAACACTACTTAGTTGCACACTTGTGAATTATATAGGATGATCATACCCATTATCATCTTGTTAAATCAATGTTCTTCCAAGTGCTATATCAAATGCATTGATGTAGACAATAAATGACTTGCTCTAATCTAGATTCTTCAATACAAAAGCAATGATTAAAGCCTACTTCAACTCCTCAAATACAACCTTAGCTTATTTTCCTGGTTTATAGGGCATATCCTTCTTGAGGAACTTTATTAATGGTAGTGCATTTTTTATAAGTTCTTGATGAACCTCCTATAATAACCCACATGCCCCAAGAATAATTACAACTTACTCTTTTTTCTAGGAAATGACAACTCCTTATTTTTGGTAAATTTCATAGGATTGGTTGCAACCCCTTTTTGGGAGACCACATGCCCTAAAATACACCTTTCGTACATCCAAATATATATTTTATAGGAGTAAGTGAGGCACTGGCCTTATCCAACTACTAAAATTCCTTGTCAAGAGAAACTAGATGATCTACCTTCTTCCATAACTATAAAAATTATTTAGAAAATATCTGATAAAATTTCTAATATAAGGTTCAAATACCTTATTCATTATCCACTTCAAAGTTGCAGGTGCATTGAACAACCTAAATGACATCACTCAAGAGGTAAAGGTTCCCCACAGAGTGGAGAAGGTTATCTTTAGGTAGTCTTTTTTGTAATGCAAACCTAGTTATAGCCACCATAGACATCCATAAAGCTATAACACTATTGTTTTACAACTTTATCCAAAAATTGATCTAAGAATAGAAGTGAGTAATGGTATTTATTTATACCCTTATTTAGATTTTGATAATCAACATAGACCCTTAGATTCCCATTCTTTTTCCTTGCAATGACAATTAGAGACACCCACTTTGAGTTGTCCACTAGAAAAATGAATCTTGTATCTAACTTGTCTATCTCATCCTTGAGAGGCTTGGTAAAATTTGGATTCTTACAATATAAAATTTGCTTTATAGGTTTAACATCATCAACCAACTATATCTAATGCTTTACCCAATAATCTATCATAACTATTTATGATAAAAGAGAATAAATGAATATAATTATGAAAGAGTTGAAAGTAATCTTCTTTTTTGTGCTCTTTTATTTCATTCCTAAAGTGTAACTTTTATAGATAGTTCTCCACATCTTCCTCAAAAAATTGACATGGGTAATACATTAGAGCATCAAGAAGGATATCAACCTTGATACATTCACCTCACTTTCTCCTTCATATTTATATCCATGGATTGGTATAATTTGAGATTATCCACTTTCTTTCTCTATTTCTATTATCCTAAATGTATGAGGTTGAGGTATTATTTTTATCTTCAATCCCTTGGGATCATGGCCAAGGTTCATGTACCCTTCACTCTAGTACTTATGAGCATGGATTTTTTCTTAGCCATGGCCTTCCTAACAACATTGGATAGGCTATTGAACCATATTTCATGACTTTTAAATCTGCAACATAAGTGACTTCCATGATTGAAACTGCTGCATTAGAGACTACTCTTATTGGCTTTGTTTATCTTTACTCAAGGATCTCAACTTTAAGTTTTATTTATGATCTAACTCTAGCCCTAATATCTTCAAAGTAAACTCTATAATTATACTGACAATGAATCCACCATATACCATAACATCATACATAGATATACCTTTGCACAAAATTTTAGTTTGTGGATCATATTGGATCAACTTTTGCATTGAACATAGTGACTTTGAAATTCTTACTTTGTTTAGTATTAAGTCCACTATAAAATTTTCTTTGATCTTCTAATGATAATGCTAGTAGTTGCCCATACACGATGTTGACTATTTGTTTCAACAAATCCTCCATGATTGAGTATGGTTCTTGACCTCTTGATATTAGAAAATATTGAACTCCTAGTTTTCTTCTCCTTTTTTGAGGCCATCCTTTATTTTTTTGACCTTATTTCTTTCATTGGGATTTCTATATTAAGATCTCTTTGTTGCCATGATATCAACTTATATATTATCTTAAACAAGATCAATAACATTAACTCTTGACACTTTAGAGAACCTCTTCTTGACACTTGTATCCTTATATCAGTGTTGTTGCATTCCTATATCCTTTCCTTGCAACAAATTGATTACAAGTTGTCCCATATTTTTATTAGATCTTTTAATTTAACTGCAAAAGTAGATAAATATGGAGTTACTATGGAATTACTACTGTTGTTAGTGCTATTGGTTGTGGAATCTATATAGAAGATATCAAAATAACTTGTTTCAATGAAACTAGCTCCTCTAGACTCTTCTCTTGTTGCTTATCAACCTTCTATGTATATTAGATAGTGGCAAGTTGCTCATACTTAACCCTTGACCTAATTGTTGCATTTATATCTATAAAAAAGTGCTTATAAAACATGTTATCCATGCTATCCATTATACCATTAAAAAGTTCTTTTATAATTAAACCTCCACTTTCCTTTGAAGATCCTACACTCATGTACAATAATCACAATATTTCTTTTTAATTCGTTGAACTAACTTTTTTATTTTGATCATCAAGTTAAAATATTTTTGGCATGGGTTGTACTTATCAATAATCTTCTCACTAATCTCCTCCTATGAATTCTTGATATGCTCCTCTTATGTCTTGTAGCTTAAAGCAACACCATTTAAAAATGTTAGAAGGAGTTCCATCCATTTGTTGAAATATGTGTAATATAATCTTGTTAGGCCAAGGCAAAAAGTGTGGAAGAGTGCTTATGAGCATTATCAATATAGCCTACAAGCAAGTGTGTATGTAATCCTAAGGGAATTCTTCATGTAAAACCTTTGGGTATTGTTTATGTAAGCCTATGGGCATGTTCATGTAATTATAAGGGTATCCTTCATATTTCACCCTTAGTGTTATTGGTTAATCCATATTTATGGATAACCTTGATTAAAGAGTGTAATTTAACCTCAAAGTCAAGTTATTTTGGCTTGATATTAACTACGAATTGGGGTTTTGGTATCACTATAAATACCCCCATGATTGATCCATATTATCCATGTAAATATACAAAATATTATGGGGTGCCTACGGGCACCCACCCTTTATTACTCCTATGTCATTTATACTCTATATTTATTTATTTATTTTATTTTGTACATTGTTGTATTTAAATTGCTCTTGCATCATTTATAGATATGATCATGGTGAATGCATATTTTGGAATTTTTGAAATTATTTTTGAATTCAAATATGGTATTAGAGTGATATGGAAACTATATCACTTGATTGTAGAATAAGGCTTCATCTCTTGTTAATTAAAGATGATTATCTAAAAAAAAAATTATGGAATGCATTCACTTCTAAAATTCAAATTCAAATAGGCAATGGTGCCAAATTTTGTCTATAGAAACAATGCCATATCTCTCCCAAAAACATGTTTTGCATTCGTTCTCTAGCTGTTGGCTTCCACTCAAATAAATAATCAGATATTGTTATTGAAATTGCAATTTGATTCATGGTCAATGTCGACATTGTGTGATGTTTTGGATAGGACTAAGTGTTAAAAATCAATGATTTTATGCTTTACATTATGAAATGATATGTATTTAAATGCATATAATACATATTTTAGACATAACAAACCTCTAACAAAACTTGTAACTACTTATTTCCTACAGTGCATGCATAGACATTGTGATGGGTGGTTATACCACTTTCTATTTCGCATGGCCTATGATGTAGTAACTCATAATATACCACCTCTTATTACATCACAATCATATATCTATATAGTTTTCTAACTTGATGAAATGTTCTAGGGTGATGTTGGAATTTGAGAAAGAAATTACACCCTTAATGTATACTTTCTACTATGAAACTTAGGAGTGTTGGGTTCCACCGGTCATGCACTCTATAACACACTAAAGACAAATACTTATTCAATTTTCTAATATTTATAGAATTCTATGCATGTATTATGTTCCTTCTTCAATATCTTCAAGTGAAGTATGTGCTACCATGTATCCAAATTCGACTATTGAATTTATTGATCACCAATTTTTGTCTTGCATGTGATGGGAAGAAGGCTGTGTAAGGCTTCTTCTATTGCATTACCTTATATTTTTTGTTTCTTTCATAGTGATCAATTTTTGGATGCTTTATAAGTTATCCTTTTATCATAAGCTCTTTGATATGATAAATGGGATGTGTATTTTGAATACGATATCTAGCAATTCTACTTGTTTTAGCCCTTTGAATGATCCCATAGTTTCCATAGTTTTTCCTTAAGCAAGAATGTACCAACCTATCAAGTGTTCTATAGCCTTTAGAGTTGAACCATTAGGGTCCAACAACTGTTGACACTATCTAAAAAATCTTCCTTTATCTTGTATTATTTTATATTTTTTATGATATCACAATGCATCTATTCATTTAGTATCTTGATTACTTGTAGTGTTGGTAAAATCATTGACCAAAGTTTTATGAGATCCTAGGATTTGATAATGATGTATGAATCTCTTGTTTGAGTTGTAAAAATAGATAATAATTTTTAATAAGATCAATTTTGCAAGCTATGCCTTGCTTCTTCAAAGCTCTTCTCATAATATGCCATTCATCTTACAAATGTTTTTCTCTGTACTTGGAAAAATGAGTGGAAAAAGAATCACCTTTGAGCATACCATATTCATTCTAGAATATAATGAAATTCTTGTCCTTAGAGGTATCCCATGACTTGCACTTGTAATGGTTGCCTTTGTATCTAGGTAGTGTTCCCTCCTATTTCTTCCTCGACTTGAAGTGATCAACTGATGCAATATTTCATGTATAACAGTTTTGATGATTTAAATGTATTTATTTATTTTGACTTGTCATATGTTTGGTTTATTTGGAGTTATACCAAACATTATAGTGCTAATTTGGTTGAACTTGTGCAACATATGTTCTTCTTCTTCTTGATCCTTTTCTTCTTCTTCTCTAACTTGATTTTCCTCGAATACATTATATTCTTTCACCTTTCTCCAAATTTGATTTACTTGTCTAAAAATGACCTATCTTGCTACTGGTTCATCTCTCATGAAGGAGATCCAGTTTTGAATGGATTATGCTAATATTACTTTACAATGTGTTTGTTTCTACCACAAAGTTCACACATCCTTTGTGCATAAAAAAAATTTCTTTGTTGAGAATCATTTCTTTGGTTCTTATATCCTTGAGAACTTTTCTCTGTTGGAAGCACTGTGGAGGCCTTATGCCTCTTTTATATGGTTGTTTCCTCATTTGCTTTTTAAGAAGTGTTTGTTATTCTTCTTGTATTAAATGTGAGACCTCTACTTTTTGAAGTAGGTTCACCAAATTTTCAAAGCTTAATGTTTGCTCAGTGATATTTTGTTGGAAATTTTGAGCTCATTTAGTTGTCATTGATGTCAAGGTGAGAAGTTGTCATTGATGCCAAAGTGAACACATGAAGTTGTCATTAATACCATGAAGTACACCATCATTGACACCAGGAGCAATGCGAAGAGTTGAATAAAAGTTGTCAAAATATTTTTTATAAAGGTTTTATTAAAACCATGGTGGCAGAATAATTTTCATCAAATCAGTGAAGTACAAATGAAGGTTTAAATTTTATCTCAAGGAGGTTTTAATTTTTATTAAAGTCAAAGGTTTATAAATATACTTTATAAAATTTAAATTCTTTTAGAATTTAAATAATTTATAAATTATAAAGGTTATAAATGCGCCGACGTCATAAAATTTAATGGAGCGCCAACGTATACGCCATATGGTGAATTTCATGTATAAATAATATGCCAAAGAGCATTCAAAACTTACCTTTCTTTGATTAATTTTTCATGCGACCGAGCAAAGAGTATTTTCGTGCAATTGTTGAGGAAGAAGACAAAGAATTTGTTTTTTCTTTTAGTGCCAAGAAGAAGACGAAAGGAGAGGGCTTAAGGCCTCACTCACTTTGGACAGTGTGGTCCATTGGCAACACATGTTTTGTGAGAGCATTGGGAGTGGAAGTGACCATGATCGATTCACGTGGAGGTTGTTGGCATGTTTGTCTTGAGTGCTGAGGAGAAAATTTTTTGGCACACGCTTGTTTAGAGTGCCAAACTTGGAAGAAATATCACAAGGTGCTCTTAGCCTTCCAAGCATGTGTCTAGTGCACATGGTGGGAAAGCCCGTGGATAGGGCGCACAAGGAGGTAGTGATTGGGGGTTCGAATCCCACTAGTGGCAAAGGTAATTTTTATTAAATATTTTATTTGCCTAATGTTTTTATAAGGTGTTATTTGGAGTTATAAGGGTATATGAAAGGTTTCTTGTTTGGTAATTGATTTATGTTATTGGAGTTATAAGGAAAGTGGATTTTATTTTTGCCAAAGTTCTTCTTGCCATTAAAATTTAATTAAAGAAGTTTTTGAGTTAAATTTTGGTGGATGTTTTTATTTAGTTGTGAGATTATAAGGTGTTATTGGAAAAATATTTTATGTATTTTGATGGTTGTTTTTATAAATGGAGTGATAAGGTGTAATTAAGTTTTTGCATTACATTGTAAGAAATTTTTATATTCTAACCTCTTTGAGTTTGGCATAGAAGTGGTTGTGATTGTGATAGATATTTGAGGTTCCATCATCATCAAGAAAAGGTATGAGCACATTCTTCCATAGTTGAGTTGATTTATTGGTTTTATGAAAATAAATTTGGAGTGAAAAGAATTTTGTTAGGGCTTCCTTGTTGAGTGTGTTTGAGTTAATGCTTCAAGGTTTTTTGTAATAAAGAGTTGTTATGAAAACCTTATTTTATAAGCATTGTTGTTGAAGCCATTGGTTGAGCAAAGAACTAGGGTTTAAAAAGAACATGAGTATCATTGTTATGTGAGAGTTATTTTATAAGCATTGTTGTTGAAGTGAGTTGTTGAGCAAAGAACTTGAACTAGGGTTATCATTTTTATGTGAGATTTGTTGTTGAGCATTTTTGGAAACATTTTGAGTGAGTGATCATATATTTGGACTAGGGTTTGTGAGCAAATATTATTTCATTGATAGATTTGTTGAGTAGAGTTTTTTGAGACTAGTCAAGTGGGTGTGTGAAGTGATTATTCAAGTTCCATAAAACAAACTATTCTATATTCTGAATTGAATTGAGAAAGTAATTGAGTATTGAGTTGAAGCATATTGAGTCTCTAACAATTCTCTGTATGTTTCTGAAAGAATTGAAAGTGATTGAGCATTGTGATGAGTATAGAGCATATTGAGTCTCTAAAAATTCTCTTTATGTTTCTATGAGATTGTCAAGTTCTAGTGAGGACTTATTGAGCAGATTGGAAAAATTCTATAGAGGACTTGTGGACAGATTGATGTGAGCTTTTGTGGAAGCTTACAAAAAAAATTTGAGATAGGTCTTTGAGAAGACTTGTGAGTAGAGTTGATTGATTTGTTCAAACCTTGAGTTAAGGTTTGGGGCAGATCCAACAGAGTTTATTTAAGATTAATTCAATCTTTGAGTTAAGGCTTGAGGACAAAGATTGAGTAGATTTATGCTAGACTGAAGGATTGTGTTTAATGTAGAATTGAGGACAGAGATTGAGAAAATTTGTGCTAGACCAAAGGATTGTGTTTAGTGTAGAGAAGAGGACAAATATTGAGTAGATTTGTGCTAGATCGAAGGACTATTTTTAGTGCAGATTTGAGGATAGAGATTGAGTAGATTTGTTCTAGATCAATGTACTATGTTTAGTGTAGATTTTAGACAGATATTTGGAGGTGACAGAGTATAGAAGACAATAGTCTCCAGTGGATAAAGGTCCATTAGCCAGGGTAGTGAGGACAGGTCTTCTAAGTGAGGACATGAGTCTTCAGTGGATAGAGATCCATTAGCTAGTGTAGTGGAGGCAACATCTCTTCTAGAAGATCACCAGCCAGAGCAAGAGGAGAAAGGAGTTCTCCTGTGGATAGAGTTCCATAAAATTGATCAGGGGATTGGTATCTCCATTGGATAGAGGTCCATAAACATTATAATAGGGAAAGTATTCCCAAGAGATTGATTGAGAAAATTTTATGGTCCCTTTATTGGAGCAAATTTTATTCCTTACGAGGTCTGGAAAGAAACCAGTGACCATTGATCCAGCGAAATTGGAGCCTATAAAGGTTCCTGTTGAGTAGAAGGTACAAAATGAAAAAGTTCAACCATAAGCAAAAGTGTCTAGAATAACAATGAAGCAACAATATTTTGTCCTACTGAAGAATTTATTGTCCAAGAATGCTCAAGAGAAGTTGTAGATAAAGGCATCAACTTCACAGCCTGTAGCTACTCAAGCGCAAATGAAGGCAAAAGAGAAAGACAAGGAGCATATTAGATACCCATCATTGACTAAGAGAAAGAGGGTAGAGGCCACTCAAAAATATCAAAATAAGTATGAATAGGTTGTAGAAGAAAAGGTTCCCAGTACTTCCAATTATAATATTGTTAAGGAAATGAAAAATATTCCAACAAAGGTTAGTTTATATGATGCATTACAGTTACCTGGGCAATTTGACCAATTACAAGAGTATCTTAAGTCTGCAAAAGACCAGAAGAAAAGTCATTCCCAGACTGTTCTAGCATAAACCCTACCAACCTCTACCACTTGAAAGAATAGACCACCTCCTTTTTACTTGTTTCTCAAAATGGAAGGGTGGGTTGTGCATAATTGTATGATCGACTGTAGAGCTACAACTACTATCATGCCAAAGGCAGTATGTGAAGTCACGAGGATGGAATATATGAGGAGTAGTCCATGAATATTGAAGTTGGATGGAACCTCAGTTAAGATAGTAAGTGTGATTAAAGATATTCCAATTGTCCTGTACAACATACCGTAGATCACTATTATCCAAGAAATGGTGGTGGTGGACCTGGAACCATACTTTAGCATGTGTCTTTCAAGGGAGTTCATAGTGAAAGTAGGAGGATACATTTTCTTGGATTATTTGCATTTGGAGATACCATATAAGGGAAGAATAATATGCATTTATAATGAAAAGCCATCCACTTTTCATATATAAAAGTTGGAAGAGGAAGAAAACCTAACTGGTGCAATCAACATGATGATAGAGTAAGTACAAGAAGTGGACTTAATAGAAGAATCTCTTGATGAGCTCCATTTGGAGGATGAGTTATCATTGATGGACTTCAACGCAATGGTATAATGAAAAGCCATCCACTTTTCAAATATAAAAGTTGGAAGAGGAAGAAAACCTAACTGGTGCAATCAACATGATGATAGAGTAAGTACAAGAAGTGGACTTAATAGAAGAATCTCTTGATGAGCTCCATTTGGAGGATGAGTTATCATTGATGGACTTCAACGCAATGGTAGAAACTAATATTGGCTGCTATAACATCACCAAGCCTGAGTAGACGGAAGAATTTTTTTTATTCCTCAGACCCTGTCGCAAATTAGCTATGGAAATTGTATTTTGATGGTGCAAGCTGCAAGAATGGCGTAGGAGCTAGAATTGTTCTGGTTTCTCTGTTAGGATTGCAAAAGACCTATTCATATCGATTGACTTGGAGCTGCACTAATAATGTCTCTGAATATGAAGCATTATGCCTTGGTTTAAATAAAGCAAAAAAATTGGGCATAAAATAGCTACAAATATTTGGATATTCTAAGCTCATCATCAACCAGACTACAAATAAGTGTGTGTCCAAACAAAATTATTTGAAGGCCTACCGTAACAAGGTATGGGATTTGTTTGAGTCATTTACTGCATTGAACATCTAGACGATTTTATGGGAGCAAAATAGACACACAAATATCTTAGCTTCCCTTGGCGCTAATTTCTCTTTTGTAGAGCAAGTAGTCAGGAAACCTAAGACTATAAGGGTAATTTACAAGCCCTTGATCCCTGATAAAAACCTTTATTGACAAGTGTTCGATAATTATGAGCAAATAATTAATTTTCTGATTAAGGAAGCTGCAAGTGCAGATGATAGAGTACTTGCTAAGGAGGAAATGGAAGGAATGATTCAATTGAAGAACAATCACATTCCTAGGGGACTGATATCACTTGAAAGTTTTTTTGATCAGAATGACCAGGCGGAGAAATACAAGATCAAATTTGACATGAAGGAATACAAATAAATGCAGTTGGAATCAGAGAAGGTGATCAAAGTCAAAACAGACTGTATGCTAGAAAAGCTCGAAGATATCAAAAGTTTGTGTCATGAGTTCCTCGATATCATTGCATGGAGCTATCATGATTTAAAATGATATGATAAAAATGTAATCCAACATACTATTGAACTATAGGAGCGGGTCAAGCTGTTTCAATAGGACCAACATCCTGTCAAACCAAATATTGAGGTGCTCATGAAGGCAAAACTATTAAAAATGCTGGAGGTAAAAATAATTTATTCGAAAAAACACTCAACATGGATGGAAAATTTAGTGCCAGTCTGAAAGAAAAATGGAGATATTCGTATGCGCGTAGACTTTCAAAATCTAAACCAGGCATCATTAAAAGATCATTACCCCCTGCCACAGATTGATCAAATTCTTCATGTAGTTACTAGAGTGTAGAGGTTTTCATTGCTGGATGGTTTTGGGGGCTACAATCAGATTTGGGTGAAGGATGAAGACCAACACAAGTTGATGTTTACTAGAAAGTGGGGCACTTTCGCCTATCAAAGAATGCCATTCGTTATTTCCAATGTTGGTTCCACCTTTCAAAGAGCTATGGACATTGCTTTCGGTGAGTTACTAAATAGATTTATTGTGATTTACCTTAATGACATGAATATTTTCTCACACCACAGGGAAGAGCATGTTTCTCATTTGAGGCAAGTGTTTAAAAAATTCCAAGAATTCAAGATTTTCATTAACCCGAAGAAGTCCATTTTTGCTGTCAAGGAGGAAAAAATATTAGGTCACGTGATCTCTCAATGAGGACTAACAATTGATCCTGCAAGAGTTGAAGCTCTTTTGAAATTACCCTTGCCAGTTAACAAGAAGGATCTGCAATTATTCTTTGGTAATATCAACTTCATTTGAAAATTTATCGCAGATTTCGCTCAGGTTGTAAAGCCAATGATTGAGCTTTTGAAGAAGAATGTGGACTTTAAGTGGAAAAAAACATGAAGGTAGGCATTTCAAAAAATCAAGGAGAGAATCACCCAAGTGCTTGTACTAATTAATATTGACTATTCAAAATATTTCATCCTCTATGCAGTCGGTAAACAAGAGAGTTATGCTGCTGTTCTCACACAAAAGTAAGAAGACAAAATTAAAAAGTCGATTGCCTTATTGAGCCAAGTGATTTTTCCACACCAAGAAAAGTATAATTTCATTGAAAAATAGGTGTATGCAGTTATGAAATCCTTAAAGAAGTTTTGATATTTTGTTTCACAGAGCAATATAGTAGTCTATTTTATTCACCTAGATGTCAAAAACTTCATTCTTCAAGGGAAATTAGGTGATAAGAGAGCAGGTTGGGTCTTGAATATTCTGGAGTATGATGTGGAGATATGACCTACTAAGTTGATTCGTAGAAGAGCTCTCTACCAAGAATTGGCCAAAAGAACATCTTTTGGATCATCGACTACAGTACAATATGTGGTAATCAACGAAAGTGTTTGTGCAAATTGGGCTGTTGTTGATCATGACTTGGACATAGGACATTGTTAATTTTTTTGTCTAAAATGTTTTCGTCACATTTTGATGCTTCACAGTGGCGAAGATTCATATTACAAGGGCTTAAGTATACCTTGTTATCGAATGGATTATTATATAAGAATATAGATGGAGTACTCCTCAGATGTGTGAAGGAGTTAGAAAAAGAAAAATTCTTGGAAGAATTCCACTTTGGTCTATCTGGTGGAAATTATGCATGAAGGTCTATGGTCTTGAAGAGAATTCAAGCCAGGTATTTTTGGCCTACTCTTTTCATGGATTCACACAGGGTGAGTCAAAATTGTGATAATTATCAGTGATACATTGGTAGGAATAAGAATGCATCTTTGCCCCTGCATCTGTTTCAAGTGGAAGCACCTTTTCAGCAGTAGGGACTAGAATTCATTGGAGTTATTGATCCTCATTCCTCCATTGAACACAAATATATTTTAACAATGATAGATTATTTCACAAGGTGTACTGAGGCCATTTCGACTAAGAAAGTTGATTAGGCTATAAATTATCGCTTTTATGGAGGGACTGATTACCCATTTTGGTGTTCCAGATGTCATTGTAACTGATAACAGGTGTCCATTCATAGGAGTGAAGATCGCTGAATTTGTAATAAAGTATGGAATTTATCTGAAAACTTTGTCCAACTATTATCCATAGGGAAACGGTCTGGCCGAATCCACAAACAAAAACTTGCTATGAATTCTTAAAATAATATTGGAAAATGGGCACTTATTATTGAATCAGGCTCTATGGGAAGATCGAATATCAGTAAAGAAATCCATTAAATCTTCTCCCCATTCTTTGGTGTATGAAAAAGAAGAAATCCTTCCAACCCACATCGAGTTACTTGTCCTCCAAACATTGTAGTTGTTCAAAGAGGAAGATGACGAGTTCAATCCAGTGAGCGCAAGGATAGCTCAATTTTTTCACTCACTGGATTAAACTCAGATGAGGCTTAGGTTAGCAAGGAGAGAGAAAGAGCATATGAGGCTTTCACAAAACATGCAAAGATGACACATAAATGTTTTGGAAAGAAGACATTAGAATGCAAGTTTCAAGTGGGAGATATAGTCCTTAAATGAAATGAGAACAAGGCCAAGTCGGGGAAGCACCACAAGTTTGATGTGATATAGAAAGGTCCATTTCAGGTTTCTATAGTGAATTCAAAAAATGCATATTATCTTCAAGATATGGATGGTTGGGATCTTTTGATTCCATTAAACGGTGTTCATCTGAAGGCCTATTTTCAATGATAAACTCAAGAGGTACCAATTTGTAAATATGTACATATTTCTATTTGCAAGCAATTCTTATTGTTTCTCTGATATTGCTTTATAAGTATATAAAAAAAGAGAAAGAAGTAGAAAGCCGACTCTATTGAAGGGCAATGGGATTTCCTTGAAGAAAACTTTGCTTTAAATTTTTTACTTGGAGAAAATCAATTTTGCCTTGAAGACACATTATGTTTTCGAGCAAAATTAACGGTTGTGATGGAAATTTTTAATAGGTATAAAAGATCCAATATTTAAAAGTCTATTTTTACAAATCTCCAAGTTAAAAGAAAATGTTCTAGGGAAGACGTTTAGAAGCACTCGACGAAAGAATTGACACTGACATATAATTACCTTGATTGAAAATCTAAGTGCAATATAAAAATATGTGTGGTCCAGTTTCAAAAATCGTGGGATACAGCTAATAAAAAACGCTTTCGCCCCAAGGTGGGGATAAAAATCCCCTTTGCCTTGTGATGGGGCGAATGAATATCATGGAGAAAATTAAAGTGTTAAATTATGGCTTTCGCATTTTCGGGTCAAAAGGGCTTTCGCCCCAAATAAGGGGTGAAACTCCCTTTTGCCCCTTATTGGGGCAAAAATAGTTATATGTGCTAATTTTAGTGACTGCACCCTTCGAACTAAAAGAGGAATAGTCAACCATGATTTCACCCAATGAGAAAGAGAAGTTACCATGCGTTCACCCCTCACAAAGCCAATTAATACAAAAATGTTTTAAGGATATGGGGAGCGCGCTCTGACATTTTGAATTAATGCATATAAGTTTCAATGAGGCTTTGATAAAATCAAAGGTGAAACGAAGTGAAAAGCAGAAAAAAAAGTAGATTTTTTATTTAAAGAGCTTTTGAGAAAAACAAGGAGTGAATTTCGAAGTCCTTTTCTTAATATTACACAATGATAAATAAGTAGAAAAAAAAAAGAGAAAAGGAAGTGATTTGCATTAAAGTTTTTTATCTTACTTTCTTTAAAAGTAAAGCAAAGGGGAGAGAAAATATAAAAAACTTCGGGTTTAAAGATGTTTTTCTAAATATGGAGGCACAAAATTATTTTAAAAAGGGAGATTTTTGCCATGAAATCCATAAAGCAAGTGAAAAATATTTTCGGAGCGAAAGAAGAAGAGATCAAGTGCGCCCCAAGGTATTTTTGCCCATCCATTGCTTTTTCAGAAGAAGGATGATTTTTAATGTACAATCGAGTTTTTAAGAGTGCCCTTGCAAATCAATTTCACCCTCTGACATGTGGTTGATTTCAAAAATTATGCATGCATGATTGAGACACATTTTTGAGGAATTTAATTTAAAACGCGTGTTGAATTTACGTTGAAAGACAATTTGGCATTCTCGAGGAACGAAATCTCACACCGGTGAAGGCAAAAACGCTCATTGGTCCTCAAGTGGTGAATTTATTTTCCCAAGGTAGTTTTAGCAGCTAGGGCACATCATTCAAAGATTCACATGGCATAAGGGCACATATTTTAAGGAGGATTTCATCGTGAATTTAAAAATTAGTTGCTACAGTAGTGTTGGGAATAGTGCTCGCCAATGGAAGCAAAGTGCAACTCTTCTCGAATCCACCATGAGAATTTATTGCATTTACTTTGGTAGCTGAAGCATGCCCTATAAATAGAGCACAAGTAAATTCACTCAAAAGTTGAAATTTTTAAAGAATTTTCCTATCGGTGTGTTTTGGGGTTTGTTACTTGCAGAAGTTGAAGAACATCTTTGAAATTTTCGAGTTGCTAGAATTTGCACAATGGGAAAGAAAAGCAAAGAGGTAAAGAGACCACAGAGCCTAAGCAGTCTAAGAAGTGGGCAGAAGGTGGGTCAAAATCTAAGAAGGCCCACAAAAGTGAGAATGTAGACTTAGACCCGTACTCTGACACTATGGCAGAGGTTGGGGAATGCTTGATCAAAAACAAGGGTGTAGTAAATCTTTGGCAAGATGTGGAACTTGTCGTAAGTCAAGGTGTGATGGTAGAGATTCCTCTAATTGTGTCATTTTATGCGTAGTTATTTTGGTATCTGTGCACACCCATACACCCTTGCTAGGAGCTAGTTAAATTAATTTCCAGATTCTATAATCCACTTACTAGGGCTATTCGAAAGGCCAATGGGGAGGTGCTTTTATCTATATTCGTCGCTAAAGTGAAGGAAGTGTTCAATTGTGGGTTAAAACCCCCATCTAATATGATATTCAAGAAGCTACACATCAATGAGCAAGAAGAAAGACATGTTTCTATGGTAACAATGTGTTAGTTTATGGAAACACAGTTGATCAAGGAGTCGTAGTTAGGGAAAATTTCAAATTTGCCAAAATGTTTATTAGAATTTAAGAGCCCAGACTTATTTTCTATGTTGGTGTGGGTTTCTGGTCTTTCGATAGATTCTATAATTCACAAGTGGCAAGCGACGTTGGCGTAATGTATATCTCAAGTGGAGTTTTATGCTCCAAGAGCCATGAGAAGGGACACAAATCCGAATTATTTTGACTGGGTTGATTTCCTTTATTGAAAGATGCATGTCCAGTTGGATAAGATGCATATGGGAGAAGAGACTTCATTCAAGCACACATCCTTCCTCGTTTGGTATTTCTTTTTTCACTTGCATCAACATTTTTCATTCATTACAGTAAAATAGGTTGATGAAAAGGATGAATTGTTGCTTGTTTATATGTGGAATCCTGCTCTGTCTAGAAGAGAGTCATATTATAGTTTTAACCATTTATTTTTGGGACCCGCAATTGAGTTAATTTATAGCCAAAGTGAAATAGTGCCACGGGCGATGAAGGAGGTAGTCGTCATGACTGAAAAAGGTGACTTATTTTTGCTTACTCAAGGCGTGGTCATAATAATTTATGGCTTCACAAGAAAGTCATTCCTACTACCATACTTCGCCATCGAACATATTTTTGCCATGGAGGTGGTACACCAAATAGATTATACCAATGATATGTATGGAGAAGGACATGAAAAGAGGATGACTTGTACTATGATGTTCAAGTTCGACAGCATAGAGGTGAACCAAGTCGAGCATAACAAGCTACTCACAAAAGCACTTCAAGAGCTAGGGTTGATAGAGTTGTCCTAATAGTGGAGATATGACCCATTGGGTAAATTTTTAGAAATAATCAAGGCCAATACTTTTCATTGTTGTCCATGGCTCGACATCTAGGAAAGGTGAAACAATTTTGATGGACATGATTTAGAGTGGCACATTGAAGACATGATGGTGCTTCCTCCATGGCATGAATTTTATGAGCAGGAGGCTAAATACAATCTGGAAGTGCATAGGAATCATATTCCTCTACTCAGGCTATTTGACCAAATGAAAGAACAATTTCCCTGGACCGAAAATAAAATTATGAATTGGTGGATAATGTGGGTCCATAGAGGAAAAATTGCATTGCCTTATGGGTTGAATATCAATGGGGCATTTTTGGAAGCCTATTATGAGTTTGTCAATGCCTATCAACCCATAATTTTCACCAAGATCCTACCTCAAAGTTTTCAAAAGTTTGATAGTGGCGAAAGCATGGCAAAAGTAGAGCGCCCAGCAGCTCAACGAAGAGACACTTGAGGAAGGTTGCAACGGGAAAAGAGAAAAGTAGATGAAATGCCTTTTTTAGAGAAGTAAACTATTCGACAAGTGATTACATTTCCAAAAGTTGTGAAGAGGCCAAGGATTGGTGCTACTTCCTCATCTACTGTGGCAGTTTTAGCTGTTGTAGTTTCTATAGTTGTAGTTGCTGCAACGATTGCTAATTCCCCTCTATTGGTGTTGGATTCTCCATTGAGCATCACCCAAATGTTCCCATTGATTCATGAATATTCGGAGGACAAGCAAGTGGAGGTTATTGAATTTGATATGGAAGTGGAGGAGCAACAAGAGGAAAATATTATGCAGCCACTTCCATCACCCGAACACACAACGCCTGTATCCAAAGGTACGTCTTTCTTTCCCTCTTCTTCTACTTCGGAGTATGTAGTGACTATTAATTCATTTCCATTAGTTTCTACATCAATTTATCCCACCTTTGGTATGCCCTCCGTGTCCATTTATCTACCTTCTAATCTACAAGTCACTACTTCTCCTTCTATTCCCCTCTCTTTGGCCTCCCTTTCTTTTAGCTCATTTACATTAGGTTCGAATCCATTTTTGCATCCTTCCCCTTCCATTACTTATACCACTTCCACTGAGGTTGTATGTATGCAAGCTCCTCCTAGAGTGAGTGTCACTACAGCCAAACTAGGTTCTTCGATCCACTCTGTTGTTTCAGTCCCCTCTCTCTTACCTATCTCCTCTTCTTTCTTTGAGCCTAACCGTTCACAGATCTTGATTCCTTTCACACCATTTTTGGAGTTGCAATTACTGCCCAAAGTTGAGGTGGTGCCTAAGCAACCAAATGCAGAGAAAATCAATCGAGCGCACCTCAATTCATTGTAGTGGCTAAAGAGTTGCAAACAAAAAGAGGCACTTGCCCCACCCCGACCTCTCAAGAAAGTTGCATTTGATCTGGTTGTTGTTGACAATTCTATCACATTCCTTAAGGGGTAGAAAAAGAAAACAACTTTTGTATAGTATTGTGTTAAGTTTTTTGCTTTATTGTTTTTTATTTTGAAAGTTGCAGCAATTTTGGCTTCCAATGCCACCCTTTTGTACAAAAAATGGAAAAGAAAGAACTTTGCTGGCAAACAGGCTAGAGAAAGGAGCTTCGCCAAAGGAGAATAAAATAGCTTCACACCCGAAGCATTTCCCGCATTACTTCGGGTAAAAGTTTTGCGAAGTAGTTTTCACCGAAGAAAAACACAAGCAAAGAAAATGAAACTACTTCGCGCCCGAAGCGCTTCCAGCAGTCACTTCGGGCGAAAGATGAACGAAGCGGCGTTCAAGAGAAAAGGGAGCTTCGCACCCGAAGCATTTTCAATACCGCTTCGGGTGGAGTTTCTGCAAAGCATTGCACTAGAGAGGTATACAAGGAAGTCATCAAGAAAACTACTTCGCATCCAAAGTATTTCCATCAGGCGCTTCGGCCAAAAAATTAGCGAACCATTTCTACTTCGGCAAGAGTCATGCTTGCACCCGAAGTGATGGAGGCCATAAAAAATGAAACATCTGCTTCGACCGAAACCTTCCCGAATCACAGTGTTGTAAGAAGATCGCAGCGAAGCATTTCTCCGAGATCCCAGCGAAGTAATTTAATCAGCGAAGCGACAAAGAAGAAGAGACTCATTTTGCGAAGTAAATATGTTTCGGCGCTCCCCGCCCTCGAAGCAGTTTTGCGAAGCTCAGTTTTGCGAAGTACATATCAAAGAGGAGTTTTTGCTTCGGCCCAGAACCATTGCGAAGTGAAGTGGTGGATGAAGACTTAGCGAAGCACTTCACAGGCATGCTTTCCAAGCCGGGTATTTTCTCGAGGTGATCAAGTGCCTCATAAATGCAATTTTTCGTGCCCAGCAAGCCCGTTGCTCATTTTTGGCAATCAAAAGTGAAGTATCAAGCCATGATGGAGAGCTCGACGAGCATGGCGGCCACTCGAGCACCGCACCCGGAGACCAAGGACGTCTAGACGGCTCATCAATGCACCTTTCCATGGTTGACTCGGATGCAGTTGCCAGTTTTGGTAATAGATTTGAAAGCTCGATCACAAGAGCCTCGGGGAGCCGATTCTCAGGGCTCGAGGGCGTACTCTTCTTCGCTATGTAATTATGATTCAGAGGCCCGGGTCCTCTATAAAAACCTAGGCATTGTAATAGAAAAGGTGAGGGGAACTATCTGCTAGAAAGTTGTTGTAACTTGATGTCCTACGATTAATACTAAGAGACTTTGAGCTTAATTCTTCTCTTTTATGTTGCCTTCTGTGCTTGATTCTTCTATCTCTCTTCGTTTGTATGTTGGATGCTGAACTCTGCGTCCGATGTGCGATCGGGGACAGTGTCCTAAAACTCGTTCGAAAGGATACATAGGAGTAGAAAAGTGTTGTGTTGACTTTCTTTTATGCTGCCTGCCTTGCTTGATTCTTCTATCTCTCCTCGTTTGTAAACTGAGATGCTGAACTCTGCGTCCGGGGTGCGATCGGGGACAGTGTCCTAAAACTCGTTTGGAAGGATACATAGGAAGGTTGATACTACGTTTCTTTCATTTTACTCTTGGTGTTCCTTGCTGCTATTCAAGTTGTCTATTAGCGATCGTGCTTCCTGTTCTCTCCCACCTCAAATCATCAATCTCTCTCCCTTAACCCTTTTTATTTCTTTCTCTAACCCTACTCCTTTTATCTCTTTCCTGCACTCTTGTCTCAAAACACCCAAGTAGTTTAGCATAGGAGCCGGCCTTTCTCCGGAGATTGGCATGAGGGGCATCTCTTCCCCTCGGCCTTTCAATGTTGGTCGCAGGTCCAGGGTGCGCAAACCCATCGAAAGTCCTTTCCTGTGCGGATTTGATGACCAACAGTTTCTGGCACGCCCGATGGGACAGACTGTATCTGTCTTAGAAAGATCCATAACTAGTCAAGGTCCCATATTTTAACATAATCCCATTTCATCGGGGCCAATAGTCCTAACCAGTTCCTGGTGTGACCCGGTCAGTCTCACCTGATTAGTGGTAGTGAGGATCGATGCCCTCATTACTAAAAGACTTTTAGCATCTGGCGACTCTGTTCAACCCAAAAATCTCCAAGTCGTAAAGACCAGTACCTAAACCTGTGCCTTCATGGCAAAAGTCCCCATGTTTTAAGGAAGCCCGAGTTGGTGAATCTCTGGCTCACCCCCCCATTTGTCAAAATCACCTGGCTATTCTAACTAAGCTAAAAACCCAAATTCCTTCAGATGCCTTTTGAGCTGAAAGAAAACATCCTGAAAAATCAAGGCCATTGCCATTATGGCAGAAGCACGTTATCCTAGTTGGAATGCCCGTTCCCCTCTGAATCTTCAGGGTTATCATAAAATTCCTAGAGGAGCCTTGCATACATTGGCGAAATATGATGGCACTAAAGGAAGGGCCCAAAGGCACCTTGAAGATGTTGCTGCATTGGCGAACCTCCACAACATAATCCATGAAGATGTCATGGTAAGACTTCTGGTCATGTCTCTAGAGGGAGAAGCGATGCAATGGTTCAGATTACTTGAATATGAAAGCATCTGCTCATGGAGCGATTTAGCAGAAGCATTGATCAAGACATTCGACGGCTCTCAAGATCCCTCCCAGCTTTTGATGGATCTGTTCGCTATCATAAGAGCACCTCTGGAGAGCATCACGGACTTCAATGTCCGATTTTGCAGAAGTTGGAAGGATATCCCAGTGGAAATCCGACCGACGCATGCCCAAGCTCACCTCTTCTATGTTCGTGCCTTTCACCCGAACATACGCCTTCTCTTACTACAATCAGGTGAACGAAGATTTCCTCAGATATTTGAGGAAGCAATACAGGCAGAAAAACTCTTGTTCCTATCTGGAAAGTGGCAATGGGGAGAAAGCCCATCACTGCTTGCTGCTCCTGGCCATCCTTCGCAGTATTCATCATGGCAGACTCCTCATACTGAGCATAGGTTTGAGATGCAGTCATTCGGAGCTCGAGAAACAAATTTTGCCCAAGAACAACAATGGGAATATGCAAGCTTTGACCCAACAATGAACAATGTGGCCGCTTGCAATCTCCATCAGGAGGTAGTCCAAGGAGAGCAGTCTCAGGCGGTAGGGCCTGAGAATGAGGAAGGCACCTTTTTGCGTCCTTTTTGTATCCCAAGGGGCAAGACACAAGAACTCGGCCGGAATCCATTGAATGTGTCTCAAGAAGCAGAAGAAGAGGGAGAACCAGATGCAAAAGCGTTCCCAGAAGGGGTGAGAGGAGAAGGGTCTGGAGGTGCCTCTGGCCCAATAGATCAAGGCTAAAGGTTCGCCCCTCCAAACGAGCTCGTTGCCCTACGAGCCATTAATAATGCTGACAAGTCTTGTCACATTACGCAAGGGTTTTAAAAAAAAAAAAATCAGAATCTCCTTCGGGGATTTTTACCCCATGAAGCAGTTGCGAGGAAGTAAAGGACCAAACCAAAGTTCAAACAAAGGCACGAAAGAGATTCGCACCCGAAGCATTTCCAGCAACCACTTCGGGTAGAAATCTTGCGAAGCAATTTTCTGAAGCACAAGCTTCGGTAGGTAGTCCTTGCAAAGCACGGCAAAGGATAAGTACCTCGGGCCCAAAACACGGAATATCAGCCCGAAGAAGAGGTTCACCGTGAAGCATTTTCAAGTCCGACCCCAACTTCGTCGAACCAATTATGAGTAGGACGGGAGCATTTAAAGCACGTCTCGAGAAATGTGTCGACTACCACCTTGAAAAGAGCTCGAAGCATACGAATTTAAGGCGAAGGTGGCGGGGCATGTCCCGAGGCGATTCAGTTAAAGCTCATACCCGAGTGCAAGATGTGCTTCCAATGCAAGGTGTAATCACTATGGCGCGTAACCCCGCATGCGATGCCGTTGGATAGCCAATCGGATGGCACAACATTTTCCTAGGCCACTAGCATAGGTTTAATTATGGCAAGAACCATAAATAGGGGTAGTTGCCTCTTAAGGTTATAAAAGGTAGGCTTTAGCAAAGAAAAGGCTATTTGAAAGTGCAAAATTAAGAGAGCACTGCTTGTCTGTAAATCCTGCTATCGCCTACCGAGAAGCTCCCTGACGTCGAAACAGTTCTGCGCTGCTAGTGTTGCTGCCATTATCATTCAACATGGGAAGGAAAAGTTCTACGCAGAAGGGAAAGGAGCCAGAGATGATTGTGCCTGAAAAGACAAAAGGTTCAGAGGAGAAAAAGTAGAGACCCAAGAGGGTCAACCCGAACACCCACCCAGAGAAACAAGTTGTGGAAGAAAGAGAAGAATCCAAAGAGGAACAACTTGTCGAGCCACCAGTTGATAGGTGGGAGAAAATTAAAGATACAAAACTCTCAAGAAGCGTGGCCGAGCTTAGGTACACTATCGACTTTATGAGGAGCAGGCTCTCAGCTGACAACAAGAGGGCCACCGCGTATTACTCCCAAATCTATTGGTATCTGACCCCTCCTGTGCACCATTGTCTAGAGCTGATATACGCCATCGCACAGAACTATCAACCAGCTTCCAGGCAAGTGCTGAATGCCGCTGGTCACAAATTGTTCTCTATCTTGAAGGAGGACGTGCAAGCAACTTTTGCACCACAACAAGGGCCTCCGAAGGGGTACATAGTTCGCAACGTCATTCTGAGCGAACAAACGGAGAAGTTTACCTCGAATAACTACGTGCTGCAATTCCTCCGAGAAAATCTCAAAAGCGGTCTCCCTTCAGGCAAGCTGCCTCAAATGCCCCTACCCTTGGAAGCCTTCAAGAACACAGATATTTTCTCCATCATCGCATGGGTGGCGGGCCTATCAACCGATGCTTCGGTGCACCCTTGGCAAGTGTCCCTGGCCGAATGTATTTCCAGAGGGGAGTTTTATGCCCCCGATGCTTTGAGGCCGAACACCAACCCAGTCTTCTTCGACTGGGCAGAATGGGTAGCCCGAAACCTGCACACGCGGCTTACCACGATGAAGACTTCTAGAGCGGAGCAACACTTCAGTCCATGCTCTTTTCTGGTATGGCTTTTCTTTTACCATACACATAAGAATTTTCCCCATGTTGCAGTTACACCAAGAGGCAAGGATGGAAATCCTTCGCCTGTATACCAGTGGACTCGCCTCCTATTGAGGTCAGAGTCTTATTATTCTTTCAATCAACAATTCTTGGGCCCCGCCATGCAATTGTTGACAGGGTCCAGCCCTCGGGTGCCCCTCAGTCTGAGAGACAGGGTGGTGCAGGCAAAAAAGGGAGATATTTTTCAACTTACACAAGGGCTTGTGATACGCCTGTTTGGCTTCATGGGAAAGCCCTTCCTGCTGCCTGTTTTCCCATCCGAGTACCAATTCGTGCTGGAGGTCGCTCGGTAGAGCGACGCAACCAATGAAATCTATGGCCATGGCCGAAAGTGGGCTCCTACCTGTGATTTCCCCTTTAGGATGGGAGTGATTGAGGTCTTCGCCTTGAAGCAGAACATTTTCCTAGAAGAAAAACTGGCTAATTTTGGCCTGCTCCAGATTCCTCAAAGGTGGTATTATGATCCCATAGGGGTGATGAAAAATCACTTAAAATGTAAAAATTTTCATGTCTGCCCCCATCCCGAAATAATGGAGCAAAGGAACAATCCCAACGGGAAAGACCTAGAGTGGCATTTAGAAAAAATGAGAACATTGCCTCCCTGGCATGACTTTTATCCCATGGAAGTAGAATTCGATCCTGATCAATACCCATTTCCAACCCCAGATTCCATGTTCTGGAAGAAGGCCAAGGATGATCTGAAGGAAGAATTGAAGAACTGGGACGAGGAGCAACTGAGGGAATGGTGGATAATGAGAGTCCATCATCAAAAGATGAATTCCTATGGACTCTTGACAATGGATAGGGACTTCACGATCGTCTATGAAACCAAGGTTGGATCTTGGAAGCCCATATCCTTCGCCGATTTCGTCCCTCCAGCTGCCCCAGGATCGGGCGAAAGTCCAGGGAAGACTGACGATGCCTCGGGAGTACAGAAGAAAGTTGAAGCTGTGCCAAGGGTATTAACGCAAGTACCATCTGAGGATACAAGTGTCAAAGAATCAGAGCAGCCATTGGAAAGAAAGAAGAGGAAAAGGTTGAAACAAATACAAGCGCCCTCGCCCTGTCCAAAGCGACCCCGTATAGGGCATCCGAGTCCACCTGCCGAACAACCTATGCCAGTCTCGGCCAAAGCAAATGTGCCACCAAATGTCAAAATGGTCCCAGACGTAAACATTATCAATGTGGAGGAACTCCTCCCATAAAAAGAGGATCATGAGGTAGAAGTCTTGGAGGTCGAAGGTGCCGAGGCCCAAAAGGACCAAGAGCCGATCACACAAGAAGTTACCATGGCCGCTTTGCCAGGAGGGCATGCAGGTACGCACTCTCTCCCTTTCGCTTCAATCTCTGACACGTCCACCATGGTCTCGATTGAGGGTCATCATCAACCCTTTTCCCCCTTACAAGGCCAATCATCTCTCCAAGCATTGCCTGTTTCTCTGCCTAACCCCATTCCACCCGAATCATCCAGCCAAGACAACCTTGTTAAAACACCTTCGCCCGCCCATGCCTCTGACCCTGCCATTCTCAGCCAGGGCGAAGTCAGTATCTCAGCACCGAGCCCCGAGACCCAGGTTCCCATCATACACGGTGTTGTCCCGCTAGTCGAGGCCCCCGCTACACCTGTTGTCGAACCTTCTGGTGAGGCATTCCCCGTCAACCCCTTATATTTGTTTACCCCTTCGGTTGGAGATCCAGCCTCATTTGAAACCGAGCTGTCCATAATAAAGGAACGTCCTCTAGCTGAAAAGCTACTTCAGGCCCGGCAAAACACAGAGAAGATGTTGAAGGAGGCTAGGAAGAAAAGAGGGCGCTCTCTGGCCCAAGTCGAGAAAGGTGCAATCTTTGATCTGGAGGCAGGAAAATTGTACAAAGTGAAGAAGGTCCCCAGGGTCCAGAAGCCTCTGGATGAGATGACCCCAGCAGATTATGATTATCAAGAGAAAACCAAGGACCTGGAGCACCTGAACATAGACAATGAATCTTTGTCTATGCATGTAGGGGTCGAGACCTTCCGAGCGCATGCAAACATTGCAAATCAGCGTAGATTCAAAGTAGAGAGCGCGAATATTAAGCTAGAGGAAGAGCTAGCAAGAGTTCGGTCCAAGCTAGCGGATGCCGAAGAGCAGTGCAAGCTGATGAGAAAAGAAGCACATGCCCTAAAATTGCAAATAAACCAACTGGAATGTACAGCTAAAAATCGAGCACAGAGACAAGCCGAGAATGAACTGAGGGCAAAGGAGCTCGAAGGAAAATTTTTGCAGATGCAGAACTAGCTGTACGAGAAGGAGGGCCTAGGGCTGTGTGACAGGAGCCAAATCAAAGAGATTCGCTCACATTTGCTCAAAAACTTTAGATCTCGGGCTTCCAACGCTCTTTCAATTTTGGCCTACATTATGGAAGCCCGGGATGCCGCTGCCGAAGGAGGGCCAATCATCGAAGAGATCACCCAAAAAGCTAGAAGCCGACTCAAACTAGCTTTCGATGTACAAAGCGCCAAGTATCAAGACTTGCAGGTCCCCGCGATGAGTCGAACAACTAAGGACTGGTCTACAGCCCGAACCACAGTACGCGCTTTCTTCTCCAAGGTGAGAAAAATGCAAAAGGCAAAAGACCTCCTGGATATATTTGAGAACGAACAACGCACATCAATGAGCTATTTTTAGGATCTCTCTTCCATGGGCTTCCCAAGTTTCACAGATGATGATGGGCATCTTTTATCCAAAGAAGAGATTAAGCCAGCATGGCTTCAGTTTGAAGGTGACGTCTCGGAGATAGATGGATGGGCGGAGCCCATTACAGAAAAGCAGATCACAGACTATCTCCTAAGATACTGCAAGATCGTGGCCTGCCTAAATGACCTGTATACTAGAGCCCAACATGCAGACATCGGGAAAATCGATCGGTTTCGAGTATTGATCAAAGCACTACAAGATCTGGAACCTTTCTCGAAGAATGCCTGGTCCCAGGTTCGCCGAACCATGAAGAAAATTCATGAGCGTCTTGCCCCTTCGCCGACGCAGGAAGCCGCTCTAGAAGAGGTAGCTCCAGAGGAGGAAGCCGAAGATGAAGAGGGAGCCGAAGAAGAACGAGAACCAGCTACAGAAGCACTCCCGAAAGAAGGAGAAGAAGGATCGGGGAGAGACTCTGGCCCAATGGATCAGAATTGAAGGGTTCTCCCACCGAGACGAGCTCGTTGCCCCGCGAGCCGCCAAGAATGTTGACAATTCTGTCACATTCCTTAAGGGGTAGAAAAAGAAAACAACTTTTGTACAGTATTGTGTTAAGTTTTTTGCTTTATTGTTTTTATTTTGAAAGTTGCAGCAATTTTGGCTTCCAATGCCACCCCTTTGTACATAAAGTGGAAAAGAAAGAACTTCGCTGGCAGACAGGCTAGAGAAAGGAGCTTCGCCAAAGGAGAATAAAACAGCTTCGCACCCGAAGCATTTCCCGCATTACTTCGGGTAAAAGTTTTGCGAAGTAGTTTTTGCCGAAGAAAAACACAAGCAAAGAAAATGAAACTACTTCGCGCCCGAAGCGCTTCCAGCAGTCACTTCGGGCGAAAGATGAACGAAGCGGCGTTCAAGAGAAAAGGGAGCTTCGCACCCGAAGCATTTTCAATACCGCTTCGGGTGGAGTTTCTGCGAAGCATTGCGCCGAAGAGGTATACAAAGAAGTCATCAAGAAAACTACTTCGCATCCGAAGTATTTCCATCAGGCGCTTCGGCCAGAAAATCAGCGAACCATTTCTACTTCGGCAAGAGTCATGCTTGCACCCGAAGTGATGGAGGCCATAAAAAATGAAACATCTGCTTCGGCCGAAACCTTCCCGAATCACAGTGTTGTAAGAAGATCGCAGTGAAGCATTTCTCCGAGATCCCAGCGAAGTAATTTAATCAACGAAGCGGCAAAGAAGAAGAGACTCATTTTGCGAAGTAAATATGTTTCGGCGCTCCCCGCCCCCGAAGCAGTTTTGCGAAGCTCAGTTTTGTGAAGTACATATCAAAGAGGAGTTTTTGCTTCGGCCCAGAACCATTGCGAAGCGAAGTGGTGGATGAAGACTTAGCGAAGCACTTCACAGGCACGCTTTCCAAGCCGAGTATTTTCTCGAGGCGATCAAGTGCCTCATAAATGCAATTTTTCGTGCCCAGCAAGCCCGTTGCTCATTTTTGGCAATCAAAAGTGAAGTATCAAGCCATGATGGAGAGCTCGACGAGCATGGCGACCACTCGAGCACCGCACCCGGAGACCAAGGACGTCCAGACGGCTCATCAATGCACCTTTCCATGGTTGACCCGGATGCAGTTGCCATTTTTGGTAATAGATTTGAAAGCTCGATCACAAGAGCCTCGGGGAGCCGATTCTCAAGGCTCGAGGGCGTACTCTTCTTCATTATGTAATTATGATTCAGAGGCCCGGGTCCTCTATAAAAACCCAGGCATTGTAATAGAAAATGTGGGGGGAACTATCTGCTAGAAAGCTGTTGTAACTTGATGTCCTGTGATTAATACTAAGAGACTTTGAGCTTAATTCTTCTCTTTTATGCTGCCTTCTATGCTTGATTCTTCTATCTCTCTTCGTTTGTATGTTGGATGCTAAACTCTACGTCCGGTGTGCGATCGGGGACAGTGTCCTAAAACTCGTTCGAAAGGATACATAGGAGTAGAAAAGTGTTGTGTTGACTTTCTTTTATGCTGCCTGCCTTGCTTGATTCTTCTATCTCTCCTCGTTTGTAAACTGAGATGCTGAACTCTGCGTTCGGGGTGCGATCGGGGACAGTGTCCTAAAACTCGTTTGGGAGGATACATAGGAAGGTTGATACTACGTTTCTTTCATTTTACTCTTGGTGTTCCTTGCTGCTATTCAAGTTGTCTGTTAGCGATCGTGCTTCCTGTTCTCTCCCACCTCAAATCATCAATCTCTCTCCCTTAACCCTTTTTATTTCTTTCTCTAACCCTAACTCCTTTTATCTCTTTCCTGCACTCTTGTCTACAAACACCCAAGTAGTTTAGCATAGGATCCGGCCTTTCTCCGGAGATTGGCACGAGGGGCATCTCTTCCCCTCGGCCTTTCAATGTTGGTCCAGGTCTAGGGCACATACTCGCATTCATTTACTCAAAATCCTTACCTAGGTGAATCTGATGACCAACGGTTGCCATGGAGGTTCACATGACCAAGATCACTCCCCTGGTCTAGAAGCCAAATGGAGAGATGACACCAAGCGATTACGCTTACGAGACCATGACGGAGGACATGATGAGGATTGACCCCACTAAAAAAATGGGGAATATACAGGTTGATATGAGTTCGGTTTATCTACACGGTGAGTATTATAAGCAAATATATTATGACATAGAGACTAAAATTGTCAAATTCAAGGATGCCTTGGCAACGAGTAGAGCACAATAGGAGAATATGGTAACAAAGAATGAACACTTACATCAGCAGGCAGTGGTGCATCAAAAGGAAAATGGTGCATTGGAGTAGTAGGTGTAAGCACTGAAGGTGCAACTTGAATCTATACAAAACCAACTGATAGAGAAGGCCACACAGGCTGTAGGCTTCTCTTCGAAAATGATTAAGGAGGCTCACCTTCGCTCGAACCAAAGTTGCAAAAAGTTGGCAATAAATATAGTTCATGTTTTATAGTATCTCTATGTAGCTCAGATATAGATTCAGTTAGGACAACAGTAGATAGATTATATTGAGGAGATGTTGAAGCCTTATTTGGAAATAACTATAAAAATCCAAGCCTTGGCTCAATCCAACATGCACATTTTCCCCTTAAGTGAAATAGACCATGCTTGGTTTGTCGCCAAGGTCATGCTACGTAGCTAATTTCAGATAATGGATCTAGTGAGAGAGTGTAGGAAGATCCTTAATTCCATAGAGTGGGAGCACACTATTTCCATGATTCATTTTGATGCTCTCATCATATGGGCTTTCCAGTATTTACTAATGAATGGGGTGAACCTTTGCCAAAGGAACAATTGGAAGCAGCTTAGAAGAATTGTGTGGAAGATACCTTGAATATTGATAAATGGGAGGAGCCCATCACAAAGGAACAAGTGTTGTCGCTTATAAAAAAAATTACCTACATGGAGCTATCATTGTTTAAGTTATCTCAATGAGCTAATCACCTTAGCCTGAGGGACGTCCAGAACCTGCACTATGTGTACGAGTTGCTATGTGTTCCTTTCCTATTCAATATGCATGCTTTGGATGAGGTAGTTGCAATCTATGAAGTCACCTATGAAATTTTGAAAGAGCAGGAGGTGCAGGAAGTAGCAAAGAAAGCAATAGTGGAATAGGAGCGACCAAAATTTTTATGGGTAGCTATAGAGGTAGAGGCCGCTGAAAATGCAGTAGAACAAAAGGCACAAAAAATGCATCCAAATCTGAAGTGTCATCCAAGGTAGTTTTAAATAAGGACCACTGAGGAGCCCAATGGATAAAGGCCTAGGATCGCTTGCATCCATGCAATCTGGATACCTCGTGAGCCATCAAAAATGTTGGCAATTTGATCATTTTCTACATTGGGATTTTTGATGACATTTTGTTGATTGTACAAGAGGTAAAATATATTAATATGATAGTTGCAGTATTTTGGCTGATATAATATGATTATATTTTATTTATCTCTGTTAATTTCCTTCTTTTTTTCATGCATTTTTTCTTGAAAATAATGGGTGTTGTGAGGTGAAACGGTTGGGGGAATTAATTTATGAAACTCGTTGAGATCGCCCAAAATTTTTGAGAAATGGTTAAAATTGGGTTCACCTCAAGAAATGGACGAAGGATCTACTCCCCTTATTCTTAGGTGAATCTGAAATTTTAAATGGGAAAGGAAGTGTTCAATTGGAGAAGTGCTTTTGCCCCAAGTGAGAGGTGAAAGTCCCTTTCACCCCTCATTGGGGTGAAAACACATCAAAGTGCTTTAAAATTATGGTGAGCCCAAAGGAAAAATTTGGCAATTAAAAAAGGTGCATTCACCCCAAATTTGGGGCAAAAGATTCGTTCGCCCACTTTGGGATGAACGTCATTTACAACAAAGGCATTGACAAGTCAATAGCACATTCACCCTAGTCGAGAGGTGAAAGTCTCATTTACCCCTCTCTGGGGAGAAAGTGCAATGAATGACGAGTTTTGGCAAAAGAAAAGGAGATGGCAAGTGCTTTGTTTATATTGAAAGGTCAACACTAGGTTCGCCAAAAGGAGATAGCAAAAATACCTTTCGCCCTTCCTCTAGGCGAATGTATGAATAAGGTAAGGTGTGGAACCCACTTTGGTGCATGTAATAAAAATGGAGAGATGAAAAGCGCTTGCACCCCAGATGAGGGGTGAACGTACCATTTGCCATTCTCTAGGGTGAAGCTATAAGGAAACAACCCGACAATGCATCAAAAGGTTTATGTTATTTTGGGACGAATGTGAAGGGATTAGGTGTTGAAAAGTCAAAACTGCATTCACCCAAGGTAGAGGGCGATAGGGCCTTTCGCCATTTTTGGGGGTGAATGCATATTTAAAATGAAAATATGTATGATGAAAAGCATTTCCATTATGGAAAAGATTGATTGTTGCTACGACAAGGAAATAAATGCAGTACGCTGAATTTTAATTCAAAATACATTAGTGACTGTATGTGAATGCAAGAGGTACCCTCTCTACTATGGAGCACAAATGAGGAGTTGAAATTGAAGGTTTAAGAAAGCACTTTCACCCATTGCTCATTTTTGGGTAAATTCTACTTAGATATCAACAGATATTTCCAAAGGTGCTCAAGACAAGTGAATAAGGAGAATTTGATGATTAGGGTGTAAAGCGATTGAGATTGTTAATTTCACACTAAAAGGAGTTGCAAAATTTAAATCACCAGATGATTGCTATGAATTTCCTGATATTCTGAATAGGTATAAATGTTTGAGGCATTGTGAACAGACCAATTCGATGACAATCTTTGTAGTTTTCTATACATTGACACTCAAATGTGTCGATTTCATGGAGGTTTCTCCTTAAAAGTTGGATCATTGTCTCATAAGGATGATTTTTAAAGGTTTTCGAGAATGAATTTCCTCACCTAGGTTCCTGATCTATAAACATTTTGTCTTCATGTTAATTAAATGGTAGAGGCAAATTTTCTCTATAAATATGACTCAATTTCCATTGTAAAAGGAGGATAGATATTCTACAAGAAAACTATTCAAGTTTTTTGCATAATAGAAGATACTTGGTTTCTAATTTTACAAGTAGTTTTATGTGTGATTTCTTTCCATTTAAGCATTTCTATTATATTCATGTCTGTTATCTGCTACTAAATTCAAATTTTGCATCTGGATTTGAATACTGTCGATGAGGGAGTGAGTATTGGAATGCAACCCTGGAAGTTATCTCCATGGAACTGTAAGTAAATTCTTTGTGTTTTCTCCATTTTATGTTGCTACCATGCTTGGTTGGGATTTCTGTTGCTAGTCTATCCCCGATCCTACATCCTCAACCTATGGCCATATTTTCCATTTCTTTCAATTATTTCCAAATTTTGTTTTTGCAACTCTAGTCTTGAATCGGTGTAGGATTAGTAAGGGAGACAACCCCCTCTGGATATTAGCATGAAGGAAATTTCTTTCCTTCGGCCTTTCAATGTTGGCCATGTCTAGGGCGCACAAATACATGTTTGTATTTTAGACAGATATTTGACCAACAAGTATATTCCAACTTGGTATCATAGCGGGTATGAAGCTACCTCACTTGGTCACATAGTAATATGTTTTGGCGTCTTTGATATTTCTTTCGAATCCTTGGGTATTTCTTCCTTATGTGTCTCATAATTTGTTTTTAATAAATGAGGCAAATAATATTTTTCATACCTATTTTTTCAATACCTAAAGTTAAAAATGTTTTGCTTATTCAAATAATCACTTTAGATCTATGGATTTTGATCACAAAATGCAAAATCTAAAAGGTTGGACAATAATCTATATAAATGGAAGGATATTTAAAATTTGAATGTAGGCTTCCATTCATGCATGCACCTTGTTTTTTCTTGGAGCTATTGTGGGTGCATAAAGCCCTTATCCATGGGGAAGGGACACACCTCTGTCCATGTAGGATAACCACCACTACAGCTAGGGTGCAATGCACAAGCACAAAGAAATCAATGTGAGGTGGGTTTGATCTACCATTCACCTTTGTTATTTTATGAAAAGAGCCCTCAAGTGCATTTTGGGTGACCACGAGTCTGGAGGCCCCCCAACTTGCTTGAATGTTATAATAGCATGGTGGTTCTAGCTAATGGTTAATTTTTGGAGGCCACTGGTTTGAAGCAAATAGACAATTTTTGACTATCATGGAAGGTTGAGAGTTCATTAATCCATGAAGGCATCTTATTATCACATCATGTTGTAGTGTCTCAGTGGTTTCTGGGACAAATATACAAGAGCAAGGTCCCATGAACTCTTAGATATTATTTTTACTCTTTATGGCAAAGATGAAGATTGGGAAGCAATTGTGGTTACTCCTCATTTTTTACCTTGGCACAATGGTTAGTGTGTCATGTTTGGCAAAATAAAGACCAAGGTTCAATTTCTTCTGGTGTATTTTGAACTTGGAAATGGGCATGAGGCCAACATGGACCTTGTTAACACCATGCCATACCATCTTTTTTATATTAAAAATGTCGTAACCAATATTTTTAATGCAATTATTTCATCCAAATTGGAAAAGTACAATTAAAGTTAGAATATAAGTGGCATGCACTAGGAAACCATAGTGCAACATGTGGGAATGAGTGATTGGATATCACATTTATAATTTTAGAGGCTTTATTTTTTATTTTTTGGAGTCCATTAGGGAAAAAATTCTAGAGGTCATAACTTTTGCATATGAAAGTGTTTTGAGCCATTTTTTCAAATCATACGATTTTTTAAGCTCTACGCACTGGTGACATTACTTCATAGATGTGCTATGGTGTCAGGGTTTGGATTGTATAATATGGATTACAAATCCCTAGTTTCTTGCCTTAATGGATGGAATTATAATATTTAGTCAGATCAAAATATTTTGCCTAAATTCTTGGGAGATATAGATGGATTTGTGATAATTGTAGCATATTTTGAGTCTTTTGAAGGCTTGTAGGAAAAGGATTTAGGATGTACATTAGCCAACCCCTTTTTATCATTTGGATGATTGATTCAAATTATTCATGAAGACCTAATCTTTCATGATATCTTTATTATTATATTTCATGTCCACATACTCTTGGAAATTTGTTACAAATATTCTTTTAAGTAGGTCCAAACAAAGCCTCTTTTGGTGACTAAAATTAGGTGGTCCAAGAGCAAGAGGAAGTCTTTAAAAAGGGTGATATGTATTGTAAGAGGAAAATTTAGACCTTAAAGACATACCTTATGTGATAATGGAATATTGAAGGATATTATCTTTAAATAAGGTGGTGATATTGACTTGTCAACTTCATTTGAGGTCCTAGCAAAAGTGTTTGTTGGATATGTGTAGGATTGTCTAATAGTGGTAGTGGTGACTACTATCCAACTTAAGGGGATGCTTGTGTAGGAAACATGTTACAATAGTGAATTTTAGATTATGGGGAGATCTAGATGAGTCTACCTCAAAATGTGAAGGCCCACCAGAGTATCCATAATGGGGGAAAGATATTATTGTCCTTAATTTCTTCTATTCTTAGACCCTTTGTTTGGATTATGGGTGGTTTTGAAATTGTAATCTGATTCATGGCCATGGCCAACATTGTGTGATGTTTTGGATAGGTGTAAGGACATTTCATTGTATATTGTATTAAATATTTGTAATATTTTATCATGCAATCCCTATGGGCTATGGTAAAAATTATTATATTTAAATCCTATTAATTATTTGTAATTAACCTAAATCCATTTTGTTTTTTAGCAAATTTATTGTTAGCTTTTGATATAATATGCAAAGGGAGATAACAATCATGAGATGCATAATAATATGAAAGAAAGTAAATCTGCTAGATGACTGAGACATGCAATAAATAGAAATGATATAAATGAATACAATGTAGCTATGGAGGAAGTGAACACTCCATTAATAAAGCTACTGGACTACATTGCACCCATCACCATTGGATGGTGATCCACATAGAACTATACTACCTACGAAGATGCTCTAAGCTACTATGTCCCCAACTCTCTCTATCTATATCTATCTAACAATGAGGTCTTCCTTATATAGGTAAAATAGGTTACTTGGCCAACACTCTATCTAGTTGTACAAGGGACACCTTGCACATTTACAACTTGCACATTGACACTTGTGCATTTATTACATTGCATGAAGTAACTAGATAACTTCCCCTAAAGTAATCTAATGTCCTAAGTATGTACCTTGGAAGATACATTTACATGACCCAAATGATGGAATATAATCTATTTCTAACACCCCCTTGTATTACATTATTTGGGTATTGAAGACTTTTAGTCTTCAATATGGATCTTCATCTTCTTCATGAGCTTTGTACTCTTCTTCTGCATTCTTTGTATTCAGGTTCAGTAGGTAATTTGTGTCTTCATATGATGTAGAGTAAGTTGTAGTTGAAGCTAAATATTCTTCTTTCATTTGATGATATTTGGCTTGTTCAGAGCAGTCTTGATCTGGTTCTTTTTCTGCTACTTTAGTCTTCATATCATGGCCTCTTTTAGTATGTCTCTTCTTTCTTTTTCTCCTTCTTCTCTTCCTGTGATTCTGCTATGATGTTGGTGAAATATCTGCTTCATGACAAGTTAGTCTATCATCACAATAGTATTGTTCTTTGTTCCTAGCTTGTTTCTTGTGTTGAGTAAGTACAAATACAATTAATGATAGATAAATCATTAGACATTCTTCAGGTGAAAATATAACCAATATTTGTGAGTTCCACCATGTTGTGAAGAGGATTTCATGAAGATAGTTAATCAATGTTGTAAAGCTACCTTCTTTGGCTTCTTTAAGGAATAAGGAGAATTTCTCTCTATCGCTAGAGGGTAGATACTCATATCCTTTTAGAGTATCTATTAAGTTTTGAGAGTAGAATTCTACTTCATGGAATAGTTCTTCATTATTGAAATATTTTCTCATAATTTCATCCATGATAGATCTCTGAAATAGTGATTCTTGCTATTGAAATTTGGTAGAACCTTGGTAGTCTACCTTATAACTCCCTATATTAGGATATGAAATCCCTGATTGAAGTATATAAGCTTGATTTGATGAAACCTTTAGTAATATTTTAGATTTGTAGGCTTCCTTATGTCTCCCTAGTAATGAGAGTATGAACACCTAATTTTAGGTTTTGAAGAAAGCTTATATCTTCCCAACTTGACAACCTTTGATATTTTATCAAGTTTTGTAGAATGCCTTATGACTCCCTAATGATTTTGGAATATGATATAGTGCTTTTGTAAAATATAGTTCAATTTATGGTTGATTTTGTACAGTTTTGTAAAGATCAAAAATCAACTTTTCTAACACCTTATTTCTCCTAATTGAACTAAGCACTTTTCCAATTTTTGAAGAGGTTTTAATGTTGGATTCCTTTTGTCCCTTTTTGAGAAATTTTGAGACAAGAAAATTATAAATTTCCAACCTTAACAAAAAATATTTAATAACCTCTTTTTATAACCCTTAGGTTTTAATTTCTAATTTCCAAAGACCTAGTTTGATGTTGTAACCCTTATCACTCCCAAATTTGGAAAATTAGAAAATTAATAATATTTGCAAAATATTAAAGAAATTAATCCAAGTAGAATTCCTTATTTCTCCTAGGTTGAGTTGCAAATATTATTTTAATTTGGTAAGTTATCCCTTATAGCTTTTGCTTTCAAAAATCTAAATTTCAACCTTAGCTTATAACCCTTATATCTCCAAAATTGAAAGCAATAATAAAGTGGGATTTAAACCTTACCTTTTTATGCTAATCTCCTCACTGTTCGATGCTTCCTTCGATTGGATATAACAATAGTATTAAAGTTCCCTTGGGCACTGGAATCAATGGAGATGCTCATCTTCAATGCTAGAATGTAGATGCTACAAAAATAGGAAGGTTTGACCTTCAAGACCAGGAGCCTTTAATGCTCCTTCTTCCTTCCTTCCATGTTGTGCTTGACTGGATTTGATTGTGTTTCATTGTGCTATGAATATTTGGACTTTGGGCACCTTTTATGGAGGAATAAACTTGAGCTTTGTGACACGTGTCACATTTGTTACGTATGAGCGCTCCTCCTTTTCTTAATGTACCTCTTTCTTGTTCAACACCTCTTGGTCACTCTATAACGTATGCTCACTCGTGTGGGACTTGTGGAGGATAACAAGTGTCACCACGTCTATAACGTATGCTTGAGGTTGATGAGCATTGAGAGTTGAAATCCTTGTAATGTATGCACCTTAGAAGATTGATGCCAAGTGGCATTCACGCTCTCTGCATGAAGTCCTTCCCTGTAACACCTTCCAAGGAGATTATTATAACTCCTTAAGTCCTTTCGTATGCCATTCCTTTGCTTTGCTATGTTTCTTGAGCAGCAAGTAAACTTATCTTTTGTAGGTGGATTGATGAGGCGCTATGGAGCTTGAATAGTGATTTTGATGCTTCCTTTGGTGGATGATCTTCACCAAGTTTAAGATTTTGAATGTAGCTCCTTTGCTCTTTATCTTCTATGCCTCCAATGTATTAATTCTTGTGCTTCTTTGTAGTGTAGATAGTCGCTTGTTATGTTGTCCATCTCACGTTGGTAGAAGTAGACGCCTTCTCTTTGTAGTGTAGATGTTGTCCATCCCACGTTGGTAGATGTGCACTCTTTTTATCTATGTAAATGTAGCTTTGATGATAGCCTCTTGTGGGCTTTGTTTTTGTAGGTTCATCCATCCAAGATGAGCCCTTTGAGTGGCTCCTATTGCTTGGGAAGAAGAGTGCTGACGTTCGACCTTTCTTGGCTGATTTTTCCTGTAGATATTGTGCCTTTTTGGGGCACATTCAAATCTGCTCTTGGGCTGTAAAAAACTAGATTAGAGTAGTGCAATAAAATGTACTATAGATTGTACATAAACCTCCTTTGATGCACCTTCTTTTGCACTCTTATTTCAGATCTGAAATTCTGGTTTTATGGCAGATTTTTCTCCTGCAATACAAGGGTTTTGAGGTTGTCTTTTATGAGTAGACACCTTCCCCTTTTTTCTTGGACACTTTGATAAAAAATCCAAGCTTAGATAACAGTAGATAGAAGCTTTTTAATTTATGCAATTTTTTGCACTTTCTTTTCTTGCATCCAATCTTGTAATGCTTTGGATTTGAGACTCACCAAGTCTCAATATTTGAAGCTTCTATTTCTATTTTTTGTTAGTTGTGTTCTTCTCCAAGTTTTGGAGGATTCTAACCTTTTTGGGTGGCTTCTTTTGGCCACTACGAGTTGCAGATTTATGTGCTTCAATAGTGTCTTTAGACACTTGATACAAATCAGATTTTGTGCCCTTCAAGAAACACAAAACTAATTTCTTTTGAGAGTAGTATAATAGTGCAAATAAATCTAATAGACTTTATTTTTAATGCACTAACAATTTCACCTTATCACTCCAATCAACTCTCAAGATAATGCACTTAATCAATTTACTACAACTAATCAAGAATAACCTAAAATGAATCTTCAAGAGTTATTCTACAAATTCACTACAACTAATATTGTAGGGCTTAGTCTTCTTTTCTTTTTCCAAAGTAGATGATAGGTAGTTGATAGATATAATTCTGAAATCTAATCAACTCCTAATTAATGTGCAAATGAACCTTAAAAATAACCTTTTCCTTTTTGCACTTTTGAAGACTGTAATCTACTTTTTCTTCATGCAACTTTAATCCAAATAAGGTGCTCTAATGAATCTGATAAGTAGTCTAATTAATGAGTTAGTTAGCACCAGTAGTTGCATACCTTTTTAAAAAATTTTGTAGCTCCTTTTTCCACTTCTATAGAGGATGTGGATCTTGGTGTCTAAGATCACCAAGTTGCTACTTCGAGTAGGATCTTGCAGCTTTTTGTAGACTATCTTGAACAACTCCTTCTTCACCAAATGATGGTCTCAAACTTTCTTTCATGAGCCTAAGATTTGGTGGCTTGTTCTCCTCTTGTGGTCTCCTCCTTCTACTATATATTTGGAGAAGTCTCTGTCTCTGAAGTGGTGCCTTCTTGTTATGAGAGGTAATCTTCAAATCTCCTAGATTTGATGAGCTTCTTCTGTCTTCAAGTCTTCTTGTCAAATTTTGACTTCAAGTAGGATCTTCTTCTCAAGATTTTGAATGTCTTGAGGTCTTTCATTAGATTCTTCTTCTAAAATTTGGCACTCCTTGCCAAATTCTTCTTCTCAAATTTGGCACTCCTTGCCAAATTCTCCTTCTCTTGGGCTTGTTGTCGGATGGCGATAATTGTCCCAAGTCCTTCACTATCAGGGGCTTCTCCTTGGTAGTGGATTTCTCCAATGAGTTCTCCTTTGATGATTTCTTCAGTAAGGCTTTCCTAGCCTTTTTTTGGATGCTCGATGAGACCTTCCCAAGGTCTTTGATCTTGCAGCTTCTTCTGGTCTTCCCTTGAGACCTCTTCAACCTTCTACTCTTGGAAGTGTTGGCGGTGTGATCTACTCCTGGATCTCTGATTCTGCTACTTCTGGATTTGAGCAGGACTCTCCTAGTCCTTCTTCTTCTTCCAAGTCTAGAAGTCCTTCAATGAGATCTTCTCCTGATCTCTTTTGCTTCAGGTGCTGAATTGATTCTGAAGAAGATACTCTTCCTAACTTTCTTGTAGGAAGTTTCCCAACTCACTGAATCTTCTTTCCCTGCAACAAAAATATTAGTACCAAAATCTTAATCTACTTCTGAATCAGATATTCCTTTCGAATTCTTCTTCAGGATCAAGGCTTCTATGGCCTATTTTAGTATCAAGGCTTTTGTGGCCTTTTTAGTATCAAGGCTTCTATGGCCTTTTCAGTATCAAGGCTTCTATGGCCTTTTCAGTATCAAGACTTCTATGGCTTCTACTTCAAGGCTTCTATGGCCTTTTCATATCAAGGCTTCTATGGCATTTTTGTATCAAGGCTTCTATGGCCTTTTCTTCAACTCTCTTTTTTTCAAGGCTTCTATGGCCTGTTCTTCAAGGCTACTATGGCCTTTTTGTATCAAGGCTTCTATGGCCTATTCTTCAACTGTGAAGTTCTTCAATCTAGCAATGGAGATCTTCAGTCTCCTAACTTCACCATACCTCTTCTCCAGAAGTCTTCTTCCGTAGTGTTCTTCTCTTGCACAAGGAACTAATATCTGCACTATGAGGGCACGCCGACCTTCGGTAATGAAGTTGGAGTCTCCTAGATTTCTATCGTAGGAGGAGTACCAATCCTCTAAGAATTAATTATCTACAACAAAAGAAACTTTGGGCAATAGTTAGCAAATTCTAGATATCCTAGATCTTCACTAGATGATCTGTCAATCTAGTGGATTGAATGTTGAGTCTTGGTCTTCACGAGTTTTTCCTATAACTCTGTGGAAAGACTCTAGTCAAATTGCAATCTCAATATTTTCTGGAACTAAGATTTCTTTCAGTCCTCACTTGTGACTCTCCCTAATTCTACCACCTAGATTCTTCTAAGATATTTTGACAGTGACTGGTCCAATGGCGCGTCAGGTTGACAAAACACTCAGGCTCAATAATGATGGTGGTTTTCCTATAGACCTACATAGACTAGATCTACCATAGCTCTGATACCACTGTTAGCTTTTGATATAATATGCAAAGGGAGATAACAATCACGAGATGCAGAATAATATGAAAGAAAGTAAATCTGCTAGATGACTGAGACATGCAATAAATAGAAATGATATAAATGAATACAATGTAGCTATGGAGGAAGTGAACACTCCATTAATAAAGCTACTGGACTACATTACACCCATCACCACTGGATGGTGATCCACATAGAACTGTACTACCTACGAAGATGCTCTAAGCTACTATGTCACCGACTCTCCCTATTCTATATCTATCTAACAATGAGGCCTTCCTTATATAGGTAAAATAGGATACTTGGCCAACACTCTATCTAGTTGTACAAGGGACACCTTGCACATTTACAACTTGCACATTGACACTTGTGCATTTATTACATTGCATGAAGTAACTAGATAACTTCCCCCTAAAGTAATCTAATGTCCTAAGTATGTACCTTGGAAGATACATTTACATGACCCAAATGATGGAATATAATCTATTTCTAACATTTACACAAGGTTTTTATGAGGGGTCTTGGTCCCCTCATACTAAGTGGGGTTTGAACCTTGGACCTCTCAAAGAGAGACCAAATCCCTTACCACTACAGTAAGCTTGCAACTATTCCTAAATCCCTTTTGTTATGTTGAATTAGGTTAAAATTTATCATGTAATTGGGATTTTGGTATTGCTATAAATACCCCCTCCCACTCCTCATTTATTCATTGGAGGGTTATGTATTATAATATATGGATTGTACACTGATATTTATGGTGCTTATAGGTACCCCCAAAATATTTATATATCTCTCCTCCTCTTTTGTCTTTTTACAATTTCTATATAAGTTTTGGGTGAATAGTTTGCTTTTGTTCATTTTTAGAAAATATTATGAATTCCAACTATTGTGACAATTGTCCACAATTTTAACACAATTTTATGGTATGTTTTATCTATGCTAGGTCTCCATTTTTTCCTTGCATCATTTTCCTCTTTTAAACTCATGTCTTTTTACCTTTTCAATCCATATATTAATTTTTTATCCATATGAGAGGTGTTTTTTTTCTTTCTTTTCAATTGGTTATATGGTATTGAAATGAGGCACAACCATATTACATCATCACCACATAGTGGTATTACAAAAAAATATTGGATATTATCCATGAATCGCTTAGCAATATTTGATTCTCGATCTCCTTTTTAAAAAATTGAGGAATCTAACTGGTTGAGCTAATGTCGCTTGATAAACATTTGAGATGTTGTATTAGTAGAAGCATTGGTTTTTTCAACTCATATTGTAAGTTTGAACTTTGGTATTGTCAGCCTTTGGAGAACATTTTTTCATGAGGATAATGACCACAAGAAGCATTGGGGTAGGTGTATGTGCACCCCTCAATATTTTAGCAAAAGGAGGTCTCATAATATTTTCTCAACTATCCCTATGGCATAATGGATGGATCAGTTCCTTGTTTGGAAAATATACTTTGTTTGAATCCCAATGATGATACTTTTGTACTAAGGATTTAAAACTAAAAAGGCTCTCTTCATAGTCATTATTTCCTCTCCATAATGCCAACATATTTTTTTTTAGTGGTTAGTTCTCTTGTTTATGGTTATCTGGTTACCAATTCAAATCTTGTAAGCCTTTTTTGGAAGTAATTACTTGATCAGAAGCATACACATAGTTAGGTTCAAGATACCTTCCTCCCTAACTCCAATAGCTATTCTAGCAATATTTTTGAAAATATAGATTATGGATAATAGGGTCCAAGGTCAAACTTTGGTGCTAAATTCTCTTTTAAGGTATGAAAATAAAGCTTCCTATTCTTCATGACTTTCTCCTCTTCTTGGTTTCAAAAGGTGCATGTGGTGCAATGGTTTACTTGCTCACTTGTTGGGATAAGGTGCTAGGTTCAAGCCTTTTTAACTTCATACCCATTCTATACAATATATGTATGAGTTGCATCCTACAATCATGTCATTCAAATTGTCAATCCATAATTCACTAATAGGAAAAGGTAGTATCTAGTCTGAATCAGACAAGTGTCAGTAAGGGATTGTGCCAAGTGGCTATATTTGAATTGGAATTTTTTTATAAGGTTTGACAGTTTGATTTTTCTATTGATTTAAGTGTTAATATACCAAATTTTCTAGAGGCCATAACTTTTGTATATAAAAGTGTTTGGAGCCCATTTTTTTAGAATGCATAGTTTTTGAGTTCTATGCAGTGGTGACTTTAATTTATGGATTTTTATAGTTCTATGTTGGATTTATATGAAAAAAATATTCCTTAGGGTATGATATTAGTCTCAATGTAAAAATTCATAGCACTAGGTTAGTTTAAATGGAAGGATTACTTAGAAGCAAGAATATTTGGTTTATCTTTAGTGTTGAACTAAAAGAATGTCTCAATGATCATGAACTTGGTAAGATGAAAGATGAAGTTATTGGTCTCTTTTTAATATCAGTTGAACTGGATGTACTTTTCCACATCAAATAGAAATAAATCATATTGAGGTATGGAAAAATTTGAAGGACCTCTATGGAAAGGAAGTGCTAATAAAGTAAAAAAAATAAAGATTGAGCTTTCCAATCTCAAATGTTTAGATTTTAGTAGTGTTGAACACTACATATTGCACTTCAAATACCTAAAATTTGACTTAGATATGGTAGGAGGCAAGGTAAAGGGTGATGAAGAGTATGTCAAGTCTATTACTTTCAATTTTTCTCCTCCTTTTAATATAGTTGGATTGATTCTTTATGTGAATGTAATGATTATCAAGGATCCACAAATTATCTCTCTTGAGGGTCTTTTCAAGATTCTTATTCATTATGAAGTTGTAATAAAAATTTATGGATCTCTATCTCTTATACATAGGATCATATAAAGGACTTCACATTAGTAGAATTTGAGGCTCATTTTCCCATGGAAAATTAAGGTTTCAAAGAAGGTAAATACTTGTGAGTATTAAAAAAGGGAAGAACATTCCATAAAAAAATACATGAAAATATTGAGACAAGACTCTTGAGACCTAGACATAAGCTATCTAATAATGAATAAGAGGATTCATATGGTAAATCAGAGGTCCATTAGAGCATCCATTATGGGGGAGGGGAGATGTTACCTATAACTTCTCTCCTTGAAACCCTCAATTCAGATTATGGGGTGCTGAAATTCGAGTAATTTGATCTTGTTAGGCCAAGACCAAAAATATGGAAGAGTCCTTATTATCACTATTAATGTAGCCTATGGGAAAGTGTGCATGTAATATTAAGGTCATTATTCATGTAAAACATTTGGGTACTATTTATGTAAGCATACAAGCATGTTCATGTAATCCTAAGGGTATCCTTCATGTTTCACCCTTAGTGATATTGGTTAATCCATATTTATGGACACCTTGATTAAAGGTTTAATTTATTTATTGTTATATTATATTAATTTAAACTAAAATTCACTTATGTTGACTCGAGGTTAACTACTATCAAGGGTCTTGGTATCACTACAAATACCCCCAATGACTAATCCATATTATTTGTGTGAATATGTGAAATATTATGGGGTGCCTATGGGAACCCACCCTTTATTCCTCTCATGTCAGTGATCCTCTCTCTAAGATACCTCCCATAAAGGGGCTCTCCCTTATTTATAGGCTCATGAGAGCTATATATTACATGTATGGAGAATTCTAAATGGACATATAGAACCACCTTTTGGAGATATCCTTTTTGACTATTTTTATAATATCAATATATTATATATATCTTTCTTCAAATTTTCTTAGGATATTAATAATTACATGAGATAGTCAAACTATCACATGCTTATAGAGAATTTCCTTTTGGGATTTTCTTATGATATTTCAATAATTACATAATACTTAAAAAAAAAAGTAATTTTGACTATCTTGGATTTCTAGATATTTACAATATCATTTACAATATAGCTTCTTGTGACAAATACACTACTTGATAAAGATAATTTATCATGACAATAATCCTTTTACTTTTATATTTAAATTTTACTATTTATTGTTAGTGTGAACTATCCTTATCATAATATTATTTTTGTACTCCTATACCAACATTATGATATAATACTATTATCCTTTAATGGTTGTGGCAACCTTCTCTATGGAGCTACTATGTCTTAAGCATCCTAAACAAGCAGGCATAATCTTATCTAATAATCCATCTAACTATATAATGTATATGTTCCTTATACGACTACACATGTAAGTAACATGACATAATTTTATGTAAATACTCGCAAAGTCTAGCTCATTATCCCAAGACTAAAATATATTTATAATGGAGCCCATGGATCTTATTTACAAGAAGAATCCACCTCTAAATTTCCTTGGATGAGAAATTTTTACTCTTGGTAAAATTTAAACTATGGGGGCATATTTAGCATAATGATGCACCTCCAAATGTGTTAGAATTCATAAAACTTTCCAAAAGTATTTCGAAACATACATCTACCACAATCATATGTAGAAAATATGTGAGAGATTAAAGATAGTAGAGAGAGAGATGAATAAGAGGTGGGTCCTCATAGGAACCCGATAATATTTCACTATCACACATTGATGCAATGTATTAGTAATAGGAGGTATTTATAGTGATACCAAATCCCCAATTAGATGTTCACATCAAGCTAACATAAGTGATTACCATAGGATCACATGAAGAATACCCATAGGCTATATTACAAGTTCTCATAAGCACTCTTTCACACTTTTGGCCTTGGCCTATTAAGATCATATTACACATTCTTCAACACTTCTGATAATTTGAGTTGAGGGGTTACGGATAGGAGATATTAGAAGTAACATATCCCTATTGAAATTATAATCTACTTCATGGCCAAGGATCAACATTGTGTGATGTATTGAATAGGCCTAAGGGCATTTTATTGTGCGATATATTTATTAATATTTTATTATCTAATAGTAATGGGACTTGGTTAACCTTGTTATGGTCAAATTACTTTCATGCATTTTAATTTTTTATTTTAGTTTATGTAATTTAATTTTTTATATTTAATTCCATGCAATTAGCTTAAACTAGTTAGATTTTAGTAAGGATAGTGGGAAGTTAAGCTAAATCCAAAGGTTGAGAGGGACACTTTCCTTTTCTTCCAATTTATTGAAACAAAATTGTAGATGCATAGGAAGTTGGACCATTATGCAATTTAACATGTTTCTAGGAATCCTGGTGGGACCAAGGGCTTGATTCCATGACGAGATAGAGGCTAGTCCCAATTTGAACATTAAATTTATACATATTTTTTCACATTCAATCTTATAGGTGCTTTGTGAATGATGACTCCATTATGAACCTCAAATTTATAATTTCTTTATGAAGCTAACAAGCAAGGTGCCATAATTAACAAAATATTTTGGTCTCAAAATTACATTTGCCATAGGCAATAGGTGATTTGCAAAAAGTTGAAAAATAATTTGCCAAGTCCTCACTCAAGAAGCAATTTGCTCCAAAATTGCATGATTCATCCCATTTGAGGCCAATCACCTAAAACATCAAAATAAATATTCAAGTGAAACCAATAGAATGATTTGCTCCACATCATATAAATATTGATCCAAGAGTAAAATTTATCCAAATTGAATTTGAAGAATGATTTTCTTGAAGTATGAAAGGCAATTTACTCAAAAAGATCAAGTATTTTCCTAACACCTCCCAATAGAGTGATTCATCCTAGAACTAAATCAATTCACTCAAAGAAATTTGCTTTACATTTTTTATGTTGGTGTAACATGCTAAAAGTCACCAATTCCAAAACTAATAGAATATGTGCAAAAGTGTTCTTTTACTATTGATTTCAGAAGAGTGTTACAACATAGTCTCTATTGAGATAAGTATTTCTTTCTCTTTCAATGTAAATACAGGTGAACTTGTAGAGTCTTTTCGATGCCTTCAATGTAGGTGGGCTTCTATGTGTGTGTGCCACTGGTTAGTTGCTTGAAGATGTACTTTATACATGCTCTAGGCATGTAAAAAATAGTTAGTTCATCTGGGGATCTATATTGGATCAGAACCCATGTTTATGAAGACAAATCAACATAAAAATGAAGAATTACATGATAAAAATTGCTAGAAATGCTATATAAACTATCTAAAACTGATGTATACCTGACTTAGAGCTACAAATTTACTATAGGGCTAGTTCACATGGCAGCATATGAACTGGATCCCAGGTTCACATGGTGGGGTGTGAACTAGATTTCTATTGACTGTTGGTGAAAATTTGTTGTTCGGATGTGTTCTAGATAATTTATGTTGCTATCTGTCAGATGCAAAAATAAAAAAGAATATTTTGGTATAATTTTGGTAGAGTCTAGGTATGTTGACCAAAAGGGAGAGAGAGAATAATGAAGGAAATGGTCCTTTACTTATAGAGGGAGCCAAGGCTAGGGGGTAGTTAGGTATCCTAGACTCTAGGGTAAAGTATTACATATGGTGGAGTTAAGGTTATAAAGTGGCATGCTTAGTCATCCCTTCATGTGCCCTAAAGGAAATATCCTAGGTGCACACATGTGTGAGCTAGGATTAGGGTTAACCTTCATAAGTTAATCCCTAGGTTAGATGGAGGTTAGGTTAGATATTCTAGAAAATATCCTAACTAAACAGGTGCACACATGTGTGAGGGTAGGATTAGGGTTAATTTTGCTTTTAATCCTAATTAATCCTATTTAAGTGATAAAGTGCACCTTAAGTGAAAAGTCACTTGCAAATTAGAATTGTAATTAGGATAATTAGGGTTTTGGGAGGGAATGGTCTCATAAAAGCCCTAATTAGGTGTAGGAAAGGGCCTAGGTGGCCTAAAGGGGCTTGTAGGTGGCCCTTTTGTAAGTGGGAGGTGTTTTGGATACGTATTGTGTAGTTTTGTAGGTTTTTATGCCTACAGATGACTATGATGGCCTGCAATAGCCTATGATAGCCTACGATGGCCTATGCAAGTCTATGATGGCCTACGATGGACTATGCAAGCCTAAAATGGGCTATGCATGCCTAAAATGGCCTATGATGGCCTATGCAAGCATACGATGGCCTACGATGTCTTACAATGGCCTACAAGTAACTAAAAGTGACCATGTGTGACTTTTGGGTGTCTACATTTGCCTCTTTTTGTATTATATTGTGTAAGACACAGTTTAGTACAAAAATATGACAAAAGAAGGTGATGAGGTGATTAGACGGATGAAGAATGCATGGGTAGATGAATGTGGATGATTATAGATGAAACATGATGGTGAATGGGTGATTTACCAATTTATTACAATATTTTACAATATCGTACTGGTTGCTTGTGAGGGAAATTTAAGATTGCTTTGTTTCTACAACCGATCCAAAATCATACAAATAGAACACATACCTATTCAAATTTTTGCTTATGATTGATTGATGAGTACATGATGACTTTTATAAAATCATTTAAGCTTAGTGGCAAGGACAAATCAGGCATAACATTCAGCATGTGGTCAGTGCCGATATAAAAAATGAAATCAAGATGTGCCCAGACATGTTAGGCATAACATTCAGTATGTGGTCAATGTCAATATACAAAATAAAATCAAGACGTGTTTGCTTTTGTGCATGGCTCTCATGATCTAACAAATGTTTGATTGGGATTGAATTTAGGTTGAGAAAATCTTTAGCAAAAAATTTTGTAGACAGATATGATATCTATGATTTGGATGTTTGATTGTTTGATTGCATGTAAAGTGGATTTGTGTATAAATAACCCTTCAAGCAAGGAATCGACAATGATACAAATGAAATATGATGATGATTCAATTGATAGAGAGAAATGGTGATAAAATATTGAAAAGTGGGACAAACAAGAAGGGAATAGGTAGAGGAATTTGCAAAGATGAAGAAAAGGTGAAAATGATGTGATGATGATTGGTTTGCATGGTGGGGTGCAAGTTGGGGTTCACATGGTGGTGTGCAAACCAGGTTTTCACAGTGGGGTGCGAACTAGGGTTTGTATGGTGGGGTGCAAACTAGGGTAATTGGAAGTATAAGAACCCTTTTTGCGCATGCAAGGTCCATTTGTGCTGTGAAAATTTGTAAGGAGAGGAGTGAAGAAGAGTTTGTGAAGTGGAGCACTATAAAAATCTCAAGCCAACATTGACATGGTGGGAGGGTATGCAAGAATGAGTGACCGACACGGTACACCACCAGTAAGTGCATGAAACTCACACTTTTTGAAATTACATAAATTAATGAAAAGTACGTAATGTAGGTTTGAGTGTGAATGCATGTGTGCATGTTGTGTTTGGTTGAAATATGTGCACAAAGTATAAAAGTGACCAAATGGGTATCTTGAAATGTTGACTATTTTTTGTTTTGACCGTTGGATTGAAATGTTTGACTGTGTGGCATGTGGTATATGTGTAACAGTTGACTTTGTTTGTGTTGTATGAATGATGCATTGTTTTTGATTTTTTTTTTTCACCATGAAAGGCCAAAATGGGTATCCAAAAATATGATTTTTTTGACATTTTGGATTGTTTTGGCAAGTCATGTGGATGTGTGCCTTGAGATGTGTGTTTGTGAGGTTTGACTTTGTTATGTGGTATGAAGGGTGTACTATTTTTGGATTATATTTGAACTTTGTTTGAAAAATACCAAAAGGGGTGTCCAAAAGTATTATTTTTTGTTGTTTTGTAATGTGGTGGTGTGTTTTGTAAAGAAATGCCTCGAAATATGTGTTTGTGGTGTTGTATGATGATTTATGGGCAATAAATTTGTTGTTTTTGCATGTGAATAAAAATTTTGCCATGAAAGGGCTTAATGGATACCCAAAAGTATTTTATCTACAAAGTTTGGATAACAGGGTGCAAACCAGGTTCGCATGGCGGTGTGCAAACTAGGTTCGCATGCCAGGGTGTGAACCCATTTTTTTAATGTGTTATGCATGGGATATGCTACATAATGTTTGAATATTTTTTATATAATTATGAAAATGAATTTACATACATGTGAGACTGATAAAAAAATTTGTGTGATGTTTATGAATGAAAACATATGAAGAATATTGAGTCGTAGCATCATGTGCGATCGTTGAGAAACACCCTTGATAAGAAATGGACCAAGGAGGATGGGGAAAGTGTGGATTAAGGGTGTATGTAATATAGTGAGTATTCATGCCAATAGGGCCTATATATTGGCATTGTGTGAGAGGTGGGATCCAAACAGGAACACCTTTCATATTCCTATGAGAGATATGACTATTACATTGGAGGACTTATAAAAGATTTACCAGTTGTCGATAAAGGACACTACAATGAGGGTGGCATAAAATGGAACGTAGAAGGATGTGTTGCATCAAATATTTGGTGCGAGGTGGGAAGAAGTATGGTACAAGAAGGGAGTAGATTATGAGTACTATTGGCAAAAGGATATGTTATCGCATCACCATTGTATGAAGATGCTTATGATATCGATGTATGCTCTACCAGATATTTTAGGAGTAAAGTTCTCCTAGAATATAATGGGTATGGTATACGATATGGTAGATCATGAGGTAGTATTCGCATGAGCACCCATGTTGTTGGCACAAGTTTACCAAGAAGTTGCACGATGTGGTGCGAGCAGGGCGATTAGGCTTGTGTTGTAGCCCATTGTTACAGGTTTAGGCATGAGAGCATATTGCAATAGAGTGACCATCATTATTAATTTATGAGGCACATGAGTTGATGGAAGACTTCATAATCTATGCCTTGAAATAACATATGAATATGGATAAGGAGATGAAGAGGGAACATGAGGATGATGGCTTGTTTTGGAGGAGGCATCTAGGCGATTTGGAGCCTAAGCATATCTAATGGAGGCCATGGAATGGTGGGGTAGTGTGGGAAAATGATGATGAGTAGTTGGGAAATATCCACAAAGTATGATGGGTGGTGGGGTGGTATGGAAAAAAGGTAGAGTTATTCCTATTTAGCAGGATCATGCAATAGTTTGGGCTACAACAGGGGAGACCAAATCCACCTATTGTGATATGGAGGAGGCAAGGTGATCTAGGAGTGTGACCTGTAGTGCCTCCATTGGTTGTGATGAGGGATCCATCGATGATGATTCCTAATGTGGATGATGCAGGGATGACTCATGAGTATGATGTATGGTGGATCATGCAGAGGTGGAAGCCAATAGTCAAAGTGATAGATGGCTGGGTGCATCCAATGATAGGATTACACATAGTGTGTGGATCGAAACTAGGAGGGGTTAGACATATACTAGATGTAGATTCAGAGGAGACAAAAGAGCATCTCTAATGACAAGGGTAACTTTGAGATGATGGGCTTAGGATTCCTATTGTAGGGTTTCCATAGTGATAGGCTAGTGGTGGAGGCCAACCACCAGGTGAGGTTGTGCCTATGGAGGCAGATATAGGTGGTGTAGTGATAGGTGAGATAGAAGGGTCTCTACAAGGTGCATCACTAGGGCAGGAGGAGGATGATAGTGAGGGTATGCCATAAATGCCATTCAATATTTAGGATATGATGGATTCTCATGATGAGTTGGTAATACTAAGAAAGGTCACAAGATCTAGAGGGGAGACTACATGAGAGCGAGATATATTGGGCCTTGGATCGAATGAGATGGTTGGAGGAGCATTGGAAGTTAGATAGGACATTGATGGTAAGCAAGCAGGTGAGCCATGTAGAGAATGAGGAGGTAGAGAGTCAGTATGAGGGGCTATGAGGATAGCTTATGATAGAGTAGATGAGGTATGCTAAGTGTGTGTAGGATCTACATTATCAGGTATTGAAGACTATGGTTGCTGAGGAAAGATTGAGATCAGAGATTATCATGGTACAGGACAGTATGCAGTGGGTATAGATTGTCATGGATGCAACATGAATTAACATGATATGGAGGTAGCGCACTTGAATGTAAATATAGAGAGATAGCAATAGTCACAGGAGGATGCTGAACATGCTAGGGTGGTGGATGAGTAGGCCATTATTGAGATGGTCAATCTAAGGGCTAAGGTGATAGGTCTGAGGTTTGAGGTAGATAATTGGTAGTAGGTACATGTAGATGTGTTAGACTGATATTCAAGGGAGGAGTTTATGAGGATGTGGTGTGAGATTACCCTAGCTTTGTATGGGCATGCAATTCCAAATTATGTAAGGTCATAGTTAAGGTTGAGGTCATGGTCATGGAGTTATATGTACTCACAACAGAGTCGATGGAGTGCTTTATTGATAGTACCGATAAAGCCAAGGATGGTAGTACTAGCTATATCAGAGGTAGTGGGATCTACCCCAAGGTTGGATAGGGTGGCAGTGCTTATGGCAGTGTAGTTAGAGGAGGCTACTCCAAAGTCGAGTGGAGAAGCAGAGGTGCGAAGGGTGAAGCTAGTGTTGGGAGTGGCAAGACTCATAGCAGTTAGTAGGACTGAGATGTACTATGTATGTACACTATTTTTGTAGCATGAGGGCTAATTGATCATAATATATATACATGTTTTCTTTTGCAACTTTATATACATATTTTATGATTTTTATGTGAATGAATGTATGAATTTAACATTACGTGTATGTGTAATGTAGGATATGGGTAGATGAATGTATGATGGATAAATATGTATGCATATGATAGAATGTAGGATAATGATATCATTATATATTAGACGTAATTTGTAGTTATGTGATGCAGATGAGTGAATTTAATATAGATGCAATGATGCATGTATATGTAGGATGAAATATGTAGAGGAAGCACTTGTATTGTAATAGAACTAGTGGAGATGTGATTCATTCCATTATCTCAAGGATGTAGGATGGCATAGGAATTATGTAGTAAAGTTGACTATCATAGTTATAGAAATCAAATCTCATGAGAAACTGAGCAAGGTTCAACTGCAATGCATAACTAACCTGACTGGATCAAATTCTATAATGGACCAGTGTGTGCGATGAATGATGTTCATTTATCTATTTTTAGGTCGGTAGGACTAACCCATTGCAAACATAGCTAAAATAGCTAGCTCATACACAAGTGCATAGTGTTTTGACAAAATAAGGTCAGTAATATAATAGATGTGTCACCACTTGGAAGACTATTCCACTAGAAGGCAGGTGCTTAGGGCCTATTGCTAGCGATGGAAATTTTCTGGTGATGTTATGTTAAACCAAAGTACCAAAGGAGATAAAGCATAATAGCAGTGCTCTTGGAGGCTTTTCCTTTTGCTTTCTATCCCTTGTTTTTTTTATTCTCTTTTTGTGGTGCTCTTTTCTTCTACTTTTTTTTGTTTACATTGCAATGTGGGCATTGTCTTTTATTTTCTGCGCTTTTTCTAATTTTGCTTAAGCTTGTCCCTTTGTTTATCCCCAGGTGGTATTCTGATCACGCAAATAATAGGATGAGTAGGGGAAACCATTCACTAGATGACAATATCGACACAAGGTGTTATCGTCCCTATACTCAAAATTTGCTTAAAAAATGACATGTGTGAATGGTCCTTGAAAGAAATCAAACCAACCAAAGACAGTTGTGCAAAGCGTAAGAACTTGTCAACTAGAGGTGACGTTTGATTGACATAACTTGTAAGTGGTCAAAATTTTGCAAAACACTATATAATTCGTAGTCCTAAAAAGAGGAGTGGACAACCAAGTGGTGATGCTAACAAGTACGCATTTTAATCTTGTCATGATTGTATTTCTATAGGGGGAATATACAAGCATGGATATAGACATAAAATAGGAGTGATGCGTATATGAAATGAATGCAGTACGAGAGATATAACATGCAAGGAAAATATCTACAAGAGGAATTTTATGAAACTCGATGAGATGAGATTGGAAACTATTTCAGAAGAAATAGATATGTGAAGAGATGATAAGAGGAAGGAACAGTAGATGTAGTTACTCCAACATGTGGGGGGTGTAAAAAGCTTGAGAGATGAATGTAAGTGGGAAAATGCATGTGCTGATTAAGAATGAGGAAAGAGGAAAGCTAAATAGATGGTGAAGAAAGTTATAATGAAGAAAGGCAATGAAGGGGATGAAGTAAATAAAGAAGGAAGGAAGAAGAAAATAAGGAGAGAATATAGAATTGGCATAGATATGTAGCCATTCAAAGTGTGACCATACAACGATGCAGAATAGAAAATAGAAAAGGAGAAAGAGAAGGGAAATCTAGCATCGATATGTAGCCACTCAAAGCATGACCATACAATAATGTTGGATAAAAAGAAAAATGAAAGAAAGAGGAGAAAAAAATAAATAGGAAGGTAACCTAAGAACATGTGAAGTAGCGAATATTAGGTTGTGAATGACTAGGTGGTGTGGTGATGTGAATAGGATTCTCATAGTTGGTGTAGCTAGATAGCTTCTAGAAATAGTAGGGTGTGGATGTGAAAGATTTGTGTGATGGTGTGAGATGAGGTATGGGAGAAGTAGTGCTCGAAACTCCATAAGAGATGGTGTGTTTAGATTATGGAGGAGTTGTGACATCTACCATGTTATTAATGAGACTTTCAAGGGTGTGGTAGTTGTTGATGTCATGTCTTGGTTGTTTATGGTAGATTAAGAATTGGCTCTCCTTGTAATTCCTCATCTTGGGGTGAAGTGGGTCGATGGGATGGATTTTAGGTAACACGAGGAGTCCTGCGTAGAGTAGTTGGTGGAAAGTGTGGGAGAGTAGCTCTAAAAATATAGGTGTGGGATAAATTATGGATCAAGTGGTGATGAGCGCAAGGAGGGTGGGGTAGGTATGAGTGGTGGTATTGTGGACCTAGGGTTCGGTGGAGGTTGTGTGCAGGAATAAGGGACATGCATGGAAGAAGATGAGGGAATAGGGACTATAGAAAAATGTCATGGAGGGAAAACTCATTGAAAATGACTCATATGTAACTCAATGTTGTCAAGGCAGTAGAGGATGTGCTGGACATTGAGAGGTGGGGGAGATAGGACTAAGGTTAAAGGAGAACAAGAGCCCATAGGAATAGTAGCTTTAGGATACAAATACAGATACAAGAATGAATGAGGGGAAGAAGGAGGGGATTTAAATTTGTGAGATGGTGGTGGTGGAGGTTGAATATAAATACCACAAAGTGGGGATGGGGGCATTCAAATAATGGGTGGTGCATGGGATGGATGCAAGGAGTGACATGACCATGATGGATGAGCTTGTGAAGGTATGGATTGGAACAGATATTGGTGAAAGGATTGGTCATAAGGTGACATCCCATTCTGTAGAGATGGAGGCAATCCTAAGGATTGTGAGCGAGCAAGTGAATTCCCCTTGTTATGAGGAAAGTAGCCAAGTGAGGATTTGAGCGAAAGAGACAGGTAGGTAGGGATCTCATTCATAAACTAATGGAGAAGAGGATGAGCCCCTTGCATAAGAATATGGGGAGTGGGAATGTTCCTCCTTATATTCATAGGAGGATAGGGAAACCTGACTATCAAGGAGAGTAGAAGGAATCTCTATGGTCGAGTGAATAAGGATGGGGCAATACGTCATGATATAAATATGATGAGAAGGATGGCTAATGAACATGAATAGGGCTAGGTGACCTTGCATGATTAGTCAGGGTGATTGGTGGTAGAAAGAGCATTGGAAGGTCCTGCATGATGGAATGGTGGAATGTTTGAGATGTAGATTTGGAGTAACGTGTCTTCGTAATGGTGCCATAGTGGATGATCGTAAACCTGTAAGATAAAAGATACCAACATTATAAAGATGATATATAAAGCAAAGGTGTTTCTATTGTGTAACAAAAAGTGCAAAGTGTGTGTTGGGTGCAATGTGGATCATGTGTGCATTGGTGGGGTGATATATACAATCATGATGATGATAGTATGTGCATAAACTAGGGATTGTATACCTAGACTAGCTAGGCATTGAATGTGCGCAGGTGGATAATATTAATAGGTTCGAGCTTTGCAAGTCCTTCAAGTTTGGCCAGTCGATAGGCCCTAGAACTAATTTTATGTGTGATAATGTAAGGACTTAGCCAATTTGGGGTGAATTTATCTTGTTGTTAGTGAGGTTGACTAGTCATTTGTTGGTTCTCTTTGAGAACCAAGTTGCTAATCTAGAATTTGTGCTGGTGTACCTTACTGTTGTAGGTATGGTGAAGACAATCTTGATAAACATGTGTGTGCTCTATGACATGAATGCGATGTTCATCTAAAAGTGTGATTTGGTCCAGTATGACCTGGTGAGCAGTATCATCATCCATGAAGTCTTGCATGGAGATGTATAGAGATGGTATCTCGAGTTCTAGGGGCATTATGGCTTCAATGCCATAGACCAATCAAAAAGGTGTTGCCCTAGTGGGAGTACAAATACTCGTTCGATAAGACCACAAGGCCAATGGTATCTGATTATGCCAATCATGATGAGATTTTGTAATAGTTTTTTGAATAATAGCATAGATGGTTTTGTTATTAGCTTCAGTTTGGTCATTATCCTATGGGTAGTAGTGGTAGAGAAGCTATGGTGGATGTGGAATTTGGTGCATAGGGCACGAATATTTTTATTTTTAAACAACGTACCATTATTAGAGATGATTTGTGATGGAATTCCAAAGTGACATGATATGATCAGTGATGAATACCATGATTTTGTCTCCTGTGGTCTAAACAAGTGGGATAGCTTTGACCTGTTGAGTGGAAATTTTACCCAATTGCAAAATCCCCATCACAGTTTGAATTTTCAAATGAAAACTCTCTCTTGTAAAGAAATAAACATTTCTCCAAGGTTCCTTCACTTAATGCGTGTTTGTATGTTATGAAAATATATCAAATAAGTGCTTGGAATACCTTAGTGATTTGCAAATAATTGTTAACAAGGGGCCTGTGTTGGTAATATTTTATTATGATATGCTATTGATTATTCATGAAACTTAATGAAATGATGAGTGAATTTATTTTTATGTTGCTTTAAACATGAAAGAAAAATGATCCAAATGATTAACCTTAAAATGTAATCAACTTTGAAAACCCTTATAAATTAACCCACCATTTGATGAAATTACAATTTTCATAAAGGGAAATTAATCTATAACCTTGAATACAATGGCCTTTTGAATGTCAAATAAATTAATTTTCATAAAGGTAAGTTAATTTATTGCTTGTAACAAAATGTAAAGTCTAAAATTTGAATATCCTTAAAAATGTGAAACCATGTTTAATTTTGAAATTACAAATTTCCTTTTAAAATATGCAAACTTTAAATAATTTTGTAATTTCAAACTTACTTCAAATAAAAATCAAAACAACTTTAAATGAAAATCTAAATCTTATTCTTTGAACTAGTGCAATCTCATTTGGATTTTTATTTTATTTTACATTTTTCATTTTATTCATAAAAATTTAAAAAAATGAAAAGATAAGGTTAAAGAAATAAAAAATATAAAATAAAATAAAATAAAATGTTGAAAAACAGAAATGAAAAAGGTTGTTGTGCAAATTTGCATAAAGGTAAAATGTCTTGTAAATAATAACTCAATTTAAGAGGATCTGTATTCACACAATTTGTCTTAAATTGAGTGCAAGTTGTTAGAAAAGTACATTACTTGATTGATTATTCAATGAGATCAGCTATGCATAAATAGCAAAGTTGATCTCCACTGAGTCATTGGATTACAACTTAATAGATCTAATCTAATCATAACTAGGAGTTTATCAATCTCAACAAGAGTGATAACTCAAACAGAATATCCTAGTAGAACTTAAAAGATACTCTAACACCCCCCTTAAGTGATACTAGGGGTAAGTGAAAAAATGAATAGACAAGATGTGGCATACCCACAGAAAATGAGTCCCAAAAACAAGGCTTTATAAGGCACTCATGTACAATAGAGATTGTATAGCCACAGAAATGAGCAAGGCCTGATAAGGTACTCATGTACAATATGTGATCAAAAGGAAGAAAGATCACTAATGAGAACTCTCGTAAACCAAAGTGTCTCACAAAAAGAAGTGTGAAGATAGGATGGAGAAAGAACCACAAAAATCACAAGGGTAGTCCAAAATGACTCCACAAGCATGAGTATGTGGTTTCCACCTATATGAGCACAATGGGCTGAAATAAGGTCCAAAACTCGTGGACAAACAACAAAACAAGGGAATGATGAAAAAACCCCAAGGGAGAAAACCACCTGCCAGAATAGAAGAAGAAGAAGGAAGATGTGCATGGTTGATGGAGAGAAAGGAAGATGTCCTCTTCAACCCCCCTTAGGACAACTTCCATCAAGAAATCTGCAAAGGACCCATTAGATGTCTCAAAAAAGTAGAGACTCATCAAAAAAATGTGTGAAGATAGTGTGGAAAGAACCACAAGAATCACTAGGGAAGTCCAAATCGACTTCACAAGCATGAGTATGTGGTTACCACCTATATGGACACAATGGGCTGATAAATGTCCAAAAAAAATGGACAAACAACAAAACAAGGGCACCAAATGATATTGGAGTGTCGGGTTCAACCGAGAATGCACTCCATGATACAATAGTATTCGATCCACAAAAAAATATGGAAAATAGTTTCAAAACTAAATATGATCACCTTTATTGTGTTTGGCTCAAAAAAACCTTTTCGCCGACTATAAACACCCTAAATATCAAGTGTAATTTTGGCCTTAACTACAGAAAAATCAATGGTCTTCTTCTTTCTCTTACAAAAGAAATATTCTAAAATTTTAGAATAAATCAAGGTTTAAAAAATCTCCCTAGAAGAATATACAAGGCCTTTCTTTTTCCAAGTGGAAAGGAAAATACGTTATGCTTGAAACTCAAAAATATCACTTTACAATATAAAATATTAAAGTGATATTCCCTTACAACATATGAGTGAAAGTGGTTCCCCACTCTATGCCAATACAAGCAAAAGGGAGTGGGCCCAATAGAAAAATAACAACACCCTTTCGGACGGAAACAAATATCACCTCCCAGATCTTGACATCGACGACTTTGCACCATACGTCGCTATCTGCCAGGAGAACGGACTGGTGCCCATCGTGGAGCTCAAAAATCTAGTTGAGGAGCCCCACCCATTGACATGTGTGTCGTTGCAAAGAGTTTATCGAAGAAGAATCAAATGACTTCATCTGGTTTGGTGTTCGTAGAGCGCTCGGGGACAAACAGATAGCAGCCAAAGGGCTTTATCTTTTATTCACCACTACCAGATGTAGCTCCCATTCACCACCGCCGGATCACATGCCGCATAACTACTCCTACACTACCAAAGAAGACAGCCAGTAGGTCCACTCCTTGTGCGAACAGGTTGACAACATCCAAATAAGGAGAAATTTCCTGAAGGCATTGGACAACAATTATAGATAACACAAACGCACAAAAAAATAGTGGGAAAAATAGTGGCTTGGCGTAAGCATGACAAAACCTCAGAGTCAATTCCTCGACTTCCCTCATCAACAATCAGTCTACGACTTCTTCTTCAAAGGTGTCTGTCACCCACTTTACTGCTGCGGTTTTCACAAGAGCCCCGGTGTTTCAGATTGTGACCCCAAATCACAAAAATAAAAACTCGAAAATGCCACTGGTTGGTAGAAAAACAAACATGAGCCAAATGCAGTGATATCAGGCCAACGGAGCTCCAGGAACGAGTGCAGCAGTTTCAAACCAACCAGCTTTGGGGCCCGATCAAAAATTAGTAAAATACAGCACTAGACGTCTTTGTCTGCACTGCTCCGTCGTTACATGCCAAACACATCAACAATAATTGAAATAAAACTGAGAAATGCCTTTTTTCTTTCGTCACTTTGCTGTCTGTTTGCGTCACGCTCTCCAGGCAGGAAAGGTGTAGCAAATATCACGTTCTCCACTTCTATCAGAGGGAAGTAAAAACTTTACATGCAGGTCAGGGAACAATGCCAACCAAAATACATAAAAATATTAGCAGAAAAAACCCTTTGTCGTCAAAAAAAAAAATATGGAGCATGTATTTTCTACAGACACAACAGTTATTATTCACCAATGTGAACACCATAAACATTCGGCCATTGAGATCACATTCGGCCAACTTCTACTGTGTACCCGCAACCAGATCCGTCAACATAAGCGAAATTAATAAAATGCCTTTCCCAACGTCCTTGAAGTTTACACATTACTTCATTTTTTTACGTCGCTAATTAATAAAATGCCTTTCCCAACGTCCTTGAAGTTTACACATTACTTCAACCAGATCTGGCAGCTCCAATAATAAAAAAATACACTAGATCCAGGAAAAACAATATTATCATTCTCTTCCCTCATCAGAGAATGGAGGCTTAAATCAGCACTAGGGTTGGCAAAACCCATTGAAAAATACCACTGTGGGCATGGCTTCTCCCGCTCAACAAAAAGTTTCAGGCCTGCAACTCCACAAGAACACCTTTGATGCTATAATGACATAGTCGTGGGAAGGTCAAACAATGAGATGATCTCCAAAAAAACTCCACGAGCGCTTGATCGATCACATTGCGTAGTCAATATCTGCATGCCTTCTGCCAGCCAAAGGAACAACTTCATCCTTGGCAGTGGAGGCTTTGTTTTCAACATCTCAGAAATCAATATCCGAGAAATCCAATGCTGTCCCATTCTAGCTCGCGTTCCCTTTCCCATCGAGCCATCTACTATAGCTTGGCCTGAGAGTTGTGTAGCCATTTGATGGCAGTAATACAAAGCAGACTTTTAGCATGGAAATATTTTTGTCCTTCTTGGATAGCATTCCTTCGACAAATACAAACCATCAAATTAATTAAAAAAATTCTTCGTGTGCCACGAATTCCCCAGCTCTGCTGTCTCTGATCAAAACTCATTTTCTGCCTCTTAAATCTCCTCCATAGAAATTGTTCTCAGATTCAACACATCACAAAGTACCATGGCGTAATAATCTAGGCACGAAGAAATTTCCCACTGGCCAGTTGCTACTCGACGCTCTCCAACCACATGGGAAGGAAACGCAGGGAAAAGCACCGGCCTCCCATCATGCTCGTATGGAATACCATCGCCCACCAACACTTGTTCAGATAGATAATCTTATTTTCGCCAAAGCTAACGTGGAGTTCTATAGTGCTGGGATTGATAACAACCCCACGCTCAACTGTATCGAATGATCGACATAATTTAGCCGTTGATAGGGCCTGAACAATGGGGAAATTCGAGCGCCCTCTCCAAATAGCAAAGCCTTTGGAAAAACTCGTCAGCAGTAAATCACGCCTTTCCGTTTAATCAACACCCAGTTTCGATATTATCACACACCCAACAAACACGCGCGAGCCAGAACTTTAAATTTTCAATCAATTGGCACGTTCGCATGAACTCTAAACAGGCAGTGGCAGATCTTCAACTTTGAAACAAGTGCCCGTGCACGTTTGCATGGAAATAACTGATCGTGCTCCAAATAGAATGCCATCCTTCCCTGTGATTTCACTGTGATAGAGGTAACGGTATTGAGAGCACACGATCCACATCCCCAGTGCTACTGACGGAAGTTTTAGAGGCAGAAAATCGCCGAGAAAAACTCACAGTACTGCAGAAAGAAAAAAAACGGTTCTCTTTTTTTTTTTAATATATATAATGTTACTACCGCCGCTCGAACACTGCACATTACCCACACATCGCGGGCAACACTTTACATGTGGCTACAGTGACTAAAAAATTCTCCAGTTTCAATTAAGTCACATGGTTCACCATTGTAGCAGAAGCCGCCATAAATTCGGAGCTCCGCCACTGCATCACTGCGATCTGGGATCTACAAACAATAATAATAGTTTCTGGGACGGCTTCCCAACAGCACTTTCTGAATGATTTATGAATTTTTTTATTTTGAATGGCTTCAATGGCGGTAACAACAATTGGGAGAAACATGAATACTGGAACACATTCGTAGACACCAGATTTTAGTGCGCCACACATCCGTAGACACTACAGTACCGTTATATCCAACAAAAAAGGAATGGCATTTCGGCTTCATCAACGTCGTCGTGAACCTCTCGCGTCATCAACATCGTCGTGAACCTCTCGCGTCATATCCGCATGCCCGCTAAAAAAAACTCGGTAGGATCGTGGAAGACCCCATGAAAACTACCAAAAAAAAATTGGCACCAAAAAATCAAGGGATAGCAGCCTTCTACAATGATAGGCAGAAACAGTTTCCCAGGAATTTCTTCACAGACTTATGCAGAGAATGAATCTGCGACAACAAAAAAAAAAGAAACTGCGACAACGGAAAATCCACATAAACTGCAACAAGAACCCAACCAAAATATATATATATATATATATATATATATATATATATATATTTCTTCCATTAAAATGCATGGATCTTTTCTATAACTAGATCGGTTTAAATCGGAAAGTTTAAAACATACTCGGATTTTGCATCAAAAAGAAATAAAATTGGAAAAAAAAGGGAATTTTCATAAGGGAAATCCTCCCATGAGGAAAAGCTTCTCAGGTTTACAAGGCATAGAAAGTCCACTCTGATACTATGTTAGTAGAATACTTGATAAAATATACTCTAATACAAGTTTTGAGGGATAATAAAACATGCATAAAATCATTAAATAATGCTACCATCTATGTGCATAAAACATTATTAATGATAATAACACATGAAAATAAAAAAAGTATGCAATAGAATTATTTTATTCAAAAAATCAAAACCTTCTGCACACAACATGTAAATCGGACAATGATTTCCCATCTCCTGTACACCCTTCTGCTTCCCCTGTTCAAGCCGGGCTTCTCTGTTTCTCGTGAATGATTTTAAAAAATCTTCAATCCTGCTTCTGACCCCTCTTTTGATTTTCAATCTCTTATTTATAACTTTGAAAATTTTGTTGCCTTCATTTTTAATTCATTCATTCAGTTTTCTAAATAAGTTTTGAAAACCAATTACATAACCATTTCCAACCTTTATGTTTGTTTCCTTTTGAATATTAAACTTCATCCACCGCAAGTTTTCTTATTTTATTTCCTTCTGTATTCTTGACTATATATGTATTTCAATGATATAACACATCATTAAGTAAAATTATATCCACTATATGATTCGTTATAATATTCTAGGATTTTTTATATCACCCATTCATGAATTTTTTTTGACCTTAATAAGCCATTTTAATCCATATAATTCACACAAGCTTGGCATTTGGTAACATGATTTTCTTCTGCTAATTTTCGTATATTCAATAGCCTGTGTTATTGAAAGTTCCTCCTTCAACCAAATTCGTCACACTGGTTGCGCAATATTTTAACTTTTGTTAACATCCATCGCCATTGTAAAAATAAGTAACCATAGTTTATATAATTTCGGAGATGATAAGAAATGTTTCTACCATTAGAGACCGCCTATCAACGTATATAAAAACCACTGTGTGTAATATTTTCATGATACCAAAAAGGAACAATTAATATTTTAGTGTATGCTTTCCATTCTATGATGATGCATATGAACATTGTTCTTGACATTCTCCTCTGTAACATAAACATTATAAATTACAACTCCCTCAAATTTATGCACGACACCTCCAATGACCTCGCTCAACTTTGATAGAGATTTCAGCAATGTATATATTTATTGTTGACTATAATCCTGATGTTCACAAATATAAAGCCCAATTCTTTCTTCGAAATGTGTGTGTGCTTCATGCTGGATAAATAAAAAATAACCACAACCTACGTTGTGCACTGCATCTGATAAAATAAAACAATCACCCCCTACATATCAAATCATTTTGCGAGGATAACATTTTTTTACCGGTGACTACACCATTATAAACATAGTCCAAACTGTTTCATGTAAATAAAACCACTACTCCTGGTTTATATTAACAATGCTTCTGATAGCCTTCGAACACTACCATATGGATATCACACATATTATTCTTGTTTAATATAATTATTGTTATCCATGTTGCTATTACGCACCCATCTACTGGTTATTGCAATGATGCAATATCGAGCACTTCCTCCACAAAATAATTTGATAATCTATCTGATTCCTCGTGTCTCGTGAGCTCATTCCTTTTTGTTATGGCTATCAAACCTCTGTTACCGTGTACAAAAATATGCTCAATTCCAGTATTTCAATGTTGTTTTGGGACAATCTAGCTGAATGTGGGAAGCTATCACCATTTCTCACAATCATCAACTAATTACCATTTGAACTATGCAGAATATGACTAATCATGAGGGCTACTTTGGCCTTTGTATTCCAGCATGCATACACATCGATGTCACTCCTTAACATCTATGTAATAAAATTCTCCACTCATTATGCAAATTTAGGCATCCATCTACGTGTGAAATATCTTCCACATATGTGCATTCATCACCACATCTTAGCTATCATATTCAAAATTTTTAATGGTTCAACTCGCCTAACATGGTCACCCTGAAACTATGACCTGCTATATCATTCATCCGTCATTGTGAAACCTAATCAGTTGCCAAGTCATTCCTAGTGAGCAGCGTTGGTTCTAGCCTCGATCTTTATGCAATCTCGTTTTGGGCATCTAAAATCATGTAATTATCCTCAATAATAATCTGACAGAGCCTCTGCTATTTATCTTGTGTATAAATTTATTTTGACAAAATATTTGATAGCAATTGTATTAAAAGAAATTTGGAAAATCCCTTTTATCCCACACACATCGGGCGACATCACAATGAAGAATTTATTACCATGTATTTCTCATATGTGAAGTGACGAGTTGTTCATCTTATAGTGTACCTCTTGATCACCTTGGAAACTGTGCACGACCACTTGATTGTGTTGGCTACTTCGTGAACCATGCCAGGTATCATGAAACCTACAAAATAATAGAACAAAATTTTATTAAAATTTATAAAGGAAAATAAACATTCTTAAATTAATTTAAGTATATTAAATTACAAATCTTTTAGAATTTAATATATTTAAACCATTTAAACTTTCTAACATTTAAATAAACAAAAAATAAAAACAAACTTTACAATAATTTTAAAACATCTTAAACTTTAATACTAAACAAAACAAAAAAAATAAACAACTAAAACAAGAAAAACCTTATAATTGAACACACAATGAACAAATGGAATCACAATTAAACTATAACACCAATATCAACAAACTACTCCATTTTCAACTAATAAAGTACAAAACTTCAATTTCTTTTTTTTAAGTGGATCCCCAAGTTTGGGGCATTGTGAAGTGGTCACAATAAATGACAACTCTGCTAGGAAATGTTCCTGAACATTTCAGACTTAAGAACCCAATTTTGAAACCAACAAAACTCAAACATCAAAAAAGTAAGCTCGATATTATCCAAAGAATATGAATATATAGTCTCAAAATGGAACATCTGAAACATTTGTGTGTACCTAGTGTGTGCTTTGTGATTCTTTTTATATTCCTAAAACTATTAAAATTCCATTAGCAGTTTTACAATTAGGCTATAATTTTTTTTCTTTTAAGTGCACCTCTGCATTATTCTCTTCAAGGCATTGCTCTACTACCAGCTAGGCATTTATAGCCTCCGTAGAGGTTGTCTGAATCACCCAAATTTTAGATGAATTTTACCTATTGCTCTCTCTTTTTTTCAGTCTAGACATGGCTCCACTGCCAGTCAGGCGTCTATAGTCCCGATGAAGGTTATCTAGATTGTAGTGACTGATTTGACTTTACTTTTCATTATATTTGCCTTGCTTACATTTTAATCAAGCTTTATATTGCTTTTACAAAATTCACTTGCCACTTGGGTTAGAGATCAAATAAGGCTGAAAAAAATGAGTATATTGAATTTTTATCTTAATTTGTAAAACTAAAAAACTTCATCCTTCAAGATTTCAAGGAATATTCGTTTAAGATGTGTAGTACTTGTGGAGCATTTGCAAAATGATTTCAATGTTTCAAACTTTACTGTCTTGATTCAAATTCATGAGGATATATATTAACCATCTCATTTTCCTTTTCTTCAAGTTTCAGATGTTTTCAAAATAGGCAACTTTTGTCCTAAATGACCCAAGAATAAGTACCAATAAAATACCAAATGTTTATTGTAACTACCACAACTACCTCAATCAAGAAACAACACCAAAAACTACAAAAATTTAAACAAAAAAATGATAATATGAATTGAAATCCAAAATTTGGCATAAGTCAATTTTATTGCAAACCAAAAATGGAAACACAAATTTTTCACAATAAAACCATGAAAAAAAACACAAAACCACAAGCTATATACAAGCAAAACTAATAAACAAGTAAAAACCTGCTCTCTAAACTTGAAAATACAGACAAGACAACAAATAACAAAATTTCACAAAACAAAAAGTTATGTACAAAAATAAAACAAGAACACAAAAATCCAAAAGAACTATTTATAAAAAGACACTATATCGGATTATACTATCACTTCCCTGGATCCCAAACATGATTGGCATACTGTAAAAGACATATATTATTATATGCATGTCAAATCTTATACAACTCCAACCAAAAGAAAATCAAGCCAAACAACATAACAAATTTCATTTTTCCTTTCCAATCCCACCAATTTTATTCAAATTTATAAGCAATTCCATGTTTAATATTTGATTCATTAAACGTACAAGTGAAAACATAATTTTTGACTATCTTTTGCTTATTCAATGAGATGTAACTTTCAAAATCTGATTTTTCACTTTGACTTAAGTTTTCATTTTCATGAGCATATAGGACTTCTTTAAAATAAGAGGCTAGTTATAAATATTTTAAGATAAAATCATCATCTATGTCTTTAGGCCAATCATACTCATGCAACAATTTACAAACATCTAGGATATTTACAAAATGAGAATCATTATAGATTTGTATCCTAGATTGAATTGTTAATTTTTGATGAACTTGACTCAGCAACTCAAGCATATCTACTTTTATTTCATTCAACAAAGCAATTTTATTTGTGATGTGAGTAGAAATCCACTCTAGTTCTTTATTAACTTTCAATGGCATTTCATCATAAATAACATTTGAATCCAATAAATAATTATGCAATATCTTACCTGATTCTTGAATATGTGGACACAAGAGATGAGATTCTACCTTTTGCACACTCTCATTTACCACTACTTGATGAGCCATTGTAGTCTTTTCTTTCTCTTCATAGTCTCTATCATCATCATCATTTTATATTTTTTTATCTTCATCAATGACTTGTTTTTCAGAAGCAGCAAAATTAGGCATCTAATCAAGAATATATCCATCCTTCTCAAACCATAACTCTTGTTGATCAAAAAAAGAAATATTTTCATTTGGATGAGTAGAAAATTCTAATTCTTTGTTAACCACCCATGGAGTTTCTTCATTTGAATTTCAAAATAATCATAGAAACTTGTACCCAAATTTTCAGTATTCAAGAATGAAAGAGAATATTTTACCTCTTCCTCATCTAAAACAAATGAATCATAAGAAAATTTTACCATTTATTCCCTTTCTATTACAACAATGTGTTCTACAAACTCATGTTCAAAATGATCAAATTTTAAAACTTTCTCTATTTTTAAAATTGGCACATCATTTTATGATTGTACAAAAATTACAAGATCTTCATGTGAGATAGAGGTTTCAACATCCTGCATATCAAGTGAAATGGAAATTTCATCAGTAGGATTGTGAGAAAATAATGATTCACCATACATACCCCAACCATTATAATAATTATCTTCTACAACTAAGGGGTGAAGTTCAACCATATTTTCTGTGTAATCTTCAAATTCCTTTTCAACAATAATTAAACCCTAATTATAAAGTTAAAAAAAAAAATTATAATATGGAATTTAGGATTTATGATCCTTTAAAAACTTTATATTTCCCAAATGTAAAATTTACATAAATTTTATAGGGAAAATAAATTCATATCCTAATTATAAAGTTTGGAAACTTTATAATATGGAATTCGGGTATGTCTGAATCGTTTAAAATAAAAATAAATAAATGAAACAGATTAAGGTAGAAAAAATGAAATGAAATAAAATTAATCTACAAGCTACCAAACTAATGAACAAAAACTTTCTAAAATTTAAATCCAACCTATATTGATCAGAAATATCTCAATCAATAATAAGTTGAATGTAATCTTCTATGGAAAAATATAATAACTCAAAATAAATTAATTTTATTAATATTATGAAACACTAAATTTATGCTTGCTTCAATATAATAAAAGTGATATATTCAATAAATAAACTTTGCAACACAATTTTCAGAAGCTTCTGTGAAATTGATGATCATGTTCCTCTGTAACCTACAAATGCTCGTCTCCAAATGTTTCTTCAAGAATATCCCTTTTCTCAATTGTCCGACCATTTTATTTTAATTCCATTAGCAATCTCATAGTGGAGTTTCAATTCAACAAATAAATAAGACAATGACTGATTCTCAATTCCTTCTTGTCTATTCCTTAGAATGTAAATTTCATAATTCAATTCCTGATTTAGACTTAGACTCATCTTTTCAAAAATGAGATTTTGCAAGTATGAACCTATTTGAAACAATTTCAAAGCTAAATCATTTTTCGTATTTTTAGGCCAATCAAATTTATGCAACAATTTACAAATAACTAGGATATCTACTAAATTAGAATCATTATGAGTTCGTATCCTAGATTCAATTATTAATTGCCTATGGACTTGATTCAAAGCTTCAATCATGTTTTCTTTCGTTTTATTTATTGCAAAAAAATTAGGAGTTATCTCCAATTCCTTGTCAACAACACTTGATATTTTATTATCAATAGCATAGGTATTCAAAGGAACATCATACTACTTATTACCTAAAATCTCCATAGCCAATAATAGAGATGAAGATTCTACCTTGTCATCCACAATTAACCTATCATGAGTATATTTTACCAAAACTTGGTGAGCCATTGTAATTTCTTCATTTTCCTCATGGCCTTTACCTTGTAGCCTTTCATCTTCATAGAATACCTGTTTTTCAAAAACACCAAAATTAGGAATCTAATAAAAAATATGTCCATCCTTTCCAAAACATAATTCTTGTCGATCAAACAAAGCAATAATTTCTTTAGAATGAATAGAAACTTCTAATTCCTTACTAACTACCCATGTATTTTCTTCATTTGAATCTTCAAGATAATCATGGGAATTTGTACTTACATTTTTAGTATTCCAAAATGAAAGATAAGATCTTACCTCTTCCTCATCTAAAACAGATGAATCATAAGAAACATTTACCATTTCTTATTTTTCTATCGTAGCAAGATGTTCCACAAGCTCATATTCAAAATGATCAAATTTTGGAACATCTTCTATTTCTGCAAATAGTATGCTATTTTCAAATTGGATAGGAATTGCGAGATCCTCCTGTAAGATAGAAACTTCGATTGTCCTGCATATCAAGTGAAACAAATATTTCATCAATAAGAGTATGATTAAACAATGATTCATCATACATACCCCAACCATTATAATAATTATCTTCTAAAACCAAGGGTTGAAATTCTATCGTGTTTTCTGCATAATCTTCTGATTCCACTATTGATTCTTTTTCACTTTCAACCATTTTAGATGACTCCAGAGTCTCTATTACCAAATCAATATCAAATGTGTATATGCCTAGCTCAATATCATTATAAATAACCTCATTAAATTATTTATTATAATTTGTAATCATGTTCTTTAGTCTAGGCTCCCTTTCCACTCGTATTTGATTGGCTACACCTTTCCAAGGTAGCCACATGTGTGAAAATTCTATAGAAAAGTACCCATTCAGATGTCATTTGCCACAAATCCAATGACATCTGCATATGTAAACAATCATATGTTGTTATAAATCTAGTTAGCTACACATAATATAGTCAACAATAATGCATCTAATATACCTATATTTGAAAATGTAGCAGCAACGCATAATACACCTTCATTTCAAAATTTTATTGCTCAGTAAACTAATCCAATGTTTGGACAAAATAAAAGTAATTCAATGTATATAAACCTTTGGTTAAATCAAAATATTCAAATACTTTGCCAAATTAAAATATTAAAAATGCTATGCCAAGTCAAAATGTTTCAAATTGGTTAAATCAAAATGCTCAAAATGTTATGACAAATCAAAATTTTCAAAATGTTGGAAATCAAACCAATCCTACTAATACTACTATTCCTCGTAGTGAGTCTAATTTAGAATTAGCATATTTGAAAAGGATGTATCAAAAATTGAGCAATAACATAGTTCAAATACAAAAACAAACACCACAAAGTCCACAACCAGGTAGAAAGTTTACAATGCAAAGGAAACAGTGGAACACAAAGCCAAATAATGGGGGTGTACCAAATCCTATTACTAATACAAGTGGTGCTTCCACTAGTTCTAGCCAGAAAACTACAATAGTTAATATTTATGATGTTGTTTTGGATAATTGGTGTAGATTTCATAGCACTAATGATCATAATGAATGCAAATGCTTAGGATTTAAACTTGTAGATTTTCTCTAAAAAGGAATAAATAATTTAGAATTGGTTTCTAATGAGGATGTTTGTGATGAAGTTAGTTCAAGCAAAGGCAAAAGTATTGCTTTTGTTCTTGATATTCTTGGTTCAAGTGAATATGAAGAAGAAGAAGATGATGAGGTAATTGAAGAGGAAGTTCAAACATTGAAACAATACAAAAAAGGGAATCATAGCTATCATTTGAGAAATAAAAGTAAGTCTTACAATACTAATCTACTCCTCCTTATAATTCTATCATTCCTCCTAATTTTAATGCAAGTAATAATCATGTTCCTCCATCTCCTCTTGATGCATCTAAAATTACACATAAAGTGTAAAATAATGAAAAGATGACCTATAATATTGTTGAAGATATTAAGAAAACCAAAGCCAATATCAATATGTTTGAAGCTGCACAATTACCTAATCAATAGGAGTTATTAATGGAATATTTTCATAAACAGACCCACTTTGTAAAATGTTCAGTGGCAGTGATAATAAACATATGGTTGCTCAAGGAAGTTGGCGAGATTTTCCCAATAATATCTAGACCCCATTGCAAGAAAAGCCACATGGATTGGATGGGCTGGAGTTCTTGTGAGGATAAGTGTGTGAGGTTAGCATGTTGCTAATATTTGATGCATCGTTTAACATACTCGCAACAATCGTGTTCCATTTTGGACCAATAGTAGACCATGCATAAAACACACTCAGTGATGGCCATGCCACTAAAATGGCCATCGCAAGTTCCATCGTGTGTTTCTTGGACCACTCATTGAGCTTCTTATGGCTTAAGGTAATGTAAAAGGATGCCATTATGACTACAATGATAGAGCATATCCCCAATAACCATGTAATTAATCACCCTTTGTTTGAATGCTTGATGATGAGCATGTGGTAAGCCACAAGGAAGGAAGCCTAGTTTGACGTAATTCTTAATCTGAGAAAACCAAGGATCATGTGGTTTAATGTGGATGATATGGATGTCATCATCATCAATAGGGGATGAAGATGAAATAATAGATTGCATTAAAGTGTGGATGGATATATGTGTCATTTCAGAGAGAGTTTTATGGTAATAAAGACCCTTGGGAAGACATTGTGTCAGAAAAATAGTTTTATGAGTGAGGAGCAGTCTCAATATCATACCACTCAAGTTGGGTGAGTAGTTGTTGTGCTATTTGTTTATATTATTGGATTACCAGGAAACGACATTACCAAATCTTCTTGACTTGATTTACGATGAGAAGAGAATCACCAATTATTTGAAAAAGTCTAATATGCATAGAGAGCACCTATTTCAAACTGATAATTAGAGCTTCGTACTCGATGTTGTTATTCGTGCAAGAAAAACCTAATTTGAAGTAAAATGGAAGAGGTTCCCCATCAAGTGTGAAAAATACGATTTCAACACCCCCAAAGTGAGTGCAATGGGAGCCATCGAAGAAGAGTGCTAGATAGGTTGGTACTTTGGGTTTGACATATTCTTTAAATTTAGTGATGTGAAATATGGAATCATCAGGAAGCTGAATGAGGAGTGGGTGGTTGTCAGGCAATGGAGCCTCAGCTAGTTGGTCGATGATGACCTATCATTTGATGGATTTTTGAGAGATGAATTCAAGGTTAAATTTTGTAAGAAGCATAATCCACTTAGTGGTATGAGAGTTAGGATACCTATTGTTTATCATGTAGCATAATGTATTATCATGGATGATGACAAACGTGATGTGGTTAAGCATGTAGTGGTGTAGCTTTTGTGTGGTAAAGACTACATCCAAGCATAGCTTCTCCACATAGGTATGTTGGATTTCGTAGCTTTTGTGTGGTAAAGACTACATCCAGGCATAGCTTCTCCATATAGGCATGTAGTAGATGGCTTGCTCATGATTTAGTACATTCTTCTGAGCTAATAACATTCTAATTGCAAAATGTATAGCATAAATGTACAAAAAGAATGCCACTTATAGATTTTAAGGAGATAGAATTGGTGGTGATGTAAGATAGACTTTAATTTTGTCAAAGGCCTACTCGTAGTTGGTGTCCGATTTGAAGGTAACTTCCTTTTTGTAAAAGGTGATTAAATGGTTTACACTTGTTAGATAATTGGGTGATAAAGCAATGAATAGTTTGAATTTTTCCTTGTAGGCTGCATAGTTGTTTGAGATTTGTGGGTGGGGGTATCTTGACAATGGCTTTGACTTTTTTGGGGTTGACTTCAATGCCTCACTTAAATATAATGAACCCCAAGATCTTACCTGAAGTGACACCAAAGACACACTTATTTGGGTTGAACCGTACGTTGTGTTCGAGAAGGTGATCGAAGATCTTACGAATATTGGTAAGGTGTTGTCAGCATTTTTTTATTTGGCTATGAGATCGTCAATGTAGTCTTCCATGATTTTGTGCATGTAGTAATGGAAGATGTAATTCATGGCATGCTTTTAAGTTACCCCAGCATTCTTAAGATCAAAAGGTATGACCTTGTAACAGAAGGTCCCCCAAGGGGTTGTGAAAGGTGTTTTGTGTTGATCGGTAGGATTGATCTTGATCTGATTATAACCAGAAAAACCATCCATGAGGGATATCATTTCATGGTCGATGATGGAACCAACCAATTAGTCAATGTTAGGGAGGGGGAAGTTGTCCTTGGGATAAGCTTTATTCAAATCCCTAAAATCAGTGTAGACGTGAACCTCATCAGAGGGTTTTGGTACTGAAACTATGTTGGACACGCATTTTGAATAATAAATTGGTTGTATGAACCCCACATCAAGGAGTTTTTGAAGCTCAAATTGTACCATTAAAGTGATTGTGGAATGCATGCATCATAATTTTTGCTTGATGAGCTTGGCATCCCCATAAAGTGTGAGGTTGTGTATGATTAAATATGGATCGATCCCAGGCATATCCATGTAGGAGCAAGCAAAAATATTGATGTATTATTTGAGAAATGCAGTAAATAAGGCATGCTCATCTAAGGAGAAGTTGGTAGTAAGTTTAATAATATTGGGATTTGTGAGATCATCACCAATTTCAATGTTGATAGTGTCCTCCATAAGCATGTGGGAATCGTATTGGAGTTGAGAGGGGATTGGAATGAGATGGAGGTCATCAATAGCCTCAGGTAAACCAAATTCATTATCTAAGTATACATCCATATGATTGACCCATGGGATGTGAGGTGGAGTGGATGGCAAAGGTGCATTTTTAGTGCATAGAATGGACTAAGATAGTAAGAAGTCTTGTGATGATGATGTAGGGGAAATGTGGGTGAAGTCGATGAAGTTCGAAGTAGGTACGTTGTTGTGAACCTAAGGAGACGTGTAATGAAGGGGTGAGAATAAGTCAACATCTACCATGTTAATAGAGGTAGTGGAGATAATGAGAGGTGATGAGTCTAAATATGAAGACTCAAAAGTATGTGAATGATGTGGTAGGTTTAGCGAAGGACGTATAATCACATGTGGAGAACGTGGTTGAGTTGAGTAGCGATAGAACTATCATCGATGAGGAAATGGTATGAATTAATGTATAGGAAAGGAAGGAAGAGGTGAAGGAGTGTGCTCTAAGTAAGAAGAGGTGAGATAAAGGGTGGAAAATATATCAACCAACTCATCAATGCAGTAGGCCAAGGTAGTGTGCAAAAATGACACTTCTCAGAATAAGGTGCATAAAATATTAACGGTTGAATGAGGGGATGGGCACTATTCAAGGGTGTCTGTGTCAAACTTCTCTTCTAATGAATGTGTATGAATCAATGGAGGATTGAGGGAGAGATCTTGAATCTCATATTTGAGTGTATGGATGACTGTAGGGTGATAGTCAAGCCCAAATTTATTTGTGGGTAATTGAACGCGAGGGTCGATAAGCATTTGTAAGCCTTATTCATAATTTCCTAGTCCAAATCCATACTATTGGAAGCACTGAAGGTAGCATAAGAAAAAGTATGGGTTGGACATGTGGTCTAAGGTACCACAAAAACTAGATTGCGATGACAGGGACACAACTGCTAGGAGCGATGAGTCTAGGCCCACATAGATGAAGTTGGTATGATTGTTCGATGGACCAAGTGGAACTATAGTACCAATGGTTAGCACTAAAGCTGAAGGGTAACCAAAATCATGGGTATATTGAATTAGAGGAGGATGCATGCGAGAATCATGAACATTGTATTCACCCAAACCAGAGTTCATTATAAAATAGAAACTTGGGGTGACGTATGGGGTGGAGACTGAGGTAGTGAGTCAGAGTCAAAATAAGAGGATGAAAGCTGAGAATCATGAATAGTAGTAGTGGAGGAATAGAATAATAAAGCATCTAGATGAGAGGTGCACTGTTTCCAATCATGATATTCAGCTACAATGGAAGGTATGGGATGACCCACACGTGGAAACTGTGAGATGGGACGAGTAGTCCTAGGTGTTGGGCTACGAGAAGAGGTGAAAGACTGAGGTTGAGGATGAAAGGGGAAGTGGGGGTGTTTTAGGATTAGAGATGAGAGGAGGCTCTACATAGGATTATGGATGAGACAAAGCAGGAGACCACAAGGATGGTGGCAAGAAAGGCACAGACACGGGGGTGGATCCATGACAGAGGATGGCTAAGAAGGAGGGGGAGGCCACGAGGAAGGTGGTAAAAAGGGAATGAAAGAAATATGGGGATCCATAAAAGAGGATGGGGGTATGTTAGAAGTAGATGCAGGGAAACATATGTGTGTTCCTAGTGAGCAATGCAGTGATGAGGTAGGTGTAGGAGAAGATATAAAATTCTATGCCTGATTATGTGAAGGAAGAGGAGGAATTTGTGTAGATTACGATGAAGGTCTTGGTAGGAGGTCTGTGATGTTGCAAAATTTGAATGGATCACTATCAATGGGAACATAATGGATGATTTAATCATGCATATATTTGATATAACGATGCAAGGTGGAAGGAACACATTGCATATCTCTAATCCATGGATGTCCAAAATATTGTATTGTATTTTGTTTTGAATGACATGGAATAAAATGGATATGGTTTGGGTGCCTACATGGATAGGTAGGACTATAGATCCTACTATAGGTCGCATAGAACCATAAAAATATTGAAGTTCAAGTGATGGTGTAGCGAAGTGAGTAGGTGCAATATGCAGGTGATGAAGGATGACAATGGAGATGATGCTAATGGAGGAACTGGTATCAATGAAAACATGCTTGTAGGTGATGTCATTGATAGTTGCTTGAATATGGAGGGGAGGATCGTCTCCCTCACCCACAAGTTTAGCAATATTATGGTCATGAAAATTGATAGATGGTTGTAGGAAGCGATGGATGTTCCCTATGAAATTCATAAAAGCATGTGGCATGGGTTTCAAGATTGATTGATCAAAGAATGTCATTTAATGCCTCATGATGAGGTTGAGATTGTTGTAATAAGTTAAAAATGGATAGTTTGGCTGGTGCATTGTACAAATGATGAGTTAGGCTACCATAAATAGTGATGATGTTTCATGGTAGGGATGGTGAAATAGTTTATGTTGCAGGAGACAGAGGAGAAGTGAATGGTACTAGAGATGAAATGACAGACACATCCTAGCATGGTGGATAGCACTGAGTGCGAGTGGTAATATTAATCATGCCAACCACACCATGTGAAGGAGAATCTTGGTGGACACTATTAACATGTTGATATTGACCTTATGGATTAGATTGGGTTCCTTGGGGATTGATCCCCTCGTGTTTCAATAGTGGGTTCTGATAGATACCCATTTTTTAGTTTTGTGGTGTGAGGGGGTTTGAAAATTGAATGGCACCCTGATCGATGAGGTCCTGGACTAGCCCATGGAAGGAGCGACAAGACCCTACATCATGGTTATGCTATTGATGATACACGTAGAAGGCCTACTCATTAAACCCTTGAGGCTTGGGTTGATTTGGATTGATATGATGAATTTTGGGTAAGGTGATGTGACCCGCATCATACAATTTCTAGAATAGAGCTAGCAAGGGATCAGAGAGTGGAGTCAAATTTTATTATTGAAGTTTAGGTTGATGACTATGAGCTTATTATGATTTATATGGAGTGGGTGTGTTAGTCTAAAATAATTGTTGTTGTGGTGGAGGAGGTCATGAGATTGATGAAGTAGCTAGAGAAGCAACTGCTATTTGGTTATTTTGTTGTGGCTTTAAGAATGATTTATTCAGTGCATTTTGATTGAAGTGGAAATTTGATTTGTAGGATGGTTTTTGCCTAAGCTTTATTTTTCTAGATTGGACTTTTATGTCTTCAATGACCTTGTTTTGATCAATGGATTCATTAAAAATATATTTTTTATGAAGTTGCAGAGGTGTAGATATGTGTTTATGATAGCTCTTGGAGAAGAGTGTGACTAGTTCGACGGATGGAAAGCTATGATCTAGGTCATGGATGATCGATCTCCATTAAGAGATAAAATCTATGATAGGTTCATCATCAACCTATCGCAAGGCATAGACATCAAAAAAGTTCATATTCTTTTTTATATTGATGGAGAAATATTCTAGAAATAAATTGGCCAACTATTTGAAGGTGAACAGGCTATGGCATGGGAGCATGTTGTACCAATCGAGAGATTATCCCCAAAGTTAGAGAGCAAAGGTACACAACATGAGGGGATCACTGTTATGGACATGATAACACACAAAGTGGTAGTTACTAACGTGTTCACGAAGGTCTTCCTTACCTTTGTATTTGCCAAAATTTAGGATCTCAAATCGCTATGGGTAAGGAGGAATAGGAACTGATGGATGAATAGTTTCATTATACAACTCATTGTATGTGGTTTTTTATGCCCATAACCAACTGTGTGAATATTTAGCATATTAACTTGCTCTTTCAAGAGTTTGATTTCGGGTGATGGAGGTGCGATGAACTATGTTGAGGTAGAATATTGAGAATGGGGATGATACTAAAGCTACTGTTCTTCCCATTGTTAAGTAGGAATGTACTATATTTTTTTTTGTGGATTCGGTTGTTGAATGGTGTAGGATGCTAAGGGTAATGGGATGTTCTATTGTGGAGAAACTATCTAGTAGGGATCATAATATTGTGGTTGTGGGGTTTAAGGTTGCTACACAAGGGTTTGTTATAATGGTTGTATAATGGGGGATGATGACCAAGAAGGAGGCATCATGAAGAATGTAGGAATGACATATTGTGATGGAGGTAGTGGTGTTTAGGCAAAGGATGTAGGTGGTGGACGATATGATGCATCGAACGAGGGCGCCTACATAGGATCGAATGAACAATGAATGGAGGATTCAGGTTGGGAATAATAACACAAAGGATTGGTGAGATAGGATGGATAGCATGGATTATAGGTAGAAAGAGGAATGGAAGGAGGAGCCTGGAATGGGTGAGGTAGAGCGAGTTGAAAGGTGGAAGTAGATGAGGGTGGAGGTGGAGTGGAAGATGGTATACCATAAATTCTAAAATAAGGGAATGTAGGTGGAGCAAGTGATGAGGTAGGATTGTAGGCATAAAATATAGAAATATAAGATGAGGTTGTGGTGAATGTGTCCACAAAGGTTTGTGAAGATAAGATTTATTGATGTTTATGAGGGATGAATTGTTGAATTTGAGAGGGTTTTTGCAATGCGGTATTGAAAGAAGAAAAATATGAATGTTGGGAAGGTGGTTGTTGTGGCACTTGAGAAGCATATTGGTATGATGATGTGGGTGGGGAATGTTTTTGTGATAATGATGGTTGTGTGGGTGATTGTGATAACAACACCTGAGTGCTCAAGGTGGAATATGAGGGATCTAAGATCATCCCTATTAAAGGGGTATATGATGCAACCTTAGGGTGAGGATGATTGAGTAAATAAGGGTTATCCTTGAGAAGAGAATGAGAAGGATCTTGAAGGAAATGATGAGAAAAGGTAGGTGAGGTAGGTGGAGTTTCTTCATTGATAGTGAAGAAGGGAGGTGTGTTTCCCAGAGTAGTATAGATGACATTATCATAAAATATGGAAGGTGTATTAGGTGGGGGTGACTGAGGAAGAAGAGGATGATCTTCACCAAACGATGTGGCAAGCATGTTACTAGATATGGATATCTCATAATGGGACATGGTAAGTATGTGTGGTACAAAACCCATAAGTAGATCAGGTATGAACGTGGACGCTTCCATCATTAAGGAAGGGGGAGGAATTGATTGACTAGAGGTGGTGTGAGAAGCCTCCTCCTCAGTATGTGCTTGCTCGTGCACTTGGCTATGAGTAACAATAGGCATGGTGCTATGTATTGTGATTTAGTACTAAAAACTATTTAGAGATGTCAATCTAAAACTATGGGTGTCTTCTGTGTAATATTTTAGACAAATCTAAGAAATTTGTTGTGGTTCTATGTACTAGAATGGAGTTCATATGCTGCTATATGAGTATCTACTACAAAAATCTATTTCACATAGTGCTATGTGAACTAGATCCAAATAGTGAATCTAATAGAAAACTAAAAGTGGTAAGCTATAAACAGCTAGCAAATGGGTTGCTAATAGGTGAATGTGCTAAAACTAGTTTTGTGAGCATGCAATACAGGGCACAATTGGAATCAGTGTTAAGCAAAGAAAAATAAATGCTTTTTTTTTATTTTTGTGTAATTTGATGATGATATATGCCCTTTAAAGTGCCACGAGAAGTGGGGTGAAACTCTAAAAATAACAAGAGTGTCATCAAAATGAAACCTCCTGCAACACCAAAGGGTGCGCTGAATATAACAATGTCTCAATAGGCGAATAGAAACCTAAATGTAAAGGTGTAGTAAAATGATATCCAAGGGGAGGGACTCAAATTGTGCTGAGTCTAGAATCCTATCATGAGAAGAGGTAGCACTGTCTAAGACCTTCTACTGGACCAGTCGGGCGGTCGCTTCACTCTCAAGCGAGCTTAGTCAAGAAATACAGTTGCCTATTCATAAATTATATGAGCCTTGTGAACAAAGGCATCTAATCCTATCCTAATCCAAAGGTTCCTTCTGGTTATGAAATTCAAAAAATTGTTCTCAAGAGTAGGGGATCTTCCAGTGATGAAGTACGAAAAACCACTCTTGGGGGCTACTATGGTGTCTAGGGGGTAAGCTAGTGGAAGGAGATGAATTCTAATATCACCAGTCTCGAGTGGATATTGGTGATGAAATCTAATCTTACCACTATCATCAGTTAGGGTTTTCATTCCTATCAAAATCATATGGACTCTTGCAAAATTTTAAATGCATCAAGTCATTTTGTAAGATTAGATTTCATCACCCATATCAAAATCATATGAACTCTTGCAAAATGACTTGATGCATTTAAAAAGGAAATTTCTTTACAAAGGAGCAATAAAAAATTTTGGTTCTGAGAGAAATACCTGACTATTGTGGTTTCATATGGACTTCTTTCTATCTCTGTTGTAGACCTCTATAATTTTAGGTTGTTTGGAAGTAGTTTGGCATTGTTTGCATGTCAGGGTGTGAACCAAACTGTTGGTTCATAGGGTAGTGTGCAAACTGATATTGGAAGCCTAAAACTTCTGATATGAAAGCTTGAGGTGTATCTTAGGGCTCTACTAGTCTCTGTTTTGTGTTTACAATACCTAAAACAACAAAATGAAGTTGTAGATTGAGTTATATTAGCAAGAAAACTATTCTATTAGTTAGTGAATACTTGCTATCTCCCATACATCCTACCACCAGGCATGCCAGAATGTAACATAGGAAAAGTCACCAATTCTAAAACTAATAGAATATGTGCAAAAGTGTTATGTTACTATTGAATTAAAAAGAGTGTTACAATATAGTCTCTCTTGAGACAAGTATTTATTTATCTTTCAATGCAAATATATATGAACTTGCAGAGTCTTTTCGATGCCCTCAATGTAGGTGGGCTTCTGTGTGCATGTGCCATTGGTTAGTTGCTTGAAGATGTCCTTTATACCTACTATGGTCCTACAAAAAGGAAGTTTTTTTGGAAACCTATTTTGGATCAGACCTCATGTTTATGAAGACAAATCAACATAAAAATAAAGAAAAACTTGATAAAAATCGATAGACGTGCTATAGAAACTATCTAAAATTGATGTATATCTAATTTAGTTCTATATATTTGTTGTAGGGCTAGTTCGCATGGTGTCATATGAATTGGATTTCGGTTTTGCATGATGGGGTGCGAACTGGATTGTTGTTGATTGTTGGTGAATTTTTGTTGTTCAAATGTCTTTTAGATAATGTATGTTGCTATCTGTCACATGCAAAAATAACAGAGAAGGTTTTGGTACAATTTTAATATAGTTTGGGTATGTTGACCAAAAGTGATAGAGATAATAATGAAGGAAATGGTCCTCTATTTATAAAGGGAACCAAGGCTAGGGGGTAGTCAGGTATCCTAGACTCTAGGATCAGGTCTTACCTATGGTGGAGTTAAGGTTATGAAGTGGCATGCTTAGTCATCCCTTCATGTATCTTGAAAGAAATATTCTAGGTGCACACATGTGTGAGCTAGGATTAGGGTTAACCCAGATTAGCTAATACCTAGGTTAGATGGAGGTTAGGTTAGGTATTCTAGAAAATAGCCTAACTAAATGGGTGAACACATGTGTGAGGGTAGGATTAGGGATAATTTGGCTTGTAACCCTAATTAATCCTACTTAAGTGATAAAGTGCACCTTAAGTTAAAATTCACTCACAAATTAGACTTATAATTAGGATAATTAGAGTTTTGGCATGGAATGGTCCCATGGGAGCCCTAATTAGGTGTAAGAAAGGGCTTAGGTGGCCTAAATGGGCTTGTAGGTGGCCCTTTTGTAAGTAGGAGATGGTTTGGGTGTATCTTGTGTAGTTTTGTAGGTTTTTATGCCCATAGATGATTCTGATTACCTACAATGGCCTATGATGACCTATGATGGCCTATGATGGCCTACAATGACCTATGATGGTCTACGATGGCCTATTATGGCCTAAAATGGCCTACGATGGCCTACGATGGCCTATGCAAACCTACGATGGCTTATGCAAGCTTATGATGACCTACAATGGACTATGATGGCCTATGCAAGCCTATGATGGCATACAATGGACTATGATGGCCTATGCAAGCCTACGATGTCCTATAATTGCCTACAATGGCCTCCAAGTGACTACGGGTGACCATGTATGACTTTTGGGTGTCTACATTTACCCCTTTTGTATTATATTGTGTAAGATACAGTTTAGTACAAAAATATGATAGAAGAAGGTGATGAGGTGATTAGAAGGATGAATAATGCATGGGTAGATGAATATGGATGATTGGGGATGAAACATTATGGTGAATAGGTGATTTACCAATTTAGTACAACATTTTGCAATGTCGTACTAGTTGCTTATGAGGGCAATTTAAGACTACTTTGTTGCTATGACCAACACAATATGGTCCAATTACGAATAGAACACATACCTATTCATATTTTTACTTCTAATTGATTGATGAGCACATGATGAATTTTATCAAATCATTTAAGCTTAGTGGCAAGGACAAATCAAGTGTAACATTTAGTATGTGGCCAGTGTTGATATACATAATGAAATCATGATGTGTCCAGACATGTCAGGCGTAACATTCAGTATGTCGTTAGTGCTGATATACAAAATGAAATCAAGATGTGTCTACTTTTGCGTGTGGCTCTTGTGATCTAACACATATTTGATTGGAATTGAATTTAGGTTGAGATAATCTTCAGCAAAAAATTTTGTAGACAAATGTGATATCCATGATTTGGATGTTTGATTGTTTGATCGTATGCAAAGTGGATTTGTGTATGAACACCCCCTCAAGCAAGGAATCAATAATGATATGGATGAAATGTGGTGATGAGTTGATCGATAGAGATAAATGGTGATAAAATATTGAAAAGTGGGACAAACAGGAAGGGAATGGGTAGAAGAATCTGCAAAGATGAAGAAAAGGTGAAAATGATGTGATGATGGTTGGTTCACATGATGGAGTGTCAACTGGGGTTCGCATAGCAGGGTTTGAACCAGGGTTTGCATGGCGGGATGTGAACTAGGGTAATTGGAAGTATAAGAACCCTTTTCATGCATGCAAGGTCCATTTGTATTGTAAAAATTTGTGAGGAGAGGAGTGAGGAAGATTTTGCAAAGCAAAGAAATATCAAAATCTTGGACCAACATTGACATTTTTGGGAGTGCATGCAAGAATGAGTGGCCAACATGGTACACCACCAATAAGTGCATGAAACTCACACTTTTTTGAATTACGTAAATTAATGAAAAGTATGTAATGTAGGTTTGAGTGTGAATGCATAGCCACATATTGTGTTTGGTTGAAATGTGTGCACAAAGTGTAAATGTGGCCAAATGGGTATCCCAAAATTTTGACTATTTTATGTTTTAACCATTGGGTTGAAATGTTTGATTGTGTGGCATGTGGGGTATGTGTAACAGTTGACTTTGTTTGTGTTGTGTGAATGATGCATTGTTTTTGGAATCTATTTGAATTTATGTTGTGAAAGACCAAAATGAGTATCCAAAAATGTGATTTATTTGATGTTTTGGATTGTTTTGGAAAGTCATGTGGATGCATGCCCTGATATGTGTGTTGGTGAGGTTTGACTTTGTTATGTGGTATGAAGGGTGTATTATTTTTCAATTATGTTTGAACTTTATCCATGAAAGACCAAAATGGGTGTCCAAAAATATGATTTGTTTGATTTTTTGTAATGTGGTGGTGTGTTTTGTAAAGGAATGCCTTGAAATGTGTGCCTATGGGGTTGTATGGTGTTTTGTGGGAAAAAAAATTGTTGTTTTTGCATGTGAATGAAATTTTTGCCATGAAAGGGCTTAATGGGTGCCCAAAAATGTCTTCTCTATAGAGTTCATATAGCGGGGTGCGGACTAAATTTTTTTTTAATGTGTGATGCATTGGATATGCTACATAATGTTTGAATATTTTGTATATAATGATGAAAAGGGATTTATATACATGTGAGACTGATGAAAAATGTTGTGTGATGTTTATGAATGAAAATATGTAAATAATATTGAGTCGCAGTATCATGTGCGGTCATTGAGAAATACCCTCAGTAAGAAATGGACCAAGGAGGATGGGGAGAGTGTGTATTAAGGGCATATGGGATATAGCGAGTATTCATGCCAATAGGGTGTATATCTCGATATTGTTTGAGAGGTGGGATCCAGATAGGAACACCTTTCATATTTCTATAGGGGATATGACTATTACACTGGAGAACATATACAGGATTTACCAATTGCTGATAGAGGGCACTACAATGAGGGTGGCATCAAATGACACGTAAAAGGATGTGTTGTAGTGGATATTTGGTGCAAGGTAATAAGAAGTATGGTACAATAAGGCAGTGTATTATGAGTACTATTGGCAGAAGGACATGTTGCATCACCATTGTATGGCGATGCTTATGATATCGACATATGCTCTGCCATATACTTTAGGAGTAAAGTTATCCTATAATATAATGGGTTTGGTATGCAATATGGTAGAACATGAGGTAGTTTTCACGTGGACACCCGCATTATTGGCACAGGTTTACAGGGAGTTGCACGATGTAGTGTGAGTAAGACAATTAGGATTGAGGTGTAGCTCATTACTACATGTTTGGACATTGAAGCACATTGTGATAGAGAGGCCATCATTATTGCCTTATAAGGTGCACTATTTGATGGGATACTTTGTATCCTACACCTTGAAATGACATACAGATATGGATAAGAGGATGAAGAGGGGATATGAGGGTTATGGCTTGTTTTAGAAGAGGCAACTAGGTAATTTGGAGCCTAAGCATATCTAGTGGAGCCCTGGAAGAGTGGGGTAGTGTGAGATAAGGATGATGAGTAGTTGGGAAATATCCATCTAAGGCGATGGGTGGTGGAGCAGTATGGATGGCAGCTAGAGTTCTTTTCATTTAGTAGGGTCATGCAATAGTTCATGATATGATAGGGGAGACCATATCCACCTATTGTGATATGGAAGAGGTAGGACGATCCAGGAGTACATGTCGTGCCTCCCTTAGTTGTGATGAGGGATTTAGTGATGGTGATTTCCAATATGGATGATGCAGGGATGACTCCTGAGTATGATGTATAGTGGGTCGCGTAGAGGTGGGATCTAGGAGTCGAAGTGATAGATGACTAGGTGTATCTCATGGTATGATTACCTATAGTAGGTGGACTGAAACTAGGAGGGGTTGGACTTGTGCCAGATGCATAGCCAGAGGAGGAGACAGAAGAGACTCTCCAATGATAAAGGTAATGCCGATATGATGGGGCTAGGATTTCTATTGCAGGGTCTCCATAAGGTGCATCACTAGGGTATTAGGAGGAGGATGATGGAGATATGCTAGACATGTCATTCGACATCTAGGATATGATGGATGCTCATGATGAGTTGGTGATATCGAGAGAGGGTACAAGATATAAATGGAAGACTGCACGGGAGTGAGATATATTAGACCTTGTATCAGGTAATATGGTTGGGGGAGCGGTGAGAGTTAGATAGGATATTGGTGGGAAGTGAGCAAGCAAGCCATGTAGAGAGGGAGGAGGTAGAGAGGCAGTGTGAGGAGCTATGAGGATAGCTTGTGGTGAAGCAAACTAGGCATGCTAAGTGTGTGGAGGATCTATGATATCAGGTATTGGAGACTATGGTTGTTGAGGAGATATTGAGGTATGATATTACTATGGTACATGATACTATGCAGTAGGTACAGGCTATCATGGATGCAACATGAGTTGTGCATGAGGTGGAGATAGTGCACTTGCATGCAAATATAGAGAGACAGCAGCAAGTATGGGAGGAGGTTTATCATGCTAGGGTGATGGTTGTACATGCCACGATTGAGATGGCCGATCTGAGGGCTAAGGTGATAGGTATAGGGACTAAGGTAGATCATTGGTAGTAGGTACATGTAGATGTGTCAAACCAATATTCAAGGGAGGTATTGATGAGGATGTAGTGTGCAATTACCCTAAATTTGTATGGGTATGCAATTCCAGATTATGCAGGATCATAATCGAGATCGAGGTTGTGGTCATGGACTCATTTGCACTTGCAAATTAGTTAGTGGAGTGCTCCATCAATAGTTTTAAGAGATCTAGAGATTGTAGTTTTAGCTGTGTCACATATAGTGGGAGCTACCCTAGGTGTGGATAGAGCAGTAGTGCCTATGGTGGCGTAGTTGGAGGAGGCTGCTCTAGAGTTGAGTGGGGCAACAAAGGCATGGATGAAATGTATAGAGGAAGCACTTGTATTGTAACAAAACCAATGGCAATGTGATCCATTTTGTTATCTCAAGAATGTAGGATGGTATAGGATTTATGTAGTAAAGTTTACTATCATAGTTATAGCAATAAAACCTCATGAGAAATTGAGCAAGGTTCAACCACAATGCATAACTAACTTGATTGGATTAAGTCTATCATGGACCAGTGTGTGCGATGAGTGATGTTTATTTATCCATTTTGAGGTAGGTAGAACTAACCCATTGTAAACATAGCCAAAATATCTAGCTCATCCACAAGCACACAATGATCTGTACAAAAGGTCACTAATGTAATAGATGTGTCACTTCTTGGAAGACAAATCCACTAGGATGCAGGCGCTTAGGGCCTATTGCTGGTGATGGAAATCATCCCATGATGTTATGTTAAACCGAAGGACCAAAGGAGATCAAGCATAAAAGTAGTGCTCTTGGAGGTTTTTCCTTTTGTTTTATGTCCCTCATTCTTGTGATCCTCTTTTTGTGGTGTTATTTTCTTCATTTTTTTTGCAATGTGGGTGTTTTCTTTTTTTTTTTGCCCTTTTTTTATTTTTCTTATGCTTGTTCCTTTGTTTATCCCCACATCGTATTTTGATCACGCAAATAATAGGATGATCAGGGGAAACCATTTGTGATATGGCAATATCTATGCAAGGTGTTGTCATCCCTATACTTAAAAATTGCTTAAAATTTGACATGTGAATGGTCCTTGAAAGAAATCGAACCAACCAAAGACAATTGTGCGAAGTGTGAGAACTTGTTAACTAGAGGTGATGTTTTATTGACATAACTTGTGAGTAGTTAAAATTTCATAAAATACTATATACTCCATAATCCTTAAAAGAAGAGTGGGCAACCAAGTGCATATTTTAATCCTCTCATGATCATATTTCTATAGGAGGAATGTACAAGCATGGATATAGACGTAAAAGAGGAGCAATGCATATATGCAATGGATGTAGTATGAGATATATAGCATGCAAGAAAAATATCTACAAGAGGAATTTTGTGAAACTCAATGATATGAGATTGGAAGCTATTTCAAAATAAATGGATATGTGAAGAGATGATGAGAGGAAGGAATAGTAGATGTGGTTGTCCCAGCATGTGGGGGGTGCAAAAATCTCGAGAGATGAATGTAAGTGAAAAAATACACATGATTATTAAGAATGAGGAAAGTGGGAAGCTAAAATAGATGGTGAAGAAAGCGACAATAAAGAAATGCAATGGAGGGGGATGAAGGAAAAAAATAAGGGAGGAATAAGGAAATAAGGAGAGAATATAGAAATAGCATAGGTATGTAGCTGCTTTAAGCGTGACCATACAACGATGCAGAATAAAAATGAGAAGAAAAGGAGAAGGTAAATCTAGCATAGGTATGTAGCTGCTCGAAGCGTGACCATACAACAATGTTGGATAACAAGAAGAAGGGGAGAAAGAGGAAAAAGAAATAAATAGGAAGGTAACCTAAGAATGTGTGAAGTGGCAAAGATTAGGTCGCTAATGACTAGGTGGTGTGGCGATGTGACTAGGATTCTAGTAGTTGGTGTAGCTAGATAGCTATTGGAAATAGCGGGATGTGGACATGAAATATTTATGTGATGGCATGGGGTGAGGTATGGGAGGTGGTGTAGTACTCAAAACTCTAGAAGAGGTGGCATATTCAGATTATGGAGGAGTTGTGCCATATACTATGTTATTGATGAGGCTTTAAAAGGTGTGGCAGTTGTTGATGTCATGCCTCGATTGTTGATGGTAGATGTAGAATTAGTTCTCCTTGTAATTACTCAACTTGGGATGAAGTGGGTTAATGATATGGATTTTAGGTAACACGAGGTGTCCTACATGGAGCAGTTGGTGGAAAGTATGGTATAACGGCTCCAAAAGTATAGGTGTGGGATAAATGTATGACTTAGGTGGTGATGAGCATGAGGAAGGTGGGGTAGGTATGAGTGGTGGGACTATGGACCTAGGATTCTATGGAGGTTGTGTGGGGGAATGAGGGATAGGCATGGAAGAAGGTTATGGAATAGGGGCTATAGCAGAATGACATGGAGAAAAACAACATCGATAATAATTTAGATATAACTCGAGGTTGTCAAGGTATGAGAGGATGTTTTGGATATCAATAGGTGGGGATATGGGACCAAGGCTAGAGTATATTAGGAGTCTAGTGTAATAGTGGCATTAGGATATAGATGCAGATACAAGAATGAAAAAGGGGAAGGAGGAGGAGATTAAAATTGGTGAGGTGGTGTTGGTAGAGGTTAAAGTTGAATATCATAAAGTATGATGTAGGGATGACTCCTGAGTATGATGTATGGTGGGTCACCCAGAGGTAGGATATAGGAGTCGGAGTAATAGATGATTGGGTGCATTCTATGGTAGGATTACCCATAGCAGGTGGATCGACACCAGGATGGGTACTTGTGCCAGATGTAGAGTCATAGGAGGAGATAGAAGAGTCTCTTTGATGATAGAGGTAATGTCAATATGATGGGGCTAGGATTCCTATTGTAAGATCACCAGAGCAATAAGCTAGTGGTGGAGGCTAACTACTAGGTGAGAATGTGCCTATCGAGGTATATATTGGTGGTGTAGTGATAGATGATATAGGAGGGTCTCCGTAGGGTGTGTCACCATGGCAAGAAGAGGACGAAAATAGGGGTATGCCATACATGCCACTCAATATTCAAGATATGATGGATGCTCATGATGAGCTGGAAATTCTGAGATAGGGTACAAGATTTAGAGGGGAGACTACATGAGAGTGAGATAGATTGGGCCCTATGTCAATAGAGATGGTTGGAGGAGAGTTAGGAGTTAGATAGGATATTAGCGATAAGCGAGCAAGCAAGTTGTGTAGAGAGGTAGGAGATAGAGAGGCAATGTGAGGAGCTACGAGGATATCTTATGGTGAAGCAAACGAGAAACGTTGAGTGTGTGGAGGATCTATGATGTTGGGTATGAGAATATGGCTACTAAAGAGAGATTGAGGTCAAAGATTACCATGGTATAGGATAGTTTGCAGTGGGCAGAGTCTATCATGGATAAGATGTGAGTTGCACATGAGGTGGAGGTAGCTCACTTGCATGCAGAGATAGAGAGACAACAAAAAGCATAGGAGGAGGTTTATCGTGCTAGGATGGTAGTTGATAAGGCCACAATTGAGATGGTTGATATGAGGATTGAGGACTGAGGTAAATAATTGGTGGTAGGCACACACAAATGTGTCAGACTGATATTCAATGGAGGAGTTGATAAGGATGTAGTGTGAGATTACCCTAACTTTGTATGGGCATGTGATTCTAGATTATGTAGGGTCATAGTCGAGGTTGAGGTCACTGTCATGAACTCATACGCACTCGTAATAGATTCGATGGAGTGCTCCATCGATAGTGTTGAGGGAGCCATGGATGGTAGTACCAGCTGTGTCATAGGTAGTGGGAGCTACCCCATGTTTGGATAGGGCGACAGGGTTGGATAGGAGACCAAGGTTCAAATATTTCCAAATTATACATGGATAATATCCAAACTTTGTTGTAATACCACTATGTGGTGATGATGTAATACAGGTGGGGCCTGTTTCAATATTATATAACCAATTTAAAAAATAATCAAGTAAGGAATCGATTTGGTAAAAAAGTTTAAAATTTTAAAAAACTGGAACGATAGAAGATCTCCACTTGGTTTTTGAAGCTTTTAGGGGCAATTTACCTTATAATTTGGAAGAAGAATCAAAGGCTTCAAAATATATTTTTGCATGACCAAGCAATGTCACTCCATACCCGCTCTGATACGATATTTGAATTCACATTATTTCCTAACACTCCCCAAATAATGGATGCTCTAGTAGGCCTCTTCTTTATCATCTTCATCTTCATCTTCATCATACAAAATATTATGTTCAAATCTAAAGAATTCTATTGAATCTTCTTCAATCTTGTTATACAATTTTTGGAGTGTCCTATTTTACAATACTCACATGTAGTTGAATTCTTTGAAATATTTGATTTTTCTTTATAAAATTAAGCCTTAGATTCCATTGATTTAAATTCCTTTGAATGAGCTTACATATGAGAAACCACTCTATAATTTATCATAGCAACTTCATAATGAACAAGAAGTTTAAAAATTTCTTCAAGAGATATAGGTTGTGGATCCTTGATAGTCATAGCATTTGTAATGAAACAACTTCTAGAAATATAGTAATAGCAGTAATAATTCAATAACACACAAAAGTAAGCATCCGCTAGAAACAATAATTTAGAATCAATGCCAAAAAACTAATAATGCAAGTAATAGATTCTAGATTCTAATTAATATAAATCCTAACCACTTAGAAAGGGAAAAGTCCCTTAGACACTTTGAGAGGATGAAGTATCATATGTGCATTAGAGGTGACTAAGATTCGAATATGGATGATGATTCCAACTATAACATAAATCTTCCTATTTTTAGGCTAAATCAACATTAACCCTAACCCTAATGCTCTAGGGTTGACTACCTTAGCCTAGGGCTCAAGCTAATAATAACAAATATAGTTTACATGGCTATACTAGATCAATTATATGGATTCTCCTAGAAAGCTTTGTCCCCAAAGCTAGAAAATACTAGAAAATAATCTTAGGCTCTCATGTTGCATCTTTCTTCTAGAAGCTCTTACTACTTGATGAGAAACTTTTAAATTTGTTGAGAATGTAAAATATGAACTTTGGATTGTAACATTGCTCTTGGATGGAGAGTGATTTGACCTTCTTAATCAACTATTGAAAGGTCAATTTGGTAATCTTAATATTCTATTTGACATAAGAAACATGATACACAATATTGATATAGGAATATGGTGGAATCTCCAAGTAATATTTCACTTTACCAATGTAATGAACCACCTTGTAGGGGCCATAAAATTGAGTAGCCAAATTCTAATTGGACTTGGTCTTCTAGTACAATTTCTTATAGGAATGGAAGCACAAAATACCATATCCACCATGATAAATTTTTACTCAAGATAGTGTAAATTTTGTTGCTACTTCATGTGGTTATGGATCTTAGGTCAAATTACCTTTAAGAATCTATAGCAGAGCATTGTAAAAAACCATCTACCTCATCCACCTTGGAGTATCCTAGAACATAGTCTATCATAGATGAAGGTTTTTTACTATGTAATGTTTCAAATAAGGATATCTTAAGGGAAGAATGGTAATAAGTACTATATCACCATTCAACTAAACAGAGGCAATGAACCTAGTGATATTATTTATCTTAGGTAAAATAAAGAAGTTAAATACCCAAATATTTATTTACAATAATTATTTGGCCATCTAAATGAGGGTGATAAGAAGACATATTCATCTAAGTACTACTAAGAGAAAAAAATTCCTTTCAAAAATTGTTGGTGAAGATCCAGTCATGATCACTAACAATGGACTTGTGCATATCATACAATTTAAAAATAGAATTGAGGAATACCTTGGCAATTTTGTTGGCTAAAAAGGGTTGTTACAATGCACAAAAATGAGTGTACTTTGAAAGACGATCCACTACCATAAAGATCACCATTTTACCCTTGTATTTGAGAATGCCCTTAATGAAATCCATGAAAATGTGCTTTCATTGGTAGTCAAGAAGAGGAAAGGGCTGCAATAAACCATGAGATTTAATAATTTTCCCCTTATTGCACTGAAATATCTCACATTCAACAACAAAGGCTTTGAAATACACTTTTAATCCTTTACAAGAAAAATATTGCTTCACTTGATGGCATGTTTTTAATAATCTAGCATGTCTAACAAAAGTAGATGCATGCAATTCTTAGAGGATACTAGTACTAATAATGGAGGAGAGAGGAAGATAAATGTGATCCTTCATGTGGAGTTCCTTATCAACATATGAGAAAAATAAAGGCAGTTAAGAGCTAGACTTTAATTTTTGAAAGATGCTAGTTGTCTTTAGATCAAAAGTCTAGCCCTCTCAAATATGGTACATCCATTATGAAATATAAATAGAGATGGAGCATAGCAACAACATCCTCATGTTTGTGAGATAGAGCATCAACCATTACATTCTGATTTTATTTCTTGCACTAAATGAGAATATTATATCGTAAGAGCTTTGTTAACTATTTATTCTATTCAAGGCATGGGAGGTTCTATTCTATAAAATGCTCAAGGTTGTTGTGGTTGATCTTGATGATGCAATTGTGCCCAAACAAATAAGGTCACCATTTATCTACTACACATAGAATGACTAGCATTTCCTTCTCATAAGTGGATCGACCTAGATTCTTGCCAAAGAGTTGGTAATTTAAAAGACCAATGGATATCCATACTACATAAAAATAAATCCAATACATATGCTTGAAGCATCACACTTAATGACAAAGGGTTTGGTAAAATCAAGAGTGGAAAAAATAGGGGTGGTACACATAACCTCCTTTAGGGTATGGAAGGGTTGGAAAGTTATTTTAGATCAAACAAAGACCTTCTTAGTGAGAGTAGTGAGGAGGCCAAGTGGTTGAGACAATTTAAAAACCTAAATATATCCTTACTTATTTAAACTTACATTTTCAAATGGTATTCATTAAATTACTCTACCATGTGAATACTTTACAAATAAAGGAAGTGATAAATTTTGGTTAAAATAGTATTATTATGAAAGTGATAACATTTCATAAACCATGTCTATAATTTTTTAATGTCTCTTCAAATACCAAAGAAGACCCTTATCTAAGGCAAATACTAGAAACACCAAACACTAGACTAGACAAGTTTACAATGATGAACTAAAGCAACAACCAATAGGTGTGAGATATCTTAGTAACAACCAAAGTGCATCATAGTAAATAAAAGTTGCTCAAAACCAAGTGGCAAGTGCATATTTGATAAATACCTTCTTTTAAGTAAGCCATGATATTGAGGGGTTTTATTCCATCAAAACTCACTTGATTTGTTAGAATATGTGGTGATTAAGATTCTCTTGAGGCCACGATCAACTTTTATACTTGTATTGATCATATTTTCCCTTTGGGACTAGGTAGACCTTAAATAATGTGTTTTTTTAATTTTTTATAATATTTTATTCCTAAATATTTGTCTCACAACCTTGACCTAAAGGCTACATGTATTAATATAAAGACCCCTTTATACCAACCATTTTGATCATCAGTTGGAGTGTAATTTTATTTCCATTTAAAGAGATTATTTGGTGTCCATGGACACTCCATTATATTTTATGTTCCACTTTTTCCATTCTATGTATTCCTTTGCTAAGAAATACTGGGTAATATCTGATTCCATTTATTTATGCAAATTGCTATGAAATCCAACATTGTATCAAAGCTGGTGTGAATCTCCATTATTCAATTGCTTTTTTTGATAGGTGTTTTTCTTCCAACTTCTCTCAAGAGCAACTATTTTTGGAGGAAGCTAAGAAGACTTTCTTTTAAAAGCTAGCAACATAATTGAAAGGATATTTTTCTAATTAAATCCTTGGTGGACTTGGATTATGAGGATCTCATTAGGATTAGTAGACTTACTCTAGGATAAACATTCACCAACAAGTTCATTTTTTCTCTTATTGGCACTCAATCTTGTTTTTCTTCAAAAATTTTGTTTTCCAATTGTAGTATAAATGAGAGGGTAGACTACTTAGCCATTGTGAAAGAAGAAAAGAAGAGGTTGATTTTTTTTAAATATACCCCTAGTTCTAGAGAAGTCATGGGAAAGCTTCAATGCTTAGCAAAGACCTTCGAACCAATTGAAAAATTTGTAGAAATGCTCCAACAACTATTCTACTACATAGAAGTGAGAAGATGTCTTGATTGATCGTGTTGAATAAAAAGGTTATGTAGGGTAACAATATTTTTAGATTCTTTATAAAATTTCAAGGCAATCCTATTTCAACACGTTCGCTCATTTTCCCTCTAGGTACTCCATTTTTTTGTCCAAAAAGTATTTGTTATTTCCCTCCAAAATTTGAATTTTCAAATTTATAAAAGATATATTCTAGTGAATATTTCTTGGAATGAAAAAAAAATTTGGGCATTCAAGCATGTGCTTGCATCAGCATAGGGTATTAAAAGGGTAAGTTTTGCAACATATTTTATTTAAACATAATTATAGCCTTTTTCCTCCCAAGCATAGTGCTTGGAGGGTTGGCTAGCCAAATCCCTCTAAGACATTGGTCCATGGAAGGTCTCACATTTGAGTCTCTTCCATGTCTAATAATTTTACATAAACTAATGATGTTTGTATGAAATAAGTGAAAACCTATGATGATGTGGTAACCTATATTGATATGGCACCTTGTGATGATGTGGTACTAAATGATGTCACCCATTTGCATAGTTGTGAAGATGTATCAAAGTTGTATGAATGTCGTGTGGTAGTTTGTACAAAAAACATGGTGATTTGTATAGCTAATTTGGCAATCAACAAATAAATCCTAAGATAACACATGGTATTCCATATGGATGATGTGGTAGGTCATACAAATGACTTGACAAGAAGTGCACAAAACTTGAGGTAACACATGGGAACTAACATGACAATTCATATAATTGACTTGGCTACCAATGCATGAATCCTTAGATAATTTGGTAGTCCATATAGGTGATGTGGCATGACACATGGTGATTGGTGAAAGTGCTTACTCAATTTTTGATGTGACATAAAGCCCAAGGCAACATGTGGCAGGTGATACAGGGGATGATACAAGTATTTACATGGCATGCATAATTGCACTAACATAGAAATCCATATAATGACCAACATGGAATGTCATACACTATTAAGAACATATAGATATGAGTTCAACCAATCACATTTTTCCAATTGATCAAACTTGATAAATAACTCACACAATAAATAATAGAATTTACGATGCATGGATTTTTAAGTGAGTCAAGATGTAATAAATGGTACAACATGATTTGTAGATCATATAACAAATCATATTGTGGCAAGTGGTGTCATGTGATTCATTTATACATTGTACAATCAATGCATGTTTGGAATCCCTCAACCACTCACTCAACATGTGGTGACCTCTCATTGAGTACATGTAATAAAATTTTTTAAAGGTTTTGGAGGTTTTTATGATTTTAGTGCAAAACTTCTAGGGACTATAAATTTTGCATATAGAATCATTTTGAGCCTATTTTTTAAAATTGTATATTTTTTATTTCATAATTGCATACAATGTTTTGTATTTTGGTAGAATAATTATGGATTATCATGTGCATGTATTGATTGGTCCTAACTATGCTACTTGGAAGATCAATATTAAAGCTATGCTTCAAAGTAAGGGGTTACTTAATATGTGAATGAGAAGTCTAATGATACTTATTCTAAATAAGTGAAGCATATCTATATGGACAATAAGGATGAGGCTTATGGTGTAATTATTCTTCATGTTGATAATGTATATGACACTCATGTTAGTAGCACCACATATCCTAAAGTGTTGTTTGAGAAATTTTAGAGGTTGTGTGGTCAAATTGATTCCACATAGATCAGTAAATTGGAGACTAATATTACAACCTTGTTGATGGACTCATTTAATACTGTTGATGAGTATATCAATCACTTCAATAAATTAAAAGGGGACATCCAAGTTGTAAGAGGACTACCCAAGGGGAGAAGAGAAATACAAGAAGCATTGAAAAAGGAAATTAACACTTAACTGCTCAGCATTATATTCAATAATGTGTCTCAAACATATGAGGTAGTTGTTGTCTTTGAGATACTTCATGTATACTTCCCAGATTCTCCTATACCATCTATTGATGAGGTATTTAAGTACTTTTTGCACCATTAGGATAGAATAAATAGATGTAAGGAAAATATTGTTAATTAGGCCCATCTAAAGGAAGATGTTACAAATTCCAAAATTACAAGAAACCAAAATAGAATGAGAAGAATCCCAAGAAGCCTTTCAAAAATCCTACTTATGACTTTTGCAAAAAATGAAGGGTACAAGGTAGAATTTTATAGGATCTAGATCAAGATACTTAAGGAAGTAGAAAGAAATAGGGATGTTGATGTTGCTCTCTTCTATGCACAAGGTGAGGATAACTTTGAAGGAGAAACCTCACAAGCACATGTAGCATTTCATTCTACATATTAGACATCCATTTATTCAAATGAGTGGATTTTAGATTCAAGGACAACTAGGCACATGACAAAACAAAAACATCTCCTATAAGGCTACAACAAAGCACATGCAAGGGAATGTGTTGTGATTAGATACAATTCTTCATTACAGGTTGTAGGGTGTGGAGACATCTACATTAGGTATTTATCTTTTGATAAGGTACTTCATGTTCCTAACTTTATCCCTAGCCTTTTATCTATTGCATTGCTCATATAAATAAAAAGGTAGAGTTTTGTACTGATAGATGGGTAATCAAGGAAATAGATAATGGATTCAATGTTAGCATATAAACAATATTCTCATATTAAATCTTCACATACATTCAACAATAACGATGATAATAACTCAATGAAAATATTACTGGTAAATATATCTACATAAGCAATGCAAATGCAACATATTGCAAAGCTTATTCAATCACACATTAAAATGCTTTGTCTTCAATATATACACTTTGGATATGAGACTCCTCACATTCACAAGACTCTTGTCCTTTCTGCTTTCACTAACTCTCCGTCTTCTCAAACTCATGAGAGATATGACTCTTCATATATTTTTTTGGTCGGTAAAAATGATTAAGTGTAGAGTTTAAATGGGCCCCAAACCCAAGTACATAAACTGGTAGCTAAACCAATAGCATAAGATAACACATGCCTTCATATTGTCCAACAACAACTCGAACAAAAAGGTCCAAATAGCAGCAAAGAAGGTTGTATGGAACTTTGAAATTAGATAAACAAAAATATAGCCCGAGCAATACCCACGTAGGTGTTGCTTAAGAAAAGTAACTACCTAAAAATCCTGTAAAGGATGAAAAAACCCGCACAAGGGAAGCTTGCAAAATATCCATAAAACTATAATAAACACCTATACAAAAATAAAAGCAGTGCTCAAATAGTTCCATGCCTATAGACTATAATTAAAATCCCAAGTAGGGGATCAAAAGACCAAAAACAGAGAGACCCAACATGAGAACAAAAAAAGTACTCAATACACCTAGACCTAGACCTCTGTAACATCTTCATTTGCAGGAGCATCTATAGGATGGTTCAGGAGTAGCACCTTAAGAGTCTCGTTGATATTATCCATGGCATTGATAATTTTTTTGATGATGGTAACATGGATTATGTTACGAGTAGTAATGCAAGGATCGTCACTATCTTCATTCAAAATATGGTAAGGGGAGATCTGACTGGTATCAACCCTTAATTTCTTAAGTTGGGCTGACCTCCTAAATTGAGGTGGATGAAGGCTTCAGTGATACCTTGCTCAGCTCCTTTGAACTTGCTTAGAAATAAAATGAGACAATGAGCTTCTAGAAATATGTGAGACAGGGGATCAAGTTGAAGGGTAGATGGCTCAAGCAAGGCCATGTTAGAAATATTGAGGAGAAAGTAACAATATAGAAGCTTCTTACTACCTAGAACACACAACGATGAATAAAACTAGACAACGATGGACTGAAATAGACCAGGGATGTTATTATAGAATTTTTTGGCACCATAGATGCCCTTTTGGGAAGCTGAGTTAGTGTGATTGGAAAACCATATAATAATTCTCCTTAGGGAATCAACATCAGAAAAAATGGATATGGCACAGGATAGACTTCATACATGATAGGGTTGGGAAAGTATTGGGAGTGCAAAATGACTAAAAAAATAAATCTCAAAATTCACAAGACATAAAATTAAGCATCTCAAGACTTGACACATATTGGCATTGTTAGATAACGTCTAATTGCACATCCTAGACCTACTCAAGGACTTGACATGCTTGGAAAAGATAACCATGAGGTAAACCCACTGACAAGGCCTATCTTAGGACATTGCATACTTCACAGAAGGGAAACAAGAGAACCAAAAGCCAACATTAATAGCAAGACATAGAGTCACGCTAATCAGAAAATTTCTGCCATAAGAACTGGAACCAAAGAAATACATCATGCTGAAAAGCATAGAGTCAACATTGGAGAAGCTGATCCACCAAAACATGTGAACACATCTTTCAAACCAAATCATTATTAGTAGCATTTAAAAATTCTTGTGGAAAGCTTTCTTTCCAAATGGATAGATATTTATGGATAACTCCCCAATTGGAAAGAAAATTTGTATGTCTTTTAGCTTTGTTTTACACATTGTTGATAGAGATATCATTGAAATTTTGGGATAGCTTCTTAGCTTCCTTAACAATAGTTTTGACATTCCAATAGGACACCCTATGTTTTTTAAAAGCATTTATAATATTCAAAGAATCTCCCCCAATAAAAAGGTTGCCTTTATAATCCTTGAGAAGATCTAGCCCTCTCTACAGCGCATGACCTTCATCAAAATTATTAGTTTGGCATCCTAGATACTCAACATAAGCTATGATAACTTATCCATTGTTATCTCTAACTAGACCACCTGCACCAACATCCCTTGGGTTTCCTTTGAAGGCACCATAAAATTTAAGTTTTAGCCACTCACTTGGGGGAGGAATCCAATGAGCACCCACTCTGGGATGGGGGGCTGGTAAACTAGAACTAAAGTTGCAGGGAATATTTAAAGAAGATAATAGAATAGACTCCAATCTAGAATTAGGTGGCTTGGGACAAGGGAAGAGCTAGAAATTCTTGACAGCAAAGGCAATAGCTTTGTTGGCAAAAAATATGGGATACATAAAGGAGGAAGAAAAAACCTACTTTTTCTTTCAAGCCATAATTACCATAAAATATGATGAAGGCTCACTTTCCATAAAGAATATAATCAGATATTTTTGAGTGGAGCAAACTATTGGGTGAAAAGGTGACTCAACAAATTAGGAGGAACCCAAGAGATATGAAAAGTGGACATAAGGTGATCCAAAGCTATCTTGTAGAAAGGGCACTCTAGAAGGAGGTGATTGGTAGATTCCCAGGCATTCATGCACAAACATATTTTGGAGATAGACATACCCCTTTTCATAATGTTATCAATCGTTAGAATCTTATTTTGAATGGCCAACCAGCTAAAATAAGCAACTTTTGGTATGAGGTATTTAATCCACACTTGATCATAAGGGATATGGACCACTTGATAATCAATAGTCAGATCATGAGTAGATTTAATAGTGAACAACCTAGAATCAATTTCTTTTCAAAAAGGAGAGTCAGGAGAATTACCAGTGGGGATGACTACTACATTTAGGATGGTTTTGAGAACTTTTGAGGTAGCAAGGATTTGACCATTAGCACATGGAATATGGAAATGTTTCCAACACTTGCAATCCAATGAAATATTAATGAAATCTTCATCCTTATTGTCAAATAATGTGTCCAATAAAGGCTATAAGATAATAATTTTATTATTCTCTGAAAGTGGTTGATTAGAAATCCACTTGTTAGACCAAAAATTAAATTTTTCTCCCTATGCCTCGTTGCCACCTTATCCCCCTCTGAATTAGAGATCTGGTTTGGGTAATTGATTTCTAGAAAGTGGACCCATCTCTGGGAATATCATCATTCAGGAAACAAGGGTTTTGAAGATATTTTTTGTTGACAATTGAGACCCATTCAAGGTTGTTGTTGATGAAAACCTTCCATGCTTGCTTGGTTAACAAGGTTGTGTTCATATTATAAACTCTTCGGAGCCCCAATCCCCCCTAAATTTTTGGGGAGCACACCTTGTTCCAAATGACCAGATAAAATATTTTCCTGTCCTCGGCACCTACCCACAAAAATATTTTCTAGAGTTGCTCAATTTTTATGTAGACAACAACAAGAACTTTGAATACGGATATAAAATAAACAAGAAAACTTTGGAGACAAGCCATTTTCGTGTGGCTTTGGTTGCTTGAGAGAGGAGGATCCCTTTCCAACTTGCAAGTTTTTTGTTAATCCTCTCAATAACATTACTCCACATGGATTCCTTCGGAGCATTGGTGAAAAGAGGGAAGCCCAAATATTTAGTAGGTAACTAAGATATAACATATTGAAAAAATGCGTGCAATATTTGCTTGTCTCTCTTGGGGAGTGTTAATAAAATATATTTTGCTTTTAATATAATTTATTTTCTGACCTGCAGCCTCCTCATATGTATCAAGAATAGTCTTAATGGTTTTTTCTTCTCACACAAAAGTATGATTAGTAATTATGGTATCATCAACGAACTGTTGGTGAGACAGGACTCTTAAATTGGACGTAGCCTTAATGCCTAAAATTATGTCATTGGAGCAGGCATTTTTGAGTACTCTGCCCAAGGATTCAACAAGAATAATAAAAAGGATGGGGAGAGAGGATCTCCTTGTCTAAGGCCCTTGTTACTAGAAAAAAACTTGTTGTAGAACCATATACCAGGACTGAACAAGATCAACCCATTCCCTATGAAATCCAATTTTGATAAGGACATCAATCATAAAATCTTTGTTAACTCTATCAAATACCTTATTCATATCAATTTTGAAAAACATAGCAACTTTTTTGTTAAGGCTGGCATAATGAAGGACTTCATGTAATGTGATAACACCATCAGTAATATTTTTCCTTTAATAAAGCTACATTGACAAGGTTCTATGATCTGAGGAAGGATCTCCTTGAGTCTTGTAGCTATGGATTTAGTGAGAGTTTTGTAAAAAAAATTGCAGAGACTAATGGGTATGAAATCTAACATAGATTTGCAAACAGGCCCTTTGGGAATCCAGGCAATGAAAGTGGAGTTGATACTTTTGGGTATAGATTTAGTTTGCTGAAGTTCAATGATGGCATTACATATGTTAGGCCCAATTATGTCCCAAAATTTTTGGTATAACCAGGGAGAAACCCATCAGGGCCTGGGGTTTTATCAGGGTGCATAGAAAAAATGTCATCTTTAATTTCATCAAGGGTGAGGGGTTTGATAAGAGCCAAATATATATTTGAAGTGACTAGGCTGGGAATATGTTGGAGCAATTATCTACCAACCTAGGTAGTATTTTGGGGGTTTTCTCCCAAAATGCCCTCAAAGAAAGATGAAGCCTCATTTCAGATCTTAAAAATGTCCTTGGTGATGGTGCCATCACTTCTGGTTAATTATTTAATTTTGTTCGAACTTTGGTGCCTCAGAGTAGTGGCATGAAATTTTTTTGTGTTAGAGTCCCTCTCTTTGAGCCAAAGGGCTCTTGATTTTTACCTCTCAAAAGTCTCCTCTTTAGCTAGTACATTGTGATAGTCTGCAAGAACATGCCTCTCTTCATTTATGAGTTTTTCATTGAGCTGTCCATTCTAAATTTGGAGTTCAATAATTTTAAGATTTTGCAAAATATTTTATTTATTTATAAATATGTTACCAAAAACTTCTCTGTTACATACTCGGGTATTTTCTTTGACACACTAATTTTTTGAAAAACCCTAAAAGTAAAGGACTCATGACAGTCAAATTTCCATCAATCAGCAATTTGCATTCGTAAATTTGGGTGTTGAGTCCACATAGCTTCAAATATGAAGGGGATTTTTAAACAAGGACATTTATTAGCTTCAAATAGTAAAGTACAATAATCATATTCAACTCTGGGAAGACAGATAAGAGTGCCACCACCCATCATCGATATAGCTTCTTGGGACAAAAAAAACCTATCAAGTTTTACTTGAATGTGTTGATACCCAATTCTCCTGTTGCTCTAGGTGCATTTTACCCCTTTAGTCTAAACATCCATCATCTCAGAATTGGTGACAAAGTTATGAAAATCCTCAATGCTCTTGGAGGGCATTAGGTTCCCTCCCTGCTTGTCAAAAGAAAAAAGAGGAGAGTTGAAATCTCTAGCGATAATCTATGGAAGGTTTAAGAAAGAACTTCTCATTTGATTCAAAGTATCCCATAGGCCCCTACGGCTGAGAGGATTGTTAGGGGTGTAGACATTGGACAGAACCCAAGATAAATTACTGCTTTTACAAAAAACATCATATTAAGGACCCTGTCGAAAGAGGAAATGATTCTACCTTGTAACTTGTTTGAGTTCCAAATATAGAGAAGTCCACCAGACATACCTTGAGCGGGTCAAAAAGCAAACTCACCATTTTCCAGATAGAATATGTGATTTTCTGGATTTTATTTTGGTCAATTTTCATTTCTTATAGACTTTTTTTGGTAAGTAGTGTTTGTATTTACAGCGGGTTTTAACAAGGATCCCAAAACCTGATTACATAAGAAATGGGCCTAGGGCATCAATCCCTTGAAACTGAACACCAAAACAGAAATCCCGCCTAGCGGTAACAGTAAGCATGAAACAATCCCTCTTAGCGAGAAACAAACAAATAAGAAAGAAAGTAGTTTTGGAGATCCCGCCCAACGGGGAGTAGCCAAAAACCACCATCGAGAAGATCCCGCCCAGCAGGAAGCAAAGAAAAATTGTTACAATAAAATCTTGTCTCACGGGAAGCAGTCAAAACCACCACAAACAGTCCCGCCTAGCGGGAAGCAACAGGGAAATCCCGCCATCCGAGAAACCAGCAAAAAAGAAAGGATCCCGCCTCGCGGGAAAATCGGCGGATTTTACGGATCCCGCCCTATGGAGAAACCAACCCGCTCATCGGGAAAACATTTCGTTCAGTGAGAGCCATCCTGCAGGAAGCCAACAGCCAGCACAGAGAGGATCCAGCCCATCAAGAAGTGACCAGAGAGTTGCACCACAAGGAACCCGCCCTAGGAAAATAGAAGAGGATCCCAACAGCAGGGACCAAGAATCTCGTCCAAGCACAGAGCCCGCCGAGGATTCACAAGAAAAAGGGGGAAGCTGTCCAAACCCTAAACCGTCACCTCCATCGCACAGAGAAATGCAGGGGACCATATCCACGCGAATAATCTGCAAAAAACCTCTGGGGGAAGCCTAAGGGAAAAAGGGAAGGGATCTCCAACCAAACAGGGATCCCTGGGAAGCACCAGTCCAAAAAAATAACCAAGGAAACCCTAGCCGACCGGGAGGGGCGTAGATAGTGGAGAAGGATCTCCCCCAGGAGATCATCTGCAAACAACCACTCCCCGGGAGGGATGACCTGGGTTGAACCAGGGACTGGACAGGAACCAGAGCCATGGGAGGGGGAGCAGGGGAGGGACCAGAGCCCTCCCCTCTCTACTTTCTTCCCTCTCCAAATTGTATTCTTATTTCATCCATCTATGGTAAATCCTCATTTCTTATAGACTTATGATAGTGGGTCTATGTTCTTTCCTCAGAGTGCAAACAAGCCTTTGCTTGAAAAAACTATTGAGGCCTCTCACATTCCATGAGAGGATCCTCATTTAGAATTTTTGGAAAGTTTTCAACCTCCCTTAGATTACTACAAGGAAGGTTTGAGTCTTTTTTATTCATCCTTCTCTTGTTCGAGAATATCTTGGAATAGGGTTTTTTGGGTACCATTTGCAATATCATTTTCTGTTTCCTTTTTCTTTTGATCATTTATAGAGGGTCTTCCCTTCTTTTTCTTTTCACTGTCGATATCAACAGAATATTTCTTGAGACTTCTAGTGTTAATGGGGTTGAAATTATATTTATATTCTTTCTCCAATTTATCTAAGATGGGACTGTCAATTTCTATATGCCCCTCAAGGGTGGATGGAGATTTTGAGACAGTATTGGAAGACCTAGATCTGGATGAGGATTGAGGCTCCTCTTGGTCAGAAACTAGGATTTTAATTGGATTTGAGGTAGTGTCACCCTAACCAAGTTCAAGTCCATGAAAATTAGTTCCTTTTAAAACATCAAAACAATTTTGAAAGGTAAAAATGGAACTCACCTTTGGATGATTGTTCTTAGAATCTTGGATTTCAATCTACTTTCCTTTGGAAATTTTTGGAATTTGTTCCTTCTTCTGGTATCTACTTTGTTGCTTGCCCTGCAAGGGTCTGCCTTGTTGACACCTAAACTACAATCCACTTTGAGAGGTATTGTGGAATTTCATCTCCTTTGAGTTTCTTAGAAATAGGTATTAGATTTTGAGATGGCCCTGAGCCTTGCATTCAATGTAGAATGCAAGATTATTCTCATATTCTATGGCTTGACATCTGCGATAGGATTCGTAAACCAGATTTATTTGAGTGGGAAGCTAGGAATCCAGAGTGGCGTTAACACAAATTCTAGCATGTACCATGTGAGTGCGTGCTTTGGTCATCGGGTCGATAACAACCAACTCGCCAATATATTTTCCAACACCCTTTAAAATATCTTCGTGCTAAAAATTGGCAGGTAGATCTAGCAATCGAACCCATATTTGTGTGAAATTTGTGCTCTGTGTCTCGGGGTTGAAGTCTTCACCCCACCTCCAAAGAAAGAGACTCTTTCGATCGAAAAACCAAGGACCCCTGGTAAGGATCCGGGAGGCGTCTTCTTCATTGTTGAGTTGAATGAGGAAAAAACCCTTTGAAAGGGCAACCAGCTCCATATTACCTAGGGTTTTCTATTTGGTATAGGCCCACCATCGAATAGATTCCATATATGGTCGTCCTTCGACAAATTTCCCCACCATATTGTGGGATTCAACAGAAAGGTAATCCGCCATTAGGGTTTCAGGAATTACCAGGTCTTCACTCACTTGGAGTAAGAGGGTTCCACTGCCTGAAGGAGGTTCACAAACCCTTTTAATTTCTTAGCATAATATCGATGAGAGGAATCATGATCTTGAGAGAGGGATCCATTGTATATAATAAGAGAAATATATATTTTATTGACTCTTAATAATGAAAAAAATAATGATTACTAAATGACAAATATTTACTTAACTCCACACATATTAAATACTTACATGACACCTAATATTTACAAAACTTTAGACTCAAATATTTACAAACTATTTATAAGGTACTTACAATATTCTTGCAAGGTACCAAATAATGTAATACTTCTAACATTAAAAACTATTATTTTTGGCTATTGTGATAAGATTCATAACATGTATAAGTTGGGAGAAAGACTTACCTCTTATGAACCTCATAGGAAGAAAATTTTGTTTTCTATGGTTGCACATACAAATAATGTAATTTATAAGTGGTATCATAGTCTTGAGTATCTCAACTATAGATCTTTGAGTCAACATCAGATAGTCATTGGGATTCTATGTATATACCCTCTAAGTGGTATGTGTGAGGGGTCTTTTGGAAAAGCATCATAGGGATACCTTTCCAAAAGGGGTTGTCATATGACCATATCATCACTTAGATATTGTACACAATGATATTTTTGGACCTATAGACATGCCATCTCTCTAAAAAAATGGGTACTTTTCAATTACAATTTCTTTAAATATGTCTGGTTATACCATTCACACTAAAGAGGTTTTTAAGAAGTTGAAGACCTTCAAGGACCTTGTTGAAAATTAGTTTGATAATATAATCAAATTTCTAAGGATATATTGGGTGGTGAATATGTTAGCTATGCTTTTCATGATTTTTTGGCTTCTCATGGGATTACATATCAGAGGACTACTCACTATACTCTTGAACATAATAGTGTGGATGATATGAAAAAATAGGGTGATAATGGAGGTGGCATGACATATAATTCATACCAATGGATGGATAATAAGTTTTGGTATGATTTTGTCACTTATGTAGCATACATCGTTAACCAAGTTCCCACTAGGGTAATCTAGGGCATGATACCTCTTGAGAAATAGATAAAGGATAAGCATGTTGTATCTAGATTTTGTATCTTTGGATCTTTAACATGGGCTCACATACCCAAGAATATTTAGAATGAGAAGGCACCAAAGAGTCATTAGTGTATTCTCATGGGGTATTCAAATATCTCAAAGGCATATTATCTTTATGATCCTCAAGGGCATGATATTTTGATCTAAAGAGATGTCACTTTTGTTGAGGTTGTTCTAGGTATTCCTTCCACTCCATCACTTGAGCTTTTGGAAACTAATTATTTTGATCCTTTGATTATCTCTAATTCAATTATTTCCTCTAAGAATTTGGTTTTCTCTACCCTTATTAGAGCTTCTTATTCATATTATCATTATTCATCTTCATATTTGAGGGGTAGTTATTTATCAATTGATTTGACCCCTTAACAAACATCATCACAAGCATCACTCTCTTATCTAAGATCAAAGCATGATGATCAAGACACGTCAGTTCAAAATGCTTCAATTTTACATGATGAGGTGAGTAGTAATGAGTTGGATTCTTTAGTTCTAGCTTAAAATGTTGATATATCACAAGACACACATGATTCTTACTCAATTCATCCAACATCCAAGTGTATTAATATGCTTCTAAAGAATGCTCATCCTATTCTATCTCTTGAGTGATATCGAAAGGCTCCTTCTTGAGAATTTATTTTTAAGGTAGTACATTATTAGGATCCTCTTATATATTCTTAGGCTAAGAGTAGGCCAAAATAGAAAGATGATATGTCAAAAGAATATGAAGCTTTGATAGACTTAAGAGTTGGCCCCTCTTCTAGAAGGAAAAAATGTTGTTGGCCACAAACATGTCTACAATACCAAATACACATTGAATGGTCAAGTAGAGAAGCACAAGCTATATCTTTTTGCTAAGGGATTCTATCAATAGGAGGGAGTGGACTATCCTAAGAATTTTGCATCAATGGCTAGGATGGACTCAGTTAGGATGATTCTCTCCATTGCTACCTCATATGGATGGAAGGTATATCAAATGGATGTGAAGAGTACCTTTCCACATGAGGAGCTTTACAAGGAAATTTACATGTAATATCCACTCAAATTTGAGCTTCAGGGACCCGCTCTATTGTTTTTTAATTTTACTAGGTCCTTATATGGACTTAAGCAAGATCCTCATACATGGTATGAGAAGATTCAATTCTTTTTTCTCAATTGTGGGTTTTAGTAATTTGAGGTTAAACATGATGTTTGCATAAAACATGAGGATGGAGAATATTTTGTGATTATCTTGTATGTTGATGATCTTCTCATCGCTAGAAACTCATCTACTCTTATATAAGACATGAAGTTATGACTTATTCCACTTTTGAGATGACGAATTTGGGACTTCTACATTATTTTTGAAGATTTATATTGATTAGAAAAACTTTGGCATCACCACTTCTTAGCCAAAGTATGCCTTGGATATTCTTGAATGTCTCAATATAGAGGATTATAAGTCCACTGAAACTCCTTTTGCCTTTGTTTTGAAACTTTAGGCTTATTGCACTACACCTTTGGTAGATGCCATGTCTCTTGTGGGAGTGCTCTATCTTAGATTAAACTTGATACAACCTTTGATGTTAGCTATTGTTCTAGATATATGCAAGTGCCCTAGAATCACCGGACAATATCTAAGAGGATTCTTAGATACATCAAAGGAACCTATTAGATGGGTATTCACTACTCTATTGGTTGCCCTCCAATATTGACAAGTTTTTTAGATGTTGATTGGGCATGTGACTTAGATGAGTAGTGGTCCACCATAGGCTTTATGTTCTATTTGGGATTCAACCTAGTCTCTTAATTTTCTATATTCCAACCCACTATTTCGCAATCCTCTATAGAGAGTGAATACTATGCTTCCAATGAGACAACTAAGCATCTTATGTGGATGCTCATGATTTTAGAGAAAATAGGCATTCCTTAGAGCTTTCCAATCACCCTTTAATGTGATAATTAGAGCACCATTCAACCTGTCCACAATCCAATGTTCCATTAATGGACAAAGCACATAGATATATGAATGTACTTTGTGACATGGTCTCATACACATGGGATGCTTGATCCAGTGTTTGTGGCTTCATCAGAATAGAAAATGGATATTTTGACCAAGGTCATGCCCAAGGTTAATTTTATATGTATTTAGGAACTTTTTGGATTTGAAGAGCATCCCTTAACGAGGATGATAAGTAAGGGTCTATCTTCATGTCCCCTATTTATCTTAAGGAGGAATGATGGAATATATGGTGGTTAATCTTCTCTTGAGGCCATGACTGACTTTTGTAACTATATTGATCATATCCACCCTTTGGGCCTATGTAAACTTTAAAAAAAATGCTTTTGTAGTTTTTTTAATATTTTATTCCTAAATGTTAGTCTCATAACCTTGACCTAAAGACTACATGTATACTTGTATAAATACCCCTTCATACCAACCATTCTGATCATAAATTGGAGTTTAATTTCATTTTCATTTAGTAATATTATTTAGTGTCCATGGACACCCCATTATATTTCATGTTCTACTTTTTCCATTCTATGCATTCTTTTACTAAGCAATACTAGGTAATGTTTGATTCCATTATTTCTCAAAACTACTGCAAAGTCCAACATTATTTGCACCTAGCCTTATCTCATTTTTGGCTCATGATTTTGGTCTCCAAACTATAGGGAGCATGCCTAGTAAGGATTGTACTCAATACCTCATTGTAATAATTTCTCTAGCTTACAACTAACAAGGATTTTAGAATATCATTGAAGATCCCTTAACAAAACCATGTCTATCTATTTTTGAAAACCTAACACATCCACAAAAATTTGGTTTAAAAAACATAGGAGAGAGTATGTAATATAGTTTTAAAATTAGCTATATGTGGATTTTATTGGGGATAATTATTATCAAAATATTACATTTTATGTTAGATCAATTATACCTTATCCATCTTGCCTTTCTACCAAAGATATTCTTCATCTTCACCAAACTAGTATGTTTCTTCTACCAACTCGATATATTTCCATTACAAGATAAAATATCCCTCAATGAATTACCTTCTAAAATTTAAAATTATCTAGAATGAAGTTTAGCACCATGATTGGCTAAACTATTTGCTACCCTTTCTCTCTCATTATATATATATATATATATATATATGCACACTTCTAAGATACCGCCTCTAATAATAGTTAATATACATAAAAAATAAAGGTACTATTGATCCAATCCCCACATCCATTTTTATTAACATTAAAATATATCTTCTTCCTTTTCTAATGGTAATCTTGGTCCTTGTCAGAAGTGTCATAGTTTGGTTCATTAATTTAGAACATATTGTTTTTACTATTTTGAAAGCACCAACCTTCCCCGTGTTTTCTTTGAGACTGCCATTAAAATTAATTTTGATGAATCTAAGTTTTGGACATTTTCATTATCATATATCGATACAAATACTTCATGTTAACTCAATTGTCAAAGGTGACACTTATATTATATTCAAATATTGTAACCAAGAGGCTAGTGCCTCTTTTTCACACATGAGACTTTTTGTGATGAGCACCAGACCTATAAACATTCTCCATGAAAGGTCATAATATGATTCCACACTTGGGCATGATTTTAAAATTTATTTTTAAAATTCTATTATTCCTTTAAAGCCATAGATTTTGATAAATAATGGTAAGACCAATCCTCCATAAAATATTTAATGTTTTAGCTTTGAAATGATTAATCTATCATTTCATCAACTTTTTCAATGTTAATGGAGTTACCCAATATAATCTCATTTTTTTTAAAATAACCCCAAATGGTATAAACAAAGGGTTAATTAAGAAGTACATAATTTGATGCTTGTGTCCTTATTACACAAGGCACATCTAAGAGGTCCATGATATCCTATTCTTTGTAGCCTTCACTTGTAGGAATTTTGATTTGAACTATCAATGAAAGGAATGTTGAGGCCTTATAGCAATCCTCAAGCAACCAAACATTCTTCCAAGGAAAATCATTCTTTGATAGATTCCAAACCAACTTGTCCTTTTGCATAAAATAGGCAAATAGAACCCATGGTGCATATTTTGAACCTTATCGACTATTTGTTTAAGGTCCTCTCCCTCAACCGAGTTACTAATACAAATACATGATCTAGAAATGTTACATCAATATAATGTTTGTACTTTGAACATGTACAAGCTAAACAAGCCCAAGCCAGTGGTTGACATATTGGATACAAACTAAGAGGATAAGGCATCAAACCAAAAATTTGTAGTCTCCCTCGTTGGGTGACCACCTAATATATTTCTTAATTACTTTGCAAACTCTTTGATATGAAGTTTCATGTTGCTAAACCCTTATATAGTGTTTGTTTCCTTAAATATTTTATTGCATCTATATTAATATTTTCACCCAATTTTTTCCTTTATCTTTAAATAATCTCCAACCCTAGTTTTTTTCTAATGTCAGACTCATAAGTCTACAATTTGTAAGCATACCCCTTCAATGCTCTTTCCCTTACAAACCTTATCCTAGTCACAAAGAGGGAAACTAAATTACTCCTCACATGCTTCCCAAAGGAAACATCTTTGAATTTTGTTAAAATTTGGATGCTATACCTACTAGTATTCTTAGGAGCAATCATATTTAGAGATAGGTTACAATCTAGTCTTTGAATTGTAGCCTTAAAACCATGGTTAAGAACTTATATTTCCAAACTACCAAATATTATTTCATTATATCTGAAATTGAGTCCCAAAATCATTTCTTCTTTCCTTCATCAGATAAAGGAATACCTAAATATTGATGACAAGTTCCAACTTTAAACCCTTAAACGTTGAGAATAATTTGTTGTAAATCTAAGACGATGTTAATGAAAAAAACTTATATTGTGTAGTACTGACCATTTATCCAATATCCTTCTCATGTCATGGTAGTATTTATTTAAATATCATGGCCTCACTAACCAAGGGATGAACCAAAAGAAAAGCATAAACAACAAATTATAAATGAGATTTAAGGAACAATTTGTGGCAATCTAAAGACCTTTTATTTTGCCTTCCATATTTACCTTTAGAGATATCTTTCCCTAATACCTCAACAAAAATAATAAAGAGATAAAAATATAATAGGTCACTCAAGTAGAGCTTATGGGATGAATCAAATTATCTAATAAGGGAACCATTGATCATAATAGAATATTTTAGAGTACTATAACAATAATCAATTCACACCAACCTTGATCAAAATGTGTTTTTTAGTATATCATGTTGAAAATATGAGCAAACTCTATCATACCTTTGTTCATATCTATTTTAATAAGCATGCTTATAGAATGAAGAGAATCTATGGTCTCTTGTGCAATGATTATAGCATCAAGAATTTTTTTAACACAAACAAATCCACATTCAATGAAATAACACAATCTAGAATGCTTTTCAACTTGTTTGCCATAATGTTTGAAATTATCTTATAAACCATATAAAAAGGTTCATTGTAATAAAAATATCAAAATATTGTCTCCCCTTTCTGTGAACTAATGCAATAAAGGTGACATTGACCTCACTTATTATAGTTTTATTTTTTCGTGCCTCTTCAACCACAACCAAAACATATAAACCTTGAACAAAACCCAAAATATTTGAAAAAATATTGTAAGAAATCCATTAGGGTTAATGCCTTATCAAGGTGAAAAGAGAAAATTACCTCTTATAACTCTTCCATAAAAAATTTCCTCGTTAATCTTCCATTTTGTCTTTGTGTGATAATTAAAAAATAATAATTAGAAAAACGTACTCCAAACCTCTTTAACTTGCCCACCTTTTGATTAATATTTTTGAAATAATTAATTACTTCCTTTTTTATATCTCCTTCTTGCATGCTTCCATCTAGAGTTAGAATATTTTGTATTCAACGAAAAACAAATATATTTTAGTACTATGAATTAAACTTGATTTTTCTATTTCCTTTCTTAAGTCATATCTCCCTAGGTTGTTTATTGCATACAAGTATGTTAGTTCATCTATTGATTCTTAATCTCTCTTATAAATGCTTGGCTTGAATTTAATTTTCTCATTTATTTTAAATATGTTAACAAAATATTTGTTGTTTAAAATCTTTGTCTATCCCTTCAAATATTTCATTATTTCAAAAAACATAAACATACACGATCCTTCAAGACTTGCTTCATCCCACCATAACAAAACTATTTGGAAGAAATCTAGATCCTAAAATGAAGTAGACTAGAATTAAAGTAACTTTGTATAATCATTATTGAATAAATTACATCTCAAAGGAATATGTTTGTGCCTTCATCTTACTCGTAATGAAATGTGTGAAGAAATTATATACTCTACTTGCAACCATGTATTATATACAAAAAGCTTGCCTAACCTTTCTCCTACATGATTGCACCCAATATGTCTATTATCACATGCATATTAAAAGCTTGAAAAAATAGGATCCCAAGAAATTTAATTGACAAAGAAACATTCTTCAATAATTTAGAAAACATCATGACATTTATATGATTAGCAATTTGCATTTTTTTTTTTTTGGTCTCCAATACTTATATTGAATCTTGAATTGAAAAATTACCTTCTTTTATTTTTTAGAGGGTTTATTATTGAAATTTTTTGTCAATAATTATGTTTGTAGTTATTAGGAAATATTCATGCAATACCCTCTCCAAATCCTGTTAGTGTCTTGAAATTGAAGATTTGCATATTCAATGTGGGTAAGAAAAAGAGAGGGATCACGACGGATGTGTATAAGAAGTATTTACTCAAAAAAAAGGGATTGGCAAGCAAAGCATTTGGAAAGCCACAAGAGATACACATGTTTATAATCTGATTCTTGGCCAAGGAGGACATTGTATGGTGTAATCTTGTACAATGTATTGAATTTTTTGCAATATTTTATTATGTAAGCCCTATAAACGACTTTTTTATGATTAAACTTACCTTATAATCTTGTAATTAACCTTATAGCCTTTCTTGTTATGGTGGCTCAAGGTTAAATTTATTTATGTATTTGGGGTTTTGGTATTGGTATAAATACTCTCAATCTCTCCATTTTATCATTGAAGTGTTATGGTTCTTATCTACGGATAATACAATGATTATTTATGGTGCTTATGAGCACCCCCCAATCTCTCTTTTACTTTCTTTCATCCTCTTACTTGTAACAAAATATTCGAAGAAATCATATACTCTATTTGCAACCTCGTATTATAAACCAAAACTTGCCCAACCGTTCTCCTGCATGATTGCACCCAATGTCTATTATCACATGCATATTACAATCTTGAAAGAACATGATCCAAGGCACTTTAATTGGCAAAATAAACATTCTTCATTAATTTAGAAAACATACATGACATTTATATGAATATAAATTTGCATTTTCTTTTTGATCTCCAACACTAGTCCAATCTTGAATTGAAAATTTTCCTTCCTTTATTTTTTAGAAGGATATGTTTACTATTGAAATGTTTTGTCAATATTATGCTGGTAGGTATTAGGAAATATTCATGCAATACCCTCCCCAAATCTTGTTAATGTCTCAAAATTTAAGATTTGCATATTCAATGTGTGAGAAAAAGAAAAGGATTGGCAAACCTTCCTTTTGCATGCATTCGGTGTGGGAGAAGCATTTGGGAAACCACAAGAGATACACATCTTTGTAATTTGATTCTTGACCAATGGCAACATTGTATGATGTAATATTGTACAATGTATGAAATTTATTGTAATATATTATTATGTAAACCCTATGGGCCATGGTTAACCTTTTTATGGTTAAACCCACCTTATAATCGTACAATTAACCTTAACGCCTTTCTTGTTATGTTGGCTCAAGATTAGATTTATTTATGTCTTTGGTTCTGGTATTGGTATAATACCCTCCACCACTTCATCATTATTTATAATGCTTATGAGCACCCCCAATCTTCATCTCTTTTCCTTTTTTTAGTACTTTTATTCTTTTGATATAAGATTTCTTTCTTTTACGTCCTTTCATATTTTTACGTTTTTTGTATAAAATTTGAGAGGATCAGTTTCTTTTGTTCATTTCTGGAAAAGACTGTGAATTCTAACATGACAATCCAACAAAGGTTAATCAATGTTTGTTGCATATAGTCGTCTATAACCCAAGCTCATGAAGTCCTATGTCATACCAAGATGCATGCCATGTGACAATCAAACAAGTGTTATATATTCATTGAATATACTATATAGCAGGTCCTACATTATTCCAAGTATAATTACCTTAATATAATAAATAGAGGAAAACAATTTAAGTAAAGTGGCAGACACAAAGCCAACCCCATTCATCCAAATATAAAAAACATTTACTCTTCTCATGTTCTAGTCATGGTTGATCTAGAATTTTAGAGGCCTTCTCAAGTTTATTAAGGTCCATTAGTTAAAGTGGAACAAAATGACGTGGATTAATTAAAATGTTGATCATTCCAAAGGGAAAATAAATACAATATAGATCATTTAATTAAACATTTAAAATAAAAATTATTATCTGTATACAAAAAAGCCAAACTAAACAGCTTGAAACATTTTTACAACTCTATTATCTATAGGTTACATTTTAAAGGCATTTTTTAAGACAGAAAAAAAATGATATTTCTGAAAGCTACTAGTTTGGATTTTAACATTCTATTCCTCTACTTAATGAATGGATAAACTTTAGTAATTTTGCATTGTCTTTGAGAGCATATTAATTTTTTTTTTTTTAATTTAAGATTTATTATATGATTGGGTGTGGATGGGTAATTTAACTTCATGCCAGATACAAAGATGACGTTTTCTTTTATTTTCTATTAAATGAAAAGAAAAATAATAATTGATGTGTTTTAAAAGGTTCATATTGGTATTGTTTTCAATGATATATGACATCTAATAAATTCAATATAATTGACATTTTATGTTATCTATAATTGATGATTCACAATTAAGTCAATTAATTTTTGGATATAAATAAAAGGGAAATGCAATTTAATAGATATTTTTAATTATTATCTTGTGATATAAAGAATTGTATTTAATTACTTAAAATGATAAGAATTGATAATGCAATGACAATGGTGATCTTTACTTAAAATGATAAGAGTAATTATTTTCGTCTCCTTTTACTATAATATAGATTCGCATTGCTAAAATTGTCATAAATTAAATGTCAAACCAAAATTAGGTGTTAAAGTGGAATGAAATTCCATCATAGAAATATGCCACTAGAAATAACAACTTGTAGAAAGAACATAACAATCACTGGTTAAAAATCATGAAGGCCACCTTCCTTTAACACTCTCAACTCAATGTTCATAAGGAATCCCACATAAAATATTGTAAGGTTCTTTAACATTTCTTTCTTCCTCAAAAAAAGAAAAAATTATCAATATGACACTTAGTATTATAAAATGATACATATTAACTTGTAGACAACTGTTCATCACACTATTATATGTGATTGCTAGTATTTTCTTAGCCACCACAAAATCATATTGCTTTCTTATCTACATATTTGGCATAAACATGACCAATGAAGTTGCTAACTCATGTTAGCTAAGCTTGATCTGCAGTTATTGAATGTAATCACTATTGTTATCCAATTGAAAATTTTAATGATAAATATCTTAAACATGCTTTCAAATGGAAACACATTGCCCTACATTTTAATTGTCAAACCCATATCCACGACCAGGGTTATGCATAAGGGGTCGGACCCAAAACGTACTTGTAAAAAAATGGCGAATCTGTTTCGAAACCCTGGCGAATCCTGGGCAACTTCATGTAGGAAGACATGGCGAAATACCTAATATTTTCACCAAAACATAGAAAAAATTGGCGAATGAGGTTCCAAGGTCATGAGACGGGGAGAAATGTTTTGGAAATTTAACTGTATTCGGATGCAACCCGGGTGCAAAACTGCATCCGGATGCAAACCGGGTGCAAAACTAGATTCGTATGCAAATCGGTTCCAAACCTAGATCTGGGTGCAAAATTGGATTCGGATGCAAAACTGGATTCGGATGCAACCCGGGTGCAAACCTAGATCCGGAGCAACTCGAGTGCAAAACTGCATCCGAATGCAACCCGGATGCAAAATTGCATCCAGTAAAAATGCACACGATCTACTATAGAAATGGTTTTGGTCGATTGTAGCATAGATTCGACTACAGTGTTGTTCCATCCAGTACTGCTGGTTGCAGAATAGGGTTTCGACCGATTGCAGAACAGGGTTTCGACCAGTTGTAGAATTGTGGTGTCGGACAGATATACAGCTGGTGTCAGACAGTAACAAAACTGGCTCGATATATTTGTCGGGTGTAGAACAAGGTTCAAAAATGAATCTGTATCCCTAGGGTGTTAATTATAAATAGAGGTATACTTGGCGAGTTTGGTGGGATAATTGAGAAATTTTAAAATTTTAGGGCAAAAAGGGTACTTTATTTAGGCGGGATTACTTGCGAATTTTTTAAAATATTCGTGATACTCTCATCAAAGGATGTTAGCGTACTATAATTTCTATTTTAATTAGACTATTTTGTCTAATTAGTTTGGCTGGTATATTGTTATACCTGCATCCTGTTGAGATGCGCCCAACCCGGGCTAATCCAGGAATGCAGTTGTGCCTACTGTATTATTTAAACTCCCCTGCAATAATTCAAACAAGTTCGTTTTTCTAACATGACATCAGAGCCAGATTGCTACGACAAATTTTTGAAGTGAAGCGTGAGAAGCTGTGCTGGGGAGAGGACGCATTTTGTTCCGCTATGCTGGGGAGGCAAATTTTTTTTTGCTGCGCGATTTGTATTTGCAGCCAATTTTTTTTTTAAACAAAAAAAAAAATTTATCGCGCGCAGACGCGCGACAGTCGTCGCGCATCCACGCGCGACAGGAGGGAGGGGAGGCCCCCCCCGCAAATAGCAGGCTGCTAGAACGCGCACAGGCACGTCTGAAGACAGCAGCTGCTGGAACGCGCACAGGCGGGTCCGCAGACAGCAGGCTGCTGGAACGCGCACAGGCGCGTCCGTAGACAGCAGGCTGCTGGAACGCGCATAGGCGCGTCCAGCACCCCCCCCGTTGAACGTGCGTCCAACGTCCAACCCCCCGGTTGAACGCGCTGCGCGTCCAACGTCCCCCCCCGCGCGTCGCCGGAAAGCGCGCGACCGCGCCTTCCAGCCCCCAGGCGCGTCGCTGGAACGCGCGCAGCCGCGACGCGGACGGGGAACCGCTGCGGACGAAGCAGGCGGACCTACGCTGTGACAAAATTTTTTAATTAACCCCCCCCGTCGACGTGTGCGACTGTGGATGCTACTGGCCGCGACCAAGCAGCTGCGGAGGAGGAAGCTGCGCTCAGGCAGCAAGCTCAAATACGAGGGGGTCCCTTGATCCTTTCGGATCAGCCTGCTGGCTCACGTGGTCATGAGCCGTGCGGTAAGGCTCTGGGAGCCTGCAGGTCGGGGGTTCAAATCCCGCCGACTCCCCCCTTTCAAAGGTAAAAAAAAATTTCAAAGGTTTTTTAATTATTATTTTTTAGTTAAAATTTTTAATTTTAATTTATTTTTTATAGTTTTAAAACTTTATAAATTAAAATTTAATTTTAATTTATTTTTTCTTAAGTTTTTAAAACTATATAAATTAAAATTATTTATTTTAACTTTAAATACATAATAATTATTAAAATGCTTTGTTAAAGAGAATTTTTTTTAGGGGGGATATTTTTTTTCAAAAAATCAAAGGGGGAATGTGAGTAATTTTCTGAAAAAGCAATTTGGCGAATTGTAAAAGGTGCATTTTTGGCTGCGCCCGACACCTTGTGGGTTATTCCTGTGGGCAATTTTTTTGTTGCATGTTGCATATTTGTCTTTTGCACTATAACATTAAAAATTAAAATCAAATTCACTCCCTAAGTCCCCGGAATATTTAAAACCCATCCGTGCAATTTATTGCACTGCAGCGTTCGGTATTTGTGATACCTCTGGCCAGCACTTACAGGTAAAGCTGTCGTGATTGCGTTATTGTATCCGCTGTCTAATATAGCTGCTACAACGACGTCTGAGCTTGTTCTCTATAAATCGTCGAGGAGAAATAAGTTTGCCATTTTTTGCATTTTTTTACTCCATCCACTACCCTTAATCGCTCTTGTGTTTAGGCGTAAATCCTGACGAAGTATTCTTCATAGTGTTTAAGGGAAGTTACGCCCCACACATGAGAAGAATCTTCTATGGTAGGTGCCATCAACAAGGCGATTCCCTTTCAGTACTGCTTATGTTCCACGTATCGTATGATCTCTAAAACTCACCTATAGTCTCCTTCACGTAAGGGCGGGTGATTTTTGTTGATCTTTCTAAATACCTATAGTTTCCCTCACGTAAAGGCGGGTATTTTGTACGGTATAACGGCCTAGCAAAAGGTATATCGAAAGGGGGACCAATTGGTGATATAAGGAACCTTCACTATGGCCGCTGTTGCAAAGTTGATGACTGATCCTCATCAGTTATTGAAAGGTCCAAATTATACACCATGGAAACATAAGATGAAGGCAATTCTCCAAATGGAAGATTTATGGGATATTGTTACTGGAGTAACATCTAGGCCTTCATCAACATCGGGATCCACAACCTCGCCGATCGGATAGCTTTTGACAAGAAAGATAGTAGAGCAAAGGTGCTCATTTTGTTTGTTGTTTCGGATGAAGTGCAACCTCATATAGCTGACAAAGCAAGTGGTAAAGAGGCATGGGATGCCCTTCAAACCATCTATGAGGGAAAAAATGATTCCACCATTCTTCATCTTCAACAACTTCATAACCTAAGTTTGAGACAGGGTGAAACAGTTGAACTCTTTCTGTGCAGTGTCTGAATTGAAAGAGAGATTGAATTCTTTGGGAGATTCTGTGGACGAAAAGCTTCTCGTTTCAATTGTGATGAGAGCTTTACCTTCTTCATTTGATATGTTGATCACCTCCATCCAGGTGTCTCAACGACAAATTACCTACATCGAGTTGGTCAATCTGCTTCAACAATAGGTCAATCTGCTTCAACAACAGGAGGCACGCCAACTTCACAAGGATGATTCTTCCAATACATCCCTATACACCAACAGGCAGGGTTCTAGGAAGAAAGGTAATGGACAAAAAGGAGGCAACTTTCAGAAATGAGGAAATTCTCAACAGGACATGAAAGGAAAAGGAAAACAACCTCAACGAAGAAGAGGTGGTGCAAGATCCGTGAGAAAGACAACCATGACACCAACAGTGTTGGCATAAGAACAAGCAGAAAGACCAAAACAAACCACAAAATAAAAACAAGCAACCCCGGTGAATGTTGTTGTTGAAGAATCCGACTCGGATTCCGAATGGGCACACAAGGTGCTCATGACTACCACAGATTCCACACGGAGGGATCCTGTTTGGTATGTCGATTCTGGAGCTAGCAAACATAGATCGGCGACGGATCGTGGTTTGAATCATTCGTGGCCAAAGAGGGCAAACCTGTCACCATTGCCGATGATAAAACCTACGGGGTTCGGTGGAGAGGGTACGGTTTCGGTCACTCTTCCCGATGGCAAGTGTCAGATTGACAAAGTCCTCTATGTTCCGGGATTGGCTAACAATTTGTTGTCGATCACACAAATCCTGGATAGAAATATGGTTGTCAACTTTCGTGTTGAGAATGGCAAGAAGTGTTGTACTATTACCAGGAAGGGTAAGCAGATTGCAACAGCTTCATATAAGCATGACTTATTTGCCCTAGATGCTATCTCTACTCCACATGTTGCCATGACTGTCTCTACCAAGGAGGCAACTTCCCTATGGCACAAGAGATATGGGCATCTTAGTTCGGCTACTTACTTGAGCTCAATAAGTATGAGATGGTAAAGGGTCTTCCTTCCCTTTCTGCCACATTGCCAGTGTGCTCTGACTGCTTAGTAGGAAAGCAACATAGAGTACCATTTGAGAAGAGCTCAACAAGAGCACAAAAACCTCTGGAGTTAATTCACACCGATCCGTGCGGTCCTTTCACACCCAACAGCTTGTGGAGGGAAGAGGTCCTTTCGGTTATTTGTAGATGACTACTCACGAAAGATGTGGGTTTTCTTTCTCCAACTGAAATCGAAGCTTTCGCATTCTTCCAGCAGTTCAAGAAATCCGTTGAGGAGTCAGGAGCTTCTATTAAAACCCTCCACTCAGATCGAGGGGGGAGTTTACCTCTAAAGAATTTTCTGCATTCTTAGATAAGCATGGAATCAAGAGACAGTTAACAACTGCCTATACTCCTCAAAGAAATGGAGTTGCCTGAGAGAAGGAATCGTTCTATCATGGAAATGGTTCGTTGTATGCTCATAGAAGCTACTCTTGGGCAACAATATTGGGCGTAAGCTGTCACCACCTGCAGTTGTATCTGTTGAATAGGGCACCCACAAAGGCCCTAAAAGGAATGACTCCACAGGAAGCATGGAGTTGTCGAAAACCCTCCATATCTCATCTACGTATTTTCGGATGTCACGCTTTCATGCACATACCAAAAGAGAAAAGGAAGAAGCTAGATGAGAAAACAATGAGATGTATTTTTCTTGGTTATTCTGAGCACTCTAAAGGATATTGGTTGATAGATCCTTTGACCAAGAAAATTCATGTCAGCAGAGATGTCTTTGATGAAGCTTTCACATCACAGAGCACATCTAAAGTACACCTAGATCTTGTGGAATCTAAGGAAGAGAAGATTCCTTCATCAACACTAACAGGAGGTCCTTCTACATCTTCTTCAACACCACCGAAGAAGAATCCAAAATGGTGTACAAATACAATCAGAGACGCAAATTTATCCACTCCTCCCAATTTGAACTTGGATAGACCTCGTACATGCAGTATGGCTCAAAAGGAAAAAGAAGCCAAAGAAACTGGTGAGGTTGATGATCTTTGTCAATCTTTTGAGGAACTTTCTGTAACTCCACGTACAGAAGTAGAGGATATGGATATTGATGATGACAGGGCGTTCATGTCTACCATAGACGATCTTGAACCTACATCAATGCAAGATGCTCTTAGTGAGCCTCAGTGGAAGGCCGCTATGGATACAGAGTATGAGTCTTTGATGAAAAATAAAACTTGGAAGCTTGTTGATTTGCCGCATGGAAAGAAACCCATTGGTTGCAAATGGGTATATAAAGTCAAGTACAAGGCAGATGGAACAATTGATAAGCATAAGGCCCGTCTTGTTGCAAAGGGCTATGCTCAAAAGGAAGGCATTGACTACGAGGAAACTTTTGCACCTACTGCTCGGATGACCACAATTCGAGTTATGTGTGCTATGGCAACACAATATGGGTGGAAAGTTCACCAGATGGATGTCAAAAGTGCCTTTCTAAATGGTGATCTCCAAGAAGTCTACATGACTCAGCCGGAAGGATTTGAAGTGGAAGGCCAAGAGCAAGAAGGTTTGCAAATTGGTCAAATCCTTATATGGTACCGAAACAAGCTCCTCGAGCTTGGTATATAAAAATGGACAATCACCTTATGCGGCATGGATTTAAGAGATGTCCGTCGGATGCAAACCTCTATTTCAAGAAACAGGGTTCCGAGATAGTGTTGCTTGTACTCTATGTTGATGATCTCGCTCATTACAGGGAGTTCAAAAACTATGATCTCTACTGTCAAAAGAAACTTGTGTAAATATTTTGAGATGACAGATCTCGGACTTCTCCATTATTGTCTTGGTCTGGAATTCAGCCAGAAGGAGCACTCCATCAAAGTGTCTCGGAAAAAATATGCCAAGACATTTCTGGAAAAATATCGCATGACTGATTGCAAGCCAATGGCAACTCCGATGGAGAATGGACTTCGATTATCGCGATATGATGATTCACATCGGGTAGATGGTACTCTCTATCGACGATTGATTGGGAGTCTCATATATCTGACCAATACTAGGCCAGATCTTGTATTTGTCGTCAACTATCTTTCGAGGTTCATGCAGGAGCCTAAGACCACTCATTGGAAAGCAACAAAACGTGTTCTTCACTATGTCCGTGGTACTATGGAATATGGCCTAGAATACAAGAGGAATAACAAATTCTTCTTGCAAGGATACACGGACTCCGACTATGCCGGATCATTTGATGATCGCAAGTCAACTTCTTGATACATTTTTCATCTGAGATCCGGTCCTGTCTCTTGGCACAGCAAGAAGCAACATGTGGTTGCTATTTCATCAAAAGAGGCAGAGTATCGCGCCGCACGTGAAGCTGTGTGCGAAGTGATATGGTTGCGTCGCATCCCGACAAGTATGGGCCATCCATCAAAATCTCCAATACACTTGTTTTGCGACAATCAGGGTGTTCTGAACCTCGTCAAGAATCCAATCCATCATGAAAGAACAAAGCACATTGACACGCAATGTCATTTCATTCGAGATGAAGTTCCAAAGCATCGAATTCAGCTTCAACACATTCCCACCGATGCTCAAGTTGCAGACATTTTCACTAAGGCACTTGCACGTGTCAAATTTGAATTGTTTCGCAGCTCTCTTTGTATTGCAAAATGATGTAAGGGGATGTTAGTATAGCTATTAGTTATTACATTACTCAAATAATGTAATAAGGGGGATGTTAGCGTACTATAATTTCTATTTTAATTAGACTGTTTTGTCTAATTAGTTTGGCTGGTATATTGTTATACCTGCATCCTGTTGAGATGCGCCCAACCCGGGCTAATCCAGGAATGCAGTTGTGCCTACTGTATTATTTAAACTCCCCTGCAATAATTCAAACAAGTTCATTTTTCTAACACGGCTAACCGACACCTAAAATTTATTTTTTCCCAAAAATTTCGCAAATTTGAATTTTCAAAAATGTTTTTTCCGCCCCAATGGCGAAGTTTCGCCGCTATGCATAACCCTGTCCACGACAATTTGTATAGCAACATCCTGTATCAAACTGCTGGACTGTACATATATTTTATTTATTTATAAGGTTTAATTTGGCTTCACCATCAATCCCATCTGCCAATTAAATTATGCATCAAACGGAGGAGGCATTACATGATAAACACTTTGACGCATTGAGGAACATAAAAGCTTGGTAGTAGCATTAAAAATTCAAAACCACTAGAATAAACAATAGTCTATATCATTGAACATTCTCATTCATACGAGTATAATTGAATCCATATGTAATTTTCCATAAACAGTAGTCTATGTCATTGTACATTCTGATTCATACAGGTATAATTGAATTCATATGTAATTCTCCATGGTTAGAAGCCAGAATCATAAAGGCAGTAAATGCATGCATGCTCAATATTACAATGCCAAACAACCTCCAAGATCAAGAAGAATGCACATGCCAACTGTTGTCAGAAAGAGAGCATGTAACATGGCATTAGAAGTTTCCTCTGCAATTCTACAATTTAATCTAGAAACATATAATATTCATTTGAAATAGCCATTAAACTTCAGCATTAAGTGAAGATAACTATTACATTATCTAATGCCGAGATGCAAGGCAAACCAAAAAAACTCTTTTTGACTTTGGAAGGCCAGCTCAACATAAAGAGATTTTTTTTTTTTAATTTCCATTATGAAAAGCATCTGAGCTTTTGATCCCCCACCCTGCACACACCCATACATGGATGGAGATTTCCAACTCTTACCTTATTTTGACGAGCTTTGTTTTCAGCCTGAGACTTATAATTGTGAAAGCAGCATTGTCATCTCTTTTTAATCATTGCCAAATCAGTAACAAAACCACCAACAAGACTATATAAATGAACAAAGCCTCGTATGAATAATGATGAAAATACTTGCAATAACACACCAAAATATTGGACCCTAATCAATGGAAAAAAAAAAAATTGCCTACTATTCCTGCCATGTATCTGGAACACTTGATCCAAATAAGTCGGGACAACCTTCCCAACAAGCATTTTCCCTAGCTTCCCAGTACCCACCCAAATACCGGTAACTGCTGTTACCATTCTCCCTTCTGAACCATCGTGACTGCCATCCCTTCTCTTGGAGTTTGTAGGCCTAGAATAAAGGAAAAATAACTTTAGAACTACAATAAAAAATAATAATAATAAATGAGACTATAACTTTGTTTCTTCTTTATGCTTACCTCTACCTTTCTGCCCAGAATGGTCAGTTAAAAAGCGACTAAGAAACTTCTATTGACAACAAAATTGAGGACATTTGAAACTAAGGTCTTAAAATTAGAAAAATTCTTTTCCAATTTCTAGATTAGTGTAAAGCTTACTGCAGAAAGGAGAGCAGAGCTTGTAAAGTGGTAGAAATAATTCCAAAACACCAACAAAGAGGAGCTTTTAAGAGGAAAGGAATTATATTGAATGCATAGTTTTTAGTTGAATCAGACACATTGCATTTATTATTTCTCCTTACTATCTTCTTAGAAGGTTTTTGATGCACAAATTAAAGATTGTGGGGAATGTTTTCTAAATTTCCTTATTTTATCTCCATTTCTAATAAAGAAGCCATAAGTAGCACATCACAAGAATATGCAGTTGTTCCCTCAGTTAATCACAAAACATAAAGAAACATTATACAATTGCAATGCTTGTGTACTATGATTGGAGTGCCCCAATTGGAAAGTCTCTTCATCTCATTCAATGCACTTCTACATGAAGGCAAAAGGCCACAGTTATAAAATTGTCGATAACAAGAAGGAAACCTGTTCTATTTAGAACAGAAAGAAGAGAATAAATACTCAAATCAAGCTTTGTTGTGGTTTCATTCCCTCTTGCTCTCAACATAATGCTCATCCCATTCATTAAGCTGGAGACAGCTCAGAGACAAAGAATCACAAGACCAATATGATTGTGCACATATTCTTCAAGCTATATGCCACACCCTGGATATAAAGCTCACTGAACATCATAACAGTGGTGGTGCTAGAGTTAGAAGGCAATCAGGTTTCAGAAAGGTTTTAGACCAGAGACCATATTTGCACTTTTTGTGCTATCATTGAGAAGGCTTGAGAAAAATCCTCCTTAGTCATTTGCTGCTTTCTGGAAAGGCCTTTGATACAGTTCCCAAACACTTGTTATTACGGAGACTACATGAAATGGGCATCTCAGAGATCCTCATTATAGTTATCATGTGAGACACTGGTTGATCTGTCTCAAATAGTCCATGGGTTCCCCAATGAGAGCAGGACTATTGGTGTTAAGCAATGGTGCCACCTATTGTTGTGGACCCTCTTTGGTATATATATTGTTGAGCCTGAGTACTTCATTCATCAACAGGTAAATGACACGTCTTTTACACCATGTCTTGATTGCTAGAATTACTCTTTGCTAATGATGTGGTTATCGTTGCTCACTCTCCTAAGGTTTTGCAGGACCACATACACTTGCTATGTTCTGAGACCTAAGAAAACTCGAAGTCAATGTTAGTAATACTGATGTTATGATCCTCAACAGCTCTGAAAATGTTCTTCCCATGTTGCAATTTTTTTTCCATGAGCAAACACATTGAGATCACAACATCCTATACTTTTCTGGGGGTTCAACACTCAAGTCCATCCCTTAACCTCAAACTTGCCTCTTAATCATGACTTTGCAACCAAAAATATTTTCAAGATATCCCTTTAAAGATGTGCACCTTTGATTGTATTATAAAACCCACTGTTCTCTATATCTAAGGCCTGTGGTCCAAGGATGGCACCTCTTGATTGGGCATGCTTCAAGAGGGCTTAAACTATTTTGCTTCAACGCGTGATCGAAAATAAATGAAAAACTCCTTGGTGCATCATGCAGACCAAGTTTGGAGTCCACCCACTTTGCATGGGTAGTGCTTTAGATTCACCATCCATCTCCATCAGCTAAGGTGAAAGAAGAATCATGTGTTAGGTTGAGACAGATATTTGTACCTAGCATATTGTTTGACAAAGGCCATTGAATCTAGGAATCCTTCAAGGCATAGGAGAGGCTAGTATCTGGAGGGATGCATCTCCAATTTATCAATATTTCCATAGATCACCTACCACCTTCCCAGTACCCATTGTATGCCCCCTACGAGATTCTCCTTGCAAAAGGGATGATTTATGATGTAGTCAAGAAACACGTCCAAGGACAATACCCTGAGACAACTTGGATTCTCCTCAGTCTTTTGGCCCTAAGATGACATTCTATGCTAACCACTTCAAGCAAATTGTGGGCGGTGACAACACCCTCGCTAACTATATACGGTGTCACTAGTCCCATGGCCTCAATATTTTCCTTGGTCAAATGAAGGACCACTACCAGCAACTCCAAATAAAAGCTAACCACCATACTCTTGGGAAGACAGGATTTGTCACCTTTGCTCCATGTAGGAGATGGAAACAAAGGAACATTTTTAATTTTCTGCTGCCCATTGTACTATGAGATGAAAGATAGGCACTATTGTTTGTATAGGGTGTCAGCTAAGTTACTATACAGCTTAGGAGGTATTTGGTGGTATATCTCAAAGAAGCTGTCAGTCGTGGAACAACTGTGGACTGCAGGAATCCAGCAAAGGGCCGATTGAAGCAGCCAGTGAGTGCATCAGGCATTATGTTCCAAACGTGAGGCTGCCTAACATGAGAGTCAAACATAAGAGCCTGAAGGGAACCTCACAGTCACCAGTCTCCTAAAGTGAATTACATCCTCATTCCATCCTGTGCCAAAAAATGCCCGCCAAACTATACCGTTGCTCCACTAACAAGGTTTGAAAATAGCACCTCCCTTGTGCAGCATCTACCAAACAACATGACAAACCTATCCCTTGAGATCACTTATGCCCATAGCCCACAAGGTTTAGACAGGCAAGCATTTGAAGATTCTTCTTTGCACCTCAAGGATCTTTGGCCTTGGAAGTTAGGAGAGCCTAGGAGACATTCTCCAAGGATCTAATACATTCCTTAAAGCCCAAACCATTCCCTTTTTGATAGCATCAAGACCTGCATAGGCTCATTCACAATGCTTGTCACTCTGTCCTTGCATGTGAACACTGATTACTGATAGCTACAGTTCCAACGTTTCCCCTTTTCTCAATGCTGTAGTTAATCTCTCGTGGCCATTTGAGCCTTGACCATATAATATTTGTACCATAATTGTGCTAAATGTGAGATGTAATTGTCTCACATGATACCTTATACGAGACGAATCTGGAATTTGTAGTGTTTTGAACTTTCGAATTTGGAGCAATATTTTGGGTTCCCCTATGCTATTCTAACCAAAATGTATACCTGACTCTCATTGACTTACTTTGTTTGCCAGTGTCATTAAACATGATTTCTTATGGCTTTTGATTTGGGGATAATTCAATACCATGGAGTTCAGCCAAGGATCACCAAGGCTGCTGAGACCAATCTTCAGATGCCAAAATGAAGGATAAACTGGCTTTCACTCTTTCAGCACTTTTCAAATTACATTAATGCTACCACCTTCGTAATAGGTGCTGACACTCATTTCTTGCAATTTGGACATTCTTGCAGATTTTGATCCTTTTTTCTAAGAGAACATCAAACAACAAAGGATTTATAAACTTGATAATATCTCAATAAATCATCTAAACAAGAGCCTCTTACTCTTAAGAGTCTAAAGCTCATAGCATAGTAGCCATTTTTGTAAGTAGTGCCAAGGTTCTATAAATATCCTCTTTTCATAAAATCATAATTTGAAAAATGTATTTGGGCAAAACTTCTAATGTAATTAAAAATAAATGAACATTTATCCTCCACGCTATTTAAATCTGTACTTTATAAACCTTGATCTGACCTGATTTTTTGTTTTTTCGCTTCAAAACCTTTCAGAAACTTAGTCTCCCCTTTTAACATATAAGTCATAAACCTGCTTCATATATAACACATTTTTAAAAAAAGACAAAAAAGATGATCCCTTGATCATTCATTTCTCTATTAAATCATATTACTCGCTCTCTAATATTGTCTACCTTATAGAGAGTGTATGAAAATAAAACCTAAAAAACTTCACATTCAAATACATCAGCAATTGATGGTCCTTGACTGAGAAATACAAACTCGTCCACAAAACCGTAATATACATATCCAGCCATTTCATGGGCAATAATCAATTCGGACTTCCAGCCACATTCAAAAACATTTAAAGGTTAGTCCATGAATTAGACCAGACAGATTTGGATATGTGCTATGGCTTTCTGTTCCAAGTTATTTGCACCATCATAAAATTTCATCTTTTTTTCCACAATATCTTTAAACAAGCACCCTCAAATGACATCTCTGCCATGACTTCATTTAGAGTTCTACAATTTTCTATTTTTCGGAAGCATTCCCCTGCCACATTTTTGACAAATAACAATTTAGATATTTAGAAATACTAACTTGAAGGGCTGAATGTCTCTCACATTTCTGTGTTGCAGTTATTCAATCGACCTTGTACAAGAGGATACCAACCAAAGAGAGCCCTTACTTTCTAACTACACCTTTCTTGAGATGCTCTTGCAGCCCATTTGATTTTAGGTTGTCAAGGAATGACACATTTTCACAGAAAGAGGAAGCCAAAAAACACTATCCTATTCAGATCGATGATTTTCTCATTCAAACCCATGATAGTTAGTCAATAACTATTAAGAGGTACTCAGGACTCCTGAAAAAGTTGCTGAGTCTGGGTGCAAGTCTATCTAAAAGAGTTTTTTTTTGGGATTGACTTGTGAGTATATCCAGACTCGGCGAGTTTTTTTAAAAACTCAAAAAAGTTCAGACTCAGGAAAAACTAACTGGACTGGCAAATCCCAAGAAAAAACTTGGCTGCAGTGAACTTTGTGTAGAAACAGGAGTAAAAGTTCTTTTTTGGGGGTTTGGCCTCATTTCTGCTGTTTCCAGTGACAGAGAGAGCTGAGAGGAGGTGAAGGCAGCCACAAGAAACACGCATTTGCATCCTTAAACACGAATCTTTTCCAGATTTCAAGAATCTAACAGCCACCCTGTAATGTCCCATTTTGAAGACTATGTGGACCCCACGCATTGTAATGTTTTATTTTTGTCATTTGTGGACAAGGAAGTGGGACGTCCCCTTTTTGCTAGGCTAATAGGTGTTTTATGTAATAAAAATTAAGTGTTGGGGATTAATGTTGATGTAACCCTCACTTAATGAATAATTAGAAGCCTCTAGTGGGGCGACTAGGTATATAGGCTTGGAAAGTCACTTTTAGGGTTTCATTATGTCATGTTCATCTTCTGAATTGTAAGAGAGAGAGGGCTGAACCCTTCCTCACCTTCTGCTGCTTAGGTGGTGTGCCCTAAGTCTTCAAAAATAGCCAATCTTGTAGACAAGGTGATGTGCCCTTGTTCTTGATTGGAGATTGGGTGGATCTATCTTAGGATTCACAATTGTGTTGCAGATTTTGGTGTGTTGGAGTCTGGAAGTGGGTCGTCCAGCTTTGGGAGGCCATTTGTGCATGTTTTGTGACCTGTTTTGCCCTCATAGGAGGATCGCCCAGCTTTGGGGATTTTTCTAGCCAGTTTTGAGGGTTGATTTGTGTTGTTGGATAGTTGTTTGGCTCTGTTTGCATTTTCAAAAAATTAATAAAAAATTTGTATGCTGATGGGGTTGATTTGTGTTGTGGCCAAAAAATTAATAAAAAATCTGTATGGCTGGAACGTCCATTTTTTAGGGTTTCTAGAGTAATTTCTGAGTAGTAATTGCAGATCTGATCTATTTTGCAGAAATCTGATTTTTATTTATTTAAACCCTAGTTTGTTGAGTTAGGGTTATTATAGTGGTATCAAAGCTGGTTTCCTACCAGCCTGTGAGAGCTCTTTATGCAGCCAAATAGGTACTATATGAGGAGAAATAAGTCAAACCCTAACCTCAACCAAGGGAAAGAAATTCCAGAACCGAGAAGTTGAACAAAGGGAGCTAGTGGAGATGGCAGATGAGCAAAGGGATCCTGCTGAGCAGAAATTTGACACCATGCTTGAGTTACTAACTCGTTTGGCGACCAAGATGGATCAAGGTGGAGTTCAGCCACCACCAAACTAGGGAGCGAACCCTAACCTAACCCTCAGTCGCCACCAGATCAGGGAGAGCCATAAAATAGGGTGGCCAATCGGGACCAAAGAAGTGAGAGGTGTGTGAGATACACTCGTTCTCCTTTGCCCAGGCCAGCAAAACCCATGTTTTTGCCTAGGAAAGAACCTGACGTACGCCAAGAGACTGATGAACTGGATGCCCTATTTGCAGAATATTAGTGTAGGGCTGAAGAATTCAGAAATGCAGTCACTTTCCAGAGTTACCTAGAGATCGTGGGGAAGAAGGCTGGGAGAGGCAGCAAGTATGGAGAAAGAAAGAAATTGCAGCAGAAAATGCAAGTACCAGTGTTCAATGGAGATGATAGCATGTTTGCTAAGGCATGGCTGCAGAAATTGCAGACTTACTTTACTCTCAGCCCTATGGATGAAGAGGATGCAGTACAATTTGCTACCCTACATCTTGAGGGGGTTGCATATGACTGGTGGTATCATGGTCTCAACACACAAGGCCATGGAGAGATCGCCTCATTTGATGAGTTTAGTTAGAGGGTCTTGGATCATTTTGAGATGAGGGATGAGGAGGAATATTTTAAGGAGCTGGCCACCCTTAAGCAAAAAACTACAATGGAGGCATACATTGAGGAGTTCCAGAAGATTTCAGTCATGGTGCCTAACATTTCAGAGAAGAGAGTTACCTTTCTTTTCATTGAGGGTTTGGTGGATTCCTTGAGAGGCTTGGTAAAAGCCTTTGAGCCTGCTTCATTGCAAATTGCAATGAGAAGGGCTTTGACCCTTGAGTCTACAGCATCACTAAAACCTAGGGTTTCAACACCACCACCACCTAGGTTTAGCTAGGCAGGACCGTCAAGATCATTCCAGAGAGGGAATTTCTTCCAGAAGAGAGAGACGCCCCCTCCAAGGAAGAATCAGGCTTTTGGGAAGCCAACGCCCCCTCCACAGAGGGATTTAGCACCTACGCCACCAGGATGGAGGGTAAATGAGGAGCATGATGAGCTTAGGAGGAAAAAATTGTGCTTCACATGCAAAAGCCCTTGGGTACCGGGCCATCGCTGCTAGGGAAAGGGGCAGATTCACTACATTGAGGTCGTTTCAGATGAGGAGGCATCAGAAAGTGAATATGAGTCTTCGGAGGAGCGTGAGCTTGAGGAGCCATCCCTTGAGTCTCATGAGAGCTCAAACGCTGGCACGTTGGCCACGTTGAGCAATGCGAACAGGTATCTCACAATCAAGGTGCCAGGAGAGGTATTGGGGAATAAGGTGATAGTATTGATAGATGGTGGGGCAACCCACAATTTTGTGGATGAGGGTTTTGTAGCCAAGAAAGGGCTAAAACCAAAAACATTTGTTGGGTTTAATGTTGCTACTGGAAATGGGAGCATTGTGCCTTGCAACATATTTGTGAGGCAAATGAAGGTAAATTTTGAGAATCATTCCATAGTAGATGACTTCTATGTGTTTCCATTGGGAGGAATTCCTCATTTCATACTAGGAGTTCAATGGTTGTATTCATTGGGAGACTACACCACAAATCACCAAACATTGCAGCTGAAATTTAAAGCTAAAGGGCATGAGGTAGTTTTGCAAGGGATCAAGGAAAATGTGGTCCAAGAGGTGACGTCCAAGAGGATGGAGAGGATTCTCAAGAAAGAGGAGATAGTTTGGGCTGCTGGTATATTTATGACAAAAGGTATGCCTTATTCATCTGATAATCATGTCTCTTATCATCCTGAAATTCAGATTTTGTTGGAAAAACATAGCGCTGTTTTTGGGGATATGCCCTTTGGATTGACAAATGCCCCTGCCACTTTCCAATCAGCCATGAATCAGATTTTCAGGGAGTATTTGAGGGATTTTGTGTTAGTTTTCTTTGATGATATTCTTGTTTATAGCAGCTCATGGGAAAATCACTTGAAGCATTTGGATTCTGTTTTGAGTATTTTGGGACAACAACAATTTTATGCAAAGAAGTCTAAGTGTGAATTTGGCATGTCTGAAATTTTATATTTGGGGCACATAATCAGCAATAAGGGAGTGCATGTAGACCAACACAAGATAGAGGCAATTCAAAATTGGCCTATTCCCACTACCTTAACTCAATTGAGAGGGTTTTTGGGACTTTGCAGCTATTACAGGAGATTCATTAGAGGGTTTTCAGCCTTGGCAGCACCTTTGACTGAATTAACAAAGAAGGGAGCGTTTGTGTGGAGTGATGAAGCCCAAAAGGCTTATGAGAAATTGAAGGAAGTGATGTCTTCTTGCCCTCTACTTGCAATTCCTGATTTTTCTTTGCCATTTACCATTGATTGTGATGCTTCAGGTGTTGGAGTAGGGGCTGTCCTAATGCAAAAGGGGCAGCCAATTGCCTTTGAGAGCAGGAAACTTAGTCCAATGGAGAGAACTTTCAGCATATATGACAAGGAGATGCTTGCCATTATGCACGCTTTGACCAAGTTCAAGCAATACCTTGTTTGTGGCAAATTTGTGGTAAGGACTGATCATAATAGCCTTAAATATTTCCTTGGACAGCGAGATTTAAATGATAGGCAGCAGAAATGGGTCACTAAAGTGCAGGCATATGATTTTGAGATTGAGTTTATAAAAGGGAAAAAGAATTCAGCTGCTGATGCACTATCTAAAATGCCCACATTTCACTCTATTTCCATTATAACAGCTGATTGGAAGGCTGCAATTATGGCTGAGTATGTGAAGAACACTTTTGCATCTAACATTCTTGATGGCCACTTGAAAGATGACAGGTACAGCGTGAAGGAAGGTCTGATTTTTTACAAAAACAGAATTTTTATTGTGCCAGATTCCAAGCTTAAAGAGAAATTGATTGCCACTATGCATGACGCACCCATGGCTGGTCATCCGGGGTTTTTTAAGACCTATAGACAGCTGCGTGAAAGGTTTTCATGGAAGGGGCTAAAAGATGATGTATTGAAGCATGTGAGGGAGTGCACCACTTGTCAGGAAAATAAAATTGGAAACACATTGCCTGCTGGTCTTCTTCAATCCTTGCCCATTCCCAATCAAAAATGGGAAAGTATATCAATGGACTTCATCACGGGGCTGCCAAAAGTGCATGGTAAGGATTGTATATATGTTGTGGTGGATAGGTTAACTAAATTTGCACACTTTTATGCTATTTCAGCTTCATATACAGCAGTACAAGTTGCTGATTTGTTCTTTAGAGAAGTGTTTAAATTGCATGGCATGCCAAAGAATTTTGTGAGTGACAGGGACAGCAGATTCATGAGTATGTTTTGGCAAGAGTTGTTCAAGCTTTGTGGCACATTGTTGACTCCAAGTACAAGCTATCACCCCCAAACAGATGGCCAAACAGAGATTGTGAATAAATGGGTTGAAGGCTACTTGAGAAACTATGTTTCAGGGCAGCAGAATGCATGGATTAAATGGCTGCACTTGGGAGAATTCTGTTATAATTCTTCCTATCATATGTCTATTAAAATGACCCCATTTATGGCTTTATATGGATATGATGCTCCTAACTTCACTGATTTGTTGTTGAGTGACAGTAGGGTGCCAAAAGCCAAGGATTATATGCAAGAAAATCAGGATATTATGAAGACATTGAAGGATAATATTCAGCTTGCACAAAATCAGCAGAAAAAGTATGCTGATCAGCAGCGTATTGAGCGTCATTTTGAGGTTGGAGACATGGTTTATTTGAGGTTGCAGCCCTATAGACAGTCCACCATGAAGAGAAGTGGAGCAGAGAAGCTCAAGCCACGTTTTTATGGCCCTTACAAGGTCATACGCAGGATTGGGGAGGTTGCATATGAGCTTGAGCTACCGAACAGCAGTAAAATACACAATGTATTCCATGTTTCATGCCTAAAAAAGGCACTTGGACAGCACATTGTTCCTTCCATTGAGTTGCCCCCATTTGATGATGAGGGAAAGCTGATTTTGGAACCTGAAATGATCATGGAGACTAGAGAGAGGAAGTTGAGAAACAGGGTCATCAAAGAGTACTTGGTGAAATGGAGGAGCTTGCCCATTGAAGATGCTACTTGGGAGGGAAAAGAGATTCTTGCACATCCAGCCCTGAATTGCTTGAGGACAAGCAATTTGGGAAGGGAGGACTTGTAATGTCCCATTTTGAAGACTATGTGGACCCCACGCATTGTAATGTTTTATTTTTGTCATTTGTGGACAAGGAAGTGGGACGTCCCCTTTTTGCTAGGCTAATAGGTGTTTTATGTAATAAAAATTAAGTGTTGGGGATTAATGTTGATGTAACCCTCACTTAATGAATAATTAGAAGCCTCTAGTGGGGTGACTAGGTATATAGGCTTGGAAAGTCACTTTTAGGGTTTCATTATGTCATGTTCATCTTGTGAATTGTAAGAGAGAGGGCTGAACCCTTCCTCACCTTCTGCTGCTTAGGTGGTGTGCCCTAAGTCTTCAAAAATAGCCAATCTTATAGACAAGGTGATGTGCCCTTGTTCTTGATTGGAGATTGGGTGGATCTATCTCAGGATTCACAATTGTGTTGCAGATTTTGGTGTGTTGGAGTCTAGGAGTGGGTCGTCCAGCTTTGGGAGGCCATTTGTGCATGTTTTGTGACCTGTTTTGCCCTCATAGGAGGATCGCCCAGCTTTGGGGATTTTTCTAGCCAGTTTTGAGGGTTGATTTGTGTTGTTGGATAGTTGTTTGGCTTGTTTGCACTTTCAGAAAATTAATAAAAAATCTGTATGGCTGGAACGTCCATTTTTGAGGGTTTCTGGAGTAATTTCTGAGTAGTAATTGCAGATCTGATCTATTTTGCAGAAATCTGATTTTTATTTGTTTAAACCCTAGTTTGCTGAGTTAGGGTTATTACACACCCGAGTGCTTGGAGTTGAGGTAAAAAATGAAGTTTCAGCTGTCAATGCTTAAACCTTAGGTTTTTCTCTCTATTTTTTTAAATAACTTGGTGATTGTTTCCATGTATAAGTCGCATTGAAAATGATTGGGTAGAGAGACCCACCTTGAAAGCATGAGAGAGAGGGTGCAAGCAAGGGGGAAGAGTCATCTGCAACTATTGTCTGGAGGCATAAACCGCCTCAAATACCAGTTGGCAAGGATCGGTGGCTGTGATGTCTCGGTGTGTAAAAGTTTGCCACCTTAAGTTATGAGGGAATGTAATGCCCTCCTAGAAGATCTTCACAGAGAGAGAGCAGCAGCACGAGCCTCTCATCACAATGGATGAGTCCAAAGATATAGAGCGAGCGGAAATGGCCCAGACAGAACAACAGGAGCAGGCACAAAGAGAGTAGGCCAGAGCTAAGGGAAAAGGGAAATCCATTTATAGTCACTAGATAAGTTGTAGTGGGCCAATGAGGAATTTTGGGACATTTTGTACATTTTTAATATGATAATCAATATAAAAATATTACTTTGGATTAAATCCTCTAATTAATGTGTATTTTGTGTGTAGTTTAGGGTCTTATAGCCTAGCATATTAATTTTTCATGTGCGTAATATGTAATGTCAATTAACTGTGATATGGACAAAAGTTTTCTTTTTTTCAATGAAAATTTGCATTTTCTTCAGTTTTTGTATTTTGGGTGGGGGGCAAGATTTTGCCAACAAGTTTTCTTTGCCAAGTCCGAGTCCAAGTCACAAACTTGCCTTGTCGAGTCTGCATCAAGTCCACATTTCTCTACTATGTTCTGAAGTATAACCAAGCTTCACACAAATATCATGTCAAGGTCACCTATCAATAGCCTGATGCCCTAGATGTTGTCTATGTGCAAGAAGACAAAATAGCATTATTTGTTTCACAAGCCAATCTGTCTCCATTTGTCACAGCACATGAGAAGGGTCAAGGTGGCACCACCATCTCCCTTTCACCCTCAATGGCCTTGGTGCTTGTAGACCAGGAAAGAGATCCCACTCACATAAGCCATTTAGAAGATATTAATTTTGACAACCCGTCTTTGGGATTTGTTGATGTTTATTCCCTGGGTGATGTTGAGAAAGCTTTGTTTTGGCAATGGCTTATCAACAAGCTCCCAAGAAACAATTGTCTACTTTATAAGGATTTTAGCATGGATAAATCCCTAGAGGACAAACAATGTTTTTTTCATGTATAATTCAAATAAGTTCAGTTCAAAATTACTTGGCATTATGACTCATCATCTCCAAAAGTGCCTTGCATCCATAGTCGATGCCAAAAATTCTCGCTACCCCACGTGAACTCTTCCATAAGTTGGGGTTTTCTACAATTTTGAAATAATGGCATTCACAGAGTGGCAAAGAAAATGACCTAATAAATCACCAAGCCTAAGTCTCTTGTAACTAAGTTATTCGATGCCCAATAAGTTATTTGGGCATCGAATAAGTTATTTGGTGACATGTGAAGTGTCTTTGGGACTTGTCAGCCGTAGAAAGCAAGAAATATTGCAATTTACAATCGTGCTACTTCCAAAAAATTCCTTCCATGGAGTGATAAATTGGTCATTACTTCTAATCATGTTGTAAATTCAAAATCAAGCTAACAAAGTTGTGGAGCTCAGTCATGTGCAGCAGCCCATTGCATATTGGACAAATTGCCCTTGTACTATGAGCCACATGTTGCTGATTCACCCACTTGGACATTATTATTTGCCTCAAGATTGTGGCAGCTGCAATGCCTCGCTAAGCAAGACACACTTTGTAGTAGATAGTCTCCAACTATTCGACAACAATATTTTCATTACATAGTGACTAGGCATCACATTCCAAGGCAAGGGGTTTCTCTCTTAGAATTGGCCATCTCTCCTACGAACAAAAGGAATAAGAAAATCAAAATGTAACTATTTCTATATAAGTTATTCGATGCCCAACAAATTCTTCCATATGTTAGGGGTTTCTACAATTTTGAAATTATGGCATTCAGAGAGTGGCAAAGAAAACGACCTACTATATCACTAAGCCTACATCTCTTGTAACTAAATTCCAAATTAAAGTGCTTGATGCTATCCAAGTTTATTATTTTTCTTGTTAGGTGCCTCCCATAGTAAATGACAATAGGTTCACTAATTTGATTAGAGATTTTTATTTTTTTCAAATTAATTCTAATTGCAATAAAGGCTTTCAAAAAATCACATGGTCACCTCTATAATTTACCTAATGATTATAGAAGCGTTGGCAAAAATGATGTAAGGTGGCTTTGGATTGCCCCTATGTCAAATGCATTTTCTATGCCTTTGATGCCTCCAAAGCTTGGAAAATATTGCTAAAACTTATGTTGAAAATAGTGCTTTGGCAAGAAATGTTGCCAAGGGCTCGGTTTTCACACCTTGGTTATCATCCCTGGTACTCTGATAATTTAAAATATATAGCACGCTTGGGAAGCTGTTACTTTCAAAATAAAGGCACTAATAATTCAATATATATAGCAAACTTGGGAAGCCATCAAGTCCAAGCTCACGTGCGATACAAAAAAGGTTGAACTGGATTTTCATTGAATTATCACTCTCCTAGTAATGGCCGGTGCTTAGACAGTATGGTTTGCCTCTTGCACAAGACCCTTGAACGAAATCCTCATGTTTCATTCATGAGCAATGGGATCATAAATAATATGTTTTCCAAAAGCAAGGCATGAATGGCTTCCATGGCTGAATCTTTGAGCCAAGTTCAAACTTAATGGTGCTCATTTTTAGACTTACAGCAAAATCTAGGTTGTGAAGCCCACTTAAGTTTTCATTAATTAGGCTTTTTGTCCCACCAAGAAATAACGCAAGACAAAGATTTATTAATGTTTATGGATTAAGGAAGTAGGTCAATGGGGCTCAAATTGTACACTTGGTTACAACAACCTAGCAGGAGACACAAAATATGAGTATACACAATCATTGACCCAAAATGGATGGATGACATCTGTGTGTAGAATGGCTTCATTTGGAGCATATACGTCTGTAATATCACAAAGATGTAGAACAGATAAATAAAGCATGGTGCAACAGAAGATTATACTGTCATAGGAAATCCGATACTAAGGAGTCAAGAGCAAAGATCATGATCTGAGAGCAGCAATCATTGGTCTGAGAGCAGTAATCATTGGGCTATGTTTCTCTATGCTGGAATGCTATCAATCACTATGGACAAGTCAATGGAAGGGTCAATATTGCCCGAAGTGGAATAGTTGAGAAAAAAGTCAAAACAGACCAGTTTGGATCCCATGAGGCTTTCTAATATCCAAGACCAAAGATCCTAAAAGTTCTCCAAATGTATCTCACCCTCCTCAACATCGGCTCATCACAACATACTTCACCAACTCCGACGGACCAGGTGACTTCGATCGAAAACGCCCCACACCATCCAATTTGAACAGAAGTAGGGTCACTAGACAACGCACCAACAGTTTGTCAGGGTTCTGAACTAGCAATGGGCAGAGACATATCATGGACTTCTTCAGCTCCGATACTTCGGCCTCGACTATTAGGAGAGATTAGTTTTTGGGGGATTCTCGGAGCTTGCCCCTCGTCTGCTCCCTCCCCCCTCCTTCTCTCTCTCTGTTCTTCTTGGCATGCACTTCTCTCTGTTGGACTGCAGCCCTCCCCCCCTCTGCTCTCCCTTTTCTTTTCTTTTCCCTTTCTCTTTGGCCCGTTTGTCGGGTTTTATCTTGTATTTTTCTTAGTTCTTTTCTTTGTTGGGATTTTTAGCCTGCTAGCTGGGAGTCATTATTGTACTTCTTATAGTCCCTTGGGTCTTATTTTGGCCCACCGCGGACATTAATAATATTTCATTTCATTTCATTTCTAGATATTGAGAGGAATCTAGAAATGTTTGATATCTAGAGCTCCTATGGTGTAGGCATGGAAGATGGTTCGTACACCCACCTATGTGTGGGGAATGTCCCCTATAAATGCTTTATGAGGGAGGCATCGTTTGACATGCCAAACACGATTAGATGCAACCGTATTGTCCAAGGGGTGCTTGGTGTCCCTTGCAACTAGAAGAAGTTGAAAGGAGGCGTTAATCAGACTATAGTTTGTTGCATTTATGAGATCCCCTTCAAAGCCTATTGTCTAATGGTAATCCATTTGTGGAGGTAAAGCCAAATACCTCTAATCAGGATATTGAAAGAAAGTAGAGTGACCTCCTTCATTCTCTAGAGAAAAAATAGTATATCCCTCTAATCTTATAGTACATGGGACACGTCAAGATGAAGTTCCCCCCTATCTCTACCTATTGTGCACAATAGAGAAGGCAAATCCTATCCTTTCTAGGAATGCAATGGTCAACCTCCATCCTAAGCTAGTAGGAGCGCATCCTCATCTAATAGAGGGCAATCCTAAGGCCATTGGACCAATGAAGCCTCATAATCCGGACGAGTGATGATGCAGTCAACAACCTTCATGAAGTCCTCAAAATAGAATTTTGTCATGGGACCACGAGGCTCAAAAGGAGAGAATCACAGAGTAAGTGTATTGTCGATAGACATGCTGCTTGACAGACTTGTGAATCACCCCATTCTATAATAGCAGATGAAGAGGGACACCTAATTAATGAATGAATAAAATATTTCTAATTTCATCCTCAAAGACCATATTGGATCTATGGACAAAAAAGAAATAAGAAAAATAGATTATATTAATAAGTTTTTTCCTTTTATTTGAATCTCAGCAACAATTCACTTCGATCCTATTGCTAAATTAATCCACAAAGGTCTTCTTTGTGTTCATTCTATGATGTTCCAAAACACCTTTAAGATATCTACAAACTCTAGTAGATGGTAAACTTACTACTTGTATAAGCTACTCAAGTTATCATGTTCCAACAAGTGCTTTTTCCTCAGATGTTGGTATGTAGGACAATGTAACATCACATATTTCTCATCCTCAATTTCTCCTTGCTTGCAAATAAGATAAGATAATTCAATTAATCTCCACAGATGACTAAAGTAAGCCAATGGGACTCATTGAAAAGAGCTATTACAGATTACAATGCACTATAGTAACCAAAAAATACTATGAAAATAAGCTAAACTAGAAAAAAGCATCTAGTGTAAACTACTCTAAAGTGGAACAATTGTATGGCATATAATTACGGTCTTGAGAGTTATCCAAAATGGATAAATTCTTGCATGCTAAAACTAATGATTTAGAGAAAGCTAGAAGTCGAGTAACGACATAGATAGAAAGAAGCTCCAATGGATGCAAGCACCAACATTAATCTATAATGGGATGTTGAGTAGAAGCACAATTGTCGTCATCACCAACTATCCCAAAAGGGCCAACATAGGATCTAATGATATTTCTAGAAGAATGGCCAGGACTAAGAGGACATGGTTGAAAAATCCTGGGAGGATATGGTGTTCGACCCCTCAAGACTCTTCTACCATCCATGGTTGTGGAACCAAAAGACGAGGAAAAGAAACTGGTAAGTTGCGTCTGTCTACAACTCCTTGCTATATGAGGGGTGGCCAAAACCCAATGTTGAAGAACTACAATCGTGTCCTATCACAAGCAAGAAGAAAGAACTAAAGCCCTAGTACCCGCTCTTGTATGCAAACAAGGGCACATAGATTTGTCATTAACATTTTAGATAGTTGTAGCTTCAAATGAACACTTATTAGTCTCGCCTACAAACATAGAGTGAAAGAACGAGATGATTAGTCGACTAGTAGTTTGTCTCCCCTGTAATAACTAACGTCAAAGAGTGATAGCTTCCCTAAGGTAAAAAGAGCCAAGCATCTTTGGTCAAGATAGCTAAAAACCATGGCAAGAGATCCACCTAAGTCTCTATACAAGCAATAGTACCTCCCTTGAATATCATAATAAACAAGACATCTTAAGATGAAATGTTACTCAATCTCCACGTCCCGAATAGAGCAAAGATGACATACCCTATCCTCTTGAGGAATATGGTAGTTTGTCTCCACCCACAACTGATGTGAGAATTCTTTGAGATGACCAATAGGAATCCTAAGGCTATGTGTCCAATTTCACTCAACATAATAAGGATGAGTAATAATCCCATTCTCAATCCTCCTGAAATGTTAAGTGTAGGCCAACTTAGGACTAAGTGGTTGAGATGGAGTAACTTAATTGATCTGAATATATTGTTGATAAACATCATCTCTAACTACTTGATTAATTACACTTTTATTAGGAAGAAAACAAGGAGGAGCATTCAAAGAGTATTTGAATGGAGGTAATTGACCTACGAAGATGCCAACTGACTGAAGGAGAGAAAGTACTTTTGAGTAACATCCATGATGACAACCAAAAGAGCCCCTAGAGGTAATGTGTTCTAAGGAGCAAAGTGCCAAATATGGATATCTCTCTCGGTCTGAGGTGTAGTCACCCATGGATCTAAGGTGATGAAGCTGAAAAATAATTCAGAAGATGCTCTCAAAGCAAAGAGGATGAGCACCAAACTTATCTTAAACAATAAATTGGGGATTTGTTATTTTACATCGGATAAATCGCTGAAGCAAAATAATATGGACCCTCTCAATATGAGCCCAATCAACACACCCTAGACTTGGACCCCAAATCTCAAATCTGTAAAGGAATGTGGGATTGATGATGCAATCAAAGAGGTGCATCTTTGTAGGTATGTCTAGGAAGTGCTTTGGAGGAAAATAGAGGCGCTCCTCTTGATTACAATTCTAATGTTTTTCATCTTTGTTTCAATCACAAGATGATGAGAACTTAATCTAGATTGAGAGGTGATTTTGCTCTTTGTAAGTGACTGTTGGATTGATCTCACATTTGTAAGATCTCATTTTCTTACTAGATATTGCCAAAGAATTTTTTTTTTTTTGGTATATCTCAAACTCTTGATAAGTCTTTTGGTAAATCCCACGAAAGAGGAGGAGGCTATGAAAATGCTAGTAGATTGGAAAGTAGGTTAGGCTCCAAGTAGCAAAGTCTCATTCAACTAGGGAGATTCATGAAGGCAACTCTTTCTAAAAAGCAAAGGTATAGTTATGAATATTTCTTCCAACCTAAAGCATAAGCCCCCATGCATTGTAGACAATGGAGATGGAAAATGTGTCTAAAGGTACTTGAGATGAAATGGGTGGTCATTTTGTACAATGCACTTAGGAACTTTATGCTTACAACATATCATGCACTAAAGCAAATTTGTTTGATCTCTCTTAGTATGTGCCCAATGTTGGAGGTATTACACTATTTGGTACCATTGTAAATATTTAGATTAGGGTGTGTGTTTGATATTTGTTTATAAAGTATGTGTCAAGTTATAAGGAGTGAGTAGGTGTCATGTTAGCAAGCGAGAGTTATGAGTGTGATGTGTCAAGTGTAGAAGTAATATATGAGATCTAAGAGAGGAATATGAAAATTTATGTTTTCCCGTGAGTTTGAGGAGAGAAAAGGTTAAGAGTCATGTAATGTGAAGAGTCTCATGTATCTTTATATTGAGACAAAACCATGTAATATGTAACTCGAAGATTTGCTTAATGCTTCGCTAAAGTTATTTCTTTTTTATAAATAAAGATTTTTGTCAGTTTTATGTGAGATTCGTGTTTATTTAATATATGCATCTGATATTGATTATCCTGTGATTGAATCCTATGAAATAATTTTGATAAATTGCTAACAATGGTATCAAAGCTACATAGCAACAAGAAAGGACATGTGATGAAATAATTTTGATAAATTGCTAACAATGGTATCAAAGCTACATAGCAACAAGAAAGGACATGTGAAGAAGGACACATGTGATTTGCAAAAGTGAAGGCTTATTTCTTGAAATATAAATCTGAAGCCTTTACATGTTTCAAACAATTCAAGCAACTTGTAGAAACAGAAAGTGGAAGATCAATCGAAAACCTTTGTTCGGACGGGTGGTGAATTTCTATCAAAAGAATTTGAATCATTTCTAAGACAACTCACTACAACTTATTCACCACAACAAAATGGTATAGCAGATAGAAGGAATTGTTCCATTATGGAAATGGTATGTTGTATGCTAAAAGAAGCAAATCTTGCCACTCTGAAGGAGGAAGAACCTATACTACAAAAGAAAAACAATAAAAAGACCCATTGGCTACGAACCTTGTAACAACCCCAATGGTTTTGGGCTGTTGTTTTTGTTATGATCGTTCTTTTAAGTTCCTATTTTGGAAGTGGTCTACTAATCTGTCATGATTTGGAAGTTGTTTGGTTCAGCCATAGTAGTAACTGGATGATAGTATTTTGCAAGGTTGTTGCAGCATATTGTACTATCTTACATAGCTTGATGTATAGGTTTGGGGATCCTAAAACCCCTTTTTACCCTAATAAAAAAAATTAATGTTTTTTATAGTCCCGACAAGGACACCGCAATGGCAAAAGGCATTTGGCTCTCCTAGTGGAGACCCAAGTTCAATTCACGGGGAGGGTGGCCCCCAATGTGCCCCCAACTTTTCAACCTATTAAAAAAAATGGGTCTATAAGATAAAATAAAAGGCAAATGGTTCTCTTGACAAATATAAGGCACGATTAGTTGCAAAAGGTTATACTCAAACAAAAGGAATTGACTATGAAGAAACATTTGAACCTACACAAAAAATGACTACTATTCGTACAATTTCTGCACTAGTAGCTCAATTTGGCCTTTGTTGTCAGACTCGGCCGGACTCCCGAGTACTTAGCCGAGTCCAAGTCCAAGTGGGCTCAACCACGCCGAGTCCACTCAGACTTGTTTTTTTTCTAGACTCGGTCGAGTCCAGCTGAGTCCGAGGCCGAGTCTGAGTCCGTCTCGGACTCATGAGTCCCAATGTCGGGACTCGACTGGCTCAACAAAAATTAAAGTTTAAATAAATAAAAAATTTTCCATAATGCCGACTGTATGAACATAATACCGCTTGCAGTTGCGTTGGGAAGAACTACGATATTCTCTAGGTTTGCATTCTTTAAAATATTTGCTTCGTATGTTTCTTGAAATTATTATTGAAGATGGACGCACTAATCTTCAACCCCTCCAGATGATCCAGTGTGTATTCGTTGTAAGGAAGGACTTCAAGATCGAGAATCCTGCTTAAAAAAAGCAGAGTTCCACGTTGAAAGATTCCGTGGCTCGAAGGCAATCTAAATCTCCACCTAGTGAAAGGACTGATTGACAAGTTTCTCATCCCATCCCATCTTTCGAATATATTCGAAGCTTGCCCTGTTGTAATACATACCGTTGATAGCGGTTCCGCCTCCCAGAATTCTGGCTCTAGCCAATTGCAGTCCATCTTCTGAGACAAATGTCTGAGCTACCGAGGTGTAGTTATCGGCTTTCCCTAGCGCCTGCCCAAACACAGTCACATCTTCAACGTAAGGATTTCCGTAAGGAGAGCTTCCTCTCTCCAACACCAGAACTTTATATTTGGTCAAGAGCATTGCAGCGAGGGGGCACTCAGTTGTACCTCCTCCCACGGAAATATAGGAAGACATATTTGTCCATAACACCGACTTGGAAGCCATCAAGTTATTGCTATGGGTCTTCCACTTGCCTATGTGAGGCATATAAATATAGACGTACATATATTTATATTTATAGTGTATAGTTAAAATAAAAATAAAAAAATTATATTTCAAAGTATTTGTCTTACTCTATTGGTTTATTTATCTCTTCCCCTGTAATTTTCTTTGAACGAGATGGTAGATTCAACATGTTTAATTGGAATAGTAGGTTTAAAATTTTACCGCATCTCATTTCTCTTTAGGAATATACTACTTCGATGGGAAAGAAAATAATATACTACTTAGAAGTGCAAATTCTTAGTTTCATTTATGTTAATTTTTTCCCCGATGAATACATGGATGTGATATAGTTCGTGGCGTTTAGGAATTTTATATAATAAAAATAAATAAATTAATGTTTTATTTTGAAAGATGTTTTATTTATTACTAATTTTCTTCCTTCCGTATGGTTTATGGCATTATATTTCTGGTGTATAGGCTCGACTTCCTCCATAAATAAATTCTTTTAAATTAAATTTTACCTTACTGCACACGACCTATGTTCATGACCATTAGGAATCTTTAATAAATTTTATTATTATATCATTCTGTTAATAAAAAGATATAATTTTGATTAAAATTCAATCAAATATATAAACTATGACATCTCTTTGGTTATTGTGTTTATATTTTTAAAAAATAGTACTCAACACAATGGTAATATCTTATACTCTTTTAACTACAGAGATAGTTTATTGACATACTTTTTTTTGAGCTCTTAGCTCTTCAAATTTTCACTTAATTAGCTATGCCTTGTTATGCTATGCTACTTTGTTTATATAGGAGTGAGGGCTCTTCAGTTGACATCCAATCACCTTTACCTATTTTTTTGGTTTTTAATTTTTCTTCCAGATAAACATTACATATCATCCTTATGTACATATCATCCATATTTGTATAATGTTGAATGTTGAGTGTGTTAGAATATACTAATAAGTAATATGCATGGAAAAACTTTTTTTTTCAAAAACAATTTTTTTTTTTTTTCATTTTTTCTTTTTGCCGAGTCTTGCCGAGTTTTTTTGTCAAGTCCCGAGTCTGACTCCCAAATCGACCTTTCCGAGTCTGAGTTTTGCTACTATGAATTTGGCTGGAAACTACATTAGATGGATGTTAGAAGTGCATTTCTTAATGATGATCTTGAAGATTAGAAAGAAGTATACATGATTCAACCAGAAGAATTTGTTGTCAAGGGACGAACAAAAAGTTTGGAAATTAAAAAAATCATTATATGGTTTAAAACAAGCCCCTAGAGCATGGTATATTAAAATTAATGATCTCCTATGACACAATTTTAAAAAAAATGCATCTTATTCAAATTTGTATATAAAGAAGGTCAGATCAAAGATAATAATTCTTGTAGTATATGTTGATGATCTAGTAATCATAGGAAGTTTAAAAAACACTAATAGGAAGTGCAAAAATTGATTTGCCAACAGAATTTGAAATGACAGATCTAGGACTTCTACACTATTGTCTTGGTTTTGTCAAAAAGAAAACATCATAATTACTCAAACAAAATATGCAAGGTCATTACTTGCAAAATACAAAATGACAAAATGCAAACCCAAAGATACTCCAATGGAACAAGGGCTACAATTATCAAGATAAGATGAATCACCACAAATTTTAGCTACTATGTATCGTCAACTAATTGGGAGCCTTTTGTTTCTAACAAATATCAAACCAAATATTGTTTTTGCTGTAAATTATCTCATTACATTCATGCAAATTCCTAGAGAAAATCATTGGAAAGCCACAAAAAGAATATTACAATATGTCATCAATATCACAAAATATGGTCTATAGAGTACAAAAGAAATGATAATTTCTACTTATAGGGATATACAGATTCAGACTATAAAAGATCAGAAGATGACAGAAAATCAACATCAGGCTATGTATTTCATCTTAGATTAGGACCTATTTCATGGCATAGTAAGAAACAACATGATGTAGCTCTCTCGTCAAAAGAAGCAAAAGCTCATTTCACTTGGTGTTTTATTTACCAAGGTTCACCGTTGAGATGTCAGCTCCGACTTGCAGGTCAACCTTATCCCAAATCCCTGAATGAAGGAGGCCAAAATATTTCAAGCATGTCTTTTGGTTTTGTCCCAATTCCCAAGATATATGGATTTGGGTGATGACATTGTTCAGAATTCTTTCATCCTGAATCTATATCATGGAAGGGGAGACTCTCTTCAGGGATTCTGCTAAGTGGTCTACATACATAGCTTAGTTTTGGCATATTGTTAGAATAGATATTCTATGTCAGCTATAGAAAACAAGAAATCTTGCAATTCAAAATCATGCTACTTCCAATAAATTCCTTCAATGGAGTGATAAATTTGTCGTTACTTCTAATCATGTCACGAATTCAAAATCAAGCTAACAAAGTTGTGGAGCTCAGTCATGTGAAACAGCTCATTGCATGTTGGACAAATCACCCTTGTACTATGAGCCACATGTTGCCGATCCACCCATTTGAACACTAATATTTGCCTAAAGCTTGTGACAGCTGCAACGGCTCACTAAGCAAGACACACTTAGTTTATTCATGATTAATCATTGGTTGGCAATTCCCAATATAGAACTGGTAGAGACCAGCTGGAACAATCAGTGCTCATGATTAATTGTTTATTCTGGTACCTTTGTTTATTTGATCTCTTTGTTAATATTTTCCATGGATATTTTTCAACACATTTGACCTACCTACATGAAAAAGCTTGATAATTATTTAGAAACTTTATGATTTTGGACTTCATATCTCACAGTTTTGCTCTTTAGTATAATTTCCAAATATGTAGATAGATATATAGATATAAGCTCCTTTTCATTTGAGTTTTGCATGGGATTACGTCAACATTCACTATGTGATGAGGAATGATGGCATAGGATTGATAGCATAGGTTTTCTTGTTTAAATGTTCTAGCATTTTGCTTATTAGGCTCTATGTTATTGATTTCTTCATGTAAAACATGCACATGAGAAGCTTCATGTGAGAAGCTTCCTAGTGGTTAGCCTTAGATGTTTGTTAGATGGTTAACTATTGTTAGGTGGCTGTTAGCTGCTCCTATTCTGCATTCTACGTTGAGCTCGATTGCACTCCACGTTGAGATCCGCACAATCTTCCTGTTGACAATTTTGTCACATTGCCTAGAGGGGTAGTAAAAATCAAAAATTTTGTGAAGTGTTTCTTTTTATGAATTTGTTCCCTTGTTTATAGAAAAACATTTTTTAAGCATTGCAGCAATTTTGGCTTTCATTGCCATCCCCCTTGTACATAGAATAGGATATACAAGAGCTTCGCTACCGAGCAAGCTAAGTTTAGGAGCTTCGCAGAAAAAGAAAGACAGCTTCGCCAAGAGAAGGAAAGCAAGGAAGTCTAGATCGCGGTCCAAGGTCGCTAAGGCATGAAAAGAGCTTCGCACGCGAAGCAGCCCAAACAGTTGCTTCGGGCGAAAACTTTGCGAAGCGGGATTCAAAAAAGTTCAAGCATTGGAAAACTGCTTCGCTAAGAAATCAGCAAAGCATCCACTTCGGGCCTCCCTACTGGCGAACCATTTCTACTTCGCCCAAAGTTGTCGCGAAGCATCTACTTCGGATAACTTTCGTGCAAAGCGCTTTCACCCGAAGCAGTAGTGGCCCGTGAAAAGGCAGGATGCTTTTCCAAGGCAAAATTGCACTTCGGCCGAAAAACTCCCGAACCATGTCATTGAAGAAGGTTCGCGGCGAAGCATTTTGACAACTCATCAGCGAAGCATCCACTTCGGGCAGGGAACCTCGCGAAGCAGCCTTTGACACGCCTTTCCAGCGAAGCAGCAAAAGATTGAAAGCCCCGTCTTGAGAAGGGATATCTGCTTCGGCATTTAACATCTGCGAAGCCATTTTGAGAAGCTCCTTCGCGCGAAGTGCATGACCGAGGAAGATGGATCTGCTTCGGCTTATATCCATTGCGAAGCAGGGTCGCGAACTAGAAATTGGCGAAGCACTTTAGGGGCACGCACTCCAAGCCCGGGTATTTTTTCGAGGCAATAAAGTGCCTTATAAATGAATTTTTACGTGCCCGAAAGACTCGGGGCTCATTTTTGGCAATCTGAAAGGAGGTATCAGTCTCAGAAGGAGAGCCCGGCGGACATGGCGGCCACTCGAGCTCCGCACCCGGAGGAGCCTAGGACGAGTCAGGCGGCTCATAAATGCGAATTTCCTCGGCTGACCCGGTCGTAGCTGCTAGTTATAGAAAAGGATTTGAGAGCTCAGTCACGGGAGCAGCGGGAGCCGACTTCTCAGGTTTTCGAGGATGTACTCCTCAATTTTGTGCATTGATGGCTTAGAGGGTCGGGTCCTCTATAAAAACCCAGGCATTGTAATGAAAAGGGGGGGAACTTTCTGCTAGAAAGCTGCTGTAACTTGATTTCCTGCAATTAATACTAAAGAGCTTCGGGCCTCATTTCTCTCTTTTATGCTGCCTTCTGTGATTATTTCTGTTATTCCATTTCTTCATTTGCATACTGTAATTCTGAATTCTGGATTTAGGTGTGTGATTGGGGATAGAACCCTAGAATTTTCCCAAAGGATACATAGGGGAGAGAACGCTGTAATAGTTTTCTTGTATGCTGCCTGTGGATAGTGTTTCTGCTATATTCACTCATTTCCTAATCGCCGTAATTCTGAAGTCTGGATTTCGACGTAAGGGGAAGGGTAATTCTGGAACTCGTCCAGAGGATACATAGGAAGGCCAGTACTGTGTTCATTTCATTTTATTCTTGGTATTCATTGCTGCTATTTCGAGCTGTAGCCAGTAATCGTGCTGTTGGTTCTTTCCCTCTTAAATCCATCGATATTTCTTCCCTTACCCTGTTTATTTCTTTCCTGCACCCTTACTATTTTTATCTCTTTCCTGCACTCTTAGCTCAAAACACCAAGTAGTTTAGTAAAGGAGCCGGCCTTTCTCCGAAGATTGGCACGGGGGGCATCTCTTCCCCTCGGCCTTTCAATGTTGGTCCAGGTCTAGGGCGCGTACACTTCCCAAAATCCTTTCCCGTGGCAGATTTGATGACCAACAGTTTTACGCACGCCCGGTGGGACCCGGTCAGTCTCACCTTGTGAGTGGTAGTGAGAATCGATGCTTGTCTCATTGCCAAAAGACTCTAGCATCTGGCGACTCTGTTCAACCTGAGAATCTTAAAGTCGTAAGAGACCGGTACTTAAGTATCTGTGCCTTCATGCAAACGAGATGGAGAGTTAGGAATAGTGGAGAGGAGACTGAGTTCTTTGAACTCGATATTGACGCCTTCGGGGAACGCTCCAGGTTGGTCACCCCCGAGTCACTGTTACGTGGAACATCCTCGCAAGAGGCTGCTTTTGACGAACAAGGACTGACTTCGGATAGCACAGCAGCTAGCCTTCCTCCCAATCCTCCCAACTCGCCGAATCGTCCAAGCGCCTCCGTTCCAATTAGTCATCCGGTTAGCAATCAACGAGGAACTTCGGGAATTCCTGTTTCTCGGAATCCAGGCGTGAACATGGCACACCAACAACAACAACAACAAATGCAACAGCAACCGCCGCCCAGAATGTTCCCGGCGTGGAATTCTTCCGGACCATTAAATCTCGCGGGACAAGGACAAGTTCCGCCTGCTGCTATGAAGAAAATCCCAACGTTCGATGGAACGGGGAAGACCGCTTTGGAGCATATCCAGGACATTGTTTCTCTAGCGGCGATTCATGACATCACAGAGGAGAGAGTTATGGTAAAGCTTCTGGTTCTATCTCTTAGAGGGAAGCTCCTCTATTGGTATAGATCCTTACCACCCGGTACTATAACGGGATGGGACCAGTTAGCCGGACAGTTAATGAGAAGTTTCAACGAGTCCGCCGATCCATCCTCTCTTTTGCATCAGTTCACAACGATCCAGAGACATCCGCAAGAAGAGATCGCTGATTTCAATGTTAGGTTCGCTCGAACCTGGCAAAGGATACCAGTTGGACTCCGGCCAACTAGCGAAGCTACAGCGTACTATTACCTTAGGGCTTTCAACCCTGATATCAGTGTAATGGTAAGGTATTCGAATATCAATACCTTCCCTGAGCTGTATGAATTAGCCCAGAAAGCGGAGATGGATCTAATAGCCGTGGGTAAACTTCCCCAAAGGATGCCAATGCCCATACTTCCAGATTTCCCTCAATCCCAGTATACGAGTGCAGCCGCTTCGCAAATCTCCGCAAACCCCGCGTATCCGATTTCATCTTGGAACCCGAATCCCATTGTGTCTCAGATCACTACCCCACAAATACATTTTCCCACATTCTCAACATCATAGCCCACCGTCCCTTCGGCATTTCCTGTATTGCCGACGCCACCTCAACACCCTGCCCTACCTCCAATACCGACGATGGCTCCATTGCCACCTATTCCCAAAGCCGAGGATATGCAAGCCAAAATACTACAGGAAGTTCAGTCCCTGAACTCCACAGTACAAACCCTGTCTAATGACATGACCATCATGAAAAAGAAGCAGGCGCAACAAGAGTTTCTACCAAGAAGGTCTTATCCTACACCAGCGCTTACTAAAGATCAAGCGGTACAGCAAGGGAGATCATTGGCAAGAAATGTCGTGATTGACGAAGCTCCGAGCACTTCCGACTACATACATTGGTGCTCCACGTGTAATGACCCTCACGAAGAGAATACCTGCATGCTGCACCAGCACTATGTACAAACGCTGGCGGGTAGTAGTCACGGTGGTCAAGTCAACATTATCAGGCAAATGGATCAGAACCTGGTAATTGGTGAAGAAGAGCAAGTTTCAGTCCTTACCAGAGAAGGAAAAAGGCCAATGGAGGTAGATGTTGTTCAAATGGCCCCCTTAAAGGTGTATGCTCACCGCGAGAAGGGACAACAACCTTCCCAGGCCCCAAGCGAAGCTCCTCACCCTGCACCAATAAAAGAGAAGGCCCAACAGGCCCCTGCAAATCCACCTCAGGTGGAAACCAAAGAACAAGCTAGGGAGAAGCTTAAGCTTCCTTCGCTGACCAAGCGACAAAGGGTCGAGGCCACGGAGCAGTATCGCACCAAGTATGAGGCGAAAAGGGAACCTGAGGTGCACAACTCCCTAGTTTACAACATCGTAGATGAGCTGAAGAAAACTCCGGCCAAAATCAGTTTGTATGACGCATTGCAGCTACCCGGACAAGTGGACTTGTTGCAAGAATCTTTGAAGACAACTAAGGCGAGAAAGTCAGCACCGCTTGCCCTAGTGCAAACCCTATCCACGTCCATTACAGGGAAGAACAGGCCACCGCCATTCTACCTGTCTCTACAGATGGAAGGGTATGTTGTACACAACTGTATGATCGATTCCGGGGCCGCGACGACAGTCATGCCCAAAGCAGTGTGCGAGGAAATAGGAATGGAGTACACGCGAAGCAGCCACGGCGTGCTCCAACTGGATGGTACTCCTATGAAGACTGTAGGTGTAATTAAAGATATACCTATCCGACTGCACAAAATGCCTCAAATCACGGTTATACAAGAGGTGGTAGTCGTCGACCTAGAGCCATATTTTAGCATGTGCCTGTCGAGGGAATTTACAGCGAAGTTGGGAGGATACCTATCCATGGATTACTCGCATTTAGAGATTCCATTCAAAGGAAAGAAGGTAAAAATCTACAATGAGAAACCTTCTACATTCCTCGTACAGAAGATGTCTGAAGAAGAGAGCAGTGATCCCATACATGCGATAGTGGAAGGGATAGAGCAGGTGGACCTGGTCGAAGAATCCCTTGCACAGTTGAATTGTGAAGATGAGTTTTCATTGGCAGATTTCAATGCCATGATAGAAACGGAAATGGGATGCTATGCCATCACCAAACCAGAGAAACACACCAAGCCAGAAGGTAAAATATGTGCCCAAGAAGAACTATGGAAATTGTTCTTCGATGGCGCCCGATGCAGGAATGGCGTTGGGGCAGGAATACTTTTAGTATCACCATCAGGGGAGCAAAAGGAATATTGCTACCGGTTGGTTTGGAGCTGCACCAACAACGCAGCAGAATACGAAGCTTTATGCCTGGGACTGAAGAAAGCAGAAAAGTTAGGCATAAAACATCTCCAAGTCTTCGGAGATTCAGAATTGGTATGCAATCAGGTCACCAACAAGTGCATTTCAAAGAAGCACTATCTCAAAGCATACCGTAACAGGGTATGGGACTTGTTTGACCAATTCGAATCGCTTAATCTGCAGTCCATTCCACGCGAGAAGAACAGACATGCCGATGTCTTGGCATCCATCGCAGCTAGATATTCTCCAGCAGATGACATGGTGCATAAACCCAAAGCTGTGAGGATGATTTATAGGCCCTCTGTACCAGACAGAGATATGCATTGGCAAATTTTTGATAATGATGAACAGATTGTGAATTTTTTGATCCAAGAAGCAGCCACGGTCGAAAGAAGAAGCCCGGATGATGAGGAATATGAAGGGCTAGTTCAGTTGAAGAACAACCACGTCCCAAAGGGGTTAATTACTCTGGAGAGCCTTTTCGATCAAAATGATCGAGCAGTTTCCCATAGGATCAAAGTCAACGCGAAGCAGTATCAGGATTTGGAGCTCGAATCCGGGAAAGTAATAAAATTCGGAACAGATTGCACTTCGGAAGAGCTAGAACAGATCCGGTCTTTGTGCAAAAGGTATCCTGACATAGTAGCATGGTCTTACCAAGACCTGAAGGGATACGATCGGCAATTGATCCAGCATACCATTGAGTTGCAGGAGGGGATCAAACCTTTCCGGCAGAAGCAAAGGCCTGTTAACCCAAAGATCGAAGTCCTGATGAAAGCCGAGCTCCTGAAGATGCTTGAGGCGAAGATAATTTACCCCATAAAGCATTCCTCTTGGGTAGCGAATCTAGTCCCTGTTAGAAAGAAGAATGGAGATATACGACTATGCGTAGATTTTCGCAACTTAAATCAGGCTTCGCTCAAAGATCATTACCCTCTCCCGCAGATTGATCAAATCTTGCACTCAGTGGCTAGGGCTCAACGCTTCTCCCTACTTGATGGCTTCTTAGGATATAACCAGATCTGGGTTAGGGATGAAGATCAGCACAAAACGGCATTCACTACCAAGTGGGGAACATTTGCTTATCAACGAATGCCATTCGGCCTTTCGAATGCAGGAGCCACTTTTCAGAGGGCTATGGATTTAGCTTTCGATGAACTGTTGAATAAGGTCATTGTCATCTATTTGGACGACATGACCATCTTCTCCCGAAGGAGGGAGGACCATCCTTTGCATTTGCAGCAGATATTCGAAAAATGCCGAGAGTTTGGCATTTCAATCAACCCAAAGAAGTCCATATTCGCAGTCAATGAGGGAAAATTACTGGGACATGTGATATCAGAGAAGGGTCTCGCCGTAGATCCTGATAGAGTTGAGGCTCTCTTGAAGCTCCCACTCCCGGTGAATAAGAAGGGACTTCAATCTTTTTTCGGCCAGATCAACTTCGTAAGGAAGTTTGTTCCAGATTTCGCCCAAGTCATTAAGCCAATGTCTGAACTCTTGAAGAAGGGCGCTGAATTCATCTGGACAGATGAAAGGAAAGAGGCATTTGAAGAGATTAAGGCCCGAATCGCTCAGGCGCCAGTCCTGACTAACCCTGACTACAATCGAGATTTCATCCTATATGCTATAGGAGAACCCGAAAGCTACGCTGCAGTCCTGACACAGAAGGGGGAAGATGGCGAAGAGCGCCCCATCGCGTTCCTAAGTCAAGTAATACACCCCCATGAAGAGAAATACAACTTCATAGAAAGACAGTGCATGCCGTAATGAAATCCCCCGAGGAAATTCAAGCACTTCATTTCACAAAGTCGGGTTACAATATTCGTCATTCATCCCGATGTGCGCAACTTCGTTATCCAAGGAGAGTTGGGTAGCAAAAGAGCTGGTTGGGTCAGCAAAATACAGGAGTTTGACATCGAGATTAGACCCACAAAATTGGTTCGCGGTCGCGCGCTATGTCAAGAGCTTGCGAAGAGCGTAGCGGCCGAAGTGACAGCTTGTCAGTGGGATGACTCGGCAGCAGAAGGGTGCTTCGCAAATCAAGAAGAAGATGAGAAGGACTGGGTCAGTGAGATAGTTGAATATTTCAACACCGAGAGATGTCCTCCACATTTGAATGCTTCGCAGCGAAGACACTTCAGGATGCGGTCCCTCCGATACACATTACGTCCCGAAGGCCTATTCTTCAGGAATATTGATGGCGTTCTTCTTAGGTGCATAAAAGAAGATGATAAGAAAAGAGTCCTGGGCGAATTCCATTCGGGGTTATCTGGGGGCCACTTCGCAGGAAGAACAACGGCATTAAAGATAATTAAGGCGGGTTATTATTGGCCTACACTCTTCGTCGATGCCTTTGCAGTCTGTCGCAGATGCGAGCAATGTCAAAAGTTCGCCGGCCGAAGCATAAGTGCTCCTATGCCCCTCCGACCGATACAGGTAGAAACACCCTTCCAACAATGGGGGTTGGATTTCATAGGGGTTATATCGCCGAACTCCTCCGCAGGACATAAGTTCGTCCTGACTGCAACCGACTATTTCACTAGATGGGCCGAAGCGGTACCCACAAAGCACGCCGACCAGGAAACCGTCATTGCATTCCTAGAAGGTTTGATCACCCGGTTCGGCATCCTAGAAGCAATAGTAACGGACAATGGTCCTGGGTTCACAGGCGCCAAGATCAACGAGTTCATCTACAAATATGGGATGTATCACAAGGTCTCTTCCAATTACTATCCACAGGGTAACGGATTGGCAGAATCAACTAATAAGACTCTGTTAAGGGTGCTGAGGAAGCTCATAGAGAAGAACAAAAGAACTTGGCACCTCTTCCTAGATCGGGCCTTGTGGGCTGATCGGATTTCTATCAAAAAGTCAATTAAAACGTCGCCTTACGCCCTGGTGTATGGCAAGGAGGCTATCTTACCAACCCATATAGAGATTCCTGCATTGCAGCTATTGGATGAGGAAGAAGAATTTAGTCCTATGGAGAACAGACTGGCTCAGCTACTGCAGCTGGAGGAAGATCGTGATAAGGCCTACCAGAGCTTCGCTAAGCATGCCCAGATCACCCGAGACTGGTTCAAGAAAAAGTCCTCCGACCGCACATTCAGAGTGGGAGACTTAGTATGGAAATGGGACTCTTGGAAGGCCAAGCCTGGGAATCATGATAAATTGGACGCTTTCTGGGACGGACCATTCGAGATTGTGAAGGTGAATTCAGCCAACTCCTTCATCCTCAAGGATACAGCTGGCCAGATCTTGCCGATTTCTGTCAACGACCTTCATTTGAAGACTTTTCATCGCTGAAACAAAAAAAAAAAATAAAAAAAAAAAATTTCAAGTTTTTACTTTTGTATGTAAGATTTTTCATTTCTGTATATACCCTATTTCAAGACTGCCAAGGAGTTAAGCTTCACACTACCACAGCGACAAGCACCGGTTCCGCTGAGATTAGCAAGAATCTCCTTCGGGAACTTTATGTGCGAAGTGACTGATGCAAGATGGTTCGCAGCGAAGCACTTTGGCCTAGAAAGAGTCCTCGAAGGACCAAACGACATCAGAATGAAGGCGTGAGAAGTACTTCGCAAAAGGGAGATCGAGCGAAGTGGTTTCCGAAGGGATTTAGCGAACCATTTTTCAAAAGGAACAAGCTTCGGAGGTTAACCCTCCGCGAAGCAAGCAGTGACGCAGCAAGGTAAAAACACTTCGGGCCCGAAGTGTAAAAAATCAGTTCGCACTGGAGGTTCGCCGCGAAGTGTCTTTAGCGCCGGCTTCAACTTCGCCAAAACAATAAGGCGCAAGGCGGGGAGCATTTAAAACGTGTCTTGAAAGACGTGCCGACGGCAACCTAGGGAAATGTTCAGGGCAGGCGATTTTAATGCAAAGGTGGCGGGGCACATCCCGAGAGAATTCAGTTATGAGAAAAGCTCGCGCCTAGGTACGAGGTGGCAGAAGGTTAGGCTTCCAATGCTGGGCAAAATCCTCGAAGCGCATGGGCCCGCGTACAACGCCGCCGTGAAACCAATCAAAAGGCAAAACGACCTCCTCCGTCCGAGTTGTGAATTTAATTTTGGCAGGCGCCATAAATAGAGGTAGTTGCCTTTTGGAGCTATAAAACTCAAGCCTTAGCAGTAAAAAGGGTGTTCGCCTGCTGATTAATGCAATTTTAAGAGCCCTAGCCGATAGCCTGCATTTCTCCTGATTCTTCGCGTCGAAACTCTCTGCGTCAAAAGACTCTGCTGTCGTCAAAATTCAGAATGGGGAAGAAGAATTCTAAGGAGAAGAGGAAAGAGCCTGAGGTAGCAGGCCCAGAGAAAACAAAGAAGGGCAAAGAAGAGAAAAAGCACAGACCTAAGAGGGTCGACCTCAACCTCCGCCCCGAAAAGCAAGTCGTAGAGGAAAGGGAGGATTCAGAAGAAGAGCAGCTTGCAGAACCGCCGATTGATGGGTGGGAGAAAATAAGGGACACCGAACTTTCAAAAAGCGTGGCTGAGCTCCGATACACTATCGAGTTCATGAAAAGCCAACTCTCCGCGAAGAACAAGAGAGCCGCTGCTTATTATTCGCAGATATATCGGTATCTGACCCCGCCCACGCACCATTGTCCCGAATTGATCTGTGCCATCGCGCAAAACTACCAGCCATCTACCAGACAAGTGCTGGACGCCGCGGGCAATAAATTGTTTACAATTTTAAAAGAGGATGTGCAAGGAGCTTTCGCGCCACGGCAAGGGCCGCCCAAGGGTTATTCCGTTCGCAATGTCATCCTGAGCGAACAAATGGAGAGGTTCACTACCTCCAGCTATATTATAAAATTTCTGAGCGAGAACCTCAAGGACGGACTTCCTTCAGGCAAGTTGCCCCAAATGCCTCTCCCCCTGAGGGATTTCAAGAGCACGGACATCTTCTCTATCATTGCGTGGGTCGCGGGCCTGTCTACCGATGCTTCGGTGCACCCCTGGCAAGTGTCACTGGCCGAATGTATTTCACGAGGGGAGTTTTATGCCCCAGATGCGTCAAGGCCGAACACTAACCCGGTCTTCTTCGACTGGGCGAAATGGGTGGCCAGGACCTTGCATACGCGGCTAGTCAGCATGAAGAATGCTAGGACGGGTCAGTATTTTGGACCTTGCTCTTTCCTGGTTTGGCTCTTCTTCTATCATGTCCACAAGCATTTCCCCCATATCGCCATTACTTCAAGTAGCAAGGACGGAACTCCTTTGCCAGTATATCAGTGGACTCGCCTTCTGGCGAGGACGGAGTCGTATTATATTTCAATCAGCAATTTCTAGGACCTCTATTCAGCTGTTGCAGGGTTCTTGCCCTCGGGTGCCCATCAGCCTAAGGGACAAGGTGGTTAAGGAGGAAAAGGGAGACGTTTTTCAATTGACGCAGGGGCTTGTGGTTCGCCTGTTCGGATTCACGGGGAAGCCCTTCCTACTGCCCGTTTACCCCTCTGAATACCAGTTCGCGTTGGAGGTCGCTCGGCAGAGCGACGCGACAAATGTTATTTACGGCCACGGCCGAAAATGGGCACCCACATGTGACTTCCCTTTCAAAATGGGAGTAATTGAGGTGTTTGCCCTGAAGCAACATGCATTCTTGGAGGAGAAGCTTGCCGACTTCGGTTTGCTGCAGATTCCTCAACGGTGGTGTTACGACCCCTTGGGAGTGATGAGGGATCACCTCCGATTCAAAAAATTTCATGTCTACCCTCACCCGGAGATAGTAGAACAAAGGAATAACCCCAATGGGAGAGATTTGGAGTGGCATCTGGAAAGAATGAAAACCTTACCTCCTTGGCATGAGTTTTACTCCATGGAGGTCGAGTATGATCCAAGTGCCTCCGACTCATTCGAAGCGACCACGTACCAAACCTCCAGGTGCGTCTGGCGAACAGCTTGTAACAGGTTCAACCGAGGTGAATGTTGAAGGGACAACGTTGCAAAGGGCCGACGTCATTGCGGAAGTAGACGTCATCGATGTGGAGGAACTCCTCCAACAGGAAGGGGGCCTTGAAGAAGAAATCATAGAGGTCGGAAGTACCGAAGTTGAAAAGGAACAAGAGCCGACCACGCAGGAAGCTACCACTTCTGCTCTATCGGGAGAGCACGCAGGTACGCATTCCTCACCCTTTACCTTGGTTTCTCAAGTCATGTCCACTACGGTCCCGGCCGAACTTCCCCATCAGTCTCTCCCTCTCTCGGATAAATCTCCCCTGGAAATTCAGTCACCCCATCGCATGGTGCCCCTCGCCACCACGAGTTTGCCTCGCGATCCCGCCAGCCTCACAAGCATATCCACCCCCTTCGAGTCGTCAAGTTGGGACAGGTCCATGGATACCACTTCGCTCTCCCACGCCACCATCCCCTTAGTATTTAGTCAGGGCGAAGGTAGTACTCCAACTCCGAACCCCGACTCCCGCTCCCCCATCACACACGGCGTTGTTTCTCTCGCCAAAACTCCCACCACACCCGTCGCCGAACCTACTGGTGAGGCATCCCCTGTACATTCATTATATTTGTTCACCCCCTTGGCTGGAGACCCAGCCTCGTTTGAAACAGAATTGGCTATGATCAAGGAACGTCCTCTGGCAGAAATCTGCTCCAAGCCCGGCAGAACACTGACAAGATGCTGAAGGAGGCAAGGAAAAAGAGAGGGCGCTCTCTAGCAAGAGTAGAAAAGTGCGTTGTATTTGACCTAAAAGGCGGAAAGCTGCATAAAGTAAAGAAGGTTCCTAAGATCCAAAAGCCCCTGGATGAGATGACCCCAGCGGATTACGACTATCAGGAGAAGTCCAAGGACCTGGAGCACTTGGATGTAGATAATGACTCTGCATCTATGCATGTGAGAATAGAAACATTCCGCGCACATGCTAATATCGCCAATTAGCGCCGGTATGAAGCAGAGAGGGCCGACATAAATTTGGAGGAGGATCTAGCCAGGACCCGCTCTAAGCTAGAAGACGCGGAGAAGCAGTGTGAGCAGATGAACAAGTAGACGCCTTGAAACAGCAGGTAGAACAACTTTAGGGTACAACTGAGAATCAGAGCAAGATACAGGCCGAAGCTGAGCTAAGGGCCAAAGAGTTTGAAAGCAGGATCTTGCAGATACAGCAACAGTTGTATGAGAAGGAGAGCCTAGAGCTGTTTGATAGAGGCAAAATAAAAGAAATCTGCTCGCACTTGCTTAAGAACTTCAGATCTCGAGCCTCTAGTGCCCTGTCAATTTTGACTTACATCACCGAAGCCCAGCATGCCGCTGCCCAAGAGGGACCAATAGTGGATGAGATTATACAAAAAATTAGAAGCCGACTCAAACTGGCTTTTGAGGTTCAAAGTATCAAATATCAGGACTTGCAAGTCGCCGCTATGAGTCGGACAACCAGAGATTGGTCCACAACCCAAGCTACAGTCCGCGCCTTCTTCTCCAAAGTGAGGAAAGCACAGAAGGCGAAGGACCTCATGGATGTATTTGAACACGAGCAACGCACATCACTGGGGTATTTTCAAGATCTCTCTGCATTAGGTTTCCCAAGTTTCATTGATGATGATGGAAACCTTTTGACTAAGGAAGAACTCAAGCCGGCTTGGCTCCTCTTTGAGAGTGATGTCTCAAAGATAGACGAGTGGGAGGAGCCAATCACAGAAGGGCAAGTCACGGATTTTATTCTGAGACATTGCAAAATCGCGGCCTGCCTAAATTATTTGAGCACAAGAGCCAAACATGCCGACATAGGGCAAATTGATCGGTTCCATGTTCTGGTCAAAGCGCTACAAGACCAAGAGCCATTTCAGAAAGGTGCCTGGGCTCATGTTCGCCGAACCATGGAACGCATCCGCGATCGCCTTCCCCCACCGCCGCAACAAGAGACCACGCCGGAAGAGGAAGAAGAGGAAGAAGAAGAAGAAGAGGTAGCTGTGGAAGCACCCCCGAAAAGACAAAGAGGAGAAGGGTCTGGAGGCAACTCTGGCCCAACAGATTAAGGCTGAGGGTTCTTGCACCACGGCGAGCTCGTTGCCCCGCGAACCTCCAAGAATGTTGACAATTTTGTCACATTGCCTAGAGGGGTAGTAAAAATCAAAAATTTTGTGAAGTGTTTCTTTTTATGAATTTGTTCCCTTGTTTAGAGAAAAACATTTTTAAAGCATTGCAGCAATTTTGGCTTTCATTGCCATCCCCCTTGTACATAGAATGGATATACAAGAGCTTCGCTACTGAGCAAGCTAAGTTTAGGAGCTTCGCAGAAAAAGAAAGACAGCTTCGCCAAAAGAAGGAAAGCAAGGAAGTCTAGATCGCGGTCCAAGGTCGCTAAGGCATGAAAAGAGCTTCGCACGCGAAGCAGCCCAAACAGTTGCTTCGGGCGAAAACTTTGCAAAGCGAGATTCAAAAAAGTTCAAGCATTGGAAAACTACTTCGCTAAGAAATCAGCGAAGCATCCACTTCGGGCCTCCCTACTGGCGAACCATTTCTACTTCGCCCAAAGTTGTCGCGAAGCATCTACTTCGGATAGCTTTCATGCGAAGCGCTTCCACCCGAAGCAGTAGTGGCCCGTAAAAAGCAGAAGATTTTTCCAAGGTAAAATTGCACTTCGGCCGAAAAACTCCCGAACCATGTCATTGGAGAAGGTTCGCGGCGAAGCATTTTGACAACTCATCAGCGAAGCATCCACTTCGGGCAGGGAACCTCGCGAAGCAGCCTTTGACACGCCTTTCCAGCGAAGCAGCAAAAGATTGAAAGCCCCGTCTTGAGAAGGGATATCTGCTTCGGCATTTAACATCTGCGAAGCCATTTTGAGAAACTCCTTCGCGCGAAGTGCATGACCAAGGAAGATGGATCTGCTTCGGCTTATATCCATTGCGAAGCAGGGTCGCGAACTAGAAATTGGCGAAGCACTTTAGGGGCACGCACTCCAAGCCCGGGTATTTTTCCGAGGCAATCAAGTGCCTCATAAATGAATTTTTACGTGCCCGGAAGACTCGGGGCTCATTTTTGGCAATCTGAAAGGAGGTATCAGTCTCAGAAGGAGAGCCCGGCGGACATGGCGGCCACTCGAGCTCCGCACCCGGAGGAGCCTAGGACGAGTCAGGCGGCTCATAAATGCGAATTTCCCCGGCTGACCCGGTCGCAGCTGCTAGTTATAGAAAAGGATTTGAGAGCTCAGTCACGGGAGCAGCGGGAGCCGACTTCTCAGGTTTTCGAGGATGTACTCCTCAATTTTGTGCATTGATGGCTCAGAGGGTCGGGTCCTCTATAAAAACCCAGCATTGTAATGAAAAGGGGGGGAACTTTCTACTAGAAAGCTGCTGTAACTTGATTTCCTGCAATTAATACTAAGAGCTTCGGGCTTCCTTTCTCTCTTGTATGCTGCCTTCTGTGATTATTTCTGTTATTCCATTTCTTCATTTGCATACTGTAATTCTGAATTCTGAATTTAGGTGTGTGATTGGGGATAAAACCCTGGAATTTTCCTGAAGGATACATAGGGGAGAGAACGCTGTAATAGTTTTCTTGTATGCTGCCTGTGGATAGTGTTTCTGCTATATTCACTCATTTCCTAATCGCCGTAATTCTGAAGCCTAGATTTCGACGTAAGGGGAAGGGTAATTCTGGAACTCGTCCAAAGGATACATAGGAAGGCCAGTACTGTGTTCATTTCATTTTATTCTTGGTATTCATTGCTGCTATTTCGAGCTGTAGCCAGTAATCGTGCTGCTGGTTCTTTCCCTCTTAAATCCATCGATATTTCTTCCCTTACCCTGTTTATTTCTTTCCTGGACCCTTACTATTTTTATCTCTTTCCTACACTCTTAGCTCAAAACACCAAGTAGTTTAGTAAAGGAGCCGGTCTTTCTCCGGAGATTGGCACGGGGGGCATCTCTTCCCCTTGGCCTTTCAATGTTGGTCCAGGTCTAGGGCGCGTACACTTCCCAAAATCCTTTCCTGTGGCAGATTTGATGACCAACAATTCCACCTGATGTAATTATAGCAAATCATATGTCTATTTAAACACTAGTTCATAATGCAATTGTAGCTTTGGTTGTTCCCATATCATTGTCACCCTAAAGAAAAAATTTCTGTGAACAGTAACCTATAAATATTCAAGTTTCAAGATATGCCTCTTTTTAGGAGACCACTGCACAGAGGCAATATACCTTCCAAATATACCAACCTTCATGCAGGAATTGCCGTATAGAACACAAAACTGCCCCCCCAACAAATTTGATCGATGCAGCAAAGAGTTTATCTATTTTCTAGAACTGGGGATATTCCATTTTTCCTGAATATGATAATGTGAATAAATTGACATTTGCTTCAAGTGTGTAATCGCACGCAGCATACAGAATAGTTAATAAAAAATAATCAACTAACCAATAATTTGGGCACCAACCGTGGCAGAGATAAAAAGCTTGCCAAGAGATGTCTGGAAGCTATAAAATGTTTAAACGAACAAGGACCATAGAACCATGAGTGTGTCTAGACAGGAGAAATTTTATTACACATTCAGATGCAAAAAGGATTATTATATGTGGCATTTTAATGTATTTTGTTGAAGTAGAAGATGTTCTGTGGTTTAGTTAAAAGAAAAGAAAGGATATTGGAAGGAGGGGCATAGTAGGCATAGCAATGAATCAAGCACATATGCTTCATTCCAGTGTGGGAATAGATTAGGTGGTTAGAATTGATACCTGCCGCTGTTTCTGTTCAAGGCGTAACTTTTCAGCATTTGCTAGATCATATTCTCCACATTCAAGATAGCGCTGATCAGGTCTCAGCCTGGAGTCTGTGGGAGGCAGCTTCTCCTAAGTAAAGCCAACATCTCACAATTAGTACATCAAATTACCTACCATGAAACAATGATAGACAATGAATCCAGTAAGATGGGACTTTGATAAGCAACCGACTCTATTTAAATGCAAGCGAAAAGAAGAGCAATAGAATAATATGTATCAAAGCTGTGAAAATTGTAACCTTGAGTTCAGGAGTGATTTCATTCAATGTTATAGCAAATGAGGTTAAATTATATCTTGTTGGATATTCAGGGGGGTCATTTCTTCTCCACAACAATACTGCCTCTGACATGGGGTCATAACCCCTTGATTTTGTTGCTATGTCTCCCATTACAAAATAGATGCTTTCATCCCACTTTCCTATCAAAGTTGCAAGCTTGTTTCCACTTCCGTCATGGACATATCCTTGTACCTTAACACAAGGTATTCTGAAATCAATTAAAACTTTAACCTTCAAATACATAAGCAGAATACTTTGTCAAACAATGCACAAAATACACTTCAATTATTGAAATATACATTCAACGGGCCTTAAATTGTTTTCTGTAGAGTTCATTTTACTGTAGTAGACAAATTTAAAAACTCCATTTGTTATCATCACTTAGCTATAAGAGAGCTTCACGACTTGCATATTGCCAAGTTTACTAATTGTTTTATTCGTCATTTAATCTACAAATTTCTAACTATCTGTTCTTTTAGGCGTTCAAGCTTCTACTATGTATTTAACAATACTACCTCATTGTACAATGCATTCACAGTACAGTCTCTTGATACTTACAAAAAGCACACAAAAAAAAGAAAAAATAATGCATTGCATACTCCCCATATAACTGTGTTTCTATTAGTTTTTTGCATGCTGTGTAATCATCATGACATTACTAATTTCTCGAAGTTGAAGATGACTAGACACAAATCAGATTTCTTTAAAAAACAAACCAGCATACAATTTCATGATCCTTGTTCTCCACAAATTTGCAAAACCAATTACGCACAGGTCCAATTTATATTAGTTATAAATTGACCACTTACATACCTGCACACAAAGACAAAGTACAAGAGAAATTGTTTTATCCATGGTAGTTGCTTACATCAACCACACAAGTAATCGAAACTAAAGAGGTCTATGTCAAAGAAATACCCTTATCAGCTTGCATCTAAAAAGAAACATTCTTCGATAATTACCAACATGAGACATCACTAATTTAATACTCCAACCAAACTCACCTTCACTAGCCTAAATACAAATAAGACGATAACTTGATCTCAATTAAGTTCAAGGCACACTTCAATATCCCCATGGATAACCACAACTGAGGATATTCTAAATCCATATCCTATAAATTACCTCAACTAAACTTTGCTTCGGTCATGCCCAAGGGGTTTGGTGTGTTGGGTAATGAGTGTGTGCAAGCAAGACGTGAGTCTCACCTTTGGGCTTTCATGTTCTACCCTAGATCTTTGAAGAGATTAGAATAATGGAGGGTTCTCATGTTGACAAGATGGCTATCAAAGGAAAATCATTTAAGGATGCATTAGTTGAGGAAAGTAATCCTTTATTGGTCAACAACAAATGAAATAAGGAATCTATCGCAAACACCATAGAGGTGACAAATGATTCACCAAAGTGATTATAAAGAAAGGAATGATTGAGCGTCATATAACTGTTCTTAAAAGTTCAGGTTAATATGTAAATTCAATGGTTATTAGACTGACATTTCAAAGACTCAAAAGTGGATTGAAAAGAAACAAAGATTTAATCTTCACTATTTCATCGACTTCTATTCTAAAAGGATTTTTTTTTTTCTGCATTATCTTTTCCAGTTCAATGTCACAGATGAAGTCATGGGTCATGATCCATGGTTTACGAGGAGGGCTGACTTATATTTACAATGATGGAGTAAAACCGTTTCTATAAAAACAAATTCACTTGAAAGGTGGACTACGAAAACATTGCATTTCGGTGTCACGTATGCCATAAGACTAAACACATGGCAAGAGATTGCAAATGAAAACAATTGAGAAAGATGTGAAAGGTTCTTGTCATAAAACATGAACAAAGTTAAAGCAAGGGAGTCATATAGCGACAAAACATGGCTTAGACAAAATATTTCACACTTCCAAAAATGTAGCAAAGAAAGACCCTCTACCTCATCAATTAGCAAAGGTTGTCAAAGTTTGTCCAAAGCAAACATTAGGAGGATCCAAGATGGATGTACTAAATGAACAAGTGTTATATGAGAGATAAAATTTAGAAGGGTGGTCTAAAGCTGCAAAAGAAAGAGTCAATTTTCAAGGGGTAGAAGGTGGAAGAGGGTGACTATGATTTGGGTAAGTCATCCCCAATCCTCTTCAAACAATAGAAACTTATCTCCTTGCAATAAAAAGGAATGTGATAAAAAATTAAGCATTGTAGAGGTTCTTCCCTACACATTCGATCCTTCAGAGCAAAGTTTGGAAACACTGATGCGATTGAGGAGGATGAAAACATTGATTGGACTAGCAAGAAGAGAGGAATACTCCCAATGTAGAATCAAACAGGCAAAGAAACCCAATGGGAGATTGATTTGAAAAGCCAAAAGCAACAAAGCAATTATTACAAATGTGACAAAAAAGTGGGATTAAAAATATCAATAAGAATGGACAATGATGATGAAGGAGTTATCTTGGAATATCCAAGGTATAAATGGTCCCAAAAAAAGAGATAAAGGATTTAGTAGACTATACTTGTTCCAAAATGCTTTAATACATAAGATAAAAATAGGTAGTGGGGAATGTAGGGAGGCATTCAAAAAGATAGAGAAGTTATTGATGGATGCAGTATATTTGGAATATCAAGAAATCTACAAGGAAATAGAGTGGTAGATAAATCAGCCAATTGCAATATTGATCTTACACTTGATGATATTCAAAGACACGAAGATAACTGAACAACTGAGATTATCACTGCTATCAAGAGACTATATGAGGTAGTTGTCCGTTTGTGGACAATTTTTGGTTTCATAGAGGATGTCCAAGGCACCGTTGGTATCAAACAAGGTTGTACTCTTCCTCCTTCACTCTTTGGGATCTACATTGATGAGCTTGAAGAATTTATTCATCAAAACACACATGTTGATTATGGTTGCCTTCTACACCATGCCTTGATAGCTATATTGCTTTTTGTAGATGATGATGTTCTTCTTACTCATACTCCTAAGGGCTTTCAAAGAAAGTTGGATCCTCTTGCTTGCTTTTGTAACTTAAAACAGTTGGTAATCAATCTTAGCAAGACTAAGGCAATGATCTTCAACACATCAAAGAGTGCCATACCTAAGTTTTAGTTCTTCCATAAGGGCAAGTCCATTGAGATCACCACTGCTTACGCTTACTTTAGGGTTAAGTTTATAGGTTCTTCCCATAATATTCGTTTAGCTTCAAATCACGTCTTTTTAAGGGATATACATCTCTCTCAATCTTGGAATCCCAATGCTTCCAGCATCACTTCCAAGACATTGATACAAAGTTGCAACTCTTTGATTGCATCATCAAACATACAGTCCTTTATGGGTCAAATATTTGGAAGTCTAGGGTGTGTTGATTGGGCTCACATCAAGAGGGTCCAAACTGTTTTGCTTCAATGATTTATCTGATGTAAAAGAACAATTCCCCAATGTGTTGTTCAAGCTGAGTTCAACACTCATCCTCTCCGTCTTGAGAGCATCTTCAAAAATATTTTTTAGCTTCATCGCCTTAAATCCATGGGTGACTACACTTCAGACCAAGAGAGATAACCATATTTGTCACTTTGATCCATAGAATACATTATCTCTAGGGTCTCTATTGGTCATCATCATGGATGGTACTTAGAAGTTATTTCTCTTCTTCAGTCAGTTGGCATCTCCATAGATCAATTGCCTCCATTCAAATACTTTTTAAATGCTCCTCCCCGCCTTCTTTATGATAAGAGGGTAATATTCAAGTAGTGAGAGATGATCATTATCCACAATATATTCAGATCACTTGGGTCACTCCATCTCAACCTCTTAATCCAAAGTTGGCCTTCTACACTAAACATTTCATGAGGGTTGATAATCGCATTAATACTCGTCCTAATTTTGTCGAACAACATTGGACACACAACCTTAGGGGTCCTCTTGGTCATCTCAAAGTATGCTCACATCAATTGCAGGTTGAGACAAACCACCATATTCCTCAAGAAGAAAGGGTGTGTTGTCTTTGCTCTATTAGAGAGGTGGAGACTAAAAGACATTTCATCTTCATGTGTCATGTTTATAATAAGATTTAAGGGAGGTACTATTGCTTGTACAAAGACTTACGTGGATGGCTTGCCACGTTTTTCAGCTATTCTGACCAAAAATGCTTGGTTGTTTACCTCATGGAATCTGTCACTCTTTAGCATCAATTATTGTAGACAGGCATATTGAGATATCCTTAATTGCAGAACCAGTTTTGATATTATGTGTTTTATTGTAAATGCATGCAAAGTGTTTGACGAAACGCCCGTGCATATATTTTAATGTTGTAAAGTGCAATTTAATATTGTATGTAAAGAATAAAGTCATGTAAAGTCATATTAAATCATGTAAGTCGGCTAAATAAGCTATTTCGTCCTGTAGTGCAAATGAAATGTAAATGCAAAGCAAATGCACATAAAATGTAATTTGAGGGTAGTTGCAAGGTAGTTGGAGAAAGTAACTACTTGGTGGGTGTATAAATAAACCCCCCCTCATTCATTAGAGTTGCTGAAGATTGGTACGTGAGCAGATTGAAGTCTATGGGCAGAATGCAGTCTAGCATGATGTGCAACCATGAGGGATGTTCAGCCTAGGGTTGAATGGTTGATACGTGGAGGAAGTATTGCAGGGCATTCATGCAGATTGATGGCAAAGTGCAGTCCAGTCCTGTGTACAGCCATGGTTATGCTGGCTGCAGATTGTATTGATGAAACTGTAATGCTGTATCACACCTAACATTATTAATACAAACTGCTGTAATTACTGTTAACTGTTATTGTTGTATTTTCTGCCATTACTGCTGTTATTTAATGCTGTTGCAGAATTTCTGCGTATTATTATTGCTATACTACAATGCTTGCAGATCTGTAGATTACTTACGTGGAAAGGGAACTGTTGGGATATGTAAAAAACCCTTTCTACATTCTGGCGCCGTTGCTATTACGAAATTGGGTCTAAATTGGTGACATAGGGTTTGAAGAAGTGAAACCCTTGGGAAGACGGGCAAACGAAGATCAACCCAGTGCAAAGACGGAGGAGAAGACGTACCAGAATTTTTTTTGTGGTTGCATATTAAAAGACGTGCACGCCAAGCGGAGGAAAAATTTGAGTGAGATTTTGCAGGTGGGAAGTTGCAGAAGTTTGCAGACCTGACGTCTATAGGCCTGACGTCTGCAGGCCTGACGTCTCCACACTAGACGTCTGCAAGCCTGACGTCTGCAGGCCAGACATCTCCAAACCAAACGTCTGCAGGCCTGACGTCTTGAGACCCGACGTCTTGAGACCTGACGTCTGCAGGCCTGACGTCTGCCGGCTAAGACATCTGCAGTGGAACGACACATTGCTGATAGGAACGAAAGAACGGGTACAAGGATCACCAAAAGTCAAGGAAAATGTTGATTGATGCAGAGATATGTTGAGTGGATGGTAACACCTGAACAAGCGGCAGGAAGGTTGCAGAGGAGTGCAAAGGACGAGAGTCAAGCACCAGAGCAACAACATGCGAAGGCTCAGGAAGGAAGACCAAGGCCACAATCGATATCCCAGCGAAGGAAGTCGCAAAGTAAGGAAGTTGAAAGAAGATTGTTTGGTGAGAGTCAAGACGAAGAACACCCGACGAGGAGCAGCATAGCAGAAACCCCACCAATGGATAACATAGACACCCAAGCATTGGAGAATTTGCCACTTTTCACAGGAGGGAAGGAAGACCCGATTAGGCATTGGAGAATTTGCCGTATGGAGTGGAAAGCGATTGGGCAGAACAATGAAGAATATTGGAGGAGGTGGTTTCCTGCAACGTTCCGAGAATCTACAATAGACTAGTACATATACTTACCGCAAGTCAAGTTCCAGACATGGGGAGAGTTACGTGATGCATTTGTGGAAGAATTCCGATCATACGACACTGACGAAAATTATAAAATTCAAGGTGAGAAAGGCCACTCAGAGGAATTGAAGACCATGTGGTTCATAGATGGACCGCTCCCTGTGTATGAAAGGAAGATGAAGATATTTCCTCCAAGATCACACCAAGAGGCTTTGGATTATGCCTTGACTTGGGAAAGAGATGCAAAAACCTCACCGATGAAGGAGACTCAGACAACTAGAGAATGCAGTCAGATGGTGACGAAGGAGACGTCTGAGGTGCAGACATCTGAGCAAGAGTCCTCTGATGTGGAGATGTCTAAGGTACAAACATTTGAGCAAGAGTCGTCTGAGAAGAAGACATCTGAGGTGCAGACGTCTGAACAGGATTCGTCTGAGGTGGAGATGGCCGAGGTGAAGTCTGCAGTGCATCTGTCGGAGGAGGAGCCGTTCGAAGAGAACCCGTCTGAAGTGGAGTTGTCTGAAATCTACCCGTTTGAAGGAGTTAAACATCAGGCAATCAGACTAGACGTCTGGCAATCAGCCCATACATTTGGCAGCCAGTCAACCCAGACGTCTGGCAGCCAGTCAACCCCGACGTCTGGCAGCCAATCAGCCTAGACGTCTGGCAACCAATCAGCCTAGACGTTTGGCCATCCAGCCCAAACGTCTAGTAGCCAGTCAGCCCAGACGTCTGGCAGTCAGCCCAGACGTCTGGCAATCCGTCAGTCCAGACGTCTAGCCGTCGGACCCAGACGTCTGGCCGTCTGGTTGGTCGTCCGTCTGGCCACTTGTCCCAGACGCCTAGCAATCTGTCCAGACATCTAGCCCATCTAATTGCGACGTCTACCCTGACCCGTCTGAGACATCTACCTGTGTGCAATTTTTTCGAGACGTCTATCGGTCTGAGCCATCTAACCCGTTGTCCTAGACGTCTAGACATTGTACCCGTCAGACTTCTCAATCCGTCTGGTCTAATCCGTCAGAGACTAAGCTGTCAGGGATTGTCGTCAGAAATGTTGACGTTTGAGGCAATGCAGTCAGAGGAGTTGTCGTCAGAAGCACAATCCGACAAGGGAGAGGTCTGTCAGAGGATGATAAGCAGTCAGTTGGATCAAGAAAGCAATGAAGTAGAGCTAAAAGAAAGCAGTTTGAATGAGTTGAAGGAAAGCTTCCAAATGGTTGATGAGAAGAAAAATTTAGTTTGGACATTGAGGCTTTCAAGGGTTTTGTTGTTGAGGTTTCGGGGCTCCGCCCCAAACCCCGCGAAGGGCGCTACCCCTCGACCCCGCAAGGGACGCTGTCCCTTGACCCTGCAAGGGGACTCCCGCCCCCTTGACCCCCAACACAGATGGCGGAGGGCATTACCGATTATGTTCATGATGTTGATGGCATTGCTCATGCTGATGATAGGGCTTATTGCAAAAAGTGAAGTGCCTATTCAGAGAATGTTGATCATGCTGATGCTATACATACTTGTAGCAGCAGAAGTGCACAATCAAAGAATCAGATGTTGTGAGCAGCCCCAAGTAAAGTTTATTGCCAAAGATGTATGGAACAGGAACAAGAGGAAGGAGCGTGACAAGAGATCCTATTCCATTGCTCAGTACTTCTATTCCCAGTGTTTAGCTCGTGTCGTTGAGGACAATGACCAGTTTAGAGGAGGGGATAGATGTAGACAAGCATATTGAGATATCCTTAATTGCAGAACCAGTTTTGATATTATGTGTTTTATTGTAAATGCACGCAAAGTGTTTGACGAAACGCCCGTGCATATATTTTAATGTTGTAAAGTGCAATTTAATATTGTACGTAAAGAATAAAGTCATGTAAAGTCATATTAAATCATGTAAGTCGGCTAAATAAGCTATTTCGTCCTGTAGTGCAAATGAAATGTAAATGCAAAGCAAATGCACATAAAATGTAATTTGAGGGTAGTTGCAAGGTAGTTGGAGAAAGTAACTACTTGGTGGGTGTATAAATAAACCCCCCCTCATTCATTAGAGTTGCTGAAGATTGGTACGTGAGCAGATTGAAGTCTATGGGCAGAATGCAGTCTAGCATGATGTGCAACCATGAGGGATGTTCAGCCTAGGGTTGAATGGTTGATACGTAGAAGAAGTATTGCAGGGCAGTCAGGCAGATTGATGGCAAAGTGCAGTCCAGTCCTGTGTACAGCCATGGTTATGTTGGTTGTCGATTGTATTGATGAAACTGTAATGTTGTATCACACCTACCATTATTAATACAAACTGCTGTAATTACTGTTAACTGTTATTGCTGTATTTTCTGCCATTACTGCTGTTATTTAATGTTGTTGCAGAATTTCTGCGTATTATTATTGCTATACTACAATGCTTGCAGATCTGTAGATTACTTACGTGGAAAGGGAACTGTTGGGATATGTAAAAAACCCTTTCTACAATTATTACAAGGAAGACATACTACCTATGTTACGAAAATCGGCAAAAAATCATCAGAATCGCAAGTCATTCATGAAACGAGTGACTCGGCAAACAATCGCGAGTCCGGCAATTCATTGCCGATTTTTTGAAAAAAACAGAATCGGCAATTTTTTGAAAAAATTGGCAAAAAATCGGCCGCAGCCGTGCGGGTAGAGGCTGCGGCCGATAAATAGAAAAAAGCAACAGTCTTTTTTAATTATCTCTCCTGACCTCTTGCAAAGACAAAAAAACACTCTCCTACCTTGCTACCACCTGGACCAACTTCGCCGAGGCATCCTAGGAGCGCGAGCGATTGCGGTGTGAAGGAATCCGGCAGCCAACAACATCCAGCCAGAAGATTCATTCAAGGTCAGAAATTTTTTTAAAACTCTTTTTTTTTTTGAAAATAGATTAGGGCTTGTTTGAAATTAGATTAGGGTTGTTTGAAATTAGGTTAGGGCTGTTCTCAAATTTAAAACCCAAAACCCTAGTCTAGGGTTTTGGGTTTAGGGTTTTTTTCTCCTCCTTTTAAATAGATACAAAATTGATATATGCAAGCCAAATTATTAGCTAGCTGCTATCCTATCAATATTTTTTAAACATTAAACGGGTTTAGGGTTTTTTTTTTTAAGGTTTTTTTGTAAGGGTTTAGGTCCTTAGGATTTTTTGAAAACTCTTTTTTTTTTTGGAAAATAGATTAGGGCTTGTTTGAAATTAGATTAGGGTTGTTTGAAATTAGGTTAGGGCTGTTCTCAAATTTAAAACCCTAGTCTAGGGTTTAGGGTTTTTTTTTCTCCTCCTTTTAAATAGATACTAAATTGATATATGCAAGCCAAATTATTAGCTAGGGTGTTTTTTTTAGGGTTTAGGATTTTTTTTTCTTCTCTTTTTAAGTAAATATTGTTGCCTAATAACTATGTATGCAAGCCTATTTTTCAGCTGTCAATGACTCTTATGTTTCAATTTTAAACCCTAAAGGGCCTAAACCCTAGCCTTTTGGTTTAGGGTTTAGTTTTTTTTTTTCCTTTTTTTCATGTGATTGTAACTTTGTTGTTACTAACTTGTTTCCATGTGCAGGCATATAAAAAATGAAACCATTGGATCCAACATGGGCGTATGCAACGCCAGGGCAATCAAAAGGGCATTTTAAATGCAATTTTTGTGGCCATAGTTATAATGGAGGCGTTTATCGCCTCAAATTCCATTTGGCACGGATAGCAGGAAATAATATAGCAGTATGTGATAAGGTGCCAAAAGATGTTAAAAACAAAGTAAACGCATGGATCACTGCGGCAGATGAAACCGCTAGTCACAAAAGAAGTTATAATGATGCCATTTCATCCCCCCCTCCCGAGGTGCTCGTACTAGTGGGCGTGGCAACCTTAAGCGGTTCTTTCCACAAAGTAGTTCGAGTCCTTCAAGTGCACAAGGAGCTAGTGGGATGGGAGAGTCCTCTTTTGTAGATCGTTTTGTGCCAGGGGCACAATCCACGCTTGAGGGTATGGCCACGTGGAACCAAGAGAAGCACAGTGCAGCGAGGACAGCCATTGCCACTTTTTGGTACTATTCTGACATTCCCTTCAATGTGGCAAGGTCTCCATACTGGCGGCGCATGATAGATGTCGTCTTAAGCTGCGGCGCAAGATTTAAGGCGCCAACTTTTGATGACCTTAGGGGCCCTCTCCTTCAACAATCTGTGGATGACATTCAGGTTGTGTCATTGTGCTTGACTAAATTTTTATATATATGGCATGACTAAATTTTTTTTATATATATATTAATATGATAAAATCAATATGCAATGTGCATGACTAAATTTTTTTTTTATACTTCAGGTTGTGCTTGACAACCAACGTCAGGTGTGGAGAACCAAGGGTTGCACTATAATGTCTGATGGTTGGACAGATGGGAGGGGAAGAACCCTGATTAATTTTTTGGTTGCATCTGCAAAAGGAACTGCATTCCTTAAGTCTAGTAGATGCATCGGCACAAGTTAAGAGTGCCGAAATGCTTGCAGGGTTGTTGGAGGAGGTTGTCTTGGAGGTTGGGGAGGAGAATGTTGTCCAAATCATCACGGACAACGCAGCAGACATATAAGGCAGCCGGGAGGATTTTGGAGGAGAGATTCCCCACCATTTTTTGGACCCCATGTGCAGCCCATTGTCTTGATTTGCTCCTCGAGGACATTGGGAAATTACCTTGGGTGACAGAGGTTGTAGGGAAGGCTAAGGCCATCACAAAATTCATTTACAACCATTCATGGGTCCTTAGCCTCATGAGGCGATTTACCAATGGGAGGGAGCTAGTGCGGCCTGGCATTACACGCTTCGCCACAAACTTTGTGACATTGCAGAGCATTTATGATGCAAGAGGGTCACTAAAGCAAATGTTTGTGAGTGATGAGTGGAATTCTGAAGTAGTTGCAAGATACCAAACATCATCTAAGGGGCAAAATGTTTATACTTGTTTGTTTGAGGAGGACTTTTGGATGGCCATGGATGAGGCCATCAAGGTACAAGACTACGCTTATTAATTTGTTTTATTTTATTTATGTTGTAAAATATTTTTCTTTAAATTATTTTTTCTTTTTTTCAAGTCTCAGAGCCATTGGTGAAGGTTCTTCGTCTTGTTGATGGAGAAGAATTTCCAATGGGATTTGTATATGAGGCTATGGATAGGGCAAAAGAAGCTATTGCTGCATTTTATGAACATAACCGCGCCAAATATGATGCCATTTGGACTATCATTGATAACAAATGGACATCACAACTCCATAGCCCTCTTCATGCAACGGGTTACTATTTGAACCCCAAATTCTTTTATAAACCTACATTCCGTGCTGATTATGAGGTCAAGATTGGCCTTCAAGATTGCATTGACCGTGTGTTCTCCGCGAGTCCACAATTGTGCGATAAAACGCGTGCCGAGATACAAGATTATAAGGCATGTCGTGGTCGCCAATTCCCATCTCAGCAATGCAAAAATGCTATTAAGTATATGAGGCCAGGTAAACCTAATCGAATTATTATTTATTGTCTTTTGATTTTGTTTTAAAATTTAAACTTTTAAGCTGTTACATGTGAAATATTAATTTTTTTTGTTGTTGTTTCTAGATTTATGGTGGGATGACTTTGGTGATTTTACGCCCAATTTGCAACACATGGCGGTTAGAATCTTATCTCAACCATGTAGCTCTTCAGGTTGTGAGCGCAATTGGAGTATGTTTGAGCACATACACTCCAAGAAGCGCAACAGACTTACACAAGAAAGGTTAAATGATCTTGTGTTTGTGCACTACAACCTTCGTCTCCACCAAAAAAATTTTGAAAAAACAAATATTGAGCCCATTGACCTAAGTGACATTGATCCATCATCTGAATAGATCACAGATGCAGCAGCACAAGAGCAACAAGAGCCTCTATTCAGCATGGAAGAATTACAAAACTATGAGAACCTAGCGGAGGAGATGGCAGCAAGGGACCAAGAAGAGGCCTTAGCACGAGAAGCGGCACAAGCATCTACAAGCACACATCAAGCAAGAGAGACTAGGGCTTATGTTAGGACAAGGGGCAAAGGAAGACAATAGATAGTGGGCCTATTGAGGCATTTTGAGTCTTGACACATTTTGTAATTTGTACCTTTTCATATTATAAGCAATACAGGATGTGTTTTGTCACTTTCATGTGTACTTAAAGCTTGAGCCTTGTATGATGTCTTGACTTGAATTGTTGCTTTTATTGCAATATTTGATTTGCATAATGTTAATTCATTGTAATATGCATGAAAAAAAAAATAAAAAAAAAATCGTTTTCTTCGGTTTTTTTTTTGCCGATTCTTTCCCCGATTTTTTGCCGATTCCGATTCTTTGCCGATTTTTAAACCAGCCGATTTACTACCCGATTCCGATTTTCTCTACTATGTATATTACTACTCGACTAATCACCTCATTCTTTGCTCATTTGAAGCTACAACTATCAAAAAGGTTAATGACATCTCTGTGTGCCCTTGTCTCCATATAAGAGTAGCTACTGAGGCTTCAATTCTTCCTTCTTACTTGCAACAAGACAAGAATGCAATTCTTCAGCGTCAGGTATAGAACACCCCTCACATACTGAGGAGTTGTAGACAAACGCAACTTACCAGATTCTTGTCCTCTTCCATTGGTAAAAAGAGCAACAATAGTGAAGAAGAAGAGCAAGCAGCAACAACAGGGAAGACAACAGCAGGAGAGCAGGCGGCAACAACAAATAAAAATAGCAACAATAGTGAAGAAGAAGAGCAAGCAGCAACAACAGGGAAGACAACAGCAGGAGAGCAATAGCAACAGTAGTGAAAATATTAACAACATAATAGCAGCAACAGAGCAATAAGGAATCCAAGTTTGTTTTCCTATTTTGAAATTTTCATTACCTCATCCAAGTCTATTTTGAAATTTTCATATTTTTCTTTCAAGATTCAACATGAGCAGCAGTGAGGGCTATGAATCAGACCCATTTGACATTCATATGGAGGGGAAAACCAAGTGAAAATGAAAATGAAAATATTCATATTGCTAGGGATTTTGCCTCTACTATCCAACCTCAAACTTCCAAAGGGGACAACACTACTTCTAGTTTTGATTGTCCATCACCATTGTTAAAAGAATATGCCAAGGGTCCATTCAATATTAAAAAACCTCTGCTGCAATTTGTAACCAACTATGACCAAGGGAAAAAAATTTTGGGGGCTCAAGAACATGGCTGTGTAATTTTTGTAAAACTGAGTTTAAGGGCAGCTATACTAGGGTTGAATCTCATCTTATTGATAAAGCAGGAACAGGGGTTAGGGCTTGCAAAAAAATGAACCGGCTACAAGTGGCTGAAGCCAATAGGCTTGTGCAAGAGGCCAAACTTAGAGGTTTAGGCATGCCTTTCCCTAAAGTTGGCCAATCATCTAGAGGTGACTTTGGAGCCTCCTCAAAACAGCCACAAGAATCAACCCAAACCTCTAGTATGCCACCGCTGCCCTCAAAGAAAAAAGGAAATGTAAGTGAGATGTTTAATGTGCAAGCAAGAGAGGAAGCAGATGATGCTATAGCACAATTATTTTTTGCACATGGGCTTCCTTTCCATATTGCACGTTCCCCCTATTTCAAGGAAGCATTAAAAAAAATAGCCAAGGCAGGGCCTTCATATGCAACGCCTGGAGAAACTAAGCTTCGTACCTCTCTCTTGGACAAACAATATTCCAAATGCAGTTTGGTTATGGAGCAGATGAGGAACACATGGTTGACAAATGGATGTTCTATCATCATGGATGGGTGGACTGACATTCGTCAACGTCCACTCATCAATATCATTGTCACATGTTCAACAGGTCCCTATTTTCTTCGAGCCATTGATTGCATGGGGAAAAGAAAGGATGTTGAGTTCCAGTACCTCCTGTTGAAGGAGGCTATTGAGGAGGTTGGACCCTCCAATGTTGTACAGGTAATCAATTTGACAATTTCCGTTTTTCTTATGAAAATCAAAATCTATATGGTTGTGTAAATGAGACCATTTTTGTTGTGTAAATTATTCTAAATATTTTTGTTGTACACTACAAGTAGTTACAGATGCAGCCCCTGTTTGCCAGCGTGCGGGGAAAATGATAGAACAATCATATAGACATATTTTTTGGACCCCGTGTTGTGTTCATGCATTGAACAATGCATTGAAGGACATTGGGAGGATAGATTGGGTGAGGGCTATGGTTGCAGAAGCTAGAGACTTGCAAATGTTCATTTGCAACCATCACACTTCCTTAGCCCTCTTTCGGTCCTTCTCAAAGAAGGCATTCATCAAACCAACAGAAACTAGATACGCCACCTACTTCATTTTATTGGAGAGGATGATCGAGGTGCAGGATGCTTTACAATCCATGGTAGTATGCACGGAGTGGAAGAGGTGGCCGGAATCAAGGACAAAGGAGGGAAAGAAAATTAGAGACAAAGTATTGGATGATAGTTGGTGGACTCAAGCCAAGTAAGAAATGTTGAAGTTAAGATTTGGTTCATGTTTTTTTTTTTTGTTTATGATTCATTGATTTATCATTTATGATTTATGATTTTTAGTTTCAAATTGGATTGCTCATATAGTCTATTTTTTTTTTAGTTTTTTTAATTTCTTGTAGGTACATTGTGTCTTTCGTTGCCCCAATTGTTGCAGTCATCAGATATGCTGATACAGATGCTCCTAATCTAGGAGAGATCTATGAGACTTTTGACAACATGTTAGGGGAGATAAAAAAAATCATTTCTGCTAGAGATCCATCATTATTATTCTATGAGGCCAACATTAGACCTATTATACAGAGGAGGTGGGATAGGATGAACACCCCCCTTCATATGGCAGCATATGCAGTAAACCCAAAGTGGTATGAGCCTAGGCCTGGGAGAGTGGCTCCCTATAAAGATCCAGAGGTGAGACAAGGGTTTTTGAGTGCCCTTAAAAAGATATATACGAAGGAGGAGGGCTCAAAACTTAGAGATGAGTGGCTCCAATTTGTGAATCTTAGGGGCCCTTGCTTCAGCCAACCAGAGTGTATAGAGGATAGGGCTACCATTGCCCAAAAAGATCCCATTGGATGGTGGACACTATATGGGGATGATGCACCTAACTTGCAACATTTTGCAATTAGGGTTCTTTCACAAGTTGCTAGTTCCTCTGCTGTTGAGAGGAATTGGTCCACATACAACTTTATCCACAATGTGAGGAGGAACAAGCTTACCTCTCGCAGAGCGGAGAAGCTAGTTGCAGTGCATAGCTCTCTTCGCCTTCGTGAGAGAGTTAAGCCAGAGTACAAGCAATCTCCAACTACATGATGGGATGTTGATCCAGAGGATGCAGGACAAATTGATGAGGATGAGGATCAAGAGGGGTTGGTTGGAGTTCCATTGGAGGCTCTTCACTCAGATGATGAGGGCAGCTCATCAGATACAGATTCTGATAGTGATAGCCCAACAGAAGTTCCAGAGGAATGAGACTATTTTTGTTGTACAATGTAAAACTAAACTCTTTTTGTTGTAATGAGACTATGCCAATATTACTTATTAGTATTTTTAATTTTTGAGTCTTTGACATTTGTTGTAAAATTTAAATTATTCTAAGAATCTAATGGCTTCTAACTTTCTAAGTTCTAAATATTTTTGTTGTAAACTATTAGTATTTAGTATTTTTCATTTTTGTTATGTAAATTATTTTAAATTTCGAAATTTTTTAATACTATTATACTTGTCGTCCCCCAGCCATCCCCTAAAATCGGCTTGCTGTCCCCCACCGTCCTTGAAACCTGTCCCCTCATCCCCTAGGCTCATAGAACCTTGGTCCTAACCATTCTCCTGGGAGTATCATTAGATCCTATGTTAGCTCTTTTGGGATAGTTGGTGATGACAACGATTGTGCTTCTACTTTACATCCCATTATAGATTAATGTTGGTGCTTGGATCCACTAGAGCTCCTTTGTATCTTTGTTATACCTCAACTTCTAGCTCTCTTAATCATTCCTTTTAGAATGTTAGTGTTTATCCATTTTGGGTAACCCTCGAGGCTGTAAATTTATGTCATACAACTGTCCCACTTTGGAGTAGTTTACACTAGATTCGTTACTCTAATTTAGCTTATTTTCATAATACTTTTAGTTACTACTGTACATTGTGATTGTAACAGCTCTATTCAACGAGTCCCATTGGCCTAATTTGGCCATTTGTCGACATTAATAGAATTATCCTATCTCAATGAAAAATGATATCAAAGATCTAGTAGAAGTATCCCAAGGAGGAGTAGGAAGGAAAGGGAGTTAAAGAAAATAGGTTAGCCAAAAATAATTAACGGAAATTGCGCCTGGATATGGTCTACTTGAACTAATAGAATATGTAATGTTTTTTCTTTAGTTGCCTCCTATATAATCCACATATAACTTATTTAAATTGAAGGAAAAATAGCTGGTATGAAACTAAATGGTGCGGGAAGCAGGATCATTTTTATATTGAATCGCTTTTTGATTGTAAGGTAGAAAACCCACAATAGACTTAATTTATATATTTGTTCGATGATGCCTTATTATCATATGTGGATTGCATTTAAATACCTAGTCTAATAGTTGTAAGAGTGAAGGGTTGTGACCCTAGAATATAATGAATAAATAATATAAGTAATTAGGACATGTTAGGAGGGTCCTAACATGCCACCCCCCTTAAAGGAGCTTTGTCCTCAAAGCTGGAAATTTGGAAATTGCTGCTGGATATCTTGAAAATTTTCCCACGTTGCGTCTTCTAAAGGTAGACCTTTCCAATGGATTAAAACTTCCGTGATATCGCGAGTACGAAGGTGACGAGAGCGGCGATCCAAGATAGCTTCTGGCTCGACTAGAAGTACTCCATCATCGGAGAATTCAGGGAGAGTGGGTTGTGTCGTGATATGGGCTCCCACTGCGAGCTTAAGGCAAGATACATGAAATACGGGGTGAAGTTTGGAAGAGGGAGGAAGCTCTAGTTTGTAAGCAACGGTCCCAATACGTTGGAGAACTTTATACGGCCCGTAAAATTTGGGTGCTAACTTCTGAGAACCTTTTTGTTTAAGAGAGGATTGACGGTAAGGTTGGAGACGTAAGAAAACCATATCACCCTCGTGGAAACTACGTTCGCTTCTATGTTGATCGGCTTGTTGCTTCATGCGATGTTGGGCGGTGTGTAGGTTCTCTTTTAGGATCCGTAGTATGTCATCTCTATTAGCAAGTTCCGTTTCCACCGCATGGACTTTTGTAGTCCCTGGAATATAGGAAGTGAGGGATGGTGGTGTTTGACCATATAGTGCTTCATAAGGAGTCATTTTGATGGACGTATGGTATGAAGTGTTATACCACCATTCCGCTAGTGAAAGCCACTTTACCCAATGGAGTGGTTGAGTAGAAACAAAACATCGAAGGTATGTTTCCAAGCATTTATTTACAACTTCTGTTTGGCCATCGGTTTGAGGATGGTAAGCGGAGCTCATACGAAGTTGAGTACCTTGTAATTTGAACAATTCCTTCCAAAAGGTGCTAGTGAAAGTTGGGTCGCGGTCACTAACAATTGTGGAGGGCATACCATGTAATTTAAAGATGTTATCTAGGAAGAGGTGGGCTATAGTGCTAGCGGTATAAGGATGAGCCACGGAACAAAAATGGGCATATTTAGATAAACGATCAACGACTACGAAAATGGTTGTTTTTCCTCCCGATTTTGGTAATCCTTCAATAAAGTCCATAGAAATATCTGCCCATGTTTTGGTGGGTATAGGAAGAGGTTGAAGTAATCCTGGAATAGCGAGGGTCTCCCCTTTTGTCTTTGGCAAACTTCACATTCTTTTACAAAGTTTTTGATGTAATTTTTCATTCCTACCCAATAGAAGGAGGTAGTGGCTCTTTTATAGGTTTTTAAGAACCCTGAGTGGCCTGCAGTGGGTGAGGTATGTAACTCATGAAGAAGTTTTTCATGATAAGTTGAATTGGGGGTGAGGACCATCCTCCCTTTGTATCTTAATATATTGTCCTTCCAAGTGTATGGAGTTTTGCTACTAGGATTATGTTGAAGTTGTTGAATTAAGGCGTGGATAGTAGGATCATTTATCCATTCTTCATGCACCTCATCTACCCATTTAGGAATAAGGGAGGAAAGAGCATGGACTTGAGGCATATCTTCAAATTTTCTAGAAAGTGCATCGGCTGCCATGTTGTCCTTTCCCTTTTTATATGTAATTTCATAATCATAGCCAAGAAGTTTAGTAACCCATTTTTGTTGTTCCGGGGTATTAGTCCTTTGTTCCAAAAAATACTTCAAGCTATGATGGTCAGTGCGTATAATGAAATGTTGGCCAATAAGGTAAGGCCTCCAATGTTGAATAGCATGGACAATCGCCAACATCTCTTTTTCATACGTAGAGCGAGCTAAATTCTTAGGAGAAAATGCTTTGCTTATAAAAGCTAGAGGCCTTTCATCCTGCATGAGTACGGCTCCCATTCCTATTCTTGAAGCGTCACTTTCAATGACGAACGGTTTAGAAAAGTTGGGCATGGCTAGAACAGGGGTGGTACACATTGCAGTTTTCAAGGTGATAAAGGCCTCATCCGCTTTAGACGACCATTTGAAAGCATTTTTCTTAAGTAATGTTGTTAGAGGAGCAACGATTTTACCATAATTTTGGACAAATTTTCTATAATATCCCGTTAGTCCAAGAAACCCACGTAGAGCTTTTAAGGTTTTTGGAATAGGCCAATTTTTCACCTCCTCGATTTTGGAAGGATCTACCATAACTCCTTCCTTTGAGACAATATGCCCTAAGTATTCAATTTCTTGTTTTCCAAAGGAACACTTTGATCTTTTTGCATAAAGTTGATTTTCCTCCAAGATTTGGAACGCTTGTCTAACATGGTCCAAATGTTCTTCCCATGTTTTGCTATAAATCAAAATGTCATCAAAGAAAACTAATATAAATTTACGAAGAAAAGGGTGAAATACCTTATTCATTAGACTTTGAAAGGTAGAAGGAGCGTTGGTCGGGCCAAATGGCATCACCAAGAATTCGTAGTGCCCTTCGTGAGTGCGAAAGGCCGTCTTAGGAATATCCTTTTCATTGACTCGTATTTGGTGGTAGCTCGACCGTAAGTCTAACTTGGAAAAATAAGCTGCCCCGTGGAGTTCATCTAATAGCTCGTCTATGACCGGAATAGGAAATTTATCTTTGATGGTCATTTTATTAAGCGCTCGAAAATCGACACATAAACGCCACGAGCCATCCTTTTTTCTAACTAAAATAATTGGAGAGGAGTAAGGGCTTTTGCTAGGTCTAATGACTCCTGCCTTAAGAAGCTCTTGTACTAATTTCTCTATTTCGGTCTTTTGGAGGTATGGATAACGATAAGGTCTAATATTAGGAGGGTGATGCCCTGGAAATAGTGGAATAGTGTGATCGTGACTTCGTTGTGGAGGTAGTCCTTTTGGTTCATTGAATACCGCCTTATGGTGGTCTAAAATATTTTGTAACTCTGGTGTCTCGTCTTCTTTGTGACTAGGTTGAATTGAAAATAATTGGGCGACCATTCCTTTGTTTCCTCTTCGGATAATTTTCTCCATTCTATGCGAGCTGACGATTTGGGAAGGTCCTGATTTCAGGCCTTGGATAATATAGGTTTGGTTCTTTGCTGTGAATTTCATCCATAGTTCATCAAATTCCCATTGGACTACGCCCAAGGTTCGTAACCATTGTACGCCTAGTACAATGTCGCACCCACCTAGGGGTAGGACGTACATGTCGCCTTTCATGTTATAAACCCCCATAGTTAGTTTTATATTTCTGCATTTTCCTTTGCATGCAATTTTTCCGCCGTTTCCAATCATCACTTCGAAGTTATTGCAAGGGTATATAAAACAATTTGCTTGTTTAGCCACCTTTGGATCGATAAAATTGTGCGTGCTACCAGAATCTAGGAGCACGGTAAGGTTTTGTTTCTTAAAATACCCTTTAACTCGCATTGTTTGAGGGGCAGAAAATCCGGCAAGGGCGTTGAAGGAAACCTTTGGTGCATTTTCTTCGTCACTTTCAAGTGTGTTGGATAATACCTCTACTTCGAGTTCAGGTTCCTCTTCAGTAGAATTCCCTTCCTCTGTGGCATCTAGAATATATAATTTCCGTGAGGCACATTTATGATTTCTGTCAAATTTCTCATCGCAATGGTAGCAAAGACCCTTAGCTTGTCTTTCCTTCATTTCCTCGAAACTCAGACGCTTAATTGGTAGAGCGGGGTTAATTTTGGGGGTTGTGTAGGAGTTTTGGGTTCATCCATTTTGCATTGGTTTGGGGTTGGTATAAGTGTTTGATGGTTTCCCCCAAGTTGGTTTTGTGAACCGATTCCGTGCCTTGATTTTGTCCTCCACTAATTTCGCCAAGCCGATGGTCTCTAACATGTTTGTAGGGTTATACATTTGCACCTCTATTCGAATTTCTTCTTTTAATCCATTGACAAAACATTCTTGAAAGAAGGCAACGTCTAATCCGGATGTTCGATTAGCTAGCCTTTCAAATTCTGCTTGGTATTCGCTTACCGAAGTGGTTTGGCATAATTTAGTGAGGGCCCCTGTAAAGCTTTGAAACTTGCTAGGGCCGAATCGCACTAATAGATTCTGTGTAAAGGTTGACCACGTCGGAGTGCCGTTAGTTTTCTCGAACCATTGGTACCATTGGATGGCATCGTTTTCCAAGTGGAAGGAGGCGATATGCACTTTTTGCATTTCTGGAATTTGATTTAGTGAGAAATATTGCTCTCCTCGGTAGATCCAGTTTGTAGGGTCTCCTCCTTCAAATTTTGGGAAGTCTAATTTGGTCGTCCATGGTAGAATGGAAGTTTGTGGACCTCCTAACATTGCTCGGTTTGATGACCCGTGGTTGGGTGAATTTGCATGTGTTGTTGCCTGATTTTGACTGATGGCATCAAGTTTAACATCCATTGCAAATATTTTCTCGAAGAGTTCTCTTGTGGTACGGGTATTCTCCTCTCTTTCCTGTTGAACTTCTTCAGCGAGCCTTTCATGTTTCTCATGAATGGAATCCAGTGATCGTCGTCCTTCAGCCATTGCGGTTGGTGTAGGTAACGATCAATATGACTTGGTACAGGTGAGCAAAAAATAAAAAAAATAATTTTAATTTTTTTCCTTTGCGTTTCGGACGTCGAAAACCTTGATGTTGCGTTGAAGATTTTAGCTTTTTCAAAATAGCCACCGGTCACCACGTGAAAGGTCGAGCAATTTGGGTGTAAGACAACTTAATTCGTACCTTAGGAGAAGGTTTAATTTTTTGCGAGGATTTTGACACGGATCCGTGAAGCGTGAATGTTGTTTGCGTCCTCGCGAATGTGGACTGGCTGAAATGTGCGGTGGGAAAAAATTTTAATGGTGAATTTGCTCCTTGATCTAGCTCTGATCCAGATGGTATGAAACTAAATGGTGCGGGAAGCAGGATCATTTTTATATTGAATCGCTTTTTGATTGTAAGGTAGAAAACCCACAATAGACTTAATTTATATATTTGTTCGATGATGCCTTATTATCATATGTGGATTGCATTTAAATACCTAGTCTAATAGTTGTAAGAGTGAAGGGTTGTGACCCTAGAATATAATGAATAAATAATATAAGTAATTAGGACATGTTAGGAGGGTCCTAACAATAGCAATGGCCATCAACCACATAACTTAAGTAAGTTTCACAACAAATCCATTAGTTTTAAAATGTTAACTCAATATAGGGTGATATTTTATATTAGGTTCCAAGTTACCTTAACAGACCCTCACTCTGATCACTGGGCATATGAAATACCTCATTCAATTTCAATTACGTCAATGGCATATGGATGATCAGAAATGAGCCTGATCTCTATCATCATGCCATGAGTCACCTCAACTACCCCTCACATTGATCACAAGGAATACGTGTCACCTTAATTGAACCATTAGAATTTATTAACATCCCATAAGTCACCTCAGCTAAGCTTTGCATCAGTCATTAAAGACATGAATTACTTCAGATTAACCCCACATCACTTAGCACGGGCACCAGTTACCTCAATTGAACTTGAAATCCATCAGTGGCTTATGCATTACCCCAACTAAGCTTCATTGTCATTGTCATCATGAGTGGCCTCTACTAGGGATCTCACAATTCAAAGTACAGCAGTGACAGTTTATTTCAACATTATCATTGAAGCATAGCAAATATAGTTCATAATTAAATACAAGCAAAAAAGTATAATAGTTGAATTGGTCAAACAATCAACTTACCTCGCCAAAAGGCAAAGTGTAAACCAAAGTTGCCAAAATCATGATAAACAGTCTATTGGCAAGGTCCCAAGAAAAAACAAATCAGATTGGCAATTCATTGCAATTAACGAGGGAGGTGGTGAGGGGACTGTTAATTAGATATAACAAAATTAAATGTAAATTTGCAAATAATTCAGCTTCACATATTTTGGCCATAATATCAAAGCTAGACATGACAGTATTTGATCAAAGGGTACCAAATATGTCTGACAAATATAAGACAAGCCCAAAATTCCAAATCAACTCAAAAATAGCAAAATATAACTCCAAAAAGAAATGAAGCACAAATACAATAAATTGGTCCATGCAATTCAGCCCCTTCCACAAGGCCTCTAATGATGAATACTAGCTCCTAGTCCTACCGGGGCCTAAGCCCAACTCAGTCCTATTTGCATCTGTTGGTATGCTACTGCTACCAATGGTGGGGCCATGTGCCCTTGCCTCTTGCCTCATCATTCACTGACTGTAGTATGCTCTGGAGTCTTTACCAGTGCCTGTGCTGCAAAACCTTCCTCTGCAGGATCATTCTATCAACATCAGGTCATCCAGCTAGAGCTGCCTTTGATAACTAACATTTTCATTTCCATAATCCAATCTAATGTGAGAATGATATCAGTTGTACAAATTGCCTCCAGTTCAGGATGCCTCTCCAACTGTTGTGCACATAATAGATACATACAATGTTTTTTGCAACTTAATTTTCTGAATACACTCCAAGGTAACTGGCAACCTAATGCACTGCAAACCTGGCTCAAGACTCCAATCACATAAAGGCAAAGATTCGGTGTCTTTGCATTTTAATTATACCACCATGCATCTCCAAAAACAATTTCCCATGTGTGTGCGCACGCATGCATGCGCTTGTGTGGGTGTGGGTGTGTTGATGTCCTAGAGAAAAATAAAGAATGAAAATAACATTTCGAAATTTGAAATGAAAATGACTTACCTATTTTGCAGAGCCTAGTTTTTATGTCAAACCCAAATAGCCCCATGCTAGCTTGTACAGCTCCTGCTCCACCTATGTTAGTGATCAGCTCTCCATGTCTGGCACTGACCTCTGTATATAGATGAAGAAGTTGAGCATGATCTCTCCAGTGACATTAAACTACTACAATAAAATAGTTCAAGATTGAAGAAGAGCCATGCTCTATGGATAAGGTTGTGGAGCATATTGTTCCACCATAAATCAATAAGATCCCAACAATCTCAGTACATGCTCGCCTCACCATACTTAGAATATGGTCAAATGGGGGTTTTGCCTGGTCTAAGGTCTCATGCAAGCAGCCCATAGCAGGTTAGTTGACATCAACTATACAAACCTTTACTAAAGGTTCACTTATAAGAACGACCTCCTCAATTAACTCCCAAAACAAGTCCCTCAAATTAAGCTTGGAAACCTGCATGCTCTTGAATTTCCTATTATATGACAAAGCCATCCATTCCTCTGAAACAAACATTTTCTTCAGTGCCTGCATTTGATTATGAATTAACTAAGGATATATTAAATTGGTGGAAACAAAGTGTGATGGCTGGGTGCACCAACTCCTCATTCCTTGTGAAGTTTGGTGGTAACTCCTTATTCTTATGCTGAGAATCTGTTGATGATTATAGATGAATCTTTTATCATTTTTTCTTTCTCCCTTGCTGATTTAAAAAACTACAATTTGCTAACGTCCTCCAATATAAGGTTGATGACGTGTGACACATGGAGACCAATGGAGTGTAGGATATTTGTCCATTAAGTTTTTTCCACATATAAAATTAGATGCAATGCTTGTTATTCCTTGGGCAATGTACTCAACACCAATCTCCCACATAAATTCTTCCAACAAAAAAACAATAACACCATCTTTCACATTGGCTAATGCATCGATAGACTTCAGAAACATATTTCCTCCACATCAAGAAACCAAAAAAATAGGTATGGCCTCCTCTTACCACCTGTCAATTCATTTAACATAATGATTCATCCTATCGTTGACCCAAGACTTCTTCAACTTCCCTAACTTTTCAATGATTTCTTTTTCCCTATTGTAATAGCTGTCCTTGAAGCTCTTCATAGAGCGGGGCCTTATATCCAAGCCCAACAACAACTACAACATCCAACAATGGCTTATATAAGAAGATGTTTTTGGCAGTGTTGAAAGGAATGTCCCTGCATAGGAAGCATCGGCTTGGTCGTCTACTAAAGCTTTTTATTTTTTGTTCAGCATTGATTTAATTCCCAGTACTGAACAAAGTTGTGTTCCATTGATTTTCGTGGACTTGCAACAGTAGATGGCCTGTTAGATGCAGTTGTATCTGTATTAGTATGTCTGGATCCTCTAATGCACATGGCACTGCTATGCTATGACCCAGTGGGCCCAAAGTCTGAAAAGCAGTTGCACTACTTGAGTAGTAGTGTTCCTGACACCACCAGTCCCACCTCACTCAAATCAGGCTGCGAGCTCCACTCTAAAGGCAACTCTTCATCTCTTTTCCTCTTTTGTAGATTCTGTCTCCCTTTGCTTTTGCCTTAAGTTTGGGCCTTCCCTTTGCGAATGATTCCACACCATCCAAGTAGCCCTAATAGATATATATTATATTTTGAAGCAATAAATTCCTCTTGTAAGCTTTTTGATGCATGAAATATATTGTACTTGTGCAACTCCCCCTCAACTGAATCCCCGCCCTACCAAAATGGTCTTCTCTGTTGTTTTGGCATAGTGGCAAGACAAACAAAAATGTCAAAGACACAATAGGTAATATAAATCCTGAAAAAAACACAGGTTTCTAGGAAGCAATCCATGAAAAAAGTTTAAAAGCATTGAAACATAATAGCAAAAGAGATGAGAACAAACTTGAACATCCCCAAAGACCACCTACTACCTCCCAAACAGTCCCTAAAGGCAACCCTCTGAATCTCCCCTTCAAATGTTTTCTTTCACTTCTTACTTATAAAGCTGAAAATCTGACTTTTGCTGTGTTAAATTCATTTAAAATGTACTTTAATCAATTTATGGATCGTTTTAAGATGATTGTCTATGTTAAATGTCAAATCCTTCGTTAAGGATACCAGTTGACAGACCAGTGTTAGGACTCGAGGAATCTCTCAAAAGCTCAACTAGTTTTGATCCAAGTTAACCCAGATGTATTTGGAATGATTGCCAAGACTAACAAAGTCTTGGAGAGGCTTGCCAAGTTTCATGTTTCTTGCAACTTGTCAAGTCTTCAGGGCTCACAAGTCATAAACAGCATGAGCTCACAAATCTCCAGCATCCAACATATGATGGCTTGAAAACAAGAAAATCACAAAACTTGATCATGATTAAATTGATGTTTAGTCCCCTCTTCTAGTCTTCATTGTCAATCCTCACTTGAAAGTTACAAATAGAACAAGGACAAGCATGAGACATTAAGGAGTGCAATTGGAAATTTTTGGTACTTTTTCAACATACAAATCAATTTAGCAAGATGAGTATTTTGTAATTTTTAAAATAAATATTAATAGAGTTATCAGTTCCATTTTCAGGTCTCCTTAGTTGTAACACCCCTCTTTGGCAGGACTTATTCTTGACATTGACTTATGTATTATTGTATGGAAATTTAATGCATAGTCTCATTTTTATGATGTCTATAAAAGAAGTAGTTGCACTTTGTGATTAATTTCTACTCTTGGAATATGGTACTGCTGATGCATTTGTGGTTGCAGGACCAGGTACTCTCACCGGTGGATTGAAAAAGGGCAACCACCTGAGTTGAGAGAAAATTTGGAAAATGATGGCTGATGACTTGTTCATCGACAGCTCAAGGGTAAAGTAGACCCTTCATGTAGTTGCATTTGCATTTGCTTGCTGTTTGAATACATCGTTGGGCCATGAGCTTGCTATTGGCAAGGGAGTCATTCTTAGTAGGTAGGGGATAACGTATGGTTATCTTAAAAAACTACCTACTCAAGGATAAAGCAACGTAATGTATTATGGACTTGGTTAAGCTTTAGTTTTGATTAAATTTAAAAGCATAGAACTGTTGTCACATTTTGCACAGGGGTACTGTTGACAAGTTTTGTCACATTGCTTCTGAAGGGGTAGTGAAATTTGATTATGTTGATTTTCTTGATATAGTTTTCCTTATTTTTGTTGATAGTAGTGTTACAGCAATTTTGGCTGTCATTTTTTAATCCCCCTTGTAAATAACTGAATTTGAAAGAGTTTCGCCCATAGTATAGAAAGAAAAAGGAGCTTCGCAAACAGCAGACAGGAAAAACATAGGTGCAAGCCAAATTTTCTAAGGCACAAAAAGAGCTTCGCAAGCGAAGCCCCCACAAAACTAGCTTCAGGCCGAAAATTTGCGAAGCATACAATATAAAGTAAAATGCCAAAACAAATTCCTAAGTGTGGAAAAACACTTCGCAGAAATGCTAGTGAAGCACCTGCTTCGGTCGTCCCTTTTGGCGAACCACCCCTCAGGAAAATCTACTTCGCTCAAAATCTGCCCGAAGCACCTGCTTCGAGCGACTCAAGTGCAAAGATTCCCCCTCTGAAGGCCGGTTGTCCTTGAAAATTTTCTAAGGCATGGAGGAGCTTCGCTTGAATTGTCCTCAAAAGGCTATTTTTGAAACGGTTCGCGGCAAAGCAATTTTGTAAGTCCACTTCGGCTGAATTTTGTGCGAAGCTCCCTCAGTAGAAGCCTAACTGTATGCCCAAAATTTTCTAAGGCAAAATTCTACTTCGCTTGAATTTTCCCCGAACGGCCATTTTGAAAGAAGGTTCGCAGCGAAGCTGTTTCTGGATGTCCCTTCGCTGCGAAGCACCAATACAAAGAAGTCTATCCCGCTTCGGCTCTCATCCATGGCGAAGCAGCTCCCCGAACTAAAATGCAGTGAAGTTCTCCAGGGCACACACCCCAAGACTGGGTATTTCTTCGAGGCAATTGAGTGGTTCATAAATGCATCTTTACTTGCCCGAAAGACTCAAGACTCATTTTCAGCAATGGAAAAGGAAAGGTCAGCCGCAGGAGGAAAACCCGATGGACCCGGCAGCCACTCGAACATTGCACCCAGAGATTCAGGACGAGTCAGGCGGCCCATTAATGAGAGTTTCCTCGGCTAATGCGGCCGTAATTGCTAAATATAGAAACGGATGTGAGAGCTCAATCACGGGAGGAGCGAAGGCAGATTTTCCAGTTTTTCGAGGGCGTACTGCTAGGTTTTGGCAATGATGGCTCAGAGGGTCGGGTCCTCTATAAAAACCCATGAATTGTAATGAAAAAGGGGAAAAGCTTTTGCTAGAAAGCTGCTATAACTTGATTTCTGCAATTGATATTAAGAACTTTGGGGCTCATTTCTCTCTTGTATGCTGCCTTCTGTGATTATTTTTGCTATTCTGTCTTTGATTGTATACTGTAATTCTGAATCCTGAATTTAGGTGTGTAATTAGGGATAGAACCCTGGAATTCTCCTGGAGGATACATAGGGGAGAAAATGCCATGTTAATGTTCTTGTATGCCGCTTGTGGATAGTGTTTTTGCTATATTTGCATGTTTCCTGTTCGTGGTATTCATTTATGTGTTATCTTTTGTATTTATTGTTGTTACTTCAAGGTATTAGTTAGTGATCGTGCTACTGGTTCTTCCCCTCGTGAAATCAACCGTGTTTCTTCCCTTCTCTTTTATTTCTTTCCTGCACTCTTACTCTTTTTGTCTCTTTCCTGCACTCTCATATTTAAAAAATCAGTAGTTTAGTAAAGGAGCCGCCCTTTCTCCGGAGATTGGCATGGAGGGCATCTCTTCCCTCCGGCCTTTCAATGTTGGTCCAGGTCTAGGGCGTGTATACGTACAAAATCCTTTCCTGTGGCATATTTGTGACCAACAGTTTCTGCCACGCCCGATGGGACCCGGTCCGTCTCACCTTGTGAGTGGTAGTGAGAGCCGATGCTTATCTCATTACCAAACAGACTCTAGCATCTGGCGACTTTGCTTAACCTGGAAATCTCAAAGTCGTTGAGACCGATACCAAAGTATCCGTGCCTTCATGCAAACAAGATATCAAGTTAGGAATAGTGGAGAAGGAACTGAGTTCTTTGAACTCGACATTGATGCTTTCGGAGAACACCCTAGGCTGATAACACCCGAACAGCTGTTACGAAGAGCGCCTTCGCAAGAAGCTGTATTTGATGAAGAGGGCCTGACTTCCGACAGCACAGTAGCTAGTCTTCCCCCTAATCCTCCTGACTCCCCCGATCATCCAAGCGCTTCCGCTTCAGTCAGTCACCCACAAGGGACTTCGCGAATCCCTATATTTCCGACCCCAAGCGCAGGCATGGCACAACACCAGCAACAACAGCAGCAGCAGCTGCCACCACAGCAACAACAACCCAGGTTGTTCCCAGCATGGAAATCTTCCGGACCATTAAACCTGGCGGGACAAGGACAGGTTCCACCTGCTGCGATGAAGAAAATTCCTACCTTCGATGGTACGGGGAAGACCGCTCTGGAACACATTCAAGACATAGTTTCTCTGGCGGCAATACACAACATCACCGAAGGAGTGATGGTGAAGCTTCTGGTTCTATCCCTCCGAGTAAAGCTCCTTTATTGGTATAGATCGCTTTCGCCTGGCACCATAACAAGTTGGGACCAGTTAGCTGGACAACTGATGAGAGGTTTCAACGAGTCTACTGACCCTTCCTCCCTCTTGCATCAATTTATGACAATTCAGAGACACCCGCAAGAGGAAATTGCAAACTTCAATGTGAGCTTCACTCGGACTTGGCAAAGAGTACCTACTAGACTTCGGCCAACCAGCGAGGCTGCAGCATACTACTACCTTAGGGCCCTCAATCCAGATATCAGTGTGATGGTAAGGTATTCGAATGTGAATACTTTCCCTGAGCTCTATGAATTAGCCCAGAACGCGGAAATGGACCTCATAGCCGTAGGAAAGCTTCCCCAAAGGATGCCGATGCCTATATTCCCGGAGTTTCCGCGAGACACAATGCTCGAATGCAGCTATGTCGCAAGCCTCCATAACCCTTGTATATCCCCTCTCATCATGGAATCCTAACCCCGTTGTAACCCAGATCGTTACTCCACAAGTGCATTTCCCCGCATATTCAACGCCACAACCTACCGTTCCCGTGTTACCGACACCACCTCAATACCCCGCTTTGCCCCCAATACCTACGCTGGCTCCATTGCCGCAAGCCCCCAAAGCTGAAGATATGCAGGCTAAAATATTACAGGAAGTTCAGTCTTTGAACTCTACTGTACAAACTTTGTCCAACGATGTGATTATCATGAAGAAGAAACAAGCACAACAAGAATTTCTTCCAAGGAGGTCTTACCCACCGCCAGTGCTCACCAAAGATCAAGTGGTGCAGCCAGGAAGATCTTCGGCAAGAAATGTTGTGATCGACGAAGGAACAAGCACTTCTGACACCATGCATTGGTGTTCTACATGCAATGACCCACATGAGGAAAACACCTGTATGTTGCATCAACATTTTGTGCAGACGTTGTCAGGAAACAACCCCAGCGGACAAGTCAACATGATAAGACAAACAGATCAAAACCCGGTCGTGGACGAAGAAGAGCAAGTTTCGATGCTTACTAGGGAGGGAAAAAGACCAATGGAAGTGGACGCAGCTCAAATGGCTCCCTTGAAGGTATATACCCGTCGCGAAAAGGAGCAACAACCTGCTAAATCCCCAGACAAAGTTTCACATCCAGCGCCAGCAAAAGAGAAGACCCAGCAAGTCTCCGCAGCCCCGCCTCAGGCCGAAACTAAAGAGCAAGCAAGGGAAAAGCTTAAGTTCCCTTTGCTAACCAAGCGGAAAAGAGTCGAAGCCACGGAGCAATATCACACAAAGTACGAAGCTAAAAAAGGGCCCGAAGTGCATACCCCCATAAGGTATAATATCGTGGATGAGCTAAAAAAGCCCCCTGCCAAGATTAGTTTATATGATGCTTTACAGCTACCAGGACAGGTAGACCTGTTGCAGGGAGTCTTTGAAGTCCGCGAAAGCTGGGCAATCAATGTCGCCCGCCATAGTGCAAACTCTATCTACGTCCATAACCGGAAATAACAGACCTCCCTCGTTTTACTTGTCATTACAAATGGAAGGTCACATTGTCCATAACTGTATGATTTATTCAGGGGCAGCAACGACGGTCATGCCTAAAGCGGTCTGCGAAGAAATAGGGATGGAGTATACAAGGAGCAGCCATGGCGTACTCCAACTAGATGGCACTCCTGTAAAGACCGTCGGGGTAATCAAAGATATACCCATCCGACTACACAAAGTGCCCCAAATTGTGGTGATACAGGAAGTGGTAGTAGTAGATCTAGAACCCTATTTCAGCATGTGTCTTTCGAGGGAATTCACAGCGAATCTAGGGGGATACCTGTCCATGGACTATTCACATTTGGAGGTTCCATTCAAGGGGAAGAAGGTCAAGATTTACAACAAGAAACCTTCCATGTTTCTCGTACAGAAAATGACCGAAGAAGAATGCAATGATCTCGTCCATGCGATAACAGAAGAAATTGAACGAGTGGACTTAGTAGAGGAGTCCCTTGCAAAACTAAGTTCTGAAGATGAATTTTCATTGACAGACTTTAATGCTATGATAGAGATAGAAATAAGGTGTTACACCATTGCAAAGCCAAAGAAACACATTAAGTCAGAAGATAAAGTACTTGCCCAAGGAGAATTATGGCAATTATTCTTTGATGGTGCCCGGTGCAAAAACGGAGGTGGAGCAAGAATCCTTCTAGTGTCACCATCCGAAGAACAGAAATAATATTGCTATAGATTAGTTTGGAGCTGCACCAACAATGCAGAAGAATATGAAGCCCTATGCCTAGGACTGAAAAAAGCGGAAAAGCTAGGCATTAAACACCTCAAAATTTTTGGAGATTCAGAACTGGTATGCAATCAGGTCACCAACAAGTGCATCTCCAAGAAGCACTATCTTAAAGCCTACCGCAACAGAGTATGGGACTTGCTTGAACAGTTTGAATCACTCAACCTGCAGTCCATCCCGCGAGAGAAAAATAGGCATGCCGATGTCTTGGCCTCCATCACGGCTAGATATTCCCCAACCGACGACATGGTGCACAAGCCGAAGGCCGTAAGGATGATTTATAGGCCCTCTGTACCGGATAGGGACATGCATTGGCAAGTTTTTGACAACGATGAACAGATCATCAATTTTTTGGTACAAGAAGCAGTCACTGTTGAAGGAAGGGACCCAAAAGACGAGGAATATGAAGGACTGGTCCAATTAAAAAACAACCATGTCCCTAGGGGACTGATCACTCTGGAGAGCCTATTCAATCATAATGACAGAGCATTCTCCCGTAGAATCAAAGTTGACGCCCGGTAGTATCAAGATTTAGAACTCGAAACCGGGAAGGTGATAAAAGTTGGAGCAGACTGTACCATGGCTGAGTTAGAACAAATCAGGTCTCTATGCAGAAAGTATCCAGATATAGTAGCCTAGTCTTACCAAGACCTAAAGGGCTATGACCGAAGGTTGTTTATATTTTGTTTGAACGTTATCTTGGGTTAAGCAAGTGTTCTTGGGTTGGATCTAGAACTGCTTTTAGGACTCGAGTCAAGAAAATAACCCAATCCTGGTAGGAATTGCGATGATGCAATAACCAGGTAGAAGTGAGTCCTAGAAGGTGTTGCGAGAATGCAATAGCTAGGTACTCACAAGTCTAGAAGGAGTTGCGAGAATGCAATAGCCAGATACTTGTGAATTGATACACCTTATATGGTGAGGATCGGGTGTTCCTATAGCTGGGAGACTATAGGAATCATTCACAAGACAGCTGTGGTGGAACCTCAAACATGTAGGTTTAGGTGACCATGTTCATTGCCAATTGAGAGGTAATGACCTTAGTTAGCCTATGAAGGTGTGGTAACTAAGCATCAAGGCTTTACGCCTAATGGACTTAGGTTAAGGTTAGGGAATAGGCATTCCCCTTTAAGTGTTATGGGCCTTAAAGGATAATCCCTACGCTATGGTCATATTGTCCTATGTCGGTGAGGGTATGGGAAAGGTGGGGAGACCACTTTGGCATCCTTCTAAACGATGAGGTTTAGCAAGGTGAACCCCAAAAACTACGGGACAATGAGTGTCGTCTGCAGCAACAATGAACTCAAATGTGGTAAAGCCTTTAATGTTGAAGAGAAAAAAATTGGGACTCTTGAGAACCTTGCTTGCGTAAATATATATATATATATATGCTTGGGTTGAATTTGGTGGTTGTTACATTAGTGGTCAAAGATGATTGACTAATTGACCAAACATACACTATAGATTTCACTATGTATTTGATGCTTGGACAGATAGTAAAACTCATACAGTTTATTCTTTCTTCGTTGCTTCTGCGAGCACTGTTTCCCTCAAATCCATGCATACTTTAAAAAAAAAAAAGATAAAGGTTATAATTTATGTGATATGGCCTAACAGGTTTGAGGCAAGCGACGAGGAGCAAGGAGTTTCACAACATAAACCCAGGTTCCAATCCCACCGGCTGGCACCTTGTAGAGCCATTAGGACACCTAGACATAGGGTCGACCATATGGCTATATATGGACCCTAGCTGAGTGGGCAAAGACCTTGGGTCTATTCTACCCATATTACAAATTCAATGCCACCCTCATGTTCTCTATGAGCTCTACCCAATGTTAACCTTAAAATTTACTGGAGGTAGGGATAAAACTTATGGCTATGCATGGATCCAAGTCAAGTGGCCATAGACCTTATAGGTCAAGTGTACCTATATATTAGATACAAGCCTATCCTCATATTCTCTACAAAATCTGCACAACATTAACCTTAACATTTAGGTTACAATCCCAAGGGCAGGCACATTATAGAGCCATGACGACACTTGAAGGCAGGGGTTTAATATATGGCTATGCATCTACCCGAGATGCTTGGCCACAGACCTTGGGTCGAGTGTACTATATTACGGATCCAAGCCCAACCTCATGTTCTCTACAAGCTCTGCCCAATGTTAACCTTCACATTTAAACAATGGACCACAGAGAGTCAATGGACATTTAGATTGCTTGTGCAACCAATTGCCTCAATTTTATACTTAAGACCTCGAAAAAAGGATAGGGTTAAACTTCTCATAGAGATAAGATAATTCTATTAATGTCTAGAGATAGCCAAAGTAGGCCAATGGGACTCTTTGAAAAGAGCTGTTACAAATTACAATGCATCGTAGTAACAGACTAGACACATTTAAAGTTTGGTGAATGCAGAACAATAAAGAGGTCAAACAGAGATCAAAACACAGCACTCAAAACTCCTCAATCAACATTTAGTGGATTTACTAATATTAGTACAGACTGCCACACAATTACCTATTTTAGTCCTTGGCATGTTTGCTGGTCAGAGGAAAGAACAGACTAGACACATCGTAGTAACAGACTAGACACATTTAAAGTTTGGTGAATGCAGAACAATAAAGAGTTCAAACAGAGATCAAAACACAGCACTCAAAACTCCTCAATCAACATTTAGTGGATTTACTAATATTAGTACAGACTGCCACACAATTACCTATTTTAGTCCTTGGCATGTTTGCTGGTCAGAGGAAAGAAATTGTATTGAATGATGTTAATTTATTTTATTTATATGCAAGTTTTTAGGAAAAGAAGAGTTGGCATGGCACTACACAGCATAATCGACATGAGGGATGCAAATAATGCAGTCCTGACTCCTGTCTATAAGGCCCACCAAGAGAGAGAAATTAGCTTATCTATACTTCAAAAATCTATACATAAATAGATGAATGCATGCATATAGACCTATGCAATGATAAACTCAATGTCATTCTTAATAGAAGATATTGTAATGAAGTGAACTTGTGAAAATTGATATCATCAGCCTCTTCTTTGAATTCAAACTCTGTGACACGTCTCCTATGTCCCGCCCTTTCTCCAGTAATTTAATACACAGTAGATCGTCTACTTTGGAATTGAAGCCATACTTGAGATTGTAACAGTTCCCTTTAGAGGCAACTAAAAGAACCAGTTTATATTCACTTCTAACAAAATCATGCAATCACTTCTTTCTAGTTATCAATTATAACTGGATAGGAAAAACTTCAAAAGGAAGCAATGAATATAAGGATTTCCAGAACAAAAAATCAACAAAATGATACATTGGTAACACATACAGTGTGCATGTTAAAAAATTTAATTATGTACAATGTAATTACAAAATTTATTTTCAGAAGTAGCATTTCACATTAATAACATGGCAATTCTTTCAAACCGCATGTCGAATTATACAAATCCTAGTTTATGCAATTTCAATGAAGCATCTGCTGTGCAAATACAAATGAGCTTATTTAAACGCCTACCTTGAAATGAGAAAAAGGAAAAGGAAAAAAGCTACTCATGCAAGCAACAAAACAGCTACAAACTATAGCTGGTTAAAGCAGGAGCTCATAAGTACCATATTAATGGGCATGCTCCATCTCCAAACATGCCACATACTGCATCCAATATAGATACAGCCTGGGTATATTTGGGAGTTGTATCAGAACAATCCCATCCCCCACTCCAAACAAAAAACAAATCAGCATATCACTCACACAAATGCTAATTTGCTAGTTAAAAACCAAAAGCTAGATACAATACCTGGTGGGGATTTCTTTCAATTATTGTTTGCTCCTTGAACTTTAACTTGCATGATAATAGTTTATTCCCTTGAATACGCATTGTCCCATAATGGTCACAATAAAGTTTTCCCAGAATAAGATTATAAATTGCTGTTGTCACCTGCAAAAGGAATTAAACACAAGAACAATTTATAAACTGGCTATCCTGGCACATGTATCTAAAGGCTTTTACAAATTGCAGGATATGTTGGACTTAACATGCATAATTTAAGTTGACATAAAACACAGCCACTCAATGGGTACAACCTTACTCCACTGGAAAACTTCTCCATCATCAAATTCAAGGGTAAGAATGCCAACAGGATCTAGCTGAATAGATCGACCCCAAAATTTGCTTTTCAGCGTACTATCACCCCGAAAAACCCAGCCTCTTCCTCTGCAATGGCATGCTATGGTCATTGGATGATGGCTGACCTGTCACAGGAAAAGAGTATTAAACACAAGCTTCTATCAACTACTTTATCATGATGAAGGATAGAAAAGAATATGCTAGTTATTACTGTTACAATAAAGGGAGTAAAAGAAGTATATATAAGCTTAAATGCAAACATCAACATGAACTTTGACACAGGGTTTAAGTGTGGGTGTGAAACAACAAATCTGTTGCAGTGATTGCCCAGTAAGAGGAAAAATAAACATGCTAGAAGTTTGTTTCCATGCAAGAATAAGGGCCATATATATATATATATATATATATATATATATATATATAATTTAAGTAGTTACCTTTTGGATGTACGATGATTGTTTATAATATATATTATCACTATGCATACACAAGTTTTCCATTTGAATAAGATACTCATGGATATGAATATTTAATCCAATTTCAACAAACATGAAACAACATTAAATGCAGCAGAAAATCTCATTAGATGAATATTCCCATTGTGAACACGTACTTTAGGATATATTGATATTATTTACTGACCTTGCCCTATGCAAAATACTTGGGTATTTACACAAGAAAGGATAATCTCTATGCTGAATAATGCTGGATACTAAAATCTGGACAAAGGGTACTGTTAAGCACATGTACATTGAAATTTCAAACCATTTGTATACAAGATTCTGTAAGAAGCTTCTGCCATAAGTCAAGATGCACCTTCATAGGCATAAGCATCATAAAATTCTTTTGACTCTTTCCAATAACATAAAAACATACCATGGCAGAGGTATCATTTTGCATGTATATACAAATTGCAAAATCTAGAGTAAAAACCATAGGATCTTGCATTCATCCTCTTCCATTGATTTATTGGAATTTTAAAAGGACACTAAAATTTGCAGTATAATCATGGTTCTCTTCTTTCTTATCCTACGGTCACCTACACACAACTCATTATATGGCCGGGAAAAATCAACAGTTTCTTTTTTGACACCAACACCTCATTCAATATATACTGTGAAGATGGCATTATGGAAATATGAACCCAAGTAGTAATGGATGACTCTTACTGCATTCCTCTACACTTCAAGTGGTATTCAGTTTATACCCAATGTTTTATATCCTTGATTTACTGTGTGTCTACTACATGTTACTCCCCCAAACATAGTAATGAAGTAGAAAAGGGTAAAGTTAGCCTTTAATGAAGATGCATGACCAGATGGTTAAGAAGAAACACAGCTACACAGAAAACCAAGTAGCCACTAGAGCATCCACACAACCACATAGGCAAGCACAGAAGAAACAAACAAACCGAGTTACCATGAGTAAGATGATGATAGCATTTTCACTGTATCAATCCCAACTCTCAATGATTCTGAAGGAGATAAAAAACAGAGAGAAGACACTTCATTGATCACATCTTTGATACCATTTTTACCTTTAGGACTACCACCTTAGTATAAGAAAGCAGAGTAAGTAAAAGATGGTTGGACCAGTTTTCCTTTCTCTTTCACATCAATAATTTTTTTATCCTATGATTACAAAACTAATGAAATACCTACCATACAGTATAAAATTATATACAAATGGATACGTGCACCCATGGTTTGCTTTGACATTTTCCCCTTGGAATTGTAGCACTTGGGGAGAAGCAAAAAATTCGACCTCAAAAAGCTGATGCCACACATGAATCACCAAGAAAATGTGATCTCGAAGAAAACCATGAACTATGTAACCACTATTCCTCACATAAAAAGGCTTAATAAAATGTTGTCACTAAGTCTACAAGACTACTGTCAACTATGAACCAAAGCCCCACGGTTCACCATAAAATACAAACCGAATGTGATCCACCTACCACATAAGGAACACAATGATATCTCTCAATGATGAACCAGCACTGATCTCTAGAACATACAAATCACAGACTCTTGTCTAAACCAATTGCAACCTCTAGGATATGTACTCCAACTCACCAACAATTCAATTGCTACCTTTTTGTCAACTATCAACAACTATCATTGGCTATCTAAAAAACAACTACCTTTAAATAGGTTCCACTCAAACATCTCATCCAATTAGAGAACTATCTGCTCCAAATCAAACAAATCACTACAAGTAGATGTCTACCCAAATTCTCTTGTTGAAATATGTGGTGGTTAAGCTTCTCTTGAGTCCACAGACAACTTTTTGTTATGTTTGCCCTTTGGGCCCATGTAAACCTTAAAAAGGTATTATTTTGTAATTTTTTAATATTTTATTCTTAAGGGTCCGTCTCACAACCTTGACTTAAAGGCAACATGTACTTGGGTATGAATACCCCCTCTCATAGAGCATTTTATTTTTGGTTTGACTATAATTTTGATTCCTTTTAAGTGAAGATATTTTGGTGTTTATGGACACTTTATCAAAGATTGTGTTCATTGTATGACATGTATTTCTTTTGATAAGCAATACTATGTAATGTTTGATATAACAACTGTGAAATATAACATGGTATCAAAGCGGGTGTGAATCTTCATTATTCAATTGCTTCTGTAGGCAGTAAATTTCTCTTGAAAGAGATTTTGTAAGGACTTGTCGAGAGTTTTTTTGAAGTCGACAGCATAATCTAGAGAAGGGTTTCTGATTAAAAAAACCCTAGTGGACTTGGATTGTAAGGATCTAAGTAGAATCAGTAGATTCTCTCTAGGAAAAATATTGACCAACAGGTTCTTTTTTCCTCTCATTGACATTCTTGTTTTGTTAAATTTTCTAACCAAATGGATGCCCTAGTTTCAAGATTGAGGTTTTTCGGGGTTTTTTGAAAACCTCATTTGTTTTTTATTGATTTTTTCAAAAATTCCCTTTACTTTTCTCTTCCGGCTTTTGATGACCAATAGTAGCACTAATAAGAGGAGAGATTGCTTGGCCACCGTGAAAGAAGAAAAGAAGAGGTTGAATTTTTTCAAATAGACCCTTGGTGCCAGAGAAGTCATGGGTAGGCTTTCGTGCTTAGCAAAGACCTCCAAGCCACTTGACAAAGTTGCAAAAGTGGTCCGGCAACTTTTTTGCTGCATAGGCGTGAGAGGACCTGATTGGTTGTGTTCAACAAAATGGTTGTGTAGGGCAAATCATAACAAATATGGACGACCCTTCAGCTTTTTTGGATTCTTTGCAAAATTTCAGATAGGGGGTAACAATTCAGCATTTTCGCCATTTTGCCTCCATGTTCTCCCAATGTGCGTTTGAAAATTCTACCTATTGCCCTTCAAAAATTGAATATTTAAATTTAAAACAAGGAATATTCCATAGAATATCCCTTGCTCTAGGCAGGAAAAGGCACCATTGGACGTGCTCTCGTTGTGATGACATGTACTTGCGTCATGTGTGTGGAAGGGGGTGTAGATACCTAAAATTTGATCACTTAACTTGGACCAATTTTGTCACAAAAGCACATAATGCTCATGTAATGTCCCCATCCTAGTCAGCATCATGATGCAGTGTGAGACTTGCCTACTCACGGGTTCCCGTAGGCAGGAGGGAGTTGTGTGGGGACCCACATGGACAGTTTGGATGATGTCAAGGCGGGTGGAGCTCTTGATTGCCAGTCTTCTGGACCGTTTTGGGCATCTTTGCGGGGACTTACTATTTTTAGTAAGTCAATTCTCTGGAGGTTTCAGTGGAAGCGGATGTTACGGATGGACAGTAGAGCTTAATGGGTATCCGTTTCCGTATTTTGTTTGGTGGTTGGGTGTTAGGAGAGCAATAATTTTAATGCCCGAAGATTTATAAGGTTATATTTAAATATAAAAGTTAATTATTTTAATGTTGGGCATATTTTATTGATAAAGGGGGGCCTTATGACCACTTGATTTAAAGGTCATATTATAAAGACTTGATTAAAAGTTATTTTAAATGTGTTTTTCCTCCCTAGGAAAGTGGGACGACCCCCTCAAGGGGTTCTTTTGAGTAAAGTGAAAACAAATTATCCCACATTGCTCATGGAAATGGATTGACCAGCTTGAGAGAAGAATAAATAGAGCTTGTGAGAGCATTTGAAGACATCTTTGGCAATTGTATTCTCTTGGAGTCTTTGAAGGAGAGCTTGCATTGTGCAGGAGTTTCTCATTGCTGCTTTGTTGTGACGAAAACCACAACGAGAGGACACCATTGCTGGGAGTGAAAGATCTCCTTACTTTGGTTAGTTGCATTCTCAATCCTTGGGAGTGACTTTGAGCAGAATTGGAGGCATACTTCAGTATCAAATTGATGTTTCTTGTGAGAGTTTGAAGACATTATCAGCTGTACATTATTTGTACTTCAACCCACAAGGAGGCCGTACCATTTTGAGGTGAAATCAGCTTGTGCAAGGGGAAAATTCAGCTAGGGTTTGATTGTATTGTAACCATACTTCCTCATACAGCCCAGCCGCTTCATATAGGAGTGAATTTAGTCAAGTTCGTGGCAGATTGGAAGAGTCCTTGGCAGCCGTACAACTTCCCAGCCTGGCCGTACAACTCGGAGAGGGACGTGGGACTTGGGTGTTGAGACGCCTTGTTTTTTGGAGCTTTCCAAGCTTGCATTGTCATTGTCTCAATAGAGGGTGTTTAAAACTGCCACTAGTTTGATGGAGAAGTTTGTAATTTGAAAGTTATGAGCAAAACAATGAGTTTTCTGTAGCTGACATGCAATTTCCAGTTTATATCAGACCTTCATATTTCCGGGTATTCTCATTTTAATGCAGTTTCCTTCATTGGGTTTGTTTATCTATATTAGAGGAAGCTTGTGTACAAATTTGGTAGCATCCGGAGTTGTAGAAACAAAGTTAGAAGCATTTCTTTATTTCAGCAGTGTGTGTTTCTTTTTTCTTTCATATATTGCAAAATACACAAAACCCAAACCAAAACACCAAACCGGAGTGATAAGTGGCAATCTCAGTTGGGGGTTGCATATTACATTGGTATCAGAGCACAGGCTCAACTCTGCCAGCCTGTGAGGTTTAGCACATGAGTGACAGAGAACAGAGATACCAGGAAAGGGAAAGAAGAAAGGCTGAATATCAAACTTATCAAAGAGGTACCCAACAGATACAGTGGTATCATACTGAACCGGAGGATCAGCGAGTCTCACATATACTGGATATTCCTACAGGTTCATCTTCGGGTGAGTCAGTTGGGATGGCTGAACACAGGGATAACAGGAATGATAGAGACACAGATAGAGAGATGTTCCAGATGTTTTTACAGGGTCAGCAACAGATCCAACAGACCATGGCACAACTTTTGGGCCTAATGATGCAACAAATGACTATGAACAATCAGAATAATAACCAGCACCACGGTGGAAATGGGAACAATGGAGAATCAGTAGCTAACAGGGCCACGCCTGCTAGAGATAGAGCCACTTCCTCTAGGCCTTTGATGCCTACATTCCTTCCTAGGACCACTCATGTAAGAGGGGAACCAGAACCAGATTTGATTGAATTGCATAATCAGTTTAGACGCGAGTATGCAGCTTTGGATGAGGAGTATCATGCACTCATGCCCTTTAGGGAGTATGTGGAGATGAGGGCTAGACAGGAACAGAGGACTCAGGGTAGAGGTAGAGCACCACATGATAACAGGGAGTTGCAGAGAAGGATCGGAAAATTACCTGTACCTTACTTTGATGGTTCGGGTAAGACTTCAGCGAGAGCTTGGGTCCAGAAGATGGACACTTACTTTCAGTTGAGCCCGATGTTGGAGGATGAGGCCATCAAGTTTGCAGCTCTACACTTGGATGGGATAGCTCATGAGTGGTGGCATCATGGATATGCCACGATGGGACACAATCAGATTACCACATATGCTGAGTTCACGGAGAAACTCATGGAGCGTTTTGATAAAAAATATCCTGAGTTAGAGTTTAAGGAGTTAGCACAGTTGCGACAATGGAGTACAGTTGATGCTTATGTTTCGGAGTTCCAAAGATTATCAGTCATGGTGACAGATATTTCTGAGAGGCGTCTTATTGTGTTGTTTGTAGATGGGTTAGCAGATCCCTTGAGAGGGCTAGTCAAAGCCTTCAACCCACCCACATTGCACGAGGCCATCAAGAAGGCTAGAGATATGGAATCCACTTCATCAAAAGGTAAATTTTTCTCCAAGGGTAGTGATCACAAGAAATTTAAGGATAAGAAACATTTTAGAAGAGATGAGGATCAGCATAAGGAGAAATTTAAACCCAGGGACAGCGAGAGCCTCAATGACTTAAGGAAGAAAAACTTGTGTTTTAAGTGCAAGGAGCCTTGGGCACCTTCTCATAAATGCTCAGAAAAGGCTAAGGCAAAGCAGATGGAGTATCTTACAGCGGAGGAGTCTGCAGAAGAAGAATCAGATCAGCATTATGAGAGTTCTAGCAGCAGCTCCGAAAGTGATGCAGAGAGTGACAGGGCCTCAGTTGATGATGAGACAGTTGCATAGTTATATAGTCTTCAGAGGGTAAAGTCATTCAAAGTCCGTGGAGTACTTAATGGGCAGCGTGTGACCACATTGATTGATACGGGTGCCACGCATAATTTTATAGATGCAGGACTTGTAGCAAAAAGAGGACTTGAAACGGAGACTTTTGGTGGATTCAAAGTTTTGGTTGCCAATGGTACTACAGTAAATTGCACACATAAGATCCCCAATCTTTGTATCAAGTTAGGTGACTATGAACTCAAAGATGAATTTTTTGTGGTGAATATAGGAGATGTGGATGCAGTTCTTGGTATGCATTGGAGAGCTCATTGGGAAAAAATTGAAGTTCTGAAAATGAATAAAGAAAAGAGTAACCGGGAGATATTCAACGAAATGATTAAGGAACAACAGGAGTTACAGAAAAAATTCAAACAGTTGGCTGATATGATGGCAAATGCTATGCCTACAATCCATTCTTGGGAAAAAGTTGAACCTCCAGCATGTTATGAAAAGATATACAAGGAGTCAAACTACTATGATGAAGAGGCAAAACACATAAGAGCCACTACTGAAAGAAAACTCAAAAGGGAAGTGGGAGTTGAAGAGAAAAATTCATCTCATGAGGTATGCTCTTTTGAAAATCAAAATGACTCATTGATCACACATGCCTTCTTCGTTGATGTAAATGTGTAAGAGGAAAGGAATCAAACTGCAGAAATTGACTTCAAATTTGGGCTTTCCTAATGAGATAGATGCACATAATGACAAAATTGTGGAGATGAATTGTACCAACTCAGAGGAAGGACGAATGGTGTTTATTGCTGATTACAAAACAGCCTACACCAATGTGACCACTAATGCAAAATCAAATGATGAGCATGCTGAAAGTGATGCATACTTTAATTCAGCACCTAGTAATATTCATTTATTACATTCCAATGAAGACAGTACAGGAGAATTTTGGTCTAGTACCCAAATCCAATCATTGGTAAAAAATGTAACTGATGAGTCTCTTGCTGACTGTCATACATTCTCAGATTCAGTGCGGGTTGGCTTTGATGGTATAGGTGAACAGGCAGCAATTTTTATAACAGCTTCTATGGAGGTGACATTTAATCATCGTGATGATGATTATTCAGACCATGAGCAGAATATTCCTCTTCAGATTTCACCTGGAATTGATTTACAGGATAGTCGGGAAAATGTGGTGAAGCATGATGTTTGGATTGAGCCTGCTGAAATTATCAGACCAACAATTAAAGGTAAGAAACTCATTCATCCTTTGGCTCATAATTCTATGCATATCAATAGGAGATGGATGTTTGGTACTATGGCATTTCATCATGGTTTTCATAAAGCAATACACATCTATCTTCAACCAAGAATATGGGATCCTGGAACTCTTCTTGAGCATTGGGCAATAACAATCAAAGGTTGTCCTCCATATAAGAAGCACAATTTCCAGGATAAGACAGTAGCTATTACCTGTTGTCATGGTGTTGAGAGTGCTTGTGATCAGCCTTTCAAGAGGTGTGATGATACCTTGAGGCATATATATGTATTCCTAGACATCAAAGATGATGGGAGAAGAATACCCTGGATGTTTGCTGACCGAACTTTATATGATCCTTCTTTTGAGTTGCATGATGTTAGGTTGGGAGAAGAGCACGATTTAGATGCCGAATTGATCCTCATAATGTAATGTCCCCATCCTAGTCAGCTAACAGAGCGTAATATGGACTTGCCTATTCATAAGGTTCCGTAGGCAATGTCGAGTGTTTAGGAACCACTAGGTGTTATGGAGATATTGTTGGACGATCTGCATTCACAGTTGTCAACTTTCAGGACCGTTTCTAGCAGTATTTTCAAAGACTTACTATTTTTAGTAAGTCAGTTAGGGTTGGATTCTCGGGAAACGGAAAGTACGACTGGCATCTTCGGCTTAATGGGTATCCGTTTTCGTAAGTTGTTTGGTGGTTGGATGTTGGGAGAGCAATAATTTTAATGCCCGAAGATTTATAATGTTATATTTAAATATAAAAGTTAAATATATTAATGTTGGGCATTAATTTAATCTTAGAAGGGGTCATGTAACCACTTGAATTAAAGGGGATTTTATAAATTTCATATTTCTAATGTCATACAAGTGGTATGGTCTCCTCGGAAAGTAATAAGTGAAATATATTACAATTTATGGTAAAAAGAATGCCTTCAAGGTGCAACGTAGCATTTGGAAAGATAAATTATCCCACATTCAAGAAGTGAATGGATCAACCAGCTTTGGGAAAGGATAAAGGTGGCATTGAAGAGTTGATTGTGACATCTTTGGTTATTACATTTCATTTTTGGAGAAAGGAGCTTGCTTGCAGCAGAGTTTGCAGGAAGATATCAGCTTGTTTGTGAAGAAAAACCACAGGCAAGGGCAGATTTGGCTTGTTTGGAGACGAAACCCTCCAGCAGGAACATCACTTTTGGGATTGCAAGATATCCTTGGAGTGATTGTGGCATTTTCGTGACGGGGAATGATTTGAGCTTCAAAGTGGCAGGTTGTTGATGAGTTTTGGGGTGCACTTGGTGCCATTTTTAGAGTTACTTCAGATTGCAGATGTTTCCAGTGAGGCCAAACCATTAGAGGCTATTTTGAATTAGATTGTTTGGGTTTTGAAGAAGCTTGTATTGCTGATTATTCATAGTTTTTTATCAGCTTATCAGTCGTACACTTCAGCAGTTTGGAAGGGATCTATGTCATTTGTGAAGGGTTTTTAACAGGTCATACCAGTTGCAGTGAAGGGCGTGCACTTATTGAGGCCAAATGCCTCCTATTTGGAGTATTCATTGTGTTGTATGAGGTCTTCTCTTTTTGGACAGCCAAACAACAATTAGTATGTTGGAGAAATTGTATTACAAGCATATTTAATGAATATATAAGTTTGGTGTTGCTGGTGTTAACTTCCAGAATGATCAGGCCTTTAGATCTCCGGGTACACTTATCCTTGTACAATTTCCTTCATTGGGTTTGCTCAATATCATTATTTCCAGAATTTGTATTATTGCAAAAAGTATAAAAAATTCATATTTGCATAAATCACGTGATATCAAAGCAATCAGAAAACAAGGCATTCAAGTTTTCAATTTGGAACCCAAGATCGGAACCTGGCTCTTTGGGTGGCAAATTTATTTGCCTTCGAAAGGGGTAGGACATTACAGTGGTATCAGAGCTCAGCTTATCCTGCCAGCTTGAGGGTTACAAAGTTGCAGTGGTGTGTTGGTAATGGCTACTATCCAGGAACTCATGATAGAGCTGATGCAAAAATTTCAAGAACAAAATGAGTTTTTTACAACAATAATAGAACATCATCCTAAGTGGTTGAAGCCTCCATTAGCAGTTGGAATAAAAACAGGGACAAAGGGAAACGACTCATTGCAGCCAAGCACAGTGGTGGACAGCGAAGAGGACAACAAGGAGGTTGAAAATTTAGAGAATGTTTCATGCATAACCGATGTTCAGGTTGATTCTTGTATTGATGGGGAAAACAAAGCAGCAGTAGTAATTGATGAGGATGAGGTCACTTCATCTTGTGTGTTGGATATTGGAGAGGTGTGTATTGATGAGCACGCTGATCTTGTGGTTGAGGATTCAGTTGTTGATGTAGTTGGTGATTCAGAGGATGAGCATAGTTCTGTCATCACTTCGAAGTATGAGGTTGGTGAGTGCAATGCAATGAAAGGGCCTAAGATTGATCATTGTGCATTGGAGGATACACTTGAGAGTTTATTTTGTGTTGATGATTCCAATTCATTGTAGGATCACATACGAGTTACGAGATGAGCAAGGTTGTCCACACATTGACACATTTGAATAGCACACATGAGTTTGTTGAATGCCTTTATCAGACAGCCCAGCTTGGAGAGAGACGGCACCAATTGACAGTTGGAGCTACTGCTACAAATTTGCAGGCCATCAAGCGAGCATTAGAGGTAATCAAATCAGATTACTTGAGGCTATTATCTGATAGGGATCGGGTTATGCGGTTTGCAGAGCAGTTTTTCGGAGAGCTCACTCGAAAAGATGAGGAGATTGATGAGCTTTGTCTTGAGTTGAGTTTAGCTCATCACTCCCTTTTCACAGCGAAAAGTCAGTCATCTGTTGCATCCACTTCACATGATTCAGAGACTAATTCGGATACTATGGTGGTTAAGCAGTTGATTGAGGGGATACATGAGATTGGACGTGAGGAAGGATTGATTAGTAATAATGATTTCGCATTCACTCAAGTCGATCAGTATGAGCATAAGCAGAGTGATGATATGCTTTATTTAATGGATGCTACTTCCTCATTTGGTGCAGTAGATGATGGTACATTACCTGATTCCGATCTTGAGGATGATGATGCGAGCCATACTTCAAGGGATTCTTTGGAGCTTCATAGGGGTTCAGTTGGTGAGGTTCATATGGATTGTATAGTGAGGTATGCTAGTCATTTTGATTTCAGCCCACATGTAGATGAGTGGACCTTTTTTCGGATGACACATAGTGGTGGGTTGAAAGATGGTTATAGCGGGTTGTATACTTCACTAGGGTATGAGATGCCTTCTTCATTAGAGGGTAAGGTGATTCATTGTTGGGATGATTGTTTGGTTCAGCATGATGGATGTAGTGCAAAGACAGAGTTATGGCTGAACAACTCTTCGCTTGTATGCAGTTATGATATTTCGGTGCTTGGATCTTGGATTTTTCCTTGGTTCGGGTGATATGGCAAGAGACCACATATGGATTGGGGATCCGGGTAGTTGTCGATGGTTTAGTTGTTGTTTCACCGAGTTGGCGGTTGTCATGACTGCTAGGATATTCTTTGGCCCATGGGATCCGGGAGGTGTGTGCCCATGGAGGTCAGTGATCTGTGGAGATCGTGCCTTGATGTCACTTCCGTTGGCTATTTGGTGGCGGGAGTTAGTTCAGACTCCCAAATGGGTCATTATTGTTCGGTTGTGGATTAGCAACCGATTAACTCCAATCTTATGTCAACAAAAATATTGGAGAGATTTTTTGGTCAAGGATCGGTTACTTTGGTTGTTGGGAGTTGTTGGGGGGTTGATTCCAGCATCTCCTCAACTTACCGTCCTTGATTTACTTGTCCTCTCACACCGGTTTTTCAGTCTAGTTTGGGGTGTTGTCATTCTAGGAATACAGATGAGGTGTGTGCGGTTGTGTTACTATGAGCTTCTGGTTTTGATCAGAGTGGCGCAGCGTCAGCGTGTTAGTTCTGACAGGATGTTGATTTGGGACTTAGAGGATATGCTCGGTTTCAGTGTGGTGACAAAGCTTGATCGGGATTGTGGGGAGCAGTTTACTTGTGAGTTGGTTGAACTATTTCAAGACGCGATTGCACTTCTGGATAGAGGACTACACGAGATGACACTTGCGAGAGGGTCGGCTGTGCAGGATTTATCTCGCTTGGAGACATGAAGCTCATCGGTTCATCTGGGATCCAGGGATTGCATGGCAATTATTTTTGAGATTGTCATGTTCTGAGATTGGATTGCTTGAGGACAAGCAATCTTGAGGAGGGAGGACTGTAATGTCCCCATCCTAGTCAGCTAACAGAGCGTAATATGGACTTGCCTATTCATAAGGTTCCGTAGGCAATGTCGAGTGTTTAGGAACCACTAGGTGTTATGGAGATATTGTTGGACGATCTGCATTCACGGTTGTCGACTTTCATGACCGTTTTTGGCAAGTATTTTCAAAGACTTACTATTTTTAGTAAGTCGGTTAGGGTTGGATTCTCGGGAAACGGAAAGTACGATTGGCATCTTCGGATTAATGGGTATCCGTTTTCGTAAGTTGTTTGGTGGTTGGATGTTGGGAGAGCAATAATTTTAATGCCCGAAGATTTATAATGTTATATTTAAATATAAAAGTTAAATATATTAATGTTGGGCATTAATTTAATCTTAGAAGGGGTCATGTAACCACTTGAATTAAAGGGGATTTTATAAATTTCATATTTCTAATGTCATAAAAGTGGTATGGTCTCCTTGGAAAGTAATAAGTGAAATATATTACAATTTATGGTAAAAAGAATGCCTTCAAGGTGCAACGTAGCATTTGGAAAGATAAATTATCCCACATTCAAGAAGTGAATGGATCAACCAGCTTTGGGAAAGGATAAAAGTGGCATTGAAGAGTTGATTGTGACATCTTTGGTTATTACATTTCATGTTTGGAGAAAGGAGCTTGCTTGCAGCAGAGTTTGCAGGAAGATATCCAGCTTGTTTGTGACGAAAAACCACAGGCAAGGGCAGATTTGGCTTGTTTGGAGACGAAACCCTCCAGCAGGGAACATCACTTTTGGGATTGCAAGATATCCTTGGAGTGATTGTGGCATTTTCGTGACGGGGAATGATTTGAGCTTCAAAGTGGCAGGTTGTTGATGAGTTTTGGGGTGCACTTGGTGCCATTTTTAGAGTTACTTCAGATTGCAGATGTTTCCAGTGAGGCCAAACCATTAGAGGCTATTTTGAATTAGATTGTTTGGGTTTTGAAGAAGCTTGTATTGCTGATTATTCATAGTTTTTTATCAGCTTATCAGCCGTACACTTCAGCAGTTTGGAAGGGGAGGGGGGAAGGGCGTGCACTTATTGAGGCCAAATGCCTCCTATTTGGAGTATTCATTGTGTTGTATGAGGTCTTCTCTTTTTTGGACAGCCAAACAACAATTAGTATGCTGGAGAAATTGTATTACAAGCATATTTAATGAATATATAAGTTTGGTGTTGCTGGTGTTAACTTCCAGAATGATATCAGGCCTTTAGATCTCCGGGTACACTTATCCTTGTACAATTTCCTTCATTGGGTTTGCTCAATATCATTAGAAGAAGTTTGTGCTTAAATTTCGTAGTCATTGGAGGAGTAGTCTTTAAGATACAAGCATTTCTAGTTTGCTGTTATTTTTATTTCCAGAATTTGTATTATTGCAAAAAGTATAAAAAATTCATATTTGCATAAATCACGTGATATCAAAGCAATCAGAAAACAAGGCATTCAAGTTTTCAATTTGGAACCCAAGATCGGAACCTGGCTCTTTGGGTGGCAAATTTATTTTCCTTCAAAAGGGGTAGGACATTACACATAACTAATGATGAAGGATCACTCTTGGCAAGCTTGAGGGCTGATTGGTATAATTTATCACATGGAGACAAGGGTTGTTGTATTTTTGGACAGCAGCATGGTGGAGCTATGTCAGCATTGAGTAACACAACCCAGGATCGTGTGCATATGATGTTAGTCGCTATGGATGATGGGTTGCATTCTTCATTGGGAGACGAGTTGTATTTTTCTTCAAGAGAGGAGACAGATTTCAGTCGGATTGATTGTATGTTTCATCAAGATGGAATTTATATAGGGATACGTTGGCACCAAAATTTTCAGGACATAGAGCTTGACCACTACAGTTATTCTAGTTCAGACTGGGAATATGAGCAGATATTGCAGCATCCAGCTCTCCAATTGCTTGTGGGCAAAGCAATTTCAGGGAGGGAGGACTGTAATGTCCCCATCCTAGTTAGCATCATGATGCAGTGTGAGACTTGCCTACTCACGGGTTCCCGTAGGCAGAAGGGAGTTGTGTGGGGACCCACATGGACAGTTTGTATGATGTCAGGGCGGGTGGAGCTCTTGATTGCCAGTCTTCTGGACCGTTTTGGGCATCTTTGCAGGGACTTACTATTTTTAGTAAGTCAATTCTCTGGAGGTTTCAATGGAAGCGGATGTTACGGATGGGACAGTAGAGCTTAATGGGTATCCGTTTCCGTATTTTTTTTGGTGGTTAGGTGTTAGGAGAAGTTTGATGGAGAAGTTTGTAATTTGAAAGTTATGAGCAAAACAACGAGTTTTCTGTAGCTGACATGCAATTTCCAGTTTATATCAAACCTTCATATTTTCGGGTATTCTCATTTTAATGCAGTTTCCTTCATTGGGTTTGTTTATCTATATTAGAGGAAGCTTGTGTACAAATTTGGTAGCATCCGGAGTTGTAGAAACAAAGTTAGAAGCATTTCTTTATTTCAGCAGTGTGTGTTTCTTTTTTCTTTCATATATTGCAAAATACACAAAACGCAAACCGGAGTGATAAGTGGCAATCTCAGTTGGGGGTTGCATATTACAGCTCAAATTAGTTATGATGATTGTCTCAAACTCAAATTTATAGCCAAAACCCATCAGAAGCGAATTCAACATCTCAACGGGAATTCGCCAGTAACCGAAGTTGCTTTCTAGTCAGCATATTTGCGCTCAGTACAAATTTTCAAACTCCCCTGCCGGATTTGACTTATAACGGTCAAAACCGCGAATATGCTGTCTAATTGAATTTTTCGAAGACATATTTTTATAGGCAGCACAGTTGCATCTAACGTGTAACCAGCATTTTGGCCTTGCTTGCAGCAGCCAATCAGGGTGAGATTGACTCCGCTCGTCATCCCTACTGTTGTAGGCAACCAACAGACAAAGAGGAAGGTGGCTAACTTTCCTCCACCTTCCCCGACCTACCCAAATCAGCCCAATCAAGGGCCAATTGAAGTTTGCTTAGCCCATTAGCCTAGTCAACAGCCAAATCATCTCTAAATCACCCTTTCTCATCAAGACATCTCGCTCCTTTCCTTTAGGAAACTCCTAGGAGGGCCGATTCTATAAATTGGCCCCCAAGGAGGGCATTAAGGGGAGAATTTTGTATATAGCAAATTGCTTTCAAAAATTCTCAGGGAATTCCGGCTTATGTATCGATTTGTTGCCAAAATTCCTCCATGAGATCATATTCAAACAATTGTCTAGGGCTTCGAAGGAAGAAGAATGCATCTCTCACTTGTGAAATTGTGTGATAATGTTCCTATCTCCTATTCTTTTAATCTTTGGTTGATATTTGCATTCTAAGATCTAACTACTTTCCATGCATCTCCTTTTGCTTCCATTTTCATTAACTATTATAGTTATCTTTAGCATCTAACAAACATTTCTATAGGTATTTTAGGAGGCCTCCTGGGTTTAGGTCATTCCTAGGATCCTTTGAGTCTTCCTAGCAATATGTTGCAGCCCCTACCGGCCTAATGTTTATTTTTCAGTTGTCAGAAGCAAATTCGCCACCTATCTCAAGTCCAGGCAACATATTTGCTCTAAGCTGCCAAAATCATTAAATTTTGATTTGAAGGTCCACTGATTCTCCCCTATCACAAAATCGAATACGTCACCTGTAACTACTTCGAAGGCGTATTCGTTACACATATTTGCATAGCCCTAGGTCCCTCTAACAACCTAGCATCTAGCTTGTCTAATCTACCCCTACGTATCTTATCATCACCTCTAATAGCTCCTATGTTTGTTTTATACTCTGATAATTTTCCTTAATCGTCATTAACGAATTGGCCGGTTGCAAGACTTCTAGGCGATGATTTGCCTTTCAGCATCCAATTTTGAGGTTCAAGCTTTCAAATTTTTCAATATAAATAGGGGGCCTGACTGTGCCAATCAAGAAGTTTTCCACTTCTTGTTGTTTGGCAGGCCCCCAAACTTTGATGCACCTTTTATTCTTTTTATTTTGCAGGTTTCAACAAATTCGTCAATTGCAGTTCTTCCAAGAGGTGTATTCGAAATTTCGAATATAGGCGATGTATTTGCTACAACCACTGGGACAGGTAAGTATACCTTCCCCTCCTGGTTTCATTGAGTAACATAAATTGTCTTCTAATCCTTGTTTGCAACTTTCCCTGTTTTGTCTTTAGGTGATCATAACGTAAACGGAAAATCAAAAGAATATTTAGCTTAGTTTTGCATTTTACTCTGTTTTCTTAGGAATTTAATCTGAAATACATGTAGCTTGCATTAGGACAAATTGTATGCTTGCATCCTCTTGTACCCTTCCCTTTTAAAAGAAGAAAACAAGAAGTTCCATTCTCATAAACTTTATCGTAGATAGCACTCATCAAAGCAAAAATCGCATATAGGCTAGCACCTTGTATTATGCATTTTGTTTTCATATTGCATTGCATTAGAATATTGTACATCAAAGCGTAGCGTAGGATAGAATAAAACGTAGGCATTTGTTAAATTGTACATATCAAAACTAGATTAGGGAAATCTTTAAGCCCTTGTTAAACCCAAAACCCCTTGCCAAAGATAGACTATGTGAAACGCAATCTAACAATGAGTTAGCAGTAGGGCTCTCTCATTTGAGTGTGGACAACCCTTGAGGGAACTCATCAAAGGCCAGCACCTCCGTGCACTAGGGCTCTCTCATTTGAGTGTGGACAACCCTTGAGGGAACACATCAGAGGACAACACCTCTTTGCACCTAGCATCCCACATCTTTGGTGAACCCGACGAGAAATACCACACGGGCCCAAAACCTTTGACCTAGGACCTTATCTTTAATCAACATAAAATTTATTACACTTTAATTAAGATCACTTAATCTTGTTTGCATAGTGTAAATCACATTAAACAAAGATAACAAGAACATAACCAAATTGTTAGTCCTACTAGGGGAAGGTTAACGACCCCTTGAGTAAACCGACGTACGAACCTTGAGAGTTCTCTCTTGGCTAGTATATTATGGTGGGCTAACGGGAGTCATAAGGCAGGTTGCTTTTCATTGGGGATATAAGGGGTATAAAACATCTTCTCTTTCTTCTCTAAACAACTCTGGAAACAAAGTTTAATAAATTGAATTTCATTTCTTCCTTTGATCATGTCTAAACCTCCTTATCTTACTCGGAATGCTGTGCGAGCATTAGCACAAAATCCAAGTGCTTCATATGAACTTCCAGAGAAGCAACCTATGATTGAAAACCCATCATTGATGAAGAAGAGGAAGAAAATCCTCCTTCTGCAGCCCTTTCTCTAGTTCATAAACGAACAAGGGGAAATAGTTTTTAAGTCTATGGACCATTTCGCTACTTTCCTACGAGGATATAGGGAAGCTATGTAATCCATCTTAAGGGTGGATGAGATGCCCAATTTTGCTGCAGAAGAACTTCTCTTAGAACTTTTGCAACAGCCTAGATCTAATCCCATGAGTGCTCAATAACAAGACTCGATCATTACAACAAACATATAAGGGAGGCCATCAAATATCTCATCTTCCTCGAGAAATATGGGATCTATGCCTTCCAACATATAACCATTCAAGCTAAATCTCCCTATCTCTCAGCCTATAAGTCTTCCACAAGTCCATAATGTGGATATCTTTCCTAGTATGCCTAATGTTTCACATGTGACTTCTTCCAATCCATTCTTTAGCATGCCTATTCATGCTAACATTCCCTCTACTAATCTTCCTTTTCCAAATAATCTGGAATTAATAACATGACGACCCTTTCGTATCAACCCATCCAAATGCTCAATATTATCCTTTGGTTAATTCACAACCTCAATTGATAACACCACAAGTTCCTTATCCTAGATTCCAAGATATAAACAATAAGTTAGAATAGTTGGTTCAAGAAAACATAGAATTTAAACAACAGTAGGCTTCTATCCAAGGAGCCACAGGAAAGAAGTATAAGGACTAATGTAAACAACCTGTAGACCCTTCTCTAATTAACAAACATTATCCTCCGAACTTTGTGACGTCAAAGTTTTGGATGTATAAGGGAGAAGGTGACCCAACAAATCACCTTCGAATCCTTCAAGCTGCATGCCATGACATCGCCTATGATGAGGCGTTCTTATTAAAAAAATTCCCTACAAGCCTTGGTGGTGAGGCCCTAGAATGTTATTTTCAATTACCTGGCCACTCAGTCAAGAGCTTTGGTGACTTGGTAGAGATGTCCATTCAACATTTCTCTACCTACATCATAAAAAAATGCACAATTGATGATTTATATCAACTAAAACAAGGTAAAAATGAATCTTTTAATGAATTCCTAACCCGGTGGCGTGCATTGGTCAGAAATCTTCCTTTTACCCCACCACAAAGAGAACTATTGCGTATTTTCATATGCAATTTGCAAGAGCAACTCTCATACTCCTTATATTTGACTCGCATTTCCTCTTTTGAAGATGCAATGGATCTCGCAAAACAAGTAAAAGTTGCCCTTCAACACAAGGGGTAGTTGAAAACCAAGAAAGAGGAAGAAAAGTCTTCCTCCTTTAACACAAAAGGGCAGCATAAAAATAAACATGTTGTGGGCGATGGTGTAATTGACTCTCGCCCCGTTAACAATCCTAAAACAGGTAATGTTAATACCACTACTGCATTACAAAAATCAGATCTAGCTAAGGCTCAAGAAAAGCCTCAAAGAAAGTTTACCAAGTTAAACCAATTTCTATCTTCTGTGCTAATGCAATTGTTAGATGCTAAGATGATAGAATTGCCACCTATAAGTTCATGTATGTATAAGCATTCATATTTTGATAGCTAGAGCTTGGATTGTTCTTAACCACTGACTAGAGTATCATAGACATGCGCCTACCATTGGTTAGAAGAAGCCATAGTTCTCAAAGACAATAAACTTGCATGCTTCCATTTTCCACACATATCTCCTAAGAAGACTAATCAATCTCGTTCTTTTAAAATTATCACCTACTTGCCAAATGATGTCTACCTCTCTAAGTCGCAGGAAAGGATGGCTTTCACTTTCAAACCTCAACTATCTTAACTCCTACACTTGAGCCCTCTTATTAGCACCTGCCAAGTGCTGGAATAATCACACTCCATTCTCTCACAGGCCCTAATGAGGGGCTCAAGAAAAACCTTTGACAAATTTGTTCTAGTTTGCTTTGTTAAAATACAAGTAAATGGACAAAGAATCCTATTTTACTTAAAGCATAATGATCAAGATTATAAACTCACCAAATGACAAATATCCTGCGACATCAATATCACTAATGGTAAGATCCCTTATAAATTTATTATTAACAAGAGTCGTCTAAAAAAGACTCATAATTGAGGGCATTACGCACCAACAAAGCAATTAGGACATAGACTTCCCAACACAGTAACACAAACATAGACTGTACAACTCAGCAACACAGACATAGACTGTCTAACACAACAAATCAGTAAAGGACATAGACTGTCCAACACAGCAAAGTAATCAAGACATTAACTGTCTAATACCATAGCATTGTATCATATGGACATTGACTGTCCCTAGCATTGTATCATATGGGCATTGATTGTCCCTAGCATTTTATTATACGGATATAGATTGTTTGAAGAATCAAAAGGGCATTGACTGCCTACAAACAATAGTTCATCTAAGTGCTTGTCCATTCATCAGGCTAGAAGAGCCACTGCTTAGGAGCAAGCAAAAACATTTTAAGGACATAAACCATCCGATGGCACAAACTGCCAAAAAACGCAATCAGTCATAGTCATCAAACGCTTGTCCATTGATTAGGCTAAAAGGCCACAACTTAGGGTCTAACAATGCAACATATATAATAACATCAGTTTGTTAAGCAATTAGTCCTTCAAATTGACACTTTATAACAAGCACACTGTTGTAACTCTTAAACACCTCGTTTAAAGGGGGGGCATAACCTTAAACATATCTAGATGCTGGCACTAACCCTTTTTCACAAACAAAATAAATTTGCGAAAAATGCTTCTTCTCTTCCTAGCCCCAAGAAAATTATCTTGGGGGTATTTATAGAAATCTACTAACATGACGCATGCCTCAAATCATGAAATCGGATCATTTCTAAAATTTTAATCAATTTATTCCAAACTTCAATTTTGAGAATTTTTTATTTGAGATAGTACGAGACTAGGTAGTACGAGAGGAGCGAAGAATGAACCCTAAAGCTAACATGGGGTCCACAAAAGAAATCAACCATTGGAAACCACAGATGGGGAGAAATCCACACTCACCACCATCGAGCGATGCTTCCACAAAAGAGGATGGAGCATATTGCTTGGCCATGATTCGCTCGTTTTAGGGGTTGGGTCATGGTTGGCTTGCTTCCACTAGGGCATTTCACCCAAAATCCTGCTTCCTGATTTGCAAAGCTCTATGTGGGTATTGTGCTTTATATACCACCATGAGGGCCATCGTGGGATACATGTGGGATAATGGCTCAAGACTCTCGCAGCGTTGCTCAAGGTATTTTTTAGAATTTTTTATTTGAGAAAGTACGAGACTGGGTAGTACGAGAGGAGCGAAGAATGGACCCTAGAGCTAACATGGGACCCATAAGGGAAATCAACCAACGGAAACCACACATGGGGAGAAATCCACACTCACCACCATCAAGCGATGCTCCCACAGGAGAGGTTGGAGAATATTTCTTGGCCATGATTCACTCGTTTTAGGGGCTGGGTCATCATTGGCCTGCTTCCACTAGGACATTTCACCCCAAAGCCTGCTTCCTGATTTGCAAAGCTCTAAGTGGGTATTGTGCTTTATATACCACCATGAGGGCCATCGTAGGATACATGTAGGATAATGGCTCAAGACTCTCGCAACGTTGCTCAAGGTATCTTTTAGAATTTTTTATTTGAGAAAGTACGAGACTGGGCAGTACGAGAGGAGCGAAGAATGGATGCTAAAGCTAACATGGGGCCCACAAGGGAAATCAACCAACGGAAACCACACATGGAGAGAAATCCACATTCACCACCAACGGACTCCGCTGATGAGACTTGTAGGTCGAAACACGTTAGGAGTTTTGTAGATGTATCACTTTGTTTTTTGGAATAAAAATTCAATCAAATGTTTTTTTGTTCCTTTCCTAACTCGTCTCTTTCTTTAAGTTTATAATCCCTCATTTTTCTTCCTTCTATTTTCTAATACATTTTTGCTGCCGGTATTATGCTCTTCACTTGCACGTAATGTGATCTGGTGAACCAGAAAGCTTGCAACAATAGGAGTATGTTCTTCACTTGCACATCTGTGATTTGGTGAATAAAAAACTTGTTTACGTTTTTAGAATACTGCTTCGCCATGTTTCTTTTTTCATTAACAAATAAAAAAATTTCAAAACACGCTCAACGTTGTCTACATCTTCCAAATAAACTTCAGACCTCATTATTAACTTATATTCACTTCATCAAACCCATCTTTTGTGTTATTTCTTGGCAGATATTCATTCTGAAATTTTGCTGAGTTCATGTTAACCTTTTTGATGCTTAGAATTTTTGAGGGCAAGTCTGGTATACAACATTGACTGTATAAGAAGGGTAGCTGGAATAAGATGAAAAAATAATAGAAGAGCAAAATAGACTAGACCAAACATCCAAGAACTATCTTCTTTGACAAAACTAAAAAATAAATTTAAGATAAAGAACATAGCATAGTGTTTAATACATAGCTTCATTTAAGACCTTGACTAGTTCCGTCAACCATGAATTGTACCTGAGGTAATCTTATCATTTTGAAGAAATTGTAGTGGCTACTTTAAAACCTTTCTATTTGTATGACTTTATCATTTCTAAAGGTATTACAATGTGAATGATCTTTCAGTGATCTAGTAGTAAGCGGAGGTGATTATTAACAAGAATAACCAACTTAATCCAGAACTTTCGATGCTGGTAATGTCAATTGAAATACTGGGCAAATTTGGCAGAACAGAGACAACTTCAGAAACAAAAAGTTATCTAGTGACAATTAGACAAAAGGATTTTTTATCATTGCAGCAGTTCACTAAAACATTGCCATAGTTTCCAAATCCTTGTGAAACTGAAATCCAACATTTTCCATCTATGATATTTACAAGTGAAGATAACGGTAAGGAATGATACAGTCCAACATTGTCCAAAAACTAACCTTTTCAGAAATAAATCTCAGGCCTTTGTCAGGATAATCCGCTTCATATGTCTCTCCTAACAAGGGATTAAAAGGTTTGCACATTCGTCCTTCAGTGGAAGAATATCCAGAGACAGCAAATGCAGCAACATGCAAAATCCTCATCAACTGATTTCCCTGTAGTGAATCAGTTATGTTGTAATCAATTAGAAAACAAATCATGTTCATGATATATTTTCAAAAGGCAAGAAACACATCATTGAATTTTTGTACAAGTCATTGAATCCATATCCATTGTGCAAGCAGGAAAGTACTTTGAATTGAACTGCAATTATCAACCATAGATTTCTTTCATTCGGCAAAGTAAGAACAAAGGCATAATTCATAGCATGATGAGCAGAATTTACACATCAAAATATTATATCACAGTTTCCTACAAGCATAATAGAATATGTTAATAGCAAACATTCCACTTATGATAGATTTCATAGTCAGACCAATGACTTTAAGGGGTTGGAAAAATTTATAACAACTTCTACTAAGTTGATAGCAATTGTGGTAACTATAAAATGAGTACAAAAAGAAGTTCTATCATATTGTTTTGAACTTTGGCCAGATCCAAGAACTAGGAACACAGGTATAGATATATGTTACTGCATTTCCTTATATTTGAGGGTTATGAGATTAAGAAATGCAGATAAGACAGACATACTGAAACTAAAATAAGAAATAAAGGCATTGTATGCAATGGATCCTATCTAGATTACTAGAGGGAAAAAGAAAGTACCAAGAATGAAATTAAGAAATCAATCAGTGTAAGGACACAGGATGTAATGGAGGCTAGCTAAAGTAGGAAAGAAAAATTGACCCAAGTAGGAAGCAAAATAGTCAGCACATTTACAGAAGATATATTGTCACAACTTAAATATGATGATTTTTTCCATCACTTGAGTATAAGATAAGACAACAAAATAGTTGTGACTTACTTGTTTACCATATTCATATGCTCGATCCAAAAGAAAGGAGTATTCCATATCCTCAAAGCACTTCTGTAAAGAAGAAATTGGCTCATTAAAGTAAACTGGAAGGCAAACTTTGTCCAAGTCTTTTCCAATATTGTCCTTGATCAGCGACCATAAGCTCACATTTTTTTCTATTTCTTTAGGCACAGGTAACCTCTTTCGCCGTTCAATATAAGGATAACTAATATTAGCTAATCCCGTGGATGTGTTAGACCCATCAACATGTCTCCCAGACCTTGAAAGAGCTGATTCAACACTAGTTAAAGCATCTGCTCCAAAAAACTTTGTTGTGTCAAAGAAGACATCATCTTCCTCATCTGTATCAGCATCAACTTCAACTTCTGTTTCCTTTTCCTCATCAGTCACAGAGTCAGATCCTCCTGAGAAGACATATCTGATTAGTATATGGTATAAATATTGGAAAAGGTGCGATTAACTTCAACTTAGATAATGAATAACTTAAACTTAACAGTAACTGGAAAAAACAAACGACATAATAGGTCTCGAGAAAAAGGTAAAGAGAACTGAAATGAACTTATAATAACTAAATAAATAATAAAATTCAGAACATGGGCTAGGTTATTTGTGTGAAACCAGTCTGTGTATTTGTTTGATACCATTCCAAAAGTAGATCCAACTAAATTGTACGAAAGCAGGACATGTATTTGAAAATTATTTATTTCTGCTTCTGAAAGTGTTAATTTGTGCTTATCAAAGAGTTAACTTCAACAATATACGGGCTGTGAGCATAAATTAGGGGGAAAAACAATTTAATAGAAACCCATTCAGTGAGTGTCTTGAAAGTGTAGACCATAGTTACGAAAAATCGGCAAAATCACGATTAAATCGGGTTTGATTGCCGAGCCGATTAAATCGGCAACTTATCGCGATGCGTTTGATTTTTTGGCGATTTTTTGAAAAAATCGCCAGCAGCCGTGCGTGCAGAGGCTGCGGCCGATAAAAGCCAAAAGTTATGTTTTTTTTCATTCTTTCTTCCAAGCAGTTGCAAACAAAAAAATACACCTCCCCTTGTGCTACCACCCCGAAGGGCCCGACCAACTATGCCAAACCATCCTAGTAGGACCACGATCGATTGCGGTGTGGGGGAATCCGGCATATTGATTGGGGTGTGAAGAAATCTGGCAAAAGATTCAGGACAGCCTCAAGGTCAGAAATTTTTTTCAAGTGTTTTTCAAAAAATTTCTCCGCACGCCAGAGGCGCTGCCCCTTGGAACCCCATTTTTTTATTTTCTTTAGGGTTTTTTTTTGGTAAGGGCTTAGGTTTTTCAAGTGTTTTTCATGCCCCTTGGAACCCCGTTTTTTAATTTTTTTTAGGGTTTTTTTTGGTAAGGGCTTAGGTTTTTAGGATTTTTTTTTTCTCTTTTAAGTAAATATTGCTGCCTATCAATATTGTAATTTTGTTTCTTCTAATTTTTAGGGTTTAGGGTTTTTTTAAGGGTTAAGGTTGTTCTAAATTAGGTTTAGGGCTGTTTTTTAGGGTTAGGGCTGTTTTTTTTAGGGTTAAGGCTGTTTTAAATTAGGTTAGGGTTTAGGGTTAGGGTTGTTGTAAATCAGGTTAGGGTTTTTTTAGGGCTGCTTGAAATTAGTTAGGGTTGTTCTAAAATTGTAGTTTTTTTAGGGTTTATTTATTTATTTATTTTTCCTTTTTTATAAGTGATTGTAACTTTGTTGTTAATAAATTGTTTCCATGTGTAGGCATATAAAAAATGAAACCATTGGATCCAGCATGGGCGTATGGAACGCCAACGCAAACAAAAACAGTTTTAAATGCAATTTTTGTGGCAATCATTATAGTGGAGGCGTTTATCGCCTCAAGTTCCATTTGGCACGGTTACCAAGAAATAATGTAGCATTATGTGAATGAATGAATGAAAGATTTTAATTACGTCCACGAGACCTAAATATGGTCTATGGGACCTCAAATATGGAAGTACAATTACTCAAATCATATCATATGATCTTTAATATCTTTGAGAAGGTTGTTCCTTCTCCTGCTGATTTGTGTTAACAATTCTCCAACTTTTTTTATTTTACTGTCTTCAAATAAATCTGTAATAAACTCGTTTCCAAGTGTTTCTTTGTATTTGTCACGGATATCTGAAAAACTCGGGCATTTATAGATGAAGTGTTCCTCTGTCTCTACTGCCCCTGTGCTGCATAGAGTACATATCCTTTCTTCCCATTGTTCTTTGGGCGTTGTCCATCTCCCCGTTTCACATCTAAGCCTATGAGAGCTAGTCCTTATCCGAGCAATGAGTATTTTTTCCTTCCACTTGATTTCAGCGCCTATATACGCTTTTTCCTTGTGGTCATACGTTGGGTTAAAATTTGCAATATAATATTGTCTTTTCCTGCTTGCATTTTTCCACATTCCACTTCCGAACTTTTCATTCACATAATTTTTAATGTCTTTGTTGACATTTGGGCATTCATTTATGTTGATTTCCCAACGTTTCATCCATTTCTGATTTTGTTTCATCCACGTATTCTTTCGCCTATGCAACTCTTCGTCCCTAACTGCTCTAGGCCATCTATCATTTGTCATGTTTTCTGTTTTTTTCAAGTAACATAACAGCTTGGTCATAGCAATTGCTTCTAAAGGGAACATTCCAGTTTCAGCTAGAATAATTTCATAAGGGGTTGTGGCCTTAATTTTGAAAAAGTTTGTGATTAGATATTTTTGAATCCTTTCTATTTGCCTCCATTTTGCATTTGTTGTGCCACTAGCCCACACCTCGCAACCATACAACAGAACCGGTGTAACAAGTAGGCCAAATAAGACCTTGGTGGTCTTCCAGTCCCACAACTCGGCATTCCTACACCTGTTTTGAAGTGCATATAGTGCTCTCCACCCACTTTGAGTTCTTTTCATCCTACATGTATTCCAATTAAGTTTGTCATGAAAGTCTATGCCCGGGTATTTGTATTCTACTACTACATCAAGCGGTTCTCCTGCAAACTGAAATTTGAGTTGTTGCTTCTTCTTTTTTGCTGAAAAAATCATAATTTTTGTTTTGCTCGTGTTCACTAGCATCCCAACTTCTTTACAAAAGAGTTCTAGAGCTTGAAGGTGATCTTCTAGATCTTTGGCTGTTTTGGCCACAAGAATTACATCATCCGCATACATGAGGAGTTTTACCACATATTTGGCTAAATGCACACCCTCTCCCCCAAATTTGTTTATCCATTCTTCTAACTTGTCAATGTACAGCCCAAATAAGGTCGGAGATAGAGGGCAACCTTGTTTGACACCTATGTCACTACCAAAACATTCGGATAAACCTTCCCGTGTTCTGATTTTAGCTTTTACATGCTCATATAGTCTCGTGAACTGCTGCCTCGTAGTGAATTGGAACCTCTAGCTCTTCCATTCTGCTCCATAATTTTTTTCTAGGCACTGTGTCAAATGCCTTTTTGAAGTCTACAAAACAGCAAAAAGCCTCCTCTTTTTTTCCCATATTTTTTCCACTATGTGTCTGAGCGTGATACAGTGATCAATAGTTGAGTGCTTGGGCCTAAAACCTGCTTGCCCCTTTGCTCTCTTTCCCTTTTCTTTCACCCATATGCTGATCCTACGCTCTATCATACTCCCAAACAACTTTGCAAAGAGAGGGTTGATCATGATAGTTCGATAGTTTGAGGGATTATTTACATCTCCACTTTTAAACAAAGGAATGCCATGTTATCTATGGCAGAAGAAAACGCAAGCAACAAAAGAAGTTATAGCGATGCCATTTCATCCCCCCTCCCGAGGTGGCCGTATGAGTGGGCGTGGCAGCCTTAAGCGGTTCTTTCAACAAAGTAGTTCGAGTCCAAGTGCACAAGGAGCTAGTGGGACGAGAGAGTCCTCTTTTGTAGACTTAGACCGTGTTGTGCCAGGGGCAGGGACACAATCCACGCTTGAGGGTATGGCTACGTGGAACCAAGAGAAGCACACTGCAGCGACGAAAGCCATTGCCACATTTTGGTACTATTCTGACATTCCCTTCAATGTGGCAAGGTCTCCATACTGGCAACGCATGATAGATGTTGTCGCAAGCTGCGGCACAGGATATAAGGTGCCAACTTATGATGATCTTAGGGGCCATCTCCTTTAAGAATCTGTGAACGACATTCAAGTTGTGTCATTGTGCTTGACTAAATTAATATATATAATTATGACATGACTTTTTTTTTATATTTATTAATATGATAAAATCAATATTCAATGTGCATGACTAAATTTTTTTTTTTACTTTAGGTTGTGCTTGACAACCAGCGTCAGGTGTGGAGAACCAAGGGTTGCACTATTATGTCTGATGGTTGGACAAATGGGAGGGGAAGAACCCTCATTAATTTTTTGGTTGCATCTGCAGAAGGAACTGCATTCCTTAAGTCAGTAGATGCATCGGCACATGTGAAGAGTGCCGAAATGCTTGCATGGTTGTTGGAGGAGGTTGTCTTGGAGGTTGGGGAGTAGAATGTTGTCCAAATCATCACGGACAACGCAGCAGCATATAAGGCAGTCGGGAGGATTTTGGAGGATAGATTCCCCACCATTTTTTGGACCCCATGTGCAGCCCATTGTCTTGATTTGCTCCTCGAGGACATTGGGAAATTACCTCGGGTAAGAGAGGTTGTAGGGAAGGCTAAGGCCATAACAAAATTCATTTACAACCATTCATGGGTCCTTAACCTCATGAGGCAATTCACCAATGGGAGGGAGCTAGTGAGGCCTGGCGTTACATGCTTTGCCACAAACTTTGTGACATTGCAGAGCATTTACAATGCAAGAGGGTCACTAAAACAAATGTTTGTGAGTAATGAGTGGAATTCAGAAGCATCTGCAATATATCGCACATCATCCAAGGGGCAAAATGTTTATACTTCTTTGTTTGAGGAGGACTTCTGGATGGCCATGGATGAGGCCATCAAGGTACAACTACAAGACTACGCTATTTTATTTGTTACTTTTTTATTTAATTTATGTTGTAATATTTTTCTTTAAATTATTTTTTGATTTTCTTTTTTTTTTTCAGGTATCAGAGCCATTGGTGAAGGTTCTTCATCTTGTTGAAGGAGAACAATTCCCAATGGGTTTTGTATATGAGGCTATGGATAGGGCGAAAGAGGCCATTGTTGTATATTATGAACATAACTGCACAAAATATGATGCCATTTAGACCATCATTGATAACAGGTGGACATCACAACTCCATAGCCCTCTTCATGCAGCAGGTTACTATTTGAACCCCAAATTCTTTTATGAGCCCACATTCCGTGCTGATTATGAGGTCAAGATTGGCCTTCAAGATTGCATTGACCGCGTGTTCAGCAAGACACGCCAATTAGGTGATGAAACCCGTGCCCAGATACAATATTATAAGGCATGTCGTGGTCGCCAATTCCCATCTATGCAATGCAAAAATGCTATTAAGAAATTGAGGCCAGGTAAACCGTAAACCTCATCGAATTATTATTTATTGTCTTCTGATTTTGTTTTAAAATTTAAACTTTTAAGTTGTTACATGTAAAATATTAATTTTTTTTTTGGTTGTTGTTTCTAGATTTATGGTGGGAGGACTTTGGTGATTTTACGCCCAATTTGCAACACATTGCGGTTAGAATCTTATCCCAACCATATAGCTTTTCAGGTTGTGAGCGCAATTGGAGTATGTTTGAGCACATACACTCCAAGAAGCGCAACAGACTTACACAAGAAAGGTTAAATGATCTTGTGTTTGTGCACTACAACCTTCGTCTCCACCAAAAATCTTTTGAAAAAACAAATATTGAGCCCATTGACCTAAGTGACATTGATCCATCATCTGAATGGATCACAGATGCAAAAGCACAAGAGCAGGAGCCGCAGGTAGTAGTTCAAAACTTCAAATCTTGTTAGGACCTTCTTCTCCTCTCATCCTCTTTGTTTAAAACCATATCTTATAGTTATAGTATTTTTTTTTGTCCCTTTCCTCATCTAGTTGAAGTTTTGAACTTCTAGGTACAGCAAGATCCTCTATTCAGTATGGAAGAATTGCAAAACTATGAGACCCTAGCGGAGAAGATAGCAGCAAGGGACCAAGAAGAGGCCTTAGCACGAGAAGCATAGACATCTACAAGCACACATCAAACAAGAGAGACTAGGGCTTATGTTAGGACAAGGGGCAAAGGAAAACTATAGATAGTGGGCCTATTGAGGCATTTTGAGACTTGACACAGTTTGCAATTTGTAATTTTGTACCTTTTAAAATGATAAGCAATACAGGATGTGTTTTGTGAACTTTTGTCACTTTCATGTGTACTTAAAGCTTGAGCCTTGTATGATGTCTTGAATTGAATTGTTGTTTTTATTGCAATATCTGATTTGCATAATGTTAATTCATTGTAATATGCATAAAAAAAAAAAAATAAAATAAAAAAATCGTTTTCTTCGGTTTTTTTTTTTGCCGATTTTTGAAAAACTCCCGTCTCATTGCCCAGCCGATTGACTCCCGATACCAATTTTCTCAACTATGGTGTAGACAGACAGAATAATCATCTAATTGTGAATGTTATGTATTCAATAACATGCTATGGCAATTGAAAGAACAGCATGTCACAATAGAATGTATTAGCGTTGAGAGAACATTAGATAATTCTATTAATGTCCACAGATTACCAAAGTAGGCCAATGGAACTCATTGAAAAGAGCTGTGACAATGCACTGTTGTATAAGCTGATCCAGAGTAAAGAATCTAATGTAAACTAAATTGACAATGGATGAAACCAAAGAGTTAAACACAGAAAATAAATGACAACAGGAGTCTGCTTTTGATTTATCAATAGAGAAATTTTTATCCTAGCCTAAATAAGGAACATAATGCAGACAAATGCAACACTTTTTATGTTGCCTTGCCAATTGATAAGAATATAAAACAGCATCCTGCAAAGCAAGTGCAATGTCTACTTTCCAACGGATCCAGCAGTAATTCAAAAACAAACTTTACTTCCTACATACCAGTAACAATTAGCAAATAAGTTTTAGAAAATGATTTGTGCCTCATGCAAACTCCAACAAGATAAATGAAGTTGAACTTTCACCACAATGAGTAATAATATTAGCCAAGGAAATCAGCAACAATTATTACTAAATCTTATGCATCTTCAGACCCTATTGGCCAAATTAAATATATAAATAAAAATTCTGCAATATTTTACCAGAATGCAACCAAAAAATGCATCATCATATTTATGCATGAAGATGTAAAAATATATCAATATCGACTGCGTGCAACTTCAGGCAAATGATCTGGTTAAGTGCACAAATTCCTTCATGAAATCCCCAGCATGCTTCATATTTAAAATCAGCAAGAGGTAAAATTACAGAGCCAAGAAAACATGCACCAGGCCAAAAGAGTCACTGTGGAATGGTTGGAGTCTGCACACAAGGACCACTAGATGAGCACGGAGTCTTTTGATGAGGCTGCAAATGAGTGAATCACCACAGGGTGACCATCTCAGCAACTTTGACATCAACTACACTTGCCATAGGAGAAGGAAGTTCGAGCATCCAAAGAACATACACAATCTTATCATCCAACTTTAACTAAGATCTGTTCATTCTCCATATATTGCTAGTGCTAGCTTCTTCTTCTGTAGACACATTGTCTCATTAGCCTTGTATATGTTTGAAGGGAAATTACATGCACCTTGCTCTCCAGGGAAAGTGTACAGTCCAGTTTTGGATGCCTCAGAAATAAATAAATTCAATGAATATTGCAAAAGTTTGTTTTGCTAGGCCATGACTTGGATGATCTGGGGGCATGTAATATAATGGTTTGGTGTAATGAATGTGCCAACTAAGGTTGGAAACCTGAGTCCAAAATGGCATAACGGGGGACATGACCTAAACGGACAAAATGAACAAGAAATGAAATAATGATGAAACATATGATATGTCCCATTGTGATGGGATTGTTTAAAATGAGATCCCATTAAAAACAGAGACATCAAGACAGGCATTCATCCATGAGTAGATGGTGGTTGACTATCAAGGATGTAGTTCTACCGTGTTGTAGATACTCTTAGCATTGTCCAATATTTCTACAGTTATAAAAATAGACAAGTTAAGAGTCATATGGACAATGGGTGTTGAAGCAGAAGGCTTCAATTATATGCTGCAGGAAACTCTTATGGTGCCCTCATTTCCCCATTTCAGAAACCTTGAAACTCATAGAAACTCGTCATCTTGGCTTCTCACGTTTCTAGGCATTTATAAGAGACATTTCCAGACATTTCAATGTTGCCAGGGGAGTGTCCAGTATTTCTTAGCATTTTCAATCAAAAGAAAAGTTCAGATTTGAGGTCTTGAGGGGGTCATGTGGGTATTGTGTAAGGCTTACACAATACACTTCCATCATATATAAATAATAGAGACAAACAATGCAAAGAACTTATACATAAATATAAATATGCTGCACACACATCATGTATCTTCATATTCCAAGCACCTGCAATACATCATGTTCTAGTCGGACCACACAGACGATAAACATCTACTAACCATAATGACATCCAAGAGATTGGAAAGGGGTAACTATATAGTAGGGATCATTGAAAGGTAGCTGGCAGCTACCCAACTACACAATTGCCCAACACCCATGTACACGCATACAAATTTAAAAATACCCCATGTGACATACATTATTCCAAACACTTAGGTTGTCTCACACTTGGGTTGACAAAATTGAAAATCGCCTAACCAAAATACAAACTCACATACAAATTCCAAAACAAAACACCAGTATTCCTAGCACATAGAATCCCTGAACAGCAGTAGTTTTTTTTTTAATAGGAAACAATACCTAGAAATTCACACAAATATAAATAGAATGATAAACTGAGAGGAATGCACCTGGAAATCGCATTCACTAAATGATGAAGAGATATTACAATGGAAGAGTTGGCCGCTCACTAATACCACTTAAGAACCCAGAAAGAAGGCATAAATGGAGAGAGATGAACAATCGAAGAAGTGAGGGTCAAGACCAATCTGCTCATAAACTCTCCCAAGCCAAACCCCAACCAATCAGCCACAAACTCCAATTAAATCTGCGCTGGTCACACTCTCTAAGCCAGATAACAGCCGCCCTTTGCCAAATAATCAATACCCAAACAAAGTGCAGTGAATGATCTGCCAAATAGATGCTCAAAGCCGTCCTAAAAAAAGAGCCAACTGCTCTAAATCTCTGCTGGAATGCCCAAGCACTGATCCTGTATATATCCACCAACTGAAATCAAAGAATTAAGCCCTCTGATCGTAAAATTTAAGGGTTTCCGTCCTCAAATTTCACTGGCTTGTTGCTAGAACACAGCCACCACCATGAAAAATGTAGAATAGGGTTTTTCTGAAAGGTCAAGCCGTGAATGATTGTTCTAAAAACTCTCCTTTTATACAGCAGCCCCTTTTTTTCTTTTCTTTCTTTTTTTCTTTTAACTTAGCAGCCAATTCTAGGCTATAATAATAAGTGCTTTGAAAACTCCACACATTAGAAATAATTCTAATGTATTAAAAGTGACAGCCCATAACATTAATGTTGTTTCTAATGTATTAAAATTGACAGTCCATAACATTAAATGTCATAACATTAGTCATTAGAGCCTTTCCTTGGGTCTTAAGTCAAAATTCTAATGCATCCAAAATGATATAAAATTACATTAAATCCACAAAGTCTAGAAATACTAGACCTTTTCCCAAAGATCACATCATAACTTGAGATTGGCATCTCAAATATCTAAAGCCAATTCAGAAGACTCAAAGCCAAATCCAACGACTATATGCATGCCACCATCCAAAGTGTCCATCCTCCTCAAATGTAGCCTAGAAAGTCGGACTAGACCTCTCAGGGCCATAATTTAACCATAATCATCCATTCAAATCTTCGTTACTACTCTGAATTACACTAAACAAAATCCAGGGTAGAATAGAACACATCTAGGGAAATCACTAGGGCCACTCAAAACTTGGTACTACCTCTTAAAAATTAGGAAGATCCCTAAAATATAGGAATTTCCCTTTTATCTACCAGGTAAACAATACACTGATACAGAACAAATACATATAATCACTCATACTTATGCCTCCTACACACTAACATCCACTCACCACAACTACTCCACCAAAATAGGTGAGGGGGGCCCACATCTTGCTATCATCCAAAAAGGGACATTACATAAAGCATATGACAACACCTTTACATATGACAAAACTATGACTTGACTATGTACATATGAAGCTCAGTGGCAGCTCAGGAATGTGCTAGCACCCCATCCGCAATTTGGTCGTCTACAAGGCTCACATGGAATTCATGATCCACTTAAATAAAAGAACAAATTACTAATTTAAAAAAATCCAAAATGAGGAAAGACAGTAATATGATAAATCATAACTTGAAAATAAGGATACATTGGGATCAGTAAAGCTAGAAAATCTAGAAGTAGTTGCAAGCTTTTTGGCAATAAAGAGGAATTGAAGCACATGTGGATTTATTCACTCAATGATGCGAAATAGATTAGGCTCAAAAGAGTAGAGAATATAGTTTTTGTGTAATACAGAAGGGGACGGTGTTACGGCAAGGCCAACTGGGATTTGGGTAACCGGGGAAGAGGACGTACCTGCGGGCTCCGCATGAGCCGATGCTTGGAGGATGCCTGCTACACAGACTTCTGCTTCTTTCACTGGGCTATCCAGAGAGATGATTTCTGGCGCCGCTGCTTCTGTTCGTGCCGCAACCGTCTGCTGCGCAACCTCTTTTTTCGGCCGCTTGGTCTTTTCGCTCCTTTTTCTCTTCTTTTCTCCTGGAGCGGCAGTTTGCTCGGAGGAGGCGGAGGCGGTTGGTGCGGCGGGCAATGGTGCTCCCACGGTAAATTTGTACTTGGGCTTTGATGGAGGGACGCCTACTGCCGCTGGCCCACCGGTTGACCCTTCTGGCACCTTTTCCTTTTGAGGCACTGCTTCACCGGTTGACTTTTCTAGCTCCTGTTCTTTTTGAGGCGACGCTTCGAGAGCTGGAGACAACATCGGGCCCACCTGACTGCTTGTTGGCGTCCTGCTGGGAGGTTTTTGAATGGACAATTGCTGGGGTGGGGGTTTCCTTTTATATCTCTTCCTGGCGCCTAGGGGAACGCAATCTCGAAACGCAAACGGCTCCCATTTGCCGGCGTATTTATCATATAAGGCCGAAAACTCATCATCTACGGCTAATGTCTTCCGGTTAGACTTATCGTGTTGCGTGCGACACCTCATCTTCCAGCATTCAATGATTTTGTCCTTTTCCCAGCTGAGGGGCGTCACCTTTGAGAGGAATTTTCTGAAGCCCGCCGAGTCTAACCTGTGATCTGGATTGCGCTCCGGATCATACTCCACCTCCACACAGTAAAAGTCCTGCCATGGTGGCCATGATTGCATCCGCTCGATGTGCCATTCCAGGTCTGCGCCTGTTTTATTGCACCTCTCCTCCATGATTTCTGCTCGGGGGCAAATATGCACAAACTTTCCCCTGACCCCAATCGGGTCGTATTTCCAACGCTGCGGTAGCTGTATCAAGCCTATGTTGAGGAGTTCCTGTTCTAGGTAGATGTGCTGCCCAATTTCATGCACTTGAATGTTCGCCTAGGTAATAGGATACTTGAAAATATGGCCCCTCTTCTTTCCCTGGCCAAATTCCTCTTCAACATAGTCCATTTGGCGCGATGTCTCCATACCGAACTGATGCTCAATGCAAAAATAGAGCAGCAAGAATGGCTTCCCTTTGAATTCGTAGATTCTGATAACAATGCCCTGAGTCAACCGGAAGGTATCTCCACATTTGTACTTCCTCAGGTAGTTCGTCATGGCCAGTGGAGGGCGAGATGCCTTGCCGTTGAACAATGCCAGGGTCATACCTAAAAATTTGAAATTGAAGTCGTAGTAAGACCCTCTTCTGTACAGGGCTTCCGTCCACTCGTACACCGGCAGCGGCCCTCCCTTCTCATTTACCCTTTTTAGATCAGGCACTTTGTTCGATAGTGCGTATGGTAAAGGCACAACCATGTGAGGAATGAGCAGTGCCGGAACTCGGTTGTCTGCTTCTGCTGTATCCTGACCAGATTCGAATGTATGGCATACGCCACCCAATCCGCCCAATCAAAGAAAATGGGGTGCCTTCCGCTTCTTTCCGCAATGGAGTCATAAAACTCTCCATGCAAGATACATTCCGCGAGTGCCAGCTGATACGGGTGCACCATTCTGTCCGTGCCGCAGCCGAGTACCCATGCAAGGATAATATAAATGTACTTGTTTTCGAACCTCTCCAGGGGTATGGGGCCTGACGGCCATTGTCCTGCTGGCAGTGGGGACTTCAGTTCTGAATCGAGAAACTCTCTCATCCTCCTGCTCTAAATGAATCTGCCCGCCTGCTCATCCAAGTTAATTCTTCTGACAATGGCATCGGGGTCGTACTGGAGCCCCGGGGCGAAGGCTGGTTGGACGCTTTCTTTGAAGAGGGTCAACAACACCCTTCCTTGGTTGGCGCAGACTTGTCGGGTAGCTGGTTTGTAATATGTCACAATAGACTCAACCAACTCCGAGTAGTGGTGGACGGGAGGGCACAAGAACCAGTATAGGTTTGACTTATACGCAGCTCCGACATGGTGCGAGGGCGAGACTTTGCCTGCCCACTTTGCAATATTGGGCCGCAGCTTGGTGAGGCTAATGGAGTACTCGCCATCTTTATACCCGGCCAGGCGATTGACGGGCGGCGGCGGAGGACCTTGCCCTTTGCTTCTCTTCGACCTGGATTTTCTTGTCTGCTCTTGTGGCACTTCGATCTCATGAGCGCTAGACTCTGTGGGTTCCTCAGCCTCTTGTTCTGTATCGCTGGACTGCGGCTGCATTGGCACTTTTCCCTTGTCCATTTTCTGTTCTCCGCTCGTGGTGGCAGAGACGGGAATTTTAGTCACCACAGTTTTTAATTCTGCACCTTTCTTCCTCTTAACCGCGCAGCTCGGATTTACCCTGATAATTCGGATGTTCTGAGTACGCCAGGGCCCTTTTCTAGGAATGAAAACATAGCATTAATGGCGCGAGGAGGGGTTTAAAGTGATTTGCCCGAAGTAGGTAGAAAGCGTCGTTATTCCTTGGCGGCCGCGCGTGGGATTTTTCCTTGGAAGGCGCACCTTGTACGTGGTTGGTCCTAATGCGCTTTCTTCTTAATGACATCTGCTTCGAAATCCGCGCAATCATTCCTTAAAAATTTTGAACCTCGTGCTTCTAATGACGTCACAGCCGTCGCTTGGGCACACACTTCGAGGGAGACTCTGGCCCAGGGCTCAAGAAGGAACGCGGTCTAACTTCGCACTATACACATTGCACCTCCTGGGGCCCACACTTAGAAACTTTTCGTCATGCCCCTTGTTCTCCCTGACGGGTCGTTCAAAGTGTGCCCAAAACCAAGAGCGCAATCAGACTTCGCCCAAAAAATGCGCGCAATCCGACTTTGCCCGGAATTGGTTGCGCAGTAGGGATTCGACACTTAGGCGATTGCTTGCGCTCCCAAGATGGTGCGCAGCCCAACTTCGCTGCGAAGTCGGGTTGCGCACCCAGACACTTAAAAAATTTTGAGGCTTTTTTGTTTGCTCTTTTCTCTCAAACTCCCGACATCGCACAATTTATGGAGTGACGCCCGACTTCGCTATGAAGTCGGGCGATTTTCTGCCTCGGTCAGACTTTTAAGCAACGCAAAATTTTGCTCCTTTTCTCACACTTAGCCCATTTCGGATTCAAAGACTAAAATTGAACAACTGAAGGAAATATTTACATTCTGACATAAACTGAAATGCAGGAAATAAATGAGAAAAATATGTACAAGGAAGGACCTCTCGGGCACCTTCAGTGGTGATAGGCCTTTAGGTGGAAACCATTGACAGGGATCGGGAGAAGTTGTCCCTCCATGTCCCTGAGCACGAACGCGTTGAATTGGTTTACCCAAGCGATCTGATAGGGGCCTTCCCAGAGGGCATCAAATTTGTCATGGTTGCCCGGCTTCGCTTTGAGTGAATCCCACTTGAGCACTAAGTCCCCGACTCTTAAAACTCGGGTGGTGGTCCCTTTTGCAAACTAGCTCTGAGTCACCTTAGCATGTTTGGTAAAGGCCTGGTATGCCTTCTCCCTTTCCTCTTCTAACTGCAACAGTTGACAAAGTCTGACATCCATTGGATCCCCGTCGCCTTTCTCTTCATCTAACAACCAGAGTGCGGGCATTTCTATGTGGGTAGGCAGAACTGCCTCCTTGCCATATACAAGCGCGTAGGGGGACGTCTTGATAGATTTCTTGAAAGATATGCGATCCGCCCATAACGCCCGGTCCAGAAGTAGGTGCCACGACCTCTTGTTCCTTTCTACTGTTTTTTTTATAATCTTCAGCAGATTCTTGTTAGTGGACTCGGCCAGGCCATTCCCCTGCGGGTAGTAGTTTGAGGACATCTTGTGATAGATGTCGTATTTGCTAGTGAACTCCGTGAGTACAGCACCTGCGAACCCCGGACCGTTGTCTATAACTATTGCCTCTGGGACCCCGAAACGGGTAATGAGGCTCTCAAGGAACCCAATGACCATTTCTTGGTCTGCATGCTTAGTGGGGATCGCCTCAGCCCACCGAGTGAAATAATCAGTGGCTGTAAGGATGAACTTATGTCCCGCTGCAAAGTTGGGCGTGATGGTCCCAACGAAGTCTAGACCCCACTGCTGAAACGGAGTCTCGGCTTGAATTGGCTGGAGGGGCAAGGGTGCCTTCCTATTCCTGCCGGCGAACCACATTTTTCACATTTTACACAGACTGCATGTGCGTCTATGAAGAGGGTGGGCCAATAATAGCCGGCTCTGATAATCTTTAAGGCCGTAGGCCTTCCTGAATGATGTCCTCCAAGCATCCCACAGTGGAACTCTCCGAGAACCTTTGGTTTGTCTGATTCCCTGACGCACCGCAATAGGATGTCGTCAATATTTTTAAAATACAGCCCCTCGGGGCGCAGTACATATCTCAAGGCATTCAGCCTAAACCTCCTTCCTTGTGAGGCATTGAGATGATCTAGACATCTCCCTGTGCTAAAATACCACACCAGGTTATTCGTCCAGTCACTCTCCTCTGATAAGGAGTTGGCAAGGTTAATTTTCGTCATTGGATCCTCCCACTGGCAGGCAGAGATTTCAGCTGCAGCACTTCGGGCCAACTCTTGGCACAGAGCCCGACCTCGGATCAGCTTCGTTGGCCGTACCTCTATATCAAATTCTTGGATTTTAGCTATCCATCCCGCCCTCTTGTGACCTGGCTCCCCTTGTATAATGAAATTCCTGACGTCCGGATATATCACAAAGATAGTTATCCGACTCTGGGAGACAAAGTAACTTTCTGGGAGATCTCATGACTGCGTGCACCTACCGCTCAATAAAATTGTACTTTTCTTCATGCGGTTGAATCACCTGGCTTAGGAACGCTATGGGGCGCTCCTCGCCATCATCTCCCTTCTGAGTCAGGACTGCAGCGTAGCTCTCGGGCTCTCCCACCGCGTACAGGATGAAATCCTTAGAGTAATCTGGATTTATTAATACTGGAGCTTGCGCGATTCTGGCCTTGATTTCTTCGAGGGCTTGCTCCTTTCGTCAGTCCACAAGAATTCAACATTCTTTTTTAGGAGCTCGGCCATGGGCTTGATCACTTGTGCGAAGTCCGGTATGAACTTCCTCACGAAGTTGATTTGGCCAAAAAATGATTGTAGCCCCTTCTTGTCAACTGGGATGGATAAGCGAAGAAGAGCTTCTGCTCTATCAGGATCAACTGCAAGGCCCTTCTCAGAAATAACATGTCCTAGCAGTTTGCCTTCCTTTACCGCGAAGACTGACTTCTTCAAGTTGATGGAAATGTCGAACTCACGACATCTCTCAAATATTTGCCGCAAGTGGGAGGCATGGTCCTCTCTCTTATGTGAAAACACAGTAATATCGTCCAAATAAATGACAGTGACCTTGTTAAGCAGCTCCCGAACGCCAAGTCCATAGCTCTTTGAAATGTAGCGCCGGCGTTAGAAAGGCCGAAGGGCATGCGCTGATACGCAAACGTTCCCCATTTGGTGGTGAACGTTGTCTTGTGCTGATCTTCGTCCTTTACCCATATTTGGTTGTATCCAGAGAATCCGTCCAAGAGAGAGAACCTCTGTGCTCCAGCAACTACGTGGAGGATTTGATCAATTTGGGGGAGCGGATAATGATCCTTCAGTGAAGCCTGATTGAGGTTTCTGAAATCCACGCAGAGGCGGATGTCTCCATTATTTTTTCTCATAGGGACCAGATTTGCGACCCAAGATGAGTGCTTGATGGGGTAGATGATCTTGGCCTCCAGCATCTTCAAGAGTTCCGCCTTCATCATGGCTTCAATTTTCGGGTTCACCGCCCTTTGCTTCTACCCGAAAGGTTTTGCATTATCTTCCAACTCTATAGTATGCTGGATCATCTCTCTGTCATACCCCTTCAAGTCCTGGTAGCACCAGGCCACAATATCAGGGAACTCTTCACATAAAGATCTGATCTGCTCTAGCTCCTTTTCAGTGCAGTCTGTCCCGACCTTGATCACATTTCCAGGTTCCAGTTCCAGGTCCATGTACTGCTTGGTGCCCACTTTGATTCTGTGGGATATTGCCCTATCGTTCAGGATCATGTATGCTTCATCCTCCATGGCACTGCCCGCAAGAGTCTGAAGATAATGCTGATGCAGCATGCAACCCTCCTCTCCATGTGGATCGTTGCATGTGGAGCACCAGTTAACCTGGTCAGAAATGCCAGGTTGAACCTCATTGGCAGCATTCCTTGTCGGGGGCCTTTGCGCTTGCGCAGCTTGATCTTTTGTTAGCGCCGAGGGAGGATATGGTCTCCTCGGAAGGAACTCCATCTAGGCTTGCTTCTTCTTCATTATTGTCATATCATTGGAAATAGTATGATAACCAGAGGCCAGAGCCCGTACCTCCTGAAGGATTTTATTTTGAATGTCATTATCAACAGGCACCGGCCGGGCCGGCGGAGGTATTGCAGCTAATGGTGGAGGTGCAGAATACGCCGCGTAATGAGGGGGGGCTGGGAGTGCGGGATACTGCGGAGGTGGAGGTGGCGGATTAGGATAATGGATCTGAGGCTGACCATAGGGGTTTATCACCGGTGCTGGATTCCATGGTTGCTGGGGGTATTGATTTGATGAGGATGGCATTACACCAGACGCCAATGGGTATTGGGACTGAGGGAAATCAGGGTAGATGGGAGGCTGCATTCTATGTGGAAGTCTGCCTATAGAGATTATGTCTAATTCTGCTTGTTGGGCAGCTTCATATAGGGCAGGGAAAGTGTCAACCCGGGCTATCTTGAGAAGTAGGCAAATATTCGAATTGAAAGACCTCAGGTAATAGTGTGCAGCTTGACCCGGCGGAGGTCGCAGTTCGCGAGGTACTCTCTTCCAGGACCTTGCAAACCTTATGTTGAAGTCTGATATCTCCTCTTGCGGGTGGCGTTGAATACTCTGAAACTGATGCAACAATGAAGAGGGGTCGGCGGACTCGTTGCATCCCTTTACGAGCCTGCCTGCCAACTGGGGCCACCCCGTGATAGCTCCTTCCGGCAAAGATCTCCACCAATAGAGAAGCTTCCCTCTCAGAGAAAGAGCCAATAGACGGGTCTTAACACTCTCACTCGTGATAGAATGCAGTGCCGCCAAGGCCAGAATGCCTTGGATGTGCTCGTATGCTGTTTTCCCAGAGCCATCGTAAGTAGGGATGGATTTTAAGGCAACGGGGGGCACAGCCTCTTGTCCAACTAGAGCCAAGGGCTTTGTGGAGTCAACTGCTGGAAAGAGGTCGTCATCGTTTTGTTGGGCAGCCATGTCTTCTTCCTCTCCGGTCGTGTACTCGGTATCAGTGTTGTCCGAAGTTGTAGGTTGTTCTTCAATTTCGGCCTCTCCGACTTCAGCTTCTTCAATCTCGGCTTCTTCAATTTCAGCTTCGAGTTCGTCTATGTGAGCTTGGTAGTCAGCCAGCCTTACGCGCTCTCCAGGAGCATTGATGTCGATTTCGTAGAGATCAGGCTGGTTTCCCGGGTTCCTTGCTCTCCACCTTCTTGTATGCATGAAAGCGCTTGGACCGGTCTCACGGACTTAGAGAATATTCAGGTACTTGCAGAGTCACCAAGTGTTCTGATTTGACAGCAATGAAGCGAACACCAATGCTTCGATTCTGTTTTTGGGTGGGAAACTCCCGTGTCCCACCGGGCGTGCCAGAGAAACTTTTGGTTACGAATCTACCACTAGGATAGGATTTAGTGTAATGCGCCCTAGATTCGCCCAACAGATTGAAAGGCCGGAAGGAAGGAATGCCTTCCGTGCCAATCTCCGGAGGAGGCCGGCTTCCTATGTTTTCTCAATTGTTTATAAGCTCAGAGTGCAGGAAAGAAATTGTAAATGCAGAAAGAAATGTAAATGTGTTTGTTATGGGTGGGGAGGATAAGCAGCACAACAACAACCAATCACCACTACTAACAACAATTGAATACATAATACGTTGCAGAAACTATCAATGCCATTCATCCTATGTATCCTCTACCTTTGCATTCCAGGAATACTTAACTATTAAATACCGATATCCAGAAAGCAGAATAATAGTAAGCAATAACATAAGCAACATGAGGCAGAAATGCTAAGTAAAGGTAGCATACAAGATAAGAACAGTCAATAGAGCCAAGTGTATTTTGTATTCAGAAGCAAACACACAGCTACAATGGTTCCCTAGCAATATATCCCCCTTCCACCCTTTTACAATGATATTGCCGAGCTATTTATAGCGTAAATTTCCCCCCATTACATCGTTGGGCACAGGATCCCAGACCTGACAATAACTGAAAAAGCTGACAAAGCTGACAAAAGTGGCAAAAAGCGGCTGATGTTGACCTCTGTCGGCATGGAATGTGCTTGCGGTAAGGTCCACCTGAAAGATTGGTAGCTACATGGCGGTAAGGGGATGATGCTCCGAGTCAGCTTGACTGAGGGTAGCTTAAGTACAATAATCCAATTCACGCTCGCACACCACCCGTCACATCTCTGACTCGAATCTCGAGGCTGGACACCTGTCAGAATCTGATAAGGGACAAATCTGCCTTGGGATCTCGTATTTCTTTCTTGCCCGACTTCGCCCGGAATTGGAGCGCAATCAGACAGCGCAAGGGGGAAGTAGCGCAGTTGGGGAGGCCTTCGTGCCTTAGAAAATTCCTGGGCTGGCTTCAACATTCTGCCCGAGTGCGCACAAGTAAGTGGGCGCAACCCGACTTCGCTGCGAAGTCGGGTTGCGCACCCAACACTTAGCCACTTTTTCAGCTGCGTCGCCCCGACTGCGCATGAACTTGAGGGCGCAGCCCGACTTCGCTGCGAAGTCGGGTTGCGCACTCAACACTTAGAATTTTTCAGGGCTCCACTGATGCCCAGGTGCGCACAAAAATGAGAGCGCACCCCGACTTCGCTGCGAAGTCGGGGTTCGCTCTATACTTAGCAAAATTTTTGTTCAGCTCTCCGCACTTTGGCTCCCCAAGTGCGCTCAAACTCAAGGGCGCAGCCCGACTTCGCTGCGAAGTCGGGTTGCGCAATACCAATACTTAGTCAATTTTAGGGCCTTTTGCCCTCTTGGAGAAACTGTCAGGAAAAAAGGAAAGGAGAAGGGGGGGAATGAAGGGAATGAAACTGATGGAAGGGAAGAAAGGGGATAGTGGAGAAAGGGAGAGAAGGAGGAGGGAAGGGAGAGCAACATCCTTACAAAAAAAATCGAAGACATGGCACCCCGTGCAAAATGTGGCAACAGTTACATTTTTCAGGATTTGAGTTGACTTTTCCATGCATCCTTGTATATAAGGGAGTTTAATTTTGAGCTCTCTCGTCCTTGTTCATAGCTTTATAAGATTCAACTATATGGAAAGCTCTTTTTTATGGTGCTTTGACTAATCAATCTTATAAAGAACATCCAATACGTAAACCTTGTTTTGTTCACTGTCCATGAATGACCAAAGTTGGCCAATGGAACTAATAGGAAAAACTATTACACAAATCAATGGACATTAATATGTAAGATATTCACAAATAAATACAAATATGCAAAGCACTCACAATAGTTTGGCTACAAACCTCAACATCATAGGACATTACTAGATACTCAACTTCAATGGAGATACATTTGTTGGGAGATTTCAATGCTTGGATCGGACCTATGCAGGTTTCTCTTCATGACCTCACAACCGATGAGTTGTAGACTCGGGAATTGGATCCTAAGGACCTTGGTTTTGCTCGAACCTTTAGCGACACACAGGTTACTGCTTACGGTAAGCATCTTATTGAGTTGGGTGAATCAAACAGGCTAGTGCTTCTCAATGGTATATCTTGTTTTCCGGATTCCGGTGGTATTACTTGCTTTCCTTATAGTGGTGGAGCCAGTGTCGTCGACTATGTTATTTCCTCTACCACCCTCATTCCATTCATTTCCCGGTTTAGCATCTTTGATCGCCCTCCCCCCCTTAATGATCATTCAGTTCTTTCTCTTACATTATCTATTGTTTCCCTTCCTGTTACTCATCCCCCTCCTCTTCGGATCACTATTGGGCAACTCAAGGGTGTGTTCTCACCAACACCTGATTGAGTCAGATCACCATCTTCCGACGGAGGAGCAAATTTGCTTGTTTTGCTAATTGGGTGAAGTTGAAACCCTTCATCACTTTATTTTTTGTTGTCCCATTTATTATGAGATCCGGGGTAGACTCCATTGCCTTTTCAAGAACAACTCTCGATTTGTTTCTACCTTCTTTAGATACTCAGACTAGCGGTGTCTCGCACACTTTCTTAGGGAGATAGCTCAACTTCGACAACATAAAAGTTCTCCTCCAGATAGATCTCACCCTCCTCAACATCGGCTCATCACAACATACTTCACTAGCTTCGACAGACCAAGTGACTCCAAACGGAAATGCCCCACATCATCCAGTTCGGACGGAAGCAGGGTCACTGGTTTGTCAAGGTTCCGAACTAGCTCTGGTCAAAGACATATCATGGACTTCTTCAGCTCCAGTACTTCGGCCTCGACTATTAGGAGAGATTAGTTTCTGGGGGGTTCTTGGAGCTTGCCCCTCTTGGGCTGCTCCCTCCCCCCTCCTCTCTCTCCGTTCTTGGCATGCACTCCTCTCTTTTGGACTGCAGCCCTCCCCCCTCTACTCTCCCTTTTCTTTTCCCTTTCTCTTTGGCCCGGTTGTCGGGTTTCGTCTTGTATTTATCTTAGTTCTTTTCTTTGTTGGGCTTTTTAGCCTGCTAGCTCGCAATCATTATTGTCCTTCTTATAGTCCCTTGGGTCTTTTATTTTGGCCCACCGCGGACATTAATAATATTTCATTTCATTTTCTGGATCAAATTCAACCACTACGGAAGGTCCGAAAAATCTGGTCTGATCTGAATTTCATCTGGATCCGAAAAGATTTTGCTGCTATGCCATGCAGATACAAATTCAACCAATGGGAAGAAATAGAGATGGACTAATTAAATAATAACAAAAGCTAGGATTTATTTTTTTATCTTTTTTTTAATTTACATGGTGGAATCGGTAGCCGCCACGAATCCGAGCAGGTTGTTCGACTTTTATGGCTTTTAAAGCTAGGATTTATAACAGAGCAAAAATTGGCAAGGAAAAAGATGGCTCCTTCAGACTATTTATAGATTACAGTTTTTGGAACAGAACAATAAAAAGTTTTCAACATGAAAAATTGATAACTTGATGGATGAATCACATGGAATAAAGAAATTTTCAGAAATCAATAGGATATCACAATATTACCAAATTCTCTTTCGTCAACATGAATGTGAAAAGCAAGCATTGCGCACTCACAAAGTTCATTACAAACTCCAAGTAATGCCCTTTGGGTTATGCAATGCTTCACCCACATTCGGTCTCTAATGAACAATATCTTCTCAAAATACTTGTGAAAGATCATAATTGTGTTTTCTGATGAAATATCGGTTTACAACAAATAGGAAAGAGCATTTGGCACATCTTGATAAGATCTTAGAAATCCTGAGAGAAAATCAGTTGCATCTTGAAGACACAGAATACAAATTTGGAAAACATCACTAGAATATCTGGTGCATATAGGTGTTGACCTAGACTCCCAAAAACACAAGCTATTAAGGATTGGCTAAATTCAAAGTTGTTGAAGAAGCTTAGGGGCTTTTAACAACTTCAATATTCTACAGAAGATTCATCAAAAGTGATGGACCAATAACTCTCATAATGACAAGATCTTACACAAAAAGATATCATCCAAGGGAATGATAAAGCAGATGAGATTTTCATCCATTGGAAGAAGCACTTCAAAAACAAGTTTTGGCTACTCCAGATTCTTAAAGATAGTCATGGTTGAATGTGATGCTTTAAGAGGTGGAATTGAAGGTGTTATATTACAACATAGATAATAATTCCCAATGGGACTTGTTGAAAAAACTGTTACAATGTGCTGTGGTACAACAAATAAGAAGTAACTAAACTAAACTAGAATAAACTACTTTGGAATAAACAAAACAACATTAGGTCGCAGCCTCAAGAAGCAGACACAGAAATGAGTTAAAACCCTAAACATGGAATAGTCAAATGAAAAGACAAACACAACAGAAATTGAGAGACAGATAATTAGATAACCCAAGTCGATCTCAATCTATGGCAAAATGTGAAGTACAAGCAGAGCTATCATCATCATCAACCATGCTAAAAGAGCCAATGAAATGAAATGAAATATTATTAATGTCCTTGGTGGGACAAAATAAGACCCAAGGGACTATAAGAAGGACAATAATGACTGCCAGCTAGCGGGCTAAAAAAAGCCCAACAAAGAAAAGAACTAAGATAAATACAAGACGAAACCCGACAACCAGGCCAAAGAGAAAAGGAGAAAGAAAAGGCAAAGGGGGGAGGGCTGCAGTCCGAAAGAGAGTACACGCCAAGAAGAACGGAGAGAGAGGAGGGGGGAGGGAGCAACCCAGGAGGGGAAAGCTCTAAGAACCCTTCAAAAACTAATCTCTCCTAACAATCGAGGCCCTGATAGAAGTCCATGATATGTCTTTGTCCATCGCTAGTTCGGAACCCTCACAAGTTGTGGGTGCGTTGTCTAGTGACCCTGCTCCTGTCTGAACTAGATGATGTGGGGCGTTTCTGTCCGGAGTCACCTAAGCCGTCAGAGCGGCTAGAGTATGTTGCGATGACCCAATGTTGAGGAGGGTGAGATCCATCTAGAGGAGAACTTTTATGTCGTCGAAGCTGAGTTATCTCCCTAAGAAAGAGTGCAAGACACCGTTGGTCCGGGTATCTGAAGAAGGTAGAAACAGATCAAGAGTTGTTCCTAAAAAGGCAATGGAATCTATACCTTGGATCTCATAATAAATGGGACAGCAAAAGATAAAGTGATGAAGGGTTTCAACTTCACCCAATTAGCAAAACAAGCAAATCCGCTCCTCCGTCGGAAGATGGTGGTCTGACTCAATTCAGAGTTGGTGAGAACAAACCCTGAGTTGCCCAATAGTGATCCGAAGACAATGCATTGTGTGCTGCTGAAGGTATTGTGGAGGAACTATTCTGCCCTCCTGTATCTATAGGAAGTGCTCACGGTAAAAAGATAGCTTGGGGAAAGAGGGGCAACAGGAGAGATCCATGTGCATCTGGTGTACTGGAGACTAACATCCTTTCGGATCTCGTGAAGCATCTTCTCCTTACTAAGCTGAGAGGGGGGAGAACACCCAAAGAAACAGTGCTTATTGCAATGGGAGTAGGGCCATGGTGAAACAAGAAGGTAATTAATTGAGTGCCTGACAGTCGACATATGACAAAGAAATACTAGAAACACCATATACAATTCATAACAGTTATCAATATTCGATAGGAAATAAGTTTTTGGTGAGATCAACCAAAGAGATAGAAGCATCGTTTACAAAAACGAGCCTAGTACAAATAAGCAAAAGAATGCATTGACAAAGTCAAACATCATTCAATTCAATACCAGCAACAAACCATGTGGCATGAAAAAACTATATAAAATATGACCAAGATTTTCTATTGATCAAAGAGAAAAAGGATAATTATAAAATATGTTACCCAATGTGAGTTATTCTAAAGGAATAAAGAAGAAATTGTAAAATTCCCTGGTCTTCTTCAACCACTTAACATCCCAAATAGCTAAAAAGGAAGAAAATATCAATGGATTTTTATGGACCTCCCATTAACACAATGAAATGATTGCATATTTGCTGTGTTAAATCACTTACCAAAGTACACCAAATTTGTTAGTTGTTACATCCAAATTCATAAAAAGGTGTTCCCAACTTCATTGAACTATTCAAAGAGAAATCTATACCAGCTTCATGAATTTCCAAAAAGAATAATATTTGATCACAAAATAAAATGTTTACCAGTAACTGCTGGCATAAATTGTTCCACCTAGTATGAACAACATTCAAAATAAATCCTGTTTATCACCCTAAAACAATGGCCAAACATAGGTAGCCAAAAAATGTCTTGAAACATGCCTAAACACGTATGCAGGTGGAGTGGGTGGAGAAAACGGATTCACATAGCAAAGTACCTCCATACCATTCATCAATAAAAATTTCTCCTTATAAGGTGTTATATGGGTATGAAACCTCATAAATGAAAGATTTAGTTATTGAGGATTCTAAATCGCCAGTAGCCCAAGATACAGTCCTAGAATTGCAGAAACTGAAATATTTTAAAGGACAACCTAGCTATGACTACAAAGAGAATGCAGTAACAAGTGGACCACAAAGGAAGCGAAAGAAATCTTTGAGTTGCCAAATTTGTATGTCTCCAGCCATACAAGCAAACAACATTAAACAAAAAAACCAACTTAAACACCAACCAAAATTCTATGGCCCCTCCAGAATCAAAGCCATCATTGGTGAAGTGTTGTAGATTTACAAAGCAAAGCAAGAATCCGCCATGCCTTCCATGCTTCTTTCTTAAGAAACAACATGGAAGCAATAAAATTTCTATTAGAACATGTTTATCAAATTGAAGCAAACCTACAAATCCAAGCAAAGCATCTAAGGAATGGAGAGTTAGAAGATTATTGGTCAAATGGAAAATTTACTTTAAGAAGCAACAAGATGGGAATAAGAAGAATTCCAAAAGGCTTCAAGAACAATTCCTCCCAAAATGGGGGACTGTTGTGCTCCTTGCACAACTTTACTTTTCCTCATCAACCAATAAAATCGACCCACTGCATTAGCCTTAATAATCTTTATTGAAACCTCCTAAAGAGACCATGCTCGTCATACTTTACCAGGTCATTTCTTAAATCAGTGATAATAGTTTTAGAAAAACACAATGCTCTCACAATTTATTCAACTATCCCAATTACTTTTTGCTTAGGCCTTGTCATCAAGTAAAGGCAAGCTTCATTGGTGTAAAGTCATATCAACCCTAAAATATTAATAACAAACCAGTTAACCACATAACTAATATGCCTTGGAACATAGACAATAAGATTTCTCAAAACCCTCTCCATTATGCATATTCATTTAAGGAGTTGCTTCAACTTCCAATGTGAATGTGGTGATGTGTTTTTCTTTATGAAAGTGACTTGTCACTAACATGTCACCTCACGTACCATGGAAGGCACTGATAGGTCCTTTATAAGAAATCCATATAACATTCTCACAATATAGATAGATAAAACAATGGGAGTTAATTGACAAAATACTTCAGAATGTATAACCAAAGACTTGTAACCGATCCAACCTACCTTTTAAGAAATAACTTTGACTCGAGGCTTATAATAAATTAACATGGGAAGTAAGTCTACAACTCCCCTTTCACGAAAAAGCATGACTTTGAAGCATCACTAGAGCCTTCACACTGGTGATGATAATCTTTATAACTGTTGTGACATCAGAAGAGGGTTCACAAAAAACTATTTCTTGTTTGAAACACATTAATATCACCTCCCTCTGTCCAGAATCTGTGATTTGAAGGAACAGCCATGGATTGAATTTTTCTTACTCTACATCTCACAAACAACTTCACCATTCTGTGTACCGTGTCTAATCCATCTTTGAAAAGTTCAACTGGAGATATTTAGACAGCATGCTGAACACAGCTATACGCTTTCATCTGTAAAATCAATTCACTGTCTGGTTTGATCTCTGTCCTATACATTTCTATTGATCCTTGCATTCTCTAATGTTTGTTGGCTTTGATACCACTCTTGTCAGAAGAAAGGAGAACAAGAAAGATAATAAATGGAGGTAAGCCACACTTCAATTAAAGTATTCATCAAGACCCATTCATTTCTTTATTCCTTTTTCTTTTTAAAGTAATGGGGTTAGCCTAAAGCATTAGCCCTACATTATTAATTTTATTACCTCATTACATCATCCTCCATGTCAGCCACATTTGCCTTTCTCCAAACACTTCTTTTTGTGGAAAATCATATTGCTCCTCCTGCACTTCTCCATCATATATCCATGAGTAGAAATATTTAATTTTAGACTCTCTAATAGTGGAGAAGTCACCTTCGAGTTTACAAGTCTTCTGATTTATTTTGCCATTATGCTATGTAGCACATTACATATCTGGGTCACCTGAACTGCATACACCAAGTTGGGCCTGCATGTGTTCCTTTGGTAACAGAAAGAGGAGACCTTGTCAAAGGTTACTAGAACATAAATTCTGTGATCCAATGAAATGTCTGTAAGATGGAGGGAATACTGTTAAGAACCACAGCCACTATATCTTGATCATCTCATCCTACTGGCCAGTTATATCTTTCAATTTGGGCACGTCTAAATAAAGAACCTTGTTCTACCAGTGTCATAGAGAACAGAAAATTCTTCAGGTAGAGGCTACTACCCTTTTTGCATGTTTGGAATACCTTTCAGATTCCTCGACACTGTAGATGCATCAGAATTCCTTATTTTTAGGATGGGAACATTGGAGACTGACTGAAAAGCATCAATTCCCCTCAGTATTTTCTAACAGATTCAGGCTGCGATTTGAATGTGTTTGAGGTCAGATTACAATTAACATATTTGGTGTTTGAGGATTTTGTGGCACTTAAAATTATATTTCTACCTGATCAGATTTTTGTTTTTCAAGCAGACTGAAAGGCTGATTGCCAGCCATAACAGAGGATATAGTATTGAAATTAATTTCAAAATTTGCCACTTATGCAACAAAATATGGAAGTTTTTAACATTTATTTCTAGACACATGTTTAGAGACAAATAACTTACTAGCCATATCAATGACTTTTCTCTGCCCAGGAAGTTGACATTGGCTTCATCAAACACAGGTTTTAACTTTTCCTTGTGTTTCTCTTCTGATACACGTGACCTTCATTCTTCTATGTCCCAGAAAATATATATCTTCCATCTGCCACCATTCATTTTTCTAGGTGCCACAAGCTCAAATTTCTCATCTAAATTCATTTGTCTTTTCTAGATGCCTGATGTTCACTGAGGCAAGGACACAACAGAACCTCATGATACCTCAAAGACTTTCTTCCTGCCACAGCTTCAATCTGCACAATTTTCTCTTCCACGAGCTATACCCTCAACACAACAATGCCATGACAGCATTTAAATACTCTTTTCTCAGTGAATATATCATGCTGCCTTTCCCACATCTTCAACAAATAGTCATGACTTGGACTGCTGGTTTGACCTCTGTGTTCAGTTACCAGTCAATGATGGTAGTTTTATCAGAACTGATGAAACATTCACCTTCTCGGACATGATGTTTCATTTTCAAGGCTTGCATGACTTTGGTAAGCACAGCTTTGTGGAAATTTGTCATCTTGTCACAGCTTTGGGACACAATGGCACTCTTGTGGTGCACATTTCTATTGTGTGCATAAGCCCCTGATGAATCTCCTTCAATCCATTTGAATCTCTGCAAAATGCTTTTCAGCCAGACACAAATGGACTCTATACCTAGGTGATGATGGCAATTGCAGCTTTCATACCAAATGTTATCTGAGTTTAACAATACAGCCATATCAGAGTTTGCACAATATAATGGAATGAAGGAAAGCCCCATGCATCAGAAATTTTATTTACACTCTACACAAGATTTACAATACATGTGAGGAAGAGAATCCTACATCTAACAGTCAAACTATTCTAAACCACTGCACCATTACACAGTTGGTCATTAACCCTACTAGTGGAACTGTTGATATTCCTTGAAATATTTACTGTTTTTGACCCAAATTTAAAGAACCCTACTAGTGGAACTGTTGATATTCCTTGAAATATTTACTGTTTTTGACCCAAATTTAAATATTTCTTTGAGAACTTTCTACAACTGAAAAACGTGTCCAATTTGCACAAATTGTGCTTAATAGAACTATCTACAGCTTCATGCTTGTATAACGTTTTTCACACTCTTAAGAAAGTGATTGGGTAGTGCGTCACTTGTTGAGCAAGGTGCAGCGACAGTATTGTCATTGTTGTCAACACAGTCAGATAGATCGGTTGATGCAGTGGACAGGAGTTCAGAGGTTATTCAGAGTATGTAGAGTGATGTTAAATGCTTATGAGGATGTTTTTGATGTTTGGGTGAAGTTGTTACAGGTTGTTTGTGCAAATTTGCAAAAGTTGAAAAAATCGCGAGAAAGTTGTCAAAGCAGCAAAATAGTCAAAAAGTTGCAAAAGTCGCCACGGGCACAGTTGGACAGGATGGATCAGTTTGGAACATGCCAACATGTCGAGAAATAGTCCAGAACAGCATTGGAGATGTCAGCACATTGTTTGGAGTGATCGGTGGTGTTTCCGGTATCTTGGCAGATGATTTGGCAAGTGGTTGTACAGGCTGAAAAAGTGCAGGTTTTGTCAGAAGCACTGCGAACAAACCGTAAGGAGTTATGCAGCAAAATTTGAACTGGAGGTGGTCATTATCTTCAAGAACATGTGTTCCAAATTTCAACGAAAACGGAGAAACGAGGCAAATTTTACAAGCATTGCAAGACTGTCACAAAAACGCTCTTTTTTGAAAAAGTGTGTCAGTAGCAGTTTTTGTGGAAGTGGTATAGGCGAACCGTAAGGAGTTAGGCAGTGAGTTTTGGTTTGGACATAGTCAGTGTTGCAAAGATTCTACGTTTCAAATTTCAGAGAAAACCGAGTTACAAGGTGAGAGTTATGATTTTGGCAAAAAAACGTTACAGGTCTCTTTTATGTCAATTTGTGCCACTTGGGCAAAATCCTTTAGTTGGCCGTTTCGACCTTGAAGAGTCGCCAAAGTTTCGATTTCAGTGTTGTTACACCTTCAAGGCATCAAATAGATCATATTTTGTTTTTGGTTTGAGTTGTCACGTGGCTCCGAAGTATGAGAACGAGTAAGGTGTCAATTCTTTGCATGTGACGTGTTTGACGAAATGCCTTCTCAATATATAAAAAGGGAGTTATATTATTTAAGCAGTTTCATTAAATAAAGATCTTTGGAAAAAGTGAAAAGTGAAAAGGAATGCAAGTGTGTGCATTTAAGTAAGAAGTGTTTTATTGAAGAGTGTGATTTTATTTTGTGCGGAGAGAAGAGCGTGTGGAGAAAAATAAAGAATGAAAATCCGTGTTTTTGGGAAAAAGGTGAAAAATGTCACTTCAGTATTTTGGGCATAACTTTCTCATACGATATCAGTTTTGGCTGAAATTTTTAGAGGTCATAGACAGAGTTCTGCACAATACCCAGAAAGCGTTTAGCAATTGACAGAACGAGCTAAGAGAACGGTCAATTTTTATGTGAGAAGAGAAGATTCATATATGTCATTTTATTATCAATATCAAAATCAAGTGGGTGCTTGGTAGAGGGGTTGGTGCTCCTTTCTGTTGGTGCAGATAAATCAGGGGTTGGTGCTCCTTCCAGTGGGTGCTGGTAAATTGATTGTAAAGTTGATGCTTTGCAAAGGCTGGATTTGGATGGGAGTCCAAACAGTCATTTTGAGGATGTAGCCAAATCGGTGAACCTCGGTACATCTTGTGTTGTGTGATGTTCTCTTGTTATACTTGCTTTATTTGGTTTCAAGTTTTCATTGTTTTGGCTTTAAGAGTTGAAGATTTAAGTTTTAAAAGAGCTACACTGATTCACCCCCCTCTCAGTGTCATTGTGAGACTAAAATTGGTATCAGAGCGAGGTTCCTGAACAAGCTTCACCGGCTAGGGTGATCTTGGAAGTGACACAATGGCAGGTGGTGAAGGCTTCTCATCAAACAAAGCACCATTGTTTGACGGAACTAAATACGCATTTTGGAGACTCAGGATGCAGACATATCTTTGTGCTTTGGGATACGACATTTGGGATTCAATAGATAGTGGATACACAATACCCACCACTTCTCCAACCGATGTTGCCGGTAAGAAACTGTTTGAGAATGACTCAAAAGCAAAGAATGTTATCATGTGCGGATTAGTGGACAGTGAACTGGTAAAGATTATGAGTTGTAAAACGGCAAAAGAAATATGGGACAAACTGAGGAGCATTCATGAAGGAGACGTTAAGATCAAGGAGGCCAAGTTACAAACACATCGAGCTCAGTTCGAAGTATTAAAGATGAATGACGATGAGAACACAGAGGCATATATGCTGAGAGTTAATGAAGTCATTAATGCAATTAGACAACTCGGTGAGGAAATCAAAGATTCTGTCATCGTGAAAAAGGTATTAAGATCTCTTCCCCAAAGATTTGATTCTAAAGTTTCAGCTATAGAAGAAGCTAAAGATCTAAATTCTTTTAGTATGGATGAGATGCATGGTTCTTTGACTGCATATGAGATGAGAATAGGAAAATCTAAACCCACAGACAGAGAAGTTGCTTTTAAAGCCCATAAAAATATGAAAGCAAAACAAGAATCCGAGGAAGAAGAGACGTCAGATGAAATGGAAGCAAACTTTGTTCGAAAACTAAAAAGGGAAAAAGGATTAAATGTTTAAGATCAGATAGAGGAGAGTTCATTTTAGAGGATTTTACAGAGTACTGTGAAAAATATGGTATTAGGAGACAGTTTTCAACAGCCAGGACATCTCAGCAGAATGGTGTGGTAGAAAGAAAGAACAGGACAGTGCAGGAAATGGCATGAACTATGTTGATCGAGAGCAAAGTAGAAAACATATTTTGGAAAGAGGCAGTCCATACTGCGGTATACATCCAAAATAGGTGCATGTTGAGGACGCATGAAAGCAAAACTCCTTATGAGTTGTGGTTCGGTAAAAAGGCAACAAGAAGATACTTTAAAGTTTTTGGCAGCAAGTGTTACATCAAAAGAACTAGAAGAAAACCTTGGTAAGTTTGAAGATAGAGCGGATGAAGGTATTTTTCTTGGCTATTCGTCAAAAAGCAAAGCTTACAAATGCTACAACAAGAGGCTAAGGAAAATTGTGGATAGTGCCGATGTTAAAGTTGATGAAGGTAGGGAACGAGTAATTAGCTATGAAGAGAACTACCCAATTTATGAAGAAGTTATTGAAGGAGATGAGGAAAAGGAAACGGAAAAGAAACAAAAAATTGACTCAGATGATTCAAACAAGTGATTCGGAAGTGGAAGAAAATAAGAAATTCAAAACAGAGTAATGTGCGTAAAGATCATCCTAGAGAGCAAATAATTGGAGACCCCACAGTTGGTGTTCAGACAAGAAGAAGAGTAACTACTCTCTATTATCCAGCATTAAGCCCAAAAATGTTGTTGACGCAAGCAAAGATGAAAGTTGGATGAAGGTAATAAATGAAGAATTAGATCAGATCGAGAAAAACAAAACTTGGGAGTTAGTACCAAGACCTGCAAATAAAAATATAATCGGTACTAAATGGGTCTTTCGAAACAAATTGAATGAAGACGGACAGGTGGTCAGGAATAAAGCAAGATTGGTATGTAAAGGCTATGCACAAGTTGAAGGTATTGACTTTGAGGAAACCTTTGCACCTGTGGCTAGACTAGAGGCAATTAGAATGTTTCGGCTTTAGCAGTTTACAAGAATTTCAAAGTTTATCAAATGGATGTGAAATCAGCATTTTTGAATGGAAAACTTGAAGAAGAGGTTTATATTGAGCAGCCAGATGGTTTCCAACTTGGTGATGATCCCAACTTGGTTTGCAAGTTGAAGAAAGCATTATATGGCTTAAAACAGGCACCCCGAGCATGGTATGCAAGGCTAGACAACTATCTTACTCAACAAGGGTTCAAGAAAGGTATGGTGGATAGTAATTTGTATGTCAAAACAGAAAATGGCCATCTTATTGTTCTTGTTGTATACGTAGATGATATCATATTTGGCAGCAGGAAAGATGAGTCGTGTAAAGATTTAGCAAATAAGATGCAAAAAGAATTTGAAATGTCAATGATTGGTGAACTTTCGTATTTCCTCGGGTTGCAAGTTAATCAAAATGAGAAAGGCATATTTATTTCTCAAATTAAATATGTGAAAGAGATGCTAAAAAAGTTCACAATGGAGGATTGTAAGCCAATTAGCACTCCCATGACGACAAGTTGCAAGTTGAGCAAGGATGACAAATCTCCACATGTTGATCAAACCATGTACAGATCTATGATTGGGAGCTTATTGTACTTGACAACTACCAGACCAGATATTTTGCAGGCAGTATGCATGGTAGCACGATTTCAGGCTAGTCCCAAGGAGACTCATGTGACAAGCAATGAAGAGGATTCTTCGGTACCTCAAGGGTACTATGGAGTATGGGTTATGGTATCCGAAAGGTAAGGACTTCACTCTTATTGCGTATTCAGATGCAGATTGGGCAGGATGTGTAGATGACAGAAAGAGTACCAGTGGAGGTGCATTCTATCTTGGAGACAAAGCTGGCAGTACTAGATGAAGAGGGAGCTATAACCATTGGCAATCATTGATGTAGAACTTTCCTCCTCTGCAATAATATATCTGTTTCTGAATATCTTGTTAATAGGAGGAAGCTCCTTCAAGGGATGACAAGAGGAGGAAATTTTAGGACAAGGTGTGTTTGGAAAGGGGAAGCATGTTATGATCCCAACCCTTCAAAGGATTTGCTACTTTATTCTAAGCATCTATTAAATAATAATGTACATGGATAGAAGATATGTCATATTCCTCACCTACCTTATGGTATCTAGGCCTTCCCTCGTCCTAGCACCTTCCATTCTTTTAATTCATAAGACTTTTGCTCTCCACATATTTTTACTAGGGATTGCATGTGGCGCCATCTACAACAGCTCCACCTATATAAGCCAGGCAATGCAAGTGGCACCAACTACTACACCTCCGCCTATATAAACTATTTCAAGGACATCTCAAGTATATAGTTGTCTTATATTCAAAGGCCGCACACTCAAAATTACAAGTAATACAAACTTGTTAAGATCTAATTCTCTGTGTTGGCATTTCTATAAGCGAAAAGTGGCATAAACCATGATACAAATATAGCATTGTACCAAAATATAAAAAAATTATACTTTGTGTTTATATTTATTTTCTCCCAACCACTCTAAGAATTGTACTTTTCATGAGCACTTCGTTTAAAAAGCAAAAAATATGAAGCATTTAGAAACCCTCAGTTCCTGGTTGTTTTTACCAGGAATTAAATGTGGCACCATCTACAACATCTCCACCTATATAAGCCAGGTAATGCAAGTGGAACCAACTACTACACCTCCACCTATATAAACTATTTCAAGGACATCTCACATATATAATTGTCTTGTATTTAGAGGCCGCACACTCAAAGTAATATAAACTTGTTGAGATCTAATTCTCTGTGTTGGCATTTCATAGCATAATCCATGATACAAATATAGCATTGTACCAAAATATAAAAAAACCTACTTTGTATTTAAATTTATTTTCACTCCCAAACACTTCTAATAATTGTACTTTTCATAAGCACTTCGTTTAAAAAGCAAAAAGTATGAAGCATTTAGAAACTCTCAGTTCCTGTTTGATTTGCATATATTAAAATTACATCCTAAGAAACACAAAAAGAAAAAAGTCTTAGAAATAGAGTCTATTCCATCATTTGGGTTATGTAAATGTATCCTCCAAGATACATACTTAGATTACTTTATGTGCAAGTTATCTAGTTACTTCATGCAATGTAATAAATGCACAAGTGTCAATGTGCAAGTTGTCCCTTGCACAACTAGATAGAGTGTTGGCCAAGTATCCTATTTTGCCTATATAAGGATGGCCTCTTAGATAGATAGATATAGAGTCGAGGGACATAGTCAGATAGTGTAGCTTAGTGGATAGTGCATATCAATAGATTTGTTAATGGAGTGTTCTCATTTCCTCCATAGCTACATTGTAATATTTTATATGATTTATATTTACAAGCATACTTCAATCATCTAGCAGATTTACTTTCTTTCATATTATTCTGCATCTTGTGATTGTTATCTCCCAAGGCTCATTCATCAAAAGCTAATAGTGGTATCAGAGCCATGGTAGATCTAGTCTGTGTAGGTCAATAGGGAAACCACCATTATCATTTAGCCTAAGAGTTTTGTCAAACTGATGCACCACTGGACCAACCACTATCAAAATATCTCAGAAGAATCTAGGTGGTAGATTTAGGGAGAGTCACAAAGTTAGGACTGAAAGGAATCTCAGTTTCAAAAAATACTGAGATCATTTTTGTCTAGAGTCTTTTCCACAGAGTTGTTAGGAAAACTCGTGAAGACTAGGACTCAACATTCAATCCACTAGATTGACAAATCATCTAGTGAAGATCATCCAGGTTATCTGGAATTTACTAACTAGTGCCTAAAGTTTCTTTTGTTGCAGAAAATTAATTCTTAGAGGATTGGGACTCCTACGATAGAAATCTAGGAGACTCCAACTTCGTTGCCCAAAGGTCGGCGTGCCCTCATAGTGCAGAGGTTAGTTCATTGTGCAAGAGGAGAATACTATGGAAGAAGACTTCTAGTGAAGGATCATGGTGAAGATAGGAGACTAAATATCTCCATTGCTGGATTGCAGAATTCCATAGTTGAAGAATAGGCCATAGGAGCCTTGATACAGAAAGTCATAGAAGCCTTGAAGAAGAAGCCATAAAAGTCTTGATACTGAAAAGGCCATAGAAGCCTTGATACTGAAAAAGGCCATAGAAGCCTTGATACTGAAAAGGCCATAGAAGCCTTGATACTAAAAAGGCCATAAAAGCCTTGATATTGAAATAGGCCATAAAAGCCTTGATCCTAAAGAAGAATTTAAGAAGAATATCTGATTCAAAAGTAGACTAAATATTTTAGTACTAATATCTTTGTTGTAGGATAAAAGATTCAGTGAGTTGGGAAACTTCCTACAAGAAATTTAGGAAGAGTATCTTCTTCAGAATCAACTCAACCTTAAAGCAAAAGTGAAGAGATCAAGAGAAGATCTCATTGAAGAACTTCTATTGGAAGAAGAAGGACTAGGAGAGTCCTACTCGAAGCTAGAAGTAGTAGAATTAGAATATCCAGGAGAAGATCTCACCACCAACACTTCTAGGAGTAGAAGGTTGAAGAAAAGGTCTCAAGGAAGACCATCAGAAGTTTGCCATATCAAAGACCTTGTGAAGGTCTCATCGAGCATCCATAAAAGGCTAGGAGAGCCTTGTTGAAGATCAAGAGAGTTCTTTGGAGAACTCATTGGAGAAATCCACTACCAAGGTGAAGTCCCTGATAGTGAAGGACTTGGGACAATTATCACCATCCGACAACAAGCCCAAGAGGAGAATTTGGCAAGGAGTGCCAAATTTGTGAAGGAGAATTTGGTAAGGAGTGCCAAATCTGAAGAAGAATTTGGCAAGGAGTGCCAAATCCTAGAAGAAGATCCTGCTTGAAGTCAAAATTTGACAAGAAGACTTGAAGATAGAAGAAGCTCACCAAATCTTGGAGATTTGAAGATTACCTCTCATAGCAAGAAGGCACCACTTTAGAGACATAGACTTCTCCAAATCTATAGCAGAAGGAGAACACAAGAGGAGAACAAGCCACCAAATCCTAGGCTCATGAAAGAAAGTTTGAGACCATCATTTGGTGAAGAAGGAGTTGTTCAGGACATCCTACTTGAAGCAACAACTTGGTGTTTTTAGACACCAAGGTCTACATCCTCTACAAATGTGGGAGAAGAGCTATAGAAAAAGGTAAGCAACTTTTGGTGCAAGAAGATTCATTAATTGGATTACTTATCAGATTTATTAGAGCACCTGAATTTGGATTAAAGTTGCAAGAAGAAAATTAGATTACAGTCTTCTAAAGTGCAAAAGGAAAAAGATTATTTTTAAGGATTTATTTGCACATTTATTAGGAGTTGATTAGATTTCATATTAGCTTCTATCAACTACCTATCATCTACTTTGGAAAAAAAAAAGAAGACTAAGTCCTACAACATTGATTGTAGTGAAATTGTAGAATAACTCTTAAAGATTCATTTTAGGTTATTCTTGATTAGTTGTAGTAAATTATTAGTGCATGACTTTGAGAGTTGATTGGAGTGATAAGGTGTAATATTAGTGCATTAAAAGTGAAGGACTTGTACTATTATACTACTCTCAAAAAGAAATTAGTTTTGTGTTTCTTGAAGGGCACAAAATCTGATTTGTATCAAGTGTCTAAAGACACTATTGAAGCACAAAAATCTGCAACTTGTAGTGGCCAATAGAAGCCACCCAAAAAGGTTAGAATCCTCCAAAATTTGGAGAAGAACTTAACTAACCAAAAATAGAAATAGAAGCTTAAGAGATTGAGACTTGGTGAGTCTCAAATCAAAAAGCATTACAAAGTTGGATGCAAGGAAAGAAAGTGTAGAAAATTGCATCAATTGAAAAGCTTCTATCTACTGTTATTGAAGCTTGGATTTGTTATCAAAGTGTCCAAGAAAAAAGGGAAAGGTGTGTCTACTCTTAAAAGACAACCTCAAAACCCTTGTATTGCAGGAAAAATCTACCACAAAACCAGAATTTCAGATCTAGAAATAGAGTGCAAAAGAAGGTATATTAAAAGAAGCCTTATATACAATATTATAATACATTATATTGCACTACTCTAATCTGGTTTTTACAGCAAAAGAGCAGATTTGGAAGTGCCACAAAAGGGCACATTAACTACAGGGTAAATCAGCCAAGGAAGGTCGAACGTCAACACTCTTCTTCCCAAGCTAGAAGGAGCCACTCAAGGGCTCATCTTGGATGTACGTACCTGCAGAATCAAAGCTCATATCAGATCATCCTAGAGCTACATTTACGTAGACAAGCGAGTGCACATCTATTTCTAAAAGACATCAAAAATCTACAAAGGATTCAACACGATTGGAGGCATAAAAGAGAAGAAGCAAAGGTGTTACATTCATGGTCTCTAACTTGGAGAAGACCATCCACCAAAGGAAGCTCCAAATCATCATCCAAGCTCCATAGCGCATCGTCAATCCACCTACAGAAGAATAGCTTGCTTGCTGCCCAAGCAACGTAGCAAAGCAAAGGAATGGTTACGAAAGGGTTTGAGGAGTTATAATCTCCATCTTCGAAGATGTTACAAGAATGGACTCCATGCAGAAATACCACTTGGTATTATAGACATCATTCCTCTCTCAACGTTCAAGAAACTCCCATGTAGGAGTTACAATGAAGCGGTGACACTTGGTATTCTCCACCAGCTTCACACGAGTGCCCATACATTTTAGATTGCTTCAAGAGCATTGAACAAAGAACTTGGAGCATTACAAAAATAAGGGAGCACTCACTTGTAATGGATGTGACACATGTCACAAAGTCCATGATCAATTATCCTTAAAAGGTATTCGAAGTCCAAGTTCAACATGTGTGAGTGAAGCATAGTCAAAGACGTCCAAAGAGGGAGTGAAGCATAGTAAAAAAGTTTGAAGTGCAGCATGGAAGGAAGGAAGAAGGAGCATTAAAGGCTCCTCTATTTTTGAAGGTCAAACCTTCAGCGCCTACGTACCAACATTAAAGACTAGCTACTCCAAGGAATCTCCATTGATTCAAGCGCCTAAGGTACCACTTACATGTTGTTATACTCAGCCGTAGAAAGCATCAAATATTGAGGAGATTTTGCATCTAAAAAGGTAAGGTTTAATCCCATTTATTATTGCTTTCATAGTTGGAGATATAAGGGTTATAAACTAAGGTTAAAACTTAGATTTTGAAAGCAAAAGGGGTAACTTATCTTATTAATTTAATATTTGCAATTTAACTTAGGAGAAATAAGGAATTCAACTTGGATTAAATTATTTTGCAAATATTATTATTTTTCTAATTTTCCAAACTTGGGAGCCACAAGGGTTACTCCATCAAATTTATTTTATTGGAAATTAGAAATAATCCAAGGGATATAAAAGAGGTTATTAGGGTTTCTATTAAGGTTGGATAAATATATTTTTACTTGTCTCAAATCTTCAAAAAGGGATAAAAGAATTCCAACATCAAAACCTCTTCAAAAATTTGAAAAGTGCTTAGTTCAATTAGGAGTAATAAGGTGTTAAGAAGTTGATTTTTGATCTTTACAAAACTTGTACAAAATCAACCAAAATTGAACTATATTTTTACAAAAAGCACTATATCATACTTCAAAACACTAGGGAGACATAAGGAAGTCTACAAATCTAAGGCTTGATATTAGGAAGATTTAAAATGGCATCTAACAAATTCTTCCTAGCAGAATCTCAACTTCTCAAGGGTCCTAATTATTTTTCTTGGAAAAATAAAGTGAAAGCAATTTTAGTATATGAAAAACTTTGGGATGTTGTCACAGGGAAAACACAGAAACCTACCACAGGTGAAACAAAAATCCTAAAGTTTGAAGAAAATGATTCAAAGGCCTTAATGATAATAACTTTTGCTATCACTGATGAGATTCAACCATATATCAGTTCAGCCAAAACATCTTCAGATGCATGGATAAGCCTAGAAAAAATATTTGAAGGAAAGAATAAGGTAACTATTCTTCATTTGCAAACTCAACTTCACTCATTGAAAATGAATAGTGGAGAAAGTATAGAACTGTTCCTAAGGAAGGTAGCAGATATTAAAGGGAAATTGTTAACCTTAGGTGAAACAGTTAAAGATGAACTTCTTACTCAAGTAACCATGAGAGCACTTCCAGACAACTATAAGCATTTGGTAACATCTTTGCAGGTCCTAAGTAAAGATACTTCTTTTGATGATTTAGTCAATATACTTCAAGAATATGAAGTAGAAAATACTATGAAATATGAGATGACTAACACTGCATTGGCATCAAAAGATAATCCACAGGGAAATATTACTTCTTCAGCAAGAGGATGGAAAACATGGTATTGTCAGATCTGTAGAAAGAAAGGACACAGTACCAACTATTGCAGATACAATCCCAGAAACCAGAACCAAAGAAATCAGATGAATCATGGGAATCAGTTTGAGCCACGACAATACCAAAGGAACCCTCATCAACAGCAATTTCAGTGACCTACCAATTATCCTCAACTTGAATATCAGAAGAAAAATTAGAAAGGTCACCTGGTTCAGAGGATAGAAGAATTTGAAGAACTGGAAGAACCCACAGAGGATTTTGAAGTGAAAGCTCTATCAGCAAATGTAACATACTACAGAGACACTAACTATTTGCTTGAACAGGTTACAAAGAATGCAGAGGAAGAAGACTACGAAGATCAAGCAGAAGATGATGAAGAAGATCCATATTGAAGACTAAAGTCTTCAATACCCAAATAATGTAATACAGGGGGTGTTGGAAATAGAGTCTATTCCATCATTTGGGTTATGTAAATGTATCCTCCAAGATACATACTTAGATTACTTCATGTGCAAGTTATCTAGTTACTTCATGCAATGTAATAAATGCACAAGTGTCAATGTGCAAGTTGTCCCTTGCACAACTAGATAGAGTGTTGGCCAAGTATCCTATTTTACCTATATAAGGATGGCCTCTTAGATAGATAGATATAGAGTCGGGGGACATAGTCAGATAGTGTAGCTTAGTGGATAGTGTAGTTTTGTGTGCCTCACCATTCATTGGTGATGGATACAATGTAGATCAGTAGCTTTATTAATGGAGTGCTCATTTCCTCCATAGCTACATTGTAATATTTTATATGATTTATATTTACAGCATACTTCAGTCATCTAGCAGATTTACTTTCTTTCATATTATTCTGCATCTTGTGATTGTTATCTCCCAAGGCTCATTCATCAAAAGCTAACAAAAAGTATATACCAAAATAGAAGAGAGGGTGACTATGTATCTCATAACTGTAAAGACAATTTGTTCTTCATGATTCATATATCATATTTGAGAACAGAGAAGCAAAAATACTTCATTTGACCCACTAAAAAGAGGCAAATTTCAAAATGCATAGAATTTACATTTAACAAGTTACTGATATTAAATATTAAAACCATGAAGACATGAATGCAATATACAAATGATCAAACTCCACTGCCAAGGATTTAAAAACACCAGTCATACCCTCTTAGTCTAATAAATTGTTAAGGATCACCTATCTCTTCCTCAAACGACTCCTTTCATTTCAAATCAATTAGTGAAGTAACGGAGCTAAAGTCTTAAGCTAAAAATTATATCCATACAGAATATTCAATAAAATGCCATGTAAAGAACAGTATACAAATTTTCAGTAAATGCAATAACAAGAGTTCCCCACAAAATGCACTTGTAATTTAAACAAGCTATCAAAACATGATGTGTTATGTAAACTAGGCAGCTAGGATCACAGATAAAAGTACTTACATACTGTTTGTTTTAGAACTCCTCAATAAGGCGTGTATTTACACATCATTCTAACAAATCAGTAAAGCTCAACATAAGGCTATTACAAACAAATCAATTGCAAGAATATTCACCATGCTCAAAATTGACAGAAAGGAAATTGAACCACTAGTTTGTCTGGAATATCTACTGTTCCAAAAACCAGTTAGTTTTGTTTACAAAGCACTTCTTTAATATGATAAGCCAACAATGCTAATATTTCAACTGTACTGGATTTTCATTTAAGCCTGGAGGCATTGACTACTACATAAACACTCAGGAAGCAACCATCTTTTGAGAAAGGACTCGTAAGAAACGTATAGTATATATTTCTGGAGAAATGCCAGAAAAAGGAAAATCATATATTTTGAAGACGGTATACAATGCCATTTCAAAATGCCAAAAAAAAAACAAATAACAGCTTTTCTGCATAGTTCTCTAAATATTTTAATAGCTTGTTAAAAGAGAGAATACATACCATGACAATCTTCATGCACACTTTCACTCGAAAAATTACCACCATGCATATGATTCTCTGTTTCATCTACAACTTTTGTTTCCAATTCCATCTTCTCTGCCTGCAGCAATATTCCTATTAGAACCATATTACCTAAAACCTAAGCATAATTAAAACTTAAGAATAAATGAAATGGAAAAAGTAGTTGTCTTACACCACAAGACAGCCTCCAATGAAATTATGGCCATAAGACTCTATTGTCTATGCACAGTAGACAATGAACAGATCTTTCTTATATGAAGTAAAACTACACATAATCTTTAAAGTGATAAGCAAAATGTCAATCTAAATGTAAAGTTGTAGATGCATTTGGAGAAAGAGTAGCATGGATCAAGCTCAAATAATACTCCCCCTTTCAATGCACAAAACAGACGAAATAAAGATGCTCAAATAAAACATGGTAGTAGAGACCTTTCCAACATCGCAGGAAGGTATAAAAAATAGATTTCATGAGCATAAGATGATTATTTATAACTTGCGGGGCCAATATGAAAACACCAATACATTGCTGAAATATTAGTCCAAGTAGCTGATCTCATTTCGGCTCAAGAACCAACCCGCCCATGGACTATTTATGTGGGTTATATGCAGACGTACTTTGTATATGCCTTATATCAATGCATTAACAGACAATTTCTTTCCCTCAGGACTAGATGGCTTCCAGCCGGAATTTTATCAGGAATACTGGAACACCTTTAAGAGGGATGTGGTCAAAGTTGTCAACCAGATTAAGATACTCTTTAAATAAATAAATAAATCGAAGAAACTCATACATACCTCCCTTTATCTCAAAAAATTGAAATTTAAAGTGTAAATAAAAAAAAGCGAATGCTTCCCCCTTTGGAGACTTTCAATTGATATCCCTAAATAATATAATTTACAAAATATTTTCAAAGAGCATTGTGAAAAGATTGAAACCACTCCCTCCCAGGTTAAACAACAAGGCAGATTCACTACAGAAAAACAGATCATTAACCACATTATTACAATACTTTAGAGTTTAGACAATCCACTGAAAAAGAACCAGACATTATCAAGGGATGATAATCAAACTAGATGTAAGAAAAACATATGATTGAGTGGGCTGGGACATTTTATTATGAAATCTTAAGATGTATGGGTTTCTTCTAGGAATGGGTCTGCTGGATTAGATATTGCATTTCTATGCCACATTTCTCTCTTATGATCAATGACAATACCATGGCCTTTTCAGTATAGCACAGGATTACAACAAAGGGATACAAGTTCACCCTACCTGTTCATTCTCAAAAAACAATAAACAAATTACTATCTTGGAAAGGGCATTGCTCTCCCATTTGGGAAGAATACAACTGATCATTGTAATGCTACAAAAAATTCACTCATACATGCTTTCAATCTTTGCCTGCACAAAATAAAGTCTTCAAGGAGTCACCCAAGATGATGACGAATTTCATATGGCAAAGACTTTTGGATGGGAGAAAGTTCACTCTAATCAAGTGAGAAGATGTAAGCCAAAATTGACTGGAGGAGCTGAAATTTGGTTCTTAAAGCTGTTAACAAATACCACAAAGTAAACCAGAATGGCCCATGTACACAGAAAAGGAAGCCTTGTAGAGTAGATTCTTAAGGTTGAATTGGATTGCCAGCATTAGGAGCATCTCTTCACAGCAAGAACAGTATGCTCAGCAATCTCAAATATCATAGAGACAAAGAGAATTGGTAATTTGAAAAACAAAAATACACTTTTGGAAGGACTCCTTAATGAGCAATCGCCCATTTCAATGGACAAGAAATAAAATCCTTGGAGGATATGCTTTGTTAAATATGGGGTCACAGCCTGGCAGACTAATGAGTAATCATATCATAACTCTTCCATTTAGGAGATGGATAATCTTATAAGGAGTGTGTCCTCCGAACTGGCACACTGCTTCAACCAACTCTGGACAAGAATTTAAAAAGAAACTGAATGATGTGGGCACTTTAAAATGGGCAATCAGTAATTCGGGCTGGTTTTCTGTTACAACCTGGTATGACACTGAATGGAAGTAAATCCTCAGGCGCAATCAGTAATTCAGGCTGTTTTCCTGTTACAGCTTGGTAAGACACTGAATGGAGTCAATCCATGCTATGACCTGTAGCAGGAAACATATGCATACAACAAGAACTTCCAAACTAAGATGCTGACTACATTATATTGAGATCACTATGATGGTTGGGCCTCACCACATGTGTATTCTGCAAGGAGGCAGAGGAATCAAGGAATCACCTTCATTTTACAATGCAACTGGCTGGCAAAATTTTGGTCTTAGCTTATCTCACTGACTGGTATGAACTGGGTCAACCCAAGGCCATTGAACGTCTGCTTACAAAATGAGATTCCTTGGGCCCCAGGCAAGAAAATGGAGAGTCAACATACCAACTACTAGAAAATAGAATAGACAACTATTCCAAGATAAGGACCAATCTTTGGAAAGACTGTTAATCAAAATAGAATCACCAGTAGCAGAGGTTGGTAAATAGGACTTCCCATTTACGCCCACTCTTACCCAGCTTCCAAAATCTCAACATTGACATGGCAGCCAAAGGCATCCTGATTTATAACAATGGATCCATCCTGATTTATAACAATGGATCCATTCTAAATGCATCTGCAATGAGCACCCCTCATGGATACAATAATGATGTGGCAGGATGGGCTCAGATTCAACGTCTATAGAAGCCAAAGGAAGCTGGAATTTTGAAGTTGGTGGTCGACAGAGACTTGAAATTTATTGTTGAGGCCATGCAAATAAGAAGTAGCCAGAACTGGCATCTGGATGGTCTGCTATCTTAAGCCCGTTCTCTGCACTTGTGCTTTGCAGAAATAGTTTTCCACCATACCTTCAGAGAAAGAAATAAGCAAACAAATGTATGGCCAGTCAAGTAGTCTCATTAGAGTGTGGCTTCACAGAAAAATTATTTCCTACTCAATTTCCAGAAAAGATGAAATCTCTATTAGATACAAACTCAGAAGTTGTCATGCTCATCACGATAGGATTAGAAGGTTCTCTTTGAGCAGCATTAATACCACGTATTCATTCTCAACATCAGTGGAATATTAGTAGACGAAAAGAAGTGGATCTTGCAAGGTCAGCAGTGCGTCATCTGTATGGAAACAGTAAAGAGCAAAATCTGCTTGCTTTTGAGATTTACTTTTCAATAAAAAGTATTCAGTATGAAGAATATGATAAAAAACAGTTTATTAAGTAGATAATAGAGAGTCTTAATCTTAGAGCCAGCAGTTTTCTCTCTTATGCTGCTCCTGCTCATCTGCAAACTTGGAATATACTGCTAAAAGATTACATTGAGTTACCATTCAATGAATTTGCTCCAGCCCATTTTTCACCTTTTGTAGGCCATGACAGGAGGAAACCCCTTTCGCCAATTTGTTTTAGCCCAAAAAAAAAAAAAAGCACAAATTTTTGGTGTATATTTGGATTCTTGGAGTGTGTTTTCTTTCTCACTGGACATCATTATGTTCTGTTATTTGAGCTTTTGTAATGAAGCATCTATGGGTTGTGGATGAACTACTACAAATAGTGCTCTAGTTATCAAAGTGAAGGGTATCTGACATCAATTTGAGCATACTTCTCATAAAAACTTTAATAATAATATCACACAATGGAATTTAGATGGATTATAAATTGGACTCAGTCACCACCACCCATACTTAAATGGATGTGTTAAAACTTATCTTACACAGTAAATGACAAACTGGAAAATAAAGGTGGATAATGAATAGGAAAGGTGCATAATAAGTTGGATAATGAGTAGGAAAGGTGCATATTAAGTTGGATAATGAAATTAGTTGAACAATAAACCTCAAAGACTGGGAAGATGCATCACAAGTCAGATTCAACACAGGCTACTGTGCAAAAAAGAAACTCCAATACCAACGGTAGATTGAAGAGTTGAAGCAGTAGTTGGAGAAAGATAGGGAGAAGCGGCATATATGAAGAAATGGCAAAATACATGTATTATAATTTATAGCAATGGACATCAGTAAACCTTACATTCAAACTTTGGAAAAACTGCAGGGTTCATATACTTCTATAAGTAAGCAGTCGGTTTCATCCATTCCTACAGCTTGAGTTTCCACCCTAAGGACTACCCAAGCTCTTCCTATTCCTTAGGATGATCATATGACAGCAAGGATATTGTTCTCTTTAGAGGGGTGCCTGTAGAAACAGATTTTGAATAAACTATAGTTTCCTAAATACATGGTATTATAATTACAGTCAAATACGTTCTTATGACTGTAATGGCTGATGAGAATACTGAAGGGACGTCTGATTTTTAATGAGCCTGCATTAGATTAGGCACACCACTCTTGTCACTTCCCTCACTTCAAATCAGCCTGCATTAGATTAGGCACACCACTCTTGTCACTTCCCTCACTTAATGTTTATTTCATGAGATATGGTCCAATCTACCGTGTCTGCTCCCTGAGTTATCCATCTATGTTTTAGTGAAGCATGTGCTTCCCATGTTTCCATTTCATCTTGTATTCATTTCTCATAGGATGCACATCTGATTTTTTTCCCCTTTTCTTCTCAAGTATCTCTTTAAGTTGTCCTTGCACTCATTATTAATTGCATTCCCTCTCCCATACATTTGTAACATTTCTCACCTCAAATTGACCACTAGAAAGGCCAACAATATGAAATTTAATTAATCCTCTTGCTGCAACAAAATATTAGGTGGCCAAACCATATACTCCACTGGTTGAGGGGGCAGCTCAAGCTGTTGGGAAAGCCAAATTGTTAGAACATGTTTTGGCACACAGATGAGCATCTGAAACTATTGCAGAACCTCAATCAACCATTTGGACTACTTTTGATGGCCTTGGAATTGCTATGCTGCCTCTAATAATTGCAACTGTAATAGAGACAATCCAAAATGAAAGTACATGGCCTTAGCTTCAACTTGAACTTGCACTCATGCGATGACACGTGGACCATTCTAGATCCCTCAAGACTTCTCCTAGATAACCTTGAATTGATCTCAATACCTTAAAATGATTGGAAAAAGATTTGAAGAGTCAAACAAAGGGATAGACAAGCTAAAACAGCCCTCACAATTGACTTAGATGGGCAACCACTGTCCTTAGGCAGACTCTTGGTGTACTTTGACATCTGATATGGTGAATCTCATGGTCTAAATATCCAACAATTTGTAACTTTGGTTTGTAGTTGAAAAATCCTTGGTACCTTGAAACCTCTGTTTCTTTATTTTCAAAATCCTTTTGATAAAATTGACAAAATTCCGAATTTTGTCAAACATGCTAAGACGGTGGCCTAGGAATCTGAGTTCCCAGTTGAGTTCTTATAATAAGCCTAATCACTTTGAGCTAGGACATGGAACCTTTAATATACTCATGCAGATTGCATATGACTCAATATATTAGATACGACTGAATCAGACTAGAGAAAATAAGTTCTTACTAGAAAGAAAACTTAGAGGTGGTTTCTCTTGGAAATCTTCATTGGATCGCTATGTGCTGCTTTTGGCCTGATATTTGGAGATGCCCTTAACACGAGAAAGACATTCGCTGGTCATGGTGTTTGGGCTATTGATGCAGCCAACAACGACATAAAGTTTGACAGACTGAGGTTGTCTCATCTAACAATAATCTGCACACAGATTTTGTATTTACTCCTAGAATTGCATCTTCAGAAGGACCAAGAGATCCCTTCATAATTTATGAAATTCTTGCCAAATCCAAACAACATTTTGCTAATATTGAACTGTTGTGTTTCTAGAACTCATCCCCAATCACCTTCAAAGTCAAGGAGAAAATCAACATCTTGCTTGTAAACAGACTGAGCAGACTGGAAAGCATGATTTGGCAATCCAGTCATCACGCACCTGAACCATAAATTGATTGATTAAAGAAAGTTTCACAAGTAGACACATAAGTCGTGATATCTATTAACTTCCCTCATTGTCAACCATATCCAAATATTGGTTCTGAGAAAGGATCAACAATTTCTTAGAGAGCCAATCTTCAAAAACACTTGGTGCTCTTGAAAAGCAATTTTTTTCAATTTTTTTTTCTAACTCTTTAAGGTTATTACGACTAGATAAATGTGATAGATTAACTGTTGATGTCCACAAGCTATTCAGGGACAAGAAGGTTTATTAATGTTTTTGACTTTGATAAAGGGTATTTACAGAAATTACAATTACCATGTAACTCCTCCCACCCAAATTATAATAATAAGTTTTCAATTTTTCAATAAGGTATGACCTCTGAACAAACCGCAGCTCAACCACAATAACAGTGGTGGATTAATGTATAATATTTGACCAGGTTAACTAGGTTGCTCTTATGCCAGCTTTGCCTAGATCATAAAGGCTTGAAGCATCAAATTTCAACTTAAGAGGGGGTCGGAGGGACAATTACAAGCTAGGATTATCTGAGAAGTAATAATGATCATTTTATTTTTGGATGAGAACTTCTAAATCTGATGATAGGATATGTTGGATGGACACTTTCATTTGTGAACTAAGCATGAGGTTCAGATGTTAGGATAAAAGGTATTGTGGATTACTACTAGCAGCTGGGTCTTACCTTCAAAAAGAAGCTTATCAAGTTCTAGCCAAATACTAAACCATAGAGAAAAAGGTGTTATCTTGTGGATTAGCTAGAAATGAACTGAAATGAAATATTATTAATGTCCACGGTGGACCAAAATAAGACCCAAGGGACTATAAGAAGGACAATAATGAATGCCAGCTAGCAGGCTAAAAATCCCAACAAAGAAAAGAACTAAGATAAATACAAGATGAAACCCGACAAACGGACCAAAGAGAAAGGGAAAAGAAAAGAAAAGGGAGAGCAAAGGGGAGGAGGGCTGCAGTTCAACAGAGAGGAGTGCAAGCCAAGAAGAACGAAGAGAGAGAAGGAGGGGGGGGAACATCCCAGGAGGGGCAAGCTATGAGAACCTCCCAGAAACTAATCTCTCCTAACAATCGAGGCCAAAGTATCGGAGCTGAAGAAGTCCATGATATGTCTCTGCCCATTGCTAGTTCAGAATGTTAGGATAAAAGGTATTGTGGATTACTACTAGCAGCTGGGTCTTACCTTCAAAAAGAAGCTTATCAAGTTCTAGCCAAATACTAAACCATAGAGAAAAAGGTGTTATCTTGTGGATTAGCTAGAAATGAACTGAAATGAAATATTATTAATGTCCACGGTGGGCCAAAATAAGACCCAAGGGACTATAAGAAGGACAATAATGACTGCCAACTAGCAGGCTAAAAATCCCAACAAAGAAAAGAACTAAGATAAATACAAGATGAAACCCAACAAACGGACCAAAGAGAAAGGGAAAAGACAATAAAAGGGAGAGCAAAGGGGAGGAGGGCTGCAGTTCAACAGAGAGGAGTGCATGCCAAGAAGAACGGAGAGAGAGGAGGGGGGGGAGCATCCCAAGGGGGGCAAGCTCCGAGAACCCCCCAGAAACTAATCTCTCCTAACAGTCGAGGCCAAAGTACCGGAGCTGAAGAAGTCCATGATATGTCTCTGCCCATTGCTAGTTCAGAACCCTAACAAACTGTTGGTGCACTGTCTAGTGGCCCTGCTTCTATTCGAACTGTATGATGTGGGGCGTTTCCGATCGAAGTCACGTGGTCCGTTGGAGTTGGTGAAGTATGTTGTGATGAGTCGATGATGAGGAGGGTGAGATCCATTTGGAGAACTTTTTTGTCGTCGAAGTTGAGTTATCTCCCTAAGAAAGAGTGTGAGACAACGTTGGTCTGAGTAGGGTTCCGGTATCTGAAGAAGGTAGAAACAGATCGAGAGTTGTCCCTGAAAAGACAATGAAACCTACCCCGGATCTCATAATAAATGGGACAACAAAAAATAAAGTGATGAAGGGTTTCAACTTCACCCATGGAGCAAAACAAGCAAATCCGCTCCTCCGTCGGAAGATGGTGATCTGACTCAATCCGGAGTTGGTGAGAACACACCCTGAGTTGCCTAATAGTGATTTGAAGATTAAGCATTGAGTGTTGCTGAAGGTATCGTGGAGGAACTATTCTGACCTCCTATATCTATAAGAAGCATAGTAGTCAAACTCGGTCGGACTCTCAAGTACTCAGCCGAGTCCGAGTCCAAGTCCGAGTGGGCTTAGCCGCGCCGAGCCCACTCGGACAAAAAAAAACTCGCCTTCTACTTCTGTTTCCTTTTAATGGATCCATGACTTGCCACACCAAGCATCTGTGAGAGGTACGACGAGGTGGCTTACGGGTAGCCACTCTGGAACTGTTGGGAATGCAATCAGGCACCAATTCGCGCCCGAAGTCAACTCGTAGGCGGAGAACGGGTACAGTAAACAAGGGCAGAACCTGGTACGCGATCAACAGGCGATGAAAGGCAGAGAAGCAATTTATATATAGGCGGAGAACAAGTACAGTCAACTGATAGGCGGAGAAGCAATTTAAATATATATATCCTCTTCATATCAATTTATATTCATGGATTTGATTTAAAAGACCTGCAAGAAGGGGAGGGGCAGGCGGACGGCCAAAGACTGGCTCCCAAAGCTAGCTAGGTTTTGGGCTGATTCGATGAAAGCAAATAGAAAATAATTCCTTTTGAAAATAAGTACCGATATTTTTCTTTGTAATGTGGCCACGTTCATCACCGACATCAAAATAAAGTTAGAACTCTCAGACAATTAGAAATAATATTATATAATTCACAAATAATATTCTATAATTTAATTTTAAATAAATTAAGTCAGAGTTTTTTTTTTTATTTGGTTAGTGTGAGAAACCCCTACAACCAACGCACAGGGTTGAGCAGTCTCCTTCCAACTATGACCCCTCGTAAAGCCGAGAGCTATGCTTATCAATAGGGAATTTAACATACAACCACCACACACCCACCCCCTCACACACTCGCCCATGTCACGGTTTGAACCTTGGACCTCCCGAAGAAATTAAAAAAAAAAATTAATTTCAAATAATTATAATTTGTTATTTTTATTGCGTTATGTTTTTATTTCTTTTCAAGACACTTTATAGGTTTGATTTTTAATCGTTATTAAACGTCGCGCTGCACTATTCTATTAATCTAGATAAGTTAATTATTCTTTTAAAACTTTTAATTGTACAAAATTTATTTGTACAAATAAAATGTTAATTATACTTTAATATTTATATAATAATGTATTAGATATTTGGAACTATTATCGTTTTAGCCGATGCCAATGTCTTAAATATATATTTAAATATCCATGTGAGTGTGGTGGTCTACCGACAAGGATGCCACTTGCATTATCGGTGATGTGACCCGGGTTCAATCCCCACGACAAATGTGTATAAGAAGTATTACTCAAAATATATATATATATATATATATATATATAGTGTTTGGATTTTTTTAATTGTAAGCGAGTTGGTCAACTTTTCATTGAATATCTAACTTGGTTTGGGTAAGTTAGATTGAATGGTGTTAATCCTTCTAAAAATTTCATTTCCTAATCCATGTATGTGGTTTATTGGTAAGGACGTCACTTGCGTTATGATGAAACCTAAATTCAACCTCATAGGAAATGTGTATAAAAAATATTGATAAGAAAAAAAAATAGACATAAAAAACTTTAGTTCTTTAGAAGCACATTTTGACTCTTGAGAGATTGTATTTGCTTAGTGCTACTGCTATTTGATTTTGTATTTTGTCATGGCTCATGAGCACATTTTGTACTATAAACATTTTGATGAATACAAGAAAGAATATGCCCCTTCCTCTTGTTAATTTCTTATTTGTATAATGTTGAATGTTGAGTAAGTGTGTTAGAATATACTAATAAGTAATATGCATGAAAAAAATTATTTTTTCAATTAAAATTTGTTTTTTTTTTCATTTTTTTTTTTTCGAGTTTTTTTTCGAGTCTTGCCAAAAAAAATTTGCCGAGTCCCGAGTCCAACTCCCGAGTCGACCTTTCCGAGTCCAAGTTTTGCTACTATGGTAAGAAGTGCTCATGGTAGAAAGACAGGTTGTGGGAAAGAGAGGCAATAGAAGAGATCCATGTGCATCTGGTGTACTGGAGACTAACATCCTTTCGAATATCGTGGAGCATCTTCTCCTTACTAAGCCCAGAGGGGGGGAGAACCCCCAAAGAATAAGGGGAGAGCTTGTATATCCGTATCTGAATGTTGGCTAGGAGTGCAGAAACCTGAAAATACCAACTCCCCCGACCTCCCTGAGAACTCAAAGAGAGTTCCATCGAGGAGCGAAGGGCAAGGTAAGTGTAGTAGACTGCAACCCTCAGAGGCATCTCCAAAAGTACGGATCCTGTGAAGATAACCGATAATCAAGAAGATAATCTCAAGTTGGAGAAGAGAAGCCCCAAACTCTGCCAAAATAATAGAATGGGGGACTATGCCCTTGAAACAAATGAATCGTCGAAGAAAGAGTGTCTGGACTCGTTCAACCCGTGACCACTTAGTCAGGCCAAGACTAGGGCCCCAAACCATTGACCCATAATTGGCTTGACCAAGGAATCAAAGATCCTCATCTTCACAGGTATATCCTGAAAATGTGCTTTGAAGCAATTCCTCTCTAGAAAAGACAGAGTTGCATACCCCTTACACAACCGAACCTGGGTGGCAGGTTTCACACCAAAAGTGGGACCAGCGAAAAGAACCCGCAAATACACATAAGAGGTGGTGATTTCGACCACTTAACCCTGGAAAAGGAAGTGGAGATGGGATAGAGCCTCTTTGGTAGTATTGAATACCATAACCTTGGTCTTAGAAAGATTCACCATCAACTGTCTCGAGTCACAAAAAGCGGCAAGAGTGTTCAGATGACGTTGAAGCCCCTCAAGGGATGAGGCCAAAAGAACATCATCAGCAAAGAGGAGAATAGAAATCAACACATGGTAAAGAAGGCAATCATCCTCTGGGTGAGCGTTCTCTCTAATAAAAATCTCAAGCTCGTTGATAAAGATCCCAAAAAGTGTCGAGGAAAGGGGGCATCCCTGTTTCACTCCTATGCTACTAAGAATACTGGCTGAAAGCCCTTGAGGGGAGTGAAACCGACCTTTCACAGTTTCATATAACCATGTAACCACTGTCAAAAGCTGCCCAAAGATGCCAACTGACCATAGCCTCTCAAGAAGTAAATGTCGAGGCACCGTGTCAAAAGCTTTCCTAAAGTCTACAAAGCAACAATAAACCTTTGAGGACCTAGAACGCGCCTCATCAATAATAGCTCTGAGGACTAGAATGTGATTTGTGGTCTGGTGATCTTACCGAAAACCAGCTTGGCCAAGAGCCTTGAAACCCCCTTCCTCCAACCTTCAAGAGAGAAGCACATCCAATGTTGTGGCATACAGCTTGGCAAAGATATGCCCAATCATGATAGTCCTGTAATTATTGGGTTCATGGGGATCACCTGCCTTATGAATGGGGTGAATGATACGCTGAGTCCAGGAATTAGGAAACCCAGAACAGAAAGCGAGATTAAAGAGATCAGTGAGAGGCCCAACAAGAGGGTCAATACCATGCTTCAAAAAGTCTGCCTGTAGCCCACCCAAATCTGCTGCTTTGCTTGTGCAGAGTTTCCAGATAGCTTGCCTAACAAGACCAATATAAAAGAGGTGGCACGAAGAGGGGGGAAGGGAACAGTAATAGGAGGCTGATTTGGGATGGTATAGAGGGAACAGGCATGAATGGTCCAAGAGGAAAGATCTATCCCATGAGTAATCCAATCACGGGGGAGGATAAGGCGCTAGAAGGATTTAGGAGACTGCTGAAGGGAGAGGATAAGATCAAGTCGATGCCGAGAGAGGAAGAGAAGCATCCTGTAGTCTTTGTGATAAATGGCATAGGGCTAGGAAGGATACCGAATGGCATATTTCAACCTTCGATGGGCAAACTTACATTCCTCGTCATACCAGATGTTCATGGGGCAATGACCAGGGGGATAAGGACAAGGGGGAGGACGAATAGTGTAGGGGTACCAGTCCAAAGCAGCCTTCCAAATAGTTTGGACCAAGCAAGCAGAACGATTGGAAACATCGGGAAGAGAAGACACCCTGGGGAGAACATGACGTAACTGGTCCATGTAGGTAAAGGATTAATAATAGTCAAAGTCTATAATGACTCGAGGGGCTAAAGGGGAGGGAGGAGGGGGAGGAGTAACAGGAAGGGAAATGGTGGAAAACGTAAGAGAAAGAACTGAATGATCGGTAAAGGAGAGAGAATGATCAGAGACGTTGAATTGGGAAATAAATGGAATGAGGGTGGTAGAGGAAATAGCATAGTCGACGACACTGCCTCCACCACTATGAGGAAAGCAAGTAAACCCACTAGAATCCGGAAAACAAGATATACCATTGAGAAGAACTAGCCTATTGGATTCACCCAACTCAATAAGATGCTTACCATAAGCAGTCACTTGTGTGTTGTTGGAGGTTCGAGCAAAACCAAGGTCCTCAAGATCCAATTCCCGAGTCTGCATATCATCGGTTGTGAGGTCATGAAGAGAAACCTGCATAGGTCCGGTCCGAGCATTGAAATCTCCATGCAAAAGTATCTCCCCTGAAGCCGAGTATCTAGTAAAGTCCTCATAGAGATCTGTTGCCATTTCTGCAACATGGTGTATTATTAACCTTGTGAGAAAGCTTCCGTAAAGGGGATCATGAAGTTTCAGCTTTTGGCAAATCTAACACCTCATTTTGGACACTTGCGCCAGAGATGGGGCGCACTTCACACTTGCGCCAGAGATTGGGAGCACTTCACACTTGCGCCAGAGATTGGGAGCACTTCACACTTGCACCAGAGATTGGGCGCACTGGATACTTGCACCAGAGATTGGGCGCACTTCACACTTGCGCCAGAGATTGGGCGCACTGGACACTTGCGCCAGAGTTTGGGCGCACTTCACACTTGCGCCAGAGATGGGGCGCACTTCACACTTGCGCCAGAGTTTGGGCGCACTTCACACTTGCGCCAGAGTTTGGGCGCATTGGATACTTGCGCCAGAGTTTGGGCGCACTTCACACTTGCGCCAGATATTGGGCGCACTGGATACTTCTGCCAGAGTTTGGGCGCACTGGATACTTCTGCCAGAGTTTGGGCGCACTTCACACTTGCGCCAAAGATTGGGTGCACTGGACACTTGCGCCAGAGTTTGGGCGCACTTTGCCAATATATCAGATTGACTTTGGCGCTGGTTTCTTCCGGAAGAATTCCAGCTCGGCAATTTGGAGTATATCCTTACCCGGTCACCCGCAGTTATTAGGAAGCTTTTGGATTAGACGTTTCGGGAATTCAAGCATATCTCCTACAAAGGCGGTTCCTGCAAGTGAGGAGACTGCGCCAACAAGTCAAGTATGTCAGGGCATTGAAGACATTCAACGGCATTTTGAGGAGTCACCAGCCCTTGCCATACCTGTTTAATATCTAGCGGCTGTATCACCTTGTAATGTTTATCCTAGCTTCCACCGCCATATTCTGTTTATAAGCATTTATTGCTCAAGCGGCAGAATTCTATATACGCCCGCTCTTTTATTGTAAAATGGATGGATGTTTGCTAGAGGATAAATGAAAACCTGAATTCTGCTATCAATACAGCTGATGTCTGGCTCTAGACTTGGACTTCTATTTTCATGTGTATGTCTTCTATTGCTTGTCTTCTATCGTTTCTTGCTTTAAACTGTAACTTGAATTCTAATATCCTGGATTTAGTTGCTTGATAAAGTAGTAACTCCGGAGTAGTCCCGGAGATTATACATGCTAGATGTTCCGGTTTAAATTTCTATTGTTATCTCGTATTTGAGGGCTATCCGGTTCGGAATGCAATAGAGTTTTTGTGTTGTTATTCCATCACCCCTATTATATCCGGCTCGTGGCCATATTTCCCCCTTTCGGTCATTTCCCATTCCTTTCGGTTCCTTAATCTCAACCCCCCCCCCGGTTAGAATAGCAAGGGAACCAACCCATCTCTGGAGATTGGCACGGAGGCATTTCTTCCTCTCGGCCTTTCAATGTTGGCCGGGTCTAAGGCGCACTAAAATACCAAATCCTTACCTAAGGCAGATCTTTGACCAACAGTTTCTGGCACGCCCGGTGGGACACAAACGTTCCACTACATTAGCAGTACTAAGAAAGTGATGTTCGTCTTACTACTGACAAATTTGAACATCTGGCGACTCATACGAACTCCGATATATCCAAGCCTCGCAAACCAGCCTGAAAGATCACGCCTCCCTGCGTACGAGGCGACAGGCTAGAAACTCTGAAGAAGAAGCCGAGTTCTACGAACTTGACATTGACGCCTTTGGAGAACGTCCTAGAGTGGTCAGGCCGGACAACCCACTGGACGAAACATCTTCACAGGAAGCTACTGTTGCTACACAGGGTCTAACTCCCGACAGCACAGCTACTAGCTTACCCCCAGTCCCGCCTAATTCACCGGATCGTCAACACACTGAGGCCGCACCTGACGTTGATTTCAGGGTACCAAGTGTTTCCGTTGTCCCTGTTCAGCCATTACCGCCACCGCTCCAGGGAAACCCTCCACCGCCCATGGCGTAGCCAACTCCCGCTAGGCAGTTCGTGACCTGGGACCATACCGGCCCCCTAAATCTAGCAGCTCAGCATAGAGTACCTCCCACGGCCTTGAAAGCTCTACCCACCTACGATGGTACGAGAAAGACAGCGGCCAAGCATATCCAAGATGTTGCAGGATTGGCAACAATTCACGAGATTACCAACGAAGATGTCATGGTTAAGTTGTTGGTTCTCTCTTTAAGAGGTAAGCTCCTCTACTGGTACCACTCACTTGCACCAGGTACCATCACTTCGTGGGACCAACTAGTCGAGAAATTAGTAAGAGGTTTCCATGAGCAAGCAGACCCCTTCTCCCTGTTACACCAGTTCACTGGTATACAGAGGCATCCCCAAGAAGAAATACTCGATTTCAATCTCAGGTTCGATCGGACCTGGATGAGAGTCCCTGAAGACCTTCGGCCCACCCCACGTCAGGCCGCATTCTATTACTTAAGAGCGTTCCATACGGACATCAGCATAAGCATCCGGCACTCCAATATTAATACATTTCCAGATCTGTATGAACAAGCGCAGAAATCAGAAGACGACCTGATAGCCGTCGTAAGGATGCCCCCTAAGGCGACAACTCCGATTTACCCAGATTTTCCTCAAAGCATGTATCCAAGTGCATCTGGTTCTTCTATACTGTTGACATACCCTAGTCAATCGTGGGTTCATGACTCACAAAATCAAGCGGCACCCAGTTCTGCTGTATCATTGACCTACCCCAGTCAGCCATGGGTGCGCGGCCCACAAAATCAAGTTGTGCCCACTCCGCAGTCTCAAGTACAAATGCCGCAACAACCTACCCATGCGGTCCCACAACCACCGGCGCTTCCACAGTATCCGGCACTACCCGCTCCAGTGGCATCATTATCATTACCAGCTACTCCGGCTCATGCCCGCTAAACCCACAACAGGCTAAAGAGCTAAGGGATATGTATAGGTTTATGAAGAGTATGGCGAATGATATGGCTATCATGAAGAAAAGCCAATTCCGAGACCAGAATTATCCACCACGAAGGCCTCCTCCTCAAATAACAAGGGATCAAACTGCTCCTACCGGCAGACCTCATGAGAGAAATTCTGCAGTTTTGGAATACGACGAGGTCGGTACATCCGGCAGGACTAACTGGTGCTCTAACTGCAATGACCCGCATAATGAAGAAGCCTGTGTAGTCCACCAAAACTATGCTCACACGCATTCAAACAACGGCTCTGATAGGCAAGTATATATGATGATGGAAGATGATCATGATTGTATAGTTTCCCCTGTTGAACAGGTTGTTGTCCTAACAAAGACGGGTAGAAGGCCAATTGAGGTCGATCCAGTTCAGATGGAACGACTTAAAATGCCAGTCGATCCTCAGCAACAGGCCAACAAGGCAGCAACGCTTTCAGGAAGAGAACCAGCTCCGGCTAGAGAACCCTCAGACAATGCTCGATTAAAATATTACTTGCCCTCAAGGGCAAAGACAGTAGCCCCTCGGCCACCAGCCTCCACCTCTCAACCCTTGGTTGAAGCGAGGGATCAGGCGCGGGAGAAGTTACGATACCCTCAATCACAAAGCGCCAGAGAGTGGAAGCCACTGAGCAATACCGGACACGGTATGAACCCGCCAAAGACGGGAAAGAACCATGCGTCGAGACATACAACGTTGTCGAAGAGCTAAGAAGGACTCCGGCTAAGGTAATTCTCTGACGCATTACAATTACCCGACCAAGTTGATCTACTCCAAGAGTCCCTCAAGACCGTTAAAGGCAAGGGGAGACTAACCCAAACCATTTTCGCGCAACCACTAACTACTTCTGCCACGGGAAAGAACAGGCCGCCGTCGTTTTAATTATCTCTCAGAATGGAAGGGTGGGTAGTACACAATTGTATGGTTGATTCTGGCACTGCAACTACTGTCATGCCTAAAGTTGTATGTGAATTTATGGGCATGGAGTATACAAGGAGCAGCCCCGAGGTACTCCAGTTGGATGGAACTCCGGTCAGGACTATCGGGGTTATAAAGGATATCCCAATCGTGCTGCATAAGATGTCGTAGATTACGGTAATCCAAGAAGTTGTGGTAGTTGACTTGGAGCCCTATTTTAGCATGTGCTTATCTAGGGAATTCACTGCCAAGCTTGGGGGCTATTTGTCCCTTGATTATTCACATCTGGAAGTCCCCTTCAGGGAGAAGAGGGTAAAGATTTTTAATGAGAAACCTTCTACCTTTCTTATTGAAAGGATCCAGGATGTGGAGAAACCCATGGACTCTGTCAATATCATCGATGGGGCAGAGGAAATAGGAGAAGGAGTGGGGTTGATGGAAGAAACCCTGGATGAGTTGCACCTCGAGGATGAGTTTTCCATGTTGGATTTTAATGTTATGATAGAATCAGATATCGGATGTTACTTGATCACCAAGCCTAAGAAGGCTAAGTCCCCGAGTGATACCGACCCTATGGATGAGCAACTATGGAAACTCTTCTTTGATGGCGCCCGATGCAAGAACGGCACTGGAGATGGGGTTGTCCTTGTCTCCCCCTCTGGAATTCAGAGAACCTATTCGTACAGGCTCGCTTGGAGCTGTACTAATAACTCAGCCGAGTATGAAGCCCTATGTTTGGGGTTACGAAAGGCGAAGAAACTAGGGATAAAGCAGTTGCAGATATTCACGGATTCTGAACTAATCTGCAATCAAGTGACAAACAAATGTGTTGCTAAACAACACTACTTAAAAGCATACCGTAACAAGGTGTGGGATCTGCTAGAATCCTTCTCGGCCCTAAATATCCAACCTATTTCACGGGAGCGGAACAAGCATGCGGACGTTTTGGCGTCCATTGGAGCAAGGTACTCTCAAGCCAAGAAACTTATGCAAAGGCCAAATACAGTTAGGGTTATTTATAGACCCTCAGTACCGGATAAAAATATTCACTGGCAGGTCTTTGATAATGACGAGTAGATCGTTGATTTTTTTATTAACGAGGCTGGAAATATTGAAGATAGATCCCTTGATGAGTATGAGGTCTTATCCAACAGAAGAACAACCACCTCCCCAAGGGTTTGATAACCCTTGAGAGTTTATTTGATCAAGATAACAAGGCCTTGCCTCACAAAATAAAAGTAGATGCAAAAGAGTATCAAGAGTTAGCCCTAGAGTCTGGGAAGACCATTAAAGTGGGAACTGATTGCACACTGAAAAATGTTTGAAAAATGTCGGGAGTTCGGGATATCAATAAACCCAAAAAAGTCAATTTTTGCGGTCAAAGAAGGTAAACTCTTAGGCCATTTGATATCAGAGAAGGGTCTTGCTATTGATCCCGCTAGAGCCGAAGCCCTGCTCAAGTTGCCTCTGTCGGCTAATAAAAAGGGTCTCCAATCCTTCTTTGGGCAAATAAATTTCGTCAGCAAGTTTATCTTTGATTTTGCTCAATCGGTAAAACCTATGGCTCAACTCTTAAAAAAGGATGTGGAATTCCTGTGGACTGATGAGAGGAGATAGGCGTTTAAAGACATCAAACGACGGATTGCCCAAGCCCCCATTCTGGTTAATCCTGATTATTCCCAAGACTTTATTTTGTATGCAATCGGGGAACCAGAAAGTTATGCGGCCGTGCTCACTCAGAAGAAAAAGGAAGGAGACGAACGGCCTATGGCATTCCTCAGCCAGGTAATACTCCCGCATGAGGAAAAACACAGTTTTATCGAAAGCCAAGTACATGCGGTGATGTGAGCGATACAGAAGTTCCGACATTTCGTCTCACAAAGCAAGACAATAGTATACGTTGTACACCCGGATGTGCGGACCTTCATCCGCCAAGGGGTTTGATTTCAAAGATTCAGGGGTTTGATATTGACGTCCGGCCCACGAAACTAGTCCGTGGGCGGGCGCTATGCCTAGAGCTTGCCAGGAGTGTCGCGGCTGAAGTAACGGATTGTCAATGCGATGGTTCACTACCACAGTATAATTGGGCGAATCAGTCGACAGATGGCAATATTGGACTAAAGACTTGGTAGAATACTTCGACACAAGACAATGCCCTCCTGGCCTTGATTCTTCGCAAAGAAGGCGTTGCTTCAAGCTTGCAAATTTGTTTTATTACCCGAGGGGTTGTTCCACCGAAATATAGACGGCGTCCTCCTGAGATGTGTCAGGGGGACAGAAAAACAAAAAACCCTGGATGAATTCCATTTCGGAATGTCCGGGGACCATTTCGCTGGAAGGCCAATGGCTTTGAAAATAATAAGAGCAGGCTATCATTGGCCCACCATTTTCTCATATTCCTTCAGTGTAAGCCGGAAATGTGATAAGTGCCAGAGGTATGCGGGCCGCATCAGAAATGCTCCGTTACCTTTGCACCTGATTCAGGTCGAGGCCCCGTTTCAACAATGGGGTTTAGACTTCATTGGGATAATCGAGCCTAACTCTTCAGCGGGACACAAATATATTCTAACCGCTACTGATTATTTCACCTGGTGGTCAGAGGTAGTTCCAACCAAGCGGGCAGATCAAGATGTGGTTATTGCCTTTCTGGAGGGACTCATAACCCGTTTTGGGATACCGGACGCTGTAGTGACGGACAACGGCTCTCATTTTGTTGGGGCCAAGATGTGTGCGTTTGCTAGCAAGTATGGTATTTATATGAAAACTTCGTCGAATTATTACCCGCAGGGTAATGGCTTGGCGGAATCTACCAATAAAAACTTGCTCCGGATTCTCAAGAAAACGCTGGAGGACTATAAGGGAACTTGGCATTTACACTTGGATTTTGCGCTATGGGCTGACTGGATTTCTATCAAAAAGTCCATAAAGACATCCCCGTACTCTTTAGTGTATGGGAAGGAGGCAGTGCATCCTGCGCATATTGAGTTGCCAACGTTACAGTCTTCGATATTTGGACGATGAGGGCGAGGAATTTGATCCAGTCAGCATTAGAATCGCCCAACTCTTGCAGTTAGAAGAGGAGAGGGAGAAAGCCTATGAGGGTTTTATGAGGCACACAGTGGCCACAAAAAAATGGTTCGGCAAAGGAACTTCCAAGCACACTTTTCGGATCGGGGACTTAGTGCTAAAATGGAATGTGAAAAAGTCCAAACAGGGCAATCATGATAAGTTTGATGCATTTTGGGAAGGTCCTTTTCAAGTATCCCAGGTGCACCCGGTAAACTCTTTCACACTGCAAGATTTGAATGGGTTTACTTTGCCATTATCAGTTAATGGCGTACACCTAAAGGCGTACCACCAGTGAGGGATGGTGCAAAATTTTCCTGTACAGTTGTATATATTATCGTTTTTCCCTTATGCATTCCAGTTTTCTTGTACAATCGAAAGGATGTTCCTCTGCTTCTCTATGTTTATGGAGCTCTGTTTTGAAGGCAAGCGCCTTAGCCAGTGGAGGGAGGCCGATGGATGTCCTCTTTCTATTTTTTGAATTTAGGACAAGTCGCGCGGCAGAGCAGGTAATGTTTCGACAAACGAAGGACCCCGTGCCAGAAGCAACCCGCACACTCAAGCCGTGCGCCCAAGACTAAGCGCACTTTTGCTGTGCGCCCAAGGCAAGGCGCACTTAGGTCGTGTGCCCGAGACGGGGCGCACTTTTTTCCAAGGAGGTGCACAGGGGGGCGGGCCTAACCTGGGCGCACCACTTCGGCACACAGCTCGGAGTAGAAGGTGCTCATCCCGAGGTGACCAAAGCGCGCGGTTTTAGAGGCACTCCCTGATCGTGAATTTCTAAGTTTAGCGCAGTTCGCCGGCACACAGCTCAAGGCGTGGCCCATGATTGAAACTAAGTATACCTACGGCCGGAATTCACACTTTTCAAGAATGATTGAGCCCAGCTTGGGTAGTTAAGGTCAGGATCCGCGCCCCATTATTGTTTTTCCTAACGCCTCTAAGGCCTTTTTGCGCATTAATTTTGCGTAGGTAGCATTAACACAGGTGGGTATAAGCTGAACCTATAAAAGGTCAGGTGTAAAGATGTCGTTTTGGTTTATGTAGGTAGAGGGAAGAATGCAGTGGATGCCTTTTTAGCTAAAAAGTAAAGTGAGCATCTTGTTGATACTGATTGAAATCTAATCAGAATAGAGATATTGTAGATTGTATGGAGGTGAACAAACAAGTTTTATTACTAGCCAATCACAATGCATCATGTTGTTGCTTGTAGTGTTCTTAGTCCTAATTTGGGATAAATCAGGTAAATAACTTAATATCACCTTATAACTCCCTAACCTTTGCAAAATTAATCAAATTCCACAAACACCCTTAAAACCTTAGTACAATGATCAAATATCACAAATATTCCCTTATGCCTCCTAAACCTTAGTAATAGGTGATAGATCCTTGTAATGTATGTAAGTAGTTTATGATAATAAATCAAAAGGATATAGATTATATAACCCTAATAGAATAGAGATGTCTTATTTGATGAGTCTACTTTATATAAATCTAGTTATTTTAGCATTGATGAAAATTCTCCTTTTGAAAATCATACTAAGAGACCAAAATGGTTAGATCAAACAACCAAAGACTCTCCATTTGGTTAAATGTACAAATATAAAACTAGAATCAAACATCAAGTATAACCTTAATGCTAAAATTCAAAATTTGAATGAACCTCAAACCTATAATCAAGCTATATATTGAATTCCTCATAGAATATCCTGATATCTTTGCTTGGACATACATAGATATGCTAGGCTTAGATCCTTCTGTACCTCAAAGCAAGGGATTTCTTTGGGTAGGGGTGAACTTGTCCTTTTGCCAATTCTCAATATTTTCAAACCGGTCACACAGGGGATGAGCAAGATAAACTTTTCACCTTAGGATACCTACTACCACTTCGTAGCGTTCATATTTCCCTTGTTTCAACTAGGATTTTAGTGTTTTGATTAGTTATAGGATTCTTAAATATACCAGGTGCTACCAAAACTAAACCTCATCTATCAAAAGCAAAGATAACTTTCTACATAGTTTGATAAAACCACTAGGTAATGGTGAGTGACCAGAAAACCCTAGTATATCCCTTATAGAAATAGGAGGGGTTGTGTTGAAAAACATAGTTACACTCAAAATTTTGAAGGTCACTAGAGGTCCATAATTTTTGTCATGTTTTAATGACCAAGTAAATATCGAGCTTCAAAAGTGGTAATTCTGCATTAATTTAAGTGTTATATGGATAAATCAGGAAGTTCATGATTTATCCATTTTAGTAAATTATAAGTGCACTAGATAGAATAATATTTATTTTACCTAATATTTTTTGTATTAAGGAAACAAAGGGATAAGTTGTACCTGCTAATTGTTATGAAATCCACATTGTGAGAGGTGCTCTAAAGAGTTGTTGAAGACAACATTCAACAACTCTTTAGACCCCACTGATGGAATTTTAATCTCTTGATATTTTATTTATAGAGTGGTAGGGACAGCCATGGGTGCCAATTTCCTTACACTTATTATGGCCAATACTCTATCAGAAATAGGAATTATAGCCTGTTCTGGGAGAGAGGACTTTTGAGCAGAGGAACAATAGTTGGTGATACTTATTGGTGAACAGTACGTTAATGCTCTCGAGCACCTCCACATTTATCAAGATCACCTTAAGCAAGCTTATGATATGATAGTCCAGCTGAAGATGAAGGTCTTACTGTTGTTCCAGACACAATATCCCAAAGATCATCCATCTCTAGGATTGCCTTCATTTTTGCAAAGTAAAAGGACCACACACACCATGTATCATCTAAACATCAGTGGCGTTGGGCTCTCACATCCAACCCACTTGATTGAGATTCCCCAATAAAAATGTGTTCTTGTTGATGTGTGCATGGATTAGCATAACAAAATTTTTAGATATGTCTGATGAATAGATATACATGTATAACATGGTTTAGATCTATTATCGTGTTGTGGTATAAATGGATTGTAGAGTAGTGTTATGATTGTATTTCCAAGTCAAGTGTTTTTATGGAATGGAATGGTTAAATCAATGGAGATCATGTTGATGGAATGGAGTAGTTATTACTTTTACTAATAGTAATTATTTTTCAATCTAAATAACCTAAAGGTAAACTTTGATTATAAAAACACGCCTAAGGCCCTCGATGTATTCATATTTTGGCCATGAGACTTTGAGCTACACTTTATGAAACCCACATTATGCTTTCTACTCATGAGGTTGTAATAAATTGGCAAGTCCTTGTGCATCTTGCTAGAGGCACCATCCTCATGGTTTGTCAAGTTTGTGGTGGTTGGGTACTACCCTTCTAGCCCATCTTGTCGTTCATTTACTACGAGGACAAAAATAGAGCTCTCTTTCTGTATTGCTCGATGGGCTCGTCGTCGCGCTGAGCTAGCGCAGCCAAATCGGAAAGGTCGGCTTATTTCTTGACACCAAATGAATAGCGTTCAAGAAATGCATCGGCTAACTGGATAATCGATCCTTCGATTATGTCAATAGAAAGGATTCCAAGAATGTATGATTTTCCACAATGAAGGCATCCAAAGTTGATTAGGTTAATGAACAACCTTGATCATTCGATTATTTAGTGATCTATTTTTGCTCACTTTGTTTCACATCGCGCATCCCAAAAATGGGGTGTTTGTAGACACTTAAATCGCGTAAATCAGATAAGACTATCAGTGCATTACATATGCCCTCTTATCGACAACATATGTCCTTATTAGGCACCCCTCTATTGCTCACACTGACTCAGTAGGTTCTTTTAGACAAGCTCCTATTTCTTAGTTTCTTAGTGTAGACACCTAAAACGCATCATATCGAGGTGACTGCTCATATGGGACATGCCACTAGTGGTCGTCCCTAGGTGGGATGACCATGGTCTTTGACTCCCAAAAAGTCAAAATTGGGATAAATGACACCTAGAAACTATCATTTAACCCACCTAATCAAGCATGCTAGTAAGAGAGTGCATAACGTTCATGACAAAGAAAGCGTAACTAATTGACCTCAGTTGATAATATCACACTTTAACAAGAATCCAACCTTGTAAAGTGCCTCGAAGGCCCCTAATTGAGCCAAAGCCCATGCTCTTGGTACTTGCCTTGCTTTGTTGCTTCACATTAGGGATGAATGTCCCAACCCTAGGACAATTGGAGAGGACAATAAAACCTATAGAAGAAGTAAATAGTTGTCCCATAAAGGTTCACATCCAAAGAAGATCCACCATAAATAAGGGTAACATGCAGGATAAGAATAATAATAATAACAATGAGCTATTAATAGGGAGAATATACTGATATAATGTTGTTGAATTATAAAATAAGTGGTTTATAATTCCTTATTTTGTAAAAAAACTTATTTCCATTTGTATCTTCCTTCTTGATCCTTGTACAAAAATTTTGAAATCCTATCACAATATTTATCTTGAAGTAATCTCATCCAAGGTTAATAGTCTTAGTTTTACTAGGTGGATCAATATAATTATAAGATTAAAATTTTCATATTTCATGTTTCTCTATTTGTTCTTGATACACTTTAATGAGATAAATAGTTTAACCACATATATTGAAGAAAAAAATAATTGAAATATAATTGAACTTTTTATTTTTTTGTCGGAAATTAATTATTTTTTAAATGTAATTGTCCTTTAAAAAGTTAAAATATAATATAATTTAAAATAGCAATTAAATACTAATAAATATAATTATTAAAAAATAAAATAAAATTTGGAAAGAAAAATCAACAAAATAAGATAATATAATTAAAAAATAAAATATTAATTATTATCAAATTTAGGGCTATGTTCCTCTTGTAGAATACATCATCTGGATCATAACTTCATCTCTGAGGAATGTAAAACAGACCCAACCTATCCAGGTATTGGTCAATTTGTTCCTCCAAAGACTCCTTCCACGACGTTGGTGAAGGTTTAATAATTTCATAAGGTGCTTCGAATGCCTTTGCCTCCAAACCCAACTTTGGGTTTATGAAATATAACTAAACTTTATAAAACCCACTTTGATTTATAAAATATTATAATGAAAATTATAAATATTTTATTTGGGGTTTTCACCATATCACTTTAAAATGAGGATCCTAAGTGTTCTTCAGATACTACTCTTGCAAATATCTGGTGACTGGTGTGTAATGACCTTCATGACTCACAGTCCTGTATTATGTTATCCTAGTCATATTACAAACTTCTTACTTTTATGTGTTTTGGAGAGAATTAGAATGAACAGGCCATTGATATTCTCATGGATGGATGAGATCAATGCTTCACTTTATCGTCAGCTATGTGTAATAGAACCATGTCGTATATTTTCCTTCTACATTCCTCCAATCTACAACAAAGTCCTCCGATTTGTGATAATTTCCTCCAATCCTACAAGCAAATAATGAAATAACCAGAGCTAGGATGCAAAATTATGCGAAGTTTTCATCAAGTGCAAGGAGGCCAGGATAATTTTAGAGGGAGGGGTCTGGTTAAATAAGCAGGGAGGACTTGAATACAGGAGCAGAATGTTTGGGAAGGACTTTTGCTCAATGCATGCATATTTGTTGAAACCCTCCATCCGAAATCAAATAAACCCTACATTCATCCAAGAAGACAAACTCTAATTTTGTTCAATCACTGTTAATAATGCAATACCTGTGGAGCTTTTGTCCAAATTGAGAAGGCCTGCACTGTCCTTATCATCAACAAAATAGTTATGTCATTCAGTTATGTCACTCATTTAAGAATGTAATACATGACATGCTCGAGAGAAATCAACTTCTTCCTAATTTAGTCATAAAGCTATCACAAAACCACATTATAAATGGATCGATGAATTCTATACAGTCTACGGTGCTAACATAATATGTCATTTAGTATCCACATTTCATCATCTAGATCAATCAATCATCCATTTTATTATGCATCCATGCATATACATACCATCAAATCAAATCACATTACAACATACATAGAGCATTAGTAATGAAAAACCTCCAAGGTTACAAGCTGGAGCCTGATGAGTTATCCAGAGGTTAAGTGTGAGCATGAGGAAACCATGATATTTCAAGAAATATCCCCTTGTAAATCATGAACCTGTGGCATCGTTCACTCTTGACGATTGTTGGTAAGACTTGATTGTTTCCGCACACTTAAAGATTCACTTCTAAAGCACTCTTAGGTCCCTGAATTTTGTCCCTGGAGAATACTTGAGGGTTTTTTCACCACAGAAAAATGGGCAAGAAAGGAGAAACCCAGCAAAAGGGGGGCCAATTCCAAAAATTGCAGAAGGCGAACAAGGAGCCGTGAAAGAGAAGAAGCAGAAACCCTTTCCGCCCCCACATGAAGATCAGCTGAGTAAAATTCGGGACTGTATTCTCACTCGCACGAGTATAGAAAAGTTGCGCATGGATATTGATCAAATGAGGGCACAAGTATCTGAGGTGCACGACCAAGTAGTCGCTTATCCCTCGCTCTTATACTGGTACTTATGTTCACCCATTCATCCCTGCCCGAAATTGATATTTGCAATCGGCCAGGCCTAAGATCCTCAGACTAGATCTGTGAAGGACTCAGAAGGGAACAGATTGTTTTCCATCTCGACTGACAAAATCCGTGAGGCTTTTGCTTGTGGGCGATGCCCTCCTGAGAATGTTATTGTCCGAAGAATTGACACAAAAGAACAAGCGCAAAGATACAGCTTTTCGACGCAGATGAGGCGTTTTATGGAAGCTCATTACACGGAAACCCTCGCACCAGGAACCTTGCCGCAGCTCCCCATGTCCTTGCAAAAATTCAAGAATTCCAAACTTTTCTCTATGCTGGCATGGATCACTGGCCTGGCGTCAGATGCCCAGGTAAACGCCTGGCAAGCGGCAGTTGCTGAATGTGTATCCCACGGGGAATTTTACGCCGCCGATGCTGAGTCACGGGAAATAAAGCCTATCTACTACGATTGGGCCGATTGGGTGTCCCGTCAGCTGCACCTTCAGCTGTGTACAATGAAACAAAGGACCGTGGCGTTCGGAGTTGCTCTTTCCTGGTGTGGTACTTCTTTCACCAGCTGCATGCAAAGCCCGGCTTTGCCTTCATCGACAAGAACTTCACTAATGAGAAAGTTGAGCCGCTCCCAATGTATCAGTGGACCTCAGTCCTGTTAAGGCGAGAATCTTACTATAATTTTAACCAGGTTTTCCTCGGACCAGCGCTGCAAATTATGACTGGGACCTGCGAACAAGTGCCGAGGGAGATGAAATATTATGTGATAAGTCGACAACTAGGAGACATTTTCTATTTAACACAAGGGCTTGTGATACGGATTTTTGGGTTTTCAGGTAAACCCTTCTTGCTACCCTATTACGCTACCGAATACCTGTTTGCTCAGGAGTTCACTCGTCAGTGTGATTATGCAAACGATGTCTTCAGCAAGGGAAGGAAGAAACAACACACCTGCCCTTGGCCGATTGAGCTTGGTCCCATCAAGGTGACGCAGAATAAGCAGAATCATTATCTGGCGATTAACCTATATGATTTTGGTCTGATAGACCTGCCCCAGCGGTGGAAATATGACCCAGATGGCGTATTCAGAGTAAATATTGGGAAAGAAAAATTCCACTGATGTCCTTGCCCGAAGATTGAGCAGCAGCGCAATAATCCTTCTGGACGGGACCTCGAATGGCACATTGAAAAGATGTTCTTCTTTCCCCTGTAGCATGATTTTTATGTCATGGAGGCTGAGTACAACCCTAGGCGGTTTCCACCTCCTGAGCGCAGCAGAAAACCACCTCAGCACAGCAAAAATCCACCTCCCGAGCTCAGCAAAAATCCACCTCCCGAGCGCAGAAGAAATTCCCCCAACCACCTCAGTGCAGCAGAAATCCACCTCCCGAGCGCAGCAGAAATCCCCCTCCCGAGCGCAGCAGAAATCGAAAACTGCCTCTTGTAGCTCAAAATGTGTCTTTTGGAGAATATGTTTTATAACGATAGGGTATGGGTCCTACTTTAGTCCACGTCTATGTAGTTCTCACCCTCCCAAATAGTCGATCTATAATTTCCACGAATGAGACCTTAAAATGATACTTGTGAACACTTGAAGTGCTTCTTGGCTTGGTTTAACTTTGACTATGGCAAAACTAGTCACTAGTCAAACCATCTCTAGTTCATGATGATCTTGATGCAATGTTAATGAAGCTTGAAATCTAGTGTAAATGCAGCAATTTACTGTTGTGTCACAATAGTGCTCACTTCTACTCAAAACATGCTGGTTTCTGACTCTCTAAGGATGAAAACCACATGAAACCATGCAAATCTCATAGAATAAAGTGGAATGCCACTAAAATTCTAAAATACATATAAGAACACACTTGTAACAATAAAGACACAGAAATTTAAAATGGGAAAAACTTTCTTAAGAAAGAAAAACCATGGATGACTCCCTCAATGTTCATATTCCCTTTAAAATGGAGAATGTACAAGAGATATTTGACATCAGCTTTGCCCTTGCTGAGATATACAGCTACTATGCACTTGTTTGCAACCTGGCATAGTGCTTATCGGTGCTTTTTTTCCTTTCCCTTCGCTGAAGCTTGCTTGTCATTGTTCCTGGCTCTTCAAAACTTTCTCCCTTGCCCTTCCTAGTCTTAACCAAATAAAGCCTCATCTAGTCTCCTCTTCCAAATCCAGAAGTGAAACTGATGTTTCTTGGTTCCTAAGATTCATGCAGTCAATGTGTTATGCCTCCCCTGCATATATTTCTCTTGACACTTAGGTTTTATCCACCTTGCATATGCCAACTCAGTCCATTCTCAGCCAGTTTGTTGGTCAGACTGTTCTTTGTCCTTTTGAAGGTCAAACTCGATGAGTAACTGAAATTTTATAGAAACATGTGAGAACATTCACTACAAATTTTGGCTGATTTTAAACTACCCGAGAGAAATAATAACCATATAGCTAACTGATTTTTGTCATTTTGAAAGGTCAAACAACTGTAATTCAGACAGTCCCTGTTGGGACACTGAATTGGTATGTCTTTGGGCTTTCATTCAGAAGACCCAAGTTTGAATCATGAGGAGGGTGGCCCCAATGTGTCTCTAGTTGAAAAAAGGTACAGGCCCTTTCAAAAAACCCTGTATTTACCCTAATAAAAAAAAAACTGTATTTTAGGCTAAAATTTATTCCACATGTATTCCTCTGAGTCCTCTTTCACTGGGAAAAAGAATCACTCTAATTAGACATTATCTGATTGACTTATGTTCAAAACAGGATCACTAATATTGACTGTTCTTTCCTTTGTCTAGGGGTTCAAATGATGGACTTTTTAGCCCCAAATGATTCTGAACATTATTTCTGATGTCAGAAAGCTTTCTCTGAAGTTTCATTCAATTCTGACTTCACTTCAAGGAGTTATGCCCAAAAGATGACACTGTCCTATTCTAGAAGTTTGCAGGGTACTGTCACTTGGTTGCTCATTCTTAACATCATCTTGTCATGCTTCCAATTGAGCTGTTATAGATCCATTTGGATCAGCAGTCCCTCTTAATTAAGAGCAGAGTGAAAAATGTTATTGGGAGCAGTAGATTAGAAAAGAATAGTCAAAAAAGGAGGTATCGCATATGATTTTTGGGCTAGCTAAGGTATCTCACAAGCCATTGTGTAATAATGCTTCAAATTTTCCGAGTCATAAATCAAGTAGGAAAAAGTTGCTTACAGCTTCAGCCTCATTTAAGCAATCAAGGCATCTAGAGGGCCCCACCCATGATTTGTGCAAAGCAATGTCTGTTATCAATATTCTCTTGGGTACACACAGAAAGACAAACCTGGATTTTAGGCTAGGCTTTTGTCATCCATTCTTTTTATCCCACATCCTCTTGATATCCATATCTATTTCAATCAACTGGATTGTTTAATAAGCTAAGTGTGATATGCAATCTCATATACGCCCCAAATCCCAATGAATGATATTATTATCATCCTTGATATAGATTTTCCATAAAGGAGCAACACCATGAATATCCCAAAATTATATTAAATATTTAGGTTTTAATTTTATTTAAATTAATAATAAATCAACTGATAACAATAATGGTAATATATTGTTGATGTTGTCATGTGTGATAGTAGGTCCAATAGAGCTTTAGAATCTAACCCAGTCCAGCGTGTTAGTTCTTGTAATAGCAATGCTAGAGATAGTTCAGGTAGGGGTGGCATCATTAGTACATGCATAGGATCTAGCCTTTGCAATCATGTCTACATGTTCTCTCGTAGTAATTGTCACTGAGAGAATACTAATATCAGGTAGGAAGTGCACTAATATCAGGTCAATGAACCTTAGTTCCTTACGTTCCTCTTTATGTGATAGAGATACTATTATTAGTGCTATCTTATGCATAATGAAGAGAAAATTAATTAATAATGATGATAGTAATGGTAAAATTATTAATAACAATAATATTTTTAACACCTTATAATACAGTTAATGGTAACATAGTTGTTCCAATATTAGCATGGGTAGGCATACTAATAATATTCTGAGCAAGAATTTAGGCTTTTTCATGACCCAAAACTACAATACCTAATAGGACATTATGAGTAGCATTGAGGCTAACATAAGGGTATTTCCAGGAAATCCAGGAAATGAGGTAGAATATATTCAACAGGAGTATAGAAGGGTCTTAAAGAAAGTTAGACCTCCTAGAAAGAAAAACATCAAAAGAGAAGAGAGACTAGATGTAAGAAGCCTTAAAGAAGACAATAATATTGTTATTCTAAAGGCGGACAAAGAAAAAGCCATTGTAATCATGGATAAGGTGAGCATGCACAAAATTGTTGGAACATATGACTACAGGTGGAAGTTATAGAAAGGTCTCATATGATTCATTAGCTAAGGTTGAGGTCAATAAGGCCCTTAAAGAATCTTTTTTAAATGACAACATGTAAAGAAGGATGTTACATAGAAACCCAATCATGTCAAGGATATATGAAGCCCCCAAGATCCATAAGGATAGTGTCACTCTAAGACTGAGTGTTAACATCAAGTAGTCTCCTACATGGGTCTTAGTAAATCACCACCTCTTATGTGTATTTGGGGGTTCTTTTCACTGGTCCCACTTTTGGTATGAAACCCGCAGCCCAGGTCCGGGTGTGTAAGGGGTATGCAGCTCTGTCTTTGCTAGAGAGGAATTGCTTCAAAGCACATTTTCAGGATATACCTGTGAAGATGAGGATCTTTGATGCTTTGGTCAAGCCAACTATTACTTATGGGTCAGTGGTTTGGGTCCCTAGTCTTGGCCCGACAAAGTGGTCACAGGTTGAACGAGTGCAGACACTCTTTCTTCGACGATTCATTCGTTGCAAGGGAACAGTCCCTCGTTCTATTATTCTGGCAGAGTTTGGGGCTTCTCCTCTCCAAATTGAGATTAGCTTCCTGATTATTGGTTATCTTCACAGGATCCGTACTTTTGGAGATACCCCTGAGGGTTGCATGCGGTACCCTTACCTCGCCGCTCCTCGATGGAACTCTCTCCGAGTTCTCGGGGAGGCCGGAGGAGCTAGTATTTTCAGGTTTCTACTCTCCTGGCCAGCATTCAGATACAGATAGACAGGCTGCCCCCTTATTCTTTGGGGGTTCTCCCCCCCTCTCGGCTTACTAAGGAGAAGATGCTCCACGAGATTCGGAAGGATGTTAGTCTCCAGTACACCAGATGCACATGGATCTCTCCTGTTGCCCCTCTTTCCCCCAAGCTTTCTACCATGAGCACTTCTTACAGATATAGGAGGGCAGAATAGTTCCTCCACAATACCTTCAGCAACACACAATGCATAGTCTTCGGATCACTATTGGGCAACTCAGGGTGTGTTCTCATCAACTCCGGATTGAGTCAGATCACCATCTTCCGATGGAGGAGCGGATTTGCTTGTTTTGCTCCTTGGGTGAAGTTGAGACCCTGCATCACTTCATTTTTTGTTGTCCCATTTATTATGAGATACGGGGTAGGTTCCATTGCCTTTTCAGGGACAACTCTCAATGTGTTTCTACCTTCTTCAGATACCCGGACCAACGTTGTCTCGCACTCTTAGGGTGATAACTCAGCTTCGACGACAAAAGTTCTCCAAATGGATCTCACCATCCTCAACATCGGCTCATCACAACATACTTCACCAACTCCGACGGGCCAGATGACTTCGACCAAAAACGCCCCACACCATCCAGTTTGAACAGAAGCAGGGTCACTAGACAGCGCACCAACAGTTTGTCAGGGTTCCGAACTAGCAATGGGCAGAGACATATCATGGACTTCTTCAGCTCCGGTACTTCGGCCTCGATTGTTAGGAGAGATTAGTTTTTGGGGGATTCTCGGAGCTTGCCCCTCCTGGGCTGCTCCCTCCCCCATCCTTCTCTCTCTCCATTCTTCTTGGCATGCACTTCTCTCTGTTGGACTGCAACCCTCCCCCCTCTCTGCTCTCCCTTTTCTTTTCTTTTCCCTTTCTCTTTGGCCCGTTTGTCGGGTTTGATCTTGTATTTTTCTTAGTTTTTTTCTTTGTTGGGCTTTTTAGCCTACTAGCTGGCAGTCATTATTGTACTTCTTATAGTCCCTTGGGTCTTATTTTGGCCCACCACGGACATTAATAATATTTCATTTCATTTTTCATTTCTTAGAAAAAAAATTGAAACTGATGGCAGGAAACAAAAATCATTTGCTAAATATTTTTCCTATCTTGTTAAAAAACGCACAGATAGAAAAGTTAATGAAGGTGAAATGTTGATTAGCTTTATGCGGTGTCACTGTTCACTAATATCCCAATAGGTGCAGTTACGGAGGTCGTAAACAAGCTGGTGGACCAAGAAACTACAAAAATTGTTGAGCTTTGCTAAATATCTACATGCTTTGTTTTTAGAGGAGAAGTTTATGAAGAAACAGAAGGATGCATACCATTGAAATCAAGATGGACCAATAAGTTTGTGAATGATATTTGGTCAAGGTGGTCTCATTAAAATTAGGAAAAAGAAAAGTTACTGGCACCAAAATAATCACTCAAAGAATATTATGTTTACCATAGAACTGAAGGAAGATAATCAAATACCTTTTCTGGATGTCATATCAACAAGAGACAAAATGGTACCTTGGGCCACAATGTTTATAGCAAAAATAATCATAGATTTAAGCCTAGAAACAAATTCACACCATCCCCATCTCAAAAGATGGTTGTCACTAACATTCTAGCCATTTGAGCATTTAGGTCTACAATCCAGAACACTCTGAAGAAGAAAAGCATTTCTTTTGAATGTCCTTAAAGAAAACGGCTACACAGAGGGTCAGGTTCAAACACTTTTATTAAAGAAAATTGCTCCACAGAGGGTCAGGTTCAAACACTTTTAGAAAAGACAGAGGGTCAGGTTCAAACACTTTTAGAAAAGCAAAATAACATGAAAAGAAGAAAGATAAAGAAAAGCACGTATAGTAGTTACTTTATCTTACATCCAAGGAACCTCAAAAATATTGGCAAGAATTAAAGTAAGAGATAAGGTAGACCCAAAATTTACAAGGGTGTCTATACATAGTCACCAAGAGATGAGTACTGGTACCAATATAAGAAATGTGGAGATAGGTATGTAGGTACTTGGAAACGCTATAATTAATTTAAAAATTGAATTATAAATTAAATTAAAAAATAATCAAGGAACAATCAAGTGGCATTAGCTCAACCGTTTAGATTCCTCAATATTTAAGGAGGAAACCAAGGTTCAAATCTTGCCAAGCGATACATGAATAATATCCAAGCTTTATTGTAATACCACTATGTGGTGATGATGTAATACAGGTGGGGCCATTTCAATCCCATATAACCAATTAAAAAATAATAATAATCACGGAACAAAACAAACCAAATACCCAAATGATAACTAAAATTTTAAAATAATCAAGGAACAAAATGCATAAAATTTTAAGTAATCTACAGGTGTAAAAAATAAACTCATAATTTAAAGTCCTCCAAGTAGGTTATTAGAGAGTCGTAAACCCTCTTATTGACCTCTTCATAAGTAACCAAGAAATTCTCAAGTACATGTTAAGGCATAATTTTTATTTCATATATTTAGGGCCTTTGAAATAGCTGATGCTTCAATTCTTTCTTTTTTTCTTTCATGCAGCAAGACAGGAGTGTAGTTCTCCAACACTAGGTTTCAGCCACCCCTCACATACCAAGGAGTTGCAGACAGACACGGCTAGAAGAGTCTTAAGGGGCGAATTCCATGTCCTCCCATGATTAGCCAACCAAGCCCTCTTAGTCCTGGTCATCCTTCTAGGAGCATCATTATAGTTGGTGATGACAATGACTGTACATCTACTTTATATCTCATTACAGATTAGTGTTACCACTTGGATAGATTGGAGCTCCTTTCTATCTCTCTTTTACTTTTACTACTGACTCTCTCTTCACCATTACTTTTAGCTTGTTAGACTTATCCATATTCAGTAACCCTCAAGGCTGTGATTTTATGCCATACATTTCTTCAACTTCATTGTAGTGTACACTAGTTTCTTTACTCTAATTTACCTTGTTTGTGTAGTACTTTTTGGTTACTACAGTGCATTGTAACAGCTCTTTTCGACAAGTCTCATTGGCCTACTTTGCCCATCCATGGACGTTAATAAAATTACCTTATCTTAACTGAAGACAAGAACCGTAAAAATATATAGATATTTTTGCAGATGAATAATTATTTCCTTTTAGTTTATTACAGTTATTTTTGTCAAGGAGTTAATCAGACCTTAGCCTTATTCTGGGTTCTGGCTTTTAGGGGCTTAATCCTTTCTTAAACAGGCATGTGCAGTATTTTCACTGGAATTCCTTACTGGAGGCGATGCTCAATATTAGTTGCTTCTGTTGTTTATATTAAGCAAGCTAGTAGGCCCATATATTTTTGAAGTCCACTAGGGTTTGAAGAGCAAGAGCCGCAAAAGGAGGGAGGATGCAAGGAAGGGACCAGGTGGAACTATGGATAGAATGAATTTCAAAGATGTTGTAAGGGGTGCTCAACCTCCAACAATTCCAACTAGCAGACGGGGTTTTTTGCGTCAACCTCTTCGTATGCCAAGAATTGATCCCAGGAAAACAGACTCTGGTTGCATGTGAGCGGCGGATGGATCTCCATTTGTTAATCTAAAGTGATCTGACATTTAGGATGGAATTGCTACAATGGAGCAACGAGGGTTGATTTGTCGATTCTTGGGCTTTCGGCCATCCTTACCTACTTTTAAAAGTTGGGCTTTGAAGCAATGGCAAACTCCAAGTGAGTTTAGTATCTCAGATTATCCTAATGGGTATTTTTTGGTGTTATTTGCTAATGAGGAGGATAGACAACAAATATTCCAGGGTGGTCCTTGGTTTTTTGGTCGAGTTGGTTTGTTCATGAAACCCTAGCATGCTTTATTTAAGGCTGAGGAGGAAATGCCTTCAGTAGGACCTGTCTGGGTTAGACTTTTTGGTTTACCGGTTGAATTCTGGAATCCTATAGTCTTCTCAGCAATCGGTAACACTTTAGGCATCTACATGATGATAGAAGATAGCACAATGTGGTTTGAGCATTTTATTTATGCTCGGATCTGTGTGCTCATAGACTTTAATAACCCCCTACCAAAAAAATCACTTTGCAGTTTGGGGAAGAAACTTGGGAGCAAGAAGTTGATTATGAAAACATTCCCTTTAGGTATCGGGTCTGTCATGAATATGGTCACTTAGTAAAATATTGCAAATATGTAGTCTTGGAGCAAACAAAGCAGGATCAAGGTCAAGAGGAATTTCAGGTTCCTAAAAAAAACATGTTACTAAGAAAATGAAGCCTACAGATAAGTCAACCTCCTCAGATAATAGGTTTTCAAAACTTGCAATGGAAGATGATTTAGAGGATGTGGATGATTCTATGGAGACGGAGATTTTGGAAACCCAGTTTTCGGATAGCTCACAGATTCCCCACCCAAAAATAGTCAAAGACTCCTCAGAGAAAGCCACTGGTTTGGTTAACAGTAATTCTGAGATTTGTCCTCAGCAAGGGAAAACTCACCAACAAAAACACAAAATGGAGGAGAAGGTCAAACAAGGCTTTAGTTCTCAAGGAGGATCCCAAGGATCTATGAATCAAGATTTAGTCCTGTATTCTCAATCAGCAAAAATAGATTTAAATCTAGAGCCATCAGGAGTTAGTCAAACCTCCAGTAAAAAAATGAAGTTGGATACAAACCAGAAGGTAGGAAGGAAAACAAATGTGGTTCAAATTCAAAAAGAAGGGGAAAAGTTGGTTTCAACAGGCCTTTGGATGAAAATATTGGGGGAAAATGCAAATCAGGGATGAAAAGATTGGTGGGCTTTGCAAATCAGGGATGCTCTTCTTTCTATCCTTTCTCTAGATGGCTCCAATTATAAAGTTACCCTGTTCCTTTTTTCTTTGTATTAGCTTCTCTCTGGTTCAGTCAAGGTTTTTCAATTCCCAGCTCAGATAGATCTTTCTTTTGTTTCTTTGTTGATTCTTGGCTAAAAGGCTTGTTGGTTTGGTTTGGCCTTAGATGTAATATGTTTTTTCCTTCTTTTATTTCTTCGGTGTGTGTGTTTTTGTTGTGTTTTGTTTTTGTTTTGTTTTTTTTGTGTTTTTTTGTGTTTTTGTTGTTTTTTTGTGTTCAGTGCTTTTGTTGTTTTTTTGTGCTCAGTGTTTTCATGTTGTTTTTGTTGTGTTTTTTTCTTTTTTGTGAGTTTTTTGTGTTTTTGGTTTTTTTTGTGCGTTTTTTGTTTTTTGTGTTGTTTTATTGTTTTTGTGTTTTTTTTTTTTGTGTGTTTTTTGTGTTTTGTTGTTGTTGTTTGTCATTTGTGTTTTTGTTGTTTTAAGCATGCTCTTTGAGTGTGTCAAAGGGGGGCAGGCCAGATGCGAGCCCTAGGTGTCTTTTGGTGGAATAGATACCCCTGCCTCCTTGGGTCTTACCCGAAAAAGGCACCCTAAAAGGGGTGTTTTCCACAAACAAAAAAAAATACTAAGCAAGCTAGTAGTGGAAATGCTCAACATTAGTTTATTCTGTTTTTAATACCATGCAAGCTAGTGTCTACCAACTTGTAAGGTGCATCCACTACAAAAGAGTCAAAGAACAAAATGTAAATTTTAGAAAATAATTTCATAGAAATATATTGTGGACAAGATCAGTTAAAAAGGTGGGAGCATTCTAAGAACAAGTGTTGCATCAACTTCTGCAAGCAGCATAAACATACCGCAATATTTTATCAACGTGTAGAATTAATGAAAGGCTTTATTTTTCTTTTATAACTTTCACAAGGAAATAAACTGAAAATCACTGTTTAATCTTACCAAAAATAGTGGTGAGTTGTGAAGAAATGTTTATTTGCCCAGTTAAACATCCATTTGTGCAACAAGAAGCCACCACCAAGTGCCAATTATAAAAAATATTCCCTCCTTCCCAAATAACAACTTGAAAACACCATTAAAAAGAAATTTCGCGAAAGGGGTGTAAACCCTAGGTGCAGTCAAGCGATGGAACAAAGCAACAAATTTGGCTACAATCTTTGCGAAAGGGATGCAAACCCTAGGTGCAGTCAAGCGTTGAAGGAGGAGGGTTGTTCACAGACTGTCTCTTCAGTGTGTGAGAAAGCCTCTTTGGTCAAAAAAAAAAATTTCTCTCAGGGATCTTTGGGTTCGTAGGTGGGTGAACCTCTGCCCTCTATCAGGATTTCAGAGGATGAATTTGGGTTGCATCTAATTGATTATGAAGCCAGAACAATTATCTGCAAAATCAAGGGCAAAAGACCAGGCCTGGAGGAGCTCAAAGGATACATTAAAGATTGGTGGACTAGTACAGAATTCCAAGTAACTCTCCTACCCAAAAATTTATTTTATGTTTCCTTTTCTAATTTAGAGGATAGAGATAGGGTAATGGATTATAGATATAATTGGTTTTTCGGACAAAGGGATGTCTATATAAGACCTTGGACTCCTAGTTTCAACCCCTTTACAGAAGAAGTTAATGGCTTTCCAGTCTGGGTGAATCTTTATGCTCTCCTTATGGAGTTTTGGGAAGAGAAGATATTCACCAAAATTGGTAATGCCATTGGTGCATTCCAATATATGGATGCCCAAACAGAGGAAAATTTGTCTAGTAAAATTAATATGAGTAAAGCAAGATTAGTTGTTTGGATGGATGTTTCAGTTCCTAGGCCTCAATCCATTACTATCTCCTCAAGCAAAGGGGAATGGATCCAAAATATTGAATATGAAAACTTCTCCCTAAGATGTTATGGCTGTCAGCAATATGGCCACCTGAAGAAGAGATGCTTGGTCATCCGATCATGCTTTGATTCCTCCTTGGTGGAGGAGAAGGCCTTGCATGCGAATGATTTGAAACCTTCAAATGTCCCAGTTCAAAAGAAATAAGCTCATCCTCCAGATGCACCAATTGTCTAGCAGGAATCATGTGAGCAACAGAAGATTCAACCCCAAAAGGAGAATTTGAATCAGATCATTGATAAAAGCCAAATGGTTACTATAGACCATCCGGTTGGTTCCATGGAAAAGATTAGCATCTCATATGGTATTCTTGAAGCTAATTATGAAACAATCGGTGACGGTCAGTTTTCTGAAAATGAAGATCCTACAAAATGTATTACAACTAGATATTACCTCAAGAGCTTGAAGTGCAAAAATGCATTCTTAGATCTTGCCACTCTAAAAGAGGAAGAACCTTTGCTACAGAAGAAAAATAATCAAACTGATTTCCTCTTTGATGGATGACTGTTATGTTTGTTTTCCTTCTATCTGTTGGAGTTATGTGTCATGTAAGGGTTTATTTTGTTTTTAGTTCCTTCAAAAAAAAATTGATTATGTAAACTTAGCAGTTTGAGGAAGATGGAGAATATCTTTGATAGAAAGGTAAAGATGGGTATGCTTTAATTAACTTGTTAGAAATGTAATGAAAGCAATGTAATGTTTTGTTTTTGTAAAGGGAGTGGCCCTCGATATAAGCCACACATAGCTTATTAAAAAAAAAAACAACTACTTGAAAACACCAGTCCTAAACAGATCTATTCCGAATGTAATATTGGCTCAATGCCTGAACATTATTAGTACATTAATTTTCTTCCAAAATGAACATCTCCCAAAAGAATAATCCCATGCAGAATTTCGTTCCACTTTAATACCTAGTTCTCTTTTCTTAATCATATTTTTATAAAAGAATATTATGTCTTAGGTGAGTTCTCTTTCCTAACATGTTAGCATTGACTATGTTTAGTTTTTATCTTTAGAAACATAAACTTATATATTATACAGGTTTTCATTTATAAGAGTTTGTGTAATGGTCACTTTTTTCGCTTAGGTATATAGATCCCATATAACCCAAAAGGATAGAATATACATACGTGCAACAATCGTAACTTCTCAATCAGGTTTGAATTCTTCCGCTGAAGCAATCTCAACCGTTGCTCTAACTCTGAAAATTCAGATTTCATGATGTCTTCACAATCTCTAATAGCCTCTTCAGAGAGGCCCTCCTCCTGTAACCGTTTTCTCAATTTCTCTGTTGAAATTGCTACTTCCTCAGACTTTGGCAAGGCAAGTGAGTCAGTCCAGCTCGAACATGACTGTTTTGCAGCATGCAATGCATTCAGCCATGCTTGTCTATCTTTTCTTGTCTCAGCACGGAGATGTAGTGTCTTTATTCCAGTAAAAATATAAAATTTCTTTTCATCAGATTTACTTGCTTTGATGGAACAAATCTGCAACAAAAAGAAATATCAGAAATATTGATGCTCAAAGGGGTTCACAAATCAATACTGCAGATTAAGCCTGTCAGCTGGTAGGCCATCATAAATTACACAATTTCTTTACAATTTGCAAATCTTCAGATTATTGATGCAGTGCAGTATGCCAAAACAAGCGGAGTCATTCAATTTATCACAAAATTAGTTAGCATAGATGCAAAGTCAAATGGTTTATAATTAGTTTCTCTCACGAAATTTTTTTATGCAATGAAGATTGACAAGGAGAAACATGTTCCTTATGTTTTCCATAGAATTCATTACTGCAAGTGCATTGTTAAAACTGCACTTAATTTGTTTTATTTTCCCCAACAAAAACAAATATTTCCTTTTTGAGCAATGAAATAATCTATGATGTAATTTATTTAAAAAAAAAAAAACAAAGGGTCATGTGACATCATGACAAGTCCCTACTTGTGTCCATATGCATATACACATATATAACAATATTTTTTTTGCATTGACACTGATGAAGAGTCTATACAATCTTTGGAGATTCCTCAGAACTCCAATGAGAATAAAGGCTTCCTGGGCAGACATTGGCAACTTTAAAGAGTCCAGATTCACCAGATTCCAGGTTCTGCTAAAGTTTGGCAACAGAACACTCCCGAGTTTGCTCTTTGGAGCTTTAAATTGTCCCACAATTTTTATTTTATGTATTATGTCTGATAGTGGCAACAGGATAAGATAGTATATACTGCTACGAGATAGCAAGACTGATGATAAACTGCATGTAAGATTACTGTAATATAAAATCGCTATATTCATGTGAAAAATATTCCATCCCATGTGGTGACAAATCAGCATACTTTAGAGGCACAGCATTGGCTATCTTTTTCTCATAATTGGTTGGAAATTTACACCAATGAGAATTAATTTATTTCTATCTATAGTCAGGGTACTGTTGTTACCTCTTTTGGTTAACCAAATCAGTCCCTAAAATTAAAAAATTTAATACAATAATCAAACATAAATCTTTACAAGATCATCATAATTTTGTGCACTTCACAAGATGCTTGACAATTTTAATAATAATAATATGCAAGAGACTTCATAACCACAATTTCTATGAATTTTGCAAAATCTTAGAATTCCTAATGCAGTGTTGTTTAGCTGTTTGCTAAAACAAGCAGAGCCATTCAACTTCTCATTTAAAAGAAAAGAAGTGTTAATGCAGTGTTGTTTGCTAAAACAAGCAGAGCCATTCAACTTCTCATTTAAAAGAAAAGAAGCAACTTCTCATTTAAAAGAAAAGAAGTGTTCGAATACATGCATTTTCATTGAGTTCCATTGGCCTACGTTGGCCATATGTGGACATTAATAGAATTCTGTTATCTTATGTAAAGCAATCTTTTTATGCAATGCAGATTGATAAGAAGAACCACGTTCCTTATGTCTCCCACAGAATTTGTCATTACATGTGTATTTTTTTTTTTAATTGGTTTTATGGAATTAAAACGACCGTCACCCATATTACATCATGACCACATAGTGGTATTACAAAAGTTTGGCAATTATGCATGTATCACTTGGCAAGATTCAAACCTGGGTCTCCTCCTTAAAAGTTGAGGAATATAACCAGTTGAGCTAATGCCATTTGATACTGCATGTGCATTGTTAAAACCACACTGATTTTGTTTTATTTTATCCAACAAAATTAAATATTTCTTTTTTTTAGCAATGAGGTAAAATATGATGCATTAAACAAAAGTTAAATGCTTCCTTCAAACAGAACACATACGTATAACAGGGGTCATGTGATATCATCACAAATCCCTACTTGTGTCGCGTGTGTAAAAATAGCAATATTCTTTCTATAGTGGCACTGATGAAGAGCCTATACAATCTTCAGAGATTCTTGGGAACATCAGTGATGAATGAAGACTTCATGGACACACTGTCAACTTTGAATAGTCGAGACACACCAGACTCCAGATTCTGCTTAAGTTTAACAATGAAAACCCTCTCTACTTTACTCTTTGGAGCTTTAAATGCTTCCACAATTTTGATTCCATGTATTATATCTGATAGTGGCAATAGGATAAGTTTGGATATACTGCTCAGAGAGACAAAGACTGATGATAAACTGAATGTGAAACTGTTTCATGTTATGATTTGTATGATAATTTTCCATAACAACTTACTTTAGAAGCACCGCATTGGCCATTTTATTCTAATGATTGGTTGGAATTTTAAAAGTTATCATATGCACAGAAGACATCATAACCACAGTTTATATGCATTTTGCAAAATGCAATGCTATTTGCTAAAACAAGCAGAGCCATTCAATTCCCCATTTAAAAGTTAGAATACATGCATTTTCATTGTACTTTTTGGTTACTGAAGTACATTGTAACAGCTCTTTTCATTGAGTCCCATTGGCCTACTTTGGCCATCTGTGGACAATTTTTTATGCAATGCAGATTGATAAAGAGTAGCACGTTCCTTATGTCTCCGACAGAACTCATCACTATATGTGTATTTTTTTTAATTGTTTATTTGGGATTGAAACAGGTCTTACCTGTATTACATCAGGACCATGTAGTGGTATTACAACAGTTTGGCAATTATGCATTATCGCTTGACAAGATTCAAACCTGGGTCTCCTCCTTAAAAGCTGAGGAATATAACCAGTTGAGCTAATGCCATTTGGTGCTACATGTACATTGTTAAATCACAGTGATTTTGTTTTATTTTCTCCAACAAAAGTAAATATTTCCTTTTTAGGAATGAGGTAAGATATGATGCATTAAAAAAAAATACTAAATGCTTTCTTCAGACAGAACACACTTATAACAAGGGTCATGTAATATCATCACAAATTCCTACTTGTGTCTGTTGTGTATAAATAGCAATATTCTTTCTATAGTGCCACTGATGAAGAGTCGATACAATCCCCAGAAATTCTTGGGAACAGAAAGCTTCATGCGCACACACTGTCAACTTTGAATAGTCAAGACTCACCAGATTTCTTTGCAGCTTTAAAGGCTTCCACAATTTTGATTCGATGTATTATATCTGATAGTGGCAATTGGATAAGATTGTATCTACTTCTAAGAGAGAGCAAGACTAATGATAAACTGAATGTAAAACTGTTTCCATAATATAAAATCACTACATTCATGTTATATTTTGTATAATAAACAAGAAATGGAGCAGCGGAGCAGCAACGGAGGCAGAGGAGGGAGGGTGTTGGTGGTGGGCGGGAACCTTGGTCACAGCCACCAGGAAGCGCCAGGCGAGGATCCAGAGGCAAAGGATGATCAGGTTTCCGTCCTCAAGGCTGGCAAGGTTCGAGGATCCGATCCTCCTGTCAAAGATCCTGACAAAGGGACCCAGTGGAGCAGCAATGGAGGCAGAGGAGGGAGGGTGTTGGTGGTGGGCGGGAACCTTGCTCACAGCCACCAGGAAGCGCCAGGCGAGGATCCAGAGGCAAAGGATGGTCAGGTTTCCATCCTCGAGGCTGGCAAGGTTCGAGGATCCGATCCTCCTATCAAAGATCCTAACAATGGGACCCAGGTAGGAGCAGCGGGCCCTAGGCGGGGCCTGTCCTTTGTTGAAACCCTCAAAGGCAAAAGGAGTGACTTCTTCGAATCACTTCCACCCCTAATTCCAGATAACAACCGATTAAGGGTTTCACCAAACATCATGGATAGCTTTCTGTCCCTGGATTCGCATTCCTTGGTGGGGAAATTTCTGGGAGGGAGGCCTGATATTGAAACCATAAGGACATGGGCCTTTTCCAAATGGAGAACTGCAGGACTCATGGAGATTGTTGTTCTTGCCAAGGGCTTTTTCATCATCAGGCTTAACAACAAACAAGACGCGAGCCGCATTCTTTCAGGAGGGCCATGGTTTTTGGGAAGGCGCAGCCTCTTCCTCAGACCCTGGGGAGAGGATTTTGATCCTGATACGCAAAGTATTAACACAGCTCCTATTTGGGTTCGTCTCCCGAATCTTCCATCCCAGTTTTTTCATGAGTATTTTTTGAAAGGGATTGCCAAGATTATAGGAGAGTTGGTTGCCATCGATCACTCCACCTTGGCTAGGTCAAGGATGACACATGCCAGGATATGTGTAAATGCGAATCTTGACTCTGAGCTCCCAACCTTGGTGGAACTCGAATATGGAGATTACCTAAGAAGACAACTTGTGGAATATGAGAACAAGCCGGCTTTCTGCGTGGAATGCAAAACTCAGGGCCATCTCAGGAATCAGTGTCCAAGTTGGGCAGCCAACAAAGAAGTGCAAAAAAATCCTCAGACAGGAGCTCCAAATGGAAGAGGTCAGCCCAAGAACCAAGGACCTCGGTTTCTCACAAATAGAGGAGTATACAAGGCAGTCAGAAATGACCATCTTCACCATGAGCAAGATAAGCAGCATAAGGATAGAGGAAAGCAACAAGTCCAAAAGAATCAGGATGCCCTGGTAAGTCCTTCGATTCCCAACTCTAATAAGTTTGAAGCCCTTGCTAACAATGAGGATGAGGCAGAAATGATAGAAGAAGAGGAACCTCTGATGGGCCTTCCAGAAAACCTAGGATCCCCATCAAGGTTTGGACCCTCGAATGGTATCCACATAGATCATCCTCCAAACTTTCCCTACGGCATGCCACAAGTCTCAGGAGATTACAGGCAGAGTATGGAGGAAGATGAGTCTAGGACAGATATTCTAGAGAGAAGAGTGATCGAAGGGTGCTCTAGTCCCATTATTCAGCAAATAATTCCCCCAAAATTCAGTCCAAAACAGACAAGAAGTTCAACGAAATCCTCCATTGATTATGGTAGTGAAAAAAAGAGAGGAAGGATTTCAGAGGCTGAACACTACAGGATTAGGATTGAGAACGAAATTGCAAATGGAAAACAAAGAACTCTGTTATCTCAAGTTATCACCAGCTTGGATGATAACAAATCCAATAAATCTCCTCCACCACAGGGTAGGGGGAGAGGGAAAAACTCCAAGCAATCTAAATGAAGGTCCTCTCATGGAATGTGAGAGGCCTTAATGTGAGGGAAAATCTAATTCAAATGAACTAATGGATGTAAAGCTTAAGGATTTCTTTTTGCTCAGGGGTTTTTTCCGAGTTTTAGGTGGGATGCTCAGGATGGGTCAGGCCATGCAAAGGCCCTGGTTGTCTTTTTTTGTTTTAAGTTCTATCTTGGTAGGGATGCCCAGGTTGAGGGTTCCCAGGTAAGGATGAAATGTTGGGGAAGAGGACGGAGGATCCTCAGTCTGACTCTGGTTAAGTTTCTCAGCCGCGGGCTGCTTTTTGTAAAAAGGTTTTGGGTCAACCTGAAAAACCCATTTTAATGATAACTCTTTAATTACCAAAAAAATATATATATATTTTGTATAATAAATTTTCCATACCAGGTGACGACCAAACGACTTGCTTGAGAAGCACAGCATTGGCCATCTTCTTCTAATGATTGGTAGGAATTTTAACAGTTATCATATGCACAGAAGACAATAACCGCAATTTCTATGCATTTTGCAACATCTTAGAATTCATAATGCAGTGCTGTTTGCTAAACAAGCAGAGCCATTCAATTTCTCATTTAAAAGAAAAGAAGTGTTAGAATACATGCATTTTCATTGTACTTTTTGGTAACTGCAGTGCGTTGTCACAGCTTTTTTCATATCCCATTGGCCTACTTTGGTCATCTGTGGACATTAATAGAATTATGTTATTTTATATAAAACATTTTTTTATGCGATGCAGATTGATAAGGAGAAGCACGTTCCTTATGTCCCCCACAGAATTCGTCACTACATGCGTGTTGTTTTTTTATTTTTTTACTTGGTTATTTGGGATTTAAATGGGCCTTACCGGTATCACATCATAACCATATAGTGGTATTACAACAGTTTGGCAATTATGCATGTATGGCTTGACAAGATTTGAACCTGGGTCTCCTCCTTAAAAACAGAAGAATATAACCAGTTGAGCTAATGCCATTTGATACTACATGTGCATTGTTAAAACCACACTGATTTTGTTTTATTTTATCCAAAAGAATTAAATATTTCCTTTTTTTTTTTTTAGCAATGAGGTAGGTAAGATACAATGCATTAAAAAAGAGGCTAAATGCTTTCTTCAGACAGAAGACACGTATAACAAGGGTCATGTGATATCATCACAAATCCCTACTTGTGCCAGTGTGTATAAATAGCAATATTCTTTCTATAGTGGCACTGATGAAGAATCTATACAATCTTCAGAGATTCTTGGGAACATCAGTGAGAATGAAGGCTTCATGGACACACACTGTCAACTTTGAATGGTCAAGACTCACCAGATTCCTGATTCTGCTGAAGTTGGGCAATGAAAACCCTATCTGCTTTACTCTTTGGAGCTTTAAAGGCTTCCACAATTTTGATTCCATGTATTATATCTGATAGTGGCAATAGGATAAGATTGCATGTCAACTTTGAATGGTCAAGACTCACCAGATTCTTGATTCTGCTGAAGTTGGGCAATGAAAACCCTATCTGCTTTACTCTTTGGAGCTTTAAAGGCTTCCACAATTTTGATTCCATGTATTTTATCTGATAGTGGCAATAGGATAAGATTGCATGTCAACTTTGAATGGTCAAGACTCACCAGATTCCTGATTCTGCTGAAGTTGGGCAATGAAAACCCTCTCTGCTTTACTCTTTGGAGCTTTAAAGGCTTCCCCAATTTTGATTCCACATATTATATCTGATAGTGGCAATAGGATAAGATTGCATATGCTGCTAAGAGAGAGCAAGACTAATAATAAACTGAATGTAAAATTGTTTCCGTAATATAAAATCACTAGATTCATGTTACCTTTTTTATGATAAATTTGTTTCCGTAATATATTATCACTACAGTAATGTTTTCATGTTTTTTGTATGATAAATTTTCCATACCATGTGATGACCAAACGACTTGCTTTAGAAGCACAGCATTGGCCATCTTATTCTAATGATTGGTTGGAATTTTGACAAATGACGAGACTTATTTCTATCTATAGTCGGGGCACTTTTGTCACTTTTTTGGTTTACCTAATGAAACGAGAGAGGGGGAGGGAGGGAGGAGAAGACTTTAATATAATAGTCATATATGGTTATTTACAGGATCATCATGATTTCATCCACTTCACAAAATGATGGCCAATTTAAATAGTTATCATTTACAGACCCCCTCCAAAATAAAATAAAAATAAATAAATATTAAGATTAAGAAATTTAAAAGAAACTAAAACACTTAGAGTAAAAATGAGTACCTCTCCTTGCAAATGAGTTTAGGGGAGATGGGTGTAAAAGGTCGAAAAAAGGATGAAGCGCTCCACAAAGAGGAAGTATAAAATTCACTTTTGATGACACCACCAATAAAAATCATAGAAAGGTAGGAGACAAAGGGATATTCGAATGATGGACAACTAATCCTTGCTTTCTCCGTCTTTGTTGGAATTGAACAAACAATAAAGCTGAAGCTTTAGCATTCCTTAAAAGTTTCAACTGCCAAGGAAAATGGATAGAAAGATCTCTGGATTACCCCTCAGTTGTTTATGTCTGATTTGTTAATTAGCCTTTATCTATCAGTTCTTCTCCTTTTCCCTCTCAAATGTATACTCCCACCCTCTTACTTTTTGAAGCTAGGCAGTGGCGGTGAGGTAAGTTTCGGCAACGGCGGTAGCTGTAGAGGGTTTGAAGCCAAGCAACAGCGAATCTGGAGGGTTTTTAATCCACAACTGAGTCAAGCGGCGGTGGCTGTAGAGGGTTTGAAGCCAGGCAACGGTGGTTCTAGACGGTTTTTAATCCACAGTTGATTCAGGCGTCGACGGCGGTTGTAGAGGGTTTGAACCCAGGCAGTGGCGGTTCTGGAGGGTTTTTAATCCACAATTGAGACAGGCAGCGGTGGCTGTAGAGGGTTGGAAGCCAGGCAGCGGCAACAAGGTAAGTTTCGACATCTCTAATTTAGTGCTTGAAATTATTTAGGTTTTAGGAAAGTTTCACAGGGAGCAAGAAAGAACATATCAGTAGTATAGGAGTGGTTTGATAATGGAAGAAGGGAAACAACAATTACAAGAACAAGTAGAAACCATAGGACAACTGGTCTCCGTGAATGCACATATTTTTTCAATCATTGGAGCTAAAGAAACACGGGGAATGACATATCCACAAGCAATAGGGCATACAACAATACTACAATCTGAGACACCCAAAGAAGGAATGGAAAAACCCATATATTTCAATGCGAAACAGTACTGGAGAATAATAAGGCACCGACAAGCTCAAACAAGGGCAGCAACAATGAAGAGGACTAATCGAAAAATAACAGTAAAGAATATTCTTCCACATAAACATGTGGAGAATAAGGAACAATCAAAGGCACTAACCATCGTTGAACGGGGAGATCAGTCAAACCAACATAGGGGACAAAATAAGGAAGACAAAAGAGACGGAGGCAAAGCGGCAACACACAAGAACACAAAAGGAAAAACAAGCAAGGATAAAAAAATAAAAAATTAAAGCAAGAAAACATTTAGCGTGGAAAGTGTAGGTCACCAAAATGAGTTTCAAGATAGGGAAGAAATGTACAGTCCCACAACCACGCCACTAATGTGGGCACCAAGACTTTATGTGCATGAGCTAAAGAAGATGAAAGAGAAACTTCAGAGCATGGAAAGGAGGGAGAAAATAAGAGATACTAAATTAGATGAGATCATAAACATCAATCAAAGGTTGGAAAAGGAAAACAACCAACTCAAGGAGCAAGTGTCAAAGCTACAAAACCTTGCAAAGGGTCAACGTGAATGGCATGTCCTCAAACAAGCCATCCACTCCCCAATCAATGATACAATAGAGGTGGAAAAAATGAATGCAAGACAAATAAAAGAGGTACGGGAAACACTCCAAAACATAGAAACAAGAGAAAATGAGTTGTGAAATGAATTAGCAAAGGCAAAGTCATGGTCTCAAGTAGTAAAAGAACCAATCAATCAACAGAAAGAGTTGATAGAGAAGCAAGTAAAATTCAAATAATAGAAGAGAAAGAAAGACATGAGAAGTTATCAAACATAATCATCAAAGGGTTAAAAGATTATGGGGATAGGGAAGACACAAACCGTTTATCCAGGGACTTCTTGTCATATCGGTTACAATGGAAAGGTCAAATCAAACAAGCAAGCAGAATTGGCAAGCTAAGAGAAGGAAGCAGAGATAGGCATATTCGGGTCACATTGATGAGCTACGAGGATAAAACAAGGTTACTAAGAAACAGAGACATGTTGAGAGGGTCACAATTTTATTTAGATGACGACCTAACCTTCCTACAGCAAGAAGAAAGAAATAAGGAATGGGAAACGGTGAGAGCAACAAGGAATGAAGGGAGATGGGCATGTTTAAGAAATGGAAAGGCGTACATCACATCTAAACAAACCCGAAACAAATAGGGAGTATGGCCCGCCCAAGAACATCTTACGATGGTAAGTTGGAACTGTAGAGGTTACCCTTGGAGAAGAGGACGTGGGTTAGAGCCTATTGTTAGAGACAGAGATATAATCATCCTGACGGAAACACATGAGCACAATGGATGTAGGACTCCAGACTTTGTGGGATACAAGAAAATAACAATATGGAATAAAGCAGCAGAAAATGGTGCAGGGGGGTATTATGGTTTTAATAAAAGAGGAGTGGGATAGGGTCATTAAAATAGAAAAACAAGATGAAAACAAACAGTACATCTGGATAAAGATCCTAGAAAATAAGTCATTTATTAGCATAGCAGCATGTTAATTTTGCTCCCAAGAATTCTAAATTCTATAAGAAACGTGACCTTAATATAGAAGACTCATACTCCTCCCTAAAAAGAGATATTTTGACATACAGTAAGTTGGGGGAGATTATATTAATTGGAGGCTTCAATGCAAGGACAGCAAATAAGCAAGCTAACATTCTAGTAGGTAACGAAGATATTGAGATTAATCCTCTTTGGATGCCAGAAGAGGAAAATCAGTAGTGGACCAAGACTTCAGAAGATGAGCATGGGGCTATCACGTAATATAGAGAAGAGTTGTTAGCCCTTTGTAGCACACACAACTCAATTATTTGCAATGGGATGAAAAGTTGGAAAAATTCAGGAAAGTATACATGCAAAACATATAAGGGACAAAGTGTAATAGACTATGTAATATGCTCACAAAATTGCATACCAAAAATAGGGGAGCTAAAAGTGAAAGATTCCCCGGTGGAAGTTAAGTCAGATCACAACCCAATTGTTATGAAACTTCCAATGCAAGGAGACAAACCAAGGGAAAAACATATGCAAGGCAATCAAAACAAACTTCCTTACAGGGGAAACATTCTCTTAACAGAAGAAAATCGACAGAGTCTTAGGGCAGCATTGAATAACAAGTTACAGGAAAGGGAAAGAAAGGGACTACCTCACAGTAACAGAGATTACAACAAGAGTTAATGGTTAATGCACATTATCCAAGAAGCTCTAAACAAATGCAAGAGAGCTAAACCTAGAAAGAAATAAAGAAATAGCTTCCCAACCAACCCGTGGTTTGATGAAGATTGCAAGGAAGCGCAAAGATTACTAAAGGAACCAACAAGTAAAACAAGAGCAAACAGAAAAGAATATGAGAAACTGGTAAGGGCAAAAAAAGAAGAATACATTAGAACGAGGAGGAAAGATCTGATTTACTTGGGGAAGCATGAACCAAAGAAATTTTGGAAGGAACTAAGCGTGAAAAAGATGCAAACTGAAAATAACATAACAGCTAGTTAGTGGTTGGAGTATTCAAAACAATTGTATGAGCGTAGTAACCAACAAGAGACACCCCCTACTATCATTGTCAAGAAAGAACTTTTCACAAATGAAGACATTATTCAAGGGATAAAAAATTTAGCAACTGGTAAAGCCCGTTACATAGACAATCTTCAGGCAGAGCATATAAAATGGGGGATAGATATTCTTGCACGGCAGATCAAAGAGATTTTCAATGACATCATACAAAACGGCTTCCCTACAGAATGGACAACTAGCTTGACCATTCCTTTGTTTAAAAGTGGAGATGTAAATAATCGCTCAAACTATCGAACAATCATGAACTACCTTCTCTTTCCAAAGATGTTTGGGAGTATGATAGAACGTAGGATCAGCAGATGGGTAGAAGAAAATGGAAAGAGCAAAGGGGCAAGCAGGTTTTAGGCCCAAGCACTCAATTATTGATCACTGTATCACGCTTAGACACAGTGTGGAAAAAAATAGGAAAAAAAAAAAAAGAGGCTTTTTGTTGTTTTGTAGACTTCAAAAAGGCATTTGACACAGTGCCAAGAAAAAAATTATGGAGCAGAATGGAAGAGGTAGAGGTTCTAATTCACTACAGGGCAGCAATTCACAAATTATATGAGTATGTAAAGGCTAGAATCAAAACGCAGAATCAAAACATAGGAAGGGTTATCTGAATGTTTTAGGAGTGACATAGGCATCAAACAAGGTTGCCCTCTATCTCCAACCTTATTTGGATTGTACATTGACAAGTTAGAAGAATGGATAATTTGGGGGAGAGGGTGTGCACTTAGCCAAATATGTGGTAAAACTCCTCATGTATGCAGACGATGTAATTCTTGTGGCCGAAACAGCTAAAGATCTAGAAGATCACCTTCGGGCTCTAGAACTCTTTTGTAAGGAAGTTGGGATGCAAGTGAACACGAGCAAAACAAAAATCATGATTTTTTCAGCAAAAAAGAAGAAGCAACATCTTGAATTTCAGTTTGCAGGAGAACCTCTTGAGGTAGTGGTAGAATACAAATACCTAGGCATAGACTTTCATGACAAGCTCAATTGGAATACATGTAGGATGAAAAGAACTTTAAGTGGTTGGAGAGCGCTATATGCACTTCAAAATTGGTGTAGGAATGTTGAGTTGTGGGACTGGAAGACCACCAAGGTCTTATTTGGCCTACTTGTCACACCGGTTGTGTTGTATGGCTGCGAGGTGTGGGCCAGTGGCACGACAAATACAAAATGGAGGCAAATAGAAAGGATTCAAAAACGTCTAATTACAAATTTTCTTAGAATTAAGGCCACAGACCCTTATGAAATTATTCTAGATGAAACTGGAATGTTCCTTTTAGAGGCAATTGCTATGACCAAGCTGTTATGTTACTTGAAAAAAACAGTAAACATGAAAAACAACATATGGCTTAGGGCAGTTAGGGACAAAGAGCTGCATAGCCAGAAGAACACATGGATGAAACAAAATCAGAAATGGATGAAGGTTGGGAAATCAACATAAATGAATGCCCAAATTCAATAAAGACATAAAAAACTATGTGAACGAAAAGTTTAGAAGTGGAATGTGGAAAAATGCAAGCAAGAAAAGACAATACTATATTGCAAAGTTTAACCCAACGTATAACCACAAGGAAAAAGCATATATAGGCACTAAAATTAAGTGGAGGGAAAAAATCCTCATTGCTCAGATAAGGACTAGCTCTCATAGGCTTAGATGTGAAACAGGGAGATGGACAACGCCCAAGGAACAATGGGAAGAAAGGATATGTACTCTATGCAGCACAGGGGCAATAGAGACAGAGGAACATTTCATCTATGAATGCCCGAGTTTTTCAGACATTCGTGGCAAATACAAAGAAACGCTTGGAAAAGGGTCTATGATAGAGTTATTTGAAGACAGTAAAATAAAAAAAGTTGGCGAGTTGCTAACCCAAATCAGCAGGAGAAGGAACAGCCTTCTCAAGGATACTAATGGTCATATGATTTGAATAACTGTGCTTCCATATTTGGGGGTCTCATAGGCCATGTTTGGGTCTCACGGACGTAATTAAAATCTTTCATTTCATTTCATTTCATAATGATGTACTCCTTAGTTCCCTTGACCCTTGACCTACTTTAGTCATTCACAGAATTAATATGATTTCAATTTCTGAGTGGGAGGGAACTCAAAAAAAAAAGTAAGTCTATTGCATGGTGACTAACAAAGATTATTTGAGACTAAAATATTCTCAAACCTAATATCTAGGATCAGATTCTCACAAATCAAAAGAGAAAGGAACAAAATGGCAAACTTATTTGCAGACAAAGTTAGCCTGGAAATGTCAGACAAGGTGACTGAGGCTGTGTTTATGACCACCTCTAAGCAAAAGCCACAGTGAAAAATAGTCTCAACTCTTAGATTGTATGAGGGATGGAAAAAAAGGCTTAGACTAAACAATGACTTGCATAAAAATAATAATTTATATTTTAAGAAAAAGGAAGATTCATGACAAGGCTCTATGGAAATGAAATGAAATGCCCCCATCAATCTAATTGAGGCACTCAAAGCTAGACTATATAATGAATTAGATGATGATGATTATAATAACAATAATAATAATTTATATTGAAAACAACAAAAGGAAGATTCATGAAGATGCTCTAAGGAAATGAAGTGAAACCCCCTCATCAATCTAATTGAGACACTCCACTCATGCTAAGTGTCATCTCATAATGTGGGCAAGGCATTGGAAATAGGCTGAGAACCCTTCCTCTCCATTATTTACCCCTTCTGTTGGATGAACCACTTCCTTAAATCCCCTGCAATATATTTGTATCATGAAATTTGCATGGAATCTCGCACTCTATTTTCCAAAACCTCAGGTGATTTAGAGTATCACTGTATTCTTTTCTTCATAGACCGGAATGGAATGAATCAATAAGACAAATAAAAGAAGAAAATTAATATAAAAGGGTATATTCCATTTCTAGCCTTGCACGATGAAAGTCCAAATGAATGACATCTATATGTCAGAAACAATTAAGAGATTGTGGTCAAGTTTCAGCCCTGTATTATATTTATTTTTCTGTATATAATTATTCACTTTGCACAAGAATGGTATCATAGCTGTGCTGATTGGTTTAAAAATGCTTAACCCACAAATGGCCTTGGTGAATTGAATCCTTATTTTCTGAATACTGCTTGGGTAAATAAGGATACTTGCCTCATGCTTTTCTTTTTATGTGTCTTAAGTCCATTTTTATTTGGGTTCAATAAGTAAACTCCCCACAAAAATTAAAGATATCTCCTTAAATGGGAACAAAAAAATGTACATGCAGGTGCACATACAAAATAGGGCTTCTAAAAATAAGGGAAGCAAAAGCCAAGTACAATGCCATATTCCTGCCCATATAAGGAGCGATTTTAACATAGGATATGAATGAGCATGATCCTACACTGATCATAATAATTGCCTAGCTAATTATTTATAGCACACAAATTGGCATTTGCACTGCAATTGAATGTTATTCGTACATTCAAACTTGATAAAAAATAAAGATAAAATCAACTCTACTAATTTAGTTAACCTTCTTTACACAGGGAAACAACAAACAAGATATAAAGCTTAGTGCATTTTACTATTTCCATTGAAACATCTTGCAGTAAAACATGACTTATCAACGTCATTGTCAACCATTAAATTTATCAACATCCACACCATCCTGAAAGATGAAAAAAAATTGATTCTTAGTGGTGGCAATCATATATGCAATTTCTCAAAGATATAAACAGATTCAAGTTAAAACAAATGTTTCTCAAAATGTATATTCAAGTATGATGCGTCTTGAGGTCAATTTCTAATGGATTCACTCTAATTATGATGCCTCACAAGATTGATAAAAAAAAAATCATTCTGATAGGAGACATAATTCTCATACTTGCCAAAATTGTAGCTTCATGTGCTTCAAAGATGAATAAGCCTTTCTTGATTTTAAAAAAAAAAAAATCATTCTGATAGGAGACATAATTCTCAATACTTGCTAAGATTGTAGCTTCATGTGCTTCAAAGATGAATAAGCCTTTTATGAACTCGTATTTGATAGAATCATGGAAGAAGTCAAACCAAAAAAGATGATATTCATCCCCAATTTCTAATTTTCAATGATGCTTTTATGTTGAATATTTTCAAGATGGGGTGAAAGTGGTTGACCTCGTCCCTACATTATAAATTACCTTTGAATTATCCTAAAATCTTATGTTATTATGTATATATATATACTTACCTTATCAATGACATGTCATAAATAATTGCTTAAGAGAGAGATGGGATACTTATTGGTCTATCACAGTTTTGCTTATTGAATGACCTGAAGAGTGGCAGGCTTAAGGATACATGTTAATAGAATCTTTCAATCTATTAATCTACATAGAAACAACATGCCCAATGGGTTTTAGGCAAGAGATTGGGAACAATAAGTTTCACACCATAATCCAATGTTCCAATCCCATTGGTGAACCTTAACCTTTTAATCAAATGGTATGAGCTCAAGTTAAAATACGCTCCCAATGTGGAGACCCAGTTAAAATGTTGCCAAATGATATATGCATATTTGCCAATTGTAATACCACTATGTGGTTTGTTGAAAAACCATGGTAACATGGTCATGACGTAATATGGGTGAGCCTGTTTCAATCCCATATTACCAACTAACACACATACACACACATAGAAACAACACGTCAAGAAGAAAGATTTTGAAAAAAAAAACTAGCTTGGCAACATTATCTAGAATGGATGATATGGTGTCTTGGTAATTCATTATTTTTTAGGGTGAATAAGTAGTCTTCTTGGAAATATAAAATTTGGTATGAAACTCGTTCCAAGAAATCTACAATTGATCATTCTCGTCTTAGTCACTTTCATTCATTGGGCCCAAGTCTAACAATCAACGATCAAAGTAAGTAGCCATTTTGAATTTTTAAGTTTTTAACAATATTTGACAGGATATGAGGACCACTTGCTCATCCAATCCCTTGATTTAACATCATGACTAGCCCCATCAAACATAGGAATTGGAATTCCCTCAAGTAACATTTGATTGATGCAAGGCTATGTTACATGGGGACTCGCCTTGGGATTTGGGGGCTGTCTCGGAGATGCATCCCAACGCCCCAAAAAGGCATCACAACGTTCAGGGAACACGTCCCACCATCCCCAGGAGTCATCGCGCTGTCCTCATTCGAAAACTTCATGGAACATATATGCAAGGCATTTCACTTCTCTTGATTATATTCAGTCCTACAACTGCCACCTCTTATGTTAATTTCTTCCTTCCTTGGAAAAGGGTTCCAATAAGGATCATACTACAAGCAAACCCTCCTTTGGTTTTGGGATATATGATGACCTTTCTTCCACCACAACTCTCATCTCCCCATTCCCTTTTCCAGATTGTCATAATCAAGGGACACAGGCTGCATCTGATGATGGCAAATGCAACATAGAAAAATAATGCATAAACCATCATTGGCATCAAAGCTACGGAGAAGCATTACTCGGCAAGGCGCACACTGGGCAAGGCGGGAGGAAGTCTTCTCGTTGCAGGCGTGTTTCAAGACGGCATCAGCACGGAATACCATCAAAGGTTGTGTTGATTTTTTCGTTTGATTTATTGTTCAAACTAAGGTTTTTTTGTGTTTCTATTGAAACACTGGACCAGCTCGCAATCCACCCACGTGGAAAGACTTGACAACCCACCTCCACGAAGGGAGGCAAGCTGCACACCAAGGGCGATTGAACTGCTGCTCGGAAAAGTGCAAGGCTCATCATACCTTATGTCCAAGGTCTCACAGACCCCACTGGAGTGCTCTGGAAACAATTCCACAACTGCTGTCTTATCATTCCCATCATTATTAAAGTCATCCCGGGTCTCCGCCATGCTTACCGCATGAGGAGAAGCATCCGTTTCTAGCTCTAAGGTCTCAACCTCCCTGCTGTCCATAACTTTACTTGGATGCAATAAGTCATTCTCCTTGTCAATTTCACATGTGTGGCCAAGTGTCCAAGCTTCCTGACATGTGAAACACCTGTGCTCATGTCTCATTTGGTTCTTTCTCATCCGTGGTAGTCCTGCGACCTGTAAACCACTAAAAACCATTTCTTTTTCTGCCAACTGCCTTTTAAAGTTTTCTGGAACAAGTTCTTCTATCATCTCGACCTTATTGTACCCAACAACGTTTCTTTGGATAGTAATTGAGGTGGGAGACATTGGTTCATCTTTTCTCTCCTTCCTATGCAACTTCAGTTGATGATGTTTACCTCTCCGATTAGGTTGTTGCCTCATCCTCATGTCCACCGAATCATGAAGAGACATCATTTCTTTGAATTTCCCACTAGCATTGGTCCATTCCTGAACAAACTGATCCCGTAACTCTGAGATGGTGGGCTCAACCTTAGCCTTAGAGGAAACCGTAGGTGCTGACTTAGGTGACATAGCAACTATCAACTGCTTGAGAGTTTGCTGCAACTCTCTCTGACCTTGCCAAAACTCACGCTGAAACCTATCCCAATCACTGTGTGGCTCCATCTTCACATTGAACTAACCAACTCTCAGCTGCAACTATTTTGAAGAAACACACTAGATAAAGAACCCAGAAAGGCTGGCAAAATCTTTGGCTCTGATACCACTGTAATATCCCACCCAACAAAATTTCTACCTTGTTTTGTTATTTTGGAAATTTGCAAGGTTTTCGGATTTTGTGCAATATTTTGATTTTTTTGTATTTATTTATTTAAGTACAGAATATGTATAAAAAGTTAAACCGCCAACTTGAACAAATAATATCTAGCAAACTACTGGGCGGGAATCAATGGAACTTGGAATTTAGATAATATTTATATAAAACTATAAACCCTTTAAAGGACTTTGGAAAGTAACAAAATAACCGGAAGCTGTACAAGACTGAAAATGGCGACTTTATAGCTGAACAGCAACACAGGAATATATGTATTTCTTTCCCAAGGAACAAATAAAAGATGTCTTTTTACAATATCAATGCAAAGGAAAGCTTTCAATCCTTAGACGCCTCAATCACAATCATTAATTGGCAGCCAAACTCTGAATATTAAAAACCACCTTCAATGCCAGGCAAGATATGGTACGGCCAGGCTAGAGGAAATTATGGCTAGCAAGAAATGTCTGAAATCTGCCTTGAAACCATAAGAAATCCACTCTAAATGGAACAGCTGGAACTGTAGAAGCAAAAAAGCCAAGTCACCTTGAAACCCCAACTCAAATCATGGAATCACATACAATAAATGACTCCACTTGTACGGCTATGCTGAGGAATGAATGCCACAACAATGTATGCAAAATATGCTTCAAATCCCTTCCAAACCCCTTGAAAACCACAAGAAATCTACGGGATATAAAGCTCCAATGCAACCCCGAAGTAGAGTTGCTCATGAACACCCCGAGAATATCTTTCAACTCCGAGGATGTTGTCCCCGCTGGTGATTTTCGTCACACAACAAGCTGAATTCGAAACCCCTGCAACTCTGCAAGATCTCCTCAAAATTGCTCCAAGAGAATGAATAGCCAAAGATCATGAAAATGAAGTTTCATTGCTCTTTTTATAACTCTCCAAGAGGGGTCGACCTCTTTTTTCCCCTTTCCAAAGCAATATTAAAATAAAACATTTTAATTTTAATTCTCATAACTTGGCAGACCATATTAACAATTGAATATTATAAGTCACCTTTATATTTCTACTTGTTTTTTAAGTGACTAATAAACCTTATATCTCCCACATATGAAATATTATAAAGTTAAACTATATTAAATATTTAATTAACTTTACACATTAAAATCTCTGCCTCCTAGACCCCGGAATCCCAAACAAATTATGGAAACGGATACCCATTTCGCCAAGGTATTCAATCGTACTGTCTGTTTCCACCGATTCCCCAGCTGACTGACTTACTGAAAATAGTAAGTCCTCCCACAAGTGTCCGAAACGGCCTGAAAAGATGGCAACGGAAAATTTTGCTCGTCCAAACAACAATCCACGTCACTCGGTGGGCTCCCAACCAACTGACATTGCCTACGGGAACCCTTGAGTAGGCAAGTTCACTCATCTCCTGTTGTCCGACTAAGAAGGGGACATTACAGCGATCGATCTCCACTACGGAGACCGGTGACAGACAAGCGGAGGTCCGGCATACCCTCTGACCGGCGATCGGAACCTAGTCTCCGGCGACCGGCCCGCGGTGCTGGACCGAGGTGGCCCACTTTGCGGCGAGGGCACGACCGCCCTCACACCACAGCCTTGACGGTATGTCCTTGACATACGGGACAGAACCTGCCGCCAACAGGCGAGTGCCGCCTAGACAGACGGCTCGTACCTAACGGACTCTAGTGGCTGACGTGTCAGCTCGAATCCCGAGAAGGGATCTGCTGAAGTGACCAGTAAGGAGTTCGAGGAGGATTGCATTGGACCGTCTCGAAGTTCGAGAACATTTGAACCGTACACGTGGCAGGCGCAAAACCGGACACGTGGCGAGCGTGAAACCCGAGGCTACGCTAACTAGGAGACACGTGGCAATTCACTGACATGGAAGGAGCACAGCTTTCAAGGCAATCCACGTGGAACTTGGGTTCGCAGCAGGCCAAGTGGCAGTACCGGGGATTCAAACCTCTCGTTTGAGCGGCAAAATACGGGCCGAAGGCAATCGCTTTCAAACGGGAGTCTTCCCGTTTTTATATCCCAAAAATGCACCCACAGGGTGCATGTGGGATATTGTCCCACATATTTTTTTTCTTCACGCAGGGTCCGCGAAGGCATAAAGAAAAGTAGCTAGGCTTTCCTTCCCAAGGAAGGGCCTAGCCCAATAGGTTGCTTGGGACCGAGCTAAGTCTTTGTGGAGAAGGTCGGGGTTTCAAACCCCACCCGCTCCGCTCAATATTTTTTTTTTTTGCAAATTTTTTAAATTTAAAATTTATCTTTATATTTTTTTTTTAAATTTAAATATAACTCTGTTTTAAATCAATTTTTTTTTTTTTTTAAATTGATTTATTAAACAATATTATATTTTATTATTAAATTAAATTATTTTGATTAAAATTTATTTGAATTTTGCAAATTAAAAATAACATAAGACAAGGCATCTTAAAGGTTTTGCAATTTTCAATAAAATGAGAGCTTTTGTTTTCTCCACAAAGGGGGATATAAGACAAAGAAGAGCACCATTTCTTTTGCAAAATTAGGGAGCCTAAAAATCTTCTCAAAACCTTGTTAATTTTGCAAACAATAAAGGATCAAACTTGAATTTGTTTTTGCCAAATTGTAACACAAGGTGACACAAAATTTGTAAAATTCAAAGGCAAAGTGTGCATTTGTTTTCTCCAAGGAGGAATATAACAAAAGAAATTGCACATTCTATTTTTTTGCAAAATCGAGAAGAGATTGAAGACCTTGGGTCCATAAAAACCAAGTCGTGTGTCGACTGGTTCTGGAAAGCCTTTCAAACGCGGCTCGTGTGTCGACTTGACTTGAAAAGAGTGTTATTTTGTTAATTTTGCAAATCAAAGGGGGAAAGACAAGAAATTGTATTTCTTTGCAAAATTGTAACACAAAGTGAGGAGCACTTAAAAATCAAACTTGTTAATTTTGCAACACAAAAAGGAAAGGCAATTGTTTTATGCCACATTCTTTGCAAAATTGAAAAACAAGAGGAGACATAACATATCAAATTTTTGCACAACACAAATCCAAATTTTGTTGCAAAAATTAATAATAAAGGTGCATTTTCGATATTACTCGACACATTTATTACAAATTGGCAAATTAGGTGCATTTTCGGTTGCATCCGACACCTATGTGGTAAAAATTTTATGGGCACTCTTTGATTGATTATTGCATTTAATTTCTTGTTCTTTGCAATTATAAGTCATCAAAATCAAGAGCACTTAAAACCCCAAATTTTCACAATAATTTGTGTAATTCATTTGCACAAGTATAAGCCATTTTAAAAATTGATATTCTCTCCATACTACCCTAAAAATTCACTCTTATTTTTTTGGATCAATATCCTCAAACTGATTATTCCTCTTCAAGAGGATTTTCAAGCAAGTGCCATTAAATATCTTTTTGAGTGAATTCTCTTTCACTTCTTATTTGTTTGGCTTAAATATCCTCAAACTGATCATCTTTCTTCAAAGAGAGTTTTCAAACAGGTGCCATTAAATACCACGTAAGAGCGAAAGAAAGATCATCTTACTACAAATTCTAGAACCTTCATCATGGCAACTATCAACAAATACCTACATGATACACAATTGCTTAAAGGTCCTAACTATTCAGCATGGAAAACTAAGATGAAAGCCATCCTTACTGTAGAGGAAATGTGGGATTTAGTGGATGGCACTGAAACAAGACCCACATCAACAAGAGCAGATCAGAAAGCATGGGACAAAAAGAACAATCGTCTTCTCATGTTGATTCTCCTAGCTATTACTGATGAGATCCAGCCTCACATAAGTGAAGCTAAAAATGGTAAAGATGCATGGGATGCACTTTGTACCATTTTTGAAGGCAAGAATCAATCGACTATTCTAAACCTTCAAACACAACTTCATACACTCCATATGAAGTCAAGAGAATCAGTAGAACTATTCCTCTGCAGAGTGGCAGAACTAAAGTCAAAGATGAATGCTTTAGGAGCAAAAGTAGAAGATACTATCTTGACTTCAGTAATATTGAGGGCTCTTCCAGAATCCTACAAGATGTTAATAACATCCCTTAATGTATCTCAAAGAATAGTCACCTTTGTGGAGTTAGTCAATTTGCTTCAAACGGAGGAAGCAAATCAGCTCCAAAGTGATGAAGTGTCAAACAATGCACTTTACTCACACAAACAGGGTGGAAAGAAGAAAGGAAACTTTCAAAAGGGAGGCTCATCTTCAGGATCATCTTCAAAAGATAAGGGAAAGCAACCTCAAAAGAAGTTTTGCTCAAATTGCAATGTTGCTAGTGAAGTGTCTGATTCCAATTCTGATTATGGTTCAAAAAGAGCACACAAAGTGCTCATGGCTAAAACAGCATTGTAAAGGGAAACAAATTTGTCACCCTAGGCAAGCACCATCTACACTCTCTTTTTAGGCTTCATAAATAGCATAAGTTTTTGTTTGAAGTACTTGTAATAAAAGAGGGGGATTTTCTAGTGTAAAATTTTCCTAGAAGGCAATCTTTGTAAAAGCCTTAAAAAGCTTCATGAGTTGCATATCTTTTGCAATTAAGGGGGGATAAACATTTCTTTCCTACATTCACACAATTTTTGTAAAAAGGGAGGAAGACTTATAAGGGTGCATTTTCGGCAACGACCGACACCTTAGTCACACTTCTTTCAGAAATTACATTACAAAATGTTTTGCAACAAAGGGGGAAACTTATAAGGGTGCATTTTCGGCAGCAACCAACACCTTAGCTACCTTATCAAAACTTTTGCAAAATCATATTGTAACCGAATGAACCTCATATGTAGTGATCTACTCTAGTACACCTAGCGGTTGTAGCGGTTGGTTACCCATGCAATCCGATTGGATGACAAGATTACAATAAGGACATTCGTTGATGTGAAGACAAAGTGAGGAATGACCCACTTTTTGCTTAGAGCAGCCAAAGCACTGTGACAGAGCCCAAGCCAAAGATATCAACATCTTTTTCACTGTATTGGGACAGTTATATACATTACCCAAATAATGTAATAAGGGAGGATGTTAGAGTAATATTCCATTATTCGGGATATTAACCATATTCCTACATTAGGGTAGATTTCATTTACCACATGGTAAAAAAGTAATATTTTCTTTTACCAGTAGGTTATTACATTAGTTGGTTTGTTTTACTATTGTAAATGTCTTAACAATGATTTATTGTTATGACGTGATATATATTATTCACATTGTTAAGTGAATAATATATTGTTAGTGGTTAGCGTTATATCCTAAGGCTGTTAGCTACCTTAGGGGGAAGGCTACCTATTTACGTTGTTACCTACCTTTAGGGGGGAACAACTAATTAGGCTATTCATAGCCTAAATCGATTGTTATTTAAACCCTATTCAATATCAATATTATGTCTATGGTTTATGCATTATTTTTCTATGTTGCATTTGCCATCATTTGATTCATCCTCCAAACGACAACTTCTTTCTTCCTCCACTAATAATTCAAGTTCCAAATTCAATTAACTTCCACAAGAGTGTGCCCATGGGGTAGAAGTCCAACCAATGATAATGTTTGGCTCACAAAGAGCCCATCAAAATTCAATTCCCATGGGTGTCGTGATATGATATTTTGTTGTAGTACTTTGTGGTTCATTGAAATACCATGGTAATATGGTCATGATGTAATTCGGGGGGCCAGGGCTGTTTCAATCCCATTTAGCCAATTAAAGAAAAAAAGACTTCCACAAAAGTGGATAAGAACAAAACCATAGCTTGCAACCCCCATGAAGCTAAAAAAAATTGATGTTTTACTAATCTGGAACCTATTGATATAATTGACCCCAAAAAAAAATACAATTTGAATCTGCAATCTAATATTTTAGAAACTCAAATCCAAATTTTTGAAAGAAATGTGGAGAACAAACTACTTGGAAAACAAGAACAAAGCTAAAATATATAGAAAGAATCACAAATAGAGAACTTCTTTATCATGACATAACATTTCAAATAGTAGATACAATCTAAAAAGGGGAAGGGGAGGAATAATCAAATAAAAATTAGCTTTCATAAGAAGGGGTGCATTCCAACTCAAGCCTAAGAGAGTCGAAGAGTAGTATGGATGTTGGAGTTGGGCTAGGACTTAGTCTTTCACAGACTACCTGCATAAACATTCTCCAGAATTACACTGGACAGTAATTATCAAGCATATGTTTAGGTGCAAATTAGGTTATAAATAAGTTAATAACCCCCTCTTCTGTTAATTTCTCCCCCCGAAAAGGGTTCCAATAAGGATCATACAACAGCCAGCCCCTCCTTTGGTTTTAGTATATATGATGGCCTTTCTTCCACCAAAACTCCCATCTCCACATTCCCTTTCCCTGACTGTCATAATCAAGGGATACAAGCTGCATCAGATTCATCCTATAGTGTATATCATTCTTCCAAAGGACTTCTTTCTTCTTCCACTAATAATTTAAGTTCCAAATTCAATTAACTTCCACAAGAGTGCATCCATGGGGTTGAATCCCGACCAGTGAAAATGTTTGGATCACAGACCCATTCAAGTTCAATTCCCATGGTACCGTGACAATATAGTTTGTTGTAGTACCACTGTGGTTCATTGGAATACCATGGTAATGTGGTCATAATATAATATGGGTGGGGCCTGCTTCAATCCCATTTGCTGATTAAAGAAAAAAAGACTTCCACAAAAGTGCATAAGAATAGAACCACAGCTTGTAACCCCATGAAGCTGAGAAAGTGATGTTTTACTAACCTGGAATCTATTGCTATAACTGTCCAAAAAAAACTACAATTTGAATCTAAAATCTACTATTTCAGGAACTAAAATCCAAATTTTTGAAAGAGATAAGAGAGACTAGACTACCTGGAAAACAAGAAACAATGCTTAAATATCTAGAAAGAACCACAAATAGAAAACTTCATTGTTACCAAATAGCATTTCAAACAGTAGATATAATTTTAAAAAGGGAAGAGGGAGGATAAATAAACAAAATAAACTTTCCTGAGAAGGTGTGCATTCCATCTCAAGCCTAAGAGAGTCGAAGAGTAATATGGATGTTGAAGTTGGGATAGGACTTAGTCTTTCACAGACTACCTGCATAAACACTCCCCAAAATCACACTAGACAGTAACTGTCTTGCATACGTGTAGGTGCAAATTAGGTTATAAATAAGTTAATAACCATCTGAATTTTAACAGTTATAAAGTCAGCCACCTAATCAACTTAGAAAAAATATATCTTTTATAAGCCTCACAAAAGTAATCTATCAATTCTTTAAAACTACATTAAAAAAGGACTAAAATAAGGCCAGGTGAAATCACCTATATTCAAATAATGAATCCTAAACTAAAGTTGGTAAATTTAAATTTTAAAATGCCTAAAATGAAATTTTCCAAAAGTGGACATAGATGGTCATTTTGTTGTTAGCTGAATGTTTTAAACATGCCTTTGAACATCATAACAATTTTCTCAAGGCATGACTTATCCTCATTGTTATATGATTTCTTGGATTACCAATAAATTCGCGTGTAGATAATGGTGTGGAAAATTTAGGATCCTCATGAAGAGAAAGCAAACTACTTTGAAGAATTTTGTAATTGAATTTGAGGATTCCTTAAAAGGCCTTAATATGAGCACTATTTCTAGCATGCAATAAAAATACTTAGTAACCATAACATGGCTAAATCTAAACAGTCTCAATTGGACAGAGAGTTTGATATGCTAAAAAGAGTACGGTGAGTACAACCAAAAAATGTATATTTCCCACAAAGTTATAAATCCAAGACCTTTCACACAGACAAAACTGAAAGCGTTTCTTTTCTCAATTTGCATACAGCTAGAACTTCTTGTATTCACTTCAAGTATAAAAATACTTAATAACCATAACATGGCTAAATCTAAACAGTCTCAATTGGACAGAGAGTTTGATATGCAAAAACTTGTATGGTTGTTCCCACAAAGTTATAAATCCAAGACCTTTCACACAGACAAAACTGAAAGTGTTTCTTTTCTCAATTTGCATACAACTAAAACTTCTTGTATTCGCTTCAACAAAACAATGTCCAATTTACTTTAATTTTTTATGGATGAATATTCACATGACAAAGCAACAAGACAATATCATATTACAAAAAGAAAGCTTGTTGACCAGGTTTTAGAGGGATCTAGTTAACTGAATAGTAAATATCATCAGTTTTGTAGGTTCAATATGAAATGAAATGAAAGATTTTAATTACGCCCGCGAGACCCAAATATGGTCTATGGGACCTCAAATATGAAAGTAAAACTACTCAAATCATATTGAGAAGGTTGTTCCTTCTCCTGCTGATTTGGGTTAGCAATTCCCCAACTTTTTTTATTTTACTGTCTTCAAATAACTCTGCCATAGACCCATTTCCAAGTGTTTCTTTGTATTTGCCACGGATATCTGAAAAACTCGGGCATTTATAGATGAAGTGTTCCTCTGTCTCTACTGCCCCTGTGCTGCATAGAGTAAATATCCTTTCTTCCCATTGTTGTGCTGCATAGAGTAAATATCCTTTCTTCCCATTGTTCTTTGGGCATTGTCCATCTCCCTGTTTCACATCTAAGCCTATGAGAGCTAGTCCTAGTCTGAGCAATGAGGATTTTTTCCTTCCACTTGATTTCAGCGTCTATATACGCTTTTTCCTTGTGGTCATACGTTGGGTTAAACTTTGCAATATAATATTGTCTTTTCCTGCTTGCATTTTTCCACATTCCACTTCTAAACTTTTCATTCACATAATTTTTTGTCTTTGTTGACATTTGGGCATTCATTTATGTTGATTTTCCAACGTTTCATCCATTTCTGATTTTGTTTCATCCATGTATTCTTCCGCCTATGCAACTCTTCGTCAATAGCTGCCCTAGGCCATCTGTCGTTTTTCATATTTTCTGTTTTTTTCAAGTAACATAACAGCTTGGTCATAGCAATTGCTTCTAAAGGGAACATTCCAGTTTCAGCTAGAATAATTTCATAAGGGGTTGTGGCCTTAATTTTGAGAAAATTTGTGATTAGATATTTTTGAATCCTTTCTATTTGCCTCCATTTTGCATTTGTTGTGCCACTAGCCCACACCTCGCAACCATACAACAAAACCAGTGTAACAAGTAGGCCAAATAAGACCTTGGTGGTCTTCCAGTCCCACAACTCGGCATTCCTACACCTGTTTTGAAGTGCATATAGTGCTCTCCAACCACTTTGAGTTCTTTTCATTCTACATGTATTCCAATTAAGTTTGTCATGAAAGTCTATGCCCATGTATTTGTATTCTACTACTACCTCAAGCGGTTCTCCTGCAAACTGAAATTTGAGTTGTTGCTTCTTCTTTTTTAATTTTTGTTTTGCTCGTGTTCACCTGCATCCCAACTTCCTTACAAAAGAGTTCTAGAGCTCGAAGGTGATCTTCTAGATCTTTGGCTGTTTTGGCCACAAGAATTACATCATCTGCATACATGAGGAATTTTACCACATATTTGGCTAAGTGCACACCCTCTCCCCCAAATTTGTTTATCCATTCTTCTAACTTGTCAATGTACAATGTCCAACAAGTAATAACAACTCGTTTGCATTTCATAATAAACATAACAAAAGCAAATATTTTTCTTTTAAAATTCAAATTATGATCATTGCAACTAATATTGAAGACTCGTCTAATGCCCGGTACAAATTCCAATCACTGATATTTTAGAAAATTAAGAGATATAAGATAGAAACATTTCAAATAGAACAAGGCATGCATATCTTGCCATTGCCAATTTATAAGTATTACAACTAATATAGGAAAAAACATAACTGTTAAGCTTTATTGCTTAGCTGTATGACTCAGACTCGGCTAGGATTGAGCAAATCCAGTCACTTAAGATTAGAATAAGACTTGGCAAAATAAAAACATTGAATTTTCCAAACAAAAATATTGGGAATTTTCTCATTTTAAGAGAAAATAACTTCACAGAAACCCATGAAATTAATCAATAAGTATATAAGCATACACTACAAAATAAAAATGAGCTATTGCTGTAAAAACAAAATTTTAAAATACATAGAAATATCAAAAATGTCAACTATATATTAAGCAGCTAAATGACTTGGACACAGCTAAATGAACCTTAGTAAAAGTAGTCTTGTCATCATGATTACTGTCCAACCTGATTGCCCTTTAAAGCTTTCCAAATAGACTCAAAAACTTGATTCTAACTACTTAGTAAGAATCGAATTCATAACATTGTACTTGTAAGAGTAGAATCTTGTAATTAAGATTAAATTTCAAGTAGGATGCAAAACTATAATGACCCTAAAAAGATGGATGAGTTACCTTTCAAACAATCGTGGATGTTTTGCAACCATTATGAATTAAACAGCCTATAGAATTAATGTTTCTCTATTTCTTATTCTTAATGAACTCTCTTGCTTCTTCAAATAAAAGATTTTCTCTCTTCCCTTACATAAGGAGCACAAGTGTCATTGATTATGTCCTTGGCAACTCTTACATATCTCCAACTTTCTCTTGCCAACATGCTCTTTAACTTTACTCTATTTGTTGCTTCTCCACTCTCATCTCTCCCTCAGGATCCTCCAACACTTGTCAAACCATGATTTCATGATGTTTAGCCTGCCAATGCTCATGTTATATGATTCAACTTATTTCTAACTATTATTCCCTTTTTCACCATTGTGGCTAAAGAAGAAGTCTCGTCCCTTGTGTTGTGAACGGCTGCTCTTGACTTTCTTGGGCTCACTTCACAGGCCATATCGTATTCCACCATATTGCCAAATATATTAAGGAAATACATTTATTTTTGGGATCAAGTGGATAAGCTACAATCCAAACTAACTTGATCCTTATCCTTAATGTAGATGATAGTCTATCTTGGATTCTTGACTATATCCTGTACTAAAAATAGACAGGACTATTTCAACAGTTAACTTAGTACAACTTTTATCCTATCACCCCTTCTTAATGACCAAAACAGATATAAACCAAGGTTTTGTCATTACATATGAATCCAAGGGTATTGTGTTACTATTTCAACTGCCTACAATGAATAGGATCAACTTTGTCGCTGACCTTACCCTTGAATTTGAACAAACTCCTACCTAGCTCTGTGTCTCGGAATGGACCTCTAGATATGATTGGATTTCCATTAAGATCTATTCTACACAAACAAGCATGCCTTAAAAGGTCTTATTGTCAAATGTCTGCCTTTGTAGATCTCGTGACACCAAATGCCTCGCACCATTGGTGATCCAAGCATGTGACCAGTTTGTAGTATGGCTTTCTGCTCAAAAATGTCCTAATTTTTTTTTTAAATTCTAACCGCATTGTTAAGGGCATAACTTTGTGCTCGAGACTCCATTTTGATCCATTCAAGAAGCATTGGAAAGATTACAGAGAGAACGACAATTTCCGCAGGCAACTCTGTTGTAGACACAATTGCCAACAAATACGCTCCGAAGGCGCTCAAAAATGCAAAAGAAAATACTTAATAAAAATAGTAATTTTCTATTTTTAGATTTTCGTAGCCAAAATGCATCTCTAACTATGTTAACACATCAATTGAAGACAAAACACAAAAGGACAAATCACATGTATGTAATTTTCATTTACCATGCACTTTGTAACTCATGGAAGGTGAATCACCACATTTCCATATGGGTGACCCATCTCACAAAAGGTGAACCATCATATTTTCGTATGGGTGACCTTCCATATTGAATACAGTGGTTTTCCATTACACCAATTCTGGTAATTTAGAGGTTGGTAGATATTGGATCCCTATTGAGAACTGACCTATTCAAATTCCAGAAAGGCAAAGGAAAGATATCTAACGCACTCTTCATATGAGATCTCTCTCTTGGTCCCATGATAAGGACTGTTTTGGATGGAACAACACTACTAAGGGTGAGTATACAGTTGCTCAAGGTTATTTGGACTTATGCCACAATAATCCCAACCAGACTTATGACATATTTACACAGTTGTGGGCTCAGAAGCTTTGGCCTAAGGTGAGGTTTTTTATTTGGCTTTCATTGCATCGAAGGGTGCTCACTGGTAAGCAACTTATGAAACGTGGCTTTCATGACCCGTTTAGATGTGAAATGTGTGGAAAGAATGTGGAAAATCTTAGCCATATTTTTATTGAGTGTCCCTTAGCCTTTGAGTTGTGGAGGAGAATAACTATCTTACTCGGTTTACAATGGTCCAATTTTTCTACTCTTGAACAGCTATGGAAGGATTGGCCTAAACAAGAGGTTGTTGATCATTTTGTTAGGCAGTTAGTTTGGATGGGAACAACCATCCTGCCTTGGAATATCTGGAAGGAAAGAAACAACCAGATTTTCAAACAGGAAAGGAAGGATATTCACTATATTTGGCAAAAGACCATTTCCAACTTAGCTAAAATGGTCCAACATCTCCTTAATCACTCCCAAGACTACCACCAACAATGGGATCAAGTAATGCAAAGATTGAAGATTCACTCAACTATTGGCAACTAGCTAAAAGGGAATATGAGCAATCGAAAGATGGATAGAACAAGGAATTGGCAGCCTCCTCTTAAGGATTTTGGAAAAGTCAATACGGATGAAGCCTCTAGTGGGAACCCTCGAAAAGCTAGTGCAGGAGGAATTGGTAGACTTTTAGATGGTTCCCTGGTTTTCACTTTTACTGGGAAATTGAGTATCCTTCCCAATAACTTTGTTGAGGGGTATGGTATCCTTATAGGCCTTCGAGAGGCTGCTAAGGTTGGATGGCAAAAAGTGTTGGTTGAATCCGACTCCCAAGTCATGATTAATCTATTGAAGACTCCTAAGAATCATAAGGCTAATTGGAGAATAAAAAGAATTGTTGAGAAGATTCAATTAATCCAAATGGGATTTTTGAAAGTTGAATACAATCATGTGGTCAGAGAACAGAACAGGATTGTTGATGCTTTAGCTAATTGGGCGTTGGACAAAGGTAATCTTACTTGCTACGGCTACCCTCCCAAATGGTGGGCTTCGCAAATCAAGGATGCTCTTCTATCTATCCTTTCTCCAAATGGCTCCAGTAGTAGAGGTACCTAGTTCCTTTTTACTTTGAATTAGCTTCTCTTTGGTTCAGTCAAGGTATTTTAGTTCCCCAGCTCAAAAAGATCATTCTTATGTTTCCTCTATTGAATCTTGGCTAAAAGGCCTTTTGGCCTGGAAAGGCCAAAGATGTAATATGTTTTTTTCCATCAATTTAATTTTTCAGCGTTTTTAAAATATATATATATATATATATATATATATTGGGGAGTGGATAGAGGTCTAAGAGAGATCACCTGGATCAACCAGTTTGCTAACATGAATGCTCCTGAGGGCACCAAGCGTAGAATTATTTCTCTGATCAATAAAGATAATGAGGGTACTGCTAGCACTAGTCATGGTGAAAGCAGGTTGGAGAAAGCCCTATGAATGCTGCAATCTGCATGAGCCTTGAGTAATTGGTTTTTTGTCGACCTTTCTAGATGGTACATGCGCGCCTTGTTGGCTAATTTGCTTTGGGCTAGGCATGCTCTTTGAGCGTGCCGAAGGTGGCAGACCAGGTGCGAGCCCTAGGCAATTTTGGCTAAACAGATACCCCTGCCTCCTTGGGACTTACCCGAAAGGGGTGTTTTCCACAAACAAAAATATATATATAAGGATATAATATAATATAAAGGTATTCTACAATATATTATAACATAGTGTTTAGGTCCACTATAAAATCCAAATAGATTAGAAAAGTGAGCTAGCCTCAACATACCAACATATACTCTAGTTCAAAAGATCCATAGATCCAACTCTCTTTTGAGAACAAAGGGCTTGGTACAGATTTTTGTCCACCTGACATTATCCCCCATGTGATCTTAATCGAGACAGATGGAATGTCTATCTAAAGATTTTCTATGGTTAAAGTAGATGGACTACAAACTTGACTTGTATGAAGCACAGGGGAATTGTTCGCTTATATCAAAACATGCATTGAAGCAAATTGTCTCAATGCTTGCCCAACTAACAAACCCTAAGCTAGGCCCCAAATCTCAAACCCCTACAAAATTGTGGGTATAACAATGTAATCAAGAAGAAGCGTCTTTGAAAAGATATTATAAAAATGTATATAGCAACATTAACATTTCCAGATAGAAAGAACAACATGGCCCTTTCAAATTGTGACTAAGAATCGGATTTGAAGTTATAGATGGACCTCAAAATTGAACCCCCAAATAGGTATAGGACATTATGATCTCCAAAAATTCTCACCTCTATACAAATCGGAACTTACAAAGGTCATTTTTAAGAGGTGTTGAAGATTATAACTTTAATTTTTATTAAAGTCAACTTATGTTGTTTAAGGTCAAAAAATAGACCAAACACATCCAATTATCTCTCTATAAACCATTAACAAAAGGTTGAAAGAAGAATCACATCATCAACAAAGAATAATGTTGCAATCAAGATATAGCATAAAAGACACAATCCTTTGCATAAGTATGCTAACAAAAAAATCCTCGAGCTAATCAATATATATTAAAGAGAGTTGGCAATAGAGGGCATCCCTACTTAATACAAATAGTACCCCTAATGTCACTGAAATACCCATGGGCTATCTTAAAAAACCAATCACCAACTCATATAGTTGCATGATTCTTGTGATGAGGAGCTTTGAGATGCCTATGTCATGCAGTCTCTGAAATAGCAAGTAATTGAGTATAATATCAAGCAATATCATAGGCCCATTGAGTTATTGGCTTTGTGGTATCCTTGAAACCCCAAAGGTATTCTATGCACATGGTACCTAGAGCCCACCACCATGATTAATGTATATGACCCATTCTGTTTATGTTTGAATTTGTGTGTGCATGATTACATACTTGGAGAAGTCTTCAAACTCAACTACCCCAACTTTGTAGCGCTTGCTTCTAACAAAAGAAACAAATGGCTTGATGCAACAAAAACAATTATGGTTATTTTTGTAGGGCATGGTCATTCTTCATGTGGAATTGTAGTCCTTTGAGTTCGCGGTTCCAATAGGTTTGCAGTGTAGGCATCTTCCTGGTTGAAATCCATCTTGCCCATTGCAAACTAAGCTTCCCTACAAATTTAGGGAAGTTCAAGATTACATTGTCTTGGATCCTTTGGTCCTAGCTTCTACGCCAACGATGGAAGCTCTAGCCACTGCAGGCTTCTCATGATCTTGTGGGCTTTGCAGCCTCTTGCATCAAAGAAAATTCAAGTGGAGTTCTTTTGGTGAAAATTTGATGCGTGGATAGTTTGTTCTCTCGTTGCTCCATAACTCTCTACTATTTTGCATCTCAAACCCTCATGTCATAATTTAGGGGGATGTTGGTGCATATTTTGCATCTTCAGGATTCCCACTTATCTAGGCCATTGTGTAAAAACAAAGATGATATCATTAGGCTTACTAAGTTGCCAGCTTTGTAGTATCCTTGAAAGCTAAGATACTATCTATGTATGTGGCAACCACAATTCAAAAATCCATAAGGCCTACCATATTTTATATTAGTATTTAATGTAACATGATTAGGTTGGATATGGAATATATCCAACACCACTAGAAGGGTTATGCTTCATTCCATCCATCAATTCACTGACTTATCCTGAGTAGTTAACCACACAATTTAAGTATTAGTGATATTTTTTAGTATACTATTGTGCACTCTTCATGTTTTGGTGCCTCTTGTTCAAAACTATTGATGCCTCACAATTTATTCTTATACTTGTTAGTCTCTTTTGAGGCTACACGGAGGCCAAATGTTGAAATATGCATCCTAATGTTAGACTCGAAAACAAAGCAAGGAAGAGCTGCAAGCTTATTGTAGTGCTAAGTGCTTTGGCCTCTCTTTAAGAGGTCCAAGGTTCAAACCCAACTTAGCATGAGGGGACCAAGACCCCTCATAAAAACCTATGTAAACTCATTGAATTGGCCTCTCTTTGAGAGGTCCAAGGTTCAAACCCCACTCAATATAAGGGGACCGGGACCCCTCATAAAAACCTATGTAAACTCATTGGAAAAAAGAAAACAAAGCAAGGAAGAAATTTATGAGGATGCCAAAACTCAGTTAGCAAGAGCAAGGAGAAGACATTGAAAGAATGAATAAGCCAATAACACATTGTCTTTGATGGCTAACCCTCGAAAAAAATACAAGACAACAACTGAAGACAAAAGCAAGCCAACATCTGAGGACTAAGAAGAACTCTTCCTTGTGAAGATTCAAGTAAAACAATTCCCATTTCAATGCCTTTTTAAATTTTTATTTTCCCCTAAAGGAATCGAGCCAATCTGATCTCCAAAACATTGTAAAAGAGTTGTGCTCAAAGATTGCCAAGCATCAAAAGCCACATTCACCTAGATGGCTTCATAATGATAAGAATAAAGAAAAAGCTCCATGAATACAACATGAATTTTGTTATTTCAGTTCATACTGATCATGAAGCTAAGTGTGATGTTGCCTTCGATGCATGTGAGGTATCTAGAAGATCAGATATGAGGGGCAGAGAGACTATTCATATGCAAAAAGGCAATTTATAAACTATACCCACAAGAAGAGTTGCATCACAAATGCAAATAATTGTAAAGAGTTCATTTTTAAAACTTAGCTGCACAAGCTCAATGGCTGGTGAATGCTAGAAAGTGATTAATATTGTTCTGGTTGAACTTGGAAGTCAAAAAGGTAAAGTCGTCTCAGTTGAACATTAAATGGTAAACCAAGAAGAACAATCTCCATCTAAGCAGGTTTAAACCACCTGAAAAGGTGCAGCAATCACCAGGCAAGCAGTCACACATTTTAATAGCATAACCTCTCACATAATGGATATGATATGGCATCATTGACCTTTAAAATAAGAAAGTTTTATCCTTATTCAGAATGGAAGTTTCTTACTCAAGATAAGAATTTTAGAGAAATATTTTAATTTTAAGTACCACTGACGAAATAATAGGTAATGCTGTTTCAATAAATGGTAAAAGATATATCCCACATGCAGGGGGCAAAAGAAGCCAAGCTACTTCATGTGGCTTTGAACCATAGACAGTTAACAAAAAGCTAACACTTTTCATCAAAGAAAATGATTGTCTTTGCCTTCAGAAAATAAAGAAAAACAAAAATAAAAAATCTTTGTCAGATTCACCAAATCCAAGCGCCTATTCACTATTCAGAACACAGGAAAGCAAGCAAATAAGTGCAAAAGCCAAGATATGATGTTTGCCCACTATCCTGAATCCTAAACAAGATAAAAATTGGCAAAGTCCAAACTAGACTTTGGATTTCAAGATGTGCAAGCAACAAGTACATGAAGACATGACAATAGTTGGAAATAAATCATGAAACTTGAAACCAGATGTAAAAATGAAGTATAATTTGAAATTTAGGAGCTCAAAAGTACTAGGAAAATGCTACATAACAAACATAGCCGCATAGCCGCCGTCGGCTATGTTTTCCAAAAAAATAATTTATGTATTTATGTGATTTGATTTTAAATTAATAATCATCTATTATCTTCTATCCATGCGACATTCGCATACTTGCCTATACGACGAGGGTGTGCCCACCTAAAGTGGCGATTCATTTATCACTAGATTCATTCTTCTTAATTTCTGATTTATTCATTTAAGATTCAAGTTGTGAAGTTTATGTTTTAAATCGAAATAGCGGTCTGTGTTAATGAAGAAAGCAAGGAGTTGCTTTCCATGTGGTATCAAAGCTCCGGATAACAATCTCACGGGACTTCCGCTGTTTCTCACATCCGGGTAAGCATTCGATGATCTTCCGGCAGAACTCCACACGGCTCATAGCTATAGACGCCGTCGTCGACAATAATCAGTCCCCGATCGCGGTTTGGAAACCATACAACTAACGCCATCGCAAAGAGAAACCGGCGTCTGGATTGGCGCGTTCGATTACAGCGCTGCACAGTGCACGTCCGAGGAGAAAATCAGGTCCTAGAGTAAGTTTTCCACACACTTCATCAACCAAACGCTTCGCATCATTCTTCTGTTCTTCAACAGGGCCTTCGAATCATTGCGGGGGGAACTCGATCGTATTCAAACCCACCAAACCGCCGAAGAAACTCGCAAAAACAATTCGCCCAAAACCCTACAGCCATCGTCGTCGGCTCCCAGCCAATCAGCGCTCACGAAAAAGTTTTAATAATCGCTTTGGCTAAGGTACTCGTATAAATTTTATTTTTTATTTTTTATTCGTCGGGATATTTATCCCACATTGAAGGTGTGGGAGGAAGGTTGCGGTTTATAAGGGGGACGTCTCATATATGACGTTGTGACTTCGGTCACACGTTCACTCGCTCCCGTCCTTCCCCTTCTCCCGCCTTCGCTGTCCTTTCTGTGCCTTGCTTCATCCACGTGTTCCTTGTCCCGCGCTTCGCCCACGTGTTCCGTGTCCCAAGTTTCTCCCACGTGTCCTGTGTCTTCTTCAGTCCTCGTGCGTTGTCGTTGGTCCGTCCGTTAGTCGTGCGTCCTGTGGTCCCTTCACTATGTCCCTTGTGTCGTGCGTCCTGTCACTGTGTCACGTCCCTCGTGTCGTGTGTCTGTTGTGTTGTGTCCCTAGGGTCGTTGGTCCCTCCCTTCGTTGTTGTCACTTGTGTCACAGTCCAGTTCATTCGTATAGCGTATAGTGTCTTGTCTACTCGTGTCAGGTTCGTGTTCGGTCTTCCGTCTTCTGGTCACTCGTGTCCGGTCGTGTCAGGTTCATGTCCGGTCTTCTGGTCACTCGTGTCGGTTAGGTCGTGTCCGCGTGTCTCGTGTCTTGCGTCATTCCTGTCGCGTCTGGTGTCGTGTCGTGTCACATTGGTAGGTGTGGTGTCCCTCATGCCTCATGTCGCATCCTGTATTGGTCTAGTCGCTATCGTGTCTTAGCAACTGTTCAAAGTTGTCAAGTGCAAGTTGTCAAAAGTTGTTAAAATTAGAACTTGTCAAGAAATTGCCAAAAGTTGTAAATATTGCAGAAACTTGTCCAAAGTTGTTGTCAAGGAGGCGAGCCAACAAAATCAAATCCGCGTCGCAGTTGGAGCGACAATTGAAGCAGAATACAAATTTTTACCAAATTTAAAAAAATTTGCAGAAATCAAAGCTCAAATGCTGCTAAGCAGGAGATTTTGGAAAGTGAATGAGAAAAAGTTGGACCAAAGGTTCTGACGGTCGACTATCAAGCTAACACTTTTCATCAAAGAAAATGATTGTCTTTGCCTTCAGAAAATAAAGAAAAATAAAAATAAAAAAATCTTTGTCAGATTCACCAAATCCAAGCGCCTATTCACTATTCAGAACACAGGAAAGCAAGCAAATAAGTGCAAAAGCCAAGATATGATGTTTGTCCACTATCCTGAATCCTAAACAAGATAAAAATTGGCAAAGTCCAAACTAGACTTTGGATTTCAAGATGTGCAAGCAACAAGTACATGAAGACATGACAATAGTTGGAAATAAATCATGAAACTTGAAACCAAATGTAAAAATGAAGTATAATTTGAAATTTAGGAGCTCAAAAGTACTAGGAAAATGCTACATAACAAACATAGCCGCATAGTCGCCATCGGCTATGTTTTCCAAAAAAATAATTTATGTATTTATGTGATTTGATTTTAAATTAATAATCATCTATTATCTTTTATCCATGCGACATTCGCATACTTGCCTATACGGCGAGGGTGTGCCCACCTAAAGTAGCGATTCATTTATCACTAGATTCATTCTTCTTAATTTCTGATTTATTCATTTAAGATTCAAGTTGTGAAGTTTATGTTTTAAATCGAAATAGCGGTCTGTGTTAAAGAAGAAAGCAAGGAGTTGTTTTCCATGTGGTATCGAGATTCGGATAACAATCTCACAGGACTTCCTATGTTTCTCACATCCGGGTAAGCATTTGAGGATCTTTCGATAGACCACACGACTCATAGCTATAGACGCCGTCGTCACCAATAATCGGTCCTCGATCGCGGTTTGGAAACCATACAACTAACGCCATCGCAAAGAGAAACCGACGTCTGGATTGGCGCGTTCGATTACAGCGCTGCACAGTGCACGTCCGAGGAGAAAATCAGGTCCTAGAGTAAGTTTTCCACACACTTCATCAACCAAACGCTTCACGTCATTCTTCTGTTCTTCAACAGGGCCTTCGAATCATTGCGGGGGGAACTCAATCGTCTTCAAACCCACCAAACCGCCGAAGAAACTCGCAAAAACAATTCGCCCAAAACCTACAGCCATCGTCGTCGGCTCCCAGCCAATCAGCGCTCACGAAAAAGTTTTAATAATCGCTTTGGCTAAGGCACTCGCATAAATTTATTTTATTTTTTTTAGTCGTCGGGATATTTATCCCACATTGTCGATGTGGGAGGAAGGTTGCGGTTTATAAGGGGGACGTTTCATATATGACGTTGTGACTTTGGTCACACGTTCACTCGCTTTCCGTCCTTCCCTTCTCCCGCCTTCGCTGTCCTTTCCGTGCCTTGCTTCATCCACGTGTTCCTTGTCCCGCGCTTCGCCCACGTGTTCCGTGTCCCAAGTTTCTCCCACGTGTCCTGTGTCTTCTTCAGTCCTCGTGCGTTGTCGTTGGTCCGTCCGTTAGTCGTGCGTCCTGTGGTCCCTTCACTATGTCCCTTGTGTCGTGCGTCCTGTCACTGTGTCACGTCCCTCGTGTCGTGTTTCTGTTGTGTTGTGTCCCTAGGGTCGTTGGTCCCTCCCTTCGTTGTTGTCACTTGTGTCACGGTCCAATTCATTCGTATAGCGTATAGTGTCTTGTCTACTCGTGTCAGGTTCGTGTCCGGTCTTCCGTCTTCTGGTCACTCGTGTCCGGTCGTGTCAGGTTCATGTCCGGTCTTCTGGTCACTCGTGTCGGTTAGGTCGTGTCCGCGTGTCTCGTGTCTTGCGTCATTCCTGTCGCGTCTGGTGTCGTGTCGTGTCACGTTGGTAGGTGTGGTGTCCCTCATGCCTCATGTCGCATCCTGTATTGGTCTAGTCGCTGTCGTGTCTTAGCAACTGTTCAAAGTTGTCAAGTGCAAGTTGTCAAAAGTTGTCAAAATTAGAACTTGTCAAGAAATTGCCAAAAGTTGTAAAAATTGTTGAAACTTGTCCAAAGTTGTTGTCAAGGAGGCGAGCCAACAAAATCAAATCTGCGTCGCAGTTGGAGCGACAATTGAAGCAAAATACAAATTTTTACCAAATTTAAAAAATTTTGCAGAAATCAAAGCTCAAATGCTGCTAAGCAGGAGATTTTGGAAAGTGAATGAGAAAAAGTTGGACCAAAGGTTCTGACGGTCGACTATCAAGCTCAGAGACTCCCAACAGAGACGCAAGGCAACCTCATCGAAGCTCCCAAAGTCAAAATAGTCACTCTCTAAATCATAATGGTCACCAAAGTAATGAGGATTGGGGTAACGAAGAAAATCTGGAGCAACAAAGAGGTTCTCACAGACCTTATCACAATCACAACCAACGACAGAGGAGTAATGAGGAACAAGATAGAAACAATGCTCACTCCCAACCAAGAGGTCCTACTGGAATCAATTATCCACGCGTTGACATGCCTACCTTTGAAGGCCATGATCCGCGTGGGTGGATTGCCAAAATGGAAGGCATCTTAGCATTCTACAAATTCCAGGAAGAGGACAAAGTCCCTTTTGCAGCAACCAAATTCGGCACTAAAGCTTATCAGTGGTTCACATGGTATAAACGTGAGGATCCCCATCATGCCTTCTTTTGGCATAATTTCAGGAAAGCCTTTCTTCACAGATTTGACCAAGGTTCCACAGGTTCATACACAGTTCGGTTGTTGTCACTTAAGCAAACAGGATGTTAGTCTTACAATGACACTGAGAGGGGGGGTGAATCAGTGTAGCTCTTTTAATCTTGAATTTACAGCTCTTAAAACAGAAGCAATTAAAACTTATAACAAGATACAGCAAGAATAACAGAAGAGCATCACACAACACAAGATTTAACGAGGTTCACCAATGTGGCTACTCCTCAAGAATGACCGCTTGGACTACCATCCAAATCTAGCCTTTACAAAGCAACAACTTTACAAACACTTTACTAAGCACCCACCGGAAGGAGCACCAACCCCTTGTTTATCCGTACCAACAGAAAGGAGCACCAACCCCCGATTTACCAAGCACCTACTGGAAGGAGCACCAACCCCTGATGCCAAGCTGCAACCTGGACTTGAATTATGAATCTAGAAGATTAACAGAAAGATACCTCCACTTTTACAAGATCCCGACAAGTCTGCTTCACCTTAGCGATCTCTGCGCACTCTGCTCTCTATGCGAAATTACTTCGCACAATCTGCTGCATCACAGTCGAACGATCGTCTTCTCCCTTTTGCGCACTCTGCTTCCTTTGCGAATTTCGCACTTAGCACGATTCGATACGACTTGCACTCTACGCTCTGTGACCGAACTTCACGCCCTTCGACACTCACACTTCAACACACATTCGACGATATGTTCAACACTCCTCAATTCTCCAAACAGCCCTCCTTTTATAACAATATTTTCATGAAGAAAAACCTTAATCTTAGTCGGCTATAAACCCTACTCTTAGTCGGCTACAAACCCTAGACTTCGTCGGCTACAAACCCTAATCTTCGTCGGCTTACATCGGTCTTCGTCGGCTTCAACTGCCCCTGTAACTCTTCTGTTGTTGTTGCCGCGAAAACACATGTCGCGATATCGCGACACTTTCGCCTCCGTACGCTTACTCTTAGCTTTGGCGCGCGAGAATACAACATGTCGCGATATCGCAACACTTTTTCCTTCGTACACTTTCTCTTAGCTTTGACCAGCGAAAATACAACATGTCGCGATATCGCAACACTATTTTCTCTCTCCTCTTTCTCTTTGCTTTGGCCCGCGAAAATACATGTCGCGATATCGCAACACTATTTTCTCTCTCCTCTTTCTCTTTGCTTTGGCCCGCGAAAATACATGTCGCGATATCGCGACACTATTTTCTCTCTCCTCTTTCTCTTTGCTTTGGCCCGCGAAAATACATGTCGCGAAATCGCGACACTTTTTCTTTCTCTTCCTTCCTGCGCTTTCGAGTCGCGAAAATGCGACATGTCGCGATATCGCGACACTTTTTCTCCTTAGCGTTTTTTCTTGCCTTCGGGTCACGAAAACCCGACATGTCACGATATCGCGACACTTTTTCTCCTTAGCGCTTTTTCTTGCCTTCGGGTCGCGAAAACCCGACATGTCGCGATATCGCGACACTTTTTCTCCTTAGTGCTTTTTCTTGCCTTCGGGTCACGAAAACCCGACATGTCGCGATATCGCGACACTTTTTCGTTCGGACTCTCTCTCCTGCAATATGTCGCGAAATCGCAACACTTTTTCGTCCGTACAATCTCTCTTGCAATATGTCGCAAAATCGCGACACTTTTTCGACCGTACAACCTTCCTTGCAATATGTCGCAAAATCGCGACACTTTTTCGACCGTACAACCTTCCTTGCAATATGTCGCGAAATCGCGACACTTTTTCGTCTTGCCTTTTTCTCTTCCAGCATGTCACGAAATCGCGACAGTTTTTCTTGCTTGCGCTTTCTCTTCGAACATGTCACGAAATCGCGACAGTTTTTCTTTCTTCTCAACATGTCGCGATATCGCGACAGTTTTTCTTTCTTCTTCTCTCTCTTCCAACATGTCACGAAATCGCGACAGTTTTTCTTTCTTCTCAACATGTCGTGATATCGCGACAGTTTTTCTTTCTTCTTCTCTCTCCTCCAACATGTCGCGAAATTGCGACAGTTTTTCTTGCCTGCTGAATATGTCACGATATTGCAACACTTTTCTTACTTGTCTTTTTCTTTGATCTTTTGCAAGTGGTCTACTTCGGTCTTCTTGGAAAATCACTGTACATACTCTGTGTAACCTTTGAACTCCTGTCTTCTGCATCTGACTAGCTTCTGAACTTCCTGTCCACTGCATCAACAGATCTATTTGACTGTGTTGACAACAATGACAATACTATTGCTGCACCTTGCTCAACACAGGATCGGTAGGGGACTATATCTCAGAATTCACCAGTATGCTTCACTATGCACAAGACCTACAACCGGACGTCGTGGTAGCGGCTTTTCGAAATGGATTGAAAGCAAATATTAAAGTTGAAGTGGACCTACAAAATCCATCCAAGTTGGATGAGTGTATAAGGATTGCTAATTTGGTGGAGACAAAGGCGCACTTAGGCCCATCCACTCGACGTGATTCTTATGGGCGACCTCAATTCCGCAACAACACTTTCCGCATAAATGATCAACCGCCACGGTACTTCTACTACAAATGTCGCAATCATCATCTTAAAGATCAAGCATGTACACCACGACAAAACTTTCAAATTGAATATGTAGACAGGGAAGAAGAAGAAATAGAGTACGGCACACCTGAGGATTCCCCAATCGAGGACCAAAATGAACACGAGGAAGTTGTAGCTGAGGAGGATACCATGACTATTTCAATACATGCTCTTATGGGGTTATCCTCTCACCATACCATCAAGGTAGCAGGTTTCATTCGAAAACAAAGGGTGACAGTATTAATTGATTCAGGAAGTACTCACAACTTCATTGATGCAAAACTTGCAAGGACATTGGGTTTGCATGTTTTCTCTTCTAGTCAAGATTGGTTTCAAGTCAGAACTGCAAGCAAGGAGATTTCTCAATGTCTAGGTAAGACATCTTCCGTTTCATTACAAATGGGTACGTATACTTGGCAAGGTCCTCTTTTTGTTATGGAATTAGGAAATTCAGAGGTTATTTTGGGCGTTGCATGGATGGAACAATTGGAAACCACCGTGGGTTTTAATCACAAACATTGCTTCGTGGAGTGGCAAGCCAATGGAAGGACCATTCGTCTTCAGGGATTACCCACACCTCCATCAAAAGTTGTAAGTTCACATAGCATGGAAAAGATATTAAGAAAATATGGTGGGGGATTCATAGCCTGAATCAATTGCATAGAGAAATTAGAACAAGATATGTCAGAAATCAAAGAGGAAGATCTTCAAAACATTGTGGCTAACTATGAGGAAGTTTTTCAAGAACCAAAAGGACTACCACCCAAAATATCTCATGACCATGCCATACATCTAGTGCCTGGAAGTCTTCCACCCAATGGTCGTCCTTATCGATATCCCCAACCCCAAAAAACAGAAATTGAGAAGATTGTCCAAGAGCTATTAGACCATGGTGTCATCCGTCATAGTACTAGTCCTTACTCCTCACCAGTAGTCCTAGCTCGCCGAAAAGACAATTCTTGGCGTATGTGCCCTGATTTTCGTCCTCTCAACAAAATCACGATCAAAGATAAATTCCCTATTCCTATCATTGATGATTTACTAGATGAGCTACATGGTGCCAAATTCTTTACCAAACTGGACTTACGTTCAGGTTTTCACCAAATCCGAGTTAGGGACGAAGATATCCCCAAAACCGCCTTTCGCACTCATGAGGGTCATTATGAATTCTTGGTCATGCCCTTTGGTCTCACTAATGCTCCATCTACCTTCCAAAGCCTCATGAATCAGGTATTTTGTCCATTTCTTCGTAAATTTGTCCTCGTCTTCTTCGATGACATACTCATCTATAGTAAATCTTGGAAAGACCACTTATCACATGTGGACAGAGTCTTACATATCCTACACAAGGAAAAGTTGTTTGTCAAAAGATCCAATTGCTCCTTTGGTGTTCAAGAAGTTGAGTACCTCTGTCATATAGTATCTCCTGAAGGTGTTAAGGTGGATCCCAATAAAATTAAGGCAATACAGGATTGGCCTTTGCCTAAAACCATCAAAAAACTTCATGGTTTTTTGGGTCTCACTAGCTATTACCGCAAATTTGTGCGTAACTATGGTAAAATTGCGGGTGCTCTCACGGCTCTCACCAAGAAGGATGCTTTTCAATGGTCAGAAGTGTTAGCATATAATAACATTACATTATTGTTTATAGCTTTGCATAAAGGGGATTATAAAATGTAGCGCACGTAGGCGCTCTCCAGGGTGGTTGAGATAACCACCGAGTTGGTTCATGGAACCAACTCATTTGTAATCCTATATCTTAATTGAAATACATTGAATCGTTGCTTCGCCAAATCCTATATGGCATCAGAGCAAGTTGCTATCTCTTGGCGGACACGCAGGTGGAGAAAACAGTTGCCAACTATTCCACTGACAGTTAATGAACGAGGGGAGGCGGTTCCGACGAGGAGGCGGTTCTTGGATTCTTGATAGACCAGACTGTGACCAGACGCGGCTCGAACCAGACAAACCAGACTGCGACCAGACGCGGCTCGAACCAGACTGCGACCAGACGCGGCTCGAACCAGACTGCGACCAGACGCGGCTCGAACCAGACTGCGACCAGACGCGGCTCGAACCAGACTGCGACCAAACGCGGCTCGAACCAGACTGCGACCAAACGCGGCTCGAACCAGACTGCGACCAAACGCGGCTCGAACCAGACTGCGACCAAAACACGCGGCTCGAACCAGACTGCGACCAAAACACGCGGCTCGAACCAGACAAACCAAACCAGAACCAGAGGAGAGTGGACCGAAACTTCATAGACAAATTGACACTTGGCAGTGTGGGATTCGTGGACAGACGGATGGGCTACGTTGTACGATGGGGTTGACGAATTGACACTTGGCAGCGTGGGATTTGTGGACAAACGGACGGGCTACGTTGCACGGTGGGGTTGGTTCGCCGGCCAAAACACTGGACAAGTGACCGCCCGAAGGCAGTCACCTTCCAAGGTGACCTTCACATTTTTTCAACATCCGCGAGTGCATCTTCCGGATGAATGTGGGATAATCCCACTTCAATTTTTTTTCAGAAACAATTTTCCCGTTGTTTCTATAACAAACGTATGTTGTTCTCCTCTTCACAGCGCCCCTAGTAGTGCAATTGGTTGAGATGTTTACTGCACTGCACCCGGTCTTGGGTTCGAATCCCACTATGGGATGAAAAAGGGCTATACATTTCCGCCCGTCATTTTTTTTTTACACCTTGTTGGTTCTGTTGACGCGCCCTAGTGCAGTTTGACGCTGGCGGGATAGTTTTGACGCCTGGCACAACAGATTGACGCATGGCGAGACATTTTGACATCTGGCGGGACAGTTTTGACGCCCTGGAGGTCGTTTTGACGCCCACTATGCAGTTTTTTGATGCCCGAGAAGCATTTTGACGCCCCGAGAAGCATTTTGATGCCCCGAGAAGCATTTTGGCTCATTTTTTTGTCATTTTTTTGGCATACTCAAGCTTCTAAAGGGTCCAGGTACCAATTTTTTTCCTTGTTTTTTTTGCAACAAAAAGGGGGGAGCTCATAGTATTCTTCTTTTTGCAAAATTATAAGACCAAGGGGGGATCAAAATTTGATGGAAGCAATTTTTTTTGCTTAGTAAAACTAGTATTGTAATAGGTGCATTTTCGGTGGAAACCGACACCTAGAGTAGTTCAAATTTGTGGGCATTTATGATTGTATTTATTGCATTTAAATATTTTTTTTTCTTGCATTAACAATCATAAAATAACAAACAAACAAGACCCCAAATTTTAAAAAAACTACTCGTGCAATTCAATTGCACAACGTTCGGTATTTGTGATACCTCTGGCCCACACTTACAGGTAATGCTGTCGTGCTTTGGTCTACTATATCCGCCACCTAATATAGCTGCAACAACGACGTCTGAGCTTGTTCTCTATCAATCGTCGAGGAGAAATAAGGCAAACCAATTCTATTATTCACTTCGTTTCATACCCACATCGTGATTGTTGTTAGGCGTAAATCCTGACGAAAGTTTTTTCCAAAGTGTTTAGGGGAAGTTACGCCCCACGCATGCGGAATAAAACTTTCTATGGTAGGTGTCATTAAAAACACGATGCCCTTTCAGTATCGCCTAAGTTCATTATATCGTGCTTCTCATATGTACTTATAGTCTCCCTCACGTAAGGGCGGGTACATACTGAGTGGTATGCTATTCATATATACTTACAGTCTCCCTCACGTAAGGGCGGGTATATATTGAGTGGTTACGATATATAGATCTGGCAGGTATAAAGAAAGGGGGACCAATTGGTGATATAAGGAACCTTCACAAATGGCCACTGTTCACAAGTATCTCTCAGATTCACAGTTGTTGAAAGGTTCTAACTTTGCTCCATGGAAGACAAAGATGAAAGTAATTCTTCAGGTGGAAGATTTATGGGATGTAGTGAATGGCACTACAAAATGTCCTCAAATAGCAGGAACAGATCAAGATGCTTGGGATAAGAAGGACCAAAGAGGTTTCATGTTTCTCCTACTTGCTACTACAGATGAGGTCCAACCACATATCTGTGATTCTAAAACTAGTAAAGCAGCTTGGGATGCTTTGATTACCGTGTATGAAGGAAAGAATCAGTCCACTATTCTACACCTTCAAACTCAACTACATACTCTGAGTATGAATTTTGGGGAGACAGTTGATCTATTCCTTTGCAGAGTGGCGGAATTGAAAGCCAAGTTGAATACTATGGGAAAACCCGTCGATGATGATCTCTTGAACTCTGTCATCTTGAGAGCATTGCCAGATTCCTACAGGATGTTGATCACTTCCCTCAATGTCTCTGGTAGACAAGTATCTTTTGTGGAATTGGTAAATTTGCTTCAGACTGAGGAAGCAAATCAAGTTCAGAAAGATGAGGTGCCAGATAATGCCCTTTCTACCCAACAAAAGGGTAAGAAACAAGGTCAATTTCAAAAAGGGGGTTCTTCTGTAAAGGGAAAAGGGAAGCAGAAAGATAAACAATATTGCAAGATTTGTGATATGAATAACCATGACACCAACCGATGTTGGTTTAAAAACAAACAACAAAACGACCACGCTTCTAAGAAGAAGGGCAAAGAGAAACAACAATACAAAAAGAAACATAAGCAACCTAAGGGCCATGTTGCTTATGCTGACTCCAACTCTGACTCAGATTCCCCTGGGTCCGATTCAGATTCTGACTCTGAAAGAGCACACAAGGTGCTCATGACCCATATTTCATCTTCCCAAATAGATGTATGGTATATTGATTCGGAAGCTAGTAAGCACATGACTGGGGATAAATCATGGTTTGACACTTTTGAGGAGAAAGAAGGTAAGCCAGTCACAATTGTTGACAATCAAGTCTACCAAGTAAAGGGTGACGAGGATGTTTCTGTGTCTCTTCCCGATGGTAAATGTCAGATAGAAAAGGTCCTCTATGTGTCGGGACTAGCCAATAATTTGTTGTCAGTTACACAAATGTTGGATAGAAATATGGATGTTGTGTTCCGAGTTGTCAAAGGCAAGAAGAGATGTTTTATATCCCACAATGGTAAACATGTTGCAACTGGATCCTACAAGCATGGCTTGTTCATTTTAGATGCTCTTTCCACTCCTCATGTTGCTTTGGCTGCAACTACAAAGGAGACCACCTCCCTCTGGCATAGACGTTATGGGCATCTAAGTTCTGGATATTTGCTTGCATTGCGCAAATATGAGATGGTGAAAGGTCTTCCTCACCTTTCCTCTATCTTACCAGTTTGCTCAGGTTGCTTAGCAGGGAAGCAACACCGAGTACCTTTTGCAGCTAGCTCTTCCCGAGCTCAGACATCTTTAGCATTGATACACACCGATCTGTGTGGTCCTATGCCAACCAGCTATGGTGGAAAGAAGTACTTTCAATTGTTTGTTGATGATTACTCACGGAAGATGTGGGTTTTCTTCCTTCAGTTGAAATCAGAGGCTTTTTCATACTTTCAAATTTTCAAGAAACTTGTTGAGGAGTCAGGATGTTCCATCAAGACCCTCCGCTCAGATCGAGGGGGGGAATACACCTCTGAAGAGTTTTCTTCTTTTTTGAAAGAACATGGGAGTAAGAGACAACTGACTACAACCTATACACCTTAGCAGAATGGAGTTGCAGAGAGGAGAAATCGTTCCATTATGGAAATGGTTCGATGTATGCTAAAGGGAGCACATCTTGAGGATCAGTATTGGGCAGAAGCAGTCAACGCAACATTATACCTAGATGAAGAAGAACCTAAGAAAGAGGTTAAACTTCAACAACAGCAGAAAGTCCCAAAATGGTATACTAGTACTTTGAGAGATTCTAAGTTGAATTCACTTCCAGATCTATCTCTAGATAGGCCATGTACTCGCAGTATGACTCAGCAAATGAGGGCAGAGGCATCTACTTCAGAGGTTGACGAACTTTGCCAACACTTTGATAATTTGTCAGTTGATACAAAAAATGATAGAGAAGAAGATGTGGATGATGAAAGGGTTTATATGTCCACATTGGATGCAAATGAACCTACAACGGTTCAAGATGCACTTGATGAGCCATAGTGGAAGGCAGCCATGGATGTAGAACATCAGTCTCTCATGAAAAATAATACTTGGAAGTTAGTCGATCTGCCAACAGGAAAGAAACCCATAGGCTGCAAATGGGTGTTCAAAGTAAAATATAAAGCAGATGGATCTATTGATAAGCATAAGGCCCGACTTGTTGCAAAGGGTTATGCTCAGAAAGAAGGCATAGACTATGAAGAAACTTTTGCCCCTACTGCAAAGATGACTACCATTCGTGTACTTTGTGCCATGGGAGCTCAATTTGGGTGGAAGTTACATCAAATGGATGTTAAAAGTGCCTTCTTGAATGGTGACTTACAAGAAGTATACATGACCCAACCAGAAGGATTTGTGGTTGAAGGGCAAGAACAGAAAGTTTGCAAGTTAATCAAATCCTTGTATGGGCTCAAACAAGCTCCTCAAGCTTGGTATATCAAGATAGACAGTCACCTTGTGCAGCATGGTTTCAAAAGAAGTCCTTCAGATGCAAATCTCTATATTAAGAAAAATGATTCTGATATAGTGATTCTGGTGTTATATGTAGATGATCTGATCATAACAGGAAGTTCTGAAAAAAAGATTGATTCAGTGAAATTTGATTTGAAACAATCATTTGAAATGACAGATCTAGGACTTCTTCACTATTGTCTTGGTTTGGAAGTAACTCAGGAAAAGCATCATATCAGAGTAACACAAAAGAAGTATGCCAAGACTCTAGTGGAAAAATATCGAATGACTAACTGTAAGTCCAAAGCAACTCCAATGGAGCAAGGACTTAAGTTATCATGATATGATGAATCACCTCAGGTAGATGGTACTCTCTATCACCAGTTGATTGGGAGTCTCCTATATCTGACAAATACCAAGCCAGATCTTAGTTTTGTTGTAGGCTATCTTTCAAGGTTCATGCAGGACCCTAAGGTGAGTCACTGGAAAGCAACAAAAAGAGTTCTTCATTATGTCCGTGGTAGTACAAACTATGGCCTGGAGTATAAAAAAACTAACAAGTTTTTCTTACAAGGATACACGGACTCAGATTATTCTGGATCCATTGATGATCGTAAGTCAACTTCTGGATATGTTTTTCATCTGGGATCTGGACCTATCTCATGGCGCAGTAAGAAGCAGCATGTGGTTGCTTTATCTTCTACTGAGGCAGAATATCGCGCAGCCAGGGAAGCAGTCTGCGAGATAATGTGGTTAAGTCGCATTTTGACAGACATGGGCCTTCCAAAGAATCTACCTCTTCATTTGTTTTGAGACAATCAAGGTGTTTTGAATCTTGTCAAGAATCCAATTTTTCATGAACGTACCAAACACGTTGATACCCGATGTCATTTCATTCGAGATGAAGTTCCAAAGCACCGTATACAGTTTCAATATATTCCCACTGATGCGCAAGTTGCCGATATTTTCACCAAAGCACTTGGACGTATCAAATTTGAAATGTTTCGCAATACTATTGGGATTTGCCAATAATGTAATAAGGGGGGATGTTAGCATATAATAACATTACATTATTGTTTATAGCTTTGCATAAAGGGGATTATAAAATGTAGCGCACGTAGGCGCTCTCCAGGGTGGTTGAGATAACCACCGAGTTGGTTCATGGAACCAACTCATTTGTAATCCTATATCTTAATTGAAATACATTGAATCGTTGCTTCGCCAAATCCTATAAGAAGTAGCTACCAAAGCCTTCGAGGCTCTTAAGGAGGCAATGTGTACGACTCCAGTTTTGGCCACTCCAGATTTTCAAAAACCATTTGTCATTGAATGCGATGCCTCAGGAACAGGTATTGGTGTAGTACTAATGCAAGAGGGTCATCCTTTGGCATTTGAAAGTAAACAACTCTCAGGGAAGAATTTGGGTAGATCTACTTATGAAAAAGAAATGTTGGCTATTTTACACGCAGTGGAAAAATGGAGGCATTACTTACTCAATAGCCGTTTTATTATTAAAACTGATCACAATAGTCTCAAGCATTTTCTAGAACAAAGGTTTTCTTATCCCGAACAAAATAAGTGGTTGACTAAATTGTTGGGATATGATTTTGTGATTGAATATAAGAAAGGTAAAGAAAATATGGCAGCTGATGCATTGTCTAGAAAATACAAAGATGAAGTAGTCATTAATGCCATTTCAGGACCATGTTCGCAATGGGTGTCTTAGTTGCAGGAAGAATGGTTGTCCAACAGTGAAACAACTCAAATAATTCAGGAATTGTCTAGGGGTTCCTCTAAATACCCTCTTTTCACATATGATGACCAAATATTACGTAAGAAGAGTCGCATTTACATCCCACACAACTCACCACTTAAATCACAGATTCTAGAGGAGTCACATGCTTCTCCATCAGCAGGACATTTGAAAACCTACATGCGGGTTAAACAATCCTTTTGTTGGAAAGGGTTAAAAGCAGAGGTCAAGCAGTGGGTAGCCGAGTGTGAAGTATGCCAACGCAATAAGGGTGAAATAGTCAAGTCACCGGGTTTGCTTCAACCATTACCTATTCCAGATCGTCAGTGGGAACATATATCCATGGATTTTATTGAAGGACTTCCTAAGTCAGAAGGTAAAACAGTAATTTTTGTGGTAGTTGATCGCCTTTCCAAATATGCTCATTTCCAGGCCTTACAACATCCATTTTCAGCAAGCAAAGTGGCCAAGGTATTTATGGATTCAATTTTTAAATTGCACGGAATGCCCAAAAAGATTGTAAGTGATAGGGATCCCATTTTTACTAGTAATTTTTGGAAAGAATTGTTTCGACTTAGTGGTACCAAATTAAACATGTCTTCAGCATACCATCCACAAACAGATGGTCAAACAGAGGTGGTTAACAAATGTTTGGGTACTTATCTGAGATGTTTTGTACAAGATAAACAATATCAATGGAGTCAATGGCTTTCGTTGGCAGAATGGTGTTATAATACGTCCTACCATTATTCCACTAAGATGTCTCCTTTTGAAGCATTGTATGGAACTAAGCCACCAACAGTAGCAGATTATGTACCAGGATCTTCCAAAGTGGCCCAAGTAGACGATTGGTTGCAGCAGCAAAAAGCAATGCTCACTATTCTAAAGGACAATTTGATACAAGCACAAAATCGCATGAAGCAACAACAAGACAAACATCGTTCAGAAAGGGCATTCAATATTGATGATATGGTGTTTCTACGTCTTCAGCCCTACAAACAGTTATCATTAAAGATCAAATCTAGTCAGAAGTTGACACCACGCTTTTATGGTCCCTACAGAATTGTGCATCGCATTGGGGAAGTTGCATACCAATTGGAGTTACCCCAAGTTTCACATCTCATGCCTCAAGAAGGTGATTGGCCAGAAAGTACAATCTCAGTCAGAATTACCAGTGCTGGATGAAGAAGGGCGTATATATCTCCAACCAGAAGCAGTTCTACAAACCAAAACACGCAGACTAAGATCTCGTCACATCCAAGAGTTTCTCATCAAATGGCAGGACTTACCTGAAGAGGATGCAACATGGGAATCTGAAAATATTTTCCAATCATTTCCAGCTTTGAGGACAAAGCTTTTCGAGGAGGGGAGTCATGCTACATAACAAACATAGTCGTCGTCGGCTATGTTTCCCAAAAGAATGATTTATGTATTTATGTGATTTGATTTTAAATTAATAATCATCTATTATCTTTTATCCAAATTTCATTTGCGACATTCGCATACTTGCCTATACGGCGGGGGTGTGCCCACCTAAAGTGGCGATTCATTTATCACTAGATTCATTCTTCTTAATTTCTGATTTATTCATTTAAGATTCAAGTTGTGAAGTTTATGTTTTAAATCGAGATAGCAGTCTGTGTTAAAGAAGAAAGCAAGGAGTTGCTTTCCAGAAAATGTGTCGTAGCTCATTAAACTCTAAACCTGAAAGGCAATTGGAAGTGGACAAAATGCCCAAGTCCCATCAAGAACTCAACATTCAGGAAGTACAAGCAATGACATACAACAGTGAAGATACGTTGTGAATACGAAATCCCAAAAATCTTGAATGATGTCAAATATATATATCCCAGTCAGTCAGGACTGGGTATTCAAGAACGAAAAATTAAGAGTGATAGAATAAGATGCATGTCATCAGGATCGAAACCAGAATCCTAATTTAGGACTATCCTTAAAGACTTGATATTTGAAAAATCAATAGCCAAAGGCTACCATGGATGTAGATGGTATGTCACAATCCCCAGATCTCAAAAATCGCAAACAAGAAAAGACCAATTGTTGTAGAATATGAAGACATCATAACTGTTTATAGTTTATTCAACATCTATGTTCTAATTGGGTCATTAGAAATAAGCATGTTGAAGAGGAGTGATGAGTACTGTACGATCATAATCAGCACTCAAGATTAACAATGGTGTTATTACAGAAAAAAGGTTTAGTGAAGTGCAATAGTCCTTATAGGATCTATCTCTGAAATTAATTCTATGTGAAAATATTCATTGCAAAAGAAACAAATTAATGTCATTTTTAGTCTGCCTGTTTAAAATCAATCACCACACTTCTGAAGTTGTTGCTTTGGGTCTGCCTCTTGTTATTATTTATCCTGATTATAAACCAGATGACTCTGAAAAGGTAATAAAGAGCTTTTATTCCAAAAGAGGGCATTTATGCCCCCAAAAAAAAATGTCAAATACTACTATGTAAAATTATTATGAATATCTCAGTTAATTCGTTATGTAATAGACAGATTTCCAGATAAGTATGTACAGAAAATTATCACATAAGTTATTATCTCCTTCATAAGATACAAATCTGAAGTAAGATTTGTTGAATATTTGACTTAACAAGAATCAGATTCATTGAAAAGAAATATTATGTGAACGATTGGAGGGTGCAATACACATGAAGCAGTAATTATAGTTTGGAAAGCACAACCAAACAAAATGCTGCATCAATAAAAAGTTTTAATGGTGTGGCGGATATTATCCATTGAGAGCGTTCACAAGTCTTAAATAAACCTTTTGCCTATGATCCAAGATGTACATAAAGTTGTACAGTTCTGCCCATGACACATGATGGACAGTATGAATGCAGCAAAGGGTATCCTTGATAGTAAGTCGCTTGGTTTTGCTAATTCAGGAACAAGACAGACATTGTCGAGACACAAAACAAAGGCACGTGATAAAGGAATGCACCAAAAGAACACAAGACAAGAATCTTCAATGAGAGCATAACCATTGGAATTATACTCCAAAGTTAAATTTCATAATATATAAAACCTTAAATTTGTAATTGCCATAACATGTGGCCTTATTTTTTCCTGGTTTTGTTCTTGCTGACTGGTGGCAAGTACTGTGTTCTGTTTTTTTTGGGGGGGTTGGTGGACGACTTGTATTAATAGTAATATAAGGCTATAAGCAACGTCTTAAATTTGGAAAAAAGAAAAAATCACTACAAAGAAAGTGTTTTTACACTTGATGTAAACAATTAAAAAAAACCAGTACAAAGAAAGTGTTTTTACACTTGGTGTAAACAATTAAAAAAAACCAGTACAAAGAAAATGTTTTTACACTTGGTGTCTTTATGAGTACAAAGCATAATTTGATAGAGAGACCTAAATATGGCCTCCAATGCATGCTTAACAAACCGCATTAGCGAGGCATCAATGCTTACAAAAAGTGCAAGCAAGTTGATCCGAGCAAGGCATGATTCATTAACACGCGCATGACTGGTAAAGAGACCTTGAATGTAAAGGTGACAATTTAGATCCCGGCCTAGCCAGCTAGGCCTGCTTCAGTGTATGGGACCCCCTCATGGCAAGGAAGAAAAATGGTGTACATAAGACCCATGTGTGGGGCACCATCACCATGTGTAAGACATTTAATTTCAGGCTTCCTTAGATTTTGAACTTCCAAGAAAGCTTATTGGTAAATTGCCGTTTCCAATCTACCAAGAACCTTGGATAAAAATCACATACCTCCTCCTGGTTTAAGCATAGGATTAAGGGTGGAAAAATGTTCTCCACAACCATCAGACTTAACATCCAAACTTTAATGACAGGGAGTTATGATCTAACGCTTACCATTTACATGTCACTAAGATATGTAAAAGGCTCAGAAGGCAATATTTTATTAGTCTAATGGTTTGTCAACAACGCGTTAACATTTTTAAAACTAAAATATAGAAACAACAAAGAACTGAATTTTGCTTTCGTAATTCAAAGGGAAAGATTACAGACAAGCTATAAATACCTTAATGAAAATCTCTCCATAAACTTTAGGATGCCTCTTTTCGTCAGAGAAGTAATAATTCTTGTGTTTCTTCATCAGTTTCTGTGACTCTTCTCCGATAATGCGCACCCCCTTGGGCTCATCTTGACTCACATGAATTTTGTTATGACCGTGAATCTTATAATAGTATAGCATACCATTCCGTATGGAGAACCAACGGGGTCTCCACCCCTTGCCGAAATTCACCCACTTATAAAGAATTCCAGACACGTTAAATTCTGCAGAGTCAATCTTGACGCCGACGTTCTCTGCCACACCTTCTGCCATTTTATTCATATCTTTCAAAAAATTGTGAGAATTATGAGAATAGTCATCTACACCGTGGACGTTGCAGCAACCCCGACTCCTGCCGTTGTACGTCTTTTTTCTAAACCATGAGAAGCTCCACTGAGCTGAAGACTTCGGCGACTTTTGGCCAATTGTGGAGCTAACGACCGAAATTTTAAATTTTTGCTGCTTTTCACAGCTGTTTATTTTCGGAAATCGTCAATTTCCGAAAATGCAGTTCAAATTCAAATTGGCTATTTCAGGCACTTCCCTTTCCGCATTATTTAATGAAATTTTCCCGGAAAATCTGCCTCATACATTCTCGATTTACGAATTTGGATGTTATAAATTTCAGACAAAATAAATTCCTTGAAACTCGAAGAAAACTTGAACAACTTAAGATTTCCTGTACCGGCCGGCGCAAATATAGCATCGGATTTTTCTTGGAAGGAACCGCCGAAGACGACGGACGGAAAAGAAATGCGAAAGAAAAATTTAATGAATATAGAATAAGCCGGCTGCACACGTCTTCTCCGCCATGACAAAGGGTTTGAAGCTTGCTGAAAGCAAGGAACTTTTCCCATGCTCACGGCAACCGGGACAACCGGGACAACCGGAATCACCGGTCGTCGTGCGCTTCTTCCGGGTTCGGGCTCTGAAATTTCCTTTGAAAGGTACATTAAAGACGGTTGGGGCTTTTACACGTGGCTTGCTGCCCTGTAGTCTAGAAACCTTGTAGAATTCTCTTGCCCTTACGAAAGCCCGCCCTTTGCTCTTGGCGGTATTATGAAATTAGGATATATTAATAATTTTGTTTAGGTAGGGAAAAAAATTAGGAATTATTAATAATTTTGTTTAGGTTTGGAAAACAACAAATAAAAGAGAATGGAACTATAAAATTGTCAAGGTAGGCCAAATAATAAATAAAAGAGAATATAACCATAGATTTGTAATTTTGGGTAAGTTTTAAAATTCGGATTAATATTTTTTTAGTATTATTTAAAGAGAGAATTTTTTAATTTGGTTTTATTTTTGCTTTACATTGATCCTAAGTAACTTAGTAGGTTTGAGAGTCTTGTGAACACTACCAGTGCTATTCTAAAAAGGGTCAAAGAGTGCTACAAGAGGTAGCAAAAACCCAATAAATAATTATTCATTTTCTATTGATCCATAAGGCTCAGTGGACTTTGGACCTGTCCTCATCCTTACCTAAGTCTTTGTTGGTCAAAGTAAGAACCATTTGGTTCACCTCTAGCCATTCATAAGTGTCCTTATTCTAATTAGAATTCAGCATGTATCCAACCATGTTTAGCCAAAAAGTCAGTTGTTGCATTATTTTATCTGTCAACATAGACCAAGATGGCATCCTCGAACTGCTGCTAAATGGACTTAATTTGGCTCACAATGTTTCTTATTCTCTAAGCCTTTGGTCTGAAATTTCTAATAACATCATAAGCCCTACCATAATTTGTGAGTCAAACTTAACTATGATCTTTCTAACCCCATTCTCTCAAGCATTGAGAAAACCTTGTTTGATAGTCAGTCCTTCAGCTTCATTGTTAGTAGCCCTTCCAAGACCCTCTAGCTGCTAATGGAGGATCTTTCCCTTGAAATCTCTTTTGAGAAAACCAATGCCTACAACCCTCAGGTTATCCTTGGCTGCACAATTAAAATTAATCTTTTCCCAACTTGAGGGAGGGTGTTGTCATGGTCCTAACTTTTGTGTTTGGGAGTCCCCTCATTCACTTGAGTTTTCTTGTCCCTAAAGTGAGCTCTAACACTTTCAAAAACTTTGGTAACAAATTTATGCCAAACCAGCTCCATTAGACTAAACTCCTCTCTAAAAAATTTGGAATTTCTTTCCAGCCAAATGTGCCACCATATGAAACTCAGGCCTAGGGACCAACCTAGTCGAATGGAGGTATTCTTGATTTTTTTGCATTTTCAAATCTCTCATATATTACAAAAAGTTGCCTGAAAGTTTAGGTGAACCTTAAAGAGTTCTAACCACATTTTTCACAAATCTCTTGCAAATGCACACTAGAAAAGTAGAGGATCAAGTGTTTCCTCGTGGGAGTTACACATGATACAGTTGGAAGGGCCATAAAAACCCCTCTTCATAAGGTTATCATAGGTGAGACAACTCCTATGCATCACTTCCCAGACAAATAAATTAATTTTAGGTCAACCCTTAGCCACCCAAACTCTATTCCATGGGGCATCCTGTAATATCAACGAAGAAGGGAGTAAAGCATTATAACCGTCATGAATAGTGAAGACACCTAGAGTGCCAAGGCCCTAGGTGATCCTATCCTCTTCCTCTTTTCTTGTAAGGTACCTTTGCTTGAGGATCTTATCCATAAGAAGCTTTTGATTAAGAGGGATAGGAATAGGTCATTCTTCTAACCTCTTCCATTGAAAGAAAGAGAAATCTCCAATTTGCCTAGAAGTAATATATGAATCCATCTTTATCCATCCTCCATATTCGAGGCTTCGTTGCAAGGGATGCAACTCTAGAAACTCCTAGATTAAGCGGGGATGCTAGTCCCAATAATCACTCTAAAATTTAGCTTTGTCTCTTATACCTACTTTCCAGAAAAGTCTAGATTTAACCAATTGTTCACTAAGCTTTCAGGACCTTCCAAATAATGGAGCCAGGGCCCCTTAGAGGAATATGATCAGCTTCTTGATGAGGGATATAACCCAAATACTTACTAGTGATGACTCTATTTAAGAAAGCCTCATTGTCGGAGATCCATCTCCAATAAAGCTTCCCAAAAAGAGCTTGATTGTTTAAAGTTGCTTTACAAAAACCAAGACTTCCTCGAGCTTTAGGCTAACATATTTTATCCCAACTAACAAGAGCCCACTTCTTACCCATCCTTGGGCCATCCCACAAAATTTTTCTCATAAGCGAATCCAACTCTCTGAGGACTCTCATAGGGGCATCTAGGATGGAGAATTTATAAACAAACATGGCTTGGATCATCGATTAGATGAGAGCTATTCTTCCTCCAAAGGTAAGCCAACGATGAGTCCAATTATTAACTTTAGCAGCGATTATATCCATTAAATATTTCCAATCAGTCACCCTTAGGCTCTTAAAATGAAGGGGAATCCTTAGGTAATCAAGCGAAAGGGTACCCTAGGCAAAGCTCAAAATAGATATAATCTCTTCATGGATTCTTCTATCCATATTAAATAAAACAACATTGTATTTGGCCACATTCACCTATTGATCAGTAGCATCCATGTAGGTTTTTAATATGGCTTTGAGCATTCTAGCCTCCTAAATGTTGGCCTCCCCAAAGAGAGTTGTATCATCCACAAATTGAAGACGAGTTAACGTCTTCTCACCTAGTTGCACACCTTCCAAAAGACCCTCTTGCTTATTTCTTTGAAGAAATTTGCTCAATCCTTCTACTTTAATAAAAAGAATGGGGAAATAGGATATCCTTGACGAATACCCATGGAAGCATGGAAAGGGGTCAAGGGGGAGTCAACGAGAACAAAGAAGGAAATTGTCGAGACACAACTCATGATACACTCTCTCCACTCCTGAGAGAAGCCAAATTTCTCAAGCATTTGATCCAAAAACTACCAGGGGACTCTATCATAAGCCTTATACATATCTAGTTTAATAGACATGCCTCTTCGACCAGAATGTTGCATAAATTGGATAGCCTCCTGGGATAGAATAACTCCATCCAAAATTTTACGCCCCTCCACAAATCCTCCTTATTCCTAGAGATTTTGTTGTCCATAATATTCTTAAGCCTTACAACCATCAACTTAGTGATTATCTTGTAGATCACATTGCAGAGAGCAATCGAGCAAAAATCTCTAAGGTTGGTAGCTTATCCCACTTTACAAATCAAAATGAGGTAAGTTAATTCTTATTATTACATAATTTTGAATTTTAACTTAATTTATTTTAGGTTGTAATTTAAGTTGATCTAACAATGAAGATTTTGGATTGAAAAGTTTACATTTGGGAGAGAAAGGTTATACACTATGCTTTAACAACATAGCACGATTAGAAAAAAATATATTAATTAACATTTTTCATGAAAAAGATATGCTATATATAACCTATGGTCTTGTGGATTTATAAAACTATTTAAACATAATTTCATTAAACTTTAAATAAAATAGAGGTTTAATATTTAAATCTTATTAGGATAGTACACCTTACTATTCTACTGTGAATCATGGTTCAAAAACTCGCATTTTGAAATAAATTCATCAACCTAATTTTATTGATAACCCGAAAAACTTTATGAAGGAAAAAATTCAATAAACAAAAAAACAATATAGCCAAAAAGTTGATTTTATATTAAATATTTATTGCAAAAAATAAAATTACAATTTATGAATCAACAAATCAATCTAAATGCAACATTTCAAAATGTAAAGTAGTTTTTTTATTTTTAAATTGTTTTTTATACTTATGGTTGACCTTTACTCTAAATTGGTGGAATTTCAAAATGTAAAATAGTTTTTTATTTTTAAATTATTTTTTATACTTATGGTTGACCTTTACTCAAATTATTGGATGAATTAGACTGCTTTACTCAAGTGTGGTATCATTATAGTATATCTCCTATGATCCTTTCAAATGTTTTGCTTTCTTTTTAAATGTCTTAATGTCCTTTGACTTAAGTCACATAATAGATAAGCAAAATAAAATAAAACAAATTATCTTATAGTAAATTTAATGAAAAAAAAAACAAAAGCAAATGATTAAAAATAAATTTATTTTTAAAAAATCGTATGTTTTTTTCTTGTGTGTTCACACCTAAATTTTTCTCAAGAAAATGACACAAAATCTATCAACAAGTTGGTCGATGTAAAAACAATTGTAAAAAAATCACCAAAAATAAATTCTCAAGGCATTTGATGGTGAGTTTCCATACTCTATTGTATACAATATCTTAGACGAAGATACTTTTATACAACATATAATTTGTAACATATTGGAAACTAAAAACTACTTTACTTTTTATCTTCAAACTTTTTTATGATTATTATAATATGAAAGTTTAGACATAGTTATTTTAAATATCATTATCATATTTATATTTTGAAATAAAATAAAAAAATAATATAAAAAAAAGGCCTTTTCTTCTTCAGGCTTGGATATTAAGGATTAATAACAAAATATTTTTTTTTCTATCTTCTGTTATTTAATAGGTTCAAATATTTTTTTAACAAATGTTTTCGTTTTTTTTATTATTTAAATTTAATATTTTAATTTTCTTATCTACTTTTGATTATGATTTATGAGTGCCTTTAGTCCATCTATTTGCATTTTTTTTTTGTGGTGGACGTATCAATAGGTTTTCGGTGACGTGGCGTGAAACTCCGTGCCTGATTTTGACATGTGATCTTCCAGGCTTGTCGGAGAAGATGGTCAGCGCTATAGACAACGCACATGGCATGCATGTTCGTGTGATGATGATCTTCACGTGATGAATGTTTCTCTTCACGTTGATGGATCGGGTACATGGGTACAGTCGTAGACTGTATTTGGTGTCCACGTCATCATAGACACTCTACGGGCGGGTAGATCGGGTACATGTGTACAGTCATAGACCGTGTTTGATGTCCACGTCATCATCAGTACTCTACGGGCTGGTATGATACACATCCACGAATTAGATGGTATGAATGGAACACTGCGTGACATTGATGATTGCCACGCCCCACCATCATATGATGTTTGGAATGGAGAAAAACAAACATTATTTTCCTTTATTTCGAAATATTTAAAAAAAAAAAAGGTTTCAAGAGCAGCATTGGAAACTCACAGCATTGGAAACTCACACCAATATAAGATTTTTAAAGCAGAATTGGAAGATAATTGTTATAAAAGAGCATCTTTGTATTTTTAATGTTTTGCAGGTAATTGTGTTTTTAAAGTTATTGTTTGCACTTTAGATCCTTTGAATAAGGTAAACCTAAAGATAATAAGTCTTACTATGAGTAGTATGAGAAGATTGAAGAAATTGATGAAGATGAAAGTATTATTGGAAATGAAAAAAAAAATGTCAAGAAGTAAAAACAAAGAGACAAAGAAACGAGAGAGATATTGATATGGGATAACAAAAGCAAATATCACAAGTGTTAACAAGAAGTGGGCTTAACCCACAAATAAAAACAAACAATAACAATGAAAATAATATTTTGGAATATTAAGGGAATGAATAAGAACCCTAAAAAAAGTATTAAGAAATTGTGAGGTTGTTATAGACAAGATATTTATAAATATGAAAGTTGGATGACAAATATTTTAGCCACTTGCGGTGTTGAATTTCATCTTGATATAATTTAAATTTTGAAAGGCATCTAATATAAATGGAGTGGATTGTGTCGTCAGGGACCACAATGGAAAGCTCATTCGAGAGTTTGCTGAAAACTTGGGCACCCAAACCAATAACTACGCAGAAGCCAGAGCTCTCTAGAGGAGTATTGACATCTGCAAAACCATGGCCAACCCTATCATCTTCAAAGGCGATTCTACAATTATTGTGGGGTTCATCCAAAATAATAGCATAGGGGGGGAAAACATCCAAAACATCATCCAGGAGTGCCAAAAAGTCCTCAGCAACAATCGTCAAAACCAGATCAATCATGTGTTCAGAGAAGCTAATCAAGTGGTCGATGTGCTTGCCAACATAGTCATTCTCCAACCCACTTTGATAGTCTGGGAAGATAGCTTCCCGCACGAGATCCTTGAGAAAGTCAAACATCATGCAAAAAATATTACCATCAAGTAGCCTCGGCTACGTGCTTACCGGTATTTTTTAATACCAAAAAGGGAAAAAGGGGTGAGTTCAGTCACCCACACTACAACAACTCCAACAACAACGATGGCTTTAGCTACCCCAATGGTGTCTTCTTGACACTAAAGGCCCTCCGTAACCTCAAAGGTGGCTATAGCCACCCCACCAAGGGGTTTTCTTCCCCTAGGGTGTTTGTCAACACCATGTTCCACCATTTTCGAGATGCCTACATCATTTTTAGGATGGGCGAAGATTCAGAAAGAAGCGCAAAATCCTTGATCCGACCCATCAACCCGTGCTTTCCCATTCAAACTCTTGTTCGCTCGTGTCTTCTAGATTTTCCCTCCACCTGCCCGTCCTTTCGCTTGCCTAAGTCTAACATCCACCTTATCGCCTCCATCGTCGCTTTTCTCGCCCACTTCCTCGCTCCCGTCAAGCCTGCCACTGCTAGCTCGAGCCACGTTTGCATTTGGGTTTTCGACCCTAAGTTGTTCGATCGAATAAGCATCCCCGTGACCTTCCTGCTTTGGGATTTTATTCTTATCTAGCTAGGTCCTCTTGATCCTGGTCGCACCTTAGCGATTTTATGTGATAGTGCTGATTTCAAGTCTAAGCATCAAACGAGCATCAGGCAAGTCCTTGTTTTCACCATGGCCGCCATCGAACCTGCAACTCTGCAAATCGACACAGACACTACAACATTACTAGAACTTCAACATTTCATCAATTTCTTTAAGATGTTCGAAGGGGCGGAGGAAGAGGTAACGAAATATTTCATGGAGTCCTGAAACGATGGCGAGGTTCGTGTCTGCGATGTTCATTTTGTGGTAAGTGCTCAATCCATAGCCCAGGTTTCAGGTCTTAAGCTTGATGGTAGAATTATTCGTAGAGACGGACACAACTTCAAGGAAGAGGCTGATCAATCCCATGATAAAGGAAAAGAGTTATTATGGGAGAATAAAGGCATTGTGCGGTCTTCCATTCCCCGCTCGTGGGACACTACAATTATCCCTATCCTCCAGTACATTTTTGTGGATAACCCCAATAGACCCTTGACTGCTTACAACCTCGCCTTTGTAAACCACCTGCGCGATGTTCGACCCATCAATGTCCCAAAGTTTCTCTTTCGGTCCATCTCCATTACTATTACCAATTTTAGAGCGAGCAAGTCTCCTAATCGCCCTCGCCATCAAGGCCTTTTCCTGGTTCTTTACAAGTATGCTCTTGCCCACTGAGTCTCGGGCAACATCTCCTCCAAAACTCCCTCCCTGCACCATCTGTCTGATCAAGTCCTTAATGTTGGCTCGTTTTCGTCTCAGTCCCCTAGTCGGGCCACTTCCTCCTTGCCACAGCCCCTGGTCGACCTCCAATCATCGTCGCATGCTTCCCCCCCACTCAAGTAACAGAAGCCACTCCCTAGGGCAAGCAAGGCTCCCTTGTGGAAAAGCAGTCTCGATGGGGCAAAATACTCCACCCTAAGCAAAAGTTAGTCTGGCCTCCCCTAAATAGGAGGAATCCTAAGTGCCTGTCTAAGCCTAACCCGAGCGACAATCAGTCGTTCCACGACATCACCAATGATGATGAATACTGCTAGGAAGAGAGTCAGGATGATGGCTAGGAGGAACGCCAGGAAGAAACCTAGAAGGACTGCCAGAGGGGTCACCAAGAAGACTGCATGGCTTAGGACATGCTACGTACAGTTGCTCTCAGCCGCATCAATGATGTTATCGGGTATTTTCAAACAATGACGAACGTACTTCATGAAGGTGGCAATCTCATGCCAAGCGCCATTGAAGAGCTTAAGAGACCATCTACCATATTTAAGACCCTCCTGCCCAACGGGGACAATGACAAGCATGAGGGGAAAAGCAAAGCACAGAAGTCTGGGATGTAAGCTAGTTGATGGGTCAGGAGCCAGGGGCTACTGTTTTTTTGTTTCTGTCATGTTGTGTGACTCTAAGTTTCAAACTACTTCAGGAAGGGCACCTTCGAGGGTGCCACTTGAACCTTTTTGGTTGTTTGTGTTCCTTTTTGGGTATAACTCTGATATGGGACTATGGGTCGTTTGGCCATAGTTGAACCTTATGTAAAAAGGGACGGGACCCTTCAACCTGTAAAGTAAATAAAACTACTTTTACCTACCAAAAAAAAAAGGAGTAGATTGTGGAAAGTTAGGAGTTTGAGGAAGATGAAGAATAACTTTGATAGAAAGACAAATGAAGAATATCTTTAATAGAATGGTAAAGTTGGATATGCATTAATTAACTTGTTAGAAATGTAATGTGAGCAATGTAATTTATTGTTTTTGTAATGGAAGTGGCCCCAATAGAAGCCACACATAGCTTATTAAAAATAATTATAATTATAACTTACTTCTTCCTTTTAAAAAAATTAGTGTTTGCAAAAATAAATAAAATCAAAATATTGTTATTTTTAAGAATTGAGCTTTTGCTACTGATACTGTTGATAAATTATTTTACTTTGTTTTTATTGTTTCATCAAACAATTTACACGTAGAATCGATTGCTAAGGTATAGACAAAACTATCCCAAATATTATTATAAGCTTTGCATTCCAAGATAAAGTGTTTCTTTATTTTTATTGCCCCTTAAGTACAATAGATACATATTCACTATTTTCCTTTGTCTTTAGATCTCTCTCATCTACTTGTCTCACATTTCAGTCAATGTGAGTTTGTTCTTAATTAAATAACAAGCATTTTTATGTTAGGTACCCAAGATAGTAACTTAATATATAATATTAAAACAAATGTATTTATCTCATGTGTGTGGATAAGCAATGGTGGTAGGTAATTGAGTATTATATAATGTAGGCAAGAGGCTCATATTGGGATGGAGAGAAGAATATTGTATGTGTTTAAATCTTATAATGAGATATAGTGAGAAATGATTTCCTTCCAATAAGAAACATTGTACGATGTTGCCCTACCTCGAGGGTTTGATTTATTTTGAATATCTAAATCTAGTTTATTTATGTGAATTGAGTATTTATTTTGAATATTTGAATCTGGTTTATTTTTGTGAATTATTACTGAAAATTTTAACCATGGAAGAATGTCTAAATATTTTTGCGAATTGTCAAGGATTTGTATGAAAGTGGAGGAAATTTATTAACAATTAGTATCAGAGCACTTTTCAGGGTCGTGTTTTGCTACAAAAGCTTTAGTTATTTCATAGTACTTTTCAAAGCTATGTTTTGTTGCAAAATATTTAGTATATCAGAGCACTTTTTAGGGTCATGTTTCATTGGTTATCGTTTGGATCCTAATTTTGGTGCTTAATAAGCGTTTGCATTGGGCTAATAACCTCTTGCAAGATCAAGTGCAAGTCTTGATCGCTTAACTAGGGAAAGTACTTGGGTTAACATTTTCTCTAAAACTCATTATGAGGAGTATCCCAAGAATCTAAGAGTAACTAGTTTGAGTGTGTTGTCAATGAAAAGGGTCAACGACCCCACACCTTGTCAGTAGTATTTTATCTTGAGAGAGTATACAAATAGTTATCATTTAGAGGAAAACTCGTGGTTGGTTTCTCAGCAATTATTCCCTAGTGATAATACTATTGGTAAACAAAGAGTGATTCTTGCTTCGACAACCTTTTTGGTTGATGATATTTACCTTAATCCACTAGCAAGTCATAGTCTAGGTTCTAGTTCGTTGTCAAAATTTTCACAAAAGTGCCATATGACCATCAACAACAACTTCAACACCATTTTCCATAGCTTCAATATATTAGACAATTACGAGTGCCAAAAATACCAAGTTTGCAATCTACCAGGTAGTCCATAAAAAATGTAGAGCAAGTTGTTATCAGTTGCGAGTCTAAGTGTCAAAATACCCAATTTGTAGGTTAGTAGCATTTCGTAAAAAAATAAATAGTCCATAAAGTAGCAACCCATAGTTTGGTAGTAGTCTACAAAGTAGCGGCCCACAATTTGGTAACTATGCCAGAATACCTAGTTTGTAGTTTGGTAGTACCCAGTTTGTAGTTTGGTAGCAATCCATAAAAATAAATAAATAAGTCTATAGAGTAGGCCTTTATCAATTACCAATGGTACATAGTTTGCAAGTCATTAAAAGTTGATAAGTTGAGTGTAAATAAAAAAGTACACAATCCGTAGGTCATTAATAATTGCTAGTTTGAGTGCAAATTTAATTGTTTATTAAAAGAAATAGAGGATACTTAAGAATGTTTTCTTTTGAAAAATTCAAGTTTTGAATTTTTTTTATCATGGAGTTGTCAATATTCAAAGGAAGGAATGACAATGATGCTAGGAAATGGTTGAAAATGAAAAAGTTTTCTTTAAATTTTATTGAACTGGAATGGAAATGTAGGCTTTGGTAATGCTTTGCAAGGGAAATATTTTACTTGGTATTTGAGCTTCAAATATAACTATGATTTATTATACCCAAGGGAAGAATTTGAAGTTATATTTTTAAGCAAATGAGGATTGAAGAAAAAAGATGAAAAGATAGCTAGGCTTTAGGATGAGCTAAAGGAATTAAAAAGAGAGTTAAAAAAATCACAAATAACGGGTAAAAATATATTTATATATAAATATGATAGTATGCAAGCTATGAAAACTACACATTTTGTGTGTGATAGAACAAACAATGGTAAAAGAGGATTGTTGTAATCTAAAAATTCTATTTTGTAAGTTCATGGTTGCATTCAAAATAAGAAAGTTATTGTTTTCATTGATGGCTTTTGAAGCCTTAATATCAATATAAAACTCATAGGATAAATATCACAGGATCAAATATATGATAGCCACAATATAGTAAGATCAAGATAATGATGTAAACAAAATAATATGAGCCAACTAATATGTAAATCAAGGCTTATAATAAATCAACTAACATTCATTAATAAGCAACAATATGAATGTAATAGCTTGAATCATACATGTACAAAGCATGTAGCAAAACTTACAATATTATTTGCTCAAATGTATGCAATCTTTATTACTCCTCTTTCTCTTACAAATGTATCATAAAACTATGTTACAATAAGGACAACTATACTCACAATACTTGTTATGATCACTATGCTCGTTATGTATGAAATATATGAGATGTTCTTCCATGGAGTATTATATAGCCATTGTAGAACGACTCTTTGGTTACTTGAATCTTTTTTTCCTTATGCCAAGTCTCACGACTATTGGCTTCTTTATATGAGACTTGCATACACATGACTCTATCTTGTATGCACACCTAGAAACGACTCTTCACTTAGCACACTCTAATATAAAGACTCTTGTGCACACTCACACATAAGACACTTATGCACATATACTCACATGACACTTATGCATTTCCTACACATTATTAAATAATATAAAATATTTACTCACATTCTAATCTAAGACTCAACCTTAGTCTAATATATACAAGGTGTACCATGAGGGTACATTAGCATGTGCCAAATAATGTAATATTCTCCAAAATTCATAAACCCTAACCTTTGTAGCAAATATAATTTTATCAATATGTCTTTGGCTAAGAGGTTGTTGGTACAAGTAAACAAAATCAAACATATAAGGCTTGAGGGTAAGAATTTTTAAAATTTTCAAGATTTGAAAATTGTTGTGGACAAGTATGTCTTACATTTATATTTTTATGCTATTAATATGGATGATGTGGATATTATTCTTGAATATCCTTGGATGAATTTTTTGGTTAGTGTTAACATTAACCTTCAAAAGAAGTTTATGAAGTTTTGGTATAGGAAAAAGAAAATAATAGTATAAGATATTTCTTAGTGTAAAAGGTAAGGATCTGAGAAAAAATAAGAATTTTTTGCAGGGAAAAAAATCAAGGAAGAAGCATTAGAACCTAAAATAGAATCCAAGAAAGAAGTAGCAGCAACAAATTCCATGGAAGAAATACCAAAAAAGTTCATGGGAAAAACAATAGCAAAGTCTAAGAAAGACAAAAGAGCACAAGGATACATCAAATGAAGGGCACGTAAGAGAACAACATACAAAAGAATTTAAAATAGATGAGAAAAATATGGAGTCAAAGAAGGTGGAACATCAAGTTCAGGTTGAAGCATATCGCCATCCACACCACGAAGAGTGGTAACAATATTGGAGGCATGACTTAAGGCAACAATATTATGGTTCTACATGGAATCAAAAGTGTACTAAGTATGGTAGTGTTTGGCAAAGAAAACATAGTGATTATGGTTTTTAGAGTGGTGCAACAACATCAAGGAAAAAATGGATCCATTATTTGAGTTATCAGAGTAGAGTAGTAGAAGTGTGGAGCCAACTAAGTAGACCTAGATACTTAAGTGGCCAAAGAAAACATGGATGAAAAGAAGTGATATTTATTACCAAAAAAAAGATACCTCCAACAAACAGAACCAAAAAATTACATCCAAATACTCAAATGGTAGAATGACATATTAACATCAATGAAGACCACCACCAAACAAAGTTTCACTTGGATGGATGGATGTTCAAGATTTGTACCAGTTCACAACAAGCTTCAAAAGATTATATTATTTAGTCTCTTCTTATGTTTCAAGGACAAAACATTTTGTAAGGGGATGGATTATAAGGTGCCCAAGATAGAAACTTAATAATATATTATTATTATTTTTATTTTACATAATGGAATCGATAGCTGCCATGATGATCCGAGCATGATGTCCATCTTTTATGGCCAGCATAGTATTCTATGTTGTCTATACCAAAAGACACCACACAATATTTCATGTAGTCTACCCCTATAACCACCATGCCACAATCATTTTAAACCTTTTACACCGCTAAAAGCACTAGGAAATGGAAAACTGTTCAATCTGAAGAGGCTCGAGATTTGAACCTTGGGCATCCATCCCCCTTACGAGGTTTTGCCACACCAATTGGTCTACACCTCGGACCTAGAAACTTAATATTATAATATTAAAATAAATGTATTTATCCCACATGTGTGGATAAGCGGTAGTGGTAGGTAGTTGAGTATTATATAATGTAGGCAAGAGGCTCATATTGGGATGGAAAGAAAAATATTGTATGTGTTTGGATATCATATTGAGATATGGTGAGGAGTGACTTCCTTCCAATAAGTAGCATTGTATAATATCGTCTTACCTTAAGGGTTTGATTTATTTTGAATATCTAAGTTTGGTTTCTTATATGAATTGTGAGCTTTATTTTGAATATCTAAGTTTGGTTTCTTATATGAATTGTGAGCTTTATTTTGAATATCTAAACTAGTTTATTTATATGAATCATTATTGTAAATTTCATTTATGGAATAATGTCTTAATTTTTCAAAGAATTGTCAAGGATTTCTATGAAAGTAGAGCAAGGTTCATAACACTTTCTCTCCATTTGATAGTTGAATCTATATATGTGGGTTTGAACTCAGCAAGGTCATGCACCTTATTTCTTCCTAACTTATTTGTCAGCATTATGACCATGATTTTCTCTCTTACATAAACTTTTATATCCTTCTTGTTGTTTGGGTATTTTATTAAATCAATATCCCATTTGTTCAGCCACTTGACATTATGTTTTATCAAGCATTTTTTTTTCTCTTCAACTCATCTCCTACTATAATATTAAGTCACAGATCTACATCTATTTGTTTATCTTTTTCAAATATCCCAAAAGATGAATCATTTTGATCATCTTTATAGAAAATATACTTGTTTCTACTCAAAGTATTCCACGTGGAACTTTACGTTTTTATTTCAAATTTACATATAACCAAATGTTTTTGGATCCTCAATATCAATGTATTGTTGGCCCACATTTCACACCCATAAAGCACCATTGGCACTACCAAAAATCCAAATAAGACTTGGATGGTCTTCTAATCACACAATTCTTTCTCCCTACATTTATCCTACAATACAAACAATGTTTTCTAGCCTTTGATTATTCTTTTCAATATGCATGTTGTCTAACCAAGTTTATCATTTAAATTGACACCAAGATATTTGTATTTTATTACTCCTATGAGACACCCTTCAAATTGGAAGTTTAATTTTCTTTTCTTTGTTACTGTCTATCTTTTGCTAGTAATAATTGCATGCCAAGATCCTCTTAAAAGTGTTCTAAGGTCTTTAATTGCTCTATTTATCCTTGTGTTGTTCTTGCAATCAACATGAGATCATTTGTATACAAAATTAGCTTCACCACATAAGTACCTAGTTGGATACCTTTCCCTTTATTCACATTTATTTGTTTTTGTAACTTATTAATATATAAGCCACATAAAGTCATAGGTAACAAAAATACTTGTTTAAATCCTATGTCACTTTCAAAGCATTCTAAGTGAACTTTTAGTGTTTTAATTTTGGCTTAAACCTTTACAATGTATGGACTATTGCCCTATATTTTTATAGTACATGCCTAGTTCTTCCATCCTAGGCTATAGTTTACTTCTAAACACTTGTCAAGGGCCTCTTAGGGGATCCATCACATCTTTACCTCACTCACCTAGAGGATAGGGGTTGTTTGTGATATTAAGCCTAGAGTTTTATGGATTAGTTAGAGAATGCCCATGTTTCTCCTAATATTTTCCTTTAACAAGACTAACCTTGATCTAGTCCTATGCTAGCTACAAATGCATAAAGCAATGCAACAAACAAGTCCTAATAGACTAACTGCTTTTTGGCTTCGATGATAAATGAAAAATGATTTTTTTAGAGCAAGGTTTCAAGAGCATAATTCTCGAAATCGAACCAGGTGGCACTATGAAAGATTAATAATAATATTAACACAAATTAATTAAACTGCACGCAGCACCATTACATCAACAAGAACATAGGATAGAGTTTCTAATTTATATGAAGGGAGAAGGGAGGAAGTCGACAGAGAGGAAAAGAAGGGAGGTTGGAGGAATAAGGGGAAAGGAGGTGGAGTGATAAGGAGGAAGAGGGAATAAAGGAGGGAATGGAGGGATAAGGGGAAGAGAAGAATTTATTGACTTAAAAATCATGCCGACATTAAGAACTTGCCGACAACCTAAACTAGCCAACCACTAAACTAACCACTATGTGTTCACACTGCTACATTCTCCCCCTTAAAGGTGAGAGGACTGACAATACAGTCTCTCAGCTTTACAAATTGAGCTTTAGCCGATGCCTTGGTGAAGATGTCCGCAACATTCTCCAAAGTGGGGCAATACTGAAGCTCAACAGTTTTAGTTTCCACCATATCTCTGATGAAGTGGTACTTCATATCAAAATGCTTTGATCTACTATGGTGGATAGGATTGTATGCCAACTGAATGGCACTAATGTTGTCACAGAATAACCTTGTTGGACCACTTTGCTGCTCTCCAATTTCTTCTAATACCTTTCGTAGCCACAAAGCTTGAGTACTAGCATGAGTGACCGCTATATACTCAGCTTCTGTTGAAGATAGTGCTACTACTATCTGCTTCTTGGAACTCCAAGTTATTAGTCCCGATCCCAGACTAAAACAGTTCCCCGAGGTTGATTTTCTATCATCAATGTTGCTACCCCAATCACTATCATTGAAGCCTACAAGCTTGATAGTGTTACATTTATGGTAATGGATTCCAAAATCCCATGTACCCTTTACATATCTGAGAATTCTCTTAGCTGCCTGCAAATGCAACTCAAAAGGGTTAGACATAAATCGAGAGACAAGAGAAACAACATACTGAATATCAGGTCTGGTGTTGGCGAGAAACATCAAACTCCCAACCATGCTTCTGAAAGTGGTCACGTCAACTTTTGATGCTCCATCATCTTTGCTTAATTGGATCCCATGTCCAACTGGAGTTGCAACTGGTTTGCAATGCTCCATAGCAAACTTCTTAAGCATGTCCCGAACATACTTATGTTGACAGATGAAGATCCCTGTATCTGACTGATGAACCTCCATTCCAAGGAAGTAGTGCATTAAGCCAAGATCCTTCATCTCAAACTGCTCCATCATGGAGTGTTTGAACTTCATATTCAGTTTTTCATTACTACCCATGAATATGAGATCATCCACATACAAGCAAACTATGAGGATGTCATTTCCTTGTTGTAGGTAGTAAAGGGTGGGTTCATTTCTACTTCTGGTGAACCCAAATTCTTTGAAGTACCCATCAATGCATGAGTACCAAGCTCGTGGTGCCTGCTTGAGGCCATAAAGTGCCTTCTTCAGTTTGTAAACAAGATGTTCCTTGTCTTTTTCCTCAAATCCTTGTGGTTGCTCAACATACACTTCTTCTGTCAAGTAACCATTTAGAAATGCACTTTTCACATCCATATGTTGGACTTTCCATCCCTTATTTGCAGCTAAGGCAAGAACTGTTCTAATAGTCTCCTGTCTGGCTATAGGAGCAAAAGTCTCTTCATAATCAACTCCATATTTCTGAGTGAATCCCTTTGCAACTAGTCTCGCCTTGTGCCTTTCAATGCTACCATCAGCATTAAACTTGGTCTTGTAGACCCACTTACATCCAACACATTTCTTGCCTTTAGGAAGCTTTACCGACTCCCAAGTGTCATTGTTTTTTATAGAGGTTATCTCCTCTTTCATGGCATCTTGCCAAATTTTTTGAGTACATGCCTTCTCATAACTAGAAGGTTCAAGTTGTGCACTAGTTAACAAAGCATAGTTAACTTGATCTCCCCTAGGTTCCTGCTGGGAGACATCATCACCATACAAGTGCATACTTTCTAATCTGTGTAAAACAGAATCCATTTCACTAGCTTGACTCCTAGTGTATCTTCTTGAAAAATTTTTATCCAACATCTGAGATGATGGATGATACTGTAGAGTTCTCTTACCTTTGGATGGAGAATCAATGTCCATTGGTGAGGAACATACAGATCACTGTGGAGAAGGACTTGGTGAAGAAGATGAATCAGAAGATGAACTTGGACTTGTTGGAGGAGACTGCTTTCCTTTCTGTGGTGTCTGTTGTTGCACTTGCTGAGAAACTACATCAGTGGATTCAACATCACTGAATATTTGGGGCTTACCCCATTCTCCCCCTTCATCAAAAATCACATCCCTGGAAATCACAAGCTTTCTAGTCCGAGGATTATAGAGTCTGTAAGCTTTTGTATTCTCACAGTATCCTACAAAGATACATGCCTGACTCTTTGGATCGAGCTTCTTCCTAAGCTCATCAGGAATGTGAGAATAGGCCAACGAGCCAAATACTCTGAAATGCTTAACATTTGGCTTTCTACCATACCATGCTTGGTAAGGTGTCAGTCCTTTCAAACTTGAAGTAGGACTTCTGTTCAAGATATATACGTTGGTCCTGGTTGCATCTGCCCAATATGAATTAGTCAAATGCTTCGTCTGAAGCATAGACCTTGCCATCTCCACAATGGTGTGATTCTTCCTCTCTACGACACCATTCTGTTGTGGAGTGTAGGCAGCAGTGAACTGCCTCTTAATGCCATGTTGCTTACAGAAATTCACAAACTCATTAGAGGAATATTCTCCTCCCCTATCTGATCGAAGACATTTTACAAAATATCTACTCTCACTTTCAACTCTTGTTTTGAAATCGAGAAAACATTCATATGCTTCATCCTTATGTTTCAAAAAATATATCCAGCACATTCTAGTATAATCATCAATAAAGAGTAGAAAGTAAGAGTTGTTACCCAAACTTTGTGTCTGCATCGGACCACAGATGTCGGTATGCACTAGCTGGAGTGGATAGCTGGCCCGCCATGCTTGTCCATGAGGAAACTTTGATCTGGCATGCTTTCCAAGAGCACACCCTTCACAGACTTCTTTACTATCCTGAACTTTAGGAAGTCCAGGTGACCATGGCTTGGGAAGTTAGCATTTTCAAACTAGCGAAATTCAAATGGCCATATCTCAAGTGCCATAGAACACTTGGATTGGAAATAGCAACACTTGCTAACTTATCTCCCCCTGGTTGGCCAAACTTTAAAGGAAACAATCTATTCTTTGACATTGGCACTTGAGTAATGATTCTATTATTGTTATTTTTATCAAAAATAGTGCATTTACCCTCATCAAAAAGCAACTTGTAGTTCTTTTCTAACATTTGTCCAACACTTAAAATATTATGTTGGAGATGGGGTGTATAATAGATATCACTTACTTGTTTGACTCCTTCTTTAGTTGGAACTGCCATAGCTCCAATGCCTTCTATTGCCAATGATTTATCATCTCCCAATTTGATGTTGGATTTGTAGGAGGAGTTTAGAGTAGCAAAGAGCTCTTCTTTGCCACTCATATGGTTTGAACACCCAGTGTCCAAGATCCATGTATCATTCATGTTCTGATCTGCTTGACCATATGAGAGAAAGAGATTTGTGGCCTCTTCCTCTTCTCCAAAGTTTCCAAACTGACTGCTCTGGCTGCTACTAGCTCCTTGTGAAGTCTTAGTCCAACAGTCACGAGCATAATGGCCAAGTTTGCCACAATTGTAGCAAGATTGTTTTGACTTATCTCCTCCTTTACCTCTGCCTGATTGTTTCCCTCTATTTTGTTGTCCACCTCTATTCTGTTGCTGTTCACTGTTGTTTGAGAATCCTCCTCTGTTCTGATTTCCTCCTCTGTTAGGAGTTCCACCTCTCTGATTATTTTTGCCTCTTCCTCTAGACTTTCCTCTGCCACGACCTCTACCTCTGCCTTCTTGAGAAGCAAAGGCTTTATCATCTCCTCCATAACTTGTGGAAGGAGATGGTTGTAATCTCTCCTCATGTGAGAGAAGTGAGCCAATGAGGGTTTCAAAAGACAGAGAAGTTAGGTCTTTAGATTCCTCTATAATGATGGCTACTGAATTCCACTTAGGAAGAAGTGTTCTCAACACTTTCTTCACTATAACTTCAGGCTTTACATCTTCTCCTAAAGTGACCATCTTATCTACTACGACTTTCACATGCACGTAGTAATCACCAACCTTTTCATTTTCTTGCATTTTAAGAGTTTCAAACTCTCTTTTCAAGGTTTGGAGTTTAACTTGTTTGATTTGGTCACTACCCCTATAACTTTCTTGTAAAGCATTCCAAGCAGATTCAACAGTTTTAAAAGAAGCTATTCTAGGGAAAATACTTTTATCAAGGGCGGCGTGAATGTGATAAAGGGCAAAAGAATTATTCTTCTGTGCTTCTTTTCTAGCCCTTTTATCAGCACCACTCAAAACTGCCCACTCAGCAGTTGAAGGTTCAGTATATCCCTCTTCAATCACATCCCAAAGACCTTTGCCAATCAACAAAGTTTTCATTTTAATTGACCAATACTCGTAATCACCACCATTGAATTCAGGGATTGGTAAACTAGTATTGGAAGCCATTTTAGAAAGCAACTTTTATTTCAACTTCAAACAAACTGTACAAAGAAGTACAAAATAGATTACTGATTTAAATCAAATCTAGCTTTCTTAAAATGCTCATTGATTTGGCGTTCTTCTTCTTGAGGATTTCCCAAGACTGGAAAGGTGAAGTTGTTTGCTTCGTCGTCACTGATTATAATGACTTCTTTTGCTGCTGCTGGCTCAAGACGCCTTTTGAGAACAACTCGTTCTTCAATTGCAGGTTTCACCTCCATCGGTTCTTTTTCCTCTCGCTTCCGCTTCTGTTGGTTCTGAATCAGGAGAGCGAGGTGTATAGCTCTCACTCGTTTCAACTTCAGGCACTGTAGGAGTATAATTGTCACTTGATTGTCCTTCAGGTACTATTTCAACCGTCTCGAATTCAACTACTCTTTGCCCGAAGATATTATCTTCAGAATCCGCCTCGTATCCAGAATCTGGTTTTCTCTGATGTGCAATCACTTGGTTTTCCAACTGACAAAACACAGTATGAAGTCCACTCTGCTGGACTTTCCTATCAAAGGAATCAGGATTCTCTCTTCTCAACAGAGAGAGCAATGCATAATAGCATCCAGATGACCGAATCATCTACCCAAAATTACATCACATGCACTGGGTTACAATAATGATGCTAAAAAAAAACTTTTCACCCTTGTATTTTTTTAAATCAATTTTCCAAAATTTGTTTTAATAAAGCCCTTAAATTTTTTAACAATTTTCTATAGATATTTTAAATTAGTTTTTTAAATAAAAGTTTATTTAAAAAACTTAATAAAAAATATAAATAAAAATTATTAAATATTTAAAAAACTTTAATTAAAAAACTAATAATGAAAAATTAAAATAAAAAAAACCTTATATTTTTTTTCTCGTCACGAAATCCCCGACGGGATTCGAACTCAGGACCTCCTGCTGCCTACCCGCAGGCACAAGCCACTGCACCACGCGGCTCTGGTGGTAATAAAACAAACCTCCACCGTTTTAAACTCACCGGCGTCCGCGACAACAAAAAAAATAAAAAAAACTTTTTTTAACCCCCGACGGGATTCGACCCCGGGACCTCTCTTCCGCCAGCAAACAACACAACCAACTGCGCTACAGGCCTCGACGGGTAAGGAAAGGGATGTACGTTTCCTTATAGCAGATGGGCGGCAGTGTTTTTAAAAAAAAAACAATGTGGATTTATCCCACATTCAGTGGGAGGAAGACTGTGTAGTCTTCAAATATGCACGAAGGCACATAAACATTCGATTGCCTTCGGGCAATCGCTCCTCAACACAATGCTTGCTCCTCGACCAATCTGCAATCGCCACGTGTCTCTCTCTGACGAATCCGCTTCCGCCACGTGGACAAACCAATTTTTGCCATCGCACACGCTCGACTTGCCACCTCTGCTCGCCACGTCGACCGCCACGTCAGCACGCCACGTCGACCGCCACGTCAGCACCACGTCGACCGCCACGTCAGCACACGGTTTGCCCAGTCAGCGCTCGCCACGTGTCGGCTATCGCCACCTCAGCGTCCACCTCAGCTCCTCGAGCTACGTGTCCACGTCAGCTGTCGCTCTGCCTACCATGTGTCACCTCAAAAATCATGTAGCCTCGAAATTTGTGCCCAGCTCTACCACCTCCTCGATCCGATCGCCAGCTCCTCGAACATAGTGCGCCCTCGAGATTCGTGCCCAACACGCTCGCCCGGTTGGCTCTGATACCAAATCTCGAAATCGAACCAGGTGGCACTATGAAAGATTAATAATAATATTAACACAAATTAATTAAACTGCACGCAACACCATTACATCAACAAGAACATAGGATAGAGTTTCTAATTTATATGAAGGGAGAAGGGAGGAAGTCGACGGAGAGGAAAAGAAGGGAGGTTGGAGGAATAAGGGGAAAGGGAGGTGGAGTGATAAGGAGGAAGAGGGAATAAAGGAGGGAATGGAGGGATAAGGGGAAGAGAAGAATTTATTGACTTAAAAATCATGCCGACATTAAGAACTTGCCGACAACCTAAACTAGCCAACCACTAAACTAACCACTATGTGTTCACACTGATACAATAATGCAATGAGCAATGCCTTAATGTGACTATACACACTTTCACTTTAATGATATACAAGATTTGAGTTGGTACCCTAGTGATTAATTCTAACTAGTTCTTTCTTTTCTCTTTATCTTTAGTGATTTAGTGAGTAAACATAATATACTAAAAAAAAATTATATTTGAAACAAACAACAAATAAACCTATCTAAGATGCTAAAAACAAGGGTCTATAACTTAAAATCTAGTTTTTCTACCTTAGAGGTAGAAGCATCGATGTTCTACAAAAATGCTACATGTTCAACATAAGCGTTATTGGTGCTATTGCTTCCTAGTGGCACTTTTACTAACCTACAAAATAGATTTAAAAAATAGAGTTAGTAACAAATGGATCTACTTAACCTAGAAGAGAGTATGTGTCTCCCTTGACTATTATCATACCCCTATTTAGAGATAATATAAAAGGTTATGGAATGATAAAATAATGATTATGTGATTGGTGGTAAAAGCACCATTAGATGAGTGATAGTATATTGACTCTTTTGCTAGTTGGTAGCACTTTCACTTTCTATGACTATGAACTTTGTTTCTACTTTGTTAGAAATAGAGAGTGATAGCACCATTGAACCTACAATTAGATAGTGCTTTTACTTGTGGGTACAACAATTTGGGCTTAAAGGTTAGGTTCATAATTTTTGCAAGTGATGCAATAAGGATCCCTGATTAGAAGGTGTAGGGGCCCTAATTATGATAATTTTATAATATGATTTTCTATTATAATGCAAGCTAAGGATTTAAGAAAGCAAGATAACAAGTGGATGTAAATAAACAAAATAAAGTTAAGATAAAATGATCAAATATTGAAGATCTACAAAATAAAGATAACGATGAAAGCTAAGGGGAGAGAGCACAATGAAGCAAGATTGTAGCCTCAAGATCCCAAGGTTGATGTTCCCTTGTGATGATGACATAGATGAACTTTCTTATTGTTTGAGATGAATGAGAGCTTCACAATTATACAAGATCCATGGAGAAATTACCAAAGCTTTGTTGTGTTAGAGAGTTCATGGATTAGACTTTCCTAAGGGTTCACTTTATAGAAAACCATGGCTCCTTGGGGATGGTTGCATTGAAGTTGATAGGATTGTTGAAGGTAAGTTTTTGAAATGGGATCAAGGTGAAATTTATGGACAAAAGATAGAAAATAGAAAAATCTTGGGCTTTGAATATTTTTTGGGGTTGCATATTAGATTGTTACAATCAGATATATTTTTGTTGGGCAACTTGTAAGGTACTATTTGTCCACATTTTCTCTTTTGGTGTCTAACATTCAATAGTTCAAGGTAATAGTGATGGTGGTGCTAATAATCCCAACTCTTTTGCCAAGATGACTATTGCTAGTGAATCTGGGCAAGAAATGATGAAAATTCAAAGATTGACAAAATCACTACTAAGGAATAAAAGTATCATTAGCGCTATTGCTCAGGTCATGGAGCTTTGGAATTTTGGGTAATAAATACTCATAGTTTGAGAATGAAGATAATTGGATTGGTTTGGATGCTTTATTGGTTGATGAGGATGTTGGTAAGTTTAGAGATATTACTTATATGCTCAAAATTGGGTGTCTACATTTGCCCCATTTTAATGCATTTATTGGATGATGAATGCATCAATAACTGACATTAATGCCCTAATTTTCAAAAAAACATGTTTATTGTTGCTTATGATTTATGATGTGAGATTATTGATGCTTTTGATTGGTTTATTATTGATCATATTAATTTTTTCATTTTTGATGGCTTTAAATGTTGTCATGCCTTAGTGTGCCTCCTTAAGTTTTGGAGGTAAAATCTGTTGGACCAAGAAAACTTAACCATGATTCACACTAGTGTAGTGATGAAACATTTATGACACAACAAAAATTAGCTAGGAAGAGTTGGGGGTAAAATGGTTAGGGGTAAAAACCAAATCATTTTTATCATAGACAAGGATTATCAAGAGTTCTAGACACTTGACTATAGCAAAGACTTAGATAATTCAGTGTGCAAGACCACTACATCGGGTATATAGGATGAGACCACCCATGGTAAGAGGACAACATGTTTAGGTAAGAACCTAGAAACTTGCCTCAATTTTTTTGTCTAAAAAATTATGCCCAAAAGAGAGAGCATCACTTTTGTGCTAGTGCTAACACCACTAGACTATGCTTTTACACATTGCTAGCATTTTCACCATCCATTAGTGCTTTTGCATGTTGATGGTGATTTTTCCATTTAAAAAAACTTTTGCATGTTGATGGAACTTTTTCATCTAGGCAATACTTTCACCATCTAATGGCCTTTTCATCAAAGGAATGATGCTTTTACTTGTCCTAGATTATTTATTTTAGTTTATTCTGCAAGATTTAAGGCTAACAAGATGATCCCATGTGTCAAGACCATCTAGGGGCTTCTAGATTTTATAGACCATTCATTACTAGTATATATGGGGCTATACCAATGTAGTCTTGATACCCAAGGTAAAGTTTGATAAAACATTGTTGATTACCTTAGCAAAGCATTGGTATTTAAAGAAGAATACCTTCTAGCTATCTTTTTGTTAGCTAACCATCATATTTGAGGATGTGTGGTAGATCTTGAGGGTGTCAATTAGAGGGGCATCGATCCTAATGAGCTAGGTCCATAGGAGTCTAAATAGGTTGACAGGGGATGCATACTTCTTGGTAGTAAGATATGGCATTGACATCAATTTTGCCTACACTAGGGGCCACATAGATTGACAAATCACTTAGTTGTGAACCTTAGTATTTGGAGTCCTCATCAATGACAAGAGTATAAGGATGGTCCATTATGGACAAGGGATGTAGTGGTAAGAGTAAATAGTATTTGCATAGGGCTTGATGATTCTAGCATGGTCGTATCATTCTCTACATCAAGTCATGGACAAAGGAGGAAAGAGCCTATCTTGCTACATACTACTTCAAGTGTGGGCCTAGGAGTACATAGTGGTGATAATTCCACCAGGGTAGGTCATAGATCTAAAGGCATTATCAATGTACCGCTAAGACTAATACTTTGAGGCAAGATAGGGGAGGCCCCTAAATGAAGTTTTAGGTGTGGACCGCCATTTGATCTATGAATTGCATAAAAGTAGGTCAAATAGCAACCATAAATATAACACCCAAGGTAGAAGGAGGATGCCTACCATCTAGCTTGGGTCATATAATTCAGGTGGTTGGTGGGACCATGGTGATGTGGGAGGTGGTGTTAGACATGCTTGAGGAGTAGAAAGTATTTGCACGAGGGCAAATGAATCTAACATGGATATACCATTCACTACATTGGGTTGTATATAAAGGAGGCAAGAGCTTGTCATGTTTCACACTACTTAAGGTGTGGGATTGAGAGCACATAGTCATGATGAGGCCACTAGGGCTACCAGGGTAGGTTATAAATCTAGAGGTATTGACAACGTACCACTAGGCCTAAGACTTCAAGGTAGGAAAGGGGAGGCCCCACAAGGGACTTTTGGAAGTGGCTCATCAGTCAATCGATGATTTGTACAAAGATAAGATCACTTGGAAACCATATAGACAACACCCAAGGTAGAGAGAGGATGCCTACTAGTTGGCTCAAGTCAGGTGAATCAAGTGGCTAGTGGGACCATGGGAAGAGTGGGAGATCTTCCATTTTGATTGTATGGTCTACCAATTTGGTGCATAGTAAGAGATTCTAGCAAGGACAAGATGGTCTAAGGGGATGACCTAGGAGTGGGGGTTTGAGCTACAAAAAAATCCAAATTCATACCTTAAGGTTGTCATCAATAATTCAATGACTATAGATTTAGGCAACAATGACCTTGAGGTTAGTGATGGCTATTATGGGTGGTACAAAACCATCTACCCCATAAGAGTGATAGTAGTTGGGCTACACACATGCAAGCGTATATGACTAGAGAAATAGCCCAAGGGGATGCAATAGGAAACATCACCATTATTGAGATAGTATCAGACATATTTTTATATGATAAAGAGGGAGGTAGCAACAATGCTAGTGGCAGTAATGACAACATAAGTTTCTATGATTATGATAAGTGTGATGGTACCTAGAAAATCATCTATTTGTCATGGAATCAAAGAGGAATGCATTGGTAGAGAAGGTGGCTAGATTATAGGATACATTGTTGACATCTCATGCAAAGGTAGTAGTACAGATAATGAAGAGAAATCGATTGGTGACCCATGCCTTTGTGATGTAGTAGACGATCATGAGTCTGATCATAGAGAGGGATGTAACCACAACAAAGGCCATAACAGTAGAATTTGGCATCAGTAAACTAGTTTAGAATTTGTTAGACTAAATGGTGCATAATAAAGACACACAATAGAGCTAGCCCACATTTATATGGACCTAATGGAAGAGGTTAGGTAGTTGACCCACTATTAAATTGCTAATAATGTAGTAATATCGATGGATCATTACCTTCCTTTGTCAATATATTCATATATGTAGATAGAGGCACACTCACAATCCATGATGTGATATTTCTTGCAGTTAGTGAGGGTGCTTCCACCATCAAAAGGAGTAGGAGCACCAAACACAGGGTCCCAGAGCTAGTTACCCCTACAAGGACCAATTTTGTTAGCTATTAGTGTAGTTTTTTAGGCATAATATGTAATATATGATTACACGATTTTGGATGTACATATACACTTAACACAAAAAAACACACACACATATACACATCAGTGGTCATGGACTCATGATGGATGTGTTATGGATTTAAGTTTTGATTATTTTATGTTATGTTTGATTTGATGTGAAATATGGAATTTAATGATGGGTGATTATGCCATGATTAATTAGATTATATGATTGTTAATTGATTAAAGATGCATGATTGGATGAGATAGGATGTGATGATGATCGAGTTATTGGATATGATTAAATGTGATGATTATTTATGATGATTTTTCTTAGAGTTTTTAGGTGGTTTTAGATGTATTGCTAATAATCTTGGATGATTAACTTGAGATTTATGATGATATGATGTAGATAATTAAGATTGAAAAGCGATGTGCCCAAGGGGAATTTGGATATTTCCATGAGGCATTACTATGTTACAAACTATGTGTAGCTATGTACAAATATATACAAACATAAGGATTTGCCTAGGAGGACTTTAGTTATGATAAAAAGATAACTAGATGTGCCTAGGTGAACTTTAAAAATGATACAATATATACATCTATGTACAACTATATACAAAGATTTTACTGAGGGTACTTTAGTTAGATAAGAGCCTTTTCCCAAGGGGACTTTAGTTAGTGCTTCTATGAAACAAAATATGTACAACTATACACAAACATGTATAAATAAGAATTTTCTAAGGGGGAATTTAGGAGATATACAGATAAATAAATATATTATTTTTGGTCCCCCATGCAAATGCCAAAAGACCATTTTATGATTTATTTCAAAAGTTAAAAAATAGATTTACCTTTAAACAAATTGTAGCACCCTAAAATTGGCGCAGTAAAATTATAAAATTTACATTCACCTTAGTAAATAAATTTAAATTCAAATTTAACCTCCCAAACCGCCCGTTAACCGCCGGGAAATCCGTTTCCCCCTTTTCGCACCATTTTTAGAGGTTGTTTTGACCGCTTGATGATATCGTCGTCGATCATACGATATCATCCCAGATTTGATGATTTCGTCTGGACTAGGACGTCTATACGATCTTGTCGCAAAACTGAATTTGCATAATTGGAATCTGTTCCAACGGGTCTCCAATCTGGGCAGAAGCGTGTCTGCACCGTTGGGACCTTCCCCCGTTGGAGATCTCCCAAATTGGGATGATCTCCAACCTCCTAACTACTCCCCCTAAGCCTATTTAATCTCTAAGATTTTCCCTCCCCAACCCCCCGGCTGAAATTTTCTGCAAAGTGATTCCCTCTCGCGTCAAAACATCCTAATCTTGCTTTTGCACTAGTCCCATAGCAATTTTGTTGTAGGTACATCACCGATTTTCAGCCGGAGCCAGCATCCATCGTCGCCGACGAACCCGTTCAGATCGGAGGCGATCCCGTCAAATGCGAGACGATTTCGTACTGATGCGAGACGATCTCGACTGCAGTCCACATCGAGGCAATCGTGCCTCGGAGTTTGCTTTTCTCAACCTTTTCTTTGTCATTTTATGCTGCAAATTAGATCATTTACTCGTTGTTTATATTATTTTGCATTTGGAGTTCACCCATTTAGCTTAGATTGCACATTAAGTTCATGATTTGTTGTTAAAATACAAAAATTGGCTAGGATTGCTGTTTTAAACTATTGCTCAGTATTCATTTTATTATTTGGTGTAATTTGCCTCTGTTAGCACAGTAGAATTTCTTGTATTTTGCATCTGTTTTCTGTTTTGCAGGTCTCTGACGAATTCGTCTGACGAATTCGTCAGATCTCAGACGATTCTCGTCGCTTTAGACGATTCTCGTCGATTGCAGACGATTCTCGTCGGATTACAAGCGATCCAGATCGCTTCAAACGTCGAATCTTCTTCGTACATCCGGATCGGTATTCTTCATTGTCATTCTCGTAAAATTCTCTATTTTCTGCTTTCAAATCTGTTTGTTGTGTTCATGAAAGTTGCATTTTCATGTAGTTTAATTTAGATTCATTCGGCCAAACCTAGGACATGAATGCTTAAGATTAAAACGAACACATCAAAACACATTCCAAAACCTAGGCGTGGAAACTGCCGCCAAATGTTTCCCCGGTGAACCCACCATCCGTCGAAAAATCACCAAAATACACCTCCCTTGAGAGGCGGGACCTTCGCAAAGTCCTCTCAATCCGAGGTACCGCACCATCCTTTTCCCATCCTCCTTCCGGGCGCGGATCCTATAGCCTGAAGGTAGGGATGCGAAAAATTTGGAGCGATACATTTTGGTGAACCCGACGTGAATGCATCATAACCTTTTGAAAACAAAAACAAAAACAAAAACAAAAAAAAAAAAATTAGAACAACTAAAACTTAGATGCATTTTAAAACATTTAAGGTTTAAAGTCATGTTTAGATGGTAGCTCCTAAAAAGAGGTTAGCAGTTACTATAAACGTAGAAAATCAATTGGCAGCTATAGAAGTTAATTCTGTCCTTAATATCCCTGAAACAAGTAGAAATCAATTCCTGTGGAACGAACTTGATAGGAGACTTAGTCTCATTTCATCTAGGTCCACACAACTTAAGCAAATTAAGAGGCTAGTCTTGGATAGAATCCTGGATCCTCATCAATTAGTTTTTTATCATGAACTTCAGAGAGCCTGCCATAGATGGTTAGCCTATAGGAGAGCTTTAGTATCTTCATAGTTGTTCACCTTCGAGGAATACCTCGAGAACGCAGCCTATTGTGCACCAATTCCTAGGCCTTGTAGAAGACCAAGAGGTTGTTCTTACAGATAGGGAAATATGGAATAGAGTTCCTCGTGTTGTGTTATATCGAGAGTATTGCCACGAGCTTTACTTCTATCAACCAAAGCATCTGAGACAGATAATATTACCATAGCCCTTTTCATCAAATTCTTAAAAGAAAACTTTCAATTTGAAGAAGAACATTTCATGACTCCTGAACAACTCGAACCTATTAATGATATTCATAAGTTATTCATAGAAAACTAGCTCATTTACTTTCAGTCTTATTATTTCGTGCATTTATTGTGTTATTTGTTGTCTTTATTATATTGTTTCAAAAAAAAAAATTAAAGAAAAAATTAAAAATAAAAAAAACTTAGCAAAAACTTAAACATTTCAATTTCAAATATTATAGTAGGTATATAGTAAATATATACCTCTTAATTTGTTGCATATATATATATATATATATATATATATATATATATATATATATATATTTTGCTGAAATCAAAACTTAGCACCATGCCTAAACTTAGGAATGGTAAAGAAACTTTAGGGGAAGGAGAAGATTGGTTACAAGATACAACTGAAAATCCAAATGTCCTTCTTGGAGATACAAATCCGGAAGGAGAAACTCTAGGTCAATCGATGAAGACTTAGGTGAAGATAAGGAACAAGAAGCAAATGTTAAAGAGGATGGATCCTCATCCCCTAGAGTAGCTCCAAATGGAGCTATTGCCTTTGACAATGCAGAGCATTTCAAGAGATTTCTCATGGAAAACATTGATGACCTTAATGTGGCAATTCGCCTTGATAAAGGGCAAATTAGTAAAACTCAAGCAACCATGGAATATATATGCAATATGCGTACTAATCCCTTGTCTTTCATTGATCAAGAAAGTGACAAGGGTGGACCATCCAATACGGATATGGTCACTATAGCCCAAAGCATGTCAAAACAACAAAGTTACCCAACCTCCTAAGGAACCCGTTACTCAACCTAAAATCACTCCCGCACAAAAGAAAATTCCCTTCACTACTTTGTTCCGCCAAACTATTGAACAAAATGCTTTAAATAAACAGAAACCTAAAACAAAGCCAAATACAAATTTTCAACAATCCGAAATACAACATCATCCAACTTCAAAATCCCTCCATAATACTTTTCCTACCAATACTTTACACAACAATAACATGGCATCTAACCTGCATGTTCCTCCATCATATGCCCATAACACTTATGTCAATGCCCTACCAAACCAATATGGGGGGCAAACTAGTAATTTGGAAGCTATGGTGAAACAATTGGCTTCACGTATGGACCAAATAGATCCCTACCGTCCCTCGTATAATTATCGAGAGATTTGTAGTCAACCTTTGGATCCCATAGTTGTAGCTCAACCATATCCTAAACATTTTCCCATGCCTGTTTTGCCTATATATAAAGGAACCGAAGATCCCATAGAGCATCTTCGCATGTTTAGGATAGCATGTCACGACATATCGCATGACGACTTGCTATTACTAAAAATGTTCCCCAAAAGTTTAGGTGGAATGGCATTAGAGTGGTACTACCAATTGCCCACTCACTCTTTGAGAAACTTTGAAGAAACAGCTGAATCATTTGTCCATCAATTTAGTGCCTACATCGAGAGGCATGTAACTATTAAAGACCTATACAATTTAAAACAAGATAAGGATGAATGCTTTGCCGATTTCTTAGCTAGATGGAGGCAATTGACAGGAAAACTGCACTTTGTGCTACCCTATAGGGAAATGTTGGACATTTTCATCAACAATTTACAAGAACAACTTTCTTATGAGCTATCAACAACTACTTTGACTACCTTCGATCAAGCTATAGATTTAGCTCGAAGAGTAGAAGATGCCCTCATTAGGAGAGGCCAACTTAGGAAGAAGGATGACGAGAAAACATCTAGAAATCAATATAAAAACAAACAAAGTTGTCGGTGACGGAGTCACTGATAGCAGAAATGTTGCTAATATCAATGCAACGAAGACAACAAAAAAATTCATATTGAAACCTCCTGACAAGCCTCCTCGAGAATTCACTAGATTAAACCAACCTTTGTCAACTATTTTACCTCAACTGCTCGAAAGAGGTTTAATCCAATTGCCAGCCATCCGGGAACCTGACCCAACTATACCCGGATATAGAGCTGATTTGCACTGTGATTTCCATAGAGGACCTGGACATTCTACCAACGCCTGTAAAAGGTTGAAACATAAAATACAAGATTTGATTGACAATAATGAAATGGAAGTGCAAGCCTTCCAACCTAAACAAAACCCTCCTAATAATACTCAAAAGACTGTTCCCCAAAATCAAAATCAAAATGCCAATCAAACTCTAGACATATTTCAACACCCTTTACCAAGACATGGTAAAGAGGTAGCCAATCAAATCGAACATCATAATGTTCCCCTCCTACCCGATATGTAGGAACCATTAGCGGACAATTACCTGTTCAGGATCCTCAAATATTTGACACGACCTTATCCTTGGTTACGACCAGGACCTTACATAATTTTCAAACTTCTGATTCTAGTGATATAGAGTCATATAGTGAAAGTGAAGTAGACATTACTTCAAACCAATCGAATAGTTCTGAAAATGAATCAGATCCTATTCAACCTGTCACAGATGATATGGTTCTAGAAGAACCATTTCCTAGAAGAGTCACTACTCGACCTTCTTCTAATATATTCCTTTCAAATGAACAAGCCATTAATGCTCAACCGAGACCAGCTCAACGTCTTCACTATAACATTGTAGGTACCATTGGAGTCGTTACTCGACAACAAGCTCAAAACTCTCAACAAGAATCAAACCGTAACGATGGATCAGCTCCATTCGTTCTAAAAACCCTAATAAAGGGAATCATGCTCCTAATATCCAATCTAAACCCCCTTACAACATTAATGAGCAATTGTCTAATACCACGGCCAAAATTTCCCTCTTAGATTTATTAAGATCCTCTCCCACCCATAGGGATGAGTTGATGCTTACATTGAGTCAAATGATGGTGCCTCAAAACATTCAACTTGAAGCTATGGCCAATACTATCATCACTCGAGAGATTGATTGTATTGACTTCCGGGATAAAGATATCCCACAACACAGTTTACATAAGGACAATCCCTTATACATTACTGCTTTAATTGGAGATGTAGTCATCAAACGAGTTTTGATTGATAATGGCTCATCTCTAAACATTTGCACCTTTGACTTCTACCAACGATTTGGCTTTAGAAGTGATGAAATGAAGAAAACTGATATGATCATCAAAGCTTTTAATGACGAAACACAAGAAACATGTGGAGTTATTACCCTCCCATTGCAAGTTGGTCCTAGAACCCTAGAAACAACCGTGTTCATTGTACATTGCCCAACATCGTACAATATACTTTTGGGTCGCCCTTGGATCAACGCCATGCGAGCGGTCCCATCAACTTTACACCAATGTGTTAAATTTGAGTTCAAAAATCAGTTGGTCACTATTCATGGTGACCCTAGACCTTTTGATATGTGTGCTTTGGCAGAACCAGCTTGGAGTGCAATTTTGCCCAACTTCCGTCATCCACACATTCTAGTTCTTCTTTTTCATCTAAAACTAGTGAAACATAAACCCATAACTTCACCTAGTTCCCCTCCATTAACTTCATCCTCCTATATAGATCAACAACCCTCTAAACAAATTACTTTAGAACCTCAAAAAGATTTCAAATCTACAACCAATTCTTCAACTACTACCCCTACAAATTCAAAACCTCTAGACACATCTATCATCCCTTCCACATCTCAAGACATAGGTAATAAGCCTTCTACATCTTATGCCCTTTCTGATGAACTTTTACCAGATTTATCTACAACCTTAATATCAAAAAAAATGAATGCTTTCATGCAAGATTCAAACCTTTTAAATAAATTACCGCCATCTCCTCGTACTTTGGGCCTCCCACAACCTCTGGGAAGTACTTACCAAGTTGGGAGTTGTGCCTTCATTTATAAAGGATATGACTGGGGAAGAATCCCTCGAAATATCAAAACTCATCATGAGGGATACGCTCGGTGCTATTTTACCAATGATTATATTAAAGCTAAACCCATGATGCTTAAAATGGGATATAAAGGGAAAGGCTTGGGACCTTTCCAAAATGGCATGAAAGAACCTTTCGAGGTAGAACCGTGGCCTGCCCGCTGTGGTGTGGGCCTATTTCCTAGTAAGGGTCAACCCTTTCCTTTTGAGGATGATGATCATCTCATATGCTATCAAGATTATTTGGATAGGCATGTTGATTTGCCTCTTAAAAATCAGTCGTTTTCATGCAACATGCTATCCATAGCATACCCTGAAATGATTGCTGACCCCGATGAAGAATTGGAAGGAGATATCTTCCATGATGTCTCTGTTGAAGAGATGCTACACAACGGATTTTATTTTGATGGTTCTATACCAACTATAGCCCAAATTGAGGCCACTGACCCTCATAATGAATTATCTAAATTAACCTTACAAGAATTACAAGAATTGGGCGTGTCACCCGCCCCACCTAACTTTGAAAGAGATCTACACATGGAGGTAGAAAATGTCATTAAAATTAACATTGGAACTGAGGACAATCCTCACATAATCAATATTGGAGCAGAACTAAGTCAAGAAAAACAAGAACAATACACCGCATTTCTTAAAGAGTATGAAGATGTCTTCGCTTGGACATACGAAGATATGCCAGGTCTAGACCCTTCCGTAGTCATGCATCATCTAGTGGTCCATCCGGATGCTAAACCGGTTAAACAAAAACTTAGAAAAATGCATCCCAAAGTGGCTCTGCTAGTCAAAGGGGAGTTAGAAAAACTCCTGAATGTTATCTTCATACAAGCTATTGATTATGCTGAATGGATCTCAAATGTAGTTCCAGTCACCAAGAAAGAAGCTACCAAAGTTAGAGTTTGCACCGATTTTAGAGATATCAACGCTGCATGCCCTAAAGATGACTTTCCTCTTCCAAACATGGATCAAATTATTGACTTCACTGCCGAAAGTGGGATGATGTCCTTAATGGACGGATTCTCCGATTATAATCAGATCAGGATAGCTCCTGAAGATCGAGCTAAAACAACCTTTATTACCCCCTGGGGTACCTTTTGCCGGAAAGTGATGCCATTTGGCTTAAAGAACGCCCGTGCAACTTATCAACGAGCTATGACCTACATTTTTCATGATATGATGCATGATATCCTACATGATTATGTAGATGATATCATAGCTCGCTTCTCTTATTGAAGATCATCATTTAGATGATTTAAGGAAAGTTTTTAATCGATTACGAGAATATCTCATTCGATTAAATCCAGCAAAATGCATATTCGGAGTTAAGTCCGGCAAACTATTAGGGGTTTTAGTTTCTTTACGTGGTATCGAAATTGACCCTCTCAAAATTGCGGCCATCACCGATATGCCCGCACCTACTAATATATCTGAATTACGAAGTTTACAAGGTAAGCTTCAAGCCATCCGTCGCTTCATCGATAAGCTGGCGGATAAAACTAGTCCCTTTCTTAAACTCCTTAAGAAGGATGTCCCCTTTAATTGGGACACAGAATGTAGAGAAGCTTTTGAACTTCTCAAACAATATCTCCTTAATCCGTCGGTGCTTTCACCACCTAAATCCGATCGCCCATTTCTCCTATATATTTCAGCTTCAGATTCTGCCTTAGGAGCTATGTTAGCTCAACTTGATGATGAAAAGCGAGAACGTGCTAATTATTACATTAGCCGAACCTTCATCGCTTATGAAACCCGCTATACAACGTTGGAAAAACTATGTCTAGCAATCATTTTTGCTACGCAAAAATTACGACATTATATGCTTAGCCAAAAAACTTATGTCATTGCTAAATATGATCCCTTAAGATATCTCATGAGTCGACCTTATTTATCGGGTCGCACAGCCAAGTGGGTTCTTGCTCTAAGCGAGTTTGATCTCACCTTCATAGGACAAAAGTCTGTTAAGGGTCAAATCATAGCAGATCAATTAGCTGCTGCACCCTTAGAGTCTACTCATCCCCTCATCATCGAGTTTCCAGATGAATGCCTCCAATTAGAGGCAGACCATCCTGAACAATGGTCCTTATACTTTGATGGCGCCCGATGCATGAGTGGGGCTGGTGCGGGTATTATTTTAATATCTCCGCAAAAACATCTTATTCCTCTCGTCCTTCAAACCGACCTTTGCTTGCACCAACAATACTGCTGAGTATGAGGCTCTAATCCTTGGATTACGAGCCGCTCTAGCACTCAAAATTAAAAATCTCTTAGTTTTTGGTGATTCCCAATTGGTTATAAATCAAATTAATGAAGTTTATCAAACCCGAGATGATAAACCGTGCCCATATAAGGCCTATGTTTTACAACTAATGTCTTTATTTGATCAAGTCACCTTGGAAGCTATTCCTCGAACTAGCAACCGTGCAGCTGATGCTATGGCCGCAACTGCATCTCTCCTGCCCTTGGAGTTAGACGACGAATACGCCACTATCATTATTCGTCGACTCCAGGAACCCGCTTCAAATAAGTCATGCTTAGAGCCTTTGGATGTGTTTCTAATCAATGAAACTACTCCTGAACCTTGGTATACATACATATTTGATTTTCTCCAAAATGGGACTTTCCCTGCTAATTCTAATAGAAACCAATGTCGGTTATTACGTCGACGAGCAAGTCGATTTGTAATAATTGGCAATACTTTATATAGGAGATCTTTTGAAGGTATCCTATTAAGATGTTTAAACTTAGAAGAGTCTAAATCAGCCTTGAGTGAAGCCCACGATGGATCTTGTGGAGGACACTTTAGTGGTAGTGCCATTGCTAAAAAGCTCCTCTGGATAGGATACTTTTGGCCTACCATGGAAACAGATGCACATGAGTATGTGCGCCATTGCGACAAGTGTCAAAAACATGCCGACCTTGTCCATGCGCCCGCACAAGAGTTGCAGTGCTATTTCATCTCCTTGGCCCTTTTCTAAATGGGGCTTGGATATTATTGGCAAAATCAATCCCGTGTCTTCTGATGGACACAAGTTCATCATAATTGCCACTGAGTATTTCACGAAGTGGGTCGAAGCTATGCCTTTAGCTTCTTGCACTGGCACACAAGTTTCTAAATTTATTTTTAATCAAATCATTTGCAGGTTCGGAATCCCTGCCAACCTCAACTCCTCGACAATGGAACTCCTTTCAAAAATAAAGATGTTAAAAAATTATGTCAAAAATATAAGATTCAACATCGCTGGTCCACTCCCTATTATCCTCAGGGTAATGGTCAAGCATAAGCTTCTAACAAAACTTTAATCAAAATTCTCAAAATATTAGTCAATAAAACTGGCCGTGACTGGCATATTCAATTATATCCAGCCTTGTGGGCTTATCGAACTAGTGTTCGAACCCCCGACGGGCACTTCACCATTTGTTTTGGTATATGGTGCTCAAGCAGCTTTTTCCATTTGAATTGGAAGTTCCTTCTTTGGCTCTGCTACTTCAAGATACCGAAGTAGGAGATGAATATCGTGTCGGCAGCACTCAGTCGCTGGAACTCCTCGATGAAAAATGCATCAATGCTTTGGAGCATCTCCGTGCTTACCAAAACAAGCTTAAAAGATCATATGCTAAGAAAGTTCGTCATCGATCCTTTGAGATTGGCGACCTTGTTTTAAAAGAAAATAAAAAAAATACAAATGCAACCAAAGAACTTAAAGGTAAATTTGAGCCCAACTGGCTTGGACCATACATTATTACTGCAAAATTTGAATCAGAGCATATAAATTATCTACCTTAGATGGTAAAGAACTTAAAGAACCCATGAATATTTTGCATCTTAAACGTTACTATGCATAAACTTGGTCATTTCATCCATGTATATATTTGTTCAAAATTACTATCTTGTATTTCTTTCAATTTATTCAAAAACACCAAAAACATTCATAAATCTCCAAAAATCTTCAAAAACTATCTATTGCATTTGTTTAAGGCAGTTGTTAAATTTTTTGCTCAAAAATATAAAAACAACAATATGCTTGACTCTTTCGAAACCAAAACAATATACAAAAGAAAGAGAGAGTCAACATTCTCAAAAAATTTCTCACAAATCATTTATATATATTTTCTTACAATTATTGCAGTTATATGTTTCAACTTATTTTGGATAAATTAGCATTTATTTTGAATCCCTCACTTGCACACTCACAACAATAAATATCTTGATTTTATTTGGCATGATTACTAATCTCTCTTATATCAAAGTTCACAAAATTCAATTAAATAAAGTTTGAGCATAGAGAATTGATCTTGTTATTTACTTAAACCACGCACATCTTTCCACAATAAAATGATTATATTTGTAATTTCCATGTTTTGCTACATAGTAGAACCGATTTCTTGAGTGAAAAGTTTCCCCCGCTATCCTATCATGCACATGGTCTAGAATCTTTGAGAATTGGCAAAAGGACAAGCTCACCCCTACCCAGAATAAAAATCCCTTGCTCTACAACTAATCCGAGCAAGTATCCCTAGCAAAGAAAAAGAAAAAGAAAAGAAAAGTTCAAGAAAAAGAAGAGAGAAAAGAAAAATGTTATTTCCGCAATGTTCCAAGCATTATCAAGCAAAAGAAATACAAAAAGAAAAATAAGCAAAGTTCAAAAGAAAGCAAGAAAGCAATAAAATCCCTTTCCCTACCCTTTGAAAAGAAAAGAAGGGTTGATGAGCTTGAATCCCCGGAATTCTCAATTATTCGAAAACCGTGAGGTAAGCCCCATAACAGTGGTTTGTGCCCAACCCGCTTGGCCTTGGGTAACTCCTAGCGTGGCGATATGTCCGTCACATTAGCGACCTTCTTTTGTACAGACCTATGTCTCGCTTATGGATTAGCTAGCTCTTGATAATCCGACCTACATAGTAGTCTAATATGGTTATATGCATCTACATCATGGTTAATGCACACTTATTTGGTTTCTTCAAATCACTTGTATCATAGTATCTTGCTCAAAACTCGGTAAATGAACAATGCAATTGCACACACATTTGTATTTGAGAGATTTTGTGTATCATTATGATAAATCAAGATCGGAAATGAATGCACATATGCACATGGGATTCCTTATAAATCTAACTTTTGTCTTCAAAATACTTTGAAATATTATTTTTGCAACTTGTTTGGAATAATCAAGTACAATTATTTTTCACAAAGACAACTATAGAATTAGAAAAATCAAAAATTTCTTCCAAATTACACAAATCAAATCATATATATCGTGTCGACTTTCGCGACGATGGTATAGTTTCAAAACCAAAATTGGAATTTTATGCCTAGCGCAAGTCCTCATTTTCATCTTTTCTCTTCATCAAAAATCAACCATGCAATAAAACTATTTTTTTGGATTTTCGCGATGATGGTATAAGTCTATACCTACATATTCTATGCCTAGCGCAAACCATTGTAACAATTTTTATTCCCCATTTCTTCAAAATCATGAAAACCATATGACTTCATTTTACACAAATTATGCTTTTCAAAAGCAAACACATTATCACTATTTCATGTCATTATGTCAACCTTTAACTTTGCAATGATGGTATAATTCCTAAGGAATTATTCACAAATTTTATCACACTTAGGAATTTATGCCTAGCAAAAATCATTCAAAAATATTTCATGCATAATATTTTTCATGAAAATCTGAAAACAAAACCATCATCATCATCATCATCATTTGCACTATTGCACTAAAGTCTTAAGACAGTCTCTTAAGCACTCTTTTCCTTTTTAACAATATTTCTATAAATGGGATTAGCTTGACGACCGAGTGAGCAACGACTCCATGAAATGGTCTATAATAGCGACAATGTCCTTTGAAATTATTGTTAGAAGTCTTTTTATTTTTATCACATTGCATCACAAACAACCACTTTGTTACATCGATTATTTCATTTATAATGTTATAGCATGACATTCAAATTATAATATTTCCAACGACATAATTACATGAATCCTCAATGAATTATTAAATCAATCAATTAAAACATCTAAAAGCATCATAAAAATACATAACACAATATAAGTCATATGATCAAAAATATCTCATCTATATATATATGTCACAAATATATATGTACATCATATCAGCTAGATTAGTATGCCACAATCCATATCTTGGCATACTCAATCAAATACCCTCTGTGTAGTGTCTCGAGAGCCCCTCGAGCTCTCAGCCTCATCTCCTCCCCCCTGAGGTGGAGGAGGTGGCCCCATCGCAGTCCGTGTGGTGCCGTGAGTCCTGGATGCCGATCGTGATGATGTCCTAGATGACCCCATCACGACAGTGCTCGCAATGTGTGCTGGTAATGGCACCCTCTGCTCCGCTGGCACTGCCTGGTAGTATAGATCCCGATAGAAAGTGATATGGGCGATAGCGCGTGCTAAATCCCGAGTGCTCGCTCCTCCGCCCCGAGCTCTGAGCCGTGTAGCCTCATCCTGTAGTGTCTGCACCTGAGCCCGTAAGCAGACAACCTCAGCTCGGAGATTCGCTGTCTCGCTGCTCTCCCTTGTGTCTACACCCTTGCCCTTATCGAGCGATGGTGGTCTCTCTCTCTAGTGGAGATGGGGGTCTCTCCTCCCTCCTCTCCCGCCGCCGCGGCCTCTCCCGTGCCTCGTGGCCTCCTCTCGCTCCCTCCCGCCGTGACCCCGGGCCGCCTCTATCGCCGCCCGGCACCGCCTCCCTATCCGACGCACAACCGCGTGGATCGGACCCCGTGCCCTCGTCATCCGAGGAGGGCGGATGCCCGCGTACCGTGCATCGTAGCCATCGGCTACTCCTCGTCGTCCCCATCCACCGGCCGGATGGGGGCATCGTCTGCGTCCCGGCTCCAGAAGCGCTGCATGTCAGGAGCCCCGCTAACCGTGGTGTTATCCCGGACAATCCGGAAAACTCGTAATCCCTCGTAGATGGGATCCCCCGCCGTAGACCGAACTCGTCTCAAAACTCGGTCATAGCGGTGGAGCTCCACCTCTCCTCTCTCCATCCGTAGCCAGCAGACTCGCCTGATGCGAGCCGCCTCCTCGTCCGTCCTCGGCCCACCCCGGGTGCCCTCTCCATGGTCTCCGTGTGATCTGGTCTGGGACCAAATCATCCAGTAGTCTCCGGGACATCGACAGGTCGATCCGCCGCCGTGACCCTCTCCGGAGCCACCAAGAGAAGACTCGGGCCTCTCCCCGTCAATCCTCGCTGCTGGAAGCCCTACCGGCCTCCGCACCGCAATGTGCTCCCAAGCACCAAACTCCGTAGGAGCGATGTCATCACCGGACATCGCCCGCCCTTGTACACGACCCCATACAGGATCCCGTACAACCGGCATAGAACAAAGTCGCCCCAAAGAAACCCCGTACCCATGGTCCCGCATATCGTAGATCACATCTACGAGCATCCATGGTACCCTCGCATCCGCTCTCGGTGGCACAACGAAGTCCACCAACCACTCCAGCCTAGTACTCGTGTGAGTCCGGATGCCCTGCATCCGGCGTAGTGCCTCGATATTCACTCCGCCCTTCTCCAGGGCGAAGCTCGGGTCACCACACAGCTCGTCCCATAGCGTGGCCCCCGATTGGCCGTAGGAGTGATCATCCGTCCTTGTATGGGGATTCTCGTAATCCTCCATACGTCCTCTAGTGTGGGAGCCATCTCCCCTTCGATAACCGAAAATAGGAAGAACCCGGATACCATCTCTCTCGCTAGGGTCGTTAGAAGCCCCATGTCTGTGGATACTTGTGGCATCTCTGCCACATGCAGTAAGCCGGCCTGTGCCAGCAGATCTCGCTCCGCCTGTGTCGAGCGGCCAAGTCATCTCTCAATCCTCCATATTTCCATTCTCTGCTTTTTAGCAATCCTCTCTGCAACATAAGCAACATAAACAATAAACAATCATTAATCAATAATTCAAGTAATCAATAATGCAAATTAAAAATTCAATTTTGTGCAATTGATGATATCGCCCACTATTGGACGATATCGTCCCAAATTTGAGCATAATCGTCTCCGATTTCGTAGTTCGAAATCGTCTCTAATTTGACGAAATCGTCCCCTTTCGACGATTTCGTCGAAATCGAGACGATTTCGTCCCGACGACGTCGACGGCCCAAAAACGGCCGCGATGCTCAAAATTCATCTAAAATCTACCTAAAAAGCATGTAAAAATCAAATTAAAGCATTCTAAACTAAGTTTAGACTCTTACCCGTAGACCGCGCCGAACTTCTGTCGATCTGTGCGTTGTCTCCACCATTTTGCTTCAAAGCTCTAAAAACAGAAAAATGAACAAAGAAATGAATTAGGGTTTTACCCTATTTTTCTTAATTTTATTCAACAATAATTTTTTTGTTTTCTCGTTTTTACCTCAAACGTTCGATTTGGGTAAAAACACGGAGGGGGCACCATAGTAAGCCGTCGTACGATTCGACCAAGAATCGTCGCCTAAAAATGGGAATAATTTTTTGCTTTCTCGTAGATCGAGAAGAACTCATCTTTAACGCATTTTCTTCGGAAAATTCGCTAAAGAGGGGGCAAAATGTAGCACCCTAAAATTGGCGCAGTAAAATTATAAAATTTACATTCACCTTAGTAAATAAATTTAAATTCAAATTTAACCTCCCAAACCGCCTGTTAACCGTCGGGAAATCCGTTTCCCCCTTTTTCGCGCCATTTTTAGAGGTTGTTTTGACCGTTTGACGATATCGTCGCCGATCGTACGATATCGTCCCGCATTTGACGATTTCGTCTCGGACTAGGACGTCCGGACGATCTTGTCGCAAAACTAAATTTGCATAGTTGGAATCTGCTCCAACGGGTCTCCAATCTGGCGTAAGCGTGTCCGCGCCGTTGGGACTCCTCCCCGTTGGAGATCTCCCAAATTGGGATGATCTCCAACCTCCTAACTACTCCCCCTAAGCCTATTTAATCTCTAAGATTTTCCCTCCCCAACCCCCGGCTGAAATTTTCTGCAAAGTGATTCCCTCTCGCGTCAAAACATCCTAATCTTGCTTTTGCACTAGTCCCATAGCAATTTTGTTGTAGGTACATCACCGATTTTCAGCCGGAGCCAGCATCCATCGTCGCCGATGAACCCGTTCGGATCGGAGGCGATCCCGTCAAATGCGAGACGATTTCGTATCGATGCGAGACGATCTCGATCGCAGTCCACATCGAGGCAATCGATGCTCGGAGTTTGCTTTTCTTAACCTTTTCTTTGTCATTTTATGCCGCAAATTAGATCATTTACTCAGTGTTTATATTATTTTGCATTTGGAGTTCACCCATTTAGCTTAGATTGCACATTAAGTTCATGATTTGTTGTTAAAATACAAAAATTGGCTAGGATTGCTGTTTTAAACTATTGCTCAGTATTCATTTTATTATTTGGTGTAATTTGCCTCTGTTAGCACAATAGAATTTCTTGTATTTTGCATCTATTTTCTGTTTTGTAGGTCTCTGACGAATTCGTCTGACGAATTCGTCGATCTCGACGATTCTATCGCTTTCAGACGATTCGTCGGATTGCAGAGCGATTCTCGTGATTACAGAGCGATCCGGATCGTTTCAAACGTCAGAATCTTCTTCAGACATCCGGATCGTATTCTTCATTGTCATTCTATAAAATTCTCTATTTTCTGCTTTCAAATCTGTTTGTCGTGTTCATGAAAGTTGCATTTTCATGTAGTTTAATTTAGATTCATTCGGCCAAACCTAGGACTTGAATGCTTAAGATTAAAACGAACACATCAAAACACATTCCAAAACCTAGGCGTGGAAACCGCCGCCAAATGTTTCCTCGGTGAACCCACCATCCGTCGAAAAATCACCAAAATACACCTCCCTTGAGAGGCGGGACCTTCGCAAAGTCCTCTCAGTCCGAGGTACCGCACCATCCTTTTCCCATCCTCCTTTCGGGCGCGGATCCTATAGCCTGAAGGTAGGGATGCGAAAAATTTGGAGCGATACACAAACATATAGAGGATTGTTGCTTTACCTATATGACTTCCCATTTTACTTTACTTGGAGGACGTTTGATTTTGCTTTTGCTTTTAAACAAATGTCTAAAGGACTTTTGATTTGATTGATTTTTCTCGTAGAGAAATGTCATAGAGGAATTTTGATGATTGATTGATGTGACAATGGGTTATACCTTAAATTGGGAGGAAGAATTTGTTATTGACATATTTCCCCATGCATGGTAATATATTGGAGATAAGAGATGATAAGATTAATCTTGCCATCAATACTTGTAATATTTGTGGTATTCATTATGTGGCAAGACATTAATCTTTCCACGAGAACCTATAAACCTCATAGCATTCATCATGTGACAAGAGATTGATGAGATAGAAGATTAAAATGCAAGATATTGATATTGCCATCAACACTTGTAAACCTTACAATATTCATTATGCAATAAGAGATTGGTTAAATAGAGCATTTTGATATGATAAGAGTGTTTAATTAGAGTAGAAGATATTGATAAATGGATTATTGAGTTGTGTGAACTATGATTAAATTGAAAGATTATACTTGGAGGATTTGCTGGTATTTATCACATAGTAAAAGAAAAATAATCTATCCTAACTATGCTCATCATTTGCATGTCATCATGGATCCCTGACTTGATATGCAACAAGGAGTCTAACAAAAGATAGGTACTTGCATGTAGGCAGATGCAAGCAAGCAATGATAGGCATCCAAAAATAAATAGGCAACTTATGCAGACTTAGACATAATATTTTTTAAGATGCATTGTATTAATTGATTCTTTAAGTTCTTTGTTATCAAGTATGATGAGGTGATAAGCACATGAACACACTTGGTTGTTCTGATTTATGAAACTAGCCAATTCAACGCAAATTAACCTTTAAGATTAGTTTTGGCATTGGTATTTTTTGATTCTCTAAGGAAAGGGTCACCAAATTAAAATGATTAGGATTATACATTTTTGCTATAGGAAGATTTAAGCCTTTGTTGATAGACCATTAGGTGCTTTAGACCATGGATATGCTTTTTGTTAAGCAATTCTAGCTAGCTAATATGGACAAGATAATATTTATCTATAATAGATGTATCTTGTAGAAAAATACACAAGGAAGGAACCTCCAACTCAAAGGGGAAGAATGATTTAATTTCAAAGACCAAAGTATAGTGTGTCACACCGATGAGAGTTTTAACACTAATGCAATATACCCATAAGGTGGGATGTAATTGGAGATGCCAATCTCTACTAGTTTTTTTGTCAAGTGGTTATATGGGATTGAAATGGGTCCCACTCATATTACACCACCACCACATAGTGGTATTACAATAGCTTGGATATCAACCATGTATCATTTGGTAATATTTGAACCTAGGTATCCTCCTTAAATATTGAGGAATCTAACCGAATAAGCCAATGTCATTTGATGTCAATATCTACCAATTTTGTTGACAATCTTTTTAAGGATTTTGATAAGATTTTTGTTGGAAGCTTCATCTTGGCCATTGCCTTGAGGATAGTAAGGCGTGGACCATTTGTGCTAAATTTTGTATTTAAAACAAATTTTCTAGACACCCTTGTTCTTGAAAGGTGTTCCATTATCCAAGATTAGCGCAAAAGGGATGCCATAACAACTAAGGAATTTATTAAGAATGAACGTGGATATTTGGACTCTAGTGTTTGAGGCTAAAGGTACAAATTTGACCCTTTGATGAAATATTAAGCAGCCATGATGATAAATTTGTGTCCTTTAGATGACAAAGAGATTATCTTCCCAATAATGTCCAATCCCCAAATGGAGAAAGGCCATGACAAGGCTAAGGATTTAAAGGCTTGGGATAGAGCATGGATAATTTTATCATTCTTTTGACTCTTTTCATACATCTTGACATAGTCGCAAGATTTTTTTTTCCATGGAAAGCCAATAATAACCCATATGTAGGAGTTTCTTGGTGATGGCAACACCACTAAAGTGACCACCACATGATCTGTCATGGACCTCTTTGATGATATTTGGGATTTAGTTGAGTCTAAGCATATAATCAAGATGCCATCAAAGGTGTGGTAGTATAAGATATCACCAATGATGATATATTTATAGGCATGTTTCTTTAGGTTCTTGCGTTCATTATAGTTCAAGCCATCAACCAATGTGTCATCATTAAGGTAAGTAAAAATATCATTATACTAAGGTCAGGGGATGTAGTTGCTTCTATGAAAAATACTTGTAGTGAAAGCTTTCTATATTCTAAGGTTGAGTATTCCTTAATTTAGCAAATGATGATTGTAGCATATTCATTGTCTAGATCTAAGAAGACCAAGGATGCAACTGAGGCCATAACATCGACATGGAAATTACTAGATCTTAAGATAACATCAATAGTGACTCTATAAAAAACAACCATTAGTCTGTCAATGATGTCTTTATATGGATTAATATTATCACCTTTGGTTTTATAAACACCATTGTCTTGGTTGACTACTAACTAAGAGTCTCTAAAGACAAAGCATCTTAACCTAGAGAGCTAATGCCACACATAGCCCTAAGATAAAAGTTATGTATTTCTTAATATTGTTAGTATAGGAAAAATTAATATTAAAGGATAAATGGATTGGATGTTATTGAGGAGTTACTAATATGACTCATATCCACACTCCTTTGACACATCTAGCACCATCAAAGTACAAAATCCAAGAGTAAGGTTGGTCTACTTTGAGGTTGAAGACTAACTTATCAGGGAAGTCTACCATTAAGGGTTGGCTAGCTTTTAAAGGAACGAATTCAAGTTGGTTAGCAATGAATTAATATTTCATAAAATTTTGGTTGATGAACTCAATATCAAACCCATTAAGTGCAATGAACCACTTAGAAGTTTGTTCTAAGAGGTGAGGTTTGGATTGAGATAAAGCAAGAGATTGATCCTCGGGATGATAAAGGTATTATGATTGAGCATATAGTATCTAAGATTATGAGAGTAAAACACTACAATTATGCACAACTTCTCTAAAGCTGTATATCAAACTTTATAATTTACCAAAGTCTCATTGATGTAGAAAATAACCCTGTCTTTATGTTAGTCATCGTACTATGCCAACATATCTTCTAAGGCATGGTTGGTGGCCGCTATGTATAGCAACAAGGGCTTGTGAGGATTAGGTTGGACAAGGAAAATAAGAATAAGAGGTAGGATTTGAGAATCGAATGTTGCTTGATAGTTGACATTCCATTCAAAGACTACATCCTTCCTTAAAAGCTTTGTGAAGGATTGATACTTGTCAGCTAGCTAGGAGATGAAACTCTGGATGTTTTGGACTTTGCCTTGGAAATTTTTAAGATGGATTAGAGTTTGAGGAGGTGACATATCAATAACAGTCTGTATCTTATTATGGTCTACTTTGATACTTTGATACCACATTAGGACACAATGAGTCCTAACTATTTTCCTAGTATAACCCCAAAGATGGACTTTTGATGCTTTAGGTGTACATTGTACTCCTTTAAATGCTCAAAGATGCATCTTAGATCTTGAAAATGATCTTCCTAGTTTAAATACCAACCAAGAAGGTCATTAATATAATCTTCCATGATGTCATGCATCATGTCATGAAATATATATGTCATGGCTCACTGGTAGATGGCCCTTACATTCTTAAACCCAAAAGGCAAGAGTTGATAACAAAAGTTTCCTATGGGGTGGTGAAAGTTATTTTGGATTGGTCCTCAAGGGTAATTTTGATCTAGTTATATCCTAAGAATATTTCCATTAGGGATAGCATTCCACGTCCTACAATTAAATTAATTATCATGCCAATGTTGGGTAGATAGAAGTCATCCTTGGGATATGCTTTATTATTGTCCCAAAAGTAGGTCCAAAATCTAAAGCTACATATTTTCTTAGCAATAGGAATAATGTTAGAGATCCGTCAAAGTAATTGATTTCATTGATAAATTCAACATCAAGGAGTTTTTAGAGCTCCTCTTTGATTAGGAGTACATATTTTGGGTGCATTTTTCATAACTTTTATTTTATAGGTTTTGCACCAGAAGTGACGACTAGATGGTGACATCTAGAGAAAGATCAAGGCTCGACATATTAGTGTAGGACCCAAGTAAATATGTATGTGAATTTCTTCAAGATCTTGGTATATTCCTCACACTCAATCGGGTTTAAGACCTTGCTTAGCTTAAATATCTTAGGATTATCTAGATTCTCGATATTGATGTCCATAGTTTCCCCAATTAGAATACAATATTTATATTCCAATTGAGGGAGAGTTGGCAACACTCCTAGGATCTTTAAATCTATAGGATCTAAGACTAATTAATTTTTGTTTATTTTCTATGAGATAGAGACATTGGAAATTCAATTTGCACTAGATAGTTTGATGGTCCATCTTGGGGAGGATCATGTGGGATGTCCTCTGATTCACAATTATTTTTGTTAGCAATCAACTCAAGATAGGCCAAGGTTAAAATATTTACCCTGATTGATTAGATAAATTTAGAGAAGCTTGGATTTATGAGGAGTGATGATCCATTTCCATCCTCCTAATATTAATCTAATTCATTTTTAAAAAAATGGTATCATCATGGGATGCCCTATTAGGATGGCTAGATTCTCCTTCAGTATCAGAGGAAAAAGGAAAAGACTTGATGTTGACGGGGATATAACCTATCCCATGATATCTCAACTAAGATTTGGTTTGTAAGGGTTTTTTAATACCTTATTTGTATAGGCGTAACCCTTTGCCTTGATATCCCATATTGGAAATCATTTGCTCAAGGATGGGATATGACTTTGAAGCATGAAGTATATTGTTGTTCATATAGATAAGAGTCACTACCATGGATTTTCTTATCATTGGTGATACCCACATAAATGAAGGAGCAACTTCTTATTTGCATTATTTTATCCTTATTGCTAAAGGGCAAACCTAAGGTTCAAGGAGATAGAGAAATCTTGGCTAGGTCTAATAAAATTTATTATTATCTTATTCATTATTATTAATTGGATCTTTGACCCTTCAATTCATTGTTAGTTAGGTGAGATACCTTAATGCATCAATGATAGGAAATTATAAAGAAGAATATGTTTAAAGATATGAATTCAGAGAAGGACAAAGTTGAGCTCTAGTATTTTTTACCTTGATCACTTAACAATAGGTTAAAGGTTCAAGGTTAGATGGAATATGGTAAGTCTTGCCCGTGTATTTGTATTTAAAGTATTGATTAAGGTAAAACCCACATCTCATGGATCCATGGCCTTAGAAGAAGAATGTTATATGTTAAATCACATGGCATAACATAGAAGAGAGTATTGAGAGTGCAAGGTCTAATTCTAATTAGGAGTTACACTATAATGCCACTAGCCTCACATTCCCTATTGTTAAAAGCCTTGATAACAAGATCATATTTCTAAAAAAATTGTTTGGTTAACCTGAGACGACTAATGAATTTCAAGCTATAGACTTTGAGACCAAAACCATTATTGATTAAGATTCACTTGTTGAACTTGTCATCAATATAGGTTATAATATATAATGGTAAATATTTGACCATAGAGGTTTAACGAATATCATTCTCATGGAATGTTATAGTTTTATGGTTAACCCCAATAGACCCTACTATTAAAGTAAGGTCATTCGGGTTAAGGTCTTAGGCAACATGTTTGCTCAAAATTTTGAGTAAGATATCTTGGTGAGGTAGAGAAGACTCGAGAAGTTCAAGAAGGGAGATCTTGTCCAAGGTATTGTCAATCTACCATATCAAATTAAAATTACCCTTAGACTTGGCTTTTTATTGGATTATTAAAGGAGGTCCTTTGGTTAGAGAAGTTATTTTTGTACAAGGAATCAAATGAGGTCTTAAAGGTTGATCAAATGGTTTATTTTTGCATTGTTGTCTAGTTATAACACAAATGTGAGAGATATGATTATAATAATGGAGTGTCCCTACCTTAAACTATGCTAAAGGATAACATTAAATGACCTTTTGATATACGGTATTAGCTTATCTATTCCCCATTTTAAATATTGTAGCTACCATCCATTTACATCTTGGCCTTTACCTATTCCCAACCTCTTTATACTCTATTTTACCATTGTGTTTATTATTGGAGGAGCATATATCTTGTTTATGTTCATATAATTGTTTTGCATACTCCAACCAATGGGTTTATGTAATAATATTTTTTGTTTCTTTCTTGTTTTGTTGAAGTTTCTTCTATAATTGATATGGGTCATGCATACCTAGAGAAATTAATTCTTGTCTTATTACACCTGTATATTCTTATTTTTTTTCACTATTATTTTGAATGCTTTTTGCTTTCCTCTATTTTACTATTAAACCAAGGAATTGTTTGACTTCTAGTGTGCCCCAATTCTAGTTTCAACAACAACATTGGATGGAAGGGTTTATGGCCTCTTCCAACCTATCAACTTAGGTTAGATACCTATTATCCTTGCTAATTCTTAATCTAATATAATCTAATTACTTGAAATTAAAATATTAAAACTAAATGCAAAAATTAAAATGCATGAAAAGTAAATTTGTGAGTTTAGGGTGCAAGTAATATAATGAAAATATGACCATAACCGTAGCAAGAAAGGTGTGTGATTAATAAGCATATGAGAATTTGAATAACAATAATGTTCCCATTTCATTGATTTGAATGTATATGTGAAATGATAAGATGAAAAAAAGGGCTATGCCTCAATCGTTGCATATTCTACAATCCAAGAGGGTAGTGCCATTGATAGAGAGCAAAAGACTTATCAATTTCATGAGTTACAAGAGTATAATGTGGCTTCATAGAGTGTAGCTCTGAATTATCATGGCCAAAATATGTTTACAATGGAGCCCATAACTTCTATTTGTAGTAGGAGTTTATCCTTAAGTTACTTGGGGCTAGAAATTGTTACTCCTAGTAAAAGTAAAAATTTGGGTGCATCTTTAATAAAATGATCCACCACTAAATATTACATGCCTCTAAAAGATTTATAAGGCTTCTAAAATGTGTTATGGCACCACTACATCCCAAAATATCACTTTCCAAAGATCTTCCTTGGGATTCACACTTGTACTTTTACCTCTCTATAATATTACAAGTGATTTATTGTAGGAAGGGAGTGAATTTGTAATAGCTCCAATATAGACATGTCTACCATATTTATTATTCTTAGCTCAAACCCTAGTTTATGATAGCTGACCCTTAAACATCAGGTTAGGATTAATGTTGATTTAGTCTATAAATTGGAAGAGTTATGTTATAGTTGGAATTATCTTTCTATTTGAATATTAGATGCTTCAATTGCACATATGAGAATTTTCCCTCTCCAAGTGGTTAAGGGACTTCACCCTCTCCAAGTGGCTAGGATTTATTTTGATTCAAAATATGAAATCTATTTCTATTTTTTTGGCTTCAAATTTGAATTATTGTTCTCAGTGGATGTTTACTCTTGCATATCTTGAATTATTTCTAATATTTGTGTATTTTTGGAAGTTGTTACTTTACAAGTGGTATCAGAGTAATTATGAAATTGCATTAGCTCAATTGATTAGATTCCCCAAATTTCAAGGAGGAGACTGAGATACAAATCTTGCCAAATGATACATGCATAATGGTCAACTTGAAATACCACTATGCGATCATGATGTATGTAGGTGGGGCCTGTTTCAATCCCATATAACCCATTGAAAAAAAGGGTATCAGAGCATCAATATTGGCTCTTGTAGTGATGTGAAATTTCAATAGAAGGGCATGCAAACTATTCCATAACCTCTAATAAATAATTCTACTTCTTGTCACATGATAAATTTTCATCATTTTTTTAGATCAATCTTCTAATGCATTTTTCTTTTGTAATATTATGAGTTCATTGTTGTTAGTTTCTTTTTTCAAACCTTATTTTAAAAGTATTGAGTATGTGGGGACCCTTATAGGAGACCTATCCCATTGTGATTGCCTCTCCAAGTCAATGAAAATAACATGTATCTCCAACAATACTATTTTAGGAATTGAGTGTGTTATGACCCTTGTAGGAGACCTCTCTCATTATGATTATCTCTTCAAGCTGATAAAAACAAGGGGTATTTCTCATAATATTTTTTATAAGTGCTCCAGTTAATTTTTAGGGTTTGGAATTTGACCATTGTGTACAAAGGAACTTGTTGATTCTATTGATTGGTTGTGAATCAATGGTCAATTATAGTGCATTGGTCATTCAAAGGATGTGTGCATGAGCAAATTGAAGTGCCAACCCAAAAATCTTGGTAATCATCATAACACCTCTCCAAATATAAATACTTTTGATGAGTGTGTCATTTCTTCTTAAACTACCATGGATTCACCTCTTCCCAATACCACTCCTCCTTCCTCTCCTCCTCTCAACAACCCTCCTTATATCACTCCTCATTTTACCCATCTAACTAGTAATACCATTCCTCATACAATTGACCTTGGTCTTGGTATCTCAAATTGACATTAATAATTCCTTATAACACATCCATAGATTTCTTAATATTCCCCCTATTATGCATTCCCTTAACCAATAATTACAACAAGTTGTTGGGTAGCATCATGTAAGCTTGAAACATGCACAAAATCCAAGGGATACATGTGTCTATCAATAGTAATTGTCTATTTACAGACCTCTAGTTTCCAATGGTAGTCACTTGACTCCCTTTGCTACTAGGGATAATCTTCTAGGCATGGGTGTTTATAACTTAAGATTTACTTATAATATTGATCCCTCTACCATAGGTGCTTTTAATTTTCTTTATTGGCCTCATGATGTTCATGTTCCATGCAACGACATCCTAACCTTTGAGGTCATTTATCCATGTGGGTGGTTTGCCAAGATGGATAACCTCATCCATCTACAAGATGTTCTTTAAGAAGGTTAAGTTACATTAGTTGTTACTAAGTTGGGAACCCATGCTCATCAGTGGTTGTTATGGGAGCTTCACCAATAGGTGATCTCTCTTCTATGACCCAAGTTCAAAGCATGATTCCTCTATAAGTTTGATAAAAAATCTTCCACATCACATATGGTCCATTTGATACAAACCAAACAAACAAGATTGATTGAGGAGTATTGCACAAAGTTTTAAACTCTTCTCACCTATACCTATCAATTAGATTCAACAAAGGTGGTCTCAACATTTTTCTATTGTCTTAAGGATGAAATTTAGTGGAAAGTCAACATGCTTGATCCCTACACACTCAAGGATGTTGAATGTATAGATTTGGTAGTAGAAAATAAGATCCAAGTGCCCCATCACCCACCTTGATGTGATTTCAACCTTAGGTATCCTTACTTCAATTACAACAGTAATGAGTGCCCCCATGGTTTATTCTATTTCAAATGTCATTCACACCATCCTTTAGATAAGTCATGTAGAGAACATCTTAAAATTTAAGTGGAAGGCAAAGAAGCAATAATATCAAAAGATAAAGATTCATTGCAATAAGAGCAATCAACTAAATTAGTTGATGGTGAGCATGAATACAATACCAAGGCTCTTTATACTTTTTTCTATTATGAGTCTCCAAGCCCACCACACTATCAAGGTTTAAGAATTGATCAAATGACAATGTCACTGAATTGGTTGATTTAGGTAGCATGCATAACTTATTGATAAAAAGACAATAAAGTCTTTGGGCTTGTATATCATTTCTTTGAACTAGGAAAAATTTCAAGTATTTATTATAAATAGAGGCACAACTCAATGTGTGTGTCAAACAACTAATATTATTCATACAGGTGATTATACTTTGTCTGGCAATATATTTGCCATGAATATAGGTCATACAAATGTCATCTTGGGAGCACAATGGCTATCTCAACTTGGTAGTGTTACTATTAATATAAAATAATTATATGTCAAATGGATAGAGAATAAAAATATCACTTGTCTACAAGGAATCTAACTTCCTCCCTCCAAGGTGGTTAGTTCCCATGACAAGGAAAAGATATTGAAGAAAGATGGTCATGAATTATATGCCTAGGTCAATTGCATGGAAGCTAAGTCTTCAAAGCCACTTTTCCTAGCTCTTCCTTTAGAGTTGTAAAGCACTGTGGATCACTATGTAGATGTCTTTGGTGAGCCCACAAGTCTTGCACCTAAGCACACACATTACCATGCCATCCACCTAGTTTTGGGAAGTCAACCTCCTAATGTGTGTTTTTACAACTATCCCCAACCCCAAAAGTCTAAAATTGAGAAGTTGGTCCAAGAAATGTTGGAGCAAAAAATTATTTGTCCAAGCATCAGTTCTTATTCCTCTCAAATGGTTATCATTTGATGCAAGGATAATTCTTGGTGTGTTTATCCTAATTTTTGACCTCTCAAAAAGATCACTATCAAAGATAAGTTTCCTATACCTGTTAAGATGATTTATTGGATGAAATGCATGGTGATAAACACTTAAAAAAATTGGAATTGCATTCTAGGTTCCATAAAATTAGGGTTAGAGAAGAGGATATCCCTAAGAATACTTTTTGCACACGAGGGTTATTACGAGTTTCTAGTAATGCATTTTGATCTCACTACTGCTTCTTCCACTTTCCAAAGCCTCATGAATTTTATCTTTTGTCCTTCTCTTTGAAAGTTTATCCTAGTCTTCTTTGATGCTATATTAATTTATTACAAGTCCTTAGAAGATCATATAGCTCATGTGGACCTAGTTCTTTACCTTTTACAAAAGGAAAAACTCTTTGTCAAAAGGTCCAAAATATCCCTTTAGTGTATGAGATAGAATATTTGGAACATATGACATCTTATAAATGAATCAAGATATATCCTAACAAGATCAATGCCATATATGATTAGCCCTTTTCCAAATACCTTATATAGTTCCATGGATTTTTAGGTCTCATAGGATACTATAGGAAATTTGTTTGCAATTATGGTAATATTGGTACTCCTCTCACTGCTCTCACTAAGAAGAATGTCTTTGTTTGGCCTAAAGAAACTTTCCAAGCCTTCCATACCTTGAAGGAGGCTATGTGCACCACCCTTATTTTTGCCCCTCCTGATTTAAGTAGACCCTTTGTCATAAAGTGTGATGCTTTAGGCATAGCTATTATAGTTAATTTAATGCAATATGGACATCCATTAACCTTTGAAAGCAAGCAAATATTCAACAAGAATATAGGATGATCCACTTATGATAAGGAAATGTTAGTTGTTCTACATGTAGTTACGAAATGAGAACCTTATTTGTTGCAATGGTGCTCCATCAACAAGACTGACCATAACAGTCTCAAGCATTTCCTAAAACATTATCTATCTTGCCTTGAATAGAATAAATGGTTGACTAAGCTCTTGGGGTATGATTTTGTCATTGAGTATAAGAAGGGGATGGAGAATATAATGGTCAATTAGCTATCTCACAAACATGAAGATGTTATAAATGTCATCTATACTCTTCTTCCACGATTGATTTCCTAGCTTCAAGAGAACCAACTTTTAGAAAGTGGAGTCTCATTCCTTGTTACCTTTGTTTTTCTCATATGTTGATGGGGTTCTCCTTAAGAAGGATCACATTTATCTTTATCCATCCTTGCTTGTTAATACTAGTGTCCTCTAAGAATTGCATGCATCTCCTTTAGCTAGACATTTAGATTTTTAAAAATATACCAATAGGTGAAGTAATATTTTTCTTGGAAAGAATTAAAAGTAGATATCAAGACCTTTCTGGTTTAATGTAAGGTATGCCAGTGTAACTAGGGGAACTATTAAATATCTTGGTTTATTTGAAATCCTTGCTTATTCCTAATCATCAATGGGAGCACATTTCCATGGATTTTGTAGAAGGCCTTCCCAAATTTGAGGGAAAATGATGATCGTTTTAGTGGTTGATTGCCTTTCCAAGTATGATAATTTTTGTGCACTACAACATCCCTACTTAGCCAACGAGTTTATTAAGTTATTCCTCGATTCTTTTTTTAGATTGCATGGTATACCCAAGTCCATTGTCAACAATTGTAGCCCTATCTCCATCAATAATTTTTGGAAGGAATTGTTCCATCTTGGTGGTACTCAATTGAATATATCCTCTTCTTATCACCCTTAGTCAAATGATCAAACATAGATTATAAATAAATGTTTGGGTACTTACCTTCATTAGTTGGATCTATTTGAATAAATGGTAGTACACATTTTATTACCATTATTACCTCAATATGTCTTCATTTGGGACCTTGTATGCTCAAAAACCTCTGTCACTAACAAACTATGTTCTACAATACTCCATGCTACCTCAACTAGATGATTTGTTGAAGTAACACCAAGTTATTCTACAACTTATTAAAGATAATTTGACCCAATCCCAAAATTACATGAATAAGCAATAAGATCACATTGTTCTAAATGAAAAATTATTGTGGGGGATATAGTATTCTTATGCATCCAGCCTATAAGTAATTATTATTGAAGATCAAATTTAATTAGAAGTTGGTTCCTCTATTTTACAACCTCTACAAGATGGCTTGTTGTGGTAAGACCCCAAGGTCTTACTATAAAATTATTAACAAATTAATGTAAATGTAATCGCAGGCCACTCAAAGGGGGCTCCCTTGTAATCGCTTTGCCACTATAGGGGGCTCCCTCCTTTAGAATCTATGATTCTTATTCTTCTTCTTGGATGATTTGATATGGATGGCCAACCTAATATATATATCTACCCTAAAGCTACGTTGGTGAAGAGACATGATGGTTCACGTATGAAGAGACGTGATGGTTCACGTTATGAAGGGTTGTGATGGTTCACTTTATAAGTTAATAATATAATAATTAAATGATTAATAATACTAACTAATACTAACTAATAATGTTAGGATTGAGGATCCTAACATGCCACCCTCCTTAAAAAGAGCTTTGTCCTCAAAGCTCAAAGTGAGAAGCTTTGTCCTTTGTTTTCCAAGAAGGATTTGTGTAAGTTCTTGGACTCTTTTAATGGCATCCTTTCGTAGGCAGGGATATCGAGAAGGATGAAGCATTAGCGGGGGTTGCCAAGAACAATAGTAGAATCTTCCTTAGGAAAATCATGATGACGATGGGAGGGCAACCCTTGGGGTTCCTCAAATACTTCAGAATGATGCATCAAAAGTGATGGTAATGATTTCATATCCTTTTTTGGTTCCTTGGTAGAGCCAACGGAGAAGGAGTGTGTAGTCACTCTGCGTTGGTTCCGAATAGGTTTGGTCATATGGCAAGAACTCACTATTGGTGAGGAAGGTATGTGTAGGTCTTGTAGAGTGCATGTTTGGCTAGCATTGATCACTTTGGGTATGTCTACCTCATCCTTGCTTGGTACATCAATCACTTCTTGCACATCGACCTCATTGTCTTCATTGCAGTGAGTAGGTGCACTGGTCGCTTCGAACACAACTACCTCATCTGCTTGCTCTATGGAGAGACAGGGATCAACTTCCTTCAATAAATACAATGTTAGTGTAGCACATTTATGGTGGGGTCCAAATTGTTCATCACAATTATCACAGAGTCCTTTTGCTCGTCGTTCCTTCATCTCCTCAAAGCTAAGATGTTTATTTCGTAAAGTTCGGTTAGATTTGGGGGTTGTGTAAGTGCTTTGTGCCCTTCCATTATGCATAGGTTTGGGAGCGATGTAAGTGGTCGACGATTTTTCCATAAGTGGTTTCCCTAATCGTTGTTGTGCATTGATTTTATCTTCAGCTAATTTTGCCAATCCATAGGTCTGCATCATGGTATAGGGATTGAACCTTGTCACCTCCATTCTAATTTCCTCTTTTAATCCCCTAATGAAGCCATTGATGAGAATTGATTCATCCAATATTGTGTTGTGTTTGGTGATATCCTCAAACCGAGTTTGATACTCACGCACATAAGTGATTTGATGAAGATCTTTGAGCAATTCCCACATGACTGGGTCCCACATGGCTCTGATACCAAATGGTAAGACCCCAAGGTCTTACTATAAAATTATTAACAAATTAATGTAAATGTAATCGCAGGCCACTCAAAGGGGGCTCCCTTGTAATCGCTTTGCCACTATAGGGGGCTCCCTCCTTTAGAATCTATATTCTTATTCTTCTTCTTGGATGATTTGATATGGATGGCCAACCTAATATATATATCTACCCTAAAGCTACGTTGGTGAAGAGACATGATGGTTCACGTATGAAGAGACGTGATGGTTCACGTTATGAAGGGTTGTGATGGTTCACTTTATAAGTTAATAATATAATAATTAAATGATTAATAATACTAACTAATACTAACTAATAATGTTAGGATTGAGGATCCTAACATGCCACCCTCCTTAAAAAGAGCTTTGTCCTCAAAGCTCAAAGTGAGAAGCTTTGTCCTTTGTTTTCCAAGAAGGATTTGTGTAAGTTCTTGGACTCTTTTAATGGCATCCTTTCGTAGGCAGGGATATCGAGAAGGATGAAGCATTAGCGGGGGTTGCCAAGAACAATAGTAGAATCTTCCTTAGGAAAATCATGATGACGATGGGAGGGCAACCCTTGGGGTTCCTCAAATACTTCAGAATGATGCATCAAAAGTGATGGTAATGATTTCATATCCTTTTTTGGTTCCTTGGTAGAGCCAATGGAGAAGGAGTGTGTAGTCACTCTGCGTTGGTTCCGAATAGGTTTGGTCATATGGCAAGAACTCACTATTGGTGAGGAAGGTATGTGTAGGTCTTGTAGAGTGCATGTTTGGCTAGCATTGATCACTTTGGGTATGTCTACCTCATCCTTGCTTGGTACATCAATCACTTCTTGCACATCGACCTCATTGTCTTCATTGCGGTGAGTAGGTGCACTCGGTCGCTTCGGACACAACTACCTCATCTGCTTGCTCTATGGAGAGACAGGGATCAACTTCCTTCAATAAATACAATGTTAGTGTAGCACATTTATGGTGGGGTCCAAATTGTTCATCACAATTATCACAGAGTCCTTTTGCTCGTCGTTCCTTCATCTCCTCAAAGCTAAGATGTTTAATTCGTAAAGTTTGGTTAGATTTGGGGGTTGTGTAAGTGCTTTGTGCCCTTCCATTATGCATAGGTTTGGGAGCGATGTAAGTGGTCGATGATTTTTCCATAAGTGGTTTCCCTAATCGTTGTTGTGCATTGATTTTATCTTCAGCTAATTTTGCCAATCCATAGGTCTGCATCATGGTATAGGGATTGAACCTTGTCACCTCCATTCTAATTTCCTCTTTTAATCCCCTAATGAAGCCATTGATGAGAATTGATTCATCCAATATTGTGTTGTGTTTGGTGATATCCTCAAACCGAGTTTGATACTCACGCACATAAGTGATTTGATGAAGATCTTTGAGCAATTCCCACATGACTGGGTCCCACATGGCTCTGATACCAAATGGTAAGACCCCAAGGTCTTACTATAAAATTATTAACAAATTAATGTAAATGTAATCGCAGGCCACTCAAAGGGGGCTCCCTTGTAATCGCTTTGCCACTATAGGGGGCTCCCTCCTTTAGAATCTATGATTCTTATTCTTCTTCTTGGATGATTTGATATGGATGGCCAACCTAATATATATATCTACCCTAAAGCTACGTTGGTGAAGAGACATGATGGTTCACGTATGAAGAGACGTGATGGTTCACGTTATGAAGGGTTGTGATGGTTCACTTTATAAGTTAATAATATAATAATTAAATGATTAATAATACTAACTAATACTAACTAATAATGTTAGGATTGAGGATCCTAACATGTTGTATTGGTGAAGTATCATATTAGTTATAGCTTCCACTATCTTCATGTATCCATCTTGTATTTCATGTTTCTTGTATTAAATAGGTTATTGGATAGAAGGTGCAATCTTTGATAGAGCTTCTTGTACTTATAAAATCACTCTCCAACCAAAATCATTGTTCTAGTCTACAGTTTACTTCTATAGTTTCATTAGGTTCAAGAATTCCTTATGAAATGGTAGGATCTTCCAAAATAAGATGTAACATAGGATCCTGTGAGCATTTTCTAGTATTTTTTATCTTTGAGGACAAATATTTTTGAGGAGAAGCCATGTAATAGATATAATATAGCCACATTGACTATCTTTATTATTATTATCTCAAGCCTTAAGTTAAGGTAGGTGACACTTGAGTATTGGGAGGTAGTTGACACTTTAGTATTGGGATTAGGATTAATGTTGATTTAGTTTATAAATAAGAACAATTATTTTGTAGTCATATTCATCTTTCATATTTGAATTTTAGTTGTCTCTATTGCACATATGAGAATTCACCCTCTCTAAGTGGTTAGGATTTGTATTGATTTGGAATTTGGAATTTGTTACTTACATTTCAATTTTTCTAACACTGAATCTGAATTATTATGCTTGGTGGATGATTACTATTGTGCATTATTTAGTTGTTATTATTATCTTTATATTTTTTAAAATTAATTTTGTTACATAATTTCTCAGTTTTGTTAAATTTATCAATAAATTTCCTAGTGCCTTGCTCTTACAAGCCAAATAGTCCACTTTGCTAGCAGATGGCTCTTGAATAAATCAAAACTTATAAGTGAATTGAAATTAGCCAAAGTTTAAGAGGTTTTGTAGGTCATTTATGGATTTATTCATTGCTTTGCAACCTTCCAAAATTATGATTCCCAAGGTAGTGATATTTCATGATATTTTTGGTAACTTCATGGGGTGCCAATTTTGATTAGTGAGAAATTTTTAATCCTACCTTTGTCCTTGGGAATGAAGTCTTGAAAGTTGAAATTCCTACTATAGAAATTTAAAATTATGGTTCTCCTATTTTGCGCTTCATGGTAGCAATCATAATAGTTTCTACCATTCTTCATTTACTGGTAGCTAAATGAAATACAGATCCTCTCCTTCTCCTATTAGATCTTCATATAGGTTTTCTAATAACTGTTAGCTCCTTTAGCATGGCATAAATTGGACCTAGATTTTTGTATAGGCTAGTTGCATCCTCAGATTCAACCTGATATTTCTCTTCTTTGAACATTATATCAATGTTATCATTATCAAGGAGTCTTCTTTAAGGGTCAAAGATGTTCGACAATCCAACAATGATTAACCATTGAATTTCACTAGGGATTTCATAGAGACCAATGCATTTTTGAAATCCTATAGGTCTCTTTGAAAATTAAGGATTTTATTCTAATCTCTCACTTGTTGGGCATCTTGTGGTTACTTTACCTAGCTTTTCAATTGTACTTTTTTTGTTCACTATTTTTTATCAACGGGTCTTACCCTTGTGCAAGTTATTATGGGAGATATCCTAGTTAGTATATTTTCTTTATAGGCTCATTAAACTATGTTTTGAGGTCCTCAAATTGCTTATTTAACTCATATCTCTCAATGATGTCCTTCTTCGATGTCTCATTTTCCAAATAGAGTTGCTCCTTTATAACCTTTAGTTACACCACTTATGCTCCAAGCTTCTCATTCTTCTTCTCTAATGCTTAATCCTTTATGAAAATTGGTAAAATTGAAAGGTTAAACCAATTGAAAGTGAATAATTTAGTAAGAAAATGTTTGGATCAAATCTAGCTTATATACCCTAGTAATTAAGTTAACAAGGGATTTAGCAATTTTGGTTGGGTCACACTTTGCCACCTTCGTGATGATGATCTTATTTTCCCTATACACCAATTGTGATGACATTAGTATTGAAGCCCATGAGGTTTTCTCTCTCAACTACTTGTACTCATTTTTAACCTTCTCTCTTTAGTAGTAAGAAAACATATTTTGGACATTTATTTCCTTGGGTTCGTATACATCATTCCATACAAAGACCTTGCTTGACCATATGGTCGAACTATATTATGGAGGTGCTCTTATAAACACAATCATCGTGTTTGTCATAAGGGACATCATTGCCTACAATAAGAGTAGCCTAGCTTGGGATGGTGGTTAGCCTAACTTATATGAGACAACAAATATAATAAGTTGAGTAGATATGAGTGTGAATGGTGTGGACATGGAAGGGGTTGGTATTGATACTAGTTGTGCTAATTATTCTACTAGTGAAGAGACTAACAATGAAGTGGATTTATATGACACCAACAACTGGGTGGTGGATACTTAGATTGATGGTGATAAAAAATATGTGATGGTTGAGGTGACAATGGGAAGTAGATTGATTTTAAGAGAACCATGGGATGCACCAATAGATAGTGAGGGAAGTGCAATAAAAAATGGGTGAGAGAAGAGTAATAAGCAGAAATAGAAGTGAAAGTGGAGAGAGAAGTAGAATATATGGAGAGTGGAATGAAAGTGGGTATGAATGCAATGGTATCCACTACTTTAATTGTTCCCAACTCAGGAGGGGTTCCTCCTTGGGTAATTCCCCCTCTAAGAGTTGATGTATCTACTATTGTTGATATTGTGCCATTGTCACCTTCTCAAACATTAATCCATATGCATTCCCTTTTAATTTTTATTTTCTTTATGCTATTGTTTGTTGCACTACAAAGCTAATATGCTAGCATAGTAGGTGAAACAAATATGACAATCCCAAGTGTAGGGACACATGTTATATTTGGTAGAATTGAAAGGTTTTATGGTACTTTCCCTATTGTTATTTTTCTTTTATGCTACTTAGGTACATTCAATCCAAGATGGAAGATAATTGTTCATCAAATGGTCCATATCAAGTTGATTTGTTTAGTGTCCCTATCTCATATATCATCTTCTTGCAAACAAGGATATTTCAATCAAAGTACCCTAACTTGCACAAGAATCCCATTTTTGATGTTTAAGTCAAAGTTATCTTACACCTTGGTGTAGAAGAAGTGCCACTCTTGGGGACTATTATACCATTGTATTTCATCTTGGCATTCTTGTGTGATCCTTAAGATTATTAGTACTCATTTCGTGCTATGGTTTACCTCATTCTATATATAGTACCTCTTATTATATTGAAATAATATAACCAAACACGACCTTGAATTTTGTCCTAAAATATATGATTGGGTCAAGGACCACCTGTCTTATATTTACTCAAGATCCATATCCCTCAATTTGTCTTCCAATACCTGGTGGAACCCTTGTAAATTAGAAGTAATCTTCATGATTGGTTGCTTGAGTGGGTAGAGGGTGGTTTTCATTTGCCATCTAAAGTACCTCAAATTCAAATAATCTAGAACTTAGATAGATAATCAACCACAAACACTAACACCTCAAAGCACATGGTTGAATAGCCATAGAGATAGACGAAAGATCAATTCTTCCCCATGTAAAAAATCCCATTAGGCCATTCTTGTGATTTTAGCAATTTATAGTCTCATCTAATAATCTAGAAGATTTTCCCCTCATCTTCTCTATAGTTATTGTAGACACCAAAATCTAGCCACTTGTCCTCCATCCATGCTTTCCCACCATTTCCACCACCAAAACATAGTCATTTGCCCTCCATCCTAGCTTTCCCGCCATTTTTACCTATTATTTATATATATTTATTATATATTTAAATAATAATATTTTATATATTATATTTTATATATATTTAATAAATATATATTTATATAAATAAATCAATCCCAGCCATCCAATTTCATTTAATCTTATCCGTCCACTTCCCATCAATCCATGCCACACCCTAAATTTAATATCTACCCTTAGATGTGCTTTAATCTCAGCCACACGATTAGTGTCGTTGAAACCCTAGCATGCCCTAGGTTGGATTATAAATAGGAGCCATTTTGATGGCTCAACCCCTAAGTGTCTTAAGTATTTTTCTAAGTTTTTGAATTCTTTGAGTTCCTAAAATCTTTGAGCCCCCAACCAAGCCTTTTGTGCCCTAACCCCATTCCATCCACCATATTCCCTACTCCCTCGCTCACCATCATTGCCACCGTGTCCTGCGCCCTTGCCAGATCTGCTTCTACAGAATCCTCCCTCATCCGCTAAGCACCTCCGAGCACTTTCTATCAATGCCAAGTGCCTCTGGGCGCCTCCCTACCAAGCTCGCATTCCCATGAGCATTTCTTGTAGCTATCAGGCACCCGCGGGTGTTTTATGTAAGCCCTTCTGAAAGCCTCCTACCTTCGAGTGATGCTAGGGCACGCATTCACCATCGACCTACAATAGATCCAACTATCAAAAGGACAACCAAAAAGGAGCAAGGTAAATCAATATCTCTTTATTTTGTTAATTTCAATATCTTTAGATTTGCATGCAATTTCATTTATCAATAGCTAGGGTTTTATTGATATTTGAGGGTCTCACGCAGTGGAGCCCTCACAGTTATTACTAACTCCTTGTTATTATTTTTATGTGTGTAGATCTAGAGATTCATCAACATTGGACAACTATTTAAGCTGGAGTGGCCCGACTCAATGGATATCTAAAGCCCACTCAACTCTGTTGGGAGCAAGAATGAGTTTTACAGACACCACAAGCATTGCTAGCTAGGGTTTTGGAGAACCCTAGCATTATTGTATTTATTGTATCTGAATAAACTATGTAAAACCCCTATTTGGGGTCACATTTGATTGTACTCAGATCCCCCAGCAATAATAATATCAGATCTATTTCATTGTGCAATTTCTTGTGTTATGTGGTTTATTCATTTTTAGTTAGTTATATATGGTGTTTCATTTTTGTCTTCACAAATGGTGATCATGGTGGGACCCCCTAAGGGTTTCATTTTATGATTTATCTTGAATTCTAACTTGCTATTTGTTGTCCTATTTTGCAGATTTTTAGAAGTGTGAATCACATGTCTTTCATTGGATCTAGGGTTTCTGAAAGTTCACAGAAGTTGCAGAAAGAGCATGAAATGCCCAACGGTGCTCTAAGGTCATTCAAAAATGCCCAACGATGTTCGAGGTCATTCAAAAATGCCCAAGTGCATTTCAAGAATGCCCAGGTACGTTTTACAGTGATTTGGAACAAATACGTAGGTTGTCCAGTAAGTCTACTGTCTAAAATCCAAGTTTCTATTTTTATGTATTTTGGGTTCTTTGCTGTATTTTTCAGATTCTAAGCTTAAAATGAACAATCATTAAGTAATATAGAAAATAACTCATTCTAGTTTGCATTTTAGGCTTGCATCCATTCACACATTCTAATTAGGGTTTCTATTTTTAATGTATTCACAAATATAAAATGTTGCATTTTGTTTGCATCTGAATTGAGAATCTGCATAACATAGTATTGCATTTTAGGGTTAGAAACTCCTTTTGTTTATCTAAGTAGGAACATCATTAGGGTGCCAAGAGTATTCCTACCAGTTGGGTGATTCTAGGCAGAGGGGTGGATGAACCCTCTGGTTGTTATTTAGACAAGGGGTCTTAAGTGGTGTACTTCACACCCTTTGGAGAAATTGGCATTCTCTTGTTGGCTTCTAATTTAGATCTATGAAATTAGTTGTTTCTAACATTGTTTGTACACATTAGTAAATAGAAACTTTAAAAATAATTCACACACAACACGTTTCACTCAAAACAGTAGTGGTTGGATTTCATCACCAACCATTGCTTGAGATTCGGTGATGGTGGCATTCATCTCCATCCACCAATATCTGCCCATAGAAACCCTAGGATACCCCTAAGAAAACTTGTTGGATTTCATCACCAACAAGAATCTCGTTGCCCTATCTTTGCCATAGTTTTTACCTTTGTTTCATTAAGCAAGATTAGAACATCAAAACACACAAGATTGACACCTAAAATGAATACACATTAAAAGGAGATAATCAATGAACAAGGTAAGCCACATTGGTTGAAACTTAGCATTGGTTTTTTGTTTCCTTTTTGCTCTTAAAATATTTTAGTTTTGTGTTACATTTGGTAGTTTAATCTGTATCTTGATTTATTTTGCTTATGGTATTAACTAGAAATCAAAAGAAAGCTATAAGTCAAGATAACTTAATGGAACCTTCATCCACCTTCCCCACCACTTCTGTGGTAGATTCCTTGAATGTGACACATGCATATTTATCTGTAGGTCCCTCACATTCCTTGCCATCCATAGCCTATCATATGACCATGCCCCAAGAGGAGTCAACCTCCCCTACCATTGACAACCACATTACCCATATAGACATGGAAAGAGTAGAAGCTTTCATGAAGTCTTCTAATTATGTCTTAGAGTCTATTCCCAATTCACCTAGATAGGATTCTACTTTACAACAAGAGCCTATCTATTCCCAACCCCCATCCACCTTTACCTAGGTGTATACTAACCCTCTTTTTGAGGCATCAGTTGCACCTTCATCCCATGCATCCATTCCCCAACCTTCATGTGCTCCTAGCACCTCATATACCTCCACTTACACCAACCCCTTGTATGAGGCACATGTCAATGTTGCTTCACAAGTTCCAACCTCACAAGTTGCCATACCTAGTGTAACTTGTACCCAAGCCACATCTTCCATACCATCTACCTCCATACCCTTAGCCTCTGATAGAGAGATTAGTGAGGCATGGGAACACCTAAAAAAATTGCTTAGATAACGTCAAAACACTCAACAACAAGTACAAGCAAACCCTAAGCCCTTACATAACTCTACTCAGACTATCCTTGTCAACTAGGGTCCATCATGGGCACCATAATCTTCTATGGTTTCTATCCTTATTCCCCCATCAAGCCATACCATTACCCATCCTATTCCCATTGGCCAACCTAGCCATAACCCCCATCCATCAACATCATTCCATAATTCCCCATATTTTCATCAACAATCCCCCATTCATCATATCCCATCCAATTCACCTAGTCATCAATACCAATCTCCTCATCATTTAGTCACTCCACAACATTTCTCCACTCCACCACAAACTCATCAGGTAATTTAGGGCTTCCACATTCCTAAGGAAGACCCTCGAATTGAGGCCATGTAGAAACAAATAGATCAATTGATGCAATTTACTCCTGGTTTTTCAAACTAGAAACCAACCTTATACCAATTGATCAATCAACCAATTCATCCTTCGGTACCATCCCCACCATATCCAATAAATTTTACGGTACCCAAGTTTGAAAAATTTAAGGGAACTGAGGATCCCAAAGAACATGTGAGCACCTTTGTTCATGCATGCTTTAGAATTCAAGATGATAATGCTCTCATGCTTCAAAATTTTCCTCAAACATTGGGAGGGGATGCCATAGAATGGTACAATCAATTGCCAAGCCATAGTATTTATACTTTTGAGCAATTGATTGATCAATTCTTTGATCATTTCATCCTAAATGTTAAAAAGAAGATCTCATTGTCTGATGTCTATGCTTTAAGGCAGCATGATGATGAATCTATCTATGATTTCAAAAACCGTTGGAGGGTTATCATCACTAAATTGCCATTCACCCTACCAATGGATGAGCTAATTAATCTATTCACCAAGAGTTGTTTAAAACCTATCTCTTGGATGCTCCAACTATGAACTTATCAATCATTTGAAGAAGCTTTAGCTCAAGCTAGTGTCATTGAGGATATCAAAATCCAAGAAGGCATATTAAAGCCTAAGAATAAAGAATGGCAAAATAAGGGCCAATACAAAAGTAACTATTTAAGCCAACAAAAATCAACACAGGCTACCCTAGCCACCCAATCCAATCAAGTCAATCAAGTGGTCATGAGCCAAATGGTAATGGCTCAACAACAACCTGTGCAACAAACACCACAACAAATTTCATATCATGTGGTCCCCTCAACAACACAAGCTCCAATAATTTAGAACATAGTGCCAGCTATGGAAAACCATCCCCGATGATAGTCTGTTCGATAAAATCACCAATATACCCCATTAGCCGAGTCATATGCCTCTCTTTTTAGAAGGTTGTATGAGACAAATAAACTTGCTTTGCCCGACATTAGACTGGATGATCCCACCAGATGTGGTAAAAATTATCGAGAATACTTATTTTACCCTTATCATAGGCAAAATGGGTATGACATCAACAACTACCATGTGTTTAAAAACGTAGTCCAAGACCTTATTGACTTGGGGGTGATCAAGCTTGATAATCCCCTCGCTCAACAAAACCAAAACCTTGGTATATTTCAAACACCACTTCCTCATCATGAGGAGGTGCAACCAAATGTAGAGGGAGCTAACACTAAAACTCCCCCTAACCAAGTCAATCACATTCAACAATACCAAGGGTTTGTGGGGGCCATTCATGTGGTCACTAGAGGTCAAAGGAATAACCAACAAAGGCAACCACCTCAAGCAAGTGTGTCACAACCTTCTACATTGCCACCCATCCAAGTTTTCCCTAATCCTTCATCACCTATCCATGTCCCTAGCCAATTGAATCCATCAAATCCACCCATCAATCATCCACCTCGACCAATCATCTCATTGAGTAGCCGATTAACTACAAGTTTGAAAATGGCTTCCACTAAATTTTCGATTTATGAGCTAATCCAACAATCTCCCCCACATCGTGAGGCATTAATGGATATTTTGAAATCCATCAAATTGCAATCACAAGATCCTAATGCCTTCAACAACTTTGTGGGGAGCATCCAAACATGCATGGAGCCTTCCATCACATTCTATGACTTTGAGATTAAGCCAATCTCATCGAAATTAGTAGACCCTCCATTGCATATCATGGCTCTAATTGACAAGAAGCCTTTTAAAAGAGTCCTAATTGATACCTGTTCCTCTATCAACATCATCACCACATCCGCTCTTCATAATTTGAACCTTCCTCCATCTCACATCACTAAGTCATCCTTCACCCTCAAAGCATTCAATGATGCTTTGTGTTCCATAGTTGGCACTATTGTTTTACCCATCAAAGTAGGGGTTAAAATGTTGCACACAATGTTCCACATCTTGGAAGGATCCATGGCGTACAATGTACTCCTTGGAAGACCTTGGATGAGGGAAATGAGATGTGTCCCTTCAATACTACATCAATGTTTGAAATATGTTCATGAGGGATAGGTACATTGCATACCGATGGACGTCAAGCCATTTAAGTATTGCAATTTCATCTCAAATCCTTATGAGTCCATGCTCCCTTCCACTCACCTTTTTCTTTCACCATCATCCAATCCATCCACCACTTCACCAATCTCTTCATCAAAGGATCCCATTCCTGAAGAGCTCCCTATCACCAAACCTCATCAAACTTCCACATCCCCATCATCTTCATCAGTGACTACATGCACATGTGGTCACACTCAATCCACATCATCAACATCATTGCCATCCACTTCATCATCATCATCCATTCCACAATCTTCCCAAGCCAATCCATCACCATCACCTAATGTTTCACAAGTCGAATTGATAGATTGTGAGATACCTCCATCTTCACCATTCCTCGAGCCATCACCTGACCATGATCCTTCCATGTCATCCCAAGTTGAGGTCCACCTCACTAATCCTGGTATTGGTGAATACGTGGTCCAAGACATCACCATCACACCCCTCACCATCCCTAGTGCTAAGGTTTTTGGTCACCCACGTGACCCACCTTTAGCAATAGGAGCATTCTATAACATGGGTTCAACTCCAAATAGCATAAATTTTGTATATGGGGGGATTGATTCTTCATCAAGTCCAACACCCATAGAGGAACCCAAAGAACCACAACTTGCCAATATTCCAAACATGACGAGATTTCCATCTCGATATTTCCACATTGTCAATTGGCAAGGCCATGGCCTAGGATTGCATGAACAGGGAGTGCATCAACCTATCGATGTTCCATATCAAGAGGTGCATGACCATTCAGGTCTAGGCTACCACCCACTTTCCACCACCTCTTCTCTTGAACAAGCCTTCCAAAGGCTTAACCTTAATTCAAGAGAAGAAGCCCTCCATCCCGATAATTTTGATGAGGAAATCTATGAAGAATTTGAACTTATGTTGATAATTTTAGATGAATCAGAAGAAGAATCAGAGCCCATCATTCCCCATTCTGAACAAGATGAGTTTTATCTCAACATGTTCCCCATCCATGAGCCCATATTTCACTTGCTTCTTCCACAAGAGCGAGCCGCCCCTACCGGTGAACCACCACCTCCATTCCATTAAGCCATTCCATAAGCCAACTTGTAACATATGTACATAAAACAAAAATAGTGGTTTTCACCACTACCAAAAAAAATCAAAAAATAAAAAATCAATCAAAAATCAAAAACATGTTTTCTTCTTCGCCATTGCATGTATATATCATTTAGTAAAATGTATTTTGTGTTGATTGTTGCTGTTCAAGTTAACCAAGCTCCTAGCACCGATCCCTAGGTTCCATCCATTCCATCCAACCTTGTCCACCTTGCCCATAAGTCAACATGAATCCTGTTGATTTATTCACCCCACTCTATAATCCATATGATCCGGTTAAGCCAATTCCAATTGACATAAGCCTTATTGATATGGATCGGATTTCCTCACCTCCAACCTTCATCGAATTTGTCTTGTTCGAGGAATTGTTAAGGGCTTTCGCCAACTACATTCCTCCATCCCCTTCACCTTCGCCTTCACCTTCACCTTTGGATCCTAAGGTTTTCTAGGCATAAATAGATGAGGATAAGCCATAAGAGTTTGATGACATCTTAGATGATATTCATTTGATCCCTATGCCCCATCAGCTTGAGGAAGGTTCCCACATGTCTATTGAAGATACTATCGATGTGGACCTTAGTTTAGACAAAGACAATCCCCAAATTGTCAAGCTTGGAAAAAGTTTATCACCCGATGAACAAGAGCAATTTATTGCTCTCCTCAAGAGGAAAAAGGGCATATTTGCATGGTCCTACAAGGACATGCCTGGTCTTGACCCTAGTTTGGTTGTCCACAATCTCACCTTACAGCCTGATGCTAAGCCGGTCAAACAAAAACTTAGGAGAATGCATCCTATCGTGGCCCTCTTGGTAAAAATAGAGCTTCAAAAACTCTTAGACGTGAACTTCATAGTTCCTATCGACTATCTTGAGTGGCTTTCAAACATGGTACCCATTCGCAAGCCTAACGAGGCGATACACATATGCACTGACTTTCGAGATCTTAACAAAGCATGTCCTAAGGATGACTTCCCTCTCCCAAACATTGATACTCTTGTCAATACCTGTACTGGCCATGAAATGCTTTCACTCATGGATGGTTTTTCAGGATACAACCAAATTCGAATAAATCCTGATGACCAACACAAAACAACATTCACTACACCTTGGGGAACTTTTTGTTACAAGGTGATGCCCTTTGGCCTCAAAAATGCAGGTGCCACTTATCAACGTGCCATGAAATACATTTTCCATGACTACATGCATAAGATTATCGAAGACTATGTGGATGATATCTTGGCTAAATCCAAAACTTGACAAGAACATATTGGTGTATTGGAGAAAGTTTTTGACCGACTCCTAGAGCATAATGTAAGGTTGAATCCCAAGAAATGTGTCTTTGGTGTTACCTCGGGCAAACTACTAGGATTCATTATCTCCAAAAGAGGCATTGAGGTGGACCCTAACAAGGTCAAGGCTATCATGGAGATGCCTTCCCCAACTAACTTAAAGGAATTGCATAGTTTACAAGGAAATATTCAATCAATCCATCATTTTATTGTGCAACTTTTTGACAAATGTAGGCCATTCAATCACCTACTACAAAAGGGGGTGCCATTCTCTTGGATAGATGAATGTCAAAAAGCCTTCGATGACATTAAGCAATACCTAGCTTCTCCACCAATCTTAGCTCCTCCTCGTCTCGGGAGTCCCATTTTATCTTTATATCTCAACAATGAACTTTGCATTAGGGACAATGCTTGCACAAAAGAATGAAAAAAATTGAGAGCAAGTTGTCTACTACATTAGTCAAACATTGGTAAGCTATGAAACTAAATACGCTTATGTAGAAAAATTGTGCTTAGTAGTGGTTTTTTCCACTAAGAAACTTTGACATTACATGCTTAGCCACACAACATATGTCATAGCTAGAGAAAATCCTCTGCGTTACATGATGTCCCGCACTTACAATAACACCCACACCGCTAAATGGATAATGCTCCTCACTGAATTCGACTTGGAATTCATTAGCCAAAAATCCATTAAAGGTTAGGTAATAGTCGATCAACTTGTGGAAGCTCCACTACCTAGTGATCATCCTTTGATTATTGAGCTCCTAGATGATTCAGTATTTGCTATCACTGAACAAGAAGAAGATGTCATTCTAGAGGAAGACATCGATATCACACTATTCTTTGATGGCTCTAAGTGCATGAAAGGTCAAGGTGCTGGAGTCGTATTTCACACACCACAAGGGGGTACCTATCCCCTTGTCATTCAAACTAGACTTCCAATGCACAAACAACACTGTAGAGTATGAAGCCTTAATATTAGGTCTTCAATCAGCTATAGCTATGAGCATTAAGCGTATTAGGATATTTGGTGATTCTCAACTTGTTGTAAAGCAAATCAATGGAGAATACCAATGCAAAGAACCTACCATTAAGCTTTACCATGAGGTAGCAATGAAGTTGCTCTCTAAGTTTGATTGGTATGAAATCAATAGCTTGCCACGTTCGACTAATATATTTGTAGATGCGATGGCCTCCCTTGGATCATTGATTCCAAAAGATTCATTTGGAGAGGTACAACCCCTTATCATTTCAATGGTCTCTAAATCTGCAATTTCTCGTGTTGAGTCAAAAGATGAAAAGGATGTTTGCTTTATCCATTCGAATTCATATGAGCCTTGGTCGAGCCAAATAGTAGCCTTTCTCAAGTTTGGAACACTCCCATATGATATGTCTCAAACTGCCAAACGCACTTTCAAGCAAAAGGTAACCCGTTTCGTTCTTTTGGGGGACGTGTTGTATAAACATGGTTATGATGGAGTCCTCCTTCATTGTCTCGAGTCTAGTGAGGCACAAAGAGCCATAGCTGAAGCCCATGATGGTACTTGTGGTGGTCATTTTAGTGGAATGGCCATTGCAAAGTATATTTTACGCATGGGTTATTATTGGCCCACAATGGAACATGATTGTTGCACATATGTTAAACATTGCAAAAAGTGTCAAGAACATGCTAATTTAACTCATGTACCATCACAAGCCTTACAACCTATTCAAAGCCTTTGGCCCTTTTCACAATGGGGCCTAGATCTAATTGGCAAAATTTCACCTGGGAATATAGGGGCAACACCATTTTCATTGGTCTATGGAGCCAAAGAAATCATGCCTCTTGAGCTCGAGATCCCTTCCTTGCAAATTTATTTGTAGGAATTCATAGATGATGACACTGCTAGACAAGCACATCTTGACCAACTCACACTCCTTGATGAGAGGTGGGTCAATGCTTTAGAGCATTTATGAGTTTATCAGGACCACCTCAAAGTGCTTACAATGCCAAAGTTCATCTACATGAATTCCAAGTAGGAGATCTTGTCCTTAAAGAGAATCAACAAAACACCAATGCATTACCACATCTTCATGATAAATTTATGGCTAATTGGTTAGGTCCATACATTGTTACACAAAGAGTGGGTAATGGTACTTATAGGCTTTCCAGTCTAGAGGGAGAGGAAGAACCCGAACCACTTAATGTTATACACTTGAGAGCATTCTATGCATGATTTGATTACTATATATGTATATATATACATGGCTAATACACAAAAACATTTGCATACACTTCATTCATAACATTGCATTTCACTTGCATTCACATTCCAAAAATAATGCATTCACCCACATTTCATATTGCATTCCACATTTCATAAAAATTGCATGTCATACATTGCATTCACATTTACATCCACATTCCACATTTCATATAGGGATCATTTATTAAGTTCAAGGTCTTAATTGGTCCAACAAAAGTCATGTTGCCTTAATCAGGGGCACCTTCACAATGTCATCCACACAATTCCACTAAAGTCATATTACCATTAGCACAAACCACACATTCACAATCCCTAGGTGTTTTCGATCACTCAGCCACTCCTAGTGTTTTAAGCAACCTCCAAAATACATGTCGAGTTCTTTTTAGGACCATTGCACATATACACTAAGAAAATCTTGAGTTTTGGGAATTGACTCCAAAACATTCTTGAACCAAACACAATTTCACATCTTAAAAACATCTTGTGTCAAAGAGGGATAACACCATACTTGGTATGAACCTTGAAGTGAAAAGGGTCATCCTTGCTAGTCCCATAATGCAACATAGTCCATAAAAATACTGGTTCTCACCACTATCACAATTCCAAAAATAAAATAAAGAGTAGGGAAAAATCCCTAACAAAAACTCTAAATATTTTACATCACACACCACTGATCAATTGGGTTGTAAGGATCGTACTACATTTCTAGTCATACGGTTAGGTAGTCATCCCAAAAACTTAAGAGATAAAAAACAAAAGTCATGGACTATGGAGTTAGCCTCCATCGAAGCTATAGATACTTGAATGGCAGTGGAGTATGCTCATGCATGGTGACATGTCTCTTTTAAAAGAGACCTCTGATCGCTCATATGGATAAGCTAGCTTCTTGGTTTCATCCATAATAGGTTTACCCAATTTACTCAAGATGAGTTAATGAACTCACTTGCACACACATTGGTTCTTGATTGTATCGGGTCATTACCATGCTCTTGATTTGGTAAATGAATTCACTACACACACATTTTGTCCTAGAAGGATTAGGCAGTTTTAGTGAGTTTGTTTGATGCCACTAGGATGTTTGAGTCTCTACAAAATAGGTAGTTTTCCATATCAACATCCATATATTCTTCCATATCAACATCCATATCTTCTTCCATATCAACATCCATATCTTCTTCCATTTCAACATCCATGTCAGTTCATAAGTCATTCATCCCATATGCCACCAAGTCTGGTGCCCTTGATTAAACAACAATGCTAGCAAAATGACCAAGAAAAGATCTAAACTATAAATGATCATTAGCACATGCCATATTGCATTAATCATCCATATATTCCATATTGCATTAATCATCCATAACATATCATATGCATTAATCATAAACATAAACATGCATTCCACAAAAGCATTCACACAAAAATATAACACAAAAGGTAAAAGCCATGTATATATGTATAAATGATCACAAGGCTACATACAATGGAGCACCAAGGCTCATATACAAAAGTGCATCTAAGCACTAGCTACATCCTCCAAGAAGACCCCTGTGACCTAGTAGGAGCCCTAGACCTAGAGCTATACCTAGACTCACTACGCCTCGTACCCCTAGACATAGATGAGGTTGGAGGATCAGGAAGTGGAATATGATGTTCCATCAACCTATCCTCCAATGCCTTGATATATTTATGTCGAGATCGAAGGTATGCTATATCGACATTATGTCGATGCTCTCTCTCTGCTAGCTCTTCCTAGAGCCTCATGATCCTCGCATCTCACTCTACCACCTACTACTCCATCTACGTCCACTCCTCCTCGCTCTGGCCTGGAGGTACATCTGGAACCTCCTTCGCATCCTCCCCATCTCCTCTATCTCCCCTAATCTCGGGAGCCTATTGCACTGCACCCTTAACCCTCTACCTCCGACTATTAGATCGAAGTCACCATTGTCACTTGGGGGCCTCTTGGGTCCCCTCATCCCCGGCCTCCTGGGTACCCTCATCCCTATCCTCTCCATCTCCATCCCCATAAGCCACTCCTTAAGGTGGTACCCATGGTGGTTGAGTCGCAAACCATGCATCATACTCCATGGTCATCCCCACATCCTCCACATCCAAGAGATCCATCTCCTCATCATCCTCCAAGACCACCCTCCATGGCTCTGCATAAGGTAGCCTGGTCTCCTCTCGATGTCTCCTATACCGCACCGACTCATCAGGGATATCCTACCTCAGCCCAAATTGATGGAGCACTCATGAAAACTGGAAGTACTCCACCTCACTCTAATGCCTCCCAACCACCCACCTACCCTACTGCACCCACCGTAGATGCTCTCCATCCTTAGTCCATTGGGCACCCAACCATGGCCTCCACACCACTTGGGTGGATGTCAATCCAGCCCACATATCCCTGTACCACTGGCTCATCCTCACTGGATGACTTGGCTGCACCTCCTTAGCCAATGTCCATCACCTAGCATAGGGTTGATCCCTATCAAACTCCTCCACAAGCAAGCCCTCCGATCGAGCAACCCTAAAATGCTCCCATCCCTAGAATTGCAGTAATAAGTTGCATCCTAATCCCTTTTACCCCCATCCTCATCACATCATATAACTCTTGGTATACCTACACTAGTAAGGTGAGAGCCCATGCATACACCTATCTCTTAGTGAGCATATCACTCACTACCCCTATCAGGTTCCAAGGGAACCTGCACCCAGTACTGTTCGGGGCCATGATGTTGGCCAACATGAACATCACCAAAGCATGGAGGGGGTCCAACTCCTTGTCCACATACATGGAAAAATAAGGTATACCCCCACTCTCCACCTTCATCCCTACCATGCATCCCCAAACATCCTCATCATCTTCATATTTTGGTTGAGCCCAACCTCAACCCGGATCCCCTCCATCGATACCTTGAGGATGTGATATACATCCTCCAAGGTAACTATCACCTCACTCATGGGGAGCTAAAAGGTCCCCCTATCTGCATCCCACCTCTCTTCCAAGGTGGAGAGGTACCCCTCATCGGCCCTCACCACATCCAATCGGGCTACCTCTACTAGCCCCACCTCCTCCAGCAACTCCCACTCCTCATCCGTAATCGCCTTCCTCATCTCGGGGATGTAAGGTGAAAACCGATGTCGAGCCTCCAAAATCCTAAGCTATAACACAACACAAAACATTAGTTAATAATTTTGAAAAAAAAAACTTTGCATAATACAAAGAGCATAATGTTACCTCAGCCGCTTGCATCCCATCTGCAGCCCCGAAACTCGCACCAGCTCCCTCCGTCACCATAGCTTTCGCGCCCAAACTTCAATACCTCACTTCACTCCTCACTTCCCCTCACTCCTCAGACATAGCTTCTCGAACTCCCAAATGCACAAATGAGCTTCAATATCACCCAACAAGCTATTTATAGCTACTTTAGGCACCTTGGGATGCCCATGGGCATTTCTTGGTGTGCTTAAGCACCCATGGGTGTTTCTGCAGACAGCAAGCACCATAGATGTTTTACGTTAACATTGAAAAAAGACAATACTAGCACAAAACAATGGCTTCCCCCAACCAAATCACTCCAAACTTCATCCATGCATTCATTTCATCATTTTATCATTTTTTGTGAAGATTCCAACTGATTTGGACGCATAATTTTTGTTTGTGACCACATATTGCAAATTCACAAAACTAGTTACAAAAGCACCCCAAAACGGTACAAATTTTCACAAATCAAAATTCATCATCATTTTCATCATTCATACATCATCTTCACTTCATTTCACATCATCATTTGCATATTTGCCCAAGTTCATATACAAATTCAAGTGAACCTCGTATCTAGTGTTCTATTCTATCTCCTTGGTGATTGCAACGATTTGCATCCATGCAATTTGGTAAGATGAATAGCTTACCATAAGGACACTTGTCCATGATCATCATCACTTATCTCCTTGTTCGAGATCACAATCATATTTGATACTTCACATTTTGAGTGAAACCTTGCCAAGAGCAATTTGCACAAACGTTGTCATTGATGGCCTAGTTCGTGGGGCTTAAAACATGGACAAAATCAACTTTCATCATTACACATTTCCTTGACAGTCATCACAAATATAGGCACTAGCTAGGATGATTGGTTCCAATCATGGGAATTATTCAACAGTCACTAGCAGGCCCTCCAAGGTTGACTCTTTTTATTTGCATACTCATCTTTGCATATCAATGATGCCAGAAGGCAAAGTGTTTCAACAACATCGAATCACCCCAAAATTTGGGGTAACCACATTTGGTTTTGACTTTCCCACAATGGGATACATCTTACATGATCATGGCATCTACACTTGGCAAAAACCCCTTCATCTGTTGGGGCAAAAATAGACACACATTTTTCACACATCCCTTCATCTATTGGGGCATAAAAATACGTACATTTTTCACACATCCCTTCCTCTATTGGGGTATAAACAGACACACATTTTTCACACATCCCTTCCTCTGTTGGGGCATAAATAGATGCATATTTTTCACACATCCCTTCCTCTGTTGGGGCATAAACATACATACATTTTTCGCACATCCCTTCATCTATTGGGGCATAAACAGACTCATCTTGCATCGCATTTTCACAAATCCCCTTCCTACTGTTGGGGCAAAAATGGATTCATCATATTACATTATCACCTTTTACATCATTCATATCATCCACATTACATTTGCACAAGATTTTTCAATTGGCTCATGAGATTCATCCACAAACTCATTTGCCAATTGAGGGGGTAAGCTACACAAAACTCAAATTCTTTTATTATTTTGTCTTCAAGCTCATGTTCCACATCCCAAGAGAAGCTACTTCTGCACCTAGCCAAAATAGGTGTCTCGTGTTTTTGCACTGCCTTGTGTTTCACGCAATGCAGTACAAAAAGAGGCATCTATAGACACCAAAATCTAGCCACTTGTCCTCCATCCATGCTTTCCCGTCATTTCCACCACAAAAATCTAGTCATTTGCCCTCCATCCTAGCTTTCCCACCATTTTTACCTATTATTTATATATATTTATTATATATATTTAAATAATAATATTTTATATATTATATTTTATATATTTAATAAATATATATTTATATAAATAAATCAATCCTAGCCATCCAATTTCATTTAATCTCATCCATCCACTTCCCTCAATCCATGCCACACCCTAAATTTAATATCTACCCTTAGATGTGCTTTAATCTCAGCCACATGATTAGTGTCGTTGAAACCCTAGCATGCCCTAGGTTAGATTATAAATAGGAGCCATTTTGATGTCTCAACCCCTGAGTGTCTTAAGTCTTTTTAGGATTTTTCAAATTCTTTGAGTTCCAAAAATCCTTGAGTCCCCAACCAAGTCTTGTGCCCTAACCCCATTCCATCCACCATATTCCTTACTCCCTCGCTCGTCCTCATCGTAACCGCATCCCGTGCCCTCGCTAGATCTACTTTTGCAAAATCCTCCATCATCTGCTAAGCACCTTAGGGTGATTTTTGTCAATGCTAGGCACCTCTGGGTGCCTCCCTACCAGGCCCGCACGCCCACAAGCATTTTTTGCAGTTGTCGGGTGCCCGCAGGAACTTTATGTAAGCCTTTATGAAAGCCTCCTACCTTTGAGGAACGCTAGGACACACATTCGCCATTGACCTGTGACAAATCCAATTATCAAAAGGACAACCAATAAGGAGTAAGGTAAATCATTCTTTGTTTTGTTAATTTCAATATCTTTAGATTTGCATGCAATTTCATTTATCAATAGCTAGGGTTTTATTGATATTTCATGTAGGGTAAGGTTTTTATTACTAAATCCCTATTATTATATTTGTGTGTGTAGATCTGGAGATTCATCAATGTTGGACAACTATTTAAGCTGGAGTGGCCCGAATCAGTGGATACCTGAAGTCCACTCTATTAGAATATAATGTGCACTATACCTTGTTCTTGACACTTGTCATATTATTTTGACACTTGTCATGTTCTTCATATAGGCTTATGCCTATATATTGTACTCATTTCATGTATAATATATCTCATCTATTTTAAATTCCAACATTTGGTATCAGAGCGTAGTCACTCTCCTACCCTATGTAACCCCTTGAAGTAGGATTTACCTCATGGAAATCCCCCCCTCATTTTTTTTCCATTTTGTTTCTCCATGACCCACGGAGTATGCTCTCCACATTTGTGGACAAGAAATCAGAAAGCCGATTGGAGAAAGAGAGCATTTCATGGTTGCCCCTAAAGCTTCAATGCTTGGGACCATGATTTTTTTGTCTATTTTTTATTATTTTTCTTTGATGCAGGTATGGAAGGAACATATTGTGGTGCCTCAAAGAGGAGAGTTATTTGTGTATCTCACAATCTATTCATGGGATATTTTTTAATGGAATCTAGTCATCTCTTTTAGAGAAGAGCGATTCAGAAGATCAACAAGGAAGATCTGGATATGCTGAGCCATTTGTAGATCTAGACTGAGTGTTGTGGTAGCAATGCTAAGCATGGTGGCATTTTTAGCAATCTCGAGAACCTCTCCTTTAGGTTTCAGTTTTGATGCCGGTCATGACTGCATCAAGTGGATTTTATGGTGTTGTTCAACCAATCATAACTGACGGCTCCATGGTCATAAGCTAATGTATACTACCCTAATGGAGGAGCCACCTGTATCCCCCCATCCCCCCATATAACAGAGCGATGAGATTATCATCAGTGACCTACCATTGATATGTCTAGACAGATGATGCACAATGTAGCAACTAGACAAAGAAGGCTTCAAATGTGATGAGGAGTGCTTTCTATTATCCCAAAAATCCTACTACACCAGAAGCAATGTTTCTCATCATGGTTGCGTTTATCGTGGCTCATTAGAGATAGACTCCTTGGAATGAGCACGATATTTTTTGATCGAGTCGAGTATATCTATCCATGTGCACATTTCCCAAAATGCCAAATATTCATCGTAATTCCTAAAATTGCATCAGCGACATGTTCAACCAGACCATCCTCTCTTCATGGTGATTTGATCAACGTGAAATCAATGATCGGCTATGAGTTAGTGTGTGACAGTGAATTTTTGCAGCACTTTATTGATTTATTTTTTGTAGTGAATTCTATTGGTGGATGCGTGGAAGACTTGCCCCCACACTAGTTTTAGGATATTGGAAAATTTTGTATTTGAAAATATTGCTTTAGATCTATGAACAATACTTCCTCTTCCTATTAATATTTTCTGTGAATAGATCTCCACGACCATCAAAAAGCAATGCTACCTGCTATGAAGGCTTCTGTAGGATCGGATGGAAGACATTAGGCTTGTGACTTTCGCTCGTCAAGGGAGGGCTTTTCTTGGGCATCCTTTTTCAAGCCAAGATATACAAATGTTGCAGTATTATGCATGGCAAAAAAGTATGGGCCTTTACAAACCATCTGCCAGAAAAGTTCATTGTCCTGCATGCCGTCTTGGAGGCGTGAGCCCTTGGCAGGTACGACATTCCAATAAACATAATTATGATTTTTTACAGAGATAGTGGGCCACTAAAGTGACCACATGGCCAACATGATGGCCTAGAAGAACATGGGTAAATCCCATATTGCATTTTAAAATGCATTTATTAAAAAGTAAGGGACAAATTGTTTTTTATATGGACACATTGGCCCTTGTGCCCATTATTTGTGGGCTTTTTTAGTTAATCCATTTTTAAAATTGTAAGGGGTTGTTTTGTTTTTTTATGGCGAATAATATGGTATCCATTGCCATTTATTGTAAAAGGTTATTTCCATTTTTAAAACCATGTTCTATTCCAAAGAATATTTTGAAAGATTCCTTTGTGAGGTAAAATGAAGAGGCATGTTGTTTTTCCACATGATGATGGCCCCATTGAGAATGAAACATAGGGGTATTTATAGTCGTCAAAAATGTTTTTTTGAGATAGACACATTGGTGGTATCCATTTGTAATTTTGAGGCTATTTCATTTGAGTTTTTTAGCCTCAAATTTGTTGTACCTTGGAGTGCACTCTCGATTGTACCCGACACTCCCAAGGCAAATTGTATGTGATCCTTGTACCTAGTCATCTTCTCTATAGCACCTAGCGGATGCAGTGGCTGGTTACCCATGCATTCCTATGGGATGAGGAGGTCACCATAAGGACACTTACTCTAGGGACTACAGACATAGACACCCTAGACTCTATCTAAGGATTTTTTTGGATCAACTTATGAAGACTACAAACGAAGATACTTCAAAATATTCTATTATCTTCTTTCTTCTCCTCCATATTTGGCTTCTATGGCTCATTTTATTGTATTTTTGAGTGCATTTTTGATAGATATTGACACTCTTATATGGCTCGTATTTCTTTTGTATTAAAGATGCATTTTCGACAAAGATAGACACCTTCTAGATTGAGTTCACCATGTGGGGATATGATATTCATGGTGAATCTATTCAGTGACCTACGAGAGGCAACATACCTAGAGGGTGACCTGCAGAGGTAACAGACCCAGAAGTGGTTGATCTTGAGGCACCTAGGATGACCCTAAGGCACTTAGACAACTGACCCAGTGGCAATAGATCCAAGGAAGTGGCTGACCCTAAGGCAACAGACCGAGGTGTATACATCGTTGATCTAACATTATTCAGAATTGGAGAGCCAAGCACAAGTAGCACAAGCCTAGACTAAATCATGTAATAAAGGAGGATGATAGGGTTCTTTTAGTGAAGTCAACATTAAGGGGGAATGTTACCTAATGTTGAATTTTTTTTTCTATAGTTAGGATAGTGCACATTAAGGGGGAATGTTAGAATATAATGTGCACTATGCCTTGTTCTTGACACTTGTCATATCCTTTGACACTTATCATGTTTTTCATATAGGCTTATTCCTATATATTGTACTCATTTCATGTATAATATATCTCGTCTATTTTAAATCTCAACACACTAGACTCTGTTGGGAGCAAGAAAAAATTTTACAAACACCACGAGCATTGTTGGCTAGGGTTTTAGATAACCCTAGCATTATTGTATTTATTGTATCTAAATAAACTGTGTAAAACCCCTATTTGGGTTCACATTTTATTGTACTCAGATCCCTTAACAATAATAATATCAGATCTATTTCATTGTGTAATTTCTTGTGTTATGTGGTTTATTCATGTTTAATTAGTTATATCTCGTGTTTCATTTTTGTCTTCACAGTTATGTTGTAAACTTTGTCATAGAAGTGGTATGAGACTTTACTTGCTTCTTGACAAGGTACATTATAACACTCTAGTATTAAAAGTGGTTCCCCATTTGCTTCCATCTAATCTAGCTATAAGGTCAAAATTAGTCTTTCTTTTGATATAAAATCAACCAAAATAGGTAAGAGGTGTATGCAAGTTTCTCCTCCCCTTGAGTTCCCTTTGATAAACAATATTTAAGGCATAATCAATCATTTGGGAGTGTTGTGGGTATGTTTCCATCGCATGGAGAATGGAAATATGTTCTTTATAAACATTAGCATCTAAACTGTCTTTAAGCAAAACTGCTATCCCTAATAAGACTATTTGAACATCTTCATTGAAAAATCCAACTCCAAAGGAATGCTAAAGTCAATTGCCTTGTTTGGATTTTTGAGATGGGAAATCAGGAAGTCTCACTAGTATTTTGAGTGGCACCTATAATATAAATCCTTTTGTATTTTAGGATCATAGGTGTCCCACATTTTTGGATCATCAACCACCTTCAACATATTTCTTGTCTCCCTCTCTAGTGTAGAATGATTCCTCTCTCTATCAAGGTCGTTTGATGCTTCTTCCTATGGTATCATATATCTCCATATATACCTCCATTAGTTTAGGGTAACTCTAACCTTGGGGAACTAGGTTCAAGCAAGGCTTGAGGTCCATATCTCGTTAATGCTCTAAGTTTTTTTATGGACCTAGGTTGAAACTTCATAGTAATTCCTTCCATACTTGGCCTTTGAAGTGCTTAATATTTCTCGCTTCTATCCTTCTAAAGGGTTCCTGAAACATTTATAGGACTTTAAGGAGGAGGGTATGGATATTTCTTTCTCTTTACCATTTTCTTATTTTACTTCACATTGGAGTTCCCTACCTCTTTTGTTAATACAAGGATAGGTTATGGAGGAGAAAAAGTGGATGGGGTAGCAATTGTGGAAGGTGGTGACTCTAGGTTAGCCTATGGTACATATGGGCTTGCAAAGGCAAATGAGTATCCATTGTGGGTAGGATGGAAGAATGATAAAATTTCAAAAGAGGGGATTTTTACAAGTTAGAGACCAAGGATGATTTACTTGACTTGGTAAGGAATTCACTATTTTGCAAGGGACAAGGCAAGTTTTCAACTTTACGATGATTGGTTGGCTAGGATGAGAGGTTTGCTATCTAGATGGATAAATTTGATCGCTCATGCTAGTGATTTGCTCATGATATTTGACATAGGAAACTTCAAGGTGCACTATTTAAAGGTTTTGCTATTAGAGAAATTTGCTCGTTAAGTTGAGTGAAGCATTCAAAGTTTTTCCTTTGGGCATTAGAGAAATTGACTTAGGGTAACATCCTTCTATGAATACCAGTCAAATAGGGAATTGGCTAGGATGAGATTTGCTATATAGAGGGATAAATTTTATTGCTTATGCTAGTGATTTGCTCATGATATTTGACATGGGAAACTTCAAGGTGCACTATTTGAAGGTTTTGTTACTAGAGCAATTTGCTCATTAAGTCGAGTGAATCACTCGATGTTTTTCCTTTAGGCATTAGAGAAAATGACTTAGGGAAACATCCTTCTATGAATAACAGTCAAATAGGGATACCCTATGGGGTTTGAACCTACTAGTTGGTTAAGAGTAATTCATAGCCTCTTAAGTGCCTTAGTACATTAGATGGGTCAGTTGGATGCACTAGGTTATAGCCTAAAAAAGTAGGTTATCATAATTCATCATGACCAATTTATTTGTTGGTCTCATTTGGTAGTGAACCAAGTGAGTAATATAATAGATGGGCATGAATATAGGTTAGGGTAGATTACTATTCATTAATGTATACTTAGAGTTTGGGATGTGCAAAGTGGAGGAAGCATGGGGTTAGGGGGTTATATACCCACCATCCTTCTCACACCTACCATTAATAGGTTAGATGGGCTAGGTTGGTTCCGAAGGGGTCGATTTGCCTACTTGGAAATTTGGTGTGCAAGCGAGGCATGCATTGGGTGCATAGCTCAATTTCTTAAGTGGTTCACTCATTAAGGCGATTGATTTTATCAATGAATCTCCCTGTGGCATTTTATTTTTTACAACAACGACATCATACAATGATTTTGTCACCTTGTGAATCAGGTGCATTCAATTTCTTGGGAAGAAAAACATTTGGGAGAGAGAAGAAGAGGAAGGTAAGAAATATTATTTTGTAGATAAAAGAGAAATATGAAGAAGGGATAAAATCCCAAAAACAAAAAATTGATATATACATATTTAAATTAATCTTGGATATAGTTTCACTAAATGGGTTAAAGGTGCTTCTCATTCACTAAAATTGGCAATGTTCTTTTCTCCATGGTAACAAGCTTCTAACCATTCAATTCCATGATATAAAGGATTTGGTAGGGTTTGCTCCAAAGGGAGGCAAATTTCTAGTGACAAACTAGTTTAGTTATCTCCCCATCCCATTTGAATACTAAATCACGTTCCTTAGAATCCATTTGCATGGCTCATGTGTCAAACCATCTTTTGTTTACTTCCTAGTGTTGGAAAACCTTCTTGAATTCCTTCTATTTTTATTCTTCTAGGGCTAGTAGGGTGTTAATTCATGCTTAGATTGGTTCAAAATCAATGTTTTCAAGATTTGTCTTTTATGATATTTGAAGGAAAGAGATTCCAAATCAACTAGCAATACAACCTCCTTATCATAGACCAACTTGTAAGGGTATGATCCTATAGAGGATTTAGGTATAAATCAATGTTCACAATATACCTTTCATATTTTTAGTCTACCAATCCCTTTGTAATTTTATAATGATTTTATTTAGGATCCTCACTATGTTCTTATTGGTGGATTATGCTAGTCAGTTGCCCTAGGGATAGTAAATGGAGGATGTCTTAAACAAGAACTTGTATTCCAAGTAAACTTCACCACTTTAAACCATTTGAAATGGGTATCATTATTTATGACTACCATGGATGGTGTTCCAAATATATTAATGATATCCTCTAGTAGTTGGATAATTGCTTCGTAATTAACTGATTTTATTAGCACTGCTTCCACCCACTTCATAAAATAGTCTATTATGGTAAGGATCCATCTATGTCTTGTCATGGATAAAGGAATTATATTATTAATTAAGTGTAAGTCCCACTACTAGAAATATTTTATGATGATGATGGGCTCTAGGGGTATTGATGCTTTTTGCTTCCTTCCTATGAATACACAATTGGATTTTCAATTCTTAACCCACTATAATCAATCAAACAAGATGATAGACCAATAGTATTTAGCTCTTAATATTTTTGTGCTATGGTTGACATAGAGTAATGACCTCCATTATCATCATATTATTTAATTAATAATTTAATACTTTCTTCTTTGACACATCTTAACAAAATGCCATCCTACCTCTTTTTGAATAAAACACCACTAGACATGTATAGTGCATTCCTTTTTTTATGAATAAAGCCCTTTCCTTAGGTGTTAATTCTTTCAATACCTATCCAGTTTCCATGTACCTATATATATGTCTTATCCATCCCACTCGATAATTAAGCTCTATCTCCTCTAATTGCGAAATTTGATCCTTTGGAGTAAACATTGCTAGGTTTCCACACAAGGCTCTACCTTCAATAAACTTGGTGTGTTTGATTTCTATTTTAAATTCTTGAATCCTATTTATCCACCCAACTCTCTTTTCCCCCAATTCATCATGTAGTATAGCAGATCAAGAATCCAGGTGGACTACAAATATAGTGGTCTTAATATACGATAGGTAATATCTAGTTTTTTGAGGGCCTTCATGATAACAACCACTTGTTTGTCAATGAAGGTATATCTCTCTTCATAGTTTTTGAGGATCTGGATTATGAATAAGATGAAGTGTTCCTCATCCTTATCATTATCTTGTATTAGATTTGCAATGATGATCTCATTTATTTCAAACATATGAAGTCTAAAATATTTAGAGAAATCAAGATAAACTAGGATAGGGGCTTTGGTGATGGTATTTCTTATATCTTAAAAATATTTTCTACCTTCATCAATCTAGGTTAAGCTAGTATACTTTTTCAACATTTTGGTGATTGGATTAACTAGTTGTGCAAAATTTATTATGAATTTAGCAACAAACTAGATTTGAACTAAAAAGAACTAGATTCCTTTTGTTGACATTTATACATGAAGGTCTTGGATGACCTTTATCATATTAAGATCTATGGCTAGTTGATATTTGACAATGCATAACCTAATAACTTATCTTCTTAGACCATTAAGATGGATTTTTTATAATTGAGTGAGATATCACATTCCGTGCACCTCCAAAATATAGAATCTAAATTTTCAATATTCTTCTTCCTATCTTTTGAATAGATAGTTGAATCATCATGGTATATGAGGATGATCTCACTTACTTGTTCTACAAAGACAATGTCCATAGCACATAGGAAGGTAGCTCCTAAGTTTGATAACTCAAAAAAAACTCTTTAATATACAAAGGTTCAAAATTTTGTGGTGAAGACCATTTTTGGTGATCATTATATTTGACCTATATCTAGTTATATCATGAGAAACAATACAAGAGTGACCATCTATAACCCTACCATATTTTATAAGACCTAAGCTATTGTAGGTAAGGGATAATGATATTTCAATGATACCTTGCTCATATTTCTAAAGTCAATGCATAGTATAACATCATCATTCTTATTTTGGACTGGGACTAGATTGGACACCCAAGTAGAATTCTTATAGGGAAAGATGATTTGGGCCTATAGGAGCTCTTTCTTCATAATTACCTCATTTTTAGGGTTTATTGGCCATTGTTTCTACCATAAGTATTTTGCACTTGGTTCTAGTTTAGTGGTATGCTTTATGATATTCATATCATATAATTTTATGTCTTCATAGGGCCAAGCAATAATATCTTTAAATTTACCGCAAAGTTCCTTGAATAGGCCAGTTTCTTTTGAGTGCACTATTTACCAAGCAACCAAATTTTCTCTTCAAAGACTTCAACAGGGTGGTAGAAAGAGGCTTTTACCTTGATGTTAGATTTATTTAAATTATCATTTGGATTAAACAAGCTCTCCAAAGTGATTAAACCTTATGGTAACTAATTTATCTTTAATTGAATAACCCCATATTTGATGTTATTCCCATACTCATTTTTATCTTCAACATGTTGAGCTTCCTTAACGAGGAACTTGATGATTTGCTCATAATCATTTAAGGCCTACAAATGATTAGAAATATTAGGGACTATTATCCTGAACACCACTTCTAGTTCATTTGGTTTATCCCATATGTTAGTTATGGTATTTAGATGCCATTTCTGCTATCTCATTTACCTTACTATTCAAAATTTTGAGGATTTCCCTCATGTCATAAGTATTGGAGCTTTCTAATAAAACCTAAACCTTCTACTTATATGATTTTAAATGTTTATCCTTGATGGTGCATTGGGAATTAACCTGGTTTATGAATAATTTAGAGTCACAAAAACCTTCATGTTCTTGACCCCCATCTTCTCAAACTTTCCTCAAGATTATGCATAATGCCTTATATTCAACCATGTTATGTTTGTAGTTAAATATTAATTGGAATAAAAAATTAATTTGTGCATCTTGTGGGTCTATGAATCGAAAACATGCACCTATTTCATTTTTAATTTTAGCAATGTTAAAATACATTGTCTAAGTTTTGTCAAACCCTTGTTCCTATTGGATAGTTAGAGTTGGGATGGTAGATGGTTGTTTTAATATGAAGTAATTCCTAGGATCAATATTCTCAAAAATAATCTTTAGGTCTTCATAGCATTGACACACATCAATTATCATGTCTATCTTAGACATTTGGTCATCCTATGATACTTCATCATCCATAATTTGTGGGATCTCATTCCAATTCACTAAGCCATCTTCATTCAATTTATGCAATATGTAATTAAAAGTAGACTTATTCTCAATTCAAATAATTTTTCTATCCTAGGACACCATCATGTCAATGTAGTCCATTTCCAAGTATCCATTTTGAGATAGTTTACATATCCATTCTCTAGACAACAAGATACCAAAATATGGGGGAAGGTCAACTACTATCACCTTATGGTCATATATTTTAGAACTCCCACAAAGTTTACCCTTGCACCATCTATATGGATTAGATGTCTAGTAGTTTTGGTATAGGATAACCCCATTTATTTACAAACTACTTTTGGTATAACCATCACATCTACCCTTGAATATACTATGTAACTTCTTAACAAATAATTTTCTATTTTCAAAGTCACATAGAATGGAAGTAGCTTTACTATTTTTAGGCTTTAGAGTATTGAGGATATTTATTACGTTAACCTAAATGCTAGATGTATGTTCTACTATCAGGTTTTATTGTTTAACTAGACTGGATTATATAGGTCTTGGTTCCACATTCTCGGCATAGTATCTTTCTAAAGTGGATATTGTTGACCCAAATGAACTAGTGCTTCTAGGATGCTCACCTTTGTAGAAATCTTATTCATTTCCTTAATAATGTTGAATTTAAACTTGATTAAGCTACTCTCATCATGAAAAATAAACTTTCTATACTATCTAGTAGCCATTGCATGTCCTTTACCAATAAGAGAAGGATATTTGAGATGCCACTCCACCTCCTCCTAAAGTTAGTCCTTCTCTTTATCTCTTCCTCCTTCTTTGGTATTGTTCAACTTCATTGTATGCCTCATTTTAATTTCTAGTTCTTTCCCTTTAGCCATCTACTTGTCCTTGCCAACATGTGCATCTACTTGGGATGTATTAGTAGTGATTGTCTCAACGTTTTCTTTTTATTTTTCTTATTACATAGTTTTTACCAAACCCTTGTCATTCAACTGTAAAGGTGGGCTTCCCCTTCTAAGCATTGTGGTGTATTTATCTGCTTTAGCTTATTTTTGAATTAAGGTTTATTCCTCAAAAGATTTCATTTTGTCTTTGAATATAACTCATTGTTGATTTCCACATATAACATAATCATTGAATATAAAATATTCATCCATTTTAATGTCCTGTTGACCTAAGATGGTAATCTATTGAGCTTAACAGTGCTAGTCATATTGATTCGTTTGGTAATATTTGATGGTTACTATATAATCCATAGGGTCATGTCTAAATTACATGGGAAACACTATAATGTATTAATATTTGAATTGGCATTTACTAGATTGTTCTAAACTTTATTTACACCCTAAAAAATACTTTGTTGAGGCATTTGATATTTAGTGAGATAGAGTTTATTTTGGGGTTGCCAATTTTGTTGTTGTTATTACCTCTTTCTAGTGTTGTTCTAATATATCAAGGTCTTCATCACTTCCAACATTCATCTCATCTAAAGTTTGATAGATATGTCATTATTGGACTATGGTAAAGTAAGGATGGCAATTATAATTGGAATACAATAGTTGATAGTTAGTATAACCAAGATGCATTACAATGTATGGAGGGGGTGTTTCTTTATAGTTGGTTTGGTATTCAAAATAGGTGGAATGGGGGGTGAAGTTGGTGGTAAGTTTACTACACTAATAAGAATATCCTCTACACATGTTACTTCCTTAAACGGTGCTAGTAGAGTATTATTGTTAGCATTACAAAATATCAATACCAAGTTAGGTTGTAATCCTTTGATATAATATAACAATGTTTGTTCTTTGTTTGGCCTAAATTTTTGTGGAAATAAACCTAATTTTATTCTAAATCTAGTATTGTAATCATAAATGTTCTCCTGAGGGCGTCTTTGTTTATCTTTTAATTGAAACAAAATATAATACCTATTTACCATACTACCAAATCTATGCATGAACAATTCTGTAATTGATACCCATATGGTAACAAAATTATCAGGTAAACATATATGCAAATAAGAAATTAGTAAGTGTACCATGATGTCATAATTTATAATTGGAAAGATTTAAAGATTTTCAAATTAACTTAACATACTATATTATGACCATATGAATATAGTCATACACAACAAAGGCAACATAAGGACAATATTTCTAGAAAAACATTTCATATTTTAGGAGTCATATCTTGGTGAAGGGCTGTCCCATTTAGATGATTCTTGGACCAATTTATGTGGAATTTGAAGAGCTTTAAAATGAGTGGTTATTGTTAAAGAATATTACATTATTTGGTAAAATTGTAAATTTATCTTATGGTAAAAATGTAAAAATGTAAATATTAAAATAGGATTTGAGTCTATAGTTTAGGAGTGTGATTTATATTTCCCCTTTGTGTGTGTCTATGTGTAGGGTGTGCACAAGTGTTATGTAACAATGTGTGCAAGTGTTTAGAGTAAGAAAGTGTGAAAGTATCATATAATAAAGTGTACAAGTAGGAGTGTGCAAGTGTCATAAAGTGTGCAAGTAGATAGAGAGTCAAGAGTCATGTATACAAGTGGAAATATGAGAAGCCAAAGCACATGTGAGATTTGTCTTATGTATGGAATAGGAAAGCTACAACTCTAAAATATGTGAGGAGTGCAATACTCAAGTATTGAAGATTCGCCTTTATAAGGTTATATAATGGAGACAAAACTCCATGTATTGTATCAAATGACCATAAAATATCATATATATATTAAGCATCAAAATATAAAAGCTTGTATACAGTTTTGAGCAATCTTATTGTGAGTTTTCGTCATGTTATTTCATAAATGATATTAGCCATTTGTTTCAAATTATTGTTGTTATTTTCATGAATGTTATGTTTATTGACATTGGAGATTTCTATTGATTGCCTATTTATTGAATGTTATACTAGATCCTAAATATTGGTACCTATGATAACCTAGCAAAAAATCCATCAGTCAAATGAAGAAATCTAAGTAGTATTGAGGGAGATACGACCCACCGATCCATGCGATAGAGATATAGCCCTCACTTTTATAGGGATAAACACCATTTTAAAATAGAGAGGATCAATAGACGATGCCCTTTAGATCTGAGAAAGCTCTTAAAATAAAAAGTAAGAGCTTTTAAAACCTTTTAAAACTGCCTAGGCCCCCTTTTGAAATAGATATCACTAGGATGTTTAAGTCTTTGTAAAAAAATTCCAAAACATTCACCCATAAGTCACAACATCATCCATATCATTGCCACATCATTACATGTCTTCCATTTCACATACCACCATTTTGGTGCCCCTGATTAAACAACAATGATTAATAGTGATCAAGCACATTTCTAAACTACAAATGATCAGTAGTACATTAGTTAATTTTGCATGACATACATTACCATTCATTACATATACATATGTATTCACACATACATCCACATAAATGCATAACACAAAAAGTAAAGGCCATGCATATATATATAGATCAAAATACAATGTACAATGAATTCCCGAAGGCTATATACAATGGAGATCCAAGGCTCGTATATAAAAAATGTGCATTCAAGCACTAGCTAACACCTATAGGAGGACCCCTATGACCACTAGACCTAGATTCACTATGCCTAATAGAGCCCGCTATAGAGGAAGAGGGTTGATTTAGCAGTCCAATGTGGTGTTGCATACATAGATCCTATAAATCCTGGATATATACCTCCTAGGATCAAAGGCATAGTACATCATACCTCTGATGAGATTCCATTTGCCTCAGCTCTTCCTGGAGCCTTGCTATCATATCCTCGTCTCAACCTGTTGCCAGCTCTACTCGCAGCTAAGAAACTTTAATATCTCGAGCTGCTATCACCACATCCTACACCACCTCAATCCGTGCTACTCCAACCAATCCCATCCCTTCCATATTATCCCAATTTACCTTCTACAAGGCCTTTCTCACCTCTGGTATAATAGGTGAGAAACAGTATTGAGCCTCCATGATCCTCAACTACAACACAAGCACAAACGCACAAGCATAGTACCATCACATTCATTGCATAATAAAAAACATTTCAAAAACATAAATAAAATAATAATAATTTGCACAAATCTAAACAAAGAGTTCTAATGGCACTTACCTCAACCACGTGCACATCCATGCCATCCATTGCCATCAATTAACTCCTCCACACTCCTCCACTGACTCCCTCACTCTCTTTCAGACATAGCTTCTAGAACTTGCAAATGCAAGAATGAGTCTAATTTTAGTTGTGTAGCACATTTATAGCTATTTTTGTCATGCTCAAATTTTCATGGGCATTTGCCTAGTGCACTCAAACATTGCCCTACATTTGGAATGTGGAAGACGCTTGTCGGTGTCTATGCATTGTATGGACATTGGTTGGCATCTAGCTCCAAAATGCTCTAGAAAGACCAACATGACCCAAAAATGTAGCTTACCTCCACAAAATCACTCCAAAATTCATCCATGAATCCATTTCATCATCACATCATGTTTTGTGAAGGTTTGGATTAATTTGGATGTTTCATTTTCATTTGCAATCAAAAGTTGTAAAAATGCCAAATTTTCTTACAAAAGCTTCAAAACGGTCCTAGATTTTACAAAGTAGCCACATTCATCATTATACACATACATCACATCAGCCAATAATATTTTGTGATAATTTGGATTGATTTGGGTGTTTAATTCTTAATTGCAACCAAAAATCATAAAATTCTCCAAATTGCTTCAAATCATTCCAAATCATTTCACAAAATCATCAAATTCACTCACCAATCACTGCATCATCCATATACATTCATTTATATCATTCATATAATCCATAATTTCATACATTAACATTCAATATTTTCTAATTCCACTCACATTTTCAAGTGAACCTCGTATCTAGTGGTTTACCCTATTCAATTGGCGATTGCAATGATTCGCTATCCATGCAATTCGGTAGTATGGGTATATTACCATAAGGACACTTGCCCATCATCCAACATCCTATTATTTGAAATCCAACTACATTTGGTTCCTAATTTTTGAGTGAGACTATGCTTAGAATAATTTTATCAAATGCTATCATTGATGGCCTTATTCGTTGGGGTTTGAAACACGGATAATTTCTAATACATCATCTATTTTACATAGATAGTCACTAGGGATGCAGACCGGTAGCATGATTGGTTTCTGGTAGAAGGAACTGTTGACAATTCTGTCACATTTCTCAAGGGGTAGAAAAGAAAATCAAATTTTGTATAGATTTTGTAAAGTTTTTTCTTTGTTGTCTTTTTTATTTGAAAGTTGCAGCAATTTTGGCTTTCAATGCCACCCCTTTGTATATAAAAGAGCTTCGCTGTCAAAAAAGCTAGAGAAAAGAGCTTCGCCGAAAGAGAATGAGAAGAGCTTCGCACCCGAAGCATTTTCAACACTGCTTCGGGTAGAGTTTCTTGCGAAGCGGTGTTGCCGAAGTAAAATGCAAAGGGAGGAAAATGAAACTACTTCGCACCCGAGGCACTTCCAGCACTACTTCGGGTGAAAATTGTGCGAAGTAGTTTTGCCGAGCAAGAATGCAAGAGGGCCGATAAAAGGAGCTTCGGGCCCGAAACATTTCAAATCACTGCCTCGGGCGGAGGTCATCCGAAGCGGCATTCAAAAGAGCGACTTCGCCGAAGGAGAAAAGTCTAGACCAAGGTAAAAGGACTTCGGGCCCGAAGCATTTCCAACAAATACTTCGGTCAGAAAATCAGCGAAGCGGAACTCAAAGAAACATTGAAGATTACTTCGCCAAAAGTTGTCGAAACATCTACTTCGGGCCTCCTCATTCCCGAACCATTTCTACTTCGACGAAAATCATAGCGAAGCATTCACTTCGGCTAGTTTTCGCCCGAAGCATTTTCAACCGAAGTTTTGGCAGCCGAGAGAAGCGAAGCATTTTTGGAGGCAGAAATGTGTTTCGGCCGAAATCTCCCCGAACCACAGTTTTGAAAGAGGATCGCAGCGAAGTATTTCTCCAAGGCATCAGCGAAGCAATTCTGCCAACAAAGTGGTAAGGGCAAAGAGGCCCATTTTTGCGAAGTAAATATGCTTCGGCACTCCCCACCCTCGAAGCTATTTTGCGAAGCTCAGTTTTTGCGAAGTACAAACCAAAGAGGAGTTTTGCTTCGGCCCAGAACCATTGCGAAGCGAAGTTGTGAATGAAAACTTAGCGAAGCGCTTCACGGGCATGCGTTCCAAGCCGGGTATTTTCCCGAGGCGATCAAGTGCCTCATAAATGCATTTTTTCATGCCCGGTAAGCTCGCTGCTCATTTTTGGCAATCAAAAACGAAGTATCAAGCCATGATGGAGAGCCCAACGAGCATGGCGGCCACTCGAGCACCGCACCCAGAGACCAAGGACGTCCAGACGGCTCATCAATGCACCTTTCCATGGTTGACCCGATTGCAGTTGCCAGTTTTGGTAACAGATTTGAAAGCTCGATCACGAGAGCCTCGAGGAGCCAAATTCTCAGGGCTCGAGGGCGTACTCTTCTTTGCTATGTAATTATGACTCAGAGGCCCGGGTCCTCTATAAAAACCCAGGCATTGTAATAGAAAAATGGGGGGGAACTATCTGCTAGAAAGCTACTGTAACTTGATGTCCTACGATTAATACTAAAGATCTTTGAGCTCAATTCCTCTCTTTTATGTTGCCTTCTTTGCTTGATTCTTTTGTCTTTCTTCGTTTGTATACCGAGATAGCTGAACCTTGCACCCGATGTGTGATCGGGGATTGTACCCTAAAACTCGCTCTGAAGGATACATAGGAGTGGAAAAGCATTATATTGGTTTTCTTTTATGCTGCCTTCTGTGCTTGATTCTTTTGTCTCTCTTCGTTTGCATACTGAGAAAGTTGAACCCTGCGTCCGGTGTGCGATCGAGGACTGTACCCTAAAACTCGCCTCGAAGGATACATAGGAAGATTGATATTACATTTCCTTCGTTTATTCTTGGTGTTATTTGCTTCCATTCAAGTTGCCTGGTTAGCGATCGTGCTTCCTGTTCTCCCCCACCTTACATCACCGACTTCTCTAACCCTCATCCCTTTTGTCTCTTTCCTGCACTCTTATCTTCAAACACCCAAGTAGATTAGTATAGGAGCCGGCCTTTCTCCGGAGATTGGCACGAAGGGCATCTCTTCCCTTCGGCCTTTCAATGTTGGTCCAGGTCTAGGGCGCATACACTCACCCAAAATCCTTTCCTAGGCAGATTTGATGACCAACAGTTTTTGGCACGCCGGTGGGACCGACTGTGTCTGTCTTAGTAAGATCCATAACCAGTCAAGGTCCCATATTTTAAAATCTCAAACCCGTCTTCACCGGGGCCAATAGTTCTAACTAGTTCCCGGTGTGACCCGGTCAGTCTCACTTGACTAGTGGTAGTGAGGACCGATGCCCTCATTACTGAAAGACTCTTAGCATCTGGCGACTCTGTTTACCCAAGAATATTTAAGTCGTAAAGACCAAGTACCAAAAGTCTGTGCCTTCATGCAAACAAGATGGAGAGTTAAGAATAGAGGAGAGGAAACCGAGTTCTTTGAGCTAGATATTGACGCCTTTGGGGAGCAATCAAGGTTGGTCACCCCCGAATCATTGTTACAAGGAACATCCTCGCAAGTTGTTTGCGGACAAGGCCTAACTTCTGATAGTACAACATCTAGTTTTCCTCCCAATCCTCCCAACTCACCGAAGCATCCTAGTCCCTCCATTCCTATTAGTTGTCCTACTAGCAATCAAGGGGGAGCTTCGAGAATTCCTGTTTCTCAAAATCTAGGAGCAAGTATGGCACAACAACAACAACAACAACAACAATAGCAAATGCAGCAGCCACCACCGCCCAGGTTGTGCCCAGCATGGGATTCTTTGTCACCACTGAATCTAGCGGGACAAGGGCAAGTGCCGCTTGTTGCCATAAAGAAGATCCCAACGTTCGATGGAACTGGGAAGACCGCTCTGGAGCATATCCAAGACATAATATCTCTGGCGGTGATCCACGACATTACAGAAGAGCAAATTATGGTAAAACTTCTGGTCCTTTCCCTTAGGGGAAAACTCCTCTATTGGTATAGATCTCTACCACCCGGTAGTATTACGGGATGGGATCAATTAGCTGGACAAATGATGGGAAACTTCAATGAGTCTTCCGATCCTACCTCTCTTTTGCATCAGTTCACTTCGATCAAGAGGCATCCACAAGAAGAAATCATAGATTTCAATGTTAGGTTCGCTCGAACCTGGCAGAGAGTGCCAGTTGGACTTCGGCCAACCGATGAAGCTGTGACACTCTATTTCCTTCGGGCTTTCAATCCCGATATCAGTCTCATGGTAAGATATTCTAACGTTAATACTTTTCTCGAGTTATATGAGTTAGCCAAGAGGGCAGAAATGGATTTGATAGCCATGGGCAAGCTTCCCCAAAGGATGCCGACACCCATACTTCTCGAATTCCTTCAATTCCAGTATGCAAGCGTAGCCGCTTCGCAAATCTCTACAACCCTAGCACTCCCGATTTCATCTTGGAACCCAAATCCTATCGTGTCTCAAATCACCCCTCCACAAATTCATTTCCCTACATTTTCAACTCCACAGCCCACTGTCACTTCGGCATTTCCTGTACTGCCAGCACCACCTCAACACCCCGCCCTGCCTCCAATATCGACGATGGCTTCATTGCCACTCGTTTCGAAAGTCGATGATATACAAACTAAAATTCTATAGGAGATGCAGTTTCTGAACTCTACGGTTCAAATGTTGTCAAATGACATGACCATTGTGAAGAAGAAGCAAGCGCAACAGGAGTTCCTACCGAGAAGATCTTATCCTGTGCTTGCGCTTACCAAAGACCAAGCAATCCAACAAGGGAAGGCTTCGGCGAGAAATGCTGTGATTGATGAAGCTCCGAGCACTTTCGATTATGTATATTGGTGCTCTACGTGCAATGATCCGCATGAAGAGAATACTCGCACGCCGCACCAACACTATGTACAAACGTTGGCAAACAGTAGTCATAATGGTCAAGTCAACGTCATTAGGCAGATGAGTCAGAACCCGACCATTGGTGAAGAGGAGCCGGTTGCAGTACTTACCAGAGGAGGAAGGAAGGCAATAGAAGTAGATGCTACTCAGATGGCTCCTTTAAAAGCACAAGTTCGACCCGAGAAAGGACAATCATCTTCTTCGGCTCCGAATGAAGCTCCTCCACCTGCACCGATCAAAGAGAAGGCTCAAAAGGCCTCTACCGAGCCACCTCAGGTAGAAACTAAGGAGCAGGCTAAGGAAAAGCTCAAGTTTCCTTCCTTGACCAAGCGACAAAGAGTTGAAGCTACAGAGCAGTATCGCACTAGATACGAGCCCAGAAAGGAACCCGAAGTGCTCAAATCCCTGGCGTACAACATTGTAGAGGAGTTGAAGAAGATCCCAGCCAAGATCAGCTTGTACGATGCACTGCAACTACCTGGACAGGTGGACTTGCTGCAAGAATCATTGAAGACAATTAAAGCAAAAAAGGCGGCACCGCTTGCTCTTGTGCAGACCCTATCCACATCCATCACGGGAAAGAACAGACCACCTCCGTTCTACTTGTCCCTACAAATGGAAGGGTATATTGTACATAACTGCATGATCGACTCTGGGGCCGCTACAACAGTCATGCCAAGAGCAGTCTACGAAGAAATAGGGATGGAATATACGCGAAGCAGCCAAGGTGTACTCCAGTTGGATGGTACTCCAGTGAAGACTGTAGGGGTGATCAAGGACATTCCTATCCGACTACATAAGATGCCTCAGATCACAGTCATACAAGAGGTAGTTGTAGTCGACTTAGAGCCATATTTCAGTATGTGCTTGTCAAGGGAATTCACGGCAAAACTGGGTGGATATCTATCTATGGATTACTCTCACCTAGAGGTTCCATTCAAAGGAAAGAAGGTGAAGATCTACAATGAAAAACCTTCTTCCTTTCTTGTGCAGAAGATGTCCGAGGAAGAAAGCAGCGAACCAGTGAATGCATTAGTAGAGGAAATAGAGCAGATAGACCTGGTCGAGGAATCTCTTACGCAATTAAGTTATGAAGATGAGTTCTCATTGGCAGACTTTAACGCCATGGTGGAGACCGAGATAGGGTGTTATGCAATCGCCAAGCCTAAAAAACACTCCCAACCAGAGAATAGAACAAGTGCCCAGGAAGGACTATGGAAGTTGTTCTTCGATGGTGCCCGATGTAAAAATGGCACTGGGGCAGGGATTCTTCTAGTTTCACCATCCGGAGAGCAAAAGGAGTATTGCTACCGGTTGACATGGAGCTGCACTAACAATGCAACAGAATACGAAGCATTATGCCTAGGACTCAAGAAAGTTGACAAGTTAGGCATAAAGCATCTCCAAATCTTCGGAGATTCTGAATTGGTATGCAACCAGGTCACAAATAAGTGTACCTCAAAGAAACATTATCTAAAGTCATACCGCAACAGGGTATGGGACCTGCTTGACCAGTTCGAGTCTCTCAATCTGCAGTCAATCCCACGAGAAAAGAATCGACATGTCGATGTTCTGGCATCCATCGCAGCCAAGTACTCTCCAACAGAAGACATGGTGCACAAGCCCAAAGCTGTGAGGATGATCTACAGACCCTCTGTCCTAGACAAAGATCTGCATTGGCAAGTCTTCGACAACGACGAGCAGATTGTAAATTTCATGATCCAAGAAGCCGCCACAGTCGAAGACAGAAGCTCTGATGAAGAAGAGTATGAAGGGCTGGTTCAATTGAAGAACAACTACGTTCCCAAGGGACTGGTCACTCTTGAAAGCCTCTTCGATCGCAATGATTGAGCACTCTCTCACATGATCAAAGTCAATGAAAAGCAGTATCAGGATTTAGAGCTTGAACCCGAGAAAAGCAATAAAGGTTGGAACCGACTGCACTTCAGAAGAGATAGAACAGATACATAATTTGTGCAGAAATTTTTTTGACATAATTGCTTGGTCCTATCAAGATCTCAGAGGATACAATCGGCAGCTGGTTCAACACACAATCGAACTGCAGGAAGGGGTCAAACCCTTTCGACAAAAGCAAAGGCAGGTTAATCCTAAAATCGAGGTCCTAATGAAGGCCGAACTCCTGAAGATGCTCGAGGCGAAGATCATTTATCCCATCAAGCACTCTTCATGGGTAGCGAATCTGGTCCCAGTCAGAAAAAAGAATGGAGATATACGGTTATGCGTGGACTTTCGCAACCTGAATCAGGCTTCTCTCAAGGACCACTATCCCCTCCCACAAATCGATCAAATCTTGCACTCGGTGGTTGGAGCTCAACGCTTCTCCTTGCTCGATGGTTTTTTTGGATATAATCAAATCTGGGTCAGGGATGAAGACCAGCATAAAACAACATTTACTACCAAGTGGGGAACATTTGCTTACCAGCGAATGCCATTTGGTCTTTCGAATGCTGGTGCCACTTTCCAGAGGGCGATGGATCTTGCTTTTGGCGAGCTTCTAAATAAGGTTATCATCATCTATCTGGATGACATGACCATTTTCTCTCGAAGAAGGGAAGATCATCCACTACATCTACAACAAATTTTTGAAAAGTGTCGAGAATTTGGCATCTCAATCAATCCAAAGAAGTCCATATTCGTAGTTAGCGAAGGAAAATTGTTGGGACATGCGATATCAAAAAAAGGCCTCGCTGTAGATCCTGACAGAGCCGAGGCTCTAATGAAGCTCCCACTCCCAGCAGACAAGAAAGGGCTTCAATATTTCTTCGGCCAGATCAACTTCGTGAGGAAGTTTGTCCCTGACTTCGCCCAAGTCATCAAGCCAATGTCCCAACTCCTTAAGAAGGGCACCGAATTTAGCTGGACGAAAGAAAGAAAGGAAGCATTCAAAGAGATTAAGGCTCGAATCGCTCAGGCGCCGGTCCTAATCAACCCTAACTACAGTAGGGATTTTATCATGTATGCCATAGGGGAGCCCGAGAGCTATGTTGTTGTCCTGACACAAAAGGGGGAAGATGGCGAAGAGTGCCCCATCGCGTTTCCGAGCCAAGTGATCAATCCCCATGAAGAGAAATATAATTTCATAGAACGTCAGGTGCATGCAGTAATGAAATCCCTAAGGAAGTTCAAGCAGTTCATCTCCCAAAGTCGAGTCATAGTTTTTGTCATTCACCCCGATGTGCGCAATTTCATCATCCAAGGAGAATTGGGAAGCAAAAGAGTTGGTTGGGTGAACAAGATACAGGAGTTTGACATTGAGATCAAGCCCACAAAATTGGTTCGTGGTCGTGCATTGTGTCAAGAATTGGCAAAGAGCGCAACGGTCGAAGCTGCAGAATCTCGGAGGGATGACTTACCAGCCGAAGGATGCTTCGCTAACCAAGAAGAGGACGAGAAAGATTGGGTCAGTGAAATAATTGAATACTTCAACACTGGCAGTTGTCCTTCGCATCTAAATACTTCACAGCGAAGACATTTCAGGATGCGGTCCTCCCGGTACACTCTGCGCCTCGAAGGCCTATTTTTTAGGAATATTGATGGGGTCCTTCTCAAATGCATCAAAGATGATGATAAAAGAAAAGTCCTAGGAGAATTCCATTCAGGACTATCGGGAGGTCACTTTGCAGGAAGAACAACGACGTTAAAGATCATCAGGGCGGGTTATTATTGGCCCACACTCTTTGTCGATGCCTTCGTAGTTTGTCGCAAATGCGAGTAGTGTCAGAGGTTCACCGATCGAAACAAAAATGTTGCAATGCCCCTTCATCCGATACAAGTAGAGACACCCTTTCAACAATGGGGGCTAGATTTCATAGGGGCCATATCATCGAACTCCTCTGCGGGACATAAGTTCATCCTGACTGCAACGGACTACTTCACCAGGTGGGCCGAAGCAATTCCTACAAAGCATGCAGATCAAGAAACTGTAATTGCATTTCTAGAAAGTTTAGTCACCAGGTTCGACATTCCCGAATCTATCATCACGGACAATGGCCCTGGCTTCACAGGTGCCAAAATCAATGAATTCCTCTACAGATATGGGATATATCACAAAGTATCCTCCAATTATTATCCACAGGGCAACGGCTTGGCAGAATCCACCAATAAGACTCTGTTGAGGATGCTAAGAAAGCTCATAGAGACAAACAAAAGGACTTGGCATCTCCTTCTAGATCGGGCTTTGTGGGCCGATCAAATTTCTGTCAAGAAGTCAATCAAGACTTCACCTTACGCCCTGGTTTATGGCAAGGAGGCCATCTTACCCATTCATGTGGAGATCCCTGCATTGCAGCTGTTAGAAGCAGAAGATGGAGTTAGTCCGATGGAAAACAGATTAGCTCGGCTGCTGCAACTAGAGGAAGATCGCGAAGAAGCCTACCAAAACTTCGCTAAGCATGCTCAGGTCACCCAAGATTGGTTCAAGAAGAAGTCATCTGATCGCACATTCAAAGTGGGAGATCTGGTATGGAAGTGGGACTCCTGGAAGGCCAAGCCTAGGAATCACGACAAGATGGACGCCTTTTGGGATGGGCCGTTCAAAATTACGAAGGTGAACTCGGCCAATTCATTCATCCTCAAAGATGCAGATGGCCAAGTCTTGCCGATCTCTGTCAATGGTCTTCATCTGAAGACTTTTCACTGCTAAGGTAAAACGATTCTTCTCTTAAAAAAAAAAAAAAAAGAAAATGCAACTTCAGAAAATAAATTGCGTCAAAAGAAATGCTTCGACAAATAAACTTCGACGATTTATAAGCTTCGGGAGGAGCTTCAGCGGAAAAACATCCGAAGTAGCTACTTCAAAGGACAAAGTGCCGAAGTAAATCTGCTTCGGGGAACACTACTCCCGAAGTAAGTACTTCGGGAAGAAGCTACCGAAGTAGAACTACTTCGGGAAATTCTAGCGAAAGCAATTGCTTCACGCGGTTTTCTTCCGAAGTGATATGTGCTTTTGTATATAATTTGCATTTGTATGTACATCCTACTCCAAGATCGCAAAAGCCAAGTACCACTTCTAAATCCTCTTAGGGGACTTTTGATGCGAAGTAGCAAGTGCAAGGAGGTTCACTGCGAAGTATGTTACTCTCAAAAGGGCCGAACCAAAGGCACGAAAAGAGCTTCGCACCCGAAGCATTTTCAATAGAACTACTTCGGGCAGCAGTTTTGCGAAGTAGATTTTAAAAGGGCCCTTGCGAGGTAGTTTTCAAAGCAGAATTTGGCGAAGCAGTTTCCAAAAGGGCAAAGCTTCGGTAAAGCAGAGCGATGACGCGACGAAGAAGAAATACTTCGGGCCCGAAGCATCGAAAGGCAATCCAAACCAAAGGTTCACCACGAAGCATTTTCAACATTAAGTTCAACTTCGTCGAACCGAGCACGCGCGAGATGGAGAATTTGAAATGTGCCTCGAAAAGCGCGTCGACAGTAGCCTTGAAAGGAGTACGAAGCGGACGAATTTAAGGCAAAAGGGTGGTGGAGCACTTCTCGAGGTAACCAAATTAGAAAAGGGAAAGGAAAAGCTCGCACCAAGGTACGAGGTGGCAGCGGGTTGCGTCTCTGGTACAAAGTGTAATCATCGAAGCATGCAGCCCTGTGTACCACGTCGCTGCAGAATCGATTTGAGGATACGACAACCTCTTCCGTCCGAGGTGTAAATTTAATTTTGGTAGGTGCCATAAATTCAGGTGGTTGCTCTTTTTGGTTATAAAAGTGAATTCCTAGCTAGAGGGAAGTTATTTGTCCATCAGTTCAAGCAAAGCTAAGAGCCTTCAGTTACTCTACCTTTTGCATCCAAGCTCGTTCGCATTAAAGCCCTCTGTATCAAGGATTCTACTGCCATCACTCGCAACATGGGGAAGAAGAATTCCAAAGAGAAGGGAAAGGAGCCCGAAGTTGCAGGCCCCAAAAAAATGAAGAAGGGCAAGGAAGAGAAAAAGCGTACTCCGAAGAAGCTAAGTCTTCCCCTTCGACCCGAAAAGCAACCAATGGAAGAGGGGGACGACTCGAAAGAAGAACAGCTTGTGGAACCACCAATTGATGGGTGGGAGAAGATCAGAGACACGCAGCTCTCTAAAGGTGTATCTGATCTCCGACGCACCATAGAGTTCATGACAAGCAGACTCACCCCAAAAAATAAGAGAGCTGCTGCGTATTACTCCCAGATTTACTGGTTTTTAACCCCGCCTGCTCACCATTGTCCCGAGCTGATCTACGCTATCGCACAGAATTACCAACCTGCGTCCAGGAAAGTGTTAGATGCTTCGGGTCACAAACTATTTTCCATCCTGAAGGAAGATGTACAAGCAGCCTTCGCACCACAGCAGGGCCCGCCCAAGGGCTATTCCGTTCGCAATGTCATCTTAAATGAACAAATGGAGAGATTCACCTCCAAAAGCTACATATTGAAATTCCTGCGGGAGAATCTCAAGAGCGGGCTACCTTCAAACAAGCTACCCCATATGCCCTTACCCTTGGAGGCTTTCAAAAACATCGATATTTTCTCCATCATTGCATGGGTGGCGGGATTGTCAACAGATGCTTCAGTATAGCCCTGGCAGGTGTCTTTGGCCGAATGCATTTCAAGAGGGGAGTTTTATTCCCCTGACGCTTCAAGGCCGAACACCAACCCAGTTTTCTTTGACTGGGCAGAATGGGTGGCCCGAACCCTGCATACAAGGCTCACTAGCATGAAGAATTCAGCAACAGGCCAATACTTCGCACCCTGTTCCTTTCTTGTCTGGTTGTACTTCTACCAGGTTCATAAGTGGTTTCCCCATATCGCCATCTCTCCAAGCGGCAAGGATGGAAATCCTCTGCCAATGTATCAATGGACTCCCCTCTTATTGAAGGAAGAGTCCTATTATCCTTTTAATCAACAATTTTTGGGACCCGCCATGCATCTCGTTGAAAGGTTCTTGCCCTCGGGTACCACTCGGTTTGAGAGATAGAGTGGTGCTGGAAAAAAGGGGGGACATTTTCCAATTGACACAGGGACAGGTGATTCACCTGTTCGATTTCATAGGGAAACCCTTCTTGCTACCAGTCTACCGCTCTGAATATTAGTTCGCATTGGAAGTCGCTTGACAAAGTGACTCTACAAATGCGGTATGCGGTCACGACCGAAAGTGGGCACATACCTGCGCCTTCCCCTTCGGGATGGGTGTAATCGAAGTCTTTGCCCTTAAGCGAGAATGTTTTCCTAGAGGAAAAGCTTGCCGATTTTGGCCTACTCTGGATTCCTCAGCAATGGCTCTATGATCCTTTGGGCGTGATGAGGGATCATTTGAAATTCAAGAACTTCCACATCTGCCCTCACCCCGAGGTTGTGGAACAAAGGAATAACCCCAATGGAAAAGATCTGGAGTGGCATTTGGAAAGGATGAGGACATTGCCTCCATGGCATGAATTCTATCCTATGGAGGTCGAGTTCGACCCTGATCAGTACCCCCTCCCGACTCCAAGCTCCACTTTTTGGAAGAAGGCAAGGGACGATTTGAAGGAGGAGGTAAAATACTGGAGCGAGGAAAAGCTTCGAGAATGGTGGATAATGAGAGTCCATCATCAAAAAGCAAACTCCTATGGACTCTTAGCATCGGATAAAGACTTCGCAATTCTTTATGACACCAATGTCGAAACCTAGAAGTCTATATCCTTTGCGGATTTTGTTCCCCCAGCTACCCCAGGGTCAGGCGAAAGCCCAGGTGGAGCTAAAGATGCTTTGGGGAAAGAAAAAGAATTGGGGGCCGAAGCTACGCCTGCAACACTACCACAGAAGCCATCGAAAGTCCATGATACAAGTGCCAAAGAGGCAGAGCAACCATTGGAGAGAAAGAAAAGAAAAAGGTAGGAACAAATTCAAGTTCCTCCGAGCCACCCCAAGCGCCCTCGCACAAAGCCTACAAGTACTCCTACTGAATCACCTGCATCAGGCCCGGTTGAAGCAAATATTGAGGATGCAGGGCCACCAAGTGCTGAGACGGTCCCTAAAATAGATATCATTGATGTGGAGGAACTCCTCCAACAAGAGAAAGACCCCGAAGTAGAAGTTGTGGAGGTCGGGAGTGTTGAAGCCCGAGAGGAACAAGAGCCAATCACCCAAGATGTCACCACGACCGCTTTGCCAAGAAGGCACGCAGGTACGCATTCTCTTCCCTTCGCCTTGGTCTTCGACACATCCACGATAGTCTAGATTGGAGGTCCTCATCAATCTCTCCATCCCCTACAAGGTCAATCCCCCACTCAGATACCGCCCATTGCCAGTCCAATCTTGCATAGCTCCATTCCTCCCGAGTCGTCTGACCAGGATAAGCCCGTTGAAACCACTTCGCCTACCCATGTCGCCGTTCCTTCAATCCTAGGTCAAGGCGAAGGTAGTGTCCCAACACCAAGCCCCGTAACCCACTCTCCCATAGCTCAAAGTATAGTCCCGCTTGCCAAAGCCCCTGCTACACCCGTCCCAGAGCCGTCAGGGGAATCCTTCCCCGTTAGTTCTTTATATTTGTTCACACCTTTGGCTGGAGATTCGGCCTTCTCTAAAATAGATTTATCTTTAATAAAGGAGCGCCCCTTGGCTGAAAAGCTACTCCTAGCTCGACAGAATACAGAGAAAATGTTGAAGGAGGCAAGAAAGAAAAGAGGGCAATCTCTGGCCCAAGTTGAAAAATGTGCGATTTTCGACTTGAAGGGCGAAAAGTTGCATAAGGTTAGGAAGGTCCCTAAGGTCCAGAAGCCTCTGGATGAAATGACTCCAGCTGACTACGACTACCAGGAGAAGACCAAGGATCTGGAGCATTTAAATATAGATGACGAATCCGCATCCATGCATGTCAGGGTTGAAACTTTTTGAGCACATGCAAATATTGCTAATCAATGCAGGTTTGAGGCAGAAAATGCCAACATCAAGTTGGAAGAAGAGCTGGCTAGGATTCACTCCGAGCTGGAGGATTCTCAGAAATAGTGCAAGTTGTTGAAAAAGGAAACACATGCCCTCAAACAACAAATTCTACAATTGCAGACTTCGACCGAGCAACAAGCACAAAAATAGGCCAAAAATGAGCTAAAAGCCAAAGAGCTCGAGAACAAGATCCTGCAGGCCCAGCAACAATTGTACCAAAAAGCAAACCTGGAGCTGTTCGACAAAGGTAGAATCAAGGAGATCCGCTCACACCTGCTCAAAGGTTTCAGATCTCGGGCCTCCAGTGCCCTATCGATTTTAATTTATGTCACCGAAGCTCAGCATGCCATTGCTAAGGAGGGACCAGTAGTAGATGAGGTGATCCAAAAAATCAAGAGGCGACTCAAGCTTGCCTTTGAGGTCCAAAGTATTAGATACCAAGACCTGCAGGTCATTGCTATGAGTCGAACGGCTAGGGATTGGTCTACTGCCCAAGCCATTGTTCGCGCTTTCTTCTCCAAGGTGAAGAAAGCCCAAAAGGCGAAGGACCTCCTAGATATATTTGAGCAGGAGCAGCGCACATCAATGAGTTACTTCGAAGACCTTTCTTCTTTGGGTTTCCCGAGTTTCACAGACGATGATGGGAACCTTCTCACCCGGGAAGAACTTAAGTCGGCGTGGCTCCATTTCGAGAGTGACGTCTCTGAAATTGATGAGTGGGAAGAACCAGTCACAGAGGGACAAGTCACCGACTTCATCCTGAGACATTGCAAAATCGTGGCCTGTCTGAATGACCTAGGTGCAAGAATCAAACACGTCGACATAGGGCAGATTGATCGGTTCCATGTTCTGGTCAAGGCACTCGAGGACCAAGAACCATTTTAGAAAGGGGTCTGGGCTCACGTTCGCCGAACCATGAAGAGAATCCGTGATCGTCTTGTCCCATCACCACAGTAGGAGGCCACGCCAGCAGACGAAGGAGCAGAGGAGGAAGAAGAGGCAGAAGAAGAAGGAGAACAAGAACCAGCTACGGAAGCGCTCCCAGAGGAAGAAGGAGGAGAAGGATCGAGAAAGGACTCTGGCCCAATGGATCAAAATTAAAGGGTTCTCCCATCGAGACGAGCTCGTTGCCCCGCGAGCCGCCAAGAATGTTGACAATTTTGTCACATTTCTCAAGGGGTAGAAAAGAAAATCAAATTTTGTACAGATTTTGTAAAGTTTTTTCTTTGTTGTCTTTTTTATTTGAAAGTTGCAGCAATTTTGGCTTTCAATGCCACCCCTTTGTATATAAAGTAGAAAAGAAAAAGCTTCGCTGTCAAACAAGCTAGAGAAAAGAGCTTCGCCGAAAGAGAATGAGAAGAGCTTCGCACCCGAAGCATTTTCAACACTGCTTCGGGTAGAGTTTCTTGCGAAGTAGTATTGCCGAAGTAAAATGCAAAGGGAGAATGAAACTACTTCGCACCCGAGGCACTTCCAGCACTACTTCGGGTGAAAATTGTGCGAAGTAGTTTTGCCGAGCAAGAATGCAAGAGGGCTAATAAAAGGAGCTTCGGGCCTGAAACATTTCAAATAACTGCCTCGGGCAGAGGTCATCCGAAGCGGCGTTCAAAAGAGCGACTTCATCGAAGGAGAAAAGTCTAGACCAAGGTAAAAGGACTTCGGGCCCGAAGCATTTCCAACAAATACTTCGGTCAGAAAATCAGCGAAGTAGAACTCAAAGAAACATTGAAGATTACTTCGCCAGAAAGTTGCCGAAACATCTACTTCGGGCCTCCTCTTTCCCGAACCATTTCTACTTCGACGGAAATCATAGCGAAGCATTCACTTCGGCTAGTTTTTGCCTGAAGCATTTTCAACCGAAGTTCTGGCAGCCGAGAGAAGCAAAGCATTTTTGGAGGCAAGAATGTGTTTCGGCCGAAATCTCCCCGAACCACAGTTTTGAAAGAGGATCGCAGCGAAGTATTTCTCCAAGGCATCAGCGAAGCAATTTTGCCAACAAAGTGGCAAGGGCAAAGAGGCCCGTTTTGCGAAGTAAATATGCTTCGGCACTCCCCACCCCCGAAGCAGTTTTGCGAAGCTCAATTTTGTGAAGTACAAACCAAAGAGGAGTTTTGCTTCGGCCCGAGAACCATTGCGAAGCGAAGTTGTGAATGAAAACTTAGCGAAGTGCTTCACAGTCATGCGTTCCAAGTCGGGTATCTTCCCGAGGTGATCAAGTGCCTCATAAATGCATTTTTTCATGCCCGGTAAGCTCGCTGCTCATTTTTGGCAATCAAAAACGAAGTATCAAGCCATGATGGAGAGCCCGGCGAGCATGGCGGCCACTCGAGCACCGCACCCGGAGACCAAGGACGTCCAGACGGCTCATCAATGCACCTTTCCATGGTTGACCCGGTCGCAATTGCCAATTTTGGTAACGGATTTGAAAGCTCGATCACGAGAGCCTCGGGGAGCCAAATTCTCAGGGCTCGAGGGCGTACTCTTCTTTGCTATGTAATTATGACTCAGAGGCCCGGGTCCTCTATAAAAACCCAGGCATTGTAATAGAAAAAGGGGGGAACTATCTGCTAGAAAGCTACTGTAACTTGATGTCCTACGATTAATACTAAAAGGTTTTGGGCTCAATTCCTCTCTTTTATGCTGCCTTCTTTGCTTGATTCTTTTGTCTTTCTTCGTTTGCATACGGAGAAAGCTTGAACCTTGCGCCCGACGTATGATCGGGGATTGTACCCTAAAACTCGCTCTGAAGGATACATAGGAGTGGAAAAGCGTTGTATTGGTTTTCTTTTATGCTGCCTTCTGTGCTTGATTCTTTTGTCTCTCTTCGTTTGCATACCGAGAAAGCTGAACCCTGCGTCCGGTGTGCGATCGAGGATAGTACCCTGAAACTCGTCTGAAGGATACATAGGAAGATTGATATTACATTTCCTTCGTTTATTCTTGGTGTTCCTTGCTTCCATTCGAGTTGCCTGGTTAGTGATCGTGCTTCCTGTTCTTCCCCACCTTAAATCATCGACTTCTCTTCCCATAACCCCTTTTGTTTCTTTCCTGCACTCTTATCTTCAAACACCCAAGTAGATTAGTATAGGAGCCGGCCTTTCTCTGAAGATTGGCACGAGGGGCATCTCTTCCCTTCGGCCTTTCAATGTTGGTCCAGGTCTAGGGCGCATACACTCACCCAAAATCCTTTCCTAGGCAGATTTGATGACCAACATGAACCTCACAAAAAATCACTATAATGGTTATATTCTCCTATGTCATTTTACATTTTTATAACTTTGCATTTCAATGACGCCATAAGGCACATTCTTCAATAACACAGGACCACCCCAAACTTGGGGTAACAAAATTTGATTTTAATTTTCCACATATGGATACATCTTTTACATCATATTCACATTCATATTTTTCAAAAACCCCTTGAATCTATTGGGGAAAAAATAGAATACACCACATTTACATCACACATCTTTGGCAAACCCCTCTTATGTTGGGGCAAAGAACAAAATCACTCTTTGCATCATCATCTATGTCACTTTTATGATATTCACATCAATATTTCCAACAACCCCCTTGCATCTGTTGGGGAAAAATAGAATACATTTACACTTACATTTACATCCATATTTTTATGAATTGGCTTGTGAGATTCATTATTCACTCATTCGTCAATTGAGGGGGTAAGCTACACTCACATTCTTTTTGTCTTCAGGATCTTCTTGCGCTCCAAGGAAAGAAACCTACTTCATCCAAACTAGATGTCTCTTGTTTTTGCATCGCATTGTGTTTTACACAATGCTATACAAAAAGGGGCATCTGGAGACACCAAATCCTAGCCACTTATCATCCATCCACATCATTCAATCACATTTGCCCATTATTTATTTATATATATTTATTTATATTTTTTATATAAATATAAGTATTTTTACCGCATGAGATATCTATTTATATATATATATATCTATTTATTTATATATATTTATTTATATTTTGTATATATATATATTTATATTTTTTATAATTGAGTGAGATATCACTTTCCGTGCATGTCCAAAATATAGAATCTAAATTTTCAATATTATTCTTCCTATATTTTGAATAGATAGTCAAATCATCATGGTATATGAGGATGATCTCACTTACTAGTTCTACAAAGACAATGTCCATAGCACATTGGAAGGTAGCTCCTAAGTTTTATAACTAATAAAAAACTCTTTAATATACAAAGGTTCAAAATTTTGTGGTGAAGACCATTTTTGGTGATCATTATCTTTGACCTATATCTAGTTATATCATGAGAAACCATACAAGAGAGACCATCGATAACCCTACCATATTTTATAAGACCTAAGCTATTGTAGGCAAGGGATAATGATATTTCAATGATACCTTGCTCATATTTCTAAGGTCAATGCATAGTCTAACATCATCATTCTTCTTTTGGAATGGGACTAGATTGGACACCCAAGTAGAATGCTTACAGGGAGATATGATTTGGGCCTGTAGGAGCTCTTTCTTCATAATTACCTCATTTTGAGGGTTTATTGGCCATTGTTTCTACCATAAGTATTTTGCACTTGTTATAGTTTAATGGTATGCTTTATGATATTCATATCATATACTTTTATGTCTTCATAGGGCCAAGCAATAATATCTTCAAATTTACCGCAAAGTTCCTTGAATAGGCCAGTTTCTTTTGAGTGCACTATTTACCAAGCAACAAAATTTTCTCTTCAAAGACTTCAATAGGGTGGTAGGAAGAGGATTTTACCTTGATTTTAGATTTATTTACAATATCATTTGGATTAAACAATCTCTCCAAAGTGATTAAACATTATGGTAACTAATTTATCTTTAATTGAATAACCCCATCTTTGATGTTATTCCCATACTCATTTTTATCTTCAACATGTTGAGCTTCCTTAATGAGGAACTTGATGATTTGCTCATAATCATTGAAGGCCTAAAAATGATTAGAAATATTAGGGACTATTATCCTGAAAAACACTTCTAGTTCATTTGGTTTATCCCATATGTTCGTTATGGTATTTTTATGCCATTTCTGCTAGCTCATTTACCTTAGGATTCAACATTTTTGGGATTTCCCTCATGTCATAAGTATTGGAGCTTTCTAATAAATCCCAACCTTATACTTATATGATTTTAAATGTTTATCCTTGATGGTGCATTGGGAATTAACCTGGTTTATGAATAATTTAGAGTCACCAAAAACCTTCATGTTCTTGACCCCCATCTTCTCAAAATTTCCTCAAGATTATGCATAATGCCTTATATTCAACCATGTTATGTTTGTAGTTAAATATTAATTGGAATAAAAAATTAATTTGTGCATCTTGTGGGTCTATGAATTGAAAACATGCACCTACTTCATTTTTAATTTTAGCAATGTTAAAATACATTGTCTAAGTTTTGTCAAACCCTTGTTCCTATTGGCTAGTTAGAGTTAGGATGGTAGATGGTTTTTTTAATATGAGGTAATTCCTACGATCAATATTCTCAAAATTAATCTTTAGGTCTTCATAGCATTGAGACACATCAATTATCATGTCTATCTTAGACATTTGGTCATCCTATGATACTTCATCATCCATAATTTGTGGGATCTCATTCCAATTCACTAAGCCATCTTCATTCAATTTATGCAATATGTAATTAAAAGTAGACTTATTCTCAATTCAAATAATTTTTCTATCCTAGGACACCATCATGTCAATGTAGTCCATTTCCAAGTATCCATTTTGAGATAGTTTACATATCCATTCTCTAGACAACAAGATACCAAAATATGGGGGAAGGTCAACTACTATCACCTTATGGTCATATATTTTAGAACTCCCACAAAGTTTACCCTTGCACCATCTATATGGATTAGATGTATAGTAGTTTTGGTATAGGATAACCCCATTTATTTACAAATTACTTTTGGTATAACCATCACGTCTGCCCTTGAATATACTATGTAACTTCTTAACAAATAATTTTCTATTTTCAAAGTCACATAGAATGGAAGTAGCTTTAATATTTTTAGGCTTTAGAGTATTGAGGATATTTATTGTGTTAACCTAAATGCTAGATGTATGTTCTACTATCAGGTTTTGTTGTTCAACTGGACTAGATTATATAGGTCTTGGTTCCACATTCTCGGCATAGTATATTTCTTCATTTTTTAGAGAATTCTAAAGTGGATATTGTTGACCCAAATGAACTAGTGCTTCGAGGATGCTCACCTTTGTATAAATATTATTAATTTCCTTAATAATGTTGAATTTAAACTTGATTAAGCTACTCTCATCATGCAAAATAAACTTTCTATACTATCTAGTAGCCATTGCATGTCCTTTACCAATAAGAGAAGGATATTTGAGATGTCACTCTACCTCCTCCTAAAGTTAGTCCTTCTCTTTATCTCTTCCTCCTTCTTTGGGATTGTTCAACTTCGTTGTATCCCTCCTTTTAATTTCTAGTTCTTTCCCTTTAGCCATCTACTTGTCCTTGTCAACATGTGCATCTACTTGGGATGTATTAGTAGTGATTGTCTCAACGTTTTCTTTTTATTTTTCTTATCACATAGTTTTTACCAAACCCTTGTCATTCAACTGTAAAGGTGGGCTTTCCCTTCTAATCATTGTGGTGTATTTATATGCTTTATCTTATTTTTGAATTAAGATTTATTCCTCAAAATATTTCATTTTGTCTTTGAATATAACTCATTGTTGATTTCCACATATAACATAATCATTGAATATAAAATATTCATCCATTTTAATGGCCTGTTGACCTAAGATGGTAATCTATTGAGCTTGACAGTGCTAGTCATATTGATTTGTTTGGTAATATTTGATGGTTACTATATAATCCATAGGGTCATGTCTAAATTGCATGGGAAACACTGTAATGTATTAATATTTGAATTGGTATTTACCAGATTGTTCTAAACTTTATTTACACCCTAAAAATACTTTGTTGAGGCATTTGATATTTAGTGAGATAGAGTTTATTTTGGGGTTGCCAATTTTGTTGTTGTTATTACCTCTTTCTAGTATTGTTCTAATATATCAAGGTCTTCATCACTTCCAACATTCATATCATATTAAGTTTGATAGATATGTCATTATTGGACTATGGTAAAGTAAGGATGGCAATTATAATTGGAATACAATAGTTGATAGTTAGTCTAACCAAGATACATTACAATGTATGGAGAGGGTGTTTATTTATAGTTGGTTTGGTATTCAAAATAGGTGGAATGGGGGGTGAAGTAGGTGGTAGGTTTACTACACTAATAAGAACATCCTCTACACATGTTACTTCCTTAAACGGTGCTAGTAGAGTATTATGGTTAGCATTACAAAATATCAATACCAAGCTAGGTTGTAATCCTTTGATATAATATAACAATGTTTGTTCTTTGTTTGGCCTAACTTTTTGTAGAAATAAACCTAATTTTATTCTAAATATAGTATTGTAATCATAAATGTTCTCCTGAGGGCGTTTTTGTTTATATTTTAATTGAAATAAAATATAATACCTATTTACCATACTACCAAATCTATGCATGAACAATTCTGTAATTGATACCCATATGGTAACAAAATTATCAGGTAAACATATATGCAAATAAGAAATTAGTAAGTGTACCATGATGTCATAATTTTGAAATGGAAAGTTTTAAATATTTTCAAATTAACTTAACATACTATATTATGACCATATGAAGATAGTTATCCACAACAAAGGCAACATGAGGACAATATTTCTAGAAAACCATTTCATATTTTAGGATTCATATCTTGGTGAAGGGTTGTCCCATTTAGATGATTCTTGGACCAATTTATGTGGAATTTGAAGAGCTTTAAAATGGGTGGTTATTGTTAAATAATATTACATTATTTGGTAAAATTGTAAATTTTCCTTATGGTACAAATGTAAAAATGTAAATATTAAAATAGGATTTGAGTCTATAGTTTATGAGTGTGATTTATATTTCCCCTTTATGTATGTGTCTATGTGTTGGGTGTGCACAAGTGTTATTGAACAATGTGTGCAAGTGTGTAGAGTAAGAAAGTGTGCAAGTATCTTATAATAAAGTGTACAAGTGTGCAAGTAGGAGTGTGCAAGTGTCATAAAATGTGCAAGTAGATAGAGAGTCAAGATTCATGTATACAAGTGGAAAGATGAGAAGCCAAAGCACATGTAAGATTTGTCTTATGTATGGAATAGGAAAGCTACAACTCTCAAATATGTGAGGAGTGCAATAGTCAAGTATTGAAGATCCGCCTTTCTAAGGTTATATAATGGAGATAAAACTCCATGTATTGTACCAAATGACCATAAAATATCATATATATTAAGCATCAAAATATAGAAGCTTGTATACAATTTTGAGCAATATTATTGTGAGTTTTCGTCATGTTATTTCATAAATGATATTAGCCATTTATTTCATATTATTGTTGTTATTTTCATGAATGTTATGTTTATTGGCATTGACCATTTATATTGATTGCCTATTTATTGAATGTTATACTAGATCCTAAATATTGGTACCTATGATAACCTAGCAAAAAATCCATCAGTCATATGAAGAAATCTAAGTAGTATTGAGGGAGATACGACCCACCGATCCATGCGATAGGGAGATAGCCCCCGCTTTTATAGGGATAAGCACCCTTTTAAAATAGAGAGGATCAATAGACGGCGCCCTTTAGATCTGAGAAAGCTCTTAAAATAAAAAGTAAGAGCTTTTAAAACCTTTTAAAACTGCCTAGGCCCCCTTTTGAAATAGATATCACTAGGATGTTTAAGTCTTTGTAAAAAAATTCCAAAACATTCACCCATAAGTCACAACATCATCCATATCATTGCGACATCATTACATGTCTTCCATTTCACATACCACCATTTTGGTGCCCCTGATTAAACAACAATGATTAATAATGATCAAGCACATTTCTAAACTACAAATGATCAGTAGTACATTAGTTCATTTTCCATGACATACATTACCATTCATTACATATACACATGCATTCACACACACATCCACACAAATGCATAACACAAAAAGTAAAGGCCATGCATATATATATATATATATATATATATATATATATATATATATATATATATATATATAGAGAGAGAGAGAGAGAGAGAGAGAGAGATCAAAATTAAATGTATAATGAATGCCCGAAGGCTATATACAATGGAGATCTAAGGCTCATTTATAAAAAATGTGCATTTAAGCACTAGCTAACACCTATAGGAGGACCCCTATGACCCCTAGATCTAGATTCACTACGCCTAACAGAGCCCGCTATAGAGGAAGAGGGTCAATCTAGCAGTCCAATGTGGTGTTGCATACATAGATACTATAAATCCTGGATATATACCTCCTGGGATCAAAGGCATAGTGCATCATACCTCTGATGAGATTCCCTTTACCTTAGCTCTTCATGGAGCCTTGCTATCACATCCTCACCTCAACCTATTGCCAACTCTACTCATAGCTAAGAAACTTTAATATCTCGAGCTGCTATCACCACATCCTACACCACCTCAATCCATGCTACTGCAACCAATCCCATACCTTCCATATTATCCCAATTGACCTTCTACAAGGCCTTTCTCACCTCTAGTATAATGGGTGAGAAATAGTATCGAGCCTCCAAGATCCTCAACTACAACACAAGCACAAACACACATGCATAGTACCATCACATTCATTGCATAATAAAAAACATTTCAAAAACATAAATAAAATAATAATAATTTGCACAACTCTAAATAAAGAGTGCTAAGGGCACTTACATCAACCACGTGCACATCCATGCCATCCATTGTCATCACTTAACTCCACACTCCTCCACTCACTCCCTCACTCTCTTTTAGGCATAACTTTTGGAACTTGCGAATGCAAGAATGAGTCTAATTTTACTTGTGTAGCACTTTTATAGCTATTTTTTTCATGCTCCAATTTTCATGGGCATTTTCCTAGCACACTCAAAAATTACCCTACATTTGGAAGGTGGAAGACACTTGTCGACGTCTGTGCATGGTATGGATATTTGCTGGCATCTAGCTCCAAAATGCTGTAGAAAGACCAACATGACCCAAAAATGTAGCTTACCTACACAAAATCACTCCAAAATTCATCCATGCATCCATTTCATCATCACATCATGTTTTGTGAAGGTTTGGATTAATTTGGATGTTTCATTTTCATTTGCTATCAAAAGTTGTAAAAATGCCAAATTTGCTTACAAAAGCTTCAAAATGGTCCTATATTTCACAAAGTAGCCACATTCATAATTATACACATACATCACATCATCCAATAATATTTTGTGATAATTTGGATTGATTTGGGTGTTTCATTCTTAATTGCAACCAAAAATCATAAAATTCTCCAAATTGCTTCAAATAATTCCAAATCATTTCATAAAATCATCAAATTCACTCACCAATCACTGCATCATCCATATACATTCATTTAAATCATTCATATAATCCATAATACATTAACATTCAATATTTTCCAATTCCACTCACATTTTCAAGTGAACCTCGTATCTAGTGGTTTACCCTATTCAATTGGCGATTGCAACAATTCGCTATCCATGCAATTCAGTAGTATGGGTATATCACCATAAGGACACTTGCCCATCATCCAACATCCTATTATTTGAAATCCAACTATATTTGGTCCCTAATTTTTGAGTGAGACTATGCTTGGAATAATTTGCTCAAATGCTATCATTGATGGCCTTATTCCTTGGGGTTTGAAACACGGATAATTTCTAATACATCATCTCTTTTACATAGATAGTCACTAGGGATGCAGACGGATAGCATAATTGGTTCCTGGTAGAAGGAACCTCACAAAAAACACTATAATGGTTATATTCTCCTATGTCATTTTACATTTTTAGAAATTTGCATTTCAATGACGCCATAAGGCACATTCTTCAATAACACAGGACCACCCCAAACTTGGGGTAACCAAATTTGATTTTAATTTCCCACATATGGATACATCTTTTACATCATATTCACATTCATATTTTTCAAAAAATCCTTGAATCTATTGGGGAAAAAATAGAATACACCACATTTAAATCACACATCTTTGGCAAACCCCTCTTATGTTGGGGCAAAGAACAAAATCACTCTTTGCATCATCATCTATGTCACTTTTATGATATTCACATAATATCTACATCCATATTTCCAACAACCTCCTTGCATCTGTTGGGGAAAAATAGAATACATTTACACTTACATTTACATCCATATTTTTATGAATTGGCTTGTGAGATTCATTATTCACTCATTCGTCAATTGATGGGGTAAGCTACACTCACATTCTTTTTGTCTTCAGGATCTTCTTGCGCTCCAAGGAAAGAAACCTGCTCATCCAAACCAGATGTCTCTTGTTTTTGCATCGCATTGTGTTTTACACAATGCTATACAAAAAGGGGCATCTGGAGACACCAAATCCTAGCCACTTATCATCCATCCACATCATTCAATCACATTCGCCCATTATTTATTTATATTTTATATATAAATATAAGTATTTTTATATTTATATTTATATATTTAATATAAATAAATATATATGTGTATGAATAAATCATAGCCATTCATCACAATCTAATCTCAGCCATCCACTTGACTTGATCCATGCCACATTGCAAAGATTATAATCTTAGCCATCCATTATGTTTTAATCTTGACCGCACATTGGTGTTGTCGAAACCCTAACATATGGAAGGCAAGTTATAAAAGGTCACTCATTCTCATGAATGAGGTTGAGTGGTAAAAGGGTTAAGCACTTTTGTTATGAAGTTGGTGGAGCAATTAAGGAGTTGGGTAGTTAGGATTTTTGGAGAACAAAAATATCCATCATGTTGCTCATGTTTGTGTAGGACTGCACAAACTACCCAAATTATTTTTTTCCATATCTCACTCATCTAAAGTTGGATCGAGCCAAAATTTTGAGGGTAGGTTCCTGAAAAACTCTAGAATGCCTTCATAAATGTTTAGATCAATTGGAGCAACAGATATCCCAGTGCAACCCTATATTTTAATGTGATTACATTTCAAACTAGCAGAAGCGTGGATCAGATTAAACATATATTCTTGACAAGGTAAAATATTTTATTATTTATTCTTATGTTTTTTACATTTGCTTGCATTTCAACATTTATAGTATTAGATTTTATAGATCTGTTTCAAAGAGGGCCTCACATAATGGAGCCCTCTCATATTCTATTGACCTCTTGGTGTTGTTGATCTGTTTGTAGGTGCATGAGCTACATTATTGAAAGTTTTTGTAGCTAGGGTGGCCCCGTAGGGATACTCAAGCCCACCCCCAACTTGTTTGGAGTGAGAAAAAATATTGAAGACACCATATATTCTTGTGAAAGAGGGTTTTTTAACCCTCAATATTGTAACATTGTAGAAAACGTTGTAAATCATATTGTAACCCTATATTCAAGGCATATATATTGTACACTTTGGATATCTAGGCCCTCCTAGTTCCATATTAATAATATTATTCATTTTGTGCAATATTGTGTTGATTCACTTTTGATAAGATTGCTTCATTTGGTGTTGCTCGTTTTTAGCTTACAGGAAATAATAAATATATAGGACATATGGGCTTCACAAGTTGTTTAGGTACAAGATGAAGTGGTAGACTCCTTATGAACATTTTTAGTAGAATGAGTTTAGTGTCTTACCTAGAAAGACATAGGCTATTCTTGTTTGTTAGTCATGAAATGGAGCAAGGCTCTTTAATGCCATTGTTATTTATAACTAGAATGAAATGAATCTCTTCTTGAGGTATTGATATGTGGAATGAAGTTTAGATCCTCCACATTTCACATTATACATACGATGATTCAAGGACTATTATGATTTTGAAAACCATATGTTTGTACAAAAAGTCATATTTCTTGTATTGTGTTCTAGTCAATCCTATGTATTTGCCTAACATTATTGGTATTGGTATTATGCACCTACATGAATGCATATAAATATGGATTAGATAGCAAGACTAAAATTGGTGGATGGTAGGATAGAAAATCCTATAGTATCTTGTTGATTGACTTTCATAGCATAGCAATTTCGCATAGATTTTTATTGCAAGATGTTGTATTACCTATTATGAAAGACCCAAAAATTTCTTCTAAGCCTGAAAATGTTAGAACCTTGATTTATACCTTTAAATTGTAAACATTTAAATTTTTAATATTGTATCAAATAAAAATATTTATTGGAACTATAAGATATCTAACTAGAGTTACTACATATTTTTGAGGTAATAGTTAGATATAATTTTTTTCTTTATATGCATAAATATGTCACTATTTGGACAAGGATTATATTGAAAGGACCCTATATTGGAAGTAATGGAGGGCTAGGGCATCGATGAGGTGGAAAATTCCATCTGGACGTAGAATGTTTTAACTAAGTTTTCATTTATCCCTTCATTATCTTTGAAGTTTTGCATATATGTTATTATAGGTTTATTATAGAGGTAATATTATCAAATGTATTGAGTTTTGGGAGATGTAAGCTCTAGTTCAAATAATATAATCACTATAGGATATACTAGTAAATATTAGTAGATATCAAGTTATAGTGTCTTTCTCATGGACCAATTTATAACTAAATTCTTATAATCATCCCTAGTAGTAGAGATTAGACAGACCTCACAGAGCAATGATCATTGTTGCTTAAAGATAAGGCAATCATTGATAAATTTAATGGGTCTTGGCCAAGGGATTTGACTCCAAGAAAATAGATTTATAGGAGATGGAAGTATCTAGGAGTGAGTCTATCCTTTCTTCCTAAAGGTTTTTCTTAACCATTTTATATTCTAGGAAGGAAATAAATAGAATCTTGAAAGGGGTTACTTGGTTTATGGTAAGAGCAAGACTCTTCCTTACGTATTGGTATGAAGGCTTTACACCTGAAAACATAAATATATTACTAGTACCAATTTGTATATATATCCCATTGAATTTTGGTGAATGGATATCTTCAAGGCAATAGACAACACTACATGATAATTTCTTGAGGTTTTCAAAGCTTAAAGACAGAGTCTTGGCTATTTATATTCATTTGTCATGATTGATATCAGTAAACCTTTACTAGAATTAATCATTATTAAGTATGAAGGGAAGTAGTGGACCCAAAACATGGATTATGAAAATATATATTTTATATGTAGATGTCATGAGGTGGGACATACTGAGAGATCATGTCCTAAGAAGAGTCCAACAAAAATATATTTAGAAAATTGCAAGATAAACTTACACATGGATATGGATGATGATGGTTTTCAATTTCCAAAAAATAGGTCTACACAGTTGAAAGTAAATAAATAGTGGAAAACATTAAGTAAGGATATTGGAAGAAACATTGATTCTCTTAAGGATTTTTTTGGTAGGTAAAATTGCTTAAGTGTGGGGTTTAAATGGGATCCAAACCCAAGTACATAAATTGGTAGTTAAAACAATAGCATAAGATGACACATTCCTGCACATTGACCAGCTGCAACTTGAACGAAAAGAAACAAACACTAGCAAAGAAGGCTGAGTGGATACCTGATGTCATAAACACAAAAATACAGAATAAGTAATACCCACACAGGGATTTCTTAAGAGAAGTAACTACTTGTAAATCTTGTAAAGGAGCTATAACAAAAGCCCACAGAGGGATGCTCACAAAAGATCAAAAAAATCTATAATAGATACCTAAATAGGAAGAAACATAGTATTCAAAAAGATCCACATAGGAGAAATAAAGAACTTAGAAACAATAATTGGAAGCCCTAGAGCTCAAGTTTCTAGTTATGATGATCTCTTTGCACCGCTCACCCTTTCATCAGTTTAACTATCACCTTGACCATCAGTTTAACAGTAACTCTGAAATGGAGGTCACACACAATAACATAACCATTATTCCATGAATTGACAAAGGCTTCAGTGATATCTTGATCATCCCCTTTGAACTTGTTGAGGAAAGGAATGAGACCATAAGCTTCCAAAAAGGTTTGAGATAGGGGATCAAGTTGAAGGCTAGATGGCTCAAGCAGGGCCATGTTGGTAAGACTGAGGAAAAAGGAAGACCACAAAAACTAGACACTACACTTCTTAATACCTAGGACACACAATAGCGGATAAAACCAGATGTCAATGGATTTACATACACCAGGGTTGTAAATATAGAAAAAGTAGATTAAATTTTAGAGGATGTGGTACACTAGGATGAGAATATTAGCAAGAAACAATCTACTCAATCTGAACCCAATTTAGGTATGAAAATTCTTGCTAAATCTAAGGAATGTACCTCATCAAATTTTGAAATATTTTGTAGTACCATGCACCATTCAAGAGAAGAAAAGTGGTAGAGAAAATAGGATGTTAGATTCTAATACCTCTACTATTAACAAGAAAATACTAAAAAATGATCAAGATAATTTAAAAGCTTCCTTAGTAGAGCTAGGAAAGGATAAATCTAATGAAAGGGAAGTTGTAAAAGAATAATAAGACCTACCCGTGATACTAGTAATTGAAAAAGAGGAAAACCTTGAAATTATCAAGTGATATCTAGAAAAGTAAGAGCAAACATAGAGAAAGGAACACAATCTAAGTTGGTTGAAATTTTCTTCAACAAAAAAGAAAATGATATTGGTAATTTATAAGAGGGGCCAACGACCCCTAAATGGAAATTATTACCATCTCATAGAATTTAAAGGGTGCTAATACCCCCTTAAAGTAGAGTTGTATCAAGGACCATTGTTTAAGTAATAAGTCTGATATTATTTATATTCAAGAAAATAAAATGATAAAGGAAGAAGTTTCCAAAACTATGAAAGCATTATGAGTAAGCTATGAATGGAATGATGAGGATTTAGGAGTGACAAGGGTAATTCTAATATATTGGAATCCAGTTAAAACCTCCTATGAAACCATTCATATTATTGGGCATAGAATAGGCTTATTAGTTACATGCTACTTTACAAATATTCATTACATCCTTATCAATGTCTATGGATCCATAACTCAGTCAAGTAGATCAGAAGTATGGAGTGGGATTGAATCCTTTATGAGAAATAAATACCAAGAAACACGATTCATTATCATAGAAGATTTTAATGCCATAAACAAGATGGATTAAAATTTTCGAGGAATTAGGAAAATAACCCAAAGTATGAAAGAAATCTCAGGTTTTATTCAAAAAATAATCTATAGGAGGTTGAGTTTGAAGATAAGAACTATACATGGATTAATAATAGGATAGGCCAAAACCTAATAGCAAAAACATTAGATAAATGCCTAATATTTAATCATTGGTTAGATGAAAGGACTTATGCTAAAATTAATACCTTAACAATGATTGGTTTAGATCACTAGCCAATAAGAGTTAAGATGGTGGTAAGTGAATTAAAAAAATATCATATTTTAAATATGACCAAATGTGGGAAGACTATCCTCAATTTGTTGATATGATAGCATAGACATATAATACTTTAGGAAATGGTGAGTTGTATACACTTCCAAAATAATTAAATATGTGATATCTAGATTAACATAATGGAAGAAGAACACTTATAAAAATATTTATGGGAAGAAAGAAGTAAATGAGAAACTTTAAAAACTCTAAAAAGGTGAGCACAATAATCCAAGCTCGAAGGAAATGGAGTTGCATAGTGAATATCATAATATTTTGAGTAAGGAAGAGAAATTTTAGATATTAAAAAAGATATAGAAATGGTTAAAAGGAGATAAAAACAACCCGGTGTTGTAGGTGAGTTGGAGAGGAGAGGGAAATCCTCCAAGAGAGGTCCCAGGTTCAAATCTCCACCCTACCAAAAAGCTGAATTGGGTATCCAAAATCCAATTGATAATGTTGGTGCGGGCAAGGTCGGGTGCGACTCTCGGGTGACTTTGATGGTGTAGAACCCCCTATTCGTGGTCTCTCAGACCAAGGCGGCCCTGCAAGGGGTTTTTCACTTAAAAAAAAAAGGAGATAAAAACACAAAGTTTTTTCATAGAATGATAATAGTGTAGAGATTAGCATCCCGAATAACTAGAATTAAATCAATAGAAGGGGTTTGTATTGAAGACCAAAGCAAAATTAGAAAGGAGGGAAGGATTTTTTACTAGAATATTCTAGGATAGGAAGATATTGAAGCTCCTAATGATAAACTACTACAAGAATTACCTTCAGTTATAACAAATGAAGACAATATCAAACTGATGGAGCCTATTACTCTAGAAGAAGTTCACTTAGCTCTTCTCTCTTTTGATAAGGATAAATCCCTAGGTTTGGATGGACTCTCTGCAATATTCTATCAACATAATTAGGAAATAGTGAATGATTTTTTAGTGGTGGCAATCGAACAGTATAGGGTAAAATAGTACATACCTTATAAAATAAATACAACATATCTTAGCCTAATTCCAAAAAATAAGGATTTGGAATTGTTTGGTTCATTTAGACCCATAAAACTATGTATTATGGGATACAAGATAATCTCCAAAGTGATGTAAAAATGTTTAAAACCACTACTAGAAAAAAATATTTCAAAAGAGCAAGAAGGATTTGTCAAAGGGAGATTTTTTTTGGAAGGGATCATAGTAGCTCATGAAGTAATGCATTCAAATACTTCTAGAAAATAAAGAGCAATGATATTAAAACTTGATATAAATGAATCCTATGATAGGATTTAATGGAAATTTTTCTTTACAATATTAGAAAAGTTTGGATTTGAGAAGAAATGAGTCATATGGATTAAAGCTTTTGTCTTTATGGTATTATATTTAGTGCTATTCAATGGGTTAATAACAAAATAATTTAAATCCAAGAGGGGTCTTAGACACAAAGATCCTATCTCACCATATTTTTCTATTATTATGGTAGAGGTATTGGGAAGGAACCTAAAAAAAAGGATACAAAATGGGCTAACAAGCGGACTTGACGCTAGTAATAAAATCGACAACATCACCCATCAACAGTTTGTACATGATATTGCCCTTTTTGGAAGGGAAGTGAAAAATGAGGCCAACACTTTGAATAACTTATAAAAGTAATATGAAAGATCTTTGAGGCAAAAATTTAATAGGATTTACTTCCTAAACACGTTAACTATAATTAGAGCACGAATATGTAGGTTACTTCAAATGGAGGTAAATTTACCGAAAACATATCTAGGATGCCCTTATTTGAGGGGAGAATGAGGATATAATTGTGGAATTTGATTATAAGTAAAGTTAAGAATAAAATTCTAGCATGAAAAGGTAGATATTTATCATTAGTAGGAAGAGTGTAGCTAATTAAATCAGTCTTGCAGACCATTTCAACATATTATATGTCCATGTATATTATGTTTAAATCAATAAAAAATAGTTTAATCTATATTATGCGGTCATTTTTGTGGTCAAAATTACAAAATAAAAGGTAATGAAGCAAGGTGTATGATGATAAAAATATGGAAGGTCTTGGTTTAATAGTTCTTATGAATGCAAACTTAGCTCTAAGGGGAAAAGTAATTTGGAGACTATACAAAGAAAGTCAAAGATAATGGGTAAGAATTATTCTAAGTACTTTGAGCTCAATGACCCAAGCTTAATATTTATTGCATTCTCACTATGAGATGGTTTTGCACTATGGAACGGTTTAAAAAACTCAATTGATCTAGTGATTAAAGGTCTAATATGGGTGGTGGAAATTGAAGAAACTTTTTCTATTTGGATTGATACTTGGTGTGATAAAAAACCTCTCAATGTATATCCAATTTTGAATCCATGTATGAGATTATTTCAAGATAAATATGGCGATAGGATTTCAAACAATGTGTACAAGATTCAATAAGGAAGATACAAATGGAAAGAAGATTTTTTAACTAGTATACTGGACATTGTTTCTAGGAGGCAGTTGAGCAAAAAGGTAACAACATTGATCATACTAAGGGATGTAAAGGATAAGTTGATTTGGGAGTTGAATAGCCCAAGATAATAAACAACAATAAGTGGATACAATGTAACACATACAACAAGAATATGTAGAGATATTTGGGATAACCCGAGCACTCCAAAATTCAAAATGTTTGTATGGCTATAGGTCATAGAAATTTTTTATCCTGGGATAACCAAATAAAAAGGGGTTTTCATAGCCCATCACAATGTGTTCTATGTAAAAAGGAGTATAGACCATATCTTGGTACACTACTCAATAGTATGGGAACTCTGGGATGGAATTATTAATATGTTTGGTAAATGCATGGTTATGAATGGAAAAATTGAAGAATGGTTAAAGTAATGGCAAAGAACTTTTATAAGTGAGGTATTATAGACAATATGGGATACATCGAAAGATACAATACTTTGGACTATATGGTTGGAAAGAAACAAAAGAATATTTAAAGGAAAGAAAATCAATTTAGAGGTAATGAAAAGAAATATTTATTTATCTATAGAGGAGTCTAAACCAATCCCATCAACTCACCCAATCCCTAATTTTAAAGCAGATATCCTTGATATATGGATTTAAGTAATCAAATAGAATTATGTTGCTTGGTATAAGAGAAATGAAAGGAAGGCAAAGAATATAAAGTGGAAACAACCAAAATTAGAGTTGGTCAAATTTAATTTGATGGAGCATCTAAAAGAAATCTAGGACCAACAGGAGGAGGAGGAATAATAAAAAATAATAAGGGTGAGACTTTGTTACATTATGCTTTCAGTGGTGGATTTAAGGAAAATAATGAAATTGAAGCTTGGAAGCATTATAAGGATTAAAAATATGTAGACAAATGAAATGGAACAAAGTATGGATGGAAGGCGATTCATTAATAGTAATAAATGCAATTTTGAGAAAAGCAAAGGCTCTATGGAACATACAAGAGATCATTATGGAAATACAAGACCTTGCTATAGATTTTGAAGAAAATAGGTTTACACATACATTAAGCAAAGGGAACAAATGTGCAGAAAGGCTAGCCAATAGAGGGGTTTTAATAAAGGATTGTGAATTTAAATTCTCTTCTTCATGGTTATAGGAAGTAGTAAGTTTAGTTGAAGCTAACAAGAAAAATATGAAAGGAGCAATTTCAAAATAATGTTCCAGAGGACTACAAAATATTTTAGGAGATCCATTTATAGATAAATGCATTGGGGGAAACTAATAGTCCAGATTTGGTAAAGTAGACTATGATTTCATGAAGTGAATAAAAGTTGTGTATGTTGAAGCAGAAGAAGATGATATGGATGGACTTCATGGTTGAATGGACTATTTGAGTTGTTGGTTGTATGGAACAAAGTATGGATTGGAATTTTCAACTTGTTGAGACTACTAAATTATTTATTATAGTTCTTGTGGTTGCACTTACGCTTTAGGAAGGAAACTAATTGTCCAAGTCTGGTAAAGTAGACTATGATAATGTGAAGTTTTGGAAATATTACTCTACTAAGATGCAATGTGTAGACAATAGAGGTGGATTTTTGGTATTGTGAAGGTTGTTGCAAGAAAATGTCAAGAAGAAGGATGTTGAATTCTAGAATATTTGTATTTATAAAGAAGTTGAAGAAGATCTAGAAAATGGGAAAAAAGTGGGTATCTAGCTATGGCAAATCATTTGACATGAGAATTAAATATGTTTGTAAACTCTCAAGATATAAAGGAGAGAGTTATAATTTTTCAAGGGTGGAGAACCTGATTACAACCCATTTTTTCCAACCAAAAAGAAGAAGAAAATGCCACTATTTGTAAATGGCAATGGAAAATAATATTGTGTTATTCTACTAATGGATTATAATACTAATTCATACAATAAATTTAAGTGAAATATATATTATTATTTTACATGGTGGAATCGGTAGCCGCCATGAATCCGAGTAGGCTGTCCAGCTTTTATGGCCACCATAGTATTATGTGTTGTTTGCATTGGAAGTCGCCACATAGATCTCCATGCAATTCACCCCTATAACCACCATGCAATGATCATTTTAAACCTTTTACACCACTAAAAGCACTTGGAAAGGGATAAGCATTCAGTCCGACGAGGCATGATATTTGAACCTTGGACCTCCTCCCCCCTTACGGGGTTTGGGGGAACCAATTGGTCTACACCTTGGACCTAAATTTAGGTGAAATATTAGATTAGTGCTTTATTGATATTTTTTTATTATCCTTATTTATTAATGAAAATATAATTGGTTGTGAATATGAAAGTCACATGAGTTTAATTGACTCATAATCATATGAAAATAATGGGTGATGAATTAATCAAGTACAATATTTACCTAATTTACCTATGAATAAATGAATATAATAAGAAATTCCATTTGGAATTAAGATTTGTAGATTAAAAATCTATGAGATATGCATAGTCTTTATCATTAAATTGCTTTAATGAAAAGAAGATGGTTTTTATCAAGTAAATAAACTTAGAACTTTGATTAAATGCTTGTATAAGCCATATATTAGTGTCTTGTATTTATAATTATCCACCTATAGAGTCATCTAAGCTTAAGAGAATCATTTGAATGCATATGCTAACCATAGAGGAGCTAAATGCATTAATCAACATGACATTTAATTGGGATGTTATTGTAAGAGATAAACCTCTCTTATTCTCTTTTGAATACTAAATTTGTATCCTTACAAATGTTCTAAATATGAAAATTTCTTAAGCTTTAGGGATGTGTTTTTGAGACCTCTTAAGAGGATCTGCCATTGGAAATTATTTCCATATCGTAATATAAATACAATTTTGGTTATTACATTCCTTTAGTAAGGAATAGTGTATTAAATTCTTCTTTAAATTTTTTCCTCATCTTTTAATGTATATTTTCATTGTTAATCATATTGATGGCATTGCATTTAGTATTTTTTAACCATGATTTCTCTTAAAAAATGGTGGTTTATCTTTAAATGAAAGATTTCAAGAATTGATTCCCCTATTATATGATTTAAGAGAAGAATGACCATATACTCTCTTAGAGTCCACTCATCCTCTGATTTGCATAAACTATTATCAATTATACCTAAGTAACTATCTTATGCAGGCTCCATATTTCATTCAAATTATTAGGACCATGTTCTCAATAATTCCATGGGGATAATCAAGTGGCATTAGTTCAACTAGTTAGATTCCTCAATTTTTGAGGATACCTAGATTCTAATCTTGCCAAGTGATACATGCATAATTTCCAAGCAGTTATAATATCATTATGTGGTCATGATATAATTTTCAATCCCATATAACGCATTAAAAAATAATCCCATAAGGACAAGCATTTTTATTGCATGAGAATAGGATCTATATAAAACATGCATGGAGAAAATTTTGATTTAAAATAATATTCCATTTAGGGTTAATTTCTAATTTATCCTTATTCACCTCAAGTTGGAATTATGTAGCATCACTATAAACCCTTTTTTTGGCATAGAATTTTTAAATTTGAGAGAAAAATATACAACACTTATTCTTATCTTGACCATTCAACCTTATAATTATATTTTTATCATTTTTATATGGTCGTTATTGTCCTCTCTTATCACCCCGATTGGAACAATCATGCCTTGCACAAAGCAACATAGCAGGGCCTTGGGTGAGAGTGCAAGGTTTGACTCAATCAGGGGCCTCCAAGAGCTTTTTACAAGGTCAATTCCATGTTAAGATGTGATCTATAGGTGCATTTGAACTTAGGAAAAAAGGAATGCAAGAGAAAAATAAAAACAACTCAAAAAAATAAAGACCTAAGATATCAAGGTGGCGATGCACCAAAGATCCACTAAGATATCCTTGTAGCACAGGATTGAATGTTATGTTCCAGTGGTGAACACTTCCTCTTCTCGACACAGATGAACCCAAATGAAAGTTACTAGCACATATATGCACAGAGATATAGGACAAAGCATGAGAACCACAAATGGCTACCTAGAAAACTAGACATGTAGGCCTCCCATACATGCATATATTTAAAATAAAACTCAAAATAGGTAAATCTTGCTAACATACACACACATACAAAGACTGGTTAGCATGAGAGACACAAATTGCTAGTCAAAAAATTGATGCATATGCCTCCAATAAATATATGCATGTGTGTGTGTGTGTGTGTGCAAATTTTTTTTACAAAGATTATGCTAGAAGCAAGGGTTTGATTTATCCACAAGCTGCTCAAGAGTTGACTACTATACGAAGATAAATGAAAGGAAATATTACAACAATTATAGATACAAACTCATTGATCCCTTTTATAGCTTGGAATAATGTTATTTATATCTACAATGGGAAGACTTTTCCCTCCAGAATTACTTACAGGCAGGTCTAACAATTTTAGTTACCTCTTCTAGGGATCCTAAAAATTGAATGAGGTACCTTTGGCCATATCAATTGTTAGGTATGATACTATCATATCATACTTGTATTAAATGAATCTTTGAACCACTTAATTGAATTGACACTTGGTAGGTGGTCTTCATTCTTTCCAAGTAAGGGCGCATTAATTCAACTCACCTACCTCCTCCATGGTTTTGTGCATTTCAGCTTGTCCAAGATGTTGGTGATGGCTTCAATATTTTTGGCATGTCCTTGGTTTAATCCTTTCAAAACCCAATGCATTTCAATAGGATGGTTAAAATTTCTCATCATTGGCATTGGCTGAAGATTACAAAACATCTGATATCAAAGTTATCTAGGGGGAAGCTTCTTTAGTTTCCTCATTGTCACGTTTGTTGGGACTTAATTTATTTCCTTCATTTTATAAGCTTCCCATAACTTATGATTGTTTAAAATTATCTTGACCTTTTCTCTCAAAATGTCATGAGTACTTTTTAGGTTCTAAGGTTATCTCCTTTTCTTATCATCTTCACAAAATTGTGACCATCCTAGATTGAAACTTTTGCTTCCTTTGGGAGTTTCTCTTAGGAAAAAATTAGTAATGAGGAGTCACTACAATTTTGTCATCTTACAAGAACCTTCTATATTTCTTGAAGGATAACCTAAAATTATTGCCTTCATCCTTGGGCATAAATTCAACATTTAAAACCTGCAAAAACAACACAAAAAAAATGTTAAAATAAAATCATTAGGTTGGGAGCCTTTGCAGTGCTTCTTTGACCTTTGCCCATTCCTCCTCAGATGGACATTGAATCATTTTAAAATGGTTGTATGTTGTTTTTTATTCAACCTAGCTTCTTATGGGGAGTCTTTCAATTCTTAGAGAAATATGACTTGTCTGAGCTTTGAGATCAAGAATTGGTTTAACTAGCTGCATGATGTTCTCCGGTTCTAACAATTCTAGCCATTTTTCTAAAGGTAATTGTAGGTGAAATTTTGCATGAATTCACCCACACACATTTTTTATTTAAGCAAGATGATGGATAATAGAGAAATAAAGTTTTGGAGCCAAGCTCGGTAAGCAACAGATGTCGATTGATGAAAATAGAGCACTGATGCTCAATACAACCTCTTGTGGAAGTTGTTGAAGGCTTTGAGGGTTGAAATGTGATCTACTGGAGCCTACCAATAATGGTCACATGGTTCATCAATATCTATTTTGGCATCTAGAAAAGAAAAAAGCATTGAACACTGTACGAAGATCATTGAATTTCAAATGTTAAGCAAAAATAGGTTTTTGCAAACCTATGAGAAACTTTGAGAGCCTCAGTAATAAAGAAATGCAAAATTTGGCTAAGTACTAGCCTTGGAAAGAAAATGAATTGCTACCAGACTCAGGGCATGTCCAAAAATCCTACCATGGTGGAAGAATGATAGGACTAACCAAAGAAATACCAAGGATACTAAAAATTTGGCTAAGTATCACAACTGGAAAAAAAATTGGTAACCATGTCCCCTAGAGGGGCTTGACATAATTTTGGGTTGCTAGCAGAGTCTTAGGAGCTGGGTAGAGTTTTGGGCCACTGTTGGATACTGGAAAAATCCCAAAATTCCACCACATAGATGTTTAGTGAAGAAATGGGTCACTAATAATATCTAGAGGAGTCCCGAAAGCTTGCTACTGTTGGAAATAAAGTCTATTCCATAATTTGGGTTATGTAAATGTATCCTCCAAGATACATAGTTAGATTAATTTCTATGCAAGTTATCTAATTACTTCATGCAATGTAAGAAATGCACAAGAGTCAATGTGCAACTTGTACATGTGCAAGTTATCCCTTGCATAACTAGATAGAGTGTTGGCCAAGTATCATATTTTACCTATATAAAGATGGTATCTTAGATACATAGATATAGAGTTAGGGGACATAGTCATATAGTGTAGCTTAGTAGATAGTACAATTCTATGTGTCTCATCATTCATTGGTGATGGATACAATGTATATCAGTAGCTTTATTAATGGAGTACTCATTTCCTCCATAGCTACATTGTAATCTTTTATATGATTTCTATTTACAACATACTTTAGTCATCTAGAAAATTTACTTTCTTTCATATTATTCTACATTTTGTGATTATTATCTACCAAGGCTCATTCATCAAAAGCTAATAGTGGTATCAGCACCATGGTAGACCTAGTCTGTGTAGGTCAATAGGAAAACCATCATTATCATTTAGCCTAGGATTTTTGTCAAACTGATGCACCGCTTGACCAATCACTGTGAAAAGATATCAAAAGAATCTAGGTGGTAGATTTAGGGAGAGTCACAAAGTTAGGATTGAAAGGAATCTCAATTTTAGAAAATACTGAGATTATTTTTGTCTAGAGTCTTTTCCATAGAGTTGTTAGGAAAACACGTGAATACCAAGACTCAACATTCAATCCACTAGATTGACAAATAATTTAGTGAAGATCATCTAGGTTATCTGGAATTTACCAACTAGTGCCTACAGTTTCTTTTGTTGCAGAAAATTAATTCTCAAAGGATTGGGACTCCTTCTACGACATAAATCTAGGAGACTTCAACATAATTGCCCAAAGGTAGGTGTGCCCTCATAGTACAGAGGTTATTTTATTGCACAAGAGGAGAATACTATAAAAAAATACTTCAAGTGAAGAATCATAGTGAAGATAGAAGATTGAAGATCTCCATTAGTGGATTGCAGAATTCCATAGTTGAAGAACAGGCTATAGGAGCCTTGATACAGAAAGGCCATAGAAGCCTTGAAGAAGAAGCTATAGAAGTCTTGATACTGAAAGGCCATAGAAGCCTTGATACTAAAAAAGGCCATAGAAGCCTTGATGCTAAAAAGGCTATAGTAGCCTTGATACAGAAAATGCCATAGAAGCCTTGGTACTGAAAAAGGCCACAGGAGCCTTGATATTGAAATATGCCACAAAAGCCTTGACCCTTAAGAATAATTAAAGAAGAATATCTGATTCAAAAGGAGACTAATATTTTAGTATTAACATATTTGTTGCAGGAACATAAGATTCAGTGAGTTGGGAAACTTCCTACAAGAAAGTTAGGAAGAGTATCTTCTTCAGAATCAACTCAACCCTAAAGCAAAAGTGAAGAGATTAGGAGAAGATCTCATTGATGAACTTCTAGTCTTGGAAGAAGAAGAAGTCCTGCTTGAAGCTAGGAGCTTTTGGAAATATGAGCAAGTTTTTTTGTCATTGATGTCAAGAGGTTTGATGTCCAGTTTTGTTGTCATTAAGGTCAAAAGGTTGATTTATCGAAAAGGTAAGGAAGTTGTTAAAAGGAAAAGGGTATAATATTTATTTTAAATATTATATGCCTAAAGAGGATAAAAATGTGGAAGACCAAGAAAAGAGAAGCAATTTTGAAAAGAAATAATAATATTATAATATTTGGGCAAAAGGAAGAGGTGAAGAATAACAAGGTCCAAGAAATAATTAAAAAATATATATCCCTGACAAGGCCCATTCAGAAGGTTATAAAGGTTAGAATTTATTTAAATTAAAATATTTTAACCTAAGGTTAAAATTTTAATTTAAATAATTAATGGCACCAAAATTTCAAAGTTTAGTTTGAATTAGAAATTCGAAAGCAAACAAGGTTGATGTGTTTCAATGCAAGGGAAAGAGTATTAATAGGAAATGATTTTCATTTCCAAAGGTCTAATGCTAATTTGAATGCCCAAGTGACAATTGAATTTGTGCGCTGCATTTTTGAAAGGGAGAAGATATTTCATAAGGTTTTTAAATAAAGGAAGGCATACGTGTATTGAAATTCATGTAGAGTGACATAAATATTGCATGGCACTAGGTAGCACAGACGATGGTCGAAGGTGTGGCTAAGGTGCTTGTGAAGGGAAGATCGTGGTTTCGAATCCCACATCGTTCATTTTGATGAAGGAGGAAGGAGTTTTCATTTTCGATGAACTTTGGAAGAAGTAGATAGTGTATAGGCGTGAGGGCACTTTTATTCACATAAGGGCGTGTAACCCAAGTGACAGCCTAGCCTTGGGCTAAGGCTTTACGATGGTTTAGGTCACAGGTTTGAGTTTGGGTGCTGGTCGTTGTGAGATGCAAAATATTTTTGTGAAGTGGGCCAACAATTAAGGTATGCGATTTTGATTTAAAGTTGCCAAAGTTTTGGAATGCGAAAATTGGTTTGAGGCCAGTGATATTAAAAAGGGCATGTGTGAAATTTTTTAGTAAGCCATAAGGGTTTTTGATTAAATATTTTATCTTGGGTGCTTATAAAATAAATAAAGTATTGGAGATTATAAGGTGTAAGCAAGGAAATTTATTTTGATGTGTGTTGAATATTATTTTGAAAGTATTGGAGATTATAAGGTGTAAACAAGGAACTTTATTTTGATGTGTGTTGAATATTATTTTGAGAGTATTGGATATTATAAGGTGTAAATCAAGGAATTTTATTTTTGATATATGTTGAATATTATTTTGAAAGTGGAGTGATAAGGTGTATTTGTGACTTGACATTTTATTGTATTCCTTGTATGGTGAGATATTTGTTGAGATAAATATTCTTGTGGAGATTTTGAGATGGACTATTGCTATGTAACCTTGAATTGGTAAAAGGATTTGGTTGTGAGTAAAAAAGGTTTTGAAGACATATCCCCATCAAAGCAAAGAGGTATGGGCACATCATATTTTGTTTGAATTGTTGGAATGAATGTTGTGAAATGTAAGGTGGAGTAAGAGGGATTGATGAGTATTGTTGGAAATGTATGAGCAAGTTTAAGTGCACCTTGTTGATAGATGATTTGATTTGAGATAGAGATTGAGAAATATATGAGTTAGGGTTTGAGACCCACATTGTGCTCTTTGTTTGAAGAAGTTTGAAAACACTTGTTTAGGGTTAGTGAGCAAGTTGTGTTTTATTGATTGAATGATTGAGTGAAATTCTTGAGCATTGGATTTGAGTGATATTGAAAGTGAATGTGCAAACATTAGAAACTAGATTTGTGAAAGTGTCAGACTTAATGATTGAGTAGAACATATTGAGTTTTTGACAGAGTACATCATTCTCTATATGTTCCAGAAAGTTTGAATAGAATATTTCTAAACTGCTTCAAGTTAAAGGAATTACCTTGAATATTAGACAAAGCATTTGATAACTTTGTGTGCAAGATTTGAGATTGATTGAGCATATTTTGTGAGTTGTTTTGAGCATGTATTGAGAGTATATTGAGTAAGTTCTTGAGAGGAATTGAAGGTAGATTAGAGGTAAATATTGGTGAAGACTTGCATTCAGATTTGAGGCAAGTCTTGGTGAAGACTTGAGAGTAGATTGAGCAAATTCTTGAGAGGACTTGAAGGCAGATTTGAGGTAAGTCTTGGTGAAGACTTGTAGGCAGATTTGGGAAGCCTTTGTGAATATTTGAGAGAAGATTTGATTGATTGATTTGTTTAAGATTTGTGTTAAGGTTTGGGGAAAATCTAAGCAGAGTTGATTTATGATTAGATCAACCCTTGGGTTAAGGCTTGAGGATAGATTTGAGGATAGATTTTGGTGCAAATTTGAGAGCAAATTTGTGCTAAATCTTAGACAAAGTTAGAGTAAATTTGTACTAGACCGAGGATAGTGTTTAGTGCATATTTAAGATAAATACTAAGATAGAGCTGAGAGCAAGCTTTGGAGGTGATAAAAAAAGAGGATAGGAATCTCCAGTAGATAGAGATCCATTATCTAGGGTAGTGAATACAAAGGTCTTCTATGGAGAGAGATCCACAAGCTAGAGTAGTGGAGGTAGTAGTCTTCTAGAAGATCATTAGTCAGAGCAAAGGGGAAAAAGTAGTTACAAAGGTATCACACCGATAGATTATAGTTATGTACGTGCATATTTATTGTCATTTCTCTCAGTTGGTGCACTCCTAGATCTCATTTTCCATTCATTTTTCCTCTCATATCGATTTTCCCTCCTCTTTCTAGGTATTCTCTCTTGATCACCATTACAGTTTGCTCCACAAAGCACCATATCACCACCATTATATGTAGTCTTCCACATCCATTGTGTCCAACTGTTCTTACCACCCATCATCTTGTTTCCCATCCTATTCCACCTCATTGTGTTTTTTCTTTCCTCCCTTCATCGTCACATTGGGTCCCATTTGTTTCACCTTAAAAATTGTGTCAACCTTAGTCAAGGATCATCCAAAGGTAAGAAAACAAATGACTAGGATAATAGGAATAAAATAATACACATAAATTAGACTTTTTTACAAATTTCAATATGCCATAAAATGCCTAGTCCACCACTATTAAGAGCTCCCTTTAAATCAAAATCCATTAAAAATAAAGAAGTCAAGAAAAAGAGTTACAATAACATACGGAGCAGTCTTGAATAATAAGCTACCAGATGGGAATTTTGACAATTGGTCTTAACTAATTTTTATGTAATAAACTAAGGAAATCAAAGTGATACATAACTATGGAGATCACACGTGACCATACCAAGACCAAGCATTTGTAACAAACTTTGTAAAACCTAGTTATAAAAAGAGCCTAAGTAACCAAGCTTCATCATCAAGCAATCATGTAGCAAGCTTATGTGAGGTATTATGAGTGTTTTTATGAGGGTTGTCATATCTCCTTTATCTTTTTCTTCATTTAGGATATTTTCTTAAGTTCATCCCACCTTTGTATAGGTATTACTAAAAGTTGAACAGTCTATCTAAGATTATTTCCAAGATCTATTCCAAGGAGATAGAGTCCTATGTCACTACAATTAGGACAGTAGATAGTAGTCCCCTATTACATCATTCGAATAGGGTGATTCATGTATTGTATTCATTAAAAAGACTTGATTACTCTACTAGGCTTTGTCATTGTAAGCATTTTCCTTTGAATATAATGCAAAATATCTAGTTTATGCTTTCTCGCAATTATTGGTGCAATGTGTGTATGTTTTCTTGGTTGCATATTACACTATTTAAATCTACTGGCAACGATTCTTTGTTGATTTAAGAACCCATGTTGGTTACGATATTCGAATGAATGTGAATTTATCAATCTTTCTCTAATTTTCTATTATTTTTCATGTGGACGTGATATGATAACCCAAATGGACAAGGCACTGATCTGATTTAACTACTGAAATGCTTTCATTGTATTCTTGGTCGATATTATTTTATAGTTTATATTAATCTAGTTGGGCTATTTGTTTAATGAATACTATTGTAAGCTCATATTAGGTTATCTAGACTTGGCCTGTTCAACTTCCAATCTATCCTAGGATGAAGTGGTGAGTCTACCAGAGCTCACATATCTACTTATGGGTATTAAGGAATTTAAATAGCATGATATTTCTCAAGGGTATTCAAAATTTTCCACAACAAAGATTAAGTCCTACAACATTGATTGTAGTGAAATTGATGAATAACTCTTAAAGATTCATTTTAGGTTATTCTTGATTAGTTGTAGTAAATTATTAGTGCATGATTTTGAGAGTTGATTGGAGTGATAACGTGTGCTATTAGTGCATTAAAAGTGAAGGACTTGTACTATTATACTACTCTCAAAAAGAAATAAGTTTTGTGTTTTTTAAAGGGCACAAAATTTGATTTGTATCAAGTGTCTAAAGACACTATTGATGCATAAAAATCTGCAACTTGTAGTGTCCAAAAGAAGCCACCCAAAAAGGTTAGAATCCGCTACAATTTGGAGAAGAACCTAACTAACCAAAAATAGAAATAGAAGCTTTAGATATTGAGACTTGGTGAGTCTCAAATAAAAAAGCATTACAAATTTGAATGCAAGGAAAGAAAGCTTAGAAAATTGTATCAATTGAAAAGATTCTATCTACTGTTATTGAAGCTTGGATTTGTTATCAAGGTGTCTAAGCAAAAAGGGAAAGGTGTGTCTACTCTTAAAAGACAAACTCAAAACCCTTGTATTACAGGAAAAATCTGTCAAAAACTAGAATTTTAGATCTGGAAATAGAGTGAAAAAGAAGGTATATTAAAATAAGCTTTATTATACAACATTATAATACATTATATTGCACTACTCTAATCTGGTTTTAATAGAAAAAGAGCAGATTTGGAAGTGCCAAAAAAAGGGCACAAGGTAAATCAGCCAAGGAAGATCGGACGTCAACACTCTTCTTCCCAAGCTAGAAGGAGCCACTCAAGGGCTCATCTTGGATGTACATACCTGTAGAATCAAATTTCATATCAGATCATGCTAGAGCTACATTTACATAGACAAGCGAGTGCACATCTATTTCTAAAATATGTCAAAAATCTACAAAGGATTCAACACAATTGGAGGCATAAAAGGAAGAAGCAAAGGTGTTACATTCATGGTATCTAACTTGGAGAAGACCATCCACCAAAGGAAGCTCCAAATCATTGTCCAAGCTCCATAGTGCATCATCAATCCACCTGCATAAGAATAGATTGCTTACTGCCCAAGAAACGTAGCAAAGCAAGGTAATGGTTGCAAAAGGGTTTGAGGAGTTATAATCTCCATATTCAAAGATGTTATAGGAATGGAATCCATGAAAAAATATAGCTTGGAATTATAGACATCATTCCTCTCTCAAAATTCAAGAAACTCCCACACAGGAGTTATAGCAAAGTGATTACACTTGGTATTCTCCACCAGCTTCACATGAGTGCCCATACGTTATCATATTGCTTCAAGAGCATTGAAAAAATAACTTGGAGCATTAAAAAAAGAAGGGAGCACTCACTTGTAATAGACGTGACACATGTCACAAAGTCCACGATCAATTATCCTTAAAATGCATTCGAAGTTCAAGTTTAACATGTGTGAGTGAAGCACATTCAAAGACATCCAAAGAGGGAGTGAAGCACAACCAAAGGAGTGAAGCACAACAAAAATATCTAAATCATAACATGGAAGGAAGGAAGAAGGAGCATTAAAGGCTCTTGTATTTTTAAGGTCAAACCTTTAGTGCCTACATACCAACATTAAAGACCAGCTACTCCAAGGAATCTCCATTGATTCAAGCACCAAAGGTACCACTTACATTGTTGTTATACTCAGCCACAGAAAGTGCCAAACAATGAGGAGATTTTCCATCTAAAAAGGTAAGGTTTAATCCCATTTATTATTGCTTTCATAGTTGGAGATATAAGGGTTATAGACTAAGATTAAAAATTAGATTTTGAAAGAAAAAGGGGTAACTTATCTTATTAATTTAATATTTGCAATTTAACTTAGGAGAAATAAGGAATTCAACTTGGATTAATTATTTTGAAAATATTATTATTTTTTCTAATTTTCCAAACTCGGGAGCCACAAGGGTTACTCCATCAAATTTATTTTATTGAAAATTATAAATAATACAAGGGATATAAAAGAGGTTATTAGGGTTCCTATTAAGGCTGGATAAATATATTTTTTACTTGTCTCAAACCTTCAAAAAGGGACAAAATAATTCCAACATCAAAACCTCTTCAAAAATTGAAAAGTGTTTAGTTCAATTAGGAGTAATAAGGTGTTAAGAAGTTGATTTTTGATTCTTACAAAACTTGTACAAAATCAACCAAAATTGAACTATATTTTTACAAAAAACACTATAACATACTTCAAAACACTAGGGAGACATAAGGAAGTCTACAAATATAAGGCTTGATATTAGGAAGAATTAATTCTACAAAATTGATTCTTCCTAGAAGAATCTCAACTTCTCAAGGGTCCTAATTATTTTTCTTGGAAAAATAAAGTGAAAGCAATTTTAGTAAATGAAAAACTTTGGGATGTTGTCAAAGGTAAAACATAGAAACCTACCACATGTGAAACATAAATCCTAAAGTTTGAAGAAAATGATTCAAAGACCTTAATGATAATAACTTTTTTCTATCACTGATGAGATTCAACCTATATCAGTTTAGCCAAAATATATTTAGATGCATATATAAGCCTAAAAAAAATATTTGAAGGAAAGAATAAGGTAACAATTCTTCATCTGCAAACTCAACTTCACTCGTTGAGAATGAATATTGGAGAAATTATAGAATTGTTCCTAAGGAAGGTAGTAGATATTAAAGGGAAATTCTTAACCTTAGGTGAAACAATTAAATATGAACTTCTTACTCAGGTAACCATGAGAGTACTTCCAGACAACTATAAGCATTTGGTAACATATTTGTAGGTCTTAAGTAAAGATACTTCTTTTAATGATTTAGTCAATATACTTCAAGAATATGAAGTAGAAAATACTATGAAAGATGAGATGACTAACACTGTATTGGCATCAAAAGATAATCCACAGGTAAATATTGCTTCTTCAACAAGAGGACATAAAACATGGTATTGTTAGATCTGTAGAACAAAAGGACACAGTACTAGCTGTTGCAGATGCAATCCAAAAACCCAAAACCAATGAAATCATATGAATCAATTTGAGCAGTGAAAATACCAAAGGAACCCTCATCAGCAGCAATTTTAGTGACCTACAAATTATCCTCAACTTGAATATCAAAAGAAAAATTAGAAAGGTCACCTGGTTCAGAGGATAGAAGAATTTGAAGAACTGGAAGAACCCATAGAGGATTTTGAAGTGAAATCTCTATTAGCAAATGTAACATACTACAAAGACACTAACTATTTGCTTGAACAGGTTACAAAGAATGTAGAGGAAGAAGACTACGAAGATCAAGCAGAAGATGATGAAGAAGATCCATATTGAAGATTAAAGTCTTCAATACCAAATAATTTAATACAAGTGGGTGTTGGAAATAGAGTCTATTCCATCATTTAGGTTATGTAAATGTATCCTCCAAGATACATACTTAGATTACTTTATGTGCAAGTTATCTAGTTACTTCATGCAATGTAATAAATGCACAAGTGTCAATGCGCAAGTTGTACATGTGCAAGTTGTTCCTTGCACAACTAGATAGAGTGTTGGCCAAGTATCATATTTTGCCTATATAAGGATAGCCTCTTAGATAGATAGATATATAGTCAGGGGACATAGATAGTGTAGAATAGTGGATAGTACAGTTTTGTGTGCCTCACCATTCATTTGTGATGGATAAAATGTAGATCAGAAGCTTTATTAATGGAGTGTTTATTTCCTCCATAGCTACATGGTAATATTTTATATGATTTCTATTTACAACATACTTCAGTCATCTAGCAGATTTACTTTCTTTCATATTATTTTGCATCTTGTGATTGTTATCTCCCAAGGCTCATTCATCAAAAGCTAACAACTTTGAATATTAGTGAAAAATGACTAAGTGTCACACCTATTAGAAATATGGGATGCTAACAACCCTCTAAGGGGTCCCAAAAACCCATAAATGCTGAAAGGAGGGTCTAAATACCAAAAGCCTACCTAAAAGGACTAGAACTATCATTGGTATAACTTTGGGTCACGAGAAAATTTTTGGGATAGTGGTTGTTACCAAATAAATCCTAGAAGTTTGTTGATGCTAGAATTCCCACATATCATGAACAAAAAATGAGTCATCAATTCAGCTATGAGAATGTACAACAATTGGTTGGTGAGGAGAAGCTTGATAATTATCTGATAGGCAATGGATGGAAATGCGACCTCATGGGAGTGTTCAACATTAAAAGTCAATTTGCATAGATTAGCAATCCTCTACTTGCAAGCACATGCAGGTAGAGATCATGAACCAACAACATTGTCAAATGAGTTAGATGATCAAGGGCTCAAATACATCCAACAAAGATTACAACCACCTAATAACAATCTCCAGTCACAAAGCATAGAGTAACAGAAGGGAAAAGCAGTGTAGCCAATCCTCTAACATAGTTGTTTTTCTTGACTTAGAATCATGACTATTTGTAACAAATTTTATTGTAAAAGCTATAAATACTAGAATGCAAGGCATTCATAAGGGTTGGATCTTAGGCTTTTACAATTGGCGTGTAAGCTAGAATTTTGTATATTAATACAAAGGAAGTTGTTTAACCTTTGGTTCAATTTAGTTGTGGAATGAGAATGTATGCATGATTGCTTATTTCTAATTTTATCTTGCTGAATGTTAATGATGTTAGGTTTAATTTTTGGATTCTCGCTCATGATGCATTTTCTTGTTCTCGAATTCATAGTCCAATAAGATACATCTAAATATGTATGAGCAAAAAATTCTACAATTGATGAGAAACAACCTAGTCTCTTAGGCACTTTGCTTTGTGTTATGGCATGGTCTCTTGCATGTGTTTTGATGAAGCCTAATCTGCACTGCCATAAGTTCTAACTTTGGCTTCATTTAGTCCCTTTCAACACCCTTTTCCCACACGTTTAGGAAGTAGACCTCGACTAGGGCTTCATAAGGAATTGACCTTCTCCAAATATTGACTTGAAAGCCTCATGGTGATCAGGCCATTCAAAGTTGGTCGATATTTGCGGATGCAAAAACCTTTCCTTAGAAGAATTTTGAGATCAACAATTTTTAGCATACCTGATGGGACCCAAAGGTCCCACTATATTTGTTAAACAAATCCTGGTGATACTCTATTTGGAAAGGTATATATTATGTTCACTTGGTGAATCTTCTAGGGACTGTAATCTAGATCTATGCTAGAAATTTTATTCTAAGAAGCATTATCTCACAATGCTACCAATAATTTTTGGCGCCCCTAGTGGGACGCAGTCCTACTATTTGGTTAAATCAGAGTTTGGTCATACCCTAGTTTACCGATATCCTCTTTCTAAAATCACCTGGTGACTCTAATGTTAGTTCATATCAATGACTTGTTACCTTTGATATCATATTAGATATTATTTTTCTAGAGGACTCAAGGTTTGATGAGTAGTCTTGACCTCATTAGCAAAGAAATTATGCTCATTGGGCAACTCCAACTTGAAGGAAGAGCCCAAAGGTCTTGAAGAATCTATAGCATAAGTAGACTTATGTATTAGAATTGCTATTCATGCTAGAATGATGACGATCCTCTCAATATCCTAGACAAGCATGATATGTCCAAGACAACTCTAAAGACTTTGCCAATTTTTGATGGCACAAAGAAAAATACATTTGAGCACTATCAAGACATGGCTTCTTTGGCTACCATTCATAAAATCTCATCTTAAGATGTTATACTCAGGTTGCTTACTCTTTCTCTCAAGGGGAAGCATTGCTATGGTATAGGTCTTTGGAAAATGAGAGCATATGCACATTTGCAGATTTGGTGGAAGCTCTTGTTGACACGTTCGATGGCTTTGGATATCCCTTCTCGTTACTTATATAGTTCTCATTTATCAAGTGAATACCTCATGAAAGTATTATTAACTTCAATATCTAATTAAAAAGGACTTAGAGGATGATTTCCCTCAAATATAAACCATCACCTACCCAAGCATATCTCTATTACATATGAGCTTTCCACCTTGATATGGTATCCTTATTTAGCAGTTTGGAAAGAAAAGATTCCTCTAAATTTTCAAGGAGGCATTATAGGCCAAAAATATCCTAATACAAGCAGGAAAATACCACCCAAGGAAATGGTCCACCCTTTTCAACCTATCACTACTATATTTCATAACCCATTTCATACAAAGATCATGATAGGTATGTATCACACAATAGAGGATGATTCCCCTACCAATCCTCATGCGAACATGCATTAAACAGAGCATGAAATGAAGATGAAAATTTAGAGGCTGGTAGAGGAAGTTAGAAGTATGGAAAGAAAAATCTCTAGAACCTGTTTGTATGAAAAATGGTATCGGATGAGCGAGAGGTGCACCCAGAGGTTCCCAACCAGCATTGACCAACCACCTAGCCTAGGATGGGTAGAATTGATCGATCTCCAGAGAAGGCTGGATCCTGAGGTTCCAAATACCTATGCCACAAAGGGGAAAAGGGGGAAAAGGGAGTGAGAAAGAAAAAAATAAGGTCATAGCCAGAACTGATAAGGATGGGATGCGGTTGCATCAAGACACACTCCTCCACCATCATTGGTGCCATAGGCTTTACGTACTTCCACTTACTCCTTGTCAGTTATGATCATTAATGGCCTAGATTTGAAGTCGCATTTCTTTTAATATCAAATTTTGGTTAGGGATGCACTATCTTCTTGGTATTTTGCTTATCATATTTTGAAGGTGGAATATTAGGCTCAAATGTTCAGTGTTACCTTCCCAAAGTTTCATCCAGTCTTGGGACGGATAACTAGGACTTGTAACCTTTGAGCCATAATCCATTTATTTCATCCGAGAATTTGAGATCCTATTCTCCCATCCACTGGTTAGGGTAGTGATTGGTCTCCCTTTGAGAATACCCTAGCCCATTCTTCCATCTGATCCATTCTTGAATATTTGATTACTCTATTAGTGCCTCAAAATTGGCTAGCTCTTAAGACGTCATCATTCTTGAAAAAGAAGAGTGGATGAAGAATTTCACCCACACTTTTGGTGACTTACAAGGGTTTTTCAACTTGTGAAAAATAAATAACCCAAAAAAATTAGGAAATATAACACTTAAACGAAGGCACGAGGGTAAGGGAAAGCAAGAAAAAGAAAGCCAAAGGGACATGGCGAAGACGGTCAACATAGATAGAATGGCTACAGACAGAGCAGATGGAAGACAAGTAGTGGAAACAACAAGTAAATATTTGAGGAGTTTTTTGTAAGACACACACAAGGAGAAAGGGAAGCAAGAAAAAGTAAAGCTGATGAAATCTTTGTTAGAAATCGAGATAGTTAGAGTCAACAAAGGGGAGAAGACGACGGAGGGGAGGAAAGGATGGGGAAACATATAGACACGAAGGGAAAAGCAATCTAAAGTATTTCAAGTGAAACCAATAGAGCATAGACCCTTCTCCATGGGGTATTCTTACAAATTGGATCTCCCAAAATGTAACCCATCGAGGACCTGAGACATTCCAAGAGCAAATAAATTACCAATGTTACTTATATCTTTTGTCCCAGAACTTCTTCTTCACACAATCTAGTAACGATCCTATTTTACTGACTTTTATCAACCAAGAATCCATTTCAATTCAACCATGATTTGTAGTTTAAAGTTTGTGGTCTTCATTTGCATCTAATCATAGAGACTATTTATAGCATACTCACCTTACCGTGTGCTTACATCTATGAGTTTTAAGGCTTGCTATAGCTCCCAAGGATGAGTTAAGAGGCATTAGAAATTAATGAATGTATCCATTGGGATACGAGTTCATGATAACAATAGATAGAGGAAAAAAACTAGGGAGACAATACAGAGATGAAAAAGGAATGTTATATTTCCAAGAAATTTTTTGGGGAATTCTTTCTTGAAGAAAAATCCCTAGAAGTTTTTAAGAGCATGATGACACCTTGCCAACGACTATACATAGGGCACAACTTTATTTAGTTGCCACTATAAAGAAAATTGGTAGGCATTCTCGGTTCTGGGCTGTCTATGCTATTTATTCTCTATATATGCAATTGCTAGACCAAATTACATTGAATCTAAGCCTCTGCCGGTATGGACATTGTTTGCATGGGCTTAGAATTACTACAAATTCACAATTCTTCTTGCTTTGGCTAATCTCTTTTGTGCTCAGGCCCTAAAAATTTAAGATAGCAATAAACTTTGCCATCTCATTCCATATTTTTGGCGATGACATATCAGTGGATAGGTTTTTGAGATCGGCTTATTGCACTAGTCCTACAAATGACTTCTTTGGTGGTGGCCCAATTTTTTGATCCAGCATGAGCTTTGAGGAGGAGATACTCGTGCAAGGCTTTGATGGTTTTTGCTTTCTTGCTAACATTTGTTCAACTCTAATGGATTCCTCGTATATTTGGGGAAATATTTTCTCCCCAGATTGACATAGAAGGATTTCCATATCAGGGCTAAAGGCTTGAATGTAGAATAGGTACGCTTTGGCTGAGGACAGGAGTAGTAAGCTTGGAATTTCCTCCTAATTGCTATTGAATCGGATGTTAAAATTCATCACACTTTCAAGAGGATTCCTATTGATAAATGTGAACTGAGTTAGTAGCTAGAAGATATCCTCAAGTTCAGAAAATGCATCCAGGAGAGCCTTAGACAAATCTGTCTATGTAGAAATACTTCCAGGTCACAAGGTTTTATACCAGAGCCATGCTCTAGCCTAAAGAGAAGTGAACAACAACCTGATCATCACATATTTGTGTATGATATTATAAAGTGTGGTAAAAGAAGCCATATTTTCTAGGTGCACCTTCACACATCCATGGATGCCATCATAACTTGGTAAAATTCTAGCATAACTTCAAGGATTTCATATAAATGGGAGAAGGCAAAGAGGACCTTGATCATTCCATCCAGGGCAAATTGGCTGCATAATTGAAGCACGAGTCCCTCAAAACCTCTAAATTGCACCACCAGGTCGAAGTTGCCAGATGAGCATAGTTTCACTGACTGTAAGGTCAGGGCTACTCATCAAAACCCTAGTTCCTTAAGGAAATGAGAAATCTCAATACAAAAAGGCAATTGATCTCATGATGTGGAGATGTTGCATAGTTAGAGTCACCAGGTGACTTGCCAAGATATGGGTAAACCAGAGAATCACCAGACTCTAGTTTCCTTAAACATGAGAATTCAATGAGTTCCCCAGCAGGGTCACCAAAAACTATTGGTGCAAAAAACAACACCGAACGAGTGATAGGCACACCCGAAGGTTTTTGACCAGCATTGAATGGTCACCTAACCTAGGATGGGCATAATTGGTTGATCTTTAGAGAAGTTCAACTCTTGAGGTTCCAACTACCTATGTCGCAAAGGGGAAAAGGGAGAAAAGGGAGCAAGAAAGAAAACAAATAAGGTCATAGATAGATTAATAAGGATGGGATGCAACCACATCAAGACACACTCCATTAATGTCAATGCAAACAATAGTAAACCACCTAATAGATCAACCCACCCTGCCTATCACTTCTCCTTCATCTCGACGTCCAGGGGTAAATTCTAGAACCAACAAGAAGTTGCATGAAATATAGGTAGTATAATTAGAGCACTCCCACATGACTTGCTTTAGCAAAAATAAACCCTGATGCCAAATGGTGACATGAATTCTAGAACCACCTAGTTGAACCCACAAAATCCAAATAGCAAAATTAAACAAACCAACTTAGACAACCATAGCAAAAATAAATTTTCATGCAAAGGTAAAAAGAGAATGACAGATAGATTGAGAGATCAAACAATGATTACTATTATTTACAAGCATTAGAGGATTACATATGAATTGTAAAGTCTATAGATCCACCCTTTGGAATGACAAGCATTTCGCTATGTATAGAGAATTTTACAATGCAATTCAAATTATGGCATTAATGGCATCAGGTGGTAGAATTAGACTTGGAGCGATTAGAAGATTTGTTGATGCTTTTTCTTGAAAGGAGAGGCAATCATCCAGAAGGAATTAGGTGCTTCTGCATAAATCTGGGCCCTTGATCATCCTTGCTTGGTTTGTTCGAGCAAGAAATTTTATCTACTTCATCCCTTCAAGCACTTAAGAAGTCTGATTGATTACCACAGTTTTTGCATACTTCCACTTACTCCTTGTTAGTTTGATCATTAATAGCCTAGCTTTAAAGTCGTATTTATTTTTTTATCAACTTTTGGTCAGGGATGTTCTATCTTCTTGGTCTTCTGCTTATCATATTTCAAAGGTGAAATATTAGGCTCAAACGTTCGACGTTACCTTCCCAAAATTTTGTCCAGTCTTGGGATGGGTAACTAGGACTTGCAATCTTTGAGACATAATCCATTTCTTTCATCCAATAATTTGAGACCTTATTCTCCCGTCCATTGGTTAGGGTGGGGATTTTGGGTCTCCCTTTGAGAATACTCCAGCCCATTCTTCCATCCAATCCATTCTCAAAGTTTTTCTTACTCTATTAGTGCCTCAAAATTGGCCAGCTCTTAAGAGATCATTATTCTCAAAAAATAAGAGTGGGTGAAGAATTTCACCCATAGATCCCAAGGCCAAGAACTTGGTAACTGGGGATCACCCATGTAGCAATCCCAATTGTAGTCGATGACATATTTGGAAATAATTCTAGAAGAAAATATGCAGCAATATGGGGATAAAATTTGGAAGGGAAACCGGATCCCAAGCCCATGCATACCCCTACATCATGATGAGCATCACGTTGAAAAGTATGGTGCTTGCTTTGAGTAAATTAGTAGATTCCCACAAATGGATAATGTCATCGCCTATAGTTCACTATAGAGGTATGAGAGTCAGGAAGTTGAGGACCTGGTGACCTTTCATTCTAAATGGTAGGTGGATGTGAATACCTTGCCTCCACCCATACAGAGTATAGACACAAAGAACCAAGTACCCTCTCAGCTTTCCCTATTCCAAAGTTAGTCTTTGAATCAATTAAGGTTGGAGGTATGTGATAAGCTATACTTCCTAGTAATCAATGTCGAGCAAAGAGATGAAAGTGTTGAATAATTTCATAGCCTATTCAAGAGTTTAGCCCCTATGCAAAAAATATTGAGGGAAGATTTATTGAAATTTGAAAAGGTCAACCTGATCGATGTTTCCATAAAAGAAAATTGGTGGCCAATAAAGCTTATACAACAAATTCTCTTCTCATGCCTCTAGAACACTATGTGCTTCCTTTTTATCTATCTCTTGCTTTACAAAATTATATCTTGCATAATTTTGTGGTGGACCTAAAGGTACCAGTATCCATCATGCTAGTAGACATCTACAGAAGCATGGGACTCAACCCAGATGCATAAGGGCTAGAGGTGCTATATTGCAAGTGAGTGGTTTTTGCCACTAAGAAACTTTGACATTACATGCTTAGCCACACAACATACATCATAGCTAGAGAAAATCCTCTGCGTTACATGATATATCACACTTAAAATAATACCCACACAACTAAATGGATAATGCTCCTCATTAAATTCGACTTGAAATTCATAAGACAAAAATTCATTAAAGGTCGGGTAATAACTGATCAACTTGTGGGAGCTCCACTACTTAGTGATCATCCTTCAATTTTTGAGCTCCTAGATGATTCAGTATTTGCTATCACTTAACAAGAAGAAGATGTCATTCTAGAGGAAGACATCAATATCACATTATTCTTTGATGGCTCTAAGTGCAAGAAAGGTCAAGGTTCCAGAGTCTTATTTCACACACCACAGGGGGTACCTATCCCCTTGTCATTCAAACTAGACTTCCAATGCACAAACAACACTATAGAGTATGAAGTCTTAATATTAGGTCTTCAGTCAGCTATATCTATGAGCATTAAGCGTATTAGGATATTTGGTGATTCTCAACTTGTTGTAAGGCAAATCAACGAAGAATACCAATGCAAAGAACCTACCATTAAGCTTTACCATGAGTGAGCAATGGAGTTGCTCTCTAAGTTTGATTGGTATGAAATCAATAGCTTGCCACATTCGAATAATAGATTTGTAGACGCAATGGCCTCCCTTGGATCATTGATTCTAAAAGATTCATTTGGATAGGTACATCCCCTTATCATTTCAACGGTCTCTAAATCTGCAATTTTCCGTGTTGAGTCAAAAGATGAAGAGGATGTTTGCTTTATCCATTCGAATTCATATGAGCCTTGGTCGAGCCAAATAGTAGCCTTTCTCAAGTTTGGAACACTCCCATATGATATGTCTCAAACTTCCAAATGCACTTTTAAGCAAAAGGTAACCCGTTTCGTTCTTCTGGGGGATGTATTATATAAACATGATTATGATGAAGTCCTCCTTCATTGTCTCGAGGCTAATGAAGCTCAAAGAGCCATTGCTAAAGCCCATGATGGTAGTGGAATGACCATTGAAAAGCATATCCTTTGCATGGGTTATTATTGATCCATAATGGAACGTGATTGTTGCACTTATGTCAAACATTGCAAAAAGTGTCAAGAACATGATAATTTAACTCATGTACCATCACAAGCCTTACAACATATTCAAATCCTTTAGCCCTTTTCATAATGGGGCCTAGATCTAATTGGAAAAATTATAGGGGCAACACCATTTTCATTGGTTTATAGAGCCGAAGCAATTATGCCTCTTGAGATCGAGATCTTTTCCTTACAAATTTCTTTGCAGGAATTCATAGACGACGACACTGCTAGACAAGAACGTCTTGAATAACTCACACTGCTTGATGAAAGGTGGTTCAATGCTTTAGAGAATTTATGACACCAAAGTTCATCTACATAAATTCCAAGTAGGAGATGTTGTACTTAAAAAGAACCAACAAAACACCAATGCATTATCGCATCTTCATGATAAATTTGTGGCTAATTGGTTGGGTCCATACATTGTTACACAAAGAGTGGGTAATGGTACTTATAGGCTTGCCAGTCTAGAGGGAGAGGAAGAATCCGAACCACTTAATGTTATACACTTGAGAGTATTCTATGCATGATTCAACTACTATATATGTATATATATACATGGTTAATACACAAAAACATTTGCATACACTTCATTCATAACATTGCATTTCACTTGCATTCACATTCCAAAAACAATGCATTCATCCACATTTCATATGGCATTTCACATTTCACAAAAATTGTATGTCATATATTGCATTCACATTCCACATTTCATATAGGAATCATTTATTAAGTTCAAGGTCTTAATTGGTCCGACAAAAGTCATGTTGCCTTAATAAGGGGTACCTTCACAATGTCATTCACACAATTCCACTAAACATAGTTGCCATTAGCACAAACCACAAATTCACAAACCCTAGGTGTTTTCTGTCACTCAGCCACTCCTAGTGTTTTAAGAAACCTCCAAAATACATGTCAAGTTATTTTTAGGACCATTGCACACACAAACTAAGAAAATATTGAGTTTTGGGAATTGACTCCAAAACATTCTTAAACCAAACACAATTTCACATCTTAAAAACATGTTGTGTCAAAGAGGGATAACACCATACTTGGTATGAACCTCGAAGTGAAAAGGGTTATCCTTTCTAGTCCCATAATGCAACATAGTCCATAAAAATAGTGGTTCTCATCACTATCACAACTTCAAAAATAAAAGAAAGAATAGGTAAAAATCCCTAAAAAAAATTCTAAATCTTTTACACCACACACCATTGATCAATTGGGTTGTAAGGATTGTACTACATTTCTAGTCATACGGTTAGGTGGTCATCCCCAAAACTTAAGATATAAAAAATCAAAATTCATGGACTATGGAGTTAGCCTCCACCGCAACTATAGATGCTTGACTGGTAGTGGAGTACACTCATGTGTGGAAACATGTATCTTTTAAAAAAAAGAGACCTCTGACCGCTCATACGAATAAGCTAGCTTCTAGGTTTCATCCATAATAGGTTTACCCAATTTACTCAAGATGAGTTAATGAACTCACTTGCACACACACTGGTTCTTGATTGTATCAAATCATTACCATGATCTTGATTAGGTAAATGAACTCACTACACACACATTTGGTCCTAGAGGGATTAGGCAGTTTTAGTGAGTTTGTTTGATGCCACTAGGATGTCTGAGTCTCTAAAAAATAGGAAGTTTTCCATATCAACATAAATGTCTTCTTCCATATCAACATCCATATCTTTTTTTATATCAACATCCATATCTTCTTCCACTTCAACATCAATGTCAGTTTATAATTCATTTATCCCATATGCCACCAAGTTCAGTGCCTCTGATTAAACAACAATGCTAGCAAAATGCCCAATAAAATATCTAAACTATAAATGATCATGAGCACATGCCATCTTGCATTAATCATCCATAACATATCATATGCATTAATTATAAATATAAACATGCATTCCACAAAAGCATTTACACAAAAATATAACACAAAATGTAAAAGCCATTTATATATATGTATAAATATCGCATGTAAAATGGAGCACCAAGTCTAATATACAAAAGTGCATCTAAGAACTAGCTACATCCTCCAAGAAGACCCCTGTGACCTAGTAGGAGCCATAGACCTAGACCTATACCTAGACTCACTACGCCTCGTACCCATGGACACAGATGAGGTTGGAGGATAGGAAGTGGAATATGATGTTCCATCAACCTATACTCCAATGCCTCGATATATCTATGCCATGATTGAAGGCGTGCTATATCAACATTATATCGATGCTCTCTCTCTGCTAGCTCTTCCTAGAGCCTCATGATCCTCGCATCCCGCTCCACCAACTACTACTCCATCTACGTCTTGTCCTCCTCGCTCTGACCTAGAGGTCCATCCAGAACCTCCTCCACATCCTCCCCATCTCCCTCATCTCCCCTAATATTGGGAGCCTACTGCACTACACCATCAACCCTCTACCTTTGACTATCAGATTGAAGTCATCGTTGTTGCTTGGGGGCCTCTTGGGTCCCCTCATCCCCGGCATCCTGGGTACTATCATACCTATCCACTCTATCTCCATCCCCATAAACCCCTCCCTAAGGTAGTACCCATGGTGGATGAGTCACAAACCATGTGTCATACTTCATGGTTATCCCTGCATCCTCCATATCCAGGAGATACATCTCTTCATCATCCTCCAAGACCAACCTCCACAGCTCCGCGTAAGGTAGTCTGGTATCCTCCCGATGTCTCCTATATCACACCATCTTCATCAAGTATATCCTACCTCAACCCAAACTGGTAGAGCACCTTTTGGAAGTACTTTGACTCACTCTGATTCCTCCCAATGACCAACCTACCCTGCTACACCTATCGTAGATGCTCTCCATCCTTAATCCATTTGGCACCCAACCATGGCCTCCATACCACTTGGGTAGATGTCAATCCAGCTCACATATCCTTGTACCACTGGCTCATCCTCACTGGACAACTTGGCTGCACCTCCTTAGCCAAAACCCATCGTCTAGCATAGGGTTGATGTTGATCCCTATAAAAATCCTCCATAAGCAAGCCCTCTGATTGAGCAACCCTAAAATGCTCCCATCCCTAGAATTATGGTAATAAGATGCATCCCAATCCCTTCTACCCCCATCTCATCACATCATATAACTCTTTGTATACCTGAACTAGTAAGGCGAGAGCCCATGCATACACATGTCTCTTAGTGAGCATATCACTCACTACCCCTATAATGACACTTAATATAGTTTAAGTCTTTTTAGGATTTCTCAAATTCTTTGAGTGCCTAAAATCCTTGAGTCCCTAACTAAGCCTTGTGCCCTAACCCCATTCCATCCACCATATTCCTTACTCCCTCGCTCGTCCTCATCGTAACCGCATCTCATGCCCTCGCTAGATCTACTTTTGCAAAATCCTCCATCATCTTCTAAGCACATTCGGGTGCTTTCTGTCAATGCCATGCACCTCTGGGTGCCTCCCTACCAGGCCCGCATGCCCACGAGAATTTTTTGCAATTGTCGGGTGCTTGCGGGCACTTTATGTAAGCCCTTATGAAAGCCTCCTACCTTCGAGTGATGCTAGGACACACATTTGCCATTGAATTGTGACAAATCCAGTTATCAAAAGGACAACCAACAAGGAGTAAGGTAAATCATTCTTTGTTTTGTTAATTTCAATATCTTTAGATTTGTATACAATTTAATTTATCAATAGCTAGGGTTTTATTGATATTTCATGTAGGGTAAGGGTTTTATTACTAAATCCCTATTATTATCTGTGTGTGCAGATCTAGAGATTCATCAGTGTTGGATAGTTGTTTAAATTAGAGTGGCATGACTCAATGGATACCTAAAGTCCACTCTGTTAGAATATAATGTGCACTATACCTTGTTCTTAACACTTGTCATATCCTTTGAAACTTGTCATGTTCTTCATATAGGTTTATCCGTATATATTGTACTCATTTCATGTATAATATATCTCATCTATTTTAAATTCCAATATTTGGTATCAGAGCGTAGTTGCTCTCCTACCCTATGTAACCCCTTGAGGGAGGATTTACCTCATGGAAATCCCCCCCTCATTTTTTTCCCATTTTGTTTCTCCATGATCCAGGGAGTATGCTCTCCACATTTGTGGATCAGAAATCAGAAAGCCGATTGGAGAAAGAGAGCATTTCATGGTTGCCCGTGAAGCTTCAATGCTTGGGACCATGATTTTTTTGTCTATTTTTTATTATTTTTCTTTGATGCAGGTATGGAAGGAACAGATTGTGGTGCCTCAAAGAGCAGAGTTATTTGTGTATCTCACAATCTATTCATGGGATATTTTTTAATGGGATATAGTTATCTCTGTTAGAGAATAAGAGCGATTCAGAAGACCAACAAGGAAGATATGGATATGTTGAGCCATTTGTAGATCTAGACCGAGTGTTGTGGCAATGATGCTAAGCCTGGTGGCATTTTTAGCGAGCTCGAGAACATCTCCTTTAGGTTTCGGTTCTGATGCTGGTCATGACTGTGTCAAGTGGATTTTATGGTATTGTTCAACCAACCATAACTGATGACTCCATGGTCATAAGCTAATGTATACTGCCCCAATGGAGGAGCCACCCGTAGCCCCCCATCCCCCCAAATAATAGAGCGATGAGATTATCATCAGTGACATGCCATTGATCTATCTAGATAGATGATGCACAATGTAGCAACTAGACAAATAAGGCTTTGAATGTGATGAGGAGTGCTTTCTATTATCCCCAAAATCCTACTGCACAAAAAGCAATGTTTCTCATCATGGTTGCGTTTATCGTGGCTCATTAGAGATAGACTCCTTGGAATGAGTGCGATGTTTTTTGATCGAGCTGAGTATATCTATCCATGTGCACATTTCCCAAAATGCCAAAAATTCATCGTAATTCCTAAAATTGCATCAGTGACATATTCAACCAGATCATCTTCTCTTCATGGTGATCCGATCAACGTGCAATCAATGATCAGCTGTGAGTTAGTGTATGACAGTGAATTTTTGCAGCACTTTATTAGTTTATTTTTTGTAGTGAATTCTATTGGTGCATGCATGGAAGACTTGCCCCCACACCAGTTTTAGGATATTGGAAAATTTTGTATTTGAAAATATTGCTTTAGATTTATGAACAAGACTTCCTCTTCCTATTAATATTTGTTGTGAACAGATCTTTGCGACCATCGAAAAGCGATGCTACCTGCTATGAAGGCTTCTGTAAGATTGGATGGAAGACATTAGGCTTGTGAGTTTTGCTCATCAAGGGAGGGATTTTATTGGGATTCCTTTTTCAGGCCAAGATATACAAATGTTGCAGCATTATGCATGGCAAAAAATTATGGGCCCTTAGAGACCATCTGCCAGAAAAGTTCATTGTATCGCATGCTGTCTTGGAGGTGTGAGCCCTCGACAGGTACGACATTCCAATAAATGTAATTGTGATTTTTTGCAGAGATAGTGGTCCACCAAAGTGACCACATGGCCAACATTATGGCCTAGAAGAACATGGGTAAATCCCATATTGCATTTTAAAATGCATTTATTAAAAAGTGAGGGGCAACTTTTTTTTTTATATGGACACATTGGCCCTTGTGCCCATGATTTGTGGGATTTTTTAGTTAATCCATTTTTAAAACTATAAGGGGTTGGTTTATTTTTTATGGCAAACAATATGGTATCCATTGCCATTTATTGTAAAAGGTTATTTCCATTTTTAAAACCATGTTCTATTCCAAAGAATATTTCGAAAGATTCCTTTGTGAGGTAAAATGAAGAGGCATTTTGTTTTTCCACATGATGATGGCCCCATTGAGAATGAAACATAGGGGTATTTATAGTCGTTGAAAAGGTTTTTTTGAGATAGACACATTGGTGGTGTCCATTTGTAATTTTGAGGTTGTTTCAATTGAGTTTTTTAGCCTCAAATTTGTTGTACCTTGGAGTGCACTCTCTATTGTACTTGACACTCCCAATGCAAATTGTATGTGATCCTTGTACTTAGTCACCTTCTCTATAGCATATAGCGGATGAAGTTGCTGGTTACCCATACATTTCAGTGGGATGAGGAGGTCACCATAAGGACACTTAATCTAGGGACTACAGACATAGACACTAGACTCTATCCAAGGATTTTTTTGGATCAACTTCTGAAGACTACAGAAGAAGATACTTCAAAATATTCTATTCTCTTCTTTCTTCTTCTCCTCCATATTTGGCTTCTATGGCTCATTTTATTGTATGTTTGAGTGCATTTTTGGTAGAGATCGACACTCTTATATGGCTCGTATTTATTTTGTATTAAAGGTGCATTTTTGTTAAAGATAGATACCCTCTAGATTGAGTTCACCATGAGGGAATATGATATTAATGGTGAATCTAGTTAGTGACCTACGAGAGGCAACATACCTGGAGGGTGACCTACAGAGATAATAGACCTAGAAGTGGTTGATCCTGAGGCACCCAGGATGACCCTGAGGCACTTATATTACTGACCCAGTGGCAACAGATCCAAGGAAGTGGCTGACCCTATGGCAACAGACCGAGATGTATACACCGTTGATCTAGCATTATTCATAATTGGAGAGCCAAGCGCAAAGAGCACGAGCCTAGACCAAATCATGTAATAAAGGAGGATGATAGGGTTATTTTAGTGAAGTCAACATTAAGGGGGAATGTTACCTAATGTTGACTTGTTTTTTTCTATAGTTAGGATAGTGCACATTAAGGGGGAATGTTAGAATATAATGTGCACTATGCCTTGTTCTTGACACTTGTCATATCCTTTGACACTTATCATGTTCTTCATATAGGATTATGCCTATATATTGTACTCATTTCATGTATAATATATCTCATCTATTTTAAATCCCAACACACTGGACTCTGTTAGGAGCAAGAACAAATTTTACAAACACCACGAGCATTGTTGGATAGGGTTTTAGAGAACCCTAGCATTATTGTATTTATTGTATCTGAATAAACTATGTAAAACCCCTATTTGGGATCACATTTGATTGTACTCAGATCCCCCAACAATAATAATATCAGATCTCTTTCATTGTGTAATTTATTGTGTTATGTGGTTTATTCATTTTTAATTAATTATATCTGGTGTTTCATTTTTTTCTTCATAGTTATGTTGTACACTTTGTCATAGAAGTGGTATGAGACTTTACTTGCTTCTTGAAAAGGTACATTATAGCACTCTATTATTAAAAGTGGTTCCCCATTTTCTTCCATCTAATTAGCTATAAGATCAAAATTAGTCTTTATTTTGATATAAAATCAACCAAAATAGGTAAGAGGTGTATGCAAGTTTCTCCTCCCCTTTAGTTCCCTAAGTTGATTGTTCATTTGATAAACAATATTTAAGGCATAATAAATCATTTGGGAGAGTTGTGGATATGTTTCCATCGCATGGAGAATGGAAATATGTTATTTATAAACATTAGCATCTAAATTGTCTTTAAGCAAAACTGCTATCCCTAATAAGACTATTTGAACATCTTCATTAAAAAATCCAACTCCAAAGGAATGCTAAAGTCAATTGCCTTGTTTGGATTTTTGAGATGGGAAATCAGGAAGTCTCACTAGTTTTTTTATTGGAACCTATAATATAAATCCTTTTGTATTTTAGGATCATAGGTGTCCCACATTTTTGGATCTTCAACCACCTTCAACATCTTACTTGTCTCCCTCTCTAGTGTAGAATGATTCCTCACTCTATTAAGGTCGTTTGATGCTTCTTCCTATGGTATCATATATCTCCATACATACCTCCATTAGTTTAGGGTAACTATAACCTTGGGGAACTAGGTTAAAGCGAGGCTTGAGGTCCATATCTCGTTAATGCTCTAAGTTTTTTTATGGACATAGGTTGAAACTTCATAGTAATTCCTTCCATACTTGGCCTTTGAAGTGCTTAATATTTCTCGCTTCTATCCTTCTAAAGGGTTGCTAAAATATTTATAGGACTTTAAGGAGGAGGGTATGGATATTTCTTTCTCTTTACCCTTTTCTTATTTTACTTCACATTGGAGTTCCCTACCTCTTTTGTTAATACAATGATAGGTTATGGAGGAGAAAAAGTGGATGGGGTAGCAATTAAGGAAGGTTGTGACTCTAGGTTAGCCTATGATACAGATGGGATTGCAAAGGCAAATGAGTATCCATGGTGGGTAGGATGGAAGAATGATAAAATTTTAAAAGAGGGGATTTTTACAAGTTAGAGACCAAGGATGATTTACTTGACTTGGTAAGGAATTCACTATTTTACAAGGAACTTGGCAAGTTTTCAACTTTACAATGATTGGTTTGCTAGGATAAGAGGTTTGCTATCTAGATGGATAAATTTGATCACTCATTCTAGTGATTTTCTCTTGATATTTGACATGGGAAACTTCAAGGTGCACTATTTGAAGGTTTTGCTATTAGAGAAATTTTCTCATTAACTTGAGTGAAACATTCAAAGTTTTTCCTTTGGGCATTAGAGAAATTGACTTAGGGTAACATCCTTCTATGAATACCATTCAAATAGGGAATTGGCTAGGATGAGGTTTGATATATAGAGGGATAAATTTTATTGCTTATTCTAGTGATTTACTCATGATATTTGACATGGGAAACTTCAAGGTGCACTATTTGAAGGTTTTGTTACTAGAGAAATTTGCTCATTAAGTCGAGTGAATCACTCGATGTTTTTCCTTTAGGTATTAGAGAAAATGACTTAGGGAAACATCCTTCTATGAATAACAGTCAAATAGGGATACCCTATGGGGTTTGAACCTACTAGTTGGTAAAGAGTAATTCATAGCCTCTTAAGTGCCTTATTACATTGGATGGGTTAGTTGGATGCACTAGGTTCTAGCCTAAAAAAGTAGGTTATCATAATTCATCATGACCAAGTTATTTGTTGGGCCCATTTGGTAGTGAACCAAGTGAGTAATATAATATATGGGCATAAATATAGGTTAGGGTAGATTACTATTCATTAATGCATACTTAGAATTTGGGATGTGCAAAGTGGAGGAAGTATGGGGTTAGGGGGTTATATACCCACCAACCTGCTCACACCTACCATTAATAGGTTAGATGGGGTAGGTTGGTTCCAAAGGGGTCGATTTGCCTACTTGGAAAATTGGTGTGCAAGCGAGGCATGCATTGGGTGCATAGCTCAATTTATTAAGTGGTTCACTCACTAAGGTGATTGATTTTATCAATAAATCTCCCTGTGGCATTTTATTTTTTACAATGACATCATACAATGATGTTGTCACCTTGTGAATCAGGTGAATTCAATTTCTTGGGAAGAAAAACATTTGGGAGAGAGAAGAAGAGGAAGGTAAGAAATGTTATTTTATAGATAAAAGAGAAATATGAAGAAGGGATAAAATCCCAAAAACAAAAAATTGATATGTACATATTTAAGTTAATCTTGGCTATAGTTTCACTAAATGGGTTAAAGGTGCTTCTCATTCACTAAAATTGGTAATGTTATTTTGTCCATGGTAACAAGCTTCTAACCATTCAATCCCATGATATAAAGGATTTGGTAGGGTTTGCTCCAAAGGGAGGCAAATTTATAGTGACCAACTAGTTTAGTTATCTCCCCATCCCATTTGAATACTAAATCACATTCCTTAGAATCCATTTGCATGGCTCATGTGTCAAACCATATTTTGTTTACTTCCTAGTGTTGGACAACCTTATTGAATGCCTTATATTTTTATTCTTCTAGGGCTAGTAGGGTGTTAATTCATGCTTAGATTGGTTCAACATAAATGTTTTCAAGATTTGTATTTTATGATATTTGAAGGAAAGGGATTCCAAATCAACTAGCAATACAACCTCCTTATCATAGACCAACTTGTAAGGGTATGATCCTATAGAGGATTTAGGTATCACTCAATGTTCCTAAAATAACTTTCATAGTTTAGTCTACCAATCCCTTTGTAATTTTGTAATGATTTTATTTAGGATCCTCACTATGTTCTTATTGGTGGATTATGCTAGTCAGTTGCCCTAGGGATAGTAACTGGAGGATGTCTTAAACAAGAACTTGTATTCCAAGTAAAATTCACCACTTTAAATCATTTGAAATAGGTATCATTATTTATGAATACCATGGATGGTGTTCCAAATATATTAATGATATCCTCTAGTAGTTGGATAACTACTTCTTAATTAACTAATTTTACTAGCACCGCTTCCACCCACTTCATAAAATAGTCTATTATGGTAAGGATCCATCTATGTCTTGTCATGGATAAAGAAATTATATTCTTAATGAAGTGTAAGTCCCACTACCGGAAATATTTTATGATGATGATGGGCTATAGGGGTATTTATGCTTTTTGCCTCCTTCCTATGAATACACAATTGGATTTGCAATTCTTAACCCACTATAATCAATAAAACAAGATGATAGACCAATAGTATTTAGCTCTTAATATTTTTGTGCTATGGTTGACATAGAGTAATGACCTCCCTTATCATCATATTATCTAATTAAGAATTTAATCCTTTCTTCTTTGACACATCTTAACAAAATGCCATCCTACCTCTTTCTGAATAAAACATCACTAGACATGTATAGTGCATTGTTTTTTTTATGAATAAAGCCCTTTTCTTAGGTGTTAATTCTTTCAATACCTGTCCATTTTCCATGTACCTATATATATGTCTTATCCATCCCACTCGATAATTAAGCTCTATCTCCTCTAATTGCGAAATTTGATCCTTTGGAGTAAACATTGCTAGGTTTCCACACAAGGCTCTACCTTCAATAAACTTGGTGTGTTTGATTTCTATTTTAAATTCTTGAATCCTATTTATCCACCCAACTCTCTTTTCCCCCAATTCATCATGTAGTATAGCAGATCAATAATCCAGGTGGACTACAAATATAGTGGTCATAATCTATGATAGGTAATATCTAGTTTTTTGAGGGCCTTCATGATAAAAACCACTTGTTTATCAATGAAGGTATATCTCTCTTCATAGTTTTTGAGGATCTGGCTTATGAATAAGATGAAGTGTTCCTCATCCTTATCATTATCTTGTATTAGAATTGCAACGATGATCTTATTTATTTCAAACATATGGAGTCTAAAATATTTAGAGAAATCAAGATAAAATAGGATAGGGGCTTTGGTGATGGCATTTCTTATATCTTAAAAATATTTTCTACCTTCATCAATCTAGGCTAGGGTAGTATACTTTTTCAACATTTTGGTGATTGGATTGACTAGTTGTACAAAATTATTATGAATTTAGCAACAAACTAGATTTGAACTAAAAAGAACTAGATTTATTTTACTGACATTTATACATGAAGGTCTTGGATGAACTTTATCATATTAAGATCTATGGCTAGTTGATATTTGACAATGCATAACCTAATAACTTATCTTCTTAGACCATTAAGATGGATTTTTTATAATTGAGTGAGATATCACTTTCCATGCATGTCCAAAATATAGAATCTAAATTTTCAATATTATTCTTCCTATATTTTGAATAGATAGTCAAATCATCATGGTATATGAGGATGATCTCACTTACTAGTTCTACAAAGACAATGTCCATAGCACATTGGAAGGTAGCTCCTAAGTTTTATAACTAATAAAAAACTCTTTAATATACAAAGGTTCAAAATTTTGTGGTGAAGACCATTTTTGGTGATCATTATCTTTGACCTATATCTAGTTATATCATGAGAAACCATACAAGAGTGACCATCGATAACCCTACCATATTTTATAAGACCTAAGCTATTGTAGGCAAGGGATAATGATATTTCTATGATACCTTGCTCATATTTCTAAGGTCAATGCATAGTCTAACATCATCATTCTTCTTTTGGACTGGGACTAGATAGGACACCCAAGTCGAATGCTTACAGGGAGATATGATTTGGGCCTTTAGGAGCTCTTTCTTCATAATTACCTCATTTTGAGGGTTTATTGGCCATTGTTTCTACCATAAGTATTTTGCACTTGGTTATAGTTTAATGGTATGCTTATGATATTCATATCATATACTTTTATGTCTTCATAGGGCCAAGCAATAATATCTTCAAATTTACCGCAAAGTTCCTTGAATAGGCCAGTTTCTTTTGAGTGCACTATTTACCAAGCAACAAAATTTTCTCTTCAAAGACTTCAATAGGGTGGTAGGAAGAGGATTTTACCTTGATTTTAGATTTATTTACAATATCATTTGGATTAAACAATCTCTCCAAAGTGATTAACCCTTATGGTAACTAATTTATATTTAATTGAATAACCCCATCTTTGATGTTATTCCCATACTCATTTTTATCTTAAACATGTTGAGCTTCCTTAACGAGGAACTTGATGATTTGCTCATAATAATTGAAGGCCTGCAAATGATTAGAAATATTAGGGACTATTATCCTGAACAACACTTCTAGTTCATTTGGTTTATCCCATATGTTCGTTATGGTATTTTTATGCCATTTCTGCTAGCTCATTTACCTTAGGATTCAACATTTTTGGGATTTCCCTCATGTCATAAGTATTGGAGCTTTCTAATAAATCCCAACCTTATACTTATATGATTTTAAATGTTTATCCTTGATGGTGCATTGGGAATTAACCTGGTTTATGAATAATTTAGAGTCACCAAAAACCTTCATGTTCTTGACCCCCATCTTCTCAAAATTTCCTCAAGATTATGCATAATGCCTTATATTCAACCATGTTATGTTTGTAGTTAAATATTAATTGGAATAAAAAATTAATTTGTGCATCTTGTGGGTCTATGAATTGAAAACATGCACCTACTTCATTTTTAATTTTAGCAATGTTAAAATACATTGTCTAAGTTTTGTCAAACCCTTGTTCCTATTGGCTAGTTAGAGTTAGGATGGTAGATGGTTTTTTTAATATGAGGTAATTCCTACGATCAATATTCTCAAAATTAATCTTTAGGTCTTCATAGCATTGAGAAACATCAATTATCATGTCTATCTTAGACATTTGGTCATCCTATGATACTTCATCATCCATAATTTGTGGGATCTCATTCCAATTCACTAAGCCATCTTCATTCAATTTATGCAATATGTAATTAAAAGTAGACTTATTCTCAATTCAAATAATTTTTCTATCCTAGGACACCATCATGTCAATGTAGTCCATTTCCAAGTATCCATTTTGAGATAGTTTACATATCCATTCTCTAGACAACAAGATACCAAAATATGGGGGAAGGTCAACTACTATCACCTTATGGTCATATATTTTAGAACTCCCACAAAGTTTACCCTTGCACCATCTATATGGATTAGATGTATAGTAGTTTTGGTATAGGATAACCCCATTTATTTACAAATTACTTTTGGTATAACCATCACGTCTGCCCTTGAATATACTATGTAACTTCTTAACAAATAATTTTCTATTTTCAAAGTCACATAGAATGGAAGTAGCTTTAATATTTTTAGGCTTTAGAGTATTGAGGATATTTATTGTGTTAACCTAAATGCTAGATGTATGTTCTACTATTAGGTTTTGTTGTTAAACTGGACTGGATTATATAGGTCTTGGTTCCACATTCTCGGCATAGTATATTTCTTCATTTTTTAGAGAATTCTAAAGTGGATATTGTTGACCCAAATGAACTAGTGCTTCTAGGATGCTCACCTTTGTATAAATATTATTCATTTCCTTAATAATGTTGAATTTAAACTTGATTAAGCTACTCTCATCATGCAAAATAAACTTTCTATACTATCTAGTAGCCATTGCATGTCCTTTACCAATAAGAGAAGGATATTTGAGATGTCACTCTACCTCCTCCTAAAGTTAGTCCTTCTCTTTATCTCTTCCTCCTTCTTTGGGATTGTTCAACTTCGTTGTATCCCTCCTTTTAATTTCTAGTTCTTTCCCTTTAGCCATCTACTTGTCCTTGTCAACATGTGCATCTACTTGGGATGTATTAGTAGTGATTGTCTCAATGTTTTCTTTTTATTTTTCTTATTACATAGTTTTTACCAAACCCTTGTCATTCAACTGTAAAGGTGGGCTTTCCATTCTAATCATTGTGGTGTATTTATATGCTTTAGCTTATTTTTGAATTAAGATTTATTCCTCAAAATATTTCATTTTGTCTTTGAATATAACTCATTGTTGATTTCCACATATAACATAATCATTGAATATAAAATATTCATCCATTTTAATGGCCTGTTGACCTAAGATGGTAATCTATTGAGCTTGACAGTGCTAGTCATATTGATTTGTTTGGTAATATTTGATGGTTACTATATAATCCATAGGGTCATGTCTAAATTGCATGGGAAACACTATAATGTATTAATATTTGAATTGGTATTTACCAGATTGTTCTAAACTTTATTTACACCCTAAAAATACTTTGTTGAGGCATTTGATATTTAGTGAGATAGAGTTTATTTGGGGTTGCCAATTTTGTTGTTGTTATTACCTCTTTCTAGTATTGTTCTAATATATCAAGGTCTTCATCACTTCCAACATTCATATCATATTAAGTTTGATAGATATGTCATTATTGGACTATGGTAAAGTAAGGATGGCAATTATAATTGGAATACAATAGTTGATAGTTAGTCTAACCAAGATACATTACAATGTATGGAGAGGGTGTTTATTTATAGTTGGTTTGGTATTCAAAATAGGTGGAATGGGGGGTGAAGTAGGTGGTAGGTTTACTACACTAATAAGAACATCCTCTACACATGTTACTTCCTTAAACGGTGCTAGTAGAGTATTATGGTTAGCATTACAAAATCTCAATACCAAGCTAGGTTGTAATCCTTTGATATAATATAACAATGTTTGTTCTTTGTTTGGCCTAACTTTTTGTAGAAATAAACCTAATTTTATTCTAAATATAGTATTGTAATCATAAATGTTCTCCTAAGGGCGTCTTTGTTTATATTTTAATTGAAATAAAATATAATACCTATTTACCATACTACCAAATCTATGCATGAACAATTCTGTAATTGATACCCATATGGTAACAAAATTATCAGGTAAAAATATATGCAAATAAGAAATTAGTAAGTGTACCATGATGTCATAATTTTGAAATGGAAAGTTTTAAATATTTTCAAATTAACTTAACATACTATATTATGACCATATAAAGATAGTTATCCACAACAAAGGCAACATGAGGACAATATTTCTAGAAAGACATTTCATATTTTAGGATTCATATCTTGGTGAAGGGTTGTCCCATTTAGATGATTCTTGGACCAATTTATGTGGAATTTGAAGAGCTTTAAAATGGGTGGTTATTGTTAAATAATATTACATTATTTGGTAAAATTGTAAATTTGCCTTATGGTACAAATGTAAATATGTAAATAGGATTTGAGTCTATAGTTTATGAGTGTGATTTATATTTCCCCTTTATGTATGTGTCTATGTGTTGGGTGTGCACAAGTGTTATGTAACAATGTGTGCAAGTGTGTAGAGTAAGAAAGTGTGCAAGTATCATATAATAAAGTGTACAAGTGTGCAAGTAGGAGTGTGCAAGTTTCATAAAATGTGCAAGTAGATAGAGAGTCAAGATTCATGTATACAAGTGGAAAGATGAGAAGCCAAAGCACATGTAAGATTTGTCTTATGTATGGAATAGGAAAGCTACAACTCTCAAATATGTGAGGAGTGCAATAGTCAAGTATTGAAGATTCGCCTTTCTAAGGTTATATAATGGAGATAAAACTCCATGTATTGTACCAAATGACCATAAAATATCATATATATTAAGCATCAAAATATAGAAGCTTGTATACATTTTTGAGCAATATTATTGTGAGTTTTCATCATGTTATTTCATAAATTATATTGGCCATTTATTTCATATTATTGTTGTTATTTTCATGAATGTTATGTTTATTGGCATTGACCATTTATATTGATTGCCTATTTATTGAATGTTATACTAGATCCTAAATATTGGTACCTATGATAACCTAGCAAAAAATCCATTAGTCATATGAAGAAATCTAAGTAGTATTGAGGGAGATACGACCCATCGATCCATGCGATAGAGATATAGCCCTCACTTTTACAGGGATAAGCACCCTTTTAAAATAGAGAGGATCAATAGACGATGCCCTTTAGATCTGAGAAAGCTCTTAAAATAAAAAGCTTAAGAGCTTTTAAAACCTTTTATAACTATCGAGGCCCCATTTTGAAATAGATATCACTAGGATGTTTAAGTCTTTGTAAAAAAATTCCAAAACATTCACCCATAAGTCACAACATCATCTATATCATTGCCACATCATTACATGTCTTCCATTTCACATACCACCATTTTGGTGCCCCTGATTAAACAACAATGATTAATAATGATCAAGCACATTTCTAAACTACAAATGATCAGTAGTACATTAGTTCATTTTCCATGACATACATTACCATTCATTACATATACACATGCATTCACACACACATCCACACAAATGCATAACACAAAAAGTAAAGGCCATGCATATATATATATATAGAGATCAAAATTAAATGTATAATGAATGCCCGAAGGCTATATACAATGGATATCTAAGGCTCATATATAAAAAATGTGCATTTAAGCACTAGCTAACACCTATAGGAGGACCCCTATGACCCCTAGATCTAGATTCACTACGCCTAACAGAGCCCACTATAGAGGAAGAGGGTCAATCTAGCAGTCCAATGTGGTGTTGCATACATAGATCCTATAAATCCTGGATATATACCTCCTGGGATCAAAGGCATAGTGCATCATACCTCTGATGAGATTCCCTTTACCTTAGCTCTTCATGGAGCCTTGCTATCACATCCTCACCTCAACCTATTGCCAGCTCTACTCACAGCTAAGAAACTTTAATATCTTGAGCTGCTATCACCACATCCTACACCACCTCAATCCGTGCTACTCCAACCAATACCATACCTTCCATATTATCCCAATTGACCTTCTACAAGGCCTTTCTCACCTCTAGTATAATGGGTGAGAAATAGTATCGAGCCTCCAAGATCCTCAACTACAACACAAGCACAAACACACATGCATAGTACCATCACATTCATTGCATAATAAAAAATATTTCAAAAACATAAATAAAATAATAATAATTTGCACAACTCTAAATAAAGAGTGCTAAGGGCACTTACATAAACCACGTGCACATCCATGCCATCCATTGTCATCACTTAACTCCACACTCCTCCACTCACTCCCTCACTCTCTTTTAGGCATAGCTTCTGGAACTTGCGAATGCAAGAATGAGTCTAATTTTACTTGTGTAGCACTTTTATAGCTATTTTTGTCACGCTCCAATTTTCATGGGCATTTTCCTAGCGCACTCAAAAATTACCCTACATTTGGAAGGTGGAAGACACTTGTCGGTGTCTGTGCATGGTATGGATATTTGCTGGCATCTAGCTCCAAAATGCTGTAGAAAGACCAACATGACCCAAAAATGTAGCTTACCTCCACAAAATCACTCCAAAATTCATCCATGCATCCATTTCATCATCACATCATGTTTTGTGAAGGTTTGGATTAATTTGGATGTTTCATTTTCATTTGCTATCAAAAGTTGTAAAAATGCCAAATTTGCTTACAAAAGCTTCAAAATGGTCCTATATTTCACAAAGTAGCCAAATTCATCATTATACACATACATCACATCATGCAATAATATTTTGTGATAATTTGGATTGATTTGGGTGTTTCATTCTTAATTGCAACCAAAAATCATAAAATTCTCCAAATTGCTTCAAATCATTCCAAATCATTTCATAAAATCATCAAATTCACTCACCAATCACTGCATCATCCATATACATTCATTTAAATCATTCATATAATCCATAATACATTAACATTCAATATTTTCCAATTCCACTCACATTTTCAAGTGAACCTCGTATCTAGTGGTTTACCCTATTCAATTGGCGATTGCAACAATTCGCTATCCATGCAATTCAGTAGTATGGGTATATCACCATAAGGACACTTGCCCATCATACAACATCCTATTATTTGAAATCCAACTACATTTGGTCCCTAATTTTTGAGTGAGACTATGCTTAGAATAATTTGCTCAAATGCTATCATTGATGGCCTTATTCCTTGGGGTTTGAAACACGGATAATTTCTAATACATCATCTCTTTTACATAGATAGTCACTAGGGATGCAGACGGATAGCATAATTGGTTCCTGGTAGAAGGAACCTCACAAAAAACACTGTAATGGTTATATTCTCCTATGTCATTTTACATTTTTAGAACTTTGCATTTCAATGACGCCATAAGGCACATTCTTAAATAACACAGGACCACCCCAAACTTGGGGTAACCAAATTTGATTTTAATTTCCCACATATGGATACATCTTTTACATCATATTCACATTCATATTTTTCATAAACTCCTTGAATCTATTGGGGAAAAAATAGAATACACCACATTTACATCACACATCTTTGGCACACCCCTCTTATGTTGGGGCAAAGAACAAAATCACTCTTTGCATCATCATATATGTCACTTTTATGATATTCACATCATATCTACATCCATATTTCCAACAACCTCCTTGCATCTGTTGGGGAAAAATAGAATACATTTACACTTACATTTACATCCATATTTTTATGAATTGGCTTGTGAGATTCATTATTCACTCATTCGTCAATTGATGGGGTAAGCTACACTCACATTCTTTTTGTCTTCAGGATCTTCTTGCACTCCAAGGAAAGAAACCTACTTCATCCAAACCAGATGTCTCTTGTTTTTGCATCGCATTGTGTTTTACACAATGCTATACAAAAAGGGGCATCTGGAGACACCAAATCCTAGCCACTTATCATCCATCCACATCATTCAATCACATTCGCCCATTATTTATTTATATTTTATATATAAATATAAGTATTTTTATATTTATATTTATATATTTAATATAAATAAATATATATGTGTATGAATAAATCATAGCCATTCATCACAATATAATCTCATCCATCTACTTGACTTGATCCATGCCACATTAAAAAGATTATAATCTTAGCCATCCATTATGTTTTAATCTTGACCATACATTGGTGTTGTCGAAACCATAACATATGGAAGGCAAGTTATAAAAGGTCACTCATTCTCATGAATGAGGTTGAGTGGTAAAAGTGTTAAGCACTTTTGTTATGAAGTTGGTGGAGCAATTAAGGAGTTGGGCAGTTAGGATTTTTGGAGAACGAAAATATCCATCATGTTGCTCATGTTTGTGTAGGACTGCACAAACTACCCAAATTATTTTTTTCCATATCTCACTCATCTAAAGTTGGATTGAGCCAAAATTTTGAGGGTAGGTTCCTGAAAAACTCTAGAATGCCTTCATAAATGTTTAGATCAATTGGAGCAACAGATATCCCAGTGCAACCCTATATTTTAATGTGATTACATTTCAAACTAGCAGAAGCGTGGATCAGATTAAACATATATTCTTGACAAGGTAAAATATTTTATTATTTATATCTTATGTTTTTTACATTTGCTTGCATTTCAACATTTATAGTATTAGATTTTAAAGATCTATTTCAAAGAGGGCCTCACATAATGGAGCCCTCTCATATGCTATTGAACTCTTGGTGTTGTTGATATGTTTGTAGGTGCATGAGCTACATTATTGAAAGTTTTTGTAGCTAGGGTGGCCCCGTAGGGATACTCAAGCCCACCCCCAACTTGTTTGGAGTGAGAAAAAACATTGAAGACACCATATATTCTTGTGAACGAGGGTTTTTTAACCCTCAATATTGTAACATTGTAGAAAACGTTGTAAATCATATTGTAACCCTATATTCAAGGCATATATATTGTACACTTTGGATATCTAGGCCCTCCTAGTTCCATATTAATAATATTATTCATTTTGTGCAATATTGTGTTGATTCACTTTTGATAAGATTGCTTCATTTGGTGTTGCTCGTTTTTAGCTTACAGGAAATAATAAATATATAGGACATATGGGCTTCACAAGTTGTTTAGGTACAAGATGAAGTGGTAGACTCCTTATGAACATTTTTAGTAGAATGAGTTTAGTGTCTTACCTAGAAAGACATAGGCTATTCTTGTTTGTTAGTCATGAAATGGAGCAAGGCTCTTTAATGCCATTGTTATTTATAACTAGAATGAAATGAATCTCTTCTTGAGGTATTGATATGTGGAATGAAGTTTAGATTCTCCACATTTCACATTATACATACGATGATTCAAGGACTATTATGATTTTGAAAACCATATGTTTGTACAAAAATTCATATTTCTTGTATCGTGTTCTAGTCAATCCTATGTATTTGCCTAACATTATTGGTATTGGTATTATGCACCTACATGAATGCATATAAATATGGATTAGATAGCAATATTAAAATTGGTGGCTGGTAGGATAGAAAATCCTATAGTATCTTGTTGATTGACTTTCATAGCATAGCAATTTCACATAGACTTTATGTTGTATTACCTATTATGAAAGACCCAAAAATTTCTTCTAAGCCTGAAAATGTTAGAACCTTGATTTATACCTTTAAATTGTAAACATTTAAATTTTTAATATTGTATCAAATAAAAATATTTATTGGAACTATAAGATATCTAACTAGAGTTACTACATATTTTTGAGGTAATATTTAGATATAATTTTTTTTTTATATGCATAAATATGCCACTATTTGGACTAGGATTATACTGAAAGGACCCTATATTTGAAGCAATGGAGGGCTAGGGCATCAACGAGGTGGAAAATTCCATCTGGACGTAGAATGTTTTAGCTAAGTTTTAATTTTTCCCTTCATTATCTTTGAAGTTTTGCATATATGTTATTATAGGTTTATTATAGAGATAATATTATCATTTTTTTTTAGTTTTAGGAGATGTAAGCTCTAGTTCAAATTATTACATTATTTGGGTAATGTAATAACTAATAGCTATACTAAAATACTAACATCCCCTTACATTATTTTGCAATACAAAGTGAGCTGCGAAACAATTCAAATTTGACACGTCCAAGTGCCTTAGTGAAAATGTCACCAACTAGAGCATCGGTGGGAATGTCTTGAAGCTGAATTCGGTGCTTTGGAACTTCATCTCGAATGAAATGACATTGTGTGTCAATGTGCTTTGTTCTTTCATGATGGACTAGATTCTTGACGAGGTTCGAGACACCACTGATTGTCGCAAAACAAGCGTATTGGAGATTTTGATGGATGGCCCATACTTGTCAGAATGCGACGTAACCATATCACTTCGCACACAACTTCATGTGCGGCGTGATATTCTGCCTCTGTTGATGAGATAGCAACCACCTATTGCTTCTTGCTGTGTCAAGAGACAGGACCGGATCCCAGATGAAAAATGTATCCAGAAGTTGACTTGCAATCATCAAATGATCCGGCATAGTCAGAGTCCGTGTATCCTTGCAAGAAGAATTTGTTGTTCCTCTTGTATTCTAGGCCATATTCCATAGTACCACGGACATAGTGAAGAACACGTTTCTTTGCTTTCCAATGAGTGGTCTTAGGCTCCTGCATGAACCTCGAAAGATAGTTGACAACAAATACGAGATCTGGCCTAGTATTGGTCAGATATATGAGACTCCCAATCAACTGTCGATAGAGAGTACCATCTACCTGAGGTGAGTCATCATATCGCGATAACTAAAGTCCATTCTCCATTGGAGTTGCCATTGGCTTGCGATCGATCATGCGATATTTATCCAAGCAATGTCTTGGCATATTTTTTCCGAGACACTTTGATGGAGTGCTCCTTCGGCTGAATTCCAGGACCAAGACAATAATGGAGAAGTCCGAGATCCTGTCATCTCAAAATATTTGCACAAGTTTCTTTTGACGAGTAGAGATCATAGTTTCCGAACTCCCTGTAATGAGCGAGATCATCCACATAGAGTACAAGCAACACTATCTCGGAACCCTATTTCTTGAAATAGAGGTTTGCATCCGACGGACATCTCTTAAATCCATGCTTTGCATAAGGTGATTGTCCATTTTTATATACCAAGCTCGAGGAGCTTGTTTCGGACTCATACAAGGATTTGACCAATTTGCAAACTTTCTGTTGTTGGCCTTCCACTTCAAATCCTTCGAGCTGAGTCATATAGACTTCTTCTTGGAGATCACCATTTAGAAAGGCACTTTTGACATCCATCTGGTGAACTTTCCACCCATATTGTCTTGCCATAGCACACATAACCCGAATTGTGGTCATCCGAGCGGTAGGTGCAAAAGTTTCCTCATAGTCGATGCCTTCCTTTTGAGCATAGCCCTTTGCAACAAGACGGGCCTTATGCTTATCAATTGTTCCATCTGCCTTGTACTTGACTTTGTATACCCATTTTCAGCCAATAGGTTTCTTTCCATGTGACAGATCAACAAGCTTCCAAGTTTTATTCTTCATCGGAGACTCATACTACGTATCCATAGCGGCCTTCCACTGAGGCTCACTGAGAGCATCTTGCACTGATGCAGGTTCAAGACTATCTATGGTAGACATGAATGCCCTGTCATCATCAATATCCATATCCTCAACTTCTATACTTGGAGTCATAGAGAGTTCCTCAAAAGATTGACAAAGATCATCAACCTCACCAGTTTCTCTAGCTTCTCTTTCCTTTTGAGCCATACTGCGTGTACAAGGTCTATCCAAATTCATATTGGGAGGAGTGGATAAATTTGCGTCTCTGATTGTATTTGTACACCATTTTGGATTCTTCTTCGGTGGTGGTGAAGAAGATGTAGAAGGACCTCTTGTCTGTGCTGACGAAGGAATCATCTCTTCCTTAGTTTCCACAATATCTTGGTGTACTTTAGATGTGCTCTGTGATGTGAAAGCTTCATCAAAGACAACATATTTGCTGATATGAATTTTCTTGGTCAAAGGATCTATCAACCGATATCCTTTAGAATGCTCAAAATAACCAAGAAAAATACATCTCAGTGTTTTCTCATCTAGCTTCTTCCTTTTCTCTTTCGGTATGTGCATGAAAGCTTGACACCCGAAAATACGTAGATGAGATATGGAGGGTTTTCGACCACTCCATGCTTCCTATGGAGTCATTCCTTTTAGGGCCTTTGTGGGTGCCCTATTCAACAGATACACTGCAGTGGTGACATCTTCCGCCCAATATTGTTGCCCAAGAGTAGCTCCTGTGAGCATACAATGAACCATTTCCATGATAGAACGGTTCCTTCTCTCAGCAACTCCATTTTTCTGAGGAGTATAGGCAGTTGTTAACTGTCTCTTGATCCCATGCTTATCTAGGAATGTAGAAAATTCATTAGAGGTAAACTCTCCCCCTCGATCTGAGCGAAGAGTTTTAATAGAAGCTCCTGACTCCTTCTCAACGGATTTCTTGAACTGCTGGAAGAATGCGAAAGCTTCAGATTTTAGTTGGAGAAAGAAAACCCACATCTTTCGTGAGTAGTCATCTACGAATAACCGAAAGTACCTCTTCCCTCCACACTTGTTGGGTGTGAAAGGACCGCATAGATCGGTGTGAATTAGCTCCAAAGGTTTTCGTGCTCTTGTAGAGCTCTTCTCAAATGGTACTCTATGCTGCTTTCCTGCCAAGCAATCAGAGCACACTGGCAATGTGGCTGAAAGGGAAGGAATACCATTTACCATCTCATACTTGCTGAGCTCAAGTAAGTAGCCAAAACTTAGATGCCCATATCTTTTGTGCCAAAGGGAAGTTGCCTCCTTGGTAGAGACAGTCATGGCAACATGTGGAGTAGAGATAGCATCTAGTGCAAATAAGCCATGCTTATATGAAGCTATTGCAATCTGCTTACCCTTCCTGGTAATAGTACAACACTTCTTTCCATTCTCAACACAAAAGTTGACAACCATATTTCTGTCCAGGATTTGTGTCACTGACAACAAATTGTTGGCCAATCCCAGAACATAGAGGACTTTGTCAATCTGACACTTGCCATCAGGAAGAGTGACTGAAACTATACCCTCTCCCTGAACCCTGTAGGTTTTATCATCAGCAATGGTGACAGGTTTGCCCTCCTTGGCCACAAATGATTCAAACCACGATCTGTCACCAGTCATATGTTTGCTAGCTCCAGAATCGACATACCAAACATGATCCCTCTTTGTGGAATCTGTGGTAGTCATGAGCACCTTGTGTGCCCATTCAAAATCTGAGTCAGATTCTTCAACAACAACATTCACCTGGGGTTGCTTGTTTTTATTTTGTGGTTTGTTTTGGCCTTTTTGCTTGTTCTTATGCCAACACCTGTTGGTGTCATGGTTGCCTTTCTCATAGATCTTGCACCACCTCTTCTTCTGTTGAGGTTGTTTGCCTTTTCCTTTCGTATCCTGTTGAGAATTTCCTCCTTTCTAAAAGTTGCCTCCTTTTTGCCCATTACCTTTCTTCCTAGAACCCTGCATGTTGGTGTATAGGGCTGTATTGGAAGAATCATCCTTGTGAAGTTGGCGTGCCTCCTGTTGTTGAAGCAGATTGACCAACTCGATGTAGGTAATTTGTTGTTGAGACACCTGGATGGAGGTTATCAACATATCAAATGAAGAAGGTAAAGCTCTCATCACAAGTGAAATGAGAAGCTTTTCATCCATAGTATCTCTGAGAGAACTCAATTTCTCTTTCAACTCAGACACTCTGCACAGAAAGAGTTCAACTGTTTCACCTTGCCTCAAACTCAAGTTATGAAGTTGTTGTTGAAGATGAAGAATGGTGGATTCATTCTTCCCCTCATAGATGGTTCTAAGGGCATCCCATGCCTCTTTACCACTTGCTTTGTCAACTATATGAGGTTGCACTTCATCTGAAATAGCAAACAAAATGAGCACCTTTGCTCGATTGTCTTTCTTGTCAAAAGCAATCTGATCTGTCGAAGGACCCTGTGGATCCTGCTGTTGGTGAAGGCCTCGTTGCTACTCCAGTAACAATATCCCACAAATCTTCCATTTGGAGAATAGCCTTCATCTTATGTTTCCATGGTGTATAATTTGGACCTTTTAATAACTGATGCGGATCAGTCATCAACTTTGCAACATCGGCCATAGTGAAGGTTCCTTATATCACCAATTGGTCCCCCTTTCGATATACCTTTTGCTAGGCCAATATACCATACAAAATACCCACCCTTACGTTAGGGAAACTATAGGTATTTAGAAAGATCAACAAAAATCACCCGCCCTTACGTGAGGGAGACTATAGGTGAATTTTAGAGATCATACGATACGTGGAACATAAGCGGTACTGAAAGGGAATCGCCTTGTTGATGGCACCTACCATAGAAGATTCTTCTCATGCGTGGGGTGTAACTTCCCCTAAACACTATGAAGAATACTTCGTCAGGATTTACGCCTAAACACAAGTGCGATAAAGGGTAGCGGATGGAGTAAAAAAATGTAAAAATGGCGTACTTATTCCTCCCCGACGATTTATAGATAACAAGCTCAGACGTCATTATAGTAGCTATATTAGGTGGCGGATACAGTAGCCAAATCACGACGACTTTACTGTAAGTGCTGGCGGAGGTATCACAAATACCGAACGCTGCAGTGCAATAAAATTGCACGGATGGGTTTTATATTCCGGGGACTTAGGGAGTGTTTTGATTTTAATTTTTAATGTTATAGTGCAAAAATGAAATATGCAACATACAACAAAAAAAATTGCCCACAAGAATAACCCACAAGGTGTCGGTCACAGCCGAAAATGCACCTTTTACAATGCCAAATTGCTATTTTTTGAAAAATTACTCACTATCCCCCTTTGATTTTTGAAAAAAAATCCCCCCTTAAAAAGGCTTTCTTTAACAAAGCATTTTTAATAATTATTATATTTAAAATTAAAATAAATAATTTTAATTTATATAGTTTTAAAACTTATAAAAAATAAATTAAAATTAAAATTTTAATTTATAAAGTTAAAAAACTATTAAAAAAATTAAAATTAAAAATTTTAATAAAAAATTAATAATTAAAAAAAATAACTTTACAAAAAAAAATATACCTTGGGGGGTCGGCGGGATTTGAACCCCCGACCTGCAGGCTCCCTGAGCCTTACCGCACGGCTCACGACCACGTGAGCCAGCGGGCTGATCCGAGAGGATCAGTGGACCTCCTCCCTTATCAACCCGAATGCTCCTCCTCCTCGGCCTCTGCGGCTGCCGGCACTCTGCTTCCCGACGCTCCTCTCTGCGGCTGCCTCCGCAGCAAAAAAAAAACACCGCTTGCCCAGTCGCGGCTGATTTTTCTTCCGCAGACCAACGTTGTTTTTTTTTTTTTTTTTTTTTTAAACGTTGGACAAGGGGGGGGTGGCTCTGTGTTTTTTTTTTTAAACGGGGAGGGGGGCGCGCGGCGGCGCTTTTCACGCTGCGCGCAAATGGGCGCGACGGGGGGGGTTTATACCCCCTTCAATTCCCGCGCGGGCGGGGATTTAAAAATCCCGTGCGGGGGGGGTCCCCTCCTCTCGCACCGGCCTGTCGCCTGGCGCGACCGCGGCCCGTCACGGGGATTTAAAAATCCCGCGTGGGGGGGGGGGGGGTTCTCCCCTCCTCTCGCACAGGCCTGTCGCCTGGCGCGACCGTGGCCCGTCGTGCGACAATCTCCTGTCGCACGCGACAGGCCTGCGCTGTCGCACGTGACGAGCTGCGACGAGTGCTGTCGCGACAGTCTTTGTCGCACGCAGGGGCTGCGATGTCGTGTCGCATCACGACATCTCCTCTGTCATGATGTTGTCGTGCGGGTCTGCGACAACCTGCGCGCGCCTTCTACGACAACTCTTTTGTGCGGGTTTGCGACAGCTCCTCTTCGACGTCACCGACGCACGCTGCCCGGCCTTTGACTTCCACGTTTTCGACGCGCTTGCTGCCTCACGCAGAAAAAAAAAACTCTGCCCAAAATTTTAGAACCTTGCTCTGGTACCATGTAAAGCCCATCCGGCGTAACTGAACTGTTACGTTGTAACAGTGTAACAGAGATAACGCTAAATATGAAATATAGCTAAATAACATAACAGTACGCTAACACAAATAGTATAATCACTATAGGATATACTTGTAAATATTAGTAGATATCGAGTTATAGTGTCCTTCTCATGGACCAATTTATAACCTTATAATCATCCCTAGTAGTAGATATTAGAGAGACCTCAAAGAGCAATGATCCTTGTTGCTTAAAGATAAGGCAATCATTGATAAATTTAATAGGTCTTGGCAAAGGGCTTTGACTCCGAGAAAATGGATTTATAGGAGATGGAAGTATCTAGGAGTGAGCCTATCCTTTCTTCCTAAAGGTTTTTCCTAACCATTTTATATTCTAGGAAGGAAATAAATAGAATCTTGAAAGGGGGTACTTGGTTTATGGTAAGAGCAAGACTCTTCCTTATATATTGGTATGAAGGCTTTACACCTGAAAACGTAAATATATTCCTAGTACCAATTTGTATATATATATATCCCATTGAATTTTGGTGAATGGATATCTTCAAGGCAATAGACAACACTACATGATAATTTCTTGAGTTTTTCAAAGCTTAAAGACATAGAGTCTTGGCTATTTATATCCATTTGTCATGATTGATATCAGTAAACCTTTACTAGAATCAATCATTATTAAGTATGGAGGGAAGTAGTGGACCCAAAACATGGATTATGAAAATATATCTTTTAGATGTAGATGCCATGAGGTGGGACATACTGAGAGATCATGTCTTAAGAAGAGTCCAACAAAAATATATTTAGAAAATTGCAAGATAAACTTACACATGGATATGGATGACGATGGTTTTCAATTTCCAAAAAATAGGTCTAGACAATTGAAAGTAAATAAATAGTGGAGAACATTAAGTAAGGATATTAGAAGAAACACTGATTCTCTTAAGGATTTTTTTTGGTAGGTAAAATTACTTAAGTGTGGGGTTTAAATGGGATCCAAACCCAAGTAAATAAATTGGTAGTTAAAAAAATAGTATAAGATGATACATGCCTACACATTGACCAGATGCAACTTGAATGAAAAGAAACAAACAGTAGAAAAGAAGGTTGAGTGGATACCTGATGTCATAAACACAAAAATACAAAACAAGTAATACCCACACAGGGGTTTCTTAAGAGAAGTAACTACTTGTAAATCTTGTAAAGGAGCTATAACAAAAGCCCACACAGGGGATGCTTGCAAAATATCAACAAAATCTATAATAGATACCTAAATAGGAAGAAACATAGTATTCAAAAATATCCATACAGGAGAAATAAAGAACTTAGAAACAATAATTGGAAGCCCTAGAGCTTAGGTTCCCAGTTATGATGATCTCTTCGCACCGCTCACCCTTTCATTAGTTTCACTATCACCTTGACCATTAGTTTAATAGTAAATCTGAAATGGAGGTTACACACAATAACATAACCATTTTTCTATGAATTGACAAAGGCTTCAGTGATATCTTGCTCAGTCCCTTTGAACTTGTTCAGGAAAGGAATGAGACCATGAGCTTCCAAAAAGGTTTGAGACAGGGGATTAAGTTGAAGGCTAGATGGCTCAAGCAAGGCCATTTTGGTAAGACTGAGGAAAAAGGAAGCCCATAGAAACCAAACACTACACTTCTTACTACCTAGGACACACAATAACGGATAAAACCAGATGTCAATGGATTTACATACACCAGGGTTGTAAATATAGAAAAAGTAGATTAAATTTTAGAGGACGTGGTACACTAGGATGAGAATATTAGCAAGAAACAATCTACTCAATCTGAACCCAATTTAGGGATGAACATTCTTGCTAAACCTAAGGAATTTACCTCATCATATTTTGAACTCTTTTGAAGTACCATGCACCATTCAGGAGAAGAAAAGTGGTAGAGAAAATAGGGTGTTAGATTCTAATACCTCTATTATTAACAAGGAAATACCAAAAAATGATCAAGATAATTTAAAAGCTTCCTTAGTAGAGCTAGGAAAGGATAAATCTAATGAAAAGGAAAGTTGTAAAAGAATAATAAGACCTACCCGTGATACTAGTAAGTAAAAAAGAGGAAAACCTTGAAATTATCAAGTGATATCTAGGAAAGTAAGAGCAAACATAGAGAAAGTAATACAATCTAAGTTGGTTGAACTTTTCTTTACCAAACAAGAAAATGATATTGGTAATTTATAAGAGGGGACAACAACCCCTAAATGGAAATTATTGCCATATCATAGAATTTAAAGGGTGCTAATACCCCCTTAAAGTAGAGGTGTATCAAGGACCTTTGTTTAAGTAATAAGACTGATATTCTTTGTATTCAAGAAAATAAAATGATAAAGGAAGAAATTTTCAAAACTATGAAAACATTATGGGTAAGCTGTGAATGGAATTATGAGGATTTAGGAGTGACAAGGGTAATTCTAACATATTGGAATCTAGTTAGAACCTCCTATGAAACCATTCATATTATTGGGTATTGAATAGGCTTATTAGTTACATGCTACTTTACAAATATTCATTACATCTTTATCAATGTATATGGATCCATAACTCAGTCAGGTAGATCAAAAGTATGGAGTGGGATTGAATCCTTTATGAGAAATAAATACCAAGAAACTTGATTCATTATCATAGAATATTTTAATGCCATAATCAAGATGGATTAAAATTTTAGAGGAATTAGGAAAATAACCCAAAGTATGAAAGAAATCTCAGGTTTTATTCAAAAAAATAATCTATAGGAGGTTGAGTTTGAAGATGAGAACTATACATGGATCAATAATAGGATAGGCCAAAACCTGATAGCAAAAACATTAGATAAATGCCTAATATTAAATCATTGGTTAGATGAAAGGACTTATGCTAAAATTAATACCTTAACAACAATTGGTTTAGATCACTAGCCAATAAGAGTTGAGATGGTGGTAAGTGAATTAAAAAAATATCATATTTTAAATATGACCAGATGTGGGAAGACTATCCTCAATTTGTTGATATGATAGCATAGACATATAATACTTTAGGAAATGGTGAGTTGTATACACTTCCAAAATAATTAAATATGTGATATCTAGATTAACATAATGGAACAAGAACACTTATAAAAATATTTATGGGAAGAAAGAACTAAATGAGAAACTTTAAAAACTCTAAAAAGGTGAGCACAATAATCCAAGCTCGAAGGAAATGGAGTTGCATAGTGAATATCATAATATTTTGAGTAAGGAAGAGAAATTTTAGATATTAAAAAAGATATAGAAATGGTTAAAAGGAGATAAAAATACAAAGTTTTTTCATAGAATGATAATAGTGTAGAGATTAGCATCCATAATAACTAGAATTAAATCAATAGAAGGGTTTTAAATTGAAGACTAGAGAAAAATTATAAAGGAGGGAAGGCTTTTTTACTAGAATATTCTAAGATCGGAAGAGATTGAAGCTCCTAATGATAAACTACTACAAGAATTACCTTCAGTTATAACAAATGAAGACAATAGCAAACTGATGGAGCCTATTACTCTAGAAGAAGTCCACTTAGCTCTTCTCTCTTTTGATAAGGATAAATCCCTAGGTTTGGATGGACTCTCTGCAATATTCTATCAACATAATTAGGAAATAGTGAATTATTTTTTAGTGGTGGCAATCGAACAATATAGGGTAAAATAGTACATACCTTATAAAATAAATACACCATATCTTAGCCTAATTCCAAAAAATAAGGATTTGGAATCATTTGGTTCATTTAGAACCATAAAGCTATGTATTATGGGATACAAGATAATCTCCAAAGTGATGTAAAAATGTTTAAAACCACTACTAGACAAAAATATTTCAAAAGAGCAAGAAGGATTTGTCAAAGGGAGAATTTTTTTTGAAGGGATCATAGTAGCTCATGAAGTAACACATTCAAATACTTCTAGAAAATAAAGAGCAATGATATTAAAACTTGATATAAATGAATCCTATGATAGGATTTAATGGAATTTTTTCTTTACAATATTAGAAAAGTTTGGATTTGAGAAGAAATGAGTCAGATGGATTAAAGCTTTTATCTTTATGGTATTATATTTAGTGCTAGTCTGTTAGAATTAATGTAATGTGCACTATGCCTTCATGACACTTGTCATATTCTCTTGACAAGTGTCATGTGTTTCATATAGGCTTATGCCTATATATTGTAACCCATTTGTATCAATAAAATATCTCATCTTGTTCATTCCATTTTACTCCCAACATTTGGTATCAGAGCAGGTTCCCTCTCCTGCCTGTGAAACCCTTGAGGGGGGATTTCCCTCATGGAAATCCTCCCTCCCCCCTCATTTTTTTTCCTCTCCTATTCTTTTTCAAACTGAGGGAGTATGCTCTCCATCAATGATGGATCAGAAACCAGACATTTGATGGAAAAATCCCTTATCCGTCCGAAGAAGTAATTTCTTGCCAAAGAAATGAAAAACGGGATCCTAAAATCTTATTTGCAGAACTATATTATTGTTATTTGTTTTGAAGGTTAACCTGAGTTGCAGATTTGCACCAAAGAGGAAGATGGTTTTTAACCTAGACTAATGCAGACGTAGCTGCAATTTGACCCTGCGATGGATTTTTTTTAAAATAGATTCTGCTGTCATCAGGAGCCGAAATCTGAGATTTTGCTAGATGGGAAATGCCTTTTATTTTTCTAGGATTGTCATTGCTCCAAGGAGAGGCCGAAAGGGCCGCAATGGTATTCATTGTCTGCGTATCCACCGATTCTACATGGCAGTTATTCAAATATGAGACCTATGGTGTGGTTTGGTGCAGCAGATATAAACAAAATATTTTTTGTTTTTGTCCATAAACGTAGCACATTACTGCTCTTGATGAACGTGGTGCGCCATGGTCCAAATGAAGGATTGTGAAGAAGCCCAAAAATATCGGATATTATTTTTTTAGATCTCAACAACCATTGTGATGCAGCGTCAGAATAAATGCAGATGTTGCCATAAAGTGTGAAAGCTGTGTCCACCATTTGCAAAAGAAAATGTTTGATGTGCGGCATCCGAGAATCCAAAGTTTGTTGGAATGGACAATATGTGATAAAGGAACGAAGACTCGCGAACCCGTTGCCTCGAAAAAACTACAGTGCATGGAGCATAATCCGATCGTTGCATGGAGCATGAACCTATGACAAAAATCACTCAGCGCTAAGGTGCAGTGCATTCAAGATCACAATGATGATGCACACTTTTGTGTTACTTTTTTTTTTTTCTGGGATGTAGTTGTTGATACGAAAATCGGCGCATGCGATAGAATTTGGGATGTGCGTTCCCGTGTTTTCACCGCAAGGCCTACCCACAGGGAGAAATATTTTAGTTTATCTCTTCTCATTGCCATGTACTACTAAAAGACATGATGCGATCGCGACATAGTATGGTGTTTCGAGTGAAAGAAGCTGCTACAGATGTGTGCAGTTCTTTCAACATTATGCTGTTGAGAAGACCGATGAGCAGGCACCTATTATGGCGAGATTCAAATTTTTTTTTGCATGCCCGAATATGCGGTGCCCATGTTTGAAAAAGATTTGATGCTCTTTGCAGAGGCTTCGATGAAAGCCGAATGATATTCAGGTGGATGTTTTTATTTTTAAATATTTGAAGATGGAGGCGGATGCTTATTTTTTTGTAAAAGTGATTAAGTGGCAATGACGGATTGAGGCTTGTTTCTTTCAAATAATTATGGTACGATCAGTCGGTTTTCGTGATCTGTACCTCACCTGGTATCAAAATTTTTTTGTTGTACTATACCTCACCTGGTATCAACCTTTTTTTGGTGCGCTATGAAGAAAGAACGCGCTGCGCATGATGGAGGTTTCATAGCCATTGATTGTTGCTGATTGTTTGGTGTTGTTTATGTTTGCGTCTTCGCATCTCCAACGTGCAGGAGGCCCAACCATGTGTAGATATCAAGGGTTATTTTTTCTCGTGTGTGTTGATGAATTAATTCAAAGCTACGTGTTGATGCACTGTACAATGCGACGAATGGGGTTTCCAGGTGGACATGCTGCGTGAGATACAGATAATTAGACAGTCAATTATTCAAGTGGCAAGATAAATAAAAGGAAAGTTGTCTGAGTTAATATTTATGCAATCTATAGCAACGTGCGATCGTGGCTCTCATTACGTAGGATTAGATTGCGAAGAACGCGTCATCCAGGATGGTGCTTTACAAATTTTATGCATCTACAAAACATTTATTGACAGAGATCTATGGAAATATTTGATTAATATTTCAAAATCGTGCAGCGCTCTAGTGGTGTTGACGACCTGATGTCATTGATGCATCCAAGGAGGAGAATGTGGAATATTTTTTTTTCATGGTGACGTAAGTTCGTGGCATCTGGTAGTGTAGACAGTAAGGTGGATTTGGTTTGAGTTTTTTTTCCAGAACTACGTAGGAGAGTTCAAGTACATTGTAGCTCATCAGTGGCGAAGAGATGTGTTCCATTTGCCTCACACAAATCCAGTGCTTGTTAGTGTTGAGTGGTATTTTCACCCAGTTGTGAAAACACACTCTCCGATAGGATTTGGGTTCTAAATCCTCTGCTTGCAAAGAAATTAAACAAGTAACTTCTCCAAGGTTCCTGTTATGTTAGCATTTTGCATCTGTGTATTAATGATCTCAAATGAAGATATTCATTTTAAATGCTTGGAACACCTTAGTGGTTGCAAGTAACTGAAAACAAGGGGCACTGTGGTTTATTTTACTGTGAAAATTTAGTGATTGTTCATTGAACCCGAATAAAGCAAATATGATTTGATCTTTATATGACCATGCTGTAACTTCAAAATGAAATTTGATGAAATGCCATAAATGATGGAATTATTTATGGATTTTGAAGTTTTTTAATTTTTTATTTTATTTTAATGCTTGAAAAATAAAGTTGGAACTTCTGAAAAATAAAGTGCAACAAAAAGAAAATAAAATGTAAAAGAAAAGAAATTAAAATTGCATTCAGTTTGATGCTATCCCGTCCTAGCAAAACCGAAGATGTGAGGTTTCCATGCATGCAACCTAACCTATGGGACCTGCAAACATGCACAATCCTGATAAGCTAAGTGCTGATTCAAAGGGTTTTGAAATAAAATTCAAATTTCGAACATTCGCCTAATGCAACCCACAAAAGTGGCATTTAACATTATCTATAAATCCGAAATCTGAAAAATGAAAGAATAAACATTAAATCTATAGCATGCACAGAAGATCTCCTTCTTTCTTGCCCACAAGATGCAAATTTTTGAACACTCCTGCATTAAAAATAAATCATGTTACAATAGCAGAATCTGTTGGTTTCCCCAAACCCAATCTGGGGAAGGAAAACAGCCTCAAAGCAGGCCCAGAATGACCCTCTGGCCTTTAGCACTGCAACTCTGCTTGCATAGCGGTTTTCGACCCCTGTACCAATCTGCCCTTCTGACTTTATACCATCTGATACGGCTCTCTATTTTGCCCTGCGTCGCTTCGTTTCACCTCCCAGAATGCATCGCTTCGTATTCCCACCTTTTCGTTGCTTTTGAATTTATGTTCGATACGTAAACGTTCGATATTTTTTGTTGATATGTAACGCTTCTATAACCCTGACACCTGTATGCCACGTGTTTCACGCTTCCTCTGCATGTTCTATAATGGCCCCATGTAAATCATGACATTTTATGCATGCAGCTTTGCTCCTTTACTTTCATCGCGAAAATGCGACATGTCGTGATATCGCGACATTTTCCTACCAACAGCCTTGCCAATGCAACTTGTCGCGAAATCATGATATTTTTCTATTTTGAGCTGTGAGGGCGCAACCTGTCGCGAAATCGTGACGTTTTTCATCTCCGTACGCCTCGACTGCTTCCTGTCGCGAAATCGTGACGTTTTTTCATTTGGAGCTATCTTGCGGCTTTCTGTCGCGAAATCGTGACGCTTTTTCATCCGTACCACTTTGCCAGCTTTTCGTCGTGAAATCGCGATGCTTTTCTATTTCGGGCCCTTTGCTGTTTCTTCGTGATTTTCACATGTCACGATTTCACTACGCTTTTTTGCTTCATGCCCCGTTTGACTATCTTGACTTTTTGCGACATGTCATGATTTCGCTACGCTTTTTTGCTTCGTGCCCCGTTTGACTGTCTTGACCGCGATTTTGTGACATGTCACGATTTTGCTACGCTTTTCTGCTTCGTGCCCCGTTTGACTGTCTTGACCGCGATTTTGCGACATGTCGCGATTTCGCGACAATTTTCCATTCTGTCTTTCTCTCTCCTCTCTGGGCCGCGACGGAGCAACATGTCGCGATTTCGCGACACTTTTTCATTTTCGGCGCGACGGAGCAACATGTCGCGATTTCGTGACACTTTTTCATTTTCGGTCGCGACGGAGCAACATGTCACGATTTCGTGACACTTTTTCATTTTCAGTCGCGACGGAGCAACATGTCGCGATTTCACGACACTTTTTCATTTTCGGCCGCGACGGAGCAACATGTCGCGATTTCGCGACACTTTTCCATTCTTGTGCAATTTTGCCTTTTTCTTGATTTTTAGCATCTGGGTCACTGAGATCTTCTTTGAAAGCATGCAAAAAATGTGGGTCCCCAATTTTGGGGTGTGTTGTGGATCAGCCACAACAAATGGTGACTCTGCTGTCAAATGCTCCTGAGCATTTTGGTGAGAACCCAACCTGGAAGTATACAAACTCGGAAACCAGCATTAGCACATAAGAAATATAAACAAATGCCCATAGATCAGAAATACATGAATCATCAAAATCATTAAGTATCAGCTCGGTGTGTGCAATGTGTTTCATTCCCTATCGTTTGAAATTGATCAACATTCCATCGTCAGTTTTACATGAATGCATATGTGAGATTGTGAATGATTTGTGTAACCTAATAAATATGCTAAGAGATTTTGCTTTTATAAAAGGCATAGTCTTTCTTCTAGTATCATACACAAACATTCAAGATTATCAAACCCTCTTAGGATCAACTATATGTATAATGAATTGCTTTATTAGATCCCAAAGTTGGTTATGAGTCCCTACTATCTTGAACCCATGTGTAAGTGAAAGTGAAATCAGAGCTTTGGGAAATCGGACTCCCAACCTAATCGAGATGGGAGTTTAACCCTATTCTTACTACTCTGATTTGGAATTCATTACCTCACTTTGAGCAAAATAATTTAACCAATTATGGAAGAAATGGTCATGCTAGTCTAACCCTTTGAACAAATAGTGGTCTTGTTTTTTAGACAAGACATGTTGCCATGCATGGGCATACCTAACCCCATAATCCAAGACTTACCTTCATTTCTTTGGACCTTGGGGATGACTACCCATCCTTTGCGAGAGGACAAGTAGTACGATCCTTCCAATCCAATATAAAGATGAGATGGGAAAAATTAATTTTTTTACTTCTTGGACCTTGGGGATGACTACCCATCCTTGCTAGGGACATGTAGTACGATCCTTCCAATCCAAGCTTTGGATAAAAATGGAAAATATTAATTTTATTGCTTAGACCTTGGGGATGACTACCCATCCTTTACAGAGGACAAGTAGTACGATCCTTCCAATCCAAGATTTATCATGAAATGAGACATAGGAGCTTTGGGGAATCAGATTCTCAACCTAAGCGAGATGAGAATTTATGCCCTATCCTTACTACTCCATGTAGGTCAAATCAAAGCTTTGGGGAGTTGGATCCTCAACCTAAGTTCGATGAGGATTTAGCCCTATCCTTACTACTCTGATTTTAGGCTTTAAGCTTTATGGAAGTGGTCAAAACCACTGTTTTAAGGATCATGTTGCATAATAGGATAGACATGAAATACTTCCTTCACCCAACCTTTTCTTCCAAGCAAGGTTTTGATCATTTTGCTCAAGATCCTTTTTAATGTGTATAAAATGTGCTTGGTTCTAGATATCTCAAGACTCAGTTCCCAACCTTAGGATTTTCTTCTTATTTATGTGATAGCATAACCTTAAGAGGATTTGACACACTTTAATGATTTGTATTTGAAATGCATTTGCAACTAAGATGGCATGTATGTGCAAAGTGAGATGTAATATGAATGCATTGTCTTTTGAAATGCGAGATGAAATATTGCCATATAAAACTCGACTACTTCATGCATCACAAGTTTCAAACGATATTATTAAATTGTTTGTATTTCTTGCGGAGCTTTCTACCACATAATTCCAATGTTCCATATTTCCCCGATCTAGAACATAAGTTAGCATCTCAAGGCAACTTTTTCATCATTTTTTTTTTTTTATAGACAAACAAAACATGTCAAATAAACACACAACTTTAAATTAAAACTTATTCAATCCAAAACCAAACTGCAATCCCAAAAATGAAAATTTGAAAACACAAACCAAAACCAAACCCAAAGTACCTTCAAAAACGATCTTGAAAACACAAACCAAAACCCAAAAAACCAAAATCTATATACAAATGTACAATATAATACAAGATGATGCAAAGCTTGGATTATCACTTTCCTGGATCCCAAACATGATTAGAACATTTCAACAAAAATATAACATGATATGCATGCCAAATGTTGTGGGAATCCAACAAAAACAAGACTAGACCAAACAATGCAACAAATTTCCACTTGCCATGCTCACCATACCAATTTGATTTAGTTCCATTAGTATTCCCATAGGTGAGCTTCAAATTTTCAAATTGATTAGACAATGATTGATATTCAATTTTATCTTGTCTATTCTCTAAAACTTCAATTTCAAAACTCAATCTTTGATTTAGAATTAGGCTATCTTTTTCAAATATGCAATTTTGTAAGTAGGAGCCTATTTCTACAAATTTTAAAGCCAAATTATTTTCCAAATTTGTAGGCCAATCAAATTTGTGTAACAATTTACAAGCATCTAGGATATTTACTAAATTAGGATCATTAATAGTTTTTATCCTAGATTCAATTAGTAATTGTTGATGAATTTGGTTTAACAATTCAAGTGCATCAACTTCTTTTCCATTCATTAAAACAATGTTATTAAAGGTGTGATTAAAAATTATACCTTGTTTTTCATTTACCTTTAATGACATTTCACCATAAACATTATTTAAATTCAAAATATGGTCATCATTTTCAATCCTCAAACATTCTTGGTCAAAGTGTATGTCCCATGACTCATCTTGATGATCCTTCATTTGAGTTGCTTCCAATTGATCAATCTCTTTGTCATTTGGTTCCAATTCTTTGTTCACTATCCATGGTATCTCTTCATTTGAATCCTCCAAATCATCATGCAAACTTGCATCCACACCTTCAATGAATTTATATTCAACATGATCGAATTTTGTCACCTTTTCAAATCTTGTGAATATGAGATCTTCGTATGATGTAGAAGGTTCAACATCCTGCATATCAAGTGAAATATGAGTTTCATCTATAGGGATGTGAGAAAAGAATGCATTATCATATCTCCCCCAACCATTGTGAAAATCGTCATCCAAATCCATGGGATGAAACTCCATGGTATTTGTGACATGATCTTTTGATTCATTCATCAATTCATTTTCTTCTTTGTCCTTGGCAATAGGATCATTATAATCTTCCAAAATTTGATGAGATTTGAAACCCTCTTCCAAAACATCCTCAAATTGTATAGGAGTTGTAATATCTTCCTTCGAGTAGGCGATTATGTTGTCCTGTATATCAATTGGCACACAAGTTTCATTAGTAGTTTTGGATTGAGTGTAGTCTTCCCACTTCTTCCAAGCATCATAATAATCATCTTTCAAAATCAAGTGGTGACGTTCAACTACTTCTTCAACATCTTCCAATTCATCAATGTGTTTCTCATCAAATTCATCTTCACCTTCCTTAGATGGTTCAATTATTTCCAAAAGTGGGTTATTTCTTGAATTCAAATTTATAAGGCTATCATCATCCAAATTAGTAACCCATGATTCAATTTTATCACAATTTGGAGGGTGAAGAATTTCTTGATTGTTAATTTTACACATCTCATCAATAGTATCTTCCAAGAACAAGTGGTGAAATTCTATCATATCTTCAAATTTATCTATTGATTCTCTTTCCATTTCGCTTTCAACCACTTCATTTAATTCTATAGTGGGTTCCATCCTATCACATATATCAAACATTGTTGAATTTAGAACCCCTTCATCCAGATAATCATGTATCTCTATGAATGAGATCATTTCTGCATAATCCTCACTAGTGGATGTTGGCTTAGCAATTTGCACCTCCTCGTGGACTACATCTAAGGTGGTTGTAAGATTTGGATATTCAAATTCATCCCCTTGATCATTTACCTTAGATATCATTGGAGTGGAGGGTGCTATATTTGATGGTTGGTGTAGGTTGGCATCAATATCTTTAGAAGGACAATCTCTCATGTGAACATGTTGTGCCTTTTCTTCTTCAAGACCTTGTCGTTCTATCTCTTCTAAGATCTCATGGATTTTCTCTAGAGACAAGCCACTCAGTTTTTCCTCAATGAGTGAAGCAAGTGTGGGGTGTATGGCTCCTAGGTATACTTCCATGGCTTCCTCTTCTAATGTGTTAAAATTTTCCCACATTTGGGAGTGCAACTCACGAAATCTTCCATTGAATTGACTCAAGGATTCATTAGGCTCTTTACATATGGAGGTAAACTGATTTTTCAAGATTTCTAAGTCAACTCTGATTACCAAAATGATAAAGATAGGTCTGCTTCTAGTTGTATCCAAGAAGTCCTAACCTCCATGGGTAGTTGGCTATACCAAAAGAATGGTTTATCATCCAAAATGTATGCAAATAACTTACAAGCCACCTCCTCATAGAAAATCTAGAATTTACATAATGTATCCTTGTAGACATGCAGTTTTTGCAAGTATCCTAGTGGCACCTCTTGATTAAAACACCGTAAAAAATCCAATAACATTGTAGGAATTTGATAGGGTACCACAGGTATAGATAAACCCTTATAATGATCCTCTATCATTGATACCATTCTCTCTCTAAGAGACACTATTTCAGCTCTCAGGGATACCATTTGCTCCTCAAGTGTTGCCATTAGTGAAACTTAAAATGTAATTTTAGAACCAAATCTGTTGAATATTCAACCTGCAAGGTAAAAAAAAAATCAAGTTAGCATCAACCAAGAGATGTACTTATTAAAATCAAATGTCAAGTAATTGCATGAGACCAAAATTTTCAAAATTAAATCAAATCACATATTTCTGTATGAACAATCAAAAAAGTGTTAGAATAATATACAACATACCTGAATTGCTTAAAATAGAACAAGTAAATAAATTCAGGCCGTCCTTTTACAATCTTCTGAGTGTTAGAGGACTAAAGCATAAAAAATTTAAATTTAAATAACACTAAAATAAACCCGTTCGGCCCTTCTAGCACCAATCCGTTGAGTGGTGTTAGAGGGGGCCGAAGATGCTAATCAAATGGACTTGAAATATTTAGCAATGTAAAGCTCTTAAACAATTATAAACCCATAGCATCTAAAATCACGATAAAATAAACCTCATCAGGCCCTCCTTCTAGCGCCAATCTATTGAGTGGTATTTTCACCCAGTTGTGAAAACACACTCTCCGATAGGATTTGGGTTCTAAATCCTCTGCTTGCAAAGAAATTAAACAAGTAACTTCTCCAAGGTTCTTGTTATGTTAGCATTTTGTATCTGTGTATTAATGATCTCAAATGAAGATATTCATTTTAAATGCTTGGAACACCTTAGTGGTTGCAAGTTGTAGATTAAAGATACAACGCCAAACAGAAATAAAGAAATCACAATAAAGGAATGCAGAACAGTTGTACAAAATGAATGATTTTTATTAATCAATGGAGTTTAGAAACTCCTTTTAAGTACAACAGGGCCTGTAACCCTTTTCGTGATACAAAGTTACAATTTGTGCTAGGGTTCTCTGAAACCCTAGCTGGCACAATGTGGTGGCGTCTCCTAATAATGTATCCTTAACCTCAACAGAATGAGTGGGCTTCGTTGTATCCTTTGGCTCGGACCACTCCAGCTTAAGCGACTGCTATCAACAAATTAGATCTACCACTAGAATCCTGCACACATTAAAATTATCAAAGAGTTAGAAACTAATAAGAGGGCTCCACTGTGTGAGCCCTCGAAAACGATCTAAAACCCTAGATTTATGAAATAAAAATAAACAGAATGCAGAATTCAACAGCAGATTAATACATAAAGAAAGATTACTTGCTTTAGACAAATCTATACCTTTTCATGTTAACGCGGCGAGACCAGGCGGCGAAGATGGATGCGGCGAAAGGGTTTAGTTCAGACTTAGGGCCGTAGAAGACTCAGAAGACTCAGGATTAACAACAATAGCCAACTCCAGACTTAGATAGGGAAGATAAGTAGGTTTAGCCGAAGAGATAGATAGGGTTTGAGCCATCAAGGTGACTCAATTTATAATCTACTCTTAGGGCACACTTTAGGGTTTTAACGACACTTTGAACGTGTGGCTAAGATTAAAGTGGATCCAAGGGTAGAGAATAAATCTAGGTTGTGAAACGGATTAAGATGGATGGACGGATGAGATTAAATGAAGGATGGATGGCTCAGATTAAATCACTTAAACTTTATTTATATATATATTAAAATATTAAAAAATATATATAAATATTAATTTAAATAAATTTGGGGATGAAAAATGGCGGGAAAAGTGAAATTGGGCCAAATAATGGTGGGAAAGTGTGGATTTGGGCCAAATAATGGCGGGAAGGATGGATGACTGACACGTGGCTAGCAGGAAGGTATAAGTGGCTGGATTTTGGTGTCTACACAAGTAACTGAAAACAAGGGGCACTATGGTTTATTTTACTATGAAAGTTTAGTGATTGTTCATTGAACCCGAATAAAGCAAATATGATTTGACCTTTATATGACCATGCTGCAACCTCAAAATAAAATTTGATGAAATGCCATAAATGATGGAATTATTTATGGATTTTGAAGTTTTTTAATTTTTTAATTTTATTTTAATGCTTGAAATAATAAAGTTGGAACTTCTGAAAAAATAAACTGCAGAAAAAAGAAAATAAAATGTAAAAGAAAAGAAATTAAAATTGCATTCAGTTTGATGCTATCCCATCCTGGCAAAACCGAAGATGTGAGGTTTCCATGCATGCAACCTAACCTATGGGACCTACAAACACGCAAAATCCTGATAAGCCAAGTGCTGATTCAAAGGGTTTTGAAATAAAATTCAAATTTTGAACATTTTGCCTAATGCAACCCACAAAAGTGGCATTTAACATTATCTATAAATCCAAAATTTGAAAATAAAAGAATAAACATTAAATCTATAGCATGCACAGAAGATCTCCTTCTTTCTTGCCCACAAGATGCAAATTTTTGAACACTTCTGCATTAAAAATAAATCATGTTACAATAGCAAAATCTGTTGGTTTCCCCAAACCCAGTCTATGGAAGGAAAACAGCCTCAAAGCAGGCCCATAATGACCCTCTGGCCTTTAGCATTGCAACTCTGCTTACAACAGTTTTCGACCCCTATCAATATGCCCTTTTGACTTTATACCATCTGATACGGCTCTCTGTTTTGCCCTGCGTTGCTTCGTTTCACCTCCCAGAATGCATTGCTTCATATTCCCGCCTTTTTGTTGCTTTTGAATTTATGTTCGATACCGAAACGTTTGATATTTTTTGTTGATATGTAACACTTCTATAACTCTGACACCTGTATGCCACGTATTTCATGCTTCCTCTACATGTTCTATAACGGCCCCATGTAAATCACGACATTTTATGCATTCAACATTGCTCCTTTACTTTCACCGCGAAAACACGACATGTCGCGATATCGTGACATTTTCCTGCTAGCAGCCTTTCCAATGCAACCTGTAGCGAAATCACAACGTTTTTCTGTTTCGAGCTGTGAGGGCACAATCTATCGTGAAATCGTGACGTTTTTCATCTTTGTACGCCTTGGCTGGTTCCTGTCGTGAAATCGCGACGTTTTTTCATTTGGAGCTATCTTGCGACTTTCTGTCACGAAATCATGACGCTTTTTTGTCCGTACCACTTTGCCAGCTTTTCGTCGCAAAATCGTGACGCTTTTCTATTTTGGGCTCCTTTGTTGTTTCTTGATCGCGATTTTGTGACATGTCGCGATTTTGCTACGCTTTTCTGCTTCGTGCCCCGTTTGACTGTCTTGACCGTGATTTTGCGACATGTCACGATTTCGCTATGCTTTTCTGCTTCGTGCCCTGTTTGACTGTCTTGACCATGATTTTGCGACATGTCACGATTTCACTACGCTTTTCTGCTTCGTACCCCGTTTGACTGTCTTGACCGTGATTTTGCGACATGTCACGATTTTGCAACACTTTTATGCTTCTGTCTTTCTCTCTCCTCTCTGGGCCGCGATGGAGCAACATGTCGCGATATCGCAACACTTTTTCATTTTCGGCCGCAACGGAGCAACATGTCGCGATATCATGACACTTTTTCATTTTCGGCCGTGACGGAGCAACATGTTGCGATTTCGCGACACCTTTTCATTTTCGGCCGCGACAAAGCAACATGTCGCGATTTCGCGACACTTTTTCATTTTCGGCCACAACGGAGCAACATGTCGCGATTTTGCGACACCTTTTCATTTTCGGCCGCGATGGAGCAACATGTCGCGATTTCGTGACACTTTTTCATTTTTGGCCGCGATGGAGCAACATGTCGCGATTTCACGACACTTTTCCATTCTTGTGCAATTTTGCCTTTTTCTTGATTTTTAGCATCTGGATCACTGAGATCTTCTTTGAAAGCATGCAAAAAAGGTGGGTCCCCAATTTTGGGGTGTTTTGTGGATCAGCCACAACAGTTAGCAATGATCATTGGTGAAATCTGTTATTGCCCATTTAGTTTTGGAAAAACATGTCAAGGAGATGATGTCAATGGACCTACAAAAGGCCCACTGTGTGTTCGTGCGCAAAATATTATTTTTTGGCTTGGTCTCAATTTCAGACGATGTTTTTGATGGAGAAGCTCGCGGGGGTGTGCACAATGGCGTTGCACAAAAATCAAAGCATAATGGTGCTCGACAGATGTTATATGAATCAATGCAGATATTGCGTTGCGTGAAGATTTAGCTATGGCTCACTTGCTGTTGAAAAGGACACATTTGCAGTGTTGGGGTACAGCGAGAAGGCCGTTGGAGAAGCGGTATTTTGCGTATGTGAAGAGCAAGACAGTGGATAAGGTGATCTCAGGCGGAACACGCAGAAGCTGGACCTGGACTTGTTGAAAGAAATTATGATGACCTAACAACGACGACCAAGAAATAGGGCATTGCTGACCAACATGGCGATGGACATCTTTCGGAAATTTATGAAGTTTTTATAATGAGATCCGCCCCCTTTTGCTTTATAAAGATGCATTTGTTTTTTTAATTATTTTTTTTGATGTGCATTCTAGTAGTCGCACATTCAGAAGGCACTGCAGAAAACAAGGGAAACATGCATAGTGGGAAGAGAGTTGCTTTTCGGCGGTCACTAGAATCTGACGGATACCGAGAGAGCCGTAGTTGCGTGTTAGTACATTTCAAAATCAAGGATACCTCATTGGGCAATGATGTTTTTTTCAGGGAGCTCCATGGAGTTTTTTTGGCTACCATCTATCCATTTCCATAGTTAACAGGAAACCATGGCTGAACGTTGTTGTTTTGTGAAGCATGCATACAAAAAGTTAAAAATAATAGGGGTATTTAAAAAAAAAAAATCATGTGCATATATTAAATGTATTTTCAAATGCAAATGGTGGTATTTTTAAAATGTATGGCCATATGGACCAATATTATTCCCCTTGGAGGAAGCCCTCGAAGCTTCCAGGTACTCCAGCCAATCGTACTCTTCTCCCCCCAAAGAGTGGCCTCCTATTGAAGTCGTTAATGCTAGAGAGTTGCCGCATGTTCTGATAGACAATTACAATGCTACTGGGGGTGAAGGAACAGCCCTATGTGGAATATTTCTTGAGATTCGGAGGGCATGGGCTTCTGTTGACAATTCCATATGATGAAATTTCTTTGCAACCATTGCCTGAATATACAATACCATCAGATGGAGTTACCATGACTTGTGTTGCGTGCACAGACAAAGGCCAGATCTTTCTTGCTGGTATTTATTTTAAAAGTGGAGGGGCCACTTATTTATTTCAATGTATGAAACTTTATTCCCCCACATGGCCTTGTATTTTTTCAAAATATGAATATTTAAAAAAAAAAAAAAAATGTGTAGGGGACTAATGGGCCTCTTTGACCATTTTTTTCCACATGGAATGTGGGATTGGAAAGCTCTCATAGCCACTTTATTGTATTCAAATATGGATGGTCCCAGTAATTCCCTATGAGGGAAAATTGTATTGATACTATTTTTTCTGCCTGAGAGTGATGCTACCATTGAGCAATGTTGTCTACTTACTACCTAGATAGGCATGCTATTATTTTTCCTCATGTTGAAGGCCCCATTCATACACAAGTATAGGGGTATTTATAGTTGTTGAAAAGCTTTTTCCATGACGAACATATTGGTGGTGTCCATTTGTAATTTTGAGGTTGTTTCTTTTGAGTTTTTTAAGCCTCAAATTTTTCTACCTTGGAGTGCACTCTCGGTTGAACCCGACACTCCCAAGGCACTTGTAAGTGAACCTAGTATCTAGTATTCTCCTCTTTCTACTTGGCGGATGCAGCGACTGGTTACCCATGCATTCCAGTAAGATGAGGTGACTACCATAAGGACACTTATCCTAGGGACTACAAACATAGACACCCTAGACTCTATCCAAGTTTTTTCCAGATCTACTTCTGAAGACTACAGACAAAGACACTTTAGAAGATTCTCTTATTTTCTTGTTCTCCTCCATATTTGGTTCTATGGCTCATTTTATTGTATTAAGTGCATTTTCAACAAATATCGACACTTTTATATTGCTCATTTTTCTTTTGTATTAAGGTGCATTTTTGAAAGATACTGACACCTTCTAGATTGAGTTCACCATGAGGAGGGATTTGATATTCATGGTGGATCTTGTCAATGACCTACGAGAGGCAACATCCTCTGAGTATGACCTGCAAAGGCAACAGACCCAGAATTGGCTGACCCTGAGGCACCCATGATGACCCTTAGGCACTTAGATGGCTGACCCGATCACAACAGACCCATGGAAGTGGCTGACCCTAAGGCAACAGACCGAGATGTATACACAGTGAATATAGCATTATTCACAGTTGGAGATCCAAGCACAAAGAGCACGAGCCTAGACCAAATCAGCAATAAAAGAGGATGATAGGTTGCTTTTAGAGAATTCAACATTAAGGGGGAATGTTACCTAATGTTGACTTGTTTTTTCTTTAGTTAGGATAGTGCACATTAAGGAGGAATGTTAGAATTAATGTAATGTGCACTATGCCTTCATGACACTTGTCATATTCTCTTGACAAGTGTCATGTGTTTCATATAGGCTTATGCCTATATATTGTAACCCATTTGTATCAATAAAATATCTCATCTTGTTCATTCTATTTTACTCCCAACATAGTCAACGGGATAATAACAAAATCATTTAAATCCAAGAGGGGTCTTAGACACAGAGATCCTATGTCACCAAATTTTTCCATTATTATGGTAGAGGTATTGGGAAGGAACCTAAAAAAAAGGATACAAAATGGGCTAACAAGCGGACTTGAGGCTAGTAATAAAATCGACAACATCACCCATCAACAGTTTGTACATGATATTGCCCTTTTTGGAAGGGAAGTGAAAAATGAGGCCAACACTTTGAATAACTTATAAAAGAAATATGAAAGAGCATTGAGGCAAAAATTTAATAGGATAATTCCAAATTTTACTTCCTAAACACGTTAACTATAATTAGAGCACGAATATGTAGGTTACTTCAAATGGAGGTAAGTTTATTGGAAACATATCTAGGATGCCCTTATTTGAGGGGAGAATGAGGATAGAATTGTGGAATTTTATTATAAGTAAAGTTAAGAATAAAATTCTAGCATGAAAAGGTAGATATTTATCATTAGCAGGAAGAGTGTAGCTAATTAAATCAGTCTTAGAGACCATTTCAACATATTATATGTCCTTGTATATTATGTTAAAATCAATAGAAAATAGTTTAATCTATATTATGTGGTCATTTTTGTGGTCAAAATTACAAAATAAAAGGTAATGAAGCAAGGTGTATGATGATAAAAATATGGAAGGTCTTGGTTTAATAGTTCTTATGAATGCAAACTTAGCTCTAAGGGGAAAAGTAATTTCGAGACTATACAAAGAAAATCAAAGATAATGGGTAAGAATTCTTCTAAGTACTTAGAGTTCAATGACCCAAGCTTAATATTTACTGCATTCTCGCTATGAGATGGTTTTGCACTATGGAACAGTTTTAAAAACTCAATTGATCTAGTGATTAAAGGTCTGATATGGGTGGTGGAAATTGGAGAAATTTTTTCTATTTGGATTGATACTTGGTGTGATAAAAAACCACTCAATGTATATCCAATTTTGAATCCATGTATGAGATTATTTCAAGATAAATATGGCGATAGGATTTCAAACAATGTGTACAAGAATCAATAAGGAAGATACAAATGGAAAGAAGATTTTTTAACTAGTATACTGGACATTGTTGCTAGGAGGCAGTTGAGCAAAAAGGTAACAACATTGATCATACTAAGGGATGTAAAGGATAAGTTGATTTGGGAGTTTAATAGCCCAAGATAATAAACAACAATAAGTGGATACAATGTAACACATACTACAAGAATATGTAGATATATTTGGGATAACCCGAGCACTCCAAAATTCAAAATGTTTGTATGGCTAGTAGGTCATAGAAATTTTTTATCCTGGGATAACAAAAAAAAAAGGGGTTTTCATAGCTCCTCACAATGTGTTCTATGTAAAAATGAGTATAGACCATATCTTGGTACACTACTCAATAGTCTGGGAACTCTGGGATGGAATTCTTAATATGTTTGGTAAATGCATGGTTATGAATGGAAAAATTGAAGAATGGTTAAAGTAATGGCAAAGCACTTTTATAAGTAAGGTATTATAGACAATATGGGATACATCGAAAGATACATGTTAGGATCCTCAATCCTAACATTATTAGTTAGTATTAGTTAGTATTATTAATCATTTAATTATTATATTATTAACTTATAAAGTGAACCATCACAACCCTTCATAACGTGAACCATCACATATCTTCATACGTGAACCATCATGTCTCTTCACCAACATAGCTTTAGGGTATATATATATATATATTAGGTTGGTCATCCATATCAAATCATCCATGAAATATATAATATATGATTTATTAAATCATTGAAGGGACTTCTCGATAATTCAAAAGCGATTCTTTTAGATTTAGATTATTATTTATTTATCATTTTATGTGCTAGGAACCCTAGGTTCTTACCATTTGGTATCAGAGCCATGTGGGATCCAGTCATGTGGGAATTGCTCAAAGATCTTCATCAAATAACTTTTGTGCATGAGTATCAAACTCGGTTTTAGGATATCACCAAACACAAAACAAGATTGGATGAATCAATTCTCATCAATGGATTCATTAGGGGATTAAGAGAGGAAATTAGAATGGATGAGACAAGGTTCAATCCCTATACCATGATGCAAACATATGGATTGGTAAAATTAGCTGAAGATAAAATCAATACACAACAACGATTAGAGAAATCACTTATGGAAAAATCGTCGACCACTTACATCGCTCCCAAACATATGAATAATGTAAGGGCACAAAGCACTTACACAACCCCCAAATCTAACCAAACTTTATGAATTAAACATCTTAGCTTTGAGGAGATGAAGGAAAAACGAGCAAAAGGACTCTATGATAATTATGATGAACAATTTGGACCCCACCATAAATGTGCTACACTAACATTGTATGTATTGAAGGAAGTTGATCCTTGTCTCTCCATAGAGCAAGCAGATGAGGTAGTTGTATCCGAAGCAACCAGTGCACCTACTCACTGTAATGAAGACAATGAGGTCGATGTGCAAGAAGTGATTGATGTACCAAGAAGGGATGAGGTAGACATACCCAAAGTGATCAATGCTAGCCAAAAATTCACTCTAAAAGACCTACACATACCTTACTCACCAATAGTGAGTTCTTGCCATATGACCAAACCTATTCGGAACCAACGCAGAGTGACTACACACTCCTCCGTTGGCTCTACCAAGGAACCAAAAAAGGATATGAAATCATTACCATCACTTTTGATGCATCATTATGAAGTATTTGAGGAACCCCAAGGGTTGCCCTCCCATCATCATCATGATTTTCCTAAGGAAGATTCTACTATTGTTCTTGGCAACCCCCCGCTAATGCTTCATCCTTCTCGATATCCTTGCCTATGAAAGGATGCCATTAAAAGAGTCCAAGAACTTACACAAATCCTTCTTGGAAAACAAAGGACAAAGCTTCTCAATTTGAGCTTTGAGGACAAAGCTCTTTTTAAGGAGGGTGGCATGTTAGGATCCTCAATCCTAACATTATTAGTTAGTATTAGTTAGTATTATTAATAATTTAATTATTATATTATTAACTTATAAAGTGAACCATCACAACCCTTCATAACGTGAACCATCACGTCTCTTCATACGTGAACCATCATGTCTCTTCACCAACGTAGCTTTAGGGTAGATATATATATTAGGTTGGCCATCCATATCAAATCATCCATGAAATATATAATATATGATTTATTAAATCATTGGACTTCCCGATAATTCAAAAGTGATTCTTTTAGATTTAGATTATTATTTATTTATCATTTTATGTGCTAGGAACCCTAGGTTCCTACCAATACAATACTTTGGACTATATGGTTGGAAAGAAACAAAAGAATATTTAAAGGAAAGAAAAGCAATTTAGAGGTAATGAAAAAAAATATTTATTTAGCTATAGAGGAGTCTAAACCAATCCCATCAACTCACCTAATCCCTAATATTGAAGCAGAGATCCTTGATATATGGATTCAAGTCATCAAATAGAATTATGTTGCTTGGTATAAGAGAAATAAAAGGAAGGCAAAGAATATAAAGTGGAAACAACCAAAATTAGAGTTGGTCAAATTTAATTTGATGGAGCATCTAAAATAAATCTAGGACCAACAGGAGGAGGAGGAATAATAAAAAATAATAAGGGTGAGACTTTGTTACATTATGCTTTCAGTGGTGGATTTAAGGAAAATAATGAAGTTGAAGTTTGGAAGCATTAGAAGGATTAAAAATATGTAGACAAATGAAATGGAAAAAAGTTTGGATGGAAGGCGATTCTTTAATAGTAATAAATGCAATTTTGAGGAAAGCAAAGACTCTATGGAACATACAAGAGATCATTATGGAAATACAAGACCTTGCTATAGAGTTTGAAGAAATTAGGTTTACACATACATTAAGGAAAGGGAACAAATGTACAAATAGGCTAGCCAATAGAGGGGTTTTAATAAAGGATTGTGAATTTAAATTCATTTCTTCATGGTTAGAGGAAGTAGTAAGTTTAGTTGAAGCTAACAAGAAAAATGTGAAAGGAGCAATTTCAAAATAATGTTCCAGAGGACTACAAAATATTTTAGGAGATCCATTTATAAATCAATGCATTGGAGGAAACTAATAGTCCAGATTTGGTAAAGCAGACTATGATTTCATGAAATGAATAAAAGTTTTGTATGTTGAAGCAGAAGAAGATGATATGGATGGACTTCATGGTTGAATGAACTATTTGAGTTTTTGGTTGTATGGAACAAAGTATGGATTGGAATTTTCAACTTGTTGAGACTACTAAATTATTTATTATAGTTCTTGTGGTTGCACTTACGCTTTAGGAAGGAAACTAATTGTCCAAGGCTTGTAAAGTAGAGTATGATAATGTGAGTTTTGGAAATATTACTCTACTAAGATGCAATGTGTAGAGAATAGAGGTGGATTTTTGGTATTGTGAAGGTTGTTGCAAGAAAATGTCAAGAAGAAGGATGTTGAATTCTAGAATATTTGTATTTATAAAGAAGTTGAAGAAGATCTAGAAAATGGGAAAAAAATGGGTATCTAGCTATGGCAAATCATTTGACATGAGAATTAAATATGTTTGTAAACTCTCAAGATATAAAGGAGAGAGTTATAATTTTTCAAGGGTGGAGAACCCGATTACAACCCATTTTTTCCAACAAAAAAGAAGAAGAATATGCCACTATCTGTAAATGGCAATGGAAAATAATATTGTGTTATTCTACTAATGGATTATAATACTAATTCATACAATAAATTTAAGTGAAATATATATTTTTATTTTACATGGTGGAATCGGTAGCCACCATGAATCCTGGTAGGTTGTCCAGCTTTTATGGCCACCATAGTATTATTCGTTGTTCGCCTTGGAAGACACCACACAGATCTTCATGGAGTTCACCCCTATAACCACCATGCAACATTCATTTAAAACCTTTTACACTGCTAAAAGCACTTGGAAAGGGATAAGTATTCAGTCTGACGAGGCATGATATTTGAACCTTGGACCTCCTCCCCCTTTACGAGGTTTGGGGGAACCAATTGGTCTACACCTTGGACCTAAATTTAGGTGAAATGTTAGATTAGTGCTTTATCGATATTTTTTTATTATCCTTATTTATTAATGAAAATATAATTGGTTGTGAATATGAAAGTAACACGAGTTTAATTGACTCATAATCATATGAAAATAATGGGTGATGAATTAATCAAGTACAATATTTACCTAATTTACCTATGAATAAATGAATATAATAAGAAATTCCATTTGGAATTAAGATTTGAAGATTAAAAATCTATGAGATATGCATACTCTTTATCATTAAATTGCTTTAATGAAAAGAAGATGGTTTTTATCAAGTAAATAAACTTAGAACTTTGATTAAATGCTTGTATAAGGCATATATTGGTGTCTTGTATTTATAATTATCTACCTATAGAGTCATCTAAGCTTCAGAGAATCATTTGAATGCATATGCTAACCATAGAGGAGCTAAATGCATTAATCAACATGACATTTAATTGGGATGTCATTTTAAGAGATAAACCTCTCTTATTCTCTTTTGAATACTAAATTTGTATCCTTACAAATGTTCTAAATATGAAAATTCCTTAATCTTTAGGGATGTGTTTTTGAGACCTCTTAAGAGGATTTGCCATTGGAAATTCTTTCCATATCTTATTATAAATACAATTTTGGTTATTACATTCCTTTAGTAAGGAATAGTGTATTAAATTCTTCTTTAAAAGTTTTCCTCATCTTTTAATGTATATTTTCATTGTTAATCATATTGATGGCATTGCATTTAGTATTTTTGAACCATGATTTCTCTTAAAAAATGGTGGTTTATGTTTAAATGAAAGCTTTCAAGAATTGATTCCCCTATTATATGATTTAAGAGAAGAATGACCATATACTCTCTTAGAGTCCACTCATCCTCTGATTTGCATAAGCTATTATCAATTCTACCTAAGTAACTATCTTATGCAGGCTCCATATTTCATTCAAATTATTAGGACCACGTTCTCAATAATCCCATGGGGATAATCAAGTGGCATTAGTTCAACTAGTTAGATTCCTCAATTTTTAAGGAGGATACCTAGATTCTAATCTTGCCAAGTGATACATGCATAATTTCCAAGAAGTTGTAATATCATTATGTGGTCATGATATAATTTTCAATCCCATATAACGCATTAAAAAATAATCCCATAAGGACAATCATTTTTCTTAAATGAGAATAGGATCTATATAAAACATGCATGAAGAAAATTTTGATTTAAAATAATATTCCATTTAGGGTTAATTTCTAATTTATCCTTATTCACCTTAAGTTGGAATTATGTAGCATCACTATAAACCCTTTTTTTGGCATAGAATTGTTAAATTTGAGAGAAAAATATACAACACTTATTATTATCTTGATCATTCAACCTTATAATTAGATTTTTATCCTTTTTATATGGTTGTTATTGTCCTCTCTTATCACCCTGATAGGAACAATCATACCTTGCATAAAGCAACATAGTAGGGCCTTAGGTGAGAGTGCAAGGTTTGACTCAATCATGGGCCTCCAAGAGTTTTTTACAAGGTCAATTCCATGTTAAGATGTGATCTATAGGTGCATTTGAACTTAGGAAAAAAGGAATGCAAGAGAAAAATAAAAACAACTCAAAAAAAACAAAGACCTAAGATATCAAGGTGGCGATGCACCAAAGATCCGCTAAGATCTCCTTGTAGCACATGCTTGAATGTTATGTGCCAGCGGTGAACACTTCCTCTCCTTGACATAGATGACCCCAAATGAAATTTACCAACACACATATGCACAGAGAGATAGGACAAAGCACGAGAACCACAAATGGCTACCTAGAAAACTAGACATGTAGGCCTCCCATACATGCATATATTCAAAATAAAACTAAAAATAGGTAATGCTTGCTAACATACACACACATACAAATCCTGGTTAGCATGAGAGACACAAATGGCTAGTCAAAAAATTGATGCATATGCCTCCAATAAATATATGCATGTGTGTGTGTGTGTGTGTGCAAACAAATTTTACAAATATTATGCTAGAAGCAAGGTTTTAATTTATCCACAAGCTGCTCAAGATTTGACTACTATACGAAGATAAATGAAATGAAATATTACAACAATTGTGGATACAAACTCACTGATCCCTTTTATATCTTGGAATAATGTTATTTATATCTACAATGGGAAGAATTTTCCCTCCAAAATTACTTACAAGCAGGTCTAACAATTTTAGTTGCCTCTTCTAGGGATCCTAAAAATTGAATGAGGTACCTTTGGCCATATCAATTGTCAGGTTTGATACTATCATCATCATACTTGTATTAAATGAATCTTTGAACCACTTAATTGAATTGAAACTTGGTAGGTGGTCTTCATTATTTCCAAGTAAGGGCGCATTAATTCAACTCACCTACCTCCTCCATGGTTTTGTGCATTTCAGCTTGACCAAGATGTTGGTGACGACTTCAATATTTTTGGCATGTCCTTGGTTTAATCCTTTCAAAACCCAATGCATTTCAATAGGATGGTTAAAATCTCTCATCACTGGCATTGGTTGAAGATTACAAAACATATGATATCAAAGTTATCTAGGGGGAAGCTTATTTAGTTTCCTCATTGTCACATTTGTTGGGACTTAATTTATTTCCTTCATTTTATAAGCTTCCCATAACTTATGATTGTTGGAAATTATCTTGACCTTCTCTCTCAAAATTTCATGAGTACTTTTTAGATTCTAAGGTTATCTCCTTTTCTTATCATCTTCACAAAATTGTGACCATCCTATATTGAAACTTTTGCTTCCTTTGGGAGTTTTTCTTAGGCACAAATTAGTAATGAGGAGTCAAGACAATTTTGGCATCTTACAAGAACCTTCTATCTTGCTTGAAGGAGAACCCAAAATTGTTGCCTTCATCCTTGGGCATAAAGTCAACATTTAAAACCTGCAAAAACAACACAAAAAAAATGTTAAAATAAAAACATTAGGTTGGGAGCCTTTGCAGTGCTTCTTTGACCTTTGCCCATTCGTCATCATATGGACATTGAATCATTTTAAAATGGTTGTATGTTGTTTTTTATTCAACCTAGCTTCTTATGGGGAGGCTTTCAATTCTTGGAGAAATCTGACTTGTCTGAGCTTTGAGATCAAGAATTGGTTTAACTATCTATATGATGTTCTCCGATTCTAACAATTCTAGCCATTTTTCTAAAGGTAATTTTGGGTGAAATTTTGCATGAATTCACCCACACACATTTTTTATTTAAGCAAGATGATGGATAATAGAGAAATAAAGTTTTGGAGCCAAGCTCGATAAGCAACAGATGTCGATTGATGAAAATAGAGCACTGATTCTCAATACAACCTCTTGTGGAAGTTGTTGAAGGCTTTGAGGGTTGAAAGGTGATCTAATGGAGCCTAGCAATAATGGTCACATGGTTCATCAGTATATATTTTGGTATCTAGAAAAGAAAAAAGCATTGAACACTGCATGAAGATCATTGAGTGTCAAATTTTAACCAAAAATAGGTTTTTGCAAACCTATGAGAAACTTTGAGAGCCTCAGTAATAAAGAAATGCAAAATTTGGCTAAGTACAAGCCTTGGAAAGAAAATTAACTGCTACCAGACTCAGGGCATGTCCAAAAATCCCACCATGGTGGAAGAATGATAGGACTAACAAAATAAATACCAAGGATACTAAAAATTTGGTTAAGTATCACAACTGGCAAAAAAATTGGTAACCATACCCCCTAGAGGGGCTTGAAATAATTTTGGGTTGCTAGCAGAGTCTTAGGAGCCGAGCAGAGTTTTGGGCCACTATTTGATACTGGACGAATACAAAAATTCCACCACATAGATGTTTAGTGAAGAAATGGGTCACTAATAATCTCTAGAGGAGTCCCAAAAACTTGCTACTATTGGAAATAGAGTCTATTCCATCATTTGGGTTATGTAAATGTATCCTCCAAGATACATATTTAGATTACTTTCTATGCAAGTTATCTAATTACTTCATGCAATGTAAGAAATGCACAAGAGTCAATGTGCAAGTTGTACATGTGCAAGTTATCCCTTGCATAACTAGATAGAGTGTTGGCCAAGTATCATATTTTACCTATATAAAGATGGTATCTTAGATACATAGATATAGAGTTAGGGGACATAGTCAGATAGTGTAGCTTAGTAGATAGTACAGTTCTATGTGCCTCATCATTCATTGGTGATGGATACAATGTATATCAGTAGCTTTATTAATGGAGTACTCATTTACTCCATAGCTACATTGTAATATTTTATATGATTTCTATTTACAACATACTTTAGTCATCTAGCAAATTTACTTTCTTTCATATTATTCTGCATTTTGTGATTATTATCTACCAAGGCTTATTCATCAAAAGCTAATAGTGGTATCAAAACCATGGTAGACCTAGTCTGTGTAGGTCAATAAGAAAACCACCATTATCATTTAGCCTAAGATTTTTGTCAAATTGATGGACCGTTGGACCAACCACTGTCAAAAGATATCAAAAGAATCTAGGTGGTAGATCTAGGGAGAGTCACAAAGTTAGGATTGAAAGGAATCTCAATTTTAGAAAATATTGAGATTAATTTTGTCTAGAGTCTTTTCCATAGAGTTGTTAGGAAAACATGTGAAGACCAAGACTCAACATTCAATCCACTAGATTGACAAATAATTTAGTGAAGATCATCCAGGTTATCTGGAATTTACTAACTAGTGCCTAAAGTTTCTTTTGTTGTAGAAAATTAATTCTCAAAGGATTGGGACTCCTTCTACGATATAAAGCTAGGAGACTTCAACTTCATTGCCCAAAGGTAGGTGTGCCCTCATAGTACAGAGGTTAGTTTATTATGCAAGAGGATAATACTAAAAAAAAGACTTCAAGTGAAGAATCATAGTGAAGATAGAAGATTGAAGATCTCCATTACTGGATTGCAGAATTCCACAGTTGAAGAACAGGCTATAGGAGCCTTGATACAGAAAGGCCATAGAAGCCTTGAAGAAGAAGCCATAGAAGTCTTGATACTAAAAAGGCCATAGAATCCTTGATACTAAAAAAGGCCATAGAAGCCTTGATACTAAAAAGGCTATAGTAGCCTTGATACTGAAAAGGCCATAGAAGCCTTGGTACTGAAAAAGGCCACAGGAGCCTTGATTTTGAAATAGGCCACAGAAGCCTTGATCCTTAAGAAGAATTAAAGAAGAATATCTGATTCAAAAGGAGACTAATATTTTAGTATTAACATCTTTGTTGCAGGAACATAAGATTCAGTGAGTTGGGAAACTTCCTACAAGAAAGTTACGAAGAGTATATTCTTCAGAATCAACTCAACCCTAAAGCAAAAGTGAAGAGATTAGGAGAAGATCTCATTGAAGAACTTCCAGTCTTGGAAGAAGAAGAAGTCCTGCTTGAAGCTAGGAGCTGTTGGAAATATGAGCAAGTTTTGTTGTCATTGATGTCAAGAGGTTTGTTGTCATTAAAGTCAAAAGGTTGATTTCTCCAAAAGGTAAGGCAGTTGTTAAAATGAAAAGGGTATAATATTTATTTTAAATATTATATGCCTAAAGAGGATAAAAATGTGGTAGACCAAGAAAAGAGAAGCAATTTTGAAAAGAAATAATAATATTATAATATTTGGGCAAAAGGAAGAGGTGAAGAATAACAAGGTCCAAGAAATCATTAAAAAATATATATCCCTGACAAGGCCCATTGAGAAGGTTATAAAGGTTAGCAAAGGTTAAAATTTATTTAAATTAAAATATTTTAACCTAAGGTTAAAATTTTAATTTAAATAATTAATGGCACCAAAATTTCAAAGTTTAGTTTGAATTAGAAATTCGAAAGCAAACAAGGTTGATGTGTTTCAATGCAAGGGAAAGAGTATTAATAGGAAATGATTTTCATTTCCAAAGGTCTAATGCTAATTCGAATTCCCAAGTGACAATTGAATTTGTGCGCTACATTTTCTAAAGGGAGAAGATATTTCGTAAGGTTTTTAAATAAAGGAAGGCAAACGTGTATTGAAATTCACATAGAGCGACATAAATATTCCATGGCACTAGGTAGCACAAACGATGGTCGAAGGTGTGGCTAAGGTGCTTGTGAAGGGAAGGTCATGGTTTCGAATCCCACACCATTCATTTTTGTGAAGGAGGAAAGAGTTTTCATTTTCGATGAACTTTGGAAGAAGCAGATAGTGTATAGGCATGAGGGCACTTTTATTCACATGAGGGCATGTAGCCCAAGTGACATCCTAGCCTTGGGCTAAGGATTTACGACGGTTTAGGTCACAAGTTTGAGTTTGGGTGCTGGTCATTGTGACATGAAAAATATTTTTGTGAAGTGAGCCAACAATTAAGGTATGCGATTTTTATTTAAAGTTGCCAAAGTTTTGGAATGCAGAAATTGGTTTGAGGCCACGTGATATTAAAAAGGGCATGTGTGAAATTGTTTAGGGAGTCATAAGGGTTTTTGATTAAATATTTTATTTTGGGTGCTTAGAAAATAAATAAAGTATTGGAGATTATAAGGTGTAAGCAAGGAAATTTATTTTGATGTGTGTTGAATATTATTTTGAGAGTATTGGAGATTATAAGGTGTAAACAAGGAACTTTATTTTGATGTGTGTTGAATATTATTTTAAGAGTATTGGATATTATAAGGTGCAAATCAAGGAATTTTATTTTTAATATATGTTGAATATTATTTTGAAAGTGAAGGAGTGATAAGGTGTATTTGTGATTTGACATTTTATTGTATTCCTTGTATGGTGAGATATTTGTTGAGATAAATATTTTTGTGGAGATTTTGAGATGGACAGTTGCTATGTGACCTTGAATTGGTAAAAGGATTTGGTTGTGAGTAAAATAGATTTTGAAGACATATCTCCATCAAAGCAAAGAGGTATGGGCACATCATATTTTGTTTGAAATGTTGGAATGAATGTTGTGAAATATAAGGTGGAGTAAGAGGGATTGATGAGTATTGTTGGAAATGTATGAGCAAGTTTAAGTTCACCTTGTTGATAGATGATTTGATTTGAGATAGAGATTGAGAAATATATGAGTTAGGGTTTGAGACCCACATTGTGCTATTTGTTTGAAAAAGTTTGAAAACACTTGTTTAGGGTTAGTGAGCAAGTTGTGTTTCATTGATTGAATGATTGAGTGAAATTATTGAGCATTGGATTTGAGTGATATTGAAAGAGAATGTGCAAACATTAGAAACTAGATTTGTGAAAGTGTCAGACTTAATGATTGAATAGAACATATTGAGTTTTTGATAGAGTACATCATTCTCTATATGTTATAAAGGTTAAACAAATTCTGAATAGAATATGTCTAAACTACTTCAAGTTAAAGGAATTACCTTGAAGATTAGACAAAGCATTTGGATAACTTTGTGTATAAGATTTGAGATTGATTGAGCATATTTTGTGAGTTTTTTTGAGCATGTATTGAGAGCAGATTGAGCAAGTTATTGAGAATACTTGAAGGTAGATTAGAGGTAAGTCTTGGTGAAGACTTGCATTTAGATTTGAGGTAAGTCTTGGTGAAGACTTGAGAGCAGATTGAGCAAGTTCTTGAGAGGACTTGAAGGTAGATTTGAGGTAAGTCTTGGTGAAGACTTGTAGGCAGATTTGGGAAGCCTTTGTGAAAATTTGAGAGAAGAGTTGATTGATTTATTTGTTTAAGCTTTGTGTTAAGGCTTGGGGAAAATCTAAGCAGAGTTGATTTATGATTAGATAAAGCCTTGGGTTAAGGCTTGAGGATAGATTTGAGGATATATTTTGGTGCAAATTTGATAGCAAATTTGTGCTAGATCTGAGACAAAGTTAGAGTAAATTTGTACTAGACTGAGGATAGTGTTTAGTGCATATTTAAGATAAATACTGAGATAAAGTTGAGAGCAAGCTTTAGAGGTGATAAAAAAAGAGGATAGGAATCTCCAGTAGATAGAGATCCATTATCTAGGGTAGTGAATACAAAGGTATTCTATGGAAAGAGATCCACAAGCTAGAGTAGTGGAGGTAGTAGTCTTCTAGAAGATCATAAGTCAGAGCAGAGGGGAAAGAGTAGTTACAAAGGTATCACACTGATAGATTATAGTTATGTAAGTGCATCTTTATTGTCATTTATCTTATTTTTTGCACTCCTAGATCTCATTTTCCATTCATTTTTCCTCTCATATCTCGTTTCCCTCCTCTTTCTAGGTATTCTCTCTTGATCACCATTACAGTTTGCTCCACAAATCACCATCTCACCACCATTATATGTAGTCTTCCACATCCATTGTGTCCAACTGTTCCTACCACCCATCCTCTTGTTTCCCATCCTATTCCACCTCATTGTATTTTTTCTTTCCTCCCTTCACTGTCACATCGGGTCCCCTTTGTTTCACCTTAAAAATTACAACCTTAGTCAAGGATCATCCAAAGGTAAGAAAACAAATGACTAGGATAATAGGAATAAAATAATACACATAAATTAGACTTTTTTACAAATTTTAATATGCCATAAAATGCCTAGTCCACCACTATTAAGAGCTCCCTTCAAATCAAAATCTATTAAAAATAAAGAAGTCAAGAAAAAGAGTTACAACAACATACAGAGCAATATTGAATAATAAGAGACCAGATAGGAATTTTGAAAATTGGTCTTAAATGATTTTTCTATAACAAACTAAGGAAATCAAAGTGATACATAACTATGGAGATCACACGTGGCCATACCAAGACCAAGCATTTGTAACAAACTTTGGAAAACCTAGTTATAAAAAGAGTCTAAGCAACCAAGCTTCATCATCAAGCAATCATGTAGCAAGCTTATGTGAGGTATTCTGAGTGTTTCTGTGAGGGTTGTCATATCTCCTTTATATTTTTCTTCATTTAGGATATTTTCTCAAGTTCATCCCACCTTTGTGTAGGTATTACTGAAAGTTGAACAGTCTATCTAAGATTATTTCCAGGAGCCATTCCAAGGAGCTAGAGTCCTATGTCACTACAATTAGGACAGTAGATAGTAGTCCCCTATTACGTCATTCGAACAGGGTGATTCATGTATTACATTCATTAAAAAGACTTGAGTACTCTACTAGGCTTTGTCATTGTAAAAAAATTCCTTTGAATATAATACAAAATATCTAGTTTCTGCTTTCTCGCAATTATTGGTGCAATGTGTGTATGTTTTCTTGGTTGCATATTACATTATTTAAATCTATTGGCAACGATTATTTGTTGATTTAAGAACCCATTTTGGTTACAATATTCAAATGAATGTGAATTTATCAATATTTCTTTACTTTTCTATTATTTTTCATGTGGATGTGATATGATAACCCAAATGGACAAGGCACTGATCTGCTTTAACTACTTAAATGGTTTCATTGTATGCTTGGTCGATATTATTTTATAGTTTATATTAATCTAGTTGGGCTATTTGTTTAATGAATACTATTGTAAGCTCATATTAGGTTATCCATACCTGGTTTGTTCAGATTCCAATCTATCCTAGGATGAAGTGGTGAGTTTACCAGAGCTCACATATCTGCTTATGGGTATTAAGGAATTTAAATAGCATGATAGTTCTCAAGGGTATTCAAAATTTTCCACAACAAATATTAAGTCCTACAAAATTGATTGTAGTGAAATTTATGAATAACTCTTAAAGATTCATTTTATGTTATTCTTGATTAGTTGTAGTAAATTACTAGTGCATGACTTTGAGAGTTGATTGGAGTGATAACGTGTGATATTAGTGCATTAAAAGTGAAGGACTTGTACTATTATACTACTCTAAAAAATAAATTAGTTTTGTGTTTCTTGAAGGGCACAAAATTTTATTTGTATCAAGTGTCTAAATACGCTATTGAAGCATAAAAATCTGCAACTTGTAGTGTCCAAAAGAAGCCACCCAAAAGGTTAGAATCCACTACAATTTGGAGAAGAACCTAACTAACCAAAAATGGAAATAGAAGCTTTAGATATTGAGACTTGGTGAGTCTCAAATAGAAAAGCATTACAAAGTTGAATGCAAGGAAAGAAAGCATAGAAAATTGTATCAATTGAAAAGATTCTATCTACTGTTATTGAAGCTTGGATTTGTTATCAAGGTGTCTAAGCAAAAAGGGAAAGGTGTGTCTACTCTTAAAAGACAAACTCAAAACCCTTGTATTATAGGAAAAATCTATCAAAAACTAGAATTTTAGATCTGGAAATAGAGTGAAAAAGAAGGTATATTAAAATCATCTTTATTATACAACATTATAATACATTATATTGCACTACTCTAATCTGGTTTTAATAGAAAAAGAGGAGATTTGGAAGTGCCAAAAAAAGGGCACATTAACTACAAGGTAAATAAGCCAAGGAAGATCAGACGCCAACACTCTTCTTCCCAAGCTAGAAGGAGCCACTCAAGGGCTCATCTTGGATGTACATACCTGTAGAATCAAAGTTCATATCAGATCATGCTAGAGCTACATTTACATAGACAAGCGAGTGCAGATCTATTTCTAAAATATGTCAAAAATCTACAAAGGATTCAACACAATTGGAGGCATAAAAGGAATAAGCAAAGGTGTTACATTCATGGTCTCTAACTTGGAGAAGATCATCCACCAAAGGAAGCTCCAAATCATTGTCCAAGCTCCATAGTGCATCATAAATCCACCTGCATAAGAATAGCTTGCTTACTGCCCAAGCAACATAGCAAAGCACAGGAATGGTTGCGAAAGGGTTTGAGGAGTTATAATCTCCATCTTCAAAGATGTTATAGGAATGGAATCCATGAAAAAATATATCTTGGCATTATAGACATCATTCCTCTCTCAAAATTCAAGAAACTCCCACATGAGTTATAACGAAGTGATGACACTTGGTATTCTCCACCAACTTCACATGAGTGCCCATATGTTTTCATATTGCTTCAAGAGCATTGAAAAAAGAACTTGGAGCATTACAAAAAGAAGGGAGCACTCACTTGTAATAGACGTGACACATGTCACAAAGTCCATGATCAATTATCCTTAAAATGCATTCGAAGTTCAAGTTCAACATGTGTGAGTGAAGAACATTCAAAGACATCCAAAGAGGAAGCAAAGCACAGCCAAAGGAGTGAAGCACAACAAAAATATCTGAAGCATAGCATGGAAGGAAGGAAGAAGGAGCATTAAAGGCTCTTGTATTTTGAAGGTCAAACCTTTAGCGCCTACATACCAAAATTAAAGACCAACTACTCCAAGGAATCTCCATTGATTCAAGCACCAAAGGTACCACTTACATTGTTGTTATACTCAGCCACTGAAAGTGCCAAACAGTGAGGAGATTTTGCATCTAAAAAGGTAAGGTTTAATCCCATTTATTATTGCTTTCATAGTTGGAGATAAAAGGGTTATAAACTAAGGTTAAAAATTAGCTTTTTGAAAGAAAAAGGGGTAACTTATCTTATTAATTTAATATTTGCAATTTAACTTAGGAGAAATAAGGAATTCAACTTGGATTAATTATTTTGAAAATATTATTATTTTTTCTAATTTTCCAAACTCGGGAGCCACAAGGGTTACTCCATCAAATTTATTTTATTGAAAATTATAAATAATACAAGGGATATAAAAGAGGTTATTAGGGTTTCTATTAAGGTTGGATAAATATATTTTTTACTTGTCTCAAACCTTCAAAAAGGGAAAAAATAATTCCAACATCAAAACCTCTTCAAAATTTGAAAAGTGTTTAGTTCAATTAGGAGTAAGAAGGTGTTAAGAAGTTGATTTTTGATTCTTACAAAACTTATACAAAATCAACCAAAATTGAACTATATTTTTATAAAAAACACTATAACATACTTCAAAACCACTAGGGAGACATAAGGAAGTCTACAAATATAAGACTTGATATTAGGAAGAATTAAAATCACATTTAATAAATTCTTCCTAGAAGAATCTCAACTTCTCAAGGGTCCTAATTGTTTTTCTTGGAAAAATAAAGTGAAAGAAATTTTAGTAAATGAAAAACTTTGGGATGTTGTCAAAGGGAAAACATAGAAACCTACCACATGTGAAACATAAATCTTAAAGTTTGAAGAAAATGATTCAAGGGACTTAATGATAATAAATTTTTCCTATCACTAATGAGATTCAACCTATATCAGTTCAGCAAAAATATATTTAGATGCATATATAAGCCTAGAAAAAATATTTGACGGAAAGAATAAGGTAACAATTCTTCATCTGCAAACTCAAATTCACTCGTTGAAAATGAATAGTGGAGAAATTATAGAACTTTTCCTAAGGAAGGTAGTAGATATTAAAGGGAAATTTTTAACCTTAGGTGAAAAAATTAAAGATGAACTTCTTACTCAGGTAACCATGAGAGTACTTCCAGGCAACTATAAGCATTTGGTAACATCTTTGTAGGTCTTAAGTAAAGATACTTCTTTTGATGATTTAGTCAATATACTTCAAGAATATGAAGTAGAAAATACTATGAAAGATGATATGACTAACACTGTATTGGCATCAAAAGACAATCCATAGGGAAATATTGCTTCTTCAACAAGATGACATAAAACATGGTATTGTTAGATCTGTAGAACAAAAGGACACGGTATTAGCTATTGCAGATGCAATCCAAAAAACCAAAACCAAAGAAATCATATGAATGATGGGAATCAATTTGAGCAGTGAAAATACCAAAGGAACCCTCATCAACAACAATTTTAGTGACCTACCAATTATCCTCAACTTGAATATCAGAAGAAAAATTAAAAAGGTCACCTGGTTCAGAGGATAGAAGAATTTGAAGAACTGGAAGAACCCATAGAGGATTTTGAAGTGAAATATCTATCAGCAAATGTAACATACTACAAAGACACTAACTATTTGCTTGAATAGGTTACAAAGTATACAAAGGAAGAAGACTATGAAGATCAAGAAGAAGATGATGAAGAAGATCCATATTGAAGATTAAAGTCTTCAATACCCAAATAATGTAATACAAGAGGGTGTTGGAAATAGAGTCTATTCCATAATTTGGGTTATGTAAATGTATCCTCCAAGATACATACTTAGATTACTTTATGTGCAAGTTATCTAGTTACTTCATGCAATGTAATAAATGCACAAGTGTCAATGCGCAAGTTGTACATGTGCAAGTTGTTCCTTACACAACTAGATAGAGTGTTGGCCAATTATCATATTTTACCTATATAAGGATGGCCTCTTAGATAGATATATATAGAGTCAGGGGGCATAGATAGTGTAGAATAGTGGATAGTATAGTTCTATGTGCCTCACCATTCATTGGTGATGGATAAAATATAGATAGGAAGCTTTGTTAATGGAGTGTTTATTTCCTCCATAGCTACATTGTAATATTTTATATAATTTCTATTTACAGCATACTTCAGTCATCTAGTAGATTTACTTTCTTTCATATTATTTTGCATCTTGTGATTGTTATCTCCCAAGGATAATTCATTGAAAGCTAACAACTATGAAGATTAAGGAAAAATGTCTAAGTGTCACACCTGTTAGAAATATGGGATGCTAACAACCCTCTAAGGGGTCTCAAAAACCCATCAATGCTGAAGGGAGGGTCTAAATACCAAAAGCCTACCTAAAAGGACTAGAACTATCATTGGCATAACTTTGGGTCATGAGAAAATTTTTGGGATAAGGGTTGTTACCGAATAAATCCTAGAATTATGTTGATGCTAGAATCCCCACATCTCATGAACAAAAAATGAGTCATCAATTCAACTATGAGAATGTACAAAAATTGGCTGGTGAGGAGAAGCTTGACAATTATCTTATAGGCAATGGATGGAAATGCGACCTCATGGGAGTGTTCAACATTAAAATTCAATTTGCATAGATTAGCAATCCTCTACTTGCAAGCACATGTAGGTAGAGATCATGAACCAACAACATTGTCAGATGAGTTAGATGATCAAGGGCTCACATACGTCCAACAAATATTGCAACCACCTAATAAAAATCTCCAGTCACAAAGCATAGAGTAATAGAAGGGATAAGCAGTCTAGCCAATCCTCTGACATAGCTACTTTTCTTGGCTTAGAATCATGACTATTTGTAACAAATTTTATTGTAAAAGCTATAAATACTAGAATGCAAGAAATTCATAAGGGTCGGCTTTTAGGCTTTTACAATTGGTGTGTAAGCTAGGATTTTGTATATTAATACAAAGGAAGTTGTTTAACCTTTGGTTCAATTTAGTTGTGGAATGAGAATGTATGCATGATTGCTTATTTCTAATTTAGCTTGCTGAATGTTAATGATGTTAGTTCTAATTTTTGGATTCTCGCTCATGATGCATTTGCTTGTTCTCGAATTCATAGTCCAATAAGATACATCTAAATATGTATGAGCAAAAAAATCTATAATTTATAAGAAACAACCTAGTCTCTTAGGAACTTTGCTTTGTGTTATGGCATGGTCTCTTGCATGTGTTTTGATGCAGCCTAATATGCACTGCCATAAGTTCTAGCTTTGGATTCATTTAGTCCCCTTCAACATCCTTTTCCCACACATTTAGGAAGTAGACCTCAACTAGGGCTTCATAAGGAATCGACCTTCTCCAAATATTGACTTGAAAGCCTCATGGTGATCAGGCCATTCAAAGTTGGTCGATATTTGTGGATGTGAAAACCTTTCCTTAGAAGAATTTTGAGATCAACAATTTTTAGCATACCTGATGGGACTCGAAGGTCCCACTATATTTGTTAAACAAATCCTGGTGATACTCTATTTGGAAAGGTATATATTATGTTCACTTGGTGACTCTTCTAGGGACTGTAATCTAGATCTATGCTAGAACAATTTTTCTAAAAAGCATTATCCCCCAATGCTACCAATAATTTTTGGCACCCCTAGTGGGACACAATCCTGCTATTTGGTTAAATTAGAGTTTGGTCATACCCTGGTTTACCATATCCTTTTTCTAAAATCACCTGGTGACTCTACTATTAGTTTATATCAATGACTTGTTACTTTTGATATCATATTAGATATTATTTTTCTAGAGGACTCAAGGTTTGATGAGTAGTCTTGACCTCATTAGCAAAGAAATTATGCTCATTGGGCAAATCCAACTTGAAGGAAGAGCCCAAAGATCTTGAAGAATCTATAACATAAGCATAATTATGGATTAGCATTGCTATTCATGCTGGAATGATGAGGATCCTCTCAATATCCTGGACCAGCATGATATGTCCAAGACAGCTCTAAAGACTTTGCCAATTTTTTATGGCACAGAGAAAACTGCATTTGAGCACCGTCAAGACGTGGCTTCTTTGGATACCATTCATAAAATATCATCTTAAGATGTTATACTTATGTTGCTTACTCTTTATCTTAAGGGGAAGCATTGCTATTGTATAGGTCTTTGGAAAATGAGAGCATATGCACGTGGACAGATTTGGTGGAAGCTCTTGTTGACACGTTCGATGGCTTTGGAGATCCCTTCTCGTTACTTATATAGTTCTCTTTTATCAAGTGAATACCTCATGAAAGTATTATGAACTTCAATATGTAATTCAAAAGGACTTAGAGGATGATTTCCCTTGAATATAAACCATCGCCTACCCAAGCATATCTCTATTACATCTGAGCTTTAGACATCTAAGATTTAGACCTTGATACGGTATCCTTATTTAGCAGTTTGAAAAGAAAATATTCCTCTAAATTTTCAAAGAGGCCTTATAGGCCAAAAATATCCTAATCCAAGCAGGAAAATACCACCCAAGGAAATGGTCCACCCTTTTCAACCTATCACTACTATATTTCATACCCCATTTCATACAAAGATCGTGATAGGTATGTATCACACAATAGAGGATGATTCCCCTACCAATCCTCATGCGAACATGCATTAAACAGAGCATGAAATGAAGATGAAAATTTAGAGGCTGGTAGAGGAAGTTAGAAGTATGGAAAGAAAACTCTCTAGAACCTATTTTTATGAAAAATGGTATTGTATGAGCGAGAGGTGCACCCAAAAGTTCCTAACCAGCATTGACCAACCACCTAGCCCAGGATGGGTAGAATCGATCGATCTCCAGAGAAGGCTGGATCTTGAGGTTTCAAATACCTATGCCACAAAGGGGAAAAGGGGAAAAATGGAGTGAGAAAGAAAAAAAATAAGGTCATAGCCAAAAATGATAAGGATGGGATGCGGTTGCATCAAGACACACTCCTCCACCATAGTCGGTGCCACAGGCTCTACGTACTTCCACTTACTCCTTGTTAGTTGTGATCATTAATGGCCTAGATTTGAAGTTGCCTTTCTTTTATTATCAAATTTTGGTTAGGGATGCACTATCTTCTTGGTATTTTGCTTATCATATTTTGAAGGTGGAATATTAGGCTCAAACATTCAGTGTTACCTTCCCAAAGTTTCATCCAGTCTTGGGACGGATAACTAGGACTTGCAACCTTTGATCCACAATCCATTTCTTTCATCCGAGAATTTGAGTTCCTATTCTCCCATCCACTAGTTAGGGTAGGTATTCAGGTCTCCCTTTGAGAATACTCCAGCCCATTCTTTCATCTGATCCATTCTTGAATATTTGATTACTCTATTAGTGCCTCAAAATTGGCTAGCTCTTAAGACACCATCATTCTCAAAAAATAAGAGTGGATGAAGAATTTCACCCACACTTTTGGTGACTTATAGGGGTTTTTCAACTTGTGAAAAATAAATAACCCAAAAAAATTAGGAAATATAACACTTAAACGAAAGCACGAGGGCAAGGGGAAGCAAAGAAAAGAAAGCCAAAGGGACACGGGGAATACGGTCAACATAGATAGAATGGCTGTGGATAGAGCAAAATGAAGACAAGAAGTGGAAACAACAAGTAAATATTTGAGGAGTTTTTTGTAAGACACACACAAGGAGAAAGGGAAGCAAGAAAAATCAGAGCCAATGAAACCTTTGTTAGCAATCGAGAGAGTTACAGTCAACAAAGGGGAGAAGACGATGGAGGGGAGGAAAGGATGGGGAAACATAGAGACACAAAGGGAAAAACAATCTAAAGTATTTCAAGTGAAACCAATAGAGCATAGACCCTTCTCCATGGGGTATTATTATAAATTGGATCTCCCTAAATGTAACCCACCGAGGACCTGAGACATTCCAAGAGCAGACAAATTACCAATGTTACTTATATCTTTTGTCCCAGACCTTCTTCTTCACACGATCTAGTAACAATCCTATTTTACTAACTTTTTTCAACTAAGAATCCATTTTGATTCAACCATGATTTGTAGTTTATAGTTTGTGGTCTTTATTTGCATCTAATCATAGAGACTATTTATAGCATACTCACCTTACCTTGTGCTTGCATCTATGAGTTTTAAGGCTTGCTATAGCTCCCAAGGATGAGTTAAGAGGCATTGGAAATTACTGAATGTATCCATTGGGCTACGAGTTCATGATAACAATAGATAGAGGAAAAGAAAACTAGGGAGACAATACAGAGATGAAAAAGGAATGTTATATTTCCAAGAAAATTTTTAGGGAATTCTTTCTTGAAGCAAAATCCCTAGAAGTTTTGAAGATCATGATGACACCTTGCCAATGACTATACATAGGGCATAACTTTATTTACTTGCCACTATAAAGAAAATTGGTAGGCACACCTGATTCTGGGCTGTCTATGCTATTTATTATATATATCTACAATGGCTAGACCAAATTACATTGAATCTAAGCCTCTGTCGGTATGGACATTGTTTGCATGGGCCTAAAATTACTATAAATTCATAATTATTCTTGCTTTGCCTGAGCTCTTTTGTGCTCAGGCCCTAAAAATTTAAGATAGCAATAACCTTTGCCATATCATTCCACATTTTGGGTGGTGACCTATCAGTGGATAGGTTTTCGAGATCGGCTTATTGCACCAGTCCTACAAATGACTTCTTTGGTGGTGGCCCAATTTTTTGATCCAGCATGAGCTTTGAGGAGGAGATACTCATGCAAGGCTTTGATGGTTTTTGCTTTCCTGCTAACATTTGTTCAACTCTAATGGATTCCTCATATATTTGGGGAAATATTTTCTCCCCAGATTGACATAGAAGGATTTCCATATCAGGGCTAAAGGCTTGAATGTATAATAGGTACACTTGGGCTGAGGACAGGAGTAGTAAGCTTAGAATTTCCTCCTAACTGCTATTGAATCGAATGTTAAACTTCATCACACTTTCACGAGGATTCCTATTGATAAGTGTGAACTAAGTTAGTAGCTAGAAGATATCCTCAAGTTCACAAAACACATCTAGGAGAGCCTTAGCCAAATATGTCTATGTAGAAATACTTCTAGGTCACAAAGTTTTATACCAGAGCCATGCTCTACCCTAAAGAGAAGTGAACAATAACCTGATAATCACATCTTTGTGTATGATATTGTGAAGTGTGGTAAAAGAAGCCATATTTTCTAGGTGCACCTTCACACATCCATTGATGCCATCATAACTTGGTAAAATTCTAGCGTAACTTCAGGGATTTCATACAAATGGGGGAAGGCAAAGAAGACCTTGATCATTCCATCCAGGGAAACTTGGCTGCATAATTGAAGCACGATTCCCTCAAAACCTCTAAATTGCACCACCAGGTTGAAGTCACCAAATGAGCATACTTTCACTGCCTGTAAGGTCAGGGCTACTCATCAAAACCCTAGTTCCTTAAGGAAATGAGAAATATCAACACAAAAAGGCAATTGATCTCATGATGTGGAGATGCTTCATAGTTAGAGTCACCAGGTGATTTGCCAAGATCTGGGTAAACCAAAAAATTGCCAGACTCTAGTTTCCTTAAACATGAGAATTCAATGAGTTCCCCAGCAGAGTCACAAAAAATTATTGGTGCAAAAAACAACACCGAACGAGCGATAGGCATGCCCGAAGGGTTTTGACCAACATTGAATGGTTGCATGACCTAGGATGGGCATAATTGGTTGATCTTTAGAGAAGGTCAACTCCTGAGGTTCCAACTACCTATGTCACAAAGGGGAAAAGGGAGAAAATGGAGCAAGAAAGAAAATAAATAAGGTCTTAGATAGATTAATAAGGATGGGATGCAACCACATCAAGACACACTCCTCCATTAATGTCGATACAAACAATAGTAAACCACCTAACAGATCAACCCACCCTGTCTATCACTTCTCCTTCAGCTCGACGTGCAGGGTAAATTCTAGAACCAACAGGAAGGTGCATGACATCTAGGTAGTATAATTAGAGCACTCCCACATGACTGGCTTTAGCAAAAATAAACCCTAATGCCCAATGGTGACGTGAATTCTAGAACCACCCAGTTGAACCCATGAAATCTAAATAGCAGAATTAAGCAAACCAACTTAGACAACCATAGCAAAAATAAATTTTCACGCAAAGGTAAAAAGAGAATGACAAATAGATTGAGAGACCAAACAATGATTACTATTATTTAAAAGCAATAGAGGATAATTTATGAATTGTAAAGTCTATAGAGCCACCCTTTGGAATGACAAGAATTTCATTATTTATAGAGAATTTTACAATGCAATTCAAATTATGGCATTAATGGCATCAAGTGGTATAATTAGACTTGGAGCGATTAGAAGATTTGTTGATGCTTTTTCTTGAAAGGAGAGGCAATCATCCAGAAGGAATTAGGTGCTTCTGCATAAATCTGGTCCCTTGATCATCCCTGCTTGGTTTGTTTGAGCAAGAAATTTTATCTACTTTATTCCCTTGAGAACTTAAGAATTCTGATTGATAGCCATAGTTGCTGCATACTTCAACTTACTCCTTGTCAGTTTGATCATTAATAGCCTAGCTTTGAAGTCATCTTTCTTTTGTTATAAAATTTTGGTAAGGGATGCACTATCTTCTCGGTCTTCTGCTTATCATATTTCAAAGGTGAAATATTAGGCTCGAAAATTCGACGTTACCTTCCCAAAGTTTCGTCTAGCCTTGGGATGGGTAACTGGGACTTGCAACCTTTGAGGCATAATCCATTTATTTCGTCCAATAATTTGAGACTTTATTCTCCCATCCACTGGTTAGGGTGGAGATTTTGGGTCTCCCTTTGAGAATACTCTAGCCCATTCTTCCATCTAATCCATTCTCAAAGTTTTTCATACTCTATTAGTGCCTCAAAATTGGACAGCTCTTAAGAGATCATTATTCTCGAAAAAGAAGAGTGGGTGAATAATTTCACCCATAGATCCCAAGGCCAAGAACTTGGTAACTGGGGATCACCCACGTAGCAATCCCAATTATAGTCGATGACAAATTTGGAAGTCTTTCTAGAAGAAAGGATGCAACAATATGGGCATAAAATTTTGAAGGGAAACTAGATCCCAAGCCCATGCATACCCCTACATCATGATTAACATCACGTTGAAAAGTATGGTGCTTTCTTTGAGTAGTTTAGTAGATTTCCACAAATGGATAATATCATCGCCTATAGTTCACTATAGAGGTATGAAAGTCAGGAAGTTGAGGACCTGGTGACATTTCATTCTAAATGGTAGGTGGATGTGAACACCTTGCCTCCACCCATACAGAGTATAGACACAAAGAACCAAGTGCCCTCTTAGCTTTCCCTATCCCAAAGTTAGTCTCTGAATCAATGAAGGTTGGAGGTATGTGATAAGCTATACTCCCCAACAATCAATTTTGAGCAAAGAGCTAAAAGGGCTGAATAATTTCATAGCCTATTCAAGAGTTTAGCCCCTATGCCAACACTATTGAGAGAATATTTATTGACATTTGAAAAGGTCAACATGATCAATGTTTCCATAAAAGAACATTGGTGGCCAATGAAGCTTATACAACAAATTCTCTTCTCATACCTCTAGAACACCAGGTGCTTCCTTTTTATCTCTCTTGTTTTACAAAATTATATCTTGCATAATTGTGTGGTGGACCTAAAGGTACCAGTATCCATCATGCTAATAGACATCTACAGAACCATGGGACTCAACCCAGATGCATAAGGGCTAGAGGTGCTATATTGCAAGGGAGAACAACTTAAAAGAAAGGGAAGATTACACAAAATCTCTATGTTGCTATATGAGCATCCAAGTTTAGCCATCATATAAGATATAGAGGTGGTAGAAGTCCCTCCTATATTTGGTATATTTTTATCATCGCACTTTATAAATCAAATGGGAGGATATTTAAATCGAGTGTGGCCAGATGTCGATTTCCTTGGTTGGGAAGGTCATCATTGTGCTAAATCAATAATTGTACCCTTTTTGCATTAAGGACTATGGGGAGCAAAATATAATCCATATCCAAGAGGTCACATATAAACCAAAGGTAGATTCAGATGATATGCTAATGGTATGGTCATCCTAGCCTGGATTAAAAGATTCATCCTCAGCCCAAGTACTCTATAACAATCCCATCATCAGTTTTCAAATCCAATGGGATCCAAAATATCACTATGGATGGATCAGAACTCAAAATATAGTAGCGACAAAGGAAAATGAAGTTTGGATGATGAGTTAGATGGAATCCAGAAAGGGGCAATTTCAGTATCTCTCTTTAGAAGGGCTAGTGTTCAAAGGTTTGTCTGATGTGGCAAGAATGGATCATGTGCTGATCACTTATGGCTAAAGTATAGAACATACATGGTATGTTGTGGGAGTCTATGATAATTATGGAATGCACCAAGATGTACATAAGGAGCAACTCAAGTATGAAACCATATGGTTTGGACACTGCGGGTTCACGAGGTAATTTACAAAAAACCTACTTGTTCAAGTGTGCTAAGCACATCGTAATTTTGTGTAAATAGGCCAACAAATAAATAAGTAGATGTGGTTGAAACATAGCCACTTGAGTACGTGACATCATCTTGTACCAAGGTTGCGAGGGAAATTATTTTGGTGATTTATTGCAAGCTAACCAAAATACCATGATTTGTGGAGTAAGTAATGTAAAAGAAAATCTAGGTATCATTAATGTTGTTGGAAATATTAGTATATTGAGTTGTCATTGATGTCAAAGGGTGCATATTATTCAAGGTAGAAATATTCTTCAAGGGTGTGAAGTTGACAAGGTTGGACAATATAACAATGGACAATTATTTAAGGCAAGGTTTTAAATAAAGGATTATAATATTTAAATATCATATTTAAATATTATACAGAGAAGAACAAAGGTTAAAAGTGGCTTGGGACAAAAATATTAAATATTGCAAGAAAAGGACAAGGTTTAAAAGATAATATTATAATTACCTGGAAAAATATTTAAAGACCAAAATTTTAGAGGAGGCAAAGGTTTAAAGACAAAGATTTAATATTTAAAGGGCCAAAGGTTTAAAATATTATAATATTTTTATAAGGAAAGGTTCCAATGTTTGGAGAGAAAAATAAAAAATATGCATGCGTCGATGTTCATGGGTATTGAAGAAAAACCATATAAATATGGGCACAAAAATTCATTTGGAAGAAGAAAAAATGAGAGCATAATTTGAAAATTCTCTCCACATGAAAATCGAAGTGGGTCACATGAAATAGAGGAGAGTGTGCTTGAAGGCAAGAGAAAAAAGGATAATATCTTTGTCATGCCATGATTTGGTTTTCATTTGGATGGCTAGTCCAGTTGATCACCTAGCTGGTGCTAAGGCACTGCCGGTAGGAAGGTTGTGGGTTCAAAATTTATAGGCACCATTTTGATTGAGGCAGATTTGAGCAGGTCTGGTGAGCAAATTTGAACAGAGTTGTGAGTAAATTTGAGCAGGTTTTGTGAGAAGATTCAAGCAGGTTCTATGAGCAGATTTGAGTAGATGTGAGAAGATTTGAGCATGTTTTGGTGAGCAGATTTGAGCAAGCCTTGTGTGTAGGCTTGGAGCATATTTGAGAAGGTTTTGGTGAGCAGATTTAAGCAAGCCTTGTGTGTAGGCTTGGATTATATTTGAGTAGAGTTGAGAGTAGGTTTTGGAGCAGATTTGAGCAAGCCTTGTGTAAAGGCTTAGAGCATATTAGAGCAAAGGGAATTGAGGTATCCTGTGGATAAAGGTCCATGAACCAGAGCAAATGGGATTGAGCTCTCTTGTGGATAGATATCCATGAACCAGAGTAGAGGGGCTTGGGTTCTCCTATGGATAAAGGTCCATGAACCAGAGTAGAAGGGATTGAGGTCTCCTTTGTATAGAGGTCCATAAACTAGAGCAGAGGGGATTGGGGTCTCCTGTGGATAGAGGTCCATGAATCAGAGTAGAGGGGATCGAGGTCTCTTGTGGATAGAGGTCAATGAATCAAAGCATAGGGGATTGGAGTATCCTATGGATAGAGGTCCACGAACCAGAGCAGAGGGGATTGGTGTCTCCTATGGATTGGGATCCATGAACTTGTGAGAGGGGACATGTGTCTCCTGTGGATAGAGTTCCATAAACATTGTAATAGGGAATGAGTTCCCAAGAATTTTGTTGAGAAATTTATAAGAAATATTTCTCCGTGGATGTAGCCCACATTGGGTGAACCACGTTAAATCTGTGTCTCTTATGTGTGTGATGATTTGTGCATTGTTTCATTATTGCAATTGATAATATTGGATGATATTGCTTTGGAAAGAAAAGTAAAATTTTGATCTTATACTGTTCACCCCCCTCTCAGTATAAGCTTGTGTTCTTCAATTGGTATCAGAGCGGGTTCCTTCATGAAAGCCTAACAGCTTGAAGGAAGATCTTACAGGAACACACATGGCTCATAAGGAAGGGTTTTCATCAAATAAGTCTCCATTATTTTATGGGACTAACTATGCTTTATGGAGTGTGAGGATGAAGACTTATTTGATGGCACATGGATATGATACATGGAAATCCATTGAAAATGGATTCACACCATCTACAACTCCTCCTATAGATGCAAGTGGTAAGAAACCATATGAAGATAATGCCAAGGCAATGAATGCAATTTTGAGTGGGTTATGTGAATCAAAGTTTGTGAAAGTCATGCAATGCACTTCAGAAAAAGAAATGTGGGATAAGTTATAGAGAACATATGAAGGAGACGACAAGGTCAAAATGTCAAAACTTCAAACACACATGAGGAAGTTTGAAGACTTGAATATGAAATATGATGAAGATATTGCTATGTATCTACTTCATGTTGATGAGGTTGTCAACACTATTCGTGGACTTGGAGAAAATATTGAGGAATATACTATTATTCAAAAAATATTGAGGTCACTCCCTATGAGGTATGATGCAAAGGTTTCAGCAATAGAAGAGATGAAGGATCTCAAAAATTTAAGCATGGATGAGCTACATGGAATTCTCATAGCCTATGATATGAGGACAGAAAAAGAACAAACATCAAAAAGAGAGGCAACATTCAAATCTTCAAAGAAGAAAAAGAATAAAGAACAAGAATCAAGTGATGAATCAAGTAGTGAAGAAGAGGCTAACTTTGTGAGAAGAAATAAGAAGGGTCCAAGAAAACACAAAAATATGCAGACTATGAAATGTTTTAGTTGTGGTAACATTGGTCACTATGCAACTAATTATCCACAAAATTGATGTAGTAGCAGTGAATAAGAAAAGGATTACAAGAAAAATAAGGAAATAAAGTTTTATTATGAAAATAAAAATAGGCATGGTCAAGGCAAGCATGAGAAGAATATTTTCAAAGGCACAAGAAGAGTTTTTATGTTGAAGAAGCAAGCAGTGCTTCAAGTGAAAGTGATGAAAGCTTCTCCGATAATGAAAAAGAAGAAATTCTATTTTTGACCATAGAAGAGAAAGAAGATGCTCCTGTTATTGAAGATCAAGAAAAAGAGAAAGAAGATGATCCTATAGTTGAAGACCTAGAAAAAGAGAAAGATTCAAAAAAGGAAGAAGTCATGGTTGATATAGAAGAACTTGATTTTGATCTTGAAGAGTTGAAAAGGGAGAACTTAAGATTGAAGGATCAAGTACAAGAGGATGAGAAAACAAAGGCAAAAATTCTACAAGATCTCACCGATTTAAAAGTTAAGATTGAAGAGGTAAAGAAAGTTGAAGAAGGTATGGCTGAACAGTTAAAGGCAAAAGAACTAGAATGTGAAAGACTAGAACATGAAGTTGACATTCTAAGGAAGGGACTTGAGAGATTCAATAATAAGATATATCAGTTTAGGAAAAGCTCAAAATATTTGGATGATATTATCAAAACATAAAGATCTCCATTTATAAAGACTGGACTTGGTTATGAGGAAGGTCAAGAGGTATAAGAAGAGGAGTCAAGCTCAAAAGAAATAGAAGCATCAAAGAAGGTATTTTAAGAAGAGCCTAAGACCTATACTGATAAGTTGAGAAGTGGAAGCATCAAAGAGGAAGAAAACAATGCACCATCAAGGAATAGGGACTATCACAAGAAAAGCAAAGAAAGAACCATGCAATCATATCCTCCAAGGCAAGATGAATATCTCTTCCAAGGTTATTGCTACTCATGTAATATTTTTTGGTCATAAAGCTATACATTGTAGGGTTCATGGTAAGAATTATTATGGCTTCACCAAAAGAAATTTCAAGTCACTTACACTTTCCAAGGACTACAGTATCATGTGTTTCAATTGCAATAATTTTGGGCATAAAGCAAAATGGTGTAGAACAGTGTTTCCTAAATTTTTGAAGACAAGCAAGAAGAAGGAAAGTCAAAATGTTCAAAGAGGTATGACTTCAAAAGTTTGGAGAAAGAAAATGAAACAAGAAGAGGAGCATAGTAATTTGGGAGTTTCACTCCCATCCCATAATTGATCACCTCAAGAAAAGGAGGTGGTGAGGGGGTTGCACTAAGTGTCTTATATTTAGCCCCAAGGATCCCTTTGCCATTGATGTCAAAGGGGGAGAATTCAGTGAGGGGGAGCAGATTTGGAACCCAGTTGCAGTAAAAGAAAATTTTCTTTGTAGGGTTGCCATCAATGACAAAGGGGGATATTGTTGGAAATACTAAGTATATTGAGTTGTCATTGATGTCAAAGGGTGCATATTATTCAAGGCAAAAATATTCTTCAAGGGTGTGAAGTTGACAAGGTTGGACAATATAACAATGGACAATTATTTAAGGCAAGGTTTTAAATAAAGGATTATAATATTTAAATATTATATAGAGAAGAACAAAGGTTAAAAGTAGCTTGGGACAAAAAGATTAAATATTACAAGAAAAGGAAAAGGTTTAAAAGATAATATTATAATTGCTTGGAAAAATATTTAAAGACCAAAGTTTAGAAGAGGCAAAGGTTTAAAGATAAATATTTAATATTTCAAGGGCCAAAGGTTTAAAGATAAAGATTTAATATTTCAAGGGCCAAAGGTTTAAATATAAAGATTTAATATTTCAAGGGCCAAAGGTTTAAAATATTATAATGTTTTTATAAGGAAAGGTGCCAATGTTTGGAGAGAAAAATAAAAAATATGCATGCATCAAGTTTCATGGGTATTGAAGAAAAACCATATAAATAAGGGCACAAAAATTCATTTGGAAAAAGAAAAAAATGAGAGCATAATTCAAAAATTCTCTCCACGAGAAAATAAAAGCAGGTCACGCAAAACAAGGAGAGCATGCTTGAAGGCAAGAACAAAAAGGATGATATCTTTGTCGTGCCATGATTTGGTTTTTGTCTGGGTGGCTAGTCTAGTTGGTCGCCTAGTTGGTGCTAAGGTGCTGCCAGCAGGAAGGTTGCGGGTTTGAAACTTATAGGCACAAATTTGATTGAGCATAGTTGAGTAGGTTTGGTGAGCAGATTTGAGTAGAGTTGTGAGCAGATTTGAGTAGGTTCTATGAGCAGATTCAAGCAGGTTCTGTGAGAATATTTGAGCATATGTGATAATATTTGAGCAGGTTTTGGTGAGAAGATTTGAGCAAGCCTTGTGTGTAGACTTAGAGCATATTTGAGCAGGTTTTGGTGAGCAAATTTGAGCAAGCCTTATGTGTAGGCTTGGAGCATATTTGAGCAGAGTTGAGAGTAGGTTTTGGAGAAAAAATTAAGCAAGCCTTGTGTAAAGGCTTGGAGCATATTAGAGTAGAGGGGATTGAGGTCTCCTATGGATAGAGTTCCATAAACTAGAGCAGAGGGGATTAAGGTCTCTTATGGATAAATATGCACAAACCAGAGTAGAGGGGATTGGGGTCTCTTGTGGATAATGAACTAGACTAGAGGGGATTGAGGTATCCTATGGATAGAGGTCCACAAACCAGAGTAGAGGGGATTGAGGTCTTTTGTAGATACAGTTACATGAACTAGAGCAGATAGTATTGAGGTCTCCTACGGATAAAGGTCCATGAACCAGAGTAGATGGTATTGAGATCTCCTGTGGATAGAGGTCCATGAACCAAAGTAGAGGGGATTGAGATACCCTATGGATAGATGTCCACAAACCAGAGTAGAGGGGATTGAAGTCTCATGTGGATTGGGATCCATGAACTTGTGAGAGGGGACATGTGTCTCCTATGGATAGAGTTCCACAAACATTGTAATAGGGAATGAGTTCCAAAGATTTTTATTGAGAAATTTATAAGAAATATTTCTCTGTGGATGTAGCCCACATTGGGTGAACCATGTTAAATTTGTGTCTCTTATGTGTGTGATGATTTGTGCATTGTTTCATTATTGTAATTGATAATATTGGATGATATAGCTTTGGAAAGAAAAGTAAAAGTTTAATCTTATACTGTTCACCTCCCTCTCAGTATAATCTTGTGTTCCTCAAATGAAGTTCATGAGAGCACTTTATTCCTATTCCCTCGTTGTCTTCCTTTTTGTTTTTTTTCTTACCTTTTGTTTTTGCTTTCAGTTTTTGTTTTTTAGCTTTTATTGTTGTGACTTCATCGCCCAATGGATAAAAGCATAATAGTTCGAAAGGTTGTTGACTTACAAATCTATGGTCGCATGAGATGAAACTGTCAAGGCCCATGTAATTAGGACAACACATCATTCCAAATGAGGATATAAGATCTTGAAATCACAAGGCATCGAAAAGAAAAATCTAAACTTACCTAATAATGGCATTGGTTGATGATTCATGTCAAACCAAATATTTTAAAGAAATTTCCCACCTCATTATCAGCTAGTATATTTCTCCTATATATATCAAATGCCTCAAGCATAGTAAGTCAATAATTATTCAGATAAGAGGATGAATATAGGAGTACAACTAAGTATCCTATTGGTGAATTATGATGGGTAGAATGAATTCTTACTAGACTATATAAGAAAAAAGAAAGGGTCTAATGGTAGAAATTACCTGTGGCAAGTTGTCTACCTTCAAAGCAAAAACTGGCATCGATGAAGTATGTTTATGGAAGTGTGGTTTGTGGGGGTGTCCCATGGATCAAGTAATTCATCTTGATATTTTGGTGGGACATTCCCATAATTGCCTTCCCTTTTGTTTCTTTGTCGTGTCTTGTTTTCTTTGTTCTTTTAGCTTTCCTTGATGCTTATTGCCACTAACTCCTTCAATCGGTGGTATTAGGTGCCACTTCTTCTTCTTCTTCTTCTTCTTTTGCTTTCTATTTTATTTTCCCTCTAACAGTGTTTGTTTTTATTTCCTTCCTCTATCTCTCTCCTTTTGTTCTTTTTTCTCCCTTTGTGTCCTTCTTCCCTTCCTCTTCTATGCTATGTATCGCATTATTGTGTGAGTAGCTTCCACCCCATGACCCACCATCCTCATTTGTCTTGCAACATCTCTAGGATAATTTTGCTTCCTACTTCTTTTCTATTCCTTCTTCCATTCCTCATCTTTTGATTTTTGCAAAAGATGACCGCCTAGGTTCCCTTTTCCACAAAATGAAAATCCCCTATGAGTGAACAATAATGTGGGTGAAATTTTGCATGCATTCACCCACATGTATTTTTTATATAATCAAGATGATGGATAATAGAGAAATATAGTTTTGAAGCCAAGATCAATAAGGAACGAATGTCGGATGATGAAAAGAGAGCACTAATGCTCGACATAGCCTTTTATAAAAAAAATTGGAGGCTTTAAGAGTTTTAAGGTGATCTGTTGGATCCTGGAAATAAGGGTAACATGGTTCAACCTGATCTATTTTGGCATCCAAGCAAGGAAAAATATATGAACTCTACATGAAGATCATTGAGTGTCATATGATCAATGAAAAATGAGTTGTTGCAAACATTTGAGCAACTTATAAAGCTCCAACAATAAAAAAATGCAAAATTCATCTAAGTACTAGCCTTGGTAAGAAAACGAGATGCTACCAAACTTAGGACATGAACCAAAATCCCATCATAATGGAATAATGATAGGATTGGCCAAAGGAAGACCAAGGATATTAAAAATTTGGCTAAGTATTGTGGCTAGCAAAAAAATGGGCAACCACACCCTCCAAAGGAGCCTAATAAAATTTTGGGTTGCTAGTGAAGTCTTGGGAGCCTGGTGAAGTTTTGGGCCACTATTGGATACTGGAAAATCCCAAAAGTCTACCACAAAATGTTTGGTAGAGAAATAGGTCACTAACGGACTCTAGAGGAGTCCTAAAATCCTGTTGCAAAGATCAACACAAAATAACTAAGTGTTGTGCCTATCAGAAATATGGTATGCTAACAACCCCCTTGAGGGGTCCCAAAAACTTGTCAATGTTGAAAGGAGGACACGAATCCCAAAAGCTAGCCCAAAAGGTAGAACTATCATTGGCAAAACTTTGGATCATGGGAAAAAAATTGGGACACTGGTTGTTACTAAATAAATCCCAAAAGTTCATCGATACTAGAATTCCCACCCATCACCAGTAATAAAAGAGGCACCATTTCAACTACAAGAATGTGCAACAATTGGTTGGTGAGGAGAAGCCCAACACTTATCCGATAGGCAATGGATGGAAATGTAGCCTCATAAGAGTGTTCAACATCAAAAATTGGCTTGCATAGATTAATGATCCTCTACTTGCAGGTGCATGCAAGTGGAGATTGTGAACCAACAATATTGTTAGATGATTTAGATGATCAATGGATCACATACGTCTAGCAAAGACTACAACTTCCTAACAACAACCTCCAACAATAAAACATAGAGTGATAGAAGGGATATGTGACATAGCCACTCCTATGACACAATTACTTTCCTTTACTTGGAATCATTACTATTTGCAATATAATTTATTGTAAAAGCTATAAATACTAGAATGCAAGGCATTCATAAGGGTCAGCTCTTAGGCTTTTACAATTGGCATGTAAGGTAGGATTTTGTACATTAATACAAAGGAAGTTGTTGTTTAACATCCGATTCAATTTAGTTGTGGAATGAGAATGTATGTGTGACTATTTATTTCTAATTTTAGCTTGTTGAATGTTAATGATGTTAATAGTACTTTCTGGATTCTCGCTCATGATGCATTTGCTTGTTTTGGAATTCATAGTTCGATAGGATACATCTAAATATGTATGAGCAAAACATTTTGCAATTAATGAGAAACAACCTATTCTATTAGGCACTTTGCTTTATGTTATGGCATGGTCTCTTGCATATTTTTTGATGCAACCTAATATGCATCACCATAAGTTCTAGATTCATCTTCATTTAATCCTTTTCAACACACTTTTCTCACACGTTTAGGAAGGAAACCCCAGCTAGGGCTTTATAAGAAACCGATCTTCTTCGAAGATAGACCTGAAAGCCTCATGGTGAACAAGCCATTCAAAGTTGGTGAAGTTCTGTGGATGCACAAACCTTTCCTTAGATGGATTTTGAGACCAACAATAATTTGATTTCTCTACATTATTCTAAGAGTTGTATGTATTCTTGCTATGTCATCAATTCATCCTTTTTATTATAGGAAGAAAGGGGTCCTTTCTATAATAATATATCAACTTCATCCTTGAACCATACCATAGCATTGTCTAATACTAGGATTTGGGCTTTGCATGCATATGCAACTCGCTTCTTATGTATGAAAGCCATTATATTTTGTATGATTGTCCCTTTGTCAAAAATTCCAATGGTCTCCAATTCATATTCAGTTATTAGAACAACCTTTTATTGATACATCCTAGTTTCTATTAACATTGTAGTAATTTTAACCATGTTGATTCTAATATCCAACTTAATTTGTGCTCCCAACCCCACTACTATCTTGATAAAATTAAATATCTAGTAGAGTGGGTGAGTCATATTGATGATATAATCCTAGTAGGTAATGGTAATTTTTATATTAATCCTTCTATTTTTTGTCATTGCTCTGCTTTGTTTTTTTGTTCCATCTTCTTTTGCATGCTTTGCTTTTCTAAACATAATTCAATATTTTCCTCAATCAACTATCTTGAGAGCTTTTCGATGTGCTCTTCTTTAGTACTTATGAGGGGGTCTATGGTTTGGCTTTCCAAAAATTTGGTCAATCTATTCACCTACTATCGGAGTGATTTTATTTTTTCTTTAGAGTCCTTCAAAGTCTTCTTCACCATTTTTAGTTCCTCCTCTATCTATTTTAATTTTAACCTTAGAGTCTCATAATTGTATGTATAACACCCTAAATTTGACCCATAATAATTTGCATTAAAGTCAAAAATATTCAAAAATTAATTCAAACAACTTTTTAACTTGTTGCCTCGATTTTTGTGCTTTCTTGGCGAGATCGGGTTAAACTGATGAGATCGTACGTACGATCTTGCCCAAAATAGAAAAACTCAAATTGGCAAAATGACAAACCAGTTACAACATTTTTTGTCTTTACCTATGCAACTGTGCAGTTACGGGATCGGATCCATCGATCAATCCCAGCTTGGAAGGAGTTGCAACCTATTCTATTTTTAGCCTATTTTTCCCTGTTGGTTCACCCTATTTAATCAGGCATCCCTCCCCTCGAATTCCTCCTAACTCCTCGACATAATTTTTGCATTCAAATCACTATAATTTTTGCATTAGTCCTAGTTATTTTTCTATTTTTTATAGGATCGAAGGATACGATCAGGGATCGGATGATACGATCAGCGATCGAAGGATACGATCAGCCTTGTTCTACGTACGATCTTGTTGTTTGGTTACGATCTCGCTTACAGATCACTTGGGGGAAATTCCAAGTGTTGGTTTGCATTTCTTAACCTCTCATTTGCATATTTATCATCTGATTTATCATTTCCCATTGCATATAATATTAGATTTAATCATTTTCATCCTTGGAGTTCACCAAATTGCATTCACTTGCATATTTCATATAGCTTAAGGCATATACATGTTAGATATTTGTATTAAGGCATTCAATAGATCATACATAATTTGATTTCTATCTAGTAAAGTCTGTAGCATATCCTAGTTTTCTATTTTTGCACTCTATTCATGAAACTGTAGGTTTCTATTGTGATCGGATCTTTCGATCACTGATCGAATGGTACGATCACAGATCGTACGTATGATCTTGACCAAAAGCATATGATCTTGACCTATTGCATACGATCTTGCCTGCAACAAAAATTAGAATCTTCATCAGACTTTCGGATATAGTCAGAGTTTCAAATCACTTTTTAAGCATTGTGCATTAAATTTTCTCTGTTTATTCTATTTTGTTTGCATATGAATCAAAATTGCATATAGGTTAGCATAGTTGCATATTGGCCAAAACTAGGTGATTGTGAGAATTTAAAAGGAACACATCAAACAAACTCCAAAACCTAGGCGTGGAAACTACCAAGAAATATTTCCTGGTGAACCCTAAACAATTCATCAAAAAATCACCAAAGAAGACACGAACTCAAGTGTCTCTCTTCGAGGTGTAGACCTATCATTCTCCCATTCCCCTTCGAGGCATGGATCCATTAGCCTGAAGGAAAGGAGTGCGAGAATTTTAGAGCTACATTCTTTGGTGAACCCGACGTGAAAAACATAGACATCTTTCTAATTTATAAAACATAAAAAAGCATAAAAATTACAAAAACATAAAAACAAAACAAAACCAAAAATCAAACAAAGTCATTAGTCAAATTTACATATTTTAAGTGAATTTCATAAATGTTAGATCACAACATTAGAAGAGTTGTACTCATAAATGTTAAGGCATTGTTATCCACACAAGAAATTTCTCAAATAGTTGAAAACTCAAGTCTCCCATCCGAAGAATAGTGGACTGAACTTTGGAGAAGATTAGAAATCATAAAATCCTATGAACCAAGACTTAATCAAATTATAAGATTTGACTTAGCTAGAATCTTGGATCCTAAAATCACTTCTCACTACTTTGATATTCAAAGGGCATGTGAGAGGTGGCTAGCGGATAAGAGAGCTAGTGTCTCCTCAAGTATTTACACCTTTGATGATTACCTTGAAAATGTTATAATAGTACATAAGTTCTTAGCACATGTAGAAGATCAAGAAATAATCTTAGAAAATAGGACAAGATTTTACATAACTCCTAGGGTAGTACATTATCATGAATATTGTCATGAAATCTACTTTTATGGTCAAGATCTTGAAGTTGATAATATCACCATAGCCCATTTTGTCAAGTTTTTGAAAGCCAACTTTCAGTTTGAGGAAGAACACTATATGTCACCAGAGGAACTTGAACCCATTAATGATATCTATAGACTCTTTCAGGAAGACTAAGGTATAATATTTAGGATATTATAATTTCTGTTTTCTGCTTTGTTTCAAAAACATAAAAAACCAAAATATAATATATATTTACATATTTGCATATTTATTTAGGTATATATATAACATATATACCCCAAAAATTTAAGCATATATATATGCAAGATAAAAATCTTAAAACCAAAATACCTAAAGTTTTGAGAAATGGTAAACAAATAGAGTCTGATGAACAAGACCAAGAAAATATTGATGATAGGGTACTCATTGAAGATTATGTACCTTCAGAAGATGAAGGTGATAATGGAGAAGATGAAATAGAAGATCCTGATAAACCTACATTAGATGAAAAAGGAAATGTTAAATTCGAGTCTCTTAGCCAATTTACCCAATTTATAAAAAACCACATAGAAGAGTTTAATCAAGTAGTACAAATTGATAATTCAGGAGAAGGTGCTATGGAATCAGCCTTAGCAGCTACTTTTCGGATACATACAAATCCATTATCATACATGAATTCAATAGACCAAGATAATGATCAAGCAGGACCATCTAATCAAAACATGATACCTTTAAATCAAAATGTTCAAAAACCAATGGCACAATCATCCAAAATTGTTGTTAATAACACCAAAACAAATCCTAAACAACAAAAACAACCATTCACTTCCATCTTCTCTCAAGCTCTTAATCAACAAATATCAAACCAACAAAAAGCTAAACAAGTACAAAATACCAATCATCAACAAAAAATTCAACAAAATCAGCTTCATAACACTTTGCACAACAGTATTTCAATTGGAAATCCTTACACAACAACACCAACTTATCAAAGACACAACAACATGGTGCAACAAAATCAATTTGGTGGACAACCACAGGGCCTTGAAGACATAGTTAAACAATTAGCTTCAAGACTAGATCAAATAGATCCCTACCGTCCCTCATATAGTTATAGAGAGATGTGTAGCCAACCCTTGGATCCTATTGTGGTTGCCCAACCATACCCAAAATATTTCCCTATGCCTGTCCTCCCGATATATAAAGGAACCAAAGATCCTATTGAGCATCTTCGCATGTTTAGGACAACATGTCATGATATTTCTCATGATGACTTGTTGTTGCTAAAAATATTCCCTAAAAGTCTCGGAGGCATGGCTCTAGAATGGTATTATCAACTACCTACAAATTCTTTAAGGAACTTTGAAGAGACAACAGAGATGTTTGTCCACCAATTTAGTGCCTATATAGAGAGGCATGTGACCATTAAGGATTTATACAATTTGAAACAAGGTAAAGATGAGAGTTTTGCTGAATTCTTGACTAAGTGGAGACAACTCTTAGGCAAACTACATTTTGCATTACCTCATCATGAAATGTTGGACATATTTATTGGTAATTTGCAAGAACAACTATCTTATGAGCTTTCTACTACTACAGTAACCTCCTTTGATCAAGCCATTGATCTAGCTAGGAGGGTAGAAGATGCCCTCATTAGAAGAGGACAATTTAAGAAGAAATATGAGGACAAAACTTCTAAGAACCAATATAAGAATAAGCAAGTAGTGGGTGATGGAGTTACTGATAGCAGAAACAACTCAAATGTTAACCTTGCTAAAACTGTAAAGAAATTTGTATTGAAAATCCCTGATAAGCCACCAAGAGAATTCACAAGATTAAATCAACCCTTAACTATGATTTTACCTCAATTATTGGAACAAGGCTTGATACGGTTACTTGAGGTAAGACAACCAGATACCACTACAGCTGGATATAGGGCTGATTTACATTGTAATTTTCACCAAGTAGATGGACATTCTACAAATTCTTGTAAAAGGTTAAAGCATATGATACAAGATTTGATTGATAAAGGTAATATGGAAGTACAACAATTTCCTACAAACAATAATACCCAAAATAATACCCAAAAACAAACAAATCAAAATGCAAATCAAAACCTAGATATTTTTCAACATCCCTTACCCAAGCATGGTAAAGAAGCAGTAAATCAAGTAGAACATCACAATGTTCCTCCTCCAACTCGGTATGTGGGAACCATTAGCAAATTTTTGCCACAACAAGATTTGCAAACCTCCTATGTACCTACTTTATCTGTAGTCACAACTAGACCAATACAATATTTTCAATCTTCATCTTCAGAAGATACTAAAAGTGACACAGAAAGTGAAACAGGAAGTGAACTAGATATTGCCTCAAATAGTTCTGAGTATGAATCAGATCGAGTTACTCCCATTACAGATTCATTAGTTCCAGAAGAACCATTCCCTAGGAGAATGACTATTCGACCATCATCTCAACAAATGCTTACAAATGAACAAGCAAAAAATGCTAGACCTCATTTTGGTTATTTACGAAATAATAATGTTGTGGGTACTATTGGAGCCATTACTAGACAACAAATCCAAAATCAAAATTCTCAACCACAAACTCAAACTCAAAATGAGAAAACAACTCCATTTGTATTAAAGGCACCAACAAAAGGGAATAATATATCAAGTTCACAATAGAAACCTCCTTATGATATTAATGAACAACTAGCAAATATCACAGCTAGAATCTCTCTTTTGGATCTTTTGAGAACTTCATCTATCCATAGAGAAGAACTAATGAGTACCTTAAGTAAAATGATGGTACCACAAAATATAGAACCTGATGTTGTGGTTAATGTTGTAATCTCTCATGGAACAAATTACATAGATTTTTTAGATAAGGATATTCCTCCTCAAAGCATGTATAGAGATAATCCTCTATACATCACAACATTAATTGGGGATGTAGGTGTCAAAAGAGTTTTAATTGATAATGGATCATCATTAAACATATGCACATATGACTTTTTTCAAATATTTGGATTTAGAAATGAAGATCTAAAAAGGACTGAAATGATTATTAAAGCATTTAATGATGAAACTCAAGAAACATGTGGAGTGTTATCGATTCCATTGCAAGTTGGTCCAAGGATTTTGGATACGACCGTGTTTGTTGTACATTGTCCTGCATCGTATAACATACTTTTGGGTCGACCTTGGATCAACGCAATGCGAGCGGTACCCTCTACATTACATCAGTGTGTTAAGTTTGAATTTAAAAATCAACTAGTTACTATACATGGTGATCCTAGACCATTTGATATGTGTGCCATGGCAGAACCAATAGGAGTTCCATTTTGTCCTGCTATGTCATCAACACATCCTAATCCACCTTCATCATCAAAACCTTCATCATCTAAATCTACAACTAAAGAAGATAGTCCCTCTACTTCATATCCTACTTCGGATGAAGTATTGCCAGATTTATCTTCGATACTCACAACTTCAGAATAAAATAATAATTTTACCACTCAAGATTCCCTAGTGTTAGCTAAGTTACCACCATCTCCCCGAACGATGGGCTTGCCACGAAAGTTGGGAAGTATCTATCATGTTGGGAGTTGTGCCTTTGTCTATGTAGGGTATGATTATGGCAAAATTAATATTGTGAGTGTCACAATTGATCAAAATGGTTTTGCTAAATGTTACTTTTCTAATGGATATATAAAATCAAAACAAATGATGTGTGACATGGGTTACAGAGGTAAAGGTTTAGGACCTCTTGAAAATGGAATACAAGAGCCTTTAGAAGTTGAAGAATGGCCTGCCCGATGTGGTATTGGCTACATTCCTACAAAAACCCAACCATTCCCATTTGAGGATGATGATCACCTTATAACATATCAAGAATATTTAGCACAAAAAGAATTTTTTAAACCAAGTAGAAGGATATATTCTTGTAATATGTTATCAATAGCATACCCAAACATGATTGTTGAACCAGATGAATATTTAGAGGGAGATATATTTCATGATATTTCTCTTGATGAAGTTTTGAAGAATAAATTCTTCTTCGATGGGTCTATACCATCTATAGCCCATGTAGAAGCAACTACCCCTCAAGAAGAGTTAGCAAAATTAACCTTAGAGGAATTACAAGAAATGGGGGTGTCACCAACACCACCCAACTTTGAAAGAGAATCAAATATTATGGTAGAAAATATTTTACAAGTTAACATTGGGACAGAGGAAAACCCTCGCATGGTCAAAATTGGAGCAGAATTAAGTGAAGAAAGACAGAAATAATATATAGCATTTCTCACAGAGTATGCTGATGTTTTTGCTTGGACATATGCAGATATGCCAGGCCTAGATCCTTCTGTGGTCATGCACCATCTAGTAGTGCACCCTGATGCAAAACCTGTAAAGCAAAAACTTAGGAAAATGCATCCCAAAGTAGCACTACTAGTTAAAAATGAGTTAGAAAAACTTTTGAATGTAATTTTTATCCAAGCTATTGATTATGCTGAGTGGATATCAAATGTTGTTCCAGTAGCCAAAAAAGAAGCCACTAAAGTTAGGGTTTGTACTGATTTTAGGGACATTAATGATGCATGCCCTAAGGATGATTTTCCTCTCCCTAATATGGATCAAATCATAGATTTTACAGCCGGGAGTGGGATGTTATCCCTCATGGATGGTTTTTCAAGATACAACCAAATTAGAATAGCTCCTGAAGACCAACCCAAAATAACTTTTATTACACCTTGGGGTACCTTTTGTTGGAAAGTAATACCTTTTGGTTTAAATAATGCAGGAGCAACATATCAAAGAGCTATGACATACATATTTCATGATATGATGTATGATATTCTACATGATTATGTAGATGATATTATAACTTGTTCAGCTAAAGAAGAAGAGCATATCAATGATTTAAGAAAAGTGTTTGATAGATTAAGAGAATATTTGATTCGCTTAAATCCTAACAAATGTGTATTTGGAGTTAAATCAGGAAAATTGTTAGGGGTTATTGTTTCTATGCATGGTATAGAAATAGATCCTCTCAAAATTAAAGCTATCCTTGATATGCCACCACCTAAAAATATATCATAATTAAGAAGTTTACAAGGTAAATTATAGTCTATCCATCGTTTCATTGACAAGTTGGTGGATAAAACATGACCTTTTCTTAAATTACTTAAGAAAAACATCCCATTCCAATGGGATAAGGAATGTCAGGAAGCTTTTGAGAGTCTTAAATAATATCTTCTTACTCCTCCAGTGCTTGTTCCTCCTAGACTTGATTGTCCATTTATTTTATATATTTCTACTTCGAAACTTGCACTTGGAGCTATGTTGGCTCAAATTGATGATGAAAAGAAAGAACGAGCCACATATTATATAAGCAAAACATTAATAAGTTATGAAACCCGTTATACTCCATTAGAAAAACTTTGTTTGGCAGTTGTGTTTTCTACGCAAAAGTTGCATCATTATATGCTTAGTCAAAAAACATTTGTTATAGCTAAGTCTGATCCATTAAGGTACTTGATGAGTAGACCTTACTTGTCAGGGCACACAACTAAGTGGGTTCTTGCTCTAAGTGAGTTTGAACTTACGTTTATCGGCCAAAAATCTATTAAAGGCCAAGTTATAGTTGATCAGTTAGTTGTTGCACCTTTAGAGTCTACTCACCCTATAACTATAGAATTTCTTGATGAGTGCCTTAACTTAGAAGAAGATCTATCTGAGTCATGGTCTTTGTATTTTGATGGAGCTAGATGCATGAGTGGTGCAGGTGACATTATTATATTAATATCTCCACAAAAGCACCTTATCCCTTTGTCTTTCAAATTATAATTTTCTTGTACTAATAATACTATAGAGTATGAGGCTCTAATCCTTGGGTTACGAGCTGCTTTAGCCTTAAAAATTAAAATATTATTAGTCTTTGGAGATTCTCAACTTGTGATAAATCAAATCAATGAATTTTATCAGACATGAGATGAGAAGCTCCACCCTTATAAGGAGTATGTTCTTAAGCTTATTTCATTGTTTGAGAAAGTAACTTTAGAAGCCATCCCTCGCACTAGCAACCATGTCATTGATGCCATGGTTGTAGTTGCTTCTTTGTTACCTTTGGAGTTGGATGATGAGTATGCTACTATCATTATTCACCAACTCCAAGATCCCACTTCCTCTAAGTCATGTCTAGAACCATTAGATGTGTTTCTGATTAATGAAACAACCCCAGAACCTTGGTATATAGATGTCTTTAATTTTCTCCAAAATAGAACCTTCCCAGAAGGATTAGATAGAAACCAACGTAGGTTATTACGTAAGCGAGTTGTTCTCTTTGTAATTGTTGGTAATACCCTATACAAAATATCCTTTGAAGGTATCCTATTAAGATGTCTTAATCTAGAAGAGTCTAAGAAAGCCTTAAGTGAAGCCCATGATGGATCCTATGGAGGACACTTTAGTGGAAGTGCCATTGCTAAGAAACTCCTTCGAATGGGGTATTTTTGGCCTTCCATGGAAAAGGATGCTAATGATTATGTGTGTCATTGTGACAAGTGTCAAATAAATGTAGACCTTGTTCACGCTCTTGTTCAGGAAATTCATGTTGGAAATTTGAAGTATTTTATGTTGTCATTGATGTCACATGGATCACATTGAGTTTTGGTGGCCAACTGATATTTTGGAAAGCATGGATAAATACAAGGTTTTAATGAAAACCATGGCAGGTAAAATAAAAGGTTTTATTTAAAACCATGGATAGCATATTTGAACTGGGTTTTTCTTAAAACCCAATTTGACGTTTTGTTTTGTCGAAAAAGGTGCCCCGATGATGGAGATATTTAATTTTTAATATTTAGTTTAAATTTTAATTATTTAAAATTTAAATTTAAATTTAAAATTAAATATGCAAGATTTATGCCGACATCATAAAAAATAATGAGGCTATATAAAGCCTCCTTAGTATTGGTTTATGAACCTTAGGTATCCCCTTTATATAGCCTCATTATTATTTTTGGTGGTTGTGGCGAAATTGCATATATTTAAAATTTAAATTTAAATTTAAATTTTAAATATGCAAGATTTCGCCGACATCATCAAAAATAATAAGGAGGCTATATAAAGGGGATACCTAAGGTTCATAAACGAATACTTGCTTGTGGTTAATAATCGTTAGCTAAGCATCCGAATTGAGCTCGTGCAAAAATATTTTAGAAAGCAGAAGCAACGAATAAACAAATGTTGGTCAAAGTCCAAAGTCATCATGGGTAGAGTGGCGCATTGGTAGTTGGCTTTTGGCTAAGGTGTGTGGTAGCACAAACATCAAGGTTTCAAATCTCCTTGACTACGTTCGGAAGGCGTTGGAAGAAAAGTGCTCGAAGCGCTTTTGATTTACAAAAATGGAGGAAAGGTTTTAAGGCACGTTGTGCCTTTCCCTTTCGAATGAGTGGCTAGCTCGTGTGGCAACCTTAACCGCAACTAAGGCACTCGCAGTGTGGGCAAGTCGAGGTTTCGAATCCCCTTGAGGAGGTAAATACGTTTTTGCTCTAATTATTTATATTAAGCCCTAAGTTGGAGTTATAAGGTGGTTAGGATTAATTAAAGTTTTTAATTAAACTTTTATTTTATAAGGGTTGTGATTATTATTTCAAAGGTGGATGAGTTGTTGATTTAATTTTATGTTCATGAAATTGAGAATTAAGATTTAGGAGAAATGAGGAGTTGTTATAAAATAATTTTTGAGAGGTTTATTGATTATTATTTTGATAAGGGTTTTTATTAAAAAGGGACTTTGGTGGATGTGTTTATTATGTTGGAGTAAAAAGGTGTAAATTGAGTTATGCTTTATCTTGTGATTATTATTTGAAGTCCACTAACCCTTATTAATATTAGAAAGAAAAGTTGTGTTTAGTGTGGCAGATTTTATGGATAACTTCTTGGCATCAAAAAGGTATGGGCACATTCTCCTATTGATTTTTTATGGTGGTTGATTTTTGAAATATCATTGGAGTGAAAAGGATTGATTGTGGTTTCTTTTTTGAAAGTGGTTGGTTGAATGCTTCAAGGTTTTTTGGTTTGAAAGTTGTGTTTAAAACCTTGTTTTATAAGCATAGTTGTTGAAGCCCATTGGTTATGTAAAGAACTTGAAAAGAACATGAGTATCATTGTTATGTGAGATTTGTGGTTGAGCATTGATGGAAACATTTGAGTTGGTTGATACATACTTGGACCAGGATTTTGTGAGAAAGAGCGTCCCTTGTGGTGATTGGTTGAGTTGAGTTGATTGAGCCTAGTCAAGTAATTGTGTGAGGTGATTGTTCAAGTCCCATGAAACAAACAATTCTATAATTCTGATTTGAGTTGATATTGAGCTTAGAACATATTGAGTCTCTAAAAATTCTCTTTATGCTTCTATGAGTTGAGTTGAGTTGATTTGAGTTGAGATTGAGCTTAGAACATATTGAGTCTCTAAAAATTCTCTTTATTCTCCTATGAGTTGACTTGAGTTGAGATTGATTTGAGTTGAGATCATTGTGGATCATTGTTGTCATCCATTGTAGAGTGCATTGTCATTCATTGTTGAGTTCATCTTTGACCCTTGCCTTCATAGATTTGTGAATAATATTTGAGTACTACTTGAGCATTATTGATTGAGCCTTTGAGAAGGCCTTTGGGATAGATTACTAGACAAATTTGTGGCAGTTTGTGTATGATTGATTGAGCCTTTGAGAAGGCTTTGTGGATAGTTTTTGGGACAAATTTGTCGATAGTTTTAGATAGATTTATGGACATATTTGGGATAGATTTTGATGAGGTTCTAAGTGAGCCTATTAAGCAGAGTTGAGCAGGTTCTTGGTGAGCTTACTAGAGCAATTTTGGACAAGTTATTAGTGATATTGTTGGAGCATATTTGAGCAAGTTCTTGGTGAGCTTTCTAGAGCATATTTGGAAAAGTTCTTAGTGAGCTTGTTGGAGCAGATTTGAGCAAGTTCTTGGTGAGTTTGCTAGAGAAGATTTGGACAAGTTCTATGTGAGCTTTTAATGCAAATTCGTACAAGTTCTATGTGAGCTTGTTATTGCCTAGCTTTGAGCAAATCAAATAAATTTGGACAAGTTTTTTGTAAGCTTGTTGAGAAGTTTTGGATAAGTTTTGTGTGAGCTTGTTATGTAGATTTGGACAAGTTTTGTGTGAGCTTGTTATTGCCTAGCTTTGAGAAGATCAAAGAAATCATTGTATTGGATAAGGATCTTTATTTCTGTGTGAAATATTATAAGGAGATTATCTTGTGGAGTACCCCACATTGGGGGAACCACATTAAATCTTGTGTCTCAATTGTGTGTGGTGACTTGTGCTCTTGCTTACTATTGTTATCTGAGTTATTAATGCACACTGCTATATTTTGTTATTGCAATTAAGGACATTAATTGATATTGGTTTGGAAAGAAAGTAAAAAGTAGTCTTATACTGGTCACCCCCCCTCTAAGTATAAGCTTGTGTTCTTCACTTCGAGCTATTTCATCTCCTTGGACATTCTCTAAATGGGGTTTAGACATTATTGGTAAAATTTATCATATTTCTTCTGATGGTCATAAATTCATTATAACAACAACAAAATATTGTACAAAGTGGGTAGAAGCTATGCCATTAGCTTCTTGCATAGGATTCCAAGTTTCTAAATTTATCTTTAATCAAATCATATGTAGATTTGGAATTCCATCAACTCTCATCTCAAATAATGGAACATGCTTTAATAACAAAGATGTTAATAAATTATGTCAAAAATATAAAATTCAACATCGATGGTCTACTCCTTATTATCCACAAGGAAATGGCCAGGATGAAGCTTCAAATAAAACCTTAATCAAAATCCTAAAAATAATGGTTAATAAATCAGGTCGTGATTGGCACATGCAACTATATCCTGCCTTGTGGGCTTATCGAACTAGTGTTTGTACTCCTACAGGTGCCTAACCTTTTATCTTGGTTTATGGTGCTGAAGCATTTTTTCCATTTGAGTTAGAAGTTCCTTCTCCAGCTCTCTTACTTTTGGATACTAAAGTAGGGTACGAATATCATGCTAGAAAACTAAGTTAGTTAGAACTTCTAGATGAAAAGTGTATTCATGCCCTAGAGCATCTTTGCTCTTACCAAGACAAACTCAAAAGGTCATATGCCAAGGAAGTTCATAGTCAATCTTTTGAAATTGGTGATTTAGTACTAAAAGAAAATAAAAAAAATACAAATGCTAGAAAATATTTAAAAGGTAAATTTCAACCTAATTGGCTTGGACCATTTGTTATCACTGCTAAATTTGGATCAGGTGCATATCACTTGGCCACCTTAGAAGGAAAATATCTTAAGGAGCCAATGAATATTATGCATCTCAAAAGATATTATGCATAAAACAAAAATTCAATTTCTGTACATACTTGTAAATAACTTCTTCATCATTTAGTTTGCAATTCTCATATTATCAAAACACCAAAAAAATCAAGAAAACATAAAAATTTCCAAAAATATTTCAAATTGTTAAAATTTTATTCTTTGCATCAGTGTGTGTTATTTTCCAAACTTCAAGTTATATTTTATTGAATTTCAAATAGATTCAAAATTTATCTTGAACCATGCACTTAATTTATATCTTTAATAATTTTAATTTCATCACTTTGATTATAAATCTCTCTTGTATCGAAAAGCACTATTACTTCATTAAATAAATTTTGAGTTTTGGGAACTGATCTTGCTACTTCTTGAACCAAGAACACATTCTCACATATTAAATATGATTTGTTGCAAAATTTGAAAAGGATACTACATAATAGTTTTAGTTCCTTAAGCAAAAAGTTTCCCTTGCTATCCTATTATGTGCATGGTCTAGAATACTAAGAATTGGCAAAAGGACAAGCTCCCCCCTACCCGAATAAAATCCCTTGCTCTACATCGAATCTGGGTAAGTATCCCGAAAAAAAAAAAGAAAAAAAGCAATAAAATCCCCTTGTTCAAAAATGGGCAAGAATCCTTATTCCAAAAATCATAAGAAAAGAAGGGGGTAGTGAGCTTGAATCCTTGGAATTCCTCAGTTATTAGAAAGTCATGAGGTAAGCCCCATAACAAGTGGTTTGTACCCAACCCGATTGACCTTGGGTAATCCCTTTCATGTGGCGACATGTCTATCACATTAGCAACCTTCTTTTGTATAGATCAATATCCGCTAGTGGATCAGCTAGCTTTTGGTAACTTGACTTACATAGTAGTTCGGTACAATGGCATGCACAAAATTATGGTTAATGAACATTTCACTTGCACACACATTGGTTCATAAAAGTTTGCTTGTATCACTACCTTACTCAAAATCAGAAAATTAATTCACAAGCACACACGTTTGATCCTTGAGAGATTTTGTATCATTGTGTCAAATCAATATGGATAATGAACTCACTTATCACACACTGGTTCTTGATAAATTTGATTTTTTCTTAGAAATAAGTTAAAATATTCCTTTGAAATTTGTTAGACAACATTAGTTTATCATTTATATTTCAAAATTTTTCAAAATATCCAAAAACAATTTATTCCAAAAAGAACTTGTAGTCCAAAATCATTTATCATGCATTGCATTTTTGACTTCGTGATGATGGTATAATTCCTAGGAATTATTCTTCTCAAATTTTCACACTAGGAATTCTATGCCTAGTACAAGTCATCTTTCCCAATTTTTAGATCTAAAACATTTCATATTTGTTAAATCTTCTTAAATATGTGATATGATGATTTGCTTCACATCAATTTATATTTTAAAGAATAAAATTTTTCATATTATCATGCATTGCATTTTTGACTTCGCGATGATGGTATAATTCTTAGTAACTATTATCCTCAAAATTTTCACACTAAGAATTCTATGCCTAGTGCAAGTCATCCTTCCCAAATTTTCATGCTTAAATCACATTATTTTCTCACAAAAATTAACCTTTATCAAAATATTTCTTAAAAATCAAATTTTCTCAAAAACAAAATCAAACATCTTCTTTTATCATTATAAGCCTCAAGATTATACTTGAGCTCTACAAAAACATTTCTATTATTAGCAATACAAAATTCCTCACAACATGATTCACTTCATGACCTAGCGAGCACTGATCTCCACCAACGATCATATAACAACACAACATCCTTCGAGGAACATTGCTAATCCATTTATTTCATCATTATACAAAAACATCTTTTCAAAAACACATCTACAAAAATTTAAATCATTTTTCATTTTAAGCATGATCAAAATATTTAAATCAAAAGCATGATTATAAGAAATTTAAACATCATAAAAATTCAATCAAATGCAATCAAATCATACAAAGTCACATAGAACAAGAGGATATATATATATATATATATATATATATATATATATATATATATATATATATATATATATATATATATATATATATATATATATATATATATATCGAAAGTCCATGTACAAAATAGAGTTAGACTGGTATGCCACAATCCTCAAAAATCAGCATACTTAGTCACTAAGGATATATAGTACAAAAATGTGTCTAAGTAAGCCCACCCTAGACTCCTCTTGAGCCTCTAGATCTTGCAACATCATCCTCTCTACCAGGGGTGGTGGTGGTGGTCGAAACTGTCCTCCCACTATCATCGTCCTAGAGGAAGTTGCCCTAGTAGTAGAGCGAGATGAGGATCCTATGCAAATAGGACCTACAATATCAGGAGGCATAGCCTGTCTCTGCTCTACAAGAACCACTATAAAGTATAAGGTCTGGTAAAATATGGTTTTTTGTATAGACCTCACTAGTTTATCCCCTATGTTGCTCCTCCTAGAATGAGTAGTCTGAGAAGATGTAGGAGCTGGAGCCACATCTCCCTGAGTCGCCTATGCTGGTGCTTGTGCAATATCTACCTCTAGAGCCTAAATCCTACTCCTCAAACCTACATCTTGTACCTCTAAAGACTCAATATTAGTCTTCTGGGAGGCATTCTCCTCTCTCAAACAAGTCACCTCTGCCCGTAGAGTAGCCATCTCGCTACTCTCCCCTTCTCCATAATCCTCTTGCCCTTCTCGGGCAACATAGGTACAAACTCCTACTGAGGAGATGATACATGCTCCTCCATCCTGTCATCCACCATCTGCTAAGAAGAAACTCTCCTCTCCTCCTTGTACATCCCCCTTGTCCTCAACTGACTTCGATGTTCATCCCTAGTATGAGGACCCTATATCCTTGAGGATACTTGTGTCTCAGACTACTGCTATTGGAAGGCTATACGTCACTGCCTGCTACACTACACTCCTCTGTAGTGTCAATCAGGCAGGTTTGATGCTAGTGTACCACTATCAATACCTATCCATAACCCCAACATCATCTCCAATCGTTGTTTATACTGTCTCATCATCAGGAAGCATATGCAAAAACTGTGCCATGTTGGGAGCCCCACTGATAGTGGTAGGGTCCTGAGTAGATCTAGCAAAAGTGATATTCCTCTACTGAGGAATGTCCTATTGTAGCTCAAACTATCGTTGCACTCAGTCCACACGATGTAACTCCACCTCTCCCTAGTCCATCCATAACCAAATGGTTCACCTGATGCAAGCCAACTCAAAATCATACTCCTCCCACCCTGGTAGCTCTCTCTAGGACCTCCACCTAATGTCTTTTTCTAGTAGCTCATCAATAAGCCACCTCACTACATTTATGTCAACCCGTCCCCAACGCCCCCTATATAGAGGCCAGTAGAAGATCCTTGGTCTATCCTCCTCTACTCTAGGGTCACCATATCTTGCTTGAGTCAGAGGAAGTCCTGGAGGTCGTCTAGCAGCTATGTGCTCCCTGTACCACTCCTATAGAAAAGAAGTCAAAAACAGTCTCTTCCCTATCTTGTAGACCACTCTATACAATTTGTACAACCTATAGAGAAGGAATGGACCTCAGGCAAACTGTATGCTCTGATCACGCATATCGCATATCACCTTTTCTAAGGTCCATGGTAGGTGGCACCTGCTAAGGTGGCATAGTATAAGGTCTTCCATAATGCCACTCAACAAAACTGCAAATGAGAGACTCCCTCTATCCCCCCAATTATGTCAATGCTAACCCCACCCTTATTTAGTAAGAAGTTGGGGTCTCTTGTCAATCTTCTCAATACCTGGCCTTGGTTTCTAGATGCAGCTATGTGAGCACCCCTCACTGGTATCCTCAAAATCCTCCAAATATCCTCTAGTGTGGGAGTCATCTCCCCTATCGATAATCTGAAGCATGATGACTCTGGGTGCCATATTTTTGCCAGAGCCTTCAACAATCTCATATCCATAGGAATTTATGGCATCTCTACCACATGCCTTAGCCCTACTGTCTCTAAGCACATTCTCTCATCAGCTAAGAGAGCAGCCAAATCTGCTTGGAGAACAACATATCTCCACTCTCAATTCTTTAGTTTTGCCATCTATCAATAAAAAAAAAGTAACAAAAATTTAATCAGTGATTAGATCTAAAAATAGTTGATCAGATCAAAAAGTGCAAAAGTGTATCAAAGTGGGTGATATCGTATCGATTTTTGTGATATCTTACTTTACAATGTCACTGAAATTGATCCGATATTGACCTCGATCGGATCGATTTTGTCGATATCGTATCATACGATATCGTGAAATAGCTATGATCTTAGGAAATTGTTATGATTTCACAATTAGGGCTGCATTATGACAGTCATGCCCTAAAAATCCTAAATTAAATCAAATCAAAGAGAAAAACATAAAAAAATCTAAGCTAAAAGAAATAAAAATACTTACCCTAAGAGCTTCGTCTCCTGTTCGGATCAAATTGGCGCAATGAGAAACATCTGCCATGTTTTCTCCAAAGCTCCAAAGCAAAAAAATACAAATGACAAATGAATTGATTTCTAACCCCTTTTCTATTTTTACTTATTTCACCCTTAATGCAAAAAATTTTGAGTTTTTCTCCAAATGAAGGATTTGACGTAAAAACTCGAAGGGGGTATCACACCTAATGCAGCTCACAATAAAACTTCAAATTTTAAACTTTTTTATTGTCATTAAGGTCAAAAGGTTGATTTCTCCAAAATGCAAGGAAGTTGTTAAATAGAAAAGGGTATAATATTTATTTTAAATATTATATGCCTAAAGAGGCTAAAAAGGTGGAAGACCCAAGAAAAAAGAAGCAAGTTTGAAAATAAATAATAATATTATAATATTTGGGCAAAAGGAAGAGGTGAAGAATAACAAAGTCCGAGAAATCATTAAAAAATATGTATCCCTGATAAAGTCCATTGAGCAGGTTATAAAGGTTAACAAAGGTTTTAATTTATTTAAATTAAAATATTTTAACCTAAGGTTAAAATTTTAAGTTAAATAATTAATGGCACCAAAGTTTCAAAGTTTAATTCGAATTCGAAATTCGAAAGCAAATAGGGCCAATGTGTTTCAATGCAAAGGAAAGAGTATTAATAGGAAATTATTTTCATTTCCAAAGGTCTAATGCTAATTTGAATGCCCAAGTGACAATTGAATTCATGCACTGCATTTTTGAAAGGGAGAAGATATTTTGTAAGGTTTTTAAATAAAGGAAGGCAGACGTGTATTGAAATTCGCGTGGAGCGACAAAAATATTCCAAGGTGTTGGGTAGCACAGATGACGATTGAAGGTGTGGCTAAGGCACTTGTGAAGGGAAGGTCATGGTTTTGAATCCCATGTCATTCATTTTGCTGAAGGAGGAAGGAGTTTTCATTTTCGATGAACTTTGGAAGAAGCAAATAGTGTATAGGCACGAGGGCACTTTTATTCATGTGAGGACATGTAGCCCAAGTGGTAGCCTAGCCTTGGGCTAAGGCTTTATGGTGGTTTATGTAACGGGTTTGAGTTTGGGTGTTGGTCGTTATGACATACGAAATATTTTTGTGACATGGACCAACAATTAAGGTATGCGATTTTGATTTAAAGTTGCCAAAGTTTTGGAATGCGGAAATTGGTTTGAGGCCATGTGATATTAAAAAGGGCATGTGTGAAATTTTTTAGGGAGTCATAAGGGTTGGATATTAAATATTTTATTTTAGGTGCTTAGAAAATAAATAAAGTATTGGAGATTATAAGGTGTAAGCAAGGAACTTTATTTTGATGTGTGTTGAATATTATTTTGAAAGTATTGGAGATTATAAGGTGTAAACAAGGAACTTTATTTTGATGTGTGTTGAATATTATTTTAAGAGTATTAGATATTATAAGGTGTAAAGCAAAAAAAAAAAATTGATATATGTTGAATATTATTTTGAAAGTGAAGGAGTGATAAGGTGTAATTGTGATTTGACATTTTATTGTATTCCTTGTATGGTGAGATATTTGTTGAGATAAATATTCTTGTGGAGATTTTGAGATGGATTGTTGCTATCTAACCTAGAATTGGCAAAAGTATTTGGTTGTGAGTAAAATAGGTTTTGAAGACATATCTCCATCAAAGCAAAGAGGTATGGGCACATCATCTTTTTTTTGAAATATTGGAATGAATGTTGTGAAATATAAGGTGGAGTAAAAGGGATTGATGAGTATTGTTGGAAATGTATAAGCAATTTTAAGTGCACCTTGTTGATGGGTGATTTGATTTGAGATAGAGATTGAGAAATATATGAGTTAGGGTTTAAGACCCACATTGTGCTCTTTGTTTGAAAAAGTTTGAAAACACTTGTTTAGGGTTAGTGAGCAAGTTGTTTTTCATTGATTGAATGATTGAGTGAAATTATTGAGCATTGGATTTGAGTGATATTGAAAGTGAATGTGCAAACATTAGAAACTAGATTTGTGAAAGCAACAAACTTAATAATTGAGTAGAAAATATTGAGTTTTTGATAGAGTACACCATTCTCTATATATTCCAGAGGTTAAAAAAATTCTGATTAGAATATATTTAAACTACTTCAAGTTAAAGGAATTACCTTGAATATTAGAAAAAACATTTCATAACTTTGCGTGCAAGATTTGAGATTGATTGAGCATATTTTATGAGTTGTTTTGAACATGTATTGAGAGTAGATTGAGCAAGTTCTTGAGAGGACTTGAAGGTAGATTTGAGGTAAGTCTTGGTGAAGACTTGTAGACAGATTTGAGGTAAGTCTTGGTGAATACTTGAGAGCAAATTGAGCAAGTTATTGAGAGGACTTGAAGATAGATTTGAGGTAAGTCTTGATTAAGACTTGTAGGTAAATTTGGGCAAGTCTTTGTGAAGACTTGAGATCAGATTTGATTGATTTATTTGTTCAAGCTTTGTGTTAAGGCTTGGGGAAAATATAAGTAGAGTTGATTTGTTATTAGATCAAGCCTTGTGTTAAGGCTTGAGGATAGATTTGAGGATAAATTTTGGTGCAGATTTGAAAGTAGATTTGTGCTAGACCTGAGACAAAGTTAGAACAGATTTGTACTAGATCGAGGATAGTGTTTAGTGTAGATTTAAGATAGAGACTAAGACAAAGCTGGGAGCAAGCTTTATAGGTGATAGAGCAAGAGGATAGGAGTCTCCAGTGGATAGATATCCATTATCCAGGGTAGTGAAGATAGAGGTCTTTTTTGGAGAGAGATCCAAAATCCAGAGTAGTGGGGGCAGTAGTCTTCTATAATATCATCAGCCAGAGTAGAGGGGAAAGAGTTTTCCTATGGGTAGAGATCCATGAACTAGAGCAAAGGGGAAAGAGTTCTCCTATGGGTATAGATCCACAAACCAAAGAAGAGGGGAAAGATTTCTCCTGTGGAGAGAGATCCATGAACTAGAGCAAGGGGAAAGAGTTCTCGAGTGGAGTGTGATCTGTGAACCAGCTAGGAATATAGAGTTCTTTTGTAGAGAGAGATCCACAAACCATTTGAGGAGAAAGAGTTCTCCTAGATCAAGTTCCATGAACCATATAAAAGGGGAAAGAGTTATCCTATGGAGAGAGATCCACAAATAAAAGCATTAGGGGATTGGTGTCTCCTTTGGACAGAGGTCCATAAAAATTGTAATAGGGAAGTGATTTCCAAGAGATTTTTTGAGAAAATTTTAGTGAAATATTTTCTCCATGGAGTAGCCCACATTGGTGAACCACATTAAATTGTTATCTCTATTGTGTGTGATGATTTATGCATTGATTTGATTACTGTTGTTAATATTGCCATTGATTATATTGTATAATATTGTTTAGGGAAGAAAAGTAAAAGTTGATCTTATACTATTCACCCCCTCTCAGTATAATCTTGTATTCTTCAATTGGTATCAGAGTGGGTTCCTTCGGAAGAGCTTAACAGCTTGAAGGAAAAGTATATAGGAACACATATGGCATCTCATAGTGGATCTTCAACAAATAAGGCACCATTGTTCGATGGGAACAATTATGTTTTCTGGAACATAAGAACGAAGACTTACTTGATGGCACAAGTATATGAGACATGGTAGGTAGTTGAGGATGGATACACACCTCCAGCTAGTCCTCCTATAGATAAATATGGTAAACTCCTACATCTATATAATTCAAAGGTAATGAATGCAATCTTAAGTGGTTTATGTGAAGCAGAGTTTGTAAAAGTTGTGCATTGCACATCAACAAAAGAGACTTGGGTTTAAAGTTGAAGAATTAGATGTTTTTAAAAATATTTTAAGGTCACTCCCTATGAGGTATAGTGAAAATATTTCAACCATAGAAGAAACAAGCGATATTGAAAACTTGACTATGGATGAGTTGCATGGAACTCTCAAAACTTTTGATATGAGTATAGGAAAGGATCCTATCCCCAAGAAAAAGGTAACCTTCAAAGTAGCAAAGAAGACAAAATATAAGAAGTCATATTCAAGTGATGAGTCATCTAGTGATGAAGAAGCAAACTATGGCAGAAGGAACAAGGAATCAAGAAAGCACAAAGGTACAAAAATAGTTAAGTGTTTCAATTGTGGTAAATATGGTCACTATGCATCTAACTATCCAAAAGCTGGAAGTAACAGTGGTGAAGAGAAATAGAATTTCCAAAGATAATAAGGAATGAGAATACTCAAAAGAATCAAAAGTATCAGTTGAGGAAGAATGTGGACAAAGAAAAAGATAATTGTATGGTGGGAGTATTTCTACTTCCACCTCAAAATTAATCACCTCAAGGAGAGGAGGTGGAGAGGGGGCTAAAATAAGAGTCTTATCTTTAGTCCCAAAGGAGTCCCTCTGCCATTGATTTCAAAGGGGGAGAGATTTAAGTTAGGATGGGAGCATTCAATCAGGAGGAGTAGTTTCTCAGGGGGAGTAGAATTGAAAAAGGTAAAAGGAATGATTAAATAAAAAGAGTTTCCATCAATGACAAAGGGGGAGATTGTTGGAAATATGAGCAAGTATTTTTGTCATTGACGTCAAGAGGTTTGATGTCTAGTTTTGTTGTCATTAAGGTCAAAAGGTTGATTTCTCCAAAATGCAAGGAATTTTTTAAATGGAAAAGGGTATAATATTTATTTTAAATATTATATGCCTAAAAAGGCTAAAAAGGTAGAGGGGTACTTTTATTCATGTGAATAGAATATGTCTATGTGTTCTAGAGGTTAAACAAATTCTGAATAGAATATTTCTAAATTGCTTCAAGTTAAAGGAATTACCTTGAATATTAGATAAAGCATTTGATAACTTTGTGTGCAATATTTGAGATTGATTGAGCATATTTTGTGAGTTGTTTTGAGCATGTATTAAGAGCAGATTGAGCAAGTTCTTGATAGTACTTGAAGGTAAATTTGAGGCAAGTCTTGGTGAAGACTTGTAGGTAGATTTGAGGTAAATCTTGGTGAAGACTTGAGAGCAGATTGAGCAATTTCTTGAGAGCACTTGAAGGCAGATTTGAGGCAAGTCTTGGTGAAGACTTATAGGTAGATTTGGGCAAGTCTTTGTGAAGACTTGAGAGAAAAATTGATTGATTGATTTGTTCAAGCTTTGTGTTAAGGCTTGGGGAAAATATAAGCAGAGTTGATTTGTGATTAGATCAAGCCTTGGATTAAGGATTGAGGATAGATTTAAGGATATATTTTGGTGCATATTTAAGATCAAATTTGCGCTAGACCTGAGATAGAGTTAGAGCAGATTTGTACTAGACCTAGGATAGTGTTTAGTGTAGATTTGAGATAGAGATTGATATAGAGCTGATAGTAAGCTTTGGAGGTGATAAAGCAAGAGGACAGGAGTCTCTAGTGGATAGAGATCCATTAGCCAGGGTAGTGAGTATAAAGGTCTTATGTGGAGAGAGATACACAAGCCAAAGTAATGGGGGCAGTAGTATTCTAGAAGTTCATTAGCCAAAGTAGAGGGGAAAGAGTTCTTATGTGGGTAGAGATCCATGAACCAGAGTAGAGGGTAAAGATTTATCCTATGGGTAGAGATCCACAAACTAGAGTAGAGGGGAAAGAGTTATCTTGTGGAGAGAGATCCACGAACCAAAGCAAGGGGAAAGAGTTCTTCAATGGAGTTTGATTTGTGAACTAGCTAGGAAGATAGATTTATTCTATGGAGATAGATACATGAACCAGTTGAGGAGAAAGAGTTCTCCTGGATCAAGTTCCATGAACCAGAGAAAAGGAGAAAGATTTTTCCTATGGAGAGAGTTCCACAAATTAGAGCATTAGGGGATTGGTGTGTCCTTTGGACAAGGTCCATAAATATTGTAATAGGGAAGTGATTTCCAAGAGATTTATTGAGAAAATTTTAGTGAAATATTTTCTCCATGGAGCAGCCCACATTGGGTGAACCACATTAAATTGGTGTCTCTATTGTGTGTGATGATTTGTGCATTGCTTTAATTACTGTTGTTGATGTTGCCATTGAATATATTGGATAATATTTTTTGGGAAAGAAAAGTAAAAGTTGGTCTTATATTGTTCACCCCTCCTTGCAGTATAATCCTGTGTTCTTCAAGAGCAACAAAATCATAAGATCCAAGAGAATATCTAACCACCAACACTTCCAGGAGTAGAAGGTTGAAGAGAAGGTCTCAAGGAAGACCATCAAAAGCTGCTAGATCAAAGACCTTGTGAAGGTCTCACCGAGTATCCAAAAAAGGTTAGGAGAGCCTTGTTGAAGATTGAGAGAGTTATTTGGAGAACTCATTAGATAAATCCACTATCAAGGTGAAGTCCCTTATAATGAAGGACTTGGACAATTATCGCCATCTAACAACAAGCCCAAGAGGATAATTTGGCAAGGAGTGCCAAATATGTGGAGTATTTTGCAAGGAGTGCCAAATCCATGAAGAAGAATTTGGCAAGGAGTGCCAAATCCATGAAGAATAATTTGGCAAGGAGTGTCAAATCCTAGAAGAATATCTTGCTTGAAGTTAGAATTTGGCAAGAAGACTTGAATATAGAAGAAGCTTACCAAATATTGGAGATTTTAAGATTACCTCTCATAGTAAGAAGGCACCACTTTAGAGACATAGACATATCCAAACCTATAGCAGAAAGAGGAGAAAAAGCCACCAAATCCTAGGCTCATGAAAGAAAGTTTGAGACCATCATTTGGTGAAGAAGGAGTTGTTCAGTATCATCCTACTTGAAGTAGAAACTTGGTGTTTTTAGACACCAAGGGCTACATCCTCTACAAATGTGGGAGAAGAGCTACAGAAAAAGGTGAGCACCTTTTGGTGCAAGAAGATTCATTAATTGGATTACTTATCAGATTTATTAGAGCACCTCAATTTGGATTAAAGTTGCAAGAAGAAAACTAGATTACAGTCTTCTAAAGTGCAAAAGGAAAAATATTATTTTTAAGGATTTATTTGCACATTTATTAGGAGTTGATTAAATTTCATATTAGCTTCTATCAACTACCTATCATCTACTTTGGAAAAAAAAAAAGACTATTGGGCTTCAAAAATCCCAACTTAATTCCCATTCCTAAATTTTAAAGAGTTGGGAAAGCTTGCATGACTAGGTGATTGTAGAAGGTGGTATCGAGACCAAAAGAGAGATAAGCCTTGAGAAAATAATTCCAAGTCTAATAGAGTCTTTATGGCCTTTAAAGGGATAAGTCTCAGTATTGTAGTATTTCATTTCAGCCTTCATAAGTATATCCCCTTTTCATCCACTCATTAGTAGGATCATTTCAACCTTTTAATTTTTAGGTCACCTTCATTATTTAGCCCATGCCTTTTAAAATATGCATTTAGTCCATGAACATTTTTGTATCCATAATCCCATCTACTCCATATCATTTAAGACTACCTAAAAATTGCAAAAACCTTTAAAATCCATCTCATAAGGTCAAAAATCGTAATGCATTCATAAGACAGGCCACGATCGAAAATATTTCCAAGTCTGATTAAATTTCCCTAAGTCTAAGTTCCTAAGTCCACCTAGATATTTACCTTATATTTTCCTAAGTCATTTGGTAAGGACTAACCATCCATAGTCTTCGTCGCCCTTCCAAAATCCATTAGGTGATCCCATCCATGACCACGGTGTTAACCTGGCAAAGCATTATCGCTCATCCAAGCACCTTGTCATTGATTCTATATGCAACCAAATTAAGTCATCAACGATAATCCTAAGTCCAAAAAATGCATTATCACTCATTCAAACCCTCCATCGTTGATCCATTCCTGATAGAATTTTTTCATCAACAATCTTGTAAAGTCAGACATAAAGCAAAGCCCATTGTCACTCTTGCAGAATCTTTATTACCGATCCATCTGTGACTACCTAGTCTCATCAGCGATAGTGAGTCTTAAGTCCAAATTAGTATCTTACCATTGTTAGTCTAACCCATTCCCCCTCCCAAAAAAAAATTGTCAAGGAAAGTGTTTTTAAATTTTGTTTATCCACCCTAAATGCCCCTTCACTGATCCATCCACAATCAAATAAAATCATCAACAGCATTCTAATGCACAAGATACATTGTCGCTCATCCAATATTGTTGTCGCCAATCCATCGCCAACCTATCAACAATAGTCATTTTCCATCAGTGATACTTAGGTCGTAGGTCATATGGTCGATTGCTTGGTCTTCATCCACCTAAGTCATAAGCATAATCTCCACTTAAAATCATAGCCCCCACATCCAAGCTAGTTTTTCACCAGTAAAAATATTCTATCATCGATCGGTCAATGAAATCCCATCCTCCATCAGTGATCACTAAAATAACTCAGTTTGTATTGCTTATCCTTTGTCGCTCTTAAGAGAGGCTTGTCACTGATTCAGTAGCAATGATGAAGTCTCATCAGCGATGAAATATTTTGAGTCATCTAAAGGGTCAAGTTATCATTGTCCTAGGTTTTTCCTATCTCATCGTGCATCATATAAATGTGTGTTTACTAAGTAATCAACCTAGGTCTATCCGAATTTTCTTAAAGTCACCTATCATTGATGATAATCCTTATTTCAGTCATCCATCAATGATAACATGAATCCATTTGTAGCACCCTAAAATTGGCACGGTTAAAACCTTAGTAAAAAGATAAAATATTAAAATTTGAATTTCAACCCCAAACTGCCCGTTAAACCGCCTTTTACCCGCTTTCCCCATTTTTCGTGCCATTTTTAGGATTTGTTTTGACCGTTGGACGATATCATCGCAGATTAGATGAAATCATCCCTAATTTGACGAATTCGTATGGAATAGAACGTCCAGATGATTTTGTCCCAAAATCAAATTTTCATAATTAGCTTCTGTTTCAACAACCTCTCCAACTCGAGCAGAAGCGTGTATGCACGGTTGGAGATTTCCCTGTTGGAGATCTCCCAGATTGGGATGATCCCCAACCTCCCAAACCTCTTGTTAATCCTATATAAACTAGGATTTTTTTAGTTTATCCTCCTGCCTCCCTGCCTAATTCTTCTTGATTCTCCCTAAACTCCCAACCCCTTTGTTGACAGGGTTTCATTGCAGAGTTAGCTCTTTTATTCCTTCGTATTATTACTTGCATTTGGTATTTTTGCATTTTTTATTTGCAGGAACTCTACTATTTTTTAGTCAAAGCTAGCTTGGATTGTCGTAGATGATCTCGGACGATTGCGGATGATTTCGTACGATTGGAGATGATCTTGACTGTAGTCCAGATTGAGGGTTGTCCGAGTTCAGAGTTTGCATTCTCTTAAGTTTTTTTGCATTTTTCATAATATATCTCTGCATTGTTTTAGGTTATTAGGTTTCATGCATTTGGAGTTCACCTCATTTAGCATAGTTGCATGATAAAGGTAAAATCAATCATTAAATTTACTGTATTTCCTCATTTTTTATTATACACTATTATTTAGGCAAGTTTGCTATTATTTCTATCATTATCCCTTGCTTCTGCATTTGCATATTTGGTATTTTGTGTTTGTTTTTGTGATTGCAGGTTTCTGATGAATTCGTCAAATTTTAGGCAATTATGTCCTATTTCAGATGACCTTCTATGATTTGAGACAATCCCAAGAAATATCAGATGATAATGTTCAAACTGAGATGATCTGAACTGCTACAAGACTCAAAATCTCCATCAGACATCCGAAATCAGGTATGAATTCTTCTGGTTAACTTATTCTCTGTAATTTGCATCTATTTTTGTTTTTTGTATTCATTGAAATCCGCATTGGCATATAGAATAGTTTAGATTTATATCGTCCAAACCTAGGAGTTGAATGATCAAGCATAAAAATGAACACATCAAACACACTATCAACCTAGGCATGGAAACTGCCATTCAAAAGTTTCCTGGTGAACCCACCATCCGTCAAAAATTCACCCTTATACACCTCCCCCGAGAGGCGGGACCTTCAAAGGGCCTCTCAGTCCGAGGTATTGTCCCATCCTTTTCACATCCCCCTTCCGGTCATTGATCCTATAGCCTGAAGGTAAGGGTGCAAAAAATTTGGAGCGATACATTTTGGTGAACCCAACATGAAAACTAAAAACCTTTTGAAAACAATTCAATTCAATCCAAAAAAAAAAACATAAATGCATTTAGAATCAAAGATTGCATGTCATATTTAGATGGTAGATTATAATAAAAGATGAGTTGTCACCATTAATGTTGAAAACCAATTAGCAACTATAGAGATTACTTTTGTGCTTAGAGTACCTCAAACAAATAGGGTTCAACCTTTGTGGGACGAACTTAATAGGAGATTAGATCTCATTTCATCTAGAGCAACCGAACTTAGGCAAATCAAGAGGTTTGTCCTAGATAGAATCTTGGATCCCGATCAAGTGATTTTGTACCATGAACTTTAGATAGCTTGCCATAGGTGGTTAGCAGATAAAAGAGCCCTTGTGTCTTCTGATTTGTATACCTTTGAGGAATACCTTGATAACGCAGTTGTAGTACATAAATTTTTGTCTCGTGTAGAAGACCAAGAGTCATGTAGTACATAAATTTTTGTCTCGTGTAGTACAGATAGAAAAATATGGAATAGAGTTCCCAGAGTTGTGTTATATCGAGAATATTGCCATGAGATTTATTTTTACAAAACTGAAACTGAAAAAAATAATATCACTATAGCACACTTTATTAAGTTCCTAAAAAACCATTTCCAATTTGAAGAGGAGCATTTTATGACTCCTGATGAACTAGATCCTATCAATGACATCTATAAACTATTTATAGAAAACTAAGTTATTATTGTTATTTCTTGTATTTAGTGTGCTTTTTATTGTCTTTATAAAAAAAAATAATAATAAAAACAAAAACAAAATAAATTTATCATAAAAAATAAATAACAAAAAAATCAAAACATTTTCTTTTAAGTATTATAGTAGGTATATAATTAAAATATATACCTCCCAAGATTTGTTGCAAATATATTAATATATATTTGCTAAAACCTAAATTTAGACACAATGACTAGACTCAAGAATGGAAAACAAATTGAAGTAGAAGAAGATTGGTTAGGAAAAACCAATAAACCAGATTCCCTTCTTGAAGAACCAATTCAAGAAGAAGTTACCTTAAACCAACAAGAAGAAGAATTTGTGGACGCAATGAACAAAAAGAAAATGATAGAGAGGAAGGATCCTCATCTCCTAAAATAACTCTAGACGGAGCTGTTACTTTTGAGAACATGGACCTGTTGGTCCAAAATCTGCCACAGGAAAGGATTTTACAAGTGCACCCTAGACCTGGCCAACATTGAAAGGCTGGAAGCAAGAAATGGCTCCCAGACCAATCTCCAGAGTGGGCTGGTTCCCTTCACTACTCTAAAATCTGGTTTTAAGATAAGGGTTGCGGGAAAGAAATTGAAAAAGTTGCAGAAAGGAATGGGAAATATGGCCACAGGCCGAAGTGATAATGATCGGGATAACAACAACAGGAAACTTAAAGGACAACAACAACAAGTAACAGAAAGCGTTAACTTAACTCTCGCACGATGCATGCAGAAAAAACCCTCCAAAACTACATTCCAGGAATCATACCTTAACAGCAGTATTTAAATCCAATTATGCAGAATTTAAATGCAACAGCCATTAAAAATATAAATGCTATTAGAAATGCGAAAGGACAGAAAGGAAAATCATCCACACAACACTTGAGAAATTAGAAGCCAACACTTTTTATTCCTGCAAATGCGCTTCCAGTTTCTAGCAGAAAAACTCCCAACCTTTGTAAATGAAAATTACATTGGTTTTTATAGAGGTCCGTCCTCTTTGCAGCATTAAATATTTAAAACCAACTTCCTCGTGATCTACAACCATATCTTGGAAATCAGGAACACGATCCCCTTAATCGCGGCCTCGAGGAAGCAAAAATTAAATGCAATGAGACAATCGCGGGCACCTTCATTAAATTCATTTTTTGAACATGTGCATGAAGCCGTTGAAACAATCCACGAACAACAGCCTCGAAGAAATAAAACCTTCAATTCTGATGGCCTGGGCGCTTCTTCAACTTTGACTACCTTGGAAATCCACAAAACATTTAATTCGGGGCAGCATTTAATCATCGAAAACTCAAAAAACCTTCTCGGCCGTTCATACTATTTTTTGGCGGGAAACTGTGCAGGTCGCGAAAACGCGACGGGTCACGAAATCGCGACATATTCTAATGCCGTACGCTTCGCTGCTGAAGACCCGCGAAAATGGCACCTGTAGCGATATCGCTACGTCTTTTTGTCGTTAGCTCCTTCCTTCGCTTTGCTCCACGAAAATGGAACATGTAGCGATATCGCTACATGTTTCGGTTCTTGGTTCTTCCTTGCGCTCTGCCCCGCGAAAACGGAACATGTAGCGATATCGCTACATGTTTCGGGCACTTTGTCTTTCGGTCAAACCCCACGATTTTGCTACAGGTAGCGATATCGCTACGCATTTCTTTCTCCGTACCATTTGCCATTTTCCGTCGCGATGCGCTGCATCTTTGCCTTGGACTCTTCTCTGCTCGAACATGCAACGAATCGCTGCAAGTTTTGGCACTTGCCCCTTCGAAGCCGCCGACGTCGCGATTCTGGAACATGTTAGCGACGCGCTACAACTTTTCAACTTGAGCCTTCGAAGCCGACCGACCCGCGATTCTGGAACACGTCGCGATATCGCGACGGTTCCGCCCAACCTGCCTCGTGTTGATCGCGTTGACCGCGATTTCACGACATGTCAGCGAATCGCTGCAGTTTTTAGACTTAGTCATTTTTTGCTCATTTTTTCTCCTTTTTTCGCCAAAGCCGCATCAAAGCCTGTATCAAAGGTCAGATTTTCAACAATACACTAATGCATTAATCAATGAGAATCAATGTGGCAAAAATGCCAACATTCTTGGCGGCTCACGGGGTATACAGCTCACTGTATGCAAGAATCCAGGCCTTAGTCCATTGGGCACAGAGTCATATCAGAACAGGAAGGTTGGCTGCTGCAAAACATGTCAGAGGACTACTGCTAAACTTCTTCTACTATTGAAAAATAGAACCGGAAGAACCTACATAGAAGCGGTTATAAACTGAAGAAATGGAATGTGATGGTGGAGTGAGCTCCTACGATTGCGCAGGCGGTGACTGCAATGGAGTGGTGTGAATAATAAAATGAGGGAGCAAAAGTGACGTAGTAGACATAACAACAGCATGTTGATACACTACCAGCGGCAATAGATGGAATGAACGAATGGATGGAACAGAAATGGAAGTTTTGAAGCGTGAAATGAAAATGAACTAAGCTGGAAAATAAATGCTTTTTAAAACAAAAACAAACTGAGAAGAAAGGGATAAGAAGAAATGGGGAAAATAGAAAAGGGGAGAAGAAACAACAGTCGTGGCTTATTCTTTTTGTTTTTTTATATTGCAGGAAGAAAGAAACAAAAGAAGGAAGAGGAAGATGAAGAAAGGAAATAGAAAGCAGGGGAGGGAAAAGAAGAATTCTTTGGAAGCCACAAACTGCCGGGAAAGGAAGGACAAAAGGGAAACAAACACCTACAGCCCACAAGCAACAAGAGCCAAGGTGACAACAAAAGGCAAAACATATATACATACTCTTTTCTTCTTCTCTACTTCCTTTTTTTTTTTTTTGTATATATATATATATATATATTTTTGTTATATTATATACAAACTCAAATTGAACTTGCGAAGTCATGAAAAGTAGGCTTTCAAATGAAAGCCATTAACTGAAATTGGAAGTGGGCTACCATCCATGTCTTCCAAATAGAAAGAATTAGCTGCACCTGTGCTGGAAATGCGGAAGGGACCCTCCTAGAATGCATCAAACTTCTTATGATTGCCAGGTTTAGCTTTATTCTCATTCCATTTCAGCACCAAATCTCCTGTCTTGAATGGACGGGCTGCAGAATGCTTATAAAACCACTTCGAAATCCCTTGCGTGTGCTTGTCAAATTCATTATATGCTTTGGAACGCTGCTCCTCTAATTCCAACAACTGTGCTATTCGCAGATCCAAGGAACTCAGGTCTGTCTCATCATCTTGAAAAGACTACAACTGCTGTAATATCGGCAACTCAAGATGAACCGGCAACCTTGCTTCTTTGCCATAGACTAGGGCATATGGTGAGGTTTTAATGGACTTCTTGACGGAAATCCTGTCTGCCCATAGTGCCTGATTTAATAACAAGTGCCATGATCTTTTGTTCTCTCCCAATGACCTCTTCAAAATTTTGAGCAATTTTTTGTTCGTTGACTCTGCCAAGCCATTTCCCTGTGGATAGTAATTGGAAGATGTCTTAAGGAAAATGCCAAACTTGCTAGCAAACCTATCCAGTTCAGCTCCAATGAATGGAGTCCCATTATCTGTAATGATGGCGTCTGGAACACCAAAACGTGTAATCAAACTCTCAACGAAAGAAATCACTACAGATTGATTGGCCATCTTTGTAGGTATGGCTTCATACCACCTTGTGAAATAATCTGTAGCTGTTAAGATGTATCTGTGACCAGCTGAGGAATTAGGATCAATTATTCCAATAAAATCCAACCCCCATTGCTGAAAGGGTGCTTCAACCTGAACTGGATGCAAAGGCAGAGCTGCATTCCTTACTCTTCCTGAATATCTTTGGCATTTATCACAAGCTTGTGCAATCTTGAAAGAGTCTGAGAACAGAGTCGGCCAGTAATAACCAGCTCGAATGATTTTCAAGGCCATCGGTCTTCCTGCATAGTGACCTCCTGAGAGACCTGAATGAAACTCTTCCAAGATCCTATCCTTGTCTCGCTTCTTTAACACACTTCAAAAGAACACCATCAATATTTTTAAAAAATAAACCATCTGAAAACAAAACATACCACAGAGCTTGTAACCGAAATCTCCTCCTCTGAGAAGCAGTCAATTATGATGGACATCTTCCAGTTGTGAAGTAATCAATCAGGTCCTCTGTCCAATCTTTTTCCATAATTAAGAAATTCATTAAATTGTCATTACCAAAGAAGAGCTTCTTCCCCGATCTTCGCATACATCAAATGCCGCCATCTTTGCTAATCGCTGGCACAGAGCTTTACCACGCACTAATTTAGTTGGGTGAATTTCTACATCAAATTCTTGGATCTTGGTGACCCAGCCAGCACGTTTATCACCCAACTCTCCTTGAAGAATGAAATTTCTCACATCTGGGTGAATAACATAAACAAATGTCCTGCTCTGGGAAATAAAATGTTTGAATTTCTTCAGGGATTTCATCACAACATATACCTGTTTCTCAATAAAATTGTACTTTGCTTCATGAGGTAAAATGACTTGGCTCATAAAAGCAATGGGCCTTTCATTCCCATCATCTCCCTTTTGCGTCAGAACTGCAAGGATAACTGTCATCTTCTCCAACCGCATATAAGATGAAATCCTTGGAGTAGTCGGGATTAATCGTGACAGGGCCCGCACTATTCTTTCCTTGATCTCCCGAAATGCTTCCTTTCTTTGAGCCGTCCATTGGAAAACTGCATCTTTCTTCAACAATTCGGTCATTGGTTTAACAACCTGAGCAAAATCAGCAATGAACTTTCTAATGAAATTTATCTGTCCAAAGAAAGATTGAAGTTCCTTCTTGTTTGCAGGGAGTGTCAATTTCTTCAAAGCTTCAACACGGGCTGGATCAATTGCTAATCCATCTTCGTAAATCACATGACCCGTAAGCTTACCTTCTTTTACAAAGAAACACAGACTTCTTTGGATTAATGGAGATTCCGAATTCTCTCGCATTTCTCAAAAATCAGCCTCATGTGAGAACAATGGTCTTCCCTTTTATGTGAAAAGACTCGTCATGTCGTCAAGGTATATTACAATGATCCTATTCAATAAATCCTTGAAAGCAATATCCATTGCTCTTTGGAAGGTAGCTCCAACATTTGACAGTCCAAAGGGCATTCGCTGGTATGCAAAAGTACCCCACTTCGTGGTGAATGCTGTCTTAAACTGATCTTCATCTTTTACCCAGATCTGGTTATACCCAAAAAATCCATCCAACAAAGAAAAACGCTGTGCCCCAGCCACAACATGCAATATTTGATCTATTCTCGGCAAAGGATAATGATCCTTTAATGAAGCACGGTTCAAATTCCTGAAATCAACGCACAATCTAATATCTCCATTCTTCTTACGGACTGGGACCAGATTGGCGACCCATGTGGAGTGCTTGACCGGATAGATGATCTTAGCTTGCAACATTTTAACAAGCTCAGCCTTCATCAATGCCTCAATCTTTGGATTTACAGGTCTCTATTTCTTTCGAAAAGGCCTAACTCCTTCTTCCAGTTCAATTGTATGTTGTATAATCTGCTTGTTGTAGCCTTTCAAGTCTTCATAGCTCCAAGCTATAATATCGTAAAACTCTTTACGTAGCCGCTCGATTTTCTGTAGTTCTTCTGGGGTTGAGTCAATGCCAACCTTAATCACTTTGTCAGGCTGAAGCTCTAACTCCATGTATTCCTTTCTATCAATCTCCATTCGAGGCTTTCTGGAACGATCATGTTGGTCAAACAAGCTCTCCATAGTTATTAGACCCTTTGGAATATGGTTATTCCTTAATTGAATAAGACCTTCGGCTTCCTCATCTCCCAAAGTTCTCGCCTTCAACAACTGCAGCCTTCATGTATCAAGAAATTAACAATCTGCTCATCGGTTTCAAAGACCTCGCCATAAAGTTTCCTTGTCCGGCACACTCGGGTCTGTATACCATTCTCACTATCTTGGGTTTGTTCACAACTTGATCAACAGGAGAAAAGTTAGCTCCAAGAGATGCTAATAAGTCAGCATGTTTATTCATTTCTCTGGAAAAAGCTTGAATATTAAGCGCAGTGAAAAATTCAAACAAATCCCAAACCTGATTTCGATATGCTTTCAGATAATGCTGCTTTGAGATGCATCTATTTGTGACCTGGTTTACAATAAGCTCGGAATCACCAAAAATATTGAGCTGTTCTATTCCTAACTTCTTTGCTTTCTTCAACCCAAGCACAATGCTTCGTATTCAGCAACATTATTTGTGCAACTCCATGTAAGTCGATAAGAATAAGTCCTTTGTACACCAGAGGGAGAAATTAACACAATACCTGCTCCGGCACCATTCCCGCATCTAGCTCCATCGAAATACAGTTGCCATAACTCGATCTCGTAACCTCGCCCGATCAACCGGGTTAGACAATTCCCGCTTTGTCTCGGCCTCGTGTTTTTGAATGGCATAGCAGCCAATCTCTGTCTCCATCATGGCATTGAAGTTAAGCATTGAAAACTGGTCTTCCAACTGAAGATTGTTTAAAACTTCACTCATTAAAACAACATCTTCGGACTCTTCAATGAGCATATGGACCGACTGCATGTCTTTTCCAACATCTTCCAACTTCTCGATGTGAAAAGGGGAAGGCTTTTCATTCCCGTATTCTCGAGACGTCTATTCTTAAAAGGAATTTCCAGATGGGAATAATCTAATGCCGTATAACCCCCTAATTTTGCAAGAAATTCCCTGGATAAACACATGCTAAAATAGGGCTCTAAATCTACTACAACAATTTCCTGAATAACAGTGATCTGGGGCATTGTATGCAGGACAATGGGTACATCTTTAATGACACCTACTATTTTCACAGGAGTACCATCTAATTGCAGGACTCCAGGACTACTCCGGGTATACTCCATTCCCATAGCTTCACAGACTCCCTTGGGCATGACAGTGGTTGCAGCTCCAAAATCAATCATACAATTGTGTACAACCCAACCTTCTATTTGCAATGACAAGTAAAAAGGAGGAGGTCTGTTCTTACCAGTAACAGAGGTGGTTAAAGTTTGGGCATAGACGGTCTGGGTAGGCCCTTTTTCACTCTCCTTCACAGATTTCAATGACTCTTGTAATAAATCTACTTGACCAGGTAATTGCAAAGCGTCATAAAGGCTTACCTTAGCAGGGGTCTTCTTAAGATCATCAACAATATTGTATGAAACTGCAGCAGAATTTTTCTTCTCAGCAGGTTGCTCAAATCTGGTTCTGTACTGCTGTGTAGCTTCCACTCTTAACCTCTTGGTCAGTGATGGATATTTCAATTTTTCACGTGCCTGCTCCTCTGCTTCTGATCTTACTGGTGCAGCTGCTGCCTTTTCTTGAACTCTGTTAAAAGTCTGGATCTTTGGGCAAAAGACTTTGGAACCGGCACAGGAGCTTTCACTGGCCTCTTCACTTCAGCCGGTACTCTTAACGGCTCTAAGTCAGCAGGATCAACATTCATAGGCTTCTTTCCAGTCCTTGTTAGAACTGAAACTTGGTCTTCCACTGCAGTCATCAAACTATAACCTGCTTCTGAGATCATGTTAACATGGTCACCTGAAGAGCTGGCCGCCAAGGTCTGCACATAATTTAAGTGAACCATACATGTATCTTCTCCATGAGGATCATTACAAGTGGAACACCAATATACTCCATCCGCATGGGCCGCATCTTCATTTGCTAGAACAACTAAGCCCTTTTCGTGTGTTTTGCTTGTGGAGGCAGCCTTGATCTCTAGTAATTTGAGGAGGTTGAAATCTCCTTGGCTGGAAATCTCTCTCACCGCTTCCTCTCAATGAGTGTGATCTTATTTCCCATGGCTCTAATGGCAGAATTTGCAGACTTCACCTCTTGCAATAATGTTGTATATGGATCATGGTTTGCAGGTGCAGGAGGTGCCGGTAAGGGCAAAGGAGCTGGTGGTGCTGGCAAAGCTGGAAATGCAGTGGAAACGGGAGATGGTTGAATGCTGGGTGCAGGGAGCGGTAAAGGAGTTAAAGCAGGAAACTGAGAAACTGGGACAGGTGCAACCTGAGGTGCTTTAGAGCTCCATGATGGTGTAGGATACATAGCTGGCATGGGGTGTGGTTGTGAACCATATAAATATTGAGGCAAATCTGGAATAAGAGGCATAGTTACCTTTGGAGGCAGTCTTCCTACAGCAACCAGATCAGCTTCTGCTTTAATTGCTTGTTCAAATATTTCTGGAAATGTTATCACATTAGATTGCCGAACCGCCCAGCCGATATCTGAGTGAAACGCTCTGAGGTAGTACATCGCAGCTAATTCATCAGCAGGCCGAATACCATCAGGAATCCTTTGCCAAGTTCTGGTAAACCGGACATTAAAATCAGGTATCTCTTCTTGTGGATGTCTCTGTATGACAAGAACTGATTTAACAATGAGAAAGGGTCGGCCTGTTCATGAAAATGTTTCACCAAAAAATCACCAAACTGATCCCATGATGCTATGGTACCGGGAGGCAGAGTTCTGTACCAAAACAGCAGTTTACCTCTCAAAGAACATACTAACAATTTGATCATCACATCTTCATCGGTAATGTCATGGATAGCAACCAGGGAAGCCACATCATTTATGTGCTCATAGGTTGTTTTACCAAGATCGTCGTAAGTGGGCAAAGCCTTTAGTGCAACCTGAGGTACTGGATTCTGAGCCTCGCAGATTCAAGGCTCCAGTGCTATTCCATGCCAAGAATTTTCTGGGTGGAGGAAATTGTGCCATTGGTGGAACTTGTAGGGGTGCAACACTAGCAACAATACTGGGTATTTGTATAGCAGAAGATGGAAGGGATGAGGAAACTAATCTAGAATGCTCACCACTTCTCGAACTATCGAGCTCAAAGAACTGAACAAGATCGCCAAATTTCTTTGACTGTGATCTTGTGATCATGAAGTATTTCTGGGTCCAGCAGAGTCACCAAAAACAACAGAGTCACCAAATGCTCTAATTTACAGATCCAAGGCGAACATTAAACCTTCGACCCTATGGGATCTTTTAGAGACAAATAAAATCTGTCCCACCGGCGTGCCAAAAACTCGTTGGTCCAAAATCTGCCACAGGAAAGGATTTTACAAGTGCACCCTAGACCCGGCCAACATTGAAAGGTCGGAAGCAAGAAATGGCTCCCAGACCAATCTCCAGAGTGGGCTGGTTCCCTTCACTACTCTAAAATCTGGTTTTAAGATAAGGGTTGCGGGAAAGAAATTGAAAAAGTTGCAGAAAGGAATGGGAAATATGGCCATAGGCCGAAGTGATAATGATCGGGATAACAACAGCAGGAAACTTAAAGGACAACAATAGCAAGTAACAGAAAGCGTTAACTTAACTCTCGCACGATGCATGCAGAAAAAACCCTCCAAAACTACATTCCAGGAATCATACCTTAACAGCAGTATTTAAATCCAATTATGCAGAATTTAAATGCAACAGCCATTAAAAATATAAATGCTATTAGAAATGCGAAAGGACGAAAGGAAAATCATCCACACAACACTTGAGAAATTAGAAGCCAACACTTTTATTCCTGCAAATGCGCTTCCAGTTTCTAGCAGAAAAACTCCCAACCTTTGTAAATGAAAATTACATTGGTTTTTATAGAGGTCCGTCCTCTTTGCAGCATTAAATATTTGAAACCAACTTCCTCGTGATCTACAATTATATCTTGGAAATTAGGAACACGATCCCCTTAATCGCGCCTCAAAGAAACAAAAATTAAATACAATGAGATAATCGCGGGCACCTTCATTAAATTCATTTTTTGAACATATACATGACACCGTTGAAACAATCCACGAACAGCAGCCTCGAATAAATAAAATCTTCAATTCTGATGGCCTGGGCGCTTCTTCAACTTTGACTACCTTGGAAATCCACAAAATATTAAATTCGGGGCAGCATTTAATCATCGAAAATCAAAAACCTTCTCGGTCGTTCATACTATTTTTTTGCGAGAAACTGTGCAGGTCGTGAAAACGCGACGTATTTTTATGCCGTACGCTTCACTGCTGAAGACCCGCAAAAATGGCACCTGTAGTGATATCGCTACGTCTTTTTGTCGTTAGCTCCTTCCTTCGCTTTGCTCCACGAAAAATGGAACATGTAGCGATATCGCTACATGTTTCGATCTTGGTTCTTCCTTGCGCTCGCCCGCGAAATGGAACATGTAGCGATATCGCTACATGTTTGGCACTTTGTCTTTCTGGTCAAAACCCCGCGATTTCGCTATGGGTAGCGATATCGCTACGCATTTCTTTCTCCGTACCATTTGCCATTTTCCGTCGCGATGCGCTGCATCTTTGCCTTGGACTCTTCTCTGCTCGAACATGCAGCGAATCGCTGCAAGTTTTGGCAATTGCCCCTTCGAAGCCACCAGCGTCGCGATTCGAGAACATGTTAGCGACGCGCTACAACTTTTCAACTTGAGCCTTCGAAGCCGACCGACCCGCGATTCTGGAACACGTCGCGATATCGCGACGGTTCCGCCCAACCTGCCTGCGTTGACCGCGATTTCGCGACATGTCGCCGAATCGCTGCAGCTTTTAGACTTAGTCATTTTTTGCTCATTTTTTCTCCTTTTTTCGCCAAAGCTGCATCAAAGCTGATATCAAAGGTCAGATTTTCAACAATACACTAATGCATTAATCAATGAGAATCAATGTGGCAAAAATGCCAACAGGACCATTTTTGGAAATTTCTTAATAATAATATTGGCACTCTTAATAGAGCAGTCCATATGGATAAAGATCAAATTAGTGATACTCAAGCAACCCTAGAAGATATATATCACACACGCACTAATCCTTTGTCCTTTGTTGATCAAGAAAGTGATCAAGTCGGACCGTCCAATTTGGACATGGCTGCTATAATCCAGAACATGCAACAACAACAGGTTACCCAACCACCTAGAGTGCATGTTACCAAACCAAGGGTTATTCCTACACAAAAGAAACCTTCATTCACTACTTTATTTTTCCAAACTATTGATCAATATACCTCAAATCAAAAAAATCCTAAAACAAAACCAAATGTTAATTTCCAACAATCTGGGATACAACATAATGCTACCACAAGTCTTCTTCATAATACTCTTTCTACCAATCATTTGCATAATAGTAACATAGCATCGAATCCTTATGTTTCGCCTTCTTATGCTCATAAATCTCATGCTCATGTACCATCGAACCAATATGGTGGGCAAGCTGGCAATCTAGAAGCCATGGTGAAATAGTTAACCTCCCATATGGACCAAATAGATCCCTACCGTCCCTCGTACAATTACCAAGAGATGTGTAGTCAACCTCTAGATCCTATAGTTGTAGCACAACCATATCCCAAACACTTTCCTATACCTGTCCTACCTATCTACAAAGGAACCGAAGATCCCATAGAGCATCTTCGTATGTTTAGGATAGCATGTCATGACATATCACATGATGATTTGCTATTACTAAAAATGTTCCCGAAAAGCTTAGGGGGATGGCATTGGAGTGGTATTATCAACTACCCACTCATTCTTTGAGAAATTTTGAAGAGACCGCTAAGTCTTTTGTGCATCAATTTAGTGCCTATATCGAAATGCATGTAACCATTAAAGATTTGTACAACCTAAAACAAGACAAAGATGAGTGTTTTGTTGACTTCTTAGCTCGATGGAGATAGTTGATAGGAAAACTACACTTTGTGTTACCTTATCGGGAGATGTTGGATATTTTTATCAATAATTTACAAGAACAACTATCCTATGAATTATCAACTACTACCGTGACCACCTTCGATCAAGCTATAGACTTAGCTCAAAGGGTGTAAGATGCTCTCATTAGAAGAGGTTAGCTCAAAAAGAAAGATGATGAGAGAACATCCAGAAATTAGTATAAAAATAAACAAGTTATGGGTGACGGAGTCATTTATAGTAGAAACATTGCTAATGTTAATACTACGAAAACAAAAGAGAAGTTTATATTGAAACCTCCTAATAAACCACCTCAAGAATTTACTAGGTTAAATCAACCTTTATCAACCATTCTCCCGCAATTACTAGCACGAGGCTTGATCTAATTACCAGCTATCTAGGAACCTGATCCAACTATACCCGGATACAGATCTGATTTACATTGTGATTTTCATAGAGGACCTGGACATGCTACCAACTCTTGCAAAATATTAAAACATAAAATACAAGATTTGATTGATAATAATGAGATGGAGGTGCAAGCCTTCCAACCTAAACAAAATTCTTCTAATAACGCTCAAAAGAACATTCCCCAAAATCAGAATCAAAATGCCAATCAATCATTGGACATATTTCAACATCCTTTACCAAAGCATGGTAAAGAGGTGGCTAATCAAATCAAACATCATAATGTTCCCCCTCCTACCCGATATGTAGGGACTATTAGCGGACAATTATCTGTTCAGGATCCTCAAATATTTGACACAACTTTATCCATGGTCACGTCCAGACCCCTATATAATACTCAAACACCGAATCTTAGTGATGTAGAATTGGATACTGAAAGTGAAATAGACATCACCTCAAATCAATCGAATAGTTCTGAAAACGAATCAGATCCTATTCAACCTATCACAGATTCTATGGTTTCGAAAGAACCATTTCCTAGAAGAGTTACTACTCGACCCTCTTCTCATCAGTTCCTTTCTAATGAACAAGCCATAAACACTAGACCGAGACCAATTCATCATCCTCAATATAACATTGTAGGTACCATCGAAGTCGTTACTGCAACAATAGGCTCAAAATTCTCAACAGGATCAAACTCAGAATGATGGATCAGCTCCATTTATTTTGAAAAATCCCAATAAAGGGAATCATATGTCTAATGTTCAACCTAAGCCTCCTTACAATATTAATGAACAATTATCCAATACTATAGCCAGAATTTCCCTTTTGGACTTGTTAAGATCTTCTCCTACCCATAGGGATGAATTAATGCTTACATTAAGCCAAATGATGGTACCTCAAAATATTCAACCTGAAGCCATGTCCAATACTATCATCACTCGAGAAGTCGATTGTATTGACTTCCGAGATAGAGATATACCACAACATAGTTTACATAAGGATAACCCCTTATATATTACTGCCCTAATTGGAGATGTAGTTGTTAAACGAGTCTTGATTGATAATGGTTCATCTTTAAACATATGCACTTTTGACTTCTACCAAAGATTTGGGTTTAGAAGTGATGAGATGAAAAGAACGGATATGATTATCAAAGCCTTCAATGATGAGACACAAGAAACGTGTGGAGTCATTACTATACCCTTGCAAGTTGGTCCTAGAACCCTAGATACGATCGTGTTTATTGTACATTGCCCTACATCGTACAATATACTTTTGGGTCGCCCTTGGATCAACGCGATGCGAGCGGTTCCCTCCACTTTACATCAGTGTGTTAAATTCAAATTTAAAAACCAGTTGGTTACCATTCATGGTGATCCTAGACCCTTTGATATGTGCGCTTTGGCAGAACCTGTTGGAGTGCAATTTTGCCCCGCCCTGTCATCCACACATCCTAATTCTTATCATCCGCCCAAACGTGTGAAACACACACCCATAACATCATCTACTCTTTCAACTACACCTATACATTTAGCTCAACCATATTCTGAACAAACCACATTAGGACCTCGAAAAGAGCCTAAACCCACACCCAATGCTTCCTGTTTTACTCCTATATCTTCCATACCTCTAGATTCACCCGTCAATATTCCTATGACATCTACATCCACTACTGGCATCCTTTCTACACCCGATGATGTAGGAAATGTTCCTTCTACCTCTTATGCTCTTACTGATGAGCTCCTACCCGATTTATCTAAAATTCTTATATCATAAGAGATCAACACTGCCATGCAGACTTCCCTCCTTTTAAATAAACTCCCACCTTCTCCTCGTACCTTGGGCCTCCCACAACCTATGGGAAGTATCTACCAAGTCAGAAGTTGTGCTTTTGTTTATAAAGGATATGATTGGGGAAGAATACCCCGAAACATCAAGACACATTGTGATGGATATGCTCGATGCTATTTTGCTAATGAATATATTAAAGCTAAGCCCATAATGCTTAAATTGGGATATAAAGGGAAAGGTTTGGGACCTTTCCAAAATGGTATGAAAGAACCTTTCGAGGTAGAACCGTGGCCTGCTCACTGTGGTGTGGGCCTATTTTCTAGTAAAGGTCAGCCCTTTCCATTTGAGGATGATGACCATCTCGTATGTTATCAAGATTATCTAGATAAACAAGATTCTTTATATCCAAAGAATAATTCTTCTACCTGCAATATGCTATCCATAGCCTATCCTAAAATGATTGCCGAATCCGACGACGAGTTGGAGGGAGATATCTTTCATGATATTTCCATTGAGGAATTGTTATATAATGAATTTTATTTTGATGGTTCTATACCTAGTATAGCCCAACTTGAGGCCTCGACTCCTCAAAACGAATTATCCAAGCTAACCTTGGAAGAATTACAAGAATTGGGTGTTTCACCCGCCCCACCTAATTTTGAGAGAGATTTACATATGGAAGTTGAAAACGTTATAAAAATTAACATTGGAACCGAACATAACCCTCACATAATCAATATTGGATCAGAATTAAGTCAAGAAAAACAAGATGAATACATTTCATTTCTTAAAGACTATGAAGATGTCTTTGCTTGGACATATGAAGACATGCCAGGTCTGGACCCTTCTGTAGTCATGCATCATCTAGTAGTCCATCCGGATGCTAAACCTGTTAAACAGAAACTTAGAAAAATGCATCCCAAAGTGGCCTTACTAGTCAAAGGAGAACTAGAAAAACCGTTGAAAGTCATTTTTATACAAGCCATTGACTATGCCGAATGGATCTCAAATGTAGTTCCAGTAACTAAGAAAGAAGCCACTAAAGTTAGGGTTTGCACCGATTTCAGAGACATTAATGCTGCATGCCCTAAAGATGATTTTCCTCTTCCCAACATGGATCAGATCATTGACTTTACTGCTAGAAGTGGAATGATATCCTTAATGGATGGATTTTCCAGTTATAATCAGATCAAGATAGCTCCTGAAGATCAGGCCAAAACAACCTTTATTACCCCTTGGGGAACTTTTTGTTGGAAAGTGATGCCATTTGGCTTAAAGAATGCAGGTGCAACCTATCAACGAGCTATGACTTATATTTTTCACGACATGATGCATGATATCCTACATGATTATGTAGATGATATCATAGCTCGTTCCATCAAAGAAGATGATCATTTAAATGACTTAAGGAAAGTATTTGATCGGTTAAGGGAATATCTTATCCGACTAAATCCTGCTAAATGCATATTCGAAGTTAAGTCCGGTAAATTATTAGGGGTTATAGTTTCTTTATGTGGCATTGAAATTGACCCTCTCAAGATCGTGGCTATCACAGATATGCCCGCACCCACAAATATATCAGAATTACGAAGTTTACAAGGTAAGCTTCAAGCTATTCGCCGCTTCATCGACAAGTTGGCAGATAAAACTGGACCCTTTCTTAAGCTTCTTAAGAAAGATGTCTCTTTTCATTGGGACGACGAATGCCAAGAAGCATTTGAACTCCTTAAGCAATATCTCCTCAAACCTCCAGTGCTTTCCCCACCTCGATCTGATCATCCTTTTATCTTGTACATTTTTGCTTCTGATTCCGCCTTAGGAGCTATGTTAGCTCAGCTTGATGATGAGAAGAAAGAACGTGCTAATTATTACATTAGCATAACCCTCATCAGTTATGAAACTCGTTATACCATATTAGAGAAATTATGTCTAGCAATCGTATTTTCTACACAAAAACTATGACATTATATGCTCACAAAAAACGTATGTTATTGCCAAATTCGACCCTTTGCGATATCTCATGAGTCGACCGTATTTATCTGGTCGCACAGCCAAGTGGGTTCTTGCGCTAAGCAAATTTGAACTCACCTTCATAGGACAAAAGTCTATTAAAGGTCAAATCATAGCAGATCAATTAGTTGTTGCACCCTTAGAATCTACTCATCCCCTCATCATTGAGTTTCCTGATGAATGCCTTAAACTTGAGGCAGACCATTCAGAGCAATGGTCCTTATACTTTGACGGAGCCCGATGCATGAGTGGGGCTGGTGTGGGTATTATTTTAATATCTCCGCAAAAACATCTTATTCCTCTGTCCTTCAAATTAACATTTGCTTGCACCAATAACACTGCTGAATATGAAGCTCTTATCCTTGGATTACGAGCTGCCTTGGCATTGAAAATCAAAATTTTATTGGTTTTCGATGACTCCCAACTTGTCATAAATCAAATCAATGATGTTTATCAGACCGTAGATGATAAATTACGCCCATATAAAGCATATGTTTTGCGGTTGTTATCCTTGTTTGATAAAGTTACTTTGGAAGCTATTCCTCGAACTAGCAATCGTGCGGCTGACGCTATGGCTGCAACTGCATCTCTTTTACCCTTGGAGTTAGACGATGAATATGCTACCATCATTATTCATTGACTCCAAGAACCTGCTTCAAACAAATCATGTTTAGAACCCTTGGATGTGTTTCTCATCAACGAAATAACTCATGAACCATGGTATACCGATATATTTAATTTTTTGCAAAAAGGAACCTTCCCCGATGGTTGCACTAGCAACCAGCATAGGTTATTACGTAGACAAGCAAGTCGCTTTGTGATTATTGGTAATACCTTGTACAGAAGATCTTTTGAAGGCATCTTATTGAGATGTTTGAATTTAGAAGAATCCAGATCAGCTTTGAATGAAGCCCACAATGGATCTTGTGGGGGACATTTTAGTGGTAGCGCCATTGCTAAGAAACTCCTTCGGATAGGATATTTTTGGCCTACCATGGAGACAGATGCACATAATCATGTGCGAAATTGCGACAAATTCCAAAAACATGCGGACCTTGTCCATGCGCCCGCACAAGAGCTCGCAGGCTATTTCATCTCCTTGGCCCTTTTCAAAATGGGGCCTAGACATCATTGGAAAAATCAACCCCGTGTCATCCGATGGACACAAATTCATCATAACTCGCCACCGAGTATTTCATGAAGTGGGTTGAAGCTATGCCATTAGCTTCTTGCACCGGAACACAAGTTTCCAAGTTTATTTTTAATCAAATTATTTGTAGGTTTGGAATTCTTGCCAATCTCATTTTCGATAATGGAACTTGTTTCAAAAATAAAGATGTCAAGAAATTATGTCAAAAATATAAAATTCAACATCGCTGGTCCACTCCCTATTATCCTCAGGGTAATGGTCAAGCATAAGCATCTAATAAAACCTTAATCAAAATTCTCAAAAAATTGGTCAATAAAACCGGTCGAGACTGGCACATTCAGTTATATCCTGCTTTGTGGGCCTATCGAACTAGTGTTCGAACCCCCACTGGAACTTCACCTTTTGTCTTGGTTTATGGTGTTGAAGCCATTTTTCCCTTTGAATTAGAAGTTCCTTCTTTAGCTCTACTACTTCAAGATACTGAAGTAGGGGATGAATATCGTGCCGGCAGATTTAGTCAGCTAGAACTTCTAGATGAAAAGTGCATCAATGCTTTGGAGCATCTTCGCGCCTACCAAAACAAGCTTAAGAGAGCATATCTTAAGAAAGTTCATCCTCGATCCTTTGAGATCGGTGACCTTGTCTTAAAAGAAAATTAAAAAAATACTAATGCAACTACAAACCTTAAAGGTAAATTTGAGCCCAACCGGCTTGGACCATATGTCATCACTGCTAAATTTGGATCAGGAGCATACAAATTATCTACCTTAGATGGTAAAGAACTTAAAGAACCTATGAACATTATGCATCTTAAACGTTACTATGCGTAAAAATTGGTCATTTCATCATTGTATATATTTGTTTAAAACATTTCAAAAAAACCACTATCTTGTATTTCTTTCAATTCATAAACTTAAAATATAAAAACACCAAAAACATCCAAATCATCAAAATCTTCAAAACCGTCTTTTATCTTTGTACCTCTCAATTTGTGAAGTATTGCAGTTATATTTTCAGTTATTTTGGATAAATTAGTATTTATTTGGAATCCCGCACTTTCACATTCACATGAATAAATCTCTTGATTTTATTTGTTATGATTATTCATCTCTCTTATATCAAAGTCCACATTGGCATTAAATAAAGTTTTGAGCATAGAGAACTGATCTTGTTATTTACTTGAACCAAGTATATCTCTTCACATTAAAATGATTTCATTGCACATTCGATATGATGCTACATAGTAGAAATGGTTTCCTGAGCGAAAAGTTTCCCCTGCTATCCTATCATGCACATGGTCTAGAATCTTTGAGAATTGACAAAAGGACAAGCTCACCCCTACCCAGAATAAAAATCCCTTGCTCTACAGGCTAATCCGAGCAAGTATCCCTAGCATAGGAAGAAAAGAAAAGTTCAAGAAAAAGAGAAAAAGAAAAAGGTTATTTTGAATCATCACAACAATATTTCAGCATTATCTCAAATATCAAGCAAAAATACAAAAGTACAAAAAAAAAAAAAAGAGAAGCAAAAGTGAAAAGCAAAAGCAAAATACAATAAACTCCTTTCCCTACCCCTTGAAAAGAAAAGAAGGGTGAATGAGCTTGAATCCCTGGAATTCTCAATTATTCGAAAACTGTGAGGTAAGCCCCATAACAAGTGGTTTGTGCCCAACCCGCTTGGCCTTGGGTAAATCCTAGCGTGGCGATATGTCTGTCACATTAGCGACCTTCTTTTGTATAGACCTCTGTCAGCTTATGGATTAGCTAGCTCTTGATAAACCTAACTTACATAGTAGTCTGGTACGGTTACATGCATATAAATCATGGTCAACGAACATTCATTTGGTCAAGGCAAATTACTTGTATCAAATTATCTTGCTCAAAATTGGTAAATGAACAATACAATTGCACACACATTTGTATTTGAGAGATTTTGTATCATTATGATAAATCAAGATCGGTAATGAATTCACATTTGCACATGAGGATTCCTTATAAATCTACATTTCTCTTTGAGATAATTTAAAATATCTCTGTAACTCTTTTCGAAATAATTTTATCCTTTTATTTCAGAATTTTTGTTTTGTATAAAAGCAATTACATACATCTTCTCATAAAATCTCAAAAATAATTTCAAACAAAATTTTCATATTATTATTTTTCTGTTTATCAAAAGTCAAAAATGCATCTTGCAATAAAACCAACAATCTATTTTCTTCTTTGGATTTCGCGATGATGGTATAAGTCTATACCTATAATTCTATGCCTAGCGCAAACCATCGTTCTAATTTTCTTTTCCATGTATTTTAAAACAAAATTCATCAAAACATGTGACTTGCATCATTATGTTACACAATTATGCTTTACAAACAAACAAACACCTATTCTATTTCATGACATTATGTTCAAAATTCAGTTTTTGCAACCATGGTATAAATTCTAAAGGAATTGTTCAAAATTTTATCACACTTAGGAATTTATGCCTAGCAAAATCATATTTTCATGCATACTATTTTTATGAAAATCTGAAAACAAATCATCAAACCATCATTATCTCCATCATTACAACACAAAGTCTTAAGACAGTCTCTTAAGCACTCTTTTACTTTTAACAATATTTCTATACTGGGATTAGCTTGACGACCGAGTGAGCGGTGACTCCATGAAATGGTCTATAATAGCGACAATGTCCTTTGAAATTATTGTTAGAAGTCCCTTTTATTTTTTATCAAATCACACCACAACCACCAATTGTTTACATCAGATTATTTCATTTAAAATCTTACAACATGACATCAAAATTATAATATTTCAAAACGACATAATTATATGAATCCTCAATCCAATAAGCAAACAATTCAAACAGTAAAGCATCATAAAAACATATGAACAAGTCATATCATCAGAAACAAGATCATATATATATATATTTTTTTTTTTTTTTTTTATATATATATCCAAAAATTATATACATCATATCAAACTGGATTGGTATGCTACAATATATACTCCGGCATACTCAATCCTCTCAACAATCTCTACAAAATCTATAGTCCATAGACACCTAGCCTCGAGAAGCCCTCGAGCTCTCAGCCTCATCTCCTCCCCCACCCTGACGTGGAGGAGGTGGTCCCATAGAGGTCCGGGCTGTATCTCGGGTCCTCGTCGTCGATCGTGAGGATGTCCTCATCGATCCCATCATGACCGGCTCTACAATAGGGGCTGGCAGTGGTACCCTCTGGTTCTCTAGAACCATGTGATAGTATAACCCCTGGTAGAATGTGGTCTGAGCAATAGACCATGATAGATCATCCCTGCTCACCCCTCCACCCCGAGCTCTGAGCCATGTAGCCTCATCCTGTAGTGTCTGCACCTGAGCTCGAAGGCGGGCAACCTCAGCCCGAAGAGTCGTTGTCTCGCTGCTCTCCCCTATGTCAACACCCTTGCCCTTATCAGGCGATGGTGGTCTCTCCATCTGCTACGAAGGGAGCCTCTCCTCCCTCTGCTCTATCTCCCGTGGCCTCTATGGAGCCCGTGCCATCCTCTGGCGTCTCTCCTATGAGATCCGCCATTGCTCTCTTCTCCCGTGACCCCGCGCTGCCTCAATAGCAGCCTGCCATCGCCTCCCCATTTGGTGCACCACAGTGTGTACTGGACCCTGTGCCCTCGTCATCCGAGGAGGGCGGATGCCTGCGTACCGAGCATCATAGCCATCAGCAACCCCGACGTCGTCACCATCCACTGGCTGGATGGGGGCATCGTCCGTGTCCTGACTCTAGAATCGTTGCATATCTAGAGCCCCGCTCAATGTAGTACTATCCCGAATAGTTTGGGAGTACTCATAATCCCTGAGAGAAGGGATCCCCTATTGTAGACCGAACTATCATAGTACTCGATCGTAGCGATGGAGCTCTACCTCTCCCCGCTCCATCCTCAGCCAGCAGACTCGCTTGATGCGAGCCAGCTCCTGCCCATCCTCTACCCACCCGGGGTGCTCTCGCCATGGCCTCCAGGTGATCTGGTCTGGGATGAGGTCGTCTAGCAACCTTCGAGACATCGACAGATCTATCCGCCACTGTGAACCCCTCTGCAACCACCAGTAGAAAACCCGGGGTCTCTCCCGGTCAACACCTGTCAATGGGAGCCCTACCGGCCTCTGCACCGCAATGTGCTCCCAGCACCAAACCTGTAGCAACGATGTCAAGACCAGACATCGACCTCCCTTGTATACGACCCCATGCAGGATCCTATACAAGCGACAGAGTACAAAGCTCCCCCATGCAAATCTGTACCCGTGGTCTCTCATGTCGTAGACTATGTCTGAGAGCACCCACGGTAGTCTGCATCCGCTCTGGTGGCATAGAAGTAAGCCACCGACAACCCCTGCCAAAACCCATGTCAGCCTAGATGCCCCAGGCATCTGTCGTAGCGACTCGATGTTCACTCCGCCCTTCTCCAGGGCGAAGCTCGGGTCTCCAGTCGAGCCTCATCATCGCCTGGCCCTGATTGGCTGTAGGCATCATCAACCGTCCCCGTATGGGGATCCTCATGATCCTCCATACGTCCTCTAGAGTGGGAGCCATCTCCCCTGTCGGTAACCAAAAGCAGGACGACCCCGGATACCACCTCTCTGCTAGGGCTGTCAGTAGCCCTATGTCAGTCGATACTTGTGGCATCTCTGCCACATGCTGTAGGCCGACCAGTCCAAGTCGGTCACGCTCTGCCTGGTCAAGCATGGCTATGTCATCCCTTAGCCCACCGTATTTCCATTCCTGGCTCTTTAGTAATCCCTTCTGCAAAACAAACAATAAAACAACAAAATCATTAATAACTCAAGCATGCAAATTAAACAACTTAAAATCAAGTTTAAAATGATATCGTCCACCATTGGATGATATCGTCCCACATTGGGCAAAATCATCCTTTGTGAGGATGAAATCATCTCCGATTTCGCAACTTGGGAATCGCCCCTTGTTGGACGAAATCGCCCCTAATTCGTCGACTTCGCCGTCAGACGAAATCGACGATCTAGGGACGATTTCGACGAAATCGAGACGATTTTGTCCCGAGTCGACGGCCTAAAAATGGCCACGATGCCCCAAACAATCAAATTTAAATCAAAAGAATTGCACAAAGTTACATTAAACCTAATCTACTAGGATTAGATCCTTACCCGTAGCCCGCGTCGGACCTCTGTCGCTCTGTGCGCTGTCTCCACCATTTTCTTTTTCTGTAGAACTCTGGAACAGTAAAAGTGAATAGTACAAATGAATTAGGGTTTTCCCTATTTTTCTTAATTTATTTAAAAATCAGCATTTTTAATTTTTGCTTTTTCGCGTTTTTACCTCAAACGTTCGATTTGGGTAAAAACACGGAGGGGGCACCATAGTCAACATTCGTACGATTCGACCAAGAATCGTCGTCTAAAAAATTGAGTATATTTTTGCTTTCTCGTAAAACGGGAAAAACTCGTCTTTAACGCATTTTCTTCGAAAAATTCGCTAAAGAGGGGGCAAAATGTAGCACCCTAAAATTGGCACGGTTAAAACCTTAGTAAAAAGATAAAATATTAAAATTTGAATTTCAACCCCAAACTGCCCGTTAAACCGCCTTTTACCCGCTTTCCCCATTTTTCGTGCCATTTTTAGGATTTGTTTTGACCGTTGGACGATATCGTCGCATATTAGACGAAATCGTCCCCGATCTGACGAATTCGTCTGGAATAGAACGTCCAGACGATTTCGTCCCAAAACCAAATTTTCATAATTAGCTTCTGTTTCAACAACCTCTCCAACTCGGGCGTAAGCGTGTCTCGCGCAGTTGGAGATTTCCCCGTTGGAGATCTCCCGGATTGGGATGATCCCCAACCTCCCAAACCTCTTTTTAATCCTATATAAACTAGGATTTTTCTAGTTTATCCCCCTGCCTCCCTGCCTAATTCTTGTTGATTCTCCCTGAACTCCCAACCCCTTTGTTGACAGGATTTCATTGCAGAGTTAGCTCTTTTATTCCTTCGTATTATTGCTTGCATTTGGTATTTTTGCATTTTTTTATTTGCAGGAACTCTACTATTTTTCAGTCGAAGCTAGCTTGGATCGTCGCAGATGATCTCGGACGATTGCGGACGATTTCGTACGATTGGAGGCGATCCTGACTGTAGTCCAGATTGAGGGCAGTCCGAGTTTAGAGTTTGCATTCTCTTAAGTTTTTCTGCATTTTTCATAATATATCTCTGCACTGTTTTAGGTTATTATGTTTTATGCATCTTGGAGTTCACCTCATTTAGCATAATTGCATGATAAAGGTAAAATCAATCATTAAATTTACTGCATTTCCTCATTTGTTATTAGACACTATTATTTAGGCAAGTTTGTTGTTATTTCTATCATTATCCCTTGCTTCTGCATTTGCATATTTGGTATTTTGTGTCTGTTTCTATGATTGCAGGTTTCTGACGGATTCGTCTGACGAATTCATCAGATTTCAGGTGATTCTATCCTATTTCAGATGACCTTCTATGATTTGAGACGATCCCAAGAAATATCAGACGATAATGTTCAAACTGAGATGATCTGAACTGCTACAAGACTCAAAATCTCCATCAGACATCCGAAATCAGGTATGAATTCTTCTGGTTAACTTATTCTCTATAATTTGCATCTATTTCTATTTTTTGTATTCATTGAAATCCGCATTGGCATATAGAATAGTTTAGATTCATATCGGCCAAACCTAGGAGTTGAATGATCAAGCATAAAAATGAACACATCAAACACACTATCAACCTAGGCGTGGAAACTGCCATTCAAAAGTTTCCTGGTGAACCCACCATCCGTCAAAAATTCACCCTTATACACCTCCCCCAAGAGGCGGGACCTTCAAAGGGCCTCTCAGTCCGAGGTATTGTCCCATCCTTTTCACATCCCCCTTCCGGGCATGGATCCTATAGCCTAAAGGTAAGGGTGCAAAAAATTTGGAGCGATACACCATTAGCAAATAAGTTTAGCCATCGCCCTTGCAAATATATTATCATCGATTCATCAATGATAGTCCTAGGTGATCAACAATTGTGTATTTTATGTAGGCTCCCATAGTTCATAAATAACGTCCATCAGTGATGCATTAGCAACAGCCCAAGGCGAAGAGGAGTATCAATGATCTAGATAATCCTAGGAATATCAACAATGCTTATTTCACCTAGGAAGGAGTGTGGCTCAGTATCTGAAGACTGACAAAAGGCATGAAGTTTTAAATGGTCCAAGAGCCAAAAGTGGTAAAATCAAAAGATATCTTGAGATAAACGTATCTTTTTGAATTAGATAAAGATCACCAAATAACTCAGGGTAAGTTTCAAAACTATGGCTACAATAAAAGTTTAGAATCTTGAGTAAACACAGAAAGAATACCATCAGCTTGAAGATGTTTAGAATACAAGCAATGAAGCCTGGTAGATTTTAATACTTCTCAAAAGAAGAAATATCAAACCACTTAAATAAAATCCACACACGAGCTAAAGACCGTAAATACTATACTAAGAAAGACAAACTTATAGAGTGAGCAACTCAAAGGACAAGATCAATGTAGGTCCAAGATATTTAGATCCATTTGTATCTATAGAACATGATGCTACCACCATTAGCTGATGAAATGAATGATCTTGATATACCTTTATATGAAGGCAATGGGCAAAGCAAAGGATTCAGTAGCAATAATGGTCCAGAGCGCGCAAAAGGCAATGACCATAAAATAACCTAAGTGATATGATAGGTTCCTATGTTTCATCACTAAAAGACGCAAAAGGGGCAGCAAAGAGAAGAAAATGTCAAAGTCTCAGCATATCACCAACTTTGGAAATATATAAATACCTCAATGGAATATAGTTACATAGTATCACGTCGATGGAGTATAGTTATGGAAGTACATATTTATTGTCATTTATCTCAGTTGGTGCACTCCTAGATCTCGTTTTCCATTCACTTTTCCTCTCATCTCCCTTTGCCCTCCTCTTTCTAGGTATTCTCTCTTGATCACCATTATTGTTTGCTCCACAAAGCACCATCTCACTACCATTGTGTATAGTCTTCCACATCCATTGTGTCCAACTTTTCCTACCACTCGTCATCCTATTTACCATCCTATTCCACCTCATTGTTTTTTTTCTTTCCTCCCTTCATCATCACATTGGGTCCCCCTTTGTTTCACCTTAAAAATATACCTACGTCAACCCTAGTCAAGGATCATCCAAAGGCAAGAAAACAAATGACTAGGATAATAGGAATAAAATAAATATACATAAATTAGTCTTTTGCACAAATTTTAATGTGCCATCAAATGCCTGGTCCACCACTATTAAGAAATACCTTTGAATCAAAAGCCATTAAAAATAAAGAAGTCAAGAAAAAGAGTTATAGCAATAGACGGATCAGTCTTGAATAATAAGCGACCAGATAGAAATTTTGACAATTGGTCTTAACTGATTTTTCTATAACAAACTCAAGAAATCAAAGTGATGCAAGACTATGGATATCACACATCGCCATACCAAGACCAAATATTTGTAACAAACTTCGGATAACCTAGTTATAAAAAAAGCTGAAGCAGCCAAGCTTCATCATCAAGCAATCATGTAGCAAGCTTATGTGAGGTAATATGAGTGTTTTTGTGAGGGTTGTCATATCTCCTTTATCTTTTCTTCATTTTGGGTATTTTCTTAAGTTCATCCCACATTTGTGCAGGTATTACTAAAAATTGAATAGTCTATCTAAGATTATTTCAAGGAGTTTTTCCAAGGATCTAGAGTCTATATGTCACTACAATTAGGATAGTAGATAGTAGTCCCCTGTTACGTCATTCGAACGAGGTGATTCATGTATTGTATTCATTAAAAAGACCTGAGTACTCTACTAGGCTTTGTCATTGTAAACATTTTACTTTGAATATAATACAAAATATTTGGTTTATGCTTTCTTGCAATTTTTGGTGCAATGTGTGTATGTTTGCTTGGTTGCATATTATATTATTTGAATCTACTGACAATGATTCTTCACTGATTTAAGAACCATGTTGGTTACAATATCCGAATGAATGTAACTTTATCAGTATTTCTTTACTTTTATATTACTTTTCATGTGGATGTGCTATGATAACCCAAATGGACAAGGCACCGGTCTGCTTTAACTACTGAAATGCTTTTATTGTATGCTTGGTCGATATTATTTTATAGTTTATATTAATCTGGTTGGGCTATTTGTTTAATGAATACTATTGTAAGCTCATATTAGGGTGTCTAGACCTAGCCTATTTAGCTTCCAAGCTATCCTAGGATGAAGTGGTGAGTCTACCAGAGCTCACATATTTGCTTGTGGGCATTAAGGAATTTGAATAGCATGACAGTTCTCAAGGGTATTCAAATTTTTCCACAACAAATATTAAGTCCTACAACATTGATTGTAGTGAAATTGCAGAATAACTCTTAAAGATTCATTTTAGGTTATTCTTGATTAGTTGTAGTAAATTATTAGTGCATGACTTTGAGAGTTGATTGGAGTGATAACGTGTGATATTAGTGCATTAAAATTGAAGGAATTGTACTATTATACTACTTTCAAACAGAAATTAGTTTTGTGTTTCTTGAAGGGCACAAAATTTGATTTGTAACAAGTGTCTAAATACACTATTGAAGCATAAAAATCTGCAACTTGTAGTGGCTAGAAGAAGCTACCAAAAATGTTAGAATCCACTAAAATTTGGAGAAGAACCTAACTAACCAAAAATAGAAATAGAAGCTTTAGATATTGAGACTTGGTGAGTCTCAAATCAAAAAGCATTACAAATTTGAATGCAAGGAAAGAAAGCGTAGAAAATTGCATCAATTGCAAAGCTTATATCTATTGTTATTGAAGCTTGGATTTGTTATCAAGGTGTCCAAGAAAAAAGGGAAAGGTGTGTCTACTCTTAAAATACAACCTCAAAACCCTTGTATTAGAGGAAAAATCTACCACAAAACCCTTTTACAGGAAAAATCTACCACAAAACTAGAATTTTAGATCTAGAAATAGAGTGAAAAAGAAGGTATATTAAAAGAAGCTTTATTATACAATATTATAATATATTATATTGCACTACTCTAATCTGGTTCTAATAGCAAAAGAGCATATTTGGAAGTGCCAAAAAAATGGTACATTAACTACAAGGTAAATTAGCCAAGGAAGACCAGACGTCAACACTATTCTTCCTAAGCTAGAAGGAGCCACTCAAGGGCTCATATTGGACATACATACCTGCAAAATCAAAGTTCATATGAGATAATTCTAGAGCTATATTTACATAGAAAAGCGAGTGAACATCTATTTCTAAAATATGTCAAAAATTTACAAAGGATTCAACACAATTGGAGGCATAAAAGGAAGAAGCAAAGGTGTTGCATTCATGGTCTCTAACTTGGAGAAGACCATCCACCAAAGGAAGTTCTAAATCATTGTCCAATATCCATAGTGCATCATCAATCCACCTAAAGAATAATAGCAAAGGCATGGTTATGAAGGGGTTTGAGGAGTTATAATCTCCATCTTCAAAGATGTTATAGGAAAGGACTCCATGAAAAAATACCACTTGGCATTATAGACATCATTCCTCTCTCAACATTCAAGAAACTTATACATAGGAGTTACAGAGAAGTGGTGACACTTGGTATTCTCCACCAACTTCACACGAGTGCCCATACATTTTCAGATTGCTTCAAGAGCGTTGAACAAGGAACTTGGAGCATTACAAAAAGACAAGAGCAGTCACTTGTAATAGACGTGACACATGTCACAAATTCCATGATAAATTATCCTTAAAATGCATTCAAAGTTCAAGTTCAACATGTGTGAGTGAAACATAGTAAAAGACATCCAAAGAGGGAGTGAAGCACAGTCAAAGGAGTGAAGCACAACAAAAATATCTGAAGCATATCATGGAAGGAAGGAAGAAGGAGCATTAAAGGCTCTTGTATTTTGAAGTTCAAACCTTCAGTGCCTATGTACCAACATTAAATACCAACTAATCCAAGAAATCTTTGTTGATTCAAGCGCCAAAGGTACCACTTACATTGTTGTTATACTCAGCCACAGAAAGTGTCGAATAGTGAGGATATTTTGCATCTAAAAAGGTAAGTTTTAATCCCATTTATTATTACTTTCATAGTTGGATATATAAGTGTTATAGACTAAGTTTAAAAATTATATTTTGAGGGGTGAGAGGGGGAGAGTGAGAGGGACCTGCTCCCTCTCCCTGCTCTCCCTCCCCTAGTTCTTGCCCAGTCCCTGATTCATCTCAGGTCATACCAATCTAGGAATGGTTTGTAGCATATGATCTCCTTGGGGGGAGATCCTTGCCCACTTTCTGCTCCTTTCCCAATAGTTTTGGGGTTTCCTTGCTTGATTCCTAGGCCTGGTGCATCCCAGGGTTCTTCTAGGGTTTCCTACATGTTTCCAAGATCCTTTCCCCGATCTCCCTCAAGATTTCCCCTAGGGTTTTTTTGTAGGTTTTTTTACTTGGATCTGGTTCCCAGGGCTTTCTCGATTTGTGGTGGTTACAGGTTGGGTTTTTGACTACTTCCTAGTGCATCCTATGAGGTACTCACTTAATTGAGGTTGGTCTAGGGGGGGTAGTTTTCTCTTTGCTAGTGACTCCTCACTAGGATGCCTTTGGTTGCTGGTGGTCCCCCCCTTTGGGTGGGGCCTTATTCGGTTTCCTGTTCAAAGGATTATTCTTGTTCGATCTTATGCTTGGTGGACATTCTAAGCATTTTCATGGCCTTGGGGGGCCATCTTCCTGTGCTTGAGTTATTTCTAGTCCCACTCCTAGTTCCCTAAAGTTGTTCATGAGCAAGGATGGGGGGTTCCTAGTCCTTTCTACTAGGGTGCTTAGGGTTATCTACTGCATATCTTGATATTTGGGAGGGGACATGTGATCAATGCATCTAGACCCTTCGATCCCTTAGTTTTAGGCTTCTAAGGATTCCACCTGTGTTTTTGCTACCGCTTTTCGCCTGGGTTTTGTAGGTTTTTCATTTTGGATTTTTATTTGGGGTCTTCTACTTTCTGGTCCTGCTTCTTGGTGGACTCTCAAAACATGTTCTTGGCCTTGGGTGTGGGCCTCATCTTTTTCCTGAGTTATTCTCAGTCCTAGTTTTAGTTCCTCAAAACTATTCATGTGCAAGGATGGTGGGTTTCTAGTCCTTTATATTGGAATGCTTAGGGTTTCTTTTGCATTTTTTGGTATTGGGGTGGATACCGGTGCACTTGTAGTTGTGGTCACTCCCTCCTTTAGTTTTGGCTTCCAAGGATCCTTTCTTTGCACCTGATGTTGTTGTCCTTGGCTCCTTTCGACTTCCTTGTAGTTCAACTTGGTTTGCATGGGGATATCTTGGCTTGTAGATATCCTAGTAGTGTTGTTCCATTTCATAGGCTCAAGCAGAGGCTTTCCGTTGTTGTTTCTCTGAGAAACCTTATGCCATGCCCTAACCTGGTTACCTTGTACTCCTATTTGCAGGATACCAGTGTTGTAGTTTTTTTAAATTCGTTCTTCTGCTAGTTTTCCCATTGGGCGGGATTTTCTAAACCTACTGGTTTTCCCACTAGGCAGGATTTTTCAAATTTGGTTTTCTACTAGTTTTCCCGCTAGGTAGGATTCTCCAAACCTGTTGGCTTTCCCACTAGGTGGGGTTTTTAAAATTCATTTTTTTTGTTGGTTTTCCCATTGGGCACGATTTTCCAAACCTGCTAGTTTTCCTGTTGGGTGGGATTTTCAATTTGGTGGTTTTCGGTAGCTTCCCGCTAGACGGGATTTTCAAATTCATCATCCTACTGGTTTCTCTGCTGGGTGGGTTTTTCAAATTCGTCTTCCTGCTGGTTTTCTATTGGATGAAATTTTCAAATTGGTGGTTTCCTATTGGGTGGGATTTTCAAACTCTACGTTCCATCCTGCATGTTTTCCCATCATGAAGGATTTTTCAAAATTGGTGGTTTCCCGTTGGGCAGGATTTTTCAAAATTTATCTGTTCCCGCTGGGCGGGTTTTTCCAAACTGTTTATTTCTCACTGGGCAAGATTTTTCAAATTGATTGTTTTGACTTTTTGTTTGGTCGGTTGACCTATTGTAAAAAGGTTTTGGGGTCCTTTCAAAACCCACTTTTAATATAATTTTAACCTACCAAAAAAAAAAATATTTTGAAAGCAAAAGGGGTAACTTATATTATTAATTTAATATTTGCAATTTAACTTAAGAGAAATAAATAATTCAACTTGGATTAATTATTTTGAAAATATTATTATTTTTTATAATTTTTTAAACTCGGGAACCACAATGGTTACTCCAATTTTATTTTATTGGAAATTAGAAATAATCCAAGGGATATAAAAGAGGTTATTAGGGTTTCTATTAAGGTTGGATAAATATATTTTTTACTTGTGTCAAACCTTCAAAAAGGGACAAAAGAATTACAACATCAAAACCTCTTCAAAAATTGAAAAGTTCTTAGTTCAATTAGGAGTAATAAGGTGTTAAGAAGTTGATTTTTTATTCTTACAAAACTTGTACAAAATAAACCAAAATTGAACTATATTTTTACAAAAAGCACTATAACATACTTCAAAACACTAGGGAGACATAAGGAAGTCTACAAATCTAAGGCTTGATATTAGGAAGATTTAAAATGACATTTAATAAATTCTTCCTAGCAGAATCTCAACTTCTCAAGGGTCCTAATTATCTTTCTTGGAAAAACAAAGTGAAAGCAATTTTAGTAAATGAAAAAAATTGGGATGTTGTCAAAGGGAAAACATAGAAACCTACCACATGTGAAACAAAAATCCTAAAGTTTGAAGAAAATGATTCAAAGGCCTTAATGATAATAACTTTTTCTATCACTGATGAGATACAACCATATATCAATTCAGCCAAAACATCTTTAGATGCATGGATAAGCCTAGAAAATATATTTTAAGGAAAGAATAAGGTAACAATTCTTCATCTACAAACTCAACTTCACTTGTTGAAAATGAATAGAGGAGAAAGTATAGAACTATTCCTAAGGAAGGTAGCAGATATTAAAGGGAAAATGTTAACCGTAGGTGAAACAGTTAAAGACGAACTTCTTACTCAGGTAACCATGAGAGTACTTCCACACAACTATAATAATTTGGTAACATCTTTGTGGATCCTAAGTAAAGATACTTCTTTTGATGATTTAGTCAATATACTTCAAGAATATGAAATAGAAAATACTATGAAATATGATATGACTAACATTGCATTGGCATCAAAAGATAATCCACAGGGAAATATTGCTTCTTCAACAAGAGGACAAAGAACATGGTATTGTTAGATCTATAGAAAAAAAAGGACACGGTACTAGCTATTGCAGAAACAGTCCCAAAAATTAGAACCAAAGAAATCATATGAATCATGGAAATTAGTTTGAGCAACAAAAATACCAAGGGAACCCTCATCAGCAACAATTTCAGTGACCTACCAATTATCCTCAACTTGAATATCAGAAGAAAAAATAGAAAGGTCACCTGGTTCAAAGGATAGAAGAATTTGAAGAACTGTAATAACACAAAGGATTTTGAAGTGAAAGCTCTATCAACAAATGTAACATACTATAGAGACACTAACTATTTGCTTGAACAGGTTACAAAGAATGCAGAGGAAGAAGACTACGAAGATCAAGCAGAAGATGATGAAGAAGATCCATATTGAAGATTAAAGTCTTTAATACCAAATAATTTAATACAAGTGGGTGTTGGAAATAGAGTCTATTCCATCATTTAGGTTATGTAAATGTATCCTCCAAGATACATACTTAGATTACTTTATGTGCAAGTTATCTAGTTACTTCATGCAATGTAATAAATGCACAAGTGTCAATGTGCAAGTTGTTCCTTGCACAACTAGATAGAGTGTTGGCCAAGTATCATATTTTACCTATATAAGGATGGCCTCTTAGATAGATAGATATAAAGTCGAGGGACATAGTTAGATAGTGTAGATTAGTGGATAGTATAGTTATGTGTGCCTCACCATTCATTGGTGATGGATAAAATGTAGATCGGTAGCTTTATTAATGGAGTTCTCATTTCCTCCATAGCTACATTGTAATATTTTATATGATTTCTATTTACAACATACTTCAGTCATCTAGCAGATTTACTTTCTTTCATATTATTCTACATCTTGTGATTGTTATCTCCCAAGGCTCATTCATCAAAAGCTAACAACTATGAAGATTAGTGCAAAATGACTAAGTGTCACACCTATTAGAAATATGGGATGCTAACAACCCTCTAAGGGGTCCCAAAAACCCATCAATGCTGAAAGGAGAGTGTGAATACCAAAACCCTACCTAAAAGGACTAGAACTATCATTGGCATAACTTTGGGTTACAAGCAGAATTTTAGGATACTAGTTGTTACTGAACAAATCCTAGAATTTTGTTAATGCTAGAATCCCCACGTATCATGAACAAAAAATGAGTCATCAATTCAGCTATGAGAATGTACAACAATTGGCTGGTGAGGAGAAGTTTGATACTTATCTGATAGGCAATGGATAGAAATGCGGCCTCATAGGAGTGTTCTACAGTAAAAGTTAATTTGCATAGATTAACAATCCTCTACTTGCAAGTGCATGCAGGTAGAGATCATGAACCAACAACATTTTCAGATGAGTTAGATGATCAAGGGGTTAAATACATCTAACAAATATTGCAACCACCTAGCAACAATCTCCAGTCGCAAAGCACAGAGTAACAGAAGGGATAAGCAGTCTAGCCACTCCTCTGACATAGTCGCTTTCCTTGACTTGGAATCATGACTATTTGTAAAAAAAATTATTGTAAAAGCTATAAATACTAGAATGCAAGGCATTCATAAGGGTCGGCTCCTAGGCTTTTACAATTGGCATGTATGCTAGGATTTTGTATATTAATACAAAGGAAGTTGTTGTTTAACCTTTGGTTCAATTTATTTGTGGAATGATAATGTATGCATGATTGCTTATTTATATTTTTAGCTTTCTGAATGTTAATGATGTTAGTTCTACTTTCTAGATTCTCACTCATGATGCATTTGCTTGTTCTCGAATTCGTAGTCCAATAAGATACATCTAAATATGTATGAGCAAAATATTCTACAATTTATGAGAAACAACCTGGCCTATTAGGCACTTTGCTTTGTGTTATGGCATGGTCTCTTGCATGTGTTTTGATGCAGCCTAATATGAACTGCCATAAGTTCTAGATTTAGCTTCATTTAGTCCCTTTCAACACCCTTTTCCCACACATTTAAAAAGTAGACCTCAACTAGGGCTTCATAAGGAATCAACCTTCTCCAAATATTGACTTGAAAGCCTCATGGTGATCAGGCCATTCAAATTTGATCAAGATTTGTGGATGCAAAAACCTTTCCTTAGAAGAATTTTGAGATCAACAATTTTTAGCATACCAATGGGACCCAAAGGTCCCACTATATTTGTTAAAAAAATCTAGTGATACTCTATTTGGAAAGGTATATATTATGTTCACTTGGTGACTCTTCTAGGGACTATAATCTAGATCTATGCTAGAACAATTTTTCTAAGAAGCATTATCCCACAATGCTACCAATAATTTTTGGCATGCCTGGTGGGATGCAATCCCGCTATTTGGTTAAATCAGAGTTTGGTCATACCCTGGTTTACCCAGATCCTTTTTCTAAAATCACCTAGTGACTCTACTGTTAGTTCATGTCAATGACTTGTTACCTTTGACATCATATTAGATATTATTTTTCTAGAGGACTCAAGATTTGATGAGTAGTCTTGACCTCATTAGCAAATAAATTATGCTCATTGGGCGACTCCAAATTGAAGGAAGAGCCCAAAGGTCTTAAATAATTTGTAGCATAAGCAGAATTATGGATTAGCATTGCTAATCATGCTAGAATGATGCAGGTCCTCTCAATATCCTGGACCAACATGATATGCCCAAGACAGCTCTAAAGACTGCTAATTTTTGATGGCACAAAGAAAACTACATTTAAGCACTATCAAGATGTGGCTTCTTTGGCTACCATTAATAAAATATCATCTTAAGATGTTATACTTAGGTTTCTCACTCTTTTTCTCAAGGGGAAGCATTGCTATGGTATAGTTCTTTGGAAAATGAGAGCATATGCACGTGGGTAGATTTGGTGGAAGCTCTTGTTAACAGGTTCGATGGCTTTGGAGATCCCTTATCATTACTTATATAGTTCTCGTTTATCAATCGAATCCCTCATGAAAGTATTATGAACTTCAATATCTAATTCAAAAGGACTTAGAGGAGGATTTACCTTGAATATCATCCATTGCCTACCCAAGCATATCTCTATTACATCCGAGATTTCCACCTTGATACGGTATCCTTATTCAGTAGTTTAAAAACAAAAGATTCCTCTAAATTTTCAAGGAGGCCTTATAGGCCAAAAATATCCTAATCCAAGCAGGAAAATACACCCCAAGGAAATGGTCCACCCTTTTCAACCTATCACTACTATATTTCATACCCCATTTCATACAAATATCGTGATAGGTATGTATCACACAATAGAGGATGATTCCCCTACCAATCCTCATGCGAACATGCATTAAACAGAGCATGAAATGAAGTTGAAAATTTATAGGCTGGTAGAGGAAGTTATAAGTATGGAAATAAAACTCTCTAGAACCTATTGGTGTGAAAAATGGTATCGTATGAGCGAGAGGTACACCCAAAGGTTCCCAACCAACATTGAACAACCACCTAAACCAAGATGGATAGAATCGATCGATCTCCGAAGAAGGCTAGATCCTGAGGTTCCAGCTACCTATGCCACAAATGGGAAAAGAGGTAAAAGGGAGTGAGAAAGAAAACAAATAAGGTCATAGCTTGAACTAATAAGGATGGGATGTGGTTGCATCAAGAAACAATCCTCCACCATCGTCGGTGCAAACAATAGAAAACCACCAAACATATCAACCCACCTCGTCTATCACTTCTCCTTTGACTCGTTGTGCAAGGGAAAATTCCAGAACCAACAAGAAGGTGCATGAAATCTAGGCAATAGAATTAGAGTGCTCCCACCTGATTGGATTTAGCAAAAATAAACCTCGATGCCTAGTGGCGAACGTAAATTCCAAAATCACCCAGTTAAACCCATAAAATCTAGATAGCAAATTAAGTGGACCAACTTAGACAACCATAGCAAAAATAAACATTCACATAAAGGTAAAAATAGAATGACAGACAGATTGAGAGACCAAACAATGATTACTATTATTTACAAGCAAAGAGGATTACATATGAATTGTAAAGGCCACAGATCTACCCAGTAAAATTATTAATAAATAATGGAATGGCAAGCATTCCATTATTTATTAATAATTTTACAATGTAATTCAAATTATGGTATTAATAACAACAGATGTGAGAATCAGACTTGGAGTGGTTAGAAGATCTGCTAACACTTTTTCTTGAAAGGAGAGGCAATTGTACAAAAGAAATTAGGTGCTTCTGCATAAATCTGGGCCCTTGGTCATCCCTTCCTAGTTTCATCAAGCAATAAATTTTACCTACTTTATCCCCTCAAGCACCAGAGAAGTTTGACTGATTGCCACAGGCTCTACGTACTTACACTTACTCCTTGTCATTTGTGATCATTAATGGCCTAGATTTGAAGTTTTCATTATTTTTTATCAAATTTTGGTTAAGGATGCAATATCTTCTCGATATTTTGCTTATCATAATTCAAAAGTGGAATATTAGGCTCAAACATTCAGTGTTACCTTCCCAAAGTTTCGTCCAGTCTTGGGACGGGTAACTGGGACTTGCAACCTTTGAGCCATAATCTATTTCTTTCATCTAATAATTTGAGATCTTATTCTCCCATCCATTGGTTAGGGTAGGGATTTAGGTCTCCCTTTGAGAATACTCCAACCCATTCTTCCATATGATCCATTCTTGAAGATTTGATTACTCTATTAGTGCCTAGAAATTGGCTAGCTCTTAAGATGTCATCATTCTTGAAAAAGAAGAGTGGGTGAAGAATTTCACCCACACTTTTGGTGAATTACAAGGGTTTTTCAACTAGTGAAAAATAAATAACCCAAAAAAATCAAGAAATATAACACTTAAACAAAGACACAAGGGTAAGGGGAAACAAGGAAAAGAAAGCCATAGGGATACGAGGAAGATGGTAAACATAGAGAGAATGGTTGCGGACAGAGCAACAAGAAGACAAGTAGTGAAAAGAACAAGCAAATATTTGAGGAGTTTATTGTAAGACACACACAAGGAGAAAGGGAAGCAAGAAAAATTAGAGCCAATGAAACCTTTGTTACCAATCAGGAGAGTTACAAGCAACAAAGGGGAGAAGATAGTGGAGGGGAGGAAAGGATGGAGAAATGTATAGACACAAAGGGAAAATCCATATGAATTATTTCGAGTGAAACCAATAGAGCATAGACCCTTCTCCATGGGGTATTCTTACGAATTGGATCTTCCTAAATTTAACCCATCGAGGATCTGAGACATTCCAAGAGCAGATAGATTACCAATGTTGCTTATATATTTTGTCCCAAACCTTCTTCACATGATCTAGTAAGGATCCTCTTTTACTGACTTTTGTCAACCAAGAATCCATTCTGCTTCAACCATGATTTGTATTTTACATTTTGTGGTATTCATTTACATCTAATCATAGGGGCTATTTATAGCATACTCACCTTATCTTCTGCTTGTGTTTATGAGTTCCAAGGATTACTATAGCTCCCAAGGATGAGTTAAGAGGCCTTGGAAATTTTTGAATGTATCCATTGGGCTATGAGTTCATGATAACAATAGATAGAGCAACTAAAAACTAGGGAGACAATATAGAGATGAAAAGGAAATGTTATATTTCCAAGAAAATTTTTGGGGAATCCTTTCTTGAAGCAAAATCCCTACAAGTTTCGAAGAGCAGGATGACACCTTGTCAACGACTATACATAGGGCACAACTTTATATACTTGCCACAAAAAAGTGACATTCTAGGCACACCTAATCCTGGATTGTCTATGCCATTTATCCTCTATATCTGCAATGGCCAGACCAAATTACATTGATTTTGAGCCTCTTCTGGTATGGACATTGTTTTCATGGGCTTAGAAATACTACAAATTGACAATTCTTCTTGCTTTTTCTGAGCTCTTTTGTGCTCAGGCCCTCAAAATTTAAGATAGTAATAACTTCTGCCATATCATTCCACCTTTTGTATGGTGACCTATCAGTGGAGAAGTTTTTGAGATCGGCTTGTTGCACCAGTACTACAAATGACTCCTTTGGTGGTGGCCCAATTTTTTGATCTAGAATGAGCTTTGATAAGGAGATACTTGTGCAAGGCTTTGATGGTTGTTGCTTTCCTACTAATATTTATTTAGCTCTAATGTATTCCTCATAGAATTGGGGAAATCTTTTCTCCTCATATTGACACTGGAGGATTGCCATATAAGGGTTGAAGGCTCGAATGTAGAACATGTACGCTTGGGCTAAGGATGGGAGTAGTAAGCTTGGAATTTCCTCCTAACTGCTATTTTATCAGATGTTAAACTTTTTCACACTATCAAGAGGATTCCTATTGATAAATGTGAACCGAGTTAGTAGCTAGAAGATATCCTCAAGTTCACCAAACGCATCCAGGAGAGCCTTAGCCAAATTTGCCCATGTAGAAATACTTCCAGACTGCAAGGTTTTATACCAGAGCCATGCTCTACCCTAAATAGAAGTGAACAATAGCCTTATCATCATATATTCATGTATGATATTTTGAAGGGTGGCCAAAGAAGCCATATTTTCCAGGTGCACCTTCACACATCCACTGATGCCATCATAACTTGGTAAAATTCTAGCGTAACTTCAGGGATATCATACAAATGGGAGAAGGCAAAGAGGACCTTGATCATTCCATATATGGTAACTTGGTTGGGTCATTGAAGCACCAGTCCCTCAAAACCTCTAAATTGCACCACCAGGTCGAAGTCACCATATGAGCATACTTTCACCACCTGTAAGGTTAGGGTTGCTCATCAAAACCCTAGTTCCTTTAGGAAATGAGAAATCTCAACACAAAAAGGCAATTGATCTCATGATGTGGAGATGCTACATAGTTAGAGTCACCAGGTGATTTTCCAAGATCTGGGTAAACCAGATAATCACTAGACTCTAGTTTCCTTAAACATGAGAACTCAATGAGTTCCCCAGCAGAGTCACCAAAAACTATTGGTGTGAAAAATAGCACCAAACGAGCGAGAGGCATGCCCGAAGGTTTTTGACTAATATTGAATGGTCACCCGACCTAGGATGGGTAGAATTGGTCGATCTTTAAAGAAGGTCAACTCTTGAGGTTCCAGCTAACTATGTCGCAAAGAGGAAAATGGGGAAAAGGAAGCAAGAAAGAAAACAAATAAGGTTGTATATAGATTAACAAGGATGGGATGCATCCACATCAAGACACACTCCTCCACTATCGCCGATGCAAACAATAGTAAACCACCTAATAGATCAACCCACCTCTCCTATCACTTCTCCTTCAGCTCGACGTGCAAGGGTAAATTCCAGAACCAACAGGAAGATGCATGAAATCTAGGTAGTGTAATTAGAGCGCTCCCACCCGACTAGCTTTAGCAGAAATAAACCCCAATGCCATATGGCAAACATGAACTCTAGAACCACCTAGTTGAACCCATGAAATCTAGATAGCAGAATTAAGTGAACCAACTAAGACAACCATAGCAAAAATAAATTTTCATGCAAAGGTAAAAATAGAATTACAGATAGATTGAGAGATCAAACAAAGATTATTATTATTTACAAGCAATAGAGGATTACATATGAATTGTAAAGGCTATAGAGCCACCCTTTGGAATGACAAGCATTTCGCTATTTATAGAGAATTTTATAATGCAATTCAAATTATGCCATTAATGGCATCATGCGGTAGAATTAGACTTGGAGTGATTAGAAGATTTGTTGATGCTTTTTCTTGAAATGAGAGGCAATCATTCAAATGGAATTAAGTGCTTCTGCATAAATTTGGGCCCTTGATCATCCCTGCTTGGTTTGTTCGAGCAAGAAATTTTATCTTCTTTGTCCTCTCGAGCACCTAAGAAGTCTAATTGATTGCCATAGTTTCTGCATACTTCCACTTACTCCTTTTCAGTTTGATCATTAATAGCCTAGATTTGAAGTCATATTTCTTTTGTTATCAACTTCTAGTCAGGGATGCACTATCTTCTCAGTCTTCTACTTATCATATTTTGAAGGTGAAATATTAGACTCAGACATTTGACATTACCTTCCCAAAGTTTCATCCAGCCTTGGGATGGGTAACTGGGAATTGCAACCTTTGATACATAATCCATTTCTTTTGTCCAATAATTTGAGACCCTATTCTCCCGTCCACTGGTTATGGTGAGGATTTTGGGTCTCCATTTGAGAATACTCTGGCCCATTATTCCATCCAATCTATTCTCATAGTTTTTCTTACTCTATTAGTGCCTCAAAATTGGCCAGCTCTTAAGAGATCATTATTCTCAAAAAAGAAGAGCGGGTGAAGAATTTCACCCACAGATCCAATGCCAAGAACTTGGTAACTAGGGATCACCCATGTAGCAATCCCAATTGTAGTCGATGACAGATTTGGAAATCATTCTAAAAGAAAATATGCAGCAATATGGGGATAAAATTTGGAAGGGAAATCAGATCCCAAGCCCATGCATACCCCTACATCATGATGAGCATCACGTTGAAAGTATGGTGTTTGCTTTGAGTAAATTAGCAGATTCCCACAAATGGATAATATCATCGCCTATAGTTCACTATAGAGGTATGAGAGTTAGGAAGTTGAGGACCTGGTGACCTTTCATTCTACATGGTAGGTGGATGTGAATACCTTACCTCCATCCATACAGAGTATAGACACAAATAACCAAGTGCCCTCTCAGATTTCCCTATCCCAAAGTTATTCTTTGAATCAATGAAGGTTGGAGGTATGTGAGAAGCTTACTTCCCATCAATCAATGTCGAGCAAAGAGCCAAAAGGGCTAAATAATTTTACAGCCTTTTCAAAATTTTAGCCCCTATGCCAATGGGATTGAGGGAATATTTATTGACATTTGAAAAGTTCAACCTGATCTATGTTTCCATAAAATAACATCGATGGCCAATGAGGCTTATACAACAAATTCCCTTCTCAGGCCTCTAAAACACTAGGTGCTTTCTTTTTATCTATCTCTTTCTTTACAAAATCATATCTTGCATAATTGTGTGGTGGACCTAAAGGTCCCAGTCTCCATCATGCTAATAGACATCTACATAAGCATGGGACTCATTGCACAAGGGCTAGAGGTGATATGTTGCAAGGGAGAACAACTTAAAAGAAAGGGAAGATTACACAAAATATCTATGTTGATATATGGGCATCCAAGTTTAGCCATCATCCAAGATATAAAGGTGGTAGAAGTCCCTCCTATAGTTGGCATATGTTTAAAATCACACTTTCTCAAGCAAATGGGAGGATATTTAAATCAAGAGTGTGGCCAGATGTCAATTTCTTTGGTTGGGAAGGTCATCATAGTGCTAAATCAGGGATTGCACCCTTTTTGCATTAAGGACTATGGTGAGTAAAATATAAGCCATATCCAAGAGGTCACATACAAACCAAATTTAGATTCATATGATATCCTAATGGTATGGTCATCCTAGCTTGGATTACAAGATTCATCCTCAACCCAAGTACTCTATAACAATCTCATCGTTAGCTTTAAAATCCAATGGGATCCAAAATATCACTATGGATGGATAAGAACTCAAAACATAGTAGCGACGAAGGAAAATGAAGTTTGGATGATGAGTTAGATGGACTCTAGAAAGGGGCAATACCAATATCTCTCTCCATAAGGGCTAGTGTTCAAAGGCTTGTCTTATGTGGCAATAATGGATCATGTGTTGATCACTTATGGCTAAAGTATAGAACCTAGATGGTATGTTGTGGGAGTCTATGATAATTATGGACTGCACCAAGATGTACATAAGGAACAACTCAAGTATGGAACCATATGGTTTGGACACTGCAGTTTCATGAGGTAATTTACAAAAAACCTACTTGTTCAAGTGTGCTAGGCACATCGTAATTTTGTGTAAATAGGCCAACAAATAAATAAGTAGAGGTGGTTGACACATAGCCACTTGAGTACATGATATCATCTTATACCAAGGTTGCAAGGGGAATTATTGTGGTGATTTATTGCAAGCTGACAAAAATACCATGATTTGTGGAGTAAGTAATGCAAAATATATTCTAGGTATCATTAATGTTGTTGGAAATACTAAGTATATTGAGTTGTCATTGATGTCAAAGGATGAATATTAGTCAAGGCAGAAATATTCTTCAAGGGTGTGAAGTTGACAAGGTTGGACAATTTAACAATGTACAATTATTTAAGGCAAGGTTTTAAATTAAGGATTATAATATTTAAATATCATATTTAAATATTATACAGAGAAGAACAAAGGTTAAAAGTGGCTTGGGACAAAAAGATTAAATATTGCAAGAAAAGGACAAGGTTTAAAAGATAATATTATAATTGCTTGGAAAAAAATTTAAAGACCGAAAGTTTAAAAGAGGGACAAAGGTTTAAATACAAAGATTTAATATTTCAAGGGCCAAAGGTTTAAAATATTATAATGTTTTTGTAAGGAAATGCGCTAATGTTTGGAGAGAAAAATAAAAAATATGCATGCGTCGACGTTCATGGGTATTGAAGAAAAACCATATAAATAATGACACAAAAATTCATTTGGAAGAAGAAAAAAATGAGAGCATAATTTGAAAATTCTCTCCACACAAAAATCAAACTAGGTCACACAAAATAGAGAGTGTGCTTAAAGGCAAGAGCGAAAAGGATAATATCTTCATTGTGCCATGATTTGGTTTTCGTCTGGATGGCTAGTCCAGTTGATCACCTAGCTGATGCTAAGGCACTACCAGTAGGAAGATTGCAGGTTCAAAACTTGCAGGCACCATTTTGATTGAGGCAGATTTGAGTAGGTTTGGTGAGAAAATTTGAGCAGAGTTGTGAGTAAATTTGAGCAAGTTTTGTGAGCAGATTCAAGAAGGTTCTATGAGCATATTTGAGTAGATGTGAGAAGATTTGAGCAGGTTTTGGTGAGCAAATTTGAGCAAGCCTTGTGTGTAGGCTTGGAGCATATTTGAGTGGGTTTTGGTGAGAAGATTTGAGCAAGCCTTATGTGTAGGCTTGGAGCATATTTGAGCAAATTTGAGAGTAATTTTTAGAGTATATTTGATCAAGCCTTGTGTAAAGGCTTGGAATATATTAGAGCAAAGGGGATTGAGGTCTCCTATGGATAGAGTTCCATGAACCAGAGCAAAGGGGATTGAGATCTCCTGTGGATAGATATCCATGAACCAAAGTAGAGGGGATTGGGGTATCCTATGGATAAGGGTCCATGAACCAGAGTAGAGGGAATTGAGGTCTCTTGTGGATAGAGGTCCATAAACTAGAGTAGAGGGGATTGGGGTGTCTTGTGGATAGAGGTCCATAAACCAGAGCAGAGGGGATTGATGTCTCTTGTGGATAGAGGTCCATGAACCAAAGCAAAGGGGATTAAGGTATTCTTTGGATAGAGGGCCATGAACTAGAGCAGAGGGTATTGGAGTGTCATGTGAATTGGGATCTATGAACTTGTGAGAGGGGACAAGTGTCTCCTGTGGATAGATTTCCACAAATATTGTAATAGGGAATGAGTTTCCAATAATTTCATTGAGAAATTTATAAGAAACATTTCTCTATGGATGTAGCCCACATTGGGTGAACCACGTTAAATCTGTGTCTCTTATGTGTGTGATGATTTGTGCATTGTTTCATTATTGTAATTGATAATATTGGAAGATAAAGCTTTGGAAAGAAAAGTAAAAATTTGATCTTATACTATTAACCCCCCTCTCAATATAATCTTGTGTTCTCTAATTGGTATCAGAGCAGGTTCCTTTGTGAAAGTGTAACAACTTGAAGTAAGATCTTACAGGAACACACATGGCTCATAAGGAAGGGTTTTCATCAAATAAGTCTCCATTGTTTTATGGGACTAACTATGCTTTCTAGAGTGTGCGTATGAAGACTTATTTGATGGCACATGGATATGATACATGACAATTAATTATAAATGGATTCACACCATATACAACTCCTCCTATAGATGCAAGTGGTAAGAAACCATATGAATATAATGCCAAGGCAATGAATGTAATTTTGAGTGGGTTATGTGAATAAGATTTCATTGAATTCATGCAATGCACTTCAGAAAAATAAATGTGGGATAAGTTACAGAGAACATATGAAGGAGACGACAAGGTCAAAATGGCAAAACTTCAAACACACATGAGGAAGTTTGAATACTTGAAGATGAAAGATGATGAAGATATTGTTGTGTATCTACTTCATGTTGATGAGGTTGTCAAAACTATTCATGGACTTGGAGAAAATATTGAGGAATCTACTATTATTTAGAAAATATTGAGGTCACTCCCTATGAGGTATGATGCAAAGGTTTCAGCAATAAAATAGATGAAGGATCTCAAAACTTTAAGCATGGATGAGCTACATGGAATTCTCATAGCCTATGAGATGAAGATAGAAAAAAGAACAAACATCAAAAAGAGAGGCAACATTCAAATCTTCAAAGAAGGAAAAGAATAAAGAACAAGAATCAAGTGATGAATATAGTAGTGAAGAAGAGGCTAACTTTGTGAGAAGAAATAAGAAGGGTCCAAGAAAACAAAAAATTTGTAGACTATGAAATGTTTTAGTTGTGGTAACATTGGTCACTATGCAACTAATTTTCCACAAAATGGAGGTAGTAGCAATGAATAAGAAAAGGATTACAAGAAAAATAAGGAAATAAAGTTTTATTATGAAAAGAAAAACAAGCATGGTCAAGGCAAGCATATGAATAAATTTCAAAATCACAAGAAGAGTTTTTATGTTGAATAAGCAAGCAGTTCTTCAAGTGAAAGTGATGAAAGCTTCTTCGTTAATGAAAAATAAAAAATTATATTTTTGACCGTAGAAGAGAAAGAAGATGCTCCTATTATTTAATATCAAGAAAAAGAGAAATAAGATTATCCTATAGTTGAAGACATAGAAAAAGAGAAAGATTTAAAAAGGGAAGAAGTCATGGTTGATATAGAATAAGAACTTGATTTTGATCTTGAAGAGTTGAAAAGGGAGAACTTAAGATTGAAGGATCAAGTACAAGAGGATGATAAAACAAAGGCAAAACTTCTATGAGATCTCACCAATTTAAAATTTAAGATTGAAGAGGCAAAGAAAGTTGAAGAAGGTATGGTTGAACAGTTAAAGGTAAAAGAACTAGAATGTGAAAGACTAGAACATGAAGCTGACATTCTAAGGAAAGGACTTGAGAGATTCAATAATAAGATATTTCAGTTTAGGAAAAGCTCAAAATATTTGGATGATATTATCAAAACATAAAGATCTCCATTTATAAATATTGGAATTGGTTATGAGGAAGGTCAAGAGGTACAATAAGAGGAGTCAAGCTCAAAAGAAATATAAGCCTCAAAGAAGGTATTTGAAGAAGAGTCTAAGACCTATACTAATAAGTTGAGAAACAAAAGCATCAAAAAGGAAGAAAACAATACACCATAAAGGAATAGGGACTATCATAGGAAAACCAAAGAAATAACCATGTGATCATTTCCTCCAAGGCAAGATGAATATCTCTTCCAAGGTTATTGCTACTCATGTAATATTTTTGGTCATAAAGCTATACATTGCAGGGTTCATGGTAAGAATTATTATGGCTTCACCAAAAGAAATTTTAATTCACTTACACTTTCCAAGGTCTACGGTATCATCTGTTTCAATTGCAATAATTTTGGGCATAAAGAAAAAAGGTGTAGAATAGTGTTTCCTGAATTTGGGCATAAAGCAAGAAGAAGGAAATTCAAAATGTTCAAAGAGGTATAACTTCAAAAGTTTAGAGAAATAAAATGAAACAATAGGAGGAGCATAGTAATTTGGGATTTTCACTCCCATCCTATAATTGATCACCTCAAGAAAATGAGGTCATGAAGAGGCTTCACTAAGTGTCTTATATTTAGTCCCAAGGAGCCCTTTGCCATTGATTTCAAAGGGAGAGAATTCAGTAAGGGGTAGAAGCTTGTCAGGGGGAGCAGATTTGGAATCCAGTTGCAGTATAACAATTTTTTCTTTGTAGGGTTGCCATCAATGACAAAGGAGAATATTGTTGGAAATACAAGGTATATTGAGTTGTCATTGATGTCAAAGGGTGCATATTATTCAAGGCAAAAATATTCTTCAAGGGTGTGAAGTTGACAAGGTTGGACAATATAACAATGGAAAATTATTTAAGGCAAGGTTTTAAATAAAGGATTATAATATTTAAATATCATATTTAAATATTATACAGAGAAGAACAAAGGTTAAAAGTGGCTTGGGACAAAAATATTAAATATTGCAAGAAAAGGACAAGGTTTAAAATATAATATTATAATTGCTTGGAAAAAAAATTAAAGACCAAAAGTTTAGAGGAGGCAAAGGTTTAAAGATAAAGATTTAATATTTCAAGGGCCAAAGGTTTAAAATATTATAATGCTTTTATAAGGAAAGGTGCCAACGTTTGGAGAGAAAAATAAAAAATATGCATGCACCAAATTTCATGGGTATTGAATAAAAACCATATAAATAAGGGCACAAAAATTCATTTGGAAAAAAAAAATGAGAGCATAATTCAAAAATTCTCTCCATGCAAAAATCGAAGTAGGTCACATGAAACAGAGGAGAGAGTACTTGAAGGCAAGAGCAAAAAGGATAATATCTTCATCATGCCACAATTTGATTTTCGTCTGGGTGGCTAGTCCAGCTGGTTGTCTATCTGGTGCTAAGGCACTGCCAGTAGGAAGGTTGCAAGTTTGAAACTTACAGGCACAATTTTGATTGAGGTAGATTTGAGCAGGTTTGGTGAGCATATTTGAGCAGAGTTGTGTGAAAATTTGAGCAGGTTTTGTGAGCATATTTGAGCAGATTTGAGTAGATTTGAGCAAGTTTTGGTGAGCATATTTGAGCAAGCCTTGTGTGTAGGCTTGGAGTAGATTTGAGCAGGTTTTGGTGAGCAGATTTGAGCAAGCCTTATGTGTAGGCTTGGAGAATATTTGAGAAGAGTTGAGAGTAGGTTTTGGAGAAAAATTTAGCAAGCTTTGTATAAATTCTTGGAGCATATTATAGCAAAGGGGATTGAGATCTCCTGTGGATAGATGTCCATAAACTAGAGCAGAGGGGATTGTGGTCTCCTGTGGATAGAGATCCACAAACTAGAGTAGAGGGGATTGGGGTCTCCTATGGATAAAGGTCCATGAACTAGAGTAGAGGGGATTGAGGTATCCTATGGATAGAGGTCCATGAACCAGAGTAGAGGGGATTTGGGTCTCCTATGGATAGAGTTCCATGAACTAGATCAGAGGGGATTGAGGTCTCCTGTGGATAGAGTTCCATGAACCAGAGCAGAGGGGATTGATATCTCCTATGGATAGAGGTCCATGAACCAAAGTAGATGGGATTGAGATCTCCTATGGATAGAGGTCCATGAACCAGAGCAGATGGGATTGGAGTCTCCTGTGGATTGGTATCCATGAACTTGTGAGAGGGGACAAGTGTCTCCTATGGATAGAGTTCCACAAAAATTGTAATAGGGAATGAGTTCCCAAGAATTTTATTGAGAAATTTATAAGAAATATTTCTCTATGGATGTAGCCCACATTGGGTGAACCATGTTAAATTTGTGTCTCTTATGTGTGTGATGATTTGTGCATTGTTTCATTATTGCAATTGATAATATTAGATGATATAGCTTTGGAAAGAAAATTAAAATTTTGATCTTATACTGTTCACCCCCCTCTTAGTTTAGCTTGTGTTCTTCAAATGTTCTTCATGAGAGCACTTTCTTCTCATTCCCTTGTTGTCTTCCTTTTTGTGGTTTTTCTTACCTTTTGTTTTTGCTATCCATTTTTGTTTTTTATATTTTATTGTTGTGACATCATCGCCCAATGGATAAGAGCATAATAGTACAAAAGTTTTTCGACTTGCATATCTATGGTCGCATGAGATGAAACTATCAAGGCCCATGTAAGTAGGACAACACATCATTCCAAATGAGGATATAAGATCTTGAAATCACAAGGCACCAAAAAGCAAAATCTAAAATTACCTAATAAGGGCATTGGTTGATGATTCACGTCAAACCAAATATTTTTAAGAAAGTTCCTACCTCATTATTAGCTAGTAGATTTCTCCTATATATATCGAACACCTCAAGCGTAGTAAGTCAACAATTGTTCAGATAAGAGGATGAATATAGGAGTACAACTAAGTATCCTATTGGTGAATTATGATGGGCATAATGAATTCTTACTAGACTATGTAAGAAAAAAGAAAGGGTCTAATGGTAGAAATTATCTGTGGCAAGTTGTCTACCTTCAAAGCGAAAATTGGCATCGATGAAGTATGTTTATGGAAGTGTGGTTTGTGGGGGTGTCCCATGGATCAAGTAATTCATCTTGATATTTTGGTGGGACAGTCCGATAATTGCCTTCCCTTTTGCTTATTTGTCATGTCTTGTTTTTTTTGTTCTTTTAGCTTTCCTTGATGCTTATTGCCACTAACTCCTTCAATTAGTGGTATTAGGTGTCGCTTCTTATTTCTATTTTATTTTCCCTTCTATCAGTGTTTGTTTTTATTTCCTTTCTTTGTCTCTCTCCTTTTGTCCTTTTTTCTTCCTTTGTGTCCTTATTCCCTTCCTCTTCTCTGTTATGTCTTGCCTTATTGTGTGAGTAGCTTCCACCCCATCACCCACCACTCTCCTTTGTCTTGCAACCTCTCCAGGATATTTTTGCTTCCTACTTCTTTTCTATTCCTTCTTCCCTTTCCCTCCCATTAGAAAGTGATTTTTGCAAAATATGACCACCTAGGTTCCCTTTTCCACAAAGTGAAAATCCCCTATGAGTCACCAAGAATGTGGGTGAAATTTTGCATACATTCATCCACATGTCATTTTTATATAAGCAAGATTATGGATAATAGAGAAATGCAATTTTAGAGCTAATCTTAGTAAGCAACAGATGTCAGATGATGAAAAGAGAGCACTGATGCTCGGCATAGCCTTTTATGAAAGCTATTAGAGGCTTTAAGAGTTGGAAGGTGATCTACTGAAGCCTGGAAATAAGGGTAGCACGGTTCACCCTTATCTATTTTGGCATCCAAGAAAGGAAAACGAGATGAACGCTACATGAAGATCATTGAGTTTCAAATGCTCAATGAAAAATAGGTTGTGGCAAAGCTTTGAGCAACTTCCAAAGCTCCAATAATAAAGAAATGTAAAATTCATCTAAATACTAGCCTTGGAAAGAAAACGATTGCTACTAGACTTAGGGCATGTCCCAAAATCCCACCATAATGGAAGAATGATAGTATTGGCCAAAGGAAGACCAAGGATATTGAAATTTTGGATAAGTATTATGGCTAGCAAAAAATGGGCAACCACACCCCCCAAAGGAGCCTAAAAAAATTTTGGGTTGCTAGCGGAGTCTTGGGAGCCTAGTGAAGTTTTGGGCCACTATTGGATATTGAAAAAATTCCAAAAGTCTACCACAAAATGTTTGGCAGAAAAAAAGATCACTAATGGACTCTAGAGGAGTCTTGAAAGCCTATTGCAAATATGAACATAAAATAACTAAGTGTTGTGCCTATCAAAAAGATGGGATGCTGACATCCCCCTTGAGGGGTCCCAAAAACTTGTCAATGCTGAAAGGAGGGCATGAATCCCAAAAGCTAGCCCAAAAGGTAGAACTATTATTGGTGAAACTTTGGATCATGGGAAAAATTTTGGGACACTGTTTGTTACCGAATAAATCCTAAAATTTTATAGATACCAAAATCCCCATCCATTACCAGTTGAAAGGAGCCACCATTTCAACTACGAGAATGTGCAGTAATTGGTTGGTGAGGAGAAGTCTGACACTTATCCGATAGATAATGGATGGAAATGTATGTTGAGCAAAGTGCAAAGAAACAAAATATTGTCATTGTTGTCAACACAGTCAGACAAATTTATTGATGCAATGGACAAGAGTTTATTGAACAACAAGGTGCAGCCAAAGTACAATGGATAGGAGTTCAGTGTTGAGCAAGGTGTTGTAGGAGGATTGTCATTGGTCAATATAGTCAGTTAGATCTAATGATGCAATGGACAGGCAGTTCAGAAGTCACTCAGATGCAGAGGATAAAGTTCAAAAGTTAGTCAGATCATGAGTCCTTAAATGATAGATGCACAAAAATAGAAAACATAATTCAGAATGAGAAGAAGAAGTCTTCATAACCTGAGATGTCAAGAAGCGAAAAGGTTTTTTTTTGAAAACCAAGGCAGTCAAAATAAAAAGTTTTATTTAAAATCATGGATAACATATTTGAAATGGGTTTTTCTTAAAACCCAAGTTGGCTCTTCGTTTCGTTGAAAAAGATGCCCCGTGATGAAGATATTTAATTTTAAATATTGAGTTTAAATTTTAAAGGTTTTTTGTGAAAACCAAGGTAGTCAAAATAAAAGGTTTATTTAAAACCATGGATAACAGACTTGAAATGGGTTTTTCTTAAAACCCAAGTTGGCTCTTCGTTTCGTTGAAAAAGATGCCCCGGTGATGAAGATATTTAATTTTAAATATTTAGTTTAAATTTTATTTTATTTAAAATTTAAATTAGAATATTAAATTAAATTAAAAGGGCCGACGTGTTACTATTTCGTGGCAATAAGCTACAGGAAGGTGACGAAGGTGGAGAAGAGTTTGAGGCCGACAAAGTTAAATCTGGGCCGACGGATTTTAGGGTTTGGCAGCCGACAATTTCTAGGGTTTTGTAGCCGACATTCTTAGGGTTACAGTCGACGGATTTTAGGGTTTGGCAGCTGACAAATTCTAGGGTTTCTCAGTCAACGTTCTTCTAGGGTTTGCCTCTAAAATTTCTTCTATAAAAGCAAGGGTTCTTCGAGTTTGAAGTATGGGGTGTTAAGATAAAGTGGGAATGCGAGCATAGTGTTTGTGAAAGTGAAGTTCGTGTTGAGCAGAGAGCAGAATGTGAAACGACACAGAGTGTGCGAAGCGTGTGCGCAGAGAAAGCAGAGTGTGCAGAGAAGCGTGAAGGGCAAAGTTGATTGCAAAGTCTGGTCTGTAGCAGACAGACTGTGTGAAGTGATTACGCAAGAGAGAGCAGAGTGCATAGAGATTGCAAAGGTGATGTAGACCACTTAGAGTCTTGCAATAACAAAGGTATATGTCAAACATTTTTTTATTCAATATTGAAGTCCAAGCTGGTCTGGCAAATTAAGGGGTTGGTGCCTCTTTCCAGTTGGTCTGGTAAACAAATTGTCCAGATTGGTGCCGGCAAATTAAGGGGTTGGTGCCTCTTTCCAGGTAGGTGCCGGTAAAATAGGAGTTGGTGCTCCATTCCGTTGAAGCGTATAAAGTTAAGGGGTTGGTGCTCCTTCCAGTTGGTGCTGGTAAACAAATTGTAAAGTTGGTGCTTTGCAAGAGGTTGGATTTGGATGGGAGTCCAAGCAGCCATTCTTTTTGAGGAGTAGCCATTTTGGTGAACCTCGTTAAAAATCTATGTTGTGTGATGTTCTCTTGCAGTACTTATTATATTTGTTTATAAGTTTTATCTGCTGCAAATTTTTTTGAGCTGTCTATTCATGTTTTGGAATGCTACACTGATTCACCCCCCCTCTCAGTGTCATTGTGATTACAACAATTGGTATCAGAGCCAAGTTCCCAGTTCAGGCTTAATCAGTCTGGGTTGATCTTGGATTATTACACAAATGGCAAAGAAAGGCAAAAGTGGAACCATGAGACACAAGAAGAAAAGAACACACAGGGTCATGAAAGAAAATGAAGATGAATCAAACAGTGGAGAAAAGGCCAAGAGACAACTCGATCATGATGCAGGTTCTCTAGGTACAAAATTTTTTATTTGCGATCAACTCGGTCATAATGAATGTCAGTGCCATGGTTCTAATAGCAGTGAAGTTGAAGATGATCCATTCAAAATTGGTAAAGAAACAGATTTAGAACAAGAATATGATGAAGAAGAAAGTGATGCAGAAGCAAATTGGGAACATAAACTAATTTCAGCTCTGGTTAAAAAGGTTGAGGATGCAGAAGATATAATCACCAGTTTGAAAGTACAGACAAAAGATTACAAGAAAATTTCTAAAAATCTCGAAATGCAGTTAACCATGAAATCGAAGTATTGCAGAGAAGCTAGAAGAAGAGATAGACGGTCTAAGAATACAGACATAAGAGATGAATAAGAAAGTTAATGTATGTAGCAAACATGAAGAAGATTCCAACAAAATAGTTAGCAATCTAAAGTTGCAAATAGAAGAGTTCAAAAGGATTGAAGAAACTCTTAGGTCTCAGATCAATGAGAAAGAGACTATTTGCTGCAAACAAGAAGAAAAGATTATCTCTTTGAAGAAACAACTGGAAGAGGCCAATACAAATCTTAAATTCGAGAAGAGCACAAAATTGCTAGATAAAATGATAAATTATCAGAGAAGCTCCACGGATAAGCATGGTCTTGGGTATGAAGCTGAAAAACCCCCATCGTCCAAATATGCAGAGAAAAAGGAGCTCACCGTTGAAGGATCAAAGCATAAAAAGTCCGAAGTCGAACAACCTTCATCATCCAACTCTACAGAGAAGAAAAATTTCACTATTGAAGGGTTGGAGCAAGAAAAGGTTAAAGTCGTATCTTCAAAAGAAAGAAAATATCAAAGGAGATTTACAAAGAAAGCAGCCACAACAAAAGAGGTTCTACCACTCTCATTTTTTTCATGCTAACACTTTTAATGGCTATTGTTTCAGATGTAACCAGTATGGTCACAAGGCAACTTATTGTGGATTAAATAATAAATCAAAGAGTTATGCTAGTCAAAATACATCTGCATATCTGAGTGAACACTTTGTACAATGTTTTCAATGCAATGGTCATGGGCACATAGCAAGGTTTTTTCCAAGCACTTCTGTATCAAATCTAAGGCAAAATAATAGATTTCATAAGACGCAAAGAACACAACACGGACAGGGAATAAATCAGGTTCATAGAAGAAAGGAAAATAATCATTCATCATGGATGCATAAGAGACAACCACACCAGAGAGATATTCGAGTTCACACAATGATGCAAAATAGGGACGTAAGTGAAAAATCCAAGCCCAAGGTCAAGAAAGTCTGGAGAAAGAAAGAAGAGAGGAAATCGTGTCTCCTTGAACTAAAGGAGACTGCTCTTCTGTTGCACTAAGCAACTCCAGGTAACACATCCTCAAGGGGAGCATTTTGAAAAAGGTTTTATTTTATTGCTCTTATATGTTTGTTGGATTAACCTGAGGATGAAAGGCAAGTAGTAAGGAGGAGTTGCACTATAGTTGTTTAAATTTATTTCAGTTCATATGGTTGTTTGTGGAAGTGCCATGAAGGCTGGAGATTAAATGGAGAGTCGCCACCATTTCTAGTATTGTTGTATGTCATTGTTGTACTGTTGATGGTTCTTACTATAACTGTTCAAAGCCATGAAATGTAACAGTTCAGATAATTTGATTAGTGAAAGAATGATTGCCCCAGCTGTGTATTTGTGTTTCGATAATAGCAACGTGTTTTTGTTTGACGCTTGATGTGAAGATTGTCAGATCTTTCATGACACCTTGGTGAATATATTTAATTCACAGACAGTTTTGTTTTAACTATTTATTTAATGCCAATCCAAGGATAAGAAGCTTGAGGCCGAGTAAGGTGCACTACGGTTGGCCATAAAGTGTTTGACAAAATGTCTTCTTCCGACATGCATAGTTGAAAGTAAGAGTTGGCAGTAAAATTGTAGTGCTGGACAAAAATTGGTACATAAGTGAGTCACTTGTCAATTCTGATGACAAAAGTGAAATCAGCATGTTGAATGGGAAGATTGAAGAAAAAAGTTTTTAATGAGCAGCCAGATGATTTCCAACCTGGTGATGAATAGTTGAGTTGCTTTCATAGTGGTTGTTTTGATCAAGTTAATGCTTTTCTTGATACATGATTTGGGCTTACTCCATTGAGTTTGATTTGAGCAAGTTATTCTTTGCCTTGGTGATTTATGTTGGTGTCTGTCTTGTTCAAATACCTTTGGAAGGAAAATGATGTCTAATAGTTTCCTTTTTCATGTAGTGATTGGTTGAATGCTTCAAGGTTAATCTTGAGTTGAATGATGTTGGTTAAACCTTGTCTATAAGCATTGTTGCTAAAGCCCTAATTGGTTGAGAAAAGATGTTGGTTGTGCTGTGGTACAGTGTTTGGTACTTGCACAGAGTTGAAAGTGGATTGAGGTAGCCTACTGGATTCTCACTGTAGAGAGAGACAAACAACTGTCATTGGGTTCAAGCTTGTTGAGAATATATCCAAGATGCATGGTGAAGTTGTATGCAGATGTTGCTGGCATTGCATAACAAAAAGTTGGCTATATAAGATTATTGTATGCCTTCACTAACAGTGGACAAGTTTGAGTTTGCAAGATAACGAGAGGGTAGTTGCACTGAAGACAATGGTTCATCATGTTCTTACACATGTTATATTGGTGAAGTTGATGGTGATGGTGTCATTCACTGGTTATTGCTGCTATTCACATTGTTGATTTTATTGATGCCTATTATGCTTATCATGATGTTGTCAATCAGTGAAATGAAGTGGTCTTGGACTCAGGGGGAGCATTTGTGTATTTGTTTTTCTTCTTGTTCATGCTTGGAATATTTGCTAATTGTAATAATTTGTGTCTAAGAATGTTGTGCATAGACTCAAGGGGAGTCTGTAGCAGCCCTTTGGTATTATTGTCAAAGGGGGAGAAGATTTACAGGAAAATTGCACATGTGTTGCCAACAATTCCAAAGGGGGAGATTGTTGAGCAAAGTGCAACAAAAAGTATTGTCATTGTTGTCAACACAGTCAGACAAATTTATTGATGCAATGGACAAGAGTTTATTGAACAGCAAGGTGCAGCCAAAGTACAATGGATAGGAGTTCAGTGTTGAGCAAGGTGTTGTAGGAGGATTGTCATTGGTCAATATAGTCAGTTAGATCTAATGATGCAATGGACAGCGAGTTCAGAAGTCACTCAGATGCAGAGGATAAAGTTCAAAAGTTAGTCAGATCATGAGTCCTTAAATGATAGATGCACGTAAATAGAAAACATAATTCGTAATGAGAAGAAGAAGTCTTCTAACCTGAGATGTCAAGAAGCGAAAAGGTTTTTTTTTGAAAACCAAGGCAGTCAAAATAAAAAGTTTTATTTAAAATCATGGATAACAGATTTGAAATGGGTTTTTCTTAAAACCCAAGTTGGCTCTTCGTTTCGTTGAAAAAGATGCCCCGTGATGAAGATATTTAATTTTAAATATTGAGTTTAAATTTTAAAGGTTTTTTGTGAAAACCAAGGTAGTCAAAATAAAAGGTTTATTTAAAACCATGGATAACAGACTTGAAATGGGTTTTTCTTAAAACCCAAGTTGGCTCTTCGTTTCGTTGAAAAAGATGCCCCGATGATGAAGATATTTAATTTTAAATATTTAGTTTAAATTTTATTTTATTTAAAATTTAAATTAGAATATTAAATTAAATTAAAAGGGCCGACGTGTTACTATTTCGTGGCAATAAGCTACAGGAAGGTGACGAAGGTGGAGAAGAGTTTGAGGCCGACAAAGTTAAATCTGGGCCGACGGATTTTAGGGTTTGGCAGCCGACAATTTCTAGGGTTTTGTAGCCGACATTCTTAGGGTTACAGCCGACGGATTTTAGGGTTTGGCAACTGACAAATTCTAGGGTTTCTCAGTCAACGTTCTTCTAGGGTTTGCCTCTAAAATTTCTTCTATAAAAGCAAGGGTTCTTCGAGTTTGAAGAATGGGGTGTTAAGATAAAGTGGGAATGCGAGCATAGTGTTTGTGAAAGTGAAGTTCGTGTTGAGCAGAGAGCGTAATGTGAAACGACACATAGTGTGCGAAGCGTGTGCGCAGAGAAAGCAGAGTGTGCAGAGAAGCGTGAAGGGCAAAGTTGATTGCAAAGTCTGGTCAGTAAGCAGTGCAGCAGACTGTGTGAAGTGATTACGCAAGAGAGAGCAGAGTGCATAGAGATTGCAAAGGTGATGTAGACCAGTTAGAGTCTTGCAATAACAAAGGTATATGTCAAACATTTTTTTATTCAATATTGAAGTCCAGTTGGTGCTGGCAAATTAAGGGGTTGGTGCCTCTTTCCAGCTTGGTGCTCGGTAAACAAATTGTCCAGCTTGGTGCTGGAAAATTAAGGGGTTGGTGCCTCTTTCCAGTGAGGGTGCCTGGTAAAATAGGAGTTGGTGCTCCATTCTGTTGAAGCAGATAAAGTTAAGGGGTTGGTGCTCCTTCCAGTTGGTGCTGGTAAACAAATTGTAAAGTTGGTGCTTTGCAAGAGGTTGGATTTGGATGGGAGTCCAAGCAGCCATTCTTTTTGAGGAGTAGCCATTTTGGTGAACCTCGTTAAAAATCTGTGTTGTGTGATGTTCTCTTGCGGTACTTATTATATTTGTTTATAAGTTTTATCTGCTGCAAATTTTTTTGAGCTGTCTATTCATGTTTTGGAATGCTACACTGATTCACCCCCCCCTCTCAGTGTCATTGTGATTACAACAATGTAGCCTCATAAGAGTGTTCAACATCAAAATTTGGGTTACATAGATTAACTATCCTCTACTTGCAGGTGCATGCAAGTGGAGATTGTGAAACAACAATATTGTTAGATTATTTATATGATCAAGGGCTCACATACATCTAGCAAAGACTGCAACTTCCTAAAAACAACCTCCAACCGCAAAGCGTAGGATGATAGAAGGGATATGCGACCTAGCCACTCCTCTGACACAATAGCTTTCCCTGACTTGGCAGCATGACTGTTTGCAACATAATTTATTGTAAAATCTATAAATACTAGAATGTAAGGCATTCATAAGGGTCGGCTCTTAGGCTTTTACAATTGGCATGTAAGCTAGGATTTTGTACATTAATACAAAGGAAGTTGTTTTTTAACATCGGGTTCAATTTAGTTGTGGAATGAGAATGTGTGTGTGACTACTTATTTCTAATTTTATCTTGTTGAATGTTAATGACGTTAATACTAATTTTTGGATTCTCGCTCATGATGCATTCGCTTGTTCTAGAATTCATAGTTTGATAGGATATATATAAATATGTATGAGTGAAACATTTTGCAATTGATGAGAAACAACCTAGTCTATTAGGCACTTTGCTTTATGTTATGGCATGGTCTCTTGCATGTTTTTTGATGCAACCTAATCTGCATCACCATAAGTTCTAGCTTCATCTTCATTTTATCCTTTTCAGCACCCTTTTCTCACACGTTTAGGAAGCAAACCCCAACTAGAGCTTCATAAGAAATTGATATTCTTTGAAGATAAACCTGAAAGCCTCGTGGTGAACAAACCATTCAAATTTGGTCGAGGTCTATAGATGCACAAACCTTTCCTTACATGGATTTTGAGACCAGCCGTAATTTGATTTCTCTACATTATTATAAGAGTTGTATGTATTCTTTCTTTGTCATCAATTCATCCTTTTCATTATAGGAAGAAGGGGGTCCTTTCTATAATACTATATCAACTTCATCCTTGAACCATACCATAGCATTGTCTAATACTAAGATTTGGGCTTTGCATACATATGCAACTCGCTTCTTATGGATGAAAGCCATTATCTTTTGCATGATTGTCCCTTTGTCAAAAATTCCAATGGTTCCAATTCATATTCATTTATTAGAACAACATTTTATTGATACATCCTAGCTTCTATTAACATTGTAGTAATTTTAACCATGTTGATTCTAATATCCAGCTTAATTTGTGCTCCCAACCCCACTACTATCTTGATAAACTTAAATATCTAGTAGAGTGGGTGAGCCATATTGATGATCTAATCCTAGTAGATAATGGTAACTTTTTTACTAAGCCTTCTATTTTTTCTCATTGCTCTGCTTTGTTTTTTTGTTCCATATTCTCCATCTTATTTTGTATGGTTTGCTTTTCTAAATATAATTCAATATCTTCCTCAATCAACTATCTTGAGAGCTTTTTGATGTGCTCTTCTTTAGTACTTATGAGGGGGTCTATGGTTTGGCCTTCCAAACATTTGACCAATCTATTTACCTGCTATCAGAGTGATTTTATTTTTTCTTTAGAGTCCTTCAGAGTCTTATTCACCATTTTTAGTTCCTCCTATATCTCTTTTAATTTTAACCTTAGAGTCTCACAATAGTATGCAACTATTTTCTATGTTTCTTACCCAAATTGCATCTTATCTCTACACTACATACCTTTCAAATCAAGGCTCTTTTTTACTACCTGTAAATCCTACTATGTAATCTAATTTTTTGGTTTTGCCATCATAGGATTTTTTCTTGAGACTCTCAAGGTTTAATCCTGAGGGACAAAATGGAAATCTGTCTAGTTTGAGGCTCATAATATTGCAAATAAGGCTTATTTCTATTGATTCATTTGTTTCGGTTGTCAATATATGTCCTATAATCCCTACGATCTTGCAAGATGTAATTTATTGAATGATTATTTATATTTAAGTGGGGATGTGCAATAAAAAGGTTGCAAATATTTCTTAGTCTAATCAATTAGGATATCAAGAAGCTCTTCAGGCGTTGTCGTTATGTTATATCTAGGACCACCTCTAATACATTTGTAATCTTCAAGGATGTTGGATTCTCAACCAAGGAGGTTACAAAATCAGTTGTAAGTTCAATTTCTTCCTCTTTTCTTCTTTATATTGGGCTAGTTATCTTATCTAAGATAGTCATTAATGATACTGCAATATTCTCTTCCATTAGCATTTTTTCTTCCTTCATCTATTTTTTAGATTCAACCATTTACTTTCGATTTTAGGAGTACCTTTCTGACTTGGAGCTTCATGTATATCTTCTTCCTCTTATGACTCTTGCTAAATCATTAACTTTTGTTTCCTTGGGAAGGCTTCACCTCTTTATTTCCTCTATTCTATGTCCTTTTTATCATGGTTTGATAAAGCACTTATGGCCTTGAACCTTCCTTTGATTAGGACTAATATTTATATCCTGAATCCTAATATCTTTTATCGATTCCTCTTATGGGTATTCTTGGTCATTACTCATGCTAAAAATGCCATCTTCATTTGGATCTAGGCTTCCAAAAGGTGCTTCAATCTTACCAATTTCTTGGCAGCACCTGCACCATGCTCTGATCTTAATATCACTCCATTTCAGCTTATTAAGCATCCTTCACATGGAGACTCTTATTTGTTGGAATATATTCCATTATTTGACATGTAGAACAAGTGTCCTAGTTAGGTATGCATGTATACATTTGTCTATCATGCATATGTCTTCAAGTAGATGAAGAGTCATAGGAATATGGAAGGCCAAGAGTCATAGCCATCCAAGAGTCATTGTAGAAAGGCTATATAGACATGTTGAAGCCTTGAGTTATAGACACTTACTAGTCACTTACAAAGCATTGTATTAATTTATGAGTTCATGTAGAAGTTTTCTATGATTTTTACTTGCTTATTACATTGCCATGATCATAGTTATAACATTGCATACTTATTTCATTGCTTCAAGTTGCATTTACATAAGTTTATAGCTTCAAAAAGCTAACATTATTGTGAGCATAGGATCAAATTATCTCACTCTTGTATAAAAATTTTCAAATAATTTCCTTCAAGGATCTTGTTATAAGAAAATATCCTTTTTGAGTGGCAAAAAGATCCTTTCCTACTTGTTCCTGTATTTTTCAAGATCATGTCTTGGCTCATGCTCAAACTTTTTAGAGATATGAGCAATTTTTTAGCCATGCAATAAATTTGCCATCAGGGTCATGGCTTCATGTATCCTCCAGAACCTACACCCCTAGCTACTTCAGCTTTGCTTCTAACTCCTCAGTCCCTCTTCTTTTATCTTGGGTTATTGCCCCTAGTTGGTATGGGGTTCTATAAAGTCCTATTTTATTTTTCCCACTAGCATAGGCATAATCTATCAAATCTACTTGCCTTAATATTTCAATGCATGCCACTCTATTATATACGTATGCTAGAAAAAAAAAATATTTGCTCTATTGAAACTAGATATACTAATTATAGCCCCTTCCTCCATGAAATGTCAATCACCTTTTATTTTTACTCTAAGGATATATATGGTGTCTCCTGATATTTATTTAGGCTCCTCTCTCTTGATTGCAATTATTGTGAGAACAAGGAACTTATTTGAAAATATATAATATGAGGAATGTTGATATAAAATTTATGTCCAACCAGTCATGAGGTTTGCTTCCTCTTTCATTTCCTCTTTTAAAATTCAAGTGTTCAAATTTCTAGCTATTTTTATATAGAATAAGGTGTACCAAAAATGAGCAGTACCTAAACTGTTGATTTTCCCTAAATTTGATCAGTTCCTCATGGATCTGTTAAGCAATAAAATCATCGAAGTCAAGAACGAGCAACTTTATCTTTGCATTATTTCTTAGCATATGTATGATAGTCAATATTTCCTTTGCTATTTTTATGTCATTGGAAGCTTCAAAGATGAAATTTGCCATACTCAGAGTATTTTTGGCTTCTTGTATGAGCATATCACTCTTCAAAGGAAAATCTAGCATAGTGTCTATGGGTTTGATGAATTCTTGGTTTAAACACCTCAATTTTTTTATCTTCAAATAGTATAAATTTATAATTTTTGGGTTTACCCTAAAACATTTTGGTACTTGTAGAATTTTTTGGATGGCTTATCAAAATTAACTACTTGGAAAGCACTATCTTGAGGATCCAAAACTATTTTGGAGTGAGGATCATAGTATCTTACACATGCTTGCACCAATTCATAACAAGGGTGAACTTGTGGGAGAAGATATTGGGTAAGACAACTATTATAGAATTTTGCTATGAAGGATTCCTCCTTGAATTTCAACTACCCTTGATAAGCTTCATCTCTGAGTATCATCCTTTTCCTTGATAGCCTAGGGTCATTAAACTTCTTAGCTTCATCTTAAATATGTCTCAGTGGTTCAGTCTTTACATTTTGGGTCGCTTTACCTTTTTTTTTGTAGGCTTTGGCATAGCATATATATATATATATATATGTTGCTAAACTAAAGTAGGGTTAGTGTTTAGACTACCCTAATAACTTGGTGTACCAAGTGGATCCAGGATCCCAAACCTTTGTTGATTTTGATTTTATGGGATTTTTTAAAAAATACATACTCTTTCTTACCAACCCAACTTACTCTTGTAGCTAGGGTCTATCCAATAGGTAAATTAGGTAGATCTCTAAGATAGCTTGGGATGAGTTGCTTTGGAAATATTTTCTTGTTGACTATACCATATATTCTTTGTTTTGGTTGAGTATCCCCTTTGATCCGATGATTTGATATTTGAGCATATGGTCCTCCCAATGAGAATAACATTTTTTATTGTAACAGGGGTTGTTGGTATCCCTAATTTTTTAATCAATTATGTATCAACCCTTAATTGTGTGCTCCTAGGTCTTCTTATTCATATATATATTCTTGAAAGAATTATTTTTTGTTCAAACTGGGATAGGCATTTGGATCCTTTCTAGAGGTTGATGAGATGGTGAATGTGTTATGTATAGTAGAATTTGCTACCCTTGTGTGGGTGCTAATTCCTGCTAATTTTTTTACTTTTATTGTCCTGACTAGTATCCTTATGATATATCTCTATGATTTTTTCTTCTGAAGATGTTTAGTTTTCACTATGCATACTTTCCTTAGAAGAACTAGTAGGTTGTGAATAGTCACTTTTAGAATGGGTGATGCTTTGGTCAATTGTATCTTCAAATTCATTCATGATCATAGTAGCCAATTGGTCCCATTCTATAATGAAAATTGGGGAAGTAGCTCATACTTTTGACATGCTTCTCCTTTGAGAGATTCTGCCAATAATCTCAATGTCATATTTTGCTTTGTAATATTGTGCATCTAGTATATAAATACAAATTCCTTTAGGTGTTTCAAGGGAGTGGTTGGACCTTCACTAGTATACTTTGGTAATATCACTAGCACTGACTCTAGGAGCTTGTCCCACATAGCAGGTGGCCTTAAAGGCATAATGGACTTGGATTTTCCCAGCTCAAGGAAATGTTCACTAAGGAGATGACCATGTATTGAATTTGGTCTAACAAAGATAACAACAAAAGTTTTGATAATAAGTCTTACTTATGTACCTTTGAATTTCCTTAATGAACATGGAATCGCCAGGTGAATATAGCTTATGCTTTAAAATAAAATATATTGAGGCCTTCACTACATCCTCAATCTGATATCTTCAGTAGTAGATTCTTCTAGTGTTCATTCTGGAGTAGAATCTCTAGGTGAGTAAAAATATGCTTCAACAAGTAGGGGTAGGCATAGACCCTCACCAAATCTAAGCCTAACTTATTTTAACTATGGGACCAATGATATGTCACTAGGGTCTCACCAAGAATACCATTAAACTATTATCCTCTTTGATCATCCCAATCAAAACAATTATACCTCGTGTAGAGTGACACAATAGGGCCTCAACCAAGATCACGGGTTCTACTCAATAGAAGGCCTCTACGAGTTTTTTACAAGATCAACTCCTTGTTAAGATGTGATATTTAGGTACACTTAAACTCATGGGAAAAAGAGATGTGAAAGAAAAATAAAAACAACTCAAAAGAAACAAAGACCTAAGCTATTGAGGTGGTGAGACATCAAAGATCCACTAAGATGTCCTTGCACCATACACCTATATGTTATGTGCTAGTGGTGAAAACTTCCTCTCCTCAACACAAATGAGATACGGGTAAGAGCATGAAAACCACAAATGGCTACCCAAAACAATTATACACAAGCATCCCATACATTCATATATCCAAAATAAAACTCAAAACATGTAAAACTTGCTAACATACACACACATACAGAGACAGGTCAACATGAGAGCCACAAATGGCTAGTCAAAAAAATTACACATAGGCCTCCAATTAATATATATGCAAACAAATTTTACAAACATTATGTAAAAAGTGAGAGTTCAATTTGCCCACAAACCACTCAAAAGTTGACTACTATACAAAGAGTAATGAAAGGAAAGCTTACAATAGTTACAGATTCAAACTTGTCAATAATTTTTATAGCTTGGACTATTGTTATTTATAGACACAATGGGGAGACTCCTCGCTTAAAATTACTTGCAGGCAGGTTTAACAATTTTAACTACCTCTTTTAGATATTCTAAAACTTGAATGAGGTACCTTTAACCATATCATTTATCATATCTAGGATTACCATCACCATACTTGTATTAAATGAAACTTTGAATCGCTTAATTGAAATGACATTTGGTAGGTGGTCCTTGTTCTTTCTAGGTAAGGGCACATTAATTCAACTCACCTACCCCCTCCATGGTTCTATGCATTTCAGCTTATCCAATATGTTGGTGATAGCTTTAGGATTTTTGGCACGTTCTTGGTTCTCATCATTGGCCTTGGTTAGATATTACAAAACTTTTGATATTGGAGTTATCTAGGGGAAGCTTCTTTAGTTCCCTCGTTGTCATATTTGTTGAAACTTTTATTTCCTTTATTTTATGAGATTCCCATTACTTCTAATTATTATAAATTGTGTTGACCTTTGTTCTCAAAATATGTTCGATGCTTTTCAGGTTCTACGGTTGTCTCCTTTGCTTACCGTATTCATAAAAATATGACGCTCAAGATCAAAAATTTTGCTTCCTTCAATATTTTGCCTTAGGCACAAATTAGTAGTGAGGATTCATTATAATTACCAAAAAAAAACATTATATATTATGGAGAAGATTATATTAAAGAAATAAATAGAATAGAATCCATTTTTTTGCAATAATTATGACTTAACATTAAATACTTAACTATAAATAGTGATGAGAGTATTTAAAGGTATATAAGTATAAGAAATATAATACAAGCATGGATAATTATTTTTAAATATCATTAAATGGAATAAAATACTCCTCTCATAGTTAAAAGTGAAGTAATAATCCCTTGTGTATAAGTAGATATAGTTAGATAATTTCTTCTTTATCTAATAAGTTTAGATGAAATCTCTTTGATCTCATAATAGGCTATGTAATAATACTAAAAAGAAGTATTAGATTAGTCTCTATAAAATTTAGTCCAAGTTCATTCTATGTTTTTTTTAATAAGTTTTTTGGAGCTTGTATTAGGAGCCACTCCCATCAAAATACCACAATATTGTTGCAACATACCTTTTTATCATAAATTTTTCATTTCTTTTTCTCTTAAATATATTCTTCAACTTTCTCAAAGTGCTATGTCTCCACAATCAGCTCCTTGACATCATTTTTATTAAGAGATAAAATTTCACTTGGTCAGTTGCCTTCTAAAATTTAAATTTCACTAGGATGAATATCAACACCATAATTCGCTAATTTATCTTCTACTAGATTTCCTTCTCTATAAATATGCTCACACTTCCAAGATATTACCTCTAGTAATAAATGATGAACATCAACAATAATATTATTTTTTATCCAATCTCCACATCCATTTTGTTAAAAGCATTGATGATAATTTTTGAGTCCCCCTCAATTGAAATATATTTCCATCCTTCTTCTACTGCAATTTTAATCCATATAATAAGTGCCCTAGCCTCTGCATAGTTGTTAGTTGAAGTTCCATATGATTTTGAAGAGGATAATTTTTCCTTCACTATTTCTAAAAACACCACCTCCATGAATGTTTTCTAAATTTTCTTTAGAAGCACCATCAAAATTAATTTTGATAAAACCAATTTCTAGATATTTCCATTTTACCATAGATCAAAGTAAATCCTTTGTTTTAATTCCATGTCGTAGATTACTCTTCCATGTATGAAAAAATTTTGTAGCCAAATTATTAGCACCTCTTTTTTTGTAATTGAGACTTCCCATGACGAGCACCATATTTGTATACTTTCTGAAGAGAGGCAATAATATGATTCCAAAATTAGGCATGATTTTGAGATTTTTTTTAAAACCTTTCAAGCCATAAATTCCAACAAATAATGGCAGGGACAATCCTCCAAATAATACATAATGCTTTAGCTTTGAAATAATTAATACAACATTTCATCAACTCTTTCAATGTTGACGGAGCTACCCAATATAATTTTATATTTTTTAAAATAACCCTAAATGGTGTGAGCAAACGAACAATGAATAAGTAAATGGTTTGATGTTTCTAACTCCTTCTCACTCAAGGCACATTTAAAGGGCCCATAATATCCTCTTCTTTGTAAACTATCTCTTGTAATAATCTTACTTTGAATTGCTAACCAAAGGAATTTTGAGGCCTTAGGGAGAGTCTCTAATTATCAAACATTCTTCCAAGGAAAATATTTGGGAGAAGGAAAATTTGATTGTTCTAAATCCTCATATCCCAACTTGACGAGTATCCACCATACTTTGATAAATTCCAAACCAACTCATCCTTTCATGTAAAAATAAGCAAATAAAACTCTTGAAGCATCTTTTGAAGTTCATTTGCATTTTTTTTGAGTTCCTCTCCTTCAACTAGGTTACTAAATTAAATTCATGATTTGGAGTTTTTGCTCGTAATAATATAATATTTGACTTTTGGACATTTACAAGCTAGGTATACTTGAGCCAATGGTTACCATTTTGAGTCAAATATGAGAGGACAAGGTTTTTTTTTGTTTGTGGAAAACACCCCAATGGGATGCCACTTTTGGGTAAGTCCCAAGGAGGTAGAGGTATCTCTTTCGCCAAAAATACCCAGGGCTTGGACCTGGCCTACCCCCTTCAACACACTCAATGAACATGCCTAAAACAACAAAAATAATAACAAACAAACACAAAAAACACAACATTAAAAAACAAAGACAAACAAATAAAAATAAAAACCACAAAACAAAAAAAAACAACATAAAAGCATAAAAACAACAAAAAGCTCAAAAAAATAAAAATAAAAATAAAAAATAACAACAAAACACATAAGAAAATCATTAAAACAACAAAACAACACACAAACACTTAAAAAAAAACACAAAAAACAAAACATGAAAAACAACAAAAACACACACAAAAAAGAAAAAATACAAAACAACAAAAACACAAAACAACACAAAAACAAAACAGAACAAATAAACACACACCCTTCGAAAAATTAAAAAAAGGGAAAACAAAACACAACTACGACCTTTTTAGGCCAAAATACTTTTAAGGCAAGATTCAATAGAGGAAACATAAGAAATATATGTCTAAGCTAGGGAACTAAAAAACCCTAACCGAACCAAAGAGAAGCAAAAACAAAGCAAAAAGGAACTAGGTACCTCTAGTATTGGAGAGAAAGTATAAAAAGCAGAGCTTCCCTTATTTTTGAAGCCCACATCTGGGAGGGTGGTCGTAGCAAGTAAGATCACCTTTTTCCAATGTCCAATTAGCTAAAGCATTAGCACTCATGTTCTGGTCTATGACCACATGATTGTAATCCACTTTCAAAAATCCCATCTGGATTAATTGAATCTTCTCAACAATTATTTTTATTCTCCAATCAACCTTATGATTCTTAGAAGGAGTCTTCAAAATATTAATCATGAGTTGGGAGTCATATTCAACCAACACCTTTTCCATCCAACCTTAGCAGCCTCTTAAAGGCCTCTAAGGATACCATATGCCTCAACAAGGTTATTGGAAAGGATACCCAAGTTCTTAGTAAAATTGAAAACCAAGGAGCCATCTAAAAATCTACTAACTCCTCCTGCACTAGCTTTTCCAGGGTTCCCCCTAGAGGCTCCATCAATGTTGAATTTTCCATAACCCTTAGAAGGAGGTTGACAATTCCTTGTTCTTTCCATATTGCAATTACTCGCATTCCCTTTAAGTCAGTTGCCCTTAGAAGAGTTAATATTTAATCTTTGCATAACTTGATCCCATATTTGGTGGGATTTTTGGGTGTAATTAAGGAGTTGGATTGATTCAACTAAGTTGGCAATGGTATTTTGCCAGATATAGTGAATATCCTTTCTTTCTTGATTGAAAATGTGGTTGTTCCTTTCATTCCAAATATTCCAAGGAAGAACAGTAGAACCCATCCAAACTAACTACCTAATGAAATGATCAACATCCTCCTGTTTAGGCCAATCCCTCCAAATCTGTTCAAAAGTAGAAAAATTGGACTACTGTAATCCAAGTAAGATGGCCAATCTCCTCCATAGCTCAGAGACTAAGGTATACTCAATAAAAATATGGCTAAGATTTTCCACATTCTCTCCACACATTTCACATCTAAAAGGGCCATGAAAACCACATTTCATAAGTTGCTCACCATTCAGCACCCTACGATACAATAAAATCCAAGTAAAGAACCTCACCTTAGGCCAGAGCTTTTGAGCCCAAAACTGAGAAAATATGTCATAAATTTGGTTGGTATTATTATGGCATAAGGGCAAATAACCTTGAGCAACTGAATACTCACCCTTAGTAGTGTTGTTCCATCCAAAACAATCTTTATCATGGGACCAAGAGAGAGATCTCATATGCAGGATGCGTTGGATGTATTGTATTTGAATTTTTGGAATTTGAATAGGCCAATCCTCAATAGGGATCCAATATCTACCAACCTTTAAATTACCAGTATGGTATCAACAATAATTAGCCACCTTTATCCAATTAGCTCGGTGAAGCTCCTCCATCCAAGGCCTCCAATCATAATTGAGTTATCAAAGGTTGGTGATCATCCCAAGATTCTATCCAAAAATTTACCTGTTGACCATTATGAATGATCCAAAATAAATTTTTTGTAATCAAATCCTCACCAATCTTAAGAACCGCTAAAATAGAAGAACCTTTGATAGGCAATTGATAGCGAACAAGGTCTTTAGGATTTTTATTCTCAGCATATTTAGCATGGATATTATTGACCCAAAGGGCATTGGGGTTATGTAAAATCCTCCAATATAATTTAGCAGCTAAAGCTTTGTTGTTATTAATAGCAGATCGAAATCCTAACCCTCCTTCATTCTTAGGAAGAAATAAAGTGTCCCATTTCACCAAGGCCCATTTTCTTTTCTCCTTAGTACCACTCTAGAGGAACAGATGATTAATTTGATCCAATTCTCAAATAACAACCTTTGGGATATTCAACACGATAGAAACATAAATAGGTATAGCTTGAAGGACAAATTTTACCAAGGTAATTATGCCCCCAAAAGAAAGCCACCTATTGGTCCACTTTCCAATTTTCTTCTTAACTTTGTCCAACAACCAATTCTAGTCTTTATTTTTCTATTTTTGAGTATTGATAGGGATGCCTAAATAAGTTATCGAAGGGAGGTCTTCTTATATCTTAATTTATCAAAGACCATGGATTCTTGTCTGGTAGAGCAGTAAAATAAAATGACTTTAGACTTGTCTTAAGTGATCAATTACCTAGTAGCCTTAGAAAAATAGCTAATGATTTGCTTAATTTTAGAAGCTTCCTTAACTATAGTTTTACCTAACAAAGTAGAGTCATCAACAAATTGAAGATGAGAGATAGTCCTAGCTCCATGAGCAATGGTAACTCCCTCAAGCATTTTCTTATCTCTATTTTTGGTTATAGTCATATCCAAGCATTCAACAAGAATGATGAATAAATAAGGGGAGAGGGTTTCACCTTTCCTAATACCTCTAGAAGTTGGAAAAGTTGTGAAGGCCTATTATTGATAAGAACTGGGTAGGATATTGAAGAGATATAACCCATAATCCAGTCCATCCAATCTTGAGAGAAACTATTTTGCCTCAAAACTTTGATAAGGAAGTGCCAATCCACATTGTCATAAGCTTTGGATAATTTTAAATGAATGAACATAGAAGGAGATTTTTGCATTTCCATGGAATGGATGGCTTCCTAAGCAAGAATTGTATCATCCACTATTTGATGTCCTTCTACATAACCTCCTTGTTCAGGGGAAATAATCTTATGCAAAATAGGCTTCAACCTTTCTACCATGATCTTAGTAATGATTTTGAGAAGAACATTACATAAAGCAATAGGTCTAAAAGTTGAGATATGATAAGCCTCTTGAGATTTTGGGACAAGAGTTATATAAGTTTTATTGATAACCTTTAAAATTTCTTTGGCTTTCCTAGATTCTTCCACCATCTGTAATAAATCAGCATGAAGGATATCCTAGAACTCTTGGTAGAACTCAATGGGAAAACCATCAGGACCTGGGGTTTTCTCTTTTTACATTTTTTTTTTTTGATAATTATGTGTTTGTATTTATACCGGGTTTTAACAAGGATCCCAAAACCTGATTACATAAGCAATGGGCCTAGGGCATCAATCCCTTGAAACTGAACACCAAAACAAAAATCCCGCCCAACGGTAACAAGTAAGCATGAAACAATCCCTCTCAGCGGGAAACAAACAAATAAGAAAAAAGTAGTTTTGGAGATCTCGCTCAGCGGGGAGTAGCCAAAAACCACCATCGAGAAGATCCCGCCCAGCAGGAAGTAAAGAAAAACTGTTACAATAAAATCCTGCCTCACGGGAAGCAGTCAAAACCACCACAAACAGTCCCGCCTAGCGAGAAGCAACAGGGAAATCCCGCCATCCGAGAAACCAGCAGAAAAGAAAGGATCCCGCCTCGTGGGAAAATTGACGGATTTGGCGGATCCCGCCCTATGGAGAAACCATCCCGCCCACCGGGAAAACATTCAGTTCAATGAGAGCCATCCTGTAGGAAGCCGACAGCCAGCATAGAGAGGATCCAGTCCATCAGGAAGTGACCAGAGAGTTGCACCACAAGGAACCCACCCCGGGAAAATAGAAGAGGATCCCGGCAACAGGGACCAAGAATCCCGTCCAAGCACAGATCCTGTCGAGGATTCACAAGAAAAATGGGGAAGCTGTCCAAACCCTAAACCGTCACCTCCACCGCACCGAGAAACGCAGGGGACCAGATCCACGCGAATCACCTCGCAAAAACCCCGTGGGGAAGCTTGAGGGAAAAAGGGAAGGGATCCCCAACCAAACAGGGATCCCTGGGAAGCACCAGTCCGAAAAAACAACCAAGGAAACCCTAGCCGGTCGGGAGGGGCGCAGATAGTGGAGAAGGATCTCCCCCCAGGAGATCATTTGCAAACAACCACTCCCCGGGAGGGATGACCTGGGTTGAACCAGGGACTGGGCAGAAACCAGGAGCCATGGGAGGGGGAGCAGGGGAGGGACCAGAGCCCTCCTCTTTTTACATTTTAAAAACCACTTGTTGAAGCTCATTAATAGTAACATGAGCAGTAAACATTTTGTTGAGAAGCCAAGTCAAGAGGAGTAGCAGCAAAAATATTGAAAAAGTAATTCACAACAATAGATTTCATGCCATCCCAAGTGTATAAAACATCTCTAGAATCTGAATTTAAAGAAGAAATAAAGTTGTGTGATCTTCGAGCTAGAAGATATTTGTGGAAGAAATTTGTGTTTCGATCACCTTCTTTGAGCCATTAAATTCTAGATTTTTGCTTCCATAAGAGTTCTCTTTTTTCCCATTCCTCTAACTGGGTTGTGAGTCTAATTTCATTTCTACTTTTACTCTATGTGAGGCCATCTAAATGGATTTTCTTATTCAAATTTTCAAGTTGAGCAATAACTTCATGTTTTTTTGTTGAACATCCCCAAACTTCTTCCAGTTCCAAGTCTTGATTTTGGATTTAATATATTGCAACCTTTTGGTAAAATAGAACATCTTAATTCCATATCTTGGTTTACCTTCCTTCCACCATTGTTGCACTCAAGGTCTAAAGGAACTATCTCTAAGCCACATTAACTGAAATCAAAAAGGAGAGAAACTCACATTGGTTTTCCAAATTTCCACCATGACTATACAGTGATATGAACCAGCATTGTTAAGAGTCTTCACTTTAGGCATGTGACCATGGATTAAGAAATTATCATAGAGTAGGAACCTATCCAATCTCGCCATGATAGAAGCTAAGTCTTGTCTTTTGTTAGACCAAGTCATAAGGCCATTATTTGGTTGGATGTCCACAAGATGAAGGTTTGCAATATATTCATTCATGAGGTCAGTGCTCCTATCCAAATTTCTATTTCCCCTCATTTTCTCATCCAGAGAGAGGATGGTATTGAAATATCCTCCTATCAAGATCCAAGCTTCAAAAAATAAGAGATGATATAAGTTATATCCTTCCACTATCTTCTCTTTCCCTCCAAATAAGTCGTAGCATAAACAATTTTGTAAAGCATTATTTGGTTGGAATGTCTACTTTGACTAGCTATAGCTAAAAGACCCCAAATACCAACCATATGGTGAATAACTATCTCTTTTGGGTCCCAAATATAAGCAATGCCACCAGAAGTCCCATGGGAACTGAGGGAAACAACTTTTCTAGCTGGCCAAATTTTACTAGCAATTGAATCCATTTCCTCTATTGACATCTTTGTTTCTTGAAGGAAAACAAGATGAGGATGGTTTATCTGAATCATTCTTCTAATTTCATTTTGTTTTGAAATACTCCCTTTGAGTGCTCTAATATTCCAAGTGATGATCTTCATTAATACCAGGGCTAAAATAGTTGGTAAGGGAATTAAACTTACCTTCCTTTATAAGCTTTTCACCTTCTTTTACCATATAATGTTGATCGGTCTTGCGACCTACTTTTTTATTAGAATCTATCTTCAATTTTTTTCCCTCTTTCTTGAATTACTCTAATTGAATCCGAGATGTCTTCTAACCTTGAAGAATGTGTGTACAAAGTCAAATTGTTGCTGGAAGGTTCAACAAAATCTATCTTGGGACATGTATTATTTTAAGTCTCAACATTTAAAATATCGTTTTTCTTGTGTATATTTTCCCCCTTTTTGGTTGAAAACTTTTGATTTGTTGGTTTGTATCTAAATTATTTCTTTCATCTCTAAATTGTGTTTCTAAGATTTCTATTTCCATTATTTCCTCTTCCTCAGCTAGGATATCACTTGTGGAAATAATTTCAAACATATTAGCTGATAACTTTGATTGATCCTTCATAATTGGTTCTTTCTAAGTGTTCTTCTTCTTTTTTTGTGGAAAACATACCATAAGGGATGCCACTTTTGGGTAATACCCAAGGATGTATGGGCATATCTTCCACAAAAATCACCCAGGGCTCGCACCTAGCCTACCACCTTTGACATACTCAAGGAGCAAACCTGAAACAACAAAAAATAAGAACACACAAACACAAACACACAATAAGATTAAAAAAACATACTCCTTGAGTGTGTTGAAAAGATAAAGTAAAACCAAAAACACACACAATAATATAATAAAAAAACACAACACGAACCACATAGAAAAAACACAAGAACAACATAACAAAACACAAACATGACAAAAAGAATGGAATGCTACAAAGACAACCAAAAAAAACATGAAAAAAAAAACAACCAAAATCTAAAAAATAAAAATAAAACAAAAAACTACCAACAATAGACAATAAACAAAAACAAAAACATAGAAAACACTCACACACCAAAACACAAAAACACCAATTAACACAAACATACAGAAACAATAGAACAACAAAAACACAAGAACAATAACAAAAAACAAAAAACAACACAAAAAACATAAAAAAAAAACAAAACAAAAACACACACACACACACACCTCAGAAAACTAAACAAAATTAAAAAGAAAAAAGAAAAAAATTGAACACAACAATGACCTATCTAGACCAAAAGACTTTTAAGGCAAGAATCAACAGAGGAAACAAAAGAAATATTAGTTTGAGTTGGGGAACTAAACTACCCTGACTTAACCAAAGAGAAGCAAAAATAAAGCAAAAAGAAACTAGGTACCTCCAGAACTAGAGCCATCCAAATAAATAATAGAAAGAAGAGCTTCCCTTATTTGTGAAGCCCACCATCTAGGAGGGTGGTCGTAGAAAGTAAGATCACCTTTGTTCAAAGCCCAATTACCTAAGTCATTAGCACTCTTGTTCTGATCTCTAACCACATGATTTTAATCAACTTTTAAAAATCCCATCTGAATTAACTAAATCTTCTCAATAATTCTTTTTATTCTCCAATCAACCTTATGATTCTAAGGAGTCTTCAAAATATTAATCATGAGTTGAGAGTCAGACTCAACTAGCACCTTTTCCCATCCAACCTTAGTAGCCTCTTGAAGGCCTCTGAGGATATCATACCTCTCAACAAGGTTATTGGATAGAATACCCAAATTCTCAACAAAAGTAAAAACTAGGGAGCCATATGAAAGTCTACCAATTCCTCCCACACTAGCTTTTCCAAGGTTCCTTCTAGAGGCTCCATTAGTATTGAATTTTCCAAAATCCTTAGGAGGAGGTTTCCAATTCCTTGTTCTATCCATATTGCAATTACTCACATTCCCTTTAAGTTGGTTACCCTTAGAAGAGTTAATATTCAATCTTTGCATCACTTGATCCCATATTTGGTGGGAGTTTTGGGGTGATTAAGGAGTTGTTGGACTGATTCAACTAAGTTGGAAATGGTATTTTTCCATATATAGTGAATATCCTTCCTATCTTGATTAAAAATTTAGTTGTTCCTTTCATTCCAAATATTCCAAAGAGAATGGTAGAAACCATCTGAACTAACTGCCTAATAAAATGATCAACATCCTCTTGTTTAGGCCAATCCCTCCAAAGTTGTTTAAAAGTAAAAAAATTGGACCACTATAAGCTAAGTAAAGTGGTCATTCTCCTCCATAGCTCATAGGCTAAAGTACACTCAATAAAAATATGGTTGAGAGTTTCCACATTCTCATCACACATATCACATCTAAAAGGGCCATGAAAACAATGCTTCATAAGTTGCTCATCAGTAAGCACCCTGCGATGCAATAAAATCCAAGTAAATAACCTCACCTTAGGCTAGAGCTTTTGAGCCCACAACTGAGAAAATATATCAGATTATTGGTTGGGATTATTATGGCATAAGGCCAAATAACCTTGACCAACTAAATACTCACCCTTAGTAGTGTTGTTCCATCCAAAACAATATTTTTCATGGGACCAAGATAGAGATGTCATATGAAGAATACATTGAATATCTTGTCTTTGACTTGCTAAGATTTTATTAGGCCAGTCCTCAATAGGGATCCAATATCTACCAACCTTTGAATTACCAGTATGGTACCAACAATAATTAGCCACCTTTATCCAGTTAGCTTGGTGAAGCTCCTCCATCCAAGACCTCCAATTGGGAAACTGAGTTATCAAAGGCTTGTGACCATCCCAAGAATCTGTCCAAAAATTTACCTATTGACCATTATGAATGATCCAAAATAATTTTTTCTTTATCAAATCCTCACCAGTCTTAAGAACTGCTAAAATGGGATAACATTTGATAGGCAATTGATAGCGAATAAGGCCTTCAGGACTTTTGTTCTCAGCATATTTAGCACAGAGATTATTGGCCCAAAGAGCATTGGGGTTATGCAAAATCCTCCAATATAATTCAGCAGCTAAAGCTTTATTATTATAAATAGCAGACCAGAATTCTAACCCCCCTTCATTCTTAGGAAGACATAAAGTGTCCCATTTCACCAAGGCCCATTTCTTTTCTCCTTAGTACCACTCTAGAGGAGCCGATGATTGATTTGATCCAGTTCTTGAAGAACAACCTTTAGGATATTCAACACGATAGAAACATAAATAGAAATAGCTTGAAGGACTGATTTTACCAAGGTGATTCTACCCCTAGAAGAAAGCCACCTATTGGTCGACTTTCTAATTTCTTCTTGACTTTGTCCAACAACCAATTCCAATATTTTTTTTCTATCTTTGAATATTGATGGGAATAATTAAATATGTGATCGAAATGGAGGTCTTCTTATATCTTAATTTATCCAAGACCATGGATTCCTGTCTGGTAGAGCAGTGAAATAAAATAACTTTAGATTTATCTTCGTTGATCAATTGACTGGTAGCCTTAGAAAAATAACTAATGATTTGCTTAATATTAGAAGCTTCCTTAACTTTAGCTTTACCTAAAATAGTAGAGTCATCAATAAATTAAATATAAGAGATAGGTCTAGCTCCATGAGCAATGGTAACTCCCTCAAGGGGTTTGCTTTCTCTCTTTTTGGTTACAGTCCTACCCAAGAATTCAGCAAGAATGATGAATAAATAATGGGAAAGGGGGTCACCTTGCCTAATACATCTAGAAGCATGGAACAACCAAGAAGGCCTACCATTGATAAGAACTAAGTAGGAAACTGAAGAGATACATCCCGTAATCCAATCTATCCAATCCTGAGAGAAACCAAATTGCCTCAAAACTTTGATAAGGAAGTGCCAATCCACTCTGTCATAAGCTTTGGATAAGTCTAACCAAATGAACATGGAAGGATATTTTTGCATATCCATGGAATAGATGGCTTCCTGAGCAAGAACTATCTCATTCACTGTTTGACGCCCTTCCACATAATCCCCTTGTTTAGGGAAAATAATCTTATGCAAAAGAGGCTTCAACCTTTCTACCATGATCTTAGTAATGATTTGGAGAACATTACATAAATAAATAGGTGTAAAATCTAAGATATGATCAGCCTCTTGAGCTTTTGGAACAATAGTAATATAATTTTTATTGATAACCTTAAAAAATTTTGTCTTTCCTAGATTCTTCCACCACCTCTAATAAATCAGCATGAAGGATATCCCAGAACTCTTGGTATAACTCAATGGAAAAACCATCAGGACCTGGGGTTTTCCCTTTTTGTATTTTAAAAACTACCTGTTGAAGCTCATTGATAGTAACAGGAGAAGTCAAAATAGATTTATCCTCAAAAGTGATAAGAGAAGGGATTTCTTTGTTACGTAGGGAAGCATTAGCAAATATATTAATGTGCAAGTGCTTAAATAGCACTATAGGATGCCAATAATAACATTAGGATATTAACAAAATAATATCCTTAGAAAGCGCTAACAAAGTAGACGCGTATAAGGTTACCCCCCTTTAAGGTAGCTAACCACTAACCTAGTCTAGGAAATCACGCTAACCTACTAACCAACTAGGTAGGATAGTTAACGTAGTCAAAATGACTACAATGACTAACTAACCCTTGGTAAGTAGTAAAAAGTAAATATATGTGGTAAAAAGTAAGAAATAACTTTTTACCATGTGGTAATATAAAATCTACCTAATGTAGGAAATAGGTAATTATCCCAAATGATGGAATATTACTCTAACATCCCCCCTTATTACATTATTTGGGTAATACATACATATCCTCCTATACAACAATATTTGGGTAAAGTATATAACTGCCCCAATACAGTGGAGAAAAATGTCGATCTGTTGGTTCTTGCTCTGTCACAGTACTCTTGCTGCTCCTAAGAAAAAAATTGGGTCATTCCTCACTTTATCTTCACACAAATGAATGTCCTTATAGTAATCATGTCATCCAACCGAATTGCATGGGTAACCAGCCATTGCAATCGCTAGGTGTAGTAGAGTAGATCACTTCATACGAGGTTCATTCATTTACAATATGAGTTTTCAAAAGATAAGGTATCTAAGGTGTCGGTCGCTGCCAAAAATGCACCCTTATAAGTTCCCCCTTGTTGCAAAAAATGTTGTAATTTTTGAAAGAAGTATGACTAAGGTGTCGGTCACTACTGAAAATGCACCCTTATAAGTCTTCGTCCTTCTTCTTTTTACAAAAAATTTGTGAAGAAAAGAAATGTATATCCCCCCTTAATTGCAAAATATGTGCAACTCAAGAAGCTTTGTGAAGGATTTTACAAATATTGCCTCCTAGGCAATTTTACACCAAAAAATTCCCTCCTTTTGTTACAAGAACTTCAAACAATGAGAATTTGCTATTTATGAAGCCTAAAAGAGGTACAAACACCCCTTTATTACAAGTACTTCAAACAAAAACATATGCCATTTATGAAGCCTAAAAAAAAGAGAGAGAGGAAATGGTGTTTGCTCAAGGTGACAAATGTGTTTTCCCTCTACAATACTGTTTTAGCAATAAGCACTTTGTGTGCTTTTTCTGAACCAGAATCAGAATCGAAACTAGACACTTCACTAGCAATATTGCCTTTGTTTTGCTTCTGTGCTATGCCTTTGTCTTTCTTGTTTTGCTTGTTTTTGAACCAACACCGATTGGTGTCATGGTTGTCCTTTTTACAATACGAGCAAAACCTCTTTTGAGATTTCTTTCCCTTACCTTTTGAAGATGATCCCCCCTTTTGAAATTTTTCTTTCTTCTTATCACCCTTATAGTTTGAATAAAGTGCATTGTTCGACACTTCATCATTTTGGAGTTGGTTTGCTTCCTCAGTTTGAAGCAAATTGACTAACTCCACAAAGGTGACAACTCTTTGTGAAACATTAAGGGATGTAATCAAGATTTTGTAGGATTCGGGAAGAGCTCTCAAAATTACTGAAGTCAAAATGGTGTCTTCTACTTTGGCCCCTAAAGCATTAAGCTTAGACTTCAGATCTGCCACTCTGCAGAGGAATAGTTCTATTGATTCACCTGACTTCATATGGAGTGTATGAAGTTGTGTTTGAAGGTTTAGAACAGTTGATTGATTCTTGCCTTCAAAAATGGTACTAAGTGCATCCCATGCAGCTTTACCAGTTTTAGCTTCACTTATGTGAGGTTGGATCTCATCAGTAGTTGCAAGGAGTATCAACATGAGAAGACGATTGTTCTTTTTGTCCCATGCTTTTTGATCTACTCCTGGTGATGCGGGTCTTGTTTCAGTGCCATCAACTAAATCCCACATGTCCTCTATAGTCAAGATGGCTTTCATCTTAGTTTTCCATGCTGAATAGTTAGGACCCTTTAGCAATTGTGTATCACTTAAGTATTTATTGATAGTTGCCATGATGAAGGTCCTACAATTTGAACTAAGATGATCTTTCTTTCACTCTTAAGTGATATTTAATGGCACCTTCCTGAAAATTCTCTTGAAGAGAGATAATCAGTTGGAGGAAATTAAGCCAAACAAATAAGAGATGAAAGATAATTCACTCAAAAAGATATTTAATGGCACCTACCTAAAAATCCTCTTGAATAGGGATAATCATTTTGAGGAAATTAAGCCAAACAAATAGAGTGAATTAGGGGTTTTTGTTTGTAGGAGAGAATATCAAGTGAATATTGGCTTTAAATCTATGCAAGGATTTACACAAATTATTGTGAAATTTTGGGGTATGGAGTGTTCTTGATTCTATGACTTATAATTGCAAAAAGAAATAATGCAATAATCAAACAAGAATGCCCACAAAATTCTTATCACCTAGGTGTCGGATGCAACCGAAAATGCACCTAATTTGCCAATGAAGGTGTCAAGTAAAATAGAAAATGCACCTTTTAATTTTTGCAACAAAATGTGAATTTGTGTTGTGCAAAAAAAAATGATATATTTTGTCTCCTCCTTGTCTTACAATTTTGCAAATAATGTGGCAATAAACAATTGCCTATCTTTTTTTTTATTATTTTGCAAAATAAACAAGTTTTGATTTGTTTTAAGTGCTCCTCACTTTTGTGTTACAAATTTGCAAAATAAATACAATTTCTTGTCTTCCCCCTTTTGTTTTGCAAATTTAACAAATAGCACTCCTTTCAAGACAAGTCGACACACGACCCGCGTTTGAAAGGCTTCCAGAACTAGTCGACAAACGACTTGGTTTTTATGGACCCAAGGCTTCAAATTCTTCTCAATTTTGCAAAAATAATGTGCAATGTTATGTCTTATATCCCCTCTTGGAGAAAACAAATGCACACTTTGTCTTTGAATTTCACAAAATTTTGAGTCTCCTTGTTTTCCAAATTTGCAAGAAAGAATCAAAGTTTATTTTTGATTTTATCCCCCTTTAAGTGTGCAAATTTAACAAGGTTTTGAGAAGAATGTAGGGTCTCTAATATTGCAAGAAAAATATGCTCGTAAATTTCTTATATCTTCTTTAGAGAGAAAAACAAAAGCATAATTTTATGTGTGTTGCAAAAAAAATAGGTCCCTCGTGTTTTTTTTTTTTAATTTAATTTGCAAAATTTAAATAAAAAGTTTAAGCTTTAAAAATGAAATTAATAATAAAAATAAAAAAATTACTTTACCTTGGATTTTATCCCATCGGAGTAAAAAAGTATTACTTTGGCCCCGACAAGGCTTGAATTCCCGATCTCTTGGTCGGGATTCTTTCCATCGAGTCCCCTCGCCGTTCGGGCTAGCAATCCCGATGGGTTATGGAGGGGACCACCTTCTATAAGAAGGCTTTCCCGCCATCCGGCAAGAAAAAATTATAATGTGGGACTTATTAGTCCCACATTGAGTATGCATGAGCTTTTGAGTGGAATAAAAATTCCACTGCATGCATACGTTAATGATTGCCTTCGGGCAATCCGAGTCCTACTGCGTGTTCTTTTGGTCATCGCCATGTGGCGGCTAGGTCGAGTCGGGTGGCACATGGTTGTTCACCATGTGTCACCCACGTGTTATGTGGACACGTGTCCAATCTCATCCAAGTCAGTGTTGGTCTAGTCCAGTTTTTTGATGCCACCTCACACCGCCACTTGTCACCTCTAGCTTAGGGCTCTGTCTCAGTTTCCACATAGTTGTAGGTTTCCTTCCATGTTAATGTTAGGTTGGTGGCTCACCGATTAGTGGGATCTACCTTGGATTCAAGGGTGCTCTTGCCCTCAGATTTTGTACACCTGACAGTGTGTCAGGGGTGGTCCCCTTTGTCAAGCTCTCGTTCTTGCGTTGGTGCTGATAGGGGTGATCCCCTCTGTCAGCCTGATTTTCCTGTTACTGCATCATATTTGACAGGGGTGATCCCCTCTATTAGTCTCCCAGTCTTAATCTGATAGGGGTTAGCCCTTATATTTAGAGGGTGCTCCTGCCCTCTTGTCTAGGTGGCTACCTCAAGCAGGTCGGTCTTCCTTGTTCCACCGCCAGAGGGCACTCCTACCCTTGTTAAGTCGTCGATTGAAGACTGTTTGGTGGTTTAAGTAGGGCGCTCCTGCCCTCTCTTATTCATTCGGTCACCTGCATCCTCGAAGGCTCTATGGGCCCAAGAATGGTGGTGTGACCAAGAAAAAAATAACCTTAGGATATTACAAGATTAATTAATGAAAATGAATAAATCAAATCCTACTACTTGGAACGAGAGTCACTTTGTTTGGCTTAGAACATCCCTCATCTTGTCCAAAGTCACCTTGTCTAGCTTAGAACGTTTCTCTCGCCTTGCCCAGTGTGCACCTTGCCCCCTCCGTAGCCACAACTCGATACCAATGTTACGTAGGGAAGCATTAGCAAATATATTAATGTGCAAGTGCTTAAATAGCACTATAGGATGCCAATAATAACATTAGGATATTAACAAAATAATATCCTTAGAAAGCGCTAACAAAGTAGACGTGTATAAGGTTACCCCCCTTTAAGGTAGCTAACCACTAACCTAGTCTAGGAAATCACGCTAACCTACTAACCAACTAGGTAGGATAGTTAACGTAGTCAAAATGACTACAATGACTAACTAACCCTTGGTAAATAGTAAAAAGTAAATACTAGTGGTAAAAAGTAACAGACTACTTTTTACCATGCGGTAAATAAATTCTACCTACTATAGAAAAAGGGTAAATATCCCAAATGATGGAATATTAGTCTAAAATTCTTGAAGAACATTTTGTTGAGAAGCCTATTCAAGAGGAGTAGCACCAAAAATATTGGAAAAGTAATTGACAACAATAGAGTTCATGCCATCCCAAGTGTAGACAACATCTCCAGAATTTGTTTTCAAGGAAGAAATAAAGTTGTGAGATCTTCGAGCTAGAAGAGATTTGTGGAAGAAATTTGTGTTTTGATATCCTTTTTTAAGCCATTGAATTCTAGATTTTTGCTTCCATAAGAGTTCTCTTTTTTCCCATTCCTCTAATTGCACTGTGAGATTAATTTCATCTACACTTCTACTCTCTGTGAGGCCATCTAAATGGATTTTCTTATTCAAATTTTCAAGCTAAGCAATAACTTCGTATTTTTTTATGAACATCCCCAAAATCCTTCCAATTCCAAGTCTTTATTTTGGATTTAATATAATGCAATATTCTGGCAAAACAGAACATCTTAGTCTCATAACTAGGTTTACCTTCCTTTCACCATTGTTGCACTCGAGGTCTATAGGAACTGTCTCTAAGCCATATTAACTAGAATTGAAAATGAGAGAAACTCACATTGGTTTTCCACATTTCCACCATGAATGGCCAGTGATCCGAACCAACATTGTTAAGAGTCTTCACTTTAGGAATGTGACCGTGGATTAAGAAAATGTCAGAGAGCAAGAACCTATCCAATATCTCCATTATACAAGCTAATCCTTACCTTCTGTTAGACCAAGTCATAAGGCCATTATATTGTTGGATGTCCACAAGATGGATGTTTGCAATATATTCACTCATGAGGTCAGTGCTCCTATCCAAATTTCTATTTCCCTTCATTTTATAAAACAAAGAGAGGATGGTATTGAAATATCCTTCTATCAAGATCCAAGCTTTAGGAAAATGAGAGATAATATAAGTTATATCCTTCCACTATCTTCTTTTTTCCTCCAAAGTAGTCGGAGCATAAATAGTAATGCAGAGCATAATTTTGTTGGAATGTCTACTTTGAATAGCTATAGCCAAAATATCCCAATTGCAAACCATATGGTGAATAACTACCTATTTTGGGTCCCAAAGGTAAGCAATGCCACCAAAATTCCCCTGAGAACTAAGGGAAACCACTTTTCCAGTTGGTCAAATTTTACTAGCAATTGATTCCATTTCCTCTATTGACATCTTCGTTTCTTGAAGGAAAACAAGATGTGGATGATTTATCTGAATCATTCTTCTAATATCATTTTGTTTTGAAAGACTACCTTTGAGTCCTCTAATATTCCAAGTGATGATATTAATTAATACTAGGGCTAAAAAAATTGGGAAGGGTATTAATCTTACCTTCCTCTACAAGCTTTTCACCTTCTTTTGCCCTATGATGTTGATTGGTCTTACGACCTGCCTTTTGATTAAGATCCATCTTCAATTTTTTTTCCTATTTCTTGACGTACTCCAATTGAATCTGAGATGGCTTTTAACCTTGATGAATGCATGTATATAGCCAAAGTGTTACCAAAAGATTCAACAGAGTCTATATTGGAACCTGTATTATTTGAATTTTTAACATTTAAAAGATTCTTTTTCTTATGTATATTTTCTCCTTTTTTTCTATTGAAAACTTTTGATTTGTTGGTTTATCTCTGAATTCTTCCCTTAATATTTAAATTATATTTCTAATATTTATATTTCCATTATTTCATCTTCCTCATTATTCTTCTTCTTATGCATTTGGAAACCTATTGAATTTGTATCTTCTTTCTTTTGATCTAGAATTTTATTTGGGCAAACACTAGCCAAATGACCATATTCATGGTAAATTCTACAATGAAAATGAATGTTCTCATAGTCTACTACTTGCTCCCAAATGTCCTCCCCAAATTGTAGTGTGATCTTTTTAGGTAGGGTTTTTTTCAGAATCCATTAAAACACAAATCCAAGCATAAATAATATGTTCAAATTTTCTTGTACAATCAACAGTAATCATAAAATTCCCTAAAGAGTTTCCAATTGAAGAAAAAATGATTGAATTCCAAAATCCAATTGGGAGGCCAAAGAGTCTAACCCACACGGGACCTGTAGAAGGCATCTCTTCTTCATTTTTAAATTTAGTATGACAGGGCTTCATAAAAAGCCTCGCCCTTCCGAAGAACCAGGGACCCCCTTGAAATATTTTTTATCTATCTTCATTATTAGCAAATAAAACAAGATAATAACCATTTGGATAAATAGATATTTGTAACTCACCTTTAGTTTTTTGATTTTTTGCAGCCCAAACTTTGAAATGTGATAGGCTCGAACAAAAACCTAAGAAACAACAAATTTGTCCTATTTTTTCCAGATCTTCAATGCTAGTCTGAATGTCACCCATATCAAGCTTAACAATAGAAGTTTCATCAGCTACTCTAAAACATCCTGACTTAGTTTTCCTCTGATCAATCTTAGGCAATCTTAGAGGTTTATAAGAAGCCCTAAGGTTAATGTTAGCTTAGGTTGAGGTTGTACATCATGGAGGACATCCCTAAATTTTATTTTTGGGACCGAGTCTTGGAAATCCTTACCCTTGAAAGGGATTTCATTGTGGATTTATTTTGGGGGTGCACCTTAGCACCAGATTCGCTTGATATTTGAACTTTTTTTGATAAACTGCTTGAAACTTATTTCGTGATCTCTTTAATATATTCCCTAAACATCGAGGAAAGGTATGCTTTTCACTTTTGTTTTGTGTAGCAAATTGGAAGCCATTGTCAATCAAGTTCACCGCATGATCTATTAAAAGATAAATTTCTAACCCATCTTGGATCCCCTGTAATATATCTAGCTAAAATATTGAGCAAAACCACAAAATATTGGCCACTAGAGCTTGAAGGCCCCGAAAAACAACCTTTGGAGTTGATTGCACTCAACCCAGAGGAAACCCTCGCACAATCGCTTGCCAAAATCTTATTCATACATAGGGATACGCTAGGATATTTTTTGATCCAAATGATCTAAAAATTGGTGTATATATTCTAGGTTTTGTCATGCATATACCCTCAAAATTTAGCTCAAATCAAGTTTGAATGAGTGAAATATGGTCAAAACAAGTTTGGGCAGTCCTACAAAAAACGTCCTCATACCACGATCATCATACTAAAAACTTTATTCAGACAAGGCGTCAACCAAGAATCAGACAAAAAATTTGCATAGCTCCCCTCATTGACTAACCGTCTAATATGTTAATTTATCAATTGAAAACTCTTTGATATGAAGTTCCATATTGACAATCCTTTGGGTAGAGTTCTTTCCTAAATAATTTAATTGCATCAAAAGAACCTATATATTTTTGAAGTAATATTTTTACCCAATTATTTACTTAATCTCTAAATAATCTCTACCTAAGCTTTGCTCCTGTAGACACCTAAAAAGTGTCACATTTGCAATGGTTAATATTAATATTTAATAATGTGTGCAATTATTTTAATTAATGTATTACAAACCTTAGAAATTATTAATATTTTCTATTCTAGCCCCTTTGACCCACTTTAGCCCCTTCCTATGCCTAATTGTGGTCATCATGAGACCACTATGTTGTTTTTAATTCTGGTCAGTATTTATTTCCCCTCTTTCCTCCACTTCCTAAGAACATTCAATGCATTTGGGTGAGGATTCCCTCCAGCTATGCACTTTGATTAGAAATGCTAATTTAGTGGGTGAGGAATCTCTCCACAAAAGGGCATTAATATGGCACATCATAATGCATTATGACATATCATATTGCATCATGAAACATCGTAAGGTATTATGACACGTCATTAGACATCATAGGACATCATAGACCCAAATAGGAAAAGTTGCACATTTGTCCACCCAAGTGGGGAATATCTAAGATGTCCCTCTTATGAACCCAAGCCACTTATCACTCATTTTCTTCCATCCTCTCCACTCTCCTCCACCCATGGAATACTTTACAAATAAGTCTCCATTTTCATGTTCATGTAGTGCATAAAAATTACAATAAAATTCTGCTCAAATTTCATTCGATATTATTGTGTTTTGCTCGACATTGTGCTCACAGGGTTTACCATTGGAGGAGTTCGAAGGCACCAACCATGGATACTTTTGGATTTGTTCACTAACATTTGTTTTGTATCCACATCAACAACATATATTTGGAAATGCACCAAATCTACAACAATGACCTCAAAATAAATCTTTGAAGTCTTAGATTCAAGATCAAAACCCTTTGTTAAATAAAAGTCTCAATCACCTAGGGCAATTAAGCAAAGTATCAACCAAATACAGTAGTTGACCAAAAGCACAACCACCTAGGGTAGTTTATAAAAACACAACTACCCTAGGAAGTTCTCTAGAAGCACAATTCCCTAGGGAAGTTAACCAAAAGTACAACACCATGGGCGGTTGAGCATCAACTCCAACAACAGCTCCAGATCAACCCTAGATTACTCAAAAAGGTAAATTAGGTATTTGGCAAGGCTCAATATGCATTTTATGCAATTTTGTAACTTTTGCACTCAATTTTATGAAGGTTAGTCACTTTTTGTAACCTTCTTTTATAATTTTGGGCCTCATATTGTGTAAGCAACATGCAGCATTAGTCATTTATGTAAAACTAAAACAAAGAAGAAACAGAACTGAATTATTTTTGTATGAAGAATCACTTTTTATTTGATGTCCAAAACTGATTAATGGATAAATTAAATGTATTCGATGATGCTTAGTACATCAATTCGAAGGAATATAAATATGTTTGCAAGTGATATGAATGAAGGGACGTGTTGGTCCCTAACTAATTAAATGGTGAATTAATAAGTACTTTGTGTTAGGAGTAGAATCCTAACATGCCACCCTCCTTAAAAGGAGCTTTGTCCTCAAAGCTAAAAATGAGGAAACTTCTGCTGGATATGATGGAGTGTCTCCCATGTGGTGTCTTCTAGAGGTAGATCCTTCCATTGAACCAAAACTTCAGTGATGGTGTGATTGCGAAGGTGGCGCATGCAATGATCTAGGATAGCCTCAGGTTTAATCATGAGTATCCCATCTTCAATAAATTTTGGAAGCTAATTTTGGGTAGTGACGTGTGTGCCTAGTACTAGTTTAAGGCAAGAAACATGGAACACAGGGTGAATTTTGGAGGACTCAGGTAGCTCAAGTTTATATGCAACTGGTCCAATACGTTGTAGAACTTTATAGGGTCCATAAAATCTGGGTGCTAACTTTTGAGAGCCTTTGATTTTTAGTGAAGTTTGGCGATATGGTTGCAAGCAAAGGAATACCATATCTCCTTCTTGGAAGGTACGCTCAATTCGATGTTGGTCTGCTTGTTGCTTCATACGGTGTTGAGCGGTGAGTAGATTTTCTTTAAGGATGCGCATCATGTTATCTCGAGTAGAAAGTTCCATCTCTACTACTGGCACGTTTGTACTTCCTGGAATATATGAAGTAAGGGATGGTGGTGTTTGGCCATATAAGGCTTCATACGGGGTCATTTTAATGGCCATGTGATATGTGGTGTTATACCACCATTCAGCTAATGGTAGCCATTTAACCTAGTGAAGGGGTTGAGTAGAAATAAAACAATGGAGGTAGGTTTCCAGGCATTTATTAACAACTTCAGTTTGACCGTCCATTTGGGGGTGGTAGGCGAAACTCATCCGAAGTTGGGTGTCGTGGAGTTTAAACAATTCTTTCCAAAAATTACTAGTGAAAGTGGGGTCACGATCACTAACTATAGTGGAAGGCATGCCATGCAGTTTAAAAATATTATCCAAGAAAATTTGAGCGATAGTGTTGGTTGTATAAGGGTGACTCACCGGGCAAAAATGGGCATATTTAGATAAACGATCTACCACGACTAATATGGTTGTTTTCCCTACGGATTTTGGAAGGCCTTCAATAAAGTCCATCGAAATATCAACCCATGTTTTTGTTGGTATGGGAAGAGGTTGAAGAAGACCTGGTGTAGCCACTGTTTCTCCCTTATGCCTTTGGCATGTCTCACATTCCTTTACGAACTTCTTGATATCGTTTTTCATTCCTACCCAATAAAAAGATCTAGTCACTCTTTTATAAGTCTTTAGAAATCCAGAGTGTCCTATAGTGGGTGTAGCGTGTAATTCATGGAGGAGTTTTGTACGATATGCGGATGTAGGAGATAGGACAAGATGTTCTTTATAACGTAGTATGTTATCTCTCCAAGAATAGTGAGGCTTGCTCATGGAATTTTGTTGGAGTTGTTGAATTATGGTATGTGTGGTGGGGTCCTTAAACCACTCTTCATTGACTTGGTCTATCCATTTAGGAATAGGGCAAGAAAAAGCATGTAATTGGGAAATTTCTTCAAACTTTCTGGAAAGTGCATCCGCGACCGTGTTATCTTTTCCTTTTTTATATATGATTTCATAATCATAACCTAGTAGTTTTGTAACCCACTTTTGTTGTTCTGGTGTGGTTATGCGTTGCTCTAATAAATATTTTAGACTATGGTGGTCGGTGCGGATAATGAAATGTTTACCAATAAGGTAAGGTCTCCAATGTTGGACAACATGAACAATGGCTAACATTTCTTTTTCATATGTGGAACGTGCTAAATTATTTTTTGAGAATGCTTTGCTAGTGAAGGCTAAAGGTTTTTCCTTTTGCATGAGGACGGCTCCCATTCCCAATCCTGAAGCGTCGCTCTCAATAATAAATGGTTGGGAAAAATCTGGCATGGCTAAGACCGGGGTGGTACACATGGCATTTTTTAAGGTAATGAAAGCTTCATTAGCTTTTGGAGACCATAAAAAAGCATTCTTCTTAAGTAGTGTTGTTAAGGGGGCCATGATTTTGCCATAGTCCTTGACAAACTTGTGATAATAGCCTGTTAGTCCTAAGAACCCATGCAGTCCTTTCAATGTTTTTGGAATAGGCCAATTTTCCACATCTTCAATCTTACGAGGATCTACTTTAACTCCTTCCTTAGAGACAATATGTCCAAGGTATTCGATTTCTTGTTTTCCAAAGGAGCATTTTGATCTCTTAGCGTATAATTGATTTTCCTCCAAGGTCTTTAGTGCTTGCTCTATATGGTTTAAGTGATCTTCCCATGTTTTGTTGTAAATCAAAATATCATCAAAGAAAACTAAAATAAACTTTCGAAGGAAAGGGTGAAATACCTTGTTCATAAGGCTTTGAAATGTGGAAGGGGCATTGGTAAGACCAAATGGCATCACCAAAAATTCATAATGTCCTTTGTGAGTGCGAAAAGCCATTTTGGGTATATCACTTTCTTTAACTCGAATTTGGTGGTAGCCCGATCGTAAATCAAGTTTGGAAAAATATGTGGCCCCATGAAGTTCATCGAGTAATTCATCGATGATTGGAATAGGAAATTTGTCCTTGATAGTTATTTTGTTGAGGGTGCGAAAGTCAACACATAAGCGCCATGATCCATCCTTCTTCCTTACTAGTATGACCAGAGAAGAGTAAGGACTTATACTAGGTCTAATGACTCCTGCTTTAAGTAGTTCTTGTACTAGTTTTTCTATTTCTGTTTTTTGTAGATATGGATATCGGTAAGGTCGAATATTAGGGGGTTGGTGTCCTGGAAGAAGTTGAATGGCGTGATCATGGCTTCGTTGAGGAGGTAATCCTTTTGGTTCATTAAATACCTTGTCATGGTGTTCTAGAAGTTGTAGTTCTGGCACCTCCTTTTCTTCCACCATAGGTGATTGAATAGAAAATAGTTGTGCAACCATTCCTTTACTTCCTTTGCGCATAATTTTCTCCATACGGTGAGAACTCACAATTTGGGAGGGGCCTGATTGTATTCCTTTAAGGGTATATGTCTGATATTTTATTGTAAATTGCATCCATAATGCCTCAAAATCCCATTGGATTTTTTTGAGTGTTCGTAACCATTGTACCCCTAGGATGATATCACATCCTCCTAATGGAAGTACATACATATTATTTTTCATGCTATAATCACCCATGGTGAGCTTAATATTTTGGCACTTTCCTTTACAAGCAATTCTTCCTCCGTCACCAACCATAACTTCAAAACTATTACAGGGTTGTATATAGCAATTAGCTTGTTTGGCCACGCATGGGTCAATGAAATTATGTGTACTACCAGAGTCGATAAGCACAATGAGGTTTTGTCATTTGAAATATCCTCTGACTCTCATAGTTTGTGGAGAAGAAAATCCTACGAGGGCGTTGAAAGAGACTTCTGGTGTACTTTCAGTGCCATCTTCGGTTACACTCGTCACCACTTCTACTTCTATTTTATTTTCTTCTTCTATTGAATTATCAGGGTCAGCTGCATCCAGAATATATAGTTTTTGTGTAGCACATTTATGATTTTTCTCAAATTTCTCATCGCAATGATAGCAGAGGCCTTTTGCTTGTCGTTCTTTCATTTCTTCAAAACTGAGATGTTTAATTGGTAGGGTTGGGTTAATTTTGGGGGTTGTGTAAGTGCTTTGTGCCTTTCCATTATGCGTAGGTTTGGGGGCAATGTAAGTGGTTTGTGATTTCCCCATAGGTGGTTTCCCTAATTGACGTTGTGCATTGATTTTATCCTCGGCTAATTTGGCCAATCCAATAGTCTGCATCATGGTACTAGGGTTAAACATTTGTACCTCTAGCCGGATCTCTTCCTTTAATCCACTGATGAAACAATCCTGAAAAAATGAGGCATCTAGCCCAGTTGTGTGGTTGGCTAATTTCTCGAATTGAGCTTGGTACTCTCGCATTGAAGTGGTTTGACATAACTTGGTAAGGGCTCCTATAAAATTTTTGAGCTTACTAGGGCCAAACCGTACTAATAGATTTTGTGTAAAGTTTAGCCAAGTAGGTGTGCCATTGGTCTTTTCAAACCACTGGTACCATTGAATAGCTTCATTTTCAAGGTGAAAAGATGCAATGTGAACTTTTTGTACCTCTGGAATATGGTTTAGAGAAAAATATTGTTCTGCCCGGTAAATCCAGTTAGTGGGATCACCTCCTTCAAATTTTGGAAAATCCAACTTAGTTGTTTGGGGAAGGATAGATGTTTGTGGCCCCCCTAGTGGTATTGGATGTGTCGGCACTCCGGTGGTTTGGCTTGTTTGAACGAGTGCCATATTTTGCTTGAAGGTATCCATTTTCAGGTCCATTGTTGACATCCTTTGCTCAACTTCCTGCCTGGTAGCTAAATTCTCTTGCAAATTTTGGTCCTTAAATTCACGAAGTTCATGGTAGATTTTCTCGAGAGTAACATCTTGTGACCTTCGTCCCTCAGCCATCGAAAATATTTTTCAAATTTTTAATTCTTCCCCAAAAAAAAAATTATTATGTGTTTGTTGCTTTTGTAGATATTGAGAAAAAAATAAAAATTTAGATCATTTTTTTAATTGTTTTTAGACCATTTATTTAAGGAGCACGACAGTCGAGTGGATAGCACGATAGGGGGTAGAAAACACAATAGGGTACAAGGAGCATGGCAGGTGATCGATAGGGGGTAGACAACACGGTAGGGTACAAGGAGCATGGCAGGTGATCGGTAGGGGGTAGACAACACGGTAGGGTACAAGGAGCATGGAAGTCGAGGTGTTATCAAGGATGAGAGTAGGTTAGATAGCACGATAAGGGGTCAACAACATGACAATCGAGGTGAACAGCACGGTACGTGGTCGATAGGGGGTTGACGGGGACAAGGAGCATGATGGAAAGTGGAGGTGGATGTGGCAAGTGAGGATGCAAAGCACGATGGGAAGTGGAGGTGGCAAGTGAGGACGATCAGGACGAGTGCGGTGGTGGAGTCAGTGACAAGAATACGAGAGAGGTGCAGGGCTCAACCACAAGTGGATGAAGGAGGAGTGGTATACGGAGTCAACGTATGGAGAAACGACAATGGTCAGGTTTGCACGAGGTGCAAGGGAAGCATGATTGAAGTCACGTCTTTCCTTGTGTGCTTTGACAAATATAAAGTGCTACAAGTTTGTAGCACAACCAATGTGGGACTTTTTAGTCCCAAAATTGTTTAAACCTTTTCTGTTCACTCCCTATTGACATCGAGATTTCAACAGCATTGTCAGATTTACATTTTTCAGTGTCAAAAAAATGCTAAAACTTTATATTATAAATTTTATAAAATTTTGTCGTATTCTTATTGCCTTGTCAGATGCTTTAAACATCGTGCCACAACTTGATTTTTTTCTGTGATTTGGATTCTTCCATCAACCCGAACTTATTTTAGAGGTCTTCGATAACTTGAAAAAAATTTAAGCTTTTTCCCATCGATTTTTGTTCGTTATTTTGCTCTACTATTTTATTTTTTATCATCAACATTCCCAGCGAGTCTGCGACCATTTGGTGATTTTTTTAAATTTGTTGATCATGATCTCTGTGAAGCTCCTTGTTATAGAGGATGCTCTTGTGATTAAATTGGTATTGTTGCCTATGAATTTAAGCTTGGTAGAAGAGATATGGAATTTAGATGATTTTACACAATTAATGAGTGGATGACAACGTAAGTGTTGGTGAATGGTGAATGGGAAACTAAAACAAAAAAATCAAAACGAGCATCGATTCTTGATGGAAGGGAAAAAAATTTGGTATGGCTCTGATCAAGATGTAAGCAACCTGCAACGTTAGTCATTTATGTAAAACTAAAACAAAGAAGAAACATAATAGAATCACTTTTGTATGAAGAATCACTAATTAGTTGATGTCCAAAACCGATCAATGGATAAATTAAAATGCATTTAATGATGCTTAGTACATCAATTCAAAGGAATATAAATATGTTTGCAAGTGATATGAATGAAGGGACGTGTTGGTCCCTAACTAATTAAATGGTGAATTAATAAGTACTTTGTGTTAGGAGTAGGGTCCTAACATCTTGAAAGGCCCCACATATGCTATTGATGTTGTTATTGTGAGCTTGTGTGTAGGTATTGGATACACATGGAATCTTGAGAGGTCAAGAAATGCATCTTCTAAACCCTCCCACAACCCATTGTGCACTCGAGGAGATAACTTGCCACACCATAGATTTCACTTGTAAAAGAAAACCCTCCATTTTGGGAGGTCGATTGTAACCAAAAGGGCCTATTTGTAAAAGATAAAGTTTATCAATATCAAATCTATTGCAAATATCTTTTTTATTGCACTTTGTCTATTTTCAATTGTTATGGTGTATTTCCTCTTTCACACAAATGGTGATCATGGTGGGACCCTTTGCCCACAACACATTTGACACTTGTTGTTTTGCATGAGCTTTGGCACTTGCATTGGGCATAGAATGTCTTATGTGTTTTTGCTTAGGGTTATTTGTGTTTGCATGCTTGTTTAGCTTACTTTTCTAACTTCTTGCTTGTTGTCTCTATTACAGGCACCCAAGGGTAGGATAGACACAGTCATACCTTCTCATATTAGGGTTGGATCTTGCAAGATCTACCCTCATAGGCTCAGTCTCAACCACCTAGGGTGGTTCTCAAGCATAGTATCAACCACCCATGGTAGTTCTCAAGCTCAATCTCAACCACCCATGGTAGTTCTCAAGCATAGTCTCAACTACCCATGGTGGTTCTCAAGCTTAGTCTCAACCACCCATGGTAGTTCTCAAGCTTAGTCTCAACCACCCATGGTGGTTCTCAAGCTCAGAAAATAATTGCATAGGCTTAGGCTCAAGGACACAATATGCTCAGTTTTCCTTTTCTTTTAGCATAGGCTCTCATATTTTAATTTTGCATAAAAATTCATAGCATAGTTCTTTTCATTTGTTTGTTTGAATCTCTTTCCTCCCCTTCTCCCTTTCAAATTAAAAAAAAAGTTGGCATAGTTTATTTCTTTTCAAAACTCAAAGGCACATTAGTTTAGTTGTTTCTTTCTATTGCTTTTCAAAAATTCAAAGGCACAATACCTTATTTATCTCTTTCTGTTCTCTCAAAACACTCAAGGTGCATTAGATTAGTTGTCATTTCTTTTCAAAAACTCAAAGACTCTTTAGATTAGTTATCATTTTCTTTTCCAAACTTAGTAGCTTAGGTTGTTATTTTCTTTCCAAGCTTAGTAGATTAGTTTGTGCATGCTTTCAAAAACTCATTTAGATCAATATTTATTTCAAAAAGAACATTAGATCATTGTTTTCTTTGCATATTTAGGGTTAGTTTTAAAATTGCATGGTAAATAGGCATAAAAAAAACAAAATCAAAATAAAAGACACATCAAATCACACACATTTGCATGATTATATTCTACAAATATTTTGCAAGGAAAACCTCTCGGTGATATTGGATTTCACCACCAACCATCGGTTGAGCCCTTTAGACACCATAGCTAGATCACATAGTTTCTTGGATTTCATCATCGAGAAGTTGGTTACCCTTGGGGCTAGCTCAGGGTAATTTTGAGGTTAGATACCCTTTTGTTCATAGGGCTTAATAATTTTTGGACTCACAATTATCATTTATATCCAAGCCTAATCGAGGGTGAAGCAAAATCTTAATTGGGCAAGTAGCAAGATATAGATAGTGTGACCTCTCTCAAGAGGTTTTTTTTACTCCCTTAGGATACCTAGAGCCAACCCATCATCCTAGGAAGCCTTTTTGTTATTTGTGTCTTATTCCTCATCAGGGGAGTGGGCATAAACACACCTTTTTAGATTTCATTCCATCATCCTTCATAGTTCCTAGGTCTAGGGAACATCAAAACACACAAAAACCAAAAAAAAAAAAATAAAAAAAAAAATAAAATCAAAACTTCAAAAATGAAAACATCAAAACATTCATTGTTTGCTTGCTTTTCTGTTTGCATAGATAGTGTGTTTTTCCTTAAAAGAAAAATAAAAATAAAAGAGAGCATCCACCAACACATCTTTCATTTTAGATAGCCTATGGTAATGACCCATAGTCAAGCCAAGGCTTCTTCCCAAACCCAAGTCTCCATGGACCATTCAGGTCAATCCACCCATTCTTCAATCACTCCCTCAACTTATCTAGGGGATGCATCCCAAATCCATCAAGGTAGCATGTTCGATGATGTCCATCATTACATCTCTCCCCCACTTGAGACTCATCACATTGGGTCTGATCAAGGTGGCAACCATCATACCATGCACACCACCCCTTCTGAGTCCCCTCATCCTGAGACTCCCCTTTCTCCACCTAAGCCAAACATCATACCCATTGATCTCAATGTTGCTTACCTCCTTTTCACCAATCCAATCTATCATGTCCAATCACCTCATGCTCCCTAAGACCCTTCTTCATCATACCCTCCACCACCTAGCTCATTCCCTCCATATTTACCCCCACTACACATTCCTATTCACACTGACCCCATCCTCATCTAGGTGTAAGCTTATAAGTCTTATCATCCTCCATCACCTCCTACATCTTCTAGTTTTCATCACACATTGAGTGTGCAAAATTTTGGAATATCACTAGTGTCCTCACCACCTAGGGGAACTAGTGCCACCCCTCTATAGCACATCATAGGCCCAATGTCTATGACCATCAACCTTAATCATCCATCTTCCTCCAATCATGTCCATTCATCATAATGCTCACATATTTCTACATCACCTCCTTACATCACACACACTTCTCACCCACATCATTCAACCCAAGTTTGTGTCACTTCCCATCTACACTCATCCAATCCATCTTCTTCTTTCCAATTTCCTAATCTACCTCCTCAATCCATGACTTTCCATGTCACTCCTCCCACCACTTACCCTTCATCCCCTACCATTCATATCAATGGTGCACATATTGCACACTCTTCTACCATATGTTCTGCTTGTCCCCCATCATCCTATAATCTTAGGATATCTTCTCATCAATTGTCTTCCCATCAAGTACCTCCTAATCATTGCCCATATTGTCACATCAATTCTTCTCACACCACCCACATTCCTCAACAACCACCTCAAACTCCTCATCCTTCATCTCATTTATTGAATCTAGGGATCATTCTTTCCTCAATCACCATCTTGGGCCTCTTATCTACCCATGATGCCCATAATCTATTCTCATCCTCATGACTCTCATCAATGGCCTATGACTTAGTCACATAACCCACACCCACATCAACCACCACCTCATCAATATCATTCCACTCCTGATCTATATCAACCCACCTCTCAACCATACCAATCACACCCCACCCAACACATGCATCATCTAACCTCTACACAACCCCTTCATTCCTACCCATCATCGTATCCCCCACTTCAACCACCTACCTATCATCAACACCATACTCAACAACCACCATCACACCCCTCACACACCCATAATCATTCTCATCAACATCATCAATATCCACCTTTAGGATCCTAGGTTCTATAAGTACCATATTCTAACCCTAATCATCATCATCATCATCTCTATTTACACCAATCATATCCCTCCATCGAGCCATCCCATCTGACTCATCATGGCACCCACTATTCAGCTCCCCAAGCTACTCTAGATGCATTCCAATAATTGGCCAACAAGATCAATAGCTTGGAATCTCAAGTTATAAGCATGGGGTATCAAAAGCCAACCTTGAGTCAACTTCAAAACTACCCCATCAACCCCTCGGTCCTAATGCTACCTTATCCTCCCCTATTTAAAATACCCAAATTCAAAAAGTTCAAGGGCAAAGAGGATCCTCAGGATCACTTGAGCACATTCATCAATGCTTGTTATCTCATCAATGAGATAGACCCCCTCATGCTCTATACCTTTTTGCTATCCCTTGTAGGAGGAGCTTTGGATTGGTACAACCATTTTCCCAGACATAACTTGTATAATTTTGAATAATTAGCCAATCTCTTCCTAGAGTGCTTCACTCTAAATGTTAAGAAGAAGACCACCTTAATGGATCTCACCAACCTTCATCAATTTGATGATGAGTCTATCCTCGATTATGGAAATCGATGGAGAGTGGTACTAATTGAGTTACCCTTCTCTATCCCCATCATTGAGCTAACTTAGATGTTCACTTAGAGTTATTCCAAATCAATATCCCTTCTTCAACTCCAATAATATCGAACTCTTGAGGAAGCTCTCACTCAAGCCAAAATTATCGAGGATATCAAGATCCAAGAAGGAGAAATCAAGCTCTAAAATAAGGAATGGCTAGGTAAAAATACCAAGGGCAATAACACAAATAATCAATCCAAACCTACCCAAGTCAACTAGGTAGTGTTGAGTAGCCTAACCACTCAACCTCCCCAACAACAACCTCAACCTCCACCAACAACCTTCTCATCCACCATAATAGTTAACATACAATATCATGCTACCTCCTACCCAAAATCAAAATACCACTCATCAGGTTGCATGCCCTCAATAACCCCAATACAATTTCACACCTCTCTTAGAGCCCTTGTCCAACATCTTTCAAAAACTTATGGATGCACAATTGATCTCCTTACCCAAGATAAGACCTGAAGATCCAAATAAACCTTGAGGAAGAGGGTATAGAGAATATCGGTATTGCATCTACCATTGATAAAAGGGTCATGATATCGATAGGTGCATCCAACTTAAGCATAAAGTGTAGGATTTGATTGAGAGGGGGCTTATCAAAGTTGATAACCCTCTTGCTCCCCCTAATCAAAATTTGGGTATCTATCAAACCTCATTACCACAACATGGTATAACACAACCAAACACTAGAGAAACTATGACTACCCCTCAATCAAATCAAGTTAACCATGTCAATAATACCCCTAATTATCTAGGTTTTGTTGGTATGATTCATGTGGTCACCAAAAATTAAAGATACCTAGATCCACCTACATAAACAATTGACCCCTCAAATGTGTCATCCTCATCAATTGTGTTACCTCCACTAGTGCAAGTCACCATTATACCTCAACCTTGACCAATCATCCATCTCAAAAGTAGGCTTACCCATAGCCTCAAAATGGCCTCAGCTAAGCTCTCAATTTATGAGTTAATCCAATAATCACCTCCCCATCGAGAGGCATTAATGGATATACTCAAAGCCATAGAGCTACAAACCCATGATCCTAATACTTTTTCCAATTTTATGGGTAACATTCAAACCTACACCTCATCGGCCATCACATTTTATGACACTGAGATTAAGACTATCCCGGTGGAAGGACCAGATCCACCCTTGCACATCATGGCCACTATTGACAATAAAATCTTCAAATATGTCCTAATTGACATGGGCTCTTCCATCAACATCATCACATCATCCACCCTCAAACATCTCAATCTTCCACCCACTCATATCATTGATTCTACCTTCACTCTATGGGCATTCAATAATACCCTATGCTCAATGCTAGGAATAATCATCCTCCCTATCCAAGTAGGGGTCTAGACTATCCACACTCTATGTCATGTCTTGGATGGAGAGATGCAATACAATGTACTCCTAGGTAGACTATGGATATAGGATATGCGATGTGTACCCTCAACCTTGCACCATTGCCTCAAATACACACATGAGGGTCACATTCACTACATTCCAATAGATGATAAACCATTCAAGTATTACCACATGGTCACACACCTACATGAGCCCCCCTACCTTCAACACATCTATCTCTCACTCATCACTCACTCAACTCATCATACCATCCAACCTCATCTCCTACTCCCTCACTTATCCCTCACATTGCCAATCTACAACCCACCCACTCAATCTCACCCAATCCAATTCACCCTTCTTCATCTTTGGGCACTCATTACACCACTCATCCTACCTCAAATCAAAATCATCCATCTTCTTCATATTCTTCACCTCTTCCTCCTCAACACTACCCACCTTCTTCCTATCCTTCTCCCAATGCTCAACCTTTCCACCCTTCTTCTAGCATGCAAGTTATTCAACCCCATCCCCAACCTCTTCATCCTCCATACTCTACTTATACCTCTCCTTCATCCTCAATGGCTCGACCTCCATCTTCAATCCTACCCATCACACCCATACCACATCATCCTCCACCTTTAGATCTTATTGTCAATCACCATCCACCAACTCCATCTAGATCACACCCTTCTACTTCTTCCACTAATCCCAACCACCATCTCAGGGCTTCTTCTTCTACTCCCACCACTTCTCCCATCAGATAGGCTACCACTACCCTCACTCCTACCATTATCACCCCTTCTATCTCCCCCATACCTACACCCACACATGCATCCCAAACCATATCTTCTTCCATGATACCTGATCCACCCCCACCACCAAATCCATCTGAGGTTCATCCATCCATCCTTGATATTAATCAAGGGATATCCACTCCCATTCTACCACCCTCTGCACCTCACTCCACTTTTATGGATAATGTAGAGTCATCCTCCTCCACCCCCTCTCCAATGCTCTCATCCTAGTCTCCTAGTGTTGTTGTACATATGACCACTCCTAGCATAGGAGAGTACCTTGTACATAATATAGCATTTTTACCTCTAGTCATAGAATCGGTTAGGGATTTTGGTCACCCTAGTCATACCCCTTTAACTATCAATGTTGTTGTCCTAGTAGGCTCTTCCTCTAATCACATAAATTTCATGTATGGAGGAATCAATTCATCATCAGATAAACCTCTTGATAAAGAGCTTGAAGCATTATTTTTTAGCAACATTAACTTTTTGGATAATCCTTCATTCACCATGAAGTACTTCCATCATTTCAATTGGTAAGGATGTGGCCTTGGCCACTATGAGCAAGGAATGTAGACTATTTTGGAGCCTCATTCTCAACCTCCTTAGGATAAATCTAGCTTAGGCTATGATCAACATTCTCCAATCGATCCCCTCGAAGATGATCTTCAATGTATCACCCTTGGTCTCAAGGAGGAAAGTGAGGATGAATACCCTGATCTTGAGCATGCTCTCACATCACCAATATACCTCTTCCAAGTTGCCACCATCCATACCATCTCATATGACACTTTAGATGATGAATTGGATGAGTCATTTGAGGCACTTTCGATTACCTCTAATAGCTCTAAAGATGAATCATCTCCTATTATCCCCATCATAGATGTAGATGACTTTTATCTGCATGTGTTCCCCATCCACTACCCATTTTTCCTTTGCTCCTTCCATTGGAGCAACTATATGCACCCATCAATCCTCCACCTCCACCATGGCCACCTCTACTTGATCCTTGCCCACCTATTCTCAATCAACTCCTTCCTCGAGAGCATGTGCAAGGGAACCTAGACTCTGATCTACAACCCCCTCATTTCCCCAAGTCAACATAATTTTTGTTGACTTATGCATACCCCTCCATAATCCATATGATCCTATGCATCCCATCCCCATTGATACTAATCTCATTGAATTTGAGTATATTTCATCCCCTCCAACTACCTCAGATTTCTATCCCTCAGATCAATTGCTTAAGGACTCAAATATCTACTTTCCTACTTCACCCCCTTCTTTGCCCTCTTTTGTTTATAATGTTAAAGTTAGTGAGATTATATCACCCCTTCTAGATAATATTATAGATGACATCCATCTCATTCCCACCCCTCATCAGCTTGAGGAGGGTTCCCATATGCTCATCGAGGAAACCATCGATGTCAACATCAACATAGATCTAGATAACCCTAAAATCATCAAACTTGGGAAGAGTCTCTCAATCGAAGAGCAATAAAGTTTTGTCATGCTCCTAATAGAGTATCAAGAGGTCTTTGTGTGGTCCTATAAAGATATGCCTGGCCTTGACCCAAACCTTATCATCCATAACCTCATGTTGAACCCTAGCGCTAAGTCGATCAAATAAAAGTTGAGGAAACTTCATCCTACTATAGCCCTCATGGTTAAAGAAGAGTTGCAGAAACTCTTAGACATGGGCTTTATTCAACCAATTGACTATCCAGAGTGGATTTCAAATATGGTGCCTATTGGCAAACCTAATGGGGGGATACACATTTGCATTAATTTTTGTGATCTCAACAAAGCATGTCCTAAGGATGATTTTCCTCTCCCTAACATTGATATACTCATGGATTCTATCATGGGCCATGAAATGCTCTCCCTAATGGATGGTTTTTTAGGATATAACCAAATTTGAGTCAATCTTGATGACCAACACAAAATAACTTTTACATCACCTTGGGGGACATTTTGCTACAAAGTCATGTTGTTCGGTCTTAAGAATGTAGGAGCCACGTACCAATGAGCCATGACTTACATCTTCCATGATTACATGCATAAAATCATTGAATATTATGTTGATGATCTCTTGGCCAAATCCAAAATGTGCCATGGGCATATCGATGTTTTACGTAAAGTTTTTGACCACCTTCTCGAGCATAACGTGCGACTTAATCCCAAAAAGTGCATCTTTGGCATCACTTTAAGGAAGATTTTAGGGTTCATCGTCTCCAAGAGAGGCATTGAAGTGGATCCTAATAAGGTCAAGGCCATTATCAAAATGCAACCCCCTATGACCCTTAAAGAACTTCATAGCTTGCAAGGTAAGATTCAAGCGATTCATCACTTTATCACTCAATTATTAGATAAATGCAAGCCATTCAATCATCTATTGTAAAAGGGGATCACATTTCAATGGACCATCGAGTGTCAAGAAGCTTTTGATGCTATCAAGTATTACCTTGCTTCCCCTCTAGTTTTATCCCTACCTAGACTAGGCATCCCATTCCATCTGTACATATCTACCATTAACTTTGCTTTAGGGACCATGTTGGCTCAAAATAATGAAGCCAATCAAGAGTAGGCTATCTATTACATTAGTCATACCTTGGTGAGTTATGAAATAAGATATGCATATGTGGAGAAGCTATGCCTTGCTATGGTTTTTACCACCAAAAAGCTTCACCACTATATGCTCAACCATACAATGTATGTCATCGCTAGAGAGAATCCTCTATGGTATATGATGAGTCACACTTACATGAATACCCACATGATAAAATGGATAATGCTATTAATAGAATTTGATCTCAAATTCATAAGCCAAAAATCCATAAAGGGTCAGGTCATCACTGACCAACTCATTGAAGCTCCTCTTCAAGATGATAAACCTCTTATCATAGAGCTTCTAGATGACTCTATCTTCAGTATTACTAAGCTCGAAGAGCATGTCAAACCTGAATATGAAGTCGATATCACCCTTTTATTTGATGGGTCTAAGTGCAAACAAGGGGGAGGTGTAGGAATTATTTTCTTCACACCTCAAGGGGTTCCCATCCCTTCATCATTCAAGCTTGACTTCCCCTATACTAACAATAATGTAGAGTATGAGGTATTAATTTTAGGTCTTCAGACTATTATGGCAATGTACATTAAATGTATCCATATCATAGGTGACTCCCAACTCATTTTCAATCAAGTCAAGGGGGTCTACCAATGCAAATGCTTGGTCTTAAAAGCCTACAAGCAAATTATTGACAAGTTACTCATCAATTTTGATTGGTATGACATAGAATATTTACCAAGGTCATCTAACCATTTTGTGGATACAATGGCCTCTCTTGGGTCCCTTATCCTATAGAACCCCATTGATAATGTTACCCTCATTCACATCACTATGCTATCCAAATTGGCTATCTCTTGAGAGTCATCTAATGATGAATGAGATGTTTTTCTAATTCAGGTCAAGCCCTACCATATTATTTTTATGTAAATCAAGGATTTTCTAAAACTTGGTACTCTTCCTTCTAACTTGTCACCCATTACTAAATGCACATTCAAGCAAAAGGTAGCTCGATACACTTTAGTAGGAGATGTGCTTTATCATCATGGCTATGATGGTGTCCTCCTTCATTGTCTCGAACCATAGGAAGCCAATTGGGTAGTGTCTCAAGCACATGATGGTACATGTGGTGGTCATTTTAGTGGGATGGCTATCACAAAGTACATTTTGTGCATGGGTTACTATTGGCCCACCATGGAACATGATTGTTGCACATATATCAAGAAATATCATAAATATCAACATCATGCCAATTTGACCCATCTTCCATCACAAGCCTTACAACCCATTCAAGCCCTATGGCCATTCTCATAATGGGGACTAGATCTAGTTGGGAAAATATCTCCTCCATATTTGAGCAATCACACCTTCATCATCACCACTATCGAATACTTCACCAAGTGGGTTGAGGCTATTCCTCTTACCAGTACGATAGGACCTTGAATTATTGAGTTTATACTCTAACACATCATCTATCATTTTGGTATCCCCTCAAAAATCATTTTTGATAATGGGACCCCATTCAAAAATAAGGATGTTCAAGCACTATGCAACAAGTACCATATTCAACATAGCTTTTCAACACCTTATTACCCTTAGAGCAATGGATAAGCTGAGGTGACCAATAAAACTATTTATGTCATTCTCAAGAAAATGGTACAAGAGAATCATAAATATTGGCACCTTCAACTCCCTTTGGCACTTTGGGCTTATCAAACTAGCATTCACATGCCAATAAGTGCAATATCATTCTCTTTAGTTTATGGTATCGAAGCCATCATGCCTCTTGAGCTTGAGATCCCAACTCTACACATATCTTTGCAAGAATTCATGGATGAGGACACAACTCATCAAGCTAGGCTCGATCAACTCATTCTTCTTGATGAACATTGAATCAATGCTCTTGAGCACCTTTGTGTTTACCAAGATTGAATCAAATGAGCCTATGATCATAAGATCCATCCATGAGAATTCCAAGTTGGTGATCTCATGCTTAAAGAGAATCAACAAAACTTGAGTCTTCCCTCATATTTATGTGATAAGTTTGCTACTAACTAGCTTGGTCCATTCATTGTTAAACAATCATTTGGTTTTAGGGCCTATAAGCTTGTGACTCTCAAGGGATTTGAGGAACCTGAACCCATTAAAATTCTTCATTTGTACGTATTCAATGCCTAATTACTATCACACTGTAACATAATCAATTTAAAAAAAAATAAAAAATCAAATAAAATAAGGATTTTCCTCTATCATCCTTCATTTTTATCCAACCATTCTCCAATGTCTTAATAGGATAAAATCATGAGCATATCACCAGCACATGATGCCACACTTGCAATGAAGACACTAAAAGTTGTTGTGGAATGGTTGGATGAAAATGAGGCATGCCTCTCATCAAAAATTCCAAATCAAAATCAAAATCAAGAAAATCAAACACAATGCACTCATGTCACAATCATTTTTCATTTTTCAATCAACCACTTATCACCTTTTATGTTACCTTGTTGACTTCATTTGTTTATTTCCTCCTTATTTCTCTTCTCTTCCTCACACATCACTCCTCGTTGTATGATCATGCTTCGAGTGGCTACATACCATGGACCGGTGTGTTCCTTTCCCCCTTCCTCTTTTCCCTCTTTCTCCATTCTATCTTCTTTCTCTCTTTTCTTTTTCTTATTATTTCTATATCATTTTTTATGCCACCACCAGCTCATTACATTTTCATTTTGCACTTTCATATTTTGTCTTAAATGCTATTTTGATCATTGTTCGATTAAGTTTGACACCTATCATCATAAAGGATTTTGGTTGTGTTAATCAAGGGTATCTTCATAGTCATAGTTGTCTAACCTCTTTATATGCACTTTTTCACCACATCCACTATGTCCACCATTCATAATTCCCCATGCTTTATCTCTTTCCTCTCATAGGTTTGGAGAATATTTGGGTTCTTTTGATCGTTCAGCCATACCTAGTGTCTTAGTCAACCTACATTGAAAGTCATTTATTCCTTGAGTGCTATAGGCCTTCTTGGTTACATTAGGTTTTCTCTTGGACCATGCACATTTCACATATTAATCATATTTTGAGTCTAGGAAATATGAAGCCATGCGTAGCTTTAAGCCATAAAGTGAATGGTTTCCCCTACTCATCCTATCATGCCATAATCTGATCCCAAGGATCCATATTGCAAAAAAAATAAGAGAAAAATAAATAGAAGCATCATCAATTGTATCAATTATCATGGATCCTAGGGAATTTTAGACGTCTCCACTGGGGCTATAGATGCTTGGATAGTAGTGGAGCAATGTTGAAGGATTGTGGGGCTATCTCCATCAGGGCTATAGATGCTTTATTAGTAGTGGAGTATGCCCTTGTATGGTGACATGTCTATCATATTAGCGACCTTCTTTTGTATAGACCTATGTCCACTCATGGATGAGCTAGCTTATAATGGCTTGAGTTACAATTGGTCAATCCTACCTCTCTCAAAATCAGAAATGAACATCACTACACACACATTGGTCTCTGAGCAACTTGACTCTCCTAGTTGGTCTTAGTATCTTCAAGAACTTATTTGATCAGTAGATGAGTTTGATTGATGTCACTAGGGTGTTTGAGCTTCCTGAAAGCACTTGTTGATCCTTCCTTTCCTAGGATAGGTAAATTGATAAGTCATGCCACCTTTGTTCTTATAGTTTATTTATCCCCTATTTCCATAATATCACATTCACTCCATTCCATTCTATAGTTATGTTAGTACCATTGTGTTGATGCCCTTGATTACTCAATCACTTCATGAGTAAGTGATATGTTGTTAAGTATTTTTGAACAATAATCAAACATGCATTTATCATAACATCTTCTTGCATTGATCATTTCATAACCATTCCATTTCATATTAGTCACATTCATCATTTCATAAATAACACTATCTATCATGAATATCATCACATGCATCTCATTTCAATCACTATATCTATCCATGCATCATCAATAAATTCACATCATACATCATCATCAATAAATTCATATCACATCACATCATCACACACAATAATTTTGCACAAAATATGTATGTATGTATGTATGTATATATATATATATATATTACATCATCATAATAATGTTAGGCATATAGGCTACATCATCATGGCCTAGTAGCCTATAAAATTATGGTCACATCATCACCCTATCAGACCTCAAGGTTGCCCATCATTGGTCTCATTGCCTCCTCTCATCTTGATCTACTCTTACTCTGTTATCTTTATCACTCATCTCCTTGGGAGGATCTAACACTTAAAGCTCATGATATAGAGGGCTCTCTCATTTGTGGCCTCACCATGGTACCTGAGGGTCCACTAGCTAGGCTTTATTGTGACCCTATCAATGTCGACCATAAAGGGACATAAAATCCCTCCCTAATAGGATCTCCTCCATATCCATGGCTCTCTCTACCTCTAATCATCATTGTGCCATGGCCCTCGTGTATCTACCCTGGGCCATCATTACCTCTACTCATGCTCCAGCTAGCTCTATCTATAGTGCCTCATTGGTCCTTCATAGTTCTTCCATATTTGCTTCCATCTTCTCCCTCTCAGCCACTCCTAAATCTACCTACTATCGTAGCTTATCCTTCTTGATCATTATCATAGTATATCCTCCTACATCTAGGCTAGTATCTATACTAGCCTATCTTACTTGCTCATATCCTCCTCTCTCCCTCCTACCTACTCCTCTCTCTTGACCACTAGTAGAGCTCGTTATCTCTCCACCTCTAAAATTCATGCTCCCATCTACCCTAGCTCCACCTATAAGTTGTCTCACTCTGCCTACAAATCTACCACCTCCTCCTCCATCCCTCTAGGTGGGTCTCCCCCTTATCTACCCATCATCATCACACTAGAAGCTCCTCAGCTTTCATTGCCCCACCTATCACATCCATTCCCCCATCACCCCCTATGACATCCTCATCACCCACCCTCTCTAGTGGATCTCTAGGCTCACAATGTTAGGTCACCCTCTTGGGCTCCCAATGTTGTGTCACCCACCATGCATCATACTCTAGAGTCATCCCAATATCATCTGTATCTACCACCTTAGTATCCTCATCTACCTCCTCCTTGACTACCTCTATCTATGGTAATGGTAAAGTGACCTTATCATACCATCTCCTATATATGATAGGTGGATCTGGAACCCCCTATCATAAACTAAACTATCGTAACACCTTGAAAAATTAGAATAACTCATGCTCTATCCCATGTCAACCAATCACCATCTCATCTATTGGTCTTTACTCATGTGGGCTCTACCCTCCATGGCCTCCATATCATTACCTCTGGCCTTAGCTCTACCCATATATATTGATAGTACTATCTTCCCTTCTTCTATGGTCATCCTCTTGATCTCTCCCTATCATGTCACCATCGTAATACATAGGGTCACTTGGTCACTTCCTCCCCCTCTAGCTCACATGGTAACCCTATCGATCAGTTACCCCTAAACCTATAGTAATACATTATAACCCAAGCCCATCCTCCTCCATTATTGCACCTTATATAACTCAATGTATAATTGGGTCAATAATGCTAGTCCCTATGCATATACTATTGGTGTCTCAATAAGCTCTACCATAAATCTCAATAGATTCCATGGAAACTGATCTCCATTAGAATCTGGAAATATAAGTGAATATCAAGAACATCACCACCAGCTTTCATGGTGTTAGTCTCCCCTTACTATACTCTTTCAAGTACTATATCCCATCATTGTTTGTATCCATTATCTCCCACTCCTCCGTATACCTCCATTAGTACCTCTTCCCTATCCAAGGTTGCATGGATAGGAATCCCTTCCACTGGTAATCAAAATATGTGATACACATCCTCCAAGGTAAATATAATCTCCCCTATTAGGAGGTGGAAGGTCCCCCTATCTGGGTCCCATCACTCTTCTAATATGAAAGGTACCCTCGATCCATGTAGATGGGCTCAATCTATACCACCTCCTTCAAGCCAATCTTCTCCAACCACTCCTAGTCTACCTCTATCAACTTGTCTTGGGCACTTGGAAATATAGTGCCAAATTGATGTCATGGTTGTAGCATCCTCAACTACACTCACCACATCACAGTCATTAGCTCACCATTTTCATAAATATATAATAATAATAAATTACCTTCCCAAGGCATTTAAAATTAAAAAATCATAAAACACATGCACACAATTCAACAAAACATAACACAACCAAAAGAACCAGGATACTTACCAGCTCTACACACCCTCCAACTCCTACCATCATACTCATTCTTGCCATCTCTTCTCTACCACCCTCCATAGTTGCCAAAATGAGCCCCATAAGGCCTATTTATAGCTTGGCACTGGTAACCACCCAAATAGGTTTCCAACCACCCTAGGTGGTCACCAATGCACAAGGCAACCACCCTAGGTGGTTCCCAAGGTGTAGGGCAACCACCATGGGTAGTTCCCAATGTGCTAAACAATTACCATGGGTGGTTGCCACTAATATTTTCTTCTTCATCAAAATTTCCCAAATTTTGCAACTGACCCCCAAAATTCATCTTTTGTGCACCTTCCCTTCTTCCATGCTACAATTTTCATCCATATTTCATCAATCGGCTCATGTTTATCACTAATTTCTCATCATCCACTTGTCACTTGAGGGGGTTGACAAGTACCCACGAATTTTATCTCAAATTAGTTCAATACACAAACACCCAATTTTGGAGTTACGTGTGTCCAAGAATATTTGCCTAAGGCTATCATTAACCCTTCCTCTATTGGGGAAATAGTAGAGCTCATATTTTATTTTCTCTTTCAAAATTTCTAATCAAAACCCTGATTCCAAGACTCAAAATTCTAATCAATTCAATTTCATCAATTCGTCAAAGGTAAATATTCAAGGACATTCATTACTTCCATAACTAGGGCATCTTACATTGTTCTTGATTCAAGATAATCTTGCATCACCCCCTCCTCAAGGTAAGGTCACTTTCATCATTCACCAGTCTTCTCCTCTATCCATCATCAATCCCATAGTCGATGTCATCAATTTTTGCACCATATTGTGTTTTCACACAATGTGGTACAAAAAGGGGTATCTGTAGACACCTAAAAAGTGTCACATTTGCAATGGTTAAATATTAATATTTAATAATGTGTGCAATTATTTTAATTAATGTATTACAAACCTTAGAAATTATTAATATTGGCTATTCTAGCCCCTTTGATCCTTTTCTAGTCCCTTTGACCCACTTTAGCCCCTTCCTATGCCTAACTATGGTCATCATGAGACCACTCCACTATTTTTAACTCTGGTTCACCTTAACTTTAGTTGGCATTTATTTCCCCTCTTTCCTCCACTTTCCAAGTGCATTCAATGCATTTGGGTGAGGATTCCCTCCACCTAGGCACTTTGATTAGAAATGCTAATTTAGTGGGTGAGGAATCTCTCCATAAAAGGGCATTAATATGGCACGTCATAATGCATCATGGCATGTCATATTATGTCATGGCATGTCATAAGGTGTTATGGCATGTCATAAGGCATCATAGGATATCATAGCCCAAACTAGGGAAAGTTGCACATTTGTCCACCCCAAGTGGGGAATCTCTAAGATGCCCCTCTTACACACCCATGCCACTTGTCACCCCTTTTCTTCCATCCTCCCCACTCTCCTCCACCCATGGGAGACTTTACAAATAGGTCTCCATTTTCATGTTCATGTGTGCACAAAAATTATAACGAAACTCTACTCAAATTTCATTCAATATTGTTGTATTTTTGCTTGACATTGTGCTTGCAGGTTTTACCATTGGAGGAGCTCAAAGGCATCAACCATGGAGGCTTTTGGGTTTGTTCACTAACATTTTTTTTGTAGCCACATCAACAATAAATATTCAATAGTGCACTAGATCTACAACAAGGACCCCAAAACAAATCCCTGAAGGCTCAGATTCAAGATCAAAACCCTCTATCAGATAATAGTCTCAATCTCAACCACCCAGGGTAGTTGACCAAAAGCACAACCACCCAAGGTAGTTCCCTAGAAGCACAACCACCCAAGGTAGTTGACCAGAAGCACAACCGCCCAGGACAATTGACCAGAGAGCACAACCACCATGGGCGGTTGAGCATCAAAGCCAACAATAACTCCAAATCAACCCCAAATTGCATACAAAGGTAAATCAGGTATTTGGAAAGGCTTTGTAAGCATTTCATGCAATTTTGTAACTTTTGCACTCAATTTTGTAAGTTTTGTAATGTTTTAGTCACTTTTTGTAACCTTCTTTCACGATTTTGGGCCTCATCTCGAAAGGCCTCGCATATGCTATTGATGTTGTTATTGTGAGCTTGTGTGTAGGTATTGGATATGCATGGAATCTTGGGAGGTCAAGCAACATGCCTTCTAAACCCTCCCACAACCTATTGTGCGCTCGAGGAGATAACTTGCCACACCATAGATTTCACTTGTAAAAGAAAACCCTCCATTTTGGGAGGTCGATTGTAATCGAAAGGGCCTATTTGTAAAAGACAAAGTTTATCAAATATCAAATCTATTACAAATATCTTTTTTATTGCACTTTGTCTATTTTCAATTGTTATGGTGTATTTCCTCTTTCACACAACTCCTAATACCAAATTCATAAGTCTGCAATTATACAAGCTTGCTCCTCCAATATTATTACCTTTGCAAACCCTATCCTACTTACAAAAAGGAAACTTGATTTTTTTCTCACAACCTTTCCATAGAAAGTCTCTTTGAATTTTATCAATTTTTGATGCTATAATTGTTGGCGTTCTTGAAAGTCACATAATATAAATAGGAATGGATTGCAATGTAGTCTTTATGAGTTGTAGCCTTCCTGCTATGGTTAAGAAATTACCTTTCCAACCTACCAAGCAAGTTTATATTCTTTCCAAAAAATAGATCCAAAGCTCCTTTTTATTTCCTTTATTAGACAAAGGAATACCCAAGTAGGTCGATGGAAATTTTTCAATTTTAAACCCTAAAATATTCACAATAATGTATTGTAAATCTAGGGTAGTTGTTGGAACAATTTCTTGCATCCATAGAATTTATTTGTTACGCTACAAGAATTTATTTGAAACCAACAAACTATTACAGGCTCTGGTCAACCTGCCTCTTCATTCTGGTTAAATATTTATTTGCTAGATTTTAAAGGACCAAAATGGGTAAGGAAACCCCAGTGGTAAACTTATGATTTTACAAGTATTACACACTCCAAATAATAGTTACAACTTAGTTCTATTAAATTGACCAAGCAAAGACAACAACTCTAATTATGCCTTATGTAGATCGGTGCCTAGATTCATTGGGTTGTTATAGCAAATTAACAATGCTTTCAATATGAACAAAAATAAAGAGGAAGAGAAAAAATTGGTGCTATTAAATTCATTTTGTAGACACCTAAAACGTGCCATGCCAAGGGTGACTACTCATATGGACATGCTACAAAACCATATGAAGGATCTTGGATAGACTCCAAGATAGAGCAGTGGTTCTAACCACTCAATTTAGGCATTCTGGCCTAAGCAGTCTGAACCACAGTCCAGACCTACGGTCTCCAGTCTGAATCATGGTTGACACCTGCGGTCTCCAGTCTAGACTAGCTGTGACTTGCAGTTTAAACTGGGGTTTAGTTAGGCCTTCCATTCGAGCCAAATTGGTTGGAACGGCCAAGAGATCTATAAGGAGGCAGTTGGAGGACAGAAGATTCCAAAGGCTTCCATCCCAACTGACCTAACCAACCTTCTTGATATTGGCTTCTCCATGAAGCCACCCCTAGCCCTAGGAGCATGCTATAAGTAACCCCCATTTTTCAATGGGGAAGAGAGGACTGAGAAGAGATAACTTGCATAGCGAAGCACTGTCGAATTGTCGAGCAAACTAGTTGATCAAGAGCGCAGCGAAGCCCTATCAAATTGCATAACGACCTTATGCATTTGGGATCCCCTTTGCTATCCATTCAACGATCAATTAGCCATGGATGCCCTAGGTGCCTATGAGGATCAAGAAATGAAAATCTGGGTGAACAAAGGCCCTTCATAGTGATTTGACCACCAAATCTGTTAGAAGATGACAAAGGTGACCCTTGAACATCAATTCGAACAATGAGGTCAAGCCCACTGCCCCTAATTCTGAGGGCAAACACATCAGAGGTCAAACTGCGGCTATCAGCCATGGTTTACAGTGCATACCGCCCCTCACAGCTATGGTTTGCAACAGGTTAGAGATCACCTTATTCTGCTTTTTACTGCATAGGTTAGTCAGATTAGTTATTTCATAGCTTAAATTGCACTTTTAGAGAAACTTTGACCATAGGAATTAGGAATTTTACGTATTGTAGTGGTTAGAAGTACATTGAATATTTTTTATGCTTGATTGCTTTCGATTCAATATTTGTTCAATGCATCATGTTTTTACTCATGTTTTGTATACTGTAGTGTAATTCTTGATACAATTAGAATAGCGTAGAACCTTTCTTTGTGCTTTCTTGTTTCATTAGTTTGATGGTATTTACATGTATAATCCTTTAAAGGGCTTCATCACGAGAGGCTATCAATCTATATAATAATGCATTGTTGTTTCTTGTTCGTAGGGAGACAGGTGTAGAAAGGAGCCTATATCATAATCCTTCCACAACGCAGAGAAGGGGGTTAGCTCTACCCCAAGGCAGTTCATATCATCTTGAGGGGCATTTTGATCACACCTACCCTTAAGAGGGAAACAATTACACACTCCTATTGTAATATTGTATCAAGATGATTATCCCTAAGAGGGATGTACTTGTAATTTGATTTTGACTTTGAATATAATGGAATAAAGTGTGTTTTATTGATTCATCTATTGTCAATTTCTTGTTCTTGTATCCATGTTATGCTTTTGTCAATTATTACCGTAGGAACTCAATAGGTGTGAGCCTTTTTGGTGGTCACAGATGGCAATCACGGTGGCACCCCATAATTTTAGCCTTGAATTCTAACTATTCTTGGTTGTTTCTGTCCATAGGTGCTAACCGTAGCTTTTAGCTATGATTATTTTTTGGCCCGCGGCTGTAACCTGCGGTCTCCACTGCAACCCACAGGTCGTACCTATGGTTCATAAAGGAAGAAGTAGACAAAAAAGCAATCAGTCGATAATAGAGCAGGAGTTGAGGTAGGTCCTAATTTCACCCTCTGTATTCAAATTTTTCCTCTGTATCTTTCCAAAGATCATCAAATCACTGCAAATTAGGAACAAAGGATAAGGGGTCAATGAATAAGTCTTAATTTGCATTTGATTTCCATTCAGTGGGAAGGCGTTGATGGTAATAGCAGACCTATGAGTGTAGTCTGCTTCTAAATACAGGGACCTTGATAAGTATTGTGTATCTTTTGCATGCTTGAGGTCCAATCAGCGACCATGTCATTATAATTACATCATCAAAATATCATGTAGGACATTAGCATGCATTATTTTTGAATGTGAAACGTTCCTTTTTCCTTTCGTGTACATCATGTAGGAATGGTCATTGTGCTCTATGATGCATTTGTCATTTTTGTAAAATAAAAAGAACCACACACACCACGTATCATTTAAACATCAGTGGCATTGGGCTCTCACATCCAACCCGCTTGATTGAGACCAACAGTGGATGTTATTACCACTTGGTTGGCTCATTTGAAATTGTACTATCGAGACCCGCTTGTTGCCAAGGCTGACCCAAGAACTATCCTATCCGTGCAAAATAGCAAGCACCCTTCCTCGAAAGGGTGTATCACTACGTATGGTGTGTTGGGTGAGGGTTGGTAGTACCTATGCTACTTCATTGAGTATGGATGTCATTACCATATTTGGCTTGTGCGATTATATAGGTGAAAGCCAATTTAACTAAGTTTAAAATCCAACAATCTTTCAAAACATGCAAAGAGTTTTTAATGCTGATACAAAAACAACATAAAACAATTTAGGGCTCACAATCAAACATTTAAAAGATATAATCACCATTTGTTTACATTGTCTGCATAATAAAATACATCTAGACGTCAGGAACACAAATGGTGAACACACGGGGTGATCGACAAAGGTCTAGGACCGATGCCCATGATCAACCCCCAACTAGTGCACAACAGCATGTGTCGAGTCCTCATACACGAGCGAACCGAATGACGTTCGGCTAGCATTAGAGGCGACAACTCGACACGGGGAGATCCCATTGAGCAAACCCTTGATAGAGGAGCTTCAATACACTCCTTTAGACATAGGACTGAGCATAGAGCTTCTCAGAACGAGGATGCTTTGCTCCAAATTCATTACTGAGATTGCACTGCATGTGCATCCACAGGATCAATCGAGGAATATGTGGTGTAGGGGACCAAGTTGGTTCCCATACGTACTAGGTCCATAGGAGGTTCTAACCCTCCACTGTTAGAGTATAGACAAGTCAGAGATCTGCTCATTCAGGGACAAGAGGACAGGCTCGTTTCTAAGCATAGGTCCACCCATACTCCTGCGTGTGGCTCACCATGTAAGATCGCCATTGATATATCAAAGGTGGGAGCTAATAGAACACCACTGCATGAGCAATGGAGGTCTAGACAGCTAGACGGTCTAGACAGTGTTCTTGAGTAACTAGGCTGTAAGCCTATAGCTCCGTCCACTCATGCTCCGAGTGAGCATAGCAAAAGTTGTATCAAGATCACTAGAGAGCATGGAGAGGCTTCTAAGCACCCTCATGTCACACGTCCACCATCCACACATATTTTTGATGGGTATAGAACCCATAAGGTAGCTCACACAGAGCACGCACACTAGAGGCCTCCTACGGCCAACCAAATTGATAGATCACACAGACTGGTGTCCGATCAAAGACATCAGCTACTCCAATATCAATTGGATGATGCTCACCTAGAGAGATAGCATATTGAAGATGAAAATATTCAAGTATAAAGGCTCATGACAGAGATTATATGAGCAGTGCATGTGTGAAGAGCGTATTCTAGCTCAGAAGGAGCACATAGAGTAGGAGGATCGGCTAGCCAAGGTTGGCCTATACCCTCTCGAGGACCATAGAGAGCATGTGCATAGAAGGGTTGTGTCCCTAGCCGATATGCATGAGTGAAGAAATGCTCGTACTCATGTCAATGCCCAATAGAGGGAGCGATTGTTGTCACTCAATGATATTAGACAGAGGCAATATGAGCACATAGATGTAGACAGATATGATCAGGGCTACCCTGAGAGTTCTCGGGTTGAATAGGAGGAAGAGCAATGTCCTCCACATCCCTCGAAGAAGGTATTACCTCCTAGACCACCTCCATAGCATCTTAGGGAGGAGGACTTTTTGTCTTCTAAGGTGTACAATGTTTTGGCTGATAAGGTCAAAGCAATATAGAGGCAAGGCATGACTATGCAAAGCCAACACTGAAGAAGATACACAACGAACCTCTAGACCCCTCAATGCCTACACCTCCATATCCCAAGCATTTTGATATACCTCGATTGGAAAAATTCAAGGGTGATGAGGATGCACAAGAACATGTTATGAGTTTTTTGGATGCGTGTTTCCAGATAGAGAGTCAGGATGCCTTGTTGTTACGCACTTTCATTATGACACTTTTTTGCCCGGCTCGAGAGTGGTTCAACCAACTAAAGAAACACAGTATTACTAGTTTCAAATAGTTGGTCGATGCATTTCTTGAACGCTATTCATTTGGCATCAAGAAACAAGCCAACCTTTCCAATTTGGTTGCGCTAGCTCAACGCGATGACGAGCCCATCGAGCAATATGGAAAGAGATGGCATAGAATAATGGCAAAGCTGCCATTACCTATTCTTGTGGTTGAATTGACCTGAATATTTACAAGGAGTTGTGCCAAACACATCTCACTATTGTTGCAGCTATAGCAGTACCCTACATTCGAGGAAGTCATGGTGCAAGCCAGGGTGATCGAGGACATCAAGTTGCAAGAAGGCAACTTGAAGCTCAAAACCAGGAAAGAGGGATTTAAAAAGAGTACTACGAAAAAATAGGGAAAGTAGGCCCACGTGAATCAAGTAGTACTAAATCTCGAAGGAGAAGACAAGGGACAGCAAAAGCCTAATTATCAAGCTCAACCTCCTCCTATGTGTTACGAGACACGCAAAAACAACTGTAAGGGCAAAAACAAAGAGGAGCGTCCACCTCTCAAATTCACACCCTTGATGGAATCTATGACTTCAATTTTTCATCAACTATGCGAGGCCAAGGCCATATGATTTCCTGAGGTCAAATTAGTAGATCCGAATGTGCCAAAATCAAAGTGGCATCAAGACGATATATTCTGCATATTCCACAGAGTGAAAGGCCACAACATCAATACATGTTGGTCCTTCAAACACATTGTGCAGAACATTATAGAGAAAGGAGAGCTAGTAATACCAGGCAACCCACAGGCACCCAACAACAAAAACATGGGGATTTTCAAGAATCTGCTACCTAATCACGAGGCACCTTGTAACAATGTCGGCCAAGTCAATCGAGTGCGAATCAAACCACCTACCCAGGGGTTCGTAGGTATGGTCAATGTTGTTACTATACATAGGAGGTACGACCAACCGAATTGACCTCATGCTCCCATTAGAATACAAGCTACATCGTATCAATGGCCAACTCAGAACATGCTAGGCCCACCAGCTAGACTGGTGGTGACCATAAGGAGCAAGCTAGTTCAGAACTTGCAGACAACTCCTGCAAAGTTGTCAATATACGAGCTTATTCAACAGTCCCCTAGATATAGGAAGACTCTTGTGGACATTCTAAGGTCCATTGAGGTACAGTCCCAATATGCCCATGCATTTACAAATTTTGTGGGACATGTACAACAGTGTCAAGAACCCACAATACAATTTTATGACCATGAAGTGAAGATGGTTCCTACTATTACGGCTGACTCGCCGCTGCATATTATCGTGTGTGTTAACCACATGCCATTCAAAAGGGTCTTGATCGACATTGGGTCCTTGATCAACATAATCACAACCAAGGCACTGAGCCACCTCAAGCTATCCAAGTCACACATTGTACCTACCACCTTTACATTGAGTGCATTTAATGATGCGCTATGCTCGACGGTTGGTACAATTGTTCTACCTATTCAAGTGGGATTCTAGACCATCTTTGTGATGTGTCATGTGATAGAGGGTGCCATGTAGTACAACATTCTGCTTGGGAGGCCTTGGATTCATGAAATACGTTGCATCCCCTCTATCTTGCATCAGTGTGTGAAATACATTCACGAGGGACAAGTTCACGTAGTGTCCTCGGATGAAGAACCATTCAAGTTCATGAACTTAGCAGATTTTCTTGGGGGTTTTGTACTCTTGTCGATGCACTTGGATATCCGACCTATCTCATCGGTTAAGATTCCAATAGGCAAACCAATAGCCCATGCTCAACCATAGACATCTATGTCACACAGACCTGAGCACATGACTGTAACTTCTCTAAAGCTGATTGCATCGGTGATGCACTAGTAAGTCAAGAAGCTAAAGGCAAATTTGGGTGAGAAAGTGGAAAATCAAGTGCCCAGATCAGTCGCCAATGAGACTTCCACTCCCATGGATGTGGAAGAACCTCAAGACAAATTCAAGGAGGCACCTCAACCTACTTCGCCTACATCTTCAGTAGGGTCATATGCATCGCAGGTGACCGTTCATCTGGCCAGCACAAGGTTGGGTGAGTATCTTATGCAAAATGTTACTTTTGAACCTATCCTAAAAACTAAGTAAGAGATGGGCCGACCGCACGCCCGTAGATTTTCGATTGGATCCGTAGTGTCGTTGGGTGAGCCACCCAACTAAACAAACTTTGTCTATGCAGGGCTGGATCAAGCACCCACCAAAATATTTGTAGATGAGGACGATGATGAGTCATTCGCTATGAATGTGTGCTATTTGTCCAATCCAAAATATGCCATGCACATTTTTGAGTCATATCATTGGCATGGGCACGGCCTTGGTCTTTTCGAATAAGAACGGACAACTCCGCTCGAACCTCATTATCAGTTGGCTACTAATAGGTTCAGGTTAGGGTTACAAGCATAGGGTCATGACGATTTGCTTGTTGCATCCTTAGATCGCATGTACTTAAGTCTGGGGGACGATGTGGATTTTACTCCGTATCACCCTGATCCTTCCAGCTATTGGAAGACTCGCTAGACGATATCATTTGTTACCATAGGGCCACCTAATTCATACCATGATGGGCCCTTAGAGGACAACCCCAGAGACAACCTGGGTAACCAAATATGTGGTGCTACCAACAACACTGGTATGTAGGGGCATGACCCCCATGTTGTAGGTGATCTCAAACAAGAGATATTTGCGATGATGATGAAGAGGAGTCCACCTCCGAGATGAGTGAACCTAGTAACAATGCAGATGATGAGTCCTCAAACGATGATAAATCTAAGGAAATCAGGCTGACCTTTTTATGTTTGGAATTTATACGTCATCTGCTACCTATGGAACAAGTGGAAGAGATGAACGAGTGCTCCATAGTCGATAGTGATTACAAATATGAAATGGAGGAGGATTACTTAAAGCCTCACCCAACGGATCTCCCACTATACATAGACACAATAGAGAGGCCCATCCATGGTAATGACCATAGTGATGTAGATGAGAGGATCGATTCTAGGCTTGTGTATTCGCAATATTTATTGCCTAGGGAATCAGAGCATGTTATGGAGGAAGTCCTTCCCAACACTGAGCACTCTGAGGAAGGAGCAGCACCAATTTACATGGTATTATTGTATATATGATCATTCTATCATATTTATCTGGATAGTGACGATAGTGATCGCAGGATCAAGTACATGGAACCACATCTACCTAATCCCTCCTTAGAAGATGATGGAAGTGATAGATTGTATTTGAACAGTGATGATGATGACTCGATGGAGATGGCCTATCTAGGACCTCACCACTTATGCAATAGGCCTCCACCTAGAGGTCCCCCATCTATTATAGTTGCAGCTTTGTGTTGAGAGATCAATTTCCATCATAGCCTGAGGGAAAGAAGAGAGCTCAAAGAGAGGTATCAGGAACTCTTTCTTGATCTGCCTATGTACGCGAAGCTTCTTGAGCCAAGAGATCCCATTGTATAGCCAGTGCACCAGGATGATCTAGTCATATGGGCATCCCAAAGAGAGGATTCGTTTGTGCCAGTACCATTCAAACCAGATCTTGGGTACGAAAGCTATGCTTAAGAGATAGAGTTCTATCCATGTGGTTTTGAAGATCAATTCCATTTCATCAATATGGTCTCTATTGATCTAACCACTCCACTACATAATCTAGCATATCCATCCAAATCGTTGCATCTGAACATGGATTCTATCGATTGGGATCACAGTGATTCGCCAATCCAGCCTGAAGATTTCTTCCCAAATGAAGAAATGTTGAAACCATTTCATTTTGTACCAGGCTACGCTCATGATGTTTGTCACACCGAGAATGCTTCCCAAGAGGAACATGTGAACCCAGCTGACGACATCCATCTAATTCCTACGCCTCACCAGCTTGAGGAGGGATCACATATGTCAGTAGAGAAAACCTTCGATGTGGATATCAGTAAAGATCCCACCAATCCAAAGAAGGTTATATTTGGAGAGAGTCTCACTCCGGATGAGCATGATAGCATCATCCCTCTACTGAAAGAGAGACCTGATCTCTTTGCTTGGACTTACAAAGACATGTTGAGTCTAGATCCGAAATTGGTTACTCATAACCTTTCGCTAGATCTTTCGAAGAAGCCAGTCAAGCAAAAACTCAGAAAGATGCATCCAATAGTAGCCTTAATTGTAAAAGACGAGTTGCAAAAGTTGTTGGATGTAGAGTTCGTCATCTCCATTGACTATTTGGAGTGGGTTTCCAATATGGTACCTATAGGAAAGTCAGATGGAAGGGTCTACATTTGTATAAATTTTAGAGATCCCAACAAGGCAACACCCAAAGATTCATTTTTGTTGCCAAATATCGATGCTCTGGTAGAAGCCACTACAGGTCACAAAATGCTCTCCCTTATGGATAATTTTTTTGGATATAACCAGATTCAGATTAAACCCAAAGATCAGCATAAAACTACGTTCATAACGCCATGGAGGACATTTTGCTACAAAGTTATGCCATTTGGTCTTCAAAATGCTGGTGCCACATATTAGCGGGCTATGACATATATTTTTTATGACTATATGCATAAAATCTTAGAATATTATATCGATGACTTACTAGCTAAGTCGTTGCTACGATCAAAGCATGTGGAGGTCTTAAGGAAGGTCTTCGATCACCTGATAGAGCACAATGTCAGGTTGAATCCTAAGAAGTGTGTATTTGGCGTAACTTCAGGTAAACTCTTGGGATTCATCATTTCTAAGCGAGGCATCGAAGTAGACCCAACAAAGGTCATGGCTATTCTAGAGATGCGTCCTCCCACTAATATCATAGAATTAAGAATCCTTCAGGGCAAAGTAGAATCCATAAAGTGATTCATCGCTCAATTATCAGATAAGTGTCAACCCATTAATCGACTGCTACACAAGGGGGTCCCATTTGATTGGGACAAGGACTGCCAAGCAGCCTTTGCTAAGATTAAGCAATACCTAGAAATGTCGCAAGTACTAGCTCCACCAAGGCCAAATGAGCCTTTTTTGCTATATATATCGGCAACCAACTTTGCATTAGGTACTATGTTAGCCCAAAAGAACATGTAAGGCAAAGAGCAAGCCGTATATTACATCAGTAGCACCTTGGTGAGTTATGAGTCAGGATATGCATATGTTGAAAAAAATTGTTTAGCAGTAGTGTTCGCTACCATGAAATTGTGACATTACATGCTAAGTCATATAACATATGTTATATCAAAACATAATCCTTTGCAGTACATGATGAGTAAGACATATCATAACACACGTACTGCAAAGTGGATCATGCTATTGATAGAATTTGATTTGCAATTCATCAGCTAAAATTCCATCAAGGAACAAGTCATAGCTGATCAACTGGCTAAGGCACCACTGTCCAACAGTAAGCCTCTAACCATCGAGCTTCCAGATGATGTGGTCTTCATAATATCTAAAGCTCCCAAACCCGAGGAACTAGAGAATAATGCTGACATGACATTGTTCTTTGACGATTCGAAGTGTGAGCAAGGGGGTGGTGTAGAAATAGTGTTTTTCATGCCATAAGGAGCTCCAATGCCCTTGTCATTCAAGTTAAGCTTTCCATGCACCAACAATAATATTGAATACGAAGCCCTACTTTTGGGCCTCCACACAGCCATCGCCATGGGTATTAAAAGATAGAACATTTTTGGCGATTCTCTGCTCATAGTTAACCAGGTTAAGGAGCTTTTTTAGTGTCGATGTCCCATGCTGAAAGCCTACAAAGATTTTGTTGCCACTTATCTGGCTAAACTTGAATGGTATGACATTGAGGCAATCCCTCGTTCATCAAATAGGTTCGCAGACACCATGGCATATTTGGGGTCCTTGATCCCTCAGAATCCGTCTACCAAGTTTACTACCATCCATGTTAGAATTCTCTCGCACCCAGCAGCAGAGCATGCAGCATTTAATAACAAAGAGTCAGTCAACATTATTATTGTGGAACCAACAACAGATTGGTTTTGTAGAGCAGAAGACTTTCTTAAGCAGGCATCCTAGGAGTCATTGACTTCTCAGAGTCCTACGGGGAGTGGTACTACCATTCACCACAAGGTTATTGCCCATTCTACATTTGCAAAGCTAAATATGCAGGTGGAGTAGGTCATATTAGTAGTCGAAGCTGAGGCTTTTCAAAGCTGGATGTTGCAAATCCAAGACTTCCTAAAACTTGGTATGATTCCAGAAGGATTGTCGCATGTTGTAAGATGTGCATTCAAATAGAAAGTGACTAAGTATGTCTTAATAGGAGACATTTTGTACCGACGTAGTTACGACGGAGTCCTCATTCGATGTCTTGAGCCCCAAGAGTCATCTTGGGCAATTTTAGAAGCTCACGATGGTACGTGTGGTGGCCATTTCAGTGGCATGGCTATCATCAAACGCATCCTTTGCATGGGTTATTATTGGCCCACTATGGAGAAGGATTACAATGTGTATGTCAAGAAATGCGTTAAATGTCAGCATCATGCTAATATTACACACTTGCCATCACAGGCCTTACAGCCCATTCAGGCGACTTGGCCATTTGCTTAGTGGGGATTAGATATGATTATTTAACAAAGTGGGTGGAAGCCATTCCCCTTACAACGACCACTAGAGCTCGCATCACAGAATTTATTCTCGAGCATATCATATGTCATTTTGGGATACCATCCAAAATCATTTCGGATAATGGAACTTCTTTTAAGAACAAAACTGTGTGGGCTTTAACGTCTAAATACCGCATTCAACACAATTTTGCAACTCCATATTATCCACAAGCAAACGGGCAAGCTGAGGCCTCAAACAAGACTGTGGTAGCCATCTTAAAAAATACAGTGCAAGAACACCACAAGGATTGGCATATACAACTGCCCCTTGCACTATGGGCTTATAGGATTATCATTCGGATGCCCATTGGGGCAACACCATTTTCACTGGTATATGGTGTTGAGGCCATTATGCCCTTAGAGTTGGAAATTCCAATGCTGCACGTTGCATTGAAAGATTTCATCGATGATGACACCACACAACAAGCTCGCCTCGATCAATTGGCATTGCTTTATGATCGTCGCATGAATGCCCTCGAGCATCTTCGTGTTTATCAGGAACGATTAAAACAAGCTTACAATATCAAAGTCCACCAGAGAGACTTTGAAGTTGGGGATCTTGTGCTAAAAGAAAACCAACAGAACTCGAATTTGCCACCTGACATGCGAGACAAATTTGAGGCTAACTGGCTAGGGCCTTACATCATATCTAAAAATATTGGTCTAGGTACCTATTGCCTAACATCGCTAGAGGGTGTGGATGAACTTAAACCTCTCAATATCATCCATATTAAGGCATTCTATGCTTAAGAGTGTAGTAAAGGCACCAAAAGCATCTCTAAGTCCTTTGGTCAACCCAAAAGCCCTAAGGATTTTGTCTAAACCGCTCGGTCACCCCAAAAGGCCCCAAGCTATCTAATTAAGAAGCTTGGTCAAGTAAAGGCACCAAGGATTCCCAAAAATCACTTGGTCAACCCAAAGGCTCCGAGAGTTCCTATAACTTCTTGGTCATCCCAAAAGGCTCCATGCCCTCTTGCTAAGAGTTTGGTCAACTAAAAGGTTCCAAAGGCAGCTGTAACACCTTTGGTCAAATCAAAAGGCTCCAAGGATTTCTAAAAATTGCTTGGTCAACCCTAAAAAGCTCCAACGACATGTACTCGTCGTTTGGTCAAATATGAAAGCTCAAAAACCTATAAAAATCAAGAAAAATATATAATAGTCCAAAAAAAATGGATAAAGCCTAAAATCCAAAAATATTTACAATTGCATTTGCATTTTCATCTGCATTCACACATGCATTCACATCATCATATTGAATTTAGGCATTTTTCATCCGTTGAATTCCACAGTAGAGTGTAGTGTGTTTATCAAAGTTTTACAAACAATCACATGTTTGTATGACAATCATGCACCCTTGCATTTATCACAATTCATTGCATTCGTATACGATACCTGTTGTGGAGACCTATGTGTATTAAGTTTTCCTGTCATTCAGCCATACCTAGTGGGTTCTTCAGATATTGTAGAAAGCTTTCTTTGCTATTATAGACAAGGTCATTAGTTGGGATAGTGCCTCGACATATCACTAAGCAAAACAATATAAAATCCTACTAAGACAAGAGAGGATGAAAGCCATGAAAACAGTCTTAGGTCTCTAGAGAGATGGGTCTCCCGACCTGCTTATCTTGCAAATAGTAGGTCTAGAAAGATGTACTTTGGCAAAAGGACAAGAATTTCCTCTATACATCCCAAAGTCACAAAAGTTAAATCCCAAGTTACAAAGTGCAAAAAAAAAATATGCAAATTTCAAGTTCAAAATATAAAGTGAAATAATGAATCAAAAGCACTATAAAAATCCCTTGCTCAAAGAAAGCGATAACACGTGGACTAACAGTGATTTCTATCACTACATCTGAGCAAGTAAGAAGGGTGAGAACTTGAATCCCTGGATTGTACACCTTTTGAAATCCATAAAGTGATCCCCGATTGCAGTAATGGGTTGGAAGAGTCTCGCCTGCAATCGGAGGGGTAGTTCTATTAGGTGATCCCCAAACATAGTAATGGGTTGAAAGAGTCTTGCCTGCATTTGGAGGGGTAGCCCTGATAAATTTGCAAGATGAGCTAGCTCTAGGTACTTAGGATTGTCTAGTTGTATAAGTCTAATCAAAGTTAAAACAAGGATGATACAATCGTATGAGGAACCCTATCTCACATATGGGTTGAAAGAGTCTCGACTGACATACGAGGTATGCTTACGATCTATCTAAAAATACTCACATGCACACACAAGGATTATGAATAGTTGGGTCTGTCATGGCAAAAGCCTTGTCCAATATAAGTCTGGTATAGTTAGTATGTGATTTTTGGAGAGGTCTACTAGGGTGTTTGAGTCTCAAAGAAAAACCCAAAAAGGTGCTCCAATAGCAACAAAATATCAAATATCATTAGACTGCAGAAATACGAGTCATTCATTAATCAAAATGCATTTTACAAAGTACAATCAAATATATAAGATAGATACTGCATGAAGATCATAAATGATGTTTAGACGACCACTGATTATATAGTATGAAATGACATAATCATTCATTAAGAATTTTAACAATCCATTTCACTGCATTTCATATATGGGTGATTAATTGATTTAAGTTCTTGTAATGAGAATTATCAATTATTCTGCATGATTGTTATACATTCTATGGTGTCATATTTTGAAAATTGATATACACAGTTTACATTCAGTCCTTATGTTTTAAGTGATTAAAGCATACAGGTTCATTTCCATTAGATTATGATTCTGTACATAATGCATTACCATACATTGCATAGCATATCATAAACTGCATAAAATATATGCATGCCCACAAAGAAAAAATAAATATGTGTTAAAAAAATAAGCATCGCATCCATCTACATACATCATATGTCGCACATCTAATCATCTAGATCACTGCATATCATCATCATAAAAAAAGTAGTTATCTAGTGCATGATATCCATACATTGCATCATATAAAAGTAGCATTTAAATACACATTGCATTCATGTGCATCAAATAAACATAAAATCAAAAATTAATAAATACACATTTACACATAATGAGACATGAAATATCATATCATATATGTGTCCAAATGAGTACATAGGGAGTACAAAATGCTCGCAGGCTACAATTGTGTAGGTCCTCGACCTTACACACAAAATGATACATCAAACTATAGTAGGCAAATCCTAAAAAAATAGATCTAGGCTGCTCCCCCTGTATTGGAGCTCTCGTCGCCTCCCTCTGCACTATGCTCTAGAGCCTGCTCTCCTAGCTGACCTAGCACCTATAGTGGATCCTGCTATGGATCATGCCTACCTCCAAACCCTAACACACCCAGCACATAAGAAACTGGTAGTTGTAGTAGGCTAGTCCTCTAGATGGAGGTTCCTAATGTCTACCCCAGATCTCTATCCCTGGCCTACGACCTTGTTGTATGCATGTTATAGGACCTGTGCATCCTCTCAGTCCTATGATTCCTATAACTCAAGCTAGTTGTGGACTGCCCTAAAGTCCTAGATCTGGTATGATGTGACTCTATGACAAAAGGATCCTCAGGAACTGGCAGCCCTTGCATCTCTATATAGCTGACTAGCTGATCAACGCGGGCAAGTCGGGCTATGTGCATCTCATTGGTCATCATGACCATACCACATAGTCGTGTCACCTCAGCAGTCGAATCCTGCGTCGCTAGTGTACCTACTACTGGTATCGTAGGAGGCCCAATAATAGCCTAAGGAGGTACCATAGTAGCTCCTCTCGCTACTCGAGCGAGATCTCGCTCTACCTCTGCTGCATTTTGTTGCATTTGTGCCAACTCCAGGGTAGTCTGTAGTCTCTACACCTGGGCCTCTACATCAGTAGCTCAAGTTGTGAGCTCCTGTATCTGGACCTATGCCTCAATCAGGTGTCGCTCCCTGTCAGTCACCCTCACCTCCAAAGTGGTGATGCTAGTATCTCGCTCTCACTACTGTGTATCGAATTTCCCAATATAACTCTACAAGTCAACAACCTATGCTATCAGCTATCCCTCTGCGTTGTCAAGAGGGACCTCACCCTCCTCTGGAGCATCCTTCTTAGGGTCGATCTTTGGTAGATCCTCAATAGTGGCCTCTACACCCCAACCACCCTCAGTACACTAGTGCACCCTACGCCCATCAAGATCGACCTTTGTCATTGCCTTTGTTGGCTCTCAACCCAAAGGCTCAATATTGTGCCATCTAAAAAGAGACCACCACCCATCATAGTCAGGTGTGGTCCCAGCAGTATCAACCCTCGACTCTTGGAAGTCATTAGGTACATCCCCTAGTGGTAGTGGAACTATCAGTGGGAGATCCCTCTCTAGAGCCAATCGTCTATACCTGAGGGGCATATCTGGCAGGTCCTGCACCATGCTGAACTATCGTAGGACATGAGAGAAAAATTGGTACTCTCTCACCTCTGGCTTACGCTAGATGAGCCATCTATCTCGACGGGCCCATTGTAGCCACTCGTCCACCTTCGACCATACAGGATAATCCATGTAGGGGCGCCAGACGACATCCCTTGGCCCCAGTACCACAAAACTAATGATTAATGATGTGTATCCCCAACATGAGCCCTACTACAAACACCCTCCTCAGCATGAAGCCAGCAGGTGACATAAAACTTATGGGCGACATCTAGGGTAGTGATGCGTAGAGGTAGGTCAGTAGGATGCTCGATCCGGATATGTTGCCACCCCTAGATCTATAGCAAAAGGCTATAGTTGATGCCCTTATGGCTCTGCTCCATGATCTGGTACAACTCTCGATAGAGATGGCATAGTAAAGTGCTCCCCCAGGCTAGCAGCGGTGGCTCCTCCATCAAGCTCTAAAGCACCCTACAAGTAGGGGCTAGCATGTTCTAGGGAATCCTCATACTCGAGGAGTCTGGAAGGACAATCTGAAGGATGAGGTGCATGAATAGGGCCTCTCGAGCAGAAAATATATCATCCTAGTACCATTCCCTGATGTGCACCCCTCCATGATCTACATCATCCTATGCATCGATGCTCTGATCATCGAAGATGGTAGCAAAGATGACATCCTTTGTCGTATAGGCAAAGGAAACGATAGCCTCCTCATCGATAGGGATCATGAAGATCTTGTAGACGTCCTCCAATGTGATAGTCATCTCACCAGGAGGAAGGTGAAATGTGTTGGTCCACACATTCCAGCGTCGGGCCAACATAGTCATATAGGCCTGATCTACCCTAATGGTGGGTAGATCCATGACATAACTGAACCCAATGGCTCAGAACCATGCTTGGTCATCATCTAATAAGGCCTCGCGAAGAGTCTTCATCAAGTCAGGCTCCCGCGCTCTAGATGTCAACTTTAAAAAGCAAAAAAATATATACTGTAAGCTAAATCTAGCTAAGCAATGCCAAAAAAAAACACAAGCAATTGCAGCCTACAACTGCAACTTGCGGTCCCCAATTTGCAAATTGGGAATCACAGCTGCAAATTGCGGTCCCCAATTTACAAATTGGGAACCACAACTGCAACTTGTGGTCCCCAATTTGCAAATTGGGGGCCACAGCTGAAACCTGTGGTTCCCATTTTGCTAACTGGGAACCGCAGCTACCAGCTATGGTTTAGGAGTGGCACCCATTTAGGGTACCCTCCTAGACCACTCATGCATAAAATTAAAATTCTAATCTAGCCTAAACTAGTGGGGTTCATTACCGGTAGTTTAATGAGGTTCAATTTCCATATTTATTAAGTGTGGTTTATTTTACTGTTAATAAGTGTGAGGTCTCGGTTTCGAGTTACCTTGCCCGCACCCTGCCCTCGGCTAGTAGACGGCTAATCAGGATCTGTCATCAGGGAAGAATGAGTGTACAAGTTGTGGAGTTGGACAACATTCCGTATTAGGGAATTTATTCTCTCTTAAAGCTCTCAAATTGCTCAAGGTTGCAAGAAAATAATGACAAATTGCAAATAAAATTTCAAATTATAGGTTCTCCTAGTCACTGCGGACCACAGCTGACACCTACAATCTGCAAACTAGGATTTTCCACCCGTAGGTTTGACTTGCGGTCCCCAAAATTTAGCAATGGAAATTGTCGATCGTACCTACGGTCTGCAATTAGTAATAAATGCGCTAAAAACCCACCATGGGAAGGTCTGAAAAGGTAAATTAATGACTCTCAATGGAAAAAAATCAAAATAAATGATCAAAATTGCAAATTTGGTGACATTAAAAGCACCAGGATTAATCCAATAAATACAAAATTCAACAAAAAAAATCAAACAAATGAAAAACCAAATGCGCCTCATATTCAGTGATTTATCCTATACACTTTGCAGTTGCAGCAACTTGCAATCCATGCAATCTGACAAGATGAGTAGATTACAATAAGGACATTTGGGGTAAAATTGTCATTTCTTCTGACATTTTTCAGAAAATCATCGACAATATGATTCAACACAAGTCTTCTTGAATTTGTATTATCTTGACTCTCTAATACGGCTATCATATCCTAACTGCTCCATGGGAGAGACATATGTAAATACTACTAAGTGTTGCAATCATAAGCTGGACTAGGCCTAGCCAAGGCATTAAATGTCTCAAATCTAAAGTTGTTCAGGATCATTCATTATGGTCAAGCGATTTCATCGCTTCATATATTTTCATTACCCTCATCGACTCATCGCTTGAGGGGGTAGTCATAATTTCATGTCATAATAAAAATCAATAGAAGATCCCGGAGATCGTAGATCCCTTGATCTTGTCAAAATTGCGTTCATCCTTGTGAATCATTGCTAACAGCTATCATAAGCTTCCCCCTCTGTTTGGGGTAAATAGCAAATATGAAATTTCATTTGTAGCTCTCATCCGTCGGTTATATAGGCCTAACTCCTATTGTAGCACCAAATCTACCCGAATGTCTAATGACGAGTGCAGACTTTTCAAATGTAAGCCTTCCCACGTTGGAAGCAATGATTCCAAGATGTGCATCCTTTTGTTGGACCAGGGGCATCTAATGTTGATCAGACTAATGATCATCATAGAACCTTTGGCATCATTTTAGGAGGTCTATTTTGCTCAGCGTTGTTCAATCTCACAATGCATCTCAAAAGGGGCATCTGTAGACACCTAAAATGCACCATGCTGAGGGCGACTACTCATATGGACATGCTACAAAACCATATGAAGGATCTTGGATAGACTCCAAGATAGAGCAGTGGTTCTAACCACTCAATTTAGGAATTCTGGCCTAAGCAGTCTGAACCGTAGCCTAGACCTACGATCTCCATTCTGAACCATGGTTGACACCTACGGTCTCCAGTCTGGACCACAGCTATGACCTATGGTTTGAACTAGAGTTTAGTTAGGCCCTCCATCCGAGCCAAATTAGTTGGAATGACCAAGAGATCTATAAGGAGGCAGTTGGAGGACGAAATATTCCAAAGGCTTCCATCCCAACTGACCTAGCCAACCTTCTTGATATTGGCTTCTCCATGAAGCCACCCCTAGCCCTAGGGGCATGCTATAATACCCCCCCTTTTTCAATGGGGAAGATAGGACTGAGAAGAGATAATTTGCATAGCGAAGTGCTGTCGAATTGTCGAGCAAACTAGTTGATCAAGAGAGCAACGAAGCCCTGTCAAATTGCATAATGACCTTTTACACTTGGGAGCCCCTTTGCTATCCATTCAATGATCAATTAGCCATGGATGCCCTAGGTGCCTAAGAGGATCAAGAAATGCAAATCCGAGCGAACGAAGGCCCTTCATAGCTATTTGACCACCAAATCTGTTAGAAGATGACAAAGGCGACCCTTGAACATCAATTCGAACAAGGAGGTCAAGCCCACTGCCCCTAATTCTAAGGGCAAACACATCAGAGGTCAAACCATGGCTGTCAGCCGTAGTTTACAGTGCAGACTGCCCCTCACAGCTACGGTTTGCAACAGGTTAGAGATCACCTTACTCAATCTGCTTTTTACTGCATAGGTTAGTTAGATTAATTATTTCATAGGTTAAATTGCACTTTTAGAGAAACTTTGATTGTAGGAATTAGGTATTTTACGTATTGTAGTGGTTAGAAGTACATTGAATCTTTTTTATGCTTTATTTCCTTCGATTCAATATTAGTTCAATGCATCATGTTTTTACTCATTATTTGTATACTGTAGTGTAATTCTTGATACAATTAGAATAGCGTAGAACCTTTCTTTATGCTTTCTTGTTTCATTAATTTGATGGTATTTACATGTATAATCTTGTAAAGGGCCTCATCACGAGAGGCTATCAATCTACATAATTGTGCATTATTGTTTCTTGTTCATAGGGAGACAGGTGCAGAAAGGAGCCTATATCATAATCCTTCCACAACGTGGAGAAGGGGGTTAGCTCTACCCCAAGGCAGTTCGTGTCACCCTGAGGGGTATTTTGATCACACCTACCTTTAAGAGGGAAACAATTACACACTCTTATTGTAAAATTGTATAAAGATGATTATCCCTAAGAGGTATGCACTTGTAATTTGATTTTGACTTTGAATATAATGGAATAAAGTGTGTTTTATTGATTCATCTATTGTCAATTTCTTGTTCTTGTATCCATGTTATGCTTTTGTCAATTATTACTGTAGGACCTCAATAGGTGTGAGCCTTTTCGGTGGTCACACATTCGAATATCGTAATAAATCTAATAGTTAACCAATGAGAGAAACATTCATAACACATTCAAATAATGTAATATGCTATGAAGTCACACATAGAACTGAAGACAAAAATGATAGAATTGAACCCCAAAATTGTATTAATTTTCCAAATGAATTTACATGCAAAGTTGGCAGAATGCCATTGAAATCTATTAAAACTTTTAATACAATGAGAAAATCTTGTTCAAATAATGTAACAAGACTTCTTCAACTCTCCTATTCCAATATGGTAACAGGAAAAATCTCTGGACCTCAAGCTCAATAGATCTAGAAATGATCTCAGCTTCTTGAGCACTATTCTACCAAAACCTGCACAACAAAGGGGAAGAATAAGGGATGAGATAGAAAATAGACACAAAGTAGATACAACAGCAAAACTACTAGGGCACTCAAGTATACCTCTTAGAAAAATTTGCTATCTCTAAAGCTTGATGCTGATTCTGATCGTGGTTGCTTCTTTTATAGCCTCTGGTTCTTGATTCAATTATTTTTGGCCTCATCTGGGCCTTACACTTGTCACCATATGGTTTGATCCTTCACATACTGTACAATTGTACTCCATTATCCTTCTTTGCTTGTATCATATACTCTGCCAGAACTTCTTAATTTGACTATTTTTTATTAACCAGTTATCTCAGTCCCTGATGAATATTCTCCCTCTATAATTTCTTCATCCTCTGGTCTCCTACTTTTGAACTCTGCCCTATTTTTGTGCTCTTTATTTCTTCTCCTAGAGGTGTGTTTAGCTTTAGTTGTAGACCCCATACTATGGTTTCTTTCATTTTTTTATTCTGTTGAAGTTCCCTAATTTGTTTCTCAATGAGCCTCCATGCATCAGTATGAAAGGTTATAACAAACCTTACTATGTTCATTTCTTGCATGATCCTATTTTTCTGCATGTTGATAAAGACTTTATTTTTCTCATACATAGTAACCAGGGAATCTATAGTGTTGACCAAGAAGGTAGCTTGTCTGGCCATCTCTTTTTCATCATCAGGTTCATAGTCAAACTCTTCAACCTTGTTCATGATGAGGTCTTCTATGCTGGAAGTTTCTAGGAACTCTTCCAATGATAATCCAATATCTGCCATATTTTCTTTTATGTTATCCAGCAAGAAATGCATTTCTGTTGCATCATTGTACCACCTCCCCAAGTTCACCTCAAACATTGATGCCTTCATGAATTCCAGATTATTTTTAATCTCAGAGCCATCTTCCAAGAATACTTCTTTATTCTGCATCTCTTCAAAATACTTTGCCATTAGCTGGAGGGTAGGATGAATGATCTCCAAGTCTTGTTCTTTTTGATAAAGCAAGCTTTCTACTTCTTTAGCAGTGAATTGGATCACTCTGATTTGTCTGAACATTTTTGTGATCCCATCAATCCTATCCTGTATTTTGAGAGATATTTCTTTTCTAATTTTGGAGAGGTAGGCTGCATAATCTATTTCTTTCTTAGCTAGGGGAGGCTCTTGTGTGGCTTTTTCCTGAGACAACTATTCTTGCAGGCTGTTGATCAAAGCTTGCATTTCTACCTTTTCCTTATCCCTTGTCTCCAATTGGCTCCTCAAGTCTTTAGTTTTCTGGTGCAGAAGGTCTACAGTTTTCTCATGCATAGCTTTATTCATTCTGACCATGTCATCTTCCTCCCCTTTCATTGAAATATCCCCTATTTCATCATCAATTCTAAAGATAAAAGTTTTCTATGGTGCAGGTATGGATATATTTGCAATAGATGTTCTGGACATGTCTTCCTCTACTCCTGAAGTAGAGCTTTCTCCCATGCCACCCATTCCTGCTACTATCTGTAGTTCTTTCTCACTGGCAATACTAAAAATTATTTCTTCTTCTACCCTTTCTAGTGTAACTTTTGTTGAGGTTAGAGCCAACTTAGACTTCTTTGCCTCAGGGGTAGACACAACTTCTTGTCGTTTAACCCTGTGTTCTCTTAAGATGTCCCCAAAACCACCTACTTTCCTCATATTCATTTGTATCACTGATGGGATTGGTACTACTTTGTCATTAATCTTCAATGAGCTAGGAATGGCCTGAGGGGCTAACTTCCTCACACTAGTAAGGGCTAGAAGCTGATCAGAAACAGGAGCTACAACTTGCTTTTCTGAAGTTGCAAGCTCTTGGGAAGATACTGTGGCAATTTCCTTCCCTTTCCCTGTATCAGGCCCTATAGGATTTTCCTGTGAAGTGCTAGGCACTGCCTCTATCCTGAGGTGAGGGCTTTCAAGGACTTGAATTTGTTGTTCAACTACATCGACCATACTCACCATAACCTCCATTTGATCAATGCCCTGCTCTTCTATGATTTCTAATAAAGCATCTTCTCGGATTGTTGGGGTGGGGGCAGGGAAAATAGGGGTTGTTGAATCTACATAAATCCTCCTTATTGATTCTAGCTCTAGGGGGTAGTCATATGGCCTTTGAATTTATGAATTACCTTTGTGTTCATAAGGGAAATTCTCCCACACATTGCATAAATCTTCCCCCTTCTCTATGGCTTCTAAAAGTGCTTCCTCATACTAGTCCTTCCTGTGTTCGACCCAAGCATAGTTGTGAGCTATCATTTGTCTGTATTTTCCAATAAGGTCATAGGACCTCCAAGTTATTTCCTCAAAGTCCAAGTTTTCTAAATCATACATGCCCTTGAATAGGGTTGGATACCCTACAAATATGTAATATCCAAATTTGCAAGGAACGTTGAGCCAGGGGACTCGACCATGCTTCTTTGCTTACCTCATTTTGGCTTCTTCTGCAACCTGTCTCACCAGTTCCAGGGTAGCCAGAGAGAAAGGGTAGTACATAGGTAACAATTTAGGAGGAATTTTGGCCCCATAAAGCCTAATATATGTGAAGCCTTCTGAGAAGTAGTCCCCTATTTCTTTTTCCTTGAGGAAAGCTTTGACTCCAGGTCTAAGCTCTGAATCCAGGTCTTAATCTCTTAGGGAGGTCACCTATCAGGATCCAATGAATTTCCAGCATGAAATTATCACAAAACCAACCCAAGTGAGTGCATCCTTCATGTATCCTCCAAAACCTATTTTGAACATAAGGACTCTCAGTGGCCCCTATCCTCTTTTTACTTTCATCTCCTAATTTCCCAGCTAATAGGTGCATGAGAATTGAGTAGTGGGAGAACCAGGGCATCTATTTCCTTTGCTCCAAGACTGCCTTTTTTAATTCTATCAACTGTGTGTGCATTTTCCTACTCAACTCTTCTTCCCAGGCATAGATGGGGGATTTATATTTCTATTACTTTGTGTTACTAGGTACAAGATATCCTTCCATACCACATTGAGTTCTTGTACTCCCAAAATGATGTTAATCATGTCACAAAAATCCTTGACCCAGGGTTTGAATGCAGTTTTTCTAATTGGGAATTTAAATTCTACATTCTCATATGTATCAAAAAGCATTTTGAATGATTCTAAATCAGTTAACCTATGAGACTATCTTTCAATTACCTGGTGGATTAGCGATATGTTTGAAGGCATCAAGTTGAAGACTTTCTTGATGTACTTGGGTGCGATGTTGAACATTGGCTAGTCCTTGTTGTCTCGGAAGGTTTTGGTGTTCTCATCGTAGGCTACTACTAGCCATGCCATCAAGTTCATAGAGTAGTATACTCTGGGACATATCAATTTACCCACATTGCTTGTCCATCTATTGCTCCTGGGAGCACCCTTGTTTTGTGATTTCTTCACTTTGTAGAACAAATCCGCCAACAACCATGGAGAGCATTGTAAATTTTCTTCGATGGACTTGAAACTTCGAATACAAGTGTTTTCAATTTTGTACTATTGGGTCGGTATCAACTTCTTGTTTTACCTAGACTTTTTGGAGAAATCGTACATTCCCATCACGACAACTTCTTCAGGGAGCTGAGCATATGGTGTCTGGTCTGTGATGAATTTTACTACCTCTTGGGTGTCTTTAGGTATGAAGGTAGCTCCCCAGGTGGCCATTATGCTCATAGAAATCACTTCAACTTACTGGAACACACTCTTCTGAGTTCTCTCCAACTCTCTACTCGTTCACACCAGTTCTTCGCTCGAGATAACTAGGGTGGTAGTGGCATTCGAGAGTGGGGGTTTAAGTAATTGATGGTGGAGTGGCTTCACTGTCTTCACATAGAGTGTTATTAATGCAGTGTCACCAACTACCTTTTGAATTTGGCCAATGAATGCTTGTCATTGCATTGTTTCTAAAATCGGGCAGTTATGTATATGATCTTCCTCAGCTTGTACATCTATGATGGACTTTGGTTTGTGTACTTCTAATCATTTATAGTGCTCTCATTGGTCGTTGGGTCGCACCACTGTCTGACGTGGTATTTAGAACGTGGTGGTGGTAGCCTTCTCGAGAATTTCCTCGTAAACATTTTGCCACCTTGGTCTTGTGAAAGAGTTAGCTCAAAAATATATACTATTAAAGAACGATCATCTTTTTGAGCATTGATCATCGGATCTAATCATGGAAGTGCATGCCCATCAAGATTTACCAACCTGCATATTGGTTAGTCCATAGGAAGAATATATCGTAACTAGGTTATCTTAGCCTAAGTATGATTATTAGAATTAATTAGAATTTAATCAACACTTAAGGCACCTTACCCATAATACTTACCCTTTAAAAAATTGTTCATCAATCATAATGCTTACCGTTAGATCTTATTTGCTTTGATCGCTATCATTGATATCCCAGAACCTGCATAATTGTTAGTCCAATGACATAATAAACATATGCTAAGTTAGTCATGTGCATTAAGTCGAAAAACCTTGGTTAGCAATAATTTTGATAAAAAATACTTAGGCTCAAGTTATATAATTTTTTGTGCAATCTTATGATTAATTAATGCATTAAACCTTATATAATCCTGATTTATCAAGGTTAATCTAGTGATTAAAACATTTATAATATTTTATTAAAACATGCCTTTATAATCTGATTATCTTCTTATGCACTCACCGTTAGATCAAATAATGGAAGCATGCGCTCGTTGGATCTTCCAGATACGTGCAAAGGTTAATGAAAAGAAAGGGGGAGGATTAACAATGTATTATACCCTCATTAATCTTGATTATGCATTGATATTAGTTCTAATAATACCTTTAATTAATCATCTGATAAAGAACCTGATGTAATTAACCTTCGGATGCCCTGGAAAAGCGTTGTCATCAAATCTGGACAGGATCAAGCATTGTCGTCGGATTGACTAAAGATGCATGCTTCATATCCCAAGGGGGGAAATTTAATATGCACTTAGACCCTTGCTAATTGCGATTAGGATAGAAGTTTAACTCCTAATAAAACATTTTTAGATAATCACCCAACAACACTTGCTTTGTTATCTTTCGGTCACCTTGATAAAGTGTCGTCATTGGATGAGCATTGTTGTTAGATCTTGCTTTGACTTTAGCTTTGTCGGTGATTGACCTATTACATTTGGCAACTTTGGTGAGTGCACCACTTGTTAGATCTGATGGGGATCTACGCCACCGTTAGATCTAATGAAGACGTAATATAGTTATCCTCCACTCAGATGAAAGCTTTAATGGTCGATCGATCTACTACGAGTGCTACCGTCGGATCAACTGAGGTTTAGGTGTGGTTGTTGATATCTTGAGACCTACACAACTTTAACCATGGAGCACTTACCTTTAACTTTCAAATCTTTCCAATATAATCATTGATTACCAAAGGGGAAAATATTAGTAATGTGTTAAGATCCTTATTTAATCATACTTATCGAAAGCAAATGTAGATTAATTAAAAATTGATCATCAGGAATTTGATGCTTTTCAATTCTAAATATGGTTGATCTGAGTGGTGTGCAGTTGTCGGATCTTGTCAAGATTAAGTGTTCTCATCTAGATCTAGGAAGATGCATGCTCTTTAATTATCATATTTAATAAGGTAGATGACCTTAAACTCATGTTTAATCATTTTTTAAACTTGAATTATCCTTTAATAAGCTTTTGTGATTAACCTTGATTATCTTTAGTAGGCATGCATCCATCAGATTGAGATAGGAGCGAGCGTTGATCATCAGATATTTTGGACTTGCTCGATGTTTAGCCAAAGGGGACACATGACTCTCGATTAAATTTATGCTAAGACTTTAGGTTATGACCAATGTTGACCTTAGCTTTTAAAGATTGAGCAACTTAGGGTATGTTCTTCCATCGGATCAAGTATAGATCGGGTGTTGCCGCCTAGATCTTTGAAGTTGCATGATACTTAATCAAAGGGGGCACATGACCCTTACTTCCATTTTAATTAATTTGATCGCCTTTAGACTTTAGGTTATAAAAAATTGACCATGCAACATTATTGACTCATTTGATTTAACCTTTGGGTTACTTATGAAAGCGCATCCGTCCAGATCTTGGGGAGGCAAGTGCATCCGTCCAGATCTTCGGACTTGCATGAGTTTTACCACAAAGGGGTGCATACCCTCATTTGCCCACGTGATTTAATTCAAAACCTTAGGATTATTTCTTTTTACTTAGGACCTTATGTTCCGATTTATTTTCTTTTAAGGACCAAAGGACTTAGGGGGACTTTTTTAATGAATGTTTGATTTATCCTTCGAATTTTATAAGCTCTTTGATTATCAGATAAGGTTAATGGTTACTTTATTAATGGCTAAAAGGTATTTAATCCAATGGCTAAGGGAATTGGCTTTAATTTTTTTTAGATGAACGTTTTAAAATGGCTCTTAAGGATCAAAAATTAAAAATCAATTTTATAGAAGTGAATGCAATAGAGACCAACAAATTTGGGCGAAGGCTTTGGAAATAAAAAATTTAAATTTTGGGGTATCTGATGTTGAGTCAATTTTGGCTCCAACATAGGCTCTGATTGGGACAATGTGCTGAAAACTTGAGGCACTTGAGAATCCAAAATCTCCTAGTTTTATTGCAAGCTTTGGATAGAATCACAAACCATCAAACTTGATTAGAAAATTAAAACATAAAAACTTTAACTAGAATAGATACAATAAAGCAATAACAAACATGATCTCAAAGCAATAGAGTATCCAAAAACTATTATTTTCCTCAGTCAAATTTGGATCAAAGGATCAAAATTTTAAGATCATATGAGCTTTTGAAAATATTGTTATGATTGTTCAACAAAGTCCTAAGATATGATTATACATAATGCATCAAAGTTGGTTGTTCCATCATGCCTTGGCCTAAGTGTGTGTTAGTGCATTCATTTTTGATTCCTAGGTCTTCCAGAACTTCATCATGTTTGGAAAATGGTCAAGCCTAATAAGTAATTTCACTCCTTAAGATTTTCGCCATTTGTAGGGCTCCACTACCAGTCAAGCGTCTATAGCCCCGGTGGAGATGCTACTGATCCCATCTGGTTTTACTCTACTGCCATTCAAGCATCTATAGCCCCGGTAGAGGTTTTCCAAGATATCTCAGATACTAACTCAATCTGCATTATTTTAATTTTCTTCCTCTTTTTGAGAAATATTTGGATATAAGCAAATTGTGCAATGAGTGTGCCCGAGTTGAGGATCAATTTTTGGCTAAAGGATAGAGTGTAATGATTTTTGGCTCAACCACCTTACCAAAGATAATTTTGTCCCTTGGACCCTAAAATTTTTTTTAATAGTGTTTGTAAAGTGAGGCTTTGTCAAGATGGACCAACAACTTTGATTTTACTCTATTTTATCTCATACCACATGATAGTTGCATGAACTTTTCAAATTTGAAAATTGTAAGCATCATCAATATCTAAAATAAATTTTCCTCTTCTCTTATTTGTCCTTAGAGAAATAAATAGTAAGGAATACTCATCATCTTGTGATAATCATGAGAAACAACACAACTAAAACCACACAAAGCAAAACAAAACAAAACAATAGTAAGGAAATCACTTGACTGACAAAAACAAACAACACAACCTAGCACTCTGTTTTTGGATTTTTTATTTATTATTTTTATTATTTTTATTTTTATATCTTAGGGCTTTTACTCCCTATTGACTCCATGGCAAGGGTTGTAAATCTTGAGATGTATACCATTAATAGGGATTTTCATCAGTTCTCCCTCCAAGGTTTGCAACCTGTAAGTGTTTTGACCAACAACTTGAGCTATTTGGTAAGGGCCAAGCCACTTGGGTTCTAGCTTTCCTTTCTCACCATGCTTATCATTTTTAGGATCCCAGTAGATTACTATATCACCTTCAAAGAAGGGAGTACCTTTTGCTTTCTTGTTAAATGATTTTACAGTTTTTTGAGTTTGTTCAATTATTCTGTTAAGAGTTTCTCTTCTTTGTTCTTGCAATAGGACAATTTGGTCTAACCTCCTCTGCAAGGCATTAGGGTTCTCATGATCTTGTAACAGTAGGGAAAGTGCTAATTTCTCTATTCTAGGGGGTAATAAGGCCTTTTCTCCATACACCATCTCGTAAGGAGTTCTTCCTATATTTCTTTTTAGTGACAACCTATCTGCCCACAGAGCAAATTTTAATTCACTATCCCAGCTCCTCTTATTTTTACCCAATGATCTCTTAATTCTGGTAATTAAGTTTTTATTTGATGACTCAGCTAGACCATTTCCTTGAGGGTAATAATTTGTAGAGTGGGAAAGTTCTATTCCATACTTAGCACAAAATTCTACCATCTCAAATGATACAAAATATTTCCCATTATCTGTTACTAATTTTTGAGGAACCCCAAATCTAGTTAGAATACTTTCTTCTAAGAAATTTATAATAGTTTGAGTTGTAGAACTTCTTAGAGGAGCAACTTCTACCCATTTTGTGAAGTAATCTGTTGCAGTTATGATCCACTTGTGTCTGCCTGATGAGTTAGGATTGATCTCTCCAATCAAATCAATGCCCCATTGTGTGAAAGGTGCTTCTATGATCATTGGTTTGAGAGGCATAGCAGCCAAGTGCTTCTTACCTGCAAAAACTTGATAGTTATGGCAATTTCTTACATATTGATATACATATTTGAAAAGGGAAGGCCAATAATAACCTACTCTCATAATTTTATTAGCTATAGCTTTTGGAGAAAAATGTCCTCCACAAAAACCATCATGAAATTCTTTAATTATTTTTGGGACTTCATTTTCATACAGACAGACTAATAACACACCATCAGGGTGTCTCCAATAAAGCACACCATCTTGCACATAATATTTTTGTGTTTGCAGTTTCACTGATCTCATTCTATTAGTTGGCATGTCCTTTGGGAAAGACAGAGTTTGTAGGTATGCTAATATTTCATCATACCATTTACATTCAACATTATTAATTCTCCTGATGTCATGCATCTCATCTACTGTAATAATATTATTATAATCCTCTCCTTCTTTATATGCTAAATATTTTTCTAAACCCTACCCTCTTACAGTTTTGACTATTTTAAATTCTGCATCATATTGTAATAGTTTCACCATCCACCTTGCAGGCCTTCCTAGTGGTTCGTATTGAGTAAAGACATATTTTATTGCTATGAAAGGGATACAACAGTAGACTTTATTGGAACCAAATATACCCTTGAAATGTTCTAAATATTGAATCACTACATAGGCATGTTTTTCTAATAGGGTATACTTAATATGTGCTCCTTTTAATCCTGAACTCATGAATGCTATTGGCCTTTCATTATTTTCATCATCCTTTTGAGAAAGGACTACAACAATGGAATGCTCAGATGTGAATGAATAGACATTGAAATCCTTTGAGTAATTAGGGCAAGTTAAGACTAGGGTAGTAGAAATGGCTTCTTTTATCTTTTTAAAAGCTTCCATGTTTTTTGTTGTCCATTTTATTTCTCCAGTATTTTTCACCATGTCATTTATAGGTTTGGTCATTTCTGCAAAATTGGGAATGAATCTTCTAACAAAATTAATTTTGCCAAAGAATGACCTGACCCCTTTTATGTTTTTAGGAGGGGGAATTTTTGAGATAGCTTCTATTCTTTCTGGATCTATACTCACCCCTTTTTCTGAAACTATGTGTCCTAGTAATTTCCCTTGTGTTGTTCCAAATATGCACTTTTTAGGATTTAGGGAAATTCCAAACTCTTTGCACCAAGAAAAGACTGCAGCAAGATGTTCCAAATGGTCCTCTGGATTTTTAGAAAACACTATTATATCATCCAGATATACTACCACTATTTTGAACATCAACCCTTTGAAGGTAAAATCCATTGCTCTCTAAAAGGTAGCACCTGCATTCATTAGACCAAAAGGCATTCTCAAATATTCGAAAGTACCCCAGGGTGTGGTGAATGTTGTCTTATGTCTATCTTCTGGATTAATCTGTATCTGATTATATCCATAAAAATCCATCTAACAGGGACATTCTGGATGAACCAACTACTGCTTGCAATAGTTGTTCCATATTGGGCAATGGATAATTATCTTTTAACGAGCTTTTATTCAAGTTTCTAAAGTCTACACAGAGTCTAATATCCCCATTTTTCTTTCTGACTGGTACCAAATTGGATATCCATGATGAAAATCTTACCTTTCTAATAATTTTAGAATCCAACAGTTTTTGTACCTCTTTTTGCATTATTGGGTGCAAAGTAGGGTTATACTTCCTCTATTTTTGTCTAAAGGGCTTGGAATCTTCCTTCAAGGGTATTATGTGTGACATAACATCCATTTTGAAGGTTTTAAGATCTTCATATGTCCAAGCAAAATGTTCCTTATTTTTCTTTAAGAAACTGATATATCCAACCTTTTCCTTTTCTGGTAAAGTTGTGTCTATTTTTACTATTTTGGGATCTTTAACTGTACCAATGTTAACATCTTCAGATATTGTTTCTTTATGCAGAGGTTTGTATGCTTTGTCAAAATCATCAAATAAACTTTCCAGAGAAACTAATCCTTTTGGTATTCTATTTGTTTTTAATTGGATTACTTCTACTGGTTCTCCTATTTGATCTTTTAATTTTTCTTCATCTTTTTCATCACAAATTATGTCAGCATATTGATTTTGTAATGTCATAAAATCTTTTATATCGATATCATCTTGAAACACTTGTAAGTAGACAATATTATCTGGTACAGATGGTTTATAGACTGAGATGGTTGGGAACCTATCCATATATTCTGTAGTAATTTTTGGATGGTCTAGGCCTGATGCATTTACAGCTAAAAGGTCAACAATATGATTTTGTTCCCTAGGAATGTATAAAATATTGAAAGCTAAGAATTTTTCAATTTCTTCCAATACTACAGTTTTGTATTGTTTTAACCTAGGATGCTTGGTTTGATACTTCCCTCTTATCTATTGGATAATTAATTCTGCATCTCCAGTCATAGTTAAGTAATTTATACCTAACTCTTTAGCTTTTCTAAGTCCTAGTAATAAAGCTTCATACTCAGCTACATTGTTAGTGCAAGGAAATTCTAATCTATAAGGGATATCGAGGTAATTTCCCTTTATATCAGTTAAATTGACTCCTGCACCTACTCCAGACTGATATTTGGCTCCATCAAAAGTCATGGTCCACATTTCTTGTGTTAATACTCTATCTGATTCAGCATCAACCATTTTCATAACTTTTGGATCCATGTTTTTGACTTCTGGTACTTCTACAAGGAAGGGGTTATGCCATATTGAATATACTCCCATTCCTTTTTCTTCTATTGAATTTACTAAATTTATCATGGTATCATCTACCTTAATTAACTCTATAGAATATTTGTTGAAAGGTTCTCTTCATAGAGTTACATTTTCTTTATCAGACATAGGAATGGTAGCATAGGACCAATCCAATTGAATAGATCCCCCTAATTATTCTACCCAATGCCTTCTTAGTAGGAGTGAAAAGAAGGGATCAACATCCACTACCGCAACATCCATCACTATACCTTTCTTGGGGTGTTGGTCTAGATATACCAATAATCTAGTTATCACTCCAATGCAAGGTACTTGCCTACTATCCATGACTAATACAGGGGCATAATCTCTTGTATAGATTAATCCCATCTGGTCAGCTATCATTTTAGGCATGATATTGTGTGAGGCTCCACTATCAAGCATACAATTATGTATCACATATCTCTCTCCTTCATCTGAATTGTATCTTAATGACACATAGAAGGGTCTAACAGAGGATGGTGACCTGGTATCCTATTGATTTTGTCTAGCAGCATTACAAGATGGGTCTTCTTTTTGCTCAATAAGTCTGAATGCTCTACAGACTTGTTCTCTATATTGTTGAACTTTCATAAGCTCACCAAATGTGATATTAACCTTTTGTTTACTGAGTTCTGACCCAACATCAAACTCTATTCTTTTTATATCAAGTGGTTTGGTGCTTTCTTCTTTAGGCATTTCTTCTTCCAATTCTATTGGCTCAGGGATTACTTTTTTGGGGATCTTATCAGTTTTTTCTTTACTAACATTTCTATTTGTGGAGGGTTGTTTATTGGTAGAAGCTTTCTCTGTTCTATCAAGGACTATTCTGTTTCTCAAGTTCAAAGTGTGGGTAGCTTCTAATTCCTCTACCTCCTTAGCAGTTGGGATTAATTTCCCCTGCTTCATTTTATCATATCTAGACTCATGTGGTCTTTGCAAGATTTTGGTACCTTCAGCCACTAAGATCTAGGGATGATGATTTGAAGCATATTTATCCATGTTCTCTTCGAAAATTCTTTCTCTTGATTCATCTTCTAAATACCAACATGCATTAATCCTTATATCTTCTTCTGAATCATCATTAAGATCTATATTGTGTTGTGTACTTAAGTAAATACCACATCCTTCTGGGTTATGGGGAGCATCACAAGCTGAACAAAAATAAGGGAAACCTTCTACAAGATTAATAGATGGGATAGGGTTAGGAATATTATTCTGATCTCTGTCATATTCTCTTTTCTTCCAGTTACTATTCCCATTGTTCCTATTCTTGTTATTTTCATCGAAGTTGTTATTTCCCCAATTCCTATTGAAATTCTTCTTGAAATGTGGATGGTTATCAACTTGTAGCCTCTCTATTTGTGATGACTCACCATTATTCCCATTGTTTCCATTATTTCTCTCTATTCTTGCTAACCTATTGTTCATTGTATTGAACATCTCTGTTACCTGATTAGTCAATTTTTCCATTGGATCCACTTCTGATCTTCTCTGTAAATCGAAGGCTACCCTTTTTGGTTTTCTATCAGGTTGATTTGTCTCTAGAGAGTAAGGTTTCATTTTACCACTATCTAGCATGTTTCTTTCGATATCTATAGCTTTATCCATGCATTCATCGATGGTGGTGGCTTGTTCTTACCTTAACTCATAATTGAATTCTCCTTGGAAAGCATTCTTATAGAAACAAATTGACTGGATGTCACTAGGCCTGAGGTTAACAGGGATTTTGTTCCTAGTTTTGGAAAACCTTCTATTGAAATCACTCACAACTTCGTTTTCCTTTTTCTTCATAGTTGCTAATTCGGTTAATAGGGATTGTTCATTTTTTCTTTCTCCAAATTTTCTTAGGAACATAGTTTCCATACTTGCAAAATCTGCAATGTCGTTAGCTGGGAGGGTGTTAAACCACTCCCTAGCATCTTTTTCTAGAGTTTGCAAAAAAATCCTAAGGACTACATCTTCGTGATCTACCTCTAAACTATCCATAGCGTATAAAAAACTTTTGATATGGTCTTCTCTAGTTATTGCATTATTTCCTTGAAACTTGGGAAGATACTTATGGGCTTTGTTAGGTAGAGCATTTAAATTTGTAGGTAAAGCAAAAGGTTTGTACCTATTTGTTCTCCATAGTTGAACATTATTTTATTGATTTGCCTGAGCCATTGTAACTGTAGGGGTAATGGGATTTGGATTCATAATAGCACTACCTACAGGAATGGTGGGTTGAGAAACTTTTGTATAATCTAATGAATTTTCTACTACAGTATTAAGATTTACAGGGCTATGAGACTGAGATGAATTAGATGTATTATCTACAGCAAAACTTAAAAACATCATCTATAGTAATATCAGTAGCAATAGTATTCTAATTTTTATTTTTCTTTATATACTTTCTATTGGTAAAGTAAGACTTATTCTCATAAATAGTACTCTTAAGAAGTGGGATATTTTGATTATGGGTAAATACCTCTAGGTTCTCAAATTCTAGAAATAGATCTTTACCACTTCTCCTCGTATGTGCCAGCATGTTCTACTCCTTCTTTCTTGATTTTTGATTTCTAGGTTTGATCAGATAGAGTCGCCAACATAGGTAGTGTAGAAAGAATAGAATTTATGATCAAGATTGCTTGATATTTTTACTCTCAACCTCATAGAAGATGGTTCTTGGGGGAATTTCAATAAAATCAAGAAACACTAAGAACACTTCAAAAGATAATTGAAAATCATGGGCAAAAGAAAATAAAGAACATAAAAGACGTAAAAAATCAAAACGTAGGTTCTTTATTCTAATTGGCCACTTGTTGATTAAAAATGTAGTCGTTGAAAGAAAACTTTAAAAAAGATAAACAAATATTTTTTAACAAGTCCTCTCCAGAAACGATGCCAAAATGCTATTGGCATTAGTATGATGGGCCAGTGTAATAGCCAGTAAAATTATGTCGTAAAATTCCAGGCCTAAAATCATGAAGATTCTATCCCCGGCAATGGCATCAAAATACTGTTAGAAAAAATTCTTGCATCCATAGAATTTATTTGTCATGCTACAAGAATTTTTTTGAAACCAACGAGCTATTACAGGCTCTGGTCAACTTGTCTCTTCATTCTGGTTAAAGATTTATTTGCTAGATTTTAAAGAAACTAAATGGGTAAGGAAACCCCAATGGTAAACTTATGATTTTACAAGTATTACACACTCTAGATAAACTTATGTAGATCGATGCCTAGATTCATTGGGATGTTATAGCAATTTAACAACGCTTTCAATATGAACAGAAAGAATGAGGAAGAGAAGAAATTGGCACTATTAAACTCATTCAAATATCGTAATAAATCTAATAGTTAACCAATGAAAGAAACGTTCATAACACATTTAAATAATGTAATATACTATGAAGTCACACACAGAACTGAAGATAAAAATGATAGAATTGAACCCCATAATTGTATTAATTTTCCAATGAATTTACATGTAAAGTTGGCAGAATGCCATTGAACTCTATTAAAACTTTTAATACAATGAGAAAATCTTGTTCAAATAATGTAACAAGACTTCTTCAACTCTCCTATTCCAATATGGTAACAAGAAGAATCTCTGGACTTCAAGCTCAATAGATCTAGAAATGATCTCGGCTTCTTGAGCACTATTCTACCAAAACCTACATAGCAAAGGGGAAGAATGAGGGATGAAAAGAAAATAGACACAATGGAGATACAACAACACAATTCATAGGGCACTCAAGTATACCTCTTAGAAAAATTTGCTATCTCTAAAGCTTGATGTTGATTCTGATCGTGGTTGCTTCTTTTATAGCCTTCTGGTCCTTGATTCAATTATTTTTGGCCTCATTTGGACCTTACACTTGTCACCATCTCGTTTGATCTTCAAATATTGTACAATTGTACTCCATTATCCTTATTTGCTTATATGATATACTCTGCCAAGACTTCTTAATTTCACTATTTTTTATTAACCAGTAATCTTAGTCCCTGATGAATATTCTCCTTTTGTACTTTCTTCGTCCTCTAGTTGACTTCCTGCTTTTGAACTCTGCCCTATTTCAGTGCTCTTTATTTCTTCTCTCGGAGGTGTATTTAGCTTTAGCTATAGACCCCATACTCCGGTTGCTTTCATTTTTTTATTCTATTGAAGTTCTCTGATTTGTTTCTCAATGAGCCTCCATGCATCAATATGAAAGGTTATAACAAACCTTACTATGTTCATCTCTTGCAAGATCCTATTTTTTTGTATGTTGATAAAGACTTTGTTTTTCTCATACATAGTAACCAGGGAATCTATAGTGTTGACCAAGAAGGTAGCTTGTCTGGCCATCTCTTTTTCATCATCGGGTTCATAGTCAAACTCTTCAACCTTGTTCATGATGAGGTCTTCTATGCTGGCAATTTCTAGGAACTCTTCTAATGATAATCCAATCTCTGCCATATTTTCTTTTATGTTATCTAACAAGAAATGCATTTCTGTTGCATCATTGTACCACCTCCCCAAGTTCACTTCAAACATTGATGCCTTCATGAATTCCAAATTATTTTTAATTTCAGAGCCATATTCCAGGAATACTTCTTTATTTTGCATCTCTTCAAAATGTTCTGCCATTAGCTGGAGAGTGGGATGAATGATCTCCAAGTCTTGCTCTTTCTGATAAAGCAAGCTTTCTACTTCTTTGGTAGTGAATTGGATCACTCTGATTTGTCTAAACATTTCTGTGATCCCATCAATCCTGTCTTGTATTTTGAGAGATATTTATTTTCTGATTTTGGAGAGGCAGACTCATAATCTATTTCTTTCTTAGTTGGGGGAGGCTCTTGTGTGGCTTTTGCTTGAGACAACTATTCTTGTAGGTTGTTGATCAAAGCTTGCATTTCTACCTTTTCCTTATCCCTTGTCTCCAATTGGCTCCTCAAGTCTTTAGTTTTCTGGTGCAGAAGGTCTATAGTTTTCTCATGCATAGCTTTATTCATTCTGACCATGTCATCTTCTTCCCCATGCATTGAAATATCCCCTGTTTTATCATCAATTCCAAAGATAAAAGTTTTCTATGGTGCAAGTATGGATATCTTTGCAATAGATGTTCTAGACATGTCTTCATCCACTCTTGAAGTAGAGCTTTCTTCCATGCCACCCATTCTTGCTACTATTTGTAGTTCTTGCTCACTGGCAACACTAAAAATTGTTTCTTCTTCTACCCTTTCTAGTGTAACTTTTGTTGAGGTTAGAGCCAGCTTAGACTTCTTTGCCTCAAGGGCAGACACAACTTCTTGTCGTTTAACCCTGTGTTCTCTTAAGATGTCCCCAAAACCACCTACTTTCCTCATATTCATTTGTATCACTGATGGGATTGGTACTACTTTGTCATTAATATTTAATGAGCTGGGAATGGCCTAAGGGGCTAACTTCCTCACACTAGTAAGGGCTAGAAGTTGATCAAAAACAGGAGCTACAGCTTGCTTTTCTGAAGTTGCAAGCTCCTGGGAGGATACTATGGCAATTTCCTTCCCTTTCTCTATATCAAGCCCTGTAGGATTTTCCTATGAAGTGTTGGGTGCTACCTCTATCCTGAGGTGAGGGCTTTCAGGGACTTGAATTTGTTGCTCTACTATATATATCATACTTATTGTAACCTCCATTTGATCAATACCTTATTCTTCTATGATTTCCAATAAAGCATCTTCTTGGATTGTTGGGATGGGGCAGGGAAAATAGGGGTTGTTGAATCTATAGAAACCCTCCTTACTGATTCCAGCTCTAGGGGGTAGTCATACGACCTTTGAATTTGTGAATTACCTCTATTTTCATAAGGGAACTTATCCCACACATTGCGTAAATATTCCCCCTTCTCTATGGCTTCTAAAAGTGCTTCCTCGTACTGGTCCTTCCTATGTTTGACCCAGGCATAGTTGTGAGCTATCATTTGTCTGTATTTTCTAGTGGGGTCATAGGGCCTCCAAGTTATTTCCTCGAAGTCCAAGTTTTCTAAATCATACATGCCCTTGAACAGGGTTGGATACCCTGCAAAGATGTAATATCCAAATTTGCAAGGGACATTGAGCCAGGGGACTCGACCATGCTTCTTTGCTTATCTCATTTTGGCTTCTTCTGCAACTTGTCTCACCAGTTCCAGGGTAGCTAGAGAGAAAGGGCAGTACATAAGTAACACTTTAGGGGGAATTTTGACCCCATAAAGCCTAATGTACGTGAAGCCTTCTGAGAAGAAGTAGTCCCTTATTTATTTTTCCTTGAGGAAATCTTTGACTCCAGGTCCTAATCTCTCAAGGAGGTCGCCTGTCAGGATCTAGTGAATTTCCAGCATGAAATTATCACAAAACCAACCCAAGTGAGTGTGTCCTTCATGTATCCTCCAAAACCTATTTTGAACATAAGGACTCTCAGTGGCCCCTATCCTCTTTTTACTTTCATCTCCTAATTGCCCAACTAATAGGTGCATGAGAATTGAGTAGTGGGAGAATTGGGGCATCTGTTTCCTTTGCTCCAAGACTGCATTTTTTAATTCTGTCAACTGTGTGTGCATTTTCCTGCTCAACTCTTCTTCCTAGGCATAGATGGGGGGATTTATATTTCTATTACTTTGTGTTACTAGGTACAAGATATCCTTCCATACCACACTGAGTTCTTGTACTCCCAAAATGATGTTAATCATGTCACAAAAATCCTCGACCTGGGGTTTGAATGGGTTTCGAAAAACATTTTGAATGATTCTAAATGAGTTAACCTGCGATATTGTCTCAATTACCAGCGGATTAGCGGCGTGTTCGAAGGTGTCAAGTTGAAGACTTTCTTGATGTACTTGGGTGCGATGTTGAACACTGGTCGATCCTTGTTGTCTCGGAAGGTTCTAGTGTTCTCATCGTAGGCTACTGCCAACCATGCCATCAGGTTCTCAGAGTAGTATACTCTGGGACATATCAATTTCCCCACATTGCTTGTCCATCTATTGCTCTTGGGAGTGCCCTTGTTTTATGATTTCTTTGCTTTGTGGAACAAATCCACCAACAGCTAGCCATGGAGAGCATTGTAAATTTTCTTTGGTGGACTCGAAACTTCGAATACAAGTGTTTTCAATTTTATACTACTAGGTCGATGTCAACTTCTTGTTTTACCTAGACTTTTTTGAGAAATTATACATTCCCATCATGATAATAGCTTCTTCAGGGAGCTGAGCGTATGGTGCCTAGTCTGTGATGAATTTTATCACCTCTTGGGTGTCTTTAGGCATGAAGGTAGCTCCCTAGGTGGCCATTCTGCTCACAGAAATCACTTCAACTCACTGAAACACACTCTTCTGAGTTCTCTCCGGCTCTTTGCTCATTCACACCAGTTCTTCACTCGAGATAACCAGGGTGGTAGTGGCATCCAAGAGTGGGGGTTTAAGTAATTGATGGTGGAGTGGCTTCACTATATTCTCACAAGGTGTTATTAATGTAGTGTCACCAACTGCATTTAGAATTTGGCCAATGAATGCTTGTCATTGTGTTGTTTCTAAAATTGAGCAGTTTTGCATATGATCTTCCTTAGCCTATACATCCGTGATGGGCTTTAGTTTGTGTACTACTAATCATTTATAGTGCTCTCATTGGTTGTTGGGTACCACCATTATCTGATGTGGTATTTAGAATGTGGTGGTGGTAGCATTCCCAAGAATTTTTTCATAAACATTCAACCACATTGGTTTTATGAAAGAGTTAGCTCGAAAAGATATACCATTAAATAATGATCATCTTTCTGAGCGTTGATCATCGAATCTAATCATGGAAGCATGAGCCCATCGAGATTCACCAACCTGCATATTGGTTAGTCCATAGGAAGAACATATCGTAATTGGATTATCTTGGCTTAAGTATGATTATTAGAATTAATTATAATTTAATCAACCCTTAAGGCACTTTACCTGTAATACTTACCCTTTTAAAAATTTGTTCATCAAACATTACGCTTATCGTTAGATCTCGTTTGCTTCAATCGCTACTGTTGATGTCCCAAAACCCGCATAATTGTTAGTTCGATGACATAATAAATGTATGTTAAGTTATTCATGTGCATTAAGTCGAAACACCACGGTTAGCAACAATTTTAATAAAAAATACTTAGGCTCAAAGTTATATAATTTTATGCACGATCTTATGGTTAATCAAAGCATTAAACCTCATATAATCCTGATTTATCGAGGTTAATCTAGTGATTTAAATATTTATAATCTTTTATTAACACATAGGCCTTTATAATTTGATTATCTTCTTATGCGCTCACCGTTAGATCAAATAACGGATTCGCATGCCCATCAGATCTTCCAGATACGCACAAAGGTTAACTGAAAGAAAGGAGGTCATTAAAAATGTATTAAACCCTCACATAATCTCAATTATGTACGAATATTAGTTCTAATAACACCTTTAATTAATCATCCGATCAAAAGAACTTTGGTGCAATTAACCTTCGAATGCTCTAGAAAAGCGTCATTGTCAAATCTAGGTGGGATCAAGCATTATCGTCAAATTGACTGAATATGCGAGCTTCATATCCCAAGGGAGGAAATTTAATATGCACTTAGACCCTTGCTAATTGCGGTTAGGCTCGAAGCTTAACTCCTAATAAAACATTTCTAGATAATCACCCGACAACACTTGCTTTGTTATCTTTCGATCATCTTGATAAAGCATCGCCATTGAATCCGGATAGAGATGAGCGTTGTCGTTAGATCTTCCTTTGAATTTATTTTTGCCGGTGATTGACCTATTACATTTGGCAACTTTGGCGAGTGTTCTACCATTAGATCTGATGGGGATCAACGCCATTGTTAGATTTGATGAAGACGCAAGACAGTTATCCTCTGCTCATATGAAAGCTTTAACGATCGATCGATCTACTATGAGTGTTGTCATCGGATCAACTAAGGTTTAGGTGTGGTCATTGATATCTTGAGACCTGCACAACTTTAACCATGGAGCACTTACCTTTAACTTTCAAACCTTTCCAATATAATCATTGATTATTGAAGGGGGAAAATATTAGCAATGTGTTAATACCCTTATTTAATCATGCTTATCAGAAGCTAATGTAGATTAATTAAAAACTAATCATCGAGTGTTTGATGCTTTTTTATGCTAAAGATGGTTGATCTTAGTGGTACACAGTTGTCGGATCTTGTCAAGATTAAGTGTTGTCATTTAGATCTAGGAAGATGCATACTCTTTAATTATCAAATTTAACAAGGCAGGTGACCTTAAACTCGTGTTTAATAATTTTTAAACTCATATTATCCTTTAATAAGCTTTTGTAATTAACCTTGATTATCTTTAGCAGGCGGGCATCCATCGGATTGAGATAGGAGCAAGCACTACCCTCAAATATTTTGTACTTGCCCAATGTTTAGCCAAAGGGGACACATAACCCTCGATTAAATTTATGCTAAGACTTTAGGTTATGACCAATGTTGACCTTAGCTTTTAAAGATTGAGCAACTTAGGGGATGCGCTTCCATCAGATCAAGCATAAATCAGATGTTGTCATCTAGATATTCAAAGCTGCACGATACTTAATCAAAGGGGGCGCATAACCCTTACTTCAATTTTAATTAATTTGACTACCTTTAGATCTTAGGTTATAAAATTCAACCATGCACTTATTTAATTAACTTTTGAGCCGCTTATGAGTGCGTTCGTCCAGATCTTAGGGGATGAAGCACGTCTGTCCAGATTGGAGGAGTTGCACAATTTTTATCCTGAAGGGGGCGCATACCCTCAATTAAGGTTTAATTTATTTGATTGCCTTAGACCTTGTATTATAAAATTTTAGATCATGCAACATTATTGACTCGTTTGATTTAACCTTCGGGTTACTCATGAAAGCGCATCCGTCCAGATCTTGGGGAGGCAAGCGCATCCGTCCAGATCTTCGGATTTGCATGAGTTTTACCATAAAGGGGGCACATACCCTCACTTGCCCGCATGATTTAATTCAACACCTTAAGATTATTTCTTTTTACTTAGGACCTTATGTTCCGATTTATTTTCTTATAAGGATCAAAGAACTTAGGGGGACCCCCTTTTTTTATGAATGTTTGATTTATCCTTTGAATTTTATAATATCTTTGATTATCGGATAAGGTCAACGGCTAATTTCTTAATGGCTAAAGGGTATTTAATCTAATGACTAAGGGAATTGGCTTAAATTTTGATTTTAGACGAACATTTTAAAAATAGCTCTTAAGGGTCAAAAATTAAAAATCAATTTTATAGAAGTGAATGCAACAGAGACCAACAAATTTGGACGAAGGCTTAGGAAATTAAAAAAAAAAAAAATTGGGGGTATCTGATGCTGATTCAATTTTGGCTCCAACATAGGCTCTGACTAGGACAATGTGCTGAAAATATGAGGCACTTGAGAATCCAAAATTTTCTGGTTTTATTGCAAGCTTTGAACAGAATCACAAACCATCAAACCTGATTAGAAAATTAAAACATAAAAACTTTAATTGAACAGATACAACAAAGCAATAAAAAACATGACATCAAAGCAACAGAGTATCCAAAAATTGTTATTTTCCTCAGTCAAATTTAGATCAAAGGATCAAAATTTTAAAATATTGTTATGATTGTTCAACAAAGTCCTAAGATATGATTATACATAATGCATCAAAGTTGGTTGTTCCATCATGCCTTCGACTAAGTGTGTGTTAGTGCATTCATTTTTTATTCCTCGGTCTTCTATAACGTCATCATGTTTGGAAAATGGCCAAGCCTAATAAGTAATTTCACTCCTTAAGCTTTTTTCTATTTGTAGGGCTTCGTTGCTAATCAAGCGTCTATAGCCCCAATGGCGATGCTACCGATCCCATATGGTTATACTCTACTACCAGTGAAGCATTTATTACCTCGGTAGAGGTTTTCCAAGATATCGTAGACATTGATTCAATCTCCATTATTTTGATTTTTTTTCTTTTCGAGAAATATTTTGATATAAGCAAATTGTGCAATGAATGTGCTTGAGTTGAGGATCGGTTATTGGCTAAAAGATAGAGTGTAATGATTTTTGCCTCAACCATATGACCAAAGATAATTTTATCTCTTGGGCCCTAAAATTTCTTTTAATTGTGTCTGTAAAGTGAGGCTTTATCAAGATGGACCAACAACTCTGATTTTACTCTATTTGTCTCATACCATATGACAGTTGCATGAACATTTCAAATTTGAAAATTGTAAGCATCATCAATATCCATAATATATTTTCCTCTTCTCTTATTTATCATTAGAGAAATAAATAGTAAGGAATGCTCATCATCCTGTGATAATCATGAGAAACAACACAACTAAAACCACACAAAGAAAAACAGAACAAAATAGCAGTAAGAAAATCACTTGACTGATAAAAACAAACAACACAACATAGCATTTTGTTTCTGGATTATTTATTTATTTTATGATTATTATTATTATCTTAGGGCATTTACTCCCTATTGACCCCATAGCAGGGGTTGTAAATCTTGATATGTATACCATTTATAGGGATTTTCATCAGTTCTCCCTCCAAGGTTTGTAACCTGTAAGTGTTTTGACCAACAACTTGAGCTATTTGGTAAGGACCAAGCCACTTGGGTTCCAGATTTCCTTTCTCACAATGTTTATCTTTTTTAGGATCCTAGTAGATTATTGTATCACCTTCAAAGAAGGGAGTACCTTTTGCTTTCTTGTTAAATAATTTTACAATTTTTTGAGTTTGATCAATTACTCTGTTAAGAGTTTCTCTTCTTTGTCCTTACAATAGGACAATTTGGTCTAACATCCTCTACAAGGCATTAGGGTTCTCGTGATCTTGTAACAATAGAAAAAGTGCTAAATTCTCTATTCTAGGGGTAACAAGGCCTTTTCTCCATACACCATCTCGTAAGGAGTCCTTCCTGTATTTCTTTTTAGTGACAACCTATCTACCCACAAAGCATATTTTAATTCGCTATCCCAACTCTTCTTATTTTTACCCAATGATATCTTAATTCTAGTAATTAAATTTTTATTCGATGACTCAGCTAGACCATTTCCTTGCGGGTAATAATTTCCAGAGTGGGAAATTTCTATTCCATACTTAGCATAGAATTCTACCATCTCAAATGATATAAAATATTTCCCATTATCTGTTACTAATTTTTGAGGAACTCAAATGATATAAAATATTTCCCATGTTTGAGTTGTAGATCTCTTTAGAGGAGCAGCTTCTACCCATTTGGTGAAGTAATTTGTTGTAGTTATGATCCACCTGTGTCTTCCTGATGAGTTTGGATTAATCTCTCTAATCAAATCAATGCTCCATTATGTGAAAGGTGCTTCTATAATCACTAGTTTGAGAGGCATAGCAGCTAAGTGCTTCTTGCCTGTAAAAACTTGATAATTGCGGCAATTTCTTACGTATTGATATACATATTTAAAAATGGAAGGCCAATAATAACCTACTCTCATGATTTTATTAGTAGTAGATTTTGGAGCAAAATGCCCTCCATAGAAACCATCATGGAATTCTTTAATCATTTATGGGACTTCATTTTCATACATATAGACTAATAACACACCATCATGGTGTCTCTAGTAAATCAAACCATCCTACACATAGTATTTCTAAGTTTGCAGTTCCACTGATCTCATTATGTTAGTTGGCATGTCTTTTGGGAAAGATAGAGTTTGTAGGTATTGGATGGAGTTATCACAGTTCATGAAGCTCTTCACTCTGCTCCTAAGACTAACAGGTTTTTTTTTGCCCTCAAGCTTGATATGAACAAAGCATTTGACAAGCTAAATTGGGACTTTCTGATTGTTGTCCTCCTTAAGTTTGGTTTTCACCACCAATGGGTTAATTTGATCAAAGAATGTATTTCTAAAGCATGGTTCTCGATTCTATTTAATGGAACAACTGTTGGTTACTTTCAAAGTCGTAGAGGAATTCGATAGGGGGACCCTATCAGCCCCATGTTATTCATCATTGTGGCAGAAGCTTTAGGCAGAACCATCAAAAATGCTTACAGTTCAAGGCTAATATCGGGAATCAAGGCAACATCTCTCACTAGAGTTGTTTCTCACCAACAATTCATCGATGATACCCTTATATTGACTAAGGCATCAGTGGTTGAGGCCAAAATAATTAAATACATCCTACAACTCTATGAGGACGTTGTTGGTCAAAAATTTAATTTCAGTAAAAGCAAGTTATATTTCTTGAACACCCCCATTCAGAGGCAAGGAAGGATTGCAAAAATTTTAGGGTGTGATATAGCAAACCTCCCCACTTTGTATCTTGGTCTCCCTATTTTCATTGGTTCTCCAAGAGAGTCAATGTGGGACAGGGTTATTGAAAAAATTCAAAAAAAACTTGTTGGATGGAAAGGTCATCTTCTATCACAAGCAGGAAAGTTGACCCTCACTAAGGCCTCTCTTCAGAGCATTCCAGTCTATTTCCTCTCCGTTTTGAAAGTCCCTATGAAGGTTTTCCAAAAAATTGAGAAACTCCAAAAAGAATTTTTATGGACTGGATCAGAGGAGAAAAAAAGGATACACCTTGTAGGATGGACCAAAGTGTGCAGACCCAGGGAAAATTGGGGCGTAGGTCTAAGGAGAATTGCTCATATAAATTTAGCTTTACTAGCTAAGAAAGCATGGCATCTCATTTTTGGTGAAGAAAATGAATGGACAATTATCATCAAATGAAAGTATCTTCAAAATATGGAATTTCTAAGTGACTCAGTTCCAATCAGAGGTTCTGCTTTTTGGAAAGCAATTCTTAATTGTAAGGAAATCATCAAAAAAGGTTTAAGATGGGTTTTAGGCAATGGTGAGAGGATAAATTGCTAGAATGATAGGTGGGCTAAGGACGAACCACTGATGCAATATCCTAACTTAGCCCAAATTAGATATATCACAGAAGAACTCATTGGTAGAAAAGTCTCCGATTATATGGTTGAGGATAGAGGTAGAATGAAGTGGAAACAAATAAGAATTTAGGGATTTCAAGAGAAATCAAATGATCTTTGTAACATTCTTGGGCAACAGTTTATCCCCATGAGACCCAAGGAAGATCAAGTGACCTAGGCTCCTATGGAAAATGGGCAGTTCACTGTTAAATCAGCTTACAAGCTTCTACTTGATGACGAGGATTTTGTCCTCCAAAAGGACTTAGTTTGGATAAAATATTTAATTCCAAAAATTGTAGTCTTTTCATGGCTGGTTATCCAATGAAGAATTCTAACCATTGATAATATGGTGCGTAAAGGTATTTGTATCACTAATCATTGTTATCTATGCAGGGCTAATTGGGAGACCATTTATCACATTTTCCTTGAGTGCCCTTTTTCCTTGAATGTCCTAAGTGGGGTTTTTCAGGCCTTCAATATTTCATGGGTTAAACCAGCCACCGTACTTGATTTTTTTGTCCAGTGGCCTTACTTCTTTTCAAACCAAAGACTTAGATACATGTGGAAAATTTGTCTCAATCACTATCTTTGGCAGGTGTGGTTAGAAAGGAACCATAGAGTCTTTAATGAGTCTATTCATGATAATCAAACTATCATTGCCAAGATCCTATCCTTTGCCAACGAGAATGTGAACCTTATCCCTTTTGATAGTTGTAAACCTCATCTATAGGAGACCATGATTGCTCAATATTTAAGCTTAACCTTGTTAGATGAGTCTATGCCTAGGGTAGTCAACCCTAGAGCCAATGTTAAGTGGCCTCCACCTCCTACGGGTTGGTTTAAGCTTAATTTTGATGGAGCAGCTAAGGAAAATCCTGGCAAAGCAGGCATTGGTGGCATTGTGCGAGATCATAATGGGAATATGATGCTTGCATTTTTTGAATATTTGGGAACAAGGACGAACAACGAAGTTGAAGCTAGAGCTATGTGGAGAGGCCTTCAAATGACTCAAGACTTAGAAGATAATTTGATCATAGAAGGAGACTCTATGCATGTTATAAATCTCCTCAATAATTGGAAAACACCTCCTTGGAGGATTAAAACAATTTTTGAAGAGGCTAGGATCCTTTTCCAAGGAAGACAGGACATAAAATCCCAACATGTCTTTCGAGAAGCTAACAAAATTGTTGATAAGCTGGCTAATTTGGGTGTCGATGGTGACGAAATTTTCAAATGGGAACATGGTATCCCAAGTGAAGTAGAGGAGCTTATTCAACAAGAATGCCAAGAATGATAGTCAAATTTACCAACAGGTAAGGCACTGTAAGTTCGAAGGCTAGGAGTATTTTTGTATCTTTTTTGAATTGGACTCATAATAAAAATTATCTGAGTTGTCAGTCTTCATGGATGCTGCTTGGAAATACCACAAAGACTAATGGAGACAGTCACATGTCAAATAACATGGCTCTTAGTCATCTTAGTAATTTGAGGTTGGTTGATAATCACAGGGAAGGAAAGAAACGACAATATAAGACTTCGAACCAAATCCACATGGACCACCAGATAGCCACCGCCATAAATCTAGCTATCAAGTTCACTTCTCCAAGGCTGATTGGCCAAGATAGTATGTGGTACCAAAGCATGTCATATACGGAAGAAAGCAATTACCAAAGAATTATTAAGAGTAACTCTCAATACAGAGCTTGTGGGAGTTTTTTTCAGTACTCTGCTATGTGTGTCTACAACTTTTTGTTTCTCCATTGTCTCAAGGAAGGGATCCGTGTCTGTTTCTTTTTTGTAATTATGATGCATGTGTGTTTTCTCGAAGTATACCCAAAATGTTGTATGGAAAGTTTCTTTTTGATAACAGGCTATGTGCCTTACCGGATGTAATGGCTTTTGTGGTATGTATATTTTACATATATAGGATCCTTAGTAAGTATATGTTCATCAATAGCCCTGGGCTGATTTTTGTAAAAGGTTTTGGGTCAACCTGTAAAACTCGGTATTAATGCTATAGTATCTTATCTACCAAAAAAAAAATATTTCGTCATACCATTTACATTCAACATTATTAATCCTCCTGATGTCCTGCATTTCATCTACTATGATGATGTTATTAGAATACTCTCCTTGTTTATATGTTAAATATTTTCCTAAACCTTGCCCTCTTACGGTTTTGACTATTTTAAATTTCACATCATATTGTAATAGTTTCACCTTACACCTTTCAGGCCTTCCTAGAGGTTAAGATTGAGTGAAGACGTATTTTCTTGCTATGAAAGGAATACAACAATAAACTTTATTGGAACCAAATATACCCTTGAAATGTTCTAAATATTGAATCACTGCATAGGCATGTTTTTCTAACGAGGTATACTTAATATGTGCTCCTTTTAATCTTGAACTCATGAACGCTATTGGCCTTTCATTATTTTCATCATCCTTCTGAGAAAGGATTGCAGCAATGGAATGCTCAGATGCGAATGAATAAACATTGAAATCCTTTGAGTAAATAGGGCAAGTTAAGACTAGGGCAGTAGAAATGGCTTCTTTTATCTTTTTAAAAGCTTTCGTGTTTTCTGTTGTCCATTTTATTTCTCCAGTATTTTTCACCATGTCATTTATAAGTTTGGTCATTTTTGCAGAATTGGAAATGAATCTTCTAACAATATTAATTTTGCCAAAGAATGACCTGACACATTTTATGCTTTTAGGAGGGCAGATTTTTGAGATAGCTTCTATTCTTTCTTGATCTATACTCACCCCTTTTTCTGATACTATGTGTCCTAGTAATTTCCCTTGTGTTGTTCCAAATATGCACTTTTTAGTATTTAGGAAAATTCCAAACTCTTTGCACCGGGTAAAGACTACAACAAGATGTTCCAAATGGTCCTATGTATTTTTAGACAAAACTGTTATATCATCCAAATATACTACCACTATTTTGAACATCAATCCCTTGAAGGTAAAATCCATTGTTGTCTGAAAGGTGGCACCTGCATTCATCAGACCAAAAGGTATTCTCAAATATTTGAAAGTACCCCAGGGTGTGGTGAATGTTGTCTTATGTCTATCTTCTGGATTAATTTGTATCTGATTATATCCAAAAAATCCATCTAACAGGGACATTTTGGATGAACCAACTACTGCTTGCAATAGTTGTTCCATATTGGGCAATGGATAATTGTCTTTTAGCGAGCTTTTATTCAAGTTTCTAAAGTCTACACAAAGTCTAATATCCCCATTTTTCTTTCTAACTCGTACCAAATTGGATATCCATGATGAAAATCTTACATTTCTGATTATTTTGGAATCCAATAGTTTTTGTACCTCTTTTTGCATTATGGGGTGCAAAGTAGGGTTATACTTCCTCTATTTTTGTCTAAAAGGCTTGGAATCTTCCTTCAGGAGTATTATATGTGACATAGCATCCATTTTGAAGGTTTTAAGATCTTCATATGTCCAGGAAAAATGTTCCTTATTTTTCTTTAAGAAACTAATATATCCAGCCTTTTTATTTTCTAGTAAAGTTGTGTCTATTTTTACTATTTTGGGATCTTCAACTGTACCAATGTTAACATCTTCATATATTGTTTCTTTATGTAGAGGTTTGTATGCTTTGTCAAAATCATCAAATAAACTTTCCAAAGAAACTAAACCTTTTGGTATTTTATTTGTTTTCAATTGGATTACTTCTACTAGTTCTCCTATTTGATCTTTTAATTTTTCTTCATCTTTTCATCACAAATTATGTTAGCATACTGATTCTGTAGCGTCATAAAATATTTTATATCGATATCATCTTGAAACAATTATAAGTAGATGATATTATCTGGTACATATGGTTTATAGACATAGATGGTTGGGAACCTATCCATATATTTTGTAGTAATTTTTGGATGGTCTAGGCCTGAGACATTTACAGCTAAAAGGTCAGCAATATGATTTTGTTCCCTAGGAATGTACAAAATATTGAAAGCTAATAATTTTTCAATTTCCTTTAATACTGCAGTTTTGTATTATTTTAACCTAGGATGCTTGGTTTGATACTTCCCTCTTATCTGGTGGATAATTAATTCTACATCTCTAGTCATAGTTAAATAATTTATGCCTAAATCTTTAGCTTTTCTAAGTCCCAATAACAAAACTTCATACTTAGCTACATTGTTAGTGCAAGAAAATCCTAATCTATAAGGGATACCGAGGTAATTTCCCTTTACATCAGTTAAATTGATTTCTACACTTGCTCCAGATTGAGATTTGGCCCATCAAAAGTTATGGTCCACATTTCTTGTGTTAATACTCTATCTAATTTAGCATCAACCATTTTCATAACTTTTGGATCCATGTTTTTGACTTCTAGTACTTCTACAAGGAAGGGGTTATGCCAAATTAAATATACTTCCATTCCTTTTTCTTCTACTGAATTTACTAAATTTATCATGGTATCATCTACCTTAATTAAATCTACAGAATATTTGTTGAAATGTTCTATTCGTATAGTTACATTCTCTTTATCAGACATAAGAATGGTAGCATAAGACCAATCCAATTGAATAGATCCCCTAATTGTTCTGCCTAATACCTACTTAGTAGGAGTGAAAAGAAGGGATCAACATCCACTACCACAACATCCATCACTATACCTTTCTTGGGGTGTTGGTATAGATATACCAATAATCTAGTTATCACTCCATGTAAGGTACTTGCCTACTGTGTAGAATCTCTTGTACAAATTAATCCCATCTGGTCATTTATCATTTTAGGCATGATATTGTTTGAGGATCCACTGTCAAGCATACAATTATGTATCACATATCTCTCTCCTTTGTCTAAATTATATCTTAATGACACATAGAAGGGCCTAACATAGGATGGAGACTTGGTATCCTGCTGATTTTGTTTAGCAGCATTACAAGACGGGTCTTCTTTTTGTTCAATAAGTCTGAATGCCCTACAGACTTGTTCTTTGTATTGTTGAATTTTTATTAGCTCACCAAATGTGATATTAACCTTTTGTTTACTGAGTTCTAACCCAGCATCAAACTCTATTTTTTTTATATCAAGCGGTTTGGTGCTTTCTTCTTTAGGCATTTCTTCTTCCAACTCTATTGGCTCAGGGATTACTTTTCTAGGGATCTTATCAATTTTTTCTTTACTAATATTTCTATTTGCGGAGGTTTGTTTACTGGTAGAAGTTTTCTCTGTTCTATCAGGTATTATTTTGTTTCTCAAGTTTGGAGTGTTGGTAGCTTCTAATTCCTCTATCTCCTTAGCGGTTGGGATTAATTTCCCATGCTTCATTTTATCATATCTAGACTCATGTGGTCTTTGCAATATTTTTGTACCTTCAACCACTAAGATATGAGGATGATGATTTGAAGCGTATTTATCCATGTTCTCTTCAAAAAGCCTTTCTTTTGACTCGTCTTCTAAAGACCACCAGACATTAATCCTTATATCTTCTTTTGAATCATAATTAAGATCTATATTGTGTTGTGTACTTAAGTAAATACCACATCCTTTTGGGTTATGGGGAGCATCACAAGATAAAAAAAATAAGGGAAACCTTTTGTAATATTAATAGATGGGATTGAGTTAGGAACATTGTTCTAATCTCTGTTAGATACTCTTTTCTTCCAGTCATTATTCCCATTGTTCCTATTCCTGTTATTTTCATAGAAGTTATTGTTTTTTCCCTAATTCCTATTGAAATTCTTCTTGAAATGCTAACGGTTATCAACCTTTAGCCTCTCTATTTATGATGACTCACCATTATTCCCATTGTTTCCATTTCTCTCTATATTTGTTAACCTATTGTTCATTGTATTGAACATCTCTGTTAGTTGATTTGTCAATTTTTCCATTGGATCCACTTATGATCTTCTCTGTAAATCGAAGGCTACATTTTTTGGTTTTCTATGAGTTTGATATATCTCTAGAGATTAAGGTTTCATTTTACCACTATCTAGCATGTTTCTTTCGATATCTATAGCTTTGTCTATGCATTCATCGATGGTGGTAGCTTTTTCTTGCCTTAAATCATAATTGAATTCTTCTTGGAAAGCATTCTTATAGAAATAGATTGATTGGATGTCACTAGGCCTGAGGTTAATAGGGATTTTGTTCCTATTTTTGGAAAACCTTCTATTGAAATCACTTACAACTTTGTTTTCCTTTTTCTTCATAGTTGCTAATTCGGTTAACAAAGATTGTTCATTTTTTCTTTCTCCAAATTTTCTTAAGAACATAGTCTCCATCCTTGCAAAATCTGCAATGTCATTAGCTGGGAGGATGTTAAACGACTCCCTGGCATTTTTTCTAGATTTTGTAGAAAAATCCTAAGGACTACATCTCCATGCTCTACTTATAAACTATCCATAGTGTATAAAAAACTTTTGATATGGTCTTCTCCAGTTACTGCATTATTTCCTTGAAACTTGGGATGATACTTATGGATTTTGTTAGGTAGAGCTTTTAAATTTGTAGGTAAAGTAAAAAGCCTGTACCTATTCGTTCTCCATAGTTGAACATTATTCTATTGATTTTCCTGAGCCATTGTAACTGTAGGGGTAATGGGATTTGGATTCACGGTAGCACTGCCTACAGGAATGGTGGGTTGAGAAATTTCTTTATAATCTAACGAATTTTATACTACAGTATCAGGATTTATAGGGCTATGAGATTGAGATGAATTAGACATATTATCTATAGCAAAATTAAAAACATCATCTACAATAATATCAGCAATAACAATATTTTGATTTTTATTTTTCTTTATGTACTTTCTACTAGTAAAGTAAGACTTATTCTCATAAATAGTACTCTTAAGAAGTGGGATATTTTTATTATGGGTAAATACCTTTGGGTTCTCGAATTTTGGAAAAATATCTTTACTTCTCCTAGTATGCACCAACACGTTCTGCTTCTTCTTTATTGATTTTTGATTTTTGGGTTTGATCAGACAGAGTCACCAGCACAGGTAGTGCAGAAAAATAAAACTTATGATCAAGATTGCTTGATCCTTTTACTCTCAACCTCACAAGATATTGTTCTTGAGGGGATTTCAAGAAAATCAAGAAACACTAAGAACACTTCAAAAGATAATTGAAAATCACGGGTAAAGAAAATAAAGAACATAAAATACGTAAAAAATCAAAACACAGGTTCTTTATTCTGATTGGTCGCTTATTGATTAAAAATGTAGTCATTGAAAGAAAAATTTAAAAAATATAAACAAATATTTTTTGATAAGTCCTCCCCGGCAATGGCTCCAAAATGTTGTTGGCGTTAGTTTGACTAGCTAGTTTAAATAGCTAGTAAAAATATGTCGTGAAATCCTAGGCCTAAAATCATGAAGATTTTATCCCCGGTAATGGTGCCAAAATGTTGTTGGAACAATTTCTTGCATCCATAGAAACTTATTACCTTTCCAAATACTATCCTACTTACAAAAAGGAAACTTGAGTTTTTTTTCTCACAACCTTTCCATAGAAAGTCTCTTTGAATTTTATCAATTTTTGATGCTATAATTGTTGGCCTTCTTGAAAGTCACATCATATAAATAGGAATAGATTGCAATGTAGTCTTTATGAGTTGTAGCCTTCCTGCTATGGTTAATAACTTACCTTTCCAACCTGCCAAGCAAGTTTTTATTCCTTCCAAAAAATAGATCGAAAGTTCCTTTTTATTTCTTTATTAGACAAAGGAATACCCAAGTAGGTCGATGGAAATTTTTCAATTTTAAACCCTAAAGTATTCACAATAATGTATTGTAAATCTAGGGTAGTATTAAAGAAACAAATTCTAGATTTTGTAGTATTTACCAACTATCCAATAGCCTTCTCATAGCATGATAATATTGATTTAAACTCCATGGCCGCACTAACTGAGGTATAGTCCAAAAGAAAAGTATCATCAACGAATGGAGATGAGATTCATAGGGACCATTTTTTGAAACTTAAATACCTTTAATTTCTCCTTCCATTTTTACCTTTGAAAAGGCTCTCCCTAGAAAGTGGATCACCTGACAAAGTTCATAAGATGACTTGAAGTAACTGTCAGGAGAAACATTGATCAAAATAGAAAATTTTATCGTGTTATAACATTTAATCCACTCACACCAACTATAAACCAAGCCAAAATTTCTAAGAATAACATGTATAAATTTCTAGAAAACCCTATCATATGCTTTGTTCATATCTAATTTCAAAAGCATACCTGATTTTTGCATGGAATGAAGAGAATGTATGTCCTCTTGTGCAATAATTATACCATCAAGAATTTTTTTATCATGAACAAATTCACCTTGTTCACACCCTAAAATGCCCTTCAACATGTTTACCCTTATTTTTGAAATGATCTTATAAATCATATTACAAAGGCTTATTCGATGAAAATTATCAAAATATTTTGTGTCACCTTTCTTGGAAACCAAGGTAATAAAAGTAGCATTCATATCACTTATTATAGTCTTTTTGTAGCTTCTTCAACTACAACTAACATATCACTCTTTAATAAATCCCAAAAAAATTGAAAAATAATTGAAAGTAATCCATGAGAGCCAGGTGTCTTGTTAGGATGGAAAGAAAAAACTACTTCATGGAGCTCCTCTATAGATATAATTGATGGAATATTTTGAAGAATTTTTTCTTGTGCCTCCTTGTATTGCTTAAAATCTGATAAAATATTTTTAACATAATTAATTGCTTCCTTCCTTATATTTTCTTCATCCTCAATATTTCTTCCAACTAGAGTTAAAATATTTTTTATATGACAAATAGAAATTTTTGTTTTTGCTATAGCATGAAAAATATTTGTATTTCTATATCCATCCTTGAGCCATTTCTCTCTAGATTTTTGGAACCAATATGACTCCTTTTTCAATGTATTATGATAATCAGAAAGTAATTGTTTTTCTCTCACATAAGAATCTTTATCCATTCCATAATTTCTATTGTCTCTTGTAAATTTTTGAGCTTGGATTCAATTTATTTCTTTTCTTTAAAAATATTACCAAAAGATTTGACATTCCAAATCTTCATTTGCTCCTTTAAATATTTTAACTTTTGAACAAACCTATATATACACGATCCTTCAAATTTTGATTCATCCCACCATAACATAACCATTTGGAAAAAATCAGGATCTTGGAGCCACATAGATTGGAAGTGAAATGGCTTTGGATGACCATTATTAGGCAATTCACAAGTCAAAATAATGGATTTGTGATCTAATCTTGCTTGCAATAAAATATTTGGAGAGATTGTATACTTTATTTGCAATCATTTACTGGATAACAAGAATCTATCCAGTCTTTCTGCTATATGATTTTGCCCAATGTGTCTATTATCCCATTTATATTGAAATCTTGAGGGACTAACATCCCAAAGGTCATTTTAATTGACAAGTGAAGAAAATCTTCCATTGATTTAGACCATCCTAAAATACCACCCTTCTTTTCCAAAGTAGATAGAACAATATTAAAATCACCCCAAATATTTCATAGGTCATAATGAATCATCATTGTATTTGACAAAAATATGCTAAGGTCCATCCAACTTCTTTCATGAGGAGTAACTATAGTTGGACCATTTACATTTATAACCCCAACTTTATTGTTTTCCTCTTTCCTACAAAATAATTCAACAACCCAGTTACTTTTTGCTTCTAATGATTGCTCGTCCCATTTGCATTTGTCCCATATATTGTAATACCAACTAAATATCCTATAGAAGAAATTTCGAAACAATCATCCATCTTCTAAATCTTCTTAAAAGCATCATTACATTCCTCATTGCTTAATTTTGTTTCTTGTATTAAAATAAAATCATAACAATAAAAACCTATTAATTCCTTAATAACTTTTTTTTAGGGGTTTCATACCCTTGATATTCCATTATATCATTTTCATCATCAACACTTTTATTTTTATTAGTGGACTTAGCCCCACTTATTTTTTTAATGATTTTACACAGGGTTTTATGAGAGGTCCTAATCCCCTCATACTGAGTTTGGTTTGAACCTTGGACCTTTCAAAGAGAGGCCAAAACCCTTACCATTGCAATAAGCTTGAAGTTATTTAGACCCACTTCTTGTTAACACCTATAATATTTTTATTTGGCTTCCTAGATCAATATCTTTTTTTATTTCTTTTTCTCTTTGTTCCAGCTTTGATGGCCTTCCTCTCCTTCCATTCCTACCAACACTCTCATCTTCATCAATCTCTTCTATTTTTTCTATTTTTTCATATTTTTCATAATGAGACTTATCTTCTAAAGATTTATGTTTCCTAAAGAGTCGAAAGTGTAAGGAATAACCTCAATATAATTTTCTTCTTTATGTTGCCCTAGAAACTCTAAATTGCATAAATGATTCTCCATAGTCATTACTTTCTTATATTATCCTACAAACTCTAAATTTCCTTGGATATCCTCCATAATATTTTATTTATTGTACTACTCTTGAAACCCTAAAGTGCAAGGAATACACTTTGCACTATTTTCCTTTTTATTGTAAAATAAGATTTTATGACTTGAGGAACATAAAGGTGATTTACCTAGATTAATTTTGACCTCATTCACCTCATTTGCTTTAAAATTTGTCTTTTCATCTTCCTTTGCATTAAATTTTAATTTCCCCTCTTCCTTCATACCTTTAGCTCCTATATTTGAACTTGTGCATTGTACTTCCTCATCCCTCATATCATTTTTCTTCTAATAGTTGATTCAAATGAATTGTAATGGCCTTTTCCATTTGATGATGAAGAGGGGTTTTCTACCCACTTTCTTAGGAGTGGAAAATCCTTGATTTGACCTAGATTCTCCTATGATATGATCTCCTTGTTTCAAATTGAAACTACCCTCATGCCCAAAAAAATCCATCTCTTCCTCCATCATTTTCACTTTGTAGTCTCTTGCCATATGCCTGGTTTCATGATATTTACAACATTGGAATGCAATATTTTTATAATCCACTTGATGATCTCATTCTCTTGATTCAAATTTAATCCTAATAAATTATGGTAAAGTTTTTGAAATATCCATGGCAACACATATTCGAGTGTATAAAACATGTCTTCTCTCCTTAGTAGTTGGTGCTTCCTTGATGAATTCACCTAGATTATTACCGATATTCTTCAAAACCTCCTTATTGATGATTTTATAATAAAGTCCAAAAAACCTAATCCATATTGGAAGCCTTTTAATAGTTTATGTGTCCACAAAAAAATTCTCACTCCAAGGTATTAAATATAATACATCTTTGCCCCTAAACCACGGGCCTCCATCCATTATTTTATCCTTTATTTTTAAACTGGAGAAAATAATAAGGAAAAATCCTTTTGGAAGGAAATTCATGGAGTAATTTGAATTCAATCCCCACTCCCACTTGATCCAATTTTGAATCTCAAAAAAACCTAGCCAATATCAGTGAAACTTACATATTAACCATCTAGTTTTAAGAACCATTGTATCATGCTTAATCATATTATCCTTGATAATCACTTCTGGTGTAGAATATGCTACCTATATGGGGTTTGCAATAGATTCACTCTTCCTCTTATTTCTAGCTAAGGCATCCATGCTTTCAACTAGGCCATTCATACTTTCAGTAAGGACTTTCACAAATGACTTTATTTCCATGTTACCTAAATTTTCTTCAAATGAATCCTTTAAATTATCCTAATATCTAAAACAAGAAGTGGCACTTATTCCTTTATTGCACTTTGCTTTCTACTTCTTGCTTCCCTACTCACATTTCCTCCTCGCTTTCAGCATGTACTCGCTCTTGACATACCAATAATTCTATGTTATCATACCAAGATGTTATAACATAATACCCATGCTTACAAGAATATCATAAACAAAGAAAGTTTGATTAGGAGCCACTTCGCATTATCTACTTATATCTGTAAGAGAACAAACCATATTGATAACGGATAAATTCTCTATATTTTATAAATGTTCTCATTCCATTCAATTATCCTTATTAGAAAATACTTATAGTAATTTTTTTTTGCATTTTTCCTCGTTGTTATATAAAAATAGGAACTTCATTATTATAATAGTCTCCCTAGAATTATCAAATAGCATTAGCTCAACTAGTTATATTCCTCAACTTTCAAGGAGGAGACCTAGGTTTGAATCTTGCCAAGAGATACATGCATAATTGTCAAACTATTGTAATACCACTATGTGATCATGATGTAATATGGGTGGGGCCTACTTCAATCCTATATAACCAAATAAAGAAAATAGTATCTTTAGCATTATCTAATGACATGAGCTAATATGGTTAAATACTTTGACTTTAAAGGAGGACGCCTAGGTTCAAACCTTATTAAGTGAAATATGCATAATGACCTAAATATTGTTGTGATACCACTATGTCATTTGTTGAAACACCATGGTAGCACGATCATGATGTAATGATTATGGGGCCCATTTCAATCCCATGTAAGCAAATTGAAAAAAAAAAATCTTTAGCATTAGTCAATGGATTTGGGAGAATTAGTAAAGAATGATGAATTTAATGACATATATAAAGGTCTCAATTTCATGGGTGCACCTTAAATTTAGTCAAATGGCATGAGCTCAAGTAGTTTAAAACTTAGGTTTTCAAGTTGGAGATTTGGGTTCATATCTTGTTAGGCAATATATGAGTAATTTCCAAATACCACTATTTATTTTATTGAAATATTGCAGTAACATAAATTCCATATACTCAATCAAAAGTCTATTTAGTATTTAAACAATACTAATATCCACTCTATACTTTTATTGTTTGAGAAATATATGAATATTCAAAATGATATGTTCTTTAATTTAATAAATTAAGGAACTAAGTTGATCCAATGTGTTTCTTACAAATTAACTAGCTGGTATTCTCTTTTAACACATGTATTAACATCATCAAATCAATAAAGAATATGACTTATAGTCTTATAGGTGTTGGAATTCTCACTTATTTCTAGAAGCGACAAGAAGCAATACATACACCCAATTCTTATATAAAAAGCATAAAAGGACGAAAGAAAGAAAAGAAGAGACAAAATTTATTGGGCACCCGTAGGCATCATAAATAGGTATTGTATTATTCATTGACAATAATCACAACACTATGATAGAATGGAGGAAGTGGTAGGGTGTGTTTATACCAATACCAAAACCCAATCACATAAATGAGGTTAACCTAAGCCAACTTTTATATTAGGGTGAAAACAAGGGGTTTTTGAAAATGCCTCAACACTTTTTTACAATAACACTCCTCTACATTATCAAACAATGAAGAATTAGAGAAGTATAGCAACAAAACAAGACAAGAAACCAAATAGACCCCTTATAGAAAAAAAATGTAAAATGCTTCACTTCCTATGACCCTTATATTTGTTATTTTTTTGGTATTCCTAATGAGTCTCACTAAAATGTCATATTTTTTAGAGGTCAAGGGTTTGTTTTGAGCAATTATTTTTACTCATACAGATAACAAGGAACATAATCAACATTTTCCATAACTTGGTTGGGAGCATTCTTTGGTTGAGATTATGTTTTAGACTCTTTTGGATTTATTCCCATAGAATTTGAAGTTTCCAATTTTTTAGTCACCTCCTCCATTACTTTTGATTGCAACTCTATTGTCTTCCTATTCTTTTATTTTTTTATCATCTTACCCTAGGGCATCCTTTTGGAAAATTTCTCCCTCTCTTTTGATATTCCTCTACAAATTCTCCTTCCTTGAGGGTTTTAGCAAGAATACTAGACTTATTTGCATCTAAGAAAGGGAACTTAGGAGATTCCTCTTCTATTGTATCCTTTTATTTTGGTTGCACTTTCCTCCTCTATACCTTATTAACCGATGCTTTAAATGAGAAATTTTTCAAAAAATGTCTTGTTATTTTACAAAATTTGCAAAGTGCTAGAGAATTTTCACATTCAGTTGGTTGTTCCCAAACCCGATACTCAAACACTTGCCTAATAAAGGTTAGGAGCTCCTTCCCTTGATTAGCATTAACAAAGAACCAGGTGAATATAAATCTAGTTTTCATCTTTGTCTATAAATCAAAAGCTATTAATTGTCCCATTGCTTTAGCTATACCAACCAAAATATCTTCATCCCATAACTCCAATGGAAGCCCTAGTAGGCAGACCCAAACTAGAGCCAAATTTATATTTTTAGAATTCGGATTAAAACTCGATCTTTGCTTCCTAAAAAAAAGGTCCCTCTTAAGGTTAATTGTGGGTTATAAGATGAGTTTAATAATAACAAGGGCACAACTCATAAGGCTCACATAATAAAATAATATAAAATTTTAAATAAATTTGTACAATGATTGCCCTTAGGCCTATACAAGATTACATCATAAAATTTCTGAACTAAGGGGGTAAGGAGAGAAGACATTAGTTACAATTACATTTTACTCCTTGTAATGGATGCTTTAGTGGGCCCTACAATTGATGCAAATACTTTTGAATCCCCATCATCATTTTGAAGACATCCACTCATCATTAGAAACTAAGCTTCAATTCTTTACAATTTTAGCAAGTAATCCTTGGTTGGATGTCCTTCCCTCTTACAATATCTACAAATGGTCTTTGACTTATTTGAAGACTTAACCTGACCCTTAGGCCAGTAGTTCTTAACCTCCTTATATTTGAATTACTTTATCCATAAGCCTTATTTGTGAAGTACCACCGTAATTTCTCATTGCTACTTGGAAGTGAACAAGGAGAGAGAAAAGTTTATCAAGTGTAAGAGTTTTGGTCATTCCAAGAATATAGGAATCATATGAACCACAAGGTTCAACATCTAGAAAACAAGGATAGATATTAGCAAGGATAAACTTCACATATTTTACATTATCTTTCATTTTACCTCCAAAAGAGACAATGTCTACACCCAATGTCCCAATTCTCACAACCTAGTCCTCAATGTTATCAAAATTAACCTACTTGAGAGAAGAAATCTCTAATTCCAAGTGACTTACTTCATTTGTATTAACTTTTCCAAATAACTCATGCAATTTTAACCACACCTTGATAGGTTCATTCTCTTCTTTGATATGAAAAAACAATTATGGTCCAATCAACAAGGATAATAGACCAAGAGCTTCTTCTTGCTTGTGGTAGTGAGTTTCTTCATCAAGGGCTGCTAATTTATCTACTTGAAATATGCACCATAGGTTATTAATTCATAATAGTCCAATCATTTGATCTAACTAAATACCATAATTTTACCCATTTAGATGAATAACTAGTTCTTAATAATCCATCTTACACAATTTGACCCCTAACATTATAATAAGTCCTTGAACTAATGCTACTAGTCCATAAAGCTCAAAAAACATGTGATCTGGAAAAAATGGGCTCAATATGCTTTTGCATGCAAATGCTATGGCCTCCAAAATATTTTTCTAAATGGGTCTCAAAATGCAAAAATTAAAGCCCCAAACCTTAGAGAATAAAAATCAATAACTCACTATCACTTGGTATCACTTGGTATTCTAATACTTTTAGAGCCCTCCACTAATATTTCATCACTTTAGTGCTTCTTAATTATTGTAATTGTGATAATGTCCTCTCCTAATCAGTTGAGGTCATATAAAAAAGTTAAAAGTTATTTTATATGGCACATAGAGGAGGCACGTTAACTACAACATCAACCATAAATCATACATACAAGAGTGTCAAGGAGCTTGAGATGATTTAAACCTGGGTCATCCAACTTCTAAAAAATTTTCTATCCAACCCATAAGCACCTTAGTTGATGCTTGGTGGACAATCCCTCTTACAAAGATAACCAAATCCCCATATCCCATGGACTATTAAAAAATGCATCATAAGGATTCAAACTTGTGATTGGTTGTGCCTAGAACTCTTCTAGTAACCACTAAATACACAACCATGATTGAGGGAAGGTCATCAATTTTTCCTTGAACTACATCTTTTGGATCAATAAAAACAAACAATTGTGAAACACAACAAAGAGGTATTGGTTTTGAACCTACTACCTTCTTGCCCCAATGTACATGTCACCACTTGTTTGATCATCTTGCCAAACCTCTCAATAGATCAAGAATAAGCCAAAGTTCTTGGTACAATCATGTTATCTTTATAAAAAGAAAACCAAACATGGAAGGCCTGAATCAAACCCATGATCATCATGAGTATAGCTTCTTAGTGATGCTTGAAAAACCATATTAGGTCCTTTAGTGGATGCAAATACTCATACATACTATCCTTAGAGAAGGATGTCACATCGAGAGTAAAGAAAAGGCTTCAAAATAGTCTATAGAAGAGTGCACACACATCATTTTTAAAATGTTGTTAAATTTAAACAATCCAATCAATCCTCCATTCTTAATGTTGAAGCCATAGCCCTTTTATGAAAAATAAAAGAAATGCTCACGATGCATTTTTTAATTTAAATATACATACCAACCTCACTAACAATGAAGAAGAGAGCGTAGAAGAAATAAATTCTTTGGAAAAGCTAGAATAATAAATGGATATCCATGGAAGAATGTATTTTCTTTGTCTCTTATGCTAAAAATGCTATGAAGCTTTGAAGAGTAATTTGCCCTAAATATTGGAAGAAGGGTCGGAAGCTCCAAGTTAAATTTTTGCATGACCAAGTGAATCTTCTCTACACCCACTCTAATACCATGTTGGAATCCACAACTATTTTTAAAAATGGATAGAAGAAATCCATCCACTCAAATCTTATAGATAATGTATAAAAGGAGGAAATAAAGTAAAAAAGACAAAAATTGTTGGGTGCCCGTAGGCACCATAAATAATCATTATATTATCCATGGATAAGAATCACAAAACTTTGATACAATGGATGAAGTGGTGGAGTGTATTTATACTAATACAATAACCCCATATACATAAATGATTTTAACCTAAGTCGATATAACAAAAGGGCTTAAGATTAATTACAAGTTATAAGGTGGGTTTAACCATAACAAGGTTAACCATGACCCATAGGGCTTACATAATAAAATATTACAATAAATTAAATACAATTATACAATGGTTTCCCTTAGGCCTATACAATATTACATCATATAATGTTGACCTTGGCCATAAGTCAGATTACACTTTCAACACTAGGAAGTATAATCAAACCTAATTCTAAATGAAATGCCTAATGAACTTATGTTTGACATGTGAATATATCATATTATAAATCTCTAATTTGTTAATGTCAAACAAGATTTTTAAATATATAATTATCCTGTTTAAGACATGGATATCAACCTATAGTTTGTAAGCATTAACCATGTTGCAATTAGATGGTCTATGACTCATGTATCTTATAATAATTATATGCCAAACAAGTTAAAGTTGGACATGCAATCACATTGTGCTATGCTTAAGGTTGTTAAATTTTTGTGCTAGTCTTAGTGATTGAGGACTAAGTCATTGGGTACCCCATAGATCCCAAGCTAGGGAATTAAAATTTTGTTGGTTGGAGTTAAGAAAAAAACTCTAGTATGATGATGTTAGTGGTTATATGAAATATTAACTATGTTAAAATCCCCTTATTAAAACTATAAACTATTAATTAGAAATTGGATGTTATGTAATGGAACTAGTGACTAAAGACACTAAATTTGTTAGTTTATTACAAGTTGAATTTGATTAAGGTCATACATAAAAAGCAACACTTTCTAGTTTTGAAGTTTTTTGGATAAATTAGGAACAAAATTTGATATCTTAGAATATTGAAATGAGGCCATCGTTATTATTTTAAGAGTGCGAATTTGACTTGAAACGTAAACTATTATAATATATCTATGGCTTGATAATTTTTTTGTTATGAACTAAATGTCCTATTGGAGAAAATCAATTGCCATAGGTTATTCATTAATGTAATAGGTTTTATATAAGAGAGGGTATATGTCGTTAGTAACTGTCTCGGTTACAACTACCTTTAACTACCTAATCCCGATATTAAAAATTCATAATATCCCCCCTTATTACATCAATGTAGAAGTAGACAACAATTTTAAGGACTAGATGATGAACTTGGACACACACAAAAGTTCATCCAACACTCCAAAATCATGGATTAGGACACACACTATCCATGACTGAACAGGGACACACTCAATTATTCACCATATGACCAAGGATAAGGACAAACACAATTATCCATGATTTTACATCAAATATGGATAGGGACATGCATATTATCCATCACCAAGGTTGTAGACACGGACAAACACAACCATCTACAACATCTCTATGATTAGGGACACACTCAACCAATCATAGGTACATCTTCAACTTGTGAATAGGATACACATAACTATTCACAAATACATTCTTTGTTTCAATTTAAAAACATATTCCCCCTCATTTTCCTCATGATGAGGATCTTAATTATGACTTTTACTGTAATCAATAACCACTGCTACCTTATCTTTCTTTAATTTTCCTTCCATGAGATCCTTTGCTCATTGAACACGATTCATTATAACATGACCTATTTACTTGTAATAAAAACACATGAATCTATTATTTGACATATGCTTTACCTTTGTGGAATAATGACCATCTTCAAAGATAACATTAAGTTTATTTTTCATCAACAATGCAATTTCTTCTATAAGTGCATCTTATTTCTCGATTTGATTTTCTTTTATAAGTGAATCTTGTTCAATGTGAACACCATACTAGCATAACTCGTAGATACATTGTTCGACAAAATAACTTTAGAATTATTTTCCTCCATAGAATTAATCCTTACAATATGATTCAAAAGATAACAAAATTTTCTTGTGTTGAACTACATTTTCACCTTTTTGCATCTTCAATCCAAATAGTTTTGCTTAAGAAGCTTCTTCACATGATGCTTGTGATCTAGATAAAGCATTGAGTACATCCCAAACTTCTTTTATAACCCTTGAGAGGTCAATTTGATGTATATAGGAATTGGAGAATCTAAGTCCAATGGTATCCATTACATTTTGATATTTCGTAATCCATTTAGCTACTTCATCAATGTTCATTGGCTTTGGTGAAGCAACAACATCCCACAAATATTTTTTGATTAACCGTAATTGGATTTTGAATTTCCATGTATGAAAGTATCATCCATCAAACTTTTTAATAAGATTTGTTTTTTCATATGTGCTTCAAATGCTTCTCCCCATAGTTAAAATTGGTTAGTAGTATTAGGTGCAAAATAAGCTTTCCAACGAGTATATACATGCCTATACTCATAACACATGCCAAGCAAAACTTGATGCTAATTTTAATTTCAAACTAAAAAATAGGAGATATTGGATATCTCTTTCAAACTTTCAACTCCTCATGGTTAGTTAATGTGTGCATGTCAAACATTCTACATAAAAAACAATCATAAATGATAAAAACCTTCCCATTATGTCTCTTTAATTTTCTTCATGACAACAAGTGTAGATAAATGGCTTTGTGGCCATTCCCATAATGAATGTGGAATATGAATTATATTTTCAAATAGAAAAAAACATGTATAGATTGGATAGGAGCATCAAGTCAAATTGAACAACTATGGACGCAAATTAAAATTATATCACTATTGTTTAAATTTGCATCGAACAATGTAATTTTAGCTAGGATTTTACACTTATTTTTTGGTTGGATGACACTAACATGTAAACTACAGTCCTCCAAAATTGCATGCCTAATCTAAAATTTTGTCCTCCAAAAGGTAGTTCCATACAATAGATCTAGATGGTAACTTTTTCCTAGATGGCAAGTTTCACCAAACGACCCTTCAAGCACATTTATTCTAGATGACCCAATCATTAGAAAACGCCATGTTATTATGCATTTAAACTTACTCCTTTCTAGAGCAACTCCAAAAAATAAGTTCCAAAACTCATTCAAATATTTTGGTGCATTCTACACCAAATGATAGTAACTCCTCTGACACGGACACTTGGATGAATTTAGCTTTAAGTGTTGGTAGATCCTCTCTAAGATACAAAAATAATGCTTGAAAACCTACAAAAACAAATAGAAACAAGAAAGAAGAGTCTTCTAAAATCTATTTATCAAAGTCTTCTCCTTGAAAACTCTTGCATTATTAAATTTGACACAACAATTCTCGTGTGTTTCCTTCTTATCTTCAAATTGATTTGCTTTGGTTTCCTCCAAACTTTAATCCTTTTGAATTTTCTTCTACCTCGTTCATGTATCCTACTTCGATACCAAATGTTGGAGAAAAATAGTTGTCACACATGATTCTTTGATCTAATATGTTATATACAATAGAGGACATATTCCATTAGTAACCGTCTCAGTCACAACTACCTTCAACTGCCTAATCCCAATAGAAAAATTATAACATGTATCATTATTACTATTATAAAGTCAAATATCATGCTTTCAATGGAAACAATTGTTAGTGTTGTCCAATAATTGGTAAATGCACCATGGGTTGGGTAACTATTCTAATCAAGATCATAAACTAAAACAAACCAAATTCTATGATGAATAAGTCCAAGGGGAATTGTTAAATATGAAAGAGTAGCATAAGGAGCCTGACAACCTCCTAAGGAACCAACCAGTTAAATTAGAACAACAAGCATTTTTTAGAGAAAAATTTGTTATCATGAATCAACCAATTCATACATTTTTTTTGGAAAAGTGTATTTTTGAAAGGAATGCTAACCTTTTACATCAATAGATATGCCCAATCACTGTCCATTTCACCAAGAAGGATTTCCCACTGGAATAAAGCCTATACCAATAGTGTAACAACAAACACACTTCACTAACCACATCCAAAACTAGAAAACCAACATACACCTTACATATCTAAATATCATATACTCTATGCTTTCTCGACAACCTCTTTCTAATGATCCTTAATTTTATTTTCTGTGGCATTATCATTGTCAAATAAATTATTTATGTGCACTGGGCTATCATTTCCCCATTCCTTTATGGCATCTACCATAACTCCTTTGTTAGCAAGACCATCTGCTACCATGTTGGCTTATCTATAAATATGATTTATAGACACATTCTTGAGTCTATCCAAAAGTGCTCAAGCTTCCACCATCATTAAATCAATAGTCCAGGCGGTTGGTTGTCCTCCCTTTAAAATGGTCACAATATTTTGTGTCTCCTTCAACTATGAACTTATCTAGATTGTAATTGATAGCCAAAGAAATTCCTACATAAGTTGTTCTTGCTTTAATAAAATGACTTGTATGTTCACCCAATGGTTTAGCAAATGCTTTCATTACCTTACCCAGATGATTTTGGATCACCCTTCTAGCTCCTGCTATCCTGAGATTACCTTTCGAGGCCCCATCAAAATTTAATTTGAACCATCCAACCAACGGTGGTATCCATTTTGCATGAGTTATGGGATGAACTCGAGGCATTGGTAATTTATCTCTGACTCCCCAACATTCCAATATTTGTCTTTCCTACTCTGATTCTCATCCCTCCTTGAAGCATACAATGTTAAAATTCTCCCTCAGGAGACTTCTTGCTCGGTTCTAAATCATTTTCCAGTCCATATTCAAGTCCTCAAAGATTTTGTGGTTTCTTTCATTCTAGAATCTCCACCAGATATGTGGAAGGCTTAAAATCCATAGCTTCCTAATTCTTTTACCTTTAAAAGGAGGCTCCCATTGCAAGTTCAAGTATGAGATAGTTCTAAGGGAAAACCCACTGAACTTAGAATTCACTACAAAGTTTATCAAACAAGTTTTTGGTAAAGGAGCACTTAAGAAGTAGATGATCAGTGTTTTCCTCCTCTTTTTCAAACAAAATACATCTATTTGGTAAGGAGAAACCACATTTTTTCACATTATCCTCGGTCATAATTTTATTATGTATAACCAACCACTAAAAAATAGTAATCTTAGGGATAAGATCTTTGTCCCAAACCTTTACATGGGGTCACACTACCCCTACACCTTTAGCCAAGTTATAACCAGACTTCATGGAATAATCTCCACTCTTCTTTTCATCCAAATGAATAGATTATTCGGTCACCAATGGTTGAGGATGTAGGCATTAAGGCATACATTAAGACTTTCCAGGTGTGGATGCAAGTCCTTATTGATGTTCCCAACATAAAGTCGCTTACACTTCTTGATGTCATTTTCTTCCACCATATAATCCTGAACCAACATTCCATAAATAGGAGTCAGGATTGTTCTTAAGATTGCAAACCTTGGGATCTCACAAAGGGGAGAGTTAAAGAGCCAAGTATCTTGCCAAAATCTCACGTTAGCACCATCTCCAATCTACCATTTACAACTCTATTGGATCAGATGTCTTACCTATTGAAGGTTATTCCAAAAACTAGACCCCTTAGGGGGGTTGAGGTTTTCCAGAAAGGAGGAATTATGTAAATACTTAGCTTTTACAATTTTTACCTAGGGAGTGTCTTCTTTCTTTGCCAACTTCCAACCCAACTTTCTCATTAGAGCTTTGTTCATTTTGGAAAGAGTTCTCAGTCCCAATACCCCATATTGTTTAGAGGTACAGACTTTTTTCCAAGCAAGTAAAGATATCCTCTTCTTTTCCTCAGCCCCAGATCATAGAAAAATCCTTTGGATCTATTCAATTTTTTTGTAGACCGATACTGGTATTTTAAAAATTAACACGAAGTAAATAGGTATACTTTGAAGGTAGGATTTCACAAGTTGGGTCTTTCCTGCTTGACTAAGATGATATTCTTTCCACGAAGATAGTTTCTTTGTAACACGTTCAATAACCGGATCCCACAAGGCTTCCTCCATACTCCCATGAAATAAAGGCATCCCTAGATAGGTTTTTGACAAATCACCTATACCATAGTTGAATATTTTTGCTATCTGTAGTTGGAAAGCTCTCGAGGTATTTAGGAAAAAAAGCTTGCTTTTATTAAAATTTACCTTTTGGCCTGTTGCAAGCTCATAGAAATGCAAATTCTTCTTAATATATCTTGCTTGTGGAAGAGATGATCTTGTCAAAAGTAGAGTATCATCCACAAACTGTTGAAAAGATATTGGTTCCATAGTGGAAGCTGGCCTGATACCTTTTATGTCTCCTCTATTCGTGGCTACTATGAAGGCTCTACCCATAGCTTCAGCTAAAATTATAAATAGATAAGGGCATAGGGGGTCCCCTATTCTCAACCCCCTCTTGCTAGGAAAATAATCCACTACAAACCCATTAACTAAGATGGAGATCATCATTGTGGAGATGCAATTTTTCATCATAAATATCCAATCCTCATGAAAACCAAAATACCAAGGAACTCTGTCATATGCTTTATTCATATTCAATTTAGGAAACATACCTTCCTTTTTTTATTTAGATACATAGTGCAATATCTCATGGATCGAAATGATCCCATCAAGAATTTGTCATCCCTGAACAAAACCCCTTTGGTGTTTGTCAATGATAAAAGGGAGAGCCATCTTCAGTCGGTTTGCAAGGACTTTGGACACAATTTTGTAGAGAGTATTGTTGAGCAAGGTGCAGCAACAGTATTGTCATTGTTGTCAACATAGTCAGATAGATCTGTTGATGCAGTGGACAGGGAGTTCAAAAGCTATTCGGATGCGAGAAGACAGGAGTTCAAAGGTTACTCGGAGTATGTACGAGTGATTTTCCAAGAAGACCGAAGTGGCCCATATGCAAAAGATCAAAGAAAAAGACAAGTAAGAAAAGTGTCGCGATATCGCGACATATACGACGAGCAAGAAAAACGTCGCCGATTTCGTGACATGTTGGAAGAGAGAAAAGAAGGAAAAACTATCGCGATTTCGTGACATGTTGGAAGAGAGAGAAAGAGCAGGAAAAACTATCACGATTTCACGACATGTTGGAAGAGAAAAAGGCAAGTGGAAAAACTATCGCGATTTCGCGACATGTTGGAAGAGAGAGAAAAAGTAGGAAAAACTGTCGCGATTTCGCGACATGTTGGAAGAGAAAAAGGCAAGTGGAAAAACTATCACGATTTCGCGACATGTTGGAAGAGAAAGAAAAAGCAAGAAAAACTATCATGATTTCGCGACATGTTGGAAGAGAAAAAGGCAAGTGGAAAAACTGTCGCGATTTCGCGACATGTTGGAAGAGAAAGAGAAAAGGGAAAAAGTGTCACGATTTCGTGACATGTTGGAAGAGAAAAAGGCAAGTGGAAAAACTGTCATGATTTCATGACATGTTGGAAGAAAAAGAGAAAGCAGGAAGAAGTGTCGCGATTTCACGACAAGTTCGAAGAAAGAGAACAAGTAAGAAAAGTGTCACGATTTCGCGACATGTCGCATTTCGACTAAAATAGGAGAGAGAAAGTAAGTTGGAAAAGTGTCACGATTTGTAGACATGTCGTATTTTTGCGACTAAAATAGGAGAGAGAAAGTAAGTTGGAAAAGTGTCACGATTTCGCGACATGTCGCATTTTGCGACTAAAATAGGAGAGAGAAGTAAGTTGGAAAAGTGTAGTTTGCGACATGTCGCATTTTCGTGACAAAAGAAAGAGAGGAAGCGTACGGAAGCGAAGTGTCATGATTTATGCAAAAGAAAGAAGATTTTCAAAGAAAGAAGAAATAGTGTCACGATTTCGACTAAAGTGTCAGATTTTAAAAAGCAAAGAAGTAAAGTAGAAGGAAGTGTCACGATTTCATGACAAAAGAGAGAGCTTGGAGCGAAGTGTCGATTTGAAAAGCAAAAGAGTAAAGGAAGTGTCAGATTGAGAAGACTTAAAGTGTCACGATATTCGACAAAAGCAAAGTCGAAGTCTTTGGAAGCAAAAGTGTCACGATATCACGACAAAAGAATAGAGAAAGCGTACGGAGGCGAAAGTGTCGTGATATCGTGACATGTATTTTTGTGGGCCAAAGCTAAGAGAAAGAGCAAGGAGAAAAAGTGTCGCGATATCGCGACATGTTGTATTTTCGTCGATGCAAAGAGAAAGAGCAAGGAGAAAAAGTGTCACGGATATCGCGACATGTACTTTTTGTCAAAGAGAAAGAGAGAAAGAAAAAGTGTCACGATATCGTGACATGTTGTTTTTTTGGGGCAAAGCAAGGAGAAAGAGAGAGAAAGTGAAAGTGTCACGATATCGTGACATGTTGTATTTTAGGTTGAGTTGAAGCCGACGAAGATCGATGACAATCGACTAAAATTAGGGTTTACAGTTGTTATGAAAGCCGACTAAGATTAGGGTTTATAATCGACTAAGATTAGGGTTTTCATCATAAAAATTTTGTTATAAAAGGAGGGTTGTTTGGAGATTTGAGATGGATGTTGAAGTGTGCGAAATACGGTCGTTGTGCGTAGAGAGCAAGTCGTGTCGAATCATGCTAAGTGCAAAATTTGCAAAGAGAGAAGAGTGCGCAAAAGGGAGAAGACGATCGTGAAGTTCGATTGTAACGAAGCAGAGTGTGTGAAGTGATGGTGTAGAGAGAGCAGAGTGCATAGAGAATGCAAAGGTGAAGAAGACCAGTCAGGGTCTTGCAAAAGCAAAGGTATCTTACTGTTAAACCTATAGATTCAAATTGAAGTCCAGGTTGGTGCTTGGCATTAGGGGTTGGTGCTCCTTCCAGTTGGTTTTGTTAAATCAGGGGTTGGTGCTCCTTCCTTTGTTGTTTTTGGTAAATCGGGGGTTGGTGCTCCTTTCTATTGGTCGAGATAAATTAGGGGTTGGTGCTCCTTCCGGTGTGTCTTGGTAAATTGATTGTAAAGTTGGTGCTTTGCAAAGGCTGGATTTGGATGGTAGTCCAAGCAGTCAATTTTTGAGGAGTAGCCACATTGGTGAACCTCGTTAAATCTTGTGTTGTGTGATGCTCTTTTGTTATACTTGTTGTATCTAGTAATAAGTTTTAATTGTTGTAGTATTAAGAGCTGTAAATTTAAGTTTAAAGAGCTACACTGATTCACCCCCCTCTCAGTGTCATTGTAAGACTAACAATTGGTATCAAAGCTAAGTTCTTGTACAAGCTTAACCGGCTAGGGTGATCTTGGAAGTAACACAATGGCAGGAGGTGAAGCTCTTTTCATGGCATTTGAAGAAGTAAAATCAGAAAAGGAAGAAGGAGTGAACTCTGAAGTATGTGGTGAAAACCCAGAGGCTGAAGTAGATCTAGAAGGTGAGTTGATCTCTGCACTTGAAGAGTGGAAGATAGAGAGGAAAAAGAATAAGAAAATTTCAAGAAAGCTTGAGGATGCAAATGAAATCATAACTAGTTTGAAAGTACAGATAGAAGAATCCAAGAAAATATTTGAAGATCTCGAAGTGCAAATAACCATGAAAATAGATTATTGCTACAAGCTAGAAGAAGAGATTGTTGGTTTAAGAATGCGGATAGAAGAGATGAATAAGAAAATTAGTTGTTATCACAAACGTGAAGAAAGTTCTATGAAGCTGGATAAGATCATAAATGACCAAAGGCCTGCGAGGCATCAAATTTGGTGCAGGTTTCGTCGAAGGAGAATCATCAAATGGATCAAAGGCCAGAAATGTAGAATCCATAAAGAATGAAGATAAGAAACAGGTTGATCAAGGAAAAACGTCTCATGCAAAAGAAAGCAATAATGCCAGGCACGAAAGGAGAATTGACAATGATGGATTCACCAATGTCACACATCAAAGAAGAAGAAGACCTATGGCTCCTACGACAACATGGCAAAGACCATCACCCGGGTTCAATTATCCCTTTTTTGGTTTCTGTTTTAAATGCAATGGCTATGGACATAAAATCTCAGACTGCAAATATAATGTAAGACCAAGGAATTTCACCAGTAGAAATGCTTTTTCTCCTACGATGAATTATACGGTAGAATGTTATAATTGTCATAATTTTGGGCACATTGCAAGAAATCGTAGAAGTACATTTGCATCAAATCAGTTTCAGGGAAGAAAATTTCAACCAAATAGGATGAGACAAAATAGAAAACTTCTCAAAAAACATGCACAAGCTATTGATAAGGGAAAGGCAAAACAAGAACCCAAAACTACTATCAAAATGGAGTGGAAAGGAAAAGAGCGACTTAAGGAAGAAAAGGAATCCTTAATCGTACAAACAACATTTAAAGCACAGAATAAATATGTACCATGGATACTTGATAGTGGATGCTCCAGTAATATGACGGGTGACAAACAGAAATTTGAGAAGTTATAGAAATATGAAGGTGGTTCGGTAAAGTTTGAAAATAATGATGGAGCTAAGATAGTTGGCAAAGGTTCGAGTTAAAATTAGTGACGAAAAAATTAAGTCGAGAAGAAGTCTTGTTTGTGGATGGTTTGAAACATAACTTGTTGAGCGTAAGTCGGATTTGTGATAAAGGTCATGAAGTAGTTTTTATGAAGCAGGGTTGTGAAGTCGAGAAAAACAAACAGTGGAAAATTGATAGCAACTGGATCAAGGACATCCGGCAACCTTGTACACGCTCTCAGAGACTTCAAAAGGAGCTTGTTTTATTGGACGGGAAGAAGAAAATTGGTTGTGGCACAAGAGACTCGGTCATATCGGTTTTGATAATCTAGTAAAAATCACCTCAAAAAGGGCGGTGAGAGATATTCCCACCATCGGCAAACACTGCAAACAACATTTGTGCTTCATGCCAAAAGGGGAAGCAAACTAGAGTCACATTCAAAACAAAAGAGTACTACACAAGCAAACCTTTGGAACTAATACACACTGATTTATGTGGACCCATGAGAACACAAAGCATAAATGGTGACAAATATTTTATGTTGTGCATTGATGACTATTCCAGAATGACATGGATATTTTTCTTGAAGCATAAATCAAAAGCTTTTGATATGTTCAAGATTTTCAAAAACCATGTTGAGAATGAAACGAGGAAAGAGGATCAAATGTTTAAGATCAGATAGAGGAGGAGAATTCATTTCAGGAGGAGTTTGCAGAGTCCTGTGAAAAATACGGTATTAGGAGACAGTTTTTAGCGGCCAGGACACCTCAGCGAGAATGGAGTGGTAGAAAGAAAGAACAGGACAGTGCAGGAAATGGCACGGACTATGTTGGCTGAAAGTAGAGTAGCAGACAGATTTTGGAAAGAAGCAGTCCATACTATGGTGTATATCCAAAATAGGTACATGTTGAGAACACATGAAAGCAAAACTCCTTATGAGTTGTGGTTCGGTAAAAGGGCAACAACAAAATACCTCAAAGTTTTTGGCAGCAAGTGCTACATCAAAAGAGCTGAAGATAATCTTGGTAAGTTTGAAGATAGAGCGGATGAAGGTATTTTTGTTGGTTATTCATCAAAAAGCAAAGCTTACAAATGCTACAACAAGAGGCTAAAGAAAATTGTGGACGAGTGCCGATGTTAAATTTGATGAAGGTAGAGAACGAGTAATTAGCTATGAAACGAACTACCCAATTTATGAAGAGGTTATTGAAGGAGATGAGGAAAACGAAACGGAAAAGATACAAAAAATTGACTCAGATGATTTAAGTTGTGATTCAAAAGTGGAAGAAAATAAGAAATTCAAAACAGTGATGTGGCAGAAAAATCATCCTAGAGAGCAAATAATTGGAGACCCCAAAGTTGGTGTTTAGACAAGAAGAAGAGTAGTAAGTAACTACTCTCTATTATCCGGCATTAAGCCCAAAAATGTTGCTGACGCAAGCAAAGATGAAATTTGGATGAAGGCAATAAATGAATAATTAGATCAGATCGAGAAAAATGAAACTTGGGAGTTAGTACCTAGACACTGCAAATAAAAATATAATCGGGACTAAATGGATTTTTTGAAACAAATTGAATGAAGACGGAGAGGTAGTCAGAAATAAAGCAAGATTGGTATGTAAGGGTTATGCACAAGTTGAAGGCATTGCCTTTGAGGAAACTTTTGCACCGGTAGCTAGACTAGAGGCAATTAGAATGTTTACGGCTTTAGCGAGTCTACAAGAATTTCAAAGTTTATCAAATGGATGTGAAATCAGCGTTTTTGAATGGGAAACTTGAAGAAGAGGTTTATATTGAGCAACCGAGATGGTTTCCAACTTGGTGATGATCCCAACTTTGTTTGCAAGTTGAAGAAAGCATTATATGGCTTAAAACAGGCACCCCGAGCATGGTATGCAAGGCTAGACAACTATCTCACCCAACAAAGGTTTAAGAAAGGTATGGTGGATAGTAATTTGTATGTCAAAATAGAAAATGGGCATCTTATTGTTCTTGTTGTATACGTAGATGATATCATATTTGGCAGCGGCAAAGATGAGTCATGTAAAGATTTAGCAAATAAGATGCAGAAAGAATTTGAAATGTCAATGATTGGTGAACTTTCGTATTTCCTCGGGTTGCAAGTTAATCAAAATAAGAAGGGCATATTTATTTCTCAAGTTAAATATGTGAAAGAGATGTTAAAAAAGTTCACAATGGAGGATTGTAAGCCAGTTAGCACTCCCATGACGACGGGTTGCAAGTTGAGCAAGGATGACAAATCTCCACCTGTTGATCAAACCATGTACAGATCTATGATTGGAAGCTTACTTGTACTGACGGCTACCGGACCGAGATATTTTGCAGGCGGTATGCATGGTAGCACGATTTCGAGGCTAATCCCAAGGAGACTCATGTGACGACGGTGAAGAGGATTCTTCGGTACCTCAAGGGTACTATGGAGTATGGGTTATGGTATCCAAAAGGTAAAGACTTCACCCTTATTTTGTATTCGGATGCAGATTGGGCGGGATGTGTAGATGACGGAAAGAGTACCGGTGGAGGTGCATTCTATCTTGGAGACAGATTGGTCGCGTGGCACGGTAAGAAACAAGAGTCGGTTTCTTTATCGACAAGAGAGCGAGAATATATTGCGGCGACAACATGTTGTACGCGGGTATTGTGGATGAAACAAACCCTGAAAGATCTTGGTATTAGCTTCGGTGAGCCAATATCGGTTAAGTGTGATAACACCGGTGCCATTAACATCTCCAAGAATCCGGTTATGCATTCACGCACAAAACACATTGCTATCGGGTATCACTTTTTGAAGGAGAAAGTTGCGGAAGGTGAGGTTAAGTTGGATTTTGTTCCAACTACAGAGCAAGTAGCGAGATATCTTCACAAAACCATTGCCCAAGGAAGTTTTTGAGTACCTTCGCAATAAATTGGGAGTGGTCACACTTCCCAAGAATTGACTAGCTACAGGGATCACATTCTCGGGGGGAGCATTTAAGTATTTGATTATCTTTTTGCTCATGTTCATGATTTTTGCTAAGTGTAATAAATTGTGCTCGAGAATATTGTGCATGGACTCAGGGGGAGTCTGCAGTAGCCCTTTGGTATTATTGTCAAAGGGGGAGAAGAGTTACAAGAAATTGCACATGTGTTGCCAACAATTCCAAAGGGGGAGATTGTTGAGAAAGGTGCAACAACGATATTGTCATTGTTGTCAACACGGTCGAGATAGATCTGTTGATGCGGTGGATAGGAAGTTCAAAAGCTATTCAGATGTAGAAGACGGGAGTTCAAAGGTTACTCAGAGTATGTACAGTGATTTTCCAAGAAGACCGAAGTGGCCCATATGCAAAAGATCAAAGAAAAAGACAAGTAAGAAAAGTGTCGCGATATCGCGACATATACAACAGACAAGAAAAACTGTCACGATTTCGTGACATGTTGGAAGAGAGAGAAAAAGCAAGAAAAACTATCGCGATTTCGTGACATGTTGGAAGAGAGAAAAAGGGAAAAACATCACGGATTTTGCGACATGTTGGAAGAGAGAAAGGCAAGTGGAAAAACTGTCGTGATTTCGTGACATGTTGGAAGAGAGAAAAGAAGCAGGAAAAACTGTCACGATTTCGCGACATGTTGGAAGAGAAAAAGGCAAGTGGAAAAACTGTCGCGATTTCGCGACATGTTGGAAGAGAAAAGAGGCAGGGGGAAAAAGCTGTCACGATTTCGCGACATGTTGGAAGAGAAAAGGCAAGTGGAAAAAGTGTCACGGATTTCGCGACATGTTGGAAGAAAAAGAAAGTGGAAGAAGTGTCACGATTTCGCGACAAGTTCGAAGAAAGAGAACAAGTAAGAAAAGTGTCGCGATTTTGTGACATGTCGCTTTTTCGCGACTAAAATAGGAGAGAGAAAGTAAGTTGGAAAAGTGTTCATGATTTTACGACATGCTTTTTCGCGACTAAAATAGGAGAGAAGTAAGTTGAAAAGTGTCATGATTTCGTGACATGTCGCATTTCACGACTAAAATAGGAGAGAAAGTAAGTTGGAAAAGTGTTGAATAAAAGAAGAGAGGAAGGTAGAAATTACGATTTGCGAAAAGAAGCTAAGTGTCAGATTTAGAAAAGAAAAAAATGTCTTAGAAAGTGTCAATTTTGACAAGGAGAGAAGACTTAAGGCGAAGTGTCACGATTTGTGAAAAAGAAAGAGTGTGATTTCACGACAAAGCTTGAAGAGTGTCGCGATTTCGACAAAAGCAAAGTTGAAGTCTATGGAAGGAAGTGTCGCGATATGCGACAAAAGAATAGAGAAAGCATACGGAGGTGAAAGTGTCACGATATCGCGACATGTTGTATTTTTGCGAGCCAAAGCTAAGAGAAAGAGCAAGGAGAAAAAGTGTCACGAATATCGCGACATGTTGTATTTTTCACGGGTCCGGCCGAATGCCAAAGAGAAAGAGCAAGGAGAAAAAGTGTCGCGATATCGCGACATGTAGCTTTTTCGCGGTCCGATGCAAAGAGAAAGAGAGAGAAAAAAAAAGTGTCACGATATCGCGACATGTACGCGGGGAACAGAAAAAAAAGGTTCCGGCAATGTATTTTCACGGTTGAGTTGAAGCCGACGAAGACCGATGACAACCGACTAAAATTAGGGTTTATAGTTGTCATGAAAGCCGACTAAGATTAGGGTTTTCATCACAAAAATTTTGTTATAAAAGGAGGGTTGTTTGGAGATTTGAGATGGATGTTGAATGTGTGCGAAATACGATCGTTGTGCGCAGAGAGCAAGTCGTGTCGAATCATGCTAAGTGCGAAATTCGCAAAGAGAGCAAAGTGCGCAAAAGGGAGAAGACGATCGTGAAGTTCGACTGTAACGAAGCAGAGTGTGCGAAGTGATGGTGCAGAGAGAGCGAGTGCGCAGAGAACGCAAAGGTAAAGAAGACCAGTCGGGGTCTTGCAAAAGCAAAGGTATCTTACTGTTAAACCTATAGATTCAAATTGAAGTCCAGGTTGGTGCTTGGCATTAGGGGTTGGTGCTCCTTCCAATTGGTGCTGGGGTAAATTCGGGGGTTGGTGCTCCTTCCGGTTGGTCGCTAGGTAAATCGGGGGTTGGTGCTCCTTTCTATTGGTATAGATAAATTAGGGGTTGGTGCTCCTTCCAGTGTGTGCTGGTAAATTGATTGTAAAGTTGGTGCTTTGCAAAGGCTGGATTTGGATGGTAGTCCAAGCAGTCAATTTTTGAGGAGTAGCCACATTGGTGAACCTCGTTAAATCTTGTGTTGTGTGATGCTCTTTTGTTATACTTGTTGTATCTAGTAATAAGTTTTAATTGCTGCGGTATTAAGAGCTGTAAATTTAAGTTTAAAGAGCTACACTGATTCACCCCCCCCTCTCAGTGTCATTGTAAGACTAACAAGTATTACACAGACTAATTGGGTGATAATCTATAAAATATTTAGCACCTACAATCTTCAATATGAAGGTTAAGAACATGCAGTTCACATCAAAAGGGATCCTTTTAGAGGTTTGAAACTCCTTAACTGCCAAGGTGACCTCATTGCCAATGATGTACCACAAATTTTGATAGATGAGTGCCAAAAACCCATCTAGACTAGGAGATTTGTCTCCCTTCATGGAGAAGACCGTATCTTTAATTTCCTCATCCGTAAAGGGGTTGAGGAGATAGTCATTTATTCGGTTTGTAATATTTAAGGGAATATGGCCTAACAACAGGTTCATCGCCTCTTCATCCAGCTTTGAATCCACTCCTAACATATCTTGGAAAAATTGAATAGCTTCCCCTCTAATTTGGAAAGGATCCCTTGTAGAAGAACCATCAACAATCTTGATCTCCTAAATTTTATTAAAACTTTTGTGCCTGAGAGTTGAAACATGGAAAAACCTTGTATTTATATTCCCTTCCTTTAACCACAAAGCTCTTGATTTCTATCGCTAGAAAGCCTTCTCACATGCCAGAGTATTGTGCCAATCACATAGAAGATCCTTTTCTCCAGTCCGAACTTCCTCTAAATATTCCCCCAAATGCAAAGAGTTTTCTAACTCCATGAGTTGTTGTAAAGCTACCTTTTTAACCATAATTTATCACAACCAATTCATATATTGTCAATCCATAGTATGTTCAATTTATAGAATGAGCAATCCACAAAGGATCCTATTAGTAGGAATATGATATTAGTATGACATCTAATCAACCGATTACATCAATTAGTCAACAAATAAAATAGAATTCATGTTTATTCATAAAATGATGACATTAACAATGATCAATAGATGAAATTTTGTAATTTTTACAGGTTTTTATGGTTGTAACAACCCCCTTGGGTTGGTAAAAATAGCATGAATTTTTATCCATATAAAAATTATTTCGTGATAGCAGTACACCTTATTTCCACTTGGCAAGAATATCGTCTGCTAACAATGCAGATCGTGTCATACTCATAAATGCATATGACTCACAAGTTTAAAAGTATTCTTGATGTTATTCATCCTATGTTCCCTTCATTTAATTTCTTTATCTTAAATACAGTCTATTAAACTAAACTAATTGTGCCAATATTTAGGTGAACCATAATTATAAGTTTTAAAAGTATTCATCTATAACATGACAACAATATGGTTTCTAATCTAACATTTAGGGTTAGTGACATCTTTGTATAATATTGAATTGATTCACTCTTGTAAATCCAAATTTTAAAGCTTTATAAGTTCAAACTCAAACCATTAGGTTGAGCATCATAATTTAGACTTGCCCATATAAAAACTATACATAAATTATATTCCTCATACAATTAATATTAGTATGGACAATAATCAGAACCTGTCAAATAATTTACCACCTCTTCTACATCCATGAAGATAAACACTTGTTTCTCACTTATGAGCTTTGACATTATTCTATTTCAAAGTTATTAGTTTTAAATAGGATCATACCCTGTTCTTTATCCTTCATAAAGATATCACATAAACCTTGCACTAGATCAATGTGATCCTTACAACCCACCATTCCCTTACATTAAGGTATTTTAAGGTTTACTCTGTATTTTAAAGTAAATCTCATAGGGAGACCATACTTAATGAATTTCAAGCAACGTAAAAGTCAATTCACTATTGAAGGAAGGTTGTGTGCATCTAAAATACTAAGGATATTTGATTGAAATAAAGAAATACAACCACAAAAGTACATGTTTACCCTTTGTGGGGGTCATCATTCCTAACTCAAAATACAAATTTAAAAAAGTAACTTATATTTTTAATCTTTTAGTATGTATACAATTCCATAGAAAGTATTAGTTACATCTCGCCAATACATACAAACTATCTATAGATTATATTTTATCAACTTTTTTTTAAACACAGGGGAATCGACAACATCAATGGATGTTGCCACTATAAACCCTAGCCCACTAGGTTAGATGAATTCAACGAGACCCCCAACCCTCCAAGGCATTGAACTAGGGCAACCAACCAGCAAATACTTGGCCACTACAATCCAACCTATCATTTTTTGGGCACGTCGTGGTTTGAACCTTGGACCTCCCCAAAGAGAGGCCAAAGTCCTAACCATTTTATCAACTATTTTATCATGATTCTTAAATATGGCTCATAGTCTCTTAGTATCTCATAAGAAATACAACATGGTTTTACTCTCATCTTGCTATGCAGTTTAAAATATAAGAAGAACAACATATAGTAATCACATAAAGCTATAACAAGGCTATCTTCGTTATTGGAAGTAATATGAAATATACATTACCTTACAAACATGGTATGGGTGTTGTGCCATTCACTATTGAGTTTTAAATAAATTATAAGACAACTTTGATTTCATATTTTATCTTTTCGAAAAACTATTATGAGTACAATTAGCAACAAATGTGATTATAATAGATCTAGCATAAGATGTGCAATGTCATATGTACAAATATAATTCGTCATTCTAGGCTTATCCCAAATCTTGAGATCTAGTAGATAATATATCTACCTCGAGTTTTATACTTGATAAGTTAATCATTTCATTAATAGGATGATGCAATGCATATGATATAAATATAAACATCCATTATTAAGAAATACAATAGCATATATGCTCAATAATTTAGGTCATAAGTCTTCAATCATAACATCTTTCACTATGTTGTCATGAAATAAAACTTCACATATTCATTTTAAAGCTTCTAGGTAGCATTGTCTTTCATTCATAAAAGTTTAGTCACTCTAACTTAACTATATGTCAAAATAAATCAAAACATATTCATTTAGGAAAATCCCTTCCTGGATCATCTCACATGAATTTATTGCATCTAGTATACATATATCTAATTGAGATGGTTTAAATCTACTAGATCTATGATGATTTATTACTTAGATATTTAAGTTAAGGAAGTTCAAGAAAGAGTGTGATTAAAAATAACAAAGTACAACAAACAAGAACACAAAAATATATAAGAAAAATAATATAATGATTTTATTGCTAAAAAAACCAAGAGTACAGTACAAGCAATCTTTGAGGTTATCACATTGCATCCATTACTCATGTCTTTTATAGTTAAATATGCATATCTCTTTAACCAATATTTGGTGTGTTGGAAATCCACCATATTGAATGTGGAAGACCATCCATATGAAAATGTAGTGGTTCACCTTCAATGAGTTAGGTCAGCCATATGGAAATGTGTGATTTTCCTTCCATGAGTTACAAAATGTGTATTAAATAAAAATTACATACATGTGACTTATTATTTTGTGTTCTTTTCTAGTGATGTCAACATGGCTAGAGATGCATTTTGGCTACGAAAATTAGAAATTATTAATTTTAGATAACTATTTTGTATTCCATTTTTTAGGGCCTCTAGAGCATTTTTCTACATGATTATTAGTAACTAATCTACAAAAAAAATTGCTTGCTAAAATTATTGTTGTCCCTCTAATCTATCCAATGCTACTTGAATGGATCAAAACAGAGTCCTAAGCACAAATTCATATCCCAAACAATGTGGTAGGGATTTAAAAATAAGGTTTTGGACATTTTTGTAACAAGGCCATGCCCTAAAAGGTCACATACTTAGATCATATGAGGAGAGAGAACATTAGGGTGATTTGTTGCCCAACCATAGACTTTATGTGAGGAATTTCCTTATCCCTTTTCCCTACCCAAGATGAACGACCCTTTCATGAGGAACATAGACATTAGGCACTAACATAACATAATAGGAAATCATGATGTGCAACTATGCCTACATGAAGTCAACTTAATCATGCAATATTCAAATAGTTACACATGTAGGAATAATTCAGTCTACATGAAGTCATTTATCAAATCATGTAGATGATCAAATTATCAATGGATTTTCCTTCTTACATGAGGTCATAATAAATCATGTAACACATGGCCCCAAGGGCTAGGTGGATTGGTAATTGTCTATCTTGTTAAGCACTTACCCAAAAGAGACCTAGGTTTAAACCTTGGGGGCATGCCTATTTGCAAAGGTAGTAGTTTGATCCAAATCCTCTGAGTGCATGCCAGATCAATGATGACGATACAAATCTCGAGTGATTGATGGTCCTCTTCATGTCGGGTTATAAAATAAAAAGGTGCCATATCAACGATGACGATACAAATCTTGAGTGACTTATGGTCCTCTTCACGTCAAGTTATAAAATAACAAGGTGGTATAGGCTTGTTGGAGGCAGCCCCTATGGTTTGAACCCTACACTTGGCAGTTACTAAAAATAGTGTGGATGTAACCAACTCTCGTATGTATCCAAAAACATCATGTAGCACATAAATAAAAATGATTTCTTTAATAATAGATTGGATACGCTTTTCTATGTAGTCTACCCAATTTATACCATAGGATGTAGTTGAATTAAATGCAAAGGCACATATAAATTATTACTAGTATCCCTATCCCTTTTGTTTATTCACTTTGAGGCTTGGATTACAAGTTTGTATGTGATACATCCATACCTCTTTTTTTCTCTCTCTTTACTCATCAATTCATACAAACACATACAATTGTGCATACAAATAGGCATATACACCTTACTAATAACTATAGGTTATAATACCATACCAATGACATACTATTGTATCATTTGTCAGATTCTAAGTATCATCTTAATTTTGTTGTAACTAGTGGCATGCTTATGCATCAACTTATAGTTGAAAATAGGGTATCATCAACATTTTATTCAACATTAATCATGTTTGAAAAATAGGGTTTCAAATAATTTACCAATAATTTATGCATCATTGTTTCATTAAAAATAGGGTACCAGATGACAACTGCAAAATGGAGCACAGGGCAGTCGCAGAGCTAGGGTTTCGACCAACAGAGTAGCAAAAGGGTGAAACCAGTAGCCGCCAATAGCCGGAGAGTGGAGCAGCAGTCTCCAAGTGCGGGGAGGGAGGAGATGTCGATGGGTGGGAAGTCATCTGCAGGGGAGCCCGGGAGCGGCTACGGTTCGTGTCTTGGGCGCAACAGAGCAATCGAAGGGCACCAAGGATCTAGAGGTGCAAAAGCGTCTAGACCCATTGAAGAAGATCGGGCTGTTGACGGTGTCATTCGGGGTAAGGACCCACCAGACGAAGGGGGTGGTGGGGCTCAAAAGTCTTATGCCTAGGAAGCGGCCTCAGAAACCCTAAACGGGTTTTTTACCAAAGAGTTGTTTTCGGTTGGGGATGAGCTGGACATCCCGACGAAAGTTCTTTCAAGCTTCATGGAGTTTGAGAAATTTACCCTCATAAGAAAATTCATTGGCGGCCGTCCCGACATGAAAACTATCTGAAAGTGGGCAGCAAGAAAATGGAGGACTTTTGGTCATATGGAGCTAGCGGCCCTATCCCGAGGTTTTTTGCCATTAGAGTCGAACAATAAGGAGGATTATTGTAAAATTCTAGCTGGCGGGCCATGGTTTCTGGGCCGCATAAGTTTATTCCTTAGGAAGTGGGACATGGATTTCAGTCCCGATACCCAGAACATCAACATTGCCCCAATATGGGTTAGGCTCCCAAATCTTCCCCTCTTTGGCTGGCATGAAAATGTCATAAGGGGTATTGCGCGCTCCATTGGGGAGTTGGTCACCATTGACCCACCCACCCGAGCTCAAACAAGGTTTGTCCAAGCCTATTTTTGCGTTCTGGCAGATTTGGAGGCGAAACTCCCAACTTTCATCACTCTTCAGTCTGGAGGTACCTTTCTTTATAAACAAGCTATTGTCTATGAAAATAGACCGACTTTCTACCCCCAGTGTCGGTCCCAAGGGCACCTCCAATCCCAGTGTCCTCTTCAAAAATTGGGTAAGCAGAAGCGTGAAAATGACAACCCCCTTGAGCATAGGGAAGGTCAGGCGAAGCAGTCAAATCTTCCAGATGCGAAGGGTCATGAATCTCTAGGCCCCTCTAGAGTCTGCATCGGACTCTCTCAGCCTGAAGAGAATCCCACTCTCCAATCGGACCCCGAGCAACTTGAGGCTGACAATCAGCAAGGAGCAGACTCCCACTTAGAAAGTGAATCACAGGAAGAGAAGGAACGGACCCCATCCCAAATTGTGACTCAGACTGTTTCTCTGCCCCAAGATATGGGTCATCCCAATTTCAGCCAGTCACAGACGATGCTAGAAGATTACCTCTTAGGAAGGAGGGGTGAACAATCCGGTCACATTAGCCCCCGAAACACGAGGAGTTGAAAGCAAAGTGTGGATTTTGGTAGTGAGAGGAAGCAGGGCTATCCTCCTAACAAAGACAAGCGGGACAAAGAGACAGCAAATGATGTTGCAAATGGAACCCAGCGTTTCTTTGGTTCTGGATGACTGTGGCGCTCGAGACGGACGAAGCGCATGCATCAAAACCTCCCCCTCAACAAGGAATGAGAGGCAAGAAAAACCTCAAAGCTGTCCGGATGAAAGTCCTCTCATGGAATGTGAGAGGAGTCGAAGCAGTGCAGCCAAATGAAGGTTAGTGGCTGATCTCCATAGGAGGACTAATCCTTCCATCCTTATTTTGCAAGAGACCAAGGTTGATGCTATCTCCTCTGATAAAGTTGCGAAGGCCATTTGGGCCAAGGCAAATTGTCTATCCAGACCTGTAGTGGGAATAGTGGGAGGACTCATGGTTCTGTGGGACCTTTTGAGGTTTGAGGGCAGCCTGCTATCAACTTCCAACAAAATCATCAATGTACTGTTCCAGTCCAAAACCACCAATTTTTCCTGGATTTTGTCCAATGTTTATGCTTCAAATTCTGCCACAGAGAGAGCAAAAATGTGGAAAGCTATCTCTCAGATGAGGGAGAATTTTAGTAATTTTCCTTGGGTTTTAGGGGGTGACTTCAATTGTCCCCTTCATCCTTTGACAAAAAAAGGACGATCCGACCACTTCAGTCGTAGCTTGGAGGACTTCAGGTATTTTGTCTCTACTAATGGCTTGCTCGACATCGAACTCAAAGGGGCTTCCTTCACTTGGAGTAACAGAAGGATTGGGAGTGATTTGATTCAAGTCAAGCTCAACAAATTTTTTATGTCCCAAGAGGCCATTCCTATCCTTGGTGAGGCTATCCTTTCGGCTCTTCCAAGGATTGGGTCTGACCATAACCCTATTTTCTTGGAGGCGGATGATGGGCCTATTTTTAAAACCCCCTTCAAATTTGAATCCATGTGGATCTCTCACAAGGACTTCAAAGGTTTGGTTTCAGCGTGGTGGCAATTGAAGGTGGAAGGAAATGCTCCTAAGAGGGTGGCTCTAAAGCTCAAAATGGTCAAAGAAAAGCTGAAAGTTTGGAATAAAGAGGTTTTCGACAACATTTTTGAGTCCAAAAAATCCATCTTTGAGAACTTGAAGGTTTTGGAGGAAAGGATGGAACTCGAAGGTTACACTGAGGGTCTCAGGGAGGAAGAGCGAAGTCTTTTGGTGGACTTTCATTCTATTCTTGCTAGGGAGGAAATGTTCTGGCGCCAGAAATCTCGTGACCTTTGGTTGAAGAATGGAGACACCAACACAAGGTTTTTCCATGCGTCTACTATGAGGCATAGAGGGGCCAACAAGATCAGAGAAGTGGCTTGTAAGGATGGGTGCATTACCAGGGAGATAGAGGAAATCAGGAGTGAAGCGATTGACTTTTTTCAGGATTTGCTTGGCACTCCTCCGGACAGCAACCTTCAGGTCCAAAAATCTCTGCTCGCAAAATTTTTGACTAAAGTCCCCCATGAGGTAAGCATTAAGCTTCTAGAACCTTTTTCCTCATTCGAGATTAAGGAAGCATTGTTCTCCATGCAACCAGATAAGGCCCCTAGCCCCGATGGTTTCCCCCTCGATTCTTCCAAGTCATGTGGGAGGTCGTGGGTTCGGATGTGTGTGATGCTATTCGGGTTATTCAAGCTTCCAGATCCATCCACCCAAAACTCAATTCCACCTTTCTTGCCCTCATTCCTAAGTCTTCTGCCTACAAAATTTTCTCTGACTATCGGCCCATCAGCCTATGCAATGTTTTTTACAAGATTCTTACCAAGTCTATAGCCAATAGACTCAAAACAGTCCTCCCCATCCTGATTGATCCTTGTCAGGGAAGCACTGTTAAAGGCAGAAACATTCTTGATGGTGTCATCACTGTCCATGAGACCCTTCATTCTGCTTACCGCTCCAAGAATTCTGCTCTTTTTCTTAAGCTCGACATGAACAAAGCCTTTGACCGGGTTGATCGAAATTTTTTGTGTGCAGTCCTCCTCAAGTTCGGCTTTCATCCCCACTAGATTGACCTTGTCTACAGTTGTATATCCACTCCCTTTTTTTTTGTCCTGGTCAATGGGTCCCTAGCTAGGTATTTCCAAAGCGCCAGAGGCCTCAGACAGGGCGATCCTTTATCCCCCATCCTTTTCATTCTTCTGGTGGAGGTTTTGAGTTGGTCCATGAAAGAGGCTCTTCGTCAGAACAAGATTTTTGGCATTTTGTCGACTTCTAGAGTTGATCTTGTCACTCATCAGCAATTTGTGGATGACACCCTTATCTCCACTGGGGCGTACGTTGCCCAAGCCAAATCGCTCAAGCGGATCCTGTCCTGTTATGAGCAAGCTATAGGGTAAAAGGTCAATTACATCAAGAGAAAAATCTATTTTATTAACACTCCCCTACGCAGGCAACTTCGGATTGCTAGAATTCTTGAATGCACTATTGATTCCCTGCCTATGTCCTATCTGGGGTTACCTCTATCTTATAGCGGGCGGGCAAGTGGGGATATGTGGAACATGATTCTTGAGCGCCTTCACAAGAAACTCGAAACTTGGAAGGGCAAACTCCTGTCGCAAGCCGAAAAAGCCACCCTTACCAAAGCTTGTCTTCAAGGGATCTCGACCTACTTCATGTCGGTGTTCATGCTTCCGGTTGTAGTTCACTCCAAAATTGAGAAGATTCAGAGGACCTTTCTATGGTCTAGCAGTGAAGAGAAATCTAGACTCCCCCTTGTTGCCTGGGACAAGGTGTGTTCGAGGATAGACCAAGGCGGTATGGGGTTGAGAAGATCAAGACTTATGAATTTGGCTCTGATAGCGAAGCACGCTTGGAGGATTCTATCTAGCGACCCGATGGAGTGGGTTAAGCTGGTTAAAAAGAAGTATCTTGGCCCCATTTCCTTCTTTGATGTTGAGACCTCCTTCGTGGCATTGACATTTTGGAAATTTGTGCTCCAAACTCGACATTTGATCAACCTGGGAGCCCGCTAGATTTTGGGTGATGGCAACCTTATTTTCTTTTGGAAGGACAGGTGGGCGACTGAAGAAGCCCTTGGGTCGAGGGTGGATCTCGCTGGGCTGAGAGGTTTGACTGACCCTAACTCCCAACTCAGGGTGGCAGAGTTCATAGACCGGAGCACCCGTTTTCCTCGGTGGAAGATTCCAATTGTGGAGGGGTTTAATAATGAGGTTACCTTTCTTGCAAATATCCTCCAGTCGGTTTTAATTCCTTCTGCCAGGAGGAATGACAGAATCATCTAGAGTGGTACGAAGGATGGGTTTTTTTTGTTAAATCAGCTTATGAGTTTCTTACCACCAAGACTGCTCTGGACTACAGGTGGAATACTATGTGGAGGAAAGGAGTCGTCCCTAAAATCAACTTCTTTGCATGGATTGCTTTCCACAACAAAGCCATAAAAATTGACAACCTTCACAAGAGAGGTTTTGCCTTCCCCAACAGGTGTTACTTGTGTCTTGCAGATTGCGAGACAAGGGATCATTTATTCTTGCATTGCCCGTTTTCCCACTCTGTTCTTAGTATTGTCCTATCCTCCTTCCAAATCCTATGGTGCTCTCCCCGTTCCCTCAGAGATGCTTTCCACCAATGGCCTAATCCTTTCAAGAATCCCAAACTTCGCTTCCTCCTTGAGACCTCCTTCCATCATTCAATTTGGCAAATTTGGTTAGAGAGGAATGCCAGAATCTTTGGCAGAGCTCCTAGAGGGCCCCCTTTTGTTGCTCAAAGGGCGTTGTCCTATGCCATCGATAATTCTATTATTGTTCCCAGTCCCTATCCCTACCTTTCGAGCGAAGAAGCGATTCTCAAAATGATGAATCTCTGGCCGTTTTTGGAGGTTGTTAAAGGGCCCTGTCGAAGGAATATTGTTTGGACCAAACCCCCCGTGGGGTGGATTAAATTAAACTTTGATGGAGGGCCTAAGGGGAATCCTGGGCCCGCTGGTGCTGGGGGTGTTGTCAGAGATCATGATGGGAATTTTGTGATGGCTTATTGTGAAGATTTGGGCTCCAAAACAAATCACTATGCCAAAGCCCGAGGCGTTCTGAAAGGTATTCGGATACTCTCTGAGGATCCTTGGCCTCTTATTATTGAGGGTGACTCGCTCAACATCGTGAATTACCTTCTTGGCACCAAAAATCCATCTTGGAAATTCGACAACATCATCCTCGAGGCAAGAACGCTTCTTTCCTATCATGGTAGGTGGAAAGCAAATCATACTTTGAGAGAAGGTAATCGCGTGGCTGACCACATGGCCAACAAAGGGCTCGGGACCACGTGTCCGGTCGTGTGGCGGTATCGCTTCCCATCCGAGGTGGAAAGGTTTTCCAGAGTAGACATCCATTCATGATGCTTTCCTTGCACAGTTTTTGGAAAGCCCCCTTTGACGAGTTTTGGTGTGGCATGGCAATTTTGTCTACTTAGCTATCCATGGTGTCTTGTCTATTTTGCTTTCCTCATTTCATTTCTTTGGGCTCTACTTGGTGTTCCTTTGGTTTTGCCATGTTTCTTTTTTATTGGGTTTCCAGGCCTAAAAGCCCTTTTTACAGTTTCCAAGTCTTTAGCATTAGGATGGCTTTACTTGCAATTAGGCTTATTGTTATAGCCAAGAGGTATGATGCATCATTAGAAACATGGCTAATTTTGTACATAAGGTTTTGGGATCCTCTATAAAAACCCACTGTTAATATATTAAAATAATTACCAAAAACATAGGGTACCAGACAAAATTCCAACAAAAGGTTTATGCATCATTAACCAAGTTTTAGAAATAGGGTATAAAAAAAAATACCAACAAGACTTAAAAAATATTCATTCTAGTTAAAAATAGGGTATCAAACAAAATAACAATAGAAACTTTATGTATCATTATCCATGTTTGAAAATATGGTATTAAACAAAAATACCAACAAGATTTTATGCATCTCCATTCCAATTAAAAATGAGGTATAAAAAAAAATGGCAACAATGATTTAGGCACTATTGTTCATGTTTGAAAATACAAATTGCCAACAACATTTTGGTATTATGCAATATGTGTGCAACTTTAATTGTGATAGCTAAAGAAGGTTTTCCTATTATCAATCCTAATTTGGATATACATCAAATTAAAGTACCTACAACATGTTAGTCTACCTCTTACCTTCAATAATATTTGATAAACTCATCTATCTAAGGAGTTGATGAGATAAACTTCCATAATGGAGTATTAATATCAGTTCTCATGGTCTCAAATCGATTGGTTGTTAATATTTAGACAAGGGATTACATTTCTTTTGCAACCATACTCAATGACACATTCAAATAATGATCAACATTCACCAAGCACTTGATAGTGTTCAACACTCAACAATCTTTCAACTATACATCCCTTAATGGTCATTATGGATCATTAATGTGTATGGTCAACAATTGTGGGATAATTAAACTAAAACAACCACATTGAAATCAAATTATGATTGTAGTAATGAAAAACATAATACATACCAACCAATCTCTCATCCTATAAAAGGCTACAACTATCATTACCCTGATGTAAATTACATCTCTCAATTCAAATTAATTGCTTATAGCATTAAAAAAAATTCAATATGAAAAATATCATATAATATGTCATTCATCCACTTTGTTGTAAGTTATAACAATGTAATATAAAAAATGATTTGAGCAAGTTAGAGAGTGCTCTACATCCTCTTGGGCCATGGTGGAAGAATGATGCAAACCATAGGTTTCAACATCCATTAAGACTTCTTAGTCTATGTGCTAATATCAAGACAATCTTTGGTGCCACAATTGTGCATGGTGCCATCTCTACCTATAATGACAATTTCTACACGATACTAACTCTACATATAAAACCAACTTCTGTGCATTGTGCCAAATTTACCTATAGGGCCAACTTATGTGCATGGTACTCACTCTGTTGATGGTAACAACTTCTTCACATGGTGCCAACTAATTATGACACCAACTATAATGGCACCAACTAATTCATATTTCCAACTACATTGGCACCAATTGTTCATAATAAAAACTCTATTAGTGTTAACTTTACCAGGAATAATTGTTCATGATGCCAACTACATTGGTGAAAACTTTATTAGCATTGAGTAATGATACACTTGGTAGGGGGTAGCATTAATACCAATATATCTGTGTATGCTCAAGAGCTAAAAATAGTTGCAAGCTTACTACAATGATAAGGGCTTTGGCTTCTCTTTGAGAGGTCCAAGGTTCAAACTCCACTCAATATGAGGGGATCGAGACCCCTCATAAAAACCTATGTAAACTCATTGAAAAAAATTTGAGCCAAAAATAGAAACAAGAAAATAACCAAGATTGCTACATGGGGTTTCAAATGAAAAAACATATTTCTCTTTTATTTTATTTAAATAAAACCTATAAACAAAGCCTACGCTCGAGTATATAACACAAGAATTTAAGGTTTTCCTTTTGAAAGAAGTATAGTTTATCATTTAATGAGGAACACAAAAATTTTACATACCTTTGCTACAAGTTAAAAAAAAGGATTAAATTGCTTTTAATTTCTAATGAAATGAACGTTAAGGCCCCAGGGAGGGCCTCCAATGACCAAACACTCTTCCAAGGGAAATCATTGGCAATAGGAAATTCTAATTGTTCTAAATCCTCGTGTCCCAACTTAACTGGGTATCCACCATATTTTGATAGATTCTAAACTAACTCATCCTTTTGCATAAAAACAGGCAAATAGATTTCTTGAAGCATCTTTGAAGCTCATCTACTATTTTCTCTTCTATAGGTGGGTTACCAATAAAATCTCATGATTTGGAGTTGTTGCTCACATTTGTATGATTTTTGACCTTTGGGCCTTACAAGCTAGACATGCCCAAGCCTATGTTTGCCATTTTGAATTTGAAATAAGAGGATGAGGCTTCAACTAAGCATTGAAACAAAATTTGTAGAATCACCCTCATAAATTAACACGATTAACTTTATTTGTGAAATATAAAAGAATTATGTAAATTTAATAAAATGTATTTACATTAAAAATATTACACAATATTTTAATTGGTTATATAGATTTTGAATGGTTCCCACCCATATTATATCATGATTGTGTTATAATGGTATTTCAATGAAGCACATTATTATGGTGTTACAACATATTATATTATCAAAAATCATATTATCATTGGAACATCCATTGTAATGCAAGTGTTTGAGATCCATGCATGATCATATGATTACTTCCCATATACCATTGCTTCACAAGCCTTAGACAAGAAAGTTAAGGTTCACCTATAATATTGGAACCTTGGATTAGAGTGTGAAACTCGATTTCCATCACTTGTCCCAAAATCACCGAAATTTTTTCTATGAACTAACTTTTTTGAATGGGGTATATGGGATTGAAATGGACCCCACCTATATTAATCATGACCACATAGTGGTATATCAATAGCTTGCCAACTGTGTATGTATCACTTGGTAAGATTCAAACTTGGGTCAAATAAAAAAAATTCAAACTTGGATCTCCTCCTTGAAAGTTGAGAAATATAATCGATTGAGTTAATGTTATTTGATAAATTTATATGAACTATTATTGTTGCTTGGTTAGTCAATATCATTTTTAGTGGGTGTAACTTGTGGCTCAATTACAACAACCACAGGGTATTTCTTCTAAATATATTGTGGACTTACACTTGACCACATCTATAATGGTATGTTACACCTAAATGTGTATACGATATTTTATTTAATTAATACTTGATATATGACAATTATGCATGTGGTTGGAGAGTCTTGAACCCGTGTTCTTGTATTAGGAAACCAATTTTGCAACCATTTGAACTCATCTTCTTTGACTAAATTATGGTTATTTCTAAAGTCAACAAAAATTATGATATTATCAAAAGGCAATAGCTCAACCAATTAAATTCCTCAAATTTAAAGGAGGAGACCCAGGTTCAAATATTGCCAAGCAATACATGCATAATAGCCAAATTGTTATAATACCACTATGCGGCGATGATGTGGTACAAGTGGGGCCATCTTAATCCCATAAAATATGTTTTAAAAAAACAAAAAATATGATATTCTTTTTCCTATGATTATGAGTATATATTTTTTAATTAGCAAATGATACCTTGAGTTTACTCCTATTTATTGCTTAATAATCATGTATTAAGGATAGGCAATTAGAGATCTTAAACTAAGATGTCATCAAAGGTATATCTTGCCATCTCAACTCATAAAAATATATAGATAATATGTTTATAATATTATTATGTTATGTATTTTACTTTGTTATTATTTTGTCATGATTTGCTTATTATTAAATTTAAAAAGTGTTCATATTCTATACACCCGCTTCTATCAAGGCAACAAGCTAACACATAAATTACAAGGGATGTTGATAAACATAAACAAATATATTTTATCTATGCAACTCAAAATACTTATGCACTTCATTAGGCATACTATCTCTATACTTAACTATTTGTTATGACTTCAAAATTCTTTAAGTCTTATGAAACAAATTCTAATAGACTAAATAAAATGGCACACACCAAAGACCATACCAACAAACCCTTCATTCATGATTAGAGACATACTAAAGGATTTTGTCATGGATGCATTTAAACATATTGTGGATGGAGTTAAGAACCATCTTATCTCTTTGGTTCGCTCAATATGTAGCATGTGACACCATTGTCGCAACCACCTTTGTTATGAGTTTTTTGAGTTTTTACACTTTTTTTAATCTTCTTCCTTACTTCTTTGTGATTGATTTTAATTGAGCTATATTATGTGTTTGTCCTAAAATTCCTTATGAAATTTACAATTGACTTGAAAGTGGTCTTTGGACTTTGAATTTAATTCTTTCACACATCCTTTTACCTTGAGATAAGCCTTTATTAATGTTAGAACTACTCGTTTAAGTGTCGTTGCGTGGTACATGTTAGATCTTGACTTTGAAAGACTAAAGTGCTTTTTTTTTGGTAATATTAAGATAGGAGGGTTTTGAAAGGGGCCCCAAAACCTTTTACAACAAATAAAATAGCAAGCCAAAACCAGTGCAACCCAGCACTGAATAGGAAAGTACAGAAACTGCACTACAACACTAAACCAAACAAACCAAAAACTACATCGAAAACCAGACGATCAAAAGGGCCAAGAAATCCAAGAAGACCTATGGAAGAACCGAGGTAGTTCTACAACACAACATCAACCTCAGCAAAGATTCCACCAAAAATTTGAGCCGCCTCCTCCGCATAATCCAATGCCATCTTCATGGAGCTCCAAACCACTTGTTTGATCTCCATTAATTGAAGATTGTGAAGAACATTGATTCTTTCATAGTGGATTTGGAAGGGGAATATATGCCACTCATCGTTTTGTCCTTCAAAACTTTCCTCGAAAGAAAATCAATTCCCATATTACATGCCTGAGTCTTAGAGCTTGGAGAAGACTGTCTCGAAGTACTCTTTTACGCCACCTGGCCTCCATCACCAGTAAGTGTCATGCAACGAGTTAGGGAAAATAAAGAAACTAGACCCAACGGTTCCCATCAGGAAAAGACTTCCCAATGCAGGAAGTCAAACCAAAGCAAAAGCATAAAGGCAAGACAAAGGTGAGTGGGGGCCACCTCATTTCAAAGCTCCTCAAGCTGGAAGAAATAAAGGCTTTTGACAAAGAACAATCATGAACATTCCCATGCCAGCATTTGCACCTACTCGTATCCAGAATAAAGGCCACTCTAAAACACAAACGAGTTGAAATGACAAACTGACAGATCTTCAAAAAGGGGCAAAACCTTCTCTGTCGAGATACGCCCCAGATTCCAAAGCAAAAAAGGAATTGAAAAGTCTTGAAACTGGAAAAGAAGAACAACTATCCCTCCACCATAAAATTTGTACCACAACTCCTATCCAAGCGAACTTCCACCACCCAAGGCCAATTAACTAACATCAGTGTGAGCACAATTGATTAGGTCCTACGAAAAGTCCCTCTGCCAGACCTCATAACCGTGGAGATCCACTCCAATATTCGCCATTACGTCTGCTACAACATTTCCCTCTATAAATGTGTGATAAATTTGAATTTCTTCTAGCTCTCGATACATCTTTACCCCTTCATCAATAATATTGGCGATATTCCAACCAACATGGCAGAATCCAATAAGCATATTAATGATATTTCGAGAATCGCCCTCTATAACAACTTTTTTGAAATTGAATTCGTTAAGCAAGGCGATCCCAAGAAAAGTCACCCTCGCCTCTGCCACCTATGAAGAATTCAAACCCAAAGAATCGGCATACGCCAGTAAAATATTTCCAAGGTGGTCCCGAATAACGCCTCCTGCTCCTGCCATGCCCGTACTCCCCTTTGCTGCCCTGTCAAAATTTAATTTCACCCACCCAATCGAGGGGCACTCCATTTTATAGAACTTCTTATGTTAGGCACCAACGGTGGTCGGTCTGCACTTCCAAATCCCAGTAATTGCTCCAACCTAACTTCGCAATGCTTAGACGCTTTCGAAAAATCCATAGATTTCGCTGCACTTTCCACGTTCTCCACTATTTTGCTGATTATCTGATTACACAATAATAACGTATCCACATGCTTATCTCTAAAAATCTTTGCATTTCTAGCTTTCCAAACTTCCCACATCGTATGTGGGAGCAGGAACTGCCAAAAACACCTGAGTCGAGGGGAATGGAAGGACGGAGACCATTGACTAATACAATCAAAAACTGACTTTGAGAAAACCCACTCCACACCCAAACGCCTGAGGATGGAAAAAATTACCTCCTTGAAGATACAACAATTGAGCAACAGATGAGAGGTCGACTCCCAATCAGATTCGCAGAGATAACAATGATTAACCAGATACCAACCCCTTTTGAGAAGGTTTTCAATCGTTAATATTCGGTTTTGAGCAGCCAACCAAAAAAATAGATTAACCCTGGGGAAAGATGCTTAAGCCAAAGCAAATAAAAAGGGAAATTACGACCCCTCCTCCACCCTTAAGCAATTATAAGCCGATTTGACCAAAATCTACTCGAACTCTCCAAATGCCATATCAGCCAAGCCCTTCTGTCATTGTCGTTCCTAACACAATCTGGCACCAGTGCCCACCCAATTATATCCCCTCTAGCTTCAAGGAAGTCAGCCACATAAAACAAACCTGAGTCTCTAGAATTAGCAACCAACCCCTAAAATCGAACTTCCTCCAAGAGTGAACGATCACGAAGCCAAACATCTTCCCAAAAATGGGCCTTCCTTTCATTCTCGATCACCCACCTGCTATGATTCATGATCGTGTCCCTAGCCTTCACCAGGCTATTCCAAAAGGCCAAGCCATCTATGAGTAAAACTTCAAAAATAAAGGAGTTAAATCTGTATTTGGCTTTCAAAATGGATCCCCATAATTTGCATGAATCAGACGCCAACTTCCACCCAATTTTGGCAATCAAAGCTTTATTCATTCTTACTGCGCTCTTCAAGTTCAAACCACCATTGGATTTCTTCCTATAGACAGCCTCCCAGGAAACCAAATGGAATCTTCCTTTCAACTCCGACCTCGCCCATAGGAAAGCTTTATAGAAACTGTCAATTCTTGATGCCATTTTAAGGGGAACATGAAACAATGACATAAAATAAATGGGAATGCTTTGCAAAGTACTCTGCACCAAAACCACCTTACCCGCTTGGCTCAACATCGCTCCCTTCCACGCAGCCAATTTACGTTGAATTCTTTCAACCATCGAGGACCACAGATCGCAACGGTAACCCAAGATAAAAAGAGGGGAAATAGGTAGTGCGACAATTTAGAACTTCCGCAATCTCTCTCTAAACCACAATATGAGTATTAATGAATAACAATCCACTCTTAGCCAGAATAATTTGCTGACCAGCAACTCTTTCATAACAGTCAAGAATAGCTCTAACTTCCCCAGCCACCTCCACCGTGGCAATACAGGAAATAAGAGTGTCGTCCATGAATTGTTGATGCGATATAGGGTGGCAGGTGATCGTAGGCCTCAAACCCAAAAAATCCCTACGACTGTTGAAGTTTCTACCCAAAACCTCTGCCACAATAATAAACAAAAAAGGAAACAACGAATCCCTCTGTCTCAACCCTCGGTAGGCAAGAACGAGGCTTTCCTCGACACTCCCCTCCACATTCACCATAATATCCTTGTTCTAGTTCTTATAAATACAAAGTTTATCATTAAATTTTCCATCATCCCTTTGCTAACAAAACCCATAAAGTTTGAGTTTGTCGTCACTTTCTTCTCCCCTTTCATCCTTTATGTTTTTCTTCTCCTATCCATTTAATTCCTTTATAAGTTGTCTAATTTTTTTAAGAGAATATAGTGGTGTTATACCTTCCTCTCGACTATGAAAATGTTTATACCAATTCAAAACAAAAGAGAAATCCATTTACGAATTATTGTTAATATTATAGTGCTTTCATCTCCACAACCAAATGTTAGATATCATATTACTTTTTTCTTGAGACTATAATTAACATTAGTGGGAAGTTATTTTAATGGTTACCTTTATCTTCGTCTTTACGTAAAGCCACCATTTCATTTTCAAATCATTCGTCCAACACCTAATTCCTCATTTTTTTTATAGTGAAAGAGAACACCATGACACTAAGTTCACCATAAAATTGCTTATTTCTTCTACTGTTCCTTTGGGCCTTACTTGGCCTCCAAGTTGCCCCCATTCTTGGTTGACCTAAACATACTTGCAACATGCTCCTGACTTCCCAAGAGGACTCCTTGGTAAAAACAAATGTTGTTATAGAAGATCCCACCCTTGAATCACATGGTAATAAAAAAACCAATTTAACAAAGAACTAAAAAATATTTAAAACCCTAACAACTTTCGATTCCACCAAATTTCCCAAGCATGACCTCACACTGCCCATAAACACATCACAAGCCTTACTCTCGCATCCCTCCTAGTAATTGAGTTGTTTGACCCACATATCCTCTACCTAGATGCTTGCCTGCACAATTGCCTTCCAACTCAACACTCATTAATTACTACCCAACCCATCATCCTAGAAGGCTTGTAAAATAACCTCAACTCTAGATTTAATGTCCTTCCATGTAATTACTATCTTTTTATCTCCATTTTTTTTTAATTAGTTATATGAGATTGAAATAACTTTACATGTATTTATAACCACGTACTAATAATTATGAATGAAATGAAAGATTTTAATTACGTCCGCGAGACCCAAATATGGTCTATGGGACCTCAAATATGGAAGTACAATTACTCAAATCATATCATATGATCTTTAATATCTTTGAGAAGGTTGTTCCTTCTCCTGCTGATTTGTGTTAGCAATTCCCCAACTTTTTTATTTTGTTGTCTTCAAATAAATCTGCCATAAACTCGTTCCCAAGTGTTTCTTTGTATTTGTCACGGATATCTGAAAAACTCGGGCATTTATAGATGAAGTGTTCCTCTGTCTCTCTCCTTTGTCTTGCATAGAGTACATATCCTTTCTTCCCATTGTTCTTTGGGCGTTGTCCATCTCCCTGTTTCACATCTAAGCCTATGAGAGCTAGTCCTTATCGAGCAATGAGTATTTTTCCTTCCACTTGATTTCAGCGCCTATATACGCTTTTTCCTTGTGGTCATACGTTGGGTTAAAATTTGCAATATAATATTGTTTTTCCTGCTTGCATTTTCTACATTCCACTGAACTTTTCATTCACATAATTTTTTATGTCTTTGTTGACATTTGGGCATTCATTTATGTTGATTTCCCAGCGTTTCATCCATTTCTGATTTTGTTTCATCCATGTATTCTTTCGCCTATGCAACTCTTCGTCCCTAGCTGCCCTAGGCCATCTATCATTTGTCATGTTTTCTGTTTTTTTCAAGTAACATAACGACTTGGTCATAGCAATTGCTTCTAAAGGGAACATTCCAGTTTCAGCTAGAATAATTTCATAAGGGGTTGTGGCCTTAATTTTGAGAAAGTTTGTGATTAGATATTTTTGAATCCTTTCTATTTGCCTCCATTTTGCATTTGTTGTGCCACTAGCCCACACCTCGCAACCATACAAGAGAACCGGTGTAACAAGTAGGCCAAATAAGACCTTGGTGGTCTTCCGGTCCCACAACTCGGCATTCCTACACTGTTTTGAAGTGCATATAGTGCTCTCCAACCACTTTGAGTTCTTTTCATCCTACATGTATTCCAATTAAGTTTGTCATGAAAGTCTATGCCCGGGTATTTGTATTCTACTACTACATCAAGCGGTTCTCCTGCAAACTGAAATTTGAGTTGTTGCTTCTTCTTTTTTGAAAAAATCATAATTTTTGTTTTGCTCGTGTTCACTGCATCCCAACTTCTTTACAAAGAGTTCTAGAGCTTGAAGGTGATCTTCTAGATCTTTGGCTGTTTTGGCCACAAGAATTACATCATCTGCATACATGAGGAGTTTTACCACATATTTGGCTAAATGCACACCCTCTCCCCCAAATTTGTTTATCCATTCTTCTAACTTGTCAATGTACAACCCAAATAAGGTCGGAGATAGAGGGCAACCTTGTTTGACACCTATGTCACTACCAAAACATTGAGGATAACCCTTCTGTGTTTCGATTCTAGCCTTTACATGCTCATATAGTCTGTGAACTGCTGCCTGTAGTGAATTGGAACCTCTAGCTCTTCCATTCTGCTCCATAATTTTTCCTTGGCATGTGTCAAATGTCTTTTTGAAGTCTATAAAACAACAAAAAGCCTCCTCTTTTTTGTCCCATATTTTTTCCACTATGTGTACGAGCGTGATACGGTGATCAATAGTTGAGTGCTTGGGCCTAAAACTGCTTGCCCCTTTGCTCTCTTTCCCTTTTCTTTGCCCATATCCTGATCCTACGCTCTATCATACTCCCAAACAACTTTGCAAAGAGAGGGTTGATCATGATAGTTCGATAGTTTGAGGGATTATTTACATCTCCACTTTTAAACAAAGGAATGGTCAAGCTAGTTGTCCACTCGGTAGGGAAGCCATTTTGTATGACCTCATTGAAAATTTCTTTGATTTGCGGTGCCAAGATATCTACCCCCCATTTTATATGCTCTGCTTGAAGATTGTCTATGTCACGGGCTTTACCAGTTGCTAACTTTTTATCCCTTGAATAATGTCTTCAATTGTGAAAAGTTCTTTCTTGACAATGATAGTAGGGGGTGTCTCCTGCTGGTTACTACGCTGATACAGTTGTTTTGAATACTCCAACCACTGATTAATTGTTATGTTATTTTCAGTTTGCATCCTTTTCACGCTTAGTTCCTTCCAAAATTTCTTTGGTTCATGCTTCCCTAAGTAAATCAATTCTTTCCTCCTTGTTCTAGTGTATTCTTCTTTTTTGCCCTTACAGTTTCTCATATGCTTTTTGTTTGCTCTTGTTTTACCCGTTGGTTCCTTTAGTAATCTTCGCATTTTTTGCAATCTTCATCGAACCATGGGTTGGTTGGGAAGCTATTCCTTTCTTTCTTTTTAGGTTTAGCTCTCTTGCATTTGTTTAGAGCTTCTTGAATAACGTGCATTAACCATTCACTCTTACTGTAATCTCTACTCTGTGATGTAGTTCTTCCTTTTCTGTAACTTGTTATTTAATCTGCTCTAAAATTCTGCCGATTTTCATCTGTTAAGAGAATGTTTCCCTTGTGAGGATATTTATTTTGATTGCCTTGCAAGTGTTTTTCCCTTGGTTTGTCTCCATGCATTCGAAGTTTCATAACAATTGGGTTGTGATTGACTTAAGTTCCATTGGAGAATCTTCCACTTCTAGCTCCTCTATTTTTGGTATGTAATTATGTGAGCATATTACATAGTCTATTACACTTTGTCCCTTATATGTTTTGCATGTATACTTTCCTGAATTTTTCCATTTGTTCATCCCATTGCAAATAATCAAATTGTATATCCTTGCAAAGACCTAACAACTCTTCTCCATATTGCGTGATAGCCCCATGCTCATATTCTGAAGTCCTGGTCCATTGTTGATTTTCCTCTTATGGCATCCAAAGAGGATTAATCTCAATATCTTCGTTACCTTCTAGAATGTTAGCTTGCTTATTTGTTGTCCTTGCATTGAAATCTCCAATTAATATAATCTATATATTGAAATGTCTCTTTTTAGGGAGGAGTATGGGTCTTCTCTGTTAAGGTCATGTTTCTTATAGAATTTAGAATTCTTGGGAGCATGCTATGCTAATAACTGACTTATTTTCTAGGATCTTTATCCAGATGTATTGTTTGTTTTCATCTTGTTTTTCAATTTTAATGACCCTATCCCATTCCTCTTTTATTAAAACCATAATACCCCCATGCCCTTTGCCATTTTTATTGCTTTATTCCATATTGCTATTTTTTGTATCCCACAAATTCTGGAGTCCTACATCCATCGTGCTCATGTGTTTTGTCAATATGATTATATCTTTGTCTCTAGCAATGGGCCCTAACCGGGTCCTCTTCTCCAAGGAAACCTCTACAGTTCCAACTTACCATTGTAAGATGTTCCCGGGCGGGCCATACTCCCTATTTGTTTTGGATTTGTTTAGATGTGATGTATGCCTTTCCATTTCTTAAATATGCTGTTTCCCTTCATTCCTTGCTGCCCTCACCTTTTCCCATTCCTTATTTCTTTCTTCTCTTGTAAAAATGTTAGGTCATCATCTAAATAAAATTGTGACCCTCTCGGCATGCCTCTGTTTTTAAGTAACCTTATTTTATCCTCGTAGCTCATCAATGTGACCCGAATATGTCTATCTCTGCCTCCTTCTCTCGCTGCCAATTTGCTTGCTTTTTTATCTGACCCTTCCATTGTAATCGATCTGACAAGAAGTCCCTGGTTAAACGATTTGTGTCTTCCCTGTCCCCATAATCTTTCAACCCTTTGATGATTATATTTGATAACTTCTCATGTCTTTCTTTCTAAATTTTTACTTGCTTCTCTATCAACTCTTTTTGTTGATTGAGTGGTTCTTTTACTACTTGAGACCATGTCTTTGCCTTTGCTAATTCATTTCGTAACTCATTTTCTCTTGTTTCCATGTTTTGGAGTGTTTTTGTACCTCTTTTATTTGATTTGCATTTGTTTTTCCACCTCTATTGCATCATTGATTGGGGGGTGGATGGCTTGTTTGAGGACATGCCATTCACGTTGACCCATGTTTGCAAGGTTTTGTAGCTTTGACACTTGCTCCTTGAGTTGGCTGTTTTCCTTTTCCGGCCTCCGAATGGTGTTTATAACCTCATCTGATTTAGTTTCTCTTAATTTCTCCCTCCTTTCCATGCTTTCAAGTTTCTCTTTCATCTTCATTAGCTCTTGCACATAAAGTCTTGGTGCCCACATGAGTGGTGTAGTTGTGGGAGTGTAAGTTTCTTCCTCATCTGAAAACTCATTTTGGTGATTTGCCTTTGATTGTTCCTTATTCTCCACTGTTTATGTGGTAGAATATTTTTTATTTTTATTTTTTGATATGCCCTCTTCATTGTTGTTGCCCTTGCTCGAGCTTGTCGACGCCTTAATATCCTCCAATGCTGTTTCTCATTGACATATATTGGTTCTTGCAATTGTTGCTTCCCTTCTTCCATTTTCAAACCCTTTATAGCCGAACCCTCTGTACTATTGATCCGATGAAATAAATGTGTAATAAAACCCTCCTTGCTCTGCAAACCCTCTGCTGCAAACCCTTGCTGATAATAAAACCTTACGCGCAAACCCCTATAACGAATGTATTTCTCCTATCTACTTAAATTGTTTTATAAATCGAAAGAGGACGGAAAAATGTGCTTACCGATGAAATAGATGTTTAATACAATACTCCGTCGCAAACCCTCCTTGCTCTTGCAAAAACCCTTTGCCGCAAACCCTTTAATTTTTTTGTGCTGATATTTCTTGTCTGGTTCAGTGTACAGTTCAAATCTTCTCCGTTCTATCAGCTCTGCTTATGTATGTATCTTTGACTAAGATTTTAGCCTAGATCTCCTTGAAAGTTGAAGAATATAACTAATTGAACTAATTTGATAACTCTTATCTTCATCTTAAAACAACTAAACTCATATACTTTTATTCATCGTAAAACCATATTCCATCTTTAGTTTTTATATCACACAACTTTTGCCTCAACAACTATAACAATTATATTAAATATATTGAAAATTAACGCAACTTGAACTCATGAGATGAGTAAATCAAATACATCTAATATATTTCTATATCTTTTTTTAAATATTGGTCAAATAATTTTTTTTGAAAAACCCCTTGTGGGGCCGCCTTGGTGTTAGAGGCCGCCTTGGTATGAGAAACCACGACCAGAGGTTCTACACCGTCAAAATCACTTGGAAGTCACGTCCAACCTTGATTAGGGGGTTCCACACCGTCAAAATCATCCGAGAGTTGCGTCCCAGCTTGACCGCATTAGCATTTTCAATTGGATTTTGGGTATCAATGTACGTTTGGTAAGGTGGAGATTCGAACCAAGGACCTTCCTTGGAAGATTGCCTTCCCCTCTCCAACTCACCTACAACACATGAGTATATTGGTCAAATATTTTATATATTAATTTAACTTGACAAAATGATGAGTGGATTTAAAGTTAAGGGTTCAACCCATATGGTTTGAGATTTCATATCTTAATATAAGATCTTTAATAAGAAATATTTGTGCAACTACAACTTTTTTAGGTAATACATCAGTTTTTGAAAGAGGGTCTAATATAACTCTTTTTTAAGGTAAAGCATGAGTTTTTGAAAGAGGTCCTAATCTAACTTGGGTTTTCTCAATAAAAATCCAAAGACATACTACTATGATATCTTTAATGGGATAAAATTTTAGGGTAAAACATGTTTTTCTCGATTAAAATCCAAAAACATACCATTGTGATATCTTTAATGGGATAAAATTTTAGAATAAATCATGTTTTTTTAAAAGGGTTTTGGTCTCTTTGAATGACCAGAGACACTTGTTGTTATAAGATCAAGCAAGGTTAAGTAGGGTTCAACGTGGTGGTGCGTAGTCCCATTTGTGGTATAAGTTCTCTATATATATGTTTATAGTAAGGTGAAGTATAGGTTGAAAGATTTAATTTGTCGGTGAAAGTGCTTCTTGGAGAAGGTGGAGACCACAGTTTGAATCTCTGAGGCCTTGCAGGTGTGTTGGACCAATGCCACCACCGATTGCATTAACCGAATATAACAAGGATTCAAACCCATAAAGAGAGATGATAAATGTAATGAATTATTGATTCCTCTAGTATACACCCAAAAAAAATAAAAGTGAAGTATAAGGATGACATGACTGAGGTCACACTCCTCGGGGCATAACAACAAGGGCCCTTCTCATGATTTAAACCAAGATAACCGAAAAAAATAAGAAAATGAAGTACAAGGTGACATGACTATGGCCACACTTCTCGAGAGCATAACAACAAGGGACCTCCCTTCTCATGATTCGAACTTAGATACCTATATATATATAAAATATATTAAATAAAATAAAAAATAAAATTTAAAAGTCGTATGATCGAGACACACTTCCCGAAAGCATAACAAGAAAAAACCACCCTCCTCGTAATTCGAACTAAGGTAACCAAAATAAAACACTAATTAAATATATTAAAATATCAACAATATTTGTAATATAGTTTTTAGGCCAAACCAATAAACTAATTATTTCTTATATTGCATCCACAAATACTAAAAAGCAAGTGTATCCTGCCAAGAAGACTAGATCCCTTAACTTCCAAGGCCAAACGCCCTCCACTCACCACTCCGACAATGTAAATTTAAACAATGCCGAATTTTCCCTGCACCCTAATGTACTTTGAGGATTCAATTAAATTGAAGATCGTCATCACAGGAAGAAAGAAAAGACGAAGGTTCGAATTCAAAGGGAAGGGAAGCCTTAGGTTTGCGAGAGAATAAAATTCCGCTGCAGTTTGATCGATCCATTCATTCCTCCGTCAGGCAAGCAAATGACAATGATGATGAGACGTGCATTGGCATTGAGCCGCATGCTCAGCACATCCGGAGCCCGTGCTGTGCGCTTTCCACTGCCTTCGCCCTCTTTTGCCCCCATCTCTCCAGTACGCCAGGTGAGTATTATTATTATTGTTATTATTACTATTATCATCATCCTTGTTGTAGTATGAGTGTATTCTTTTTTATTATTAGGGCTTCTACATGAGGGTAATACCTTACAAGATCTTTGAAATAAGCCACGCATTACTCCCGACGACGAACTTTTTCAAATCAGACATGTTTTGTCTTGAGCTAAGAGGAAGGATCGGTTGGAAATGCCCAGGCATATTTTGCTTTCCTTTGGATTGCAGTAGAGTTTGATGTTTTATCAATGTATTTTCGGAGAAATTTCATGGCTTGTTTTGAGGGCATTGTTTTCAAAGATTAACATTGCGTAGAAGGGTTATAACGGCTGCGAGGCCAAACAACCTATGGGACAGCAAAGATTTGTTATCAAACACAATAATATATGCTCCCGTATAACAACCTATGGGACAACAAAGATTTGTTAGCAAACACAATGTAATATGTTATCGAATAACCTATGAGATAGCAAAAATTTGTTATTAAACACAATATAATATGCTATCTTATTTATTTCTTTTCTTTAAAGAGAAACAATCTTGTGTGAAAAATCAACGTTGAGTCATTGTTATCTCTCTTTGAATTCATTGAATGGAAGCCTGCAAGAATATCACATAGATAGAAGGGTAGATTTTAATCCCCAAGTCATGTGCAGATGGTATAGAACTACAAATACAGATGACGAAATTTGATTGCTTGGATGGTTATCTGAGACCATATTCCGAGTCTTATAATTAACCTCATCTCCATGAAGTCCTGGAACGAAGCGACAAATGAATTGCCCGCCTTTTGCAAAATAGTACCACGCTTTTCGAAGTGCAAGTCCCTATTGAAAGGAATGGTGACCTTTCGAAGAATGAAATAAAGGATTGATCTTACGTATATTAGAATTTGAGCAGGAACTTATCAGTCATGGTCTCCAGATGAGGAAAAATGACTGACCAATCAAAGAAAGGGTAAAAACAATTTTTATAAAACCGTAAATTTTACTGTCTTTGCTATCTACAGCTTTAAATATCCAGATAATTGTTTTCTTGGAAACAAAAAGAACGATCCATAGCCAGAGACATTATAGTGTTGAAAGTGAACAAAGGACAGACTAATTGTAAAATTTAACTTCATGGCATTATGAGAGGCAGAGACTTTATAGTGTTGAAAATGACAATTCTAGGCAATTGAAGTATAAATTGACGTGTTCAACAAGCAAGAAAAATTATTCAAGTAATAATGTCAATTTTCACATGCATATCATCAGATGCATTTTGCACAATATGCAACCTATGTCAAGGCATTGCCCGCGAGGAAAGCCTTTGTTAAAAAACAAAATGGCAAATAAAACTAAATGTTCTATTCTTCTCATGCCTCCTGTTTTTGACTACCATAACATAAAGTATCACTTCACTAATTTAGAAATTTAAAACAGAAATATAATGCAAATTATATAGCTTGTCACAAGTGCAAAACATAAACTATCAGACAAGTAACATTTGAGCAATTTTTGGGAACCTGATGAGATATCCTATTATTTTGTGTGGTCTGATCTCAAGTGTCATATAAAGTTGCCTTAATGTTGCCATCTCTATAATAGATCTTATTATTATACTTTTTTTCTGCAACTAACAAATTGTTTTTTGATGGCCTTTTCCCCCATATTTAAACGAAAACTTTCAAAAATATACTCAGCTTTCCAAGTTGTCTGTTGTGTGTTATTTATTTTATTTCTATAATTCGGAGATTGTGAGTTTTTATGAAACTTAATAAAACTGGCCTTTGTACATTCTTTTGTTTTTAGGTGGCAAGGAACTATGCTACAGGGCAACATGTCAAAGAGGCAGATATTCAGGTCAGTTTTTGTTCTTTCATTGGTCATTTGGATTTATGCAATGATTGCTGATCTTGTAAGGTGAAAACTATGTTCTAAAACTTAAAAATAACCAATTATCTCCTTAAAAAAATCGACTTTTCTTTACCAGTATCACCTGCAGGGCCTTTTTGGAATGGAATGCAAGCAAGGATTTATTTCTTAATGTTCAGCCTGAATGTGGTTGGATTAATTGCTTTGATGATCATAGATGGATGGTATGGAAGTAGTTGCACATTCCTTTTTGAACATTTTCTCAAGCCCCACTACTTATGAATGTTTCTGGATAAATTAAATATGTATTACCTTCAAACTTCCTCAATTACATCATATTTTGCACCACATTTTCTTACTTTCCTAAGGACAAATTTTCCTTTTCACTTACTTTCTTGAAAACTACTTTTTAAGGGGAAACTTTTCCTGCCCAATTATTCCTACTTTCCTAAATGGAAAAGACCACCTAAGTTTTCCTACTTATTATAGGCATACATGCTTTTAACAATGCATGCATTCTTTTCCAATTTTGCTTTTACAATGTCTTCCTCTATGCTTTTACTATGCATGCAATCATTCTCTGATTTTGAATTTCTGCAAGACCTGCATGCATGCTTATACATTTAATATAAAAAAAAAAAGCTTACTAAAAAGAACAGTCAATATTTCTGGAATGCTTGAAACTTTTTGATGCCGCTACCATAAAGTGATTTTCATTTTGAGGCTTTCAATTTCTTTTTTCCTCTCTAAATCTGTCTGATATCCTGCATACTCTGCAATATGCATTTGGACTACAGATCGCTTGATTTCCATACTTCTGTGACCATCTCTTTTTGGTTGATTTTGAAGTTAATAAGTTTTATCTATGCATGCTGAACTTTTTTTGGGCCTTTGTGCATGCTAACTTTCCATCTTTTGGCGCTCTTTGGCCATCTGGAGAAAGTTTCTTACGATCTTCTTTTTTGCCCTTTTTAATATCTCCTTCCCTCACATTTTGTCCCATGAGTTGCATTTCTAGCATTGACTCCACTGCATTTGCTTGCTCTCCCTTCCTCTTGATCTAGTTATTCACTTGTGGATCCAATCTTTGATCTTGTTTGTTTCGAGCTATATGCTTCTTCTACGGTTTTTGAAATTTATCTTCTCTCTACTCTTGTAATATTGAAGTTTGCATCACTGGTTTCTTTGCTATCCCTGGACAGTTTTGTACTAAATGTCCATATTCATGATAGTGCCTGCATCTAAATGGAATACACTCATAGTCCAGCTGTTGAACCCATTGAAATCCTTCAATATCAAAGGTGATAGCTTGTGGCAAAGGTCGGTGTAGATCTAAATTAAACACAGTGTCTTGCATAATTAGCAATGCTCTTCATCATAGTCATTTTGTATGCCTCCACATATTCCTCAATAAATTTGCCTATAGATTTCATTGCATACTCTATCCAAAATTCCTGTGGAAGTTTAGTCTTACCCATATTGGAGCTCTAGATGACATCTCTTCTTTAGGTCTAAACCTCGAATGCCAGTGTTTCATAAATAAATCTGAATTTTTGGAAAACCATGGACCTCCCTGAGACCAGATCTCTGTTCACTGGGCTTGGAAAAATGACTATGAAATATCCTCTTGGGCTTGCTAATATTATAGGAGCCCTTTATCTTCAAGGATTTTGATGTCCAATCATACAACTTTTGTAGAGAAAATTGTGCCCCATAGAACCTACATATCAGAGCATTTTTTGACATATTTTGAACATCTTTATTCCCTCACGAGCCGCTAAACATGCACTTTGCATGGTGTCATTTGAGGCTTGTTTTTGCTCATCCAAGCAATCTGCAATTTTTTTATCTCCAAACTTGATGAAGCTTTGCTTGTTTCTCATAAATGCTTGATTGAAAGAATGGACTGGAGGAACGGAAAGTCCCCCATTGTCCTTTGACATCCTGTAAATAAAAAAAGAGAATCCAATATACAACTAACCTACACTGAACAGAAAGCATAAAGAAACTTTACCAGATCAATTGCATGCATAAACCAGGACTATCTCTTAACACTCTTAGAATTGTTAATCTTATAAGCACACCTTTATTGAGTTATGAGTGCATCATAGACTTTTTTGAAACCATATGGACATGTTCAATTGCCATTGAAGCTTCTTGGTGGGATTGAGCTTGGGCTTTTATGTGGAAGGTGAGAATTCAAGATGTCCATTGGGTTGCTTTTTATATTGGAACATAAACATGCATAATTCTGTTTCATGCTTGGAAGATTGTTATCTTGTGTATTGGATTCCTAGAGTTATCTCTTGGACATTTGAGTAATATTAGACCTTCAGATAACTTTAGCTTTATGACTAGTCTCAGCCTTAGGTGCACATATCATCCAGTTTGTAACTAGAATGATTATTCTCAGCCTTAGGTGAAGTTTGTATATCTAGAAAGCTAAATCTTGTTGTACAGGAAACCCTATTTTTACTGCTACAATTCTGACAGGCTACATATACCTCAGTTGTATGCATTCTGCAGCATTTGTGTTACTTCCCAGCACTAAAAGTTAAATAAAAGGGCTTTTCAACATTGACTAAATGTTGTGGCATTGACCTTCTTCTCTTGTGAAGGTTCAATTTTCTATCCTCTAATATTGTATCTGACAAGTGTATTGCTTTTGTTGAGTCATTTTTTGAATCTTGCAACTGATTGATACTTTCTGGCGTTATTTTGTTTTCAAATTCAGGTTGATGATTTAGAACTGCATGAGGTAATTCAAGTGTAAAATGTGGGAATGCTTTGTTCAGTTCAAATTTTCTAATATTTATTTTCATTGTTGGTGTTGAGCTTCTGTTGGATTTTTCTCTTTTATTGGGCACCTATGAAGGAGTCCAACATTTTAGTAAATAACAAGAATATTGCATTCTTAGTCTTCTCAAACCTATGTAATGCAGTCATTCAACAGTGATGAACTCCTGAAGTCTTTCCAATTGAATGAAAAGTTGAAACTAGGAATCTAGAAGAGCCAGTTGCGTGGTTGATAACAAGTTTTTAGAATGCACAACAAGAAAGTTAGAAACTCAGAAGAACATCTCCAGTATGAGTTGATCTATGTGGTAGTTGGCTATGAATTCCAAAAATGGTATAGTTTGGTAGATGCTCTTTAATATCTTTTCTTCCTTTTGAGCTCAACATTTTCCTGGTTTGATTAAAGTGTGTAGGTGGTTCAGTTGGCATGCATGAAAGTATGAGCATCTGCGTAGTGAGAAATGGTGGGATTGAATGTGTTTCCATCACATGGTGTTGTCATGTGTAGTTGTGACAAAATATGTTTGTGCTAAATATCATATAGTGTGTTATGGGGTATATTTAATATTTTATGTATACATGTAGTTAGGTGGTATTTGGGCGGTTGCCAATCATGTGCTTGTTCTTGTGTTAACTGGATGAATGCTATCTACATTGATCTAGGTATGATGTTGGTTGATGTTGTTGGTCGAGTGATGCTCATTGTCTATGTTTGTTTGTGTAGTTTGACCAGACCATGATGTATAACAGATAATTCGAATATGAAGTGGATGCATGATGTGTGTGCAACGTATTTATATGGATTTATGAGTTCTTCCCATTGTACATATTTAATTATATATACTGCAATTTAACTATAGTGTCTTGCATTGTATCTCATTGCATGTTATTGGAATACCCCACAAACTACATATTAGTGCCATTTCCTATAAGACAATGGTGGCACTACGTTTTGACACCATTGCCTATATTAAGCCAGCAATGCTACATTTTGGCATTGTTCCCTATACAAAGTTGGGTCAAAGTTGCTGACATGGAATTGAAACAAGCATCTTGCTCTAGAAGGTAAGTAACAACAACAACAATTGAAAGATCAAAGTGTGTTCTACAAGCATTGTAATCCAAGAGTGCCTTTGCTTCCTTTGGAAGAAGGAAGATAGGAGTCTGGCATTGAAAGTGATTCAGACTACTTTGTTGATGTTGGTGAATGGCCAAGTGATGATGAGTTAGACGATAAAGAAAACCTGATTAAGTAAGAAATGTTGATAGGTACGATTGAAGTGAAATGTGCCTAGAACGGTGCATAGGATAAGAGTCCAACATTTGAGCAACTATAGGTTGGAGTGTTTGAAGATGCGTGAGATAAGAGTTCAACACACCATCGGATGTGCCAACCTATATTTGCTTCAATTTTGAACTGCCATCAACTATAGGTTGGCACGTACAATGGTGCTCAAGACAAGGGTTTGACACGGGAGCAATTTCAAGTTGGCATGTTGGACGACATGTAGGGTTGAAGATTGACATTGGAGCAATTGTAGGTTTGTGCATCTAATAGTCTACAAGACGAGAGCTTGACACGAGAGCAACTACAGGCTAGCATGTTCAATGGTGTACAAGATAGGAGTCTAGCATGAAAGTGATTGTAGGTGGGTATGTTTGACTTTGCATGGATGAAAGTCCAACATGAGAGTGATTGAAGGGTGGTGTGTCCAACAATGCATACAATGAGAGTATCATGTACAAGTGATTGCAGGATGGTGTGCCAAGATTCCAACATGGGCATGATTGTAGTGTGGTGCATCTGATTGTGTGCGTGACAAGAGTTTGACATGGGGGTGGTTGTTTCATCTATCAAATCAAATTAAATCAACTAGTAAGAATGATTACCGATATTGGGGTGATGCAAAAAGTGTCCCACATTTCATGATGGTGAGATTGAAGATTGAATTAGACATTGGAAAATTTGCATCATGATTTGGAATGTGAACAAGCAAATGAATGAGGTAGATTGGAGGGTGTTATTCTCTAGGAAACACTGTGTGGAATTGTAACGGATTGGTACATGAAACTGTTAGAGGGCCAATATCAAACTTGGGAGGAGTTGCAAGAAGCCTTCAATAAGAATATCAGGCATTTGTGCAGTGAAGATAAGGCTGTTGTAGAAAGTTATAGCATAGAGCACCATGAAATAGTCTGTTGGTCCTACAATCCAAGGTAGAAGGTGCTGATAATCGAATGGAGAAGAAATTGTCAAACATATAGGAAGAAGATCAAGGTTGTGTCTTCAACTTAATATCAAAATACCTTTAAACGGGCCATGAACTTGGAAAGTAATTCAAAGGCATCACATCAATAGTGGGGTTGGAAAGTTAGCAACTCTGCAGACAAGAGTGACTCTGATGAAGAGACTCTAAAGACAAGAATGATGACTTTGAGGTTGAGAGCAATTTAGAGGACAAGTGTGACATGGAGAACGCACGTGATACATCATAAATGTCAATAAGTGCTCTTTCTAAGGAGATGATGCATACGTTGATGAATTAAAAAATGAATGGGATGTTGGGAGCTATGATTCCAATGGAACAAAACACATATTTTGTGGTATTTGTCAAGAGGAAGGACATCGATGAAGGAATGCCCATTGAATTCAAAGAACACATGACATGTGATTTGCATCACAAGGGAGACTATTCCAAAGAGAGATGCCTCTAGTGACTAGTTTTATATAATTGCTGATCTAACAAATGAAGTGGAGTTGAGTTTGATATTGATGGTTGACCCATTATGCATTGTCATAAATTTTATTTATTGGGCCACTTTGTGCGAAAATATCACTTGTGTAGAGGAATTGAGAATCATGAGTATAGTCAACACCTCAATGTCACATTGATTGCAATACATGATGAGGAGTTAGAGCACATTTTGGTGGATGAGCTTCGAGTTTTCCTAACATCGATGATGCTAATGATGCAACCAAAGGTGTCAACCTTTGACTTAGACATTGAATTTGCAAAATAGGGATTGGAACCTTGCAAAACGTTGACATTTTTGCATTTGTATCTTTATATTTGCAGATGGAAGAGGAGAACATGGATGAAACCAACAACCCATCTGAAAATGAATGTGAGGAAGAGTGCAATCCAAAGGATGGAGGATGTCATTTAGACATGTAGGGTTGTGGGGCTAATGGTGCAAAGTATGCGATTGAGAACGAAGGTCCTCTAGATGATAGAGGATGTTGTATGCATGAGGACGTAGGACATGTGGATAATGAAGGATGCCATCCAGGCAAGGAAGCTTATTGTCTACATTATGATGTTGTAGCAACCTAAAAAACAATTATGGTCTAAGTAGTGACAAACAAAATTTGAGTGAAGAGATAACAAAGATGGAATGAGATTGAAGAGTTCAAAGAGTTGACACAACAATGTTTGGAATAACTCTATAAAGAAGAGGTTGAGGGGTGATGCCTTAAAATTTTTAATGACAGTGGGATTTGCATGAGGTCTAGGGACTCCAAAAATGAAGGAAAGCCAAAACATCATCATAGAAATTTTTTAAGTGTTACGGGGTCTAGGCGGAGGCTTTTAGCACTTAACCTCGATGGTTGAGGGGCCCACAATGCCAATGGTTGATATCATTCTATAAATAATTTTGACGGATCATCATAATTGTTTTTTAGAGAAAAGAAAAGGATCATTGAGAAGAAAAATGAAATGCTATCTAGGTTTGCTGTGACACTTCCACACGGAAATAAATTTAGTGTTGTATGCCATGGGAGACCATTATATGCTAATAAGAGACATTTGCAAGGATAAGGGAGGGCCTTCCAAGAAATTGAAATTCCACCAAGGCATGTGTCTTCAAACAAATGCTACTAGCCAAATCAAAGAATCATTCCAAAGAAGGATTTTTAGAATAGCAACAATCCTCCTCAATGTTTAGAAGGGCATAAGACATTCTAGGACTTTGAGTTGCAAAAAATATACTCAAACAATTGTAGAGAAACTGTCAAGTGGAGAGCAAAATGTTATTTTGACAGGGATTGTGTCAATTGTGCCATCCCTCCTTGGGGAGGTGTCATCTCTGATTGAACTCAAATGATTGCCATCTCCACAATGAATGTCATTCCTTCAATAAATTCATCATGTAGGAAAGAGGAGAAATTGTCTAAGCGTGAAAGTCAATTGCCCACTTCAACAATGTCATTAGTCTCATTTCCAATAACTCTTTCTAGTATGTTGTGACCTAGAGTATGCACATTGTCCAAAGGTAAGATATTCCCATTGTCATCATGTGTGTTGTCCTTTTGTGGGCTTGTCACCATGTGTGCTGTCCTATAAATTGTCTTCATGTGTTTAGTCCTACTATGAGCCGTCACCATGTGTACCATCCATTTATGAGCCATCACCATTTGTTATGTCTCCATAGAATATGCTGTACCTATCATCGTGGGCAATGTAGACGTAATTAAAAGATTTGATTTTGTAGTGGAAATTGCTTAAGTGTATGCTACTATTTAAAGGAAGAATGTCTGGGCAATGTAGACGTAACCAAAAAATTCGATTTTGTAGTGGAAATTGCTTAAGCGTATGCTACTATTTAAAGGAAGAATGGCTGTCTGTAGCATTCCCATGTGAGAATAGTTGTCCAAGCTTAATACATTGATGCCATCTAAAGATAGTCTATCATCCAATAAAAGGGAGCTGTCATATGTGTTGTCTAGTAAAAGGGATTGTCTAAGTGAGGAATGTTGGCCCTCTTGGGCATATCATTGCGTGAGCTGCTGTCCAATTTCAAGCATCTGTCCAATCTATCGACATAGCTACTGTCATGCATAGATTCACTAGTGCTATTATGGTTCTCTCACTTGAAGATGGAGTAAAAATTGTTTAAGTCCAAACCATCATCTTCACTTGGAGGATGGTGCTATCCAAACTAAGGGGTACCATCTAGGTTACGGGTGTCGACCATGACAAAACTGTTGTCCAAGGTTAGTGTGTTGTCTAGATTGCGCATGTTATTCAGGTATTGGCTGTCATCCATATGCAGGTTGCTATTCAATGTGGGGGAGCTCTCATAGTAGATGTCATCTAAGCGCAATATATCATCCAAGTTGGGGGATTTGTCATAGTAGACGCTGTCCAAGCCCAAGAAGTTGATACTGTCCAAGTTTGAAGTGTTGTCCAACTTGGGAATGTTGGCCCACTTGTCGTTTAGTTATAGAGATGTTGTCCTCAAGGTTAGTGCAATCCAACATGTTAGTGTTTTAGGTTGTCGTCTTAATGTGAGCTGCTGTCCCATTCCCCATTGGATGTGCCAACCAAAGTTGGAATGCTCTCCGAGACAAGAGTGTCGTCCAAGAGTAGGACATCGTTCAAGTTTGGGCCATCTAACTTTGGATTGCTGTGAAAGAGAAGGTAGCTGTCAGGGGTTGGGTCGTTGTTTGTCACACAAAGTGACAAGAAGGGAAAAATCTTTTGCTAACAGGCCATCAAAGTGGGCTGAGTGGGTGTCAATACTGTTTTGAGAATGTGTACATTATCAACCATCGAATTGCTATCCAATTGCATGATGCAAAAGCAAGCAATTGGAGAAAGATGCATTGGCAAATAATTGTAGATTCCAAATTTTCAGAAGATGTATAGAAATAGGAAGGAAGTGGAGGGAGTTAAGTGTTTGAAGTGGTGAGATCATAGCCTCTATCCTAGTTGATGATTAAGTGGGCCTTTTGGCATCTCTCCAACAACTCTAAAGGAGGGCATAGATGTAGGTGGATGAGTTAGCACATGAAAGGATGAGCATTCACATGGTTATGATCGTTGAGATCAGATTGTTGTATAGTATGTCGTATGTGTACTCGTGATGACATGTGTTTGTGATAATACCATTTAATCTGTTAGATGTGATATTTAATGTTTTATTTATATGACTAGTTAGGTGGTAGCTGATTAGTTGCCAACTGCTTACTAGTTCTCATGACACATATATGTACATCTTCTACCTTGGTTGAGGTATGGCGTTGGTTGATGTTTGTTAAAGTATTTTCATTGCCTATGTTTGCCAATGTGGTTCGACCAAAGCGTGACGTATTACAAATGATACAAATATGAAGGATACATAATGTGTGTACCTTGTATTTATATGCATCTATGAGTTCTTCTCATTGGGCATCATGTATCTAAGAGTTCTTCTCATTGGGTGTCTTTATTTATACATAATGGAATCATATTAGAGGGTGTTGCATTGTATCTCTTTGTGTGCAACTGGAATGCTCCCACTGATACAGAATTTTGATAGTGAATTTCATAATCATTAAAATCTCTAGCCTGTAGCAAACTTTTCCTACCTTTGTCCTTTTCTCTAGTCAGCGGCGTCCATACTTGTTTTTCAGATTTCTTGAGCATGGAGAAGAGGTTGGACAAAAATAATATGTCCTATGGAAAGATTAACCTTGTTATATGATCTGTGAGGGCAATAATTCCACTCATGTGGATACCTTTTCTCTGTGGCTAAATAAAATCAGAGCTCATCTAAATCAATTTAAGTTTCTCATCTTTTATATGGGAATTTGTAAACCATTGTGAATTAAATAAGCATAAAATCTTAGTATACAATTGACTATCACAAGTGGGGGGATCTAGTAGTAAAGGAAATACCCTTCAATGTACAGTTAATTTCTTGTAACTGTTGAATGACATGAAACAGCAATGGTGTCCAACTTCTGAAGTGAGTTTTATCCCATTAGGCAGATGAGATGTTATGCAAACCACCTTCATTATAAGGTTATAGTCTTTAAGGTCAACTTTCAGTGTTCGTATAGCATATGTGTAAAGCAGGTCTTAAAGAAATATGCTGTGTATGGGGTTTTGCAAGAAGTTCTTGTCATTCCATAAAATTTCTTATTTCAAAACAAAAAGTTTCAGCTTATTGCATCAGAAGTGTATGATATTGATGCACCTTGACTTTGTTTTCAGTTTGATAGTTCTGTAAAAGTTTTGGTTTATTTTCAGTTTGAATTGTGTAATGAACATTAATCAAGAAAAAGTGTGTTTGAATTTCAATTCATACATTTCAAAAATACATTTGATTAGATTCATTGCTTCAAAGGAAGAGTTATTTGAAATGGGAACTGTTAAATAGACTATTTATATGTGTCTTAGAGTGTATTAATTGCAGACATGAGCTTTATGTAAACATTGTTGGTCACTATCTCTGCTCTAAGTTGACAGTGTAGTGTGAGTTCTATTAAATTTTATTTTAAGTTAACTTTAATTTTTCCTGGATCCATTGAAGCAATTCTCGTTGAAAATTGGGATCTAGGCTTCTCGTTTTCCCTTACTGAAGATTGTCCTCTTAAAAATTGGCATTCTAGAAAGTGGCAGCAACATCATGGATTAGGCTTTAGCTTTTTGTGTTCCCTTCATATTGAAGTTTTTATATTGATTTGTTTTAACAGCGTATTGATTGAATATGAATTTATTGTTTTATTATCTAGTTTGAGCCATAGTTTATGTTTTTTAAATGCCAGGTCCCTATTCCTATGTTTGGAGTGGAGGGAAATTATGCTTCTGCCCTTTATTTGGCTGCTGTGAGAGCAAACATGCTGGATAAGGTTGAATCAGAGCTTAAAAGTATTATGGAGTCTGCTAAAAGCAGTCCTGCTTTTCAAAATTTTATGAAGGATTTGTCCGTACCACGCGATGTCAGAGTGAAGGCTGTGCAAGACATATTTGGGGAAGCAGGCTTTTCAGATATAACTAAGAACTTTTTGGGTATGGATGATTGATCTGTTTGCATATTTTCTTTTTGCGCACACACATGGCTGTTATTCTTAGATGCACACATAAACTCTCTTTACTCATACACATGCACTGTTAATTCACATGCATATGTGCATGTGTAAAACAAGTTCACTTATGCAAACAAACATATTCAGATATGAGTTTTCAGTTGACCTACCAGTATCTTATGGATGTATTGGGACTGCTATTTTAAAGCTTAGTTTAGTAGGATGGTCTTCTCTCTCTGTATATACACACACACTCACACACAAAATAACCCTTTGTCGTTGCAAACTTTTTGGTTTATTGATATCATGTGTGTAAATACTTATGATTGTTCAATGGAAGAGAAATAAAAGTTTTTACACCTAGTTTTCAAGCTATATATACCTGGCTAGAAAAATTTTCATGGCATGCATAGCATATAAATTGATAGCATTTTGAATTTAGGTTATGATTGATTAAAATTTTTTAATTCTCTTAGACATTGAATTCATCTTCAATGCTTCAAACATGCTTGTTGACGGTAACCTCAAGGAAAAAGTATTCCAAGTCAGTGATTGCAAGAAGATAAACGATCTAGCTATGAAGGTTAACATGTTATACATGGGGGGATTAGCTTTTTCAACAATATAACATTGGATACTTAAAGGAATCTAATTCTAAGAAATGTGAATGTTTTAGATCATTGTAAATATTGGAATGGAGTTTGGAAGGCTATTTGTTCACATTCATAAGAAGCTGATGAGAATTAAAGCATATGTACTAAGATGATGCCAACTTTAAAGATGATGCTTACATTGATTTATTTGAATGTATACACTTCATCCCATTGTCTTAAATTAGATATGGATTCAAAGAGGATTATTTCGAAATTCATTTGTGCATTCACATATTTCATCATGTTTTATTTGGACATAATAAAATTGGCACAATATAACAACCTACAATAGAAATGTGGTCTTCAATGCAGTAAAAGCCTCTTGAGTTGAGAATACATTTCGTTAAAGCTACAAAGTGCATCATGCTCATGATATGTATGATTTTCCAAGTCTTGAATTTGGGTAAGTGTCCATAATGTTTAAAACAAAATGAGTTGTGTTTTGCTTCTTGAGCTTTGTTTGAAAACAATTTTGCTGTTTTAGAGGTTTCACAATTTCACTGCAAATTCTTTTCAATCATGATTAACTCACATTCATTATTTGTATAAATAATATATCAAGGTTATCAGATACATGTACTCCCCTTGCTATGATCTGTGCATCCCCATATCTGAAATGGATATGGATATGATACATGAAGATATGACCTATCACTGTGTTCAGGTGTATCCAGATTTCAAATTCATTTTCACATCGTCAGTATCAAATGTGCATGTATATGGTATTTGGACTGTTTGAGCCATGCACATGGCAAATGAAGCTGAGGAAAAATTACAGTGTCAAATCTTTTGCATTGTTGGGAACAACACATGAAACTTAAAAAAATTCTGTCAAACGCTAGTGCCCTCCTTTTTGAAACAAACTTAAAAAGACTGTAGAAGAGAAGAGGGAGACTTGCAAAAAAGAGGAAGGATAGACAACTAGGATGACCTGCAAGGCAAAGCAATTTAAAGAGATGTGATAGTGAATGCCGCTTTGTGTTGAGGTGCTCCTGAACCCAAGGGAGGAGGATTTTAACATGCTATTGAGCAGTTGCAAATGAGAAGTTGAAGACATGGGTGCCTACCATTGCTGCACAGCAGATTTTCGCCAGTTCATGTCGCAGAATACTTGTTGCTGGAACATCAGCAAACCTGTAGTTGAGGTGTTCACATATCTATAGCTGAGATGGTTTGAGAGTTTGTGGAGGCTGTAGAGGGAGCGTTGCAGATCAGTCCCATAAAATAAACCTTGAATGGCCTTGAAAGTTGGGTTCACCACTAACAAATTCTAAAAGAGCGGCATTGTCTTCAGTCCCTGTAATGTCAGCTTCATGTAGTCCAAGCATTGATTTTAGTTTGATGAACTTGGCTTTAGTAGTGGCTTGGTAAAAATATTGACAATCTGATTATCTGGTCTACATAACACAGTGGAAATCATGCCCTATTGAATCGACTCCTAAATATAATGGCAGTGGATTTCAATATGCTTTGTTCTACCATGGACTAGATTTTATACTAGGTAGGGTTTGTTTATCACAAGAAATGGTTGTGTGCTTTCGCTATGCAAATCTAGGTTCTTGAAGTAGGTTTCAGAACCTTATAATTTAATTAGATGCATGAGTGCTTTGCCTTACTCAACTTCTGTAGTGGGAGGTGTTGCCACATTTTGTTTTTGCGATTCCACAATATCGGTTCGTGCCAAGGGATATTTCAAACAATTTGAATTACAACAAGAATTGGTGATTGATTGAAAAATACTAAATTTGCACCTCCCCAAGCATAAATTACTCATTAAATTGATTTAGAATTCTTTTTGTACTTTAAAATATTTGAAATATCCCTTGCCTCAAGGTTGAACAATTACTTTGAAGTAGATTTGTGATCATTTGCATTTTTGCCATAATCTTAGTGAATCTTGCCTCTAAGCTCCATGGTGCCTTCATTTGAGATGATGAAATCTAGATCGTAGGTCTCTTTGATAAATCTTATAATCCTCTTAGTGATTTGCCTTGAAACTCCCTTGAGTCCTGTATGAATCTTGAAATCACACTTAAAACAAAGGAAGTATCAGGTGAATTATAAGTCAAATAAATGGGAATTCGAATAAGTTGCTTATATATGGCAGCCTCAATTTTGGGGCAATCATAGTCTTTGACAAATTTGATGCCCAATTGATATGGACTTTTGCATGGTTTTCAATCTTCCATTTCTAGCATATGTAGGAGATAAAGGACATATTTTATTTGAAAAATGAACATGCCATACTTGTTTTGATGAGCTTAGATACACATGAAGAAGTTTAGAAGTTCCATTTTTGTCATCTGAAAAGTATTCTTCATGTTTGTCTTGAGCTTATAAACCCTTGTGGTGTCCATTCCAATGAAAATCAAGTCATTCGTATATAGGATAATAATGATAGTTTGATCATGCTTTTTGCAAAAGTAAGCATTATCATCACATTCACATCTCTTGAAGGCACCCCTGGTGAAGTAGCTATCAATTTTCTCATACCATGCTTTTGGGGTTTGTTTCAACTTTCAACTCAGAGGTTTTTTTCTTAGTTTGTAAACCATTGGTGGATGACTTCCTTTGAAAAATATGGTTGGTCATGCTATATATATTTCCTCATTTAGGTCACCATGTGATAAGGCACTAGTGATGTTCGTTTGATGTACCTTCCCTTCAAATTTGGCAATTAATGATGAACAGTTCTTATAGTATTCATCTTGGCCACTAATGCAAAAGTGTTAGAATAGTCAATTCCTTCTCGTTGAGAGAATTAAAATATCTTCGATTTTAATTCATCTTGGCCACTAATGCTACTTCGATTTTTATTAAAATATCTTCAAAAATATGTTCCCCACCTCTGTTAGTGTCAAGGTATTTGATAGGATGAACTGTTTAACTATGAATTGAAGCCTTGAATTCAACATAATTGTCAATGCCAAGTCCTTGCTTTTGGTAATATGAATCCATGTTCTTCTTGAAATCATTGATTAAGGTCATAATGTACTTGTTACCTGATAGAGAGAGGCTATTAATTGTACAGATCTCATTCAAAACAATCTCCATCTCTCCATGCTTGTCACTTTTCAAACTTCTCATGGCGATGTTTCTTGTTACAAAACCTTGACAAACACGTCCTTTTGGGGCCACAAGTGGAAGTCCTTCTACCATTTCCAGCCTTCTCATTAGATTAGAGATTTAATAATGTAGTTGTTCAAGTCTCTCATGTTATAGTTTGCTCACATCATCAGCTTCCATTGCAAGTGCAAATGATCTTTTCTTCTTGTTCAACCTTGTAAATTTATACAATTTTGTCCGTTGGATCAAGTTTATTGAAGCCAAAACATCATATTTGTTTTGAAGATTACAAATTTTCAGTTAAAAAAGAAAAAGAAAAGATCTCCACCTTTTTGTCCAATTGAGTGATTTGAGATACAAAAAGCAATTTGTGAGACAACTGAGGAACGTGATATGCATCCTTAATAAACCCATTCTGACATTTGGCATTGTTGGAACCTCTTAGTATCTAGAGGGTAATTATCAGCTGCAAAAATCTCTATCCACTTAACTTTATCTATAGAAGAGTATATTGACCTATCTTTGGCAATATGATGTGAGCATCTGAAATCAATAATGAATTTCTTTTCTAGATGTATGTGCATGAAAACTCCTAGTAACTGAAGGCTTTGTCATTATACTCATTGTCATTGTTTTTGTTGCTTCAATGCCATGAACTGTTCTAGCACATGTGAACGTTCAACTTCTTCAATTTTTTTAATCAATCTTTCTCTCTTTGATATGGCAATTCTTTCCAATATGTCTGATTTTTCTGCAATATCAACATCTAGCATTCTTCTTCTTGGTGAGTGACCCTTGAATTCTAGATTGACCCTTATTATTAGATTGTTTGTCCATGTGGATGGTTTCAGATGTTTTTATCTCCTGATCATGTAGATTCATTGGCTTTCTTGTGGTCATAGCGCTTGATTATGGTAATATGTACTTGCCCATGTTTTCTTTCTTTGCCATCTCTCAATACATCTCTCATTTCATTTCCTTCTTCTCTAGTTGTATCTGAATTATGTATGTCTTGAAATTTGTTGGGAACATATCAGAGGGCCGTTTCAATCTCCTTGTAACCATCTCAAGTGGATGCAATTCACTTGAAAGAATTTGTTGGTGCCAACTTGTCCTTGTTATTCTCTAGAAAGTGGTTGTTTTCTAAAGTGTTGGTGGCACAGGAAAACCCATAACAAAATCTTATTTTGTCTCTCCTGTGTAAAGGACATTGAAACATGGGAAGGAATCGCTTCTCTTGACACTCATGTCTGTGCTTTTGTTTCCAGCGAGGGGCATCAGTTGGGCCTTCATTCAGACATTGAACAAAGTTTAGCTTCATGATCGGTTTTTGTTGGTTGGCCTTACACAGTCTTCTTTACATGATCAATGACAACTAATGACACTGATTCCTTCTCTAAAGAGACAGCCTTGTTTTGATTTCCATTCAGTAATAGGTCCTGCAGTGTGTTCATGACCTTTTTTGGATGAAAGAGAATTGATGTGGAATCTGATTTTCTTGGATACTTGTTGAATTATCATTCCAGCTGTAGCAACTGCTTGGACACTTTTCCTTTTCCTTATTGTCAGTGTGACCTGTAATTTTCTTGTTGTGATCCTTCAAAAGGAACAAGCCATGTGTTCAATTTTTATGTCTTTTTCAAAGTTTGGTATTTATGACCTTGGAGCATAGGAAATGGTTGATCTATTCCAACTTCGTGGAACAAAGCTATATTCATCTTGTTGACATGATCTGGCTTCCCTTAAATCTGGTGTCCCAATCATGGCTTGCCTCAGATGTCTCTTAAAACTACTGTCCTTCAAACACCTATGCAGATTGCAAATCTACGAACAGCTGTGCCACTTTGCAATCGATTCAGATCATTGGAACTTCATCTTAAAATAGCATAAACCCACAAAGTTGGATTCTTCAACCCACGTTTGGCAGGCCAAAAAATAAGCCTTTTTTTAAATGCGTTTCTTTCCTTAGATCACAGATCTTGTAGTTGTAAATTTGTTCTCACTTTTCAGAGACACAACCTTTGCTGTAGACCTTCTTAGCAAGCTCTGTTGCTTTTTAGGGACATGTTAGTTTGAAATTTGACTCTTTTAAAAAACAGAGTGAAATTTGTTCTCCATTATTTTTAGGCACGGGTGACTTTTGATAATGGATTTTTTAGAAAAGTTTTTGAAAATAAAAAGGAAACTGATAGTGCAGAGAAGGATATAATTCTGAAAATGATTTATCGCCTGAATTCAAAGGATCTTCCAGATTCCAATTAAAACTTCTGTGATTAACAAATAAACAACAGGCACTATATGTTCAGCACATCAATGAAGTTTTTTCCCAATAGCAACAGCACACTTCAGAGAAAATAAACATGAATGTTGCACAAATGTCATTGACAATTTGAAATATTTGTATTCACTGCTTCAAGAAAACTGTACATGAAAGGTTTTCAATACTTCTTCATTACAAAATGTAGAACCCATTTCTCTTTGGATTAATTGCTTAAATATAAAATTTAGTTGGATGCAAGAGATAATCGACTTTTCCTCCTAAAACTTGTGACTCGCTAGTTACTTAACTAATTACATTTGTACATTAAACAAAATTGACTTTGGGGAACCTAAAGTCCCCAAGTCAACCATGAAGGAATTTGAGAACAGTAGGCCACGAGCATGCAAATTAGCTGCTTCATCACTTGCTTTTGCCACTCTACTCTGGTAGTTGATCCATCTTTGCATTTGGTTTAGGTTGATCAATATTCAGCATCTTCGTGTCGATCAGGTCCTTGGTATCTTCTGTGTGGGTTCCATCTTCAAACATACTCTGGATCAACTTGGGAAACTTGTTTTTGGCCATTGTCAGATTTGCTGCTTTTACAAGGATTTGTTCTGTGTAATCTTCAAATCTTAAGAAGACAGACTGTCAATGTTCTTCCAATTCCTTAAGCATGTCATTGTCTGTCTTCTTCATTAAGCCCTCTTTAGCCACATCAACTTTGATGCCAATGGTTCTGAGTGGGGAGTCCATTTGAGAATATGGCTGTTGATTTTGTTGAGTCAATTATTGTACGCCTCAGTGACTTGCAGCAGTATGTCTCTCCTTATTTCAATGTGAACCCTAAGAGGGTTGGCCTTTCTGCCAAGATGATCTAAGCCAGCCTTGTTCCATTATTCCACTGTGGTTTGGAAAGAGCAATCAGTGACTGCTAGTAGGGTTTATAACTGTCAGCTTCTTTTTGAGTTGTTTCTTTAACTGTCTTCAAGCTGATCAACAATGCAAGGTGTCTGACATAGACGGGCCATGCATTCTTTACCAGGGACTGGAGTGTGCAATTTTTCAATTAAATCTACAAGAATGCTCCTTAGTGGAACCACCTTTTGCATCTTTGCAAATATGACCTGTTCTCCAATGGCTCGTTCGACAACTTTTTTACAATCATCCAAAGGTCCTTGTTTCTCTTTCTGGATGGCCTCTGAGATCTGCTTCTTAGGGATGGCAAGCTTTTCACTGGTTTCCTCTTTGGTTTCTTCAACCTTTTTCTTTCCTTTTGATACATGAAACTTGAGTACTGGCTTCTTCAGATATTCCTTCTCAGCTTCATGCTTTGCAATCTTGTCTACAATGTCTTGCATGCTGTCCTGTGTGAGCTTATAGATAGACTTAAGAAGCCCCATGGTTCCTTCAGTGTTCATGAGTGGTGATGTTATAAACCTCCCAAGTTAGCTTCTTTAGAGGAGTGTCTGGCTTTAGGGCTGTGTGTTTGACCACTATCCTTCTTTTGTTCTAGTTATACCTGACATTGGTCTTTACAATCTTTTCCCTTGTTTCGATTGAAATGTCATCAAACGTTGAGGCCACGTTCTTTTTGATTTGCGCAATTATTTGCTCAATCTCCAGAGGTTTTGTTAAGAAATCATTATGATCAGATTGGGATGCCTCTGTAACTACCAACGCTTGCTCTTGTTAGTTATCTCATTCTGCTGTTCAGTTTCCTTTATCTACAACTTTCAGAGTGTCATCGTAGTCTGCCCTTTGTTTGAATTATTATTTTGTTTCTTCTTCTTGGGGATGCTAGGAGGCGAAGGTTTCTTCTTTTTATCATCGCCATCGCCATTGGCAACACCGCATGAACTTGAAGTCTTTCGTGACTTTGATGGAACTGTATGCAGGGTTGCTTTTTGGGAACTTCCTTCTGAAGGGGACCTAGGTTCCACAAAGGTTTGGGATGGGGATGAGGGGACAACTTTTTGGGATGGCAGAACACGTTTCCGGGTTGTTGGGACGCGTCTCTGAAACGGTCTAAAATCCCTGGAGTGCCCAGGGAACACAGAAGGGATAGATGAGCTGATCATCCCTGCTTAGTAGAGCTTGCTGGAGATCCAATAGTTTCCTTTACTTGTTTCTAAAGCTGATGGGGGGAAGAGATCTCCATGTGTGCAGAACTTTCAGCAATTATCTGTACATCACTATGATATTGGGCCTTTTCATGAGAAGATTCTCCTTTTGAGATCTCCTGTGTCAATTGACAATTCGATGCTGGAAGCAGGTTGAAGGGTTTGCGACGATCCTTCAGATTGCAACTCTTCGGAGGTAACTTCAGGGCTTTTTGCTGTTTCTTCTATTTCTGCCTCTTTAGGATCATTTTCTTCTTGGCAATCAATAAGTTTGATTCCATTTTGGTTGTCCTGGTTGCCCCATTGCCTGATCCTTTACTCCTTGAACTCCATTACAATTCTCCGACCGATATTCATCATTTGGTTTGTGATAGAACCAGATATCTGTCCAACTGGGGTATCCAGCTCTGGTTTTTTCCCTTCTATCATCAATGACTTCTCTGACTGCATTAAAAGAAAACACCTGAATTTTTGCTTCCAAATTGCTAACGTCCTTGGTTAATTTACATTTGTACTCACCAATAGTGAATGGGAAAGTGATTGGTGCCTTTAGGTGCTTTCCAGTGCATCTCTTAGGAAAAGGGTGCACTAGTTGGCAGAGTTCCATAAGGACCAAGTCATCAGTTGACCTGATGGAAGGGCCATTGGCTTGTTGTCATGTCCAAACATCCAAATATATGAAAAAGTATACTACCGCACAAACCAATCAACATACGGGTGTATGGATTCATCGCTATTTATGAGTGTATTGTGTTGTGATCCGTCGACAAATATTTGATAATTGGCCTCAAGAAATGATCATGAATGAATGCCCATGCCGAAGCTAATAACGGGCGTGGAACAAGGGGAAGCATTTAAAGATAGTAAGCCCCTTCACAATCTTTTTCTTTGCACCAATATATCTGGCATTTGGATGAAATTTCAAAAGAATATATACAAGATAATACGACATGTAAAATGTCTTCATAGACAGAACTTCTGAGAGCTAAGAAAGTAATTCTTCATAAATCCAGACAACATTCTTCTTGTCCATGAATGCAAACTTGAGAAAAACAAACATCTATGGTTTAAATTTTTGAAGTGTATGGACTTATTCTCCTCACATGTTCTGTTGAGGAGGATTATAAAATATCCAATTTCTTCAAGGAACTCCACCTTTGAGAACTTAAGAATTGCCTGGCAATTCCTGCCTTGGCAAGCTAGTGTTTGCCAATGAATTTGAGAAAGTCATCATTTTTTTCTTCCCAGATCTCCATTGCCTGGGTTTTGTCGATGGCTATGTCATTGTGTGCTGGAGTCTTGAGTTTGAAAGCCGAGGAGATCACAGTTGGCCTGTTATTTGCATACAATTTCCCATTTGCTGTGAAGGTATTCCTTGTTGAACGATGAAGGCTTTTGGTGCATTGTAACACTAGCTTGGGCAGACATGTATCTTCGAAAATGGACATTTTCAGAATCTCGGAATTCTTTAATTTCCTGTATCTCTTCTCCGAAGAGACATCCTTCAGTGCCTTTTTCTAAAAATTCAGAATGACTTTAACTGTTCTTCTGAGGCATATACTTCATATTATTTGAGGAAGATGGGGTCCCCAGTGATTTATATGTACTCATCTGTTTCTTGAATCACCTAGAAAATAATTGTCAAATAGACCAGTCTTTATGTGGAATGCAGGTTATGGATTAACGAGTTACATTTAACAAGACAGAGTCAAACAAGAAAAGCTAGTCCCCAGGATGAGGACCATGCAATGCGGGAGAAAGGCGTGTGGAATGACATTTGACAATTGGTAGGTCAGAATAACAAAGTTGACAAGTCCACAACTAATGGCTTGCATGAAGTAATGAGGGGTTTGGGCTTGTGAGGGATGCATCAAGAAATTGCACAATGGAATGGTAAGATGCAAGTGCTCTTTTTGCAGTTTGCTTTCATCATGTTTTGAAGTATGTGGCCCTTGGGACGAGGACTTGTGTTTAATTCAGGTGGATTGAAGAAGTAAGGTCTATTATACAAGTCTGCACCACGGCCCGGTGTACATACAGAAAATCAATTGTATGGGGTTTGTGTTGAGGAGAGTTTGTGAGGAGATTATGGCTTAGGTACTGCTGCCAGAAAAATTCCACACCGATGAACTGAACTAAAGGCTTGTGCTTGAAATAAGGATTTTTAATAAGATTTGCATGTGGAATTGATGACAGTGCTGATGTAGCTGGGACAGTCTCAGTTTGAAAATGTGACCTTGGCTATAGGGAATGATACAAAATGAAACCATGGGCAGTCAAAGAAAACCCATCAGGGAAGAAGTCTTAAAACCCGTTGAAGTTAAGGCAAGACTAGTAACTTGAGAATGAGCAATCAAAGAATACCCATCAATGAAGAAGTCTTAAAACCCGTTGAGGTGAATACAAGACTAGTAACTTGAGAAGAGGATGTACAACCTGAACAAAAAGGAAAAACAGAAAGACAATGAAAACAGAAGTCTGGAGCTGCGAGCTAGTAAGGTGAAGCCTTACCAGTCTTGGTTGCAAATGACAGGGACTGCTGAGGAAGACAAGGACTCCCTTGCATGACAAACTTGTGAACAAATATTAAAAATGAATTACAGGTGGGGTAAGACTGGTATTTATAAGAGGATAAAAAGTGTTGTATTAATTACACATGCATGGGTATGGAGGGCATTTATGGTAATGCAACGATAGGGGTGGCGGATTTGGGAGATGTGTGGTGGTCGCATGTGGGGAAGCTTGACAAGGGGAGGCTTGTGCTTGAAATAAGGATTTTTAATAAAATTTGCATGGTGAATAAATGACAGGGCTGACATAGCTGGGACAGTCGCAGTTCGAAAATGTGACCTTGGCTAGAGGGAATGATACAAAATGAAACCATGAGCAGTCAAAGAAAACTGATCAGGGAAGAAGTCTTAAAACTCGTTGAGGTCAAGACAAGACTAATAACTTGAGAATGGGGCAATCAAAGAAAACCCATCAATGAAGAAGTCTTAAAAGTTAAAACCCATTGAGGTGAAGACAAGACTAGTAGCCTGAGAAGAGGAGGTACACCCGAACAAATAGGAAAAACAAAAAGACAATGAAAACAGAAGTCTGGAGCTGTCAGCTATTAAGGTGAAGCCTTACCAGTCTTGGTTGCAAATGACAGGGACTGCTGAGGAAGACAAGAACTCCCTTGTGTGACAAACATGTGAACAAATATTAAAAGTGAATTACAGGTGGGGTAAGACTGGCATTTATTGGAGGATAAAAAGTGTCATATTAATTACGCGTGTATGGTTTGGAGGGCATTTATGGTGATGCAATGGCAGGAGTGGCGGCTTTGGGAGATGTGTGGTGGTCATGTGTGGGGAAGCTTGACAAGTGGTGCTGCATATGGGAAAGACAAAGACAACGGATGGAAGCATGTGCAAGGGTGTCATGACACATCAACATAAAGCCACCTGCATGACTAATGGACTCTGGGATGGGGGACATGGGGTAAACACTGACATTTGGACAAGACTATGGGGTAACCTCCTTGCAAGCTGCCCGTAGGACTTTGCATGCTGCAGGACATGGGGTGTGGACTTGGGCTTGCCTTTTGACATTTAAAATGCCAAATGCAAGATGAAAATCTGCAACCCATACTGCAAATACTTATTAAAGTTTTGCATTTTTTCTGCAGATTGTTTTCCCGTGGGTGTGCAGGAAACAATTTGTGGTTGGTCTTCCATCCATGGTGGTAACCTCACAAGTTTATCTCTGCAAAGAAAATTCTCAATTTTGGAAAATATTTTCCAATCTCAGAAAACTTGGTTGTTTTAGACACCATCAGGCGCCAAGCTTGCCTTTCAAACTCCTCACAATTTCATCCACCACTGTGGATCAAAATCACCACAAATTTCACTCACATGAGTCCATGACTATTGCGTGTTGTAGGCGAAGATCATATGTGTATCATAATTTCTGTTTGTGGATATGACATTCTTGTCCAGATGAGATATCTGGGCCCTGCATGCTCAAACTGTGTTGAGATTTGAAGATTCAAATATGGTTTGAAACTGCAAACTGAGCAAGAGATTACAGTATCGGAAAGTAAATGAAGATACAATTTGGTGTCAAGAGACACCAAATAGTGTTGAAGACTCAATAATACACATGCAAGGGTACAAGGTAATCTTGTAGAGGTGAATGCATCCTAGTGTATTTTTACATTCAAAGTCATATGGATCCCAAGACGGACTACAAGTTTGTGTTCCATGGGATGACATATAATGGAATGGATCACCATGTACACCATGAAATGCACCCTAAGGGGCCCCTAAAGTAAGGACTAACACTTACGAATTCAAACATTTTTTACTATCTCATATGGAGCTGGTTTCTTTAAACATTAGCTGGAGTCTGAGGTTTTTGTGTACATCAAGATTTCGGTAAAATTACTGCTTGTTATTTATTGCCAATCCTTTATGTTCGTACTAAATGGCTTAAATTAAACGAGTCATCATGTGTGCATAACATAACTTTGACTTCTAGTTCAATCATTCGCCCCTTGAAAAATTAATTATGCAAATAACTAGTTGCGAGTCTTTTGTAGATGGATTTAGAAGTTTATCAATAGTCTTCCTGTTGTTTTTAATAGTCTCCGTTTTGCTTCCTTGCAAGCTTTTTATTTATAATATGAAAAAGTGCAAATTTGTATTTTGGTTCTTGTCATATTTGATTTCTTGATGTCTTTTTACTTCTTATTGCATTTACAAGCCCTTTGAAAAGCTGAAGACATGTTAATTTGTCTTTCTAAGGAAAGAGTTGAGAAGTACCATCTTCTACTTTGTATGCTATGAGTATAAAAGCCTTTAGGTTTAAAGGGAGTTGGCATCTCTTCTTTATTTTACAGGAATGCAATAATAATTCAATTTCTGATAGAAGAAAATTGTAATACCAAGGAAATTGGAAATTTTATTACTATCTATTCAATATTTGCACATGCTTTACAAGCTTCATATTGTTCTTAAGGAAGTCATTCATATTGTTCTTATTTTGTAAGGTCATTGATGTGCTTAATTAATTAGTGGTATTGTCCTTATATGTTGGATTTAATGGTTTTTTCCCTTAGCTGTTGCTGCCGAGCATGGGAGATTGAGACAACTTGAAAAGATTATGGACAAATTTTTGAGCTTGACAATGGCTTACAGAGGAGAAGTAAATGTTGTGGTAACAACTGTCATTGTAAGTATTGTATCCTTCTTAGATTGATACTTTGGTAACGAGTGATTGAGTTTGTGGTTTCTTGATCTATGGTGAAATTTGGCCTGCATGAAACAATTTGTGTCTCAATCACATACACACATATATTTGTGTGTATATAGATGAGCAGCTGAAGAGTCCAACATATTTGCTAGATGTAGGTTTATTAGTGAAATTGAGTCTAGCATCTCATTGTATTCTGATAAGTTGTCTGCTGTTTCAAATTTCCATTTGTGTGCTTTAATGTTTAGTTTTTGTCTTCTGCAAACAAGGTAGTAGGTATTTGATTCCAGAGAATATAGTTAAAAAGGATGTTATTTTTCCATGCTTAGACTATTAAGATAGTGGGTTTTCTGCGCCTATAACACTTCCATCTAAAAAACAAAGAAAAAAGAACACTGGAATGGTGGTCTGTCAAACTGTGTTCTATCTGTGAGGGAGACACTTGTTGCTACATTGACCCAGTTTCAAAAGTTGGTAGGCATGCCCCCGGGTTTATGCAGCTGGCATGCTAAAGTGGCTGGGTATGAAATGGTAGAGTGGTTAATTTTATTATTCAGTAAAATTAGCTTCTTATCTAAGCATTATTTCTGCTAAACCCTTCGTGTGAGGCATGGCCAATCACAATAAGATAGTGGCAATCCTTGATAGTCATTATCTGATGTCTGTAGTTGGTGTCCTGTTGGGAAACGGGCTTACTATTTCATGTCTCTAATCAACTCTTCTATATCCATACTGCTCTTATTGATACTGCATAAAGATAACTAGTCTTCCCTTAGCAAGTTTAGATAGAAATATCAAAATAAACAGTCCCGGTATCTCACGGTATGAATGAACTATACTATTTTTTCCCTGATTTGTGCCTACATAAATACCATGGAAAGAAAACCAATGCTGCCTCCAAAGAGAGTTCAAGTGGAATTGCTGTCCATGGAAGGGCACAATTTGTGATCCCTATGGACTTTATTGCACCACTTATATAGTGGAAAGGCGTCCAGTTTGTTTTCCCAAATAAGAGGTAGAAGAAGTCATCACCAGCATAGAGCCTTTGATCACCTAGGCAATGCATGCAAGGCTAATACATTACATAGTCATTATGGAAGTCTCTGCAAGGAAGCAAGAGGACTTAAATGGGATACGAATAGAGTGATACATGCATGTAATTCCATTAGTATAAAAGGGTCACACAGTCAAGGGAAGGCCTTATCAGACAAATTCCTGAAAGATGCATGGGCTATCCACTAGGGGAAGCATATTCTATAATAATGGTGCCAATTTACTTAACAGTATAGTGGCCAGGTAGAAAATAGTAGAGAGGAGGGTTATTTTATTAAATAATAAAGAAGGAGCAATGGTATCTAGAGAGAAAAATATTAGACAAAAGAGTCGTATTGTTAATTAATATTTTATTATAGAACATATACACTATTTATGTGTTTATGTATCCTAAACTTGTCCTATGATGCAATTAACTATGCTGGTTTTAAATATCTCATGATGTAGTACCCTTGGCTTCATTGTAGGAAAAATGGAGTGTGTATAAGGAAACAAGTGGGCGTAGAGGTCTCTGCCTTCAGCATGCAAGCCAAAGAAAAAGAAGCTTTCCACAAAATAAGTAGTCTTGCATTGGAGTTGCAAAAGAAATGAGTGTGAAACTACTATGGCTTGGGGCAATGAGATGATGACGGTGATAAATTTGTTTGATATGGTGATGAGGAAGACACATCCGTGGATAGTGTACAGGAAGATATCGATAGAGGCATCATGAGTGTTGAGGCAGGCTTTCATTCGCCTTAGCAAAGAAAGTATTCTGTGTGTATGTGGCCTTGGAGTATTTGTATTCCTAGAGAATTGTTGTCTTATGTTTCCTTTCCTGCTAGTAATTAGCATGTTTGTTTATTATCATTTGTACAATCTTGTTTGTCTTCTTTTGAACCTCTTGCACTGTTCTTGCTTTCACAGACTCCCTTGTTTGTCATTTTACAAAAAGCTTGCCCGTGTTGTGTTTGGAATCTTTGGATGACAATTTGGAGTCTAAGTTGCATTGAAATGGATATTGTATTGGATATGGATACGACTGGATATGACATTATAAAATATTAAAAAGAAAACATTTAACACAAAAATTTACACAAATATAAGTTTCTTATAGGATATATTCATTAATGAAGAATACAATTTTTGGTTGTTTTTAAAGTTAAAAATTTATTTTCTAAAAATTGAGTAATCTTGTTTTAATCTTGTGTCATGGATACAACTCTAGATGTGTCTGGGCCATATCTGGATATATTACATATGGACAAAATAGGGGCATGCATTCAGATATGTTTGGATATGGTATTTAAGAAGTATTATATCAGTATCCATATCTAGTGCTTGGATACGGGTATCCAAGAAGGAGGTTTACTGGATACAGTAACACTGCGTGAAGTGGATTCGAAAATAGCCATGGCATCATGTCACCTCTTTCTTCTTGCCATTGGGAAGTTTGAACTATCATGATTTATTGAGCAACTTGACTCATCAAGACATAGTGAACAAGTTATATATGCTCGTCGAGGTTTCTCAGCATACTAATATTTCCTTTCCTTGTTTCTATGATTGTTTCAGATGTGTGGACATAGTAAGGTCTACTTGAGCCTGATTGATAGTGGGAGTCTCCTGAGTGGTTGGCAGCCATACAGAGTCAGCTATCAATTTGACTGCATTGCATATGAGTTTAGTGTTATAGATCTATTTAAGTGGTAGAACACCGTAGGATTATTCATCCATGCTGATGGATTTGATTGATGATGTTTGTCTGTTTGCCAGAGCTTAATGTTATGAACATTTTGTAAAAACATAATACAGCAACAATAGATAGTGAGATGCCTGAAGAGTTTGAGGCAAGTGGTAGAAATGAGGAGTTTCACACTATAGACCAAGGTTCCACTCCCATGGGTGAACCTTAATATCTTCACACAATATACCAAGGTTCTAATCCCTTGGGTGAACCTTAACAATTGGCCGATTGGGTTTGGGGCAAGTGGTGGGGAGCAAGGAGTTTTACACTGTAGACCAAGGTTCCAATCCCATGGGTGAACCTTAACATTTTCACGCAATAGACCAAGGTTCTAATCCCTTGGGTGAACCTTAACATTTGGCCGATGGTGTTTGGGGCAAGTGGTTGGGAGCAAATAGTTTTACAATGTAGACCAAGGTTCCAATCCCATGGGTGAACCTTAACATTTCATGGGCTTTGGATCAAGCGATATGGAGGAAGGAGTTTCACACCCTAAACAAAGGTTCCATTTCCATGGGAGAACCTTAACATTTTAAGCCCATGGGTTTGTTGCAAGTGGTGGGGAGCAAGGAGTTTCACATGACAATCCAAGGTTCCAATCCCAATGGATGAACCTTAACAAATCAATTGACATGAGCTTATGTGGTTAAATATGTTGACTTTCAAGGCAGAAACCCAGGTTCAAATCTTGCTATGCGATATATGCATAATTGCCAAAATGTTGTTATAATACCACTATATGGTTTGTTGAAATATTATGGTAATATGGTCACGTTTTAGAACGTCTGGGGCTTGTTTCAATCCTATCATGCATTTTTGGAAAGAAGATTAAGGTGAAATAGGATGGAACGTGCAAGATGAACACTTTTGTAGAGTTGTAGGTGAACTGGTATGTTTATGGAAGTGGTCTCAAAGCCAGTAGATCAGCTTGAATATGTACAAAGGAGACTGTATAGGAATATCTTTGATAAAATTCATAAGGATTTTACTGATGTGAATAGCAGATTGAGAGAACAGAGAGGTGAGAGGATGATGGTTATAACTGATGTTACAAGTAGATTCTCTTGAAAAATATCTAAAGTAGAAGAGCAAAGAGTTACAAGATAGGATTATGCACCTGAGAAGCATGGTGCTATACTTAGTGGATCAGGTGGCAAACCAAAAGAAGTAGCATGGCATAAGTTTGAGTAAATGGACACAAAAGGCAATGACCTTGGGAATACGTCTTGAACAAAACAAGAAGTTCAGAAATGATACAAGGACTTAGAGAAGTTTGAAAGATTGGAGAAATAAGAATAGTTAGAATCTAAATTTGCTTAACTACTTGTTGATTGTGTTGCCATGGTTAAACTGCAAAGGATACTTTCAAGAAAGCAATTGTAACAGCATTAAGGTGCTTTAGGCTTTATGAGGCTAGAGTGTGATTGCCATGGTTGCCAGGTGTACTACAATGGCTTGATCTTCTTTACTAACTTCACATTTTCCGAAAGTTAACATCAAAGTTTTTGCCTATTATCCGACTCTCAAGTGCTATCTGATCCATTTTTTTGGCTTAGATTAAAATTATCAGACCATAGGCATGTTCATGACAGGAACACAACCAGTTTAGAGTGAGAATAGATGTTGATATTTACGTTGGATTAGATATGTATATTCATGTATAAAAGAATGTGTGTAGATAATCATAAGAGCAATGATTTTATGAGGGGTAATGCATTTGTGACTTCTCATATTATGATGAGTGATGGTTATGGTAATGTTAGGTGGCAAGCCTGTGCCTACGTGTATTCCTCAATTTGTATTTGTTTGGTGGATACATTTTGAGTTCTCCATTTAGATTTCCATGGAGTTTTTTTCTAGTATGTTGGCTTTTGTTGTAAAGTCCATCATTGTAAAGTACAAAGCATTCATTACGGAACACTTTGTTAAAGAAATGAATAAGCTAAGTTATGATGAATACAATTTGCAAATTAGAGGCTTCTATACAGTCTCAAGATCATGAGGAGTACAAAGTCTACCTCAACCACATGATAGAATAATAATAAAAATATTCCCAGTGGCATAGATGCAAATGTACCTTTGGTCAATTACAAAAGATGCCATAGTTGCGGACAACTGGGTTTACATATTCCAGCATCCTCTCATAAACACAACTTAGAGGGACCAGGAAGATGGCATTACATCACCATCCCTTCTTGCGACAACTTCCAGCCTATGTTGCCTGGTTTGAATTTGATAAAGATAAAACTCATAAGAAATTCACCATTGGAAAATTTGGTCATAAAATTCGCCATTAAAGATAAAACTCATAAGAAATTCAACATTGGAAAATTTGGTCATAAAATTCGCCATTAAGTCTGAACGATAGAAATTTTTGTATAATTTCTAATAACATAACATGCCACAAGATATAAATAATTTTTAATTGATCAAAATTAAAACTTTTGAATCATGACAAATAGCAATATTAAGACTTAGACCACATCACACGTGGTCTATCGGTGATGTGACCCGGGTTCAATCCCCACGGCGGATATGTACATGTATAAGAGGTATTTACTCAATAAAAAAAATATTAAGACTTAGAAAGTATTTTCATTAAGTGTTCTTTCCAAACATTATAAGACCAACTTTGTGAACTTTATATGGACCATGGACTACTTGTTACATCAAACAACTCAAGGCATCCAAAGCACATGGCTGAATACCATCATCACTAGATTCCCCATCAACTTCATCAAAAACAAAATCAGGATCATCTTCAAATTCTACGACTTCTGTAACATGTTTGAGCTTTGAAGGAGCAGCAAATAAATCTTTCATCACTTTGCTTATGGAAAATCACAAATTGCTGCAAACATAAACGAGGTCTCCCAATTTTCCATATAACAACCTATTCATTTTCTTTGAATGACATGGTCAAAGCGTGCTGGTTCCTCCCACAACTTGATGCACATACTTCTTGGCTTAAGATTCAAACTGCAATATTCTTATTCAGGGGCACTTGCTCTGTTGAATTTCCAACATTCCACGGCATGAAGATTTGTTTTATCATCTTTGTCTATTGGGTTTCCACATATCTCTTCTTCCTTTTGTATGCCCTAAGCTGCTTTAATTTTCTTTGCGTCATTGCAATTAGGAACAAGTTTGTTTTAATGGTCTTAAGCCTGACCACGGCTTCATTGTCACTATTTCTTTCTAAGGCCAACAGTGTAGGGTCTAGATCATAGTAGAGAAAATCGGAATCGGGTAGTAAATCGGCTGGTTTAAAAATCGACAAAGAATCAGAATCGGCAAAAAATCAGGGAAAGAATCGGCAAAAAAAAAAACTGAAGAAAACAAATTTTTTATTTTTATTTTTTCATGCATATTACAATGAATTAACCAGGGTTCCACGGGGACGCGTCCCCCCCCTGGGGAATGCGTCCCCCCGTCCTCGGGGACAGGGGACGGCATGGGGGACGTTTCGTCCCCCCCAAAAAAATGATACAAACTTAAATTTAAAATAAGGCTGTCATATTTGAACAGTTAGGAGTAACTGTCATTGCTTACATGGTGGGAACTGAACAATGGTGGTTGTCAATGTTTAAATTTCACATTAGTGATTGGACAGCAGTGCAGAATTGCTAGAGACTGAACAGTCAAGCTGTCTTGCTTTTATAATTTATATTGAGGGCTGTAAACTGATGACTGTCTTGATTGACCATTGATGGCTGAAAAAATAGATAACTATCTTGCCTGAACAGAGAAAAGTGAAAACCAATGACTATCTTGCTTGAACATTGATGGCCAAAAAGTAAAAATTGATAACTGTCTTTGTTTGAACATTGGTGACTGAAAAAAATTAAAAAAATTAAAAAATGATCTTTGCTTGAACATTGGTGGCTTTAAAAATGATGATTGTTATTGCTTGAATGTTAAAAGCTGAACAGTATGGCATTCATTACTTGAGCAATAGCAACTATTTTGGTTAACTGTTAGAGATTGCACTTTATCCTTAGCTGAGCCTTCAAGTTACATTTGTTGAAATGGCTGCACTTAGTAATGGGCTAATAGCTGAGTTCATTTCAGATTGAAACATGTTTTAAGAACATGCATACTTTTTAATTTTTTAGTATTTTTCATTTTTGTTGTGTGTAGAATTTGTAGATTATTCTAAATTTCTAAAAAAATTTATAGTATTATACCAGCCGTCCCCCCAGCCGTCCCCCAACCGTCCCCTAAAATCGGCCTGCCGTCCCCTGCCGTCCCCGAAACGCATCCCCCCGTCCCCCAGGCTCGTGGAACCTTGAATTAACATTATGCAAATCAAATATTGCAATAAAAGCAACAATCCAAGTCAAGACATCATACAAGGCTCAAGCTTTAAGTACACACATGAAAGTGACAAAACACATCCTGTATTGCTTATAATATGAAAAGATACAAATTACAAAATGTGTCAAAATGCCTCAATAGGCCCACTATCTATTCTCTTCCTTTGCCCCTTGTCCTAACATAAGCCCTAGTCTCTCTTGCTTGATGTGTGCTTGTAGATGCTTGTGCCGCTTCTCGTGCTAAGGCCTCTTCTTGGTCCCTTGCCGCCATCTCCTCCGCTAGGTTCTCATAGTTTTGTAATTCTTCCATGCTGAATAGAGGCTTTTGCCGTACCTGCTGCTCTTGTGCTTCTGCATCTGTGATTTTTTGCTGGCAATTTTTTACCGATTTTTGGGTTTAGGGTTTTGGGTTTTAAATTTGAGAACAACCCTAACCTAATTTCAAACAACCCTAATCTAATTTCAAACAAGCCCTAATTTGTTGGTTGTGGAGCCTGATTCTCTCTCTAATTTGGAGGTCTTGTTTTCAGTCGCACTTGGACCCACTCCACAAAGGGGGGGTGTAGGGGGCTTGCCCCCCCTACGGCAAAAATAGATGTATTTTTTCCTTTGTAAATCTGAAGCCAAGACTAGGGTTTTGGGTTTTTAAATTTGAGAACAGCCCTAACCTAATTTCAAATAGCCGTAATCTAATTTCAAACAAGCCTTAATCTATTTTCAAAAAAACCGAAGAGTTTAAAAAACAATTCTGACCTTGAATGAATCTTTTGGCTGGATGTTGTTGGCTGTTGGATTCCTTCACACCGCAATCGCTCGCGCTCCTAGGTTGCCTCGGCGAAGTTGGTCCAGGTGGTAGCAAGGTAGAGAGTGTGTTTTTGGAAGAGGTCAGGAGAGTGTTTTATAAAAAACTGTTGCTTTTTTCTATTTATCAGCCGCAACCTCTACTTGTGCTGCTGCAGCCGGTTTTTTCAAAAAATCGGCAATGAATTGCCGGACTCGCGATAGTTTGTCAAGTCACTCGTTTTGCGAATGACTCGTGATTCACTCGCGATTCCGGCGATTTGTTGCCGATTTTCGTAACAGAGGTCTAGATAGCATGTTATTACATGCAAACAATGTTACCGGTTTGGTCCCCCTAGATCCCCGGATCCGGATACGGTCCATATCCGATCCGGATCCGGGTTCGATCCGGCTGTGGGTCGGTCCAGGGTTCCACCTGGGGGACGCGGATACGGTCGGGTCCGTCCCGAATCCGGGTTCGATTCGATCGTGGGTCCGTCTAGGGTTCCGCCTGGGGGACCCGGATACGGTCCGTACCCGATACGGATCCGGCTGTGGGTCTGTCTAAGGTTTTTCCTGGGGAATCGGATACGGCCGGGTTCGTCTGGGATCCGGGTTCGATCCGGCTGTGGGTCAGTCCAGGGTTCCGCTTGGGGGACCCGGATACGGCCTTGGACGGACCCACAGCCGGACCGAACCATAATATTATAAAATAATATAAAAATTAATAAAATAATATTATAAAAATTAATAAATATTACTGAAATTTAACTGTAATTCCATACATTAAACAAGTTCAAGAATGCCCTTTTGCTCTGCGACCCCCTATTCCTCTGCGAATGCCCTTCTCCTTTGCTCTGTGAATGAAAGATTGTAATTCCAAACATTAAACATTAACTGTAATAAGAACAAAATGAAAGACTAGTTAAGGCGACCCCCTTTTCCTCTGCGAATGCCCTTCTCCTCTCCTCTGCGAATGCCCTTCTCTGATTTAAATTTTTGTATGTATATTTTAATATTTAGTAACCACTATTTTATAATCCAGGAGATTCTCTGCGAATGCCCTTCTCTGATTCTCCTATATGATTTAACACTCCACTGACTAGCGCCAACACCTGTCTTCAATTACCCAAATGACGAATCCCTCTCTCTTCTACTCGTCGAACCTTGGGAACAAAATGTCTCTGAACCAAAGCAACCGCACAAGTCTCGCGTTCGAAACGCGTCGAGGATGCCCTTGACCGGTTACGTTGTCGCTCACGCCGGCGGCTTTTCAATTAAAAATGACCTGCTAATAATCCACCTGGTTTATAATCCAGGAGATTCACCTGGTTTGAAACACGTAGACACCTAGACACTAGACACGTTACTGTTATGTCATATTAGTTATTATAATATACTAACTTAACATATAATGTATTATAATATAATAATTAATATTAAACATTATAATATATTATAATATACTTTAATATGACATATAATGTATTATAATATATTTTAATATGACATATAATATACGTTAATATGACATATGACATATAACATAATATAATATACTTTATGGTTTAATAGGACATAACATTTTTATATAACTTATAATTAAATATTTAAAAATAATTTTTTAATATTTATATTGCGGGCATAGCGCAATGGTTTGCTTTTCTTCCGGGAGGTCTAAGGTTCAAATCGTGGCGTGGGTGAGTGTGAGGGGGTGGGTGTGTTCATTAAAATAAATTATATTATAATAATTACATTTTATTTATAATAATCATATTTAATTAATTTTAGCGCAACGGTTCAGGCTTTGGCTCTTCTTTGGGAGGTCCAAGGTTCAAATCGTGGCGTGGGCAAGTGTGTGAGGGGGTGGGTGTGTGGTGGCTTTGTGTTAAATTCCCTATTGATAAGTATAGCTCAACCTTGTACGTCGGTCATAGGGGTTTCTCACAATAACCAAACCAAAAAAAAATATTTAATTAATTTTATATTTCATTAATTAATAATTTATCCATTTTTTATATTTAGTAAATTTATATATGATTTTTATTAATTTTTGTACGGCCGAACCCAAAACGAACCCGAACCCAAACCCAAAAAGAACCGTAACATTGCATTTTTATATAACTTATAATTAAATATTTAAAAATAATTTTTTAATATTTATATTGCGGGGGACAGCGCAATGGTTTGAGCTTTGGCTCTTCTTCGGGAGGTCCAAGGTTCAAACCGTGGCATGGGTGAGTGTGAGGGGGTGGGTGTGTTCATTAAAATAAATATTATTATAATAATTACATTTTATTTATAATAATCATATTTAATAAATTATAGCGCAACGTTTCGGGCTTTGGCTCTTCTTTGGAAGGTCCAAGGTTCAAACCGTGGCGTGGGCAAGTGTGTGAGGGGGTGGGTGTGTGGTGGCTTTGTGTTAAATTCCCTATTGATAAGTATAGCTCAACCTTGTATGTCGTCATAGGGTTTCTCACAATAACCAAACCAAAAAAAAATATTTAATTAATTTTATATTTCATTAATTAATATTTCACGAATGGGAATGTGAAATGCTTAGCAAATGTTGATTTGATTTAGTAAATGAAAATGTTGATTTAGTAAATTTATATATGATTTTTATCAATTTTTGTACAGCCGAACCCAAAACGAACCTAAGACAAAAAAAACATTTGCGGTACCAACGAACCGGGTTCTTCGAATCCGAATCCGAACCCAAAATGAACCGGTAACATTGCATGCAAATGAGTAAGACATCATCTTCTATAATTATTTCCCATATTTCTTTGTGGTCCTCTTCAACATTATTAAATGTAGCTCGAATAGCTGTTGGAAATGTGATGCTGAGCAAAAACGCATGAGACTCCTGTCCATGTAGTGTGCAAATGTGAGACTCCTGTCCATGTAGTGTGCAAATGTCACTTTATTCATTCACTTCAAGATTGTAACTGTAGCTGTGCATATTCTCTTTCATGTCAGTTAGGTAGTGGAATTTGTAACTGAAGCGAAGTTAAAAACATTATTCGCAGTGTCCAAAAATAGAGTAGAATCAGTTAATTGTTGTGAGTGTAGTATGTGTGGTAAAATCAGTTTGTTATTGCTTTTGTAACCACTGGCCTAAGTGTGTAATTCAAAAAGAAAAAAAATTCTGCTCCTTACTGTGAAAAATTTCTGTGATGTGTTTGGCTTAGTATCGTTGCTTTTTAAAATGCCATGCAACCATGAGCTTCAGCTGCACCTCCTTCAAACCTTGACATGATGCGTTTCGGGCCTTTTCTTTCTCTATCAATTGACGGATTTTTCAAAAGCCTCATGGCTTCAATATGGGCGTTGGGGCTGTAGCTTTAAAAGAGCAGATTTTACAATACCTTTTTTATGGCGGTCCATGCCCTCATGAACCATGCTAAGACAAGGAGTATCACCACCAATCATGTGAAGCATATGAACAAGAAGTTCAGACATTTTAAGAACCTTGACATTATAGTTACCAGATTTTTTGGGCACACTGGATTTGTACACTCTGGTCCGGTCTCTGTCTATCTAAAAAGAGTAAACTGATTTTGATGTCGTAGCAGTTTTTAATGTTTCACATGTTAAATTTTTAAAAACTCATTAGAATTTTCGCATCCTTTACTCGAAGAAACAGATTGTCCCTTTCTCCTCAACAACTCTTTTCAAAGTGATATAAAAGGAAACAAATTTTGTTTCACAAGGCCTTCACAATTCCCTAGAGTGTTGCCTCTATATGCTCACCATAGTAGTGAAACTCGACAAAACTTAGCGAGTTTCGCCGAGTTTGAGTCCGATTCGGCCTCGCGAGTCACTTGGACTCAGACTCGCTAGTTTTTTTCTTTACCGAGTCAAGCCAAGTTTTGTCAAGTTTTTTGCCAAGTCCTGAGTGGGCCTTGCTGAGTCTGAGTTTCTCAACTATGATGCTCAGTGCGAAGGAATGATTTTTAAAGAAGTTGGCAATTTTTATCTCTTTGAATTGCTTATTGGACATTTGACTAACTCATGGAGAAGTAAATGAATGCAATGAGCTGCACAAGGGCTCCGCAATAAATTTGTAGGTAATTTTTTCATTATCATCTTTCCAGCTCCAACATAGTTGGTGGCCTATTCTTTTTCTTTTGTTGGACATGGTCAAAGCTGCTCTGAGTCCTCTTATGAATGATGAAATTGGGCGAATGGGACTCAAAAAATGCCCTTGATGAAATCAGTAGTTAAGATACTCAATGTATTTATGCCAAAGTTTGCTTGCTTTGTTTGTGGGAGCAATCAATGTATATGAATTATTGAAGATACAAAATACTCAAACTTTTGCAATCTTAAGAGAGTCATTAACATTATTAAATGAAATAAAATTATACCTATAATAATATATATTCACTAGATAAATTGTAAGCATTTTGTATGGCTACTCAATAATTAAATTATGCTTTTCTCAACAGGTATTTGTTATAATGCCAATCTATTCATGACGAAAAATCTCATATCTCATCTTAAAATCAAATATGAAGGGCTGAGACTTTACTGTATTCAAATTCATATTATTTTATGTTTATGGCATTTTGAAAAGTTTAGAAATGATGCAATATAAGGTATATTATTATACTGACTTTATTATTTATCACGAAAAATCCCATATCTCATCTTAAAATCAAATGTGAAGGGCTGATATTTTACTGTTTTCAGATTCATATTATTTTATGTTTATGGCTTTTTTAAAAGTTTAGAACTGATGCAATACAAGGTATATTAATATGCTAACTTTAGTCAACTATACTCTCTCTCTCTCTGATAAGCATATATTTATAATGGTACAAGAGAGTGGTGATAAATTACAAAGTGCAACCTTGAATGGGAAACGTGTTTTACTGTTTTATGAACAATTAATGGAAGTTATTTGTAAGGGATATTTCATCTATATACAACAAGATGAGAGACATTCAAGGTATTTCCTTACAGAGGAAGAATATATTCCAATATAACTCGAGACAAAACAAGATTGCTTGCATTGTGCAATGTATGCACCTTCATGCATGGCATCAGAAAGAGAAATTTCAAGTTCCATGAATAACATATTATTATTTCAATGTGTATACCTTTTGCTGGACTAAATATGCTCCAGCTGCCCTTTCCTTTGTAGTCCGTGTCAATTTTAAGTGCTGGGATTTGCTTTATTAATGGGAGGGAGACACTTGGAGCACCATTGAGCTTGGAATTCCATTCAACATGAGCTGCCATGGATGAAGGGTCAATCTACGCTGTGAAAATCACTTGGAGTTAGCATTTGGCTTCAACTGTTTTTTATCCCGATCAATGTGGCCCTGCTTAAATGTGGGAAAGTGAGCGTTGGTGAGGCTCAAAACCTCGTCTTCAGGGTGACATCTGCTGGGCTTTGTTATTAAGCCCGGCTCACTAGTCATTTTAAACCACATGCCAAAAAAAGTTATTTAATTCATTTGTGTATGTTTTCTTTTAATATATTGTAGTTCAGTGTTGATAATTTATTTCTTTTAAATAAAAACATTGCTCCTTAACAAAAACTAGAAATGATAGATTCTCATAAACTTTACCAACACTTTCGAATTGTGGCAATTAATATATGTATTTGCATAATGAAGCGAATTGACATATGAACACATAGAGATGACGTGCTTTTTTATGAGATTCTCGAGTACCTAAACGTGGCAATGGCCTAGGAGAACTGAGAAAGTCCATAAAATTTACTAATACTTTAAAATTTCATCAATTAATGTTGATATGGTGTGCTTCTCAATGAGATTCTCAAGTATCTTATCTACTTTCCATAGATTCTACTTGTGCTATTGTTAGCTACAAGATGTATTGCTTGCTTCTCTGTGGTCAGTTGATCTCCTTAAGAGATTCTACTTTCTTTGCTTGCAATTCTTGTGCTTCCTTCCCTTGCTGTGCAAATACTATTTGGAGTACCACACATGCTTCTTCCATTGTACTTGGTAGTGACTGAGAGTGAGTTTCCTTGGTGTCCTTGGTGAAATATTAAGTAATCCAATACACGCACATAACATTTCTTCTCTTAAGCATAGTATCTTCTAAAGCCATTTCCAATGGGTTTATGAAAAATGATTTAAGTTGCAGTATTGATGAAATTCATTTTTATGAAAGAGATTTCCATTTAGGATCTGGGTCTTTTTTATTGCTTGTGATGTATCACTTTTTTTCAAAGAAGATGCTGACAATAACAGGAGTGCATCTGAACCTCTTAACGCTGTTGCCTGATCCTTGAGAGAGTGACAATTGGGTGTTTTACCAGTTCAGTAATTATGGCATCCTTTGATTGAAGATTTTCATTGACATGAATTAAAGGATTGGCAATTTTGGGTCGTATCCTTCTATGTGAACAGCTGGAACTTTAGCTCTTCCATTCCTAACTAAAGTCCTTTTTGCTGTCTTTTTCTTGGGTGGAGTTGTCGCATGAGCTTTAGATTCTGCAACTGTTTGTGTTTGTGATGCTCCTGAAGAGTATAGAATGGTAAGCTTTGAGTTTCTAATTCTTCTTGTGGATGGTAGTGGTAGAAATCAAGAATTCTACATTTTGCAATGATAGACTTTCCCTAAACTTCTGGTTATCCCTTTTTGTGATTTGATTTGATTTTAGTTATAATTACATTTTTACATTTTTAGTTGAATAAGTCAAACTTTCAAGATGTGAATTTCCTCTTATTAGTTCTGAGGCTTACAGTAACTGTATTTATTGAATATTAGTTTAACCTGAGGCATACTGAGATTTCTTATGATGTCTTTATATCATTTTCCTAGTGATTTTACAGCCTATATTTGTTAATTGTGGATTCTGTCTTTATGGTTCTCACTGCTCTTTTGTTTCTTACTGCCAGCCACTTCCTGCACAGGAAGAAAAGGAGTTGAAGGAGGTACTGAAAAATATTGTTGGTGCTGGGAAAACTGTGTTACTTGAACAGAAGGTAACGCTTTCAAGGATTCTAATTCACACCTTCTTGTTGCAACCTTATCTGGTGAACTTAGATCATTTATGTACTTCATATGTTGCTTTATGTTGTCATTCAGTTGGATTGGATCTGTGAGAGGGTTTGCATTTGTCACCTCTTGAACATTGTTTCATTTTCCATCTTTGATTTATTAATGCCAAGTGTCAAGGAACATAAAACTCCTTTGTGTCCTTTTGAATCATTTCTATTTTCTTGTTTGGTTCTCTAGGATATTTTTAGTCTCAACTCTGAAAGGTTTGTGGCCCACTGACAGGATTGGTTGTCAATCAGCAGAACAGATGGCTTGACATGTTTCTATTTTTATTTTAAAAGTTTGTACACAGACTGTATCCAATTAGTTAGTGATCAGACCAGCCCTTGTTTTATATGCAAACTCTAGCTGTGGCCATTGCTCTGAATGGATGTATTAGGGATCATTGATTGCACATTTTATTACCATTCATTCAAAAATCAGATCAATTAGATTTTGAGGCCTTCATTTCTAATTTCTTCTTGTTGTTTGTAGATTAATCCAAGAATTCTTGGGGGTCTGGTTATTGAATTTGAAGATAAACTTCTTGACATATCAATCAGAACAAGGTTGAAGCGAATGGAGAATATCCTTTATGAACCAGTGGACTTGCAAAGCATTTAATTTTATTCTAATTTCTTTGCTTGAACTGGCATATCAAACAGTTGTGCTTAATGCGAAATAAGTTCCGTACTTTTCATGTCAATCTGTAAAAGAGGACAAATTTTCTTCCAATGGAAAATGATAGACATCTTGTTTTGTCAACAACAGCTTTTGCATTCATGTCTTCTGATCCTAGAAGACACGATTGAGGGTTACGTTCTTGTTGTTCCTTCATCCTTTCTTTGCAATGACACATGAACTAATTGCGAAGGTGTTTTTTTTAAGAGTACTACATTGATAGGAAAATATTTTAAAATTCAGAAATTAGTCACAAAGTTACGAGATGAGTGGCTACCTCTGTTAATGTTCCTCATCTTTATTTTAAAGATGAACCCAAAAGAGTTTTCTATTCACAAGTAATCAGTAAAATGTTCTTGTCTAGTTGCATGATGTTAGGCTTTTCAAAATTGATAAAAAAAGGCAGATTGTAAGAGTGGGTTTGCTGGGCAGCCATGAAAAGCCGCTCAAGATTTTTCCTCTTTATCTCTAATGCATATAAACAGGAAAATGTATATGAAAAAACAAGATTGTTCAAGTTTTTGAATATTATGTAAAAACATTTGATCAATTACCATTAACAACGCTGTTTTCAATGGCATTGATCTCACTTATTATAGCCTTCTGTTTTTGGGCCTCTTCAACCGCAACTAACATGTCACTCTAATAAATCCTAAATTTTTTGAAATAAAAATGCATGAAATCCATTGGGGCCTGGTGCCTTGTTAGGATGTAAAGAGAAAAATGCTTTGTGGAGCTCCTCCATAGGTCTCTTCTTCATCAAGCTTTCATTTTGTCCTTCACTTGCCTAGTATGTGAAAAAATATTGTTGAAATAATTAATTGTTTCCTTGTATCTTCTTCATCCTCAATATTTCTTCCATCTAGAGTTGAAATACTTATGATGCGACAAAAAGAAAAATTTGTTTTCATTGTAGCTTGAGTTTTTTTTTGTATTTCTATCTCCATCTTTGAGCCATTTTTCTCTAGATTTTTGGAACCAATATGACTCATTTTTCAATGTATTATGATAATAAGAAAGTAATTATTTTTCTTTCTCTTAAGAATCCGGATCCATTCCATTCATTTTTACTATCTTTTGTAAATTTTTAAGCTTGGATTCAATTTCTTTCTTTTTTGAAAAATGTTACCAAAATATTTGGCATTCCAAATCTCCATTTGCTCCTTTAATTTTTTCATCTTTTGAACAAATTTGTACATACATGATCCTTCAAATTTTGACTCATTCCACCATAACATAACCATCTAGAAAAAATTAGGGTCTTCGATCCACATGGACTAGAAGTGTAATGACTTTGGATGACCATTATTAGGTAAATCACAAGTCAAAAGAATGGATTTGTGATCTGATCCTGCTCGCAATAAAATATATGAAGAAATTGTATACTTGTTTACAACCATTTATTGGATAACAAGAATCTATCCAATCTTTATGCTATATGAATTTGCTCAATGCGTTTATTTATTCTATGTATATTGAAAACTTGAAGGACTAACATTCCAAAGGTCATTGGAAGCAAAATATTGCATTGATTTAGACCATCTTGGCTTTTAAGGAGATAGAACAATGTTAAAATCATCCCCAAGAATCCATAGATCTCAATGAATCATCATTGTATTTGACAAAAATATGCTAAGGTCCTTCCAACATACATCTTTCACAAGGAGTAACTATAGTTAGAAGCATATACATTTATAACCAATTTTGATGTTTTTCTCTTTTCTTGTAAAACAATCCAACAACCCAATTGTTCCATATTATTGCAATACTACTTGAAGCTCTTGTAGAAGAAACTGCTAGCCAATCACTCATCTTCCAAATCTTCTTAAAATCATCCTTACATTCCTCGTTACTTATTTTTGTTTCTTGTATTAAAATAAAATTAGGACTATAACAACCTGTTAATTCCTTAATAACCCTTTTTTTAGGGTCTTATTCATACCCCTAATATTCCATGATATCATTTTTATCATCAAAACTTTTTATTTTTATTAGTGGCCTTAGCCCCACTTGTTAAAATCTATGATATTTTTATTTGGCTTCCTACATCAATATCCTTTTGAGTTTCTTTTTCTCTTTGTTCCTGCTTTGTTGGACTTCTTTTCTTTTTTCCATTTCCATCAACAATGTCATCTTCATCAATCTCTTCTATTTTTTCATATTATTCATAATGAGACTTGTTTTCTAAAGATTTATATTGCCCTAAAGAATATGAAGTGCCATGAATAGCCTCATTGGCAATTTCTTCTTTATGTTGCCTTGAAAATCTAGATGATCTTCCATAGGCATTACTTTCTTATGTTGGCCTAGAAACCCTAAATTTTCTTGAATATCCTCCATATAAAGTGCAATGAATACACTCTATACTACTTTCATTTTTATTGTAAGGAGAAGATTTAATCCTACAGGAAATTAAAGATGATTTACCTAGATTAAGTTTGACATCCTTCACCTCATTTGCTTTAAAATTTGCCTCCTTATCTTCCTTAGCTTTAAAATTTGTCTTGCCTTCTTCCTCCGCACCTTTAGCTCCTTTTATATTTTAACTTGTGCATCATGTCATTTTTCTTCTAATAGTTGATTTAAGTGAACTATAATAGCCTTTTGCCATTTGATGATGTCGAGGGGTTTTTGTTGCCACTTTTTTAGGAGTGGAAAATCATTGATTTGACCTAGCTTCTCCTATGATATGATCTCTTTGTTTCATGTTGAACTTACCCTCATGCTCAAAAATTTTCATCTCTTTCTCCATCGTCTTCACTTTGTAGTCTCTTACCATGTGTCTGGTTTCATGATATTTGAGACATCAGACTGCAATGTTTTCATAATCCACCTATTGATCCCATTCTCTTGATTCAAATTTTATCCTGATGGACTATGGGAAATGATTTGAAATATCCATGACCACATATTTGAGTGTGTATAACATGCATTCTCTCTTTAGTAGTTGGTCCCTCCTATATGAATTCAACTAGGGTATTACCAATATTCTTCAAAACCTCCTTATTGATGAGTTTATAAGGAAGTCCAAAAAGCCTAATCTATATCAGAAGCCTTTTAATAGTCTCTATTTCCATAGAAAAATTCTCACTCCAATGTCTTAAATATAATGCATATTTGCCCCTAAACCAAGGGCCTTTGTCTATTTTTTTATCTCTTATTTTTGAACTTGAGAAATAATGAGGAAAAATCCTTTTGGAAGAAAAGTCATGGAGTAATTTGAATTCAATCCCCACTTCCACTTGATTTAAATTTGAATCTCATAAAAACCTGGCCAGTATCCATAAAACATACATATTAACCCCCTTGTTTTAAGAACCATTATATCATGCTCAATCATCTCATCCTTGATAATCACTTTTGGTGTAGAATATGCTACCTGGATAGGGTTTGCTATAGATCCATTCACTCTATAGGGTTTGCTATAGATTCATTCACTCTTCCTCTTATCGCTAACTAGGGCATCCATACTTCCAACTAAGACATCCTTTCTTCCAACTAGGGCATCCTATTTTTAGTAAGGACTTCCAAAAATGACTTTCTTGCCATGTTACCTTGGTTTTCTTTACATGAATCCTTTAAAGTTTCTCCTAAGATCTAGAACAAGTGGCACTTGTGCCTTGATTGCACTTTGCTTTCTACTTCCTTTTTCCTACTCATGCTTTCGGCTTGCACTCGCTCCCAAATCACACTCGCTAAAAAAACAAAGTTTAGAAAGGGTTCCCCTTTCTCCTTTATATCAACTTATTCACGTCAAGCTATATAGTCTATTTGGTGCCATTGGGATTTGAACCTTGGTGTGAGCTAGTCACCCATATGTATCAACCATTGAACCATGGTCCCATTGGAAAATAATTGAATTTACACAGGTTTATATGAAGGACCCCAATCCCCTCATACCAAGGTTTGAATTTGGGTCTCCTAGATAAAAACCAAGGACTTACCACTACAGTATCCCTCATGGGTTTAATACTTTATGATCATTATTATATGTAACATAAAAATATAAAAAAACTAAAAAGTCAAAAAATAAGAAATACGAAGCTAAAGGGAAGAAAATGAAACAACACATTAATAATGAAGAAGAGAAGCAACAAAAGAAAGAAGACAAGAAGGTTAAAAAGGAAAAAGAAGAACAAGATAAAAGGTACACAATTGTTTATAAAAACTTAAAGAATGGGGTTTGTTTAAAAAAATTATCAAAATACTTTATATTCTTTAATATGCTGAACAAATTTATTAACTCTTTAGGTTCATATAGTTTTTTCTAAACAAGCGTATCTTTAATAATAGTGAGATTCATAGTGCTACTTGCATGAAGGTTTGATTCTTGATTTCAACTCAGTTCAAGTCTATTATTTTATTCATGGACTGAGCACATCACATTTTAAAGTCAAAATATTTAAAAGCATAAGTGAACAAGTTCCTTGTATATTTATATTGATTTTTCTAAGTATACCAAAAGGTACCATACAAAGCTACTCACTTTGTTAAGAAAGCTTGAGTTTCAAAAATAAAATGTTTTTGATGAAATAGAAAATTAATATTAGATGTGTGATTCCTTGTCAATGCAAATGTTTAATAAATTTTAAATATTTTTAAAAAATAGTATTCTTTAAATTGTTTAAAAATATTTTCAATTTTATCAAAGATAAAATAAGGGTTATAATTAATGATACAAATTGAAAGCTAAGTAGGAAGAAAATGAGGAGAAAGTGGACAAGGAAGAAGAATAAGAAAATAAGGAAGTAGAAGAGGAAGGGGAAGGGGAAAAAAGAAGAGGAAGAGGAGGATAAGACGAGAAAAGGGAAGGAGACGATGAAGAAGAAAAATATGAAAAATAACAATAAAAAAAGATAAGTTTGGAGATGGTATTTGATATAACACTTGTATCAATACAATGAATTGTTATCAAGATAGTATACTTGAAATATGAATAATCAAAACATAGTATTTGAAAAAATTAATAGATAACATTTATTATATATTTATTTGTATAATGTGATGCTTACAAGAAATGAAGAATAGTGATTAGAACATGATACTATGTTTCTTGAATTTGAAAAAGATCAATAAATGAAAAAATAACAATTCTCTATATGAGAAAATGAAAGAGGAAAACAAAGGGAAAATAAATAAGAAAAAATGTAAAAGCAAATAATGTAGATTTTAACGTTCATGAGACCATAGCCCATATGGGATGATGTTGTTCCACTTTTACTTAGATTAGAGTACCGGATGTGGGGAGTGCTCATATGGAGTCTTTTTGTAGTTGCTCCTAGAACTTCACTTACTTTGCTTCTTTTTTCTCGGTGTGAGTCCCACGATGTTCAGGTCCTACAGATTGGCTCTCCTATGACTGGTTTGGTTGGGGATGGTCAATTGGCGTTTGCTACTTGGGATCTTGATTCTAGGGATTAATTTACTTGTTTTCCTCTACCTTTTCCCTTCCCGGTCTTGAGCTTGATTACCGGATATTTTGAGGGATTAATCAGTTTGGAGTATTTTTGGTTTGAGAGAAACAGGTTCTAGCTCTATCTTCTGTCTAGGTGGTTCTGGTTCAGAGTGGAATTTGGAGTATTTCTGGTTTGAGAGAGATATTTTGGCTCTATCTTCTATGTAGGTGGTGCTGGTTCAAAATGGGATCTGGTAAGACTGTAGGTTTAATCTTAGAACCTAGCCACTCAACTATTGATGAAGACTTAAAAAAATCTTGAAGAAAAGGGACATTCTACAATATCTGGAAAAATTCAATGACCATAATCTGCATCTGGCAAGACGTGGCCTATACTTGGCATAATGGGTGGTGAGAGCGAGAAGTATCGAGTTTGGGATTTCACTTCCCCTCATCATGAAAGTCATTGGTCTGCTAGCGGATGAATCATGTCATAACAAGGACAAACATTCCCTGGCTAGAGAAGCCTGTTGAGCAAGGTGCAACGACAGTATTGTCATTGTTGTCAACATAGTCAGATAGATCGGTTGATGCAGTGGATAGGAGTTCAGAGGTTACTCAGAGTATGTACAGTGATGTTAAATGCTTTTGAGGATGTTTACCCACCTTTTTGCATATTTTCCAAGAAGACCGAAGTGGCCCATATGCTAAAGATCAAAGAAAAAGCAAAACAATGCAAGGAGAAAAAAGTGTCACGATATCACGACATGTTGCATTTTCGCAGTCCAAAGCAAAGAGAAAGTGGTCCAAAGCAAAGAGAAAATGCAAGGAGAAAAAGTGTCGCGATATCGCGACATGTATTTTTGCGAGCCAAAGCAAAGAGAAAGAGCAAAGAAAAAAAATGTCGCGATATCACGACATGTATTTTCGCGGGCCAAAGCAAAGAGAAAGAGCAAGGAGAAAAAGTGTTGCGATATCGCGACATGTTGTATTTTCGCGGGCCAAAGCAAAGAGAAAGAGCAAGGAGAAAGTGTTGCGATATCGCGACATGTTGTATTTTCGCGGGCCAAAGCAAAGAGAAAGAGCAAGGAGAAAAAGTGTCACGATATCGCGACATGTTATATTTTCGCGGGCCAAAGCAAAGAGAAAGAGCAAGGAGAAAAAGTGTCGCGATATCGCGACATGTATTTTCGTGGGCCAAAGCAAAGAGAAAGAGCAAGGAGAAAAAGAGTGTGTTGTATTTTTGCGGGCCAAAGCAAAGAGAAAGAGCAAGGAGAAAAAGTGTCGTGATATCGCGACATGTTGTATTTTCACAGGCCAAAGCAAAGAGAAAGAGCAAGGAGGAAAAAGTGTCGCGATATCGCGACATGTATTTTCGCGGGCCAAAGCAAAGAGAAAGAGCAAGGAGGAAAAAGTGTCGTGATATCACGACATGTATTTTCGCGGGCCAAAGCAAAGAGAAATAGCAAGGAGAAAAAAGTGTCGCGATATCACATGTATTTTCGCGGTCCAAAGCAAAGAGAAAGAGCAAGAAAGAAAAAGTGTGGCGATATCACATGTCACATTTTTGCGACTCAAAAAGGGCAGGCAGGCAGAGAAAGAAAATGTGTCGCGATATCGCGACGTTGCATTTTTGCGACTCAAAAAGGGCAGGCAGGCAGAGAAAGAAAAGGTGTCGCGATATTGCGATATGTTGTATTTTCGCGACTCAAAAAGGGCAGGCAGGCAAAGAAAGAAAAAGTGTCGCGATATCACATGTCGCATTTTCACGACTCAAAAAAGGCAGGCAGGCAGAGAAAGAAAAAGTGTCGCGATATCGCGACATGTCGCATTTTCGCGACTCAAAAAGGGTAGGCAGGCAGAGAAAGAAGTGTCGCGATATCATGACATGTCGCATTATCGTGACTCAAAAAGGGCAGGTAGGCAGAGAAACAAAAGTGTCGCGATATCGTGACATGTTGCATTTTTGCCAAAGGAACAGAGTAGTTGACAGTGCATCTGATATTAATGATGAACACTAGGATGGTGAAACTGAAGACTGCATAGTGACGTGGACCCATAAAGAATCTTTAATGATTTGAAATCAGTTAAGATGGTCGTTACACATGGAAAGAAGCGGACGCATGCCCATGTGGAGAAAAGGAAATGAAGGGCCTCAAAATAGAAACGAAAAACCTTTTTTGGAAACCAAAACACATGCATGCATAAGGGAAAGAGAAAACGAACAGTCATGCAAAGAGAAAATGAATAGTCATGCAAAGAGAAAACGAACAGACATGCAAAGAGAAAATGAATAGTCATGCAAGGAGAAAACGAACAGTCATGCAAAGAGAAAACGAACAGTCATGCAAGGAGAAAACGAACAGTCATGCAAGGAGAAAACGAATAGTCATGCAAAGAGAAAACGAACAGACATGCAAGGAGAAAACGAACAGTCATGAAGGAGAAAACAAACAGTCAACGAAGGAGAAAACGAACAATCATCGAAGGAGAAAACGAACAATCATCGAAGGAGAAAATGAACAGTCATGAAGGAGAAAACGAACAGTCATCGAAGGAGAAAACGAACAGTCATGACCAAGAAAATGAACAGTCATGGTAGGAGAATATGGTGTCAATTCTTTACATGTGACGTGTTTGACGAAATGCCTTCTCAATATATACAAAAGGAGTTACATAAAGAAGGAGTTATGATTGACAAGTGGCATATGAGAATATGAAAGAAGGTGTTACAATTGACAAGTGGCGTATGAGAATATGAAAGAAGGAGTTACAAAGAGAAAGGATTGTTATAAAAGGAGTGTTGCTTGGAGAATTTCAGGGAGCGAAGAGGCGAGCGAGAAGAGTGTGTGTTTTGTGAATTGTGGGAGATGTTGGGTAAGCAATAGACCAGTCAGGGTCTTGTAAAAGTGAATGCATTTTTATGTCAATCTTCTCGTTTCAAAATTGAAGTCCAAGTTGGTGCTTGGCTTAGGGGTTGGTGCTCCTTCCAGTTGGTGCTGGTAAATCAGGGGTTGGTGCTTCTTCCAGTTGGTGCTGGTAAATCAGGGGTTGGTGCTCCTTTCTGTTGGTGCAGATAAATCGGGGTTGGTGCTCCTTCCGGTGGGTGCTGGTAAATTGATTGTAAAGTTGGTGCTTTGCAAAGGCTGGATTTGGATGGGAGTCCAAACAATCATTTTGAGGACATAGCCAAATCGGTGAACCTCGATACATCTTGTGTTGTGTGATGTTCTCTTGTTACACTTGCTTTATTTGGTTTCAAGTTTTCATTGTTTCAGCTTTAAGAGTTGAAGATTTAAGTTTTAAAGAGCTACACTGATTCACCCCCCCTCTCAGTGTCATTGTGATACTAACAAAACCCACAAATTCTTGAGCGAAGGCAAAGAGTTCATGAGATACCAGAGTGTCTAAAAAAATATAACTCTTTGAAGGAGCCCTAGGACATGGTGGCCCTAATTGTCATGTAATTATTCACTTTGGATGAGAAGTAGGAGATCATCCGAAGCTACCACCTCATGTTTCTTAACTAGCTTCATAGAAAGAGAGTCATGAACATTCCTTCATTCCTATTGTAGTAGTTGGAAAAATCGATGAACCAAGTTAAAAGAGGTAAAGTTTTTGACCCTCTTTATCAAGGATAACTAAAATCAATTTTCGAGCATGTAACCAATATAAGAGGTTTGGTGGATAATGAGATTCTAAAATATTTGGCTTCGACCCCAACGATGGTTGTTTCCCCTGACCTGTTCAAGGAGAGCAACTCTTAGTCCTAGGAGATTACCTATGATAATATGAGTGGTTATTGTACCAAACGATCCAAACATCTGAGTTTTGTTTCAAACTAGATTGGAAAAAATCCTATGGTGATTGAGGATTGATTCTAAGGAGTCAATCCTGACTAAGAAAAAAGTAAAGCTTGTTGTTAGGGCCGAGAACAAACACAAGTAAATCTTGCTGTTAGGGCTGAGAACAAAGGTAGATAAGGGGTCCAAAGGTCTCAAGACCCGACCAATGCTCCAAAATCCATCAAGAATATGGTGATAAATCTCCATAACTCTCTTATTGACTCTATGCATTTGACAATCTCCTATGGTGAGGAAATCAAGGTCCTATTGAGTTGGGACTAGGTGGAACCTTTGGCGGGGCCTAGGAAGGATGTTGTTGAAGACTGTGAGATATAAGTTGGGCCTGTTGACCTCTTGGTCTATTTTTTCTCCTTGTAATGGGAATCTCTGGTTTTAAAGTAATTTGCCCTTGCATGAGTGTCAAATGTTGTATAATGTGGTTTTGCCCCTGCATGGGTGTTGGTTTTTGGAATCTTTTTGTTTTTGGAAACTTTTGCTCTTTTAAATGTTGTGGTTCTATCTCTATGTGGATGTTGGATTCTAATGTTGTTAAGTTTTCTACCTCCTATGGTTTTTGCTAAGGGTTGGTAGCTCTCTTCTTTTGTAAAAGGTTTGGGGTTCCTTCCAAAACCTCTTCTTCCACCTTATTAAAAATATATGGGATGATGTTGTTTACCAAACATGTGCTTATCCTACCATACTACATTTTAAATTCCTATCACCAATGCATGTTATACAACTGTTGTGACATATAAACTATGTTCCATGGAGACTTGTCTTGAGATTTAGAAATTGTCTCATAGATGTTCCCAGTTATCCCAAAAATCCATTCCACTATCCCAAATACGTTTTGCCATCCCAAAAGTCTGTCCCATTGTCCTTGTCCTAGAATTTTATGGAGCATAACATGTAAACTTGCTTGTTGAAATTTTTGGCATATATTGTAATAATCTGATAGTCATCTTATTGGTTCAATGGTGTTGAAATGGATCCCACCTATATCATATCATGATTGTGTTTCCACGGTATTTTAGCAAAACCACATGGATGTATTCTAACTGACAATTATGCATATATCACTTGGCAATATTTGAACCTTGATATCCATATTGGGATCCCATATTTTTATCACATGACCTCATGCCATTTGATAGGGTGTTATTATTATTTTTTAAAGTTTGTAGTTGAGGCTGATTATTCTATATCCCACCATCATGAGTTTATATAAATACCTCTCATTCATCATTGTAAGCATAAGTGCATCTCATAGATATTGAGATATCTTATGTATGGATCTTATCTTTCTTCATCAAATCTCTTGTTTTACATGCAATGCGTTATTATTTTGAAATAAGGGATCCTTTAACATGGTATTAGAGCCTACGGAAACATCCCTAAGGATTTAGAATTTGCTTGTCAAAGGCCTCAAGAAATCCACACAATCTCATAATTTTGAAGTGGCATAATGTAATTTTTAATAGATCTATTTGATCTATTTTAAGGGTTTATTAGTAACATTAACAAGAGTTTGTGATTTAGATTTCGACTCAATACACTTTTAAATTGAGAAGAAATCATATGTTTAAAAAAATTACTATACAAGATTGAAATGAGCTCCACTTGTATTACATTATATGATTTATTTAATTAGTATTTTAACGAATTATATTATTATTATGGTACACAACAAACTATATTATCACAAGTCAGCTTAGCATGAAAGTATCTATCACAATGTGAGATTTGGAACTTAGGTAGTTTTATTGTTAGAGGAGGACATATGAGCAAATATTGTGCTTTGTTATTTTGGATAATTCTAATTTATAGGTTCATTATTGTTAAAAAGTAATTAGTTCATTTCTTTGCATTGGTATTCCAATCTAAATGTGTGACTAGATTCATCCATTAAGGATAACATATCCTAAATGGATTGGTAGTACATGCAAGGAAATTGGGACAAAGACGATGTATGTTCAATTCTAAAAGACACTTATTTGGGATGATTGCATCAAGTTTCAATGTCTTCTTCAAATACAGTAGGGGAAGATTCCAAACTTTACCTTGTGGCTTTTTTAATTGACTATCTCATGCATCAAGTTGTTTGAGAAAAGAAGGTTAAGAGTTGAATTATTGTACCCTTATTCTAGATAAGAAAGTCATGAACTCAATTCTTATTTCCCATAATAGTTATTTCTTTTGGGACTTCTACCAATCTATATGACAAGTAGCATATGGTTGCAAACAATGTCGAGGTGATAATCTAGTATGACATGTAGAAGGTTAGTATGCAAATCACATTGAGGTGATAGTCTAGTGGATATAGATGAAGAAAATTGACATGTGGTAGTCAAATGTATGAGGTGTTATGTAGTAATAATTTAGTAAAGTGCCCACTCAACAAGCGAAGTTAATATCCAATTCAACATGAGTGGCAATCAAACTATACAAAACCAATGTAGAAATGTGTGACAAGTGGTTATTTGTTCCATTCAGTGCATAGGTGGACAAACCATTTAGTAGGGCCCAATAAACTATTGAAATATAAGTGGCATGCTGAGATTATTTTCCATTGGTTTTAATTAAAATATTTAAAATTTGGATGTTTATTTGGAACTCATTTGTAGTTTTGAAAGGATGATTTTTGGAGGACATTTATTGGATATACTACATTATTTTTTATCCTTTTTTCTTTTCATTTTCTTTGATCACTTTTCAATGGTTTTGTTAGATTTTACTTGGATGTTGTAGATGATTTTTAAATTTAGCCAAGAAATTATGGATCCATTTCCTTCATGGGATATTAAATATGTATAAGATTTCAAGCCTCTTTATTAAAATGGGGATTAACATTCTTGGGATAAGGATATGACGGATATGCTCATATCCAAAGATAATTGTATGGTTATTGAGGATGCCATACCTAATGAGAAGACTCCATTTTGTGAACAACAAAATTAATTTATCATTAGAATGATTATCTTGCATACTATTTGTTTACTTTATTTCATCTATAATGAAAAACCCTTAGAAAAAATATGTCATGATCCCAATTTGATATTTAAGATAAACAATGCTAAGCATTTTTTGAATATCTTAAAAATTTTATTGATGAGATTATATGTCTTCAAAAGAAAACAAAAATACCTCTTTAAAAGGGAAATTGGAATTTGAGAGAAATTGTGAATTTGAAATCTAAAAATTGTAGTTAAATTCTAAAACTAAAAGTTCAAATCTTAAATTAAGGAGTTATTGAAAAAAGGTAAGGAAAATGAAAACATGAAAACTCTTAATGAAATGGATATTCAAGAGACCAATGATTTAAGGGAACCATCAAAGAGGTGGAGGATCAAATTGGGATATATTGTTCGCTTGATGATCATGACACTATTATGCAAAAAGGATAGTCTACTTTGGTATTATTACTTCTAATTTTATTGACACGTATTCCAAAAATTGTGATGATATCTTGAGTTCTTGTTAATAACAATGTACATTTTATTGACAATGATGAAATTATTCCTCTTTTTTTCTTCTAATGTTGATGCTTTCCATGATAGTTGTGAATATGGTGAGGGTACTTGTACTTTTATCGATAATACTTCTAAGACTTATTATGATGGAACTTTCCATGAAAGTGTTGAACTTTATTTAACTAATAAGTGAAAGGAATTAGTTATTTAAGGATTGACACTTTATTTAGTAAAAGGAGAGTTCATTGGTACTATTTCGTATTAATTTTATGCAACTAGAAAAAAAATAAACTACCTATGATCTTGAACTTTCACCATCATATTTGAGGAACTTTGACTATTTGGGGACTCTTTCAAAAGCTTGAATTTGTATATAGGTTTTATTTTTTTGAGAAGGTTGTACTCTTTGAAATATTTGGTTCTTCAAGATGATATAATTCTTTGAGGTATGGATCTTTGATATAGTATAGATCATCATAAAGATATTGATCTAAGGAAGTATGGATACTTAGGGGGTTATGGATGGTAACTTTGAAAACTAATAAATATTTATTATGGTTGGATCATTATTGCAACATGGAAATCTTGTGTAACAAAAGATCATATACATATGATCCCTTTTGTTGATTTTTATATCTATTTTTTCCCAGAAGTATCCATTTACATGTTTGATTAATTTTATGGGGTATCATCATTGATATTATTTGATTCATGATTATTTATGCTACATGGAACTTTGTGCACTTTATGTGATACTGTGCATAATGTTTGGACATGTACAACATTTTACTCTTGTCATAATCAATTGTGTGAGATACGGTTGTTGAAGTGTTTTATTTACATTCAAATAGAATTGTGCTACACTTTTTTTTGTTTGGATATTGTTTACCCCACTTGCACCTAAACCTATGGATCCATTTGCATCATAGAAAAACTACGTTATGATCTTCTTAGTTGGAGTCATTCATGTTTTGGGATCCATTTTCTGCATCAAATATTATGTGTTATATATCCATTTACATGGCCCCATATTGGTGGAAAGATCATTCTTGGATTGTGTATTTGTATGGAAGGTTGCCCCTAATAAATTCTAGTCCATGTTTGGAATTTTTAGTCTTATAATTATGATGAGCTTGTTTACTATATGATTTTTTTTAGTTGCAATTTTTTTATGAATAAATTCACTCGATTGAAAGACATGTCTCTAGTTGTTTGGATATATTCATTGATGAAATGAGGTCATGTTTAGGGAAACATGTTAATATTATAATAATCCATCATTAAGGGGTGGATTTTGGTGTAGTTACACCTTCCGTAGTACCTCCAAGTTGTGTGCAAGGGGTAGATGTTAAAGCATGTAAACTAACTTCATCAAATTCTTTGGTATATTTTGTAATAATCTTATATCCAATATGCATTTTGTTATTGTAATAATTTTATGTATTGTAATTATGTGGTTGTGGTTCACTATTATGTAACTCATTACCTTAATCATATACAAAGGTATATCATGTACTCATTGTAACAATGTTATATTTTATAATATATGGTTGTCAATTATTGTATACTCTTTCCATCAACTTCTCCCCTTCATTTAGGGACTAATTTCATGCATAAATATGAGTTTTATTTATTCAATTAACTTACACTTTTTCATAATATAACTCATCAAGATATTAATAGCTTAATCCTTAAGTGGAAGAGTAAATATTTTTTGTAGAGTAGCCACTTCCATGTGATGTAAGGGTCTAGGCAGGATTTTTCCTAAATGTTAGGATCTAAAATTTGTTTAGTCTGCACCCTATGCTTATTATCCTTAAGTCACTATATTTCATCAGTTTTCATATTTGCATTATTGAATCCGTCACCTCTTCCTCCATTTCCACCTTAGTTACCACCTTCATCTGAGTTCCCACAATGTTTAGTTGCTCATTATCTCTCAATGTTTCCTATATATGAAAGAAACAACATTTCATTTTTTTAGGTTTTGAGTGCTCACGGTCTAATGCTCATCCAAGGTTTAACTTATGCCATTCCATATTTCCATATCATGACGTGTAGAAAGAAGTAAATAATTGAAAATTTTAACCTCAATCCCATTATGAGGCACTAAAAAAAGAGTGAGAAACATTCATTATATCTATTATTCATCAAAATTCAGAGATAGAAGCATCATCTTCTACATGCTATTATCAACACATAAAAAGTCAATATTATCAGGTACCTATTCTTACTATAAGATTATCATTATTGTTGAAGCATAATGTTAGGATCCTCAATCCTAACATTATTAGTTAGTATTAGTTAGTATTATTAATCATTTAATTATTATATTATTAACTTATAAAGTGAACCATCACAACCCTTCATAACGTGAACCATCACATCTCTTCATACGTGAACCATCATGTCTCTTCACCAATGTAGCTTTAGGGTAGATATATATATTAGGTTGGCCATCCATATCAAATCATCCAAGAAGAAGAATAATAAGCATAGATTCTAAGGAGGGAGCCCCCTATAGTGGCAAAGCGATTACAAGGAAGCCCCCTTTGAGTGGCCTGTGATTACATTTACATTAATTTGTTAATAATTTTATAGTAAGACCTTGGGGTATTACCATTTGGTATCAGAGCCATGTGGGACCCAACCATGTGGGATTTGCTCAAGGAACTTCCTCAAATCACTTTCGTGCGTGAGTATCAAACTCGGTTTGAGGATATAACCAAACACAACATAGGGTTGGATGAATCAATTTGTTAGGACCCTCCTAACATGTCATAATACTTATATTATTTATTAATTATATTCTAGGGTCACAACCCTTCACTCTTACAACTATTAGACTAGGTATTTAAATGCAATAAAAATATGATAATAAGGCATCATCGAACAAATATATAAATTAAGTCTATTGTCGGTTTTCTACCTTACAATCAAAAAATGATTCAATATAAAAAATGATCCTGCTTCCCGCACCATTTAGTTTCATACCATCTGGATCAGAGCTAGATCAAGGAGCAAATTTACCATTAAAATTTTTTCCCACCGCACATTTCAGCCAGTCCACATTCGCGAGGACGAAAACAACATTCACGCTTCACGAATCCGTGTCAAAATCCTCACAAAAAATTAAACCTTCTCCTAAGGTACGAATTACGTTGTCTTACACCCAAATTGCTTGACCTTTAGCGTGGTGACCGGTGGCTGTTTTGAAAAAGCTAAAATCTTCAACGCAACATCAAGGTTTTCGACGTCCGAAATGCAAAGAAAAAAAATTAAAATTATTTTTTTATTTTTTTGCTCACCTATACCAAGTCATATTGATCGTTACCTACACCAACCGCAATGGCTGAAGGACGATGATCAATGGATTCCATTCATGAGAAACATGAAAGGCTTGCTGAAGAAGTTCAACAGGAAAAAGAGGAGAATACCCGTAACACGAGAAATCTTCGAGAAAATATTTGCAATGGATGTTAAACTTGATGCCATCAGTCAAAATTAGGCAACAACACATGCAAATTCACCCAACCACGGGTCATCAAACCGAGCAATGTTAGGAGGTCCACAAACTTCCATTCTACCATGGACGACCAAATTAGACTTCCCAAAATTTGAAGGAGGAGACCCTACAAACTGGATCTACCGAGCAAAGCAATATTTCTCACTAAATCAAATTTCAAAAATGCAAAAAGTGCATATCGCCTCCTTCCACTTGGAAAACGATGCCATCCAATGGTACCAATGGTTCGAGAAAACTAACAACACTCCAACATGGTCAAACTTTACATAGAATCTATTAGTGTTATTTGGCCCTAGCAAGTTTCAAAGCTTTACAGGGGCCTCACTAAATTATGCCAAACCACTTCGGTAAGCGAATACCAAGCAGAATTTGAAAGGCTAGCTAATCGAACATCCGGATTAGATGCTACCTTCTTTCAAGAATGTTTTGTTAGTGGATTAAAAGAAAAAATTTGAATAGATGTGCAAATGTATAACCCTACAAACATGTTAGAGACCATCGGCTTCGCGAAATTAGTCGAGGACAAAATCAAGGCACAAAATCGGTTCACAAAACCAACTTGGGGGAAACCATCAAACACTTATACCAACCCCAAACCAATGCAAAATGGACAAACCCAAAACTCCTACATAGCCCCCAAAATTAACCCCGCTCTACCAATTAAGCGTCTGAGTTTCGAGGAAATGAAGGAAAGACAAGCTAAGGGTCTTTGCTACCATTGCAATGAGAAATTTGACAGAAATCATAAATGTGCCTCACGAAAATTATATATTCTAGATGCCACAGAGGAAGGGAATTCTATTGAAGAGGAACCCGAACTCGAAGTAGAGGTATTATCCAACCCACTTGAAAGTGACGAAGAAAATGCACCAAAGGTTTCCTTCAACGCCCTTGTCGGATTTTCTGCCCCTCAAACAATGCGAGTAAAAGGGTATTTTAAGAAACAAAACCTTACCATGCTCCTAGATTCTGGTAGCATGCACAATTTTATCGATCCAAAGGTGGCTAAACAAGCAAAATTTTTTATATACCATTGTAATAACTTCGAAGTAATGATTGGAAACGACGAAAAAATTGCATGCAAAGGAAAATGCAGAAATATAAAACTAACTATGGGGGTTTATAACATGAAAGGCAACATGTACGTCCTACCCCTAGGTGGGTGTGATATTGTACTAGGCATACAATGGTTACGAACCTTGGGTGTAGTCCAATGGGAATTTGATGAACTATGGATGAAATTCACAACAAAGAACCAAACCTATATTATCCAAGGCCTGAAATCAGGACCTGCCCAAATCGTCAGCTCACATAGAATGAAGAAAATTGTCCGAAAAGGAAACAAAGGAATGGTCACCCAATTATTTTCAATTCAACCTAGTCACAAAGAAGACGAGACACTAGAGTTACAAAATATTTTAGACCACCATAAGGCAGTATTCAATGAACCAAAAGGACTACCTCCACAACGAAGTCACGATCACACTATTCCACTATTTCTAGGGCATCAACCTCCTAATATTAGACCTTATCATTATCCATACCTCCAAAAGAATGAAATAGAGAAATTAGTATAAGATCTTCTTAAGGTAGGAGTCATTAGACCTAGCAAAAGCCCTTACTCCTCCCCAATTATTTTAGTTAGAAAAAAGGATGGCTCATGGCGTTTATGTGTCAATTTTAGAGCGCTTAATAAAATGACCATCAAAGATAAATTTCCTATTCCGGTCATAGATGAGCTATTAGATGAACTCCACGGGGCAACTTATTTTTCTAAGTTAGACTTACGGTCAGGCTACCACCAAATACGAGTCGATGAAAAGGATATTCCTAAGACGACATTTTGCACTCACGAAGGGCACTACGAATTCTTGGTGATGCCATTTGGCCTGACCAACGCTCCTTCTACCTTTCAAAGTCTAATGAATAAGGTATTTCACCCTTTTCTTCGTAAATTTATATTAGTTTTCTTTGATGACATTTTGATTTATAGCAAAACATGGGAAGAACATTTGGACCATGTCAGACAAGCGTTCCAAATCTTGAAGGAAAATCAACTTTATGCAAAAAGATCAAAGTGTTCCTTTGGAAAATAAGAAATCGAATACTTAGGGCATATTGTCTCAAAGGAAGGAGTTATGGTAGATCCTTCCAAAATCGAGGAGGTGAAAAATTGGCCTATTCCAAAAACCTTAAAAGCTCTATGTAGGTTTCTTGGACTAATGGGATACTATAGAAAATTTGTCCAAAATTATAGTAAAATCATTGCTCCTTTAACAACATTACTTAATAAAAACGCTTTCAAATGGTCGTCTAAAGTGGATGAGGCCTTTATCACCTTGAAAACTGCAATGTGTACCACCCCTGTTCTAGCCATGCCCAACTTTTCTAAACCATTCGTCATTGAAAGTGATGCTTCAGGAATAGGAATGGGAGCCGTACTCATGCAGGATGAAAGGTCTCTAGCTTTTATAAGCAAAGCATTTTCTCCTAAGAATTCAACTCGCTCTACATATGAAAAAGAGATGTTGGCGATTTTCCATGCTATTCAACATTGGAGGCCTTACCTTATTGGCCAAAATTTCATTATATGCACTGACCATCATAGCTTGAAGTATTTTTTGGAACAAAGGACTAATCCCCAGAACAACAAAAATGGGTTACTAAACTTCTTGGCTATGATTATGAAATTACATATAAAAAGGGAAAGGACAACATGGCAGCCGATGAACTTTCTAGAAAATTTGAAGATATGCCTCAAGTCCATGCTCTTTCCTCCCTTATTCCTAATGAGGTAGATGAGGTGCATGAAGAATGGATAAATGATCCTACTATCCATGCCTTAATTCAACAACTTCAACATAATCCTAGTAGCAAACCTCCATACACTTGGAAGGACAATATATTAAGATACAAAGGGAGGATGGTCCTCACCCCCAATTCAACTTATCATGAAAAAATTCTTCATGAGTTACATAACTCACCCACTGCAGGCCACCCAGGGTTCTTAAAAACCTATAAAAGAGCCACTACCTCTTTCTATTGGGTAGGAATGATAAATTACATCAAAAACTTTGTAAAAGAATGTGAAGTTTACCAAAGACAAAAGGGGGAGACCCTCGCTATTCCAGGATTACTTCAACCTCTTCCTATACCCACCAAAACATGGGCAGATATTTCTATGGACTTTATTGAAGGATTACCAAAATCAGGAGGAAAAAAAACCATTTTCGTAGTCGTTGATCATTTATCTAAATATGCCCATTTTTGTTTCGTGGCTCATCCTTATACCGCTAGCACTATATCCCACCTCTTCCTAGATAACATCTTTAAATTACATGGTATGCCCTCCACAATTGTTAGTGACCACGACCCAACTTTCACTAGCACATTTTGGAAGGAATTTTTCAAATTACAAGGTACTCAACTTCGTATGAGCTCCGCTTACCATCCTCAAACCGATGGCCAAACAGAAGTTGTAAATAAATGCTTGGAAACATACCTTCGATGTTTTGTTTCTACTCAACCACTCCATTGGGTAAAGTGGCTTTCACTAGCGGAATGGTGGTATAACACTTCATACCATACGTCCATCAAAATGACTCCTTATGAAGCACTATATGGTCAAACACCACCATCCCTCACTTCCTATATTCCAGGGACTACAAAAGTCCATGCGGTGGAAACAAAACTTTCTAATAGATATGAAATACTACGGATCCTAAAAGAGAACCTACACACCGCCCAACATCGCATGAAGCAGCAAGCCGATCAACATAGAAGCGAACGTAGTTTCCACGAGGGTGATATGGTTTTCTTACGTCTCCAACCTTACCATCAATCCTCTCTTAAACAAAAAGGTTCTCAAAAGTTAGCACCCAAATTTTACGGGTCGTATAAGTTTCTCCAACGTATTGGGACCGTTGCTTATAAACTAGAGCTTCCTCCCTCTTCCAAAATTCACCCCGTATTTCATGTATCTTGCCTTAAGCTCACAGTTGGAGCCCATATCACGAAACAAACCACTCTCCCTATCTTCTTCGATGATGGAGTACTTCTAGTCGATCCAGAAGCTATCTTGGATTGCCGCTCTTGTCACCTTCGTACTCGTGATATCATGGAAGATTTAATCCATTGGAAAGGTCTACCTTTAGAAGACGCAACGTGGGAAAATTTTCAAGATATCCAGCAGCAATTTCCAAATTTTCAGCTTTGAGGACAAAGCTCCTTTAAGGGGGGTGGCATGTTAGGACCCTCCTAACATGTCCTAATACTTATATTATTTATTAATTATATTCTAGGGTCACAACCCTTCACTCTTATAACTATTAGACTAGGTATTTAAATGCAATCCAACTATGATAATAAGGCATCATCAAACAAATATATAAATTAAGTCTATTGTGGGTTTTCTACCTTACAATCAAAAAGTGATTCAATATAAAAACGATCCTGCTTCCCGCACCATTTAGTTTCATACCACAATTCTCATCAATAAATTCATTAGTGGATTGAAAGAGGAAATTAGAATGGAGGTGACAAGGTTCAATCCCTATACCATGATGCAAACCTATGGATTGGCAAAATTAGCTAAAGATAAAATCAATGCACAACAACGATTAGGGAAACCACTTATGGAAAAATTGTCGACCACTTACATCGCTCCTAAACCTATGCATAATGGAAGGGCATAAAGCACTTACACAACCCCCAAATCTAACCAAACTTTACGAATTAAACATCTTAGCTTTGAGGAGATGAAGGAACGACGAGCAAAAGGACTCTATGATAATTGTGATGAACAATTTGAACCCCACCATAAATGTGCTACACTAACATTGTATTTATTGAAGGAAGTTGATCCATGTATCTCCATAGAGCAAGCAGATGAGGTAGTTGTGTCCGAAGCAACCAGTGCACCTACTCACCACAATAAAGACAATGAGGTCGATGTGCAAGAATTGATTGATGTACCAAGCAAGGATGAGGTAGACATACCCAAAGTGATAAATGCTAGCCAAACATGCACTCTACAAGACCTACAAATATCTTCCTCACCAATAGTGTGTTCTTGCCATATGACCAAACCTATTCGGAACCAACGTAGAGTGACTACACACTCCTCCATTGGCTCTACCAAGGAACCAAAAAAGGATATGAAATCATTACCATCACTTTTGATGCATCATTTTGAAGTATTTGAGGAACCCCAAGGGTTGCCCTCCCATCGTCATCATGATTTTCCTAAGGAAAATTCTACTATTGTTCTTGGTAACCCCCTGCTAATGCTTCATCCTTATCGATATCCCTGCCTACGAAAGGGTGACATTAAAAGATTCCAAGAACTTACACAAATCCTTATTGAAAAACAAAGGACAAAGCTTCTCACTTTGAGCTTTGAGGACAAAGCTCTTTTTAAGGAGGGTGGCATGTTAGGATCCTCAATCCTAACATTATTAGTTAGTATTAGTTAGTATTATTAATCATTTAATTATTATATTATTAACTTATAAAGTGAACCATCACAACCCTTCATAACGTGAACCATCACATCTCTTCATACGTGAACCATCATGTCTCTTCACCAACGTAGCTTTAGGGTAGATATATATATATATATATATTAGGTTGGCCATCCATATCAAATCATCAAAGAAGAAGAATAATAAGCATAGATTCTAAGGAGGGAGCCCCCTATAGTGGCAAAGCGATTACAAGGGAGCCCCCTTTGAGTGGCCTGCGATAATTTGTTAATAATTTTATAGTAAGACCTTGGGGTCTTACCACATAATGAAGTTAATAATACACAAGTAATACCTATTGAGGTGTAGAGTGTTTTTTTAGAGTAAATAGTTTCATACCTTAAACCAAGGTTCAAATCTCATAGGTAAAATTTAACATTTTTATCAACTGGATCTAGCTCAACTAATTAAATTCCTCAACTTTCCAAGGGGAGACCCAAGTTCAAATACTGCCAAGTGATACATGCTTAACATCCAAGCTCTTGTAGTACCACTTTGTGGTTATGATGTAATATGGGTGGTGCCCATTTCAATCCCATATAAACAATCAAAAAAATATATTGCACATGTACTAAAAATTCCTCTCAAAAGGATCTATCTTAAGTTAAATAGCATGTATCATTTTAGTAATTTCATTAGATTTTATAACATGTCCCAAGTTCCTAAACATTGTACAATTTCATGCTAAGAAACCAAGCAAAAATAACATTCATGAACAAATACCCTATTATAAATACAATTACTATTATCATAAATGAAGTACTCAAAATATATGTTATTACTAATGTAAAATCCATGATATTAAATCTATTATATACATAAATCTATTTAAATTTTTTAAATTAGTAAATCCTCCATTCATTGAGGACAACCTTCAATTTAACTACCATGGCCATGGGTATCTCTTCCATTAAAATTTTACACTAACATCTAGACATGCCATTTAGAGTATATTGAACCTAGACTTAGATGCCCTAATTTATCCATTTTTCATCAATATTTGAAAATTATGCACCTATCACCTGACAAGATTTGAATCTAGGTCTATACATTGAGAGCCTATATTTTAACCACTTGAACTCATGCCAATTGATATTATTCAAAGGATATATATATATATATATATATATATATATATATATATATATATATATATATATATATATATATATATATATATTTGCTTTATAAAAGGGGTTGTACTTGGATCCTCCAACCTTCAAAAATTATAACTCTCTCCTTTATAGCTTGAGAATTTACAAACAAATTCAATTTCGATCTCAATTGAGTTGCTATGGCTAAATACCTACATCTTTTCCATTAAAAAATTGAATTTTTTATTTTCATTTTCTATATCTTCTTCAATTTTATTACGTCGAGAGGTGTTCCTACAATGGTAGACAGGGGGATGGGAGGCAAAGAGGTCATACATGTCACGCCGTAAACAATTTTTTTTTAATTAAAAAAGCTGACATTAACAAAAATATTTAAAATATTTAAACTAGCTTGGATATATATCTAAAAACACCGAGAGATATCAATCCCGAGGTGCCTATCTTGGAGATCACACCCCCAAGAAATGAGATAGGTGCCTCGAGATTGATAACTCTTGGCATTTTTAGATATATATCCTTTATATCTAAGCTAGGTTGTAAGTACAAATATTCTAGAATCCAACATCCTTGTTGACATTTTTATGCAACAAACTTCACAATATCAAAACTCCACCTCTATTATTGTTAGCGTTTGATGAAATATGCTATGGGAGATGGCAATCACAAGATGCAAAAAATATGAAGGAAAATAATTCTGCAACATGACTGAAGTATACTATAAATAGAAATGATGAAAATAATACAATGCAACTATGGAAGAAATGAACACTCCATGAATATATGCTAAAGGACTATATTGTACTCCATCACCAATGGAGTTTACTCTCTACACTACTACTGCCTACTGTGTTATTCAATCACTTACTACGAGACCCTTTTTATATAATAATATTGGTTCCTTGGCCAACACTCTACCTAGCTGTACAAGGGAACACCTTGCACATTTACAACTTCCACATTGATATTTGTGCATTTATTACTTTACTTGAAGTAACTAGCTAACTTCCCCCTAAAGTAATCTCCTACTTTAACTATGTACCAATGGTGGTACATTTACATGACCCAAATGATGTAATATACTCTAACACCCCCTTGCATTACATTATTTGGGTATTGAGGAATTTAGTCTTAAATATGGATATTCTTCCATTGGATAATGGAATTTGTATTCTCCTCCATTGCTTATTGTATACTGATTCAACAAGTAATTTGTGTCTTCATATGATGCAAAGTAAGTTGTAGCTGAAGGTTCTTCTGCCTTTTGAATGTGTCCATATGGTTCAGTATTTGTGGTTTCTTTTCTATTCACATCTTCTTTGTTGTGATCTCTTCTAGCATATATTTTCTTCCTTTTCCTCCTTCTCCCGTGATTATGTATTGATACTAGTGGAATTTTTGCTTCATGATGAGTTAGTTTATCATCACAATAATATTGATTTGTATTGCTAGTTTGCTTCGTGTGTTGAGTAAGTATAAACACAAATGATAGATAGATCATCAAACATTCCTCTGATGTGAATATAACCAAATTTTGTGAATTCCACCATGCCTTGAAGAGGTTTTCATGAAGATAACCAATTAATGCTGCAAAGCTACCCTCTTTTGCCTCTTTGAGAAATAAGGAGAATCTCTCTTTATCATTAGTTGATATATTCTTGTATCCTTCAAGGGTATCTATTAAGTTTTGGGAATACAATTCCATTTCATGAAATAGTTCTTCATTAATAAAAGCATTTCTCAATATTTCATCCATATTCCTTCTTGATAGGCCTTGAGATAGTGTTTCTTGCAATTCCTTAGAATTGTAGAAATGGATTTGTTAGAAGTTCTTTAAATACTCTAAATTGAATCTTTGTAGTCTACCCTATGACTCCCTAGTTTAGAGTATATGAACTTAGATTTAGTAGACTTCCTTATGTCTCCCTAGTGGTTAGATCATGCAATATGATAGATAAAGTGTTTTATTAGAATAGTAGTTCAATCTTGGGTTGTTTTTGTAAATACCAAAAATCGGCTTTTATTACACCTTATTTCTCCTATTGAACTAAGTACTTTCTAATTTGATGAAGTTCTCAAAGTTGGATTTCTTTTATCCCTTTAATGTGTTTATGAGAAAATTATATCAATTGATTCCAACCCCTGATAATTTTTAACGAACCTCCTTATAAATCCATTGATATTTAATAGTTTAATGTTTCTAAATTCCAATAATCTATTTTGGTGTAGTATTCCTTATAACTCCCTAATTTGGAATGTTAGAAAACAATAATATTTGCAACAATAGAGTTTTAATTTTCCAAGTAGAAACCCTTAGATCTCCTAATTTGTTATTTGCAAATATTATGTTATGTGTATGCACCTCAATACTTAATTTTATGAAATATAAACTTGCCTTTATTATCTACTAATGCTTAGCTGAATTTATATTATCCAAAGCAATAGTAAATTGATTATATCCTTATAACTCCAATATCACTTAGGTTAAACGTAAGCATATTTAATATGAACTTTACCTTAGTAATCCTTGTGGTTCAATGTATCCGTTGACAGCTGGTGTGGATGAAAATTTAATACTCTCTCCAGAAAACATTGGTTTTCTCTTCCTTGAATTGTGCTTGGTCAATGTAAGTATTATCCAATTGAAGAGTGCTGGAGTTGCTAGTTTATGATAGACCTTTAATGCAAGCTATAACATTGCTTACACTCCTATTGAATTATGCACAAGCTCCTTTCTTGTTTTAGCTTCTTGCTATAAATGTGCTTCCATGCTTTTCAATGCTTGACCGTGCTTTGACTTTGTACTTTCCTCCTCCAAGTTGGGTGCATTAAATAGTACATATTCCTCTTCAAATTTATAAAATGTGACACTTAAGAATTACAATAAATATGGACGTTGAGATTCTTCTAATGCTCATTCCCTTCTGTAATGATAACAAATATATGTAACCTCCTAATGATTTTGTAACCGCTCAAAGAAAGACATTCAGTTATTCTTTGAGCATTGAGGAATGAAATGATGATTAGCGTATTCTTTCCAACTGGTACTTGTCTTCTGCATGCACATTTATCCTCCAAAATTTTATAGCTCATATATTCCTTGCTAGCAAATTCTCTTGATAACGCTTTATTTCTAGGCCAACGTATTTGTTGTATGGGTGGCTCCAATTAAGCTGATAAGGAATGATTCTATGGCACTCCAATGGTGGTCTTATGGAAAACCAAGGGCTTGAGTGCTTATTTTGGTAGACATCTTCTCCAAGCTACGTCTTGGGTATAGTACCTTTTAGCTTTGTTCTTCTATACTATCTTTTTAATAACTTTGTAATAGCTCCTTGTTCCTTGCTTGATAGTGCTACCCTGTCCGTGTTGATAGCTATGTTGTAGAAATGCAGGTGATAAACACCCTTAATGATGTCTATTTTCTTGTAGATACTGATTTATAATGACCTTCTTATATTGGACTTAATGCTACAGGTGTATGCTTTCTCTAGGTGCTCAATTTGACATGGAGAAATGGTGTATTTAGGTGCCTCAAATATTGAGCAATATGAGCCCTGAATCAACTTTTCTTTTGCCTTCATTGATGTGCAAGTAATAGATGTAGAACACTTGCTATTTTGATGTCTTGAGACACTCAATAATCTATCCTATTTTAAAGGTATATGGTGCTCCAATGTATTATGAATAAGAGACCTTATTTTGCACCAAATTTTAGTGTATTTCTTGTCTCTTTTAGATGCTATTTCCTTCTCTGTTATGAAGGCTCCTCGTTGTATAGCTTGAGGACTTATGTAGAATGATTTTATGCTTTCTTCTGCCTTCTTGGATATGACCACTACCTGCTCTTATTATTTTTAGAGTAGTGTATTGTTACCTTTCTTATTATACAACACTAATATCTAACTTTTCCAAGCTAATATGCTTTTTGGAAGTAGAAATTTTTGCACTTACACTTTTAATAAAACCCTAAGTGCACCTTGAATCTGAGACTCACCAAGTCTTGATTTATAGCTTTCTTCAAGGATTTTAATGGTGGCTTTCTTCTCCACTCTTTGATTTGTATTTGTGGCTTCTTTTGACCATGAAATGTTGTAGGTTTTGTGCACCAAATAGTGTCTCTAGATACTTTGATAGTATGCTGGTTTTTGTGCCCTTGATTTTAACAATAAAAAAACACAAAAAAACCCTTTGAGAGTAACTAGTTTAATGAACAACCAATATAGTGCAATGAACCAATAATATCTCCAAATTAATGCACTTTAAAGGTAAAAATAATCTCACCTTATTGCTCCTATAAATAAGCTCTCAAAGTAGTTTCAAATGCACTTAATAATATCTACAAATTTTAAGAGTAATTATAAAGAACCCTTAAAAATAATCTGTAATTTTGCACTACAATCAATTTTGTAGGACGTAGTCTTCTTGCTTTCTAGATAGATAATAGTGTAACCAAAAGAACTAAACACAAACAACATTTCAATCATAAAAGAGACTTTGCAAAAAATGATCTTTGTATTAATATTGACATAGGGAGCTTGAATTTCCCTTTTTTAAAATGCTTTTTGGATTGCCCCAAATGTGTTGGGGATAATGTTACAATGCTTTGTCTCTCTTATTAATACAATGTTTTAATAAGTAAAGGAGAGATATTCTAAATTCTCTAGCAAACTCTGTTCTCCATTCATTAGCTACAACTTCAAAGGGGTGAATGGGCTTCTAATATCTAGCAAGGGGGGCCACTCCAGATTCAATAACTTTCTAGGTATCTGCTTCCTACACACATTAAAAAATACAAGCGGGTTTAGTAGCACCTGTATATAAAATTGAAAACAATACAGTAAAAACTCTCGAACTAATGTTGTAGAAAGTATATAAAATGAAACTAGACGCCTTGTTGAAATCAAACTTACTAATTAAATCTGTCATATTTTCTGGTTCTAAGAAACCGTGGATGTGCGGTTTAGACTGGTATACCATAGATGTGTGGTGAGGAAACCACATGAGGGTGGTTTTGACTGTGTAACCATGGATGGGCAGTTTCTATTGAATGGTAGAAGGCTCCAAAAATGGACTCTAGGGCTTAAGATATTTGATCTCCTCAGGATGCATGCGAGCTCTTGGTGCTATTTTGGTAGCTTGATGGTGTATGTTCTCAGCATCCTTTGGTTGATGGGGTGAAGGTGCCTTTATAGACCTCTTAGGGTTTTGGAGGGAAAAGAGAGGTGGCAAGCCAAGATTTCCAAGTGGCAATCTAGGGTTACCAAATGGAAGGGATAGTTAGAGTGAGTCCCCAAGGTGTCTCACTTAACTGGGGTGATGTGGCTACAAGTGGAGTGAGGTGTAAAGGTTATCCCATGTGAAGGGATAAAAGGAACATGGGTGTGTGAGATGTGGCAAGGGATGGTAGTGAGGTGGCTAGGACACATATCTAGTGGTTAGGCAGGGTATCCTAGGTTGATTTTCTAGATTTAATAAATTTGGAAAATAGATTAATGTGCAAGATTTTATACACCTAAGTTTAGACTTAGGTATATAATTTTATTATGCAAGATTTGTGATGTGGGATGTAAATGAGGTTTTTGTGGATGCCTAGGTTTTGGTGTCTACAAATAGGTAGATGATATATATATATTTCTTTTGAAATACATCTAACTCCTATTTTAATGTGCAAATAAATCTCTTAAAAGAACTATTTTTTGCACCTTCTTGAAAACTGTAATATGAGCCCTTATTTTTGCAAATTTAATCCAAATATGGTGTTGAATGAAACTCGATAATAATCTATAATTTAAAGTTCAACTGATTACACCCAAGTTGCTTATATTTAATGGCTTCTGTAGATGATGTAGATCTTGGTGTTTAGATTCACCAAGTTGCTGCCTTGTGATGAACGAATTTTGTAGCTTCTTATTGGCTATCAAAAATAGCTTCTTGCTTTACCAAAATGTGATCTCGAACCTTCTATCTTGAGCCTAGGGTTTTGTGGCTTGATCCTTAAAGTGACCCTCTATCTTTTGCTGTAGATTCATAAAACTCTTTTCTATGAAATGTGCCTTCTTGCTTGTGAGAGGCAATCTCCAAATATATTGGATTTGGTAGACTTATTCTATCTGAATCCTCCTTCAATATTCTTGTTGAATTCTAATTTCAAACAAGATATTCTTCTTAATATTGTAAATATCTTGAGGTCTTCACTTGATTCTTCCTTCTCTCTTGGACTTATTGTTAGATGGCGATAATTATCCCAAGTCCTTCACTATCAGGAGCTTCTCCTTGGTAGTGGATATCTCCAATGAGTTCTTCTAGGAACTCCTTTGATGATGCTTTTATAAGTTCTAAAATAAGGCTCTCCAAGCCTTTTCCTTGTTTCTCCTGGAGACCTCTCCAAGGTCTTCAATCTTGCAGCTTCTCTGGTCTTCTAAATGAGACCTTTCTTCAATCTGCTCCTTGTGGAAGTGTTGGTGATGAGATCTTCTTCTGGGATCTCTGAGTTTGGTAGGAACCTAGGGTTCCTAGCACATAAAATGATAAATAAATAATAAATAACCTAAATCTAAAAGAATCGCCTTTTGATATTGTCGGGAAGTCCCTTCAATAAATTATATTATATTTTATATTCATGGATATCCCAAAAGGTATGATTGTATAATATATTATACCCCTTTTAGGTTATGAGTGAAGAGTCACAACCCTAATGTTAAAATAATATAATAATTAATATATAATTAATTATTATATTATTTTATATTTTAACCATAAGATATACAATTTATATTATTATTATTATTAATTAATGTTAGGATAGGATCCTAACATTCCACCCATCTTGAAAAATGACTTTGTCCTCAAAGCGACCAATTTCGTCTCATAATCGTTGCGAGTGGGTTATATTTGAATGGAGCGTTTGCCTGTTTCATTTAAGCAGCTGACATGCCTGCAATATCTGGATTTTTCCAATTGTAGGAGGCTCAATTTTAGGTTAGAGAATTTAGATATTTTGGAAAACATCACAATGCTTGAGTATTTGAGTTTTTCATACTACAAGGAACTACAAGCGTTGCCTCATTATATCACAAACCAACCATTCTTGAGAGAGTTCAATTGTTCTTGTACTAGCATAAGGAATGTGCCTCCTAACATATATAAACTCTACAATTTGGGAGTGAGGAATATAGAGAGCATGGTGTTGAGAAGCTTGTCAATTACTTTTGGTAATTTGTCTAACTTGACTAAATTGGATGTTACGGATTGGAATGTTTTCCACCGTATTTTTAGTTAATTTGTCCAGCTTGATTTCACTGTATATTTGTTTCTGTGTAAGTTTGGAGTTTTTTTTTTTAATATAAATGGAGTTGTTCACTATGGAATTGCTGGGAATGGAAACCTAGATTACCACATTGATGATGTTACAATTTCCCATTAGTGGGCTCATACTGTCTGCTTTTCCATATCAGTTTTACATAGTTTTAATTAGTCTTCGTCCCTAAATATAGATAGATATAACCATTGCATTTGTATTTTATCTTTCTCATTGAGGTGTATTTATGATTAAACATAGATATGGACAAGGACAAAATGATGAACTACCCTTAGAATCCAATGGAGATTACACTCGTAAAATTAGGTACATTCATTTCACCAACTACTGCTATCCATCGATAGAAAGTTGTGATAATCTGCTTAACAATGTGTGGTATAACCCAGACTAGATTTTTTCCATTGATGGTACTCCAGAGGTGAGGCAGCATGCATTCTGGTTTAATGTATCTGAGAATTACTATGAACTTGCCAAACAGCTTGTGGTAAAAAAAATGCCAGGACACCACATTATTCTTATTAATCCTTGAAGAAATGTCAATGGACTTCTAATTAAGGTTGTATTTAATTTTGCAAATGGTGGAAAAACAAAACGTAAGTTTGGAGTCCTGCGTTAATGATACTATATGTTTGTCCACCAAACCAAGGATTGTGAGGGTGGAAAAGAGGATGCAGTGCCAGCACTTATGTGGATAATGTTGCTTACAAATATTTTCTCCCTAAAAAATTCAATTGCACTCCAATTGAAATGGAGAGTGCAGTCGTATCATTCTAAAACCCAAGGAGATAACACCATCATTTGAGGTAACCACTTTGTCTACCAAAATATAGAGGATCACTGCCACTAGTTGTGCACTCAGTAGACGTTCTTTGGAAATTTTCAACCAATTTCAGATTATCCTCAAAAAAAAAAAAAAAAAGTTACCGCTTCCTCCGCAAAATGAGGATTGATTTTATCCCGTAGCTTCTCAGGCTGAGTAAATTGCTCATCCATAAATCCCTCTTGATAAAGAAAGTTGATGAGACTATTGTGTCATTGATGCAATTCAACGATCCCCATTATTAATACTGAGATATAAGTAACCATTCTTGGACTTTATAGCATTTTGCAAACCATATCCTTTCTGTCAATCACCTTATATTAAATTCTTCCGCCTTAAACAACCATTTGAGCTTCTTGTATTTTAAAAATCTAAGGGAATTATTCACCAAGTTTCTTAAAAGACAAGCTTAGTCATTTATTCTCGGTACGATGTAGTTTTTGTTTTCATTAGTATATGACGCAGTTGTACTGGTTGGATATGTCCATGAATTCTTTCTTAGGAAAAATTCTCAATATTTTTAGTACAGTATTTGTATAATTTAGTTTTAGTTATGGTGGCAGCCATGGAGGCAGACGTGCATCAGAGAACAACCTTGCAGTGTAATCCTTCAAGTTGAGAAAATACGCCTTCTGCAATATCATTTTTCTATTGATGTCATAATCGACAGGCTATTTCATGGAAGTTTCTATTTGAGAGATGGTTATTTTTAAAGCAAAATTTCTATTTTTTTCCCTTGATTTTAGTAGAGAGGTTTTTCCCACCTATCTCAATGAAATTAATGAAAATTTATGGTTTAATAAATGGAGAGGGCGGTGGTCAAATTGCTTTGGTCTGTCACCCCCCAAGGAATAAACTGGATTGGGGGCAAGGTTCTTGCTCTCTTGATGGTTTAAAATATTTTCTTTATTTTCCAGAAGTGCAATAGGTACCAATTGGGATTTCATGACTACGGGCTCCTCCGAATGAAAAGAAATTTCACTTGCAATTTCCTTCCTATTTTTTCCTCTTCGTCTTCACGTGCAATTTATTTTAAAAATATATTTTCATTATTAGGTTTTTTATTAATTTCTTTTGAAAGTGCAATAGGTATTTCTGAAAGTTCTTTGGTTATGGGCTCATCCAGAGAAACAATTAATTTAGGGTTTGGAGCAATATGTTCGGTTGCATTTTTTTTATTTCTTGGGAAGAGCAATGGTTACCACCTGGGATTCTTCGGATATGGGTTCTTCCTCCACCTGGGATTCCATGGCTATGGGTTCTTCCTCCTCTACCTAAGATTTCATGGCTAGGGTCTCCTCTTGCATTTCCATTAAATATTGTATAATACGATCAGAATGTTCCATTTGTTTTTTTTGTTTTTGTTCAATCATTCTTCTAATTTTTGCAATGTCATTTTTCATTTCCTTGACCAATATGGTTGGATCCATAAGGCTCTGATACCAGATGGTAGGAACCTAGGGTTCCTAGCACATAAAATGATAAATAAATAATAAATAACCTAAATCTAAAAGAATCGCATTTTGATATTGTCGGGAAGTCCCTTCAATAAATTATATTATATTTTATATTCATGGATATCCCAAAAGGTATGATTGTATAATATCTTATACCCCTTTTAGGTTATGAGTGAAGAGTCACAACCCTAATGTTAAAATAATATAATAATTAATATATAATTAATTATTATATTATTTTATATTTTAACCATAAGATATACAATTTATATTATTATTATTATTATTAATTAATGTTAGGATAGGATCCTAATAGAGTTTTTTTGCTTCTAAGATCAAGAACAAGACTTTTCTAGTCTCTCTTTATCTCTTCCAAGCTTGGAAGTTTTCCAATGAGATCTTCTATGGATATTTTCAGCTTCTTGTGAAAGAAATATTTAATCAACAAGAGAGATTTTCAATCTCCTATCTCATAGAATATTTTCTAGAGTCTTATTATGAATCAAATACTCTTATCTGGAGTCTTCTTTAGGATTAAGGCTTTTGTGGCCTCTACTTGTAGATCAAGGCTTCTATGGTATTTTATTTTGGATCAAGGATTTTGTGGCCTTTTCTTCTAAAATGTGAAGTTTTCAATCTAGCAATGGAGATCTCCAATCTCCAAACTTCACCAGGAATCTTCTCCTAGAGTCTCTTCTACAATGTCTATTTTTTTGCAACAAAAACTAATCTCTACACAAGGAAAGCACATAGAATTTCAGGCAACGAAGGTGAAATCCTTCTCTATATATTGTAGGAAGTGTCCCAAATTTTGAGAGTTAATTTTTTGCAACAAAAAAATTTAGACAATAGTTAACATGATAAAATCCAGATCTCTAAATAGTCTTCACTAGTTGATTCATCAATCTAGTGGAATGAATGTTGAGTCTTGATATTCACAAGTTTTTTTGCAACTCTGTGGAAAGACTCTAGCCAAATGTGATCTTAGTATTTTTTGAACTAATATTTACTTCAGTACTTTTGACTCTCCCTAATCCTATTGATCTATTGTTTCTATTTCTAACAACCAATCTCTTATGATGATTTTTGCAAATGGTAGTGCACTGTGGCGAGTCCGATTTATAAAAACACAGGCTCAATGGTAGCAATGGTGATACCTAATGGATATCCCTATTCCTATTTGTATTCATCGTGGCTCTAATACATATTAAGGAAAGTAATTTTAGAATATGACTGAAGTATACTATAAATAGAAATGATTAAAAATAATACAATGTACCTATGGAGGAAATGAAAACTCCATGAATATATGCTAAAGGACTACATTGTACTCCATCACCAATGGAGTTTAATCTCTACACTACTATTGCCTATTGTGATATTCAATCACTTACTATGAGGCCCTTTTTATATAGGAAGATGGGTTCCTTGCCACACTCTACCTAGCTATACAAGGGGACACCTTGCACATTTACAACTTGCACATTGATACTTGTGCATTTATTACATTACTTGAAGTAACTAGCTAAATTTCCCCTAAAGTAATCTCCTACTCTAACTATGTACCAAATGTGGTACATTTACATGACCCAAATGATTTAATATACTCTAACAATTATTTATGCATTGCATCTTAGTAGAGTAATATTTCCAAAAATTTACGTTATCATAGTCCACTTTACCAACTTTAGAATGTTAGTTTCCTTCTTGAAGCATAAGTGCAACCACAAGAACTATAATAAATAGTTTAGCAATCGTAAAAAATTGAAAGTTCATGATTAAATATTATAAAGGAATACATACATAATAACAAAACTATGGGTCATTATATAATAGAAGTGGAATTCATTTTAATCCCAAATAACCAATTAATTTTTTTATTATTTTAATGAGTTATGAAATAAATCTCATTCATATTATAATGACATTTTAACAATTCATAATGGTATTTTTATCCTTTTTGATTATCGTATCCACTAGATGTGGGGGACCAAATGACTAGACGATCATGCCTTGCATGGAGTGATACAACAAGGTAGCTACATGAGCACGATAAGTGGATCAATAAAATTACCTCTAGGATTTTTTATAAGGCTAGCTCCTTCTAAGATGTGATCCTAAACACTCTCTATCCTAAAATAACCTACCTAGCTATTGGATGCACAAAGGAAAAAGGGAAATACAAATAATAAGAAATAAATATAGCAAAAAATTCCTAAGCTAACCTAAGCTAACCGGGGGCAATGTGCCAAGATCATAAGATTCTTCTACACAATAGTGGGATAAATGAATATGTGAATTATCTAAAGACAATGCACAAGGAAATCAATATCTTCTTGACATGTATAGATAAGCACATATTGCACATACAAGAAATAAGATAGATATAAAGTAGTCACAACCTATTATACATGTGCATAAACATACATACACACAAGAAACATGATAGAAAAAGTCTAGTTGTCATAGCTTCGAGTATATATATTTATAAATATATATGAATATGAATGTTACAAATCATATTAGAAGTGAGGGATCGAAAGCATATCCACAAAACAACCCAAGGTTTAGGTCTATACTATTATACAAAAGAAAATGAAAGGAAAGTTACATACAAAGTCTTAGGCTTGAATAAGCAACTCATCGATGCTTTACAATGCATAAACAAGTACAATTTATAGACAAAAATGAGGATATTTTCCCTCCAAAACTTGCACAAGAGTCTCTAATAATGCTTTTTTATTGTTACCTTGATACAATACTCCTTATGTCACTTTAATCCCTTTGAGGTCTCTAGATATGGAATCATCAATTCTGAGATATTGGATGTTCAATTGTCACCCAAGGAATCCTAAAAACTAAGTAGAAGCACTACCTGCAATCAATGTTGTTAGATTTAGGGTTGTTGATATTGCGACTGCCGTGCTTCTACCTTTAATAGGATAACCAATTTTCTCCTCTTGCTTTCTTTGGAACATTTTATGGCCTTTTGAATTTTTAGAACTTTTGACATTATGCGAGTTGTCGCAACTTTTGCCTTCTTTATGTTGAAACTTTTGTAAATTGGTGATATTTTTTTGGTTGGAGATTTTACCTATGTTTATCTAACACTTCTTTATCTTCTTTTTCCCTGCTTTGCCTTGGATTAAATATTATTTCCAAGTTCTTTTAAGACAAAATATTCTAAGTGCAATGATCGCTCACCTTAGCTTTGATGATATACGAAAGCTTTCCAAGACTCCATTCTATTGGAAATTCTCTTAGAATGACATGAAGCATTGGGCATGATAAATTTATAGTCCATGGGTTTTTTATTTGAAGTGCTTTAATATACCTCTTTCAACTCTGCCATCACCAAGTGTTGGTCTCCTGTTGGTAGAGTTAATGGTGTAAAGAAGTTTTATCCAGTTATACTCCTAACCAAATATGGGAGGGCTATAAATGGTAGGGATAACTAGGGCTATCAAATGCATAAAATAGATGTTTTACAAGATCTCTTTATGATGATCTCCTTTGAGTCTCTATCTATCTTCTATAGTTATTGAATTCTTTCCACCCAAATATCCTAATGAATGTATCCTATGCTTGTAGTGGAGACATGACATATGGATGGTGAGGAGTTACAAACCCAAACAAACATCAAAGCTAACTCGATCTATGAGATCATCTATAGCTATTGTTTAGGTGGAACCCCCACCAATGGTAGAGTTATTTTAGTTATCACCAAAATGGCTCATGAGCTACTACCAATGATGGGGTTTAATTTTGTTATCATTGAAAAGGTAGAGGTATTACTATGGGCCACTAATTATTAATATTTGATAATTAACATGGCCCTTGCACCCACTCTCAGTCTTTGGTGATAGATCCTTGGTTATTTCTTAGCACAATTTTCCTAGTGGGTAGTAAAGTTTTGTGAGCTTTCTATTTTGCACCTAGCTCTGAATCAACACTAGTTAAAGACATCCTTTTTTGGCCGGATTATAGTAAACTTTTATTATAGGTATTATTTTAAGAAATAGTTTAGCATCCTTAAAAAGTTGAAAGTTCCAATCCATACTTCTTTCATAATCTAGTCAACAACCAATAACTCAAATAATCCATTCAACCATGAAGTGTAATAGATATCATCTTCTTCTGTTGCAACATACAAAACTTCTACTTGCTTCATGAAATCATAGTCTACTTTACCATATCTAGACTGTTAGTTTCATCCAATGCATTGATCTATAAATGGATTCCATGAAATATTTTGTAATCCTATGGAAAATTATTTTGATTTTTCTCCTTTTAAATTTTTCTTGATAACTTTAGATAAACTTACTATTTCCTCTAACCATGGAAAAAAAGAATTTAACTTCATGATCCTCTATTAAAACCCCCCATTGGATAGCCTATACACACATTTGTTCCCTTTCCTTAACGTATGTGTAAACATGATATTTTTAATCTTTGTAGCAAGGTCTTGTATTTTCATAATGATATCTTGTATGTTCCATGGAGCCTTTGCTTTCCTCAAAATTGTATTTATTACTATTAGTGAATTGCCTTCCATCCATACTTTGTTCCATTTCATTTGTTTGCATATTAATCCTTCCAAAGCCATCCAAGATTTGGCTTCATTATTTGTATTAAATCCACTATCGAAAGCATAACGTGACAAAATATTACCCCTATTATTTTTTATTATTCCTCTTCCTCCTACTAGTCCTATATTTCCTTTATAAGCATATTATTCAAAGGATGTTAAATATATGTTCTGTTGTGGCTGCTCCACAACACACCCCAAAATTGGGGACCCCCCTTTGTTTGCACGCTTTCCAAGAAGATTGCAGTGGCCCAGATGTTAAAAGAGCAAAGAAAAGCAAGAAAATGAAAATGTCACGATATCGCGACATGTTGCTCCATCGCGGCTCAAAAAATGAAATTGTCGTGATTTCGCGACATGTTGCTCCATCGCGGCTCATAAAATGAAAATGTCGCGATATCGCGACATGTTGCTCCGTCGCGGCTTTAAAAAGAAAATTGTCGCGATATCGCGACGTGTCGTGTTTTCGCGGCTCAGAATAGCAAAGTACGTCAGAATGAAAAGGTGTCACGATATCGCGACATGTCGCATTTTCGCGGCTCAGACAAGCGAAGTACAATGGAACAAAAAAGTGTCGCGATTTCGCGACATGTCGCGTTTTCACGGCTAAGAGCAACAGGATGCAACATAAAGTGAAAAACATCGCGATATCGCGACATGTCATGAAATCACGGTTCATAGAGGAGAGAGAAAGACAAAGTGAAAAATGTCGCGATATCACGACATGTCATGAAATCACGGCTCATAGAGGAGAGAGAAAGACAAAGTGGAAAAATGTCACGATATCGCGACATGTCATGAAATCGCGATCAAAGGTAGCAAGAAAAAGTCAATGCAAAGTTGTCACGATATCGCGATGTGTCACGTTTTCGTGACCCAAAGACGAAATGAAGCGTAAGGAGAAAAACAATGTCGCGACATCATGACATGTCAGGTTTTCATGGCTGCACAGCAAGGAAGGAGTAAATGAAAGAATCTGTCGTGATATCGCGACATGTCGCGTTTTCGCGACCTAGAGCAACCAAAGTGAATATAGAGGAAAAATGTCACGATATCGCGACATGTTGCAGTTTCACAATAAATGAAGAAGAAGAGAAAAATAAAATTTTGTCACGATTTCGTGACATGTCGCGTTTTCATGGCTAAGTGCAGCGAGACAGCCCAAAATAAAAATGTCATGATTTCATGACAGGTTGCATTTGCGCGGCCCGTTGACAAAAAAATGTCACGATATCGTGACATGTCTCATTTTCGCGATGCATGAAGGTGGACAAGGTTGTTGACATAAAAATGTCGCGATATCGTGACATGTCTCATTTTCGTGGTATAAGAAGAATAATAAAGCTGCAGGTATAAAAATGTCACGATATCATGACATGCTATTTTTTTTGTCGCGATTCATGATGGGCCGTTATGGAACATGCGGGGAAGCATTGAACACGTGGCATAAAGGTGTAAGGGTTATAGAACGGTTACAGTTAGCAAAGAAGATCAAACGTTTCGACGCTCGAACAAAGGCCAAAAATAATGAAGAGTCGGGGAAGATGAAACGAAAAGATCTGGGAAATGAAACGAAGGGTCACAGAGCGAAACAGAGAACCGCACCAGAAATTTTAAAAGCAAAAGCACAGGACAGGTACAGGGGTCGGAAACCGCTGCGAGCAGAGTTGCAGAGCTGAAGGCGAGAAGGCCATTCTGGGCCTGTTTGAGTTGTTTCTCTTCCACAGACTGGTTTGGAAAAACCAGAGATTTTGCTATTGTAAAATGACATATTTTTAATGCGAAGTGTTCAAAAATTTGCATCTTGTGGGCAAGAAAGAAGGAGATATTCTTTGCATGCTATGGATTTAATGTTTATTCTTTCATTTTTCAGATTTTGAATTTATAGATAATGTTAAATGCCATCTTTTTGGGTTACATTAGGCGAATATTTGAAATCTGAAATGTTATTTCGTACCCTAGGAACTAGCACTTAGTCTATGGGGATTGTGCATGTTTTGCAAGTCCAATAGGTTAGGTTGCATGCATGGAGACCTCACATCTTCGGTTTTGTCGGAACAAGGATAGCATCAGACTGAATGTGTTCTATTTTTAATTTTTTGCATTTCTTTTTCATTTTATTTTATTTTTCCAGAAAGTTTAACTTATTTAAAATAAACATTTAAAAATTACAAAATCCAAAAAAACAATGAACAATCACTAAAGCTTCATGATGAAATAAACCAACATTGCCCCTTGTTTACAGTTACTTGCAATCACTAAGGTGTTCCAAGCATTTAAATTGATTATCTTCATTTGAGATTACCAATACACAGTTGCAAATGCTAATACAACGGAGACCTTGGAGAAGTTGTTTGTTTGACTTCTTTGCAAGAGGGGATTTGGGACCCAAATCCTAAAGGAGAGTTGTACTTTCACAACTGGGTGAAAATACCACTCAACAGATTGGCGCTAGAAGGAGGGCCTGAATGGGTTTATTTCAGTGTGATTTAAATTCAATTTTTGTATATTTCATGCCCTATTGATTGTTATCTTTAGCCCTCTTATAACAATACAACTTTGTACTGTTAAAAGGAGGACATGAATTGCTATGCACTTTCCTAACGCTTTGATTGTTCATACAGGAATAATGTGATTTGATTTGATGTTAAAAAAAAAAATAAATAAAATTGGGTATTAAAGTTATATTCTTTAAGATTCACTAATGGCTATGTTTACACCGTGGATGACAGGTAGCCCATTGAACATACCGGGAGTTCAACATTATTTGCCCGTTGGTTTTGAGAGATGTCTTCCTCGATTTTTGTCTAATGGGACAAATACTGCAGAAGAACATATTCAAGCATTCAAATTTGTTGTGAATCACTTAACAAGTTGGTATGATGATGTTGCTTGTAAAATGTTCCCTTACACCTTGGACAAAGTGGCATATGATTGGTTTACAAGTCTACCTTTAGGGTCTATCACTTCTTGGGCTCAACTAGAGGCAACATTTCTTAATCAATTCAACAAAAAGCGAGTTGACCCAATCCTCATGTACAATCAGTTGGTCTATATTAGAAAAGAACCGAGTGAAAATGTGAAGTCATTTTCTGAAAGGTTCTTTGGATTATATACTCAATTAGTGACATTTTATGCTCTTTCAGAAGAAGTGGCTCTCCAAATATACGTCAATGCTCTTGACCCACTAATTTCCACATATTTGCGAGGGATGCCTCTAATCACATCTTTGTCACAAGCCTATACTCAAGCAATGGCAATTGAGCAACAATTGAGTTGTCAAAATTATGGTGTGGGTTTTGGATCATATAATCTTCAATCATTTAATACCTCCTTTACCCACCCAATGATTTATCCACCTCAACCGAGTTCAAGTTTGAATCAATTTCAGAATCAACAATCATTCCCAAATTTCAATCAATTTCAAAATCCTCAACCTACTATGCAAGATCAACCATCTTTCTTAAGTATGAATCAACTTCAAAATACTCATCTTGATTCAAAAGATGTTTCTAAAATCAATTTCAATGATTTTCATAATAATATGATTTTAGGCAAGGGAGGAGTACTAGATCCAACTAGTATTGAAACATGTGATAGATTGGAAACCCTTGACTCACCAAAAGATGAATTCTATGAGGATGAATCCGTCTCGGATGACACATTGGATGACATTGTTGAAAGTAATGGCCCAAAAAATTCACACCTTCCAAATTATGTTAAACGTGAATCATGGGTTACACATGTGGATTATGATAGCCTTATCAATTTGAATACAAGCAATAACCCAATTTTGGAAGTAATTGAACCATCTAAGGAAGGTGAAGATAAATTTGATGAGAAACATGTTGATGAATTAAAATATGATGAAGAAATAGTTGAGCATCACAATTTGATTTTGAAAGATGATCATTATGATTCTTGGGAAGAGTATGCTCACTCCAAACCTTTTGATGAATTTTGTGTGCCTATTGATATACAGGATAATACAATTGCCTTTTCATATGAGGATATTACAAGTCTTGTGCAATCTGAGAATGTTTTGGAAGAAGGGTTGGAATCTCATCAAAGGTTGGAGAAGGATAATGATTATACTACCAGGGATGAAGAAGGAGAATCAATTGTTTTTGTTCCCCTTAAGGGGCAGGAAATCAAAAATCTTGATCCACCTATTGATTCTACAATGTCTATGCCATCTCAAAATGATCAAATTACAAAACCTAAGTGGTGTGGGTTTGATACTATTGATGATCCTAATGAAAATGTGGATTTCGAGGCAACTCAAGCCATTGATCACGGAAGGGTGTCACGCGACACATGTCTTGAAAAACTAGGCTCTTGTTTTGAAAAGGATGGACGTATGTTTGATTGGGTGCCTAACTTTGGTGTTTTTGAATAGGTATTGGATGATGAAGAAGACAACGAGAAAAAAGAAAAGGCTACTAACACTCATCAAGTTATGGTAAATTTTAATCATGATGGGTTGAGTATGGATGACAAGGTGAAATCTTTACCGTTGGTAGTAGCTACAAAAATTTTAAGTGATAGGTTACATGGTGTCCTTTTGGATGCTAATATCATTAATGGGGAAATGTCAAATTTTGTTGATGCTTGTCAAGTCTTGAATTATTTTGATTGCTTTAAAATCCTGGAAAATGATTTGAATTCAAGACTTTTAGAAATAGGCTCTTGTTTGCAACATCTCACATTTGAAAAGGAAGGCCTAGTTCTAAATCATGCATGGAATTATGAAATTTGCATTTTAAAGAATAGACATGATAAAATTGAATACCAATCATTGTCTAATCAATTTAATTTGAATCTCACCTATGAGAATACTAATGGAACTAAATCTAATTGGTGGGGTGAGAGAGGAAAGTTGAAGTGGGTTGCATTGTTTGGTCTAGTCTTGTTTTTGTTGGATTCCCACAACATTTGGCATGCGTATCACGTTATATTTTTGTTGAAGTGTTCTAATCATGTTTGGGATCCGGGCAAAGGATGGCCCAAATTTTTGCACCATCTTGTACAATAGTGTATATAATTTTTGGTTTTTGGTGTGGGTGTTCAAGTTTTCGTTTTTGGGATTGTTTTTTGGGTTTGGTTTTAAGTTTTGTGTGTTGGTCCTCTGGACATGTTTGGTTTGTTTAAAAAAAAAAAAAAAAAGGGAGAAAATTTGAGATGTCAACTTATGCCTAAGATCAGGAGAATATGAAACATTGGAATTGTGTTGTAGAAAGCTCCACAAGTAACACAAACATTTTAAATAATATCGTTTGAATCTTGTGATGCATGAAGTTGTCAGTTATACAAATTATGGCAATACTCCATCCGCAATTCAGAAAAGCAATGCATTCATATTATATCCCACTTTGCATATACATGCCATCTTAGTTGCATATACATTTCAAATACAATCATTAAAAATGTGTCAAATCCTCTTAGGGTTATTCTATAACATAAAACATAAAAAATCCTAAGGTTGGGAACTGATGCCCGAGCTATCTTGAACCAAGCACATTTTATACACATTAAAAAGGATCTTGAGCAAAATGATCAAAACCTTGCTTGGAAGAAAAGGTCAAGCGAAAGGAGTATTTCATGTCTATCCTATTATGCAACATGATCCTTAAAACAATGGTTTTTACCACTTCCATAAAGCTTAAAGCCTAAAATCAGAGTAGTAAGGATAGGGTTAAATCCTCATCGAACTTAGGTTGAGGATCCAACTCCCCAAAGCTCTGATTTGACCTACATGGAGTAGTAAGGATAGGGCATAATTCTCATCTCGCCTAGGTTGAGAATCCGATTCCCCAAAGCTCCATATTTCCCATTTCATCATAAATCTTGGATTGGAAGGATCGTACTACATGTCCTCTGCAAAGGATGGGTAGTCATCCCCAAGGTCCAAGAAATAAAAGTAAAACTAATTTTTCCCATTTCATCTCAATATTGGATTGGAAGGATCGTACTACATGTCCCTAGCAAGGATGGGTAGTCATCCCCAAGGTCCAAGAAATAAAATAACTAAATATTTTCCATTTCATCTTAATATTGGATTGGAAGGATCGTACTACATGTCCCTCGCAAGGATGGGTAGTCATCCCCAAGGTCCAAGAAATAAAAGAAATGAAGCCAAATCATGGATTATGGGGTTAAGTATGCTCATGCATGGCAGCATGTCTTGTCTAAAAACAAGACCACTGACTGCTCAAACGGATAGACTAGCCTGACCATTTCATCCATAACTGGTTAAATCATTTTGCTCAAAGTGAGGTAATGAATTCCAGATCAGAGTAGTAAGGATAGGGTTAAACTCCCATCTCGATTAGGTTGGGAGTCCGATTTCCCAAAGCTCTAATTTCACTTTCACTTGCACATGGGTTCAAGATAGTAGTGACTCATAACCAACTTTGGGATCTAATAAAACAATTCATTATACATATAGTTGATCCTAAGAGGGTTTGATAATTTTAAATGTTTGTATATGATATTGGAAAGTTTTAAAGTCTTTATAAAGCAGGTTGTTATATCTCTAGCATATTTATCAGGCTGCTCAAATCATTCATAACCTCACATATGCATTCATGTAAAACTGACAATGGAATGTGAATCAATTTCAAACGATAGAAAATGGAACACACTGCACACACCGAGCTAATACTTAATGATTCTAATGTTTCATGTATTTCTGATCTATCGGTATTTGTTTATCTTTTATGTGTTGATGCCTGTACTTAAGCTTGTATATTTTAGGGTAGGTTCTCACCAAAATGCTCAGGAGCATTTCCCAGTAGAGTCGCCATTTGTTGTGGCTGCTCCACAACACACCCCAAAATTGGGGACCCCCCTTTGTTTGCATGCTTTCCAAGAAGATTGCAGTGGCCCAGATGTTAAAAGAGCAAAGAAAAGCAAGAAAATGAAAATGTCGCGATATCGCGACATGTTACTCCATCGCGGCTCAAAAAACGAAATTGTCGCGATTTCGCGACATGTTGCTCCATCGCGGCTCAGAAAATGAAATTGTCATGATATCGCGACATGTTGCTCCATCGCGGCTTAAAAAGAAAATTGTCACGATATCGCGACGTGTCATGTTTTTGTAGCTCAGAACAAAGTACGTCGAAATGAAAAGGTGTCACGATATCGCGACATGTCACGTTTTCGCGGCTCAGACAAGCGAAGTACAATGGAATGAAAAAGTGTCACGATTTCGTGACATGTCGCATTTTTGCGGCTAAGAGCAACAGGATGTAGCATAAAGTGAAAAACGTCGTGATATCGCGACATGTCATGAAATCACGGTTCATAGAGGAGAGAGAAAGACAAAGTGAAAAAACGTCACGATATCGCGACATGTCATGAAATCACGGTTCATAGAGGAGAGAGAAAGATAAAGTGGAAAAATGTCGCGATATCGCGACATGTCATGAAATCGCGGTCAAAGGTAGCAAGAAAAATTCAATGCAAAGTTGTCACGATATCGCGACATGTCGCGTTTTTGTGACCCGAAGACGAAATGAAGCGCAAGGAGAAAAACAATGTCACGAAATCACGACATGTCGCGTTTTCACGGCTGTAAAGCAAGGAAGGAGTAAATGAAAGAATGTGTCGCGATATCGCGACATGTCGCGTTTTCACGACCGAGAGCAACCAAAGTGAATGTAGATAAAAATGTCGCGATATCGCGACATGTTGCAGTTTCATGACTAAATGCAACAAGATAGAGAAAAATGAAAATATGTCACGATTTCGCGACATGTTGCATTTTCGTGGCCAAGTATAGCGAGACAACCCGAAATAGAAAAATGTCACGATTTCGCGACAGGTTGCATTTGCGCGGCCCGTTGACAGAAAAATGTCACGATATCGCGACATGTCTCATTTTCATGGTGCATGAAGGCGGACAAGGCTATTGACATAAAAATGTTGCGATATCGCGACATGTCTCATTTTCACGGTATAAGAAGAATAATAAAGCTGCAGGTATAAAAACGTCGTGATATCGCGACATGCTATTTTTTTTGTCGCAATTCATGATGGGCCGTTATGGAACATGCGGGGAAGCACTGAACACGTGGCATAAAGGTGTAAGGGTTACAGAACGGTTACAGTTAGCAAAGAAGATCAAACGTTTCGACGCTCGAACAAAGGCCAAAAATAATGAAGAGTCGGGGAAGACGAAACGAAAAGATCTGGGAAATGAAACGAAGGGTCATTGAGCGAAACAGAGAACTACACCGAAAAGTTTAAAAGCAGAAGCACAGGACAGGTACAAGGGTCGAAAACCGCTACGAGCAGGGTTGCAGAGCTAAAGGCGAGAAGGCCATTCTGGGCCTGTTTGAGTTGTTTCTCTTCCACAGATTGGTTTGGAAAAACCGAAGATTCTGCTATTGTAAAATGACATATTTTTAATGCGAAGTGTTCAAAAATTTGCATCTTGTGGGCAAGAAAGAAGGAGATATTCTTTGCATGCTATGGATTTAATGTTTATTCTTTTATTTTTTAGATTTTGAATTTATAGATAATGTTAAATGCCATCTTTTTGGGTTACATTAGGCGAATATTTGAAATCTGAAATGTTATTTCGTACCCTAGGAACTAGCACTTAGTCTATGGGGATTGTGCATGTTTTGCAAGTCCAATAGGTTAGGTTGCATGCATGGAGACCTCACATCTTCGGTTTTGTCGAAACAGGATAGCATCAGACTGAATGTGTTCTATTTTTAATTTTTCTGGCATTTCTTTTTCATTTTATTTTATTTTTCTAGAAAGTTTAACTTATTTAAAATAAACATTTAAAAATTACAAAATCCAAAAAAAAAACAATGAACAATCACTAAAGCTTCATGATGAAATAAACCAACATTGCCCCTTGTTTACAGTTACTTGCAATCACTAAGGTGTTCCAAGCATTTAAATTGATTATCTTCATTTGAGATTACCAATACACAGTTGCAAATGCTAATACAATGGAGACCTTGGAGAAGTTGTTTGTTTGACTTCTTTGCAAGAGGGGATTTGGGACCCAAATCCTAAAGGAGAGTTGTACTTTCACAACTGGGTGAAAATACCACTCAACATGTTCTTTGCATAATATGTAGCTCTATAAATGATTTTCACATTTGGCCTTCAAATTAGAAAAATAAATCTATTTTTAAATCAAGAAAATAAGCATATATAAAAGTATCATATATGGTTTTATATTGATTATATATTCACCTAAATAAATATTTCCATGTGGAATAACTTTCCTTAGTAGTATGTTGAATAATATCAAATGAACCGATGATCCTGTGATAAAATAACCAAATTAAAAAACTCATGTGTATGGGTAAGACCCATGAACACTCCATACATGACTCCACCTAACACCCTTATTAATGGAAGAAAGGTAAAATATTGAGGAACATTTTTCACAGGACTGTCCAAACTATCAAACTTGTTTCGACCATATTTCACTCATCCAAACTCAAATTGAGCTGAAATTTTGAGGTTAGATGCATGAAAAACCCTAGAACCTCTCCACCAATGTTTAGATCAGTTGAAGCAACACAAATACTAGAGCATCCTTGTGTATGAATGATATTTTTGGCAAGCAACTATGCGAGGGTTTCATCTGGGTTGAGTGCAAGCAACTCCACATGTTGGTTTTTAGGGCTTTCGAGCCCTAGTGGCCAATATCTTTGTGGTTTATACTCAATATTTTAGTAGGATATGTTACATGGGATCCAAGATGGATTAGAAATCTATCTTTCATCAGATCATGCTGTGAACTTGAGTGACAACAACTTCCAATTTGCTTCACAAAATAAAAGTGAAAACCATACCTTTCCACGACGTCTAGGGCAAGGATTACAGAGATCACAAAATAAGTTTCAAGTAACTGATAAAAATATGGCTCAGATCTCAAGTGAATATGGTGCTAAGGTGCACCCACAAAATAAATCTACTATGAAAACCCCTATAAAGGGTAAGAATTTCTAAGACTCAGCCCCAAAAATGAATTTTAGGGATTCCCTCCATGGTGGAAAACCTCAAACCTATGCTAATATTAATATTAGGGCTTCCCATAAATCTCAAGAATGCCTAAGATTGATCCTAGGAAAATGGATTCAGGATGTCTTAAAGCAGCCGATGGAACTCCTATTGTTAAGCTTGATATGGGTAACATTCAGACTGACATTGAAGATCTAGGAAAAATAGGACTAATTTGTCAATTTGTGGGTTTTTTTCTGAGCCTATCTACTTTCAAAGTCTGGGCTACAAAAAGCTAGAAAACTAAAGGTGAGTTATAAATCTCTATTTATCCAAATGATTATTTTCTTATTTTATTTGCTAATAATGAAGATAGAGAGAAAAATTTTCAAGGGGGTCCCTAGTTTTTTAGAAGGGCAGGGCTTTTCATGAAGCCCTGGCATACTAAATTTAAAGCTGAAGAAGAGATGCCTTCTACAACTCCCCTATGGGTTAGACTCTTTGGCCTCCCTATTGAATTTTAGAATCCTACTATTTTTTCTTCAATTGGAAACTCTTTAGGAACTTTTATGATGACTGTTGATTGTACTCAAATTTTTGAACATATTATTTATGCTTGGATTTGTATTTTAATGGATTTTGACAAACCCCTACCTAAAAATATCACATTAAAATTTGGGGAAGACACTTGGGAGCAAGTAGTGGACTATGAGAACATTCATTTTCGTTGTAGAATTTGCCATGAATATGGTCATTTGGATAGTGCTTGCCCAAATAAAATTCCTGATCAAAAGAAATAAGATGTAAACTTAGCAGGTTTCCAAATGCCTAAGAAGAACACTAAGAAACAACCAGTTATGAAGGATCAATCAAAGTCATCCGCTAATATGTTTGAAATCCTTTCCACAAATGATGTCCCAAGTGAGGAAGAGGAAATAATAGAAACAAAAATCTTAGAAACACAATTTAAAGATGAAGGGAAGAACTAAGAGACAAACCAACAAATCAAAGGTTTTCAACAAAAAAAAGGAAGAAAATTTACACAAGAAAAACAATCTTTTAAATATCAAAACTTCAAATAATATAGGTCCCAATATAGACTTTGTTGAACCCTCTAGTAAAATTTTGGCTGTGTACGAGCATTTTTCAAGGTTAGAAGCCATATCAGATTCAATTGGAGTAAGTCAAGAAATAGGAAAAAAAACTGAAGATGGATTCTAATCAAAAGGCAGGTCGCAAGACCAATCAATATCATATGGTAAATAAGGTGAAAAGCTTGTAGAGGAAGGTAATATTAACATCCTTCCCAAAATTTTTAGCCCTGGTATTAATGAAGATCATCACTTGGAATATTAGAGGACTCAAAGGGAGTCTTTAAAAACAAAATAAAATTAGAAGAATGATTCAGATAAATCATCCACATCTTGTTTTCCTTCAAGAAACGAAGATGTCAATGGAGGATATGGACTCAATTACTAGTAAAATTTGGCGACCTGGAAAAGTGGTTTCCCTCAGTTCCCAGGAGACTTATGGTGGCATTGCTTGTCTTTGGGACCTGAAAGAGGTAATTATTCAAAATATGGTTGGCATTTGGGGTATTTTGGCTATAGCTATTCAAAATAGACATTCCAACCAACTTATGCTCTGCATTACTATTTATAATCTGATTGCTTTTGAGGAAAAAAGAAATATAGTGGAAGGATATAACTCATATTATATCTTATTTTCTGAAAGCTTGGATCTTGATTGGAGGAGATTTCAATATCATCCTATCTTTGGATGATAAAATGGAGGGAAATAGAAATTTGGACAAAAGCACTGATCTCATGAGCAAATATATTGCAAACCTCCATATTGTGGACATCCAACCAAATAATGGCCTTATGAATTGGTCTAACATAAGGTAAGGCTTAGCTTGTATAATGGAGATATTGGATAGGTTTTTTCTCTCTATACATTTCTTAATCTATGGCCACATTCCTAAAGTGAAGACTCTTAACAATGCTGGTTTGGATCACTGGCCAATCATGGTGGAAATATGGAAAACCAATGTGAGTTTCTCTCCTTTTCATTTTCAATTAATGTGTCTCAAAGACAGTTCCTTTAGACCTCATGTGCAACAATGGTGGAAGGAAGGTAAGCCTAGGTATGGACTAAGATGTTCTATTTTACCAAAATACTGCAATACATTAAATCCAAAATCAAGACTTGGAACTAGAAGGAGTTTGGGGATGTTCATAAAAAAACATGAAGTTATTGCTCAACTTGAAAATTTGAATAAGGAAATATGTTTAGATGGCCTCAAAGAGAATAGAAGTGTAGATGAAGTTAAACTCACAAATCAGTTAGAGGAATGGGAAAAAAGAGAACTCTTATGGAAGCAAAAATCTAAAATTCAATGGCTCAAAGGAGATCGAAACACAAATTTCTTCCACAAATATCTTCTAGCTCGAATATCTCACAACTATATTTCTTCCCTGAAATCAGATTCTGGAGATGTTGTCTATACTTGGGATGGCATGAACTCTATTGTTGTATATTACTTTTACAATATGTTTACTGCTACTCCTCTTGACTCAGCTTCTCAACAAAATGTTCTTTAAGAAATCCCTTCTCTTATCACTTATGAGGAGAACTCTATTTTGACTGCTCCTGTTACTACCAATGAGCTTCAATAGGTAGTTTTTAAAATAAAAAAGGGAAAGCCCCAGGTACTGATGGTTTTACCATTGAGTTCTATCAAGAGTTTTGGGATATCCTTCATGATAATTTATTAGAGGTGGTGAAAGAAGCGAGGAAAGCCAAAGAAATTTTGAAGGTTATCAATAAAACTTATATTAATCATGTTCCAAAATCTCAAGAGGTTGATCATATCTCAACTTTTAGACCTATTTATTTATGTAATGTTCTTCTCAAAATCATTACTCTGGTAGATAGTTTCTAATCTTCTTGAATCTTCTCTAGAGGTGGGCATTAATAACCCCTTACTAATCACCATTGATTATGAGGCTAATCAATTATTTATGGAGGAGGAGAGTAAAGGGTTTATTCGCCTATGCGAAGGAGAGTCAATGCCAAGGGAAGGGAGTCAAGGGGTAACAAATAGATGCTAGCATCTCAATCTGGGGATGAGGGGGAAGAGTAAAGTCCTCGCGAGTAATCATGGTAGAAAGGTTGAAGCCTCTTTTACATAATGTTATTTTCCATGAACAAGGGGGTTATGTGGAAGGGTATCAAATAGTAGATGAGATAGTTCTTTCTCAGGTTTCCATCCATTCCATGGATATGCAAAAATCTCCTTCCATGTTCATTCAGCTAGACTTATCCAAAGATTATGATAGAGTGGATTGACACTTCCTTATCAAAGCTTTGAGGCAATTTGGTTTCTCTAAGGATTGGATGGATTGGATTATGGGATGTATCTCTTAAATTTCCTACTTAGTTATTATCAATGGTAGACTTTCTCAGTCATTCCCAGCTATTAAAGGTATTAGGCAAGGTGACCCGCTATCCCCTTATTCATTCATCATTCTTACTGAATGTTTGGGTAGGACTATAACCAAAAATAGGGAAACAAAACACTTGAGGAAGTTACCATTGCTCATGGAACTATACCTATCTCTCATCTTAAATTTGTTGATGACTCTACTCTTTTAGGTAAAGCTACAATTAAGGAAGCTTCTAATATTAAGCAAATCATTAGCTATTTTTCTAAGGCTACTGGGCAGTTGATCAATGAAGATAAATCTAAAGTTATCTTCTTTCACTGCTCTTCCAGACAGGAATCCATGGTCTTGGAAATATTAAGATATAAGAAGATCTCCATTCCGATCACTTATTTAGGTATTCCCATCAATATTCAAAGGCAAAAAAAAAAGATTGGAATTGGTTGTTGGACAAAGTCAAGAAGAAATTGGAAAGTGGACCAACAAGTGGATTTCTTCTGGGGTAAAATCACCTTGGTAAAATTAGTCCTTCAAGCTATTCCTATTTATGTTTCTTCTATGTTTAATATCCCAAAGTTTGTTCTTCGATAATTGGAGCAAATAAGTCATCGATTCCTCTAGAGTGGTACTAAGGAGAAAAGAAAATGGGCCTTGGTGAGTTGGAACACTTTATGTCTTCCTAAGAATGAAGAGGGGTTAGGATTTCAATCTTATATTAATAACAACAAATATTTAGCTACTAAATTATATTGGAGGATTTTTCATAACCCTAATGCTCTTTGGGCCAATAATATTTGTGCTAAATATACTGATAATAAAAGTCTTGAAGACCTTGTTCGCTATCAACTTCCTACCAAAGGTTCTCCCATTCTAGAAGTTCTTAATACTGGTGAAAATTTGATAAAGAAAAAATTATTTTAGATCATTCATAATGGTCAACAAGCAAATTTTTGGACAGATTCTTGGGATGGTCACAAGCCTTTGATAACTTAGTTTCTCGATTGGAGGCCTTCGATGGAGGAGCTTCACCAAGCTAACTAGATAAAGGTGTTTAATTACTGTCGGTACCATACTGGTAATTCAAAGGTTGGTAGATATTGAATCCCTATTGATTACTGGCCTATTCAAATCCCATAAAGGTAAATATAAGATATCCAAGGTATCCTTCATATGAGATCTCTTTCTTGATCCCATGAAAAATATTATTTTGGATGGAACAACACTACTAAGGGTGAGTATTATGTTGCTCAAGGTTATTTGACCTTATGCCATAATAATCCCAACCAATATTCTAACATATTTTCTTAGTTGTGGGCTCAAAAGCTCTAGCCTAAGGTGAGGTTCTTTACTTGGATTTTATTGCATTGTAGGGTGCTTACTAGTGAGCATCTTATAAAGTGTGGTTTTCATGGCCCTTTTAGATGTGAAATGTGTTAAGAGAATGTAGAAACTATCAACCATATTTTTATTGAGTGTACTTTAGCCTCTGAGCTATGGAGGAGAAAGGCCACTTTAATTAGATTACAATGGTCCAATTTTTTTTACTTTTGAACAAATTTGGAGCCTAAGCAAGAGGGTGTTGATCACTTTATTAGGCAATTAGTTTGAATGGGTTCTACCATTCTTCTTTGGAATATCTAGAATGAAAGGAAAAACCAAATTTTTAATCAAGATATGAAGGATATTCTTTATATTTGGTAAAATACCATAGCCAACTTAGTTGAATCAGCCCATCAACCTCATAATCACCCACAAAACTCCTACCAAATATGGGATCAAGTGATGCAAATATTGAAGATTAAATTTTCTAAGGGCAACCAACTTAAAGGGAATGTGAGTATTTGTAAGATGGATAGGACAAGAAATTGGCAACCTCCTAAGGATTTTAGAAAAGTCAATACTTATGGAGCCTCTAGAGGGAACCTGTAGACACCTAAAATGCGTCATGTCGAGGGCGACTACTCATATGGACATGCTACAAGACCATATGGAAGATCTTGGATAGACTCCAAGATAGAGCAGTGGTTCTAACCACTCAATTTGGGCTCCTTGGCCTAATCAGTCTGAACCATAGCCCAGACCTATGGTTTACAGCTGAACCATGGCTGAGACCTATGGTTTGTAGTCTAGACCATAGTTGTGACCTACGGTCTTAACTGAAGTTCAGTTGGCCTTCAATCCGAGCCAAATCGGTTGAAATGGCCATTGGATCTAGAAGAAGGTGGTTAGAGGGTGGAAGCTTCCATTCCAACTATCCTAACCACCCCTTCTTGATCTTGGCTTCTCCAGGAAGCCACCCCTAGCCCTTGGGTAGTCCTATAAGTACCCCTCAAAATTAGGGCAAACTATCAAAGAGAGCATTGGATATTTGAGCAGCGAAGCCCTATCGAATTGTACACTCAACCGAGTATACTAAGAGAGAGCTATTGCACTTATCCCCTACCTACTTGCCAATATTCATGATGAATTGCATTATGGATGCCCTAGGAGTCTAGGAGAGCCAAGAAATGCAAATTCGGGCAAACGAAGGCCCATCACAGTGATTTGACCACCAAACCTATCAGAAGGACATCGAAGGTGACCCTTGAACATCAATTGGACAAGGAGGTTAAGCCCACTACCCTTGGAATTGAGGGTAAGCCTATCAGAGTGCTAACCATGGCTATCAACCACGGTTTATAGTGCAGACCATGCACCAGAGCTACGGTTTGCAGCAGAGGTATAACCGCCTTCCTAATTTCATTTATGTCCAGCTAATTAGGTTAGATTAGTTGTTTTCATGGTTAAAATACATTTTAGAAGACTTCTGACCGTAGATTTAGGTTAGTATAGTTTTTTTATGTTTATGCTTCAATTAGGACTTTAATAAGTTCTTTATGCACTTTCATGCCTTATTTCATATATCTGATCCATGCATAGAGTAGCTGCTATCTTTCTTTACGCTATTGTATGAATCTTGATTCGATTTGCATAGTTTAGAAGCTTTCTTTATGCTTTCTTGATTATGCATGTTAATGGTGTCATTATGCATTTTACCTAAAAGGGCCTCATCATGAGAGGCTGCCTATATTTTTGACATTCTTGTTGTTTCTTGACCGTAGGGAACAGTTCCAAAGGAGAGCAAACCATCAAGTTCCTTCCCCATTGCGAAGAAGAGGGCACCTCCACCCTAGAGCAGTTCGTGCCATTCCGAGAGGCATTTGGAAATCACACCTACCCTTAAGAGGGAAAACAATTGAGCACTCCTATTGTAATATTGTATCAAAATGAATATCCCTAAGAGGGACGTACTTGTAATTGGGTTTTGACTTCAAATATAATGGAATAAAGTGTTTTCTTTCTTGTTTCATTTGTTGTCAATTTCATTTACTTGTATGCATGTTATATCTTTACCATTTATCGCAATAGGAGCCGCAATCGGGTGTGACCCTTTCTGGTGGTTACAGAGGTGATCACGATGGCACCCCATATTTTTAGGATCTGACTATGTTTTGTTGGCTTTTGTATTTGTAGGTATAGACCACAGCTATCAGCTGTGGCCCAACAACTGAACCACAGGTACAAGGCATGGTTCACAATCAGAACCGCAGGTCAGACCTACGGTTTCCTGCTGACAACACAGACAGACAATTCCAGAATTCTAGACAGTGCAGGACATGAGGTAGGTCCTTTTTCTAGCCCTCTATCACTTTTCTGTGTTCTGTGTTTTTACAGTAGGTCAATTTCAAATGCAAATTAGGAAAGCAACTAAAAGAAAATGGTAAATCAATTGTCCTAGTTTGCTTTTCATACTTTGCTTTCACTAGAAAGGCGCTGCTGGGAACAACGGACCTCTGATTGCAGTCCGCCCTAGGCTACAACGTGCTTGATAGATATGTGTTGATGGTTTGCATGTGTGAGGCCCGATTAGTGGCCATTTAGCATCGTAATGTGCATAGTCCTAAAGAGCATCTAGAGTAACTTGCATTTTTTGAATCTGAAACGTCTTTCATTTGCATAGCATTTAGAAAATGAGCATGTGTGCTATATGATGCATTTCTTTTATGTACATTAAAAAGAACCACACACACCATGAAACACTTAAATGCTAGTGAGTTGGGCTTGACATCCAACCACTAGTAGGGTTCAACGACGGTGGGCGTAACTTCCATCCGTTGGCCCAAATCCTATGAACCCTTGATATATAGACCAATACCGGATCCAAGAACCATCCGTAGCCTAGAAAATTTGCATGTACTCCTCTTCGGAGGGTATAACACTGACTGGGTGAGATTGGGTGAGGATCTGGTAGGACCTGTGCTCCTTGTCCGGGTGTGGGCTTCATTACCACACATGGGGGATTTACGCGACTTGGAGTTCATAGCCAAGTTGTCGAGCTACGAGCGTACAGGTGAAATCCATTAAACCAAGAATAAAATCCAACAAGTTTTACAAAAACATGATAAGAGTTTCTACAACTGATACAACACATATTGAAAACACATCAAACAGTTTAGGACTCACTTTTAAAACTTAAAATGAGATAATCATTGTTGTATACCTTGTTTGCTTAATAATAATACATTTAGACTCTAGGTACACAATGGTGGACACACGGGGTGGTCGAAAATGGTCCAAAGCCAACGTCGATGACCAACCCCTAACTAGTTCACAACAATACATGTCGAATCCTCAACCACATGAGCGAACCGAACGTCGTTCGGCTAGCATTCGAGGAGACAACTCGACACGGGGGGAGCCAATAGAGCAAACCCCAAATAGAGGAGCTTCAGTACACTCCTCTAGGCATAGAGTAGAATAGGAAACCTTCCAGCATGAGGGTGTTCCACTTGAGAGCCATTATCGAGACCGCAATGCACGCGCATCCACGGGGTCGACTGAAGAGTTTATTGTGCAGGGGACCAGATTGGTGCCCCTACGTACTAAGTCTACTGGAGGATCTATGGCTCCACCTTCTGAGTATAGAAGGACTAGAGACCCACCCATTCAGGGGTAGGTAGATAGGCTCGCTACCGAGCATAGAACTAGCCATACTCCCATGCGTGGTCCAACATGCAAAATCACCATTGACATATCAAAGGTGGGAGATAATGGTACACCATCGAATGAGCGATGGTGGTCTAGGTAGTTAGAAGGTCTAGGTAGTGTTCTAGAGTAGCTAGGCTACAAGCCTTCCACTCCACCCACTCGAGCCCCGAGTGAGCATAGTGGGAGTGTCGTCCACACTACTAGAGAACATGGGGAGGCTTCTAAGCACCCTCATGTCACACACCCACTATCTGCACATGGTGGTTCACAATATAGGACATAATAGGAGGCCAATGCCATCTTTACAGATAGAGGCAAAGGCACAACATATCATTCTGATGGGTATAGAACCCATAAAGTTGCTCATACAGAGTAGGGGTATCAAAGGCCTCCCACGACCGACCAGATCGATAGATCACATCGACTGGCATCAGAGCAAAAATGCCAACTCCTCCAAGACCAATTGGAGGATGCTCACCTAGAGAGGCAGCGTATCGAAGATGAAAATCTTCAAGTACAAAGGCTCATAAGATAGAGGTTATATGAGCAACGCATGCACGAGGAGCGTATCCTTGCTCAAAAGGAACGCGTAGAACAGGAGGATCGATTAGCTAGGGCTGGCCTATATCCTCAAGATGAGCATCGAGAGCACACGCATAGGAAGGCTTTCTCACAAGCCGAGATGCATCAAGAGCATAGAGATGCTCGTACTCATGTTACTACCAAACAAAGGGAGCGGCTACCACCGCTCAATATTCAAAGGCAGAGACAGCATGAAGCAGTAGCGGGAGATGGATACGAACAGGAATATCTTGAAAGCTCTCGAGCTGAAGAGGAGGAAGAGCAAAGACCTCCATCTCACACAAGGAAGATAGTACCTCCTAAGCCACCTACACATCAACTTAGGGAGGAGGACTTTCTATCTTCAGAGGCCTATAAGGCCTTGGTCGAGAAAATTAAAGCCATTGAGAGACAAGGCACGACTATTCAAAAGTCGACTCTAAGGAAAATCCATAATGAGCCTTTGGATCCTTCAGTGCCTACTTCGGCCTACCCTGAGCATTTTGACATGCCCAGGTTAGATAATTTCAAGGGTGATGAAGATGCACAAGAACATGTAACGAGCTTTCTGGATGCTTGCTTTCAGATAGCAAGCAATGATGCCTTATTGTTGCGCACGTTCATCATGACACTTTTAGGGCCTACCCAAGAGTGGTTTAATCAGCTAAAGAAGCATAGTATAACAAGCTTCGAGCAATTAGCTGATGCCTTTCTTGAATGCTATTCCTTTGGCATCAAGAAATAGGCTAATATTTTTAATTTGGCTACGCTAGCTCAACACGACGACGAGCCCATAGAACAATACGAAAAGAGGTGGAGAAGATTAATGGCGAAGTTGCCATTCCCCATTCCTACCATGGAATTAACTCGGATGTTCATGAAGAGTTGTGCCAAGCACATCTCGTTACTACTGCAGCTACAATAGTATGCTACATTCGAAGAGGCTTTGGCGCAAGCCAAGGTGATTGAGGATATCAAGTTGCAAGAGGGCAACTTGAAGCTCAAAAATAGGAAATAGGGATAGAAGAAGAGTACCACGAAGCATCAGGGCAAGCAGGCCCATGTAAATCAAGTGGTATTAAATCTCCAATGGGAGGACAAGGGGCAGTAGAAGCAGAACTACTAGGCCCAACCTCCACCTGTGCAGTATGATAAGCGCAATAACTATAAGGGCAAAAACAAAGAGCAACGCCCACCTCGCCAGTTCACACCATTGATGGAATCGTTGACGATGATTTTCCATCAGTTATGCGAGGCCAAGGCAATCAGATTACCCGAATTCAAGATGATAGACCCCAATCAACCCAAACCAAAGGGGTTTCAAGATGATCTATTTTGCATCTTTCATAGAATGAAAGGACATGACATCGAGGTGTGTTGGTCTTTCAAACACCTAGTGCAAAATATGATCGACAAGGGTGAGCTTGTAGTGCCTCACAACCTGCAGGTTCCAGACAATCAAAATATGGGGATTTATAAGAACCCCTTACCGAATCATGAGGCACCTCGAAACAACGTTGGTCAAGTTAACTAGGTACGAGTCGAACCACCTACCCAGGGGTTCGTAGGTATGGTCAATGTTGTTACTAGGCATGGGAGATACGAACAACAAAATCAACCTCATGCTCCTATCCAGATACAAGCCACGCCGAATCAGCGATCGACACAGAATATTCTAGGCCCACCAACAAGACCGGTGGTGACCCTAAGGAGCAGGTTGGTCCAAAACCTGTAGACAACTCCTACGAAGTTGTCAATATATGAATTAATTCAGTAGTCCCCGAGGCACAGGGAGACTCTTATGGAAATTTTAAGGTCCATTGAAGTACAGGCCTAGGATGCACAGGCATTCACAAATTTCATGGGACATGTACAATAGTGTCAGGAACCGATGATCCAATTTTACGATCATGAGATAAGGACGGTTTCTACAACTACGACTGACCCGCCATTGCATATAATCGCGTGTGTGAATCACATGCCATTTAAAAGGGTCTTGATTGATACTGGCTCATCGATCAACATAATAACGACCAAGGCACTGAGTCATTTGAAGCTACCTAAATCACACATTGTGCCAACTACATTTACATTGAGAGCGTTTAACGACGCACTATGTTCGACTATCGACACAATTATCCTACCCATACAGGTAGGTTTGAAGACCATTTTAGTAATGTGTCACATGATAGAAGGGGCCATGCAGTACAACATTTTACTCGGTAGGCCTTGGATTCATGAAATGCGTTGTGTCCCCTCGATACTACATCAATGCATGAAATATATTCATGAGGGACTGGTTCACGTAGTGGCATCGGATGAGGAGCCATTTAAGTTTGTGAACCTAGCAGATTTTCCTGGGGGTTTCATACTCCCATCAATGCACCTGGATGTTCGACCATCATCGCCAATAAGGAAACCAGGAGGTAAACCGACGGTGCATGCTCAACCAATGCCATCTGTGTCACATAGATCGGAGCATACCACTGCCACTTCCTTGAAACCATCAGCATCAGTCATGCATCGGGATGACAGGAAATTAAAGGTGAAGATGGGCAAGAAAGAGAAAGAGCTTGAGCCCGAGCCAATCATCGAGGACGTTCCCATTCCCATGGAAGTTGAGGAACCCCAAGACAAAGCCGAGGAGGCACCTCAACTTGCCTCACTTGTATCTTCTAGTAGGGTCATCCACACCATGGGTGATGGTACATCTCGCTAATACCGGATTAGGCGAGTACCTTGTGCAAAATGTGACCTTCGAACCAATTCTGAAGACTGCGCAAGAGATGGGTAGACCATCCACCCATCGTTATCCAGTTGGATCGGTGGTTCCACTAGGAGAACCACCTAACCAGACTAACTTCATCTATGCGAGGCTAGATCAGCTTCCAACATGAGAGCCCATGGATGAAGATGATGAGGAACCTTTCATGGTAAACATTCATTATTTGTCTAATCCGAAGTATGCCATGCAGATTTTTGAGCTATATCATTGGCATGGATACGACCTTGGTCTCTTTGAACAAGGATGGAGGACTCCACTGGAACCTCATTATCAGTTAGTCACTGATAGATTCGGTCTAGGGTTACAGATACATGGGTAGGATGATTTGCTCATAGCATCCCTAGATCGTCTGTACCTCAACATGGCGGATGATGTGGATTTTAATCCATATCATCTGGATCCTTCCAAATTCTAGAGGAATCACCCTATGATATCTGCCATCACCATTGAGCCACTCGAAGATCATCGTGAAGGGCTCCTTGAGCAGACTGAGGCAGAAATGAACCCCAGAGATCAACTGGGACACCAAACCCATGATGCAGTCGATGACACAGACATGCAGGGGTGCAACCCCATTACTACAAGTGATCTCGAGTTAGGAGATCTTTGTAATGAATATGGAGCGGAGTCCACCTCCGATATGAGTGGACCAGGCTATGATGCAGATGAGGATCCCTCAAATGATGATGGATCCGAGGATGAAGTCGAAGGCACTTATATCAGGCCTTTGTATGCGCATCATTTATTGCCTATGGAATCGGTATAGGATATCAAAGAGATCCTTCCCAATGTTGATCATCCAGGGGAAGGGACCGAGCTAGTTTTCTCGATAGCATCGTACATGAGGTATAATTATCTAATTTTTTTGGATAGCGATGATAGTATGCAAGAAGTGAGATTCATGGGGCCTCACTTAGAGGAGCACCCTCTAGGAGTGGGGGTGAATGAAGGATTCTATTATGACAATGACAAAGAAGATGAGCTAGAGAGGGCCTACCTTGGTCCTCCTTATTTGCATCATCACCATCAACCCATCGACATCGATGAGGTCTATAGGCAGCTACATGTTGGTCCACGTCTGAGAGCAAGATGGTTAAACCTGGATCAAATCCATCGGTTGGTTAATCCTCTTCCACCGACCTACATGCAGCTCCATGAGCCGAATGATCCTATTTTGCATTCAGTGCATAGGGAGGATCCAGTTATTCATAGTCCTCATAGGGAAGACCCTTTTGTGCCTATGCCATTAGAGCCAGATCGTGGGTATGAGGACTGTGCAGATTTTGTAGAGGTCAGTCCGTGTGGTCCTGGAGATCAATTCCATTCCATAAACATGGTCTCCATTGATTTGACCACTCCACTCTACAATCCAGTAGATCCATCTAAACCATTGTATCTTAACAAAGATGCTATCGATTGGGATCACGTTGATTCACCCATTGAGCTTGAGGATTTCTTCCCCAATGAAGAAATGTTGCAACCTTTCCATTTTGCACTAGGCTATGCATATGATGTTTATCATGCCAAAAATACTTCCAATGTGGAACCACTCAACCCAGCTGATGACATTCATCTGATTCCTACGCCTCACCAGCTTGAGGAGGGATCACATATGTCGATAGAGGAAACCTTTGAGGTGGATATCAGTGATGATCCCACCAACACAAAGAAAGTTAAATTTGGAGAGAGTCTCACTCCAGATGAGCGGGCCACCCTCATCCCTCTACTGAAAGAGAGACCAAATTTGTTTGCTTGGTCGTATAAGGATATGCTAGGTCTAGACCCAAAATTGGTTACTCAAAACCTTTTGCTAGATTTGACGAAGAAGTCGGTCAAGCAAAAGCTTAGGAAAATGCACCCAACAGTGGCCTTAATGGTGAAAGATGAGCTACAGAAGTTGTTGGATGTGGAATTTGTGATTTCCATCGATTATCCAGAATGGGTGTCCAATATGGTACCCATGGGAAAACTCGATGGAAGAATCCGTATTTGCATGGATTTCAGAGACCTAAATAAGGCAACACCCAAAGATTCATTTTCGTTGCCCAATATTGATGCTCTCGTAGATGCAACTACAGGTCACGAAATGCTCTCCTTAATGGATGGTTTTTTTGGTTACAATCAAATTTGGATTAAACCCGAAGACCAGCACAAAACCACGTTTATAACGCCATGGGGAACATTTTGCTATAAAGTTATGCCATTCGGCCTCAAAAATGCTGGTGCCACATACCAGCGGGCCATGACATACATTTTTCATGACTATATGCACAAAATTCTTGAATATTATATCGATGATTTGCTAGCCAAGTCATTGCTATGAGAAGAGCATGCAGAGGTCTTAAGGAAAGTCTTCGATCACCTGATAGAGCACAACGTCAGGCTGAATCCTAAGAAGTGCGTATTTGGCATAACTTCTAGAAAATTACTAGGGTTCATCATCTCCAAGAGAGGCATCGAAGTAGACCCAGCGAAGGTCAAGGCCATTTTGGAAATGCATCCTCCCACCAATATTAAGGAATTAAGGAGCCTTCAGGGCAAGGTAGCCTCGATAAAGTGATTTATCGCCCAACTATCGGATAAATGTCGACCCATGAATCGACTACTACATAAGGGTGTCCCATTCAACTGGGATGAGGACTGCAAGGCAGCCTTCACTGAGATAAAGCAATACCTGGCGACATCGCCAGTGCTAGCTCCACCAAGGCTAGAGGTGCCTTTTCTACTATATATATCGACAACCGACTTTGCACTGGGAACCATGTTGGCCCAAAAGAACGTGCAAGGCAAAGAACAGGCCATATATTACATTAGTCAAACTTTGGTGAGCTATGAGCTCGGGTATGCATACGTGGAAAAATTGTGTTTAGCAGTAGTGTTCGCTACAAAGAAATTGTGACACTATATGTTAAGTCATACGACGTATGTTATATCCAAACAAAATCCTTTGTAGTACATGATGAGTAAGACTTATCACAATACGCGTACTACAAAGTGGATCATGCTTTTGATGGAATTTGATCTAGAATTCATAAGCCAGAAGTCCATTAAGGGATAGGTCATAGCAGATCAATTAGCTGAGGCACCACTATCAAATAGTAGGCCTCTAACAATTGAGCTTCTAGATGATGCAATCTTCATCGTATCTGAAGCTCCCAAACCTGAAGAACCAGAGAACAATGCTGATATGACTCTGTTCTTTGATGGTTCGAAGTGCGAACAAGGGGGTGGTGTCGAATAGTGTTCTTCACACCGCAAGGAGCTCCAATGCCCTTGTCATTCAAGTTGGATTTTTCGTGCACCAACAACAATGCTGAGTACGAAGCCCTACTATTGGGCCTCCACACAGCTATCGCCATGAATATTAAGAGATTGAACATCTTTGGTGATTCCTTGCTCATAGTAAATCAAGTCAAGGGGTTTTTTAGTGTCGATGTCCCATACTGAAAGCCTATAAAGATCTAGTTGACACATATTTGGCCAAACTAGAATGGTATGACATTGAGGCAATCCCTCGATCATCAAATAGGTTTGCAGATACCATGGCTTCTTTGGGATCCTTAATCCCTCAGAATCCATCTACTGATTTCACTACCATCCATGTCAAGACGCTCTCTCATCCAGCAATAGAGCGTGCAACCTATGATAACAGAGAATCAGTCAACATGATCAGTGTAGAACCACAAGTTGAATGGTTCTATAGAGCTGAAGACTTTCTTAAGAAGGCACCCTAGGGGTCATTAACCTCTTAGAGTCCCATGGGGAGTGGTACTACCATTCACCATAGGGTTGTTTTCGAGTCTGCATTTGCAAAAGTAAATACGTAGGGGGAGCAAGTCGTCTTGGCAGTCGAAGCTAAGATTTATCAAAATTGGATGTCACAAATTAAAGACTTCCTAAAGCTTAGTATAATCCCAGAGGGATTACCGTGTGCTGTGAAGCACACATTTAAATAGAAAGTGGCCAAATATGTCTTAATAGGAGACATCTTGTACCGAAGAAGCTATGATGGAGTTCTCCTTCGTTGCTTAGAGCCCCAAGAGGCATCATGGGCAATTTTGCAAGCCCATGATGGTACGTGCGATGGCCATTTTAGCGGCATGGCCATCGTCAAGCGCATCCTTTGAATGGGTTACTATTGGCCCACTATGGAGAAGGAGTGCAATGCGTATGTCAAGAAATGCGTTAAATGCTAGCATCATGCTAATCTTATGCACTTGCCATCGTAGGCCTTACATCCCATTCAAGCGGCTTGGCCATTTGCTCAATGGGGATTGGATCTTATAGGCAAGATCTCTCCTTCATCATCGGGTTGACATACATTCATAATCATGGCTATTGAGTATTTTACAAAGTGGGTGGAAGCAATACCCTTAACAATGACAACTGGAGCTCGTATAGCAGAGTTTATATTGGAGCATATCATAAGTCATTTTGGGATTCCATCCAAAATAATATCGGATAATGGAACATCTTTCAAGAATAAAATTGTGAGAGCTTTGACATCTAAATATAGAATCAAACATAGTTTTGTGACTCCATACTATCTGCAATCCAATGGGTAGGTTGAAGCTTCAAATAAGATAGTGGTAGCCATCTTGAAAAATATGGTACAAGAAAACCATAAAGATTGGCACATCCAGCTGCCCCTTGTGCTTTGGGCTTATAGGACTAGTATTCGGATGCCCATTGGGGCAACACCGTTCTCACTAGTATATGGCATTGAGGCCATTATGCCCTTGGAATTAGAAATTCCAATGTTGTACATCGCATTGAAAGAGTTCATTGATGATGACACTACATGACAAGCTTGATTGGATCAACTGATGCTACTTGATGAACGTCACGTGAATGCCCTGGAGCATCTCCATGTTTATCAAGAGTGACTAAAATGAGCTTACAATGTCAAAGTCCACTAGAGAGACTTTGAATTTGGGGATCTTGTCTTGAAAGAAAACCAACAGAACTCTAATTTATCACCAGATATGCGTGACAAATTCGTGGCTAATTGGCTAGGACCTTACATCATATCTAAAAATATTGGTCCAGGTACCTATCACCTAACATCGCTAGGGGGTGTTGAAGAGCCTGAACCTCTCAACATCATCCATATTAAGGTGTTTTATGCTTAAATAGCATAGTAAAAGGCTTCGAGAGTTGCTGGTAACTGCTCGGTCATCCTAAAAGGCTCCAAACACTTTCATTAGTGGTTTGGTCAAGTCAAAAAGCTCCAAAGGCATCTGTAAGCCCTTTGGTCAACCTTAAAAGCTTTGAGGGTTTGGTCAAAACCACTCGGTCATCCCAAAAGGCTCCAAGGGTCCCTGAAACCGCTTGGTCATGTTAGTTAAAAGCCTCGAGGATTTGCTTATAATCGCTCGATCATCCTAAAAAGCTCCAAAGGCATCTGTAAGCCCTTTGGTCAAACTCAAAAAGGCACCAAGAGTTTTCTAAAAAAATTCTTGGTCAACCCAAAAGCTCCAAAGGCATCTGTAAGCCCTTTGGTCAAATGCAAAAGGCACCAAGAGTTTCTGAAAAATTGCTTGGTCAACCCCAAAGGCTCCAAGGATTCTCAAAATCGCTTGGTCATCCCAAAATGCCCCAAAGGTACCCATAATCCCTTTGGTCAATCCCAAAAGCTCCAAGGATTCCTAAAAATTGCTTGGTCAATCTAAAGGCTCCAGAGGCATGTACTCATCGTTTGGTCAATTATGAGGCTCAAAACCCATAAAAATTATAAAATCGATAAAATAAAAAAATTTGGTAAAGCATAAAATCCAAAAACATTTGCATTTGTATTTGAATTTTGCATTTTCATTTTGCATTCACTCATGCATCCATCACATTATTGCATTGCATATAGGCATTCGTCATCCATTGCATTCCGTAATAGAAGGCATTTGTGTTTGTTAGTCTTACAAATTTTTTTTTCCTTTTCTTTTTCCCTTTTTTTTTTTTTTCACCACCTTTTTTTTGATTTTTTTCTACATATAGTGTTTATCAAGAGTTGGTAGAAATCTTACTTTGCTTTTGTAGCTAAGGTTCAGTTAGTATAGCCCTTAGCATATCATAAGCCTATCACTAATCAATAAATTTAAACAATCCTAACAAGGACTAAGGGAAGATGAAATCCATGAAGCAAGACTGGGTATCCTGAAGTGAAAAGAGTTATTCTTGCTTATCCCTCTATGCGAATAGTATGGGAAATGTTGGCAGTTGGAAAAAGGATAGGTTAGTTCCTTATTCATAATCCCTTGCTTCACTACATATGAGCAAGTATCCCAAAAATTGAAGGATAGAAAGGAATGAGCCTGAATCCCTAGAATTGTCAGCACTACTATACCTTACGCATGATGATATGTCTGACGCATTAGCATCTCGCTTATGAACAAGACCAATGTTTGAATGTGGAAGAGCTAGCTTCAGGTGTCCTGCATTGCTTAGTGGCTTAGTCCAACTAAAATCTAAACTTGAGATTGGATAAGACATTTGTGGAACCCCTATCTTAGCAATGGGCTGAAAGAATCCCACCTGACATCGGGGAACGCTCGTGTCTTATCTTAAAATAATCATTTGCACACACAGGGATAATGAACATTTAGGGTCTATCCTAGCAAAAGCCTTTTATCTCGAAGTCTAGTGTGGTTAGTATGCAACTTTTGATAAGTCTATTAGGGTGTTTGAGTCTCATGGAAAACCTCAAAAATTTCTCCCATAGCAACAAAGTGTCAAAAATTGCAACCATATAAATCATCCAAATTGCAAAGTATTAAACCCATGATACATCATTATAAAAAGCACAATCAACATATAGGATAGATACCGGATGGATATTAGCAATAATATTTAGACGACCATTGACTATATCGTGCACATTTTTCAAAATTTGCAAAAAGAAAATCGAATGGCACATTATATCATTCGCATCATAAAACATTGCATACCATTGCATTTCATATATGGGTGATTAATTGATTACATTCTTATCTTAAGGATTTTCAATTACATTCATGATTTTTATACATTCTATGGCGTCATCCATTAGATTGATAAACATAATTGCATTCATTCCTTATGTTTTAAGTGATTAAAGCATACAGGTTCATTTACATTAGATTAGCATCATGTAAATAACGCATCACATACATTAATGCATGAAAAGAAAGCAATATCAAATATGCGTTAAGAGAAAAACATCGCATCCATATGCATCCATCAAAAAGCACATCTAAGCATCTAAGATCACTGCATATCATCATCATAAATCAAATAGCTATCTAGTGCATGTCATCCATACATCACATCATATAGCATCAGCATAACATAAGCATTGCATCCATGTGCATCACATAAACATAAAATTAAAAATAAATGAGTACACAATAATGAGCCATAATAATGATCATATCATATATATAATGTGTGTCTCAGAGTACATCGGGAGTACAAAAATACCCATAGGCTACAAATATGTAGGTCCTCGACCTTACACCAAAAATGAGATATATCAAAAATGTGTCCTACAATCTAGAGCTCTAGCTCTGATCTGCTCCCCCTGTACCAGAGCTCTCACCTCCTCCCTCAGTGCTGTGCTCAGGAGACTGCTCTGCTTGCTGCCCTTATGACTGATGTGGATCCTGCTGAGCACCCTGAGTACCGCCTAGCCCGAAGAGGCCTAGCACTCATCCAACTGCCCCCTGAGCGATGGGCACCTCTATCCGCCGGGACCTATGACTGGATGCTGTAGTAGACTGCCCTGCCTCCCTAGTCTTGGTATGACTACTGTCACCATGTGTACTGGAGGACCTATGTGTCCTCTCGCTTTGATGGGTGCGATGGCTCGAGCTAGCAGTGGACTATCCTGTAGTTCAAGACCTAGTCCGCTGGGACTCTATAGCATATGGATCCTCAGGAACCTCTATGCCCAGCATCTGAATGTAGCCCACCAGCTGGTCTACCCGAGCAACCCTGGATGTGTGCCTCTCATTGGCACTCATAAGTAAACCCTGTAGGCATTGTATCTCTGCCATAGGATCCCGACCACCTGGTAGTACTATTGCTTTTTTCGTTGAAGGCCCCATAATCAACTGAGAGGATGGAGGACCCCCCTTTATGCCCTGAGCAGATCCCGCTCTGCTATGGCCGCATCCCTCTGTGCCTCTACCAAGTCACGAGCATGGGTGAGCTCGCCAACCTGGGTCTCTACTGTAGTAGCCCAGGCGGTTAGGCTAGCAATCTACTGGTCTGCCTATGTCAGTCGATGATCTCTCTCTATCAGCTACACCTGCAGAGTAGCGATAGTAGTGTCACACTCCCTCTGTTGCATTTGGAATCGATCGAGTTGACTCTGCAAGTCAGCCACCTATGCCAAGAGTAGCCCCTCTACACTATTAGGAGGGACCTCACCCTCCTCTGGAGCCTCCTCCTTGGGATCAATCTCGGGAGCCTCCTCAGTGGCAGCCTCTATGCCCTAGCCACCCTCTGTATGCTGGCGCACCCTGCACCCATCAGGATCCACCTCTGCTCTTGCTTGATCTGTAGTGCGGCCCAGAGGCCCTATCCCATACCAACAAAATATAGACCACCATCCATCATACTCTAGAGTGGTCATCGCTATGTCAACCCTAGTCTCTTGGAAGTCATCTAGAGCATCACCTAGAGCCGGAGGCTAGATCCACGATAGATCCCTCTCCAAATCCAAGTGCCTATAGGTGAACGGGATCTCCGGGATGTCCTGCACCATGCCAAACTACGTAGGACATGAGAGAAGAACTAAAACTCCTAGATCTCGGCCTTTCGACCGAGTAGCCATCTATCCCGGTGAGCCCGTCGAAGCCTCTCGTCGACCTCAGGCCAGTCAGGACAATCCATGTAGGGCCACCACTGGATATCATCCGGCCCAAGTGCTGCAAATCGAGTAATGTAATGTTGGGTCTCGCCAGCATGAGTCCTGCTATGGAAGCCCTCCTCCTCCCGAGGCCAGTAGGCAGCATAGCATTGATGCTCATCATCAATGTCTGTAATGGGTAGGGGCAGCTCCCTAGGATGCTCTACTCTGATATGCTGCCAACCCCAGATCTACAAAAGTAGACTGCAATTGATGCCCTTACGACTATGCTCAGTAATATGATATAGCTCTCGATAGAGCTGAGCTAATAGTGTGCTCCCCTAGGCTAGGAGTAGTGGCTACTGGATAGAGCTTTGGACTACTCTGCATACAGTAGCTAGAAGGTTCTAGGGAATCCTTGCACCCGAGGAGTCTAGAAGCACATATTGCACCACCAGGTGCATGAAGATGGCCTCACGCATGGAGAAGACGTTCTTCCCCTACCAGTAGCCGATGTGGACCCCTCCATGGTCGATGGCACCTTGAGCCTCCTCGCTCCGAGCATCGAAGATAGCATCGAAGATGGACTCCTTAGCCCTAGAAGTGGAGCAGACGATGGCCTCGCCATCAATGGGGATCCTGAAGATCCTATAGACGTCCTCTAGTGTGACTGTCATTTCACCTATAGGTAGGTGAAATGTGTTGGTCCACATATTCCAACGACGGGCCAACGCAGTCAGATAGGATTGATCTACCCTAATGGTGGGTAGATCCAGAATGTAGCCGAAGTCGACAGCTTCGAACCACTCTCGCTCACCATCAGTGAGCTCTCCATGGAGAGTCTTCAGAATGTTAGGCTCTCGCGCTCTAGAGGTCAATCTCTAGAATAAATAGCATAATATAAGGAAAAAGCTAACTAAAACAAGCAAAAACATTTAAAAATTGATCTAAAAATCATCAAAAATAGTAAAAACTGATAAAATTGCAAAAACATGTCATCATGCAGGCCTACAAATCAAATTTGTCAATCAGACAGGTCAAAAATGCATTAAATGATATTAATTGCCTCTAAAAATTCAGAAAAATTAAAAATTTTGCAAAATTTTCCTAAAGTTGACGAACCGCGGGTCAACCCTACGGTCCGCATGCGGTCAAAATTTGACCGTTGGAAGTTTGAATGCTGACCATAGCTAGCAGTTGTGGTCCCCAATTGACCAATTGGGAACCACAGCTGGTACTTGCGGTCTCCGTTCGAAGTCCGATCGGGTGCGATACCACGGCCAAAAATAAAAATAAAAAAAATTAATAACCTAAGCTATCCTAGCCTAAAATGAGGTTCATTGCTAGCAGTTTAGTGAGATTGATTTACCAATTACTTAATTGGGTTCATTTTACTGGTAATGGATGCGAGGTCTTGGTTTTTGAGTTACCTTGCCCTCCCCTCATCCCCCGCGGCTAGAAGATGCTTGCCCACGCCCTGCCATCGTGCTATGAGTCAGTATGTGGGTAAGGTGTGCTAGGTTGCAGGTCAGTTTAGTCAGTTGTCACTATCAGAGCTCTAGTTTGCAGGTCACTATCAAGGAATAATGAGAGATATTTGAAATTTAGAAATTTTATAGACTTCTCATATTCAGCGCGGACCGTAGGCCCTAGTCGTGGTTCCCAATTTTGCAAATGGGAACCGTAGACCCTAGCCGCGGTTTGCAACTGGCAGATAATTTTAGAAAATACCACCATGGGAAGGGCCAAAAAGATCAATTAATGCCTCCCATTGGGTCAGAATGCAATAAAAGCAAGCTAATTTGGAAATTTGGTGATAATCAAGCACCGAGATCCAATAAAAAATTAAAAATCTGGTTGAGATTATAAAGTACATTCAACCGAGGTCGTCGCTATGAAAATCCTTTCATGGAGCGACACACCTCCCAACCAAATAAATAAGCTCAATGCATAATTCAAAACATTCAACAAAAAATCAAATAATTAAAACACCAAATGCGCCTCGTATTCAGTAATTTACCCTATACACTTGGCGGTTGCAGCGACTTGTGATCCATGCAATCCGACAAGATGAGTAAATTACCATAAGGACATTTGGGGCAAAAATTGTCATCATTGATCTGATATGCTTCTTTTCAATCCCTAAGAAGGCCTTCACGGCCGGACTGCTCCACGGGAACGAGGCGTTGCATGCCATTTCTTCTATGACCTCTTTTTTAGCAAATCATCGATAATTTGATTCAACACAAATCTGATTGGATTTGTATCAATTCGATTCCCTAAGATGGCTATTGTAGCCCGACTGCTCCATGGGATAGAAGCGTGCAAATACTATTAATAGTTGGAATCAAAAGTTGAACTAGGCCTAGCCAAGGCATTAATTTGCTCAAATCTAAATTTGTTCAGATCATCCATGGTGGTCAAGCGACATCGTCGCTTTATTCATTGTCATTACCCTCATCGACTCGTCGCTTGAGGGGGTAGTCATAATATCAAATCATAATCAAAATCAACAGAAGATCCCGAAGATCGTAGATCCCTTGATCTTGTCAAAATTGTGTTCGTCCTTGCGAATCATTGTCAACAACTATCATAAGCTTACCCCTTTGCTTGGGGAAAATAGCAAATATGATAATTTGTTTGTATCTCGTCTCCTTTCGGTTATATAGGCCTAACTCCTATTGTAGCACCAAAGCTACCCGAATTACTGATGACGAGTGCAAGCTCTTTCAAGTTTAAGCCTCCAAAGAGTTGGAAGCAATGATTCCAGGATGCACGTCCTTTTGTTGGACCTGGGGCATCTAATGTTGATCTGACTAATGATCATCATAGAACCTTCGACATCATTTTAGGAGGTCTATTTTTTCTCAGCGTTGTTCGATCTCACAATGCATCTCAAAAGGGGCATCTGTAGACACCTAAAACGCGTCATGTCGAGGGTGACTACTCATATGGACATGCTACAAGACCATATGGAAGATCTTGGATAGACTCCAAGATAGAGCAGTGGTTCTAACCACTCAATTTGGGCTCCTTGGCCTAATCAGTCTGAACCATAGCCCGGACCTATGGTTTATAGCTGAACCATGGCTGAGACCTACGGTTTGCAGTCTAGACCATAGTTGTGACCTGCGGTCTTAACTGAAGTTCAGTTGGCCTTCAATCCGAGCCAAATCGGTTGAAACGACCATTGGATCTAGAAGAAGGTGGTTAGAGGGTGGAAGCTTCCATTCCAACTGTCCTAACCACCCCTTCTTGATCTTGGCTTCTCCAGGAAGCCACCCCTAGCCCTTGGGTAGTCCTATAAGTACCCCTCAAAATTAGGGCAAACTATCAGAGAGAGCATTGGATATTTGAGCAATGGAGCCCTGTCAAATTGTACACTCAATCGAGTATACTAAGAGAGAGCTATTGCACTTATCCCCTACCTACTTGCCAAGATTCATGATGAATTGCATTATGGATGCCCTAGGAGCCTAGGAGAGCCAAGAAACGCAAATCCGGGCAAACGAAGGCCCATCACGGTGATTTGACCGCCAAACCTATCAGAAGGACATCGAAGGTGACCCTTGAACATCAATTGGACAAGGAGGTGAAGCCCACTGCCCTTGGAATTGAGGGCAAGCCTATCAGAGTGCTAACCATGGTTGTCAGCCATGGTTTACAGTGCAGACCACGCACCAGAGCTGCGGTTTGCAGCAGAGGTATAACCACCTTCCTAATTTCATTTATGTCCGGTTAATTAGGTTAGATTAGTTGTTTTCATGGTTAAAATACATTTTAGAAGACTTCTGACCGTAGATTTAGGTTAGTTTAGCTTCTTTATGTTTATGCTTCAATTAGGACATTAATAAGTTCTTTATGCACTTTCATGCCTTATTTCATATATCTGATCCATGCATAGAGTAGCTACTGTCTTTCTTTATGCTATTGTATGAATCTTGATTCGATTTGCATAGTTTAGAAGCTTTCTTTATGCTTTCTTGATTATGCATGTTAATGGTGTCATTATGCATTTTACCTAAAAGGGCCTCATCATGAGAGGCTGCCTATCTTTTTGACATTCTTGTTGTTTCTTGACCGCAGGGAACAGTTCCAAAGGAGAGCAAACCATCAAGTTCCTTCCCCATTGTGAAGAAGAGGGCACCTCCACCCTAGAGCAGTTCATGCCATTCTGAGAGGCATTTGGAAATCACACCTACCCTTAAGAGGGAAAACAATTGAGCACTCCTATTGTAATATTGTATCAAAATGAATATCCCTAAGAGGGACGTACTTGTAATTGGATTTTGACTTCAAATATAATGGAATAAAGTGTTTCCTTTCTTGCTTCATTTGTTGTCAATTTCGTTTACTTGTATGCATGTTATATCTTTACCATTTATCGCAATAGGAGCCGCAATCGGGTGTGACCCTTTCTGGTGGTTACAAAACCCTGGAAAAGCTAGTGTGGGAGGAATTGGTAGGCTTTCAGATGGCTCCTTGGTTTTTATTTTTGCTGAGAATTTGGGTATTCTTTCCAATAACCTTGTTAAGGGGTATGGTATCCTCATAGGCCTTCAAGAGGCTACTAAGGTTGGATGGGAAAAGGTGTTAGTTGAGTCTGAATCTCAACTCATGATTAATATTTTGAAGACTCCTAAGAATCATAAGGTTGATTGGAGAATAAAAAGAATTATTGAGAAGATTCAATTAATCTAGATGGGATTTTTGAAAGTTGATTACAATTATGTGGTCAAATATTAAAACAAGAGTGCTGATGCTTTAGCTAATAGGGCTTTGGATAAAGGTGATATTACTTGTTATGGACACCCTCATATATGGTGGGCTTCACAAATAAGGGAAACTCTTCTTTCTATAATTTATTTGGATGGCTCCAGTTTTGAAGGTACATAGTTTCTTCTTGCTTTATTTTTGCTTCTCTTTGGTTTGGTCAGGGTATTTTAGTTCCCTAGCTCAAACTATTATTTCTTTTATTTCCTCTGTTGATTCTTGCCTTAAAAGTCTTTTTGTCTAGAAAGGTCATTGTTATGTTCATTTTTTTTTTCTTTTTTCTTTTTTGTTTAGTTTTTTGAGGTGTGTGTGTTATTTATTTATTTTTGTATTCTTTGTGTTGTTTTTTGTTGTTCTTGTGTTTTTGTTGTTTTGTATTTTTTGTTATTGTTCTAATGTTTTTGTTGTTCTTGTTCTTGTGTTTTGTATGTTTGTGTTAATTCGTGTTTTTGTGTGTGAGTGTTTTCTATGTTTTTTATTTATTTTTATTGTCTATTGTCGGTTGTTTTTATTTTATTTTAATTTTTTAGGTTTTGGTTGTTTTTGTTGGTTATGTCTTTGTAGTAATCTGTTGTTTTTGTCATGTTTGTATTTTTCTATGTGGTTCGTGTTGTGGTTTTTTATCTTATTGTGTGTGTTTGGTTGTGCTTTATATTTTTTACACACTCAAGGAGCATGCTTTTTATTTTATTTTATTATTTTTATTTTAATTTATTTATTTAATCTTATTGTGTATTTGCTTTTTCCTTGAGTATGTCAAATATGGTAGGCCAGGTTCGAGCCCAGGGTGATTTTGGCAGAATGGATACCCCTGCCTCCTTGGGTCTTACCCAAAATTGGCATCCCTTATGGGATGTTTTCCACAAAGAAAAAATCTCAAATGAACCATTAATATCTACTATATGCAAAATGAACTATTAATAGGAAAAAATCAATATATATCAAATTTATTAGAAAATGAATCTATCTCAGTGCACCTATGACCATACAAGTTATTAGCCTATAGGGAGTATGATAATCATGCCAAAAAATGACATTATCAGACTAACACAAACCCTACCCATATGGAAGCAATAATAAGTAATTCTCAAAAGGCTAATCTTCAATACTATTTACATATAAAGTCTAGAATTATTTAAAATAGAAACGTCAAATGATAATTCTTGATCAAAAAATTTAATGAAACTTAAAAATATAGAAAGTTAAATAAGCCTATCATTCTATCATCATAAAATAAATTTCAAATTAGATTATCCAAAACAATTCATGAATATTCAATGATAACTAGTAAATCAATTAAATCTTTTACAAAGCTTCAATTTTGAAGTAAGGATGATCTGGATATCAATCCATTATGGCTAGAAAAATAAGAAAATAAAAAATAGATAAGATTATCACAAGACAAAGGGGTAGCTACTCATTTTGGTGAAGAAATATTGACCTAGTGTAGCGTAGATGGATTTATAACCTACAATGGTATGAGTAAGTAGAAGAAATAAAAAATTATACATACATATAATAGGGAAAGCAATGTTGTCTATGTTATTTGATTGCAAAGTATGATAGCGAAGATAATAGAAGTAGATATTGAAGACTCCTCAATAAAATTAAACTAATATCATAGCTAAGTGTATATAAAAATTTCATGGCAAGAAATAAATAAACAAATAGAAAATATGTAGCCTAATCAACAATTGTCAATAGAGGGAAAGGTCCTCATAACCCAATATAATTATTTAATTTTCAAGGAACTAGTCAAATGAATATTGCAAAGGGAAGATAAACAAAAAAAAGAGTAAGGAATAAAGAACTTGATTTTACCACTTTAATTCTAGAGGTATTAAAAGGGTCTAAAGGTCTAAAGTTAGGAAGAAGAGAAAAATGTGAGTTTGTAAAATGCATGGTATGATGAAGAAAGTAAAGCAATAAGGATAGATATGAAAGAACATGGTAAAGAAGATGAAAATCAAAGTTTGGTACAAATTGATAATGAAAGTATGAAAAGAGGAATATGTGAGTGCAAAATGAGAAGAACTAATTGATTTAGGGAAGAATAACCAAAATTTAATATAGAAAGAACTTCAATACAAACTAACATTATGATAATTAAATAGCTAAAATATGCAAAACAACTATATGAAAGAAAAAAAAAAAGAAGAGGCACCTCCTGTAATCATCACAACATCAAAATTATTTACCCTAAGGTATATCAAGAAAGGTATAAAAATTATAGGAACACAAGCAGAATATGTGGAATACTTAAAATGGGGAGAAGAGAATTTAGCATCACACATCAAGAGAATATTCAACAACGACATCCAAAATTAATTTCCAAGGTATTGAACAAGTCTAACAATAAATCTCTTTAAAAATAGAGACATAGACAACCCCTCAAAATATCAAACCACTATGATCAATACCATATTTGCAAAGCTGTTTGGAATTATTGTTGACCGTAGAATTATCAAGTGGATAGAAGAAAAAGGAAAGAGGACAAAAAGACAAGCAAATATTTGACCAAATTAATTGACAATAGACCATGCAATCACTTTGAAACATATCATCAAGAAAAACATTGAATAAATAAGGAGAATACTATTGTTGGTTTGTGGATTTCAAGAAATCTTCTAAAACAATGCTTAGAAGTAAATTATATAGAGTGAAAGAATTAGGCATACCAAAATAGTATAAAGCAATAGTTCATACTGTATGGGAATCCTTAAGCTAAAATTAGAATACAAGCAAGCCTTTCAAAATGCTACATAAGTGACATAGTGGTTAAACAAGGATGCATATTATCCCCTACCTTAATTGGTTTATACATTGACAAATTAGAAGAATGGATAAATTTGAGAGAAGAGGATGATGTTCATTTGGGAAAATAGATTGAGAGGTATTTTTAAAATACTTAGCATAGAATTCCTATGAAATCTATCCTCCTTAGGTATGGATTTTATATACTATTTTAAGGCTTTATATTGAAAAATATCTATGATGATTAAGACCAAGAGAGAAAATTCTTTGCTAGTAGCCTATGGGATAGCTATCTAGGCTGAAAATTATTTAATCTAGATACGAAGACTAGTCCCTAGGTCCCCTATGTCTCTCTTTCAAAATTTCTAGTCATCATATCAACCATCTCCAATAATTCAACCAATAACTTTTCAACCAACTCCTACTATATCTAGCTGTAATCCTTGTTCCCCTCCCTACTCTAGTGCACCCTATTATAGATAAATTTTAGTTTGAAGCAATGAAGAATCTGCTTAAAATAGTCTCTAATGAATTTTTGTCTCTAAGGAGGCAATAAAATATCTAGAGGTTCCAATATAATAATCAACAAAATTAACTTCTATTTAATGACTATCTGAGGCCCTAATTCTAGGCCAACAAGGATATGGACTAGACACAAATATATAATAAACAAATGGTGCTAATTTTAATTCCTTTACAATAAATACCTCCTAAACCTACCAAGGAGATAGCTCCCACCCAAAAAAATTATGTGGAGTCCACTTATTGGTACTACCCAGCTTTGAATACCTACCCTATCCAAATATATCCCAAAGAAAGTTTCTAGCTAGCCACAATAATATCAAGTGAAATGATGCCTACTTAGGCATCCATATCTTATTCAAGGGATGAATCACAAGTGACAAACCAACCTACCCCTAGTCAAAACCTCCCTGAGTTGGTTTGTGTGTCTCTAAAATAGATTTTGTTCACATGGGATGAATAAGTATATGCAATATCTAACAAAACAAGCATTCCAACGGTCAACAGGCCATAAGTTTGATCAAACTATGTGATAAGGGCTAAAAAATGAATAATAGAGGAGCAAAAAATAGCAAACAAGAGATCTTGGACACCTAAATAAGGCTACCTGATTTCATAAGTGAGCCTTCTGTCATGGTATTACTAAAGTAAAGCACACTATAGCTTCTGGTGGTAAGTAAGAAAAGCCATCTAGAGGACCCGAAGTAGTACACACCCCAATCAAAATTGATAAAGACTCCTCTATCAATTATGGATGAGCTCAAAAACTAGTTGATGGTAAGTGCCCCTCATAAGACCAATTCTCTTAAAATATTTAGTTTGGTTAACCATCTAAAAAGAGCCATGATGGATATGCCTATATGGGATGTCTTGTCCATTCCTGAGCAAAAGGAGCAACTAACGATAGCTCTAAAGGAACAAAAAGGAGCTGGGACAATAGAAGACACTAATAGTCTTGTAAATATCTAGCCCAAGAGTAAACAAGCCTAAAACCACCCCTTTGTATTTGTCTTTGATATATAGATATAAATTGATCCACAATTGCATGATAGACTTTAGGGCAAGTACCTCATTCATCCTAGAAGGGGTGGCAAATGCATTAGGTTTTGCCTATCAACTTTTAAACAAGAGGGTAGTGCAACTAGATATGATTATAGACCAAATATTAGGGATAGTTGAGGATCTTCCTCTTGCCTTACATGTCTGTCTGAGTCCCTTATCATTTGGAATTTGTCTATCGAGGGATTTCATTACAAAAATAGGAGGTTATCTATAGGTGGATTGGTTGTTGATGATCCTAAGAGCTCGAGATGGAACCATAATAAAAATTATGGTAGAGCCACTTCACGTACATCTTATTGAGTATCTATCCATAGCAAGGACAAGTACTAACCAGACCTTTAAACTGATAAGGAGAGGTCTACATCAAAATTATCTAAAAATAGGGTGCATCTCCTTGTCTCCCCTGATCAAAAAGAGCAATGAACTATTGAAACCTAGGCTTTTTGTCTTGATGAGATCTTTGAGCTAGTAGGTATGGATTGAAGTATTTTCTCTTGCATTTGTATATTATATATCTATATCTATATATATACCCTTTGTAAAAGAGACTTCATGTGATGGTCCTTGGCTAAGGGTTTCTCAAATGCATGAGCTCATACCCCATTTAGACATGGCCAAAAAAAATGTAGAGATCATGCAAGTGAAAAAAAGCTAGACAAAACTTGACCTATGAAGTAATGATCTGAAACTATGTATGAGATATGTTGTGCCAAAGAAGTTGTAGAGGAAACCAATTTTACAACCATATTCTCTTGGAAAACAATTAAATGTCACACCCCACTGCTTGCTTAGATACTTTTTTGTATACCAAAAAATGAATAGATGGTGAGGTTTTGGAATGTGGTTAGTGTCCCCAAGAAAGCTTAGGTAAGGGATATGCATAACTACAAGAACGTCACTTGAATCTATCTCGCACAACCAAAAGAGAAAAAAATTGAGTAAGTTGAAATGTTGAACATTGATAATAATGCTTTATAATCCAAATCATCTTCTTATATAATTACTAAGAAAGTTTCCCATGTATCATGGTGTTCCTAAGGTAGCATAGAGGAATCTATGAGACAAATACAAAGCATCTCTGTCACAACCCAAATTTCTACCACCTATTTTTTTTATATATAATAGTTTTCTCTCATCTACAAATTTCTTCCATACCAACTAGATTTCCAATTGTTACTTTATTTTAGGCACACCCATACCTACAACTTACATACTTTTATCTATGTAAGCGCATTAGGTGCTAATATTTGATATGCAAGTTATCCTTCTCATTATCCCCAATGGGCTAACTTGCCTCTTTTCATTTTGTCGAAAGGAGCATGCTTGATCCCACACTCTACTTAATTCTATCTAACTAGGTGATTAAGCATAAGGTATTTGACTATCTACCCCATCTCTTCGATGGGCTAGCCAATCCATTGTAAGCCTCTTTTCTCTCTCTAATTGTGGAACAACCTGATAGGGTCCAATTTATTCATTCTTAACAAAGGGTTTACAAGTCACAAAGGATTCACTCTTCTTGTCTGCTAGAGTCTTCCTTATATAATCCCATAAAGATATTTTATGATTTGTTTGTGTAATGAAATAGCACCCTTAATTCTATTGTAGAAATTGAATATACCAAGACCAATATTCATCACCTATTCCTTTCCTCAAAGAAGCGTGATCCATGACCAAGCATAATAACACTCACATAATAGGAAAGTAAAATGAGTTCTTTAATCCCATTGGATATATCTTAACCAATGTACCCCCATAACCATGCATTTTTAAAGCTTACATAATTATTAAGAGCTTACTCATCACATAAACATGCTTTAACAAAGACCCTTAATAAAGGTACATCCATTTAAAAGAAAATCTCTTTTATCACAAACATCATATAATTTTCCTTTAACAAGACTCATAAGTAAAAAAGTACATCCATTTAATGAATATTATAACTATGATAATCATCATATAATTCTCCTTTAACAAGTATTATAAGCACAAATATATCCATGACTTATTAAGTTTATATAGCTAGCACGTTGTAACTTACAAGGAGCATATTCAACATATTTTTTCATTCAAATTACTAACACAATGACATAAGATAATATTCTATGAATATATAGTTAAACATTAAAGATAAAAACTATTTTCATCATTACATGAAACAAACATCTCTATAATGAAAATAATCCATAAGAATTCCACAACAATCCAATTACCCTAGGAAAAACCTTAAGGGAAAATCCAATCAGAATAGTTTATTATTTTATTATTTGAATAAAATCATTGGTTTTACAAATAATGAAAGACATCTCATGTTACCTTTAACTTTTTATAGGGTCCTTTTGTAACCCAAAAATCATCAACACAAATTACAACAATCAATTCATGAGTGTTTCCCTAACCCAAGACCTCAAACACAGGTATCCCGAAAGGATCACTTCTTATATACTAATAAGTCTTATACTCCTTTCAATAAATCAATTCAATGATCATATAGTATAATTAAATCTTAAAACAAATCATTCTTTCCTTTCCAGAATTACCAACATTCCAACTGCCTGTCGCTAGTTTTGGCTATCAAAACACATGAATCTTTCCAATACCGAAGATCTCAAACATAATACAATAGACCCTTTATACAATTGATGTACTTTAGGAATAAATATTTTAATCTTAAACAAAAGTACAAAATCAACCTACCATGCCCTTAAAGCTCCCATTCAATCTATAACAATCGACATTACACGCTTAAGATAATTCTGGTATTTACTAGATGCTTTTAAATATTCACCCACATTAAAAGAATCTGTAAGCTAGACAAGGGATATCAACATTTTACCCTAAAAAAACAAACAACTATAATAATTATACCTGTGCTATCCTCTAGATTACCCAACCCATAGAATTTTACTACCACCTCCCATATTAACCACATGAATGAGGAATGCTTTGCAATTCAACGTCAAGTATTCGATGAAACAAACCTAGATCTTACACAGTTATTACATAACTGAAGACACCCTAGATAAAGAAAACATATATAATAATACCATCTTGGATTTCCAAGAAAATATAAATATAATACCTTCCCATTTAATGTTATCTCCAATATCCTATCTGATGGAGCATAGAGTAAACTTAACGATATTCATTAGTTTATATGTTGAGTGCTAAAATACACAAAGCTCCTCGTCACCTACAAAAAGAAGATAATACTTAGGTATTTAACCTTAACAAGATCACAACGATGATATAATCAACTAGATTTCAGTTTGGAGAGACTCAACACACCCACTGGAGACCAATACTCTGATTTACAAAAACCTACACTAATCTAATATAGTAAAAACAAGTCTTACAATTCTAGATTCTCTTGCAACCCATTTTATAGCTAAATCATCAATCCAAAATTCCTTGGAACCTAGTTCTAAATTCAATAAAGTTCCTACCATGTATCTTAGATAAGGAGATACACTTCCAATGATCTAAAAGGTTAGAGCGAGCTCACTATAACTCATAAGCTCAAGAGTTGTCTTTCATTAACTACCAAGATGAGAGAAACTCTCCTTGTTATGAAAATGTAACTCTCAAAGCTCTCTAAGGCCATTTAGATTCTATTCAGTAAGTATTTCAATCATTCATTCAAATTTGAATAATAGTTTTGTGAAACTAACCTGGAATGTAGTCACTGTCGAATAACTCTCAGTTCAACCAGACCGTTTTTCTATCAAATATCTCTACCTTCGACTAGATCATTCCACTACCAAAAATCACTCCCTTTGACTAGATCATTCCATTGCTTGGTTTATCCCCTTCGACTTGATCATTTTTTTTCCTTCTTTGAGAAGTATCCCATCACTTCCTCCATCATCTATATTTTTTGGGTGTCCATTAAGGATTAACACTATCTCTAACTAACACTACACTCTTCGACACATATTTGGGGTAATGAAGAACTAACAGTTTGAAGGAATCATTTTTTATTCATGTCCATAACAATAATTTAAATCATCCCACCATATTTGGGTTGAGGAGCTAGTTTTAACTTTCCATGAAGTAGTATTTTGATTATTTTAATCAAACACAAGGTCATTAAGTCCCTGCCCTTTTTCCTCTACACACCTAAAATAATCTCCCTTATTTGGGGTTGATAATAATAATAATAATGCCTATAAAATGGTCCGTATTAAATTCTAAAGAACATAATCATCCTACGTATAATATATTAACCATTCTGCCTATCAAAGATGATTGTATTTTAATAAAGGAAGCAATAAAATAATTATTTATTCTTCCTTACAATATATCCAAATTGGGTTATGCATAAGGGACCATAACCAAAATATAATTATAAAAAAATGTGAATTAGTTTTAAAATCTAGGTGAATCCTAGCCAAATTCATGTAGGAGATATGATGAATTACTTTAAAGTTTCACCAAAAACTATAAAATAGTGGTTTGATAGTTTTTATTGGAACGAGGGAAAAATAAGGCCTGACCATAAACCAGGTGCAAAAAAATCTTGGATGCAGATCGAGTGTAAAATAGGGCTGAATGCCATATGATGAAAAACATATATTGTATGACATATGGAAATAGATATATGGCATCTGATATATGGTAGTAGACATATAATGCCTGATATATAGTGGTACACATATGGCATCTAATATATGGTGGATGACATATGGCGGTAGACATATGTTGACTGACATATGGTGGATGACATATGGTAGAAGATATATTGCAGCAAACATATGGTGGTAGACATATGGCGATAGACATATGGTGCCTAATATATGGCACTTGATATATGGTAATTGATATATGACGGATGACATATGGAGGTAGACATATATTGCTTGGCATATGGTGATAGACACATGGCACATGACACATGGTGGTGGACATATGATGCCTGACATATGGTAGATGATATATGGTAGATGATATATGGCATTGGATATATGGTGGTGGACATATTGCACCTGATATATGGTGGTAAACATATGATAAATGAAATATGGCGGTAGACATATATCACCTAATATATGGAGGATGATACATGGTGATGTATATATGTTGCCTAATATATGGTGGTGGACATATTGCGGTCGACATATGGTGGGGGACATATGGCGGTGGTCATATGGCGATAGGCATATGGCGGGGTACATATGCCAACGAACATATGACCGTGAACATATGGTAGATGATATATGGTGGATGACATATGGTAGAGGACATATAGCGAATGATATTTAGCACCTGATATATGGCACCTGACATATAATAGTAGATATATCACCTAACATATGGAGGATGACATATGGTGGTGGACATATGTTGCATGACATATGGCAGTGGATATATGGAGGTAGACATGGCAGTGGATATATGGTAGTGACATATGGTAGATGATATATGGTGTCTGACATATAACAGTTGACATATAACGAATGATATATGGTGGTAGACATATGAAGGATGACATATGGTAGTGGATATATGTTGTTTGACATATGATGATGAACATATGTTGCTTGATATATGATGGTTTGACATATGGTGGTAGACATATGACAACTGATATATGGTATTTGATATATGGTGGATTACATATGGTGATAGACATATATTGTCTAACATAGGGTTGTAGACATATAGTACCTAACATATGGCGGTATACATATGATGCCTGACATATGGTAAAAAATATTTGACATCTAATAAATGGTGTCTGATATATGGCAATAGACATATGTCGACTAAAATATGATGCCTGAAATATGGTAACTGATATATGGTGCCTGATATATATCAGTAGATATATGGTGGTAGATATAAATCGCCTAATATATGGTGGTAGATATATGTTGCCTGACATATGACGGTGGACATATATCACCTGACATATAATAGTAGATATATGGTGTTTGACATATGGTGGCAGACATATGATGCCTGACATATGGTAGTAGACATATGGTGAATGACATATGGTGATATATATAAGTCATATGACATATGGCATCTGACATATGGTGGTAGATATATGGTGTCTAACATATAGTAGATTACATATGGTAGATGACATATGGTGCATGACATATGGTGCCTGACATATAATGCCTAACATATGACATCTAATATATGGTGGTAAATATATGGTACCTGACATATGACACCTACCATATGGCGACTGGCATATGATGTTAGACATATGGTGCCTGACATATGACGATTGACATATGACATATGGAGATAGACATATGGTGACTGATAGAAAGACTAAATATCTATAGCAAATCTGAATGGAATATAGAAATACTGACCTATGTTTATTGCCTACTACGGTCACCTACTATGGTTATCTCTTGGTTTTCATTTGCTATGGTTACCTACTGTCTGTCGTTGGTGTCAGATACCTTCTCTTTATTGCTTGCTTTCTGTATTTTACTTGTTATCTCACCTATTGTCTATCACCTATTGTGTATCGCTTGCTATCGAGGAGAATTAGTGTTTTAAATGTATGAGTATCACTCTCATGTTAGCTATATATAATGGGGGTATAAGAGGTAAATTTTGTGGGATAAATGATTTGTTTTTATAATTTTAAGGTGAATGTTAGACGAGAATGCTCTGTGAAATAAGTATCATAGCGGGGTGAATGGATCCTAAAAAAAATTTGGTCTAAAAAATTTTGGATGAATGGGCCGACGTCTAGGGTCCCTATTTTTGTCAAATTTCAATTTTGAAAATCCTAATATTCGTCCAATTTGCGAATATTTGCCACTGTGCCTGTTAATCTAATTAAATTGGCTAAATATTAATTCAATGGGACATAGCCATTTAGTAAACTATTTGCACCCAATGCTTTAATATGCATCTCTCCTTAAGTAGATCATGATAAGCATCTGCATGAAGATAAGCATTCATCTAAGTTGCTCAAATTATTACAAATATTAATTCAACACATCTTTCTCCTTTCCCATGGCATCCCATTATTGATAGCTTAATATTTTCTTCCTCTCACGAGGAGATCTATTCCTACAACAATGTAGATTTATTAGTAGCATATTATTCTCCCATAGAATATATGTATTATAAATCTAAACATGGAATAATCAACCATTCATATAAATCATTGCTACAATTGCTTAGTAGGATCTTAGCATGAACTAATATATCATTCCTACAATAGTTACATCATATTATTTTCATGAAAAATATGTGCTTGCATAGATTAAGAATGAAATAGTCTATCATTTCACTAAATTAGCAATATATTTTTCCATAACATAAATGTCTTGTATAACCAATCCTAAAATAATCAAACCATCCATCACATGATAACATAGCTAAGCACTAAACCATCAAATCAAAAGGTTTGCCAAGGGAGGGTCATGACAATCTCTCACAACAACTGAGTGTTGCAAGCAAATCCTTGGCAAGGATATGCCAACTTTACACACACCAACTGAAGTTGTCCAGTCATGTAGCTATAAGAAGATGATTAAGAGAAAAAATTAAGGAAACTAGAAGAGATAATCACATGGGCCTTTGGATTATCTAACCATTCTAGCACCATAAAAACCTTTGAGGCAGTCATCAAATTTGCAATACTTAGCATCCAACTCATTACCAAATGAGGCAAAGCCAAAGTCGTCAGATCAAACACAAATAGAAAAATGGAAAGCTTCACCAACATGTCAAAAGTGGATAATATTTAAGTGATAAAATTTGAAATCAACCAATCATAAGGAGTGGAACACAATCCATTTGGTCTCGCTAGATGAAATAAGATCACAACCGTTTCTTACAACCAAATAGGGACTGAATATCTATAAATGCATTAATAGCAATGTTAAAGAATATTACATTATTTGATCTATAGTTTATATTTCTCTCCATGTGTAGGATATGCACAAGTGTCATAAGAGTAAGTTAAGAGTCTTGCATACAAGTGGCAAGATGAGAAGCCAAAATTTATGTAAGAATTGTAATAGTTAGGAACTTGAAGAGTCATCTTACACAACTATATTATGGAGACAAAGTTCCATTCTTTTGTAAGAGAAAAAATGAAGATTGTATACATTATACTTTGTTCATATTGTAAGTTTTCTTCATGCTTGTACATGAATGATTTTGGCCATTTGCATTCATACTTCATATTATAAGTGAATGTTATTTATTATTATATTGGCCTTGATATACATATTATATTTCTCATATATTATTCTACTCTTCATTAATGATATTTTGACCTTTAATATTGTGGAAAATTTATATTGGGACCTATGATATCTTTTGGTAGTAAGGCTAAAAATCCAATAGTGGTATCAGATCTACCACTTAACTCTGTCCATTTTTTGATAGAGTAATTTTATAAGCCACCATCATCCTGATTTGGATGCTAGGGTCTTTCCACTTGGTTGAAGGAAAACTAATGAAGACTATGATTCAACTAATTTGATAGATAGAGATAACTCAAGAGATAGTTGGATGTGAGGGGATATTCATAGTCACCTTGATATTGATATTAGGTTCTCGAGAAAAGAGGAGAATCATATTTTTGTTCTTAGGTACAACCTAAGACATAAAATATAGTTTTATAGATATTGGAGTTAGATTCCAATAGATATTGAGAAAAATTAAAGCTTTCTATAGAGATTGAGAAGCACCAAAACTTCCTACAAATATAGATAAGCATTTTATATTCTTGAGTATAGAATTTGAGAAACAATGTACAAAGAAGGATAGTAATAAGAAGTACAAAGAAGAAGCCTTCAGAGATAAAATACATAGAGAAATAATTCTAGTCAAAAAAAGGTTGAATAAGTCTTGGTATTTGATTAAGTAAGAACTATAAAAATAAAGCTTTAAGTCTAAGAGCCATTTCTACACAAAGTTAGAAAGCATCATAAGGAGAAGTATGGACCAAACTAGACAAGTATTCGTGCATTATCCCAAAATTTCAACAAAGAAAGATTGATAGGATATTAATCACTGTCCTACGGAGTAACCAATAGAGGAAAGGTGGACAAGAGTTAAGTTTCTAAGTAGAGAAAATCGTATGCCATTAGAATACAAATGAAGTTAAGTATCACTAGCTGAATTGTTAAGCGTTATTAGGATGCTTCACTACAAGGAGAGCTTAGAGATAAGATGGAGCTAGTAGAACAAAAAGTGCTACCAAGATCAACATCAATAAGATATTAGAAGGAGATAATACCAGCATCATCAAAGTGTTAGAAGGAGATCAAAATGCTAGAAGAATATTGCACGTCTTCAACAGAAGGAGACGATAGGAGGAGAGCATCATCCAAGCATTTTCAACAAAAAAAAATTACCAGAAAGATAATATTATCTAAGCACCATTGAAACTCAATGCTATTTATAAGGACATGGAGGAACATCATATACAACAAAGAAGTCACCACAGACTCATTAATAAGAGCATTCAATTCTTCTTCATAGAGAAGAAGGTGAGGAGAATAACATAGTGAGGAGACCAACATTTCTTCTTCACATAGAAGAAGGTGAGAATAATGTAGTGAGGAGACCAACATTTGCATAACATTTATAAGAAGAATGTCAATCACATTAAATAAGAACATCAATTGCATTGGCTGTGAGAAGGACATGAAACCAACTAAAGAAACATATCCTAAAGGTGAATACTCAATAGCCGTTAACGTAGAAAGAAGCCAATGTAATATTCACTACTAATGTTTGGATAACATGCAGAGCTCTAATGGAGTTAGGGTTGAGACTGGAATATTTGTAAAAGGCTACTTAAAGTGGAGTGTAGATACATTAGCACATCCAACGAGCAAGCAAAGAACTATTAAAATGCAAGTCAACTATGGTGATGAACAAGGTTAGATTTATTACCTTTAGTTAAAATTAAAGGTTTAAATGCTTTAATTGGAGTTATAAGTTTATTTAGTTGGAATTTCATTGATCTAGAAGGAGTTATAAGAATATTATAAAATTAATTAGTTGGAGTTAATCTAGAAGGAGTTATAAGGATATTATAAGTTAATTAGTTGGAGTTAATTATAAAAGTAAGATCTAGAAGGAGATATAAGTTTTTTTTATAACTTGAAATTATTATTTGAGTTTTTTAATATTAAAGCATGGAGTGATAAGGTTTTCTACTTCAAATAGTTTATTTGATTAGTTTTTTTTTCTAAAGTTTTGATATTTGAAGAATTTTAAGTTAGAAGATTTATTTTCTTGAAGTTATTCAATTTTTGAGAAAAATTGAAATTAAAATAATTTTTGAAATTTTACAAATTTAATGTATTAGGGAGTTAAAAGGATTTCTACATCAAAGACTAGAAACTTTAAAATTTGTAAATTTCATATTTGAGTGATTATTATTAATCTCAAGAGATATAAGGATTACAACTTCAAAGGAATTAGATCATTGAATCTATCATGGATTACTGGTATATTGATTTAGGAGCAAGTAGACATATGACTAGAAATAAACAATGGTTTAAAACTTTTCAAGAGAAATATGAAAAACCAATTGTTATAGTAGATAGTATGACTTATGAAGTCAAAGGAGTAGGAAATATTCTAATTGATTTATCAAATGAAAAAGGGATAATTAATGATGTACTATATGTACCTAGATTAACTACTAATCTTTTTTCACTATTTAGCAGTTCAATTAAAAACAATAAAACATGCCTTATTACCAAATAAGAAAAATTCATAGCCTCTTGTTCTTATAAAAATAGTCTATTTGTTTTAGACACATCATCAAATATGGCTTTGACAATAGGTATTTTAGAAACAAAAGAACTTTGGCATAAAAGGCTAGGACATATAAGTGCATCTTCATTGAATGAGATGGGTAAACATCAAATGGTTAAAGGTTTACCTAAAATATCATGGGAATCTACAGTTTGCCTAGAATGTCTTGCAAGAAAACATCATAGAATACCTTTTGAATTCAATTCATGTAGATCTCAAGAACCATTGGAATTAATATATAGATCTATGTGGTCCAATGAGTGCTACTAGTCTTGGAGGACATAGATACTATCAACTATTTGTTGATGATTATTATTGAAAAAAGTAGGTATATTTTATAAAATTCAAATCTAAAGCATTTATTTGCTTCAAACAATTAGTAAAAAAGAAACATGAAAATTGATTAAAATCTTCATTTAGATAGAGGAGGAGAATTTTTATCAAAGGAATTTAATTTTTTTTTAGAAACAAATGGTATAAAATGACAACTTACCATAACATATTCACCTCAATAAAATGGTATTGTAAAATAAGAAATATATCTATTATGGAAATGATTTGTTGTATGCTAAAAGAAGCTCATCTTGACCATCAATATTGGGCAAAAGTGGTTAAACTAATTGTATAATTGCAAAATAGATCACCCACAATAATACTAAAAATATTACTCTGTATGCTAAAATAAGCTCATATTGACCATCAATATTGGGCAAAAGTGGTTAAAACAATTGTATAATTGCAAAATAGATCACCCACAAGAATACTAAAAAATATTACTTTGTATGCTAAAAGAAGCTCATCTTGACCATAAATATTGGGTAAAAGTGGTGATCACCCACAATAATACTAAAAATATTAATCCAGAAGAAGTATGATCATGTCAACAACCAATAGTAGAACAATTAAGAATTTTTTGATGTAAGGCATACATGCATATTCCAAAGCAAAGAAGAACTAAACTAGATGATAAAACTATTCGTGGAATATTTCTTGGTTATGATGATGATTCAACATGATACAAAATAATTGATCCAACTACAAAGAAAATCTACATAAGTAGAGATGTAGTATTCAATGAGGGAAACAAGAATGTTATTAAAGAACAAAAAATAGATATAGGAACAATTATAAGTCTTTCAAAGAAGTCTCATAAAGTGAAGAATTATAATCAGAAACATATGATGAGGAAGGTGAAAATTCATAAACTACTACAACACTACAAAGAAAATAACCAATATAGTTTAGAGATACACTTCAAGATTCAAAGCTAGAGAAAATGCCAAATCTTACTACTATAAGACCACAAACTCAAATATTAACAAGAATAAATAGAGGATTGATAAGTTATGCAGTAGAACCTATGACTACTCAAGCTACTTTAAATCATCCATAATGGAAAACAACCATGGAATCAGAATATACAATATTTATGAAAAGTAAAACATGGAATCTAGTTGATCTACCACAAGGAAAGACAATAATAGGATGTAAGTGGGTCTACAAGATAAAATACAAAGCATATGGTTCTATTGAAAAATGCAAAGCATGAATAGTTGTAAAATAATATACTCAAACAAAAGGATAGATTATGAAGAAACCTTTGCACCAACAACACGAATGACTATTATTCAAACAATTTGTGTTTTAGCAACACCACTTGGATGGAAACTTCATAAAATAAATCTAAAAGTGTATTTCTTAGTGATGATCTTGAAGAAGAAGTATATATGTCACAACTAGAAGGATTTGTAATTAAAGGACAAGAACAAAAGTTTTGTAAATTGAACAAATTCTTATATGGGTTAAAACAGGCACAAAGAGCATGGTACATAAAGATTGATAACCATTTGTTGCAACACAACTTTAAAAGAAATCTATAAGATCCAAATCCCTATACAAAAAAGGTTGGACAAGACAAAATAGTACTTATAGTACATATTGATGATATAGTAATCATAGGAAGCTCTAGAAATATGAGTTAAAAAGGATCTAGAAAAGGATTTTGAAATGGTAGATTTGGGGCTTCTTCATTATTGTCTCAGTTTGGAAATTTATCAAAATAAAAATAATATTACAATAACACAAGGTATGCAAAATCATTACTTGAAAAGTACATAATGAAAAATTGTAAACCCAAAGACACACCTATGGAACATGGATTACAATTGTCTAGACAAAATGAAACAACTCTAGTTCCAACCACTATCTATCATCAATTAATTGAGAGTCTTCTATACTTAACAAATACTAGACCAAACATAGTATTTGTTGTAAATTATATTTCAATATTCATGCAAGAACCTAGATAAAATCATTGGAAATCTACAAAGAGAATATTATAATATATTAGCAAGACTACAAAATATGGGCTAATATATAAAATAAATGAAGATGATAACAAATTTTATCTATAGGGATATTCAAATTCAGATTATGCTGGATCTTTAGATGACAGAAAATCTACATCAAGATATATCTCCAATCTCGGCTCTAGACCTATCTCTGGGTACAATAAAAGACAACATGCAGTAGCACTTTCATCTATAGAAGTAGAATATTATGCAACAAAAGATATAATATGTGAGACACTTTGGTTACAATATATATTATTAGATATAGGGATTTGGAGGACTAAAATATTAAACTATGATAACCAAGGAGTACTAAATTTAATAAAAAATCCAATCATTAAACACATTGAAGCTCAATGCTAATTTATCATGGATCATGTTCAAAATAATCATATTCAGTTGAAGCATATTTCTATTGAAGATTAGATTGTAGATATTTTTACAAAAGCACTCAATCAAAATAAATTTTAGATATTCTAGAATCATCTATGTACATCAAGAGAATTACATATCAAATAATGTAATATAGGAGGGTGTTAAAGAATATTACATTTCTCTCCATGTACATGATATGCACAAGTGTCATAAGAGTAATTTAAGAGTCTTGCATGCAAATGGCAAGATGAGAAGCCAAAAATTATGTAAGAATTGTAATATTCAAGAACTTGAAGAGTCATCTTGCATAGCTATATTATGGAGACAATGCTCTACGTTATTATAACAAAAAAAGTGAAGATTGTATACATTATACTTTGTTCATATTGTAAGTTTTCTTCATGCTTGTACATGAATGATTTTGACCATTTACATTCATATTTGATATTATAAGTGAATGTTATTTCATTATTATATTGGCCTTGATATACATATTAGATTGCTCATATATTATTCTACTCTTTATTATTGATATTTTGACCTTTAATATTGTGGCTTATTTATATTGGGACCTATGATATTTTGTGGTAGTAAGGCTTAAAATCCAACAAGTAAGAAATAAAGTGATGAGTCCTATTAATACATCCTCTTCCTAAGTCATCTTAATTTGCATCACAAAGCAATTAAAGCCCCTATAAAATTCTCAAGCACAAAGGCAAAAGCAAAACTCCAAAGATTTAGATAGTATACAATGATGATGGAACCCAAAATAAGAATAAGGCTATAGCCACACCATGAAAAGTTGTAACTTATTGATCATCTTCAAAGAAATAAACTCATGCACAAGTCATATAAACTAAGCCTCTAAAGCACATAGAAGATGCAAAAAAAAAATGACAGATCCTAAAATACCAAAATATAAAACAAATTGAGGGAGGATGCTTATCAAAGATACCTAAAGAAAAAAGAAGAACCATTTTCTACAAGGATCTAGACCAGCTACTTGTCCTAATATCTAGTTACTTAAGTTCATTCTTGCTATGAACTAGTGGAATTATATGCATTGTGTTATGACTCCCAACTAAAGTTGGTTTTGGCTCGTGATGATCACTTCAACCTAGTTGTATAGGAGAAGCTATAGAATAAATGCTACTAGTACCAAAGGAGTTCAAGCTAAGATATGTAATTATAAACAGGTACTATGCCAAGATCAAAGACAAGATAAAATTCTTGAATATGGAGCTCAATAAGTCTAAAGAGGCTATGCCAAAATTTTCCTTAAGTTGACAAATATTCAATGAAGATGCCAAAGATGCCTTAACCATGGAAATATTTATTTTTAGTATCAATAATGATAGAGAAGTGTTGCAAAAAGAATTTATCACTGTCCACATGCTAAGTTGTAACCCAAATAACAAACTCCTAATATTTGATTACAATGATTTTATAGCCCAACCGATTCACGAAGGCTATCTAACTTCAAGGATATTGATATTTAGGTATTGCTCATTATTAGCCCATCTAGTGCTATTTCAAAATACCTATTTTTTTGAGATTTTAAAATTAAGAATGGAAGATGAAGGTGGTCAAGGAAGGCCTATCCCCTTCTAGTTGAAAGTCCTCTTTTGGAGCTCCTCCTATTACCATTTTTTGAATGGGTTCTTAGTACCAACATTGAGTGCAATTAAAGGAAAAAAATATGATGTATTTTAGAAGAAAATATTAGGGTCCTATGGTTGCAAATCAAAGGAGACTGGTATTACTTGGATGATGTCACCTTTGTACATATTTTTGGGATCAAGAAGATTGTATATCTATTACTAAGGTATGTGACAAAAATATTAGTCTATATTAAAATATTGAGACACGTAGACTCAATTGATTGCACCTATGAAAGTGGGCAAAATAAATCCACATTCTATAAAATCCCAATTCAACTTGGAAGTATATCCCAAATGAAAAGAAAAAAAATTGATGAACTAGAAGCTAAGCTAAAGGAATTGGTATTAGAGATTTTAGATGATGCCTGGGATTATGACCTAGAGAAAAAGTTCACTATATGGCTAAAAAGTGCAAGGATTCCAGAAAGTTCATTTTTCAATCCAAGCCTAAAATTGAATTATGTTGAAGTATAGAAGGATTTTTTCCAACACTTTGAAGAGAGAAATTCTTGCTATCCAAGCCCTAGAAGAAGCTATATGAAGGATTCTATACAAAGGTGAAGGATGTTGACCCCATGCCTCAAATTAACATAACTAGGAAGAAGTTTCTATAGAAGCTAAAATGGAATAATAACAAGTCAAAGCCTGGTGGAAATTTTTCCAAGAAATAAATGATACCGAGATGTATTTTAGAGGTATGGACCTAAACAAGGATGAATATTTCAGCCAATGTTATGGCATGAAGCACCCATAAGAAGTTACCCATGATGTGCTATTCCAAATAAAAGAAGCTACGAACATACAATCACATCAAGTATAAGGGTTTTAGACTACAAATACCATTCCAATAGCTCTAGGGACAACTTCATCAGTACAACTAGGGCCTTTAGATAAAAAAGCAATAGAAAAGAGGCTAAGAAGAGGTAAAAGCTCCCAAGAAAGCAAAGATTTATCCTCAAACTAGAATCACCAAAGGAAGGAGAAACGAGTGAGGTTTTGCCTCATAATACCCTTCATTAATATTCTCTAGCATTTGTTGAGCTGATTGTCTAAATGTAGGAGGAAGCAACACCAGTAGGCTAAGGCATGACTATAGTGTTAGTACCTATTTCTAGCATAAAAATAATCCTATAAGGGAAAAATAAAAGGAAAATTATTCCCCAAGGACTAATCCTTTGACCAATAATATTCCTATTTCTATTCCTTCCTCTGCTCCTATTGCTAGCCAATAACCTCCACCTTCTCAAATTTCTTTAACCCCATTGGCTTATATGCCTAGCATCACAACCACATTGGTTGATACTCTTCTAACTACCCCTGCAATCTCCTCCATTTTAGAAACAATAGTTCATCCATCCTAAATCACTCTGATTTTGTTAGTCCCTACTAGCCTAATTTATCTTCCTTCAATAAAACCATTGTTTAGACCTTTAACTATATTTTTATCATCTCAAGGGTAACATGAAGGCTCACAAGTAACTATGCTAGCTTTGAGTGCACTATAAAAATATCAGATAATTGAGTAATAAATTATGCAATATGGTAAAAAAAGTAGGCCAAGCTAGCACAATGACCAAAAATGACTCAAATAATCAACCACTTCATGCCTTAAAGCTAGGAACCATTTTTTACACAAAAGACCCATTGGTGTTAAAACCTAAGGGAGAAATGACAAAGCAAGATTATTAGGTGGCAAAAATAGGCATTGATCTTAGAAATGCCTGAGTTAAAGATAAATTGCAACTCATGTGAGAAGTTGAAAAAGTGGTTTTCTATGACTATGAGCCATTTAGCCAAAATTTGGAAAAGGAGAGAGATAGAATATGTGAAAAATACCTTGAATAAATCTTAGACAGAGACTAAAGCAATCTAGGATCAGATAAACCTTCTCACCAAAAACTTAAGGGAACAACCTTTAGAATCTCTCTCGGTAGCAATGGAGGAGCAAATTAGAAGCTTCATAGATAGAATTTTTGGCTAATAAGCTTAAACAAGAGAGAGAGAATCTCTAGAAATAATTATATTTGAGGTAAAATAATGATATTAAGCAATGACAAGGGATTAGAATCCTCGTAAAGGAGATTAGCGATGTTCACTGGGATATAACTAAAACAATGATAACATTATCTCAAGTATTCCAATTTATTGATGCAACTACTCTCCAATGTATCCAGATGAGCCAAGAAACTAAGCAAAACGTTGTTAAATCCTCCACAAGGTTTGCCAAAGCTAGAAATTATCAGGCTAAGCTAGCCACCACATTAGACTATGAGGTAATATCTATCAAGATTCATGATAGAGAGGTAGTTGCACAAAAAGTTAGTGATCTCCAAAAATAGTTATCTGCAAATACCAAGTAGTTACCTTGGCTACCACCATTGCAAAGTTAATTCAGATTATTTTATTATTATAGAAAGGACTCCCTTCTTCATGGAATACAATGGAAGGCTCCTTTCAAAAAAAGAATATTTGGAATTGCTTACATGATACAAGGAATATTTCACCCCTTTTAAAGCATGGTTAGACCCACCCATGACAAATGATATTGTTGGGGTAATTACACCATTGGTGGAGCTCAAGATTTAGATACATGAGATTGTCAACCATATGAAGAACTCCCACAATAACCAATTGGAGCTCCACATGAGTTTTAGGTGCTTCAAGTAAATTTAGTGCCTTTCAGAATAAGAATGGGGAGTAATTAAACAAGAATTAGATAAGATACCTAATTAGTAATGTTTATACATTCTTTTTATATTCTTTTCTACATTCTTTTATTCTTGATTTTGTTCTCAAGGATGAAGGAAACAATTCTAGGTTCTCCTTTAACAAGTAAGAAGGCCCATATGAGTTGCCAGAATTGTAGTGAATAATCACTACTCTTAAGGGGCTTTTACCTTGAGATAATTTTGGAAGAAGATCAAATCCAAAATAAAGTAGGTAAAAGGTGTAGAAAGAGATGTTAGACAAATGTGGAAAAATATTCTGATCAAAAGTGGGGTGCCACTTTACAAAAAATTTGACCAAAAGTGGAAGGAAAAAGTTCTAGAATCCATACAATGATAAATATTTTTGAAGGCTGTAAGGGTAGCAAAACTTTTGAAGATTGAAATTTGATAAAATTTCAAAGAAAGATAATGAAGAAAAGTACTAAGGATCGGTTTTCCAGTTGCAAGATCTTCTAAGGATGAATGAAGTAATTTTTTTAAAGGTGAGACCATCCAAAAATGTTCAACAAGAGGGTAAGCGGAAATAATTTTTTGGACTATCCAATAGAAGTCTAGCCAAGTGTAGATTTTTTATAAAATTTTGATGTTAGAAAGATAAGAAAAGTTTTGAGGACCATCCTTTTGAAGATCAATGATCTACATTGCTTTGGAAAACAAGGAATCTATGGATAAGGGGAAGATATCCCAATAAGCAGGGCATATAGAATGAAGAAATGGAAAACAAGGAAAGTGTGGTATGATATAGTGAATTGGTAGGAAGGAGAAAGATCATATTGTGTAACTGGTGATCCTCAAGACCTTATTGGTCTGCAAAACCCAAAAAGGTAGGTGAGATGCACCAATGAGCAATTAATAAAAGGAGCTAAGATCACCTATTGGAGCCAATTAGGTTCAAAAAATCTAAGGAGTTTGGTTGACCTACTGAAGGTAGAAACATGGTAGCCAAAACAATAATCCCAAGCCTGATAGCATTGATGACAATGGGTGCCTATGCTCAGATTTAAAAATCCATAGGGTGGTAGTTGAAAATATAAGCAATAGTTGAGCATCTAGAGGTTCAAAATTGATGATTCCAAATCTAAATACCTCAAAGGACCAAAATAATGTACTAGATCAACCAAAGCAACAAAATGACATTATGTAATTCCTATACAATTTTGGAGGAAAAATATCCCTATTTTTATCTATAAATAGTGATTGTCTAAGTATTGTAAAGTATGGATTTGGTTATCAAGTGGTATTAGCTCAACTAGTTAGATTCCTCAACATTCAAGGAGGAGACCTGTTGTAGCCAAAATTGATACAACATGAATGTACCCCTAATTTCAAAAATTTTGAAGGTCATAAAGAGGTCCATGTTTTATGATGTGTTAATGAACAATTTAAATCCTGAGTTGTAAAGTGTTAAGCACCTCAAATGGTAACCATGGTTTTTTTTTTTTTTGAAGAATAACCAAAACCTTCAAATGCTTAAGTCGTTCACTTTTAACAATTTTGTCATCATGCTAGTCATCCTTCGTAAAAAGGACTAAATTGGAAAAATATTGAAACTACCTTGCACCCTTAAGAAGCAAAATAATCTTTTTAAATAAGCTTAAAAGGTTCCCTATCCACATTTTCTAAATATTACAAACTACTGGCTTGATTGGCCGAGTAATGGAACTAAAATAAGGCCATCAACCAATCGATCGATGAACAGAAAGCCACTGTCAAAAGAAAAAAATTCCAAGAATCGATAAAACAAACCTTTGACTAATGGTAAGAAATGATCGGTCGATCAACTGATCAACCAAAAATATCAACACCACAAAGACCCACCATTCGATCAATGATAAGAAAATATGGATCTAATGATCGATTGATTGAATTGATAGGGAAAGAAAACCATTCAGCCAAAAACATATCAATGGTTTGAGGCCTTTCAATCGAGCAAAGTGACAACACTTCATTCAGCCCAAAAGCATTGATAAAAAATGGTCAACTCATTTGATCAAATCCATGTTCAAAAATACGTGCACAAATACTCGACCCCAGAAAGTAACAAATCAAACTAGCTATTTAGTACAAAAAGATAATCGATCGAAGCCAAATCCAAGAACTCGATCAAAGTTGAAATCTTAAAAGTTAAAGATAAAACAAAGACAACGTTTGACCAAGAATAAGAAGCAATCGATACGTGGCACAAAGAGAGATCATTGATCGAAAGCTCATCAACAACCAAAGTTGATCGATTGAAATTTGACAGAGATCAACGGTCAATAAGTCATTCGGTTGAAAATTTGGTCAAACCATTTAGTCAAATCTGACTAACTCATCAAAGGTGAAACCCTTCATTCGAATGAAAGCCCACACGATGATATCAAGACCATTTGGTCGACGAGTAACATAGATCGGTCGACCGATACTAAGAAAAGTTAAATATGCTCGATTGACCCAAGCAATGATGTGGCAGAAGCTAAGCCATTGATATCTTTTCAATTGAGAAGAGACAGATTCTCAGATATCATCAACTAAAAATATCACAACCATCGAATGGTACTGACCGAGTTAAGCAGACGATGGAGATAGACCAAACAAAATAAAGGTAAAATAGAAGGAATTAAGGTACGGTAACATTAAATTTCTCATGCATTTTGGTTTAGCCAATGTCATTATTATGCTGATCCCTACAATAAAGGTTGGCACAAGTTTTAAATTCAACATATTGGAGGGTATTCTAGGCCACTCGATTGAGGAGTAATGGTAAGCAATCAAAATCATCACTTGTGCAAAATCAAGAAGGGGCCATCGATAAAAAACTGATAGAATGTGAGGGTTAACCGGTCGAACATATAATCAACATGTGAGAAAATATTTGGCTGAATCATAATGAATTACCAATTGAATATATTCATAAAATAACTAATTAAAGCACTAATCGATTGATCAACCACTAATGATCACCGAAGCATGAGTCCCTTGAAATCCATGATGGACATTAGTCAATTTGTCACACGATTGGAGCAACACTACACTAAAGCAAGATCTTGTGGAACCTCGTACAAGAAAGCCAACAAGGTACTCATATCAATAATGATTTCATTGATATGGCCAAGATCCAATTGGAAAGTTGCAGGTACACAAGCCAACTATGAACCTCTTCCTTGAATCTATCCAGGTACATGCTTTAACACAATATGAGCCAATCAGATGATCTAAAATTAGACATGTATATGATCAGATGACCAGTCATGTAAATTAACTAAAAGGTGATGATCCATGATAGGCTGACTATTATGGGAAGTGAGATGGTGATCCAAGTATAGAAGCAATAGTGGTGGTTGGTGTGACATTAATGATGCTTCATGCATAAACCAACTTAAATACATGCTAAATAGTTACAAGTAACTTATAGAGCTTATAGTATCTTTAATCAGTATAGAGCCGAAGAACCCAGTCATAGAGACTCATATTATGGCCTCTTCAAACGTGGCTACTTCTAAGACCAAGGTCAAAGTTTTAGAAGAAAAATGCCATTCAAGAACATGACCATGAGGAAACTCGTAGAGCAAGTATGGGATGAAGAAGAGCTCGTCAAGTTCTATTTTCAATCAAGCATAGAAGAATGGAAATGCCCATAGTATTTATTGAAGAACATATTTAAGAAGACACACGCAGACAAAGACAAGAGTAGTCTTCACTACAACAAGTGGATTACCAACTTGGTGAAGTTATTGTGCTCGAGAGTACATTTCTACCCCGAGTTGTTATCATGGATGGCCATTTTGTATGACTTGAGAACTAGAGCCATAGTCAATGGTAAAATAAGCCTATATATAAGATTACACAAAAAATAATTGAGCAAGTGTTTGGATTGGAAACAAAAAATAGGTTTACGATGTGACTATAGTCTCAGTGCAGGCTTAACACATGATCGATGCCACCTTCTATGGGAAGTTGTTCAACTATGATAATTTAGTGTTAACATACTTCCCCATTCACAAGTACTTACTTCACAGGTGGGTAAAAGATTATTCCAAAATGATCCACATAGTTATGGGGGTCAAGGATCTTAATTAGATCAGTGCAGAGGTCATGTAACTGATAGTGTAGTGTAACAAGATGTGGAAGATACCAATGTATAGATGGCAAGATATAATATGTGACACTATGTATAGAGAGTTCAAGGAATTAAAAAAGGTGATAAAGGAGGATAAAGACTTCAATCCCCACTTCTCCCACTATTCATTTCTTATCCATTTGATCATCGAGCAGTTCAAAGAGAGTTCAATTACTCAGTTAGGAGGTGTGTTGGGTGTAATAATTCAAGATAGGCTACCGTGCATATACGAATGTTCCTCCACATACTCAGAATTTTGTAGTAGAATTTTGATAGCTATGTATCATGTAATCATTGAGGAAGAACCCCCCAAAATGAGCCTAGACATAGTTAAATATCTTAAGGAAAATAATTTTGGAGACTTCTTTCTCACTAGATACTATAGCTTCATCAGAACATATTGCGCCAAGTTGTCACCCAAGGCTCTACCCATATTTTGTCCTAAATCACTAGCTACCTTAGAAATAGTGAGGCAATGTGACCAGGAGATCCAAAATAAGTTTGATAATTGAATATTTGCATTAACCATATAGTTTAGGAACTATAGTTTAAATAGGTTACAAAATAGCTAATCAAAACTGATTGAACAGGAGATCACGCCAAACAATCTGCCAAGAGGAAGAGAGTTTGATTTAGAACTCTTCCACCTAGGATATTTAGGAAATTAACCATTAGATATTTAAGACAGTAAATATCTACATGGTAGAAAGTAGAAAAGTAAATGTAATAATCTACCCAAGTAGTGTAATGCAATATACTACCTATTTTACCCTAACATCCCCCCTTTATTACATTACTTTGATATACAAAGTTTACTTCGAAACAACTCAAATTTGACACGTCCAAGTGCCTTTGTGAAGATGTCTGCAACCTGTTCGTCGGTGGGAATGTGTTGGAGCTTGATCTTGTGTTTAGGAACTTCATCACGAATGAAATGACAATCTGTGTCAATATGCTTTGTACGTTCGTGGTGAACTGGGTTCTTGACCAAGTTCAAAACACCTTGGTTGTCACAAAATAGATGAATCGAAAGTTTCTTTGGTAGACCCATAGTTGCCAAGATGCGACTTAACCATATCGCTTCACACACAGCTCCACGTGCAGTGCGATATTCTACCTCTATTGAAGATAAAGCAACCACTTGTTGCTTTTTACTATGCCATGAGACAGGACCAGATCCAAGATGAAATACATATCCTGATGTTGACTTTCGATCATCTATAGATCCAGCATAGTCAGAGTCAGTGTAACTCTGTAAGAAGAATGAGTTATTCTTCTTATACTCTAAACCATATTCTACACTACCATGAATGTAGTGGAGGACACGCTTTGTTGCTTTCCAGTGAGAAGCCTTTGGTTCTTGCATGAACCGAGAGAGATAGTTTACAACATAAGTGATGTCTGGTCTAGTATTGGTTAGATAGATGAGGCTTCCAATCATTTGTCGATATAGCATGCCATCTACCTATGGTGAGTCATCATACCATGATAACTGAAGCCCTGATTCCATCGATGTTGCTTTGGGCTTACAATCAGTCATACGATATTTTTCTACTAAAGTCTTGGCATACTTTTTTTGAGTCACCCTAAGATGATTCTTCTTCTGTTCTATCTCAAGGCCAAGACAGTAGTGGAGAAGTCCCAGATCTGTCATATCAAATGACTCTTTCAAGTCATCCTTCACGGTGCTAATAATTTTCTCTGAATTACTGGTAATGATCAGATCATCTACATATAATACAAGAATCACTATTTCAGAACCTGTGTTCTTAATATAGAGATTTGCATCGGATGGACTTCTCTTGAAATCGTGCTGCAATAGGTGACTATCCATTTTGATGTACCATGCTCTTGGGGCTTGTTTCAGCCCGTATAATGATTTGACCAACTTGCAAACTTGTTGCTCATGGCCTTCCTCAGTAAATCCTTGAGGTTGAGTCATGTATACCTCTTCTTTTAAATCACCATTTAGAAAGGCACTTTTCACATCCATCTGATGTAATTTCCATCCGAATTGTGCTACCATAGCACAAAGAATTCGAATGGTGGTCATCCTTGTTGTGGGTGCAAAGGTTTCCTCATAATCAATGCCTTCCTTTTGAGCATAGCCCTTTGCCACAAGATGGGCTTTATGCTTCTCAATGGTACCATCTGCCTTATATTTGACTTTGTAAACCCATTTGCAGCCTATGGGCTTCTTTCCTTTAGGCAAATCGACCAGCTTCCATGTTTTGTTTTTAATGAGGGATTTATGTTCAGCATCCATAGCTGCCTTCCACTGAGGCTGACTAAGTGCTTCATCAACTGTAGAAGGTTCATTTTCATCATATGATGACATATAAACCCTCTCCTCATCAACTTCCATATCTTCTCCACTTTATAACTCTTTATTAACAAAAAGCTCTTGAAAATATTCACAAAGATCATCAACTGAAGTAGATGCTTCTGCCTTTCTCTGTCGAGACATGCTTCGTGTCTTTGGATGATTGAGAGTGAGATCTGGTGGTGAAGTGAGTTTGGAATCTCTCATAGTACTAGTATACCATTTTGGAGGCTTTTTCTATTGTTGAGGAGTCTGTGGTTGTTGCTCCTCATCTTCCAGGTATACTGATGTGGTGTTAGGTGTGAAAGCTTCATCAAACACCACATCTCTACTAATGTGAATTTTCTTGGTGAATGGATCTATCAACCGATAGCCTTTTGAAAATTCATCATATCCAAGAAAAATGCACTACAAGGTTTTCTCATCTAACTTCTTTCTTTTCTCCTTAGGTATATGCATAAAATCCTTACACCCAAATATACGTAGATGAGATATGGAGGGTTTCCTTCCACTCCATGCTTCCTGAGGAGTCATACCTTCAAGAGCCCATGTGGGAGCCCTATTCAAAAGATATACTACAGTTGTCACAGCTTCAACCCAGTAATTGTGCTCAAGATTTGCTCCTTTAAGCATACATCGTACCATTTCCATAATGGAACGATTTCTTCTCTCAACAACTCCATTTGACTGAGGAGAATAGGTTGTTGTTAACTATATTTTTATCCCATGTGTTTGTAGAAATGAAGAAAATTATTTTGATGTGTATTCCCCCCTCGATCTGAATGGAGGGTCTTTATGAAACATCCTGATTCTTTCTCAACAAGTTTCTTGAATTGCTAAAAATAGTCAAATGCTTCAGACTTCAACTGCAAGAAGAAGACCCACATTTTTCGTGAGTGATCATCCACAAACAATTGAAAATACCATTTTCCTCCACAACTGGTAGACATAGGACCACACAAATCTGTGTGTACTAACTCCAAAGGTGCCTTAGCTCTAAAAGAGCTAGGCTCAAAAGGTACTCTGTGTTGCTTTCCTGCCAAGCAATCCGAGCACACTGGCAAAGTAGATGAAAGGTTAGGAAGTCCTTTCACCATTTGATATTTACTGAGTTCAAGTAAATACCCTGAACTTAGATGCCCAAATCTCTTATGCCATAGAGATGTGGCCTCTTTTGTTGTTACTGCCATGGCAACATGTGGTGAGGTAATTGCATCTAAAGTGAACAAACCATGTTTGTAAGAACCCATTGCTATGTGTTTGCCTCTCTGGGTGATGAAACAACGTTTCTTTCCTTGCTCAATTTTGAAGTTGACATTCATGTTTTTGTCCAGAATTTGTGGAACTGACAAGAGATTATTTGCCAATCCTGGTACATAAAGAACATTTTGAATCTGACATTTTCCATCTGGAAGGGAAACATAAACACTTCCTTCTCCCTGGACTCGATAGGTCTTATCATCAGCAATGGTTACTGGTCTGCCCTCTCGTGCCTCAAATATCTCAAACCAAGACTTATCGCCAGTCATATGCTTGCTAGCGCCTGAATCTATGTACCACATTGTATCCTTGTGAGGGGAATCAGTATGAGTCATGAGCACTTTGTGTGCTCGTTCAGAGTCTGAACTAGAATCTTCAGTAGCAGCAATATGTCCTTGTTGTTGTTTGTTCTTGTTCTGTGGTTTGCCTTTGCCCTTCTTTTGTCTTTGTTCATTGGGTGGTTTGTTCTTAAACCAACATCTCTTGGTTTCATGAGTGTCTTTATCACAAATTTTACAATACTGCTTCTTCTTTTGAGTCTCTTTGCCTTTGCCTTTATTAGAAGAAGATCCCTTCTGTTGATTCCACTTTTTCTTTCCACTTTGTTTGTTTGAGAAGAGTGCACTATTTGATGCATCATCTCTTTGGAGTTGATTTGCTTCCTCAGTTTGAAGCATGTTTACCAACTCTACAAAAGTCACTGTCCTACCAGAGACTTGAAGGGAAGTGATCAACATTCTATAGGAGTCTGGAAGAGCCCTCAAAATGATTGAGGTCAGGACTTTGTCATCCACTGTTTCTCCTAAGGCTTGCAGTTTTGTTTTTATATCTGCCACTCTATAGAGGAATAGCTCTACTATTTCTCCAGATTTCATTTGAAGAGTATGAAGTTGTGTTTGAAGGTTAAGAATCGTTGATTGATTCTTTCCTTCAAAGATGGTAGATAAGGCATCCCATGCCTGCTTACCATTTTTAGCTTCACTTATATGAGGTTGGATGTCATCAGTTATAGCTAACAAGATCAACAAGGAAAGTCTTCGGTCCTTTTTATCCCATGTTGTTTGATCTGCTCCTGGTGATGGGGGTCTTGTATCAGTACCTTCCACTATACCCCACATCTCCTCTACAGTTAAAATTGCTTTCATCTTAGTTTTCCAGGCAGAATAATTTGAACCTTTAAGCAATTGATTTTCATTGAGATATTTGTTTATCAATGCCATTGTGAAGGTTTCAAACAAATGTGACTAAGATGACTTATCTTGCAATATACTCTCAAAAGAGTATTTGGAAGATCTTAATTTACTCTTTAAGATATTTAATGGCCCCTGCCTAAAACACCCTTGAATAAGGATGATCAGTTTGAGGAGTTTAAGCCAAACAAATAGAGTAAATTAATGGGGAGGTTTTGGAAGACTTTTAATTTACTCTTTAGGATATTTAATGGCCCCTACCTAAACACCCTTGAATAAGGATGATTAGTTTGAGGAGTTTAAGCCAAACAAATAGAGTAAATCAAGGTGATTTATTTTATGACCTTGGAAGGGATGTATAAATAATTGGCTTTTTAACCTGTGCAAGATTTAGCATGATTATTAGTGAAGTTTGGGTTTTGAAATGCTCTTTGATGTTATGATTTGTAATTGCAAAAAACAAGTGATGGTTAGTGCAATAATCAATCAAAAGAGTGACCCAAATTTTTATCACTATAGGTGTTGGATGCAACCGAAAATGCACCTAGTGTAGCCAATTTTGAGAAAAGGTGTCGAGTACAATCGAGAATGCACCTTATTATACTGAAATATCCCCCCTTTGTTCTTCAATTTTGCAAAAAATAAGAATCACAAATGTGTCCTCTATCCCCCCTTAATTTTTACAAAATTAAGAATCAAGCACTCCTTTCAAGACAAGTCGACACACGACCCGCTTTTGAAAGGCTTCCAGACCAGTCGACACACGACTTGGTTTTGTCTTCAACACTCAAATATGGGTGGTGCATTAGGATCAAAAGGTTCACGAATCCTCATGGGACCATAGCTTATGTCCAACCCTTTCCATGGATCAGTATAGATAATTGAATGAGGAATAGATTTACGATATTTACGAAGCATACGACAAAAATTGGATCTAGTAGTTTGCCTTCGTAATTCGTTTCTCTTTCTTATTACTCTTTGACGACGAAGAGCTTTCCTTACCCAAGATTTGATCTTCATGAAATGTTGAAGTTTTGTTCTTTCAAAAAATTTTGAAGAGTTTTTGTTTTTATGTTTTGCAACAAAATGTTTGGTTTCTTTGTCTCTTTATCCCCAAATGTGGAGAAAACATAAGAAATAGAATGGTATTATTGCAAAAAAAATTTGGTGTATAAAATATTTCCAATTTAAATGCTAAAAAAAATAATTTTAAAGACTTAATTTTAAATAATAAAACATAATTTGACAAAAATAATCAATTTATATAAAAAAATGATTATTTTTAGGCAAAACTATATAAAGTTATTAAAAAATTATCTAAAAAAATTATTAAATTTAAGCATTTAAAAAAAAAAAAATTGGGAACTTTACCAAATTTAAGTCGAAATGCACCTTCTTTGTAAAAAGAGATCGCGTGGGGGTCGAAATTTCGACCTCACGCTCGTTAAGAGTAAGCTTGACCACTACATTGCTTGGGCGGCTTTGGAAGCTAGTCCCGCGTGCATCACCTTATAGATGAGTGGGGATGCTCATGGGTTTTGTGGGATTTTATCCCACATTCATCCCACGAGGGTTGAAACAGGCTTTAAAAGCCTGTACGTGCTAAATAGCACATGATTGCCTTTGGGTAATCATTGAACTATCCCCCCTCTGTGCCTCCGCCACGTGTCACCTTCACGTACAATGAAACCTTACCACATGGTAGTATGTTTCCCAACCAAAATTTCTATTGTACACATGTCACATTTTGCCTTCACCATGTGTCTCCTTGTTGCCCTTGCCCGTTATACCATGTGTCACCTCGTAGTGCATGCCACATGTCCTACTGAGTCAAATGGTCCATGAGTTGATTTTAGGTTCGATTACGTATCGAGTTGAGGAGAGTTTAGGTTTGGCTAGGTGTCTAGCACCTAATGTGCTCCATCGAGAGTGTGAGGGTGCTCCTACCCTCAAGGCACTCCCAATCAGGTGACACCACATGGGAGCATGAGGGCACTCTTGCCCTCTATGTGCTCCCACTGGCTTACCGTGGGTGCGATGGCCTTGTGGGCAGGAGTGTTAAGAAAAAGACTCCTTCCAAGGCCATCGTCAGGCCATGTGGGAGTATGAGGGTGCTCCTGCCCTCTATGCAATCCTATTGGCTGGTCGTGGCTACGTAGGCCCTATGGGCACGATCGTCGACAGGGAATATCCTGCCCAGTCGATCAAGCTCTTGCGGGCCCTAAAGCCTGTCGAGGTGGGGTGAGGTGGCCTGTTTAGAAAAAAATGTCCACCTCCTCTACCTTCGGGAAATTCAGTAATAAAAATCAATTATAAAAAACTATAGGAAACTTAGGAACATAGGAGAGAAAAAAATAATAAAGTCACCAAATTGGTGCTTCCTCTCTGTGCGATCGACTTCTCCAAGTGAACGATTCCTCCTCCCGACTCCCTCCGACTCTGATGCCAATGTGACCAGGAGATCCAAAATAATTTGATAATTGAATATTTGCATTAACCATATAGTTTAGGAACTATTGTTTAAATAGGTTACAAAATAGCTAATCAAAGCTGATTGAACAAGAGATCACGCCAAACAATCTATCAAGAGGAAGAGAGTTTGATTTAGAACTCTTCCACCTAGGATATTTAGGAAATTAACCATTAGATATTTAAGACAGTAAATATCTACATGGTAGAAAGTAGAAAAGTAAATGTAATAATCTACCCAAGTAGTGTAATGCAATATACTACCTATTTTACCCTAATAGGCAATCTGCAGAAGAAGTCAAATTGAGGTTCAGGAGAAAATAGACTAGGATTCCTTGGGTTATTGTGTCAGGAAAAATAGGATAGTATGTGTACATAGGATATCCTAGTATGATGAAAGTCTTTCCCAAAATGGATTCATACCACTTCACAAAAATAACTTAAGGCCATATGATCTTGAAGGCTGCTAGAGAGATATTGTCATTGAGACCAAATTGATAATACATAGAGAAGATGAATTCAAATAAAATATTTTATGGACCCAAAACAATGGGGTGAATTTAGAAGAAATATGGAATAATAAGAATCTGATGAAGGCACATACTCATATAGAAGTAGTGGGAAATTATTGCATAGATCTCAAGCTAATAAGGGATTCCACAGTGGACAAAATAATACCACAAGTATTCGTCATACTCTTGGAAGACTTTGCAGATCCCATCACAAAAATGATGAACCTAGAACATGAACAAATTGAGATCATGGTTGAAGTAATAATCCAAACAATAGAAGGTGTTATTGGTACCTCATCCACTTCTCAACCTCCTAGTATGAACAAAGGAAAAGAGATTGTCCTCAATTCTATTGTATCGATCCAATTCACAGTCGAAAGCTAGGCAATGACATTGATGGCCCAACAAAATTTACAACAAATGGTCATAGGTTCACCCTAGGCAATACCGGTGGCATTCAAGGTAAACAACAAGGAGATCAAAATCTCTACAGTAGCATGGAAAAGAATACAAAAAACTAGAAAATTTGCTGATATTTTAAGAGATTATTGGGTTGTAGTTCTCGGCTCCTCAAACTCTCCCCCTCATAAGAGAGCTAGAATTGGAATGAGTACTAGTGAAGTTGTGAGCATAAATCTGATCAAAATATAGGAAATCATAGAATTCATCCCTAATAAGGAATACCATATCCAAGCTATAATGGAAGGAAGGGTGATAGAAGCTCAGACAAGAAGCAAGGTTCAAAGTTCAATTCCCTCACCAAGTTCATGCCCTACCTCAAAGACCACGATCATCATTCCTACTCAAGAAGTACATTCACTTCAAATAAATATTAAAATAGGGGATGCATAAGTATAAGGAGACACGATTGCTTTGTTTTAACATGGAGTGCAAGTACATGCACAAACTACACTGGCCATTGAAAAGAAAATAACAATTTAAAAGAATAAAGTAGAAATGTTACAGGTAAAAAATGAAAAGCTAAAAGCTAAAGCCAGAAGAGAGTAGGAACAAACACCTTCAGAGAGTAAATTATTGTAGGACTCAGTAATCATAACAAAGTACGAGGAAAATATGACCAATATCATCAAATCAAAGTTAGAAATGATTGAAGGTTGTTGTAAAGACTTTGGAAAAATAATAGAAATGAACAAAAAATTTCACCAAATATCTGGAAAATACTTTTAGGTTCCCATGTAGCATCTTCTTCAGGTAGGTCCTACCATTTGATGAGGAATTATTTGATGTGATGAGATCTCAGCATACGTGTTCTGCTTTGTAAAATTGCTTCAGGTTGGAGATATATACGTCCTTCTTCATCGAGTATTGGTAATTCTGACTGAGATTGTACTTTTTGGCTGATCACCTTTTTGAGATAGGAAACATGAAATACTGGATGTATACAAGATGAGGGAGGAAGCTCTAGTTGATATGCCACTTCTCCAATGTGACACACTATTTTGTAAGGGCCATAAAATTGTGGAGCCAACTTTTGATTGGTCTTGATCTTCAATGACAACTGTTTGTAGGGTTGCAAACGTAGGAACACCATATCACTTGTATTAAATTATCTTTCTGAATGGTGTGTGTCTTGTTGCTGCTTCATACAATTTTGTGCTTGGACCAAGTTGTCTTTGAGAATGTTGAGCATTGACTATCGATGTTGGAACCAATCATCTACTTGGGCCACTTTGGAAGAACCGGGTACATAATCTGCTATTGTTGGTGGTTTAATTCCATACAATGCTTCAAATGGAGACATCTTAATGGAATAATGGTACGAAGTGTTGTACCACCATTCTACCAAGGAAAGCCAATGACTCCATTGATATTGTTTATCCTAAACAAAACATCTTAGATAGGTACCCAAATATTTGTTAACTATCTCAGTTTGGCCATATGTTTGTGGATGGTATGCAGAGGACATATTCAACTTGGTACCACTAAGATGAAATAATTCTTTCCAAAAATTGCTAGTAAATATGGGATCACGATCACTTACAATATTTTTTGGCATTCCATGCAATTTGAAAATTGAGTCCATAAATACCTTAGCCACTTTGCTTGCTGAAAATGGATGTTGTAAAGCCTGGAAATGAGCATATTTGGAGAGGCGATCCACTACCACAAAAATTACTATTTTGCCTTCTGATTTAGGAAGACCTTCAATAAAATCCATTGAAATATGTTCCCATTGATGATCTAGAATAGGTAATGGTTGAAGCAATCCTAGTGATTTGACTGTTTCACCCTTATTGCATTGGCATACTTCACATTCAACCACCCATTGTTTGACCTCTACTTTTAATCCTTTCCAATAAAAGGATTGTTTTATCCGCATATAGGTTTTCAAAAAACCTAAATGTCCTATTGATGGAGAAGCATGCGATTCATCTAGAATCCTTGATTTGATTGTAGAATTGTGTGGAATGTAAATGTGATTCTTTCTTCTTAACACCTTGTCATCATAGGAAAAAAGAGGATGCTTGGATGAACCCAACAATAATTCCTAAATTATTTGAGTAGTTTCTGTATTGGACAACCATTCTTCTTGCAGCTGAGAAATCCATTGGGAACATGGACCTGAAATAGCATTAATAACCACTTCATCTTCATATTTTTGTGATAATACATCTACTGCCATGTTTTCTTTCCCTTTCTTATACTCGATAACGAAATCATATCCCAACAATTTTGTTAACCACTTGTTTTGCTCTGGATAAGAAAATTGTTGTTCTAGAAAATGCTTGAGACTACTATGATCGGTTTTAATAATAAAGCGACTATTGATTAAGTAATGTCTCCATTTCTCCACCACATGTAGAATAGCCAACATTTCTTTCTCATATGTGGACCTTCCCAAATTTTTTCCCAAAAGTTGTTTACTTTCGAATGCCAAGGGATGACCATCCTGCATTAATACTGCCCCAATACCTGTTCTTAAAGCATCACATTCGATCATGAATGGTTTGTGAAAATCTAGAGTTGCCAAAATTGGAGTAGTACACATTGCTTCTTTGAGAGCCTCGAAAGCTTGAGTGGCTGCTTCCGACCAATGAAAAGCATCCTTTTTTGTAAGAGCTATGAGAGGAGCTACAATTTTTCCATAGTTACACATAAACTTGTGATAGTAGCCGGTGAGACCCAAAAAACCATGAAGTTTCTTGATGGTTTTAGGTAAGGGCCAATCCTGAATTACCTTTATCTTATTGGGATCCACTTTAACACCTTCTTGAGAAACTATATGACCCAGGTACTCAACTTCTTGAACACCAAAAGAGCATTTAGAGTGTTTGACAAACAATTTTTCCTTGTGTAGTATATGAAGAACCCTTCCCACATGCATCAGATGATCATTCCATGTTTTACTATATATGAGTATGTCATCAAAAAATACTAGGACAAATTTGTGAAGGAATGGATGAAACACATGGTTCATGAGACTTTGGAATGTGGATGGGGCATTAGTGAGACCAAAAGGCATGACCAGGAATTCATAGTGACCTTCATGAGTACGAAAAGCTATTTTGGGAATATCCTCTTCCCTAACTCTAATTTGGTGAAACCCAAAACGTAAATCCAATTTTGTAAAAAATTTTGCACCATGTAGTTCATCTAGTAAATCATCAATGACAGGTATAGGGAATTTATCCTTGATGGTGATTTTGTTAAGGGGACGAAAATCTGGACACATACGCCAAGAATTGTCTTTGCGATGGGCCAAAACTACTGGTGAAGAATAGGGACTAGTGATGTGACAGATGACTCCATGTTCTAATAGTTCTTGGACAATTTTCTCAATTTCTATTTTTTGAGGTTGGGGATATCGATAAGGACGACCATTAGGAGGAAGACTTCCTGGAACAAGGTGTATGGCATGGTCATGGGATATTTTGGGAGGTAGTCCCTTTGGTTCTTGGAAGACCTCATCATAGTTAGCCACAATGTTTTGTAGATCTTCTAATTGGATTTCTGGAATATCTTGTGCTTGCTTTTCCATACAATTAATTTGAGCAATGAATCTGTAACTACCTTTTCTTAATATTTTTTCCATGCTGTGAGAACTTACTACCCTTGATGGAGGTGTTGGAATTCCTTGGAGGTGAATGGTCTTTCCATTTTATTTCCATTCCACAAAGCACTTCTTGTAATTAAAACTGACTATGGTGTCCAATTGTTCTAACCATTCAACTCCCAAAATAACTTCTGAATTCCCTAAATTCATAACAAAAAGAGGCCCATGCCAAGTATAACTTCCCATTTGTAATGAAATTGGAGATGTTCTACCTATACATTGAGCATTTCCCCCATTTGCAATTATAACTTGAAACTTATCTTGATTGGAGGAGTTAATGTGCAAGTTTAATGCCCTAGCAGTCTTTGTGTCAATAAAATTATGAGTACTTCCTGAATCAATCAACACATTTACCTTCCTTTGTCGAATGAATCTTGATACCTTGATTGTATGGTGAGATGATAAACCCATAAGAGCATGTACTAAAATTGCCATAGTATCCTCTTCAACTATTGCCTCCTTAGGTTCAATTTGGTCTTCGTTTATGGGAAAGTCAGGTGAGTTGATATCCTCTATTTCCTCTTCATCTTCCTTGTCAGCATATTCGATGTGAAATTTTTGTCATGGTACACATGCTTGATATTTTGGATGGTGATTGTGATATTTATAGCAGAAATATCTTGATGGTTGATCATTTCTATAGAAAGAGTTGTTGCGGTATTGATGTCAACTATAGGAATCACATCGGATAGATGTTCCATATTGCACCTTCTTCTCAGCCAACTTGGCAATCTTTATACAGGTATCTAAAGAGGATGGATCTTGTAGGTCAACTTTAATTTGAATATTCTCTTTCAACCCATTTCTAAAAGTAGATACCACCACATCGGATGGTAAGTTTCTTGCATAGGAAAGTAGACTAGTGAATTCTAAAATATACTCCCTTACTGATCCTATTTGCTTAAGTGATAACAACCAAACCATGTATGAATATGAGGATCCTTCATCAAATCTATTAAGAAAAAGTGTGTTGAATTCATCCCAGAAGATGGGCTGCTTATTACCATGTTTGTGGTATGCAAACCATTGATAAGCTTCAGTACCAAGTTTGGAGGAAGCAAAAGGAACTTTTTTGAATTTAGAATCTGGTATAAGTCTAAAATGCCTTCCATTTTAGCTAACCAACCATGTGGATCATGACCCTCAAAGGTGGGCATATCAATGCATGGGAAATTGACACCATTAGGACCTCTTGGTTGTTGGTAAACTTCCTCTCTATCTTGGTCCTCATTATTCCTCTGTCTATGGAAGTGATTTTGGGTACCTCTAGTAGGACCTCTTTGTTGTTCATAAACTTCCTCGCTATCCTGATCCTCATTATTCCTCTGTCTATTGAAGTGATTTTGGGCACTACCAGTAGGACCTCTTTGTTGTTCATAAACTTCCTCGCCATCCTGATCCTCATTGTTCCAGTGTCTATGGAAGCGATTTTGGGTAGGAGGGGTTGTTTGGTTTTGGTTTTCCACTAGTTTGGTCAACATTATAGTCAAATTATTCATGCCATCTAGTAATGTTTGCATATTTGGGTTGTTTGCATTGGGGTTTTCCATTTCCTCATGTGTGATATTCTCATGGGAAGAAGTAGGAGAAGGATTGGGAGCCATGGTGTTAAGAAGTGGATGATTGGGATCAAAACTATTAATGCATAAAGGAGAGTTGTATTGTGTACCTTTGGTTTGAGGAGGTCTTCTTTGTGACTTTAGGAGCCCTTCGTTTGAATTCTCTGAGCTTGATAATCGATCGTTTGGTCCTTTGGTCCACCTTTCGCTCATGCACTCTTCAAATAAATCTTGCTTGAAAGACTTTTATCTTCAATTTCTGCAAAAATTAAAGTTAATTTTGATAAAAAAATATTTTCCACTTCAAATGTCGCTCCAACTGCGATGCAGAATTTGAAATTTAAATTTTCAATGACTACTTTTCCTCAAGTTTCAATGGCTAGTTCCTCAACGGGTAGATTCGATGGCTTAGGCAACGATCAGAGCTAGTGCTTTACAATGACTAGATTTTTAACCATCCGAAGCTTCACAACACATGACTCAAGACTTCAATGCTTGACAATCGCTAGATTTTGAGGATGACCAGATCACACACAACATAAAACTAATGTAGGGTATAATAGACCATACAATCACATAATGATATGACTCAATATAAGTGATGATGCGACTAGATATGCTAGTGACAATGAGTCACACAACTAGAGATGACTGTGATAGCAAAGTAGACATGACTATGATAGTGAGGTAAGGTAAGAACACAAGATGCAACATGGAGATGACTATGACGACAACGCAGACATGACTATGACAATGAAGCAGATATGACTATGATAGTGAGGCAAGAAAAGAAACGAGACACACAGTACAAACTAGACCTAAGGATAAACTTGATAAGCTAGGGCCAACCAAATAGGGAGGATAGAGGATAGCTAGACTGTGACTAGACAACACACACACCACTTAACAAGGGATACGTTCAAGGATTTTTGTGCGAGGAAGATCAACATGCGTGTGATCGAAGTCACACTTTAGTGGATGCACTAAAGATATTTTAAATACCTTGCCTTCCCCCACACACTCTACGTGGGATAATTGTCCCAACAAAAAAAAAAAATTACGTACCTTTGAACTTAGGTTTAATAATTATTTTCTTGCCTTATGATTGGTCCACGAACCTCGTGACTATACGTGGACATAGTATGGTATTTTCTTTAGCGATTATGCATGGATTTTAGTCATTTAGTGCCTGAATATTCTTTGATGTACATTGGGAGTGCGATTTCCTTCAACTAACGCTAATTTGGTTGTTCGAAATGGGGATCGCTGCTTGTATTTGCTCGGTTTAACACCCATTTCCCATGAGTTTGCAATAGTTTCACAGTGCTTCAAAAATGGTTTTGATAATAATTTCCTTAGCATTTGCACAATGGTTTCCTTAGATTTTTTCAACAATAATTCGACAACAAATTCCTACAGCAATGGCACAGTGGTTTCCCTAGTGTTTTGAGTAGTGTGATCGCTTCGCTGGCTGCACCTAGCGATTGTGGAGAAGACCCTGTCGAACGAAGAAGTTAATAGCCTATCCCCAATCGTGTAAGATTATACTAATCTGATACCACATGAAAGGATTCTCCTATCCTTTACTGTCATTGCATTTATAATTGGGCACAGAATATATTAACAAGTAACACAATGATATTCGAAAAAATGGAAGAATAGTAAATGAAGTAAATAATTGCCACTTCAAGAGGGTTGGTCCTCGCAACCTGGAGGGCTTAGTTCTATGCAAATACGGAAGTGAATATTTCTATATAAAAGGTGATTTTGAATTAAATCAAAGAAACTATATTAATAATAAATTAAATAAAAAATCTTTGGAAACCTAACATAGTCGACTAGCTATGTTAGGTATGTAACAAAGATAAAATTCCTATTAGAGACGATAGATAAAAAATTGGTAGTCATTTCCCTAGTCTATGAGAAGTGTAAGGCTAAGTATGAGTAGATCATATCTAAACAAGTGAGCACAACAGACGGTCAGAGTCATAGCTACCAAATGGAATATGAAAAGTCACCAGCCTCATAGTCGATAGACCCCGATGGAATCATGCAGTCAAAGAACTAAATAATGAAGAGCGGGGAATGACTACTAGATTGGGGCATCTTAATATCAGTATTTAAAAAGTACTCCATATAGAAGGTTTTATAATGTCAATCGTTAGAGACATTAAAGAGTTTCCATGCGAAAAAACTGATGAAGACAAGTTGTCTAACAAACTCATCTCATTTTCAAGAACCACCCTTGACGTAGTCAATTTCTTTCAAAACAAATAAAAATCTTTGAAGGAAGACAAGACCAAGGGGATAAGGGTGCAAGACAGGATAACACACTTAGTGCTATTGATGAGGAAATATGGGTGCATATGGATGACTTATTTAGGGAAAGTTAGAAAGAAAAATATACCATCTGACAAGGTCAAAAGTCCTTAGAGTCAACAAGCAGTGCGAGACCCACAAATATAGAAAAGGAAAAGAAAAAGTCATAGGGTAGAGTTGAACAATAAGGACCAGGGCAATGACAATTGGACCAAATTTTGATATATAAAGGATAAATCCTAATTTTGAGATAGCTAATAATAGGTTGTATAACACCCAACCAATGACAAGGTAGGAGATGGCACCAAGTGGAGGGTCCAGATTAGAGCAGTTTTGATAGTTATAGAGCCACCACAGCTATAAGAAGGATGTCCACAACCAGAAAAATGAATCAAGCTTTTGACATAGCATATTTTTTCTAAGAGGTATACTTGAGTGCCCATTCTTTGTTGTTGTATTCCCTTTGTGTCTTTCTTCTTTTTCCATCCCTTATTCTTCCCATTGTTGTGCAGGTTTTGATAGGAAAGTGCCCAAGAAGCTGAGATTATTTCTAGATTATTGAGCCAAAGGTCTAGAGACTCGACTGTTACCAGATTGGAATGGGAGAGTGGAAAGTCCTTGTTACGATATTCGAATGAGGATTTTTATTGTATTAATATTTAAAGAGTTCAATGGCAAATTCAAGCCAACTCTTCATGTAATCAATTCCAAATATTAATACAATTATGGGCTTCTTTCTTGTTATAACTTTGTTATCAGTTTTGTGTGTGTCTTCATTATGGGTTACATTATTTGAATGCATAGTGGATGTTTCTTTCATTGGTCAACTGTTATGTTTATTACGATATTCGAATGAATGTAATTGCACCAATTCTTTCTTTTCCTCATTCTTTCCATTTCATTGAATTGTTATTAAATCTTGCTACAATAGCCCAAAGGATTAAGGCACCGGTCATACATAAGGTATAATTGAACTGTTATTGTTTTAGCTTGGTCAAATTTATAAAAAATTTAATTCACCACCATAAATCTGGAAGAGCATGAACATAAAATATTAAAAACTTTAAGTTCACCTCAAGGGTATCCTTACCATACCTGGTTTGTTTAGAAAATATTGAAGAACTCTATTCCTAGGTTAAAGAGGCAGGTCGACCAGAGCCTGTAATTGCTCGTTGGCAGTTGGTTTTTCTTGTAGCATGATAGCTTATCCCAAGGATGCAGGAAAAATCTCCAATAGTTTAATGGCACCATTGTCAGGGACGAACTTGTAATCTTGATTATAATTTAAAACCTAACGATAATATTTATTGGCAAAAATAAGTCCATAGGGAACCAGTGTACCCAGTTTTCAAATTTGAATCTTTCTGAGTCTATTTCCCACGTATGCTCATAGTTTCCAATTTATTTTTCAAGAACCAACGATTATATAATTTTCTTGATTTTCTTGATTTTTCAATTCTTGATTCTTGATTCTTGAAAAATATTATACCTTGAGTGATTGAGAGTAATACAAGTCGAGCAATCTCGACCAGATATTTGTTCCTTCTACACCCATCGTGTTGGTGACTCTGACTGGTCAAACCTAAAAAAATTAAAAATATTAAAAGAAGAAGCAGAATATGTTAGCACGAATGAGAAGAACCACTCAAGAGCTCTATCCAAAATTCTCAAATCTAGAGGTATTTTTTAGAACTAATCCTTCTAGTTCATCACCAAAAAGTCCTGATACAGATATTATTATAGTAGAGAATATATTTGAAACACCCCCTACTATTCCTAGTGGAATAAATACTACACCTCCTACTATGATTCCTATCAATCCAATCCAAATATCTCCAGTAGTTAATATGGCTAACCCACCTCAAAATGTTCAATTATGGAGGACCAATAGATACAGGCCTTTCCAATTACCGATAGCATTGCATGACCTTCCTAGTAAAGCCCATAAGTATTTACCCAAATTCTAAGGAAATAATGTAATTACTAGAGAGGACCACATTAAAAGCTTCTTGTATGCTATGGATAGTCTAGAAGTAGAACATGAAGATATAGTGTTAATATTATTCCTCCAAACCCTAGAAAAGGATGCTAGAGAATGGTTTAACACTCTTCTAGACCATGACATTGCTAATTTTACTAAGATGGAAACTATCTTTCTAAAAAAATTTGGTGAAAGAAAAAATGAACAGTCACTGCTAACAGACCTGACAACAATGAAAAAGAAAGAAAATGAGTCAGTAAGTGATTTTAATAGAATATTTTCTAAATCTAAGAATAAAATCCCCATCGATCTAAGGCCAAACAATATACAATCAATCTATTTCTATAAAAATGCCTTCCCAAGAGAATTTAACTATGAGTTAAGACAAGAACATGTTACTACCATAGATGAATGCATGGATAAAGCCATAGAAATTGAAAGGAATATGTTAGATAGTGGAAAAATGAAACCATACTCTCTAGAGGTCAGTCAACCTGATAGGAAACCTAAGAAAGTAGGATTCAACTTATAGAAGAGAACTGAACATGATCCTATGGAGAAACTGGCCAATCAAATGACAAAAATATTTAATACAATGAACAATAGATTAGCCAGGATAGAGAGAAATAAAGAAAACAATGGTGAATCTTCTCACCCTCAAGTTGACAAACAACAAAGTGATAATAGGCCACCATTCAGGAGGAATTTTAATAGAAATTGGGGTAACAACAATTTTGATGAAGGAAATAGAAATAGGAATAATAAAAATGGTTGGAGGAAGAGAGAAATTGAGAAGGATCAAGACTCAGTTCCAAATCCTATACCCACTATCAATCTAGTAGAAAATTTCCCCTATTATTACTCGACCTGTGATGCTCCTCATAACCCATATTGTTGTGGTATATATCTAGGTATACATAATACTATAGACTTAGATGATGAATCTGAAGAAGACATCAGGATTAATGCATGTTGGACTCTTGAAGATGAATCTAGAGAAAGGTTGTTTGAGGAAAATATGGATTTATATGCTTCAAATCACCACCCTAAAATCCTAGTAGCAGAAAACACTAAAATCTTACAAAGAGGACAAGAAACTAGGTATGATAAAATGAAACAAGGGAAATTAATCCCAATAGCTCAAGAGGTGGAAGAACTAGAAGCAAATGCCTTAAATTTAAGAAATAGAATTGTACCTAATAGGACTGATAAAACCTCAAACAAGGAGACTAGGGGACAATCTATTGTAAATAATAATACACATAAAGAAAAAATAGAAAAAAATCAAAACAAAACTATTCCTGAAAATGTAGAAATAAATGAACAATTACCACATGAGGAATGTACAAAAATGCTAGATGTCAAGAAGATAGAGTTTGATGTTGGTTCTGAACTGAGTAAGCAAAAATTTAACATTACCTTTAGTGAGTTAATGAATATTCAAAAATATAGAGAATATGTTTGTAGAGCTTTTGGCTTGATTGAACAAAAAGAAACATAGTCTTGTAATATAGTCAAACCCTCCAATCATGAGACTAGAACACCCTCATCTGTTAGACCATTTTATGTGTCCCTCAGATATAACTCAGATGAAGGAGAAAGGTATGTCATCCATAATTGCATGCTAGATAGTGGTGCATCCCATAATATCATGCCCAAATAGATAGCAGACCAACTAGGACTAATTTGTACTAGGGAATCTCTACCTATGTTAGTAATGGATAGTAGGTAGATACCTTATGTAGGAATTATTACTGGCCTGCTGGTATTCTTAGATCAATATCCCAAGAAGGGTATAGTAATGGATGTTGCAGTAGTTGATGTGGACCCTTTCTTCTCATTACTTTTGAGTAGGCACTGGGCAGAATAGTTGGGTGGTTCCATACAGTTAGATTGGTCTTATGCCACAATCCCTATTTTAGGAAAAGAAAATATGACCTTAAGGAGAGAACCATTTAACAAATATTCAGTAGAACTGGTAAGACCAGATGACACTATGGTTAACTTGGTCAACTCTATAGAAGAGAAGGAAATAGGAGTATACTCGATCTGGCATAATCCCTTCCTAATAGAAGTCCCTGATGCAAAAGATATGGATCCTAAAACCAGAGAACTAGTAGATGCAGAATCCACTAGAGTTCTAACCCAGGAAATGTGGACCATGTCCTTTGATGGGGTGAAGTCTCAAACAGGAGCAGGTGTTGGTGTAAATTTAATAGACATTAAGGGCAACTATCTAGGAATCCCTTACAGATTAGAATTCCCATGCACTAATAATATTGTTGAATATGAAGCCTTATTGTTAGGACTGAGAAAAGCCAAAGAATTAGGCATAAATTTCTTGACTATCACTGGAGATGCAAAATTAATTATACAATAGGTCAAGGGTAAGTATCAAACTAAACATCCCAGGTTAAAATAATACAAATCTGCAGTCTTAGCTGAAATTGATAAATTCCTAGCATTTAACATTTCTTACATTCCTAGAGAGCAAAACCATATTGCAGACCTATTAGCAATCAATGCTTCAGGTGCAGACTACCCAAAAATTGACATAAAATATATGGAAATATTTCCAACTATCTCTGTTTACAAACCCTCTGTACCTGATAATGTTGTATACCTGCAAGTGTTTCAAGATGATGTGGATATTAGAGATTTCATGACCCTCCAGAATATGTATTCAGATGTTCTATGTGAGGAGGAGGATGAAGAAAAGTTGAAAAATATAATTGGAGAACCAGTAGAAGTAATTCAACTTAAAACAAATAGAATCCCAAAGGGGTTAGTTTCCTTAGAAAGCCTATTTGATGATTTTGATAAGGCATACAAACCACTCCTCAAAGAAATAGAAGTTGATGATATAAATATTGGAACAAAAGAGGAGCCCAGATTGGTTAAGATTGATAAGGCTTTACCAAAAGAAGAAAAAGAATAGTACATTAGCTTTCTGAAGAAAAATAAAGAATCTTTTACCTGGAGTTATGAAGATCTAAAGATATTCAAAATTGATGTCATGACTCACATCATTCCCCTCAAAGAAGATGCTAAACCATTCAAGAAAAAGTAGAGGAAATTTAACCCCACCTTGCATCCAGTCATGCAAAAAGAAGTCCAAAAATTATTGGAAGCAAAAATAGTTAGAAAAGTAAGGTTTTCTTCCTGGATAGCAAACTTAGTACCAGTAAGGAAGAAAAATGGAGAAATTAGACTTTGTGTTGATTTTCAAAATTTGAATAAAAGTTCACTCAAGGATAATTATCCTCTACCCAACATGGAATAATTGTTGCAAGTTGTAGTAGGCTCATCTAGAATGTCATTACTAGATGGATTCTTAGGATATAATCAAATTCAGGTAAATCCTGAAGATAGATACAAAACTGCTTTCACTACCCCTTGGGGCACCTTTGAATACTTGAGAATGCCATTTGGATTAATGAATGCAGGAGCAACATTCCAAAGGGCCATGGACTTTACCTTTAAAGGACTAATGTTCAAGATAGTTGTTGTCTATTTAGATGACATAACGGTGTTTTCAAAAATCCTGAAGATCATCTTGAACATCTAGCCATAGTTTTTGCTAGATGCAAAGAATATGGAATATCCTTGAACCCAAAAAAGTGTATATTCAGAGCAACACAAGGAAAAATCCTAGGTCATATAGTATCTGAAAAGGGAATAAGCATTGATCCTTCAAGAGTAGAAGCTATTGCCAAGATACCTCCCCCTAAAAACCTGAAAGGAGTCAGATCATTCTTTGGTAAAATTAATTTTGTAAGAAGGTTTGTGCCAAATTTCGTTGAAATAGCTCAACCCATTAACAACATGATTAAAAATAATGTTGACATCAAATGGATAGAGGAGAATCTTGGGGCTTTTCAAAAAATTAAAGATGCCATAACCATTTCCCCTAGTGTTGAACTATCTTGACTACTCAAAGAGTTTTAACATATACTCATTTGCTTCCGAACACACCATCGCTGCAGTCCTTTCCCAAAAGGATGATGAAAAGAATGAGAGACCCATAGCCTTCATGAGTACAGGACTTAAGGGAGCTCAACTAAGATTCAAAATGATTGAGAAACAAGCTTATGTTGTGATTCAGGCACTGGAATATTTTAAAGGTATCTTTGGTTCAAACAAGGTTATATGTTGTATTCCATTCATTGCTATAAAAGATGTTTTCACCCAACCCAAACCAATAGGCAGTCCTGCTAGGTGGATGGTCAAATTACTATAGTATGATGTAGAATTTAAAGTTATGAAAATAGTTAGAGGACAAGGTCTAGCTAAGTATCTGGCTAACAAAGAAGGGGAAGACATGCATAACATCACCACAGTCGATGATATGCATGATATCAGAAGAATAAATAATGTTGAATGCAAATGGTATGATGATATCTTAATGTATCTTCAAACCCTGTCCTTCCCCAGAGGCATGTCTACAAATAAAATGAGATCAGTCAAACAACAAGCTTAGAAATATTACACTCAAGAAGGTAAACTCTATTGGAAACATCCAGACGGGGTATTATTGCTGTGTTTGTTTGAAAAAGAAACCTTAGAAGTAATAGAAGAATTTCATGATGGATTATGTGGGGGTCACTTTGCCCCAAAAGCAACTGCAAATAAGATCATGAGAGCAGGTTATTACTGGCCTTATTTATTCAAATATGTTCACCAATATGTAAGGAGCTGCCATAACTGTCAAGTGTTTGCAGGAAAGAAAAAATTAGCAACAATGCCTCTCAAGCTAGTAATCATAGAAGCACCTTTCACACAATGGGGAATCGACCTTATTGGTGAAATAAATCCAAATTCCTCAGGTAGACACAAGTGGATCATCACCGCAATAGACTATTTTACTAAATGGGTGGAAGCAGCTCCTCTAAGAAATTCAACAACTAAGGTAGTCATAAATTTCTTAGAGGAAAACATTTTAACTAGATTTGGAGCCCCAAAGAAATTAGTAACTGACAATGGGAAGTACTTTGTCTCCTTTGAAATGATAGAGTTCTATGCAAAATACGAAATAGAACTTTCTCATTCTACCAACTATTATCCCCAGGGCAATGGTCTAGCCGAATCATCAAATAAAAATTTAATAACCAGAATTAAAAGATCATTGGGTAAAAATAAAAAGGGTTGGGACAGTGAATTAAAATTTGCCTTATGGAGGAGAAGAAACTAAAGCATATGATGATTTGGAGAGGGGAATTGGAGTCATATTAGGAGCTAGTGATGACAGAGGAGGGGGGTCCATGTAAGAATATGTATTTGCTTGACCTTGGGTATTAATATTTTTAGAGCAGTAAGGCATCGCAATATTTGGAGGTAACCTCCCTTCATTCATAAGGATATTCTCAACCTGGACAGTTGCATTATAAACCTAGGGGAAAGTATATATCCTTGATTATTGAGTTTTTAATCCCAATTATGATCCAAGGGATACGATATAGTACATAAAAGAAAGGGTTGTAGCTAGCTTGGCTTTAGGTGGAGTCCTCTTTCATGTTCTGCTAAATCTCAAGTTAAAGTCTAAATCTGATTCTTGCTAATATTTTTGCATGGACATAAACTGATTTATAAGAAAGAAGAGATCTGTAGACTCATTGAACTCTTCTACAAAGGGTTCTATTAATCTTCCCATGAAGTAATGCTATTGTCCTCTAAGGTCCTGAACTAGTGCAAGATTTTCCCTCTAAAGGATAGGGCTAGGATTCTAACAATGACATCTTCATTCTTTATGTTATGAATTGCTTCTATATTTATAATATCTTGGCAATGCTTGTAAGTGGTTTTGATTGATCCATTATAACTAGGGATGTATTTAGATACAGCTTGGGGAATATCATGCATATGAGAAATCCTTAGGGGACCAGCTGAATTCCAACTAGGATACTTCTGCAGGGGCATATTTGGGGCCACATTAGCATTATTGGTTGCATTGTTAGCCATATTTCTAGTCGATGCTCTTACTAGAGGTGGTATTAGAGGTACCTCAGGTGGAATTTATGGAGGATTTTTGTTGACTAGAAATATGGGTTTAAATTTCTTAATACGGTAGATCCTATCAAAGGGAGCTCATAATAAATAAAAAACTCTGGGTTATTCTTCATAGATGACCTAGTATTCATGAAAGCTATGAGCTATCAAAAAGGCTTTGTTGTATTCTTGCATTTAAGGAGTCACCAGGTGAATTTACTGATCACTGCTTGATGAGGTCAAGAAAATTCACCAAATATTTATTCCTCCAGGAAAAGGTAAAATTAGAAAAAGTATGGGTTGACTGATGTTCTTGTAACAGGTCCCACCAAGTGTACCAAAAACTATTGGGATCTAAATAGCCATCAAGTAAAAGCTTAATACTATGATTGTTATCTTTCAATTATCATATTAGGTATGCACCCACTAATCATAATTCAAACCACAGTATTGGATGGATTAAATATTGCTCTAATCCAATCTCTAGAGTAGGCTGGTATTCCTTGTCAACTAATAAGGTGCTTACTCATTTAAGATCGACTAAATGTTTAAGAGATAGGGATATAAATAAGTTCGGGTTAAGAAATAGTAATCAAACAGTGGTTGGATAGAGCTAACAACATAGGCATCTACAGGAAAGACCCCTCTTACAAAAATAATTTCTAGTATCCCACACTTGAAATTAATAACATTCAAAACAAGTAATCTTCATCATTATAAATAGAGCAGAGATGCACTTCAAGAAAGCTATTTCAATATCAAGATACTAATAATCCAAATTAGCAAAATAAGATTAGTATCAAGATTTAATAGAAAATAACTTCTTGCAAGAACATATTCAATTAAGAAATATTTCAAATACTCTAAGCTAGAAATCCAATATCAGAAGAATAGACTAACAATAGGAGCAGTAGCAGAAAAGCAATTCACAACTTGAATCTCTCCAAAATTATAGAATACACTAGTCTAAGGCAAATATCCAAGTAATTTTCCTTCTATTGATTTGCATAAAAGTATTACACAATAGGGCAAGCAAACACTCTAGAGCCAACCCTAAAAATGAGACTTCAACCTCCTTTTATAGTTTTTACATGCTTGAAAAGAAATTAAAAGAAATGGAATATTACAAGGAAAATAAAATTCCAAATCAGCCAAATGCTGATGTGGTAGCCTCTGATTTGCATTTGAGAACAAAAAAACTATGTGATCTTGTGCTCCTTTGTAGATCGACTCCTATAACTTGTTGGTTCTTCATGGCATTTTGGATCCAAGTTGTCTAAACCATGATCCATGCCATATCTCATTCTTGTAGACATTATCTAATGTAGATCTACAAATGATTGCATTTTCTTGGTTCTTGGTCTCATTGATGCTTCATCTGCTAGAAATTGATTCATGTCATAAAATCTCTGCTTTTATGTGCCTGAGATATCATCAGAATTAACTAGTCACTGATCTACTTATGAATGACCAAGATTAAAGTTTTAAAGTCATTGATAGCTCTGCGGTGTGGAACATATCATAGCTTGCTCCTCTTAATAGCTTATCACATCTTTTGACCACTATGACCATGGGTTGGAGCACATGAGACTTAAGCATTGTAGGCCCAAAATGGCCACATACTTAGGAAAATTTTGAAAATTTTTCCTAAGTCATGAAGTTCTCATTCCGCACACTTTGTAGTGTATTTTGGAGTGGATCCGTAACAAAGGCCACAAACCTACCCAATACTTAGTGAATTTTTGCACTTGGAGTAGTTCCACATAGTTTCTTATATTTTTGGATCCTAACAGGTGATGCACCCCTAATCTGCAAAAGTTTTTGAATAAGGATGACGTTAGCATAAAATAAGTGCAGATTGGCGACCACTTGATATTTTGAATACCTTGTGAGCGACTAAGTGTTGGAAAGCCTGATTCTAGAGAGCACATTGAAAATGTTTTCCCAAAATGGTAACAGAAGGCAAAATGCTAAGTGTAAGCAATGTGGATTCGTGATGAAGTTTTTTTTGACTAACTTTCTTCCAGAATGGTAATAAACAACATTTTACTCTGAATCCAGTGTGGTTTGGAGGAAGATTCACTTTACACTACAACATGCCCAAAATGGTGTTCGTAGGTTAATGCACTTGCTCAGGTTTGAAATGGAATCCTTAAAATTTTCAAAGGAGATATGACATCATTGAATTTTTTTGTGTAGATTGGTGAATGCTTCATTTCCAATGAAGAGAAACGAAGGATAGGGAGCAGATTTTATCCCGCTTCATTTTTAAAGTATCTTAGTGTCAGAGCGACGTTCAACTATTTCTGAAGCATTAAAGGTGACATTATCATTTTTAAAGTGGAATGACATTGTGTTCTCCCCTGCCATTACATCAAGTCTATTTTAGATTTAATCATAGACATAGAATGGGGGAGATCAACGGTGGAGATTTTTCTAAGAAATCTAAAGTATATAAAAGTAATTTCTCACTAGAGTTATAATAGTTAGTTGGAGTAGGAAGTTGAAGCATTGAGGGTTTCAAGAAGATGAGAACCAGAGACAGTTGTAGATCGACAATGGCAGAGGGATTCCAAGAAGTATCGATGATGTATATGCAATATCCAACATGGTGGTCCACTTGTAGCAGATTTCCTAGAGGTTGAACCAGTAAGAGAATGCCAGCAAGAACTCTTTGTTGAGCTGTCAAGATTTCATCTTTGTAATGTTCCTTGTTATTTTAATTTTGCAAAACTATAAATAGAGGTCGAAATCTCATTTTAAGGATCAAATCTAGTGTGTTTGCTTGTGCTACTATAAATATTCCCAAGGGCTAATGAAAATAGCATTACATTGATCTTCACCTCAAATTTTGTGTCTTCATACTTTGATACTAGAGGTTCAAATTCTTTAGTTGCATTTTTGTGAATACTTGAATGGTTAGTTTGTGCCAAATTAATGGATTACTAATTGCTAGGGTAATTGAAATCTACTTTTGAATTTGATATTTATTGTTAGGGAGTGTATTTCTGTAAAATATAGATATTAGTGAATTCTGCTATTTGGATTATCATTATTTAGGTATTGAAATTTTTGTCTACAATATTTCTTTGTTGTTCTTTAATGAATGAAAGTACATTTAATTTAGGATAATGTTAATCTGAGTAATGTATCTTTAATTTGGTTTTTTGGAGCTTTTTGTGATAGTGCAATGTTGTTAGCGTATTCTTCCATTGTTGTTCACATTTTCTAACCCTAATCCTTTTCTTACCCTAATCTCTAAAATCCTAAGTGAGCATAATTGTGTCAACACACTTTTTGAGTTGATAAGGAACCAACCTACTTTGGAGGATCATAAACTCTATTTTGGTCCATATAATGTTGAGTTATGAGCTATAGCTATTGGGTGCAAGCCTGGATATAAAGTAGGAAGATAGAAGGCCATAATATTGAGTAAAACTTTATGCAATTTAGTGCCCAACAATTTTTGGCATACCCGGTGGGACTAGTTCACAAGGAACATGAAAACCCATCATACGAGTTATTATTTATCTCAACCTGGAGGAATCAAAATTTGGTGATGTAGCGACCTCGGGAATGCATGCACCAGCCCCATTTTTAACCCTACTTGAAATGTTATTAAAATACCAAAGATGAAATGGAAAGACAAGAGGAAAAATCATATAACACGAAATAACAAATATGGATCTCTTTATTGATATTGAAGCTCGGTTACATGTCGGTCCCTCTTAGGGATACCCATTTCGATACTATAAATTACAAATAGGCAAAGAGTACCCCTTCCACGAAGAGGTGGTGCGCTTATAAAATCTTCCTGATTCTGCACACAAAAATGTATGAGGGTTTACAGATGTCTTCTTCTCTAGGTCTATTTCCTAGAGGGATACCTTTTGCTCTCATATGTTGTAAACTTCATCCGATGTACCTATGGCCCTACAAGAAATGAAACAACAACACATGTTTAGGTGTCCGAGATTGCCTCCCCATATGAGTTTGCTAGTAATCAAAGAATGTAATAGAAATATGATGAAACTATGCCATGAAATTATGTAAATCTATGCTAATGATATGAAAACATAAAGAAGTAGAATAAAAGATGATATGTCTAAAACCTAAGCTAATCCTACGGGCCACTATCCAAGACAACGATAGCTAAGGTAAACCTTGCTCTCTTTGACCCAAAGCTATGGGTCAAAGCCTGTATATGATGTCGAAATAATAGGTGTTATGCCCTTCAATCCGTCAGTGTTTCACCATACATGTGATATCAAAGAGAACTCTCCAAGTCTTGAAAGCTCTCCTCGAAAAAATGTCTCTCTCTGTAATATGATCTATATCTTGGTGCTCTTAGGCATGCACCTTTTATAGTGTGAAACCCTAGGTCTATGTCCAAGCCCTAGAAATGAATTTCTCATGCGTAGTGCAAGTTAGTATGAGAATATTTTGTCCATTGTCCATGTTTTAAGGCCAGTTAACTGAAATCTAACTGCCCACTTGGGTCTTCTATGTGAACTGGTCGTTAGCATGAGAAGCTTTTGTCCTTTGTTTATGCTTAGAGGTCATTTAACTCAAGGCTAAATGCAAACTCAAATCTCCTATGTGAATTGGTAGTGAAAAGGAATGCAAAGTCACTCTCGATCACATTTATTGCATGCAGACTGCCACTTCTGCTTGATATTAGGCCTGTTTATCGGTAAATTGTTTCTTATGGCTTAGCCCCTATTGTCTATAGTGGCTAATATCTGGTCACTTTCATCTACAGAGGCTAAGGTCTGGCCACTCTAGGCTTGAGCGGCTAAGATTTGGCCACTCTTGGCTTGAGCGGCTAAGCTTGGATGGCTTGAAAAGGCCCTAAATGAGTGGTGAGAACCATTATTGATGCTTGGAAAGTACAAGATTATGTCTTATAATCTTATGAATGTGTCTATGTGAGTAGCTCCCCTAAGAATAACATGATTTAGGTGTCTATAGATTCCCCTTTTTGCAATGCGTTGTGTGGAAAACACAACGCTGAGCAAAAACATAGACTGATCTATTTATAGGGTGTTATGGTGATCAATGGTCTAATCAATGTCGGATGGCCCAATCATGCAAGATGGCACGCATCCCTTGAATTATTTCCTCAACATTCAGAGGACTTAGCTCAATGGCTTTTGGATGTTAAATTGCACTTATTCCTCAAACTCAATCGGGTAACTTCAGCTGCTACAAAAATTCCAATCGGTAGGAGAGCTACAATTGAAGATGTCATGTCTGCTTATGTTCCCAGCAAACAAGGGAAATTTGTGATTGTTGTATGCAATGATTCGTAGGATGAACATGATTTTTCTATGATCAAGTAATATTTTGTTGATTTTGATTATGATTATGTGAATTTTTGAACTACTTCCTCATACAATGAATTAGTGAAGAAATGACAATGAATGAAGCGACAAGTCGCTTGACCAATATGACTAATCTAGTTCCTTTCTAGCATTTGTTGCTTTTAATGGGTAATCCCACATCCAAGTGTGATTCCAATTGTTTATGATAATCATCCATCCTTATCCCGAGGAGTGGTCCGGTTATCAATAGCCTTCTTAGGGAGTTAGGATGAGTGATTCTATTTGTCTAGATTGTATCACTTTGACTTAATGTTTTTGATGTCATAAGGGAATTAGAGTGATCCTTTCGCACCCATGGAGTAGTCCGACCATCTTGGTCTTCTTTGGGATTGAACGGTAGCACATCGTAATTCCAAAATGAGTTGTTTTTTCCCCAAGTGGCCTTATGGTTGTCTACTCATCTCATCAAAATACATGGAGCGCAAATCGTTGCAATCACGAGTTGATAGAGTAGGTAACTGGATACGAGGCCTACCTGAGATTGTGATTTTATGTGACTTTTTTGTTATTTTGAACATTTTGATGATCTAAAACCACCAAAGTGTGTTTATTTACTATTTTTGTGGGATCCATCAAAGAGAAAAACCCTTATTTTGACCTGTGGATCTGGCCGCTGTCAGGTCCAACAGCTTATGAGTTCCTACCTGTGGTCATTGTCGCCTTGAGCAGCCAAGAAGTTCAAGCTTCTGACATCAACAGCAACCAAGGCATAATTAAGGAAATATAAAAATTTGATTTTCTAGGGTTTGACCTATCACTTTCACTATTTGAAGATTCATTTTTGGAGTTCTGGTGCGACGATGATGGTTGTAACTTTGAAACTTGCTGGTGCTGAGGACATGGCTAAGTAGGGTGAGACATCATATACTGGAGGAGCCAGAGCTTCTTGGGTATTTCTCTCGTCAAAACCCTAGCTCTCTTTTCTTTTGTCTACGTAAAATTGAACCTCACTACGTAATGGGTAAAACGAACCTCACTAAACTTGCGTGCAATGAAAAACTCCATAATTAGGCTTAGGTTCCCCTTTGCTATGGTGGGTTAGTTTCCAATTTTACTTTCTCTCAGTGGCTTTAGCCTAGGATTTTTGAATTTTACCAGTTATTCACCTACTGCCGCCATTTTGGGTATTTTGAAATTAGCCTAGTTTCGATGCTTGGGCGGGAAATTTTGCTTTCCATTTTGTTTGTTTTCCCTCCTTATGATGTTTTGTTTAAGTCATTTTGTTAGTTTATTTTTTATTTTTTTATTTTATTTTTTGGCCAAGGGTTCACGGGTTGGCCATGATCTGAGTCGTTGTTTCTCAGAGCGGCCAAGCTTGAATTCCAACAGTCAAAAATTTGACCATTGGGTCTTAGCCACTGCTGCCTCCAGCGGCCAGGTTTTGGCCGCTGTAGGCAATAGCAGCTAAGCCCTAAGCTTTATTTTTTGCATTTTTGTTAATTTTTATGAATTTTTTTTGGAATTTTTGAATTTTGATTTGCTTTATTAGGTGCAATATTATCCTTATTTTGCTTAGAATTAGAATAGTCCATTCTCTTTTGCATCGTTTTCATATTTTTTAGCATCGTTTTCATATTTTTTATGAATTATGCCTGAGATACATTGTAGTTATGTTTTGTTTTTTATTTTGCGTTTATTAGATCCTTACTACTTGAGATCAAGACCGAAAGATCCTGCTTGACTTACTTCCTAGCTTTGATGATACAGAATGGGCATGGTTCAAAGCCCGTGGGTTGCAGTATGTCATCAAGCTGCCTTACATCATGGTAGATCAGGCTTACCTTATGACTTTGGCCCATCACTGGGACCCACGGACTACTACCTTCCACCTCACGATCGACGAGATGACCATTACATTAGAGGACGTATATAGGATCTTTCGAATTCCATTTGATGGGGTGGCCATTGTCTCTTCGACCACTAATGATCAGGTG